>OX465503.1:5819526-8522477 GCA_950022335.1 Eurois occulta
ACCTTGAATTTTTTCACACACCCAAATACAACCGTTTAGCTGGTAGAGGGGGGGGGGGGGGAGGACACTTGAGTCTAACAAAAATTTGCATGTTATAGCTTAATATTTCAAAAATAATCCCTTAATAGAAAAATAATTTGAACAAACTCGCAATATTTTATAAAGACCTATCCAACGACATCCCACACTATGGGGTGCACGAGAAAAAAATCCCCATTTTACGTATAGGTTTGGAGATACCCTAAAAAATTATAATTTTCGAGATTTTATTTTATTACTTTGTCGGCGTAACTAATTTGAATATTCATGCCAAATTACAGCTTTCTAGTACTAAGAGACTTTGAGCTAAGCTGCGGACAGACAGACGGACATGGCGAAACTATAAGGGTTCCTTGTTTGTTCACTACGGAACCCTAAAAACAAATTCCTTTACAACATTAGACAGACTGTTCCGATGCATGTTCTGGTCATTCAAAAAACCATTTCTAACTCCATGAAACTGTGCAAGACAACCCGTCCACCCCGCCTCCCCTTACTTTAGACAAATATAGCAAGTTATATTGTTTCGGTCTAATTACTTGCTAAGGGACTAGTTAATCCACCCAGCCTTTCCCGGACTAGGTTACGGTTGTAATTTAGCTGCGACCCCTAGGGAAAAATGAAAAATGTAAATAAGTAACCTGTATACCTTTGTACAGTCGCCAGCTCATCAAGTTACTACAAACTGTCAAATTTTCTCATTCAATTTTGAACTTAACCATCGAAATTTTATGGTTTAAATCATTTGGAGAAATTGGACGTATTTCGTGAAAAATTTCAAGAAAGATATATTTAGGTACATTCTACCTAAATACTTCCAGATGCCAGCACATCAAGCTATCCGCAACTGTCGTCTTCTTCTGTCATTTTCCCAATCAACCTTGAACCTAATGCTTTAGCAGTAAAGTTGAAAATATATTAAAGAAATTTGACAGATTGTGGTAGTTTAATGTGCGTGCGTCTGTCCAACTGGTCTCGTAATTGGGTAGGCCGTGAATAATTATTTATTTGTTGTAACATGAGGCGCCTTTACGAAATGTTGCCGTGTCTTTTCAGTGAAAAATGCTTGACTGGTATTTAGACCACCTCACTGGTTAATAGTCGCTTCTATTAAGCTTGAGGTCTTTGGTGCGATTCCCAGGTAGGGCATAGCGTCACTAGGTTTTAACATTAGGAATTTCTCAGTAGCAGCAATAGGCACGTCCCCTATTACATGGGACTTAAACTGGCGATTTGTTGTTTGAATTATGTGCAGATACAGTTCTGCTTTATCATACATAATTATATATATACATAAACTTACGCTGTTTTACCTTGGCGGTGGGCAGAGACATAGAACGCCAACTGCTACGATCCTCTCCCCAATCCTTTGGGAAAGAAACCGAAGTGATGAGCTCATTGTAAAAGGACTCGTCCAGGGAAATACTACCACTGTACCCAATATCCATATCTATGGATAGTGAGTATGCGGACCATTCATTAATTTGATTGGCCTGTTGGTCTAGTGGTTAGTGACCCTGAGTCCCTGACTGCTATTTGAAAGGACATGGCTAATTTATGTATGGGCGTTTGCATAGTTATCAAATTTAGTGTACAACGATAATTTTTGGTGTTTCATATTCGTGAATATTGCCATATTAAATTGCAAAAAATAAAAAGCTCTAAGAACTTGGAATTACAAATAACTAGTCGTAAACAGTTTCATGTTACCTTCTATCAGATTTCTGGAAATAAGTGTATGAATAATGATTTTGCTATTAAAAACCTCAAGGCGTTCTAAAATAGCGAAGTGCTGTGAATTATTAACTAGGGTTTAAGAATTATTAGGTATTTCAACAAGATCCAAAATCCTTATTTCAGGTGGTCATTCTACCTGAACTGAGGATTTTTAACCATATATTGATTAACATTTGGATTTAGTGACGGTTGACAGAGGAGAATGGGAGAAAAAAACGTGTTGCGCCGACCCCAAGTAACAGGGGACAACAAGGGCAGGAAGATGACATGAGCATGGTTTTTTTATGCACTACTTTAATTCCAACCAAAAGTAATTATGAAACGAAATACGATGCATCAGCCTCTATTCACATACTTTAATTTAATTTAATCATTTATTTCGAGCAACCAGACTCATAGTGTTAGAAACAATGTACTTACTAACTATGTTAGTAATACACACAAGACAAAAACAAAACTAAAAACCGATTGTGACATCAATGCCGCAAGGTGCCAGGCCCAGCTGAAACCTTGCAGCAGTGGTTCAGAAACTCACAATCAAGTCTACTTGAATATATAATAACTAGGTGTTCACCGCGGTGTCACACGCTGCGCAGCTCCTAAGAGTCGTAGCGTAATGTTATATAGCCTATAGCCTTCCTCGATAAATGGGCTATCCAACACAAACATATTTTTTCAATTCGAACCAGCAGTTCCTGAGATTAGCGCGTTCAAGCAAACAAACAAACAAACTCGTCAGCTTTATAATATTAAAATAAAAATATTATTATATATACTAGCTGTTCCCCGCGGTGTCATACGCTGCGCGGCTCCTAAGGGTCATAGCGTAATGTTATATAGCCTATAGCCTTCCTCGGTAAATGGGCTATCCAACACAATAAGAATTTTTCAATTCGAACCAGCAGTTCCTGAGATTAGCGCGTTCAAGCAGACAAACAAACAAACAAACAAATTCTTCAGCTTTATAATATTATAATATATAATATAAAAAGTATAGATTGAAAGCTATACCTAGTGATTGAAATACAGTTATTTGAGACCGTAAGGCTACATTCTAGACACGTTATGTGCCTTTGTCACGAAAGTGTAGAGTAGAATTGATACTGAAACTATTTTTAATACCTGGCTTTATGTTACTTTTCAATAGTTTTACAATAAAATTGAAAAGTGCTTTTCTGTTGGGGTATTGTAATCAAAATATAGTCGCAAAGGTTCTCATCAACAGCCTAACCTTTTCCCAACTATGTTGGGGTCGGCTTCCAGTCTAACCGGATGCAGCTGAATACCAGTATTTTACATGGAGCGACTGCCTATCTGACCACCACAACCGAGTTGCTACGATAATAATACGATACCCCTTGATAAGACTACTCAACAGCTAATAAACGCTACACGGCTCGCGACTTCGATCCCATTAAGTAGGGAAATCAAACGTTTTAAATGTAGCCTATGACACTCGGGGACAATGTAGCTTCCCGTGAGTGACAGAATTTTCGGAATCAGATCAGTAGTTCTGAAGATTACCCCCAACATACAAACTGACAAATAAATTTTACCTCTTTATAATAATTATTAGTATGATTATCGTAACATGATAAAATGCATCAGAATGCGTTGTGCAATTTAGAAGACCAACGTAGTTACACGGACAGTCATGCAAGAAACGAAACGTGCTCGTTATATTTTTTAAACCGACTTCAAAAAAGGAGGAGGTTTCTCAATTCGACCGTATATATATTTTTTTGTTGAAGCGGCTCCGTTAAAACGTTTATAAATGTGTGCTATCCGTGGCAAAATTCCCATGACTCACTACTAAACATTCGACCCGGGCTTTCCCATGTCATTAAAAATTGCTATAAAATGTATGCTATTCATGGCATTGCCATTTCCATAATGTAAAGTCTGGCAATAGGCCGAGCATAAGAAGAACATTACCCTCATTTTGGGCTTCGTTCGGGTAAAAAAGTATAATACAGCTTCTTGGCACGTAATCTTGTATTCATACTAAAGGTCAATGCACACTTATAAGCTGCACGGGATTGGCATCACATCGCCTCATTTTTACTAGCTGATCTCGATTTGAGGCGACTCTGTTATGGTGCTTCTTAAGGCTTGGTCATCATTAGGCGAATAGTGAGCGGCTGACTTTCCGCTGACTGACTCTGAGCGGCGAATCGATCATAAACTCAACGTCGAGTGACCGTCGAACGGTGCAAATTAGCCGCGAAACGCTGGCGAACTTTTGGCTAAGAAGGCAATCACAGTTGCTATCGTCGGCAGCGTACCGAACGTGCTTCGCCGCCAAGCGCCAACTGTAGCAAACCCCGCGCGTAATTTTTCTAAGAATTATCCGGTCTAGAATGAGTCGGCAAGCGAAAAGCCGCAAACTGCGTGGCAACACTCACAATACGCTGTTTAACTGTACGCAGTTTTCGTGGACACTTAATTTTAAAAATCTAAGGAGGCAAACTGGAGCAAACAGTAAGCCGCTTACTGTTCGCCTAATGAGGTCATAGCTTACAAGTGAGACTTACTGTATCGAGTTTCATAGAAATAATCCCAAATGGCTCGTGATGAGGCGCAGCTGAGCCGGTGCAGGTCTTTAACTGGACATCATCGTCTGCCTAGGCTTTTCCCAACAACGTTTGGGTCGGCTTCCAATCTAATCGGATGTTGCTGAATACCAGTATTTTACATGGAGCGACTGCCTATCTGATCTCCATAGTCCAGTTAGCACTGGGTAATACGGTACCCCTTGCTAAGACTGGTTTTCAGACTTTCGGGCCACTGACTACCTGTAACTACTGTCAAAGATTTACAAATGACAAACGGGACCAAGGGCTTAACGTGCTTTCCGAGTCACGGAGGAAACTCGGTATGCAATGGGTGGTCACCCATCCACAGACCAAGCCAGGCAAGCGCAGCTTAACCTGAATATCGACCCGAGCATCTGTTATTATTTAGCCTCGTGCTCCTCTTATAACTGTACGTTGAGTCTAAATCACACAGCTTTCTGCCACTTATTATTTCGAAGTGCCGTAAGAATGAAAAATATGAAAGAATCTTTAATTATTCTGTGAGGTCACGGACCTCTTTATTTTATTGCGTAATACTTCTTGCCTTTCAAACGCACAATATGAATTGTTACGTGAAGATATGCCAAGGATTTCATAAGTTGGATGTGGTTCAATAACTCGGGTTTATTGAAGTTCTGATATTAGTAAAGTTTTCAGTCATTGTGATTGGAAGGCAAATAGGCCAACTTGAACAGACAGATGTGTTGCTGGAAGTTTAAGAGGATTGTCATAAGTACTTAATTTAATTTTGACGTTCAAAAAGCGCTGGTTTATAGACTACAGTCCTTTGACAGTTATATGAACCCCGCCTATGCATCGCTGTCAAGATAACAGCGATCTTAATGCTTGTAGTAATATGGTCGTTATTAGGTTACTATCACTGATAAGGCTGTCAAAATTATAGTGATCTTTATTTTTGTTAGTATAAGGATGTTGTTTGACTGCAGCTGTCAAAGGTAAAGCAACTACAAAGGACTTTAATTTTATTTTCTCGTGGCGATAATAGTGTCATTCCTTCTAACAAGCTACCCCCTTTACTAGTCATTTCCCGCTTACTTATTGGATGCCTCTTGCTTCAAATATGCGCCAGAAAATGAGTGTTCAGTTCTTACCTTGATCTACAGAATTCTACTAATATTATAAATAATATACATAAATGGTGGAATTTGTTTGTAAGTTTGTAAGGGGCAATCGTCGGAACTAATGATCTAATTCTAAAAAAAAAACACTGATAGAAAGATAAATTATTCGTGGGTGCTACAGGCTATAAATTATGTTTATTTCATGCATATTAGCCGAGCTATCACTGTTTTTGCGGACGAAGTGCCAATCCTTCCTAACTAATATTATAAATGCGAAAGTAAGTTTGTTTGTTACCTTTTCTCGCCTAAACCACTGAACCGATCATCCTGAAATTTTGCAGCTACGTTGTCAAGTTTACAGAAACGGACATAGCGTACCTTTTATCCCGAAAAAAAAACTATTCCCGAGGAAAACAACAATAACTTTCTTATGATAATAGATGGCGCCACATTCGAATCATGGTTGAATTATATTATTACAAGCAGAGTACAACCCGAATTGATGTCAAATTCTAAATAAACGCGAGTGAAGCCGCCGGCAAAAGCTAGTAAATGATAATATAAATAAAAGTGCTAAGTTTCGTATTGAAATTACAGCCAAAAGCTTGCATTATCATATCCTTACTTCTCATTATCACCATCATCGCCATTCTAGCTGAAATACATTCACTGCTGGGCATAAGCCTATCCAAAGCGACGCCGCATCGAACAGCCCTGCGCTTCTTCCATCCAACGGATTCTCGATACCTTCAGAAAGTCATCGGTCCACCTTCGACCATCAGCCTAGACCTACCGGTACACAGCTTCTCCTACGTCTGTTCAAACTCTTAAGTTTTACAAATACCTATGGGATTTTTCTCTCAGTTATTATCAGATAACAGGGTTGTAGGGCCTGATAGAGATATGTAATATACTGGTGTTCAGCTGCATCCTGTAAGACTGACAACATAATTGGGAAAGGCAAAGCAGACGATGATCCTGGACAGGATACCGACTCCAATATACTCGTGAGCAAATGTTATGAGCGAGTATTTGAGATCACCTCAGACGGCTCCCATGTAGCAAAGGGGTGATCAACCTTAAATCTAATTCATAGTTCATCGAACTCAATTTGAGTCTAGCCTCCTCTCAATAGCGTGTGTATACAGAGCTGTACAAACATTGTGCTCGACTGCACAGGCGGTTTAATCGTGCGAGCTACTATCGAAACAGTCTTAGTACTGAATAAGATTAGTTCGAATAGATATTGTGCTTAGTTGATCTGTTATTGTCGTTATTGTTGTATTGTTATTATCTGTTGTAAGTCGCGCAACAGCTAGTCCCTTATAGGAGCCCTAACTGTTGCACGCGACTTCCTTCGCGTGGAAATTTGGATTTGTGGGAGAAAAAGTATGATATTCCACACTATAGTCTATCTCTCTTCAGTAACAAAAATCCATCCATCCAAACTTTCGCATTTATAATTTGTATTAAGATAAGATTCGGTTAACATCCTGTTTACTTGTCAACTGACTGCCTCGTTGTTCTAGCAAGCGCTTCTGCTCAGCATGAGGTTTTGGATTCGATTCCTCGATAAAACCGTGCAATAAAAAACTGTGCAAGTAGTTTAATAGTTTGTTATAACTGTGGGTTCTGATGATCAAAGTGGTTGCAGTTGATGCTTGCAGTGCTTCTACCGCGAATTGGAGGTTGACTCTGTGGCTGATATTCAACGCCCATGGACCTCTGAATTGGCTTTACATGCCATCCCGAAATAACTCTAAGGCATGCTGGTTTCCTCACTATGTTTTCCTTCACAGTAGGAAGTGATTAGGAGTATTTTCATAATTAACCCAAAGTTTGACTGGTAGAGAATGTCTTGTGGCATTAAGTCCGCCTATGTACCACTATTGTACGTAAAGTTTAAATAATATAATTATGCAATACGCACATGAATCCGAAAAATCAAAGGTGTGTGCCTTGGATTCGAACTCGAAACCTATGACTTGGCAGTTCAACGCTCACACCCCTAGGCTATCGCTGCTAAGTCTGTGTGTACTTATGGCATGAGTGTAGAATATTATACGACAAAAACATGGGTCTTCCAGCCTTCAAACAGAAAACGGCCATTAACTGCCCGTACTTCTAGTGACAATGGCAAAAACATCTTTGAACAGTGCTAGTTGCGGTCATCAAGAAGTTCAATAACAGTTCAGTCGGTAATAACATTTTAACCTTAAGCTGGCCTAGCGAAGAACTGAGTTTCAAAAGAATGCGAGACCAGTTTATACTGGTTTAGTTACCGCTGACGTGATTACCGTACCTACTGCAGTGTTCATAATAATTTGAAAATAAACAGACGCGAGAATTTCTCAAGGATTCAGTCTTCTTTCAAAATACCATCATCTGCCTAGCCTTTTCCCAAATATGTTGGGGTCGGCTTCCAGTCTACCCGGATGTAGCTGTACCAGTATATTACATGGAGCGACTGCCTAAATCAAATCAAATCAAATCAAATCAAATTATTTATTTGCCAGAAACATGGTATGTTTACAAGGTGTTCATAATATTACATAGTGCTACATGTCTCACCGTTTTAACGGTATGCAAAATCAATTTTTAATTACAGTGAATTACAATTCACATCAGTTGAATTTCATTAATTTTAAGATTATACATTATTTCAATTATTATAATTATATTGCACACACTTCATTTTTACCATAATTATTATAAAATTAAAAAATAAATTAAAAAATAGATTCAACACAATACCACAACCATTGACTTAGATTACATAGTACTACATGTCTCACCGTTTTAACGGTATGCAAAATCAATTTATAATTACAGTAAATTACAATTCACATCAGTTACATTTCATTAATTTTAAGATTATACATTATTTCAATTATTATAATTATATTGCACACACTTCTTTTTTACCATAATTATTATAAAATTAAAAAATAAATTAATAAATTAAATTAAAAAATAGATTCAAGATAATATCACAACCATTGACTTAAATTATTACTTATGCCTATATTTGGATGCCAGATCAAGAGAAAAGAATTTACAGGGGTATTTTACGAATAACTCGTGAATTGAATAAAAACATTCCTGCAACAACCAATTCCGTAGTGCCGAACAAAATTTTTTGAAGGGTAGTTGGGTAATTGACTTCGGCAGAGCATTGTAGATTAGGGGAGCCATGTAGATACAGCTCTTTCGGAAGAGTTGCAACTTAGGAATAGGTATCTCGAAATCCAAATGTGCTGCTTTCCTCTTATTTGTATTATCCCTTCGTTCAAATAATTCTGGATTGGATCTTAGAAACTTGGCAATTTCAAAGATATATATGCAGGGTACAGTCAAAAGGTTATGTGACTTAAATATAGGCCTACACGAATCAGACCACTCCATATTAAAAATTGCGCGGATACACTTTTTTTGAGCAATGAAAATTCGATCTATTTCTGAGGAGTTTCCCCACACAACTATGCCGTACCGAATAACCGAACAGACATAGGCATGATACACCACTATGGAGGTTTCTCTTGACGTTACATTTTTGACTTTTCTTAGTGCAAATACAAATTGGTTGATTTTCTTGCTGAGTATGTCAATATGATTCTTCCATGTTAAATGTTCATCAAGTGTTACCCCTAAAAACCGTGTGTTATGTACCTGCTTTACGCTAATGTTATTATAAGCGACATGAAGATGGACAGGTTTACTTTTCGCTGCTTTAAAGTGAAGTACGTTCGTTTTAGCAATATTTAATTTTAGCTTGTTAGTATCTAACCATCTTATAACATCATGCAATGTTTGATTAATTTCATCATCATAGTTTTGTTGATCTTTACATTCAATAATAATTGTGGTGTCGTCAGCAAACAGAACACACATATGTTTTATTGATTTTGGTAGGTCATTTATATAAAGAAGAAACAGTAACGGCCCCTATCTGGCCTCCACAACCCAGTTAGTACTAGGTAATACGATACCCCTTGGTAAGAAGACTAGCTGTCAGACTTTCGGGCCACTGACTACTTAACGACTGTCAAAGATCTACAGTTGACAGCCGGGAGCATCGGCTTAACCTGCTTTTCGAGGCACGGAGGAAACTCGGTATGTCATCCACGGACCAACCTAGCCAAGCGCGGCTTAACCTGAAGATCGACCGAGCGGCTGTGATTATTTAGCCACGAACTCCTCATCCTCCTTCTTTCACAATAGGTACTCCTGATAATTAATATTTCATTCGAACCTTTAAAACCCAGTATGTACAAACATAAAAAACCTCATTACCTGAGTTCGTACCAAAAAGAAAGTTAAATAAAACACACCTGAATACTTTTACGAGCCGGTTTGGGGGTAGGTGAATAAAAATTTGTTACGGTGTAAAGAAAAACAGGCAGGGTTAACTGAAGGTTTTATTTGTGGGTTAAGTGATGAGGTGAGGTTAACGGGTTAACGGTGGAATTGTATTAGTTTTGAGTTTACAGGTAGGGTTTTTGATGGTTGGTCTACTTTTCTCAAATCAAACTCACGAGCTGTTTATGTCAGTACAGTCACCAGCACATCAAGTTACCACGAACTGTCAAATTTCTCCAAATGATTTTAAACCATAAAATGTTAATGGTTAAGTTCAAAACCGAATGAGGAAATTTGGCAGTTTGTAGTAACTTGATGCTCTGGCGACTGTACCTCGGGTTTATATGATATTTCTAGGACTGAATAATTCTTTGCTATAAAACAACACATTCAATTGTTTTTGTCTTCTGTAAGTTTATTCAATTGCTATATTAGTAATGTATCAAACTTAACTGAAATGAATCAGAAAATATTCGTCCGCATTGTTGGATGGCCATGGTGATTCCTTGACCAAGAAAGAAGTAAGCTCTCTGGTCACGTCGAGAAGAGTCAAATTACAGTTTATTTCCCAGAGGTGAAAGCGAAGATGCATTATAACGCATCCACAGTTTGCTGTTCATGATATATATAAGTCCCTACTGCCATAAACTGCCTCGTTGGTCGAGTGGTCGCAAGCTCGACTACTGAACATGAGGTCCTGAGTTCAATTCCCGGGTCGAGCAAAGTATTATTGGATTTTTTAATCAGGAATTCTCAGTAGCAGCCACAGAGTCTGGACTTGTGCTCGGTTGGTGGCGATAGGCTCGCCCCCTATTACATGGGCCTGGCAAAATGTGGGTGTACTATTAGGTACACTTCTGTCTAACCCTTCAAGGATTACAGGTGTTATGATGTTATGTATGCCATAAAATGGTTACAAATCCACCTTTCGGAGCCGCTGCAGTATTTTACTTCGTGGTATCGAGAATGCGTTGAGAGCACGACTTTTGTCACCGGACCGCCTTCATAGCCATCAATTTGCATACAGTGTGGGCACAGATATAGATTGTCTATCTATATCTGTGAGTGTGGGTGAGTGTGGAAAGCGTTGATAATGCCGACTCTGGCAGCGGCCGCCAAAGCGTCTCCATGCTCTGCGGAAAATACACCCATCGAACCTTGGAATTTAAACAGTTAAACTTAGCAGTCACGAATCCTCGTATGACCGGTTAGGTGGTACTACGGCGATAAGGGACGAAACAAATAAAAGGCGTTTAGGAGCTAGAATCAATAATTATTTCTCAAAGAGATTTAGAAGACTTTAAAAGTGGACGTTGCGATTTTTTGATGTTGACACACGAATGCTACATGACAAGCGGGCGTATGACACTAGACAGAACGAATTGTTACTAAGTCTAAGTACTAACAAGTATTGGGTTCTCGTCTATCGCTCATAAATATTTTAATGTCTGTTATTTCTTTGAGAATTTAATTTTTACATCGATAAGTTGACGGCCGTCTAGCTCTGCCTAAATTTTTTCTATTCCAATTACAAAGTTGGTTAGTAGTTCATAAATAACCAAAGAGTTTTACGTCTGTACAGTATGTACTAAGTTTACAGCGGAAACTAGTTCACATTTTCTACTTTTCCACACGCCATAACCGATTTATAAGCATATTAAACATTACAACTGCCAATTTATCATTACTAACGTCTTAACCGTGGTTATGCTACAGGTGGCGGTAAATACGTTTGTTATTTATTGTAGACAATAGGGTGAATGTCGAAGTAATGGGCATAGTGTGCACCCTTGTGAATCAACATCTGGGTGTAAATATAAAGGGTAACATGGTGTAAAGGGTTACGGTTATAATTCGAGTGGTATTTATTAAACAACTACCGATCCGCCACGGCTTTGCACGGGTGCAATTTAGTAATGAAGATAAAATTATTATTAGGTGGGATGGTAATTATTATTAGGTTTCATGTCTTTTATTTTGGTATTTGTTAAAATATTTAGTCGTTTATTTTATTTATATATGTGTATTAGTATCAATAAGTATAAGTTTATAAATTTTCAAAAACAAAAAGTTATTTTTTAGATATTTATTTTGTACCCTATCACAATGTTTTCTTATTTAACCCAAAGGTTGGCTGGTAGAGAATGCCTTGTGGCATTAAGTCCGCATAGGCGGACACTTCATGTACAATAGTGGTACATAGGTACCACTATTGTACATGAAGTTTATAATAAATAAAAAAAAATTTCTTTCACACAAAACTTGTCCTGAAAATTACGAACATCATCATTACCATCATTCTCCTGCCCTTATATATTTATTTGGGGTCAGCGCAGCATGTTTCCTTCTTCCACAATTACGAATATAACAAAAAAATAATAGCCGTCCTCAAGTGATGCTCCGTCATACATGTGGCAATTGATTGTTATTTCTAGAGATGTATATTTTAACATTATACGATGTTTTTTTAAATACTAAGTGGAATTTATTTCAAAGATATTATTTACAAACTACAAAACTATAATAGAAATAAATATGTACAAGTATAAAAGAGTTACAGGGCGTCCAAAAATTCGTCCGCATCGCTGTCAACAGGAAAAGTGCCCAGAAGGCTGGCAGCATTACCACGTTGAAACGAACTTAATTATGTTGTTTTATATTTAACGTTTTATTGAAATAAATGGGTATGAACATACCCTTAATACCTATTATTTCGTTAATAGAGTGCCAGCAGTCAATGTTTCATGTTCCACTTTTTGTTTTTCTACCTTTTTGTAAAAATATACCACATTTAAAAGTTTAGTCAATGCCAAATCCAATTGACGCTAAATAGCTCTAATTTATGTTTGGCACTGTATACTAAACAAAACAGACACCTTATAGCTCGGAGCTCCGTATGCTGCTCTGTATAACAATGTATAGTCACGAGCATAAATATGTATACAATTAGCAAAATTCAAAAGCGATGTTCTGCTAAAGCATTTTTTCCTACCACTTTTGACAACATTTTCCAGAAAATTGCAACATTACACTGCAATCAACTTATCTGTGCAGACGGGAAAACACAGAACAAAAAAAAATGTACCAAGTTTGACATAAATATCGATGCCATTTTTTTTGACAAACCACGCCTCCTTGAACTGCAGTCTTAAAGTGGTCATACTATACTAAGACTTATCTTGTCACTTTATGACGCACATATAATATGTGACATTAAAATCTGATGAAACTATTACAAGGTCGTCTATACATTACACATTAAAGTAAAGTACTGAAAAGTAGATTAAAACTTTGCGAGACCTTCACGTGAGTCTATTTTAGTACATCGTTCTAAACAGTCAGTGAACATTAAGATACGGTAATACACGAACAGCTTTTGTTACAATTACCGTTAGTTTCGTTCAGTTTAAAGTTTGACCTTCACTGAGGTAAAAGGTTACAATATGTTAATATTGATGAATTTCTGGCTGTCGTTTTTGGGGTAGAAACTGCAAGATTGTGGTAGGTACGTGTAAGTTAAAGATAACCTTTAATAACCGGTCAAGGAACATGACTAAAACTTTTTAAAAACTTTTTAGAACAATCATGCTGTTCTAAAAAGTTTTAATGCATAAAATATTTTATTATTCGAGAGGTTGACGAGCGAGAGAATGGTCGGGGTAAAATAATATCTTGTAAATATTTTATGGTTGGTGATGGATTATGGTCAAATTTTCTAAGTCTTTTTTTCATAGTGCCCCATTTCGTATCTCTACATATAATTTTTGCCGCATAGCGAACTAGCTTTTGCCCGCGGCTTCACTCGCGTTAATTTAGAATTTGACAATAAAACAAAAAAAAAACTCTTGTCACACTATTAAAGTCTCTTTATTAATATAAATAATTCAATCATGATTCGAACGACACGTGGCGCCATCTATTATCATAAGAACGTTATTGTTGTTTTGATCGGAAACAGTCGAGATGAAAGGTACCCTATGTCCGTTTCTGTACACCTGACAACGTATATGCAAAATTTCAGGCATCAGTTCAGTGGTTTAGGCTTGAAAAGGTAACAAACAAACTTATTTACGCATTTATAATATTAATCAGTTAGGAACTTAGGATTAGCTTAATCCCGAATCGCGAATCTGACGTGTACAAAATCTGTCCAGTACCGAATAAAGGCTTTTAGGCAGTAGGTCAGAAAATAGGACACGGATACTACTTGATGTAATGCAGCTTCTGTCGCTTAGATGACCCTGCAATATCCTTTAAGAATTGCGTGGCTGCTTTTTAAACCGGACACAAAATGATAGGTGGGTTATTGATTGTCATTATCTTTTTTTTAATTTTTAGCAGACATGCATCTCATTAATAAAAGACTAAATGAAATACAGCAGACGGACTCTGAGTCTCTGATACTCTTCTAATTCTGTAAAGCGAGGAGGAATGGTTATTTTTGTTTCAAAATCCTTTTAAAGACTCTTACTACAAATTAGAAGAGAATCATTATTATGCTTAGCTTTTCCCCAACCAAAGCATGTATCAGGAACGATAATTTTTAAGGGTGTGGTACAGATCTCATCTTATTCAACAACTTTGTCTATGGGACCAAACCGTAATCACAAAAAAGCTGTCCCGTATAAAACTTCTATACTTATTAGACCCAAATGTATGGCATAGCTGATTATTTTTTCGCAATTATCTAACCAAATGCATCTACATACATAAACATAACATCACGCCTGTAATATCCGAAGGGATAGGTAGAGGTGTACCCAGTAGTGCACCCACAGTATACCCACATTTCGCCAGCTATGTTAAAGTCCCATGTAATAGGGGGCGAGCCTGTTGGCATCAACCAGGCACAGATCCAGACTCTGTGGCTGCTACTGAGAAAATTCCTGGTGAAAAACCCCAATATCACTTTGCCCGACCCGGAACTCGAACCTAGGACCACTTGCTCAGCAGTCAAGCTTGCGACAACTAGACCAACGAGGCAGTCAATGCATCTAGAGACCAGTATTTTCAATGAGTGCCTGCCTTTCTGAGAACAGTCCAGTTCTCGATTATACAGGATTATTTGTATTGTCATTGTACTCATCATTATCCCCTTCGCCCGTTACCGTGACCAAGAGTGGACGTGTGTCGAAATTTAAAAATATAAGTATTAATTTATCACCTCTACCGCATATGGGATTGTCACCTATATGTGAATACAAGAAGTGAACAAATTCGCGTTCGCGACGTGTTGATATCGGCCGGTCACCAAGCTCACAAGGTGTGCTAACCGCGCGCCCGCCACCGCCGCCTCACCTCTGCCTCACCTCTGCAAGAACAGGGCACGCTCCATAATTGCCATCCCGCTCACACAGCGACTGCGCGTGCCGAGACTCACAAACTCTCCGTACTACACCGCATCAAGGGAGCTACGCGCAAACGCCGGCGCCGGACATCGCCACAAGTGGCTACAAGGTATTACGAGTTTACGTAAACTTTAACATCATGAAGCGCACGCCGCCCCAATCGCCAGCCACGTCCGTAGCTAGCGACTCTGAGATTCTTCAAGTAAGAAATCTCACTACATCACTAACCGGATCTACCCCCAACCTACTAAGCAGAGATGCCAATGTCACGGCACGACAAACTAAACGTAGACGTGAAGATGAAATGGTTGCCTTTATGCAAGAGATACGAGACTTATTACAATCGGCTACCGCCCAATCGGAAAACAAGTTTAAATCATTGCAAGAGTCAATGCGCGAAATTATAGCACAAAACTCGGAAATGAAAACATCCCTAGCCTTCGTCACGCAACAATATGAGGACATAAAAATAAAAATAGAAGAAATTGATAAAGAACGAAAAACCGACCATGCATATATTAATCAGCTAGAAAGTAAAGTCGAGAATTTAGAGCGTATCTTATGTCTTACAAAAATTGAGATGAGAAACATACCAAAGAAGGAAGGTGAAAATAAAGAGGATCTGCATAGAGTAGTATCCGAAACAGCCAAAGTACTGGATATGCCTCTCGAACGACGGGATATTAAGGATGTTTTTCGCATTAATAAAAAGGGTGGAGGGTCATCTATTATAGTCGACTTTATCTCGGTAACTACAAAGGAAAATATACTGCATAAAGTGCGTAACTTCAATCGCAATAACTCCCAAGCCAAGCTAAACACGTCCCATATAAATATACCAGGTGAATTAAAACCAATATTTCTATCAGAGTGCTTGACTATGAAGGCACAAAGATTATTCTATCTGGCGAGGAAAGGAGAAGGGGACTTCTGGGCCCAGCAGTTAACTAGTTGAAATGTGTATTAAAAAAACCGTCATATTTTTCTAAGGAAAATCACAAAATATGGTACCTGGTTTCTATCTAGGAAGCGAGAAAACTTAAATTAAGTTCTAAATAATCGATTAAATAATGCCTGAAATGTTAGTAATCGATTACGAATAAATCGGTAAAATCTCAGAAAATGGATGAAAATCAAGTAACGAGTATTTTTTTGTGGAATTAATTCATAGCGAATCGATTTCCTTTAATTTCTCTGCTAGCAACATTCCTGTCTGACATCAGTCTGTCAGCGATTGACAGATGGCACTCGTTCGTTGTTTTTCGTTCTGAGTGCGCACGTATTTTCCTTGTTTTATTGTTTAACCCCACGACCTCGGCTTTGAATAGGACTACCTGGTATTTTGTACAACTGTTTACGCCTATCGATCGGATATTGACGACATGGATTGCTGTGTAAACTGTATGATTGCGACTGGTCGCAGTAACTCTAGGTATTGGCAGCAGAGTCTTGGAAGATGAGGCGATTTTATCAGTTATTCGTCGGCGATTTTATCAGCCTGCTGCTGCTGCTGCTGTGCCCATGTAATGTACATAATATGGTATCTGAGTTTGGCAAGATATCAAGAAAATATCGTACCCCCTGCACAATCCTTAGACGATATTCTCCTAATTATTGAAGATGAATAATACATATTTTACTCATATATTGGTGTTTTTTTTTATATCCTCCTGTCCCTTTTTTAGTTTTTAAAAGGTAGGTCTTGCACTTAGAAGCAGTAGGCTTCTAAGTGCAAGATATTGAATGAAGAAACTTGTCTTCGACTGTAGCGACTGTCCGGGGCGTGAGAGAGCCAAACGTGTCAGATCTTTGACTCTTTACACACGCTCCATGCATAAAACCATAACACAACCAAAGCCATTCAAAAGTATTTCGTAAAAAACATAAAAAACTGCAATGTTATAATATAACCTCACTTTTACTATATTTCATATAACTTGATTCCTGGATAGCCAAATTTCACCAAATTTTCAGTGAGGCCTTGTTATTATATTCTCTTACAAATAAGGCCAGTTTGATTCAGTTAACACTTGGGCCCAGGAATGTATGGAGTAGTTCCCTTCTCCTTTGCGAGCAAAAATGGCTTTAAGTTCTGCTGGACCTCACTTGGAAAAGTCTTTCTTCGACAAAAAGAAGGAGATCAATACGTACACGTAAAAGACGAAGCTGACCTAAAACCTAAATTACTACTATGACTGTATAGAGAACTTGCACGTTTTGTTCATGCACTGCTTGTTATTATATTACTGTTATTTTTTTATCTGCAATTGCTCTCTTTTTGTAAAACACATAAACAAAAACCAACCAAACACACTCAACCAAAACGACTTACTACAATACAAACAAACAATGAAAACACTTACATACACAATATAAATTGGTCTCGTGTGGGTATGCCTAACATCATTGATCCAGCACTAACTTTCACCACGTCTATCATATTAATCTACCCCCCAACATGCAACAAAAAATATATACGGCTATTCAATGGCTAACATAAACAATAACATCTCAACACAGATAGATAACTTTACGGTGGCATCTTCTCATCACTGTGATACGGACGCCTGTAACGAAATCATAAAAAACTCTAATTCATCGCTAAAAATTATAACTCAAAACATCCGAAGTATCTATAAAAACTTAGATGGTTTTCAAGCTCAATTGGCTAGGCTATCGTATGAAATCGACATCATAATCTTGACAGAGTGCTGGCTAAATGCTGACAAACCGATACCGACTATGGAAAATTACGTTACATACTCTAGTAAAAAATGTCTTAATCAAAACGACGGGATTGTAATATTTGTTAAAAGCAACCTCCAATGTACGGTTGAAGAACCAGACCCGGTAGGGGCTAACTTTCTTCTGTTAAAAATCGATTCCGATACTCATATTTTAGCTTCCTATAGATCACCATCAATATATTGTATTGACAGCTTCCTTAACTCCCTGGAAAACATTTTAAGTAAATTAAAAGCGAATAACCTAATGCTGGTAGGAGATATAAATATAGACATAAAATCTAATAATACAGATAGAAATAGTTCGTCCTATCTTAATCTAACTGCAGAGATGGGCCTCTTACCGGGACATGCCTTTCCTACTAGACTGCATAACTGCCTCGATCACATGATGATTAGAACCGATACTTGTGCAACAGTTAGAGTTATGGACTCCACAGTTAGTGACCACGCCTCCGTAATGTTATGTCTAGGTAGCGTTCCCTCTAAAAACAAGAATCATAAACAAATTACAAAAGTAAACTATGAGAGCGCTGTTGAACAATTAAAAACTACAGATTTTACTTTTATTACGCAAAATTGTGATGCAAATGAGGCTGCTACAAGATTTGTCGAATGTCTTATGTCCACGGTATCCCAACACTCAACGGTAGCGAAAGTTCCTAACCGTAAAGTTGTTCTTAAGCCCTGGATCACACCTGGCCTCTTAAGGTGTGTCCGACATAGAGATAACCTCCATCGAAAATTTCTGGCAGACCCAAAAAACGGAATTGTCGAGTTATCATACAAAAGATATCGTAATCACTGTAATCTATTGCTCAGAAAACTAAGAAACGCTCACGAAAGTTGCGCCTTAAAATCTGCAAAGGACAATAAAGAAACATGGAATATTATAAAATCTATTACCAATCAATCCGAGAAACAAAAATCAGCTGAGAAACTTCTACCTGCCACTGAAATTGCGGATGCGCCTAACGCCATTGAGCAAATAAACCATTATTTTTCAAACATCGGTAAGCAATTGGCAGACAATATATTAAACCAAAATTCGTCACTGGGTCCGTATATCATTGAAACACCTCCTGCGCGAGATTCCATGGTCTTACTTGCTCCGGACGAGGCTGAAGTAGAGGCAGTTATTAACACCCTAAAAAATGATTGTGCCACAGGATGGGACTCTATTCCAGCTAAACTCCTCAAGCTGGGTAAAGAAGTACTAGTTCCACCTATTACAAAACTTGTTGAAGCCTGCTTTGAACAAGGCGTTTATCCTCGTATCTTTAAGAAATCCCTAATCACACCTGTTCACAAGGGTGGAAACCTAGACGAGGTAAAAAATTATAGACCTATCTCAGTTCTGTCAGCACTATCAAAAATATTGGAAAAATTGTTGAACCGTAGACTCATGAAATACTTAGAGCACTACAAAATACTATCGGACACACAATTTGGCTTTAGGCCCGGGAAAAGTACCGCAGATGCAGTTAATCAACTCGTTGATTACGTGACTGGGAAACTCGACGCAAAACAGAAATGTCTAGGTGTTTTCCTGGACCTAGCCAAGGCGTTTGACACCGTCTGTATTCCAACCCTTGTGACCAAGTTAGAGCATGCTGGAATCCGGGGAAAGGCTCTAGGCATTTTCACAGACTTTCTCAACGACAGGACACAAAAAGTAAAGATTGGTGAGGTCATTAGCAACGAAGCTAGGGTTGATTACGGTGTGCCTCAAGGCAGCTGCCTATCCCCCAGTCTTTTCCTACTCTATGTGAATGACCTATGTCAGCAGTCTCTTAGTAATGGTAAAATCTTTAGCTATGCAGATGACACGGTACTAATATTCCACGGTGAGCATTGGGACGCGGCACGGGAGGCTGCTGAGACAGGCTTACGTAAAATAATCCACTGGCTGGAATCTAACTTGCTAACCCTTAACATCTCGAAAACCTCATTTTTGCAATTTACTTTCGCCAAAATCAAACCACCAGTAGTAAGTCTCAAAGCACACTCCTGTGACGCCGCAAACAGTAGTATTCCATGCTCATGTCTTCCAATCACACAACAGAAAACAATGAAGTACCTGGGAGTGATTCTAGACGAGGGACTCAGCTGGCGTCCCCACATTGAACAGACCTCCTCCCGTGTTAGGAAACTTATATGGGCGTTTAAAAAGCTACGACAAGTGGCTAATTTTAAGCTCCTCCGTGAGGTTTATCTGGCTTTGGCACAGTCCATCATAGGGTACTGTATTACTGCTTGGGGAGGTGCTTGTAAAACCTACATGATACGCCTCGAGAGAGCCCAACGATCTCTGTTAAAAGTCATGACCTTCAAGCCGTATCGGTTCCCTACAAGAACCCTGTATGAAACGTGCCAAGTACTTACAGTGAGACAACTATACCTGCTCAATCTTATATTGAAACAGCATGGAAAGACACCGATAAATAACCCAACCAGATATAAAAGAACTATCGGTAACGTATGTAGCACAGTCAAATGTAAGACCGCATCCGCTCGACGGCAACGTCTATACTTATCTACTTATTTATATAATAAAATAAACAACATCCACAACTTCAACCCACTAACAAAAACTAAAACTAAGATAAAACTAAACTCATGGCTTCAAACACTGGATTACCAACAGACGGAAAACTTAATTAAGGAACAATACTCGGGATGATTAATAATTAGGTAGACAAACCTAGTCTATATATAACGAAAGTCAGCCACCAACCACAATCACTTACACCGCACACCAAACACACACAAGCACACTCACACTTACACACCTACGCATAAAGACACGAACATACTCACACTTTCACACCTACACATAAACACACGCACACACCACACAAGAGCATGCATGCATTATTTTTAAAGATTATTATTATTGTTTTTTTTCTATGTTTTTATTTTATTTTTCGGTTCTTGATGCATAAAATGTTGTGAACATTAGTACCAAAAACGGGTGAAGACACTGACTCCTGTAACACAGGTCTCACCTAGCACAGGAGTCAGGGTTTCAAATGAAAATGTATAACTTTTTTCTTTGTGTCAATAAAATTATTTATTATTAAAAAAATTATTTATTATGAACAACTTTTACTAAGGGACCAAACCTGAAATCGCGAAAAAAAAATCAGCTGTTCCCTACATATTTATTTATTTATTATTTATTTATTTAAAATGTAGGGAACAGCTGATTTTTTTTTCGCGATTTCAGGTTTGGTCCCATAGTAAAAGTTGTTCATAGTGATGAGTACAATGACCTCTTAAGAGGTTGCTGGTGTTTTACAAATAACCCTGTAGACTCCTTGTCAGAGTTTCAGGTTTCTAGTTATGTCGAATCACAGCCAGGGGCTTAACGTGTTCTCCGAGACACGGAACACTACCTCTCATTTGCCTACAGGAAGAAAACTTGACTTTGCTTATATCAAAGTCCATAAAACCATGTACTACATGCCAGGATCGTGGCTATGAAATTTTAATACCTGTTGTATATAAAGTACTTATCCGACATTCAACATCTAAATATAGCTGTTCGTAATACTTAGCATGCAACCAACCTCAAGGACAACCTGTTGGTCTGTTTGTTCGATACACCTCGGAAACTGGTTTTAACAAGTTCGACCCAGTTCTGGCTCGTCTGTTACGAAACTGTGATGGGTTTGGATGGGGCGGTGGTGTATGAAAGCTATGGTATGGATCTTGAGAAGTTTTGCATGATTTAATGCGGTTCTTGACATGCTGAATGGTTTAGATTAGTGGTTTTGTCTTCGAAGAGAATAATCGCAGTTGTCAATGTCAATTAGTACTTTGTACTTTTAATCATTCGGAGAGCGAGTGAAATATGAGGAGTTCCAAAATAAAACATCTATGGACGTGGTCACTAATTAATCCATTTTTCACTTTTGATTCATTCCGTGTTTTCATTCGGCATCTTTCACCCGAAATGAAATGTCTAAACGTTTCATTTCGGGTGAAAGAGATCAGCGGTGGCCCAGTGAGAGCAGTGGTGGCACAGTGAGAGCAGCGGTGGCACAGTGGTGGCGGCCCCGACTTACGAACAGTAAGTCGTGGGTTCGAATTACTTTGTGTAATTTATTTCATCACCAATGCTCTCAAAAACGGTGAAGGAAAACATCGTGAGGAAACCGGCATGTCCTTGAACCAAAAATTCGAAGACATGTGACATCTACCAACCCGCATTGGGCCCGCGTGGTGGATTACAGCCCATTCCCTCTCATAGAGAGGAGGCAAGTTTCCCAGCAGTAGGAACATTATAGGCTGATTATGCTTAGGTATGCATGCCGAATGAAAGACAAAAATGAACAAACGACGTCGCGCCTGGTATCTCCCTAACGTAATCTATATTTCATACATCTACATAACACCACGCATGTAATCGCCGAAGGATTGAGAGAGGTGTAGTTAATTATATGTCAAAAAAAAACCAGCTCAATAAAAAATTCAATCAATTAACTAAAACTATTCTTTTATAATGCCTGATTGGTATTGGTTTCAGAATTCAGAAGTCCACATTTCTCTGCTTCTGCTTTTGGTAAATTTTCGTCATAACTACGCTCGGTAAATCGGTAAGAAAGGGCTGCCACTCCCTCTTACAAAGAGGAGGCCTGTGGACTGTGTCCTAGCAGTGGGGAAACTACCAGAGGGTTATGCTGTCTTTAGGAAAAAGCCTTAGAATATAATAGAATTTTCATTTATATATCTATACTATATAATATATAATAATATAATAAAGCTGAAGAGTTTGTTTGTTTGCTTGCTTGCTTGAACGCGCTAATCTCAGGAACTGCTGGTTCGAATGGAAAAAATATTTTTGTGTTGGATAGTCCATTTATCGAGGAAGGCTATATATAACATTACGCTACGATCCTAAGGAGCCGCGCAGCGTGTGACAACGCGGGGAACAGCTAGTTTACTTATATATTTTTTTTCATAACGCTGAAACAATAAAAAAAATATTTCTCAGAACCAAAGTCCTGCAATGGATAAATAGCTAGGGCCGATAGGATAGGGGAACTTTTAATTGGCACCGAAGTGGCCTAATTAAATAACTGAAACTCGAATCTTGTGCCTATGTTCCGTATTGCCGCTAATAGGACCGGCGTAATTGAGTTAAAAAACAGTTTGCATGAAAGGAAATGTAGAATACCTGATATGGTGAATTTTAAAGTTTTTTTTTTTTATTATTCGTTCGGTTGTTGGTTTTACTTGTATGTTATTTTACGTTTTGTTAGAAGTTCGCTTTGTTGTTGGGTGGGATTCTAGACTTGATCCGGGGTTTGTTCAAAGTATTATTATTTTTTTTTATTGGATAATCCTCAGTAGTAGCGCATTCAGGTTTTGTGTCCAATTGATAGTACTCTGCTCTGGCAACATTTGAATACTATACTATGCATATGGAATTGAAGATACAGGTTCCCAATACGAACAAGCCGGAACGGATCGGCAGCTATTGGTTTGGATAAAATGACTCCATACTTTCTGTATGCACTGGAAACATGTGTATACAAACAGTATAAAGATTTCTTAGGCATAATAGTAAGAAATATGGTAGAAGAACCAACAAACTGAACAATTTTATCCAACATCGTAATCGCAAAAAATAAACAGCCATTTGGATCGAGTAAGTATTGGAGTTTTGTATTGGACAGCTGTATTTTTTTCCGCAATTATGCCTAGAATGTTTCATTTTTTTAAATATTAAATGGACCTACTCTTGACCTCAATCCAGTCCTGAGGACAGAAATGAGGTCGACGATGGAACGAGCTAACCCAAAAGAAGCCTATGAAATCGCGACCACAGATTACTGATACAAGCTGCAGAAATAGGGTAAATCGGGATCAGAAAACTTGTATCTTTATGCAAGCAACATTACGCGTCAAATATAACCAGATGGTGTTCTAAATACCTACTAATTCCAAGCTAATTCCATATAGAAACAGACGAGTAGCCAACATGACCTATGGTACTGGACCCTACACATTAGCCTCTATCAAAAGGTCTCTAATTACGTGTGAAGGCCGACATAATGGCCATTGTCGGCACCAATTACGTGTAAGTGGACTGATCGTGAGGTATGTTTACGGTCAAGAGCAAAAATATATTGTATACAGTACCTGTGCTAGATTGAAAAATGACTTTTGCTAGTAAATAAATATAATTTTGGAACATTATTTTCATCATATTGACGAAATGTAGAGTTTTTCGGATACCAACGCACAAACGGTTAGCCAGTATATTATATAGTATTATATGTACATACTCGTATATATAGTTATCAACAAAAACAAAGATAATTAAATTATTTACAAATTACAAAACTGTAATAGTAATAAATATGTACAAGTAGAAAAGGGTTACAAGTCGTCCAAAAATGTGTCCGCATCGCTGTCAACAGGAAAAGTGCCCAGAAGGCTGGCAGCATTGCCGCGTTGGCTGGCAATGCTGATTCTTTGGCCAAAAAATAGGCCCGCCCTCTGGTCACGTGAAGAGTCGACAAGACGCTTGGCGATTTCCCGAAATACTAAGTGGGCACTCGGACCCCATGGCCCTAGCGTTTCAACCCCAAACGGCTCAAACACATAACTACCAATTAAATTATTGTATTTGCACCGTTTGAGGTTGAGGAGGAAAGTCTGACAACCAGTCTTACCAAGGGGTATCGTATTACCTAGCACTAACTGGGTTGTGGAGGTCCGACAGGCAGTCGCTCCATGTAAAATACTGGTATTCAGCTGCATCCGGTTAGACTGGAAGCCGACCCCAACATAGTTGGGAAAAGGCTAGGCAGATGATGCACCGTTTGAGGTTTTCAACACCCGCAGCAGCCGCCACAGCGCAGCCCACTGCGCTAGGAAGATGGGATGGCGCAAGGGTGTCGACGCAAGTTGCGTCCCACACCAAAGGCCTACCCAACTTCCATGGCATTATGGTCATACCATCTGGCCTCTTCCCATCGACGCGTGCCAAGCCATTGGGTTCTAAGACAGCTGGCACCCCGGCGGTGCAAAATTAAAAACAAAAACTAAAAATAACAAAATATTTAAAAACAAAAAAAAACTAACTAGGTATATTTAAGTTTCCTTATAAACTTATATAGGTACATAGTTATCAATCTCTTGCCCTTGTCCCAATTAATTTGTGGTCAGCGCAACTTGTCTTCTTCTTCCATACTTCTCTATTACTCGTCATCTCATCAGACACCTCCTTTCTTGCCATATCATCCTTCACACAGTCCATTCTACTCATCCACATTCATAGCCGTGTCATGATTGTTTATATATCGTTTCTCAAATTCCATATTATTATGGAATGAACTTATTAAGTTCTTTGATAAAATCGATATCACTTCTGTAGATCCTGGCTTAAAAGAGTTTCGGTAGCTAAAATAGTGTGTCGGACTTATCTAAAAGATAAAAAAGTTCTTTCGAGAAAAGGCAAAAGAAAATGGCCATTTTAGGGTACGCCGAAAAGATTATCGGTAGGTATTAAATAGAATGCCTTCCCCGTTTCCTAGTATGATGGCCCATTTTTGTGTAAGTATGCGTAATATATGAAATTCCTTTCTTACTGGTTGTACGATAAATGACATGATATATCGATTGAGTGATATAAGAGTTTCGTGGAGAGGAGCTCGTGGCTAAATAATAACGGGATATTATAAATTGCATATCAAATAAATAATCGCCTATCAATACATACTCATCATTTATATTCTTTGTTACATCAGTTAAATTTATTTTTGTACAAAAATACTACATACATAGCATAAATACTGACTGCACCGCTTGCTGACAGAAACCCTAATCCTAGACGGTCAACGTCAGGGGCACCCCGAGGTTCGGTTAGTTAGGTTCATGTAAACCCTACAGACAGAAATAGGAGCCCCGCGCAGCGGGGATCCGTCGACCTGCTGACGGAAACGCTAACCCTAGACGGTCGACGTCAGGGGCACCCCCAGTATAATGTGCATTAAGATTATTAGCTGTGCATTGATGAAAAAGCTTTCGCTATTTTGAGTTGAATATTTTGCTGTGCAATCAGTAATTTTGATGGGAATTCGGAATCTTATTGCATAGAAAAAGGTCATTTTTTGATTTGCGTTTAATTACTACCCAATAATAACAGCCGCTCGGGTCGATCTTCAAGTAGACGAGCACACAAAAATTAAAAAAAAAAAATAAAGTAGTGTATACGCTATTCCTTCTGGTGCATCCATTTAGAGTGGAACTTACTCTTCTTACCCCAAAATACCTGGGAGTAGGCTAAGCTCCCCTCCTTATTAAACATTAACTTAGCAACAAATGTAACCCAGCCACTCTCCAGAGGACAAAAGATTTACCCAACCTTTTCGAACTGCCACCTTTTAAAACCAACTATGTGAAACTTCCGCCGTCTATACCTATAAAATACAGCTGAAGAGTTTGTTTATTTGTCTGAACGCGCTTGTGTCAGGAAACACCGCTCCAATTGAAAAAAAAAAACTTTAAATATTTTTATAGCCCGATTTTTGAGGAAGGTATATGTAGATTTTAGATAGGTATACGCTAAGACCACAGATATAGATATACCTAGATAACGCAAGAGCACCTACTTCGCGTGCCCGGCTTAAGCATTTCATGCTTAACGTGGCTACTGTCGCAGCAAGCTAATTTGTTTAAAACAACAACGTTACCACTAAAGACTTAATTCTAAACATTTAAAGAACAAAAACGTAGTCTATTTTGTGTAGTAATTTGTTTGTATAGTAACTAAATAGTGCTTATGATGTCATAGGAGGTTGTCAAAAATGGCACGCTTGGTCTTCATACGGATCGTGATACTTGAGTTATCTACGTGGCTACGACCCTTAATTGTTAGATTAAGAAAACCGGCCAAGTGTGAGTCGGACTCGCGCATGAAGTTTAACCAATGTAGTAAGGCAGCCTCTTTAAATTTTTAATTAATTTTTATTATTTGTTATTGTACTGGACAGATACAGCCCGCTGACAAACAGACGGACGGATGGTCAGACGGACGGACAGCGGAGGCTTAGTAATAGGGTCCCGTTGGTTACCCTTCGGGTATAAAATAAATAAATAATAAATAAATATCCCTGGACATTTCACACAGCACCATCTAGTCCCAAGCTAAGCAACCTAATGCTTGTGTTATGGTAGCTAGATGGCTGATAAACTACATATATACATTTTTTTTTTTGTAAATACATACATATTATAGATAGAAAAAACACCCAGACCCGGAACAACTACTTGTAAGTCATACAAATATTTGTTCCGTACGGGAATCGAACCCGCGACATGCAGCGCAGCAGTCAATCGCTTGACCACTGCGCCAACCGTGCCGTCAAATGAGTATGCCGTCAAATGAGCCGTCAAATGGGTATGGAGCCCCTTAGCAGTCAGAAACAGCGGCGGCGGCTGAAACCGCGGGGCACAGCTAGTTCTAAACAAAATCCGGTTCATAATGGCCGGTTGTCCAACAGGCTCGGTCGTGGTTTACCGCTCGGGCCGGTTCCGGTGACATTATTTATTTTTTGAACGTAGTACACCTTTGAAGGGTCAAAGGGTTTCAAAAGGCGCCAATTAGGAATACGTGCGTACGGTTCGTGGATCCGTTACCCGGGGGTAAATAGTTTGGGGGAGGATTTAGTTATTTTAGTGGGTTAGAGGCTAGAATAGGGAATTTAAATTTAGTTGAACTAGACGAATATTTGGAGTGTTCGGGTAATTTTCGGTATAAGAGAGACAATCAAGATGGCCGACAACCATGAACTTTTGCTCCATTTTTAGATTCATTTGTACATAACATAACATTACGCCTGTAATCCACGAAGGATTAGGCAGAGGTGTACCTAATACTACACACACATTTCGCAAGTAATATTTAAGTCCCAGGGAGCGAAACTATTGCCATCAACCGGGCGCAAATCCAGACTTCGTGGCTGTTACTGAGAAATTCCTGATGGAAAAACCCAACAACACTTTACCGGCCCGGGAATCGAACCCAGGACCACATGCTCAGCAGTCGCGCTTCCAATTACTAGATCAATGAGGCAGTCAGTGCAGTTTTAGATACAGTACAAGTAAAAAATTACCATTCGCTGGCAAACCTTAAGCTCAGCAGTTCAGTCACATATCAGCAGTATGGAAATCCCTAAACAGACTTCGAACCCAGGTCGGCCGGAGCAGGGAAAATTTCTGCAGATGGGGGTTCGTGGACGGCTCAGACCTCAAGTGATTATGCGGTGTCTCCCCACAAACAATGGCCCACCTTCCATCTTGCACCGCATGCCCTATCACCTGCGCTCTTGATGATTTAATTGCTGCATCAGAGAGCGGGGTTCGCGTGGCCGAATTTTGGGCTAACTAAACATTTTTTTTTTTCTTTTTGCCATCGATACGCTAAAAAGAAGAAGTATAGAAGTAAAAAAGTTGAAGTCAATTAAAACCGAAAAGGCTAGTCAGGTTACTTCATAAAATTACCAAACAATAACACTATAATAATTTAACACGCCATTACAACAAAACACAATTAATTCGTGTCCCATTAGATTAGTGTAGCTAATTATATTTAGTATTCAGTCAATCATGAGACGCACCTTCGCGTAATGTTCAGACAGTATGACGCATGGCTCGGTGTGACTCAGAAATGGGAATGTTTTATAGTTTTTAAGAAACAATAGGAGTACAGGGTTTATATGTACCTGTATGTGTATATATTGTTTGATTTAATGCGGTTCTTGAGACTCTAAAACCCCAAGACCCCAAGTCTTGGGGTTTTAGAGATGGGACCGAAAAATTCTGGAGTGGCGACCCCGAACCGGTAGACGTTGCGTTGGAAGGCCTCCCACTAGGTGGGCCGATGACCTGGTGAAGGTTGCGGGGATCCGTTGGATGCGAGACGCACGGGATCGCTCAATGTGATGACTCTTGGGGAAGGCCTATGTCCAGCAGTGGACATAGGCCATGTCCAGCAGTGGACGTCTGTTCCATCCCTCCTCATCACATGACCATACTATGACAGACGAATCTTTTTCAACTTTTCTGTAACAGGCGCAACTTTCAAACTTCCTCTTATATGCTCATTTCTTACTTTATCCATTTTACGTTATAATTTTTAACGATGAAATCATCACACTTGCATATAATTAATTGAAAATGATGTTTAAGGGAATAATAATAATAATTAATTACAAGAACACATACTTACTTTTTTCTTACTTACTTACTTTTTTATGACTTTTCATACAAATTAACGTCGACGTGATATTACGTTTTTATCTGACATGATTTCAGAACGAAAGCAGAATATGCAAACTGTAAGACGCCGTGTTGAATAAAATATGGCAATAATTGAATTTTTTTTACGTTTTGCGCAAGGCAAATCAGGCTTAAATTCACGAAAGAATATTTTTCCTAAGTTCGTGGTATTTTTGTCTTTTTTTCAATAAATGTACATCTTATGATCGAAAATGAAACATCTCATGAAGGTACCTTTCATATGTGTACGAAAATTTATTCTTTTCACAAAACTGTTATCATAATCACCCTTCAAGGCACTTATGTGTCTTCAATAAACAAAAGTAGATAACAAGCTTTTATTAACTTGCTGAGTTACTGTGATAAACGCGTTAATTTAAAACCAAAAACAAAGCACGATCGTTAAAAACATGTGAAAGAATTCTCGGGAAGTGCAAATCTGGCTACATTTGCACACTGTCTCAAATATCAAGCGAGCCAGCAAGCCACTTCATCATCATCATCATTTCAGCCGAAAGACGTCCACTGCTGGACATAGGCCTCCCCCAAGTGCCGCCACATTGACCGGTCCCGTGCGTCTCGCATCCAGCGGATCACCGCAACCTTCACCAGGTCATCGGTCCACCTAGTGGGAGGCTTTCCGACGTGACGTCTTCCAATTCGCGGTCGCTACTCCTGAAATTTTCGACCCCATCGGCCATCCGTTCTGCGAGCAATGTAACCTGCCCACTGCCACTTACCTAAGTTTGGCAATTCTCTTGCCACTTCAACATATTAGATTATCGCATAACCTACTAAATGATCTAATAACAAAATTAATTCACTACTAAATCAATTAGAACAGAGAGTCGTAAAACAGTCGAATGATCAATTAGTTGGAGTCACTCGCGTGCTTGCGCCCCGTTTGAAAAAGGCCACGGTCGCTCCACGTTTATAAGCTGATTACACATGACGAGTCTATGATGGGACTCTGACATGTCTCTTGTCTATACGGTCTTTAAAATCTACGTACTGAATTGCAAAATGGATATAGCTCGTAATGAGGCTAGAATTATCTTAAAATCTTTTTAGGGTTCCGTACCCAAAGGGTAAAACGGGACCCTATTACTAAACTATGACTTCGCTGTCTGTCTGTCTCCAGGCTGTATCTCATAAACCGTGATAGCTAGAAAGCTGAAATTTTCACAAATGATGTACTACTATTGCCGCTATAACAACAAATACTAAAAATAAAAAAAAAATATTAAGGGGGCACCCATACAACAGATATGATTTTTTTGCCGTTTTTATAGATAATGGTAAGGAACCCTTCGTGCGCGAGTCCGACTCGCACTTGGCCGGTTTTATCGTCTTCCTCTTCTTTAATTTTGGCCCACTTAATGATGAGTGTAGGTCTCGCGGATAGGTCAAGCGGATGTTTATGTCGTTTAGGAAAAAATATTGTATTCCAGTGCGTCCAGTGATTTGAGTTGTGCGAAAACGATTTTATGCTGTCTAGATTTTTTTTAACACATACTTATTGCGAAAACTAACTCGCGCCTTCAGTTAGGTTGATTTCGACCATCTTATAAACGAGCATTGGGAAACTCCAGCCAGTAAATCAATAATGTAATGATGCCCAAAGGCTATGCAAAATCGTATCTCCCCGGGTCCAGTTGTGGTTCTACATACCCTTTGCCCGTTGCATAGGGTAAGCACACTGTACTACTGTAGTACAGTAACATCACGCCTGCAAACCCAGAAAGGTGTGTTGTGTAGTTATGTTTATGTTATGTCCCAATGTAATGTCTTTTAATTTAGTCTAGGTTGATACAACCTCTCGTTTATGGTCAGAAGGGTAGGGGTATGGTAAACAGTGTGGAAAGGTCTTCACCCCTATATAGAAGGGAGGATCTTCCGACCAGACCGGTGTTGTGTCTGATGGGCTACTGCCCGACAGTTGTTGTCGGATTTTTGTATATCTATGTTTTCTATACATAACGCTTAGTCAGCTTTGCAGTTGTGGTTTTCGGTTGCGACTACATTGATTGCTTTACTTACCAAATCACCGTTTAGACTGTCAGAGAGAAACAAAAGACAATCTGGAGCATTCAAAAACTATGTTGCTTATTCATCATCATCTGCCTAGCCTTTTCCGAACTATGTTGGGGTCCGCTTCCAGTCTAACCAGTTGCAGCTGAATACCAGTATTTTACATGGAGCGACAGCCAATCTGACCTCCACAACCCAGTTAATACTGGGTAATACGATACCCCTTGGCAATACTGGTTGTCAGACTTTTCTTTTGTTTCAAAAACTATGCTTCTTATTATCCTCAAAAATGGCCCCAGCCAAGGTAAATTAATCAGTATTATCTACCACTACGGTGCCCCTCGTCTATTTTAGGCGACACTTCGTTACAATGATCGCCTGATTCTGATTTATGACCAGTTCGTGACGAAGGATCCTTAGCAATAGTATTCCAATTGTTAGGAGTGCCCGCAATTATTTAGGGGGAGGTGCCCTGTTATTTAGGTGTTGTGGTTTTGAGTCAGGATTTGGGCACATTTGGTGGCAATAGGCGTGCCTTGAAAACAATTAGGTAAATTATAGGTATATCTTTTCGGAAAGCTTGAAACCGTGATGTTAACGTAAAATCGGTAAATCGGTAGGACACCTGTCTACCGTATTTATTTTTTAAAGTTTATGTACTCAACTGTCACAACCAGAGTGGTCTTATCACTGATTAGATTTATGTGACAGTTTCGCCAGAGTGGGGGTCGGTAATTATCCAATGAGAACGAATAACAAATTAAAATAAAAAAATCCTAATAAGACCTGCGGGTTGGTAGATGTCACATGTCTTTGAATTTTTGTTCTAGGACATGCCGGTTTCCTCACAATGTTTTCCTGAGCCCACGTGGTGGATTTTAGCCCATTCCCTCTCATACAGAGGAGGTCTGTGTAACAATATAGACTGATTATGCTTATGCTTATTACAACCTAACCTAGAAAAAAATCGTCCAAATCCGTTCAGGTGTGAAAAGTTAAATAAAAGATAGACTCAAAGAATTACTTTACATTTATGATATTTGTATGGATATACGAATGTAGCAAAAGTAACATTACCGTGTAAGCATCGTTTTTATTTCTACCTATCTCCATGAATGTATAAGGCAATGTCGAGCTACACGATAACTGACAAATGCTAGCACTGACTGGAGAGGTCCACTCTAATAAAAAAGGAAAATGACAAAAATTAATTGGTTTTAACAAGTTTTATTTACAACAAAAACTAACTAGTGATTGGGGTTTCCTTTTAGGCGTCTAAAGCCTGTGTTAGGAGACTCCACTCTTCCATAACTTAAATTAACATTAACAAAATTGTTATTTTTTTTTTGCAATAATTACAGATAAAAAATCAAATATAATAAAAAATCAAATCTGTGTTGTTCTTTCTTCAAAAGATCATCTCAGACACTGATCTACATAGTCCTCATATAAATTGACCAAGATTATGTCGGCTGTTTCTTCTTTAGAGTAGTCAGTTCATCTAGTTAAAAACGACGTTTAAACATCATTTATCATTGAAATTTCACATACGAAACAAAAAAGAAAAGAATAATGCCCAAAACCCCTTTTATTACGGATGCAAATAGAAGAAAACCCCATGGCTCACACATTTTAAAACCAAAAACTCGTTTTAAAAAAAAAGTGTGACAAACTGTACACAAACGCTAGGGATGTCCATATGTAATTAGCATTGCGATTACGTATTCATAGCGAGCCCTGCTAGGGATGTCGCTGCTAATTTTAATAATTACACTTGCGCATATTAATTTACTTTTCGACGGGAATGTTCAGCATGCATGAAATGTGGTTATTTATTTCGCCGAGTTTGAAAAGGATTTTTCCCGTTCGATGTGAGTGTATGTTTGTTTATGGTTTTCTCAAAAATCTATAGAGTTAATCAAAATCTATAGAGTACTTCCCTTTGAACTAGAATCATGAAATTTGGCAATATCAGTACATGTGAAGGAAAAAACTGAAAACCATAAATTTGTAGTTTAATACCAAAATACCTACAAGTTTATACGGAACCCTCGGTGCGCGAGTCCAACTCGTACTTGGCCGGTTTTTTTTTTAAATTTTCTTAAGTTGAGTTGAGTTAAGTTGCTAGGGTCTCCCAACATAGGCTTATTTGCTTATAACGAAGTCACAAACACTTGTTAAAATGATAAATCATGAATCATATTTTCAATCTTTTAAGTCAAAATTTTGGAATGTAGTCGACATGTTATCTACCACTAACAATTTCTATAATCAAGGCACAAACTCAAGACCTCCGTACTCAGCAGTTTTTCACGAAAACGAGGCGAAGATCTCGTTAAAAATAAATTAAAAAATCCCCATCTAAAAAGAACTTGATTGATTAAGTCTAGGGGAATAAGAGACGATCCCCAACGAGCTTGCCCGAATCATTTCCGAGTCCAATTTTTAACATCAAAGGATATTAATAGAAATGACCTAGTTTTAGCAAACTCTTCGCGAATTCTAAACACTTTTAGCATAGCTTAAGTACTTCATTTAAGTAAACATTTTTTAGTCAGTCATAATGAAGAAGTAAGCACGCGCCTGGCCCTCCACGCCAAGCCACAATTTCACCGCAAATACCTATCAAAATAATCGGGATTCCAAAACAATTTAATTGTTTATTTCGTGTTATAGTGCACCGCACATTTTTTGTCACATATTTGTGTCGTTGGCGTACGGGGCACGCGCTTGCTTGTCACGTGTATGTGACAATGGCGTTAAAAAGGTTAAATGGTTTTATTTTCCGCTGCTGCGAAAGGTTTCAAGGTGGCAAGCATCATGATCACGGATAAACTGAAGTTATTGAGGGTGGGTGTTTATGAGCAGACAAATCGCTCTACCCTCTTTCTTGTTCATTATTTGTGCTCGGTCATTGGACACCCACATTTGGCCAGTTATTTTTAAATCCCATGTAATAAGGGGCAAGCCTATTACCATCAACTCGGCACAAATCCAGATTCAGTGGCTGCTATTGAGAAATTCCTGATGAAAAACCCATTAACAATTTGCCCGACCCGGGAATCGAACCCAGGACCACATGTGCAGGCAGTCAGTTTATTAAAAGCTTTTAAAACTCCAAAAAATATGTTATAAAACGTTACATGAATGAAATAAAAACCTACACCATATCGCAGCGTCGAGACATTGTCTCTTGAAGAAAGTTTTGTTCCAGTTCTGTGATAGTTGAAGATGGAGTAGGTGACGATTGTGATGCCTTCTATAATCCATTTTCGGTTCTTGTAAAGTCCTTAAAATATCCACAACGTTAACACTAACTCTTTCTCCCTATAAACGTAAATGCTCCGTGTTCATCTGAATAGCTACAAATGCTTCAATCCCGATATTTATTAGCGTGTGTAACGAGCGGTATGGAAGCCTTCCGGCTCGCTCCCTGTATCGATCAAACTCCGTCTAGTCTAGGACGAACAGGATCCACGAAGGAAATAACGTTCAGAAGGTTCAGTGATTACAAAGAACTTGAATTTCTCATCATCTTCTACGTGTCGCTGGCAAGGCAATATTTATATTTTGCTAGCCCACAATTTCGTCACTTCCAAGATGTCTATTTCAGCGCAGAGGTCAATTTTGGCTGCGTGTTTTTGGGCTAATAGGAGGTGGAATGTCTCTTAACATTCTCATACTGCGTCACACGAAAACGTATCTATGCTGAGATAAGTCATGAGTTCACTCATCCCACATGGACCGTTGGATACGAATTTCAGTATGAGTGAGCCGAAATCTTTGGACGCGGTCGGGCGAATTTTATACGTTCGTCAAACAAACGGGTGTGTCTTCTTTGTGGCATTGAAAAAAGAATACGATTTGACTTCAAAAGTTTATATAGGATAGGACGCAATGTAACGCACATAAAACACTGTGCTTTTGGATGCATTGAATAGTAATGGGGTCATGGAAGTATTTAAAGTAAAATTGTACCATTAAAAACGCGTATTGAAAGAAAAAACGTCTGAAAAAATTGGAACTTTGATCTCCAATATCTCCGTAATTAGAAGGTTCCCAGGTATAGTGTAGAACAAAAAAATGATCGCAATGACGGGGAAAATAAGTGGCTTTCGGTTTCGTTAAGGGTATTGTTACACCCATTATAGTTAGGTACAGTTATGACAGCTCAAACACCAATGCGGGGTCGAATCATTTTTCGCAATACAAATATTTGTCAACCCAGCCGAACTGGGTGTGGTCGTATCATGGACAGAGACATGAGGCCTTCATCCCAGCAGTGGGAATGTTATAAGCTGATTAAGCATACTACAATGTTCTACTTCATCATCATCATCCACACGGAAAAATCGGTTGCAATAACGATGCTTGCGAGAAATGCAAGTCTCAACATACAAGATGCGTTTCTCGAATGTTTGCGACAGCGTCGGTATCCATGTCGAGACTGCCGGCCCTGGCATTGTTGGCGCTAGAAAACTTGTAACGGGAAATGGAACTTCTGAACGTTTTTTGCTAGTTTCGTCCTTGCGTTTTATGTCCAGTTTTTTAGTAGTTTGCTAGTTTGAACGTTTTTGTTTTTAACGTTCTATTTTATAATATAAAGTTTTGACGGTCTAGCTATTTTTATCAAAGAAGACTTGATTATTCAAAGTTTAAAACGACTCAAAAAGTGTAGTAAAAGTTCTTGTTTTATAATAAGAATATTTTTTCTTTTAAATTGATAAGTATAAAAACAGGCGCTTCAATTTTATAATTGAAGCGCCTGTTTGTAATTTCAAAATAACAGCCTTTGTACAGAATGAACATGTTTTTTTTTTGTTATGTAAGTACCGTATACGGTGTACTTAAAATAAGTAAGAATCATTAAAAATGTATTTCTGTAAGTATGTCTGTTTGTTCCGGCTAATCTCCGCAACGGCTGGACCGATTTTGACGGGACTTTTACAAGCAGATAGCTGATCTTATAAACTATTTTAGAAAATGGATTAGGGTTCCGTGAGAAAAAAAATAATCCCATGAAATTGATAACACAATCCGATTCAAATAGGGAAATGATATTTTTATAATGAATTCACGCGCACTAAAAACGCGAGCAACAGCTAGAACCTTATATGTAATACCTACAAAAGCGCTTACCTTCAAACTTAAATATCACCTTTGAAGACTAAAACCCGAAACCACACATTTACAATAATGTCACGTTCCCCAATTTAATCTTAAAGCTTTGGGTCTCAATCTACCTACAAATAGTAATACTTTAGACCTTTAACAACCGAAACGATTGGCTTCTCAGAACCTAATGTGTTAAAAGGTTCGATTTGAGTCCTTTTTATCCATTTTCACTAAAACCAAGCCACACCTAAACGGACGTCTAGACATTAGTCCATCATTAGATGGTGCTGTGTGAAATGTCCAGGGATCTATAAAAAAAAAAAAAAAAACATAGTACCGCTCTAGTGTCATTAATCTTTGTGATAGATACTGAAATGTATTGCATAATATATTGCATTAGTGCTCTGTTGATATAGTATGACTTTAATTCCTTTATTAAGTTGCTTTAAAAAACACTTTTACACGTTACAATAAAAGATGGTAGTGACAAAAATTGAAAAGAGTATGCTTAGATGGTTTGGTCTTGAGGAGAGGATGAGTGAAAGGTGACTAACGAAAGGTAATTACGAGGCAGATATGAGTGGCAACGCAGGGAGGGGACCCTAGAAGGACATACACTAACCTTATTGGTGAGCTTCTTCTGAAAGGTCAGGTGCGCAGTTCTCGCAACCGGCGTGCGTGTATGACCAGATGTATGAACGTGGACGAGGCAAAACGAGTTTGTAGGGATCGTAGCAGGTGACGTCATATCAATCATTTCAATATTTATGAAGTTCTGTGAGGGGCTCGTGGCAAAATAATAACAGCCGCTCAGATCGATCTTTAGGTTAAGCCGTGCTTGCCTAGGTTGGTCTGTGGATGGGTGACCACCCATTACATACCGAGTTTCCTCCGTGCCTCGGAAAGCACGTTAAACGGTTGGTCCCGGCTGTCATTTGTAGATCTTTGACTGTCGTTACAGGTAGTTAGTGCCCCAAAAAGTCTGACAACCAGTCTTACCAAGGAGTATAGTATTACCCAGTACTAACTGGATTGCGGAGGTCAGATAGGCAGTCGCTCCATGTAAAATACTGGTATTCAGCTGCATCCGGTTAGACTGAAAGCTGACCCCAACAGAGTTGGTAAAAGGCTAGGCAGATGATGATGAAGTTCTGTGATAAAATGCAGATTGTGTGCGCAAATAATAATAATATGAAATTTTCATTTCTTCTCTTTTTATACCGACTGCGGCGGAAATCTTTGAGCAATGAATTTACATAAGTTTAATTTTTATCATTTTTTTTCTGTGGAAACATAAATCTTATTTGTAGTCCAGTAAAATTATCCTCATGTACCTATACAGCATAAGCTTTATATATCAAGATTATCTATTTAGCTCGATGCGCTCCGCAACACAAAAGCAATTGCCAATTTACTATGCAAAACTATTCGCGTACCTAATTTAGATTGTCACAATGCATTTGCATATTATCTGAGATTTATGATGTTGAGATACTCGTATAATGGGTGTAGGCACTTGGTCTCCACGTCACTACGATCATTTTATTTGTTCCAGACTATACCTGGGAACCTTCTAGTTACGCAGATATTGGGGGTTAAAGTTCCAACATTTCACAAGGTGCCTGAAAGTCTGACAACCAGTCTTACGTAGGGGTATCGTATTACCCAGTACTAACTGGATTGTGGAGGTCAGACAGGTAGCCGCTCCATGTAAAGTACTGGTATTCAGCTGCATGCGGTTAGACTGGAAGCCGACCCAAACATATTTGGGAAAAGGCTAGGCAGCTGATGATGAACCATTCTCGTGTAGCCCATGCTGACAAAAAAGAATACTAATGATTTCATCGATCGATAATAATATTACCCGTACTATTGCTTCTCCCGGACCCTCCATGAAGTTAGTCAAATCATACTCAAAGAAATCATATACTTACCAAGTTGGTCATAAGAATCGAAGTTTTTTTCATTGCATGGTAATTTTATTTATTTAAACTTCATGTACAAGAGTGGCACATAGGCGGACTTAATGCCATAAGGCATTCTCTACCAGTCAACGTTTGGGTCAAATAAGACAGCATTGTGGTAGAGCACAATTTTTTTTTTTTATAAATTCCGTTTTTGTAATTTTCCAGTACAATTGCAAGCTCTCTTGAAGTCTGAACCTGACTGTGATTTGTTTCAGGAGGAATAGAAGACGATCATCTCAGTATTTATGAAGTTCTCTTCTAAAATGCGGTATCTATGTGAATGTGTGTGCGAGTAATGCAGAATTTTATCTTTTTGACGTGACAACGTCTAATAAATCGATGAACGCCGGCTGTATGCACGAAAAAGGATGACTCATTGTCCCGTTACGCTCATTGTACGCTTGTGCCGCATCTATCTCTCTTCCACTCGATTGGCCTATGCGATGTTGTCACGTTAAACTATCATCCGTAAACCAACTTTACAGACAACAATTTTTTTAACTAGTGTTTTTAGCCAAGCGGCGGCCGTGTCAAAGAAAACAATAAAGGAAAATAAAGAACTTGCGTACAGCCGACATTATGCTGAGCAAACTATCGAAAATTGTTTAATTGCAGAACTTATTACTTTTAGAAATGTGATATAACATACCATTACGCTTGTAATCCCCGAAGGGTTAGGCAGAGGTGTACCTAATAGTACACCCACATTTCGCCAGTTATTTTTAAGTCCCATGTAATAGGGGGCGAGCCTGTTGCTATCAACCGGTCACAAATCCAGACTCCGTGGGTGCTACTGAGAAGTTCATGATGGAAAAACCCAATAACACTTTTTCCGACCTGGGAACAAAACCCAGGACATCTAAAACTAACTGTTTCGTTGGTCTTGTCGACTTCAGCAGCAGTCGCGCTAACGACCACTAGATCAACAAAACAGTTTTAGATATGTACTAGACATATAATTCTACAAAGCTCGTGACAAGGGCTATATTCCCGTCACAAACAATTTATTGTTCTCCAGCTTCTGATACACCACAGTTCATATTACGACTAAACGATAAACAGCCTTAAGAACATCGAAAACCGATTACAGTCATAAAAACAAACACAGAAGCGTCATATATGTATATAGCATTTGTGCAAATCTCCCCTTCTCCCCACGATGAATAGGATTCATTAGTAGCTGCCAGTTCTCCCCTTTGTTTGAGTTCGTCCCTTGCTTCGGCTGTCTCATTCAGGGGACATTGGACACTTCTGATTGTGTGGTATGTGCCAGGTGATATGTATTCGGTAGGTACTTATAGCCTACTATTTTTCACTTTCAACAAACGATTATGTTTCCAAGATAATTAAATTATTTACAAACTACAAAACTATAATAGTAATAAATATGTACGAGTACAAGTAGAAAAGGGTTACAGGGCGTCCAAAAATTCGTCCGCATCGCTGTCAGGAATGTCGAGGAAAAGTGCCCAGAAGGCTGGCAGCATTGCTACGTTAGATGGCAATGCTGATTCTTTGGCCAAAAAATAGCCCCGCGCTCTGGTTACGTCAAGCCTACTTATGTATTTGTTATCTATATCTTCCTATCACGATGGATTCTTCCGGTAATTTAATTTGGTATTCGCCAAAATTGCAGGAATTTTATAGAAACACTGAAAACGGGATTTTACCATGTTTACTATTTGTTTTGAGTTCTCGATATCTCGGCGCTGCCTGTTGCAAGTACCATGATCACAGTAAACTAAAGTTATTGCGGGTGGGTGTTTATAAGCAGACAAATCAGTCTACCCTTTTTACCCGACTGCCAAGAAAGGGTTATGTTTTTCGCACGTATCTTGTATGCATGTAATATTCTTTATTACCTCATATCTTTCAAACTGCCTCCGTGGTCGAGTGGTTTAGGCGTTTGCCTTGTGACCCGGTGGTCGTGGGTTCGATTCCTACGGGAAGCATACTTTGTGAAGTTGTTTCCAGTTTGGTTAGGACATTGCAGGCTTGAATCACCTGATTGTCTGATAAAAAGATGATTCCGTGCCTCGGAAAGCACGTTAAGCCGTTGGTCCCGGCTGTCATTGGTTGATCTTTGGCAGTCGTTACGGATAGTCAGAAGCCAGTAAATCTGACTCCAGTCTTGCCATGAAATACCGTGTTACCCAGTTAATGGGTTGTGGAGGTCTGGTAGGCAGCCGCTCTTCGTAAAATACTGGTATTCAGCTAAATCCGGCATGACTGGAAGCCGACCCCAATACAGTTGGGAAAAGGCTAGGCAGATGATGACCTCATATCTTTCAAATCGCTGCACAGATTTATTTAATTAACTTGTCGTTGATGGTAACCCAAGATGGACTGTTGTAGGCAATATGTTCCGTATTAAAATTTATTATTTGTTTTATTTTATGTGTGTATTGATAATGAAATTATTTTAATGTTGTAGTAATTAAATTGCTTTCTACACTTCTGGACTGAACTTGTTATTTCTTTTCAGTTTTTTTATTTAAAGTTATTAGTTAGTTATTATTTTATTTTTTACGCAATCGGGTTTAAAAAAAAAAAGAAAAATGTTTATTTGTTCCAAAAACAGTTACATGGTTTAGAAATGAGACATCCCCAGTAAGTAATTGATAATACTTGCAAACATTTTTCTTTTTTTTTTTAAACCCGTTTGGGGTTTAAAAAAAAAAAAAAGAAAAATGTTTATTTGTTCCAAAAACAGTTACATGGTTTAGAAATGAGACATCCCCAGTAAGTAATTGATAATACTTGTGTTGGGGCTATCTCGCTCTTTGCATTTGTTAACAATATTGAGACTTTTGCACAAATTATTACAAAAGGTGACTAAAAATAAAAAAAAATATTTAAAACAAACAGTGAAGCAAAACGAACAAAAAAGAAGAAAAAGGACAAAAATTAACAGTGAATAACTTAAAAACTAATTAATTTTTAATTTGTTTTTATTTTTGTAAATTTATTTTTTCTTGTTCGTTTTTGCGATCGGTACCGCTACCACTGTCACTCACAACTCGATTATGTTCCCGACAACACGAAAGTCACTGTGTCCTCTCGCGAAGTTTTTTCGACAGTTTTTCGATATTTACAAACTAAAAAAAAGTAAACATATCCCGTTTTCGGTGTTATTATCAATAATAAGCTTGTATTATGATAGTAGTTCCTACTCATAACTCTGAAATAAGAGAAATCTCCATTTCCTGTAGCTATAAACCCACGACTAATAACTGTGTCGATATTTTCCGACTATTTCAGTGTCACCATCACGCGAATATTTCCGAGAAATATCGGTATTGGAAAATGAAACCTTTGTCACTTGAAAACGCATTTTCAGCAGGAATATTCATATTGTTAGTTTGAACTGCATGTTGAAATGTCCGGAGCTGTTCGTTCGGTGAATATGAATATTGGAATAGCATAATTTCAAAGGTCGATAGGTGGAACTATTATATCCAATACTAGCACTTCGCCTGTATAACATGGACATAGTAAGAAGGCAGAATCAGAATCAAAATCAAAATCAGAATGTTTATTTGTCAACATAGGTAATTACAGAGTGTGTGAGATGTTACATTTTAATATGTGCTCTACGTTTTGCCATTTGGCGTACAAATATTTTTATCAATTTAAATTAAATTCAGTTAATTACTTGCAACAAATCCCTGCATTATATAAAATTATAGCAATACATTAATTCAAATTACAAAAATCAAAGCAAGTCGATGAATAAATATTCTTAGAAGGCTCGAAAGGACTAAGCCTTTTGAGTTAGTGTAGTGTAATCTATTTGTGACTTTACCGCGAGTGTAATATATAGTACCTAGCTATTTATATGGACACAAGAACAAAGTGATTTCGCCTTAACAGACGCTAAGTAAACGCAATGGACGTGCTCTTAGATATAATTTTACTTAAAATTATATTTTTTTATTAGGCTAGATTGTAAATAAACAAGTTGAAAAAAAAGACTTCGTCCGCAAAAATTGTGATAGCTCAGCTAATAGCGGCGGTGGCCCAGGGTTGCGGCCCCGACTTACGAACAGTAAGTCGTGGGTTCGAACCCAGGCAGGCGCATTACTTTGTGTAATTTATTTCATCACCACTGCTCTCAAAAAACGGTGAAGGAAAACATCGTGAGGAAACCGGCATGTCCTAGAACCAAAAATTCGAAGACTTGTGACATCGACCAAACCCGCACTGGGCCCGCGTGGTGGATTATAGCCCATTCCCTCTCATAGAGAGGAGGCCGTGTGTCCCAGCAGTGGGAACATTTAGGCTGATTATGCTTATGCTTATGCAGCTAATATGCATGATACCAATATAATTTATAGTCTATAGCACCCACGAATAATGTAGCTTTCTATCAGTGTTTTTTTTTTAGAAATGGGTCACTAGTTCCGGAGATTACCCCCTACATACAAACTTATAAACAAATTTTACCTCTTTATAATATTAGTATAAATATCTATTCCATATTTTGTAACGGGTGTATTTTTAAGAGGCCGTGAACTTTAAATTCAAATACAGCAAAGAAAAATGTTTTCGACATCATTGAAATTGGCTGTATTTGACTGATAATTTGATGCTATTTATGTTTGAAAATGATTTTGGGCAGATGGCCAGCGCGGTTGGTTGGTATGTGGCGCATTCTGGAGGTCCAAAGCACCCATTCTTCGCATTCTGTATTTAGGCAAAAACGTTGTTATGTGTAATGTTGACTTCCAAGTGCTCAATTGCTTCTGATTGATCGGCATAGACATGCGACATGGTGACTTTATGAACCCTGTCAGACAAAGCAAAGCAGGACAGAGAAATAGGATATTTTTGCAACTTAATGAAATTGTTAAATATAATTTATTTAATACTTTAGAAATTTTCTGGTCTAAGAAACTCGATGTTAGGTACGTAGGTGGATATTTCGATATAGCTTTGGTTCAATACATTAGGTAGGTATGTACTCAGGCTCTACAGTTTTTTCATACTAAATTATTTACATAGAGTAACCCATTCTACCTTTAAACATTAATATTGATTCGCTAGGGCAGAGTTCATAACCCTTACTTGACATTCTCAATGTCTTAAACTATGTACATATAGAATGTTCTTATTCTTCTTTAAACGTTACTTAGATTAGCGCTATTCTTATCGCAGTCGCACGATTGTCAAACTACATTGTAAGAAAGAGACGGGAATATGTCCGTAAGTCAAAGCACATGTCACGCTTATAGATATTGGCCTAAGAAAACAGTAGCGTACGGTGAATGAAAACATATAATACCTAATGTAGGTACCCAGAAATCAATGCTGGTACCTATTTTGTATGACAATACGTCTACCTTAGGTCTGGTTTGTTAAATTGTACCATTTGCGACAGAAGGACAGACAAAAATTGAACTGCTCCTTGCACATTTATTCATAGGAACCATTTCAGGCACTTTTCCTCCTACACGAAACTTAAGTTTTTCTTTATAAGACCATCGATGCAGTCTCTCTAAGTTTCTAATCTACAATTTTCTTGTTTCAGATTTACTATTCCAACGAGAGCTTCGCCAGACTGCTAACTATGTTATAGTGGAAAGTTTGTTCCTAAAACCCTGATCAAGTGCAGTGTTCCTACCAATTTAGTATTTTTGACGCTACTTTACATTAGTGTACCAATAAGTGCAAAAAAATGGGATGCAACACGAGTTCCGAAGCCAAAACTGCCAAAGATGAGAAGAATAATGCCCAAGAAAACCAAACAAATACTGCCACAGGTATTTATAACACATTTAATAAGAAAAATAACTTATTTCTCTTGTAACATTAGTCAGATTCAAAATTTTATAACAGCGCCATCTATCGGAATTTTCCGACACTACTACATAAACACACTAACTGAAACTCGTGGAAAATTGACATCGTCATTTAATGTGAAGAGTTTCAGTGAACGTTACATAGATGGCGCTCTTTTGTATTGTGACTAGATTTTCAGTCATTTGAGAACAGATGGAGTGGTTTCAGTTCAGTCACACAAGTGTTATTTAATCCGTTTCTATTGATTAATTTGACTACTAACCTACTCATATTTAGTGTGCTGCAAACCCAGAGCCTTCAAGTACTGACATTTTTTGATGTTTAATTTACATAACAATCTAAGTAGGTACAAAATATAAAAGAAAAAATGGATAGAAGTAGTTAAAAGCTTTAAAGTAATTTAACTTAAATAAATCTCGAGAACAACAGATATTAACGAAATACAATATCAGGAACTATTAGGCACCTACGCACTGTCTACAACAAAAAAAGGTGTAATTCCTATTTTACTGCTACAAAAACTTATCCACGATATAACGATGTAACTACGATATGTCTAAGAAAATAGTGATATAGAGTAACTGTCTCGTGTCTAGTTGGAAACTTGGAATGGATGTCATCCTTCAAATTGGCCATTCTGCTAGAGTAATGTGTTGGAGAGATATATTAGAGGTACCAGTTATTTAATGCTATATTATAGTTATATCTTTTGGAGTTTTATTGGAAACATCAATCAATCTGCCTCTTAGCTCCTTTTCCCAAACTATGTTTTGGTCGGCTTCCAGTCTAGCTGGTTACAGCTTAATACCAGTATTTTAAATGGGGCGACTGCCTATCTGACCTCCATAACCCAGTAACTGGGTAATATACATACGATACTTCTTGGTAAGACTGGTTGTCAGACTTTCGGGCTTCTGACAACCACTCGTAACGACTGTCTAAGGTCTACAAATGACAGTTATTGGAAACATAATGAGTTAAAAAAGGTCTGTAGAACAACAAACCAACTTCGGCGTGTTTAGTATTGGTGCTAATGATATTACAGGGATAATTATAAAGATTGATTACAACTACGAATCTAAAGATTGTAGAGTACTTTACGGATACCTTTTGCTGTTGCATCAGACTTAAGAAAACGCCAAAATAAAAAAATAAATAAAAAAACTACATGGGTACTTACGTCAAAAGATAAGTGCACGGTTCGGGTTGTAGTATGAAGTAAAACTTGCAAAAAACTTCATGGTTTACCAGTATCCAGTTTCAGTGTATCAAATGCGTGCTTACTAACCTAGCTGGTATCATCATCATCATCATTCAGCCGAAAGACGTCCACTGCTGGACATAGGCCTCCCCCAAGTGTCGCCACATTGTCTGGTCTCGTGCGTCCATCGTGCAATATTCATAAATCCCTTTTCCGATGTTCATATTTAGAGACTATCTACATAATACAATCAGATGATTTCGAAATCATTATTCAACAAAATATTAAGCAGACGCAGGATTGGAGACGAAAAAAATCTTTGCGAAATAAATTCTAAAAATAAAACGAACTCGTTTTCCACCGTTTACAGAATCGCAAACTAAATAATTTCCGCGGGTTCCAGTGACTTCGTTCCCATTCAAATAATAAAATATTTACAAGTCTCGTGACTTGCCCACGGCTCCGGGTTTTTCCTTCCATAAATAATATCTACTTGAATAATCCGCCATTTTGTAGACCCATCCCTGTAAAGTTACTCTTTTTTTTCCGTCCGTGTTTTTTGTAAGGTCTGTTGAATCTCTGCAAGAGACTCTTGTATAGTGTAGTATAGGAGCACATAAATTCTAAAATTTATGTTCAATCTGGGTATTTTTTATTCGGTTGATGTTGTAATGTTTGACTCTATATTTTTCGTGTTCCTTATCATAGAATTCATCATCTGCCTAGCCTTTTCCCAACTATGTTCGGGTCGGCTTCCAGTCTAACCGGATGCAGCTGAATACCAGTATTTTACATGGAGCGACTGCCTTTTCTAGCCAAATCATTATACGTTAAACACTACTTAATAATAAAAAACTTTTAAATGAAAAATAGACAGACAACACTAGTTTCCCTATATTTTACATGGAGCGACTGCCTATCTGACCTCCACAACTCAGTTAGTGCTAGGTAATACGATACCCCTTGGTAAGACTGGTTGTCAGACTTTCGGGTCACTGACTACCTGTAACGACTCTCAAAGATCTACAAATGACAGCCGGGACCAACGGCTTAACGTGCTTTTCAAGGCACGGAGAAAACTCGGTATGTAATGGGTCACCCATCCACGGACCAACCTAGGCAAGCACGGCTTAACCTAAAGATCGACCCGAGCGGCTGTTCTTATTTAGCCACGAGATCATAGAATTATAGACTGAATAAAGTATTCTATTGGGCTCAAGCAATAAACAGTTTTGAATTGATCTTCCTTTTTCTTTGTATAGTTTTATTTCAGTTTTATTTTAAGTTTTAGGCTCTTAATGAGCAAGTTAAATACGAGGTGAACACGTCAACGCTGTCGCGATGATGGTATAGATACACCAAGGCGATGCTTACACGACACCGCTAGTCCGTGCCGGCCTTAGGGCCAATATAATTTCGTTATTTACACTTCTCGTCACCGCTTCGCTTTATTGGAAACGGTTGAGCAAGGAGGAGAGGAGATGTCTCGTAATTGTTTAGGCCAGCGGAGGCAAGAAGAGACGTGAGCGGCGTGCGGTGAGCGGTGTGCTGTGAACGGTGTGCTGTGACCGGTGTGCCGCTTTGCACGTCCCCCTCCTCTCCGCTTCTTACATCTCCGCTTTGATGGAGTCCGGGCCTTAAATTGTCACAAGCTACTGAAATGCTCATATTAATACTGCTGAAAGTTGTCGTAGGAATACGAAACGCCTTTAAAGGGATTATCACTAATCGTTTTGGCGCTCAGGTTACAAAAGCGTTGACTCTAACTAAACTTAAACCATGTGCCTTCATGATTTATTTTAATACTCCGGTATATAATACACAAGTTAAAACTTTGACTTAATACCATCGCATAGATCCCCAACTTTACAAAGTCAGTGTAGGGTATTCTAAAATGATCTCCGTAATAGTTGTGTCAACTATCTGGGTTGCCTCTGAACCTCTGAACTTTAACCGCAGTAAGATTACCTCATTGTAGACTTGTAGTTGCGAAGAGGATTAGTAAAATTAAATGCCTCTGTTTAGTCTGTGGGTTTGTCTGCTTTGTGATAGTTAGAACTATGAGTTAGCGGTATTTGTTAAACTAGAAAGCCGACCCGAAATACTTACTTGACATATTCGGTGTTCATTCGGCTCGTTTTAATCGGCGAAATCTGTTTGAAAACTACCACGTTTTTTATTTTATTTTGTGGGATGGGTAATCATCAAATAACCCCTCCCGCTCTAGGCGGAGCGGAAGGGAGTGTCAGACTTTTACTGACTAAAACCCATCCATGTTCCTTCTTTTGCCCTTTGTGTTCCAGGGTCGCGGTGTCTCTTTCTCTCGAACAGTCCCGCAGCAAATCTACCACCCCTGAATCATGCTTGAGTCAGCTGAGTAGGCAATGGACCTATAGCGGACAGTAAAAAAGTACTACAGCGCCATCTATGCCACAAAGGTTGTTCAGACGGGGTGGAAGGGCCAGCGACTGTTACAGCTGATTTTTATTAACCACCGAGGAAAAAGTTCGGTGTGGAGGGGTTCAGATTGATGTACTGAATACGTGGTAACCGTTTGTGCGTCGGTGTCCTTTCCACTCTGTATGATCACAACCTTTACATTCCTTACTTCTTAGGGTTCCGTACCCGAAGAGTAACCAACTGGACCCTATGACGTGTGTCCGTCCGTCGGCTTCTGAAAGATGTATCTCATGATCCGTAATAGGTAGACTGTTTAAATGTGTACAGAATGTGTATTTCTGTTGTCTATTGTATATTTGTTGTTGTAGACAAATAATAAAAATAAAGAGAGCTCTCCTACAACTATGGTACGGAACTCTTCATGCGCGAGTCCAATGCACTTGGCCGGTTTTTTATAAATCTTATTCGATTTTCTTCCGTAGATTATAAAGTTACATTCGACATAAAACATATTTTATATGTGTGGAATACGAGTACCTACCATAAAGCCAAGTTTTTCCCCGAAGTATTTGTGAAAAGAGGATTTTGTAACGCTTTTTTCATGATAACAAATTGCTGGTGAATTCAACGTGAGTTATGGTTTAGGGTTCTCAGATAGTAGCTACGTTTATAACGTTACTTACGTGAAAACAAAGTTATGATTTGATTCTGTTCCAAGACAAAATCGAATAATTTTGAAAAACGTTAAGGAAAAAAAAAATAATAGTACTTACAATGGAACTAACAGCGAAGCTTTACAACCATCGTAATAAATTGACTTAGTCTAGTGGTCACAAACGCGACTGCTAAGCCTGAAGTCCTGGGTTGGATTCCCAGGTCGGGAAAAGTGTTATTGCATTTTTCCATCATGCATTTCTCAGTGGTAGCCACGGAGTCTGGATTTGTGCCCTGTTGATGGCAATAGGCTCGACCCCTATTACATGGGACTTAAACATAGCTTACGAATTGTGGGTGTGTTATTAGGTACACCTCTGCCTAACCCGTCCGGGATTACAGGCGTGATGTTATGTACATATGTATGTTAGAAACTCCGAAAGGCAAAAAGCAAGTAATACGAGTATGTAGGCAGGCACATTTTTGTCACAAGATAATTGGGAAACTGCCTCGTTAGTGTATTGGAGCAAGCGCGACTGCTGAGCATGAAGTCTTGTGTTCGTTTCCCAGGTCGGGAAAAGTGTTATTGGATTTTTCCATTATGAATTTCTCAGTAGCAGCACGGACCCTGAATTTGTACCCGGTTTATTTATTGATTGATGGCAATAGGCTCGCTCGCTATTACATGGAACTTAAACATAACTGGCGAAATGTGGATGTACTAAATACACCTCTGTCTATCTTTTCGTGAATCGGAAAAAAGATTTTTACCAATATCCTGCGACAAACGACATAAAATTACTCCTAACTGACACAATTTACATTTACATTAATAATGCATGTTACTGATTGTATACAAAGTATTTATGAAAATATTCCGATTTTATTTTAAGTGTGTGCGATAAAATATTCGCTGGTAAGCAAATATGACACTCTCATTATACAAGTAACACTATGAACACAGTGCAGGAGAAATAGTGATATAGTAACAAAAGTTCGCCTATCATATTTTATGGATTTTTCTTATACTAAAAGTAATTAATTGAATGGAGATAAGTACTCAAGTGATTGAAGATACAACTTCAGAAAATTCCAAAGTTGTAAAATTCAGTTGTTTGTTAATTTTGATAATATTTCAAACTCAAAGCATTTATTTCAATTAGACCATAACAGGCACTTTTGAATGTCAGAAAAACAAAGAAGGCGAAGCTTCAGTCACAGACACAAGGCATAATAACTTGTAAAAGTACTGTAGTTGCCCATTCCAAAGCGTAGATCTATACGGAGAAGAATGAACGATGAACGATGTACAAAGACGTGCACATTAAGACTGTCCAGAGTAAAAGATTATATCAATCATTTAAAAACAAAGTAGTCAAAATAAACCGTGGCAGTTAAGAGATGACTAGTCGCAACTGACAGCGCCCTTTCCCGAACATGACGCATGGATCAGCCCCATTTAGCTCAACCATATTGAAGGGAACTAAATGACCCGATACACCCGCCACCATCAGCGAGACATTTGAGTGAGCATGACATTCTCTCAGTCATCGAGGCACATTAAAGTCAATGAAAGATAACTAAATGTAAATGGTAGCTTAACAGTACATACACACATGTGCTTAGCAATTATATAAGACTAAGAGATCGAATCTATACAATGCAAAGATATTTTTACAATCTTCTGCAGCTTCCACAATAACTTCACATGGTAATCAATTAGTTTGCCCCTATGGTTGTGAAGCAGGACCAGCATTGAGACAAGCATTTTTATCATCAATGTAATCCCCCAACTTATAATATGCTTGCTTACATAGTGTGCGTTTTATACAAGATTTAAATTTCGTCTCATTCAGTTGTAGAATGTGGGGAGGTATTTTATTATAACATTTTAAACAGTACCCCATGAAAGATGAATCTACTTTAGCTAGCCTGAAACCTGGCTGTACTAGTTGGTCCCTATTTCTAGTATTACAGTGGTGTCTGTCACCTCTTTTAATAAATAAATGCAGATTTTTCCTAACGTATATGATGTTTTCATAGATATATTGACAACGTACTGTCATGATGTTTATTTCCTTAAATATTTCTCTTAGAGAATCGCGCCTACGTAGATCATAATTATAAGTATGTATCGCTTATGTAGAATAAATATAGACTCAATGTCTGCCGCCCGTCCCCATAGTAAAATACCGTATGACAATACTATGAAACTAAAAAAGAGTAGCCTCGCGGTATCTATATTAGTAAATTGACGGATTTTTCTAACAGTATATGCGGCTAAACTCGCCGTCCTACAAGAGAAGTTATATGCAGACCCCATTGTAGCCTTGAGAATGATGTACTACGTGATGAATACGTGGTAACCGTTTTCGCATCGGTGTCCCTTCCACCCCGTATAACATAAACAAAGTAATTGGTTAATTCTACACCCATCAAGTATACAAGGACATAAAGTCAAAGTCTTCGTGTTAAAACTTCTTGTGTGTTAATTTCACCGAATTCGGCGATAACATACATCAAAAAACAAATTACACCGTCGCGAACATAATAATTACAAACAAGAACCGTTTCATCTAATTACAACAACAAGAGCGAAAGATAGCAAATAACAAGGTTTTTAATTACCTCCACTTAAAGTAACAAAAGTTACTAAGTGCCTACAATGAGGAGATAGCCACTATAGGGCCCTCGCCCACCGCGACTATTAGTAGTGATGCAAACGTCAAAAACCCGCGACATAGTTGTAATACTGTCGCTGGCTGTGTACCTTCGCTCACGTAACTATGATCTACTCATCTATAGCTTTTTCCTAACTATGTTGGGGTCGGCTTCCAGTATAACCGGATGCAACTGAGAACCAGTATTTTACATGGAGCGACTGCCTATCTGACCTCCACAACCCAATTAGTACTGGGTAATACGATATTCCTTGATAAGACTGGTTGTTAGACTTTCGAGCCACTGATTACGACTTTTTAAACTAGAACCAACGTCTTAACAATCGGTATGTGATCGTTGGTCACCTTACCGTGGACCAACCATGATAACCATGGCTTAACCTAAAGATCGACTCCAGCGGCTCTTATTATTAAGCCGCGAGCTCTTCTTCTGTAATTTTGCTGACAAGGAGCTCGTGGCTAAATAATAACAGCCTCACGGTCGACCCGTGGTCTTCAAGTTTAAGTCGTGCTTGCCCCTATCTACGGACCAACCTGGGTTGGTCCGTAGATAGGTGACCAACCATAACATACCGAGTTTCCTCCGTGCCTCGGAAATAAGTAATAACCAGTCTTACCAAAAGGTATCGTATTACCGAGTCCTAACTGGGTTATGGAAGTCAGGTAGGCAGTCGCTCCAATGTAAAGTCCTGGTATTTTTCTGCATCGTTGGACTGGAAGCCGACACCAAAATAGTTGGAAAAAAGCTAGGTAGACGATGACAGTAGCGATGCTGACGCGATTCCATCGCTTTTGACACACGTTTCAAAAGCGTCAAACGCGCGACTCCATCGCAAAAAATCAGTGGGCGCAGTGCCTTACAATCGAATAAAAGACGGATTGTACGAAATTGAATGGAAGCCTTCGAAGTTTGGTTCATCCTTGGATATTATCGTTTTTATGAAAGTTGGCTGGTTGTAAGACAGTTTTCATGTAAAGTTAATTGGTTTGTAATTGGCGAAATATGGATGTACTGTAATAAGGATATAGTATATTTTTCTGTTCCTCTAGTATTGTCTGTTGTTTATGTGTGTGTATGTAATCTATTTTGTCATAATAATAGAAAAGAAAGATGTTTATGAAATGAAATGAAATTTATTTACATGCTATAATAATTATAGGTACATAATAACAACATGGTAAAATAATTCTAGTCTCACTATACTCGACTTATCAGTCGTGCAAATATTTGTAGTACATGCATAATCAATAAAACAATCATAAGAACCATCAAGAAATTACATCAATGTCATTAGTCATACACATCATAGTCATAACTATAAGAATAAGAATAATTTATTTAAACAAAAGTAGGTATTACAAAAGTGTACATTTAGGTGCAGTAGTGTTATTTCTAAACAATTGTATAATTAGTGCTTATAAGTAAACTATAACTAAAATAAATATAACTGTTTCAAGTTACGATAATGGCGAAATCAAATTTTAGGTAGCGACCATAATAAAACAGTCTTACTTTGTTAATATTAATTATTGTAAAATATATTAAATCAGAGATTATATCTCACAGTCAAGACAGTTAATTAATTAGATTTATAAATATTATTAATTTATATTTTAATTAATATTTTAAAAAAGTGTTCGTAAATTAATATACATCATGTCTGTTTAAAATTTAAATAATCATCTATTGAATAAACAAATAATTCTGTTAATGGTTTGAGTTCCATAATTTTAATGAAATGCATTGTTACAGTATTATTATTTCTTAACCTCAACCTACCAGCTTTCACTTTGCTAATAATAATGTAGTAAATAGTGCAACAACCTCTCTGGTTAATTAAAGTGTGGCAATGAAGACGACAAAAAAGTTAATTACGAGAAAAAATCAAGGGAATTTTCAGTTTATTTTTATGAAAGCTTTGGCACTTTTTATTCTTATAAAAATAATTGAAAGATAGAGTTCATTAAAGGTCAACAAAATACAGACATTTCAATTACTCAAACAAAAACACATTGAAAGTGAACGCACTGTTTTTCTTCTTCAGCTACGCCGACGTCTACGAGAGCTCTACACATCTCGTAGACGCGCTACGCTGCTACGAGTACTCGTAGCATTTGTTTAGTCTTATTGTCATAGACTAATGTTGCCCGCGAACTTCGTCCGCGTGAAATTATTATAAAAATATTTCTTTCCTGTTTCAATAGGATTTTGTTAACAATTTCAAGGTTTGATTTTATTTTGCACGGATCCCTTATTATTTTTTTTTAATCCAAGTAACCTAAGTTAGTCCTTATAACTTCAGCTATATACCAGTAAAAGTTCCGTAAAAATTGGTGCAGCCGTTTCGGGGCTTAGCCTGAACAAACAGACAGACAAAAATTAAAAAAAATGTGTTTTTGTTTTAAGTACCGTATATACTTTCTTAAGCATTTGAAAAACACACACACATTTCGCCAGTTATGTTTAACTCCCATGCAATAGGGGGCGAGCCTATTACCGTCAACTGGGAAAATCTAGAATCCCGTGGCTGCTACTGAGAAATTTCTTATGTAAAAACCCAAGAACACTTTGCCCGACCTGGGAATCGAATCTAGGACCTCATGCTCAGCAGTCGCGCTTGCGACCACTTACCAAACGAGCCAGTCTTTATTTTTTTCTAGATGTCATTTATTTCTAGACTACTCGTTCAGAACTTTAGATCGATCCTTGCAATTTAGGTCAACTGTGTAATTTAACGAGCATCCACTGAAGTATAACGTCTTTAGTTATTTGTCCTTCTCTTGGTAAAGAAAGTTATCAAGTTTTAGCTTATAAAATGCTGTCTCAGGCAACATTGTGATATTTCTATCCATCTGAGTCGAACTTCGTGGAATTAATCAAATAAAAGAACGAGATTGTTTTCCTCCTTCGCAATGAGAAGACTTTGTACAAAGATATTGTATAAATGAGATACAATTCGTTTTTCGTGCGGGGCTAAAAATTTTTTTGGGTCGAATATTTTTTGCGTAGCATTGTCAACCTATAATGTTCCCACTGCTGGGACATACGGCCACCTCTTTAGAGAGGGAATGGGCTATAATCCATCACGCGGGCCCAGTGCGGGTTGGTAGATGTCACATGTCTTCGAATTTTTGGTTCTGGGACATGCCGGTTTCCTGACGATGTTTTCCTTTACCGTTTTAGAGAGCAGTGGTGATGAAATAAATTACACAAAGTAATGCGCCTGCCTGGGTTCGAACCCACGACTTACTGTTCGTAAGTTGGGGCCGTAACTACTGGGCCACCACTGCTCTGGTCATACTGTTCACAAATTAAAAAATGGTGGTAGTTCAAATTGATTGGAAATGAAGCCGATTTCTTGGTCTCTATTTATCGTGTGGTTAGTAAGGATTGTGTGAGGAATGATATGAAAGAGAAAAGAGTAAATGATGCCGTGACGTCTGACAGGGGAGAATGGAAGAAGACAACGTGTTGAGCCGACCGCAAGTAGAATGGGACAAGGGCAGGAAGATGATCATGATCTATCTTGTGGTTAGTGCCTAACTTGGTGTCAGAGTTTTTATGCTGCCCATGGGCTTCTGACTTGAGTTACATGCCGTCGAAAAATATATCTCAGGCATGTTCTGGTTTCCTTACGATGTTTTCCTTCACCGAAGCAAGTGATAATTATACACTACGAACATGAATCGGAAAATTCAGAGGTGCTTGGGTTTATACTTGAGACCTATGACTTGGCAGTCCGCCTGTCACACCCATAGGCTATCACGGGCATATAAGGGTATTAAAATGCACTTTTTACACAGAAATTGAATTGATGCTAGTTGCCAGGGTTAAACCCGCTGAGATTCAGAAGCATTAGCACTGGCAAGTTTTCCTGCTTCTTGATCTTAGAATCAATTTTTTGTTTAGAAATCTAGGTTCAAGGTGAGCGTTGTCTGCGGGCCTGTGGACGGTGAGTAATGGGTTAGCTCGCCGTCCGTCCGTCTTATGACGACAGGCCGTGTTGACGGCGCGTTCGTGTTCCACGCGCGCCTCAAAGAGATGTCAGCAATGATGAGGGGCCCGCAAGGGCCGATGCCTGCCAGGGCTGCGGGACTGTTCGAAAGAGATACCGCGGCCTTGGAGCATAAAGGGCAAAAGAAGGAACACGGATGGTTTTTAGTCAGTAAAAGTCTGACACTCCCTTCCGCTCCGCCCAGAGCGGGAGGAGTCATTTGATGATTTCCCATCCGAAAAAGGTGAGCGTTGTCTGTCAAGGTCATCCTTCCTTCTTAACTACATAATATTATAAATGCGAAAGTAGCCTTGTTTACTAAGAGCTTTAATTCTATAAGCTGTAAATGCATCACGTAGTGTCGGTTGGCACTTGTCAGCATCGCCGCGGGTACTTTGTGCTACTCCGTTATTTTAGAACACCCTGTAAGTGGCACTAACTGAATTTAAGTTTTACGTGAGGAAAGGGTTCTTGCTCTCTTTTAGGCACTTACAATTCTAGGTTTATTAGGTGAAGACCAAAGACAAGTCAGAAGGAAAATTTTGTGAATACTGAGGTGGTAGGCAATTCTGAAATATCTAGGAGAAATAAATCTATTTATTTCAAGCATAAATTCACATACCTACTTACTGAAAATGTATAATTGATAAGCGAATTTTGCTATGTCAGTTCTTTGCCGAACTCTAAAAAAATAGCCAATAAATTCAAAATCTATACAAATACAAAAACTGTTTGTAATTTCAAACGAAACAACAAAAAAATATTTACACAAAAAAAACTTTTGTTTGTTTTTTTGTATGCTGTGTGTCCACAGCGGAACTTTTGGCGGAACTTTTATTGCTGATGTTCAATGGTGTTATTTAGTCTATTATTTTAGAAAAAGAAAATTGATAACAAAATCCGATACAAATATGGGAAGTAATATTTTTTTATAAATTCACGCGGACGAACATCGTGGGCAATAACTAGTTAGAATAAAGTTTATGAATGAACACTAACATCAAAGGAATCTCCTAGTACACGCTGATTATTAATTATTAATTTATGTCTTTGTAATATTAAATGCACAGTTTTAATCAATTCCATCTTGCTGATTGTTTGTTCTTAATTAAGTTTTCCACATCAATTATACAATTGTTAGTCTCTTTGTTATTATTTTCACAAAGACTTGGAGTTATTAGTTTTGTTTGTGAATTGTTTATAAACGAGAGAATGCATTGTTCTTGTTGTATGCTTTTATTAAACTTAATAATTGTATTTTCTTTTGCTTAACTGCTTCGATGAAAGTAGGTACTTACGTAAATTATTACGCTCATGCTTCAAAATCTTTAACATTTGATAGTGCACAAAAAATTGTTTACCCGATTGACCCAGAAGGAGGTTAATGTTTTGCGCGTGCATGTATGCATGACTACCCGTTCGATTGTGACCTCGTAACTCCTAAACGGATGAACCGATTTGGATAAATTATACGTCGTTAGATAATTTCTAACGACACTCGCGCATGCCACTACATATACTTTAGGCTACATATAAATTAAAATAAAGAAATGTGGCGGGTTTTGGGTGCCATATTGTCCCGTCGATGAGCCGAGAGCAGCGGTGGCCCAGTGGTGGTGGCCCCGACTTACGAACAGTAAGTTTTTGTAATTTATTTCATCACCACTGCTCTCAAAAACGGTGAAGGAAAACATCGTGAGGAAACCGGCATGTCCTAGAACCAAAAATTCGAAAACATGTGACATCTACCAACCCGCATTGGGCCCGCGTGGTAGATTGTAGCCCATTTCCTCTCATAGAGAGGATGCCGTGTGTCCCAGCAGTGGGAACATTATAGGCTGATTATGCTATTATCCCGTCGAGTAGAATATCAAAATGAATAAATTTTTACGTTATTAAAAAATAACTGAAACTTTTCAGTTTTTCATTCGGGTTTTTTGTTTTTTTTAACTAGGTATATTACTTTCGATCGACTCATGAAATTGAGTTTATTTACCATACATCTGTTTAAACCGCCTAACTTTTCGAGAAATAGTGGGGCAATGTTGAGTTTCTTTTAAACAAAAATACTTGATAAGGTATCAGTTTATGAAAAGATGGAAGGCCGTCAACGGTTAAGAAAAAGTTTTCTTGAATCGCAACTGGTAGCGAACAAGTAATAAAAATTCTTAATTCGCAACTGGTTAAAACCGACTTCAAAAACACATAAAAACGAAAAAAGCGTCAGAAGTCGGTGACTTTTGTTTGTTTGATTCAGTTTTTTTTTGTCACTGGTTTTTGTTTTTCCATTTTTAGTTGTAATATCATATACAAATATTTGCACACTGTTCCAATGAGACAGTGAGGTTTTGGAGTAAACTAAAATATCATCGATTTAAACAATTTATAGATTTTTGTTTATTTTTAAAAAAACTGCTCGACTGATTTCGAAAAAAATTAAATGGGAAGGTACAGGCGTCTTCGAGTAATCGGTGAACATACATGAAAAAAAAGATTCCGACGAATTGATGTGAACCTCCTCCTTTTTTGAAGTCGGTTAAAAACGGCCGGATAATGAATCAATTAATTTAATTTGATTTCTCAGATTTTTCGGATTTATGTGCGTATTGTATAATTTTCATTTGCTTCGGAGAAGGAAAACATCGTGAGGAAATCAGCACGCCTGAGAGATATTTCTTGACGGCATATAAAGCCAAGTCAGAGGCCCATAGGCGGCATAAAAATTTTGACACCAGGATTAACCACACGATAAAGAAGAAAAGGAAAAATTGTATTAACAAACATGAACGTATTTTTTTCTAGTAATAAAAATAAATAAATACCTATTAATATATAACAAAACAAAAATCAATTTCCTCACATCATCCACTGAAAGGGCAGGAAATTGTGTTGTTTCAACAGTGTGGTGACAGCACGCATCGTCGGCCGTCGATACGATTTATAATTAACTCAGTGGGCGAAAGTGTTCGAGATAGATTGATTAGTTTTTCTTTTATTATTGTGGTTATAGTTCACTGAGTTTATTGGTATTTTTATTTAGTTTCACAATTTGTAGATCTTTGACAGTCGTTACAGGTAGTCAGTGACCCGAAAGTCTGACAACCAGTCTTATCAAGGGGTATCGTATTACCTAGCGCTAACTGGGTTGTGGAGGTCAGATAGGCAGTCGCTCCATGTAAAATACTGGTATTCAGCTGCATCCGGTTAGACTGGAAGCCGACCCCGACATAGTTGGGAAAAGGCTAGGCAGATGATGAGTTCGAGAAGAAGTTATATTTAGATGACTTTGTCGAATCAACGGAATTCATGGCTCAGGTCTTGTGAAAAGTACAATTGTTTAGGATGCGACTGACATACGCTATGCGTAAAAGCCACTAAAATAAATAAAGAAAAAAAACGGCTATTTTGAGTTAATCCGTAGACTTTAAATACGCTTGCATCAATACCCATTAACCACAGATAATTTATTCGAAATCGAACTCGTTTGTTTTTCCCCAACGCCCCTAAAAGGGTTGAATGTTATTCAAGCAATTAATCACAGAACAACGTCTGAATACCTTCCAAATTTCGCAGAACCTAATGTTCAGAGAGTACTGAAAAGACTCAACCTTTGTGGTCATTTGAAAAGAATATCTGGCACACTATAAATAAGACAGAGATGAACACTATTTCGTAATTAGAATAGAAAAGAAGAAACTAACTGCTAGACTAGAGTCGTCACGCAGTGGGTGACAGAACCCGTCGTCGCCGAGGGAGGCTAGAAAACGCTGGCGTGACAACCTAGAGGCGTTTGTGAGAAATGGGCCAGAGAAAACAGCACGGAGAGAAGAGTGGAAGGCTATGGGGGGGCCTTTGCCCAGCAGTGGGACATTAAAGGATACGCAAATAAGAGCTAGACGATGGTCGGTTAGTTTGATTTGTGAAATAATTATTAAAAATTAAATTAGTTCCCGAATGAATTACCGAAAACGCCATTCTTTTATGAACTACATACACGCAATCCGGATTTCACTACAACTCTACAAGAATTAGTGAAACCGTTTTTTTATGATTACAGATCATGCATGCTACATGCCATAGTCCATATTAATATTATAAGTAAATGCGAAAGAAACTTTGAAAGTCTGTTTTCTTTTCACGCATTATAGACCGATAGCGCTAGGATTTGAGTTTTCAAAAATATTAAAGTTGTTTGTGTTTTGCATATAGTTTCGGTACCATTTGCCCAACCTCACACAAACTAATGTATAGTTTGTGTCATCCTAGGTACTTGAATAGGTAGAAATTTAGATATTTGTATTTTCGATCAGAATTAGAGAAAAAGAAAACTGGAGATGAAAATTTTACTTTCAAAGGCCTACCCAACTTCCATGGCATTATGGTCATACCATCTGGTCTCTTCCCATCGAAGCGTGTCAAGCCATTGGAAGTAAAGCTCTTGATTTTTTTCAAAAGCTGGTAGTGTTTTACAAGTAGGCAGGAATTTATCCAGGGTTGGTTTTCAATGACCAGTCAACTTTTAAAAATAAGATCTCTGTAATGGATGATTTCGACAAGCTTTGGTAAACAAAAAAAAAACATTTTAATCAATAAATTGAACATAATAATGATCAATTCTGTATCCTCACTGAAAATTTTGCTGTTCATTGAATATTAACGTGTTCAGTTAATTTATCACTTAAATAGCGACGGGTTTAGATATTGACAAAAAAGCGTAAAACTCAGACTCCGATTTCTATAATCGAATTCCATTAAAGATATGAGTGAGTGATGATAAGTGAGAAACACGAAAATAAATAGCATATGTATCATTCATCAATAACACACCAACAAAAAAAAATCTGTTTACTCAAACCCAATCGATCGACAGTGAGGTAGCTGCACGAATCGTTAGCCAGCACATTTATAATTAACTTTATGATCGCTCGTCGCTGGCAGCGATGACATTTATCAACGTTCACTTTTGTTTACTTTACTGAGTGGTGAGCGTAGTATTGGAAATTGTGAGGTTTATTTTAGACCGTAGATTATTTTTTTATTGTTTTTTTATTACATAGTAGGTTTAAAGCATAACTTTTGTGGTTAGGATCCTTAGTGATCGCGGGCCTGTGGACGGTGAGTTCTAGCTCGCCGTCCGTCCGTCTTATGACGACAGGCCGTGTCGACGGCGCGTTCGTGTTCCACGCGCGCCTCAAAGAGATGTCAGCAAACAGGAGGGGCCCGCAAGGGCCGATGCCTGCCAGGGCTGCGGGACTGTTCGAAAGAGACCCCGCGGCCCTGGAACATAAAGGGCAAAAGAAGGAACATGGATGGTTTTCAGTCAGTAAAAGTCTGACACTCCCTTCCGCTCCGCCCAGAGCGGCAGGAATCACTTGATGATTTCCCATAAAAAAAGGATCCATAGTGACATAACTTAGGAGGTAAGAAAATATAAAAGCAATGGTCTAACAATGAATTATAATCGCCGCAAAGTTATAAATTATTCGTCGCTTCTTGGAATGAGAATATACTTTAGACCTGAAAGGGAGACCTTCAGAGAGTTGTTTTTCACTTTTATGTCTCTCATCAGTGGAATTGTCTTTTATAAAAAAGAAAGAAAAATACACTTATTTACATTACACATCACGTATAACAAAGAAATAATCCCACAGAACACAAGTACAATAAGTTAAACTATGTGATTACGGTTCTAATTTATATCTTTACGATTGACCAAATAAAATTTATTGAGAAATTAGGTATTATCATCTCTCTGTGTGTGTGTGTATCTGTGTAAAAAGAAAAATTCAATTCTAACCTCCAAAAGTAGATTCTAATCTACGTTCAAAATGAAAAAGAATTTAATACCTACCATCCGCTTATACATATAACCATTGATTGAACAGCAGAGAGGTGAAAGCACGCATCGTCGGCCGCCGCCATCCGATTTATAATTAACTGAACGTCGATAGCGGATGGATTTGTCAACTGTGTTAGTTGGTTTTGTTCGATTGAGTTGAATAAGTGAACAGGGGTTTGGATTTTACCTGTGATTTATTTAAGGCTTATCTGTGTGTGAAAATATAGTGACACCTGGGGAATACATGGTTGTTATTTGAATTTGGTATTCAGAGGTATTTTTAGAATATATTTATTTATTTATTTATTCATGAACACATACATTTGTTTTAACAGGTATGACCCCAAGCTAACAAAAGTAGTCATGCATTGCTAACTGTCCAGTCCCAAGTAATGGGCCTGGGTAGAAACACAAGTTACACAGTGGACAACATACTAAGTGTCACCCTCTGGAATTCCGAGAGAAGAGCAGAAGAGCAAGAAAATATGTCCAAATCCAAACACCGAGAGACACTATTAAGACACTATTAATTAGGAACGCCTGTTATTTATTTATATATTTATTTAAACTTCATGTACAATAGTGGTACATAGGCGGACTAAGTCAAACATTGGGTTAAGTAAGAAAACACTGTGATAGGGTACAAATAAAAAATCTAAAAAATAACTGTACTACTACTATTTGTTGACCTATTGATAGTAGATGATGATAAATATACGGATAGATAGAATAGAATAAGAATAGACAAATTTATTTAAAAAAAAGTAGGTATTACAAAAGTGTACATTTAGCAGTAGTGTTATTTCTAAACAATTGTATAATTAGTGCTTATAAGTAAACTATAACTAAAATAAATATAACTGTTGAAAGTTACGATAATGACGAAATCAAATGTTAGGTAGCGACCTGCCTGATCTAGGTTTATTTAAACCTGTGTTTCAGGTCATCAATCAATGCTTGAATGAATCAATGCTTTTAATTCTATCTGTGGGGATAGACAAAGTGATATTCTATCGGTGATGACATCATCCGCCTAGCTTTTTTTCCCAAACTATGTGAGGGTCGGCTTCTAGTCTAATCGGATGCAGCTGAACACCAGCATTTTACATAGAGCGACTCTCTATCTGACCTCCCCAGTTAGTACTGGGGTAATACATTACCCCTTGATAAGAACTGGTCGTAAGGCTTTCGGGCCACTGCCTACCTGGAACGACAGTCTAAATTTATAAATGACAGCCGGGACCAATACCTATGCTTTCGAGGCAGGGAAGAAACTCGTTAAGTAGTAGATGGCCATCCATCTTGGCAAGCACTGCTTAACTTAGAAAATCGACGACGATGACGATCTTATGTGATGAATTGACAAAAGATACGTAAAAGCTATGTCGATCATACCGAGAGTCTTCGTAGAAATATTAAACATTCTGAAAGTCATTGCCGTTTATCTAGGCTAAGACTGAAACCGTCCGTAAGATTGCTGGAGAAACAACAAAGTGAAAGAAGGTTGAAAAGGACCTAGGTGTCATTTATTCATTTATTTTAAAAACTTCATTTTTCAGAATACTAACAGAAAATATCATCGCTTAGTAATCCCTTACATACAAATCTCATTTCGCTCCCAAAATACTGAACAAATTGTATTCACAGTAAATATATTTTATGTAAAACCTCTTAATACGCATTATTGCCATTAGGATACCGCACATTTACATACAACTTGTTTAATTCTATTTTCGTGGCAATAACAAACGAGGCGTGAAATAAAAAGTTATATCTGTAAATTGTCCCTTTCACCCTTTTTTTTTTAAACGACGTCTGTGCCTTTTTATGTCGTGAGTTAATCACCAACATTATAAATGTTGATAGAAGATATTGCCATAATAACCACGCTTGATGAATGGTTTGGTGATTGCATTAAGTGGTTATTAGAAGAGAGTAAAGGTGAATAGATTCTAATTCGACTAAACAACACTTTTGTTTATCGAAATGTATGATATAATCGGTATCAGTATGTATCGATAAAAGTATGATATAATACAAAACGAAGATGTATTATTTCTGTGTGTAAAAAAATGAGCCTATATCACGAAATAACGGCTAACATAAAAACAATTCTTAAGAAAAAATCCATCCAAATAAAAATTACATGCATACAAAAGGCTCCCAAACAAACGGTAAATCCATAAAACTTATTGATATGCCGTAGTACAGTCTCCAACACCAATATGTTCACACTTACCTTAAATTCAAAAGCAACTTTTCTCCTGAAATAATGAAAGTGAGACCTATTTCACAATAATTTATGAATTGTAAAAGACTTGGTTCGTAATGACATGAAACTGCAATCACTAAAGTAGAAGTAAATCACTTTAAAATATTGCAAAGTGTATAGATATTGTTGCTCGCCACTGTACGGTGGTACAGTACAAGAGTCCGTTGGCTTAGTTCGCACCGCACGGCATAGTCCCACGGGCAGCCGACTTGGCCGCACGCGTTCCGAATCTCCCGCAATTGTACTTACCACCTTTCACTCCCCGACTACCACCCGACCGCGGACCAATCGAATTTGTGAATTTTGAATTTGGATCGCGACCTCCTGCTAACAAAGCGAGGTAAGTTTGAATTTAAAAAAAATTTACAGGTAATAGAATTTGGCAGTTGATTTATTTTTAACTGTTGAATATTTTTTTTGTGATTGCAATTTTTTTTATTAATAATAATATTTTATTATTTGACGTCCAGTGAAGCGTTGTTGGTAAGGTCGGTCGAAGAAGGGCACGCTAATTAGGTTAGAACTAATTAGAAGGGGAGGTTTCCCTCTCTTGTTTATATTTATACTACGTACGTGTGAAGGGTACGGTTATTCTAGTGGCTGTAACGGTTAACCTAGAACACAAGGATAATTATTATGAGGGTATTTCAATTATATGAACTATTACAATATTTTACTGAAGAAGAAAATAAATTTTTAAAGAGCTTGATTTGAGACAAAAGGTCTATTGAATGCGCTGCATTAATTGATTTCTACGGTATTTTACATGAGTGAGAAGTATCCAATCAATATGAAAATAAAAAAAATAAAATTTTTAAAGCCAGTTTACGTTAATTAATTACGAATACTCCATCATCATTTAAGTAGCACGGACGAAGTAGCGCAATTAATAAAAAAAAAAACAGCCGTTCTTAGGATTTTTTTACAGGAAAATAGCTTTTTAAACAAGGTTCAATTAAAAATGCTGATAAACCTGAGCATTTACTATGACCTTTCTAGTGAATATAAAATTGTAGATTAAAGTCATCATCATAAAATAATGAATAATTACGAAAACACCTGAACACTACGTCATCATAAGGCAAATTAGTGCCCAAAACATAATCGTTCGCCCAAGACATAAACGATTATTTTTATATGTCCATAAAGTTTTAATAGTTAAAAAAAAACGGCAAATTCTCGTTGTTCCATTACAAAAGAATACTCAGGCCTATCGGTATCTTAAACAGCAACTCCCAGTCATTTCACGAATTTGCCAGCTGACATTAAATATTAACAAATCTCTAACACTAGACAGAGAGAACACTTCCCGTGCGTGTAAACCCATAATAGTAAATAATTAATCACTTTGCCCAGCCATTGTGCGTTAATAGTTGAGTAACATTGATTTTTCGCTTCATTCAGGTTAATGTTGGGTATCTTTATCAGTTAGATGTTGGGTTAGAAAAGAATTCTCGATTTTTACAAGTATTAATATATTTAGGTATATAATACGAAAATTGTTACAAATTTTGCTATTGCCGGTAATTTCAGAAGCGCATGAGCCGGATTTTATCACGGGGTTGTAGTATTGAAATGAAAAAGAATACTAACCCAGGTCACGGTCTATCCGTTCGGCAGTTTCATCAAAATCCATTCAGCCGTTAGGGCGTGAAAAGGTATCAGAGTTACCTACTTTTGTGTTTTATGTAGTGGGTATGGATTTTATTTTCGTTTTTTACCCGTCCTATTTTACTATTCCATACAAAAAAAAAAAAGTACCTAGCTTCGTGCAGAGCCCTGACTTTCTACTATAGCAGATCATAATCTAATGAAAAACTTGGTTGTTAGCCGATAAATTCTCACATGCCTGAGTAATTTGTAAAACTTTACAACATATCATCCTAACTAATAATAAACTAATAAATATGAAAATGGTTCGTCCAGGGAGGTACCTATCCTATTTTCTAGACAAGGGAGTCTGCGGTATGTTTTGCTGGGAAAGAAGAAAATTCTGCGGCTACGAAGGAATGTCTTTCGAAATGAAATTCGTTTAGAAAGCAAATTAAACACCTTTGAAGTTTGCTTTCTAAAGCAATGTGTGCGTACATAAATGAACTTACGCCCTTTTACCATGGGGATGCGCAGAGACTACAGAACACCACCTGCTACGATCCTTACATACTCCTTTTGCCTCGTCTACGTTCATGTATCAGGGGGTCTAAAATGGCCGCTTTAGCAGAAAAAACATTACGTAAACGTAATTCATATTATTATCTTATTATGATTCTGCTAAAGCGGCCATTTTAGAACCCCACATCACACACGCCGGTTGCGAGTACTATGCACCTGACTTAAATTGTTTAATGTGTTTTTACTTAAAAAGCAAAAGAAAGGAATAGATAAAATATTATATCTTTCTTTCATGCTCAAGACAGTAAAAGTGTACTGCTAACCTAGCTTTGCATATTGAGCAAGCACAAACCCTGCTAATAGCTACTTTTACTAATGAAGAATTGTAAATAGCTTACCGTTTATCATAAATAAATAAAAATAAAATCCACTATTTGTATGCCTCGAGTTTATACAAATACACAAACACGACCAAATAAAAATACACGAGAAAAAAAATTACATTACACAAAACGTTTGTCGTGTATTCCGCTTGTGATTAAATATTAAAAATCAGCAATACAAACAAAGAGTTAGGTCAGGAATTAAAAATATAAATATGGCCGCTGGGGTTACGCAAATAGAGAGGATCCGTATTGCGGGGGTTTTCAGAGCCTTGTGCTAAGTAGATGTGTTGGTAATATGAATTTTTTGGCAGTTTTTCGTAATGGAAAGGTGCTGTTTGGGGAGTGTTAACTCTTTTTGAATTAAAACAAGCAGTGAGTAAATGGAATGATTGTATATATCATATAACATCACGCCTGTTATCACCGAAGGATTATCCAGAGGTGTACCTAATAGTACACCCACATTTCGCAAGTTATGTTAAAGTCCCATGTAATAGGGAAAGAGTCTATTGCCATCAACCGGGCACAAATCCAAAATCCGTGGCTACTACTGAAGAATACCTAAGGGAAAACCCAATTATACTGCCCGACCTGGGTACTGAACCCAGGACCTCACGCTCTGCAGTCTTGCTAACGACCACTACACCAACGAGACACATATTTTATTAGAATTAGAATTTTTCACAAAACATTCCTTGGAAAATTTTGATCAGTCATCTATAACTCAATAAAAGATAAAAGACTTGAAACACTACTCAACATTTAAACACTCTGACTCCTAAACTAGGTGTAGGTTTCTATGTACCAACAAATCTATCTTTGGCATTTAGAACTCGGTTAACAACACCTGCTTTTAAACAAGTTTAAAGATTTTCGCCGAATACCTCTCGGCAACTCACCGAACTCATACCATTATAACTACCGACAATACAACTGAGCACCTTGTTAAACCGAAAATCAATCGCCTGCCCTTATGAAACTGGGTCACGACAAGTCTTTACAAGTGCTTAGCAAATTGTTACTACTCCTTAAACAGTGTACAGTCAAATAAATAAATGAATACGTACATTACACCTCTTTTTTTTGGGATGGGAAATCATCAAATGACTCCTCCCGCTCTGGGCGGAGCGGAAGGGAGTGTCAGACTTTTACTGACTAAAACCCATCCATGTTCCTTCTTTTGCCCTTTGTGTTCCAGGGCCGCGGTATCTCTTTCGAACAGTCCCGCAGCCCTGGCAGGCATCGGCTCTTGCGGACCCCTCCGGTTTGCTGACGTCTCCTTGAGGCGCGCGTGGAACACGAACCTTAACGTTACAGGTGGCGAGTGTGTTACGTACGTGTGTTGCCTCAATTGCGTAACACACTTGCCACCTATTATACTTTGACAATGCAGCATTATAATTAATTAATGCAAGCAAACTGTTTGAAAAAATAATAGTTTGTGGTGTGATAAGTGTTTTGTATCCAGTACGACTAAAATAAAAATAGTCATAGAAGCATTATTTTTATGAATAACAAGCCCGCCACACTATTCCCAAACCACTGTAACTGAAAGTCGGAATTAACAGTGGCGACCACCAGAAAAGCGCCGACACAATGAAGCTCGACGAAGTCCCAGAGAAACAAATTAACTGTCTTGGATCCCGCAACAAAATTAATCAGAAAAGTAAAAAAAAAACCAGAAGCCCCCGGGCTGCTGGTACAAAAACGGCATCTATTAAAAAAAAAAAATAAAAAAAAAAATTGAACAGTCGCTATGTGACTGTTTTACAAATTGTATCGTAATTAATATTAATATCAAAATCAAAAAATCAAAATCAAAAATCAAAATCAAAATATTTTTATTTCACATAGGCCTGCATGGGCACTTATGAAACGTCGACAAAAAGGTGCACGGTTCGGGTTGGTCGTTTCCTATGGAGAAGAACCGGCAAGAAACTCCATGGTTACTCTTTTAAAATGATTAGATTTTACAATATTTTAGTACAGTAGTATAGTAGTACAAGTATGGGGGGACAGCATAGGCCCGACAATAAGTCGTTGCATACTACACAAAAAAACGGAAAACAAGATAAGAGGTTAACAAAAGTTATCACACCTCTAGGAATCTACAAGGCCTACACTGTTCACACATTCACAAACGTTCAGTCAATGCAAGCACTTGCCAGTTATCGTGGAGCTCGACTTATAACTCAAGGAGCTCAACATCACGACAAACAATACCAAAGAAAGGACATCTGGGTGGGTCGCTTATAGCACTGTTCTTCTAATTTTAACCATTGTCCGGCAGTTTGCCGTAGACAATAGTCAAAATCAGAAAAAGACCCACATGGTCCTCACATTCAGAATATAAAAATAATAAAATATTTGTATCCTATTATGATTCCGATAAAGCTGCCATTTTAGACCGCCAGGCTGCAGGTATTTAAACTGCATCTACTTATAAATGAAGGAGTCATCCAGTTGTGTGTGGCTGAGGACTTTGTTGCGCCACTTCTTCCCAGTTTAAATCCTAGTGTTTGTACTGAAAGAACGACGTTTTTAGGGACTGGCTTATGTAATTTTAACGTTCAAAAAGAGTAATTCTCAGCTGTGTATGTTAATATGCTCATTTTAATAAATGAAAATTAGCAGTAATTGTACGAATGGATTGTGTTTCTTCCCTTAACTTTCTACCTCTGTATCATTTTGTAAACTATACATACATGTATTTATCGAATGGTCTTTATACTGGATATTTTATTACAGTGCGTGGCTTCGGATTCTGTCGTAAATGTCGAGTATTATACTTATTTCATGGAAAAATTAGGTCTTCTCTTGTATTGGCACGAAACATATGAGAATTTGAGTAGCTTGTACTGTTGTAAAATATTAGAAAGGTAGTATGGCGGTCGCGAGACTGACAGTACATAGTCCATGTAAATGGCTATGACCAATTTGTGTTAAAGTTAAGTCAACTTTATAAAGATTCACTGGGTTTAGAATGCTGGGAATACATTCCTGTTCAAGTCTTTTATATGAAGTCGTAAGGGAGTCATTTTGTAAATTCATACCCGAAAGGGGTTTAGGCTAGGTAATGAAAGTTGTAAAAATAAGTTGTAGGTATATCGATACTTCGCCATTTTTGCATAGCTAGTAAATTAGCGTAAAACGGGGTAATAGGGGGTAGTGAAATTTTTCATCAGTAATTTAAATTGGATTAGGCTGGCACACGAAAGTGGAGCTTGGCACAAGCAAAGAGAGGCCTATACCTAGCAGTGGGTGATGTCACGCTGTGGATTATTTTATGGTATCGCATCGGTGTCCCTTCTACCCTGTATTATTACCTTAGTCATCTATCTAATAAACAGTAAAATAAAGACTTGTTATGAAACTTTTAGCAATTGAAAATTGATTAAAGAACCTCATTTTAATCTACCTACATATGTACATACGTCATTGAAATATAACCCCTTGACATCTAATAACAAATGCACATCGCGTGTACCTAACTGCCATCGAGCGCAACGAGCTTATACAATGGACAAACTGATCGGAAAGCCATTGAATGTGTTATTCTTTCATGCGTTCTTGGACCAAATGGGGGCAAGACAGTTGAAATGTCATACGTTTAAAGAGTAGTTACAGGTTTAACCTTCATGGTTTTTCTTTGTTAGTCTAGCCGAGATAGTTTGCAATATGGATATGTTTTTTCATGTTGGTTTTATGACTGAATTATAATGTCAGTGGCGTAGGCATTGGTGAACAGCGTCCTTGGTGTAATCTATAAATATTGGTGGCTTTACCAAAATGACATTATACAGCTGATTCAAATCCTACTAACATTATAAATGCGAAACTTTTTGAGCCAATTACCGAACTCCACGCTTGCTGAACCGCGGGTACAGTTAGTACGAAATAGTGCTGAAATATACCAGCAACTGGTTTGTTAGGTATAGCGGGAACACAGTGGGAAAGATAGTCCTTTATTTACCAATCTCCTAACAAAATTGGCCCAGAGTTCCCACTGCTGGGACACACGTCTATGCGAATGGGAGGATCGTTATCCACCACATAGGTTTTTTGTATCTGGGACATGTCGATATCCTCCCGATGTTTTTTTTCAACGTTATGAGTTATGAGAGCAGTGGTGATGAAATAAATTACTCAAAGCCAATCGTTTGGGTGTCATATAGATCTTTGACAGTCGATATAAGTAGTCAGTGGCCCGAAAGTCTAACAACCGTTCACACCAAGGGGTATCGTATTGCTTAGTACTAAATAGGTTGTGGAGGTCAGATAGGCAGTCACTCCATGGAAAATACTGGACCCCAACATAGTTGGGAAAAGGCTAGGCTGATGATGAAAACGCCTGGTCACCACTGGACCACCATCGCTGCGTATTCCTATTGTAGTTATGGTATAAATAGTCAGAATAAGAAAGTATTTTACGTACTATTTTCTACTATATGTATAAGCCAATTTAGATCCATCAAAGCCCACTGACATTACACTTACATACATCATATTTAGGCCGGAATATCATGGCAATACATTTTCCCTTTTATATAATTTGTTGGTACGCCAGAAATAGGTAATAAATACCGTGCGAAGGGGACGAAAAATAACGCCGTTTCGAACCATTGAGCATTGGAGCCGTTTCAACAACAACATACATAAATAAAGTTGGGAAAGGACGAGTAAGAATATAAATTACTAACAAACGATTTTTATTTTTGATGTGGAGAGGGTGGAAAAATGGAAATGTGATTTTGTATAATTAGAAGTTCAAGGATGGGGACGAAGGGGGTGAAGGGGGTTATCAAGGACTGTGGAAAAAAGGTTGTATAGAAAGAACCATTTTTGTTCTAGTACAACATAACATTACGTCCGATTTTTCCAAAGTTTTTAAGTAGAGCCGCCTCGTTGGTCTAGTGGTCAAGCACTACTGCTGAGCATGAGGTCCTGGGTTCAATTCCCGGGTCGGGAAAAGTGTCATTGGGTTTTTCCATCAGGAATTTGTCACTAGCAGCCATGGAGTCTAGATTTGTGCTCGGTTGATGGTAATAGGCTCGCCCCCTGTTACATGGGGCATAAACGAAATGTGCCTCCTCTGCCTAACCCTTCGGGGATTACAGGCGTGATACTATGTTATAATATGATCAGAGTTTCAGTGGTAAGTAAGTCAATTTCCATCGACCGAACATATACTCAATACTTTATTGCATTCCATAATGTAAAATAAAACAGTTGGTATGTTAAAACATTGAATCAATTATGGACCCTGTCGGGCACAACAAGGTTAATTAATAGGAGAGAGATATATCGAGACACCTGCTTTCTTAGTAACTAATTCTTAGTAAAAAAAACCAACAGCACGACACCACACCCTTGAGGATCAAACCAAGTACCTAACGCTCATACTAATGCTCCTTTTAACTTGCCTCAAAAATAATCAAGTTCACATTCACAAAAAATCAAACTAGACTTGCTTTCCCCTTAAATCGAATCGTTCTATTTGACATGCCGTCCACATTCCAACAGGGTATCTGTCCTCGTTAGTGTTTTAAGGATTGAATTAGGAATCGCGTTAGGTAGACGCCCCAGTCCCCGACCTCAACGTTGATCAGATTAGATTTCTTTACTGGGAGTGTTAGGTCTCTTTTATAGCCGCGTACTAAATTACTGTGTAATGTGTTAAACTGTCGACTCATGTATTTTACAACTAGCTTTTGTCCGCGGCTTCGCTCGCGTTAATTTAGAATTTGACAATCAAATCCGGTTGTACTCAGCTTGTAATAATTTAATTCAATCATGATATGAAAGACATGTGGTGCCACCTATTACCAAGAGAACGTTATTGTTGTTTTTCTCGGGAACAGTACTTTTTTTCGGGATGAAAGATACCCTATGTCCGTTTCTGTGCACCTGAAAATGTATATTCAACATTTCAGGATGATCGGTTCAATGGTTTAGACGTGAAAAGGTAACAAACAGACTTACTTTCGCATTTATAATATTAACTAGTTTTCCGTCCGTCGAGTTCGGTTATATCGCGTTTCCAAAAGAACTCTTCAAAAGTCCAGGATAAAAACTATGTCCTATGTTCTTTCTCAAGGTCAACTCTATGTCTGTACCAAATTTCATTAAAATCAGTTCAGTAGTTCAGACGTGAAAGCGTAACAGACAGACAGACAGACAGTTACTTTCGCATTTATAACATTAGTAGGGATATACAAGTATACATTACAACATTAATGAAGTCCTGGAATTAATAGTATTGCCTAAAAATGAACGCATAGATAAACACAAAGAATAACTTGCCTGTATATTTATACAGGCAAGTTATTCTTTGTGTTTATCTATGCGTAGTATTGCGTAGGTAATAATTACTTAAGCTACTCATATCGTTTTTACTCGTGTAGACCTATGTATACACTTACTGTATTAATTATCTACACAGAAAACTACACATTTATGTAGTCTACTATTTTCGAAATTATTATTATTTTCCAAGCAAGGTCAAGGAAATCCTTTTAATTACAAAGAATGAAGCATTTTTCATTAAATTCTAATGAGGTTATTATAAAACTTCTAACCTTGAACAAAATGTCCAATAAACAATACAAATTTCCTCTTCAATTTGTAACCATCCATAACTCTTCAATTTTCGTCCATCCAACTTTCTTTATCCTTTAAAAAATGAAGGATGAAAAAGCTATTTCACTAAAGGATTCTGGATTTTTGTCTCTGTTCAGATAAATTGGGTATTATTTGAAATAATCGAGGTCGAGGTCGGTAAACGATGTAAGTTACGCATATCAATAATTGTTTTATAATAATAAATAATTTAGTTCGTTGCAATCTTTAACTGGCTAATGTTATGACATTGGTTTTACGTCACTTTGGGATATTGTCTTTTAATTTACTTCGACCATAATTTAAGCTGCTAAATACTGGTTTTTCTATCAGGAATTTCTCAGTAGCACTCACGGAGTACGGATTGTGCCCGGATGATGGCAATAGGCACACCCCCTTTTACATGGAACTGAAACGAACTCGTAACTGGCGAAATGTGGGTGTACTATTAGGTGCACCTCTTTGCTTTTTAATACACAAAGTTTTACAAACATGTTATTCCTTTGGGGCTCTGGCTATCCCTTCGGGGATTACGGGCGTGATGTTATGTTTGTTGACTCTACAGTTAACAGTTATATTATTATCTGTAGCTACCACATTCAAATCACAGTGTTCCTGTTATCAGACCATCAAACAAAGCACCGGTCCTCGCCGTGCTACGTTCGCAATTTATCAATTTAACTCCTATTGACCTTATTGCGAATCTACTGACAACTGAGTCATATACATTGTGCGTGGCGACGATTTTAGCATTGACCATGGGATGTAATGATCAAATGTTCGACATTAGACTGTAAATGCACGTTCTAATCACAGCGATCGGTCGTGCGAATAAGTGATCGTCGCGTTCGTACGTCATCATCTGCCTAGCCTTTTCCCAAGTATGTTGGGGTCGGCTTCCAGTCTGGCACTTGCATCCGGCAGCTAAATACCAGTATTTTACATGTAGCGACAGCCTATCTGACCTCCACAATCCAGTTAGTACTGGTTGGAGAAACAAGATACATGAGCAAAGTTAAATGAGTACAAAAGAAGAAGTAGCCGGTTAATAGATACGATACCCCTTAGTTAGACTGGCTGTCAGACTTTCGGGCCACTGACTACCTGTAACTGTCAAAGATCTACAAATCACAGCCGGGACCAACGGCCAAATCGAGGCACGAAGGAAACTCTTTAAGTAATGGGTGGTCACCTAAATTCGGATCAACCTAGGCAAGCTCGGTTTAACCTGAAGATCGCCCCGAGCGGCTGTTATTATTTAGCCACGAGTTCACGAGCTCCTCGCGTTCGTACGTACAAAGACTAAAACTACATTAATTCACGTTTCATTTATTTTTAAATTAACCAACACACACAGCAACAAAATGATCGGCCTAACCTCTTCCCAGATAATTTGCGGTTTCAACCTAACCTTCGCAGTTGAATGCCAGTATTTCACGTGGAGCGACTGCCTATCTCACTTCCAAAACCCAGGTATCATGATACCCAGGGCTGCGGGACTGTTCGAAAGAGATACCGCGGCCCTGGAACATAAAGGGCCAAAGAAGGAACATGGGTGGTTTTTAGTCAGTAAGAGTCTGACACTCCCTTCCGCTCCGCCCAGAGTGGGAGGGGTCATGTGATGATTTCCCAACCTCCAAAAAAAAAAAAAAAAAAGGTATCATGATACCCCTTGGTAACACTGGGTGTCAGACTTTCCGCAACGACTGTCAAATATCTTCAAATGACACCAACGACTTGGGGTTGGACCCTGATATGAAGTGGGTGATCACCCGTTCACGGACCGACATTGACCACATTGAACTCACATGGCTTAACCTTAAATTTACGCGTTTGGTTTTTCAACTTTTATATCTTAGGCTTGGTGAAGAAAAACATAACGCAACCCTATAAATTAACTCGTGCGTCTTTTATTTCTTACCCTTGGATAAGAGAAAGCCCTACAGAAAACAAAACACTGACCAAAATAACGAGCTGAAATTGCACAGCACCAGTCTAAAAACGTACAAAATTAGCATCTGCCACTTAGTCTAGAGTGGAAACGTAATGAAAACTGTCCGATTATTTCGGCTCAGTTTATTTGCGAGCTGAAAACATCTCTGTACAAATTCAGCTCGACTGATGAGTTAGACAGACCAAATTTAGGTTTAGTTCAAATGGCTGGAGAATTTGTAAGTACCTACTGAATTTGTTGTTGTGTTATTTTTTTTTTCATTTGCAGTTTTTTATTCATTTTTATTGTTTATGAAACATGTACAGCGAATTGGATTGCAGTAGTTGTAAAGTTTTTATTAGAAGCTTTTTGTGAGTATTTTTTATGGCAATTATTTCTCGGGAATACGTAAGTAGTAGGTTTCATAAATTCATTAAAGTTTATGGTAGCCGGCCTCACTACCCGGGGACATCTGGGTATATCCAATTAATCCAATTTGATGTAGTCTGATTTTATTTTATTTGATTTTATTTAATTTTATCTTGATTTTATTATTTATGTTTTGGTGATTTTTATCAATGTGTGGCAATGGGTGTTATATACCTGAAATAAATGAATATATTATTATTACCGGATGACTGTACCAATCCATGATATTGAACTTTTTTCTTCTTAATGTGTCGATTGACTACCATTCAAATCCAGTTCAATCAGTAAGTTACTATCTATCAAAGAGATACAGCGAACATTTTAATAATTTTGTTCTCGTACATTTTCGATTTTGACACACGTATGCTTCCTGACAATCGGGCGTGTGACATTAGACAGACTGATTTGTTACTAAGTAATAACAAGTATTGGATAACGATTTTCTTCGTCTTGTCCCGTCTATCGCTCGTAAATATTTGAATGTCTTTGGCGAAAAGAAATCATTTTTTCACATGTCACGCTTTTGACGCCTAGCTGCCTCTCCTTTTCATATTCTCATTTCAACATTATTGTTTAGAGACTTTTTTATAACGTGCCAGAGTTACTTCATAAATGACCACAAAGGTTAAGGTCTACGTTAACACTACCGATCTGTATGTACTTTTTTGTTCTTTACGTGTCAATTGACTAGCTATCATTCAAATTCTGTTCCACCAGTAAGTTACTACTTATGCCGCTCTGTTATTCACCTGGTTCAAACCCTGAAATACGCAGGTGGTTATGCATGAAAAACAGGAAAGAAGATGAGGAATATTCTGTGAGTGGGCTGCACACTGGCACTGTGTTTGGTAAGAGTCAATGAAAAACCAATCGACCACATTGTTTCTACAACGGTCGCCTCTTTTAGTTTCCTAATTTCCGCTATGTCCCGGATTTATTCGTGTTCACATAAATCATAGTTTTCTCATTTATTTACAGTTTTAAACCATAAACAAACAATACAGAACTCAAACAGAACAAATTCGATTTAAACAACAGAGAAAGAACAAACTGCACGAATTAAATCGACTTTACCACCCGGGTGCCATATTTGACTGTAAAACTAGGTTGTGGCGTGAAATACTTCGTGATTTCAGGCGTTATTTGCTGTGAGAATCAGTATTATTTATTTTTGAGCAGTTTTGTTCGCAGTTACATTTTAACTGTTTGTTTGTACTTTGATGTGAATATATTTTTCGTTTGATATGCTCTGACCGCACATGGGCCTAAAAACACTTTGAAACCAATTCATATTAAATACCACGGAATTGATGTTTAAAATTAAAATTACGACATATATAACTTTAATATATTCTAGGTTACTGGATTTTTTTCACGAGCCTTAATTGTCAGAAAAATGATATTTTCTTATCAAGTGAGAATCGAAGTATAAATACCACTTAAATATCAGAGATGGACTAAGCAGGCACGAGACGTTTACCACGACGATGTAGTTATACTTTACTTAAATTAGATTTTACAATAATTGAATCGTCATCAAAGCAAGCAATTTTCTGGAATATTCAAAAACTCATTTCGTGAACAGTTTATTCAGCCCAAGTTTTTCTGCCTGAAAATCTAATTTTCATGTACATAAGTCACTGAACTTCCCAACAATAGTTACCGAAGCCGAACTTGCACATAAACCGAGTCAGAAGTCTGACTACGGCGAAGTCGCATGTATCAATTATGTATAAAATGTAGTTGTTTGTCACACAAGTTTAAATTAAGACAGATTCGAATATGTTTCCGAGTTATTGTTGCTAGTTTTGTTTTTGGTAAAAATGTTGGCAATCCTTCTTCATTTCTGTAATTCGTAATGCTTTATCTTTTTTTTTTCAAAAAAGATATGATTGTCGGGTTTATACCTTACCGGTTATTGCCAGCCTGTAACATCAATGGTCTCCATGACTCCCAGCTCCATGACTTCCAGCTATTTCAGTTTAAAACTGCCTAGTGTGGATGATTACCAGTGATCGGAATAGGCTGACTATATTTGCCTAAACTTTGGAGAACAGAGACAGAAAGTGGAGACTTCCTTACGTATATAGGTATATTTTTAGAAAAATCTTCAATTAGTTGTATAAGCTTTATTTAAAATGTGTTTAGGCTATTTTTAACTAAACTTGCAATTAACAAATCTAAGGAATTTTCACTAAAATTAATCTAACTTAAATCGTGTATTAGAATACTTTGATACCGGTTAGTTTAAGGATCGTAAATATAATTCTAATACCTACATGAATTAAAGTTTGATTATTAATTTCGGGATTTTACGTGAAAATCCCGAAATTTGGTAATTGCAAGTTTAGTTAAAAATAGCCTTAAAACATCTTAAATAAAGCTTATTTTCAACTAATTGAAGATTTTTCGAATTCCGGGAAAAAAAATAGTCGTAAGGAAGTCTCCACTTTCTGTCTCAGTTCTCCGAAGTTTAGGCAAATATAGCCAACCTATTCCGATTACTGATGATTACTTATAGTTTTGAGCGTAAAATTATTCCCCATATTTTAAACTACGGTATTAGGTACATCATCATCACCTGCCTCGCCTTTTCCCAACTATGTTGGGGTCGCCTTCCAGTCTAACTGGCTGCAGCTGAATACTAGTATTTTACATGGATCGACTGCCTATCTGACCTCCACAACCCAGACAGTACTGGGTAATACGATACTCCTTGATAAGACTGGTTGACAGACTTTCGGGCCACTGACTACCTTACCGTTCTAGTGTTAAAAATTCAGTGAAACAGTACGTGCATAGTGTGACATATATATAATACTTGATAGTCCCAACATTACATAGTTAACCAACACAATTTTCGTAAGTAGTCGGGTTAACAAACCTTTCTTTTGAGCTCCAAAACACAATAGTGAGTGAAGAAGAGGTATACAAGGTAAGTCATTTAAATAATTCACACATTTACCCCTTGCGTGAATGTGAGATATTTTCCGGTAGCTAGGTGTATATGTAAATAACTAGGTTTGTATATACGGCATGTTTATTTTGTCTCAGAGGGTTTAGTTGGGATAGGCTTGTTTAGCCAGGGAAAGACGGTGCTAGCCTCAGGAGCTTTAACCCATTACGTTAAATGGTTTATTATTTACTTAGTAGTAGTGACTGCCTCATTAGTCGAGAGGTCGCAAGCGTTGCTGCTGAGCATGAGGTCCTGGTTGCGATTCTCGGGCCAGGCAAAGTGTTATTGGGTTTTTCCATCGGTAATTTCTCAGTATTTTACATGGAGCGACTGGCTATTTGGCATCCACAACCCAGTTAGTAATGGGTAATACGATACCCATTGGTAAGACTGGTTGTCAGACTTTCGGGCCACTGACTACATGTGACGACTGTCAAAGATCTACAAATGAAATCAGCGGCTTAACACGCTTTCCGAGGTACGGAGGAAACTTGGTATGTAATGGGTGGTCACCCATCCACTGACCAACCTAGGCAAGCGCGGCTTAACCTGAAGATCGACTCGGGAGGCTGGTGTAATTTAGCCACGAGCTCCTCTACTCCAGTATTAAATCAACCAATCAAAGTAAATCCCATTCCTATCTTCCTCATAAGGAAAACAACAAGAGAAAATATGCTATATTTCTCTTTTATTAAGATTACTCAGCATTGTCTTTAATAATCTCAGAGTTCTGATACTGTGCATGTTTTTCTATATGTGGTAAAAAGCTTACATCCGCAGCTCTTATTCCATAGCGATAAGGACGGTTTTAGAATTGCAAGTGTTGCCACTAATGTGGTACAATAGCATTAAGGTCAGTGTACATTATTTCTGCACGGAAGCGAGGTTTTAATTAACCCTTTTGTTGCTCGTCTTGATAAAGTAGGTAAGTGTCCGGATGTACTTAGGTAAAGAGGTAAGGGGGAGGTTGGATTGGGGTTGTGACTAAGATTGATTTGAAGGTTTTTGGGTCTAATCTACACTGGCTTACAATACAGATTAAATAAACCAGGAGATTTTATGTTTGATACTTTTTTTTTGCAATTTGAGCTTAGTCCTATACATGATAGCGCCGAAATGAAACTACTTATACCTCGTAAAATTCCCTGTCTGCGTACAAAAATTCAATCGAATATATCCAGTAATTTAGTCGCAGGATTATTTTTCATTTTCAGCATTTGCTACATGATGTAGATTAATAGGCTAGCACGGACGGGTTAACGACCCCCGCATCGATATAAATACTAAACACATGTTGCCAACTCGTTATTTCAAAAACCTTTGCCAAATTCGTTCCATAGATTGTGTTTCCAGATGCGAATTAGTGTATAATGTGTAATCATAACTAAGGTCACTGAACCAATATTTTATAAATGGTGTTCTATTTCATTAACAGTTTTACGCTATTAAGTTCGTTGGAAAAATATTTTTAGTAATTTCTTTTTAGTTTAAAATTTTCTTCTGAACATTACCAGTGTTTTCATTTAGTGTCGTATTGTAGGCGCCACGTTTTATGTGGAAGTTCAATCATCATGTCTCTTTCTGGGCTTACCACGTCACCGGTTCCTGTTGTTCAGAGCTCAATTTGTAGCTACATTCACCCAATTCTGATGTTACATGCGGCAAATGTGGCTTGCCCAGCTCCATTTTAATTGACCGGCTATGTTGTCTACGTTGGCTTGCCTTGTGTTCAGATCTGGCTTAAATTGCAAAAGAGAGAGTGGAAAATGGAAAGACGGAATCCCGAGGCTTTCGTTGTGCAATGGAATACAAACGGACTAACTCATGAAGGGTTACGTACCATCGTAGTAGGGGAGCCTATAAGGGAGGAAATAATTATTTATTTCAGATTCATTATATCCATATTTGTTAGTAGAATTACGAGCTTTAACATTTTTTTTATAGTGGCTACAGAAGACACATTTTGTAAATATTTCAACAGTCTACCTATTACGGATCATGAGATACAGTCCGCTGACAGACAGACGGACGGACGGACAGCGGAGGCTTAGTAATAGGGTTCCGTTGGTTACCCTTCGGGTACGGAACCCAAAAAAACAAATTCATATTAAACGTGCACGTATGCGATATTCAAAATGTCATTTCATGCCTTTTAAAATCTTTTAAATACTTGGCATACATAATATATAAAACAAATAATTTGAAATACCTAAGCCTTCTCTCCAGAGACATTGACATACGGTACTTTTAAAAGTTTAACATTTCCGAACACCCCATACCAACTTTAGGAGTTAACATAGAAACTTTGTCATTATACAGCACTTGTGAAATATTGGGAGTTGTTTAGTACAACGTAATAATGTCAAACAACATCAGGTAACGCATTATCGCGCCTGCTTCAACCCGATGGCGTAGGCAATGGTGTACCTTATCTTAAACCCACATTTTGCCAGCTATTTTTTAGTCCCGCGTACCTAATAGGAGACGAGCACAAATTCAGACTCTGAACTGTAACTAAGAAATTTCTGAGTTGAATTTAATGTACCCTACCTGGGAAAAAAATCCCAGGACCTCGTGCACAAAAGCAAGCAAAATTTACATTGTCACTACGGGATATCTTAAACAAGAAGTTATTTTTTAGATATTTATTTTGTACCTTAACACAATGTTTTCTGGTTTAACCCAAAGGTTGACTGGTAGAGAATGCCTTGTGGCATTAAGTCTGCCTATGTACCACTATTGTACATGAAGTTTAAATAAATAAATACATATCTTCAGTAATTTTCAACTATTTTGAGGTCTCGATATTTCGACGCTGTTGCAAGCGCTATGTTCTCAGGATGACGATGATGTCAAGGCACATGCAATAGTTGAATATAACGGAAGATTTCCCGTAACTGACAGCGTAAGCTTGGAACGATGGATGGACTGTGTGAAAATGAATGATATGGCACGAAAAGAGGTGTCTGATGAGGCGACGAGTAATAGAGAAGTATGGAAGAAGAAGACATGCTGCGCCGACCCCAAATGAATTGGGACAAGGGCAAGAGAATGATGCTGACAGCGTAAGTTTAATAATAAACCGTGAAGGCTTAACCCATTTCCTGTCCCATGAACCACATATGGTTCAGGGCGATTGTTTAGCTATTGTGTCTGCTTTGCGGACGGTGAAAGTGTAAAAACAGTAGCAGCAAGCAAGTTTAACATAAAATTACGGAATAGTTTTTATATAGGAGCCATTGCGAATGATCGATTTCCAATTTACGTCCCGAAAAGTTATGAGGGTCGAAAGTAATATCTAAAGTTGTGAACAAATATGTTTTAATAATGAAGTTTATTAATAATATTGTTTGGTAACCCTTCAGTGTTTATGCCTACGCTCGTTTAAGGGATTTTAGACTAGTAAAATTAAGGGTTATAATGTAATAAACTGGCAACCACAGGTTTACGGGGTTTAAAACGAGATTAAACTTGATGAATTTGTGACTGCTTCGTAGGTCTAGTGGCGGCAAGCGCGACTGCTGAGCAAGATTCCCTGGGTTCGATTCCCGGATCGGGCAAAGTCGTAGTACATAGTAAATCTGTACTTTGCACATCTGCCTTCCTTTCTGAGAATACTAGCAAGCCTCCCTTGCAAAGTTTATACGACGCGCGACGTGACAAAAGAGATCTCTTAAAGTTAATAATTAAATTATTCGTTATTTAAATATGAAATAATAACGGTATAATATTTCTAAATAATGATGAAAACTACATTATAAGAATAAGAATAATAAGAATAAGAATAATTTATTTCAAAAAAGTAGGTATTACAAAAGTGTACATTTAGGTGCAGTAGTGTTATTTCTAAACAATTGTATAATTAGTGCTTATAGTAAATTATAATGACGTATTACGTGGTTTGGAAGAACATCGTGGTCATACAGACGGACACAAAAATATTATTAAATGTATAGACGATTATTAGGGAGTCTGTACCTATAAGTTTTTTAACTGACATGGTCATTATCACTATCATTAACACTGATAATGAGATATTTACCATGTTTACTATTTTCAAACAAAACATTTTTTTCAAAACAATTAGTATACAATATACATGGTAAATATCCCGTTTCAGTGTTAATTGTCTATACTAATTACTAATATATACATATATTATAATATTATAAAGCTAAAGAGTTTGTTTGTTTGTTTGTTTGCTTGAACTGCTGGAACTGCTGGTACGAATTGAAAAATTCTTTTTGTGTTGGATAGTCCATTTATCGAGGAAGGCTATAGGCTATTTAACATTACGCTACGACTCTTAGGAGCCGTGCAGCGTGTGACACCGCGGGGAACAGCTAGTAGAGTATATACCTGTCTGTAAGTTGTCGATATCAACAAAATTTTTTAACATTTAGATTATTATTCACATTACTATTTACAGTTAATAAATACTTAGGCAATAAGCTTTTGTTTCTCTATAAGTATCTGGTTGCCACACTGAACAATTTAAGTATAACGCCTTTGTCGCCTACGAGTGGCTCCTAAGTATTCGTCCCACGTTCAAATGCGAGGCGACATGCCGTCTGCGGCTATCGAGGTTAAAACGTTATACTACATATTAAAGATGAGACTTAACATTGTTTTCAGGTTTTCTTGGAATTTTATATCGATCTCATTTCCAGAACTAGCACCCGTGAAAATCATTAAAGTAACACTCATGTCGCAAATTATAAATTGTCGACGCCTCCATCTTGGATCTTCGCCTCATCCTCCATTCGATTTAATCAAATTTTTGGTTACAGAACCTTTAGAAAAAAAATTGATAACAAAGACTTCACTAACCATCTTGAATTTTAAACCAACGTCTGTTGTTATAGCTATTGGAGGAGCTCGTGGCTAAATAAGAACAGCCGCTCGGGTCGATCATTAGGTTAACTATGTAGCCGTGATAAATTTCCACCTATAATACAAATATCGTTTGGTAAGAGTAGGCGATGTAGGACATGACATAAGTAGTTTGTCTTTCAAAACGTCTCACATTGAGACGTCAGGCGACACGCCGTCTGAGACTATCCAGGATAAAACGTCATCCGAGCAGCGATAGATCGAGTTGACAATGTTTTTAGTAATAAAGCAAGATGAGAATAAGATTTAATGTTTATATTGCTATGTCGTGTCTATACGGCTTATTTTGGCTAAGCGTTATTTATTTTTCGGTCTCACATCTGACGGGTTACAATAATATCAGCCGCTCGGGTCGATCTTCAGGTTAAGCCGCGCTTGCCTAGGTTGCTCTGTGGATGGGTGACCACCCATTACATACCGAGTTGTAAAATAATGCAGCTGCTTCCGGTTAGACTGGAGGCCGACTCCAACAAAGTTGGGATGAAACTTCATAACTGATGATGGCAATAGGCTCGTCCCCTATTACTATGGGGCATAAGGATAACTGGCGAAATGTGGGTGTACTATTAGATAGACCGTGGCCTATCCCTTTGGGGACCAGAGGCGTGATTTTATAAAATAAAATAAAGAATTATTTCTCACCACAAGACATAGGTACATTATAAGGTTTCGTGAACAATACATACATTTTTTATACTGTGTGAGACTGGTGCCTAAGATGACGAAATGTCTGTCAGGACGTATATTATTTACTAGCTGTTCCCCGCGGTGTCACACGCTGCGCGGCTCCTAAGGGTCGTAGCGTAATGTTATATAGCCTATAGCCTTCCTCGATAAATGGACTATCCAACACAAAAAAAAAAAACAATTCGTACCAGCAGTTCCTGAGATTAGCGCGTTCAAGCAAGCAAACAAACAAACAAACTCTTCAGCTTTATAATATTATATAATATATAATAGTATAGATTTATTTAATTTAAAAAAAAAGTTTACAGACTAATAACAGTAGTGACATTTGCTAGTGACAAGCTTTCACATATATTATTAAATATCTAATTAGTTATGAGTTACTTGCGTTGACCAGTTACAGCGATTCGAATAAGTAAATAGATTACAATGTAGACATATTGGTATATATGTCGAGCTAATATATTGGGTATGTCAAGTCATGCAACATCAGAATCAAAATTAAAAGCTATTTATGGCTGTCACCAAAATACTCCTTGTTTAGAATATTTCTAACTAGCGACCCGCCCCGGCTTCGCACGGGTGCATGTATTATACATATAAACCTTCCTCTTCAATCACTCACAAAAAAAAACCGCATCAAAATCCGTTGCGTAGTTTTAAAGATTTAAGCATACATAGGCATATAGGGACAGATAAAGCGACTTTGTTTTATACTATGTAGTGATTTTGTGTGGGCTGTATTATGCAGAAATACGACATAGTGTTATACATAACTATCGAAATCTTTTCGTAACTACTCTTATCCTTCGTTGAAATACCGGCGTGATGTTATTTATGTGTATTTACAGTTTCTTGTTTCAAATAGGAAAAGAAAAACAATTGCAAATAGAATCGTCTTTTACTTGAAACAGCGAACGCTTCCAGCCAGTGTTGTCTTTTGATTAACACATTGCGAACGGCGCTGTTTGTTATCTGATACAGATATACTACGTCTGTGTAGTATGTACGAGTATGTAGGTACGTAGAAGTGTAGTGTAGATGTTTGTGAGACGGAATGGCCCATTTTTCTTAGGGATGAGGATACAACTCCCCCTGAGTCATATCGAAGTTTAACGCAATAATCTAATGGATGTAAAACTACCCTTAATGAAGTAGGTCCTAGTTCTCCTTGTTATTGCGATCATTTTTTTGTTCTAGACCATACCTGGGAACCTTCTAGTTATGGAGATATTGGGGGTCAAAGTTCCAACTTTTTGACAAGTTTTTTTTCAATACAAGTTTTTATTGTTTTAACTTTACTGTAAATACCTCCACGAACCCCGTACTATTCAATGCATCCATCAGCACAATGCTTTGAATGTGTTACATTGAGTCCTAGCCGAAAAAATAAATATTTCACTCCAAAAAAAAATGTCGTTTCCCAGCAATAATTTTTGCGTAGTTACTTAAAATAACACCTCGTAAAAAACATTATTTTCTGTGCTAGCAAATGACACCAATCCCTCAAAAATAATTGACGGCATTTCTACCAAACGACCCGTATAGATACAGTGTCTATATGTGTGTGTGTGTATATGAGGAAGACGCCTATTATTATTTAATTTTTTTAATTTTATTGCTTATTGACAGGCTGACAAACATGATGTCTATCTATTAGTGTAAGTAAAGTGAAATTGTTTCACACCTTAATATAACATTATCATCATACCTGTAATCCGCGAAGGGGAAGGCAGAGTGCCCTAAAGTAAAACTACATTTCGCCAGTTATTTTGTTATAAGTAAACAAGATAAACAAAACCATTCTCTTTGTGCCCTACTATACGGTAATATTTTCTCCAAAATTTCTAACAAGACAGACCATTTTTTACAGTTTATCTCTTACGATAGATGACGCTTAATACACACTTCAATTTATCATCTTAATGTACCAATTTTCACAATAAACGCCATCATTATCTTTGGTCTTTTACCATCTACAGTTACTGCTTTTTCACAGTTTATTTACCGCAAGCTATTAAGTTCGCATGAGGCCCTGGGTTCAATTCCCTTGTCGGCCAAAGTGTTTGGGTTTTTCCATCAGGAATTTCTCAGTAACAACGACGGAATCTGGATTTGTGCTCAGTTGATGGCAATAGGCTCGCCCAGTATTCTGTCGTTCTACACCCAGAATGTTGCGCTGATGCACTCCATGGCTCTTTAGCACACTCCAAGGCGGAACTTCTACGACTCGGTGAGCAACCAGGTCAGAGCACAATATGGCGGCGATAGATCCAATAAAAGCCATGTACCAAGAAAACCATGCAATACTAGACTGTCCCTATAAATTCCACGTCCCAGCAAAGAAATTCCAGAAAAAAAAACAAAAGAGAACGTCTTTGAAAATTCAAATTCAAGGCAGCCGTTCTATATATTTCTGTTATAAACTCGCCCTCAGAGCTGCGTTCCAGTCGAGCGCGCCCGTCGACGGGCGACCCGCTGGAGCGGGTAAATCGGGCGAGGACAGCGCTTTGACTATAGTCAGCCAGTCAGCGCTGGATGGTGATTTGTGATCTACAAAGTTGTGATTGGGCAAGTGGAATTTATGGGTGTTTACTGGCTGGATTTGAAGGTTTTTTGGGGACTAGAGAAAACTCGGTCAGATCTAGAACAACATCTAATGATTAGATCGGTGCAGTGGAATCTAAATTGTTTCACTTATAGTATAGAGGCCAAAGGCTCAGTTACACTCGACTCAAAATTATCATTAACTGTAGAATCTTCAGTATTTAAAAAACTCATTAATACTGTACTGATTTTCTGCGAAATCAAGGCCGTGACTCTGGTCACCATATTCTGCCCCTTTAGATATTTCGATTTTGACTGTACAAAATCATCTTAATGTCTTTTATTATAAGCTTCTATCTCCCGCCAATTTAACCAACCAAGCTTGAATGGAAATATCAAGATACGTACAACCTCAAGTACCAACGCAAACAACCATAATAACTCAGTCAAGATCATTTGAAGGACATCAAAGTCAGAGGTTTCGTCAATTAGTGAATTTCCGAAGTGAATAAATTATTCGTCTCCTTGGAGGGTAGTTCGAAGAACAATAATAACAAAGGAAGGACTACCCGCGTCTTGGTGACTTGTCAATTTGGAACGCGGGTTTCGAAATTTGAATTAGTAATGTTCTGAAATTGAGAATTGATTTCTACTTTTTTCTTTTATTTCAATTTTCTTTTGCATAAGGGTCTATTTTTGAATGTGAGGTATATATGGGGTTCTTTGAGAATGTGGCTTGGCTCGTATAGAGCCATTTTTGTAATGAAAATATTTTTCAAAAACAGAACAGAAAAACATCAACACAAAAATGAATATGCAAAGTTTTCGAAGTCAAATGAAACCTGATCACTGTTTTAAAACAAAAATAAAATTTTATGTAGCACCTGTATGCATCAGTATTTTAATTAAGCCAGAACAATTATCACTAATTCAACTTTACAGCATTAGTGGTCGTTGTGGTCAAATATGAGCCTACCCAATAACCACACAATACAGCACACTATTGAATTTAAAAACAAGGCTGTCAGTGATTTATTTCTTTTAATTCTAATGACTACCTCGTTGGTGTAGTGCCCGCAAGTGCTACTACTCAGCATGAGGTCCTGGGTTTCGATTTTTGGGTCGGTGGTCGGTTGAATTTCAAGGAATTTAACAAAAGCAGTCCGGAGTTTGGTTTTGCGCCCAGTTGATGGAAATAGGCTAGCTCCTATTTCATAAACATAACTGGGGAAACAACGAGAAGAAGAAGACATGCTGCGCAGACCCTAAATTAATTGGGATACCTAAGGGTAAATAATGAGATGATGCTGGCAAAACAACAAAACATGACTTCCTCGTTGATTGAGTGGTCGCAACCGTGTTTGTTGAGCATGAGGAACTGGGTTTGATACCCGGGTCGGGAAAAGTTAAATATGTTGAAAATATTGTTTTTTTTTTTCATCAAGGTAGATGGCAAGTGGATAAATAGATTAGGCTTGTATCGGAGACGTACCTACAGTTATTTGTGTATGTTATCATCTACCTAGCCTTTTCCCTATGTTGGGATTTTGGGTTTTTCAATCAGGAATTTCCCACGGACTCTGAATTTGTACCCGGTTGATGGCAATAGGCACACCCCCTATTACATGGGACATAAAACGGATCTGGCGCAAGAATGGTGTACTATTAGGTACACCTCTGCGTAACCCTTCGGGGATTACAAGCGTGATGTTATGTATTATGTGTGTTATATAACTGCCAAAATGAATGTGGTCTCTACGTTTATGTCTTGAAGGTCGAATTCGGCTTTGCTTAAAATCAAACCGATTACGACCGAGGACAATTTGATCGATTCTACCTTCATACGAAGACCTTCTATCTCGAAAGGGCGAGGACACCCACTATTGTACTGCGCAAAGGAATGGGAATAAATTAGGCTTATACGTGTCCCTTTTGTAAGCTTTCAGGACCACGTGCGCGTCAATTTGTTACCAATGAGAGTAAAAAGAATGGACGCGGAGGAGCTTGAGTGAGGTTGTCGCCTTATTTCCTTTTTTTATATTTGTTTTATTGGAAGAGGATGAGAGTCGAATTTGATAGATATTGGTATTGATGTATTTGATTGTTGTAGGAGAAATGAAAGCATTTCTATCTCGTTTACTATATGGAAGGGACAGTGACGCCAAAACGATTACCACGTATTCAGTACATCTTTCTGAACCACTCTTCATCGAAATTTTTTAAAGGTAATTTAAAAACCCACCCTGCGTATATACCTATTTCCGTGTTATCTGAAAAAAAACGCAAATTTTTCATTCGTTTTATCTGAAAGAAAAAAGAAGTGAAGTTTACCAGACTATTATCGTGATTATAATTAATTATTTTGCTTTTTTACGAAATAAAAATGTGATTTTGTTTTTACGTCTACTGAAAGAAAGAACTTCTGTTTTATAGTGTTACAAACCACGTTATTTTATGTATAACATATCCGAATGCAACGCTAGAGAGTCGTTCTAACTAAAAAATACATAAAAGAAAACAGGGTAAAATTTTTGGGTCAAGATACATTTTTATTCATGACCCTAACATAACCCATGATATTTCTCCCAAGGGATAAATTTCAAAGACAGCAAGTAACATGGATGTTCCATAGACTAGAGATTTGGAGAGGTAAATATACAGGGTGCTCTGAAAGGGTATGTGATAACCTTGTATGTTACAAGTCTAATTTGACAGCTAAATTTATCGATTTTTATACAGGTGTTTTTTTAGAAGAACTCGTTGGTGAATAATAACAGCTGCACGGGTCGATCTTTCAGGTTAAGCAGCTCTTGCCAAGGTTGGTCCGTGGATGGGTGACCATTCATATCATACCGAGTTTCCTCCTTACCTCGGAAAGCACGAAAAGTAGTTGATCCCTGCTGTAATTTATAGATCTGTGATAGTCGTTACAGGTAGTAAGTGGCCCGAAATTCTGACAACTAATCATACCCAGGGGTGTCGTATAACCTAGCACTAACTGGGTTGTGGAGGTCAGATAGGTAGTCGCTCCATGTAAAATACTGGTATTCAGCTGTTTCCGATTAGACTGGAAGCTGACCCCAACATAGTTGGGAAGAGAATATGCAGATGATGATTTATCGTTTTTTATAAGGAATGGTAATCTTCTTGCTTTTTTGGTTTTGTGCCCCATTAATGGCAATAGGCTCGCCCTATTACATGGGACTTAAACATAACTGGCGATATGTGGGTGTACTATTAGTTACGTCTCTGTCTATCCCTTCGGGGATTACAGGCGTGACATTATGTGTGGTAATCTTCTTTCTCCTAGGCACAAAAGTACCAAGAAAATTAGCTTGGGAAATTCGTATAAGTTAATTAGAATACAATCTAGTTATGAGGAAACCGGCATGTCCTACAACCAAAAATTTGAAGACATGTGACATCTACCAACCCGCACTGGGCCCGCATGGTGGATTATAGCCCATTCCCTCTCTTAGAGAGGAGGCCCTGTGTCCCAGCAGTGGGAACATTAGACTGATTATGCTAGTTATGAACTCCTCCTACGCTATATTCAGGCTAGACTAATGAACTGAATCTATAAGATCAGTACGTATTTATCGGAAAGATAGTTCGAAAGTTCATTCATTCGTAGAGTCCACCGAATAAATTCAATTAGAATACTTTGTAAACTATATTTATAAAATTTTAAAAATAGTGATGTCTTCAGAATAAGCTTTTTTACAGCTATGCCAAAGAAACTCGTCGTTAGCTCACATATTATACAATTGGTTTACCAATTATACCGCTGTCACCGCTGTCAACTTTTACAGTGAAATATTTTGACGAAAATACATAAAAAATCCCACGCTTTTTTTCCTATGGGGTAGCCACAAACCATAGAACGCCACTTGCTACAATGGAGGGTGGGAAATCATCAAATGACTCCTCCCGCTCTGGGCGGAGCGGAAGGGAGTGTCAGACTCTTACTGACTAAAAACCACCCATGTTCCTTCATTGGCCCTTTATGTTCCAGGGCCGCGGTATCTCTTTCGAACAGTCCCGCAGCCCTGGACAGTCCCGCAGCCCTGACTTGCTACAATCCTTACATGCTCTTTTCGCGTCGTCCACGTTCATAGATCTAGGCATACACGAACGCCGGTTGCGAGTACTACGCACCTGACCTTTCTGAAGAAGTATGTATGAGCAGAGACACGGCGAAGGGCCGTTATAAATATGGTTGAAGTCCCACGGACCCGAAAAAACCACTATGCTTCCACATTTATTGTGCAAACCGTCTGTGGAATTCTAGGCAAGCGTGTTCCACGTTAGGCCGCGTCATGGCTTCACATCTGGCGAGTTGCGGCCTCTCACATCTGCCTTGCTTGCTTTACCTTTTGTTAGTCCCCTTCCACTTATTCTCTCAACATGACAAACCACCTAAACATACTCCTTTAAAGTGTCACTAAATCTTCTTTTTATCAAACACACTTCACTTCTTTTATTCTTTTTGATTAATATCGGAACTTCTGTAAACCAACATTTTCCTATTAAATGTAACGTGTAGTGTATGTATGTGTGTGTGCTCAATATTTCTAGACCAGTTGGAAAAACCATATCAACGTTACAAGCTGACGTAGCTATCTTATACTCCATCCTCGTGACGGGTAGCATCGCCGACTACGTTGGATTAGGCAGCTTAAGTTCCGCTTATAAATAAAAATAAATAAATTGGCATTTATTTCAGGCAAGCACAACCCATAAACAAAGAAAAATAACATAATCAAACACAAAATAAAAATAAAATAAAATACAATAAAATCATAATAAAATAATCATAATCATAGTATAATAAAATTACAACAACAAAACAAAATCAAATTCAATTCAATTTATGTCTAATCGGCTAGCCTTGCGTGGTGACAACAGAGAATGCTTACCTAGTCTAGCAATATAATTATCTAGCTGTGCGACGACCCTCACCCGCGTGAAATTAATATAAAAATATAACTTCCCTATTTGAATCGGATTTTGTTGACAAGGGTTTTTTTTTGCACGGAACCTATATACGTTTTTTTCTAAATAAATAAAGTAGCCTTAGTTACTCCTTATAACATCAGCTATCTGCCAGTAAAAGTCCCGTCAAAATCGGTCCAGTCATTTCGGAGATTAGCCGGAATGAACAAATAGACAGACGGACAGAAATACAGACAAGAATTCGCTAAATGTTTTCTTTTTATAAGTACTGTATACAGGGTGGATGGGACATCGAAAAAACGGTAAATACGTATTCAGTGCATCATATAAGGTCCAATACGAGATAACCGTTTTAGCGTCGTCGGTGTCCCTATCACTGTGTATCACTGTGTATCCAGTCTAACCGAATGTAGCTGAATACCCGTATTTTACATGGAGCGACTGCCTATCTGACCTCCACAACCCAGCTAGCACGGGGTAACACGATATCCAAAGGCCGAACTTGATGGATCTTATTCGTTTATGAACAACTCGCATGTCGTGTATATTTATAAACTCGTGTTTCTACAAATACTGCTGCTGAGCATGAGGTCCTGGGTTCAATTCCCAGGCCGGAGAAAGTGATACTGGGTTTTTCCATCAGGAATTTCTCAGTAGCAGCCACGGAGTCTGGATTTCCGTTTGATGGGAATAGGCTCGCCCCCAATTCCCTGGGACTAAAACATAACTGGCGAAATGTGAGTGTAGGTACTATTAGCTCCACCTCTGGCTAACCCTTCGGAGATTACAGGCGTTATGCTTTGTTATATTGTTGAACCTAAATTCATCATGGTACACCCACAAATAGAATCAATACAATAACATTTTCTTTCAGTGGTTGTCAAATGTCAACTAGGCATTTTACAAGGTTTTCACTGTTTTGTGTGAAATTCTTCGCTTTATACGGATCAAAGCGATCAAAGACTGTGTATACAAAACGGTGATTGTAAAACAAAAGAAGTCTGCGCTTTGTCATGAAAAGAGGCCGTTTAAGAACTGTGAGGAAAAAAAACGGAGACTGTTGGTAAATGTTGATGGAATTATTATAGGAAGGAAGTTTTTCAATTAGCTGTTTTTTTATTTGGATTGCCTCACTGTTCGCAATAACGACTGCTGAACATGAGGTCCTGGGTTCGATTCCCAGGTCGGGCAGTGTTATTGGGTTTTACCATCAGGAATTTCCCAGTTGCAGCCATGCATTCTGAGCCGATGATTTTGCATCGGTTATTAAAAAAAAACAGCTGTTACATACATTTTGACCGTAGGTATTGCACTTTTGTAGGAAACAGCTGTTTTCTTTTTAAATAACCGATGAAAAATTTCTATGCGGGGGGGACTCAGAATGATGTACTGAATACGTGGTAGCAGTTTTCGCGCCGGTGTCCCTTCCACCACGTATACCATTCAAAAAGTTCAAATTCAAATTTAAATATGTTTATTCGTGACACAGGTAAAAGCACACATATTTTTTTTTCCATTTGTGTCTTGCGATCGGTTGTAATACCTTTAGCAGATTTTTTGTGCGGTTATTGACTGCTGAGGTTCATTCTTCCAGCGAAGAATCTGCCTCTCAAAACTATTTGCTTTATTGAATAAAGCACAGATAATTTAGTAAAATTAAGTGCATGGTGTTATATGTTGTGCCCGATTTTCGGCAGTATGCTCGCTCCCATCTTATATGGGAATTAACAGTAAAAAGGCGGGGGGAAAATTAATCTACAATTCTTTCTACCCCTTAATACCAGCGCGATGATTTTATTTTAGAAAGATGAAAAATGAAAGATGAGTTCTTGTTTATAGTCATTTTAGTTCTGACAGAGGCTGAAATTATGATGAAGGACTGACTTAGGCCTTACGGTAGCTTATGTCTATCCAATATTTTTTTGAATTTGCTTCATTGTTATGGGAATGTTTCACTTTATATTAATAGGACCTCTGGTTGGCCATTAGGACGGTTTTCGTTAGATTGTCGGCAAAAGATTGATCTTATATCCGAAGAATTGGTTAAAACTAGGTCTAGATCATTGCGTACAATATAGCGTATACTTTACATGAAAATGACCATGTATGTTTAAAATCTAGTACACCAAACTACACACATACTCTATACTAATTCTATACAAATACTAATCTTTCTGTCTCTGCTAGTTGTGTAATGTCTTTGTCTATACTAATTAGGTTGTGGAGGTCAGATAGGCAGGCTCAATGTAAAATACTGGTATTCAGCTGCATCCGGTTAGACTGGAAGCCGACCCCGACATAGTTGGGAATAGTGATGGGTCGTTGAAGGTTTTTCCGTCAACGAAACGTTAGCGTTGAATTGCGTTTGTCAACTAGTTGATCAACTAGTTAATTTCGTCAACGAGTTAACGTGTTACGAACGTCAACTTGCATGAACGATAAACGCCTAAACGCTTTTATTAACGTATGCTGTTGTAATGTTATTTTACGAATAATTTCATGCAGTTTACCTAATGAAACTGGATAACATTTTATGATGACTTTACCTACTGTCTACCTAGGGTTCTAGATGATCTTCCCTTCATACTTTTTTCAGGATTAGTACTGAGTCCGCCGGCGCGGAAAAGTTTCATTCCGCGCTCGAATATGATAATTTTGAAAATTAATAATGTCATCCTTTACTTGCTTTTAAAAATAATGACATTTATCAAATTACTAAATAAATATCAAATCTTGTATTTAGAGTTCAAATTATTGTCATGACTATCACGTCGTAGCGAGAGTTTTATTGTTAAAGAAATACAATTTACGTACGTTGAAAATAACAAAACGTTGGGTTCAGTTTCTCGTTTCGTCAAACGAGTTGAATTCATAAACGTCGTTGTCTCGTAACTCGTTGACGAATTCAACGAGTTGATTTGTACACGGTCAACGTTAATCCCGTTGAAGAGACATCAACGTTGATTCAACAAGTTCGTTGATTCAACGCCCATCACTAGTTGGGAAGAGGCTAGGCAAATGATGAAGATGATGATTCAAATCTGTCCGACAATCCTCATGATCGTGGTAGATCGTGCGCTTCAAATCCTCTCCTCATATCACGAGATCACAAAATAGACATATGTTTATGACGCGCTCCATGAAATTCTTGGAAAATATTATGATACATTGAATTCTATAAACAAACCTACAAGTATACATACATAATCCTTGAGTGGCAAACACTTAAAATCGCTTGCCTACAAAGCGAATTTGCGTGGGAACGTTACATCTGATTCAATCCGAATTCTGCTTTCATCGGCCAAAATTAGCTATGAAAATAACTAAATGTTAATTTCGTTTGAAATTTAAATAAACAAACCATTGCGGGTTGAAAACAAGCTTGTTTTATATGTAAACTGCTGTGTAATGGGTCTGGGTTGCGAAAATGCTTTCCAAGTCGACGGTACTGTGGAATCTGTTGTATTTATGCTTATAGAAACATTGTTTATGGATCGTAGACGTCTTTGTGTACACCTGGGTTATTTTCTTAGGCAGATAGCAAAACATCACGCCTGTAATCACGGAAGGTTTAGGCAGAGATGTATTTTCACTAGTTGCGTACATTTCAGTCCCATGTCTTCTTGTTCTTAGCGTGTCGATGGCAATCTAATTATGTCGACCCAGAACTGACCCATTAGTTTGGCGCCTTTAGTAGCGTCCATCAGTTCCTGTAATTAACAAAACAACAGGACAAGCAGGACACGATATTAAGTGCCTCACGTTTGTTGTACAACATCGCATTTACACTCCAGTGCAGAGCCATTAATGAATCTCCCCCTGAGCCGGTTTTCCTTGTCAAAGTAATAGTCGCATGTAGTAAGGAGCAAGTCTTTTGTCAACAACAGGACAAAAGCTCTGACAAAAAACCTCTGACAAAAAAGCTCTGACAAAAAACCTTTATGAAGAACCCGATACCACTTTGCCTCCCTAGCACCCGAACCCAGAACATCATCCTAGCCCATTAGCCCAATTTTCGACCTTTATACTCCTTATGAACCAGTACTAATAAAGCTAAGATCTAAACTATTCTCCAGTTAATAAGGTAATCTAATTAATTGTTAGGCTCTGCGTAAATAACCCAGGGGATTCCGGCAACTCCGACAAAGCTCAACCAATTATGAACTCAAACACAAAGTAGCAGCATCTTATATTTATTTGTATGATTCATTTTATTTGGTTCACAGCTGTTAGACTGGAAGCCAACGTACTTGGGAAAAGAATAAGAATAATTTAAGAATAATTTATTTCAAAAAAAAGTAGGTATTACAAAAGTGTACATTTAGGTGCAGTAGTGTTATTTCTAAACAATTGTATAATTAGTGCTTATAAGTAATCTATAACTAAAATATATAGGTATAACTGTTGCAAGTTACGATAATGGCGAAATCAAATGTTAGGTAGCGACCTGCCTGATCTAGGTTTATTTAAACCTGTGTTTCAGGCCATCACTTTACAATGCATAATTTAATTAGGACAGGAAAATTTTAAAATAAAGTAAATCTAGGAACTAAAACGGTGAACATTAAAACTAACTTAATAACAATATGTACAACTAAATACGAGGAGATGACATATCAAATCAAACCAGGACTTCTAGAAGTTTTTCTGTGTCCGTGTAATTAAGCATCGCTAAATAATCCGATATTACAAAATTACATTTCCTATAACTTAGACTATAGAAGTTTAGTTTCTTGTTGAGTCTGTTATACAGAAATGGTCCTAAAAACACATAAAATCGACTAGCAAACGCATGTCTAGTTTGAGGCTTTGTGCAAACCAGGTCTTTTCTTCTCCTATCGGAAGGAACTGGGTCATAGGGAAGGGTAGAGTGCTGCTGTAGTATAATGTGAAGAATAAATAATTGCCGTACTGTGAGCACATTACATGCTTTGTAGAGCAGATGTGTAGGAAATCTAAACGGACGAAAGGTAGCAACCTTTAGAATTGCTCTTTGAGCACGTTCTAGAGGGAGAAGAATCGAATTTCCCGCCCCCCCCCAGGATGTTATGCAATAGGTTAGAATAGACTGACACAACGCTAAATAAACCTGTTTTATTAATTTATAGTCGGCTACATTACGTAAATACTTAAAAACATAAATTAGTTTGCGTACTCTAGCACATAGTAACTCGATATGTTTACGGAAATTTAGATTGGAGTCAATAGTGACACCAAGATATTTCAAATGGTCAGCTTTTTCTAAAGTAGGGCAAGAACATGCAGTGTCCGCGTACGTGCTACAGGTATGCGCGTAAATTGTTTGGTTAGTAAGCGGTATGTTAGTATTTCTCATTGTAAATGAAATGTATTTTGTTTTATCAGCATTCAGGGTTAGAAGATTATTCTGGAGCCAATTAGATACAATGTTGAAACCATTCTGAGCATGTTCATAGGCCTCAGCCCTTGATTTAGCTGCAAATAACAGAGCAGTATCATCCGCATAAGACATTACAACACCATTTTTGAGTGTCAGGCTGCAAAGATCATTAATATAGACTAAAAATAATGTAGGACCTAGTATACTGCCTTGTGGAATTCCAAAACAAGTATTAGAATGATCAGAACTTGTAGTCGGACCAATTTTTACACATTGCTGTCGATCGTTAAGATAATCAGATAATAGTAGAAGCTGCGCTCCTCTTATCCCAAGTGATTCAAGCTTCTGCAAAAGAGTAGTGCAAGAAATAGTGTCAAAGGCCTTGGCAAGGTCTAGAAAAATACCCACTGTATGCATTCCACTATCCAGATTTGTAGAAATGTAATTAATCAATTTGTTTACTGCTTGGTTAGTTGATTTTTTAGGCCTAAACCCAAATTGATTATCTGAAAGTAGTTTGTTCTCTTCCAGATATTTTATCAGTCTACTGTTTATGATTTTTTCTAAGATTTTTGACAGTCCTGTTAGTACTGAAATGGGTCTGTAGTTATTCACACTCATTTTGTCTCCAGACTTAAAAATAGGTGTCACCACAGACTTTTTCAGCAATTTTGGAAATATCCCTTTAGATAAACAAAGCTGAAAGATGTGGGTAAGCGGAGGGGCCAGTAGGTGTTTAAATCTTTTAAGTACATTATTGGGTATATCATCCCACCCAGTTGCGCAAACATCCTTTAAGCCGTCTATTATTCTAACTACTTCGTTTACGTCCGTATCTAATAAAACAAAAGAATTTAACGTGGAAGATGGCCTAGTTGAGTTTTGAGAGGGAGGACGGCTAATATTTATGAATTTTTCAGCCAAGTTTTTACCAACGTTGATAAAATATTGGTTAACCTTATTTGTTGCTTCGGATGGGTTTATTTCTGTTAATAGTAAATCTAGCGGAGGTTCGGAATTTTTAGACCTTAATGTATTAGTTTTTATAAATTTCCACACAAGTTTGCTATTTTTTCCCGCCTTCTCGAGTTCATTTTTATCGTACTGGTTTTTTAGTTTTTTCAAAAGATTATTACAGAAATTACGATATCTTTTATAGGTAACAGAAAGTATTACGTCATCAGGTGCAAGTTTGGATTTTAGGTGAAGTTTGTCTCTGTGTCTTATACAACGAACGAGACCTGGTGTGATCCACGGTTTAATACAACTATACTTTTTAGGGATTATCTTAGTGAATGTGTTTTTCCTTATTACGTATTGTAAAGAATTTATGAAATATTCTAAAGAAATATTTGCATCAACAGAATCATAAATAGGGTTAAAATTAATGCCGCGTATGTCACTTTCAAGGTTTGTCATATTGACTTTAGTGTAGCTACGCTCGCAGTTTTTTCTAGGTGAACTTATTTGCATTGTTAGTAAAACAGCTTGATGATCGGTAAGCGCAGAGTTAGTAACCAATGTTTTGGATGAATGTTTTGATTTTAGAATGACATGATCTAAGCAAGAACCGCTTTGGTGTGTGGGGTAATAGTGAGCTGGTAAAAGTCCATGAAATGCACAAATATTTAAATAATTGTGTGTATGGGTATCGGGATTCCCGGAGGAAATGTTTATGTTGATATCTCCTACGAGTATTATGTTTTTGAAAATACTTACGGTTTTTAAGTTAGTTTCGAGTGAGTCCAAAAATCTGTCGATATTATGAGAGGGAGGCCTATAAATAGCCATGACTACTGTATCGGGAATAATTTTAATGAATAAGCAATTACTGTCTTGGGATGGTGGTTCTTCTTTAATAGTTCGTAAATTATTTTTAACATAAACTACAACTCCGTCGTTTTGGTTGATGTTTCTGTCTGTTTTATATGAATAAAAACCGTTCAGAGATGGTAAGTTGACTGTCTGTTTTGACAACCAACATTCTGTTAGTACGATAATATCACAGCTTATGTCAAGACTTTGTAAAAACACTTCAAAACCATCCATATTTCGGTTTATGCTGCGAATATTTTGTGTAAGCAAGGTAAGCGATTTGTCACCAGAACGAAGAAGGTATTTACAGTCCTCAACATTACAGATCTTGGATTCAGACACAGTAAAACTATCTAGATCACTGATTAGCTGATTGCTCATGATACTTACAAACTAAGAAGAAATACAAATAAATAAGCTACCTGTTTGTGTGCCTACTAAAAATAATAGACTGTGGCGCTCTTAGGCGCCCTCATAATCTATTGAGTTGATGTAGTTGGTCTCTGCATATTTACGTGCCGGGCAATTTACATCACCGGTTGGATGGTCACATTTCCTCTTGAATTTTTTGCACGTCGCACACTGTGGGGGAGAAGATTTGCTAGTGCATTCCTTCACTGAGTGTCCCGTCTCTGCACAGTGGTTGCAAGTAGGACTCGTTTCACGGCAAAACTTAGCTGCGTGGCCGAACTGCTGGCAATTGTAGCACCTGGTGACGATCGTAAAATCTCTTACCGGGCATGAGGTCCAATTTATAAAAATTCTGTTTTGGTTTACCAGCATTTTTCTTATGCCAGCGGGTACTTCCAGAATGTAGTTGCAGGTAGGAAGGCCTTTCTTACCCGATTTATGGCTCAGTTTAATAGTCTCAAGGAAGGAGTCACGTGTTGTATTCGGCAATTTATCTGATAAGTTTTGCTCGTAAATACAGTCAAATACCTCCTTCTCAGTAAGGGCTACGGGAACACCAATGACAGTAATCCTAGGTCGTCGTTTAGAAGGTTCTTCTATTGTGAGGCCTGAGGTGAATATCTTCTCCGATTTCTTCAATTTATCTATATCGCCTTTATTTTCAGTGCTAATTAGTACTCCCCCATTTTTCACTTTTTTCAGGCCACGTACGTGAAGTTTGAGTTGCTCGGGGGATATTAACTTTTGAACAAGTGACTTGGTGTCGTCACTTGTTTTAGTTTTATCGCTGGGATAGATGGCGATTGCACTCAAGTTTGCAGGACGGATGAAATTGTCGGAGCCTTTCTTCACCATGTTGGCATAGGAATTGCTAGGCGTATTCAGCTTCGACTCAATAACCTCTTTAAACTGGTCCAGAGAGTTCGCCATATTCTTCTGAAGCTGTAAGTGCTGGACAGTACTGTGGGACTGGATCATTTTCTGCTTTATCGATTGGTAAAGGACAGCCATCTGAGAAGTCCCACTTTGGACCTTACGGCAAAGATTTACAACACGTTGCTTCTGGTCCGAGTTCATTTTTCCTTCACCAACAATAGTGCAGACTTCGGTCAGAATGCCATCAATAGATAGCAACCACTTCTGGATCTCTGGCGTGCTGACAATTTCACTCGGCAAGAAATTCTCCTCAGGTGCTGGTACAGGTGGTGGTGGATTTGGTTCACTCGAGGGCAATTCTCCGGTAGGCGTTGGCGGAGGACTTCGTCGTAGTAATTGGCTGCGGGCCCCAAATGGGCTCGATCCTGGGTTAGACATACTAACCGCAACACTTTATTTATTGTCAATAGAAATTAATATAATTTAGTTCATCTTGCACATAAAAGTACAATAGTCAGACACTAAGTCACAGGTGACCCACTTTACTTTGTTTTTAATTGACGCCACAAATAATTACTGATGTTTGTCGTAATTGTTTATGATATTTCATTTAAGCAAGTACAGAAAAACACGTCCGCTTAGGCTCGCATCTCGTAAAGCGAAGGCTAGGTAGATGATGTGATAACCTAAGATAGTATACGAACTGACTTAATTACTATTTACAAGTTAATCACGTTGACATACTTATTTACACATGTGTGAGTACTATGTACTGTAAAGCTACCATTTACATTTTGTTATCTTTCATTGACTTGAATGTGCCTTGGTGCCTGAGAGAATGTCATGCTCACTCAAATGTCTCGCTGATGGTGGTGTGTCGGGTTATTTAGTTCCCTTCAATATGGTTGAATTGAATGGCGCTGATTCATGCGTTATATTCGTGAACGGGCGCTGTCAGTTGGGACTGGTCATCTCTTAGCTGCCATCGTTTATTTTAATTACTTTATTTTTAAATTGTTAGTTTAATCTTTTACTCTGGACGCTCTTAATGTGCACGTCTTTCCACATCATTCTCACATAATATATGTATAATCTCAACATAAATGATATAACCAAGATTTTGTAACAATATTTTGATATAAAAGAGTGTCGATGGAGTTTGTTGCCCATTCTTCTGCATTGAGATCTACGCTTTGGAATGTGCAACTACAGTACTTTATCAAGTTATTATGCCTTGTGACTGTGACTATAGCTTGATTTTTTTTTACTTTTAAAGTGCCTGTAATGGTCTAATTGAAATAAATACTTTGAGTCTTGAGTTGAGTTTGATTTTACTCACCAAACGAAAACACATTTACTGTTTAACATTATTCGACCACAAACCACTTTTCATTTGTTTTTGCGTCTTTTTATCATACTGAAATCAGGACTCCATATACCTAGGTATTACATACGTAATGCCATTTCAGGTAAAGTTTCGAAGTTATAATGGAAAGTTTCCAACTGGTTTATGGACCTATGATGGTATACGGGTGATAACAAAGTAGGTTGATTACGAGATGGACTGAGTATCTGATCTTAGGACATGCGGGCGGATGACGTCATTGGTGTGTACTTTGCAAACTGCTTTTTGGAGAGATTTTTGTGTGATTGTGTTAAAAGCGATGGTTTTATTTTGCGTATACTGCGTTTTGAAATTGACTGAGTCAGTTGTGATGATTAGGTGACATTTTCCAAGCCACCAAAATTCTCCCATTCGATACACCGTTTAGACAAAGATATACCTACATTATCATCATCATCATCATCATCATCCACAGCTCGACTTCAGCCACTGCTGGGTATAGGCCTCTCTTTGGTTGTGCCAAGCTTCACGCTCCTGTGCCAGCCTCATCTAGGATATTCCCACGACGGCAACAATGTCGTCTGACAGATATACTTACATCATCATTCCCTTCTTCCATCTGGAGTCCAGACGTACTGCGGGTTATCACCCATTCCTTGTCGATGTTCCACATATTCGCACCAAGCGCTTTGCTACATCGTTTATTATGCGCACAGCCAAAGAGTGGAATTCCCTGCCTTCGTCGGTGTTCCCAAGTACATATGACACGAGTCACGAGTTAATAGGCTTCTTTTGGGTTTGCTCGTTCCATCGTCGACCTCATTTCTGTCCTCTGGACTAGATTGAGGTCAAGAGGTGGCCTATTTAATATAAAAAAAAAACATGATTATGTACAATTTCTTGTAATATTTCGTATTCTTATTTTGAAATTAACTGTATACTTTATAATAACCGACGAAAATGTTTCATCCCGGTATAATTAGAACGAAGACATACTAGTACACCGGTGTGTAGTTCCACTTATTGCATTTTACGTCGTGCAAGCTCAACAAAAAGTTTTCCTTTCGTGTTGTATGTATATGGGACTAGTATTCGCAACTCCACGTCCAAAGCGGGCATTTTGCGTACCGAAGTAACGTTTACCTCTTATTCACGGACTAAAATACGTATTTTTTGCTCTTTGTTACATTTCGATGAATAACATCGCAATAAAGAAACACATTACTTATAAAACTTCTTTACCCTAACTTTATAAACAATTTCCCCGAAAAAAATGAGGTAGTTTGGTCTCTCCACCCGCCAGGTATTCACGTATATATAAGAATGATAGATGGCTCGCGTTTAATCTACGTTTTTTTCATGAAAGTTAAACGCAATCAATCTCCTGTATAAGCTTTGGTTAGTCGAACGACGTGATTGGTGGATAATTTGGTGTGGTTGATAAATGTGGGGCCTTATTGGTTATTATCAGACGATTATAGGCCAATCAAGGTATGTTAGGCAGTGGACGGATTTAATTTGGCTCTGCGAACCAAAACCACCACAAAAATAATGATGAGTTGATGGTTTAAGCGTTTGTTGTTGTTTCTTAAGGTATTTTTGATCATAGATTATTATTGTTTTTCCTGCATGTGCATATTTTGCTGGCAGGAGGGCGGTGCTGCGTTCTGCATCCTGACCTGGATCTGTTTAGCGGAGTTAAAACTAATTATTTTGCATAAAATTGAATGTCATCGATTTCCGCAGTAACTCTTGATTCTATAACTAAATTAAGTAAATATAAATAATTTGTAGTTATAGATTGTTTCTACTTTAACTAAGATGTAATAATTAAGTGGTTGTTGTTTTACAAGGATCGCACCATTGTAAAACAACAAAAACAAACTAACAAAACTTGTAAACAAATGAGGCTGTTAATTATAAACAATTTTCGTATACTAAATAAAACAACAAATCAACAACTAATCATGGCATTTGTTTTTCCGGAGTGTTAGGCAGAATCGGGAATACACATGTATATTTTTCGTTGCTTAAACGACAGTTCAAACGTCCGTGACTGTCGCGGCCATTTATGGCCAAGTGACGTCATTTACCTCAATCTGCCTTGTTTACATCAAATTAAGAATAATTTTACTAATATTCGAGCAAAACTTGCAGTTACCATAAAATAATCAAAACTTGCAGTTACTATAAAATAATAAAATCGTAAATGAAATTTTAAGAACTGCTCAAATAAATGTCTTTCCTTGATATATTGCTTTTGACGTCACTACCGGCGTTATCGAGGACGAATGCGTATCGAGTTTGCGTTCCGTACTTTCACAAAAACACGCTACTTATAATAATAAATTGCAAAATAAGTGACGTATTAGAAAAAAAAACTTTTTTGCAAAAAATAAAACCGACTTCAAAATCACAAAAAAGTGAAAAATAATTTTAGCTTCAGAAGTCGGTGACTTTAGTTTGTTTGATTCAGTTTTTTGGCACCGACTTCTGAAGCTAAAATTATTTTTCACTTTTTTGTGATTTTGAAGTCGGTTTTATTTTTTGCAAAAAAGTTTTTTTATTTTTTCATTTTTAGTTGCAATATCCTATACAAATATTTTCTATGCGTTCATTTTACATTGTAAACCATACATTTCATGGTAATAGGCTTATTCTTACTAATATTATAAATGCGAAAGTAACTCCACAACAACAAACAAGTAACAGACTTCAGAGTCAAATGCTTATAAAATAAAAACTAATGGGCCTACCTGAATCAAATTTTTATGGGACCAATTCGAAACTATTCCGCATCAAACAAAAAAAAAAATTACGTAAATCGGTTCAGAAACTTCGGCGTAATCGGTGTACAATTGTACATACATAAAAAAAAAAAAATAATATATATATATACCGGCCGAATTGAGAACCTCCTCCTTTTTTTGAAGTCGGTTAATGAAACAAGTTAGTGGACCACATTGTTTTTACGGTCCAATACAATGCATTTAATAATTTGTATGCCCAAGTGGCTGATCATGAAATGAACATTATTGTTACCTGCATGTATTTGATATGATTTGCTATTTTTTTATTAAAAAACAGTTTTATATTACTTACATATTCCCATAGGTACCACTAGTACCTACAGTTCTGCCTTAGTATTTAATTATCTGTAGTACGAAAGGTAAGGTAGGTACTGAAGCTGTTTACAGGTCTCATCATCTGCCTAGCCTTTTTCCAACTATTTTGGGTTCCAGTCTAACCGGATGTAGCTGAATACCAATATTTCACGTGGAGCGACTGCCTATCTGACCTCCACATCCCAGTTAGTCCTGGGTAATACGATACCATTAGGTAAACTGGTTATCAGACTTTCGGGCCACTGACTACCTGTGACGACTGTCAAAGATCTACAAATGACAGCCGGGACCAATGGCTTAACATGCTTTCCGAGGCAAGGAGGAAACTCGGTATGTAATGTTTGGTCACCCATCCACGGACCAACCTAGGTAAGCGCAGCTTAACCTAAAGATCGACCCGAGCGGCAGTTATTATTTAGCCACGAGCTCTCTCCGAAGCTATTTACTACTGAAGTAATTTACAGGTCTAAGACCTATTAATAGCTTAGGTACTTACACTCGAAGTTTGTGTGGGTGTTACAAAAAGGGCCCAAAGCATTGTGAGGACGAAGGGTATGAAAATAATATAATAATGGCTGAATCTTAAAATAGTTTAATCCTATTTTAGAATAATTTTGGTAAAATGTACCGAGTTATTACTTAAAACAATATATATTTACTTCAAGCGGGTAAACAGATAATACATAAAAGCCTGTTATTTTCGTGGTTATTATCCATTTTCTGGACAAATAATTCTCATCAAAATGGGTTTTTTAAATACCTATCTTATGTAAGGTCGGAGTCCGGATTTGTGCCCGATGATGGCAATAGGCTCATCCCCTAATTGCATAGGACTTATAATATACCTGGCGAAATGTGAATGTACCATTACCTACACCTCTGCCTAACCCTTCGGGGATTATTTTATATACAATTGAATTTTCAATTTAAAATTCATAAAACTCTTGCTATGTACGAAAGACCCGTTTTCTGTTGAAAAGATTTCTTATCTGAATGAAATTGAAATTTCAACGCAGCAGGTTTTAAAATATTTTGTCTTTCAGTGGAACTAAATTGAACTCCAGCGAATATTTCAGGACGCGCTCAATATTCCTGGAATCTAAATTTCGTTCAAGCAGAAAATGGTGCTAGATTCGTTTAGATTCAGGTAGATAGATAGCTAGGTTTTATGTACATTAATTTCGGAGGAAAAACATTTTTTTAAATGAAAACTTAAACGGTAAAAGTGTTTCACAAGTTTATTTTGCTGTCTTGCTGTGTTTGTGATACATAATCGTTTAGCCGTTTATTATGCGGACAGCCAAGGAGTGGAATTCCCTGACTTCGTCGGTGTTCCCATGTTCGTATGACCCCGATCTATTTAAGTCGCGAGTTAATAGGCTTCTTCTGGGTAAGCTCGTTCCATCGTCGACCTCATCTCTGTCCTCAGGACTAGATTGAGGTCAAGAGTAGGCTCGTTTAATATATTACAAACAAGTTTTTTTTTTATTAGACACCGAAACGCTAATATAGTTAAACATATCTTATATCTTTGGAATCCTCAATTTTGGTGTTTAGTGTTCTAAAAAAACACGATTGATCCACTTCTTCTTCTTATCGTATCGATGTTCCTTCCATATTACACTGTCTGGGCCTAGCAGGTGGTCACGTTTATTGCAGCGGCAGAGGCGCTATTCAGGTCTTCAAGAGTGGAGATAAACACCTGGGACACTCCAGCAGGTGGGGCATAGTTTGATCCGGAGCGCCGCACTCGTACCTACTCGGTGTTGGAGGAACCAATAATACCCCATTTTGCCAGACTATGTTTGAAAAAAAAAGTCCCAGCAATAATTTTTGCGTAGTTTGAAGTACAGAATGCTTTGTTGACGGCTTTGTAAAGGGTCCGTTTACACCTTTTTTTTTTTTGGTGGGTGGAAGGGTCCGTTTACACCCTGTATTTAGCGATAGTGGCTCGTGTGTCGTATACACTATCGGTAGACTTGAATGCGACCCAGTGACTCGAATCAATCGATGCTCGATTTCGTGACATGTGACTACCACTGTACATGCGATGGCATCAGCTGTCGATCGACAAAACGTTACGCTGTCACTGTATCGATTTTGCTGGCAGAATTTGTATTTATCTACATAATGCAGTGATACTAGCGAACTACGAGTACTTCTGCCTCGTAAGGTTTCAAACCATCGGGATTTCTTTATTACATGCAAGTTTAGTATGTAATAATATGATGTGTAGTTAAGACACAGAAAGACAAAATACTGTTCCGTGATGAAAGTAATACCCGAATTTTATTAAATTTTGTCAGTTTAGTATTTTAATGTCTAAATATAGATTGCGATTGCTACTGTTTGAGACCCAATGTGTGGTCACTTTAGCCCATAGCTCCTCCGGCATGCGACAGATGTGGCCAGCCCAGTTCCATTTGAGCTTGGCAGGCTAGTGACCTACATCGGCAATTTGAGTTTTGGAACGCTGTATCGAGTTCCTTATACGATCAGTAAGTTTAACTCCGAGGATACTGCGCTTCATTGCTCGCTGAAAGACACTGCAGGCCTATAGGAGATAGCGGGACGAACTCGACTATTTTCATATGGATTGGTGAATAACAGCACTGGATAGGGTTACGTGAAAAGAGGGTAGTAAGGCCTTTGCCCTGTAGTGAGACACAAATGGCTAATAAAAAAAAATATAAATAGGATTCCCCCAATAAAATTATAAAAATCTAATACCAAATTAAAAAATTAAAAATAATATTTTCCATTCAGCTATTATAATTCCCTTTCAAGCCTCACCTACTCATTTTATAATCTAAAATCTTCTCTAAGAAAATCTCCCTGATGCCTTTGAAACAAGAATTTTAATAGAAATACACTCAAAGCTTTTCAAATACAATATTCAATCCCACACACAGCTCGCAAAGAGGCGCTATACAAAGAGCTAAGATTAAATTTTGCTCTACATTAGGTAGAGTTTGCTATAAAGTAACTCTATGTGAGAAAGGTTAGTAATAAGTACGGAAGTTGCTCGTAGAGTTTGTAAATAAATACGTAGAAGGCTCTATCTTTGCATCTTTGCAGTTTGTAGAGTCACTTTGTTGGGTTCCAGTTTTTATTGTGTTTTGAAACTTGGTGTGTTAGTGGTAGAGTTAATGAAAGTTTTGTTTTGAAGTTCATTTTCTTTCCTGAAATTATGTAATCCTCCTAGTATAATAATATCCCTGGACATTTCACACAGCACCATCTAGTCCCAAGCTAAGCAACCTAATGCTTGTGTTATGGTAGCTAGATGGCTGATAAACTACATATGTACATTTTTTTTTTGTAAATACATACATATTATAGATAGAAAAACACCCAGACCCGGAAAAACTACTTGTAGGTCATACAAATATTTGTTCCGTACGGGAATCGAACCACTTGACCACTGCGCCAACCGTGCCGTCGTATGCAAATTCGACTTAGGGTAAGCCGTTTGTCATTTATTTAAAACACATACCACTATCATCACAGGCTTACTTATTACAACAGTGTAGTTGTAGTTAAAGTTATAATACCTTACAAAGATTAGACTTACAATTATTATATTATTGAATCGTCTTGTGAATTCACTCAGAGTACAATTGAAGCAGTCAGTCGGTTTGGTATGGGTAATTTAGGGTTTAATAAACGGAAAATGTATAAATTCATGATACATAATTATTTCCTTTATTCATCTTTGTACAAATTGGATACATTTTTAAATATTAATTAATTATTAAAACTCGTAGCCCACCGGTGTCGGGAACAGGGTCCAAGCTACCGGCAGTCAGGGCTCTAGAGAGAGGAACATCCTAACAATACGAGCCGTGTCCAGAAGTACCGCTTTCTGAATCAAACCCTTGATCCAGCTGCCTAACGAGAGCCTCCTGAGATATTTGTCGAGGCTCTTGGCAAAAACGCCATGGACTGACACGACTATCGGTACAATGATCGCTGAGTCCACATCCCACATGTCAACAACCTCGCGAGCCAAGTCAAGATACTTGATTTGCTTATCATGATACATTATTATTATGTTTTGATGACTCGAGTAATATAGGGTGGAAGGGACGCCGACGCACGAACAGTTACCCTGTATTCAGTAAATCATTCTGAATAATAATAAAATTGCTTTTTTTTAAATTCGCTATTCCATACATTATAACCGTGTAAGTATCGCATTTTGTAGAAAACAGCAGATAATTGGGGTCTGCTATCAAACTGATAGATAGCTTATCATTGTCAACTACTATCGCTTAATAGACACTTCAGGATTTAAGTGACATGTTCACATAGAAACAATAATGTCATTAAAGGTATTAGATACGTACAGTCACCTGCACATAAGTTGTCACCACAAACTGTTAAATTTCTCCAAATAATTTTTAAACCATAAAATGTTGATGGTTAAGTTCAAAATCGAATGAGAAAATTTGACAGTTTGTAGTAACTTGATGTGCTAGCGACTGTACTCGCTTTTTTGCGAGATTATTACTAGAGGATTACTTTGTGTAATTTATTTCATCACAACTACTCTCAAAAACGGTGAAGGAACGTTCTATAACCATGTAAAAAGTAGTGCTTGGCGCTATGGTGACCTAACAATCCTTTCTCGTATTAATAGGATATGGTTTATGGTAGAAATTAAAGTCTCAAATTGTAAGGGAAATAGCTATATATTAAATCACTATAACACTTAATTACAAGACAATGGTAATGGTTTTGAGTACGCGGTGTCTCAATGAGATCTGAACACGAACGTTCGTTCTAAACGGTATGTCCAAAAACCAAAAATTCGTAGACATGTGACATCTACCCGCGTGGTGGATTATAGCTCATTCCCTCTCATAGAGAGGAGGCCGTGTGTCCCAGCAGAAGGAAGATTATAGGCTGATTTAAAATATCTATTCCATCTCGACATTATGGAAACTGCTTTCAAAACTTCAACAATATGGTGACAATGATTGGCCTGTTGGTCTAGTGGTTAGTGACCCTGACTGCTAGGACGGAGGTCGTGGGTTCGATTCCCACACAGGACAAATCTTTGTGCGATGAGTACGATTATTTGTTCTGTATCTGGGTGTGATTTATCTATAATATGTATGTATTTAGAAATATATATGTATGTTTATCAGTTGTCTGGTTGCCATAGTACAGGCTCTGCCTAGTTTGGGATCAGATGGCGGTGTGTTGGTTGTCCCCAAGATATTTATTTATTTAATGTATGATAAACAGTAAACAGGGGATTTCAGTTTTGAGAAGTTTAAAGTTCGGCAGCTGGATATGTTAATGCCTATTAGAAGTTGTAAATGCGTTGGCAAAACAAGGTCATACAACCACACACTAAGGTTGCATCCAGTGACTTAAGCGGCAGCGGCGGCAATAAAAATAGATTAAAATAATAATTTATTTATTGTTGTTTAAGGGGGTAATAGAACGTAAATCCTACCTTAAATGATACGTACAGAGGCATCAAGTGATGCATAGTAGTCGTTAAAATAATTTTCTACGACAGCAGAGAGTATGTGGAGCAATAGAATATGTTGTTGGTCCAACCAATCATCAATAGGTATAATAAATTCTTCGTTAGAAGAATTTTTAAAAGAGATTATTTTTATTCTTACAATGATTAATTGGTAAAAGTACTTAAACGAATTTATTTACAAACCCCACTGCCCCTGTGAAATGTGATGGAGAAAGCCCACGTGGAATCGGCTTGGTCACCACCCTCGCTACCGCCCACACCCATCTCAGATCGCAACCTAATTATTACACAAACAGAAGCCGTGTAAAATACCTTCAAAATGTAATTAGTCACGTGTTTGGTATAGATTACCGTCGTGCATAATTACGACCTGACAGGACACCGTTAGGGACAACCGTAATATTTTATGGTAAAATATTTACTTTCCTGGATTTTACATTTGTGTTCTTTATTTTTTACTCATTCAGAGCTGTTCGATTCCAGAAATGACTTTTGATGGGAAGTTTTTTTTCTGGAAACCACCTTTCCATAAGTAGGCTGGTATAGGAGTTGATATTATATAGATAATTCTGTCCGCTATCAAAGTAACAATAAATATTTTATGTGTCAATGGATATGTCCTCATATTGATTCATATAAACATCATAATATTTACTTCGTCGTGCTTCAAACTATTTAAAAAATTAAGTAAATGTTTATCATACTTTTGTCTTTGCATAATTTACACTTGTAAAATCCCTCCCTGTGAATTCAAATTACCTCTCTGTACGAACATACCGTAGCTCAACAAAGACATAACTGAAAAATTACAACTTTACTGCACAGAATAAAAGTTGTTTGAGATATTGCCTAACTAATACATTAAGTCACGGTAATTGCTTTCGCCTTTATAAAGCGCCCTTTGAAGGCAAAGCTTACCTAATGAATTAAAAAGAACATTCTAGTTCAAAGGATGTAACTGAAACGCATCATTCGGGATCAAAGTTGGATTTTCAGTTAGTCCTTTTATAATCTGGGAAACTCCAACGATATTTCAATGTTGCGCAGTGGTTCGAATGACGGCACTATTTAGTAGTTGGAGGTTAAAAAGAGAAAAGATTATCATCGGCTTTTGCGTTGGGGTGCCGGTTGCAGCTGAATACCAGTATTTTACATGGAGCGACTGCCTATCTGACCTCCACAACCTAGTTAGTACTGTTAAATCCGACTTGAAAAGACTGGTTGTCAGACTATCAGGCCACTAACTACCTGTAACGACTGTCAAAGATGTACAAATGACAGCCGGGACCAATGGTTTAAGCCAGGCAAACTCGCGTCAGGATCGCTTCTGCACCAGTGCTTGTTTGGATCACTGCAAGAAGTCGCAGTGGGTTAGGGCTTTGTCTGAAGAATCTCTTTTGCAACCTCCACAAGGTGTAACGCAATACTTCTTAGGTCTACTGTATATCTACTTTAATCGATACATCATCTAATAAACATCGATGCCCAGTATCGATAAAATTGCTCGTTGAATCGAGTTAATATCGTAAAAAGCGCGTCCCTCATGACGCAATGTCCACGAATGGCCGATTTACCTTGTTTTATAGACACCCAGGATTAGGTTGCGATGTTCATTCTCTAAAATAGACGTTGAGAAAGTCATTGATTTTGAGTAATCTTGATCGAAGGACCTTTTGATAGGAGGCTAACTGAATTGTATACGATTTTTTCTTCGTGCCGCTGTGTGGACTTCATATTTTATTAAGATTTATCGTAAGATGCACTTTAGTCTTTCTCTGTCTTACTAAAATAGTTTTGTAAGAAAAGTTAATACAGTCATCTAGGCCGATAGGGTTTAAAGCCCGGACGGTGAGTAATGTGTTAGCTCGCCGTCCGTCCGTCTTGTGACGACAGGTCGTGTCGACGGCGCTTTCGTGTTCCACGCGCGCCTCAAAGAGATGTCAGCAAACAAGAGGGGCCGCAAGGGCCGATGCCTGCCAGGGCTGCGGGACTGTTCGAAAGAGATACCGCGGCCCTGGAACATAAAGGGCAAAAGTAGGAACATGTGGTTTTTAGTCAGTAAAAGTCTGATACTCCCTTCCGCTCCGCCCAGAGCGGGAAGGAGTCATTTGATGATTTCACAGCAGAAAAAAAAAAGGGTTTAAAGCCCAGGGTAGGTCAACAACCTTTTGTTGAGCAATTTAAATAAGATGCACAAGAGTTACATTCTTCCTCACATACATACAATATCATCACCATTATCAAAAACCCAAAGAATTGACAGCTATAAATTGATAAATACAACAAATATATTCTTGGATTCGTCCCCTGTTGATGGAAAAAGGCTCATCCCTATGGGACTTAAACATAACTCACGAAGTATGGGTGAACACCTCTGCCTAACCTTTCGGGACTGGCAGACGTGATGTTATATTACGTAAATACTTGACACTCCTCTTACCTTGTAATATTACACTAAAGTAAAAGCAACCAACAGTGTTTATTTCACTACCCTAAATCCAGCGACAATACCCCCAAATCTCCAGAAAAATCTTTTAAAATACGACAATGACCAAAGAATCGGTATACCGTAGTCCGTATAACCACTTAACTGTTCTTGGGACCTATATAAATAGCTTGGCTTTACCCACGCAACCTTGCACGTATAAAAGGTGTCGCCGATAATGTGTGATGTTACCTTGCTGCCATTAATAGCTAAGTTATTACTCAGGACTTTTTTATGTAATACGTTACAGTAAAAGCTTGTATAAAACTGTGATGAAAATTCGTATTAGGGTGTTACCTCACCAACCGATCGATCACCAATCGAACGATCGTAGAAATGACGACGATCGATCAATTAGTGTAGTAGAAACTGTCGATCGACGTCGACCCATCCATTCTACAATCCATCGATGGCCTCGATCGATCGATCGATTGGTGTGGTAACACTCCTAGCTATCATCAAGTGTTTAAATTGGGACAAGTCCGTCACACTATTCCCAAACCACTGCAACTCCTGAAAGCCAGAATCAAAAGCTCAGAAAAGCGCCGAAACAATGAAGCTCGACGAAGTCCCAAAAAAAAAAAAATTAACTGTCTTGAATCCCGGAACGAAATTACTACCATCAAGTGTCACTCGCATTCTTTAATGATATTTTATTGCAATTAATTAGGCGACCCACCTGATTGATGTAATTAATTTCATTTTCGGCCAATAATGTTCAGCAATCTAATCAGGTACCGCTGCTCATTAATAGACATAGTTGGTCTGCTGGCAGTGAAGGATATCATCTGGTTTAGTTTTATCGACCAATAATGTTCAGCAATCTGATCAGGTACCGCTGCTCATTAATAGACAAAGTTGGTCTGCTGGCAGTGAAGGATATCATCTGGTTTAGTTTTATCGGCCAATAATGTTCAGCAATCTGATCAGGTACCGCTGCTCATTAATAGACATAGTTGGTCTGCTGGCAGTGAAGGATATCATCTGGTTTAGTTTTATCGGCCAATAATGTTCAGCAATCTGATCAGGTACCGCTGCTCATTAATAGACAAAGTTGGTCTGCTGGCAGTGAAGGATATCATCTGGTTTAGTTTTATCGGCCAATAATGTTCAGCAATCTGATCAGGTACCGCTGCTCATTAATAGACAAAGTTGGTCTGCTGGCAGTGAAGGATATCATCTGGTTTAGTTTTATCGGCCAATAATGTTCAGCAATCTGATCAGGTACCGCTGCTCATTAATAGACATAGTTGGTCTGCTGGCAGTGAAGGATATCATCTGGTTTAGTTTTATCGGCCAATAATGTTCAGCAATCTGATCAGGTACCGCTGCTCATTAATAGACATAGTTGGTCTGCTGGCAGTGAAGGATATCATCTGGTTTAGTTTTATCGGCCAATAATGTTCAGCAATCTGATCAGGTACCGCTGCTCATTAATAGACATAGTTGGTCTGCTGGCAGTGAAGGATATCATCTGGTTTAGTTTTATCGACCAATAATGTTCAGCAATCTGATCAGGTACCGCTGCTCATTAATAGACATAGTTGGTCTGCTGGCAGTGAAGGATATCATCTGGTTTAGTTTTATCGGCCAATAATGTTCAGCAATCTGATCAGGTACCGCTGCTCATTAATAGACATAGTTGGTCTGCTGGCAGTGAAGGATATCATCTGGTTTAGTTTTATCGGCCAATAATGTTCAGCAATCTGATCAGGTACCGCTGCTCATTAATAGACAAAGTTGGTCTGCTGGCAGTGAAGGATATCATCTGGTTTAGTTTTATCGGCCAATAATGTTCAGCAATCTGATCAGGTACCGCTGCTCATTAATAGACAAAGTTGGTCTGCTGGCAGTGAAGGATATCATCTGGTTTAGTTTTATCGGCCAATAATGTTCAGCAATCTGATCAGGTACCGCTGCTCATTAATAGACATAGTTGGTCTGCTGGCAGTGAAGGATATCATCTGGTTTAGTTTTATCGGCCAATAATGTTCAGCAATCTGATCAGGTACCGCTGCTCATTAATAGACAAAGTTGGTCTGCTGGCAGTGAAGGATATCATCTGGTTTAGTTTTATCGGCCAATAATGTTCAGCAATCTGATCAGTTACCGCTGCTCATTAATAGACAAAGTTGGTCTGCTGGCAGTGAAGGATATCATCTGGTTTAGTTTTATCGGCCAATAATGTTCAGCAATCTGATCAGGTACCGCTGCTCATTAATAGACATAGTTGGTCTGCTGGCAGTGAAGGATATCATCTGGTTTAGTTTTATCGACCAATAATGTTCAGCAATCTGATCAGGTACCGCTGCTCATTAATAGACATAGTTGGTCTGCTGGCAGTGAAGGATATCATCTGGTTTAGTTTTATCGGCCAATAATGTTCAGCAATCTGATCAGGTACCGCTGCTCATTAATAGACATAGTTGGTCTGCTGGCAGTGAAGGATATCATCTGGTTTAGTTTTATCGGCCAATAATGTTCAGCAATCTGATCAGGTACCGCTGCTCATTAATAGACAAAGTTGGTCTGCTGGCAGTGAAGGATATCATCTGGTTTAGTTTTATCGGCCAATAATGTTCAGCAATCTGATCAGGTACCGCTGCTCATTAATAGACAAAGTTGGTCTGCTGGCAGTGAAGGATATCATCTGGTTTAGTTTTATCGGCCAATAATGTTCAGCAATCTGATCAGGTACCGCTGCTCATTAATAGACATAGTTGGTCTGCTGGCAGTGAAGGATATCATCTGGTTTAGTTTTATCGGCCAATAATGTTCAGCAATCTGATCAGGTACCGCTGCTCATTAATAGACAAAGTTGGTCTGCTGGCAGTGAAGGATATCATCTGGTTTAGTTTTATCGGCCAATAATGTTCAGCAATCTGATCAGGTACCGCTGCTCATTAATAGACAAAGTTGGTCTGCTGGCAGTGAAGGATATCATCTGGTTTAGTTTTATCGGCCAATAATGTTCAGCAATCTGATCAGGTACCGCTGCTCATTAATAGACATAGTTGGTCTGCTGGCAGTGAAGGATATCATCTGGTTTAGTTTTATCGGCCAATAATGTTCAGCAATCTGATCAGGTACCGCTGCTCATTAATAGACATAGTTGGTCTGCTGGCAGTGAAGGATATCATCTGGTTTAGTTTTATCGGCCAATAATGTTCAGCAATCTGATCAGGTACCGCTGCTCATTAATAGACAAAGTTGGTCTGCTGGCAGTGAAGGATATCATCTGGTTTAGTTTTATCGGCCAATAATGTTCAGCAATCTGATCAGGTACCGCTGCTCATTAATAGACATAGGTGGTCTACTGGCGCTGAAGTAACATGGCTGCGAAAGAGTTTCTTCATGATGCATGCGGTTTTATAGCAGTAGGAGACTATCTGCTATAAAACCGCATGCATCACACAGGAGTTTACCAATGTCCTGCTAGGTTGGCTGGGTACTTTAGCTAAGTCTATAAACTGTTCCTCTTTTATTGATTTGTCATTATATTCCTGCCCTTGTACCATGTCACTTGGGATTGGCACATCATGTTTTTCTTCAATTCTCTCCTGTCAATCATTTACTCCTTTTCTTTCATAACGTTCCTCACACAATCTATCCATCTTTTCTTTGGTCTTCCTTTCTCTGTCTCATCATCATCATCATCCTGCCCTTGTCTCATGTTATTTGGAGTCGGCGCAACTCGTTTTTTTCTTCCTTTCTCCTCTGTCAACCGTCACGCTATCATTTACTTCTTTATCTTTCATATCATTCCTCACACAATCCATCCATCGTTTCTTTGGTCTTCCTCTCCTCCTCATCACATGTCCATACCAAGACAGTCGATTCCCTTTCAACTTTTCTGTAACTGGCGCAACTTTTAAACTTCCTCTAATATACTCGTTCCTTACTTTATCCATTCTACTTCCTTTCCATGTCTATCCATCAATATTTATCGATTTCTTTGAGCACAAAAATACTAAACTGGCCCCCTAGCCCCTAGGTTCTAGGTTTTATTACATTCAGAGCTTTTCATTCAATGAACTTTTCGTAAAAGCAAGAAAACTCAGTTTCATTTTAACTTTCTTCAATTCGTAATGGCATGTTTATTATTTTTAAGTCCATTGAAAGGCAATTCTTCAACTGTAAGCCCCTTATTACATAGTTTCTTATCGAAATTGAGAAAGGTTTTTATAAGGGTGATAAAATTTTATGAGAATGAATGAGCTTTAAATGGTCTTAGCTTTATTTTATTTAAGTTTTACTTCTTAATGAGTACTTTTTACTTTGTTAAAGTTATTATGAATGAGAAATTATTACAGTGCCCTTAGGCAATTTTAAAGCGACTGTCAGTTTCAAGCAAGCTGTTTTTTAGGGTTCCGTACCTCAGTCGGCAAAAACGGAACCCTTATAGGATTGTCCGTCTGTCCGTCTGTCAAGACCCTTTTTCTCAGGAACACGTGGAGGTATCAAGCTGAAATTAATATCAAGTACTTAAGTTTGCTACTCTTTAGAGCAGTGAAAAAATCCAATTTGTAAGTCAACGCGATCAAAAGATTTGACAGATTATGTCGCATATTTTGCGATTTCACGAGGGAATCTAAACCTAAAGGTACTTCCCGTTGACCAACAACCATGAAATTTGGCAAGAAGCAATGTCTTACAGCATATGTAAAGGAAAAAAATGAAAATCGTAAATATGTAGTGTAATAACAAAATATATACAAGTTTATACGAAACCCTCGGTGCGCGAGTCCAACTCGCACTTGGCCGGATTTTATTTATTTATAAAAACGTCCTTTTGAGTGGATATTGCATAACTTTCTGTCCATTTTATGAGTTATTTTCTACCTTCGCAAATTCCTTTATAAAACGAGCAGAATTTACGGAAAAACACCTCCATTTCCAAGAAAGGAAAAGTAATTACGTACGGCAGAATGTTTTCAACTAAATGCCTCAATAAATCTGTGTATCCGAACGAAACATGCCAGTCATCTACCGTTTTACTAAATTATCTGTGGCACAAAATGGCGGCGGTAATGGACGCGTAGTTTCCCGCCAAAAGATTGAAACTTTATTGACGGCCATTAATTTTCCTTAGGAAGGTGACTGAGGTTAATTTTGCTTGTTTAAGGCTTGATTGATACGAAACAAAGAACGCTCAGGGCGGGATATAAACGGGTGTGAATTTAATTACTTATGACGGGAAACTCATTTGCATTTTATGGATTTGTGTAGAAAGGGTTAGATATAATTTAATGTGTTTTATCTCTCTCTTACATACGGATTTATGATGACGGTATAACAAGGAATATTAATGTGGATTACGTTCAATGGAATTTAATTTTATAAAGGTGAAGGTTGAATGTCAAACATGATAAGACTAACAAGTTCGTCCTTAGAAGCACTTTTGTATTTAATACAGAATTATCTATACAATATCTATACAAATAAACAAAATTTTAATTTCAAAATAACAGCTTTGTACTGATGCATGTGAAAGTTTATTAGTACTTAATTTTTTTTAAATTTTCGTCTGTCTGTCTGTTTCTCTGTTTGTTCCAGCTAATCTCCGAAACGGCTGGACCATTTTTAACAGGACTTTTACTGGCAGATAGCTGATGTTACAAAGACCAATGTAGGCTGCTTTTATTTTAGACAAAGATATTAGTGTTACGTGCAAAAAAAATGAAATTGTTAACAAAATCCGATTCAAATAGGGAAGGAATATTTATTTTTTTAAATAATTTCACATCGACGAAGCTCGCGGTCTTTAATAAAAGCACTACGATAAACCAATAACTATTAATAGATATTAAACCTTAACAGATTGTCACGCCGTAACAATTCGCCCATGTAATCGTAAAACGGGTCAGTTGACTTACACCTTTATAGTAGATATATAGAAGGTGTATAGTCACTTTTATTAACACTTTATTGGAATATCGGAGGAAAGGGTGGCGTTGATTAAAATTGCTGAAATAGTTTACCATTTTATTTACACGGATCATCATCAGCCTTTTCCCAACTATTTTGGGGTCGGCTTCCAGTCTAACCGGATGCAGCTGAATACCAGTATTTTACATGGAGCGACTGCCTATATGACCTCCACAACCCAGTTAGTACTGGGTAATACGATACCCTTTGTTAAGACTTTTCCCAACTATTTTGGGGTCGGCTTCCAGTCTAACCGGATGCAGCTGAATACCAGTATTTTACATGGAGCGACTGCCTATATGACCTCCACAACCCAGTTAGTACTGGGTAATACGATACCCTTTGTTAAGACTGGTTGTCAGACTTTCAGGCCAATGACTACCTGTAACGACTGTCAAAGATCTACAAATGACAGCCGAAACCAACGGCTTAACGTGCTTTCCGAGGCACGGAGGAAACTCGGTATGTAATGGGTGTTCACCCATCGACGGACCAACCTATACAAGCGCAGCTTAACCTAAAGATCGACCCCGAGCGGCTGTTATTATTTAGCTTTCCTCGGTCATTTCCTATGCCTTAAGTCTTTTATACTATTTAATAATGCTTTGTGTGAGCGTAACTGCCTTTGGCGTTTCTTACGCCCGACACTGCAAGCGCGACTGCTGAGCATGAGGTATTGAGTTCGATTCCCAGGTCGGGCAAACTGTTATTGAGATTTTCCTTCAGTAATTTCTCAGTAGCAGCCACAGTCTGGACTTGTGCCCGGCTGATGGCAATGGGCTCGCCCCCTATTACATGAGACATAAACATAAATGTGGGTGTATTACGAGGTAAACCTTTGCCTAACCCTTCGGGGATTATTGGCGTTATGTTATGTAGCCATTTCGATTGATTTTATTGGTTGACCTGCTTTTAGATGTTTACATTTACAAGTTATGAATATAATGATGTGGACAAAAATGTGTCACCACATATTACAAGTTTGAAAGTGGCGCCAGATGCAGAAAAAAAATATGCAAGGGAGTCGTCTGTGCCGTGTCGCCGGCGCGTTCCTGTTCCACGCGCGCCTCAAAGAGATGTCAGCAAACAGGAGGGGCCGGCAAGGGCCGATGCCTGCCAGGGCTGCGGGACTGTTCGAAAGAGATACCGCGGCCCTGGAACATAAAGGGCAAAAGAAGGAACATGGGTGGTTTGTAGTCCGTAAAAGTCTGACACTCCCTTCCGCTCCGCTAAGCGCGGGAGGAGTCATTTGATGATTTCCTACCAAAATCAAAATCAAAGCATTTATTTCAAGTAGGCCCGTTACAGGCACTTTTGAACTGTCGAAACAAAGACAACAATGAAATTTAGCTACAGTCCCAGTCACAAGGCATAAAAACTGTGAAAGTACTGTAGTTGCCCATTCCCTAACGTAGATCTCTATGGAGAAGAACGGGCAAGAAACTCCATGGACACTGTTTTAAATCAGAATATTTTTACAAAACCTTGGTTACATCATTCATGTTTAGATGGTACATTATGTGAGAGACCAGAAAAAGAAAAAGGGAGTCGTCTGTCATTATATGGGCATGTGATGTGGAGGGATGGAACACATGTGACTAATAGAGTGATGAATATAAATGTTGACGGATGGAGAGGAAGAGAGGAAGACCAAAGAAATGGGTGGATTGTGTGAGGAATGATATGAAGGAAAAAAAACTAAATGATAGCGTGACAATAGACAGGGGAGAATGGAAGAAAAGAAACGTGTTGCGCCGACCCCAAATAACATAGGACAAGGGCAGGAAGATGATGACATATTACAAGACTAACTTAGCTTCCCTCAAATTACAAACTACCGATTATAACCTGAAATTACACCTATAACTGGTTCAATTAATCACCAGCTAACCTTGCCCTGTCTTCTTCTTACAAAGCCCTATTGTAGACCCCCAGCCTGGCTATATAACCTCGAACTCAAACTATTTTAATTAGCTAAAGTGACATTTGACTAATCTCAGTTGTCAAGTCGATTGGGACCACGAAATGCGCGTTCAGATGACAAGGGATGGCTTGGTTACTTATAATGTCTGTTTAAAATGTAGCCAAGCGCTTTACAATTTGTGGGTTGTGAATTTCAATGTGTTGCTATTATTAGATGTGTTATTTAGGTAGTGTAAAATATTTGAGAGTACTTCATGAAAAAGTCATTCAATGGGGTTAAATGAACTTAGAGGGTTGTATTAATGATTTTAATGCTTATAATTCTGTAACTACATACGTGTTACTTGTGCGACTCATTTTTCATCAGCATACAACCTGACACTGACCTGCAAATTGCAAAAAACGTTCCACCTTAACTTTAAACCAGCAAAATCAAGTAAAAAGAATACAATGTATTCTAACCTTTTTTTACATTCATGGAAAATTTTCATCAAAACTCTGCTATGCTAGAGCGATGCTCTTTAAATTAAGCATCACGATGTTCTGCAAAATACATTACCTAATGCGGAATTTGGTAGCTCGTTCAACAATTTACCGGCAGGAAGCCGCTTCGGCCCGGGATCAAGTTCCATGATAAATCCATAATAATTAATCAATAGGTAACTTTTAAACCAAAAATTTAGAACCTATATTGTATAGCCATTGTATTTTTCAATTTTAGAATAGGTGCACTCGAAAAAGTGCTTTGTTAAATAGAAAAATTATGTTCTACACACTTGCTCGAAAAGTGGCCCCTTTTGTCCAAATATACGAAGTTTAAACAACATATAAACAAAAATTAGTATATAATATTATGCAAATTAACTCCTTGTATACCAAATTCTTTTTTCCACTGTATATTACGATAGTATCAAAACATCACCCTCAATCATTTACCTAATAATACCGTCACCACAACCTTATACCGCCCATCAATCTCCGCCATCTTGAAGGCCACACACACCGCCACTCCACTCTGAAGGAGCACAGTCTTTTGTTTCCATAATTAATCTCTCCAGTTGAATGTAATGACGTTGTCTCTTCCTGTATATGTGAGTATATGAGGTTTTTGTTGTACTTGCTCGGAAAACAAGGAGATTCAAGTTATTATAGAAAGGCTTTCAGAACAGCTCGCGGCTGAATAATAACAGCCGCACAGGTCGATCTACAAGGTTAAGTACTGCTTGCCGAGGTCGGCCCGTGGATGTGTCATCATAAATTTCATACCGAGACCCATGCGTAGCTGGGAAAGTACGTTAAGCTGTCTCCAGCTATCATTTGTAGATCATTGACAGAATCGACTGTAGACTGTCTTGGTATGGACATGTGATGAGCAGGGACGAATCGCATGTGACTAAAAGAGTGATGAATATAAACGTTGATGGATGGAGAGGGAGAGGAAGACCAAAGAAACGATGGATGGATTGTGTGAGGAATGATGTGAAAGATAACGAAGTAAATGATTGCGTGATGGTTGACAGAGGAGAATGGAAGAAAAAAACGTGTTGCGCCGACCCCAAGAAACATTCAGCAGTCGCTCCATGTAAAGTACTAGGTGTGATGAGGGATTTAAAAAGTAAATCGTTTGTGTCCTTCACGGTATAAAGTGAATTTATTAGCTAATCCACAAAGAATTTACCTTCATTTATGTTGATTTGTTGAGCCCCTAATGGTTATGGAATAAAACGCTAATCAAAGATACTGAAACGTATATGTTAAGGCTACAGATGAACATAAACTTAAGATTAGCCGGCTAAACATAACATAACCTAATTTTTCTGGAAATCGCCAAGCGGTTGGTCGATTCTTCACGTGACCAGAGGGCGGGCCAATTTTTTGGCCAAAGAATCAGCATTGCCATCCAACGTGGTAATGCTGCCAGCCTTCTGGGCACTTTTCTTGTTGACAGCGATGCGGACGAATTTTTGGACGCCCTGTAACCCTTTTCTACTTGTACATATTTATTACTATTAGGTACAGTTTTGTAGTTTGTAAATAATTTAATTATCTTTGAAATAAATTAACCTAAGTTTAGCCGGCTAATCTTGCTAATCTTAAGTTTATGTTCACACCCATCTTTAGCCGTAATATACACTATAAAAAAGGCTACTCTATAAAAAATGTAAATAACATGAGTATTTTAACATGTATTTTTTGGTTTTCCATAAATACGCTTTGTTGGTTGTCCTTAAATAAATAAATAAAACAGATCTGAGACTGCCTCGTTGTTCTTGTGGTTGCAATCGCGAATGCCGAGCATAAGGTCCTAGGTTCGATCACCGGGTCGGGCAAATTGTTATTGGGTTTGTCCATCAGGAATTTTTCGACACCAGCCGCGGATCCTGGATTTGTGACCGGTTGAAGGCTCTCCATACATTTATCTACTTTGCTTTGTTTGATTCCTATTTGGTTTATTTTTTTTAACACAACATAACATCGCACTTATAAAGCGCCCCGAAGGGTTAGGCAGAGATGTACCTAATAGTACACCCAGATTTCACCAGTTATTTTTAAGTCTCATGTAATATGGGGCGACCCCATTACCATCAACCGGGCACAAATACAGACTCCGCGGCTGCTACTGACAAATCTCTAATGGGAAAACCCAATAACAATTTGCCTACCCGGGAATCGAACCCAGGACCTCATGCTCAGCAGTCGCGGTTGTGACCGCTAGACCAACGAGGTAGTCATTAATATTTCTGCACAACAAAAATCGTTGTAACAATTGCTAGCAATTTCGTACACTCAATTTCTCCCATAGCTCTTTGAAATGGATGGTCCAATATGATACGTGTGTTAACTATTGATTGCAAACGGATTTTTGCACTAAATTACAAAAGGAAACTGCCCCGGTGTATTCTGTTTCAGTCTTTTCCATTGCAAGCGAAAATGTACTCTAATAAACCGCACGTTAAGGTTGTATTCGTAGAAATGGAGAGTGTGCTGAAATGAACTGCCTTAGTCTATTGTTTTGGATGTTATATTGCAAGCGAAAATATGCTCTAATTGGGCTAAAGCTAAGGTTGTATGTACAATATAAGGGAAAAATTTGCTGAATCAGAAAAATTCTCGAATATCGCGTGATAAGAACACATTATTATAATTATGTACAAAATGCTTTTCTTTAAATAAAATGCAGTACTTTAGTAGAAGCAAGTTCATTGTCCTTTTTGATAGAAAAATGTGCTCGTTATTACAGGCCAGCATTTTAAAATGAGGTTCGGATATGAATCAGGATTTAATACTGTCGGGTTTGATGCTAATCCGGGCTTTAATATCGTTTTGAAATGCGCCGAGCGCTGTTCTAGAAAATTATTGCATGGCCGAGAGTAGAAAAACTATGAAGGTGGATGAATCAGGAAGGTATAGTTACTTTTTAAACAATAACAGCCGCTCTGGTCAATCTTCAGGTTTAGCCGCGCTGGCCTAGGACGAACCGTGGATGGGTGACCAGCCATTAAATAGCGAGTTACCTCAAAAAAGCACGTTAAGCCTTTGGACCCGGCTGTCATGAAAGTCTGAATACCAGTCTTACCAAGGTGTATCGTATTCCAGGTACTAACTGGGTTGTGGAGGTCAGATAGGCAGTCGCTCCATGTAAAATACTGGTATTCAGCTGCATCCGGTTAGACTGGAAGCCGACCCCAATATAGTTGGGAAAAGGCTAGGCAAATGATAATGATCGTTACTTTGGGTCTAAAACTGGAACCTACCATAAACATTCAAAAAATTTCATTGTAATCGGTTGGGTGTTTCGGAGATCAGTGTGCACGAACGTAGTTACTCGTGAGTTTATTGATTAAGATTATTCGGGTTCTCTCATTTAAATATACTTATGATAGACGGGAAGGTGAGGAAAAAAGTAATGTACTCGTAAGACCCACTATGCTGCCGGTACAAGTGAAAAGTATTATACTTAGCAATTATGTGATTTTGAGTCATAGTGTCATAGGATCACAGTTCTGTTTTCCTATGGCATTTCTTCTTTATTCTTTCTGGCCTTTCTACAGTATTTTATACCTAGTTCTTCAAGCGAACATGAAATTTACCTATTTAACATTTTCAATTCTATAGTTTAGGAATACTTACATCATAATTTTTTATGAGCTTCAATTTCCTCAACACATAAAATCATAGATCATTTACTTTGAACTACTACCAAATATTTATTCTTACTGTGTTTATTATTTTAATACTCCATCGTTGTTTGCCGCGACTTAAGGCCTTCCACACAGACGCGATTAATCGCGCGAGCTATCGCGTTACGATTTCTATATTTGATTTCCATGCGGTCATACACAAATGTGCAGTATTAAGAATTAATTACGTTAACCACCATTACTACTACAAAATAAAGGCGCTGCTAAATAATAAAAATTGTACCATAGTATAACTATGTGTGGGCAGCGAGACTGTTCGAAAGAGATATCGCGGCCATGGAACACAAAGGGCAAAAGAAGGAACATGGATGGGTTTTAGTCAGTAAAAGTCTGACACTCCCTTCCGCTGCACCCAGAGCGGGAGGAGTCATTTGATGAATTCCCATCCCAAAATTAAAAAAAAAATAAGTATATCTATGTGTACCATTATTATGAAAAGGTAAAGTTTGTATGTTTTGGTGTGGGAGGTAATCTCTAAAACTACTCATGTGAAAAATTGTTTCACTAACGGAAAGCTACACTATTACCAAGTGCCATAAGATACGTTTCTTGTAAGCAGACAAAGCCGTGGGTACAGTAAGCTAGTTTGCTATCCAGCCGCGAGCGACAATTCACTCACGAAAGAATCGCGATGTCTCAGACTTGTCGCGCGACTAGTAACGCCTGTGTGAGGACGCCTTAACGGTTTTCACATCAAAGGTGAGGTGCAATGTTTCTTATACCCATATTTATATTAAACCAAACAGTATCAGTTTCTTAGTAAAACCATAAAGTGTATTGGAAGTCTATTTTTGGTTTTTACGTAAGATTTTTTTCAAGGAGTGTGCGACCGTGCGTCAAGCACAGGTGTGTTTGCATCACTATCAACATCGTTGATCTTTATTCTCTAAGTTATAAGGTTGATGTTACGTTGCTGTAACTGACAAAGTCTGTCAAAATTATAGTGATCTTTATACTCGTAACGATAGGGTTGCGTTTGGATTGCTGAGTCAAAATAAGTGTGAAAGAACTGTATTTTTGATACAGTTTTCGTAGTGTGTGTGCAATCGTGCGTAAAGTGGGTTTGTGTATATTTTTACATGGATTTTTCTCGGGTACGTTAAAGCTGTTGCCTAAGTAAATATTTTTAGGAAATTCTGTTGGTTTCTATTTTAGGTTTAAGCTTGAACTTGGAAACTGAAATAGTTTACCTCATTAATTTTTAAGTGTGAGTTTGTTTGGCTGAAATTTATATAATTAAATCATAGCTCCTAATGAAATATATTGTCGTATAATGGATGATTTTCACCAAACGGCTCGCATCGCATCGCATCGGAAACGATACGAACGGATGCGGCGACAGCCGATCGCATCCGGCAGGATGTCGAGGCATACGATCGGCTCCGTACCGTCACTTGCGAACGTATCCGTTTCTGCGCCTAGTAAATAGTTTCATTCCTACCGTGTTGACGAGTTCTAATTGCTGAAAAGATCCGATCGGATACGACGACAGACGAACCTATCCGATTGCTCGTCGCAGCATACTTTCGGCTACGATCGCGCGTCGCGGAAGATGCCGCGTTCAAGCTGCTGTGCGCGGCTTAGTAATACACTTTAAATACTGAGTATACGATTTAATATCGTTTAAAGATTGGTAAATCCGTTTTGATCCGATGCGATGCGAGTCGTTTTGTGGAAATCATTCTTCATACTGTTTCATATTTACGTGTATTACTAACTGAGCTGTGGAGGTCAGATAAGAAGTCGCTACATGTAAAATACTGGCATTCAGCTGCATCCAGTTAGACTGGAAGCCGACCCCAACATAGTTGGGAAAAGGCTAAGCAGATGATGACTGCTTTATATTTACGTACTTACAAGTCTCGTGATTTCATACTATGTATTTGCATCAAGTCTAACATTTACGAGGACACAGTCCTTTCACGGCCACTTTTTAAATCAAATTGATCTATATTCTCAATAAATTAAGGTTGTTATTGAGTTGCTGCCACAAAAAAGTTTATTCTTGTTAACATAAGGTTACTCTTTCGATGCTATGAAAATAACTGCACGGTTATTGCCAGATACTGCGACATTCGAACATCAATTTTGTTGTTTTTAACTGTCAAACAAAACAAAAGCCAGCACAGAACTGACTTCAAAAATAGAATTCACGCCCCATAAACCGAGTCCACGCGAAACCTAATTCGAAAATAGAATTCACACTCAGTTTGACCGGCCCCAACTTCGCACATACGATGCGGAACTCAAAACGACAATCCCAAAAAAAAAAACAAATGAAAAACCGAAACAATAGATAAATTTTGACTGAAGCACAAAAGCGAATGAATTCTGGAAAAAAAAATCCCCTAAAAGCACGAACGAACATGGAACAGCGAAACAATTCATTGAAAATACCAACCTGCCTTCATACAATGGCGGACGCATTAAACAGGGGTTTATCTGTGACGTCATAAGCCCACCTGACAGCCCCCTCCCCCCTCTTTTGGGGAACCCTTAGAGGGTGGACTCACACGGAGCGATTTTGTTAGAATCGAGTGAGCATGGTTAAGTTAACGCGATTAGAACTTAGGGACTTTTGACGAAGAAAATCCATTTATGTTTTATTTGGTGCCAATAATTTCCATTTAAGTACTTAAAATGCTTAATGCGCTTTTTATTACATGATAAGAACGTTACTAGTGTAATTGTTTCAATTTATTCTAAACAGTCTTAGCTTCATCCAGTTAGACTGCAAGCCAACTAAAGGCTAGGCAAATGATGATGAGATGCAGAGAATCAAAATGGGGGAAGTTATTGCGATTACTACTTCGTTTATTAGTGGTGAAAAAGATTATTTGCTCTTTTCTGTAGTTAATTGAAATACCGTCAGTTATGACGCAGTTTTCAGCTGTAGTATTGGTCGTTGTGATACATGAATAATGTAGGTAGCCTATACAAAATCGTACGAACGTCGTGAGTCCATAATCGCGGAGTGTAGTCACACCTTTATGTACGTTGGAATTTGGTATAATATTAATGATGTATAGCATTTTTCAATTATTTAGGATCTTTAGGTTAAACGAGCGGAACGGCTTCGTTAATTTTTATAGCATTTTTTTTTTTTTGTTGAAAAATCTTTTTAGCTTGGTAACAGCCATTATTATAAACCATTTTAAAATTAATTCTGGTCGTCGGAATCCAATATCGGTTGCTTTTAGTTTCTTATAGAGATTTTCTTCATGTCAAAACGCTAAATTGGCTGCTTTTATCAAACGTCACATAACATTACATCTCTTATATATTCAAAGATTTGGCAGAGGTGTACCTACAGTACACCTACATTTCGCCAGTTATGTTTAAGTCCCATGTAATAGGGGGCGAGCCTATTGCCATCAACTGAGTACATCCGAATTCTGGGCTGTCTACTTGAAATTACTAATGGAAAAACCCAATCTTCTTCTTCGTCTTTTTCGTGTGGTTAGTCTGTAACCGGGTGTCAGAGTTTTTTGCCGCTCATGGGCCTCTGACTTGGCTTTACATGCCGTCGAGAAATATCTCTCAGGCATACAGGTTTCTTCAAGTTGTTTTCCTTCACTGAAGCAAATGATAATTATACAATACGCACATGAATCCTAAAAATCAGAGGTGCGTGTCTTGGGTTCGAACTTGAGACCTAACTTGGCGGTCCGATGGTCACATCACTAGGCTATTACTGCTAAAAAACTTAATAACACATAGCCAGACCCAGGCATCGTATCGCTTGCGTCCACTAGTTTACAGACCAACGACGAGGCTAGAATGAAAAAACGAAGCACTACCCAAACAAATGTAAATCTACATTGTTGTAACAAGTATGTTCAGAATGTTCTCACTTCTCAGTAAACTTACGCTATGAAACTGAAGTCGTTTCAAAGCAGCTACTTTATGAATAGTTGAGAAAGCGTTCAGCGTTGTTTGCTTCAGCTAATTTGAACTTTGGTAAGCGCTACGCAGAGTTCGTTTAGCAATGAAAACGTAGCAGGTATTTTCAGATCGATGTCAAAGCTTCATACAAAATTATAAATAGTTAACATTGGTTTCGGACCATTCACGAAGTAAAGAAAGAATTCTGGCAACTTTACGCAAAAATTATTGCTGATTGATATTTTGACCTCCAATATCCCCGTAACTGGAAGGTTCCCAGGTACAATTTGAAACAAAAAAATGATCGCAACGACGAGGAGAACAAGTGCCTTTCGGCTTCGTTAAGGGAACTTTTACACCCATTATTTACCAAAAAATAATAAGGCAAAAATCACCTAATGACGTTTAACATTAATAGCCTGCTTCTGCATACATTCATCATACTGATATCACTCAAAAATATTAGCCGATAAAAGCGTACAGCTGAAAATAGCCTTTACACTTTACAAAGAAGGCCGACGCACAATAAGTTACCTTTTTCGAAGAATGCTAACCTTTTTACCCGCTACTGTGAAGCTAAAGGGTATTTTGTTGCGCATGGTCCCAGATAGAGAATTGGGTAACCCTTTCTCGTCCCTCCCTGCTATACAGGCGTAATGGTGGCCTTACACTCTCGCCGAGACACTCCGAGGTATGGCAAGTGCGAGAGTGCAGGTGTAAATGGACCCTGTACGAAGCCGTCAACCAAGCATTCTGCACATCGAACTAAGTAACTCTACGCAAAAATTATTGCTGGGAAACGACTTTTTTTTTGGAGTGAAAAATCACGTTTTACGACAGGGCCCAATGTAACGCTCTCAAAACATTTTGCTGATGGAAGCATTGAATAGTACGGGATCGTGTAGGTATTTAAAGTAAAGTTATAACATTAAAATTTGTATAAAAAAAAAAACATTTTTTTGTGAAAAAGTTGGAACTTTGACCCTAGAGGTATGGTCTAGAACAAGAAAATATCGCAATGACAGGGAGAACAAGTGTTTTTCGGTTTCGTTATTATTATTTTTACACCCATTATAGTAGCGCTCGTCTAGCCTCGACGCGCGCTTGTTCCCCGTCCCGTATTGGTTTTTTGCGAAACGTCTCGGGAAAGAAATAGAGAGAGCTCCTGGTCTAGAGTGTACAGCCACCGTGCAATTCGGCCAGGGTATGACGTCAGATGTTGAACGGTGGAGACAGTATGGCGCCGTGTCGTCTGCATGCAAAGACACTTAAATAGACATTTAGATATATGGGACAAAGCAAACAATATCACTATCTACTTGTAATAACTTTCATTATCTTGCTTTTGTCCCATGTCTGCAAAAGCAAAGTTTGATTATCAATATTGTAAGCCACATCGATTTCAGTTTTCATTGAAATGATCATTGGAACTCTCATGTTCTGACCAGCTGTACTATGTAGACGTCCAAAACCATTTCTGATCCGTTGCGAAAAAGGGATGGCGCTATTCCTCTCAAATAGCTCCATCCCCTTTTCGGAGCACTTATTGGGAGCTTATCACGAGTTTCAACTCCCAGTGTGTGTTAGTCTCTCATCATCAAAAGTAAATCGGAACATTGTCGAGATGTGAACTCGCTTGGATTCATACAAGTTTGTTTTCGAATTGTTTGTGAAGAGAAACTTTGAATCTATCAAGTCGCCAACTCGAAGTTCAAAGTGGACTTGACCAAATAATGGTACTTACTACAGCCGTACCCGTACTAACATTCTCAATTCTCAATTCTTTATTGCGCATACTGTTGGGACGTGAGGTATGTCATACGTTCTTTCATGAACTACAGAAACCAATATTTTTTTTTTAATGTTGCCCCACTAGGAATTTCTCCTGTATCGTGGGTGCGTTTACAAACATTTTGACCGTGTAGGTACTGCATTTTTGTAGGCAATCGTTTTCGCGTCGCGGTTCCACTTTTTTTTTTTTTTTTGGAGGGTGGGAAATCATCAAATGACTCCTCCTGCTCTGGGCGGAGCGGAAGGGAGTGTCAGACTCTTACTGACTAAAAACCACCCATGTTCCTTCATTGGCCCTTTATGTTCCAGGGCCGCGGTATCTCTTTCGAACAGTCCCGCAGCCCTGGCAGGCACCGGCCCTTGCGGGCCCCTCCCGTTTGCTGAAAACTCTTTGAGGCGCGCGTGGAACACGAACGCGCCGTCGACACGGCCTGCCCGTCGTCATACGACGGACGGACGGCGAGCTAGCCCATTACTCGCCGTCCACAGGCCCGCGCCTACGGTGGCCGAGAGCCATCACGGCGTGGCCCCCGACGCCCGGTGCTTCTCCCGCGGCGGCTGGGACGTGAGGAGGTTCTCTCCCTCTCACGTTCCGCCGCCTCCTTCGCTAGCATGACTGCTTCGCAGAAGGAGGCGACGGCTTCCCATTCCTTCTCGCCCCGGACCATGGCTTGAACCAGGGCCGGGCGCGAGAGGTCGCCGCCGCCAATCGCCGCTACGAGGACACGGCGGTGCTCCTCCCAAGCGGAGCAGACCTCGACGGTGTGCTCCACCGTGTCCTCCGGTCGATCCTCGCAATTGTAGCACCCGGGCGTTTCCTCCCGCCCGATTCGGTGCAGGTACCTCCCGAAGCACCCGTGTCCGGTGAGGACCTGCGTCAGGCGGAAGGTGAGGGCGCCGTGGCGCCTCCCTAGCCACTCCTCAAAGAGGGGACTTACCGCCACTATCGTGGCGTGCCCTGCGGTTCCCCTTCCACCCTGTATAAGTCTGCCAACCAGTCTTACCAAGGGATATCGTATTACCATGTACTAGGTAACTGGGCTGTGGAGCTCAGATAGGCAATCGCCCCATGTAAAATACTGGTATTCAGCTGCGTCTGGTTAGACTGGAAACCGACTCCAACATAGTTGGGAAGAGGCTAAGAAGATGATGATCTACCTATGCCGAACATAATGGGTGTAAATAGACCCCTAACGAAGCTGAAAAGCACTTATTCACCCCGTTATTGCGATATTTTTTATGTTCTGGAACATACCTGGGAACCTTCTAGTTACGGAGATATTTGGTCAAAGCTCCAATATTTTCATAAGTTTTTTTTTAAACAAATTTTTAATTTTTACCTTAAATACCTCCACGACCACCCCACTATTCAATGCATCCATCAGCACAATGTTTTGAGTGCATTTCATTGAGGCCTACCGTAAAACCACAAAAAAAAATCGTTTCCCAGTAACAATTTTAGCGTTATTTTCCTTAGTTTGAAGTACAGAATGCTTGGTTGACGGTTTTGTGAAGGGTCCGTTTAAACCTTGGCTATCCTACGACCATTAAACGTAAATGTTTTTCAGTTTGTGCCGAATATTAGCGCCGAGGGTAAATATTATATAGGCTACTCCATTCGAAGCTAACAATTATGGTAAACAAAATCATGTAATTTATGACCCTATTCACCTAAATAACAGGCCGTTGATAAGAATCAACATTACTATGCATTTTGCAGCTAATTACATTCTGAATGGGAGGCATCATACATTATTACTGGTTACCAAACACCAACAAGCTTTATTCACCAATTACAACAAACCCCACGCGATTTTCAACTCTAACACCCGGTGTTAAAGTAAAATTTTCTACGCGGAAAAGTGACTTTGTTCCCCTATGTACATACGAGTATGCTTTCATTGTATATGCTGCGGTGTTACGATAAAAACGGACAACAGAACGTCAACTTTATATGTTTGTTCATTAGGGGTGATATTTCGTTAACATGACGTCATGTTGATGAAATGTATTTTGTTGGTAGCATTTTTTGGTATGGTATTGTTTGACCCGACTACCTTTTCCATTTAAGTCGGTCAGGGACTTCCGGGAGATTCGTTAGAATATACATGGATGGAAATAAGTATAATTTACGTGGGGCATTCCCGGAAAGCGGGATCCTCAGAGGAGTTCCCAAATGCAGGAACGTAACATTTTACACACAAGTTTCTTCTGCATTTCGCTGGCCATAAATGAACGCGCCAGCATTCTGCTGACTAGCTGTCATATTTACTGAATAGCTACTATTGCTAATGCCCAAACAACATCATTATCATACACAGTCCAGCTTCACCCACTGCTGGGTATAGGCCTCTCTTTGCTTGTGCCAAGCTCCACGTTCTTGTGCCAGCCTCATCCAGGATATAACAGCGATGGCAACAATGTCTTCTGCCCATCATAACAAGTAAAAGATGTTTTATCATCATCTGCTTAACCTTTTCTCGACTATGTTGAGGTCGGCTTCCAGTTAAACCGAATGCAGCTGAATACCAGTATTTTACATAGAGCAATTGCCGATCTGACCTCCACAACGCAATTAGTACTGGGTAATACGATACCCCTTAGTAGAACTGGTTGCCAGACTTTTGCGCCAGTGTCTACCTGTAACGACTGTCGATGGTCTACAAATGACAGCCGGTACCAAAGGCTTAACGTGCTTACAAATACATGGATGTAAATTGGTATGTAATGGATGGTCACCCATCTACGGACTGACCATAGTAAGCGCAGCTTAAGCTGAAGATCGACCCCTGAGGCTGTTATTATTTGCCTGTGGACGGCGAGTAATGGGCTAGCTCGCCGTCCGTCCGTCGTATGACGACGGACAGGCCGTGTCGACGGCGCGTTCGTGTTCCACGCGCGCCTCAAAGAGATGTCAGCAAACGGGAGGGGCCCGCAAGGGCCGGTGCCTGCCAGGGCTGCGGGACTGTTCGAAAGAGATACCGCGGCCCTGGAACATAAAGGGCCAATGAAGGAACATGGGTGTTTTTTAGTCAGTAAGAGTCTGACACTCCCTTCCGCTCCGCCCAGAGCGGGAGGAGTCATTTGATGATTTCTCACCCCCAAAATTATTTAGCCACACTCCTCCAAAGCTCTTCCTCAACAGCTTTTTGAAGATCAAAAGTGCTCACAGCCTTTTCAAGGATATTTCAAAACGCTTTGTTGATACTTCCCGTGACCCAAGGGCTGGCTTTTACCTTGGCCAGAGGCTTAGTGGTGCCATACATCGTGGCAACGCCGCCAGTCTCTTGAGGATATTACCAGCTGACAGCGCCAGCGTTGAGGAGGAGTTTTTTGACGCTATTTTTTAGTTTATTTTAAGTTACTTATGTTATGTATGTGATATCAAAATAATTTACTCTTTATTTGATAGTATGTCAAACTAAACAAGCCGAGAGTTAAACAAAGTTAAACTTCTACGTTTATTTCACTATCAGACAGTTCTGACAACTTTGTTAGGTTGTAGTTATACTTGTATGTATTACTGCGTACATAATTCAGTAACTTTCAGCATATGTACTGTCACGAACACCAATATGTATACACTGTCCCAAATTTAAAAGCAATTTTCGCAAGAAATGACTATTGTGTCTTGGAGATAGGATTTTTTTCATAAAAACATGAGTTCCAGAATACTATGTTCGTAACAACATGAAATTTTAATCAGAACAGTAGGAGAAAAACACTTTCAAAAGTTGTTAAGTGTTTACTTATTGGTGCTCGTGACTGTACAACACCAAAGGGAAACTAGTGTTGTCTATCTACTTTTCATGTAAAAGTTTTTTATTAGGTAAAGTTTAACGTATTATGATATGGCTAGAAAAGGCAAGCAAGGCTAGGTAAATGATGATAATTATGCCTAGAAAGTAAGTGACTGCTAAAAGGACGAGTAATACAGAAGCATGGACGAAGAATACATGGTGTGGCGACTCAAAATAAATTGAGGTAAGGACAAGAGAAGGATGATGATGACGAAAGTTAATCGTCTAAATAAAGCTCATAGCACAGGTATAAGTAGGTAAGGAGCTCGTGGCTAAATAAGAACAGCCGCTCGGGTCGATCTTTAGGTTAAGCCGTGCTTGCCTAGGTTGGTCCGTGGATGGGTGACCACCCATTATATACCGAGATTCCTCCGTGCCTCGGAAAGCACGTTAAACCGTTGGTCCCGGCTGTCATTTGTAGATCTTTGGCAGTCGTTACAGGTAGTCACAATCAGAGACAATTCTGTTACACAGTTTTTATGTAGGCGTTGCTTGCGCTGGAGTATGGAGTTTTATAGAAACAAAGGTGAATGACTCGATTTGAAGCGATGCTGAACCAGTGATGTGCACAGATGTGCTTAAGAATAATAGCATAATCAGCCTATAATGTTCCCACTGCTGTGACACAGGCCTCCTCTATGAGAGGGAATGAGCTATAATCCACCACGCTGGCCCAGTGCGTGTGGTACATGGCACATGCCTTCGAATTTTTGGTTCTAGGACATAAAGAAACATTTATTCAACAAAAATAAAAACCAATTCACGAGATTAACACTTCTTTTTGATAGCACACTTCCAATTTGGCAAGAATACGCGAACAGACTAGAATACACACACTCTCTTTTCCAAAATCTTATTTAATTCAACCTTACCCTTCATAAATAACAAACCACGTTCCTATACTATTTGTAGCTTCACTAAAATACTCTATCGCCCTGTTCACAACCTCACACGATGGGACCTGCGAAACGCGCGTACGACGCATAGCTTCTCTCTTCTAGAAACACACTACTGTGTCGTGTTCTGTGTTGTTTCGTGTCGCGTCAGAAGCTTTAATACATTTAGTATTGTGTCACAGCGCAAATGTGTTTCTAATTTCTGTTCTAACTTTTTGGCGGCTCGGAAGTTAGCTGCGAGTGCCGGTCTGCGCAGGTATAACGGTTCATGTAGTATTGTGTCACAGCGAACCTAAAGCTACGCAGAACACAATTTTAGGTATCAGCGGGGCGCAGAGGACGCATCGTCTTGACTGTATAATGCGCTGACCGTCACTCGCAGCTAACTTCCGAGTCGCCGTAAAGTTTGAACACATACATATATGAAACCGATGTTATGCTTCTGACACTACACAGCAGTGTATTTAAATCTTGTGTATTTTCACGTTGAATCAACTTCTGTCATATATTTTCTCCAAAGTCGTTCGATGTCGCAACACGTGTTACTTGAGCGTGTAACTCATGGCCAAGGCATATAGCCGTAGGTAGTAAAGACAACATAGATATTCGATTGTTTTTTTATTGGAGGCGTGATGGGTTAGTAGGTTATCAATGTTTTCTTTCGCCCTGGGGTCAGACTTGTGACGTCACTCAACTTGAGATTTAAGGATAATATTACTTTGTCCTGTTTGTTCCCTACGAATATAAATGCTTCCAAAAAAACGTTGTCTTTCAATTGTTTATTTCCTTCCTTTGAGAGCGTGAACTTCTAACGGAAAAAAAAACCGAACAACTATTAGAATAGAACTGACTGCCTCGTTGGTCTAGTGGTTGCAAGCGCGACTGCTAAGCATAAGGTTCTGGGTTCGATTCCCAGGTCGGGCAAAGTGATATTATTTTACCAAAAGGAATTTCTCAGTGGCAGCTACGGAGTCTGGATTTGTGCCTGATTGATGGCCATAGGCTCGCCCTCTATTACTTGGGACTTAAACATAACTGGTGAAATGTGGGTATACTATTTGGTACACCTCTGCCTAACTCTTTGGAGATAATAGGCGTGATGATATGGTATTTTATTCATAACTTAAAGACATAAATAATGCGTTCTTCATCTTCGCGGTGTCGATGATTCCCATAGTTATCTAAATTACATATTAGCTAGGACCAGAACTCGGCCACATCGACGGCATCGGTAGGAGCTTCGGACAGGTCCCTCTATAGAGGAGGTGGGTGGCCGGTGTTACAATACATTACTAAAGACTATTTCTAAAAGCCTATACTACTATATGAGTAGTATGTATATGTATGTATTTATTATCACGTTCTCGAAAACCCCTCTAACGATTTCGATGTAAGTTGCAATATAGCGGTTTAAGGGGCGAAAAATCGATCTAGGCCGGTGTTACAATACATTACTAAAGACTATTTCTAAAACCCTATACTACTAAATGAGTATAATTGGTATATGTATTTGTTATCACGTTCTCAAAAACGCCTCTAACGATTTCGATGTAAGTTGCAATATAGCGGTTTAAGGGGCGAAAAATCAATCGAGCCAAGTCTGATCTGGGAAAATTCGTTTTCTTTATTTTCAACCGAGCAGAGCTCGGTCGCCATTTAAACACCTACCAAAATAACTATTTATGTACTCCAATTTATTCGTACAAAACTATTCTGCATTTTTGCTATAAACTAAAAACACGAACCCCTAAAGCCTTAACCTAGATTTAAATTCCATTTGCAAACTGAAAAACACGTATAAAATAGTTTTTCCATTCCATTCACGTAATGTAAAAAAAAAAACAGAACAAACACTAAAAACAAAAGGTTTTGCACGAATAGGTACAAGTTTTGCATTTAAATTCTAGACTATCCTATTCACTGAGGTACCAGTTAATCGTTCTAGAGTAGGAATCTTAGAATAATAGGTAAGTACAGACGCCAGCACATCGAGCAACCTGAAACTGTCAAATTTCCGATCAACCTTGAACTTGACGCTTTAGCAATAAAGTTGAAAATCTATTAAAGAAATTTGACAGATTGTAGTAGTTTGATGTACTGGCGACGTGTGAATATTTTGTCAAGCGTGACGCTACGACAGAAAACGTGTCATTTTGCCGTCGATTTACTTGAACTGCACTCAAACTATAGCTATCTCTTTCTCATAGTACAGTCAAGAAAGAGATAAAAGTAGCATTCAGATTTTCCAGAATTTGCAAAACTGATATTATAGTCAAAAGTAGCGTTATCAATTTCGTGGTAACCGGGTTTGAGGTGTCTTCATTCTGGGCCTGTGGACGGTGAGTAATGGGCTAGCTCGCCGTCCGTCTGTCTTATGACGACAGGCCGTGTCGACGGCGCGTTCGTGTTCCACGCGCGCCTCAAAGAGATGTCAGCAAATCGGAGGGGTCTTTAAGGGCCGATGCCTGCCAGTACTACTTGACTGTTCGAAAGAGATACCGCGGCCTTGGAACACAAAGGGCAAAAAAAGTAACATGGATGGGTTTTAGTCAGTAGAAGTCTGACACTCCCTTCCGCTCCACCCAGAGCGGGAGGGGTCATTTGATGATTTCCCAAGGCATCTTCATTCTTTCCCGATTGAATGATGTCCACCAAACATTTCCTCTTCTCTCTGCTTTGGTTCCACCTGGCCAGACTGTCCAAAAGCGCACCTTATACAGTCAGCTTTGAGAGCACACTGCTGTCTAGCAAATATTAATGCCATTAGCTTTCCGAAAGTCTGACAGCCAATCTTACCAAGGAATCCCGTATATTATTGCCCAATACCTAGTATTATAATAAATAAGTTGTGAAGGACAGCTAGACTCGAAACCAACCTCAGCATAGTTGAGAAAAGGCTAGGCCGATGATGACGCCATTCACTTTTCTTCAATAGTCTGTGCCTGTACGAGTAAAGATGAACTCAAAAGTGTGAAAGTTATTGTTTTACTATATAACATTTTCTATAGTTCCGCAATCGCCAGTCACGTTGACCACAAGCTACACTGAAACTTCTGTTCGTTTATTATTATTTCGTACCGTACGTGTCCCGCATATAAACCACGGAGTGGACATCGGACGTGCAACACCAGCGTGAATGGTAACGAAGGGTACTGTTCCATGTTTTATGTTTACAACATGTTCGTTTTTGCGTTTTTTGGGTCGGGCTGAGTATGTGAGGGGGTTGGGCTTGAGGTGTTACTTTTTATGTTTTTAATTTTTTTACTAATATTAAAGATGCGAACCTGTCTGTTACCTTTTCACGCTTCAGCGGTTTTGGATGTAATATGGTACAGAGTTAGATAATGACCAGTCAAGTGCACGATCTACCTGTCATCATAAAGGTAGAACGTTCTGCTGAGATAATTTCTGACATGCACGGGGGTGAAACCTTGGGTGAAATTAAGTTGAATATCTTGCTTGGTTTAAATTGTGAGGACCAAATGGACTTTGTCTAAATTAAAATAACTTAATAACTCGACGTTTATAAGTGCCCATGTAGGCCTATGTGAAATAAAATATTTTTTGATTGATTTTATTTTTACGGTTCCGTTACCCAAAGGATAAAACGGGACCCTATTACTAAAAGTCCGCTTTCTGTCTGTCCGTCTGTCACCAGGCTGTCTCTCATGAACCGTGATAATAGACAGTTGAAATTTTCATAGATGATGTATTTCTGTTGCCGCTATAACAACAAATACTCATAAAAACAGAATGAAAAAATATTTAAGTGGAGCTCCCATACAGCAGACATGATTTTTTTTGCCGTTTTTATTGATAATGGTACGGAAACCTTCGTGCGTGAGTCCGACTCGCACTTGACTGGTTTTTTATGTAATGGACGGGTAGTTTTGTAGATGCCAGCTACCACCTAAATTTTTTTATAAAATAAGCTCAGGTAAAAAAATACCAGTTTCAAAAGTAATTCAATCCAAGACTAAGTTTCTCAAAGCTTTCCTTGAAGCTAGTTTCTAAGAACCAATCTACTACAAACGGCTTACTATATGCCTCGCTTCATTATCGGGAACCCAATCACGAGGCGCAGTCTTAACCAGTAGCGATGGGTAATATAGTCACCGTGCCGCCGTGTCGCCGTGCGTGCGTGCCGTGGTTTACTCTGTTTTCGATAACTATGATGATAACACAAATATACGTGCATAATATAACGACTTTATGCTCTAAAGAGGTGGAGGCACTATTGTGTTTGATGTACACTGACCTTATTGGTGAGGTTCTTCAAAAAGGTCAGGTGCGTAGTGCTCACAACGAACGTGCGTGTGTGACCAGATGTATGAACGTGGACGAGGTGAAAGGAGTATATAAGGATCGTAGCAGGTGGTGTTCTGCTGTTACTGCCCGGCGTAAAAGCATGAGTGTATGATGTAGACATGTATTAGGTCGAGTCTATAGAGATAAATTAACAAAGATCTGGAAAGCTATTGAGAATCACTAAAAGGAAAGTCAAGGAAAGGAAATATGGATTCGCAATTTCAACATACCTGGCGAAATGTGGTTCTACTAATATTGATACATTTATTTATTTATTTATGAACACATACATTTGTTTTAACAGGTATGACCCAAGCTAACAAAAGTAGTCATGCATTGCTAATTGTACAGTCTCAAGTAACAGGTCAGGGAAGAAACATAAGTTACACAGAGGACAACATACTAAGTGTCACCCTCACATACATCGTACATCTCTGCCTTATCCTTTGGGGAAAACAAGCGTGGTGCTATATCTATGTGTGTAAAATCAAAAACTCGAAAAACACTTCACCCGACCAGGGGATCAACATAAGCACCTCACATTTTTCACTTACAACCTCTTTCCAAAACTTAGATCAACGAGGCAGTACAAAAAAGCCTAAAATTTTCATCCATATCCAGACGACAGCAAGCATTTATAAATATCCCTTGAACTCAACGACCCACGTACTTGTACTGAAACTCAAATACTTTCTCTCGCCAAAATATTTAGAATAATATGAAGCAAAGATCTGAAGAACGCTTATATACGGTCTATATACGCATGAATTATTCAAGTTTGGCTGACGGCTTGACATTGCCTGAATGTCAGGAGCACTCTTATGTAATGTTGCAGGATTTGTGGTGAAAAGAGTAGATATAGGAGCTATATTTAGCGATAAAAATGTAGCCAAAATTTGTCTTAAAAGTTGTGCCCGACCGAAGGTTCGGTTTCGGCCAAAACATTTAGCTTCTGGTACATTTCGGTTTTGACCAATTATTGTTAGAAACTTCTGCCCCGCAGAATCTCGATATTCGTGAATTGTTGTACATCGTTCGGCTAACTTCGTGTGAGTGTGTTGCTCGTGATCGCCGCCATTCGTAATTTAATCATTGTTTTTTTTTTATTTTATTTGATATGTCAACTGTCATATATTATGTGTAACAAAAAAAACTTCCGTTTAAAAAAAAACGATTTCGGTTTCGACCAAAACTGTGACCTTTTTTTTTTCGGATGGGAAATCATCAAATGACTCCTCCCGCTCTGGGCAGAGCGGAAGGGAGTGTCACACTTTTACTGACTAAAAACCATCCTTGTTCCTTCTTTTGCCCTTTATGTTCCAGGGCCGCGGTATCTCTTTCGAACAGTCCCGCAGACAAAAAAACACACAAAACAAAACAAAACCACCACAACAAAACAACCAAATAACCGCAAAAAAAAAACAACTGTTCCCTACATTTATGATCGATTAACTCGTCAAAATGTAGGGAACAGCTGATTATTTTTTCGCGATTTCTGGTTTGGACCCATAGTAAAAGTTGTTCATAATGATAAGTTCAAGGACCTCTTAAGAGGTTGCTGGTGTTTTACAAATAACCCTGTATACTAACATAAACCTATCCAAGCTAAAACACTATAGCTAAATACTGTCTTGTTAGGCATCCTCTTGAAGGAAAAAGTCACGCTTGACTGCCAAAGTTATTTATATCCATATTATCTCGTCCAAGTCGTAAATGTCGACAGAAGGGAAGAAATACTGCACCACTATATATGCTACTATGTATGCTAACCTATCGTTATGTAGTGGTTTATGTTGTTTTTTTATTACGCCTGTACTCAAGAAGCACTATGGCGTACTTCTGAAGAAGTTTGTCTAAGAAACTACTGCTTCGTTTCTATTTCTGCAGACAAGTATTCTATTTCCTCGTTTTGACTGACTCGTTGGTCTAGTGGACGCAACCGCGACTGCTGAGCACGAGGTCCTGGATTCGATTTCCAAGTCGGGCAAAGTGTTATTGGGTTTTTTCATCCGGAATTTCTCAGTAGCGGCCATGGAGTCTGGATTTGTGCCCGGTTGATGGCAATAGCCTCACCCCTTTCATGGGATTTATAAATAACTGGCGAAAAATAGGTGTACTGTTAGGTACACCTGTGCCTAACTCTTTCGAGGTTACAGGCGTGAAGTTATGTTAAATTTCACAGGGGTGACAGAAGAAGAAATATCATAACTCTACATTTTGGCTTTGCCGTAGTCGAGTAAAAAGGAACTTTTGCATCCATAGACGATAAAAAAGTTTCTTATTTCATCTACTGTCATTTACAGTTACAGTAACTTTGATTTATAACTTACCCTTTTATCAACTACGTTTTTTTTTCGTCTTTTGTTCGAAAATTACTTACTAATAAATGGGTAGTAATAAAAGCTCCAAAAAAAATGAGCTATATGTACTCAAAAAATGAATTTTACTGCTTTCTATACAAATTTTCCGACAACTGAAAGGACAAAGACATAAAATACTGAAAATTCCGAAAATCAATACAGCATTTGTAACGACCATTTCACGTAATATTTTTCCACCAGCTTAAATTGCGTTTTACCGAAAACTACAGTTAGTCATTTTCATCGTAATACACCTGTTGTCAATTTAGAATTAATCTAAAAAATAAATAAAATAGGAATAAAATCAACGCTAAGATAAAAATTCAAATTTTGCAGGGTATAAAATAACCTAACACGAAAGGGATGGCGGGGTCTTAGTTCACACGCTTCGCTTGCTCTCAAGACCCCGCCATCCTCTTAACCTGTTGGACTTAACCTGTCCGGAGTCGGCGCGCCCTAAGTCCCGAGCTCGCTTCGCTCGCTCTTGCATCCTAAGTTATAGAGCTTAAGAAAACGATTAATTATTTTAGCAGAACATGTTTTCGGGAACTTAGTATTTTTTTTAGAAAGTTTGGTATTTTTTTGGAAATTTAGTTTATTATTTTTCGTGGAATTGTATTTTACCTAAGGTTTTTTTTTTGTTACATACATTTTTTGTCGGTTAATTTTGTATTCATTTTCCGGTTATTCTTTTTAACCAAGGTTAGCATTACAGTCAACCACAGATCGTTGGAAGTTAATTTGTTTTTCGGAAGCTTTATTATTTTCCCTAATAAATGAGAATGGTAAAAAACGATCATTCTATCGAAACATGTGTCATACCAAACTTTAACTTCATCTCTAAAATCAAAATATCAGTTCCAAATACTGCTCTTCCACCAGAACTTCACCGCTTCCCGCAATTAGTACCTCTAAAGGAATTCTAAACCATGTTATGTATGTACTTAGTACGTCTACACGATGAACAAAGCGTTTAGAATTCTCCTTGCCTTCGAAGCTACCGTATACGTTCATTAAAGGTTCATTTAGACGAGGAGAGATACTCGCCCGCCGTGAGGCGAGGATGTCCACGCGAGTTTTGTAAGTAAAAGAGAATAAAAAACATGCTACGATTAGGTCAAACGCTATACCTGTGTCAGACAAATTTTTCGAACTATGTTTCAATCAACCGAAATACTTTTTTTATTCCAATATGTATTTTTTTTAACCCAGTAGCTAAGCTGTGCTTGTGGAGGTCAATGTGTAATACCAAATTTTAATAGGTATTCAGCTACACCCTGTTAGGCTGGAAGTCAGCATCGACAGCTAGGGCTTTTGGCTTCTAAGAACATAAAAATCCCAACATAAACGCCTGTAATCCCTGAGGGGTTAGGCAGAGGTGTACCTAATAGTACACTCGCATTTCACCAGTTATGTTTAAGTGTCATGTAATAGGGGTAAGCCTATTACCAGCAGCCGAGCACAAACCTAGATTCCGTGGCTGCTACTGAGAAAATCCTGATGGAAAAACCAAACTCTTTGATACACTTTGACCGACCTGGGAATCAAACCCAGGACCTCATGCTCAACAGTCGCGCTTGTAATCACTATACCAACCAATTCATAGGCTAAGCTATTCTCACCTTTCGACATATGAGTACTAAACGAACTGTTTACAAAAATCAACTTTTAATCCTTGCAATTCGCTCATTTAAGACAAGAGACTTTCCTCCTGTAAACGAGCCTTCAGAATGAATAATTCAGGAGATTCGCTTGGAGACGATCTGCGAACATTGCTAGTAACAAGTTAATGTGGTTCGATTTCTATTAAATGAATTTTGTGGGAGACATTATTGAATGTGTAGATACTACCGAGACCACTGAGGGTCCACCACTTTTACCCTTATGCCTAATATTTAATTAAGATTGAAAAGTGGTCAACCGTCAGTGAACTCGGTAGTACATATGGCCGTAGGTAATGTTAAAAGGTAAGATTTATCTTAATGAGTCACTTATTGACTTCATACTTCCCATTTCCGTAGAAAGTTACTGATGAATTTGTACCAATATTATAAAGAGAAAACATCGTAAGGAAACCGGCATGTCCTAGAACCATTAATTCGAAGACATGCGACATCTACCAACCCGTACTGGGCTCGCGTGGTGGGTGCCCATTCCCTCTCATAGAGAGGAGGCCGTGTGTCCCAGCAGTGGGAACATTATAGGCTGATTATGCTTATGGTTAGAAATAATATTTATTTGCGTAAAACAATGATAATGATAATGATATGATGATGTTATTATAATGAGGTATAAGTTTGTGAGTTTGTAGTTAGGGGGTAATCTCCGAAACTAATGATTGAATCATTCAATCTCTAAAAATTCTTTCATTGCCAGAAAGCGTTATTTGTGGGTATATGCTGTGAATTATATTTATATCATGTATATTAGCCGAGTTATCACAATTTTTGCGGACGAAGCCGCGGGCGAAGCGCTAGTATGTAATAAAAGTAGGCGTATGATACGGCCAGAAGATGTTCGTTTCACTTCTTAATTTTCTGTGCCATTACTAAAATATGGCCGGGTATTAATTCTAATTCAGAGTGATACATTTTATCTTGATATTACAAAAGTTTACGAGAAAATGAACGAAATATCATAAACATTTAATGCATTATAAACTCTAGAAAGCCACCTGCTACGGTTCTTACAAACCCCTCTTGTTTCGTGCACGTTCATACATTTTGTCACACACGCACTACATAACATTTGGGAGTACGCCTGCCTGAGATCAGGTCAGGTAAATTAACAGAACTATAAATAATAGTACATGCTCACCTGTTCCATATTAAATGACTACGCTCTTTCAATACCTAGAACCATCGGGATATAATTAAATACCGACCCGGCTTCAACAATGAGCCCGCTACGTTGCTACGGAGCTACGATAGCTACGCCGTAGCAGACCCACTACGCTGGCTACGCGTAGCTATTGTTCTGGAAGTTATTGTGCATTGGACGCGTAGTTTGTCGCAGTTGATTTATTACTATAGTTCGAGTTATTTTGTTATAGTTGCGAGACTTATTAAGGAAAAGGTTGATTTTATTAAAGTATGTGTTCGAAGGGCTGTTGTTTCTTTTTCATTTGTGTTTTGTATGAAATTATATGTATTATAATTAATTGGATTATGAGTAACATTTAAGGGTCTAACTACGGGCATTACAAAAGATGAAGTACTATAAAGGGTGTAACAAGACCCTTAAGAAAGTCGAAAGGCACTTGTTCTCAGCATCCTTGCAATCATTTTATGTTCTAGACCATACCTGCGAACCTTCTAGTTACGGAAATATTGGGGGTCAAAGTTCCAACTTTTGTTCCAAGTTTTTGTTTTTAGTACAAATTTTTAATTTTTTTACTATTAAATGCATCCATCAAACTCAATATTTTGAGTGTGTTACATTGAGTACTACCGTAAGACGTGATATTTCACCCCAAAAAAAAAAAAGTGTCCCAGCAATCATTTTTGCGAAGTTACTTACGGAACGGCTTCTTAATTAACTGTACATAGTGCAAACGGACCCTCCGTTTGCACTATGTACAGTTAATACTTGCCTTTATATTATAGTCCAAATTAAACTTTCCATCATAACGTTGCGGACTAATTCCGGACACAGCTCCATACGCCGCCTACTTAAAAATATGTATTATACTGAAGTACCTATGCATGCAGTGTCCGGATTCCGGATGCAGTCCGGAATTTGTCCTTACCGGTTTGACGAAATCTTAATATTCGCTCAAATTATTCAAAAATTCTGCATACAAAAACGGAAACTCCTTATCACATCCCTACATTTGTTACCCTTCAATGAATTATTCAAATCCACTGTTACATGTCAAACGATATCTCTCACGTCTAGTTAGAGTTTTATTTAAATCGCATAAAATACGTTTACCGGGAAACCAAGGTTCCTCTTATTTTTCAGTCATTTTCTCGGGAATGATAATAAGATTTTGAATAAAATCTGAAAAATAGACAATTTGAACATTGCACTTTGTTATTATTGGATGTTAAAAGGAACCATCCCAAAATGTTTCTAAAGTAATCAAGGGTTAGATAGAGGCGTACCTTATAATAGACAGTTAGGATAAAGTCCCATGTAATAGGGGGCGAGCATCTTGCGTTTAACCGAGTACAAATCCAGACTCCGTGGCTGACTGAGAAATTCTTGATGAAAATACCAAATTACACTTTTCTCGACCCGGGAATCGAATAGATGTGGGTCGGATCGTTTTGGTATAAATTGGATAAATATAGATTAAATTACTCTGACACTGTTTTAAGCTTTCTCGGTTTAAAACTAAACTTATACTGTCACTTACGGGATATCTTCCGTGCTGGCATTGTAATAAGGAATCTACAAAACCTGGTGATTTACATACTGTGAGTATGTTTTGCCTTGAATTTTAGTGTCGAGTTCCAGTAGTACGTGTAGCAAAAGAAAAAGAATGAGGGTAAACAGATTTGTCTACTCCTAACAATTTATTTTCCATCCACCCGCATTCTCCAGTCAACCCGCGATCATGACGCTTGCAACAGTGTCGAAATATCGGGAGCTCAAAATCATGAACAATCACGGAAGAAATCCCGTAAGTGACAGTATAAGTTTGAATTACTCTGCTCCCCATATAAGAACAAGATTCTAGTCTCTTCATACAATTTTCCTTGCAAGCTCTATAGTCTAGCTACAGGAATATTAGTATTAAACCAGTAACTCAGTTTTGTGGTAGCATTAATTGGATAACTTGCGACGCTAGTGCATTTATAAGGACTAGTTGGAGTTAATATGGTTACCGCTGTTCTAACTTCATGACATGGACTTGAAAGGAAACCAATGTATGTTTACAAGTTCTTGTGGTGAGGTTATGGAAGGAACAGGTAGTTTTAAATATTATAAAATACAGCCTTTTAAATACGTGTTAGCCAATGGGTAGGCAGAAGAACATACTGTTACGAGCTCGGTTTGGGATAAATTAAATACTACCGATTAAACAACAAATAACTTTATTAATTACAAAACACTTCAAACTTATTCACAAATACACTACTTATCAATATTCACTTAAATAACACTCTTCTAGTTCACTTCGATTCGCTTCGTTCTGTTAAAACAAAAAAAAAAAAGACTTTTTCGTTGTGTAGCCAAAATCAGAGCAATCATCCTTCGAGAAAGTTCCACAACTTTCTCGAATCTTTTAGACAGCTCCATAGTAGCACATTGTCTTTCGAGAAAGTTCCACAACTTTCTTGAATCTTCTAGATAGTTCTATAGTGGAACATTCTAGACTCTAATCTTATAGACAGGTCTTTACTAGAACATTCGAGACTCGCATGTAATCTAGGATGTTCTCGTAAAGCAACCGACGCGACGTAATAATACTTTTAAAGCCCTTGTTTTGCTAATGTTACTTTAGGAGTATGAAGAACAAACGTTCTATATATTTACTACTACTAAAAAGAATAAAATAAAAAACTTTCTGCTTAAAAAACCGACTTCCAAAAAAACTTTTTTTTTTTTTTTTTTAAGTTTTTTTTCTGTATTACAGTCTTAAGTCGCGGGTAACTTTAACAGCGTGATTTACCTGGTGATACTATGAATGTGTTTTGCCGTGACTTAGTGTCGAGTTCCAGTAGTGCGCGTAGCTAAAGACAAAGAAAGAGGGTGGACAGATTTGTCTGCTCCTCACAATTTATTTTCCATCCACCTGCATTCTCCAGTCAACCCGCGATCATGGCACTTACAACAGCGTTGAAATATCGGGAGCTCAAAATCATGAAATATCACGGAAGATATCCCATCCCACAGTATAAGTTTTGATAGGCTTCTAGTATTAAGCACTAAAGAGAATAATCTTTTCAATATTCTTGGCAGTACCCAAGGGTAGAGCTTCAATAGCTTATGTAGGCGTCACAATATTCCAAGTTAACTAAGCTTATAACAAGCTGGATCAAGTGCTTACAAGTTCACAACTTTCAGGATTAGTTTACCCGCTTCAGGAACTTCGTGGGTAGTTGTAAAACTGTTATTGGAAACCGATTCCGCTTACCAATATCATAATAGGCACATTATAGCAGATTACTTCATTTGCCAAGCCTTTTCCCAACTATGTTGGGGTCGGCTTCCAGTGTAACCGGATGCAGCTGAATATCAGTATTTTACATGGATCGACTGCCTATCTGACCTCCACAACCCAGTTAGGACTGGATAATACGATACCCCCTGGAGCCGGGACCAACGGTTTAACGTTCAAGCAGATTACTTATACATACTTAAAATATTGTTGTATTTTAAACAGATTTTATTTAAATTTTATAATGAGGTTAAATTGTGCCTAAATCCACTATTTTTGATAATTATCCTTTAAAAAGGTCAGGTGCGCGAGAATATAGCCGTAATCGGCGCGGCAGACAGTGGAATGATAAAACCTTATAAAAGGAAATTAAAATAAAGAGTATTTGACATAACATCACGCCTGTAATGCTCGAAGGGTTAGACAGAGGTGTACCTAATAGTACACCCATATTTCACCAGTTACATTTAAGTCCCTATGTAATAGGGGGGCTAGCCTATGACATCAACCAGGCACAGATCAAGACTCCGTGGGTGCTACTGAGAAATTCTTGATGGCCGACTCAATAATACTTTGCCCGATGCGGGAATAGAACCCAGGACTTCATGCTCAGTAGTGGCTCTTGCGACGCAGTCAAAAAGTACGACAGGAATGTTTCTGTGGAAAAAAAGGCTTAAACATGAAGTACTTATTTATTTATTAAGACTTTATGCACAAGTAAAAACTGTACAAAGGCGGACTTAATGCCCTCGGCATTTTCTACCAGTCTACCTTAGGGTGACGCAGAGACAATACACTTAGTACAATGCACTTAGTATCATTTTCACAATAAAAACTCGTTTTCAGTATTCACTGGACTTAAAACAATCACAAAACATACCTCTAAACCATCACACCAGCACTCAATACCAGAAAGAACTCTTATTAGTACATTCCCGTATTAAAACCCTCTTCAACCCTCTAGATAATGTGGGACAATCGTTCACTCAACCGGTGGATAATGGTCAAAAGTACCGACAGTCGGACACTCAACCCAAGAGCGGTTAACGAGTCCCCTCCAAGATAAAAATGTTGGTACATACATATCTGCTCTGACCAGTGTCCCTTTAAAGGTTCGTTTGAGTAAGTACTTTAAATGATAGGATGGTATTTTGATCAGTGTTACTGGTATTGTGGGTGTTTTTCTATCTATAACATGTATGTATTTACAAAAAAAAAAAATGTATATATGTAGTTTATCAGCCATCTAGCTACCATAACACAAGCATTAGGTTGCTTAGCTTGGGACTAGATGGTGCTGTGTGAAATGTCCAGGGATATTTATTTATTTTATTTATTTATTGTCTCTGGAATATCCTTCTTCTTTATCGTGTGATTAGTATCTAAACTGGTGTCAGAGTTTTTGAGACGCCTTGGGCCTCTGACTTGGCTTTATATGCCGTCGAGAAATATCTCTCAGGCATGCTGGTTCCTCACGATGTTTTTCCTTTAACGAAGAAAGCGATAATATTACAATATACACGTGAATACGAAAAATCAGAGGTGCGTGTCTTGGGTTCGAACTTGAGACCAATGACTTTGCAGCCCGACGGTTATCACAACAAAACCTCAACACAATTAATATCACACCTGTATTTACCGAAAGGATAGTTTACCTAGGAGGAACCTCTTTTTTTTTGGGTTGGGAAATCATCAAATGACCCCTCCCGCTCTGGGCGGAGCGGAAGGGAGTGTCAGACTTTTACTGACTGAAACCCATCCATGTTCCTTCCTTTACCCTTTGTGTTTCAGGGCCTCGGTAGCCTAGGAGGTACAAGTAGTTTGCCTTTAGTAGTTTAAGTAATTCAGGGTGGAAGAAACATCGACGCTCAACACATAGAAATTTTTCATTGGTAATTTTAAAAAATCTGCTTGTCCATACATTTTGCCCGAGGTTATTGATCGCACTTTTGTAGATTTTTTTTTATTTTATTACCCTTGAAAAAAAGTCTATCTGAGGGGATTTGAAATGAAGTACTGAACATGTGGTAACCGTTAGTACGTCGATGCCGCCTCCACCCTGTATATGCAAAAGGGGAAAGTCTATTGCCATTAATTGGGTGAAAATCCAGACTTGACGGCTAATGAGAATGTTTTAAATGAAAAATTCAAAAACACTTTGCCTGACCCGGGATCCACCACACTTTCAGCAACCGCAATAACAAGAAAATCTTTGTATTACATCCGGATGCATTTGGTTTCATAAGAACATAATAAACCATAAAAAAAACATTTCTACAAATACAAAAAGTTTTGTGATCAGTGCGCAGAAAGCACTGATACCCCCAAGTGAAAATAAACGCAAAGAAAACCCGTACTATAAAAAATAACGTGGGCAGTAAGTGTGAACGGGCCACAGGTTGCAAGAACAAAATAGGTAGTACAGAAGTCCAGCTCCATACAACGCACAAACTCAAACATAGGTGACCTCAAACAAATGACAGTCGTGAGTGCGATTGTACTCGCCGTACGTGAAGCCGTGTCTATGTGTGCGTGGAGATCTCAAACAAGGTGATAATCGCGAGTGCGCATGAACTCGCTGTACGTGAAGCATGTCTATGTGTGCGTGGACATTTCAAACAAGACGTGATAGTCGCGAATGCACTTGCACTCGCTGTACGTAAAGCGTGTCAATGTGTGCGTATGTTTTATCTCGTTGTATGCTGCCGTCCTTCTGTACCTATCTATTCAGTGGCTGCCAGCTTATCCGTTGCCTAGTGACCCATTTCTTATAATTGACTCTTGTAAGTTTTGCGGAAACCATCTGATACCGTCCGGAATATTTTTATTTTTAGCGCGAAATGTTTGTCATTATGTACATTTGCGCGCGTTATGTTTAAGCTCGCTTTTGATGATGATGGTTAAATTGGTTCCAACTTTATGTTTTGGATAATGCTTATTATGTTAAATGTCTTAGCTGACTAGGAGATTAAAACTTCGATGTTTTTTTTTATAGTATCTACGTATAATAAGAACTTTTGTTAATTATTTTTGTCTTTATTCCAGGTAATTATGACTTCCTAGCTGTGTCAAGAAAATCCGATTCGTAACTGTATGTATGGTGGTTTATTATTAAGTTTATGTACAACTTACAGACAAAAACATGTTAATGTCTGATTTTCTGAAAATAGAACACTAAAGCCGTGATATCAGCAAACGCTATTGTTAACGCCGCGTCACATTTCAATCTCCGGCCTCTTTAGTGGCATCCACAGGAAATTACTAGCCGACGTATTCCCGATTGTATACGAAGCATTACGAACGTTTCTTTATATTATTGGGTCTATTTTTTAGTAAATATTCTTGTTGTTATGTTTTAGCACCAATTGGTGGGATGTTTAGCCCACAGTGTTTTGAATCAAAACAAAATTATTTCATTAATATAATACATTATATTTATATAATACTTATACTTATATAAATGTATTATATAAATTTATATAATACATTTTTTTTTGTTTTTTTTTTAAGAGTAATAGCAAACAGTTACATTATGGAAACTTAAAACTAGTATAACAATATTTGCGTTTTGCTAGTAATGTAACCCACAACACTGCCCATGGGTTATTCTAATTATATAAAAAATACAATAATCGCCAGGGGTGAGAAAGAAAAGCGTAAAAAATTATAAAATAAAAGAAAGATAACTAAGTATACAATCAAGACAGATTTAAAACAATTATTTGAAGGTAACTTCTTCATAATTCTTAAAAATCAATACATACATGTATAGGTATAATATTACATAATAATCTAATGGGTACTTATGAAACGTCAAAAGATTGGTGCACGGTTCTGGTAGTCGTTTCCTATGAACAAGAACCGACAAGTACCGTAACCGTAAGTGCTCAACTGCTCATTCAGTAGAAACTTCTCGTCTTATAAAAAAATGACGGCAACATATTATTGCAATGAAATCGCTTCCAAAATATTTTCATAAACATAAATCATTTATTTGCATAAAACATGGTATGCAATGATGTTAAATAAAATTAAAATAGTTCAAACATGTTTAGCTAAAATAGAACATAGCAAGCAAAATTGTAGGGTTTAGCAAACTGTTACAAGGCATTAACTTTTTTCAACTATTTACCTAAAAGCCTGGAGTCCGAAACACGTTAAAAAAAACAGAAGAATGTTTATTTCGGATCCTTTTTTATTGCGTACTTATTCACAAGTCAATAAACTTGATACGATTACTGAATGACACAGTACGTTAAAGTTTACCTAATGTATACAAGTCTTCGAAAGACCTTACTAAGGGCTATAATTAATTCGATAGCTGCGCAATTTGGTAAAGGCAATTTACTTTACCACAGTTCTTGAAGCTCATTCCTAATTCAACCCCAATTATACTGAGTGTACAACGTCGTACGTGCATAGACGAATCGGGCAGTTGATTCAATAAAGGTATTGATACACCTGCCTTTAGATGTGAATTTGCTTGTATACATATCTCCAAAGAAACTGTTATATTGTAAGATTAATTTTTATGAAGTCAGAACAGATGTAATATTGTATTCAGGTTCAGTTTCCTCCGTACCTCGGAAAGCACGTTAAGCCGTTGGTCCCGGCTTTCAATTGTAGATCTTTGACAGTCGTTACAGGTAGTCAGTGGCTCGAAATTCTAACTACCAGTCTTACCAAGGGGTATGGTATTATCCAGTACTGACAGGGCTGTGGAGGTCAGAAAAGTCGCTCCATGTAAAATACTGGAATTCAGCCACATCTGGTTAGACTAGAAGCTGACCCCAACGTAGTATATAGTTGGCAAAAGGCAAGGTAGATGATTTAGTCTTGAGAAATTCTTATCATTTTAGTTATTGTGTACAATAAAGAGCACCCATTCTATTTATCCTTCCTGCTTGTCACTTCGGGGCATACAGTCGCAATGTTATATTTGACTGAATGAAAACCTACACACTCGACAAGTAATTAGAGGTATAAGCATTTAAACCACAGCCTACATGTTAGCTTAGTCGGTAGAGCACACTTTTACGGCTTGAGTGAGCACATAAAGTAAATAAATTATATACACGTAGTATTTTACTAGGTAGACAGTTACACAAAAGTTGAAAAGGAATCGATTGTCTTGGTATGGACATGTGATGAGGAGGGACGAATCGCATGTGACTAAAAGAGTGATGAATATAAACGTTGATGGATGGAGAGGGAAAGGATAGAGGAGATACTGATGATATAAAATCAAATCAAATCAAAATAGCTTTATTAATTCCATGCATAATCACAAAAAGTAAACATTTTTGGTATTCAATTGTAGTTAATCACAATAAAACATGAAATAAAAATCAATTGTAAATAATAACAAAAATCAAATTTAAAAATGAAAATGAAAACAATCAATTTTAAAATAAATTACATATTATAAATACATGCAAATAAATAAAATTGAAGTGTCTGTTTACAATTTCAAAATAACAGCCTTTTACTGAATACATGTCAATGGATACGGTACTTATAATAAAAAAAAGAACATTTTTTTAATTTTTTGTCTGTCTGTCGGTTCCGGCTAATCTTCAAAACGGCTGGACTAATTTTGACAGGACTAACTTTACTGGCGGGTAGCTGAAGTTATAAGGAGTAACTTAAAAAAAGGATTAGGATTCCTTGCAAAAAAAAATAAAACCCATGAAATTTTAACAAAATCCGATTCAAATAGGGAAATAATATTTTTATAATAATTTCACTCGGAGGTAGGTCGCGGGCAACAGCTAGGTTATTTATACATAAATCGATACGTTTGTTTGACTAGGTAGGTAGTGACCTAATGACCTGTTATCGTACGGAAGTAAATTATAATAATATACACTGTCTTGTCTTGTACGTGAATGTTAACTAGGTCGTGATGTCAAGTAGGTAGGTACTTATGTAAAAACAAATAATTAGAAAAAAATAAAAAAACAAGCCTACCACATCAAAGAGTAAATTAAAAAAATGAACTAAAAAATTAAAAACAAGTAACCTAATGATTAGAAAGATTGGTTTTCAGTTTTCCACGTTTTACACTTTTTTACACGTTTTTTTTCATGAATCCTGGCTCACCCTTTATATTTTTTTAAATTTTGATAGCTTATGTTACCCGGAATAACTCAACGCTTCTAACCGTACCACATACATTAAAATCGGTTTGGCCGTTTAGAAGTTATGATAGAATAAAGAAACTCACGAACATACATACTAAATAAATACTAAAAATAATATACTAATAAATAAGGAATATTGATTGCCAGTAATGATTTTCTGTTTTAAACATAAAACTAAGAGCAAGCTTTTTCACAGTATCTACATACATACAAGGTGTATACGAACTTCATCAAGCCGTCAAACAAGCATTCTGTACATCAAACTAAGTAACTCTACGCAGAAATTATTGCTGAGAAACGACTTTGTTTTCAAAAATCACGTTTTACGGTAGGACTCACTGTAACGCACTCAAAACACTGTGCGGTAATTAAAGTAAAGTAATATTTTTACACCCATTAATTATGTGTTACGGGGTCGCATCTTAGACTTAATTAAACGGTTTAGATTTTCATAGGACTACCTGCATAGATACAGTTGGAATTTTCCAGAATATTAGTGAGCCATGCCATAAACAAAAACATAAACACAACGTTATTCTTTCCCCTTTTTAGGGTTCCGTATCTCTAACGGAAAAAAACGAAACCCTTTATAGGATCACTCGCATGTCTGTCTGTCCGGCTTTCACAGCCAATTTACTCCGAAACTGCTGGACCGATTGAGTTTAAATTTGGTACCCATATGTAAGTCGATAAATCCTAACATGGGGCCATTTTTAGGGGGTAAATTAGAAAATGAAAAACTATATCGTGTTACATATCAAATGAAAGGGCTCATTGTGAGCATTTCAAATATATTTTATTACAATTTTAAGTAGTTATTTACCATTCTCCCTCTCCCCTTAACTCCGAAACTACTGGGCCGAAAATCAGATTACAGGAAAACATATAAGAAATCTTAGATTTAAAACAACTTACGGAATTTAGATAATTAACTTACGGAACCGTCTCCACGCGAATCGAACTCGTACTTGTCCGGTTTTTCTTTTTCAAATCATTGTCCACGCTAATGTCCCAAAATTACTTTTTAATAATAACTTTGTATTCTTGTCTTGTGTTCACTCTTTGTATGTTTCAGTGAACATAATTACGAACAGATTGGTACTTGAAACAAGTTGCAATTAGAGTGAATAATACATGGAAGTTCGCTTCTTCTGCCTTAAGTAGTTACTACATAATGTATGAACGAACTTCGTATTTGATGGTGTTTTCATTTATGTATACATTCATTTGCAGTCTATTTTGTTTGTTTTTCTTGTTGAAAACGGAAAAGTTCTGTGTCTGGTTTACTTTAGCATTTACGCCTGAGTTATTCTGATGAATTATATTATTGAGTGATGGATATGAATGTTGATGGATGCAGAGGGAAAGGAAGGTCAAAGGAAAGATGGATGGATTGTGTGAGGATTGATATGAAAGAGAAGGGAGTAAGTGATGCCGTGACGTCTGACAGGGGAGAATGGAAGAAGAAAACGTGTTACGCCGACCCCAAGTAGGTAGAATGGGACAACGGTAGGAAGATGATGACGCCTAAGTTATTCTGATTCTAAAAGAAAGCATTCTCTGATTTGATCTCTTTAATAAACATAACATAACATCATGCATGTAATCCCCGAAGGGTTAGGCAGAGGTGTAGGTACACCTAGATTTTTCCAGTTATTGTCTTGTGTCTGCGCTGCAGTTTATACTTTTGCAGCTACCATCGTTTTATTTGTACCTTGTCTTGTGTTTTTGTTCCGAAATAAACTTATTTTTTTTATATTATTTATTATTTATGTTTAAGACTCATGTAATAGGGGCTGAGCTTATTGCCATCAACCGGCCACAAGTCCAGACTTCGTGGCTGCTACTGAGATCAAATTCGTAATGAAAAACCCAAAAAAACTTTGCCAGAAATGAATGCACATTTTGGCAAGTTATTCTAAACTAGTTCGCATGTATGACTCATTATAGGCACTTTGATAACACCCAACGATCTCTAAACATAGTAGTAGTTGATAATATATCATTTTTCAGCAAAGATCGACGAAGTCCCAGAGAAACAATTGAACTGTCTTGGATCCCGCTACGAAATTAATCAGAAAAGAATAGCGGAGGAGTTGGAAACACATGATTTCCACTTCCCTTCATATCAGCAGGAGACAGAGCAAAACAAGGCCAATAAGCACAAAGTTATCTGATATCAATATTATAAGGTTTTAGTACTAAGCAGGCTATCGGGCTAATGAAGACCTATAAAAGCTGAGATACATGCTTGTGTGGGTAGAAACCTAAGCCGTTGTGTGACCTACAGGCAGCTGTTTCAGGTATTACCTAGTAATTGTATGTGTCAGATTATTTCTGTCTGTAAACACAACTACGTTACCGGTGGAATGGTCGTGAAGGTTTGACAAATATACACGTGTATCTGTTCTAATAAGCATATACATCCAGCCCGTTATACAATACAATACAATACAACATCACGCTTGTATTCCCCGAAGGATTAAGCAGAGGTGTGGTGTGTGGTGGTTATACAAGGTGTAAACGGACCCTTTGCGAACCCGTCAACCAAGCATTATGTATATCAAACTAAGTAACTCTACGCAAAAATTCTTGCTGTGAAACGTCTTTTTTTTTGGGTGAGAAATCACGTTGAACGGTAGGACTCAATGTAACGTACTCAAAATATTGTGCTCATGGATGCATTGAATAGTACGGGGAGGTATTCAAAGTAAAGTATAACATTAAAAACTTGTATTTAAAAAAAAACTTGCAAAAAAGTTTGACCCCAATAACACCGTAACTAGAAGGTTGCGAGTTATGGTCGAGCTAGAACACAAAAAACCAGCCAAGTGCGAGTCGGACTCGCGCACGAAGGGTTCCGTACCATTATCTATAAAAACGGCAAAACAATCATATCTGTTGTATGGGAGCCCCGCTTAATATTTTTTTTTTTTAATTTTTAGTATTAATTGTTGTTATAGCGGCAATAGTAATACATCATTTGTGAAAATTTCAGCTTTCTAGCTATCACGGTTTATGAGATACAGCCTGGAGACAGACAGACAGACAGACAGACAGCGGAGTCTTACTAATAGGGTCCCGTTTTACCCTTTGGGTACGGAACCCTAAAAATTATCGCAATGACGGGGAGAAAAAGCGTTCGGCTTCGTCAAGGGTACTTTTACGTGCACTATTTAAGTCTTAGTAGGCAAGTTCAACATCTGTTTTGTCTTACTGTGAGACCAATGTCAACCTTTTCTCTTTCCTATCCTGTCAAGTAGAAAGTTAGAAAAAAAAAATAAGTTCCTTTATTTCATGAAACAAGAATGGAAGTTTATACAGCTTGTTACATTTTCTTTTAACGTTATATAATGTACGTAAATGGCCAACTACAAGTTCGTTAAAAGCCAGGTAAACATATTTCAGTGCTCCACAGTGTACCATAGCTTCAGAGTTTCATTGAGTTTCTCTGTCGCCCGAGGTCACTGACTTGCCTGAGGCACTCCATCTCAAGATTCTAAAGCCTTTGAGATAGTGTGGCTCTTTAGAAAATATTATTGTACGTAGTAAGGCTAGGTATTAATAAATTAGACAAAAATATTCTTGGACTCGTTGTCATGGTTTTTGGTAGGATGAATATAACTAATTAGGTAATCTGGCGTGAATTTCTCTAAAGCTATTTATTTATAACATAACCTGATGGTTGTAATCCCCGAAAGATTGGACAGAGGCGTACCTTTTTTTTCGGATGGGAAATCATCAAATGACTCCTCCCGCTCTGTGCGGAGCGGAAGGGAGTGTCAGACTTTTACTGACTAAAACCCATCCATGTTCCTTCTTTTGCCCTTTATGTTCCAGGGCCGCGGTATCTCTTTCGAACAGTCCCGCAGCCCGGGCAGAGGTGTACCTTACAGTACAACCACATTTCGCCAGTTATGTTTGTAAGTTCCATGTAATACGTGGCGAGCCAAGCCCCTGGCTGGAGGCCTTACTCTCAAGGCATCCACAGGATAGTCCGGTTAACCTGCGAGATACCATGCCGAAAAAAATCGTTGATTTTGTGATCGCAACCGTGGCTCCTGAGTATGAGGTCCTGAGTTCGATTCGATTAAAATGCTATTGGGTTTTCCATCAGGATTTTCTCAGTAGCAGCCAAGGACTCAGGATTTGTGCCCGGTTGATGACAGTAAGCTCGCCCCCTATTAGATGGGACTTAAATATAACTGCCTAACCCTTCGGGGATTACAGGCGTTATGTAATATTATGTTAAGTTCTATAAAAAGCCACATTACATCAGAATAAAACCAGCCAAGTGCGAGTCGGACTCGCGCACAAGGTACAAAAATTATAATTATAATAATCTATAAAAATTGCGGTTTACGATTTATTACGTATTAAAAAAACAACTACTTACTAGATCTCGTTGAAACCAATTTTCGGTGGAAGTTTGCATGGTAATGTACATCGTATATTTTTTTTAGTTTTATCATTCTCTTGGTTTAGAAGTTACAGGAGGACACATTTTACCACTTTGGAAGTGTCTCTCGCGCAAACTATTCACTTTAGAAAAAAATAATTTTAGAAACCTCAATATCATTTTTAAAGACCTGTCCATAGATACCCCACACGTATGGGATTAATGAAAAAACTTTTTTGAGTTTCAGTTCTAAGTACACAAAATTTATTGTTTTTTTTTCTATTTTTGTGTAAAAATCTTATTGCGGTTCACAGAATACATTTACTTACCAAGTTTCAACAGTGTAGTTCTTATAGTTTCGGAAAAAAGTGACTGTGACATACGGACGGACAGACAGACAGTCGGACATGATGAATCCATAAGGGTTCCGTTTTTTGCCATTTGGCTACGGAACCCTAAAAATGGGCACACAGCAGTAGCGCACTAGAACTTTAGGTGCAGCGGACGACATTTTCATTGCAGGCTCTAATTACCAGCAGCCAACATATGTAGGCGTTTGTTTTATTCGCACCGGATAAGCTACATTTAATTGGAATATAGTGCTTGTTCTGTTGAAGTAAACACGAAATGTAGGTACTATACTGGTCTCTATTTGTTATGAGATTAGTAGGTACATACATACTTAAAATAACATTATTTATTTCAGGCGACAATGGCCTTAAATACCTTATAAACTAAACGTTAGTAACACTTCACTTGTTCACACTTCACTCGTGCGGGCCAGTGGAACTAGTTTGGAATACCACGTCCTGCAGGGTGCATCTCCATAAAACATAATAATTTACATTATTATGTTTTATGATTTATATTTTGGTGAAAATGAGAGTTAGTTTTAAAGTAGTATTAGTGTAGTCTAAAAAATACTCAGGAATAAAAAAACCATTTGAACCGATACTGTTTCAAAAAAAATAAAAAATGAATTGATTTGATTTTTCAAACAATATATATTGTTTAAAACAATGTAATTATTTCAATTTTCTTCAGGCATTTTTACTTTCCAAAACAGACTGTGACATAATGTGTTTATGTCGAACTACGTTCTTTTTGATAGATATTGATGACAAAATAAGTTTACCGTCAATGCAAAGTCCAAGTAATTTCAACACAAAGACGCACTTTGCATAATTTTACTCAAGTTCCATTTCGTGTTATCTTTCTTCATATCTGTCTAAAACTAGGACAAAACCATACACAACTTAGGAGCACATTACATACATGTTCACACACCAGTGAGTTGTGTACATAAGCTGTACGTACATAAGCACAGCTTCAGTACCTACGTATATAACACGACATATTTGTGTAGGTACATTTGCGTAAAACTAGCGAATTGGTTTGAAACAATAGAATTGATTCGCCCAATACGGTGCTTTGATATGAAGCTAATGGTGTAAAAAGGACTGATAACGGAAACATGGTTTAAATGATTGGTAAATGCTGCAAATGTTTGTAGGTAGTAATAAAATAAATCTAATTCCATTTACATCATCTACCTAGTTTTTTCCCAACTGTACTGGGGTCGGCTTTCAGTGTTACGGGATGCAGCTGAATACCAGTATTTGACATGTAGCGACTGCCTATCTGACCTCCACAACCCAGTTAGTAATGGGTAATACGATGGGGCGAGCCTATTGTGATCAGCTGGGCACAAATCCGTACTCCGTGCTGCTACTGAAAGAAAATCGTAATAGAAAAACACGCACATGCTTTCGATACTGACTGATAATTATATATCGTTATACGTGGAGGCTGTTTAATTTGATACTCGTTTGTTTCACGTAGGTACAGACGAGGTCAAGGACACATCCATTAATTTTGTTTGCAAAACAACCTAGTAGAACTATCCGGTAAAGCAACAATGTGGTACAAATACCTGCGGTTAGCAGGACCCAAGGATGGGCTAACGTTGAGAATTCCTGCGGCTTGAGCTCGTTTTATGGACTGCGACGGACTTAATGTTGCCCATTTTGATGTAATTACAGTCCTGAAAACACAGAAATTATATTTAACATTGAGATTATTCTAGGACAAACTGAGACGTTTTTCTTAATAATTATCTTTTTTACACGGCTCGTATTGTTAGGAGGTTCCTCTATCTGGATCTGTTGGATCCTGTTCCCGATACCGGTGGGCTGTTAATTTTTATATTTTTAAATGTTTTTGATATTGGAATATTTAATAAAACCGACTCCAAAAACACAAAAAAAGTGAAAAATAATTTTAGCTTCAGAAGTCGGTGACTTTTGTTTATTTGATTCAGTTTTTTGTCACCGACTTCTGAAGCTAAAATTATTTTTCACTTTTTTGTGTTTTTGGAGTCGGTTTTATTTTTTGCAAAAAAGTTTTTTTATTTTTTTATTTTTAGTTGCAATATTCCATAGAAATATTTTTCATCATCAGACCTGTAATGGCACTTGTAACCCAGATGGGTGCAAAGTTTTGATCAATATACATGAATTAAGTCCAAACGCAAGGTAGCTACTGTTAACAGTTGAGGAGTTCCCTTAACTGTCCTTCGTCTTCATCATCAGACCCCTTATGACAGTCACAACCCATCTAGGTGTAAATTTCTCATCAATACAAATTAATCAAACCCAAACACAAGGTGACTGCTGTAAACCGTTGAGGAGTTCCCTCGACTGTCTTTCGGTTCCATCATCAGAGCGACTCCACCTTCTTTAAATTGTAGTGCTTTAAAATACTTAATCATAAAATGTACAAACGCACTAGTCGCCACTACAATTTTTGAAAGCTCCCCTCAAGTTCTCTTGGATGCCATCATCAGATCCCGGTTTCCTTATCATGGGACCACCCTTGAAGTATCTTCTTTCCAACAAAAAAAAAATATCAAAATCGGTTCATAAACGACGAAGTTATCCGCGAACACACATAAAAAAAATATATATATATACGGTCGAATTGAGAAACCTCCTCCTTTTTTTGAAGTCGGTTTAAAAATGTAATTAATGTGTTTAAAAACAAATAAAGAGAATAATGTTTCTTAAAAAGACACATTTTTTGATTATTCCCCATGCGAGTGAATGATGTCCAGAATCCGACATCGTTGAATCAGTTCGCTATTGACTACGGGGATAATATTAATAATTATGTTTTCTAAGAGCTACTGGTCCATGAAGGAGCTTATGAAGGGAAACTTTCCTTTGTCACTAAAAAGAAAAATCATGGACATGTGCATTCTTCCCATTTTGACCTATGGATCCCAGACTTGGTCTTTGACAAACATTCAAAAGTCCAAACTCAAGGTCTACCAACGTAGCGCGCAACACCACACTGCGCTCCAAAACACAAATTACTGACGTTATTCAAAAAGCCGCTAAGCTTAAGTGGGACTGGACTGGCCACATCTGCTGCATGCCCAATGAGCTGTGGGCCAAAATAACCACTTTCTGGAGCCCTCACATAGCCAGAAGGTGCCGCGGCAGACCTCAGAGAAAATGTGGGACGAGCTAGACAAAACCAACGACCAGTGGACCACTTTAACCCTGGATCGAAACAACTGGAAGTAATGGGGCAAAGGCCTTTGCCCAGCTTTGGGATGACACAGACTAACGGAATCAGGTTATAAACTATCTGTGCGACATCCAAATCCATATTGTAGTTTTTGCGTGTAACAAACATCCATCAATCCAATCATCCATACATCCTCACAAGCATTCGTATTTATAATAGTAGTACCTAATTGAGGGAGATCCCATGATCGCCAGACCTACGTCATTTTCTAAAAGCTGAAACTTTTTCTGTGAAAGTACCTGACTAATAGGTATGAACAATAAGATATTATGAAAAGTCGGTCGTTGTGGCTTTGGCAGATATTAAGTAACAAAGTTGCGCTAAATAGCTGCTAAGTTAGGTCATATTATTATACTATAAAGCGTGTTTTTTTGATATTACATACGATTCACTTTCTCCACTGCTACACACACAATTGTGTGGTGGAAATCTCCGACCGAAAATTCGACTTCCTAAAAGTATATTAAATTTTAAATTAAATTATGCCATTTTATTAATCAGAATTTTATATAGCGTTAATTTTATTTTATATAACAGCACAGTAGACACCTAGCCTAGCCGGCAGGAACCGGCTTCTTAGGTGCCTTCGTCCCTGGTAGGTACTTCACAGAAGAAGTTTCAACATAAATATATATAGGTTTGGCGGTTATGGGATCTTGGTCCTTAAGAAGTAGAATTTATATAACCCTTTAAGCACTAAGTACGGTAGTGGACTTTTGGTTTATACAAAGACAAACAGTAATATCGATTTAATCAAATCCCATCCCCTACAACAACTACTCCCCACCCAAACAATGTCAACACAAACGAACACACATACTTGTGGTTGCAACGCTTACACATCCCGAATGCCCAAATGCCTGTGGCCAGGACACCCTGTAATTCCGACATTTTCTAGTCAGTTACACGTAATGCCGCCATTTTCTACGTGGTTGACAGTGAATGCGGACTTTAGGACGATGGGAATTGACTTTGTAAATAGTTGAGTCGAAATTTAGTGGAAGTTTTAGTATGTTCGTTTTCAAGGTGATGCGTTTGTCTTGTGTCCCTCTCATAGAGAGGAAGCCTTTGTCCAGCAGGAAAATGATAAGCTGATGCTTCAAGCTATGGCTTGTCTTATCTTGTCTGTTTGTTTGATCTTATAGTCACAAGCGCGACTGTTAAGCGTGAGCTCCTCGATTCGATGTTCAGGTCTTGCAGATCGTTATTAATTTTTTCCGTAGCTCAGGGTCTGATTCGTCAGACCCTGAGCTACGGAAAAACCGTCACCTCCTTCTGCGAAGCAGTCATGCTAGCGAAGGAGGTGGCGGAACGTGAGAAGGAGAGAACCTCACGTTCCAGCCGCCGTGGGAGAAGCACCGGGCGTCGGGGGCCACGTGGTGGCTCTCGGGCACCGTAGGCGCGGGCCTGTGGACGGTGAGTAATGGGCTAGCTCGCCGTCCGTCCGACTTATGACGACAGGCCGTGTCGACGGGACTGTTCGAAAGAGATACCGCGGCCCTGGAACATAAAGGGCAAAAGAAGGAACATGGATGGTTTTTAGTCAGTAAAAGTCTGACACTCCCTTCCACTCCGCCCAGAGCGGGAGCCATTTGATGATATCACATACGAAAAAAAAGGGTCTGATTCGTGCCCAGTCGTAACAATAGACTCGCCCCCTTACTACATTGAAATAAAGAAAAACATTTATTTTCATTGACCTTAACGTGTAAAGGGGGATTATAGGTATGATATGGTATGCTACATATCGGTATGCCAAACGTCAACACAGGCAGAAAAAGTCGACACACATCAATCAAAGTTATATTTTTCACGGCCATTTTCCTGAAAAACAAAAAAAAAACATAAGTCAAAAAAATATCCGTAACTCTTATAATATATTGCGTATCGTTTGATATTGCCGCCCACCTGTCAAACCCACATTTCAACCCTCCCAATGTTACCCGGCTTAACCCTAGCAAAAAACACCAATGCAAAATATGAATATTTATCAAAATGTTATATTTAACTTACACTTATAATCCTTTAAAGGGTTTGTTGTGGTCGAGACGAATGGATTTTTGAGTTAATTTCTACAAGCTTTTTTACTGAGTGGATGTAATGTCAATGGACCAACTTTAAAAAATTGAAAATATTTTGTTTCGCTCATTATCTTACTTATCTTCAAGACTATTTATTCAAGTGAATTCGTGATAGTAATCGTGCTTGTTACACAAACTTAAACCAAAAAGGTTGGTAGTAGTATTTTATATTTAAAATCCGTCGAACTTACCGTACTTTCACGATGCCCGTTGGGTTTTTATTGAAGAAAACGTCTAGAAATGCGGTCATGTAACACGTACGTACAGACGACAGCACATCAAGATAGTACAATCTGTTAAATTTCTTCAATAGATTTACAAATGTATCGCTACAGCATTAGGTTCAAGGTTGATTGGGAAACATTGACAGTTCCGGGTAGCTTGATGTGCTGCCGTCTGTACATAATATTAACTCACAAATTCGCCGAGCACGCTTTCCTTTTCCTTTTTTTAGTAAAAGTTTGTTTTTTTATAGACTATTAAATCAAAACCGAAATGACTAAATACAAGATCAACAACAACTTATCATTTACACACCCAAATAACAAAAAGGGCATATTCTTTGATCTTCAAATCACCTCTATTGCAATAAAGATCCATTAAAACCTCTTTAAAATCGCGTCCATACAGTACATGAAAAAAAAACAAAACAACAAATCTAGGCTACTCACACGCTTTCCTATCTTAGCTACTTCTTAGTTCGTTACAAGCTCCTCGACACCGCTGAGAGCGCTCCAGTCGAGTGTCCGCTAGCTTTGTCAGCTCTACGTGAGTTCTGACACGCCGATAGACACTCGCTACACTTGACACTAGGGAATAAATACTGTTTGTTGAGACTGCAGTTTTGCTAGGTTAGAGTTGGTTGGTGTTTTTGGGGCGAGACAGCTGTTTCTCAGCAATTTTCAGAATGATGTACTGAATTTGTGGTAACCATTTTAGCGTTGGTGTCCGTTCTACCTTCTATACTCGGATTGATTTTCCTTTATTCTTCAACCATAATTAAATAAAGCTAATATTAAAAAAAACTGCCTCGTTGGTCTAGTGGTCAGAATCGTAACTGCTGAGCATGCGGTCCTGGGTTCGATTCGCGGGTCAGGCAGTGTGTGTGTTGTGTTAGTGTTAGTGTGTGTTAGTGGTGGGGCTGCGGGACTGTTCGAAAGAGATACCGCGGCCCTGGAACCTAAAGGGCCAAAGAAGGAACATGGGTGGTTTTTAGTCAGTAAGAGTCTGACACTCCCTTCCGCTCTGCCCAGAGCGGGAGGGGTCATTTGTTATTGGTCAGTGTTATTGGGTTTTCCATCAGGAATTTCTCAGTAGCAGCCACACGGAGCTTGAATTTGCGCCCGGATGATGGCAATAGGCTGGCCTCGTATGACATGGGGTTACATATCTTGCGAAATGTGGGTGTAGTATTAGGTACACCTCTGCCTAACCCTTAGGAGGTTTCAGGCGTGATGTTATGTTATGAATTGCAAAAATCATGATAACTTTTTAAATATTGCCGAAGACTTGAAAACAGTGAAGTAAGCAGTCCTATTACATAATATTGCAGGTACATTGCTGAAAAGACAAGCTCATTTTTTACAGTAAGGTCATCGACCCGCCTCCCAGATCCAAATTCTGAAATTATTTATGTTAGGGTTCCGTGCGAAAAATTGCGTTTCTTGTATGAAAAAATGTTGTATCTTTTTATGTTTATGTATCCCTACCCTTTTTTATCGTAACATCTTTTAATAAGTATTCTTGACTGGAAAAATAATTGGATCCTTGTCAATACAATACAGTGTCTTTTGATGAGTCACTTTGTTAAGAATGTTCTTGTATTATCTTAAAATTATTTTGTTTTAAGTGTTTTTGACACAAAAATTATAAAACGTACCTACCATTTGTAAAAAAAATTACAAATTTTAGATATTTTTTTTCTGTTTCGTTCCTGTTAAACCATAACATTTATCGTACGACGTTTTCAATTATGGGATTGGAGGTCACTTTTTAAAACTTCTCTTTGTTCTTTCCTATAAACCTTAGTCAAGGCCCAAATCAGAAATACCTTTGCCAATGGATGATGATGATTTTAATTTAGAATTTTTCCAAAAAAAAAAATTGTTTACCCATTTTATTTATTTAATTCCATCGAATCATAAAATTCTTTTGGGTGATCAACTACGAGACCAAATTAAATTAGCTAGCGATACAAAAAAAGAAACAAAATATATTATTACTATTTACATATTCTTATCTGCGGATTTTCCTTACCTATTTTAATTGCTCCCTATACCCCCTCCCCTTTCCCCCACCTTCCCTCCGTTCCGTTCCGTTTCTCCGATGCACGTCATGTCCCTGCGACAAATAATTTTTTTTTTCTTTCTTTTTTAAACCACTAAACGTGTTCACCTCTGTCCTCAAAATCGTGAAATTCTTATCTCCTTCTTTCTTCTTTGTATCTACTACTGCACAATTCAGTGCACATAGTGACATGCAACCTACAGCAATGCCTTTGTGCACAGCAACGCCCGCGACCGTGTCCCAGCACAATTTAACGCCTCTTTGTTTTATGCCAGCCACGCCTGAGTACTAAGATTTTTATAGTAGGATATTTTGGTGAGACGTGGTTGTGTTGTGGTAGGTATTTTGAGAGGTGCGGAATTACAGACTGAGTGTTCTTCGTTGGTTTTAAAACTAACACAATCGATGTATAATTTATCCAAAATACAAGGTGTCCGGTGTCAAGGGTCCGTTGACCCTTCACGAAGCTGTCAACCAAGCATTCTGTAGATCATCTAGGAACTAATTTACTCTACGCAAAAAATAGTTGCTGGGAAATGTCTTTTTTTTGGGGTGAAAAATCATGAAACGCACTCAAAAAATTGTGCTAATTTTTATATAAGAATTCTCATTTTCTTTTTGCTCATTTTTAAGGAAAAGCTATGTTATAATTTGATGGCCTCGTTTACCCTTGCATTAAGATCATTTTTAACGTTTCCAAGTCTCGTAGATTCAAAGATATTAGCATTTCATTGAACATCCCCTAGAGCAGCCGATTAAAACAAGATGGCTGCGATTTGCGGGGTGTTGCGTCAGTAGTATTTTTAAATGTGTATTTTACGATAGAAATGAGTGTATAATATGCCCTTAAAGTATCGGTAACCGTTGACTAAACACAATGTATATACGGAGTGGAAAAGCCCCACATAGGAATTTTTCATCAGATTTAAAAAAAAACCGCAGTTTCACACATTTTGACCGTGTAGGTAGGTACGTTTGTAGGAAACAGCTGATTTAATTTTAATAACCGACGAAAAATTTCTATGGGGCTCAGAATGATGTTATGAATACGTAGTAACAGTTTTCGCGTCGGTGTATATTCCACCCGTTTTTAACTTAGATACAATACAACACACGTTTTGATATGTCACCAGTTCACCACTTTAGCAAATCGGGTACATACTGTAATATAAAAGGAGAAAGAGATACCTATTTTTATAGATTAAAACTTTATGGCGGATGCCGAAAGCATAGCAATTTAAAAAAGTATAGAAAATAAATTGTTTCAAGAGCATCACTCCGATTGTGAAGAAAAGAAAAACTGCATTTGAAATTCCTACAAAGACACTTAGCTCATCCGGAAATCGGATTTCGGCTTTTTACAAAAGAAATTTACTAGCCGGTATTGTTCCTCTCAGCCATTGTGATGCTGGGAATCTAATACAGCAAGTAAAAAAGGACTTAAGTAATGTTTTGGTAAATATAATAACCAAAAGAAAATCCTTTCCTTTAACCGTTTAAAAACCTTATTTTATCTAGTTTTTTAGATCAGAGTTTTACCTGCCAACATAAAATAAGCTTTTCCTATAAAAAATTTCAAAACAGAAACACAATAATTTTTAGGGTTACGTACCGAAAGGGTAACCAACGGGACCCTAATACTAAGTCTCCGCTGCTATCAATCCGTCCGTCCGTGCGTCTGTCTGTCAACCGGCTATATCTCATGATCCGTAGTAGGTAGATATAATTTTTTTTATACAATGTGTTGTTGCCGCTATAACAACAAACAATAAAATGGGCGAAAACTAAAAAAAATAAAGGGGTTAACACCCTTTAATTTTTCACCCTTCATGCGCGAGCCCGACTCGCACTTGGTCGATTTTTTTTTCTATCAGACTATTACGACGACAATATTCTTTCTGTAATTCCATACCCCTGAAATTCAATATGCCAGTAATCTCACGAAGTAGACAACTGTTTGAAGTACCATTTTATCTCAAAATAAACAGCATTATGAAAATAAATACAAAAGGAAGCATCGTTCAAAGATTTAAATCTTTCGATTCGCCCTACCGCGTCAAAACAAAAAAAAAACACATTTCCGTTTTGATGACATGACATTTTGATAGTTGTGTCTCACTTACTCACATGATGTAATTCGTATCGTTCCATGTAGTACAGGATCCCGACTAAAATGGTTGTTCACCAATCTGTTTATCGAATGAAATATACCTACTTTTTATAAGGGTACCCTAATAAAGTCTTTTTTTTCTGATTATGATTTATATTGCTAGCTCAGTCATTGTCCCAATGCTGGGAAAAGGTCTCCCTTCTTTACTTCCAGCGGTTATGATACTGCGCTACTTCTTTCCAATTCTCAAGGAAGACATCCAGTTCGTCCCGCCATCTCCTTCGTGGTCTGCCGCGACCACGTGTCATTTAGGGGCACCATTCCTGTTTTCGTTTTACCGGCCCACAGCTCATTCGGCATGCGACAGACGTGTCGTACCCAGTCCCATTTAAGTTGGGCAACCTTTTGAGCCACGTAAATGATTTGCATTTTGGAGCGTTGTGTAGTGTTTCGAATACGATCTGTTAGTTTAACACCTAAGAAACTGCGCTCCATAACACGTTGGCAAACCATGAGTAGGAACTTTTGGATGTTAGTCAAGAAACATCTAAAGGTAAAAAAATATTTGTGGCCGTTACAGTTTTCCTCGAAAATATTAAATTGCTTCCTCGTATTTTTGTTAAAAAGATATTTATTTTAAAGAGTATCATTTTATGCGTAACTCTGGGTGATCTATAAAATATTATGGTGGCGTGTTAGAATATTGAATGAAGCCAGATGTTTTGAGGAGATTTGGATGAACCTTGAAAATATTTTATGAGCAATTTGTGAGTAGGGTTTTAAATGACATTTGAAACGATCTATCCAGTCATCCTTGTTCGGTTATTTTTAGTTTTATTAGGGTTCCGTACCTGTCGGCAAAAACGGAACCCTTACAGGATCACTTTGTTGTCCGGCTGTCAACACCATTTTTCTCAGGAACACGTGGAGATATCAAGCTGAATATATTAATATCAATTACTTCACAAGGGTATCATAGCTTATAGGGTACTTCCCGTTGATCTAGAATCATAAAATTTGGCAAGAAGCAATTTCTTACAGCACATGTAAAGGAAAAAGTCTAAAAACCGTAAATATGTAGTTTATTAATAAAATATCAAGTTGATACGGAACCCTCGGTGCGCGAGTCCAAGTCGCACTTGTTTAAAATTAAGCATACTATTATCAACTTTTCTCGTGGTACCTTTACGGTCTGGTTTGGTCTTCCATTGTGCTATATCCTCTGTATTTTATGTTTATTTGACATGTAACTAGTTAATTTTCTTAAAAATATACTAATCGTAAAGAAGACACGGGCTCTTTTCTCAAATGTAGCTTTTTGTTGGTGGCCTGGTATTATTTTTCCACATGGAGCGTTAATGTTATAAAATAACTACCCATATATCCGAATATAAAACTTGATTACACAGTAAAATGAAAATGTGAAACGGAATACGAAATGTTAAATTTAAACTTCAGCGGCTTTCATTTTATTTTCGTCGCGGGAAAAGAATTTCCACGTGTATTAACACTACATAGTCATAAACATACATGTAGAAACTACTGCTCGAGAATTTCAGGTTAAACTTCAAGCACATTATTACGTAAAAGAAGGAATTCCAGACATTCCCGCTCTTTTGTCCTTATTACAGCAGACAGGGATCGAATTTATTTATTATATATAATATATTATATATTAATATTATAAAGCTGAAGAGTTTGTTTGTTTGTTTGCTTGAACGCGCTAATCTCAGGAACTGCTGGTTCGAATTGAAAAATTATTTTTGTGTTGAATAGCCCATTTATCGAGGAAGGCTATAGGCTATATAACATTACGGTACGACCCTTAGGAGCCGCGCAGCGTGTGACACCGCAGGGAACAGCTAGTTTATTATAAAAATCACGTGTTGTTATGTTCGTGCACGTTAAACTCCTCCTCGATATCAATGAAATTTTATGAACGTGTATGGTTGGTTCTAGCTTGGAAGATAGGATACCTTTGGACCCGATAAGTGACGACTTAACGAATGGTCCGTTTACACCCTGTATGTGTATAGTCGGAGTTTGGATTCGGGCCCGTTTGATGGTAATAGGTCAATGGGGTTGATGGCAATAGGTTGACCCTCCATTACATGGGACTTAAAGATAACTGGTGAAATATGGGTATACTATTAGGTACACCTCTGCCCAATCCTTCTGGGATTACAGGCATGATGTTATGTATGTGTAAAGCACGTTTTATTTATAGTTCAAAGAAAATTCTTCAAGAAAAACCCTTTAAGAGCAAGCTCTATCACACACTGAAACACCATAATACCAAAAACAAACGTCCCAAATTCTTGCCAATTAATATTATTGCTATAATTAGGAACCCAGACATGCCAACCAGTCTGACACAACGTTACGTTACATAGAGATTTTGCTCGAGTAATTTGTTTGGTATCTAATAATATATTATATTATGATTGTAACCAAGGAGATATCTCATTACCACTGTGGAAATGATAATAATGGCAGATTAATCCTTGGTTGGGTGGGTTTGTACGGTTAGAAGTAATAATGAGCTCGGTTATTTATTTTTCTAGCTGTCTTCTGTTTTATAGTGATAATATTTATTTATTTATTCAACTTACAACTATTATTATAGGTAATCTTAAACCTAATTCGATAGTGTGGCTATCAACTATCATATTCGTAACACAGGTTTTTTTAAATATTCAAAACGAGATCATGACATGAAATTAATCTACTGCTAAAACAGGACAAAATATTAAAAAATAATAATTATCAATTAAAAAGTATCTACTCAATTAGCTATCTAATTACTTAACAATGGTATTATCGGTATAACAGACATAATAAAAAGTAAGACTAACTTAACATCTAGAAATAAAAAACACTCTCTTTTTAATTGTAGTCATAGGACTAACACCCTTATTGACTTACGTTTAAGTGAAATAAAAACCTAAGTCACCATGTATCAATGTTAGGGATGCTGCCCCGATGGGCATCCGTCGTTCTTGGGTGCAATTACCAGATCGCTCAAAGTGTTTTTCATTTGGAACTTTTCAGTAAAATCAAAATCAAAATATTTTTATTTCACATTGGCCTACATGGGCACTTATAAAACATCGATAAAAAGGTGCACGGTTCGGGTTGGTCGTTTCCTATGGAGAAGAACCGGCAAGAAACTCCATGGTTACTGTTTTAAAATGATTTGATTTTACAATATTATCATGTTACAGCATTAGTACTTAAGCATGGGGGGACAGCATAGGCCCGACAGTAAGTCGTTGCTTACTATACAAAAAACGGAAAACAAGATAAGAGGTTAACAAAAGTTAACACGCATCTAGGAATCTACAAGGCCTGCACTGTTCACACAGTAGCAGCCTGGGCTTTGGAAGTTGGTCGTGTGATACCCGTGCCTCAGAATGGTCGTTAAGTCGTTGATCTCGACTATCAATTGTAGATCTTTGACTACAAGTTATGACTATACAGGGTTATTTGTAAAACACCAGTAACCTCTTAAGAGGTCATTGTACTCATCATTATGAACAACTTTTACTATGGGACCAAACCTGAAATCGCGAAAAAAAAATCAGCTGTTCTCTACATTTTGACGAGTTAATCGATCATAAATGTAGGGATCAGCTGATTTTTTTTTCGCGATTTCAGGTATGGTCCCATAGTAAAAGTTGTTCATAATGATGAGTACAATGACCTCTTAAGAGGTTAATGGTGTTTTACAAATAACCCTGTATAAGAGTATTAGGGAAACCTGGTGATTCCTGCATTCTAATGTACTTGCACAAGTGCCTTTGTGATCCAAAATAATACCGGCTCGTTGTGTTGTCTAGTGGTCGCAAGCGGGACTGCTGAGCATGAGGTCCTGGGTTATTGGGTTTTTTCATCAGAGATATCTCAGTAGCAGTCACGGAGTCATTCACTTCATTTATGCCCGGTTGATAGCAAGAGGCTCGCCCCCTATTACATGAGACTTAAACATAACCCGCGAAATGTGAGTGCGCCTTTATGCACACCTCTGAGCCAGTTTTTACTTTTATTCGAAAGTATTTTCAAACTACTACTACTAGCCTCGCTCCCTATAACATGGGTCTTAAACATAACAGGCGAAAAGTGGGTGTATTATTAGGTACACTTATGCCTAACCCTTCGGAGATTACAAGCTTAATGTTATGTTATGTTATTCCAAGTTTTTTTGTCGAATCTTCAAATTTCCATCACCCCAAGGTCATTCAACTTTGTTTTTAGCTATCTTTCAAAAGGGTTTGAAAACTGAAACAATACCTACAGTGTACTATAATAATAGAAACACAAATAAAGGTAAAACAATCAAGGATAGCGTGTGAAAGACTCATTAGGAACCGTCTATTTACTGGGACATAATAACACAGACGGCCGGATTTAGGATTCCCTGGTCGGATTTAGGTTTTGTTGGTTTATTTGTCAAGTTATGTTAGACGAAGTTTTGTTCTACTTAGATTGAATTTTCTTTGTTTGTTACTAAGGATCTATCACGGTGTTTGGTTGACACTTAGTGGTGAGGTTTATTTTGAGTTTAGTTTGAATTTACGGCTTTAGTCGCCAGCAAATAAAGTTACCACAAACAAAGTCATATTTCTCCAATTGATTTTAAAGCATAAAATGTTGTGGTTAAGTTCAAAATCGAAGTAGAAAATTTGACCGTTTGTGGTTTGATGCGCTGGCGACTGTACAACCCAGTTAACTGACGGTACTTTTCACCCTTATGCCCTTAGTATTAAGGTTGAAAAGTGGTCGACCATCTGTGAACCCTGTACGGACGGACGGAAATTCACACCTTTTCCCCATCTTTTTCTTCTTCATTCACTTCTACAGCTTTTTTTTAATAGCCTGTACTGTCCCACTGCTGGGCAAGGGCCTCCCCCAATTCCTTCCATGTGCTCTTTTCCCGTGCCTTCTCGAACCAGTTCTCGCGGTACGCGTCCAGTTCGTCTCGCCACCTCTATCTGGGCCGGCCTCGGCGGTGCCGATCGTCTTCCGGCAACTATCGTGTGACGTGACCCGCCCAATCCCATAGAGTTTAGACCTTCATGCTTCCATAAAACCACAGCAGTCACGTTTGTTTAATATTTGTATTTTGATTACTTAAGATATAGCACTTAGCCGTGTCGACGGCGCGTTCGTGTTCCACGCGCGCCTCAAAGAGATGTCAGCAAACAGGAGGGGCCCGCAAAGGCCGATGCCTGCCAGGGCTGCGGGACTGTTCGAAAGAGATACCGCGGCCCTGGAACATAAAGGGCAAAAGAAGGAACATGGGTGGTTTTTAGTCAGTAAGAGTCTGACCCAGAGCGGGAGGAGTCATTTGATGATTTCCCAACCGAAAAAAAAAAAAAAAATATAGCACTTAATACATCGTGCAGATGCATTTTCAGCAGCCAATAAAATTTGGAGCTCGTAAAACCATTTCTAACGTAAGAACGACTGAATTCAAACACATTATTAACTGAAACTGGATTGTTGGTCGAGTGGTCGTAAGCGCGACTGCTGAGCCATAGGCCTGGATCGATTTCCAGGTCGGGCAAAGTGATATTAGGTTTTACCAGTGGCGAAGGTTCCATACAAATCCCGAAGCTTCCCTTTAAAATGGCATAGTAGTATTCAGTAGACAAATAATATAATCACATTAAATATTATGTAGTCCGGCTTACCTCTTACAAAAATTGACCCTTCGCCACTGGGTTTTACCGTCAGAAATTTCTTAGTAGCAGCCACGGAGTCTGGATCTGTGCCCGGTCGATGGCAATAGGCTCACCCCCTATTACGTTGGACTTAAACAACTGCTTGACCCTTTCAAAGTATTTCATATTTCCAAAACACTTTTACGTCATCATTATCGGTGATAGATCGACACTTTGTCTAGGCCCTCAGGTCTTTAATTTCAAGAACCCTCCCCGTTATAAATAACTGTTGACGGCTAAATCATAGCTAAGTAAAAAATAACTGGCTCATACATCACGTGAGCTAAGGTAATAAAATGGAACAGTTAAAATAATTTAACTGCTAACAACTGCGATAACTGTCAACTGTTGTTTTTAATGTTTAGTTATTTGTATTTGTTGCTGTCAATTAGTTCGCTGTTTTTTTTATTACTTATTTGGGTATGAAAACTCAAGTCTTTAGGCTGTAGTTGTCCAGCAATTCTTGCACAGACAAGAAGAGAGCCCAAGGAGAAAGCAGCCGAGCGAACGCTTGACTGAAGTTCTGAAAAAAAACCGTTCTTCGTGAAACGTTGCACAAGGTGTCAGTTTCTCGCCTATATATCAGTCTCCTTCTAAAACATTTTTTTGAGACAAACCCGCTATTCTATTCCCAAACCACTGCAACTCCTGAAAGCCAGAATCAACATTGGCGACTACCAGAAAAGCGCCAAGACAGTGAAGCTCGACTTTTCTGATTAATTTCGTTGTGGGATCCAAGTCATCTAAATTGTTTCTCTGGGACTTCGTCGAGCTTCGTCGGCTTGACCCCTATTCTATTCAATACATCTGTTAGCACTGGGTTTTGGTGTGTTACATTGAGTCTAACAGTTATTCGAGATTTTACACCCATTTTTTCCATAGAATTACTTATTACAAAACTTTTCATAGGGAACCCACACGCAAAATACTCAACAGAACCGTAGGTACTGTTTTAGTCAACGGTTATTACAATCAAAAACTTATAAAGAACTATTTCTTTCCATAATAGACCATTCGCTACCGTGTTATTATTTTGTATTCAGAAACTATTGTATGAATACAAAATACAACTTTGATACAAATGATTGATTGAAAAATTATGAAGGATTTCTGTGAGTTTCCTGAAAGTGTTGAAATTACTGTAATCAAGGTCGAAAAAATGAAATTATAGCTGTAGAAAGAAACGATAAAGGTTTTATTAAAACATTAAAACCAAAACAGAGACTAATTAAAAAAAAAAAGTGAACGTGAGTTTGTATGCATGTTATGCCTTTACGGATTTCGACAAGAGACAAGAGGCATACTAATAGGTCATTAGATATATTCCTATCATCGTATAATTATATAATTTATCTTTTTTTTTCACTTCCTCTTTGTTGTTCTGGTCGCAATCGCGACTGCTGAGCATGAGGTCCTGGGTTCGATTCCCAGGTCAGACAAATAGGAATTTCTCAATAGCAGCCACGGAATCTGGATCTGTCCCCCGTTTGATATCAATAGGCTCGCCCCCTGTTTCATGGGACGTACACATAACTGGCGAAATATGGGTATACTATTAGGTACACCTCTGCCTCACCCTTCGGGGATTACAGGCGTGATGTTACGTAGGTAATTATATTTTTTTCCATCGCGTGGAACAATTTCAACCTCCACGCGACCGAAACCTCATTCAAAAGCCAATTTAAAAGTGATATAATATGAAAAAAGATCAGAGCAAACAAGACGTGAATTTATTGACGGGCTTTAATCAAATTAATTTCTTTGCAAGCCGCTACTGCTATGAAAAAGGAGAAATAAAATACTTAATTGAATTTTGATCTGGCACAAGGAAAGCTTCCTTATTAATAAACCAGTCGTTTTATAAATCTCACTCAAGGAAACATCATGGCATATGATTTTACCAAGGATACATAACAAATAAATATATAAATCATCATAACCCCAGATAGTACTGGGTAATACGATATCCCTGGTAAGACTGGTTGTCAGACTTTCGGGCCACTGACTACCTGAAACGACTGCCAAAGATCTACAAATGACTGCTGGGACCAACGGCTTTACGTGCTTTCAGCACGGAGGAAACTCGGTATGTAATGGGTGGTCACCCATCCACAGACCAACCTAGGCAAGCAAGGCTTAACCTGAAGATTGACCCGAGCGGCTGTTATTATTAAGCTCCTCGAATCATTCAGAATATGATTGTTTTTCTTTGCTCACAACTGAGCAGAGACCTTCCCCATGTCCTTCCAGTAATTATACTATTTCTTGATTAAGCGGGTTTACGGTATTTAAATAAACAGCTGTTTCATATAAAAATGCAATACTTACCTACACAGTCAAAATGTATGGAACAGCATTTTAAAAAAAATAATTGATCCAAAATTTAACCCTGGAATCCATAATAAAAGTTTGTTACGATGTTTTTTGTCAATAACATAATATAGACAACGTAACTACTACTTTAAGGTTTTCAAAATAAGACATTATTTACTTAAAAACTTGTTTGAATAAATATTTAACAATAATAAGCCAACACAAACCTGGTGGCAGAGTTTATATACCGCCCATGGGCCTCTGTCTCGGCTTAACATGCCGTCGAGAAATATCTCCCAGACAAGTTTAGTTTCCTCACGATGTTTTCCTTTACCGGAGCTAGACTTTATAATTTTCTGCACAAACTTTTATTCAGTTTTATTCCCTCCGATCACAAAGTTCGTTACAAAATATCAAAGCGAAATGCAAATGGCCGCCAAAGTTTTTGCCTCACACATTTCCTTTATAAAGTAAAGATTTTATTTATGTATTAGCTTTTACCGCGGCTTCACCGTTCATAAATCATTTAGACACAAGTCAGGCATCCTACGACCTAGATACAATGAAGTCTAGTTCATCTAACTTTTTCTAGAATTATTTATTTGAGACGTGCATTGACTGGATAAAGTTGAGGTGGGAAGACTTTTTTGTTCTAGATATATTTCCATCTAGATAGAGCATGTTTGCCTAGGTGTTCCATTATTCTCGTACCATTTTTTTGTTATCAGTCTTCGGGTCCATTGTTAGTTTTTTTGGATAGTAGCGAGTGAAATATTGGCTACCTGTCCAACAAAATTGACATTTTACGCATTACCCACATTTATTACATCTTCAGGTATTTTATTTATTTCATAGTGATAGTTTGAAAAGATAGATTGCTTTTTACGGTTCGTAGAATTAATTTAGTTTTACAAGGTGTGGGTTTTTAAGCTAAATAATCTGTTTCAGTTTGCAGTACTTCTTTTGGGTTATGGAAATTGTAAGGTTAACTAAGGACACTAAAACTTATGATAACACTGTTTAAAACTGCTGGGAGCTCAAAATGATAAACAATCACGGAAGATATCCCGTATGTGACAGTATAAATTTATGATAACACTAGTTTTTGCCCGCGGCTTCGCTCGCGTTAATTTAGAATTTGACAATCAATTCGGATGTACTCTGCTTGTAATAATATTATTCAATCATGATTGGAAAGACACGTGGCGCCATCTATTATCATAAGAACGTTACTGTTGTTTTCCCCGGGAACAGTACTTTTTTTCGGGATGAAAGGTGTATTATGTCCGTTTCTGTACACCTGACAACGTATATGCAAAATTTCACGATAATCTGTTCAGTGGTTTAGGCATGAAAAAGTAACAAACAAACAAACAAACTTACTTTCGCAATTAGAATATTACTTAGGATTAGGATTTGAATTTATTATTTCATCTATTTATCAATTTAAAATTTAATTACATTTTTAAATATTTTTTTATTTTTTAAGTGGGACATCTTTAATCTAAATATTAATTATTTACAAACTACAAAACTATAATAGAAATAAATATGTACAAGTATAAAAGGGTTACAGGGCGTCCAAAAATATTTTTTAAATATTAATTTAAAAAATATATAAAAAACATTTAAACACTCGTATCTCGGAAATAGGGTCCAAGCTACCGCCGCAGTCAAGGCTCCAGAGAGACAAACAATTTTTTTTTTATGTTTAAAGTGCCTACTCTTGACCTCAATCTAGTCCTGACGACATAGATGAGGTCGACGAATAACTTTATTATTAGTATTATACTAATTCTGGCAAAGTTCTGTAATAACAGAATACAAAATTTTCGTGCGAGTTACATGAAGAAGAAACATAAATACTGTCTTTAAATTGTTAGAGAATGTGGGAAATTTGGGTGGTCAACTTTTGTTAACCTCTTATCTTGCAAACACGACTTATTTTCGGGCCTATGCTGTCCCCCCATACTTAAGTGCTAATGCTGTAACATGCATGATATTATTGTAAAACCAAATCATTTTAAAGTAACCATGGAGTTTCTTTCCGGTTCTTCTCCATAGGAAACGACCAACCCGAACCGTGCACCTTTTTTGTCGACGTTTCATCAGTGATTTTGTAAGTTGATTTTTGATTTAAGAGAAAAAAAGTACAGATATGTTTAACAGAAACTGTAGAAAACTTCACCTGTTTTTACGTAATGCGTTAGTTCCTAGTGTATGAAACAAACATATTATATCAATTTTAGTGCCCGTTTAGAATCGCAATAGAAGAGCAAATGGTACTTGAACCGCCAAGGATATCATTATCAGAATAAAAATCACGTTAGGAACCATGTATGACTCCTAAATGTCTGTTTTATTTTGAAGTTATAGTGTTCTATTGCTTATATTAAGAATCAAGGCCAGAAGGCACGCGGCGACGACCTCTCGCGTCCGGCCCGGGTTTAATTAATGATCCGGAGCGAGAGGGAATGGGAAGCCGTCACCTCCTTCTGCGAAGCAGTCATGCTAGCGAAGGAGGTGGCGAAACGTGAGAGGGAGAGAACCTCAAATCCCAGCCGCCGCGGGAGACACCCCGGGCGTCGGTGGCCACGTGGTGGCTCCCGGTCATCGTAGACGTGAGCTTGTGGACGGTGAGTAATGGGGTAGGTCGACATGCCGTGTTGACGGCGCGTTCGTGTTCCACGTGCGCCTCAAAGAGATGTCGGCAAACAGGAAGGGGCCCCCAACGGCCGATGCCTGTCGGGGCTGCGGGACTGTTCGAAAGAGATACCACGGTCCTGGAACACAAAGGGTAATGAAGGAACATGGATGGGTTTTAGTCAGTACAAGTCTGACACTCCCTTCCGCTCTGCCCAGAGCGGGAGGGCTCATTTGATGATTTCCCAAAAAAAAACAGCCAGAAGGCATAGATTTGGTTTTAGATATTTTTGAGTAGGTAATAAGACGACCGTGAAAGTCATTCTAGGTAACCTCATCATCTGTCTAGCCTTTTCCCAATTCTGTTAGGGTCGGTTTCCAGCTGGACCGCATGCAGCTGAATACCAGTATTTTCTATGTAGCGACTGCCTATCTGACTTTCACAGCCCTGTTTGTTCAGGGTAATTCGATACTTCCTGGTACTTAAGACATTCATTCATTCTAGGAAAACTTTTTTCCTTCAACAAAAAAGTTTTGCAGTGTAAAATTTGCAAACCCCGTCTTTAGAAACACATTACTTTCCAATCATTGAACCCCTTTTCCACAAAAGTAACAGTTTATTGTCCCATTATAATTTGTCGAATTATTATTTATGAAAAATGAAAACAATAAAAAAAATTATAACTGAAAAATAAATCATATGCCAGTTGATTCGTCAACCCCTTTTCAATAATAGTAATAGTTTATTGTTTTATTTTAATGCTGTTTTTAACCATAATCGACCTAAACTACTGATTCTTCCCGTTTTTTTTAAAAAATACTTACTTATTTTAATACTAGTTCCAAATCTACCTTTTTGGCTGGTCTAATTAACTGTGAGATTTCATTATTGATCCGAAAAGTCATTATCTAGAAGCATCAAGCGTTAACGTTAGAAATAAAGATCACATTACCTCATTCAAAACACAATCAAATCACTCGCGAACATTAAAACTCTTTTATGTGCGACTAAAATGTCGCATGACGAGGGACTAACATTTAACAACATTAAAGGTTACATTTTAGTGCCCCTACTATAAAACGTGGCCCGGTTTTATCCCCTGCAAGAATAACTGAGCTTAGCGTTATAAAAATAAAGGACTAAGGGCTCTTATAACCCGTTGACGTGCGGTTTTTAGACGCGAGTGGTCGCGATTTAAGTAAACGTCAGCAGAACGTAATTATGTGTTCTGTTATTTTTCTCCTCGTGGATAAAAATGTTTACCTTTTCGTCTTCAAGTGTGTTCATAGCACACTGTTTGTTTGAAGTAATGAATAACTCAGTATTTTCAAAAAGTAGGTACTTGTTTGTTCACAAAAAGCTTACTTAACAATTTTCCAATCGAGAATCACGTAGAAAAAGTAAAAACTTTAATGCTGACCCAAAAAAAAAACAAAACTATACAAGATTACACGGATAAAAACCTTTCCATTTTTTACAGAATAGGCACCAGACAAAACACATAACGTTAGTCAAAAGTCGCTGTAAATTATGGCGTGTAATTTTCTCGCGACCAACAGTCTGCTTAAGCCCTAAAATAAAATAACCTCTTTTATTTTAAATTTCCATTCGCAAAGTGTCTGTGTCCTCACGTCTGAAACATTCACCGTGTTAATATTAGCCGTTGAAAAAATCCTTTATCTCCGTGAAAAAATCGGGTTTCGTGAGTCTAGTCTAGACCTTTTTGTGGCTAAAATTACATCTCTTTTAATTTATTTGAGCTCTTTGTTTTTTTAATGTAGGTCAGTGGTAAGGTGGTGAGGCGTTTTTGTATTTTTTTTTTAATTGTTGCTTTAGTCTGGATTTCGGGACTGGTTAGCTGTTTTAGGATCTCTGATTATGATTATATTTCACCTTAATAATTATGTGTTTTTTGTGTTATTATGTGTTATGTGGATTAATTTTCTGAACGTGAATAATTATGAATGTAGGTACTTATATGGATCTTGTGAAATCTGAATTAAATTTATTTATTTTATTTTATGTCTATGTTAATTATGTCTATCAGCCAAAACGGGGAAGAACTGAAACCTATTGGTAAAAACGAGTGATAAAATCCCTAGAACAATAACTTTATTAGATTCGATCGTGAAATCGAAAAAGGTATAAGACTACAACATCACAGGGGGAACATTTGCCTACATGAACGATACTAAAATGTGATCGCAAAGGTACTTTTGACAAAATAACTGGCTAACGATAAAATCTAAGCTTTTATTCTTCCATTGCCAGTCTAATTTAGATATAAATCGAGTATTTTAGCCCTACTTTTACTCGAAAACACAGAAAATGTAAATCAAAGAAGAATTATTCGACTTCCATTCTTGACCTACATTCACAATTTTGGCAAATTCACGTAAAATTACATCGACGATTCAGAAAAGTTTTGCTCAATTTTCTATAAGAGTTTTTGTTCGGCATCGGTTCCAAGACAGCAGATAAAACTACTTAAAAACTTCTTGGCAGGTGAAAAAAATATTGCCACTATTCTTTAAGGTTTATAAAGCTCTGCATAAGGTTCTGAATTGCACAGAAATTTTTGCGTTTGTTTTAGTGAAGGGCAGTAAAGGGCTATTTGAGAAAAAAAAAATTACTTGGGGAAAAAGTTGAAGTGTTTTTTGGCAATAATAAATGAAGATGATAAGAAAGTTTTTGTCAGTTATTGATGATACTTCGGTTTAATTGGGCTTGTGAAATAAGGTTTCTCTACTGTGAAACTGAACTGAATCATTAGTCATTCATTACCATTACAACTGCCTCTAGTGGTCGCAAGCGCGACTGCTGAGCATGAGGTCCTGGTTTCGATTCTTAGGTCGAGCAAACTGTTATTAGATTTTTCCATCAGGAATTTCTCAGTAGCAGCCATGGATCGGGACGGACAATAGGCTCGCTCCCTATAACATGGGACTTAAATATAACTGAGAAATGTGGATGTACTATTAGGTACACCTCTGCCTAACCCTTTGGGGATTACAGGCGTGATGATATGTTAAGTTAACATTACAAATCGATGAAGGCAATAATCATTCATAGTGTTCCGCATGAGAAATACGGCGCTCTTCGTCAGATATTACCTCCGAGAATTATGTACCTAAGTCTTGAAACTTTTAAGTGTGAAACAAGTTGTTTTAAGTACCTTGTAGACATCCTTGTGAAATACATTGTACTTCTGATAAAAATGTTAAAACACAGCAGTGCAAAAATTCAGTGTCTTTGGTATTTATTTCTTTGCAAACCTTCATTCAATACTAACTATAACAAAATACAGCTACATTGTCCAATTTGGTGCTTAATGGTAAATAACTTGTAACTTAGCTGTAGGTTATATGTTATAATATTATATACTTATTATGAAAAACTTTTACTTAACTTTTTTAATCGGATTTTATTACCAATTTCAAGGGTTTTAATTTTTCTTGCACTTATTATAAAATAAAAGTAGCCTAAGTTACTCCTTATAACACCAGCTCTCTGCAAGTCAAAGTGCCGTCAAAATCAGTCCAGCCATTTCGGAGATAAGCCGGAACAAACAGACAAACGAACATACAAAACTCGAAAAAAAAAATGAAAATTTCATATGCATTCAGTAAAAACCTGGTATTTTAATATTACAAACAGATACTTAATTTTTTATTTATTAAGTTTTTCTTTGTGTTTGGTAACAACTATGTAAAAAGGGAATCATTGGTAGCAGTGTCCACCTCTCATCTGGAAGACATTCCACATAATGGTAAAATATCAAAATAATACAACTTCTCTCCTCTTTTTCAGAAGAGAAGTCAAAGACCACAGAGCCCAAGCCAGAGGAGCAGGCAGCGACAAAGATCCAGGCAGCGTTCCGCGGGCACAGGACGAGGAAGTCGATGAGCATGAAGACCAGCAAGCCTCAACAGCAGCCGCAGCAGCAGCCCCAGCAGAAGCAGCAGCAGCAGCCGGAGCCGATGCCGACCAAGGCTGAGCTGGAGGCGGAGTTCAGGGCTGACGATAAAGGTTGGTGGAATTTGAACCTTATAAACTGTGAGACAATACTGTCAATTCTTTTGAGTATATGGTCTTCGAGTCGGAATGGTCTAGTCCAGGGGTGTCCAACATAATTTTATGGAGGGCCAAGTTTAATATTTTTGTAACCGTAGCGGGCCAAAATAAATGCAAAGTGACCTTTAAATTAAAATAAAACAAACTTCGTCGGACTAGACTACGATAATGCGGTCTGCATTGGCGGGTAGATGAGGTGGGGCGGTTGGGTAAAAATGTTCGCGGAATATTTATTGATGTCTTATAAAGTTTTAAATAGCTTGCGGGCCGGATGAAAGACCTATGCGGGCCGCTAGGTGGCCCGGGGGCCATATGTTAGGCGGGCCTGGTCTAGTCCAACTACGTCAAGTGAACTGAAGCATTATAATAATTGCCATTAGTCAGCTCTGTAGCTAATTAGTGTAAAACAGAGTGCAACAAAAACATTAACAACATTGGGATATACGGAGTGGAAAGGACGCCGACTTGAAAACGGTTACCACATATTCAGTACATCATTCTGAGCCCTACCACATAGAAATGTTTCATAGGTAATTACAAAAAAAAAATAACTGTTTCCTACAAAAGTGCAAGACCTACACGGTCAAAATGTATAGAACAGGAGATTTTTTTTAAATTGATCCATGAAAAATTTCTATGTGCTGAGATGTAGGCTCAGAATTCCACCCTGTATGACTTTGCGATAACGTATCGTGCTTTTTGGTTTGAGAGGCTGACGACCCGAAATATTTTTAACCTCCCTTTATGATTTGAAAGGATTTTGTTTTCGATGTGCTAACTTAATAGATAGTTTAAATCAATCAACTTTTATAAATAAAATACAGATGCCAGCACATTAAGCTACCGGAAACTGTAAGTTTCCCAATCAACCTTGAAACTAATGCTTCAGTGATAAAGTTGAAAATCGATTAAAGAAATTTGACTGATTGTAGTAGCTTGATGTGCTGCTAACTTTCGTAAATAAAACAGCACAAAGCTGATTAGGCCATAATAAGCAACTTGATTTCAGGGTGTGTTCTTCAAATCTAGCGGTTGCCCTAATCTAAATACTTACTTATTCGAGAGACGTCTTTGCTGTCTAACTAAGATTGTTCTCTGAATCTTTCTTTGTCATCAAGGGCATTGATTGATTAAATTGCCTACGAGACTTGCAAAGATCTAGGATTCTAGGACTGTCGCAAAAAGGGCAATACCTACGAGTATGTCAAAGGTTTCTTTAGGAGGCTCATTTGAATATTTACACAATGCGTGGCTTAGGTTGGTAGATTAAAAAAGGTAGGAACTTCACTGATACTTTTTGTTCATTTACCGGTAGTCTCGTAGTGGTGGTTATTTTTTTTAGATATATATTTGGTACCCTATCACAATAGTCTTATTTAACCCAAAGTTAGACTGGTAGAGAATGACTTGTGGCATTAAGTCCGCCTACCACTATTGTACGTAAAGTTTAAATAAATAAATAATACTTTTTGTTCATTTACCAACAGTTTCGTAATAGTGGAGTTTTTGTAGATGACAGGAGAATAAACAAACAGTAAATAAATAAGTAGTTTCAAACTAGAAGAAAAGCACTCTGTGTTGTCAATGGTCAACAATGAAATCGAAATTATAACTACTATTATTAAGATCACATGCCACTTTTACGATTTTTTCATCTTTAGAAAAGTTTTAATTAAAACAGTAAAGTAATTACGCGATTGGCAACACACACTACAAACTAAGTACAGACACATTAGAATAATAATAATATCGGTGGCATAAAAACACTCGCTACATTTTCTTCACGTAAATATATTTATGTTCGGGCCACTGTTCTTTTCAATTTACACCAGGAACTAGTTGACAGTAACAATCTTCAGAATCCTCCATTTTGTTTTCCATTCGTAAATCAGCGACGCTCACAGTAAACACTCCTATTTTTCTTATCTTAATTTATTGTTTCCTATAGTTGGAAGAGGATCAACTTTAGTATTAGGTTTTATTGCCTTAAAATGAAATTAAATAGTGGAATTTTCATCCTACAAGGAAAAGTGTGAATAATCATAGAATAGATTATGTCCTAAGTGGATAATATTTGGGATATAAAGCCTGATTATTTTTTATTCAGACAGAGTACAGAAGATACTCTCTGTCTGAAGTATAGAAGGAAAATGTCGTGAGGAAAGTTTTGAGGATGAATGTGGATGGGTATAAGAGTAGAGAAAGACCAAAGAGACGACGAATGGACTGTGTGAAGGATGATATAGTAAAAAAGGAAGTGTCTGATGAGATGACAAGTAATAGAGAAGTATGGAAGAAGGAGACACGCTGCGCCGACCCCAAATGAATTGGAAGAAGGGCAGCAGAATTATGACAGAGTACATGGTTTTATTCAATTTTGCTTCATCTTCTTTTAGACCCGGTTCAGTCCTAGTTAAGTTTTGTCCAAGCAGTAAGTAACAGCATCAACAGCTGTCATTCGCTTAGTCCTTATCCTGGAATGTGCAATTATTGTGCATGATAGACAGAAAAAAAGGTGGGACTTGTCCTGTAACGGCCTGGGACACTAGCACCTCAATAAAAATCAGATAAGTATTGTCAATGAAATCTATACAAAGTTTTTAAAGAGGTAAAGTATATATGTTTGTTAGTTTAGATGTTAGGGGGTAATCTTCGGAATTAATGATTGGATTTCGAAAATTCTTTCACTAATGTGAAGTTACATTATCCCCGAGTGTCAAAGGCTATATTTGAAACGTTCTCGCTGCGTAATGTACTGGCCATAACGGAAGCGAAGCATAAGCTAGTTCTCAATATCCTAACTAATATATATCTACTATATAAAAATAAGTCGGGTTTTCCTTCCTGAACGCACGAACCGATTTCCACGGTTTTGCATTCGTTGGAAAGGTCTCGGGCTCCGTGAGAAAATTCAGGAAAATTAGGGTAGGTAGCGTAGGTAGGGTAGTGAAAGTAGTAGGTAGGAAAACATGCATTGCAACGCATGCCGGGCACAGCTAGTTGTATATAATTATTAGAAATGTGAAAGTAAGTTTGTTTGTTACCTTTTCACGCCTAAACCACTGAACCGATCGTCCTGAAATTTTGCATATACGTTGTCAGGTGAACAGAAACGGACATAGGGTACCTTTCATCCCGAAAAAAAGTACTGTTCCCGAGGAAAACAACAATAATGTTCTTATGTGGTAATAGATGGCGCCACGTGTCTTTCGAATCATGATTGAATTGTATTATTACAAATAGAATACTGATTGTCAAATTCTAAATTAACACGAGCGAAGCCGCGAGCAATAGGTAGTATTTAATAAATGAAGGCTGGTTATTATATAACAGTAACAGGACGCGAGTTAATAAATCTTTGCGAACCTTGTTTAACAATGATTGATGACGGTACTTTTCATTGTGTTATTGTATTAGGTAAGTGGTCTTTCTTTTCAATCTTAATTAATTATATCATTGCTGAGATTATGAGCTGTAATGCTGAGTAGGTAGTTCCATATTTGGATGATTTAGTTCTGAAAGTCACTAAATCCATTTTCTTGGTTTTGAGATAAGATCAGTTAAAGTGCAAAAAAAAATATTTTATGGAAATGGCAGTATAAGTAAAATTTGGAAAAAAATAAAACATTAGTTTATTGGGTAGGATATGTATATGAAGCTGTTAAAAAAACAAAATTATCATAATAATCATTAAATAATTAACTGGTAAACTCAATATCGATAAAAATGGACTTAGTGACTTTTAGAACTAAGGCATCCATTTATTTATTTATTTAACACTTCAAGCACAAAGGAGAGAGGCGGACTTAATGCCATAGGCCATAAAAAAATAACTTACTATTTAATAAATAACATAACATAACTTCACGTCTGTAATCCCCGAAGGGTAAGGCAGAGGTGTAACTTGTACACCCACATTTCGCCAGTTATGTTTAAGTCCCATGTAATAGAGGGCGAACCTATTGTCTTTATCCAGGCACAAATCCAGACTCTATAGCTCCATAGCTGCTACTCAGAAATTCCAAACGGAAAAACCAAATAACTCTTTGGCCGACCTGGAAATCCTACCCAAGACCTCATGCTTAGCAGTCTACCCAACCCAAAACAAACTCTACTCTTCATATGAAAGTTACATTGGTATGTGTAAAATTTTCCTTAAACTTGGATTCAGAGATTAGCATCCCGCCCCAAGGCTTAATAAATTGAAACTTTTTCTTGTAAATGTTATTGCGTAAAAGTTTCGAATTATTACCCCAAAATTTTGCTCTTGTATACTTCCCTCGTGGAGTTTAATTAGAGGACCTACTTGGGCTACGGGAAAATAATATCACGTTTTTTCGCATTTATTTGTTTAGGGTGTGCCCTTCTAAATGTAGTTAGGGTAATAATTAGTGTCCTAGATTAATGTTTGTCCAAGTTGTATAATGTATAATAATTACTGCCTCGTTGATCTAGTGGTCGCGTCGCTACTGCTGAGCATCTGAGGTTCTGGGTTCGATTCTCGGGTCGGGCAAAGTGTTATCGGGGTTTTCCATGCTAGAAATTTCTCAGTAGCGGCAGCAGGAGTCTAGATTTGTGCCCGGTTGCTGGCAATAGGCTCGCCCCCTACTACTTGGAACTTAAAAATAACTTGCAAAATTTGGGTGGACTATTAGGTACACCTCTGCCTAACCCTTCGGGCATTACAGGCTTGATGTTATGTGTATAATAATTATATTAAAATATGGATTTATTATTATCTTGATTTTAAGGAGATAACACAACTGCATAATAATATTCGCAAAAACATCCAAGAAACCGGAAATGGGAGACTATAATTGTCAAACAATAAGGTCGAATACCCTTTATTATGACGTAGATCGATAGATTTGTGTCTTGGGAAAAATGAGGTCAAATCATCTGGCGCAACAAGCAATAATCATTGTAAAATCATTACGATTACGCTCAATTATTTAATGTAGTTAACTTGCAATCTTATAACGCCAATTGCCTCAAACAATACACACTAGGAGAGCCAGAGTACTCGTACTAAGTAGAGGCAATAAAATTTAATTTACAACATAATTGCTAAGCTTAAGGCTTTAGTCTTAATAGTCCATTTGAAACTAAATGGCATAATTAGCCTTATTCCTGAAGTCATTACAGCTTAATTTCTATTACCTGTGTTTTGTTTAGTTAGTTAATTATTGTTAGAAATATCATCTTTAATTCTTGTCAACACATTTTTTCTAAATTAATTTTTATGGAATGAATGAGACGAACATTCGTTCGTGAGACGCTTCTAGATAATTTGAATCCACGTGCTCGCTTAAGGTTTGGTCAAATCGGCTGGTCCGCACCCTGGCCTGGCTACGGATAGGCGGACTTTGATAGATACATTATCTGTCAGAATTCAGTGACCGGAATTCGCAGACCGGTCGGTTTAACCGCACCTCGGTTACCGAACGAATGTTCGTCGTGTAACAAAATCTCGCGCAACGAATGTTCGCAAAAACAAATCGTGAAACTCAGAACTTGTATCCTCCTTACAGAAAAAGACTGTCACGTCTTACTGCACCAAAAATATCAATTTTCGCTCCAAATTTTAGCAGAAAATATTCTTGAGCAACAACTCAATAAATTGTAAATATGGCATCGTTTATACATACTAAAATGGCCGCCTATATCGAACATTTGGCAGTTTGGTCTCGAACTTAAATATTAATAGTACGGCACTGCCAAGGAGGAAAGTACCCAGAACTACCCTCAAAGCCTTACTTTCCAGTATAAGTTGACCTCGCTTTGTATAGATCTTCCACATAAAGAGAGGTCAACTTGTACGGGAAAATGTAACTTGAAGTCGTACCACGATGCTTATAAAGCTAAAACTTCTTATTTTGCACGAAGAAAATAAAGTATGCAAATAAGTATCCTAAATGTTTAGAAAAGTAGGGGATTTGAAGTCTCTGCAGGACCGTGTTTTTCTGGCTAAGAAAATCAAATTTATTTTTATTTTGAATCCTAATGACGTAGTCTTGGTTTTGTATTTTCTTATTCAGTAAAGTTCGGATTAGATTTTGGTTTAAACAAGCCAACTTGTCTATTTTCTCTCGACGATTTTAAAGAAGGTTCTATTATCACCCTCTAAGTTACACGTATATTTTCAGCGTTTGAGGTGCAGACATTTAAGAAATTACTTTATAAAACGAGTTGTGACTCCTTGGTAACTACTGCCAAAAAAATGATTTGCTTGAGAAAGTTCCAGGCAGAAGTGTTTAATTTCTAGCCCCAGACTATCATTAAAAAATAACAAATTTAATAGTAAAGAACATATCGTATGGTTAGAACAGCATCCCTGATGCGAAGGGTTCAGGAGAGTTCTAAAAGCTTATAGGTTTATTTTATAGGTTATAATGAATAAGCCTGAAATTTTTTAATTTAAATTGACTTATTTTTTGGCCAAAGAATCGGCATTGCCATCCAACGTGGCAATACTGCCAGCCTTCTGGGCACTTTTCCTGTTGACAGCGATACGTACGTTTTTTTGGACGCCCTGTAACCCTTTTTACTTGTACATATTTATTACTATTATAGTTTTGTAATTTGTAAATAATTTAATTATCTTTTATTTAATGTCATTTTTTAAATTGAATTGAATTGAGTTCATAATACCAGGCCCAGATTAATAAACCAACAATAACAAACCAGTAATATGACTAAAATAGTCCGTGATTATACCGTCATTTCCAATCCGTCTACGACCTGTCACCCACCTCCCACTACCTGACGGATCGTTTCTATTCTTAGCTGAAGTCACAAGGGCTGCTCACAAACATAACTTCACACTATATAATGTAAGGATCATTTACGCAGGGGAGTGATTTTGTCCTCGAAGATTATGAGAGTTGACGCATGTATGTATAATTAGCATAAGTAGAAATTTATGATAAATAAGCTAGCTTGGTGGCTCGGTATCAGGGTGGGTGGTAGCAACTGAATGAGAGTTACCGAGAATCGAGTAAAGTAGTGTGTGATTGAAAATCAAAATCAAAATATTTTTATTTCACATAGGCCTACATGGGCACTTATGAAACGTCGACAAAAAGGTGCACGGTTCGGGTTGGTCGTTTCCTATGGAGAAGAACCGGCAAGAAACTCCATGGTAACTCTTTTAAAATGATTAGATTTATCAATATTATCATGATACAGCATTAGGACTCAAGTATGGGGGGACAGCATAGGTCCGACAATAAGTCGTTGCTTACTACACAAAAAAAAACGGAAAACAAGATAAGAGATTAACAAAAGTTAACACACCTCTAGGAATCTACAAGGCCTACACTGAACACACATTCACAAACCATCGTTAAAAATAATCTATACAAAGGCAAGAAAATATTATATAAGACTAAATTAAACATGTGACAAAAATATTGTCATCAGTGCTGCAACTATTCTGAACAAAAGGTGTTTAAATGATTAAATTGAAGAGGCATATGCCCAGCAGTGGACTGTTGTCGGCTGATGATGATGAAGCTAGCTTGATGGGCGAATGTCACTGTGGAATCAGTTCAAACTGATTGCTAAGAACAGCATTGTCATTCGACTTATGTGCACACAATATACCATTATTATTGAACCTATGTTAAACAAATGAATAAATGACTTATGACATGTGGAGAATTTGTTAGTGAATGCCGCCGTTAGTCAACTCCTCTTCCTCTTTCTTCTTGTGGCGTACCGTGGGTCCCTCTGACATCAATAACACATGGTTTCATGGGTTTCTCTTTAGTGGATATTTCTCAACCTGTCCGTACTTTCAGCAATATCCAAAGCTGCCAAAAGGCTCTTAAACAGTATATGGTTTTTTTCTCTTAGTACTTTAATCGCCTACCTATACGAACATCGTTGTAACTATTCTAATTGAAGTGTTGTTCAAGTTAGAATATTTCTCACCTCTGCTAAGAAAACACAAAAATAAAAATCGCGAGCACAAGTCATTTGTAAGAATTCAATTTCGGAATTTAATTCATAGTTTCTCACCACTACGTAATATGTAGTAAACGTTTTTAGTGATTGTACCTAATATGAATGTATAATCTTTGCAGTCGTCATTCCTCGTGTTACTAGATACACGAGTGGCTTTGCCATGTAAGCAGTCAACAATAGTAGCCTGATGACTTCCGGGTGTCAATCATTATTTCGTTTATAAATTTTTCTTACATACTAATTACATTTTTATCAACAAAAATTATATTAAAAAAAATATTATTATGTCAGCGTAGGCGGGTTTTGTATAATCGGCTGTCAAACTTCTCATAAAACAGTCGCATACTTATTTAAATCGACGAAAAACCTTCTCCATATTAACCAGCCTGTACCCCTCACTAAATATTACATTCATTATTCAACTAGCGCAACCCACATAGACAAAGTTGGTCGCTTTCCGGGATTAAAAGTAAGTTGTGATGATTTAGGACACATCTTTGTCTCCTGGTGACAATCATAATACAATGATAAAGTTGGCACGTTCGAGGTGGACGTGATCGTGAGATACCAGATATTGCAGGTTTAATGAAAAGAGGTAAGAATGAAGTCAGTTGAAAAGAAAACTTTCTGGTATTGTGGTAAAGCTCATTCCAATTCATTGTTCACCTTGTCACTAAGGGACTGTCTCCACGAGCGAGAGAATCGCGACGATATTATCGTCGTTGCCACGTATTTCTATACACTCTCTTAGAGGCCGTCTCCACGAGCGAGAGAATCGCGGCGATAGTATCCCATACAAATACGTAATATCGCCGCGATTCTCTCGCTCGTGGAGACGGCCACTAAGAGAATTGATTCCGGTTATGTATGAGAAAATCTCGATTTTTGTCAAATCATAAGAAGAGTGCGAAGCAGGTGCACGGCCCAAAATACAGGGTGTAAACTTACCCTTCACTTAGCCGTCAACCAAGCATTATGTACAGACGCCAGCAGGTCAACCTACCCGAAACTGTCAGATTTTCTCAACCAACCTTGAACCTAATGCTTTATAGATAAAGTTGAAAATCTATTAAAGAAATTTGACAGATAGTAGTAGCTTGATGTGCTGGCGTCTTTACATCAAACTAAGTAACTTTACGCAAAAATTATTGCTGGGAAACGACTTTTTTTTTGGGTTGAAAAATCACGTTTTCCTGTAGGACTCAATGTAACGCAAAACATTGTGCTGCTTGATGCATTGAATGAATAGTATGGGTGTCGTGGAGGTGTTTAAAGTAAAAATCTTACATTGCAAACATATAATTAAAAAAAAAAACTTGTGAAAAAGTTGGAACTATTTAAGTCGCGAGTTAATAGGCTTCTTTTGGGTTAGCTTGTTCCATCGTCGAACTCATCTCTGTCCTCAGGACTAGCTTGAGGTCAAGAGTAGGCCCATTTAAAATAATAAAAAAAAAACTTTGACCTCCAATATCTCCGTAACTATGTAAAAAGTTCCCAGGTATGATCTAGAACTAAAAACCGGCCAAGTGCGAGTCGGACTCACGCACGAAGGGTTCCGTACCATTATCTATAAAAACGGCAAAAAAATCATATCTGTTGTATGGGAGCCCCCCTTAATATATTTTTTTTTAATTTTTAGTATTTGTTGCGGCAATAGTAATACATCATTTGTGAAAATTTCAGCTTTCTAGCTATCACGGTTTATGAGATACAGCCTGGACACAGACAGACAGACAGACAGACAGCGAAGTCTTAGTAATAGGGTCCCGTTTTACCCTTTGGGTACGGAACCCTAAAAAAAAATGATTGCAATGACGGGGAGAAGAAGTGATTTTCGGCTTCATTAAGGGTCTTGTTACACCCTTTATAAGCACAAAAAAAATTATAAATTCAAACACAGTTTAAATTCAGAGCATTTTATTTCGGTAAAACTATTAGAAGCTTTTTTGAATAGTCAAGAAGTCGTAGTCGGTCAGTTCAAGAAGTGAATTTTTAAGGTATTTGAATAGTATATTTACCTATTCTTTTGTTTAAAACATTTTACACAGAACCTGTCCCATTTGCTGGAGTATCCTAAGTGCCCGTTAACTTGACCTAAATAATGTCACTGATGGCGCTATTAACGTCTCCAATCTCCTAACAATTGGTCTCACTCAAACAATTTAGTCTAGCCCTATGACTATGCTGGACTATATTGTCTGCCGTTAATAAGAAAAGAACTAGAAGACCTATTCATGGCTATTGCAACAAAGGTTTTATACGTGGTGTTTTTTTTTCTCTGATTATTAAGGCTACCATTTTTCAAAAGCAGCCGGTAACAAATTGGCTCGGGGCTAAATATTAAACGCCGTACGGGTCGATCCAAGTTTAAGCTCTACGCTTGCCAAGGTCATTCTGTGCCTTGGAAAGCACGTTAAGCTGTTGATCCTGGCTGTCATTTTATAAATCTTTGATATTCAGAAGTCCGAAAGCCTGACAACCAGTTTTCGGTTACACAGTTGCCTTGTTTTGAAGGTCAGATAGGCAGTCGCTCCTTGTAAATACTAGTATTCATCTGCTGCCGGCTAAGGCCAGCGAGGGGCTCGTGGCAAAATAATAACAGCCGCTCAGATCAATCTTTAGGGTAAGCCGTGCTTGTCTAGGTTGGTCTGTGGATGGGTGACCACCCATTACATAACGAGTTTCCTCCGTGCCTCAGAAAGCACGTTAAGCCGTAGGTCCCGGCTGTCATTTGTAGATCTTTGACAGTCGTTACAGGTAGTCAGTGCCCGAAAAAGTCTGACAACCAGTCTTACCAAGGGGTATAGTATTACTCGGTACTAACTGGGTTGTGGAGGTCAGATAGGCAGTCGCTCCATGTAAAATACTGGTATTCAGTTGCATCCGGTTAGACTGGAAGCCGACCCCAACAGAGTTGGGAAAAGGCTAAGCAAATGATTTGTCTGGTAGCCAATCAGCAGTCGATGGGGAAAATCAAATCAAGACTTTTCAGTACAAGTACAAGGGACGTGCCTTTACGTGCGTTGTACAAAGGTGGCTCCAGACAGGTCTTTTAAGAGAAAACAGTGCACTCCTCGCATTTCACCACCGGTTCAGCCCCAAAGTCTGGTTATCTTTTGAAATTTTCCCCTCGACAACAAAAAAAAAACCAGCCAAGTGCGAGTCGTACACACACGCATTCATTCAACAGCTGAACTAAATTTGTTTTTCAATAGTTAATGAAAAACAAGGAACCCGGAACAAGAAACCCGCACGTATGGGTTTTTGTTTTTTTTTTTTAGTTCCAGTTCCATAGAATTGAAACAAAAAAAAATTTAAGCATTATAGCATATTTATTCTTGTAATTTTTGCATTAAAATCGTAAAGCAATTCACAGAATACATCTACCTACCAAGTTTCAACTGTGATTGATGTAACGATCACATGACGTTGTCCAGAAATAATAACCCAACCAATATAGTCAAACTGCAAATACCTATTATTTAATAAACAACTCTATTACCCTTCCAGAAAATAAAGTCTCAAGTGTCACATAATTCTTCCCAAAATATCAATTTACCTTCGCTCCAAAATATAATTTTCAGGCAAAATATCTTCCAGTTTCAGGCGAAACTCTACTAAATTCATTTACAATTTAGAGAAACATCTGCCGGAATAAATCCCGTTTGAGTCGGGATTCGGACACGTATTAGCAAAATGTCTACCTATTTTCAACGAAGATTTGTATATTTTATTCTAATTTCTGGGATACGGAAATAACTGGTATTTTGTTGTAAAGTGATTTAGGGCTCGTTATTTTGTTGAATGATACTGTTTTTTGTGAACTTCTGCTATCATTATTGTCTTAAAAGGATTCGGTTCATCGTTTTAGTCTGGAGAGTCAGTATGCTGAATCGGTACTGGACTAGTTAACATCTCTGTTTCTGAGTGATTTGTATTAATTAATAGGTACCTATTGTTACTCCAGTATTTAAATATTAAATACCTGGCCGTTATTATAATAGACTAGCTCATGCCCGCGTAGGTTCGGTAATTGCCCCACGGGATCGCACTACCGGGATAAAAAGTATCCTATGTGTTAATCCAGGTTATAAACTATCTGTGTGCCAAATTTCATCCAAATCCGGTCAGTAGTTTTTGCGTGAAAGAGTAACAAACATCCATCCATCCATACTCACAAACCAATCCATACTACAATTCGCATTTATAATATTAGTAGAATAGGTACCGTTCTTACCAAGAAATATAATGGGTGTAAAAGTACCCGTAATGAAGCTGAAAGGCATTTGTTCTCCCCGCCATTGCAATATTTTTTTTGTTCTAGACCGTACCTGGAAACCTTCTATAGTTACGGAGATATTAAGGTCAAAGTTCCAACTTTTCCACAAGGTTTTTTTATTAAGTACAAGTTTTTAATGTAAACTAAAACTACCAACAACAATGACACTACCACAATAACACATAAATACACAACAACACACATACAACAGTTACAACTACTTTACTAAAATCTCCACGATCATTACGAATAGTAAGTAAAGGGGTAATATTCGATGTATTCATCAGCACAACGTTTTAAGGGCGTAACATTGAGTCCTACCGTAGAACGTGATTTTTCATCCCAATAAAAGCGTTTCCCAGCAATAACTTTCGAGTACAGTTACTTAGTTTGATGTACATAATACTTGGTTGACGGCTTCGTGCAGGCTCCATTTACACATTGTTAAGGCATAACTTGTCTAAAACGATGAGACATCTACATGACTCCGGTTCTAAGCTTTCGGGTCAATATTTCGGCTAGCGCAGGCTATAGAAATATCAGTGTGGAAACCCCTGTACCCTTACCATAGATTATCTTGAGGTGTATCAAACAGAAACACTTATGTATGTAGTAGGTTTCAGGAGTGGGATGATTGGCAAGAAATACGTGGTTCAAACATAATTTATGAGTAGCAGCATATTGAGCAACCGAACTACCAAACATAGCAAGGTATTGAGGAAACCACATAGAAATAGGTCTGTTACAAAATGAATATTAATGGAATAGTATAATCGGCGTATGGGTTCCACTCTTGGGATATAGCCTTCTTCTCCGTGAGTCAGTATACTATTGGCTAGAGAGGCGCCACGGCGCCCTCACCTTGGAGGAAAGGAGGTGGCGGAACGTGAGAGGGTCAGAACCTCACGTCCCAGCCGCCGCGGGAGAAGCACCGGGCGTCGGGGGCCACGCCGTGATGGCTCTCGGCCGCCGTAGGCGCGGGCCTGTGGACGGTGAGTAATGGGTTAACTCGCCGTCCGTCCGTCGTATGACGACAGGCCGTGTCGACGGCGCGTTCGTGTTCCACGCGCGCCTCAAAGAGATGTCAGCAAACAGGAGGGGGCAAGGGCGTCGCTGCGGGACTGTTCGAAAGAGATACCGCGGCCCTGGAACATAAAGGGCAAAAGAAGGAACATGGGTGGTTTTTAGTCAGTAAGAGTCTGACACTCCCTTCCGCTCCGCCCAGAGCGGGAGGAGTCATTTGATGATTTCCCACCCGAAAAAAAAAGGCAGTAGACTATAATCCTGAAGGCTGTGGCGGCCGATACTTCCTCCACCATACTAAGGCAATTTGTGAGAAGACTTATACCCTAGTATTACTATGTGTGGTCCTCTCATTAATTCGTCTTTAGTTAAGTTACTAACAATAGTGTTTAAGTGCAAACCTGTTACTAACAATTTATGGATCTATGGTCCGAAATATAAAAGATTTTATTTATTATAATACACCACGGGGGTATAGACTGCGGGTTGGTCTTCGAAGTTTTGGTTCTAAGGCATGCCAGCTTCCCCAAGATGCCTTGATTCTGGTTTGAGAGCAGATGTGATGAAATAATTAAATGATAAGTAACAAAGAGTCTGCATGAGATCGAATCTACGATTTATAAGGCGTTAATCGAGGTCGTAACCAATGCACTACTACGAGTCTATATTAATGGTATCATCGATATTCTCCTGCCCCAAAACTATTTGGGGTTGGCTCAGCTTGTCGTCTCCTTCCATAATTTTCTAATAGTTATCAACAATATTAATGTTTTATGTGAAATTATTCTTCGCCAGAAAATATGTATTTAAAAGTATATTTTCTTTCTTTTGAATTGTCTAAAATAAGACTGCGGCTTAATATGTAATTTACAATGCAAGCTTTCTTTATTTCTCTCCACCAGTTTGGCTTTTTGCCAGAAGTAATTCGCCAATTTTAAAATCGACTCTAGAAAACATTTACGCTCACTTGAAAGAACGAATTAAATCTTAATGTAAGTTTAAACGTAGAAAGACTAGACAGCAATTTATTTTAAATTAAACGAAATCAGTCTTTGTCTGAAAATTCACTTACGATACAGAAAAATCCTTGTGTGAGGTCAAACACTTGTGAAAAACCATTACCAAATGTTCGAGTTCATCGCAGTCGGCAAAAAATATATGGGTACTTATATTTTTACATCTTTAATAATCTCTGTGTCCCAGTTGTGGGGACATTATAGTTTGATCATGTTGCATTTTTTATATCTTAGAAAATAACACTGCCTTGTTGGTCTAGTGGTCGCTAGAGTGCTAAGCATGAGGTCTTGGGTTCGATTCCCGGGTCGGGAAAAGTGTTTTTGAGTTTTTCCGTCTGAAATTTCTCAGTAGCAGCCACGGAGTCTGGATTTCTGCCCGGTTGATGGCAATAAGCTCGCCGCCTATTACATGGGGCATAAATATATCTGGCGAAATGTGGGTGTACAAGTTACACCTCTGCCTTACCCTTCGGGGATTACAGGCGTGATGTTATGTTGAGAATATAACTCGTGATGTCCAAGGACTAACTGACAGATACAGCTTCTAACACATAAACCTTTCACATGCAAAATCACACACATGATGCGCACACACACATGAAAAATCGTTCGTCATTAATCAAATTGTAATTTAGTGTCAAAACAATTTGTTTGGTTTTTGTACAAGATATTTTATATGATTAACTTTAGACCATGTGTTCGTGTTTTTGAGCGTATGGCAATCGGGGGATGCAGCTGAATCAGCATCAGGTGGTATACCTTGAGTTGCCATCTGGCATTATGTTGAGCTGAGGCGTTTTGGTATTAAAACCTTTGGTTATTTATTTTGTTTGTTAGTTAGTTTCAGGGTACGTTTTGTTTGAATGCCAATAAATTAATACACTTTTCTTTCTTTCATTCTAACTGTGTATGATGTCTCAATTTGAAAGAATCATACAGCAAACAATGAAATAGGCCAAGTCGATTAATTCATGACAATAATATTGTCAATACAGAGACATAAATACCCATTTGCTGAAACCCTACACGGTGAATTGGACCTAAGCAGTAGGCTTACAAGAAACATAATCATAAATACACAGTCATATTCGCAATACACACAATATTGTGCCGAGTTACTGGGATTAAGGTAGCGTTCGCATTGGTGGAGTAAGCTACTACTAGTACAGTGAATAGTGGTACAATTTCTAGTCCAATAGTAATACTCAGATGGGTATGATCCATTATGATTACGGTTTTGCTTACATTTTCATTTTGAGAATGCTTACACGTTTTGGGCTGAACTGAAATGTCATGTATATTCGTTCGATTATGAATGGGTTGGATAACATTTATTTTCCACTCATACCTTCATTTTCAGCTTGAACGATGTGTAAATTATTAACAGTTTTTACGGGTTCAAACCTGCATCGCGAAAAATGAAAATCAGCTGTTAGCTACATTTTATCGAATTAGGCAAACATATAAGTTTTAAACTGATATGATCTCTAACACTGTCATTGACGCTGAAAACGAGATACAACAAATAGCAAACATGATAAATGTCCCGTTTTCAGTGTTAATGATAAGCGAACATAAATGTATGAATCGGTTTTTTTTTTAGTGATTTCAGTCTTAATGCTATAAAAAAAATTGTTCATAATGATGACTCCTTGAGTGATTCAAAGTAATTTCAATGACACCATTTTCCCAAGAATTAATGTCACACACCGGCCAGTTGACTTTGCCAATGTTACCAAACCCTAAGTCTTAACACAGTCATGCTAGTATTAAGCTGTTCCCAGTGTAGGTGTGATTGGCACGGCTCGTCGCGCTTCATGACTTCTGTGTTTCAGTTTGATATGATTTCTCTTGATTGTACTAATTTCTGTGTTTCTTGGACACTAGTATTTCTAGGTTGTGATTATGCAGTATTTTTTCCTGAATCGTTTATGATATGCGTTTAAATTAATTTGGTTGCTGCAATTTAAATGAGACGTTGATTCCTCCACGAATTGTGAATAGGGAGAATAAAGTATTACTTACTACGTTGTGGTGTTTAACGTGAATAAAAATAAACATAGATAATAATTCAATGCAGTTATTTAAACTTTATCTATTATTCCTTTATTGATTCTTAAATAGAAATCAAATAATAATACTTAATAAAATAATAATAATAGTTAATAGGCTTCTTTTGGGTTAGCTCGTTCCATCGTCGACCTCATCTCTGTCCTCAGGACTAGCTTGAGGTCAAGAGTAGGCCCATTAAACATTTAAAAAAAAACCGGCCAAGTGCGAGTCGGACTCGCGCACGAAGGGTTCCGTACCATTATCTATAAAAACGGCAAAAAAATCATATCTGTTGTATGTATTTTTTTTAATTTTTAGTATTTGTTGTTATACAGCCTGGAGACAGACAGACAGACAGACAGACAGCGAAGTCTTAGTAATAGGGTCCCGATTTACCCTTTGGGTACGGAACCCTAAAAATGAAATAGTATGAAAGTTTGGTGTACCATTGAATTAAGAAACAAAATGAAAAACTTTTAAGTACCTAACGTTAAAAAAAAAACTATCATCATCATCAGCAGCCTACAACAGTCAACGGCTGGACATAGGCCTCCTCAATCGCCAGCCACAAAACTCGATTTTCGGCAACTCTCATCCAGTTGCTGCCAGCCACCCTGCAAAGATCGCCGCTCCACCGAGCCTGAGGTCGTCCCACCTTTCGCTTGCCGATTCGCAGTCTCCACTCAAGAACACGTCTAACCCAACGGTCATCAGTACTATGGCTAATATGGCCGGGCCATTGCCACTTCAGCTTACTTATTCAGTGAGCGAAAAAAAAATAACAGTAAAATAACCAATCCCAGAAGTAAAATACTGCATGAAAAAGTGCACCTCCAAAAATATAACTAAAAAATCCAATAAAAAAAACAATGAAATCCCATCAAAAACGATGTTACCAGTTATTATTAAAAGTTCCAATGAGGTCGAAATGTACCCGAGAAGTTGTAGAATTAACTGCCGCTAGCCAGCATTGCGATATTTTATTCAGTAGCCGGGGTCGCGAAGACCTGTCGTTAAAATAGTGGGTAAGAACCTTCTGAAACTTTGAGAACGAAATAATGTCTTTGGGGAAACTCTGTTTATTAGTAATGTAATCTTGTATCTTTTATTTAATAATAGTTTGGACTTTTATTAGAATAAGGTTAAAGTATGATGTTTTAGTGATCCTGAATTCGAGCAAAATATATTTATTTATTTAACACTTCAAGGACAAAGTACAGAGGCGGACTTTAAAAAACTTTTTTCATTTATGTTTTCGGTACTAATATGGCCAGATATTGCACAGGATAGAGAATTTTGTATGGAGAAAGGGCAGGCCTATTTCCAGCAGTCAAATAGGCTAACAGAAACAATATTTTATGTGTGTTGTATCTACTCAGTTCCGTATAGGTACGCGGTAATTTAAGGATTTACAAGAGTAACTAGCAGATCTATACTGTACTAGATCATGCTACAATATGAATCAATACCTTCAGTAGTTTAGTAAGTACAAGCTTAACCGTTGAGTGAAGCCTTAAAAAGTCGACCAAATGAACTTATGAGTTTGCTTCAAGCGGAATACCATCGTGTCGTGTTAGTAATAGAGTCCAATACTGAAAATCATTATTTAAATTGGGATTCATCAAATCCGGCCGTGTTATACACATCTGCATTCATCTGTTTTATAGTATACAAAAGTATACAGATAAGCTCTCAAGATTTTCTCACAGATATAAAATCATTTGACATTAATAGCCAACAGCGGCCAGCTATCCTCGAGACTTAATCCTTTCTCAACAAAAAATTAGAGCTCATAAGCCTCACTCCCAGCTCTTTGCAGCTCTTGGCAAAATGCCCAGAAAATATAAAGAAAGATTTGTTCAAGAAACACTAGTGATAAGTCACTAAAGACACTTTGAAAATACACTGAACTTACTATTTCCTTAACCGCCGTTACTTCTTGGCCACAATCTCAACGACACGCGTCTTGCAACAGAAATAAATATAATATGTGGTTTAGTGCATGTCACAAGTCTTCGCGACGTGACGGTACTCACATGAAGGGAACCAGTGATACCCGCACGTGGGTCTTTACCCTTACGTCGCAAGTTGCATCGCTCGGTGACGTAAGCGGCTCCTACAGCCAACAGAAAACTGCTGCCATCCTTTTTAGACCTAATCTTTCTGAACTCTTTGAAAACCTATAAGAGACAGGAAATGTTTTTTCTAAGAAACACTAAGTTGTGGGGGGTAATCGATTATCGTGATATTTTCCTCATTCCTCTGCATCACATGCCCTGTGATGCAGAGGAATGAGGTAAATGTCGTGGTCTTCATCATACCCATCCGGGAATAAGAGTAGACGAAAACCAAAGAAACGATGGATGGACTGTGTAAATGATGATTTGGCAAGAAAGGAGGTGTCTGATGAGATCACGAGTAATAGAGAAGTATGGAAGAAGACATGCTGCGCCGACCCCAAATGAATTGGGATGCGAGCAAGAGAATGATGATGATGACAAGTGACAAGTCTCCAACGAGACTGCTCAATTATCTAAGAATTTACCAGCTGCTGTAAGGCCTCGGTCACTACTTCAGGCTATATCACTTACGTCAATAAACGCGCGCGTCTTTTCTTTCCTTCGCGTGAGTTTCGTTGCTTCTCAAGTCGCGTGGAATGTTTTAAACTATTTTCTTTATTTGTTTTTTCGGCAACCGCTGTCGCAAGATTTGTGTCGCTGGAACGGGAAACTCGTAGCCATTCACAGCTCTTTGAAACTAGTGGCTCTTGGCAATAGTTTCAAAGAATGGCCCAGACAATAATAGTGAAGAGATTTGTTCTAAAACAGTTGTGATAAGTTACCAACGAGTCTTTGAAAATAACCCAAAGTAACAAATTCCTAAGCTGATTTTGTTGGCTATTTTTACTGATTTTGGCGTGGTGATTTGTGGTTTGCTCTAAAGAAATTCTTTAATTTGTTTGCATCGCAGTCGTGGTCGCAAGACACGTATTGTTTGAGCATGTAGCGGACCATTTTTAGCTCGTCAAGACGCACTTTCGGTGTAACAAATTTACAACAGCTCATTTTTAAATTTTACAGGAGAGGACTTTTAAGATTTTTTTCGCATTTATTGCCTCATTTCTGGATTACAATGTATAGTTGAAAATGGTTTGAAATGGTTTGAAATATTTATAAAATTAATTGTTTATTTTGCTTGTTATAGTTTTACGTAAAAATTTAAAAATTACGAAGGCTCCAGCGCCATCTAGTAGTATTATGGTATACTATCGCCGATGTTTTTGTTGCCCCAAGTGATGTATGGTTCAGAAACAATTTGGAATACTTAACTCGATTTTGCAATTTTGGCTAATTGATACTTTGTTGCACCGAAGATGCGCCAAAAGTTTCATAGAAATATACAAAAAGATTTATTCAAGAAACGCTAGTAGCAAGTCACCAACGAAAATATCCTGAAGTAACTAAGCATTTCCTTAGCCATCGTTAGTGTAAAAATATACTGTTTTCGTACAATGAATATTATCCAGAATTCCTTTGAGACACATGCAGAAGGCCAAGTTTGCGACGCTCGACAATAATTCTGAAAACTTTGTAGATATTAAATATTCTGAAACTTAATTTTGTCTTCCAGCGGTGTTTTATTTTATACTACAGTTTATTACATACGGTTTTGTACGTTTAGTGAATAAATCATCATCATCAATCAAAATGCATCATCATCTGCCTAGCCTTTTCTCAACTATGTTGGGGTCGGCTTCCAGTCTAACCGGATGCAGCTAAATACCAGTATTACTACTTAATACGTAAAATGCATAAATTCTTTCATAACCAGTTGATACTTGATCTCTTTCGCCAGAAATCAATGTCAATCTAAGAAAAACAAAACAGTATATCAACCCTCAATTGGTTTGTGAAAAGATTACTCTCAATACCACTCAAAGTATCTCGAAGATCTAAAGAGATTACGTAGCAAAATATTCCAAATATTGGCTCTCACCCCTAAACCGCTGGATAGTCCCAAACAAAGGGTAACGTTCAGAGGAGTACACAGGGTGAGTTTTTTAACAAGAATCAATATGGCCGTTTTCTCAGACATTGGACGGGAAAGAAGAATTGATGACAAACGATAATTAGATTGAGTCAGATAGGCAGTCACTTTATGTAAAATTGTGGTACTCAACTACATCTAATGTGACCGTAAGCCTGCCCCAACAAAATTGTGAAAGGCTAGGCCGATGATGATGAACCAATGGCGTGCCAACAATATGGCTAGCCCCAAGGGCCAGCAGAAAATAAGAAGTTCAAAAACCCTAACATCTTGAAAACTAGCAGGTTATAAGGGCAAATATAACAAAACATTGTGGTCTTTGTATTAAAAGTATTTACTTCATTCCCTAAAACAAATACTATTTCACACCAATTCTTCTTACCAAAATTAAAGACTCATCCTTTATATGATCACTAAAAGTGAGCTAAGCGGATTATAATAAGCTACCAAAATAACGACACTTCGCTCTATCCTTAAGAAGTGCTTAAGAAGAACTTGGTATATTGGATATCTATATTATCTATTTAAGTAGTAGTTCTGTTTGGGCCTTTTATTATCGTTTTCTAGGAGAATATTATTAGATTGCTTTTGTTATTTCATTTAGGTAGAATCTTGTTTTTTGTCAAAGTATAATTTGATTTAGTTAAGCTACGTTCGAGTTGTCGACATAGCTCACTGAATAAGTAAGCTGAAGACGCAATGGGCCGGTCATATTAGCCGTAGAACCGATGACTGTAGCGGTAGACGTGTTCTTGAGTGGAAACCGCGTATAGGCAAACGTAAGGTGGGACGCCCTCAGGCTCTGCGGAGTGACGATCTTCACGGGGTGGCTGGTAGCAACTGGATGAGAGTTGCTAAAAATCGGGTTGAATGGCGTGCGATTGGCGTGAGATCCAGCAGTGGACTGCTGTAGGCTGATGATGATGATGATGATGAAGCTTCGTTCATAAAATAGTTAAAAACATTGTTGATTGTAGAAAGAAGAAAGAAAGAAAATATATTTATTTAGCTTATGCCACAAGTGCACACAATATAAAACAAAAAGAATATAAGAAAATAGACTGATAAACACATTACCCTCCTTTGCGTCGCGCAGTCGGGTAAAAATAACTTAAATCTGAACAAAAAATTTAGCGTGAACACATTCTAAATCATTTCATTTCTAGTATATTATTATCTGTTTTTAGTACAACCTACTATGTGAACTATCTGTGTGTGGAAATCCACCCCTTCGCCCGTCAAGGAAACCGGAGTTTCATAACTGGCTTCCATGAAGGCTTTATTTACATCTGAACCTATTTTTTATTAAAGTATGATAAAACTGTGCTACGAATGAATATTCCTGGTTTTCAAGTTTTCTCGGAAAAAAACTTGAAGTGCATTGTATTTGTCAATTTAATACATTGTTCATTTCCATTGCTTCAATTTTATTTCACGAATTTATTTTATTTAACAAAAGATACATAAAATCTACTTTATCTACCTTTTATGACTTTTGTTCTTCCATTTCCTATGTAAATGCATGCTCCCCAACTGTCCATTTACATTGGCATTTTTTAATTCAACCAGCCCGCTGATTCATGAATTCAATTGATAATGAAGGATGTTAACAGACATATTTCAGTGGTTTTTATTCCATCCATATTGAACATTCGTGTTCTCGTTTCAGTCAGAGATCCCTTCGTTATTTTCAGATTGTTGAATTTTTCATGCATTTTTCCTTCGGTAACAAGTTGTACGCCGTGTGTAGTGTGTCGTTAATATAATATTGATAATAGTATTCTTGAAGGGAAAAATAGCATAATTATAAAGATTGCTAGTTTTTTCCCGTGGAGCTCGAAACTTATACCATTCCAGGAAAATTCAACCTGTGTGTCAAATTTCACGGAAATTCGTTCAGCCGTTAAGGCGTAAAAAGATAATCGACAGAGTGACTTTAGTATATTTTATAATGCAAAAATCTCACTTTTATCAAAAGAAAATGTAAATCATCATCAATCTTTTGCCTTTATCCCAATTCATTTGTGGTCGGCGCAGCATGTCTTCTTCTTCCCTTTTATATTACCCGTCATCTTAGCAGTCACCTCCTTTCTAGCCATATCATCCTTCACACTGATATACTAGAAAAACAAACTCCGTAAAAGTGTGTGTCAAATTTCACGGAAATCCGTTCAGGCGTTAAGGTGTAAAAAGTTATTATAAAATATGTTTCAACGTAATCTTACCAAATAGTTATTATGTTATAAGTTTATAACAGACCTCAAGAAAATTAATGTTATAATTTTATTAATTTGTGCACATGTTTTAAAATTGAAAATTGATTAAGTATTAATTTTATTTCACACATAAATTTTATACTTTTTTTTTGTGCCCTACAGGGACCGTAATTGTACTTTAGCTTTAAGCCCATTGTAAGATCTTCACACATTATGGAATGCAAATAAAGATATGAATATGAATACGAGTTAACAGACGGGCAGGTAGGCCGAGTTACTTTTGAATTAATAATACTCGTATTAGTGGATATACAAGGTAATTGGAAGCAAAAGACGTGTTCCGTCCACCGCAAGTTATATGGGACAAAGCCAAGAAGATGATGATAATATGTAGACTCCCACTCCTTTGAATTTTTAGTCTCACCCTACTAATATTATAAATGCAAAAGTTTGTGAGTATGGATGGATGGATGGATGTTTGTTACTCTTTCACGCAAAAACTACAAACCAGATTTGGATGAAATTTGGCACATAGATAGTTTATAACCTTGATTAACACATAGGATACTTTTTATCCCGGTAGTGCGATCCCGTGGGACAATTATCGAACTTACGCGGGTGAAGCCGCGGGCATGAGCTAGTATCTCATAACTGGTTCATATTCTAAATCATATTAGGTATTCCTAATTGTCTTGCATAAATCCTTTAATGCGTCCGTATTCAAATCGCAAACCCACATAAACCAGTGGTCAACAAAAACAATTCAACCGTCCCCATTAGATTTAAGGCGTATATTCCTCTGACAATTCTGCCCCTAATGCACCGTTTTGCGGCCAAACGCTCCTAAATACTGTTCCAAATACATGGAGAGGCATTCACATGAGCTCATTACCAGAATAGCCACTACGACTTCCCCTTAAATTCTAGCGTTTAATGAACGGGCACATTTTGAGCTAGCTCAACCATTGTCTCATGTGTAGGGTTAGTAATTGGATCATTGTGTTATGACAGCGCAATGTAAGGTGTGCATAGCGGGTTGATCGTTTTTGATATTCATGGTTATTGGGAGTTGGGTGGTCTGACGCTTGAGTTTATGGTCAAGCAGTAAATAATTACTGCTTAACCATAAGCTCAAGCCATGCATGGCATGCGGCTTAAGGGCATGCCACGAGCCCCGCGACGCGACAGTGCGTACTCGCGGAAACAAAAGCCGCACGCGCATATCGCTTCAGCAATACGCACGTCGCCTGTAGTTATGGACGGAGCGTTTAGATATCGAGTTGATTACATAGGATGTAATGTAGGATTTCTTGCCCAATGTTTTCTAATTACATATTTCCGAGTAGGCCTCTAATCGATTAAACAAAAAAGAGGATTAATGAACCGTAAAAAAACTTAAAAGTTTGTAATCGGATAAGTTGAAAAGAATAATATTATTAAGAAACAATCCGGTTTCAAAAAAATATAGCTATACATAATTTATTGGAGCCTTCGGGTAAAGCGAAAGTGCCTATCTGACGAAAGTTTTTGTTGACGTCAACATAACTTTTAAGGACCTCCAAATGAATTTATTTATGATGAAACATTTTCCTGTTTATCATACAAACAAACAAAAAACAACTTTTAGGCCAAAACATAAAGATCGGATTCGACTAAAATTGCGGTTAACCAGATTGGACCGGACTACGGAAAGTACTCAGACACCGATATTGACAGATAATGTACTGAATTATTTGTCAAAGTCAATAGACACAGACTATGCTTGTCCGTAGACTGTCTGCAGTAAGTTCTGATCAGTCTCCATCTTCGTCGTGTTGATGATTCCTTTAGTGTTAAATATAAGATAAGATAAGATTCCTCAAGGTGAAGGTGGAGTTGATTAGGTTTTTTTTTATCGGGAAAAATCCATCACACTATTACCAAAAAACTGCAACTCCTGAAAGCCAAAATCAACAGTGACGACTACTCGAAAAGCGCCAAGACAATGAAGCTCGGCGAACTCCCAGAGAAATAATATAACTGTCTTGGATCACGCAACGAAATTAATCAGAAAAGAATAGCTGAGGAGTAGGAATAATATATTCCACTTCTCTCAATATCAACAGGAGACATAACAAAACAAGGACAATAGACACAAATGGACACAACTGGGATATGCCCAGTTGCACAGGATGCAGGTCAGAAGGGCTGCACGTGAAGAGCCTCCCCGAGCGGAGCAGATCATAATAAAAACGCCCGGCGCACCCTGGTAACAGCTGGAACTCGGTAACGTAGAGTCCAGCTGACCAATTTTGTCAACACGATGATTCTCCGGTCGATTTAATTGCAACTTTATCTTAGATGACTTTTCATAGACTGATATTGGCTATCAATTTTTGCCCGAAGATAAAGCGACATCATTATCTTCGGGCAGCTCGGGTATAATCGGTAGATATCGTTAACTACAGATTACTGCCAAAAATGTTGACCTACTTTCTTAGACCACACACTGCGTCTGTCTGATAATATATGCCCTTATCGTTATTAATCTTCTACCTTATCCCCGCGGCTTTGCTTGCGTGACGTTTGGTTATTGTCCCCCTGGATCGTACTACCGAAAAAAATATCTTTTAAAAGAATCTCATGGATTAATCCAGGACTTATTGTTGGGCCTATGCTGTCCCCTCATACTTAAGTACTAATGCTGTAACATGATAATATTGTAAAATCAAATCATTTAAAAAAAATAACCATGGAGTTTCTTGCCGGTTCTTCTCCATAGAAAACGACTAACCCGAACCGTGCACCTTTTTGTCGACGTTTTATAAGTGCCCATGTAGACCTATGTGAAATAAAATATTTTGATTCTGATTGTGATATAAACTACCTGTGTGCCAAATTTCATTCAAGTCCCTTCAGTCGTTTCTACTAACTGTTGGCCGAAGGTTGTGACGATAGCCAATTAATCAGCTGAGCCAATCGACAGGCTTGCAGTTACGTATCTAACCTCTATGGAACTCAATTTTGCATGAAGTTATTCCATGCCCATTTAATACAATGTAATAAAACTGTCATGCATTTCTATTGTCCATGGCCGGCTTAAGGTGCATCGCAAGCCATCTCGCCCGCAGCCGTGGACCCCTAATATCGGTCATAATAAAAAGTTTCTCCCAAGTTATTTTCGTCTTGATCTCGGTAATTGTTTGATTGATTGCCTATTGTTTTCTGTACAATGTTGGAGAATTCTTTTGTTTTCTCTTAGAAAAGAATTGAAAGGCTAGTAATTGATATAGGCAATAAGTCTTGGAGTCTACCATTATGGTTTTTGTATTTTGTTCAGTGATATTTTTTCTTTCATCTATTAAACTGGAGTACTATCAATTCTTGATTTTTTCTCTATTACTCGTCATCTCAGCAGTCACCTCCTTTCTGGCCCTGTCATTCTTTACTCAGTCCATCGATCGTTTCTTTTGATCTTCCTCTATAAATATAATATCCACTGCTGAATATAAATAATTTCAATCATCTTTCCATAATATGCATAAATTATAAAGGGTGTAACAAGATTTAACGAAGCGATCATTTTTTTGTTCTGGACAGTTTTTTCATTAGTTTTTTTTATACTTGTTTTTAATTTAAGATTTTTAAAAACTCCGCGACCCCCGTACTATTAAATCCATTCACTAGCACAATGTTTTGAGTGCTTTACATTGAGTCCTACCGTAAAACGTGATTTTTTATCCCATTTCAAAGAATGCACCCAATTACCAACCACCCTGTATATCTACTCACTTCTCAAGCAATCAATGAGAACAGGGAGTCTAAAATGGCCGCTTTAGCAGAATCATAATAGGATAATAATATGAATTACGTTTAAATTCGTAAAATGGTCACAAGGTGACAATTCATAATAGTAGGTACGTCTATGACCGTTTTAAGAATTTAAACGTAATTCATATATTATCCTATTATGATTCTGCTAAAGCGGCCATTCACTCACTGAATTACATTAACAGTTATATTTAGATTTCCATTCCATCTTCACAAGATGCGGGTAGATTCACAACTTTGTTCTCAACTCCTCAAACGTAAGAGAGATTAGTTAGGAAGATATCGTTTCTTGAAACTTCAGCGCATTGTCGCAGAATATTACAGAAGGTCTGCTCCATACTATGAGCCAAAACAGGCACACGTACACATATACACGTACGTATAGAGATCTCATACAAATGACAGTCGCGAGTGCGCATCTTCTCGCTATACGTGAAGCGTGCCTACGTGTGCGTGGAGATGACAAACGAATGACAGTAGCGAGTGCGCTTGCGCTTGCACTCGCTGTACGTCCAGTGTATCTATATGTGCACGCGTTTTTCTGATTGTATGGAGTGGGTCTTCTGTACTTGTCTACTCTATACCATTGTGGAGGGTAGTCAAGTATTTTACTGAACAACAATAAGGTAATGTGTTTTATAAAATAAGTTGAGGCTCGCTTTGTGTTGGTAATTTATTAGGGGAGTTCTTTGAAGAAAGAAGGGAATTTTGATAAGTTGGGAGGAAAGATAATTCAATTTCTTAATATTTAATCATATTGTGGGTGATTTAATGAATGACCTTTATAAATTTTATCATAAGTTTGGAATATTGGGAGGCGTTCTTTCAAAGTAGTTATGCAACGCTTAACAATGACTTCGTGAAAAGACTAAAAATATTTCTCACGAAGACTAGTAGCCGAAGACAAAACAAAACAACTTGGCCATCCATACTTCTATACTCATCACCAGCATTCTCCTGCCCTTGTACCAATTTATTTGACGTCATGCACCATGTCTTCTCTTACCTTACTTCCATGTACTAACTACTACTAAAGAAACTACTACTACTGAATACTAATAATACTATAGATTAGAACGTAGCTAGTAATTCGGATATTTCTCAGTAGCAGCCACGGAATCTGAATTTGTGCCCGGTTGATGACAATAGGCTCACCCCCGATTGCATTGGACTTAAATATAACTGGCGAAATGTGGATGTACTCTTAGGAATGTACCTACACCTCTGCCTAACCCTTCGGGGATTACAGGTGTCATTTTATGTTATGTTTAGAAAGTATCTCGATGTGTCTGTTTGTCTGATGTATGAAAGGATGTATACTTTCACTTCTACACGAATATTGATAAAATAATTATGGTGCTCAAGTAGGCCATTATCTGGGTCAAGACATAAGGTAGAACATACGATACTTTTTATCCCGACACGAGCAAAACCGCGATCAGAATCTTACAAATAAATCCTCTTGACATCAGCTCTCCAATACCAAGTAACGTTTCGCAATATCTTCAAAAAGAAATCGTGTCACGAATACTTCCAGCTCAATTCAATCGTTGGTAGCATCGAATCAGAATTTCGAGTGAATCTCGTAATACCACTCAAAGAAAATAAATAACAAACGAGAAACCAATCCTTTGCGGTTCGTTATCGAGTTGATAACTATTCCATAAGTAGATAACCAATATTTTTGCCCTAACATAGAACAAAAATGTGTAGCAGTGAATATTTCACACAAACACGTAAATGCCTAAAGAGTCGGATCGTTATACTTACAAATTAAATTCAGTCAAGGCTTTCCACTGATTGAATCAGCAGTGATAGCCTGGTGGTGTCCGACTGCCAAGTCACAGGTCTCAAGATCGAACACAAGACCTCTGATTTTTCGGATTCATGTACGTATTGTATAATTTTTACTTCGGTGAAGGAAATCAGTATGCCTGAGAGATATTTCTCGACGGCATGTAAAGCTAAGTCTGACACCAGGTTAGACACTAACCACACGATAAAAAGAAGACTGCTTGAATCTAGTCTTTCATGTAATTACTCAAACAGCTGCCACCTGCAAAAATTGTCGCTCCACCTAGCCTGGGAGCGACAGTTTTAAGTTTGACGTTAACGTTAGACAATTTGCGGTATCCACTAATTGGTTCGTAATTGGTTCTATGGTTTCCACTACAGTTTGCTTATTATGTGAGCTATATCGATTAATTTGGTTCTTTACCGGTTCATATGATTCTGGATTCGATGCCTCACTGAAACTCGAAATATACAGGGTGTAAACAGACCCTTCATAAAGCCATCAACCAAGTATTATGTACATTAAACTAAGTAACACTACGCAAAAATTATTGCTGGGAGACGACTTTATTTTTGGGGTGACAAAACACGTTCTGCGGTAAAACTCAATGTAGCACACTCAAAACATTGTGCTGATGGATGCTTTAAATAGTATACGGATCATGGAGGTAATCAAAGTTAAGTAATTACCTTAAAAACTGGTATTTTAAAAAAATCTTATGAAAAATTTGGAATATTGACTTCCAGTATCTCCGTAACTAGAAGGTTTTCGGGTATGGTAAAGTACAAAAAAAAAATGGTCGCAATAACAGCGAGTAAAATTGCCTTTCGGCTTCGCTAAGGCTATTTTTACACCCTTTATAGACCGTTTCTTCGCTCGCTTGAGGACCAACCGCAACGCAAGTTCCAACGTCTCCGCTTTGTAATTCACAACAAGTAAAACGCATTGATTGAAGACCTAAATCTTCAGGCTCTGTAAAATAGGAGAAGGTAACATTCAGGCTTGTATCTTTGTTCGGCTCTATATTTATTTCATATTCTATGTCCCCGGTTCGTTATCCTAACTACTCGATAAGCAGATTCCGCTGCGGGAACAATACGGCGGAAATTGGATGCTAATATTGTTATTAGTTAATATTAGTTTATGAGTCATTAGTGGGGTTTGTTTGTTTTGTTTGTATGTTTGTTTTTGGTTCGAATTTATGTATGGAATAACCCGCTTGGAAATCCAATATTGTCCCATGATTTGTCAATTTATATAACACTAGCGACACGCCCCAGCTTCGCACGGGTGCATGTATTATACATATAAACCTTCCTCTTCAATCACTCTATCTATTAAAAAAACCGCATCAAAATCCGTTGCGTAGTTTTGAAGATTTAAGCATACATAGGGATATAGGGACAGAGAAAGCGACTTTGTTTTATAATATGTAGTGATAATATCTAGCCAGAGGTGTACTTAATAGTACACCCGCATTTCGCCAGTGTTATTTAAGTCCCATGTAATAGCAGGCGTGCCTAATGCCATCAACCGGGCAAAAACCCAGACCCCGTGGCTGCTACTGAGACATTCCTGATGGAACACCCTATAACACTTTGCCAGACCCGGGAATCGAACCCTGAACCCCATGATCAGCGGGCACGCGACCGCTAGACCATGATTACTAAACGTGGTAATGGGAGAAGTTAATTATATAACAAGGAAAATAATTATTGAGGTTTACTCTTAAAAAAAACACTACATGAAATTAAGGAAGCATATTTCCTACTAGTTATTGAGCAAAGATATTACTAACTGGTATGAGTATACAAAGTGTAAACGGACCCTTGAACCATGGAGTTTCTTGCCGGTTCTTCTCCATAGGAAACGACCATCCGAACCATGCACTTTTTTGTCGACGTTTTATAAGTGCCCATGTAGGCCTATGTGAAATAATATTATGATTTTGATTCCTTCACGAGGCCGCCAACCAAGCATTCTGTACGTAAAACTCAGTAACTCTACGCAAAAATTATTGCTGGGAAACGACTTTTTTTTTGGGGTCCAAAATTACAATTTACGGTAAGACTCAATGTAACGCAGTCAACACATTGTGTTGATGGATGCATTGATAAGTACGGGAGTCGTAGAGGTATTTAAAGTGAAATTAAAAACTTGTTAAAAAGTTGGCACGCAAGCGATGCAGTAAGGATGGCAGAGTGGACTACCCCATCCAAAGACACTGGGTAAAAATAAGTATAGGTTTATGTTAAATTGAATTTAGCACTAATAACACTAACATAGCATATAAACTCAATCTTTTGCTAACCACTAACAACTTATGGACTAATATAGGTCTGAAATAAAGATATTTTATTTATTTATTTTTATTTATTTACAATTTTGCTTAGTCAAGACGACAATAGAAAACTGCTTTGCACAATCCCTTCTTTTAACACAATAAGCGAAAGAAAAGTAAGTACAATACTTTTGTTATAGGTGTTGTTAGATGGAAATATACAGAAAGATATCGTCTCTTATAATATACTCGTACGTATTATTGCCTTGGCAACGAAACCCCAGCAGAGAATATCACACAAACACATTAGGATTTATATCTCAAGAATAAAAAATAATAATATAGAAAACGACTATTAATATTTCTCCTTTATTTTCAGTGAAAGTTTTTATTTTCCAGAAAATGGTTATCTACTTCTTTATCAACATTAATAATATTATAAAGAGGGAAGATTTGTACTCGTATGTTTGTAACGAATAAACTCAAAACCTACTGGACCGATTTCAAAAATTCTTTCACCAATACAATGCCACATTATCCTTGAGTAACATAGGCTATATTACACCCGTGCGAACCCGGGACGGGCCGCTAGTTTGGTATAAACGACTTCATATAAGTTTCTTTTGTATTTTTGTATAAGCCATTTTGAGGACAAAGACTCCGCAACAACAATAAAGATGTCCTGTATTTTTTTGAAGACGTTTTTTATAGAAACATTGAAAAATGCATCCTTGAGATTCAAACCTACTAAATATGCTTCTTCTTCACAGCGCTTCTAAATATGATTCTTCAAATTTTACTTTTACTTTACCGTAAGCGTAGCTAAAACAATAACTGCTACGGCGTAGCTGACCGTAGCAAAATGCTACGCCGTAGCCAACGAAATGGTATTACTACGACGCTACGGCGTAGGTGAGTCGATATCACTGCTACGAATAATTTATGCTTCACCAGCTACGCTTTCGTAGCGTGTAGCCGAATAGCTACTCATCGAAACACTTTGTTGCCCTTATTAGGTAGATTATAAGACCCAAAATCAAACATTGTATCTCGTGTGCTGATTGGTCAATTAAACGAAATGAGTCGTGTCGTTATGGAATACCTAAGCAAATTCAATTAGGACCGTGTGACGTGTTGTGTTACTCAATCGTTATCTGGGGTATGTTACATATTTCACATAAACATAACATCACGCCTGTAATCCCCGAAGGATAAACAGAGGTGTACCTAATAGTACACCCACATATCGCCAGTTATGTTTAAGTTCTGCGTAGTGGGGCGCGAGCCTATTGCCAAAATATGAATATTTTATTTAATGATATTGGTAAATTTGGTTAATATTAGCAACCTGTAGTAGAACTGTCAACCTCTCACTGGCCAGTGCATTCTTATTCCAAAGGGACCGTTCAAAAAGCCGTCAACCAAGAATTCTGTAATTCAAACTAAGTAACTCTTTGCAAAAATGCTCGTGGCAAAATAATAATAGCCGCTCAGATCGATCTTTAGGTTAAGCCTTGTTTGCCTAGGTTGGTCTGTGGATGGGTGACCACCCATTACATACCGAGTTTCATCCGTGCCTCGGAAATCATATAGGTACAGATAGTCAGTGCCCCAAAAAATCTGATAACCAGTCAGGAAGGTACAGAACAAAAAAATGATCGCAATGACGGGAAAAAGAAGTTCCTTTCGGCTTCGGTAAGGGTGTCTACACCATTATGTAAAACGCTTCGACGACGTGGAGACGCGGACATAAACCCGATATACACTACAAAACAATATCTAAGGTAGAAGAGACACCGACGCGAAAACGGTTACCAAACCCGGTCTTCAGTACATCATTCTGAGCCCCCCACATAGAAATTTTTCATAGGTTATAAAAAAAAAATCTGCTGTTTCCTACAAAAGTGCAATCAATATGTACACGGTCAAAATGTATGGAACAGCTGTTTTTATTTTATCACATTATTTTCGCCAGTTATGTTTAAATCCCAGGGGGCGAGCCGTTCATTGCCATCAGTCGGGCACAAATCCAGACTGCGTGGCTGCAACTGTGAAACTCCTGATGGAAAACCCAATAACACTTTTCCCGACGAATCCAACCCAGAGCCTCATGCTCACGAAGCTGAACGAGGCAGTCAACAAAACAATAAATAAAATTTACAAACGAATAATACTGCTATTTGCCTAAAATACCTGATTATCTAAAAAAGCCTACTCCACATTATCCTATACGACTGCTTTTATCGAGTACCAAGTAAAATCGAGATCGGCAATGTGTCGATACACAGACTCTAGTAAGCCAAGTCCTACAATATTGTTAGGCACCGTAATAGCTGTTTTCGTAAGCAAAATTACCCCAATTTTGTTGACACTGCTGACCGTCTGGGTTTGTTTAGTCCTTTGTTTTTTGTTTAGTCTAGGTGTCTAGGAGGTCCAGATGGGTCTGGATTTTAGGGTCAATAAAGATCTAAATAGGTAAGTACCGAAGTGACAACAGTTATTTCTAGTTTGGCCTTATTTGTGCGCTTTGTGAAATTGGTAGTTACTCAAACTTACCATATCATCTTTCTCTTTATGTAGCATGCGCATCAGCCGAAATGGGTTTGATGGCTTCCTGCTACTCTGGGGAGACCGTTTAAGCAGTCTTACGAATATGTTAAGATGAGGTTCACAATAGTTCTGTAGAGACAGCAGTAAAGATACGTGCAGCAAACGTACCTTAGACTGCGACCTGCACTCGTTGACCTCCCAGCTGCCGTTCCTGATGATGGTGTTGGATGACGATGAATTGAATAGTTTGATCAAAGTTCACTCGAGGTGCGCGTTGGTCGGAGGTAGGACACGAAGTGATAGAACAATGTTCTCACGATGGCGGATTCGGTGGTTCTAACGATCGCTCGCTCCGTACCAATTTTGACTTTTCGAAAATTGGCCAGTCAGGGTGACCAAAGACAACCTCGTGCCGTCACTCTAGGTTTTTGATCAGTACGTACGCGCATGACAACCGGAAATATCGGCGTCTCGTTACTGCTATGTGCACAGACGAACGTGAACCTCGATTCTTTGTAATACGTTTCGTTATGGTAACGGAACACTTTATATTTTTACCTTTATTGTCCCACGGGTGGGCAAAGGTCTCCCCCGTGACCTTCCACTTTTTTCTCTGTATGGTTTTAAGGGCCAATCTCTCATAAACGTATCCAAGTCGTCATGCGATCATAAAAAAAATATATATATTTATTTAAAAAATTACCTCTATAGGTCATAAGCGGGACTTCTGAGGATGAGGTCCTGGTTTCACTTCCCAGGTCAGGCAGTGTTGTTGGGTTTTTCCATCAGGAATTTTTCAGTAGCAGCCACGAAGACTGGATTTGTGCCCGGTTTATGGCAATAGGCTCACTCCCTATTACATGAGACTTAAACATAAGTGGCGAAATTTGGGTGTACTATTAGGTAGAGCTCTGCCTAACCCGTCGGGGTTTATAAGCGTGATGTTATGTTATATAAAAAAAAAAACATTCTAGTATGTAAGTAGCTTACTACTTCTTATTTACTATATTGAAAAGACTACTTATCTGCTTCTGTCTAAAATGAAGCTTCGTTACTTCTGAAAACTGTTATAAAAACATAAATAATTTCTGTATTTAAATAATACATTTTGTTCCCAATTAAAACGAACGTAACTTCAAAGTACCAATGTTCAGAAAATTTCACTAACTACGTTTTCAGCCAATCTCAATTACATTTGTTCTCAATTAAAACTTCCACTAAGATATAATCAAAGGGCCTCATTACAACATTCATGTTTACAAGTAAATAAATTTCAGTTCAAAATTGAAATTTGCATACATTTCCGTGACTGTTCGCAGTATAGTAAAACACAGCTTATTTACAACTCTATCACGATTAAGATAAAGCACTAATTTGCATAACAAGCTATTTTGCTAGTCGGTGTACCGTAAATTCATGGTATATCCGATGTTGAAACAATTGAACGTCACAGAGTAATGGCGGTGTGTTTAAACTGAGAATATTAAACGGAACGAACTAATTTATTTATTTTTGGACGCAGTGGCGGGCACAGTTAGGTTATTATTTTATCATCTGCCTAGCCTTTTCCCAACTACGGCGGGGTCGGCTTCCAGTCTAACCGGATTCAGCTGAATACCAGTAGCCATGGAGCGACTGCCTGTCTGACCTCCACAACCCAGTTAGTACTGGGTATTACGATACCCGTTGGTAACACTATATTACTTCAAATCAAATCATTTATTTTTGCAGAAAACACTGTTACAATGGTGGTATAAAAATGTATAAGTATGTTTCAAGTGATTCTACCGTAAGGCATGCAAAATGTATACAATCATGGTTTATCAAAATCAAAATTGGCATTGAAGTAAATATATATAATTAGATCAAAATATTTCAAGATATTAAATTAATGGAATGTCCTTTATAGAAATTTACAAATTAATTATTTATTTAATAATAATAATATTTATGTTATTTCAATGTCATTCACCAATTATAACAAATTAGTTATTTATTTAATAATAATAATATTTAAATTATTTCAATCTCATTCGTCACTTTATTATTAAGATTTGAGAACATTATGTTGTTGTCCTATGATGAATGCTGCGTATACCTATAATAGGCATACATACCAGCACTTCTATGTTATTGTTTCAAACAGGGTGTACACGGACCCCCTTCACGAAGCCGTCAACCAAGCATTATGTACATCAAACTAAGAAACTGAACGCAAAAACTATTGCTGGGAAACGACTTTTTTTTTGGGGTGAAATATCACGTTTTACGGTAGAACTTAATGTAACGCACTCAAAACATTGTGCTGATGGATGGATTGAATAGTACGGGTTCGTAGAAATCTTACATTAAATACATGTATATAAAAAAAAATATTGTGAAAAAGTTAGAACTTTGACCCCAATATCCATAGAAGGTTCCCAGGTATGGTCTAGAACAAAAAAAAAATCGCAATGACGGGAAGAACAAGTGTCTTCCAGGCTTCCTTAAGGGTCTTGCTACACCCTTCTTTGATTTTCAGAATGTACTGATGTTGGTTTACCAAATAAATAAATAAGACTGGTTGTTAGACTTTCGGGCCACTGTCTACCTGTAACGACTGTCAAAGATCTACAATTGACAGCCGGGACCAACGGCTTAACGTGCTTTCCAAGGCACGGAGGAATTTCGGTATGTCACTCTCTGCCATAATCATATTATTAAATTCCATTATTATAAAATTCCATTTTTGTGTTCAGTAAAATCTCCAACAATATTCCTCCTGTTTATGTGTAACATTTCAGTCAGTTGTCAGTTCGCGGGATAAAGGGGAGAGTCGGGATATATCGGGTTACAAATATTCGCGATAACTGACACTGAGTGACTGGGCTGAGAGCATTCACAGAGATGTGGCAGGGGAGAATTGGAGCTAGTGGCACAGTGTACATTTTGGTTGACTCTGAAATGCCTTATTGTACACTTGCTTTTGCTCGCGGCTTCGCTCCCGTTATGTATGTAAATTAACCCACGGGAACGTAGCCGCGGATAATGTAGCTTCCCGTTAGTGAAATCATTTTTGGAATTGGAGCCGTAGTTCCGAAGATTACCCCAAACATACAAACTTTTACCTCTGCATAATATTAGTAAAGATTTAAATAAATCAAATCAAATAACTATTTATTCCGAACAACAAGGTCCATATGTGTTAGTGAATAAGTAATTTTGTAAAAATATTTTGTTATAAAAGAGTTTCTTGACAATTCTTCTCAATAGAGATCTACGCTTTGGAATGGGCAACTCGAGTACTTTCACAAGTAATTATGCCTGGTGTCTGTGACTGTAGATTCACTTTTTTTTTGTTTTTCTGGCATTCAAAATTGCCAGTAATGGTCTAATTGAAATAAATGCTTTGAGTTTGAGTTCGAATGAAACATATCATCGATAAAAAATTAAGAAACTCGCTATTAGAGTTGTAATTCGATTTAAAAAAATCACAATCAATCACTGACCCCAGTTCCCGGCGGCCCTAAAAGCCCTCACCTACATAGAACAGTCCAATAAATTCAAAACCCACTGACCTCAAAGCCTGGGCAACCTTCAAGAAGCTGGGGGCCGGGGCAAAAACACAGAACTTTTGCCAGACTCCGTGTCGCCATGGCAGATAAAAGGGGAACAGGGCTTACTGCCAGTAGTTATGGTATGTTGGCCACATTTCAACTTCCCTAGTCGTTATTTTGTTTGTTTGGTTTTCTTATGACGTAGGTACTGGTAGGAGAAAGATTTTGAGTTGACTAAATATTGATAATTTTAGAGTTTTTAGGGTTCTTTGTTTCAAAAGAACAAACAAAATTATTATCTTTTCTTTCTTTTCTTTTTCTTTTTTTAAAGAAACGTTGCACACTAACAATTTCTCCTGTATCGTGGGTGCTTTTACAAACATTTAAACTCACATACACAAACAGCCAGACCCGGAACAATTATCTGTAGACCATACAAATATTTGTTCCGTGCGGGAATCGAACCCGCAACATGAAGCACGGCAGTCAATCGCTCAGCCACTGCCCCAACTGTGCCGTCAAACACCTCATTATAGACTCATACCGTCACTTACGGGATATCTTCCGTGATTGTTCATGATTTTGAGCTGCCGATATTAAAAAAAAACCGTGGACGCTTAAAACAGTGTTAGAAAATCATTATGGGATCACTTAATTGTTCGTTTCTTAACTTAAAATTTAACATTGTATGTAACCGTAGATTAGTAACTTTTGCTGTCATTGTTTATTACCTGCTTCAAAGAGATATTAGCTTATACGACCTCCTTATTTTGTTCTATTACAAGACGAAAGTTTAACCTAAACGGTTTGTAAGTTATGCGAATGGGAAAGTAGACATGTTTGTCAATACCTATTTATACCAAATCGCCTTTGATATCAACAATTCTTACTTCGCGTGTGGAACTGTGCATTTGGGTATCGATACAATAATAGGTGCAATACGAAATAAGCGTGTCGAAGTGTAGTTTGGTTCAAATCGCTTCTATTGCTGTAAATTGTCGGAAATTCGTCAATAAATTCAGGAGAAACCATTTAAGTTCTTTTCATAACATGAATGTGGCTTTTGAATCAAGAGATAGTTTACACTGTTTGAATATTTAAAAATGTACATCCGACGCCCTTTAAGCAAGCAGCTTCAGAACCTTTTTCTGAATAGTTAATAACACAACATAAGCTATTTCGTTCTGGGGTGAGCACGAACAGCATAAATATGTAAAAGAAAAGAATAAAAACAAATTGTCATTTAAGTCAATAATTACATAACAACTAACAACTTATGGACTGATATATATAGGTCTGAAACAAAGATATATTTTTTTACAGTTACAATATATACATGCAAACATGCTCAGTCAACAATACAAAACAATGGCATAGTTGACATCAAAATAGAAATTAATTAAATATTACCAGCTAATCCAGAGCTTAATGCACTGAATGAACAATTATTGGCTCACACTGCACCATCGCAGCTTATGCGTGTGTACACACATATGTACTAATACGATCACGCTTTGACGAACACACACACACACACTCAATATGCAATGTGGGTGCACATAGAATACCTGCCAATTAAAAAAAAAAAAAAATGAAAAAAAATATTTATTATTACAAAAGCTTCATATACACTGAATTGTGTTTGGAGCCTCCTTTTAGGCAAACAATGCCTGTATTAGGAGAAATTATTATTATCCTACTTCAAGACAAAGGCTCCTTCTCATGCAGGGAAATCTTGAGTATTGATCAATAAACTTGCTCAAACAGAATTGACGATATCCTGCTTCTTTTGACTATAATAACATAACATCACGCCTGTAATCCCCGCAGGGTTAGGCAGAGGTGTACCTAATAGTACACCAACATTTTGCCCGCGGGCAAGCCTATTCCCATCAACCGGGCACAAAACCAAACTCCGTGGCTGCTACTGAGAAAACCCTGTTGGAAAAACTCAATAACACTTTGTCTAATCTGGGTATCGAACCCCGGACCTCATGCTCAACAGTCGTGCTTGCGACCATTAGACCAACGAGCAGCAGTCAGTGATGTCTACGTTAAACATAAATGCACATTATTTTAATTTGAATAAATCTAATACTTGCCCAGTTTTGAACCCGCGGCCGCATAGAGAAGTGGGTGCCTTAAGCACTGGGCCATCACAACACCCACCCGTATACACGCACACTTGTAATAAAACCTTATTACAGATAAATAAGAGAACTAAATTGGACCACGACACGATGCCAGCCTTCATATTACTATTAACATGACGTAAATGTGAATATTACTTGGCTTTGCCTGTTTTCCTACAGGATATTAACAGTAAGCCACTAATTTGGAGGAAAAGGCAATAGTACTATGCTACATATGAACGGAAATATTCAGGAACATTTACTTCTATAATCGTTACTTCCTTATCCTTCCAATATAATATTATATTATAAATAGCGAAAGTTTGTTTGTTACCTTTTCACGCCTAAACCATTGAACCAATCATCCTGAAATTTTGCATATAGGTATACTATATGTCCTGTATCCCAAAGATTACCCCTTTCTGTATATTATTGGATATCTACATAAACATGTATGTTCGTTAGACGTTGTCAGATGTATGGAAACGGACATAAAGTACCTTTAATCCCGAAAAAAAGTAGTAGAAGAAAACAACAATGACGTTCTTGTTGTAATAGATAGCGCCACGTGTCTGTCAAATCATGATTGAATTATATTATTACAAGCAGAGTAAAACTCTTGCGTTAATATTCTAAATTAACACAAGCAAAGCCGCGGGCAAAAGCTAGTATTGAATATTTTAGGCTTTAAAAAAGGCACTCAAAACTTCACTCTTCAAAAATGTTGTCATTTTTTTCACCTTCCAAGTTTATTCCTCAGTTTTTAAAAGATAAATTGATGTCAGAATTTTTCAGCAAGCGATGGCCCATCTTATTTTAAGTGCACATGAATATTAACCCAATTCTCTATTCAAATATCTGGGGCAGCTATTTTCAGTTTTTAGTTCATACTAAGGTAATCGTGTAGGTACCTTACCGTATGCCTGTAGATGGACTGTAGATAGCTTATTTTTTGTATGAAAAAGTGGTCACGGGTCTATTTGAAATAAATTCTTTGAGTTTAAGTTGGAGAATTTAATTCATTCTCGGATATCCTTTTTTTTTATAAAAGACACCGCATCTGTTATTCAAATCATGTCTCTGTCTTCACCGAAGAGAAAAGAATAGCACTTAAACAAAAGAAAACTAAAAAATAAACAAACTACAACTGCGAAAAAGTAGGTATTGTTTTACATTTACTTAGCAAAGAATTTTGTTTGAAAATAAAACAACAGACAGATAAGACGAAAGTTACAGTTGTAAAAACTGAAATAAAATTCTGTCGCCATTTTTAGGGTACCGAAGAAGTTTGAACGAAACGTTATATGGTATATGTGGCGACGCTGTCAATGGCACGTCAGGGAAAAACGCAAATTAATCGCTTATGTACTGATGTCAACAGTACCTACTTGTGATAGCAAGAATATCAGAATAAATGACCGGAAAGTCATAAAGATAAAAAAGGTTAAACTTACTCTGTCACTTACGGGATATTTTCCGTGAATATCAATATATAAATAGCTTTTAATTTCTGATTTTGATGTTGCATGACTTGACATATCCAATATATTATCTCAACAATTTTATACCAATTTAACAATGTAAAATCGCTGTAACTGGTCAACGCAAGTAACTCATTACTAATTAAATATATATTTTGTGGAAGCTTGTAATTAGCAAATGTCACTACTTATGGATGATATTTATAATTTGTTATTAGTCTGTAAGCTTTCTTTAAAATTAAATAAATAAATAAATATGATACAACAGCGTCGAAATATCGGGAGCTCAGAATAATTGATTATCACGGAACCCGTTATCGCCAATGTAAGTTTAGTTATAAACCGTGAAAGCTTAAAGCAGTGTTTAATTTTCGAAAACAGGAAGTTATTTTTTATACAGGGTGAAATTTAATTCATGGGCATCCTTTTAAGGGGTCATTGTACTCATCATTATGAACAACTTTTACTATAGGACCAAACCTGAAATCGCGAAAAAAAAATCAGCGCTTCCCTACATTTTGACGAGTTATGTGAACATAAATGCAAAGAACAGCTGATTTTTTTCCGCGATTTTAGGTTGAGTCCTATAGTAAAAGTTGTTCATAATGATGAGTACAATGACCCCTTATAGGGATGCCCATGAATTAAATTTCACCCTGTATATTTATTGTACCTATCACAATGTTTTCTTATTTAACCCAAAGGTTGACTGGTAGAGAATGCCTTGTGGCATTACGTCCGCCTATGTACCACTAATGTACATGAAGTTTAAATAAATAAATAAAAAAGATTACTCGTTAGTCTACAATCTCCTATGCAACTGTTTCACTACTATAATAGCTGAATATTCAACTAAGTCATAAACTTTTCATGGCGTCCTTAGAATCATTGGAACTCCTAATTATAATCCTACACTTATTACTAACACGCATAATGAGAAAATGGAAGAGTAAGAAGACATTAGACACGCTATTTGCTTCGCCCTTGCAAGATGACGGCGTCAATAATTCGTTTATGGTACGGAACCGGTGCTCACATTACTATCGTACTTGACCAGTTTTATTTTCTCTCTGCAAACAAACAAAATCTTGTTTTTTCGTCACGAGTTTCAGATTAAGTACCGTTGAAGAAAATTTATTTTATTTACATGTTTTCATGTTATCGACCTACATTTCTGAGGACCTTGGACTACATTTATTATGTATTTGGGAGTGAATGCAGCTGTAAGAACTTATGTACTTTGAAAGGGAGGAAGTAAAGAAAGTATTAGGCAAGGATTTGTGGATTTCGTTTCTATAGTACAGATGCCAGCACATCAAGCTACTACAATCTGTCAAATTTCTTTAATAGATTTTCACCTTTATCGATAAAGTACATTCAAATAACTTTAGGTTCACAATTCGGTGACTTTTGTTTGTTTGATTCAGTTTTTTTTTTGCCAACGAATTCTGAAGCTAAAGTTATTTTTCTCTTTTTTGTGATTTTGAAGTCGGTTTTATTATTTTGCAAAAAAGATTTTTAGTTTTAATATCCTACACATTTGCGCACTGCTCCAATGAGACAACGAGGTTTCGGAGTAAACGAAAATATAATCGATGTATAAAATATTTAAATTTTTGTTGATTTTTCAAAAACCCTTCGACCGATTTAGATAAAATTGAAATTGACCTCCTAAAAGTTTTTAGTGTTTTTTAAACCCTTTAAAAAAAATAATAATTTTCCAATTGATTGAGGCGTCTTCGAGTAATCGGTGAACACACATTAAAAAAAAGATTCCGACGAATTGAGAACCTCTCCTCCTTTTTTGAAGTCGGTTAAAAAGCCATCATCATTCATGATTCATCAGTCTGCTGCCATAAGAGCAGGAGAATGATGAATGATGGGTCGGCGGAACATGATTGTCTTCTTCTTCCATACTTCTATTACTCGTCACCTCAGCATTCACCCCCATTTTCTTTGGTCTTTCTCTAATCTCTATTACAAACTATATATTTACATACTTCGCAAATACCACTGTTGATTTCTTTTTAAACAGCTTGTAAAAAATATATTTATAATAATAATGTACATAATTATATATGTGTATGTATGTATATGTTAGTGACCATGTGTCAGTTATGAAATAGTAGTAATAGCTTCTAAAAAGGTCCAATTCATCATCAATAAAAATACATCTACTAATAGATGTACCAGGGATACATAAGTAACAAGTATGTATGTAAGTCTTCCAAACATGTTCATTTCATTGAGTAGTCATTACCCTGATGGAAACCATATGGTATTAACTCACTCGTTGGTACTGCCGAGTTCCGTAATGGTGGTCCACTATTCAACCTTATTACTTAGAACATAAGGGTGAAAAGTGGTAGACCGTCAGTGACCTCGGTAGTACATGGAAACGAAATGCAGTAAAAGCAACAAAATTACTAAATAAAAAACGCTGGATGGAAACGCTTAGTTGGACTAATGCGATTGCTGTTTATTTCTCGTTTTGGTACATTTTTAGAAGTGAGTTTTTGTACCAATTTTTTTTAGTTACTGTGTTGCTTTGTGTGATGATAAAATTGTATTTTTGAATATTAAGGCGTGTTGGTTTGATGGAAAGCAACAATTTTGAAATAATATTGGATGCTACTCTTTGTGTTTCTTGTAGTATAACCAAAGAGTGTTTCTGGGATTTTCTTCTTGGACACTGACGGTACAGCTGGTCCATAAATTTAAGGTAGCTCAGCGAGCTATGGAACGGGCTATGCTTGGAGTCTCTCTGAGGGATCGCATCCGGAACGAGGTGATCCGACAGAGAACCCTCTGGTTCTCTCTGTCTGGTTGTCGACATAGCCCACAGAATAAGTAAGCTGAAGTGCCAATGGGCCGGTCATATTAGCCGCAGGACCGATGACCGTTGGGGTAGACGTGTTCTTGAGTGGAGACCGCGAATCGACAAACGTAAGGTGGGACGCCCTCAGGCTCGGTGGAGTGACGATCTTCGCAGGGTGGCTGGTAGCAACTGGATGAGAGTTGCTGAGAATCGAGTTGAATGGCGTGCGATTGAGGAGGCCTATGTCCAGCAGTGGACTGCTATAGGCTGATGATGATGATGCTACTCTTTGTGTTTCTTGTAGTATACACAAAGAGTGTTTCTGGGATTTTCTTTACTCATGAATGCAGTAGAAGGCCACTAGATACATGGTTTTATGGATTGCATGCCTTAGATAGTAAATTATAAACAAGGTGTAACGGACCTTTTACGAAGCCGTCAACTCTGATTTTTTGCGGGTAAAAATCACGTTCCACGGTAGGACTCAATGGGACGCACTCAAAACATTGTGCTGATGGATACATTGAAAATTACGGGCGTCAGTCGTGGAGTTATTTATAGTTATGACACTAAAAACTTGTATTAAAAAAAAAACTTTTGAAAAAGTTGGAATTAGGTATGGTCTAGAACAAAAAAAAAATATATCGCAATGGGAAGAACAAGACGTGCCTTTCGGCTTTGTTAAGGGTACTCTTACACCCATTAGGTAACCTATAGTGGTTTCATTCCTACTAAAGTCTAAACATTCATTTCTTTATGGTTTCACTTTTGCCCATACAACAATTTTGATAAAACACTTATCCGAGTTCCCACTTAACTTACCAATTAATTTTTAATTTACGTTGTATCCGTTATAACAGTACTTCAACAAATAAATAAAACAAGCGAATCTGCAGCAGATTATTAGTTTTTCCCGCGGTCGACATGGATTGTTAACTGAGACCGTCAGCACAAAAGGCCTTGTTTCATCCTTTTACAAAAATTTACGTTATTTTTGTCCTCTTTTTCTTGTTTCGTCTTTTTCTTGTATGTATTTTATGGGTATAGATTAGTATGAAGTGGTAGCGTGTTTTTCTATTGGTGTTTTTTGTTATTACGTTATTAAATAGCTGGCTGAAAATAATTCCTAGGTTTAAGTAAAAACAATATCAACTATGTATTTTGCATTTGCAAAACAAAACAGAACAGGTTTCAAAACAGGTTCTATCTTCTGATAAAAACCTTCTTGAATGCAAATAGAAAGTGTGAGATATTTACCATTTGTTCTGTTTTTGTTTCAGGTAATTCATAAACTGACTTTCCTTGGAAACCTACGCAGGTATTAACGAACGTCTGATGAGTATCTCCTGGTAAGGGTAGTCTTTATAACGTTAAGTGCACAAATACAATCATAGTATACTTACACATACATACATCAAGCCTCTAATCAACGAAGGGTTTGGCAGAGGTGTACCTAATAGTACACCCACATTTCTCCAGTTATGTGTTAAGTCCCATGTAATAGACGGGCCTATTGCCATCAACAAATTTTATCCAGACTTCGTGGCTGTTATTAAGAAATGCCTGATAGAAACAACCCAGCAACACTTTGTTCGAACGGGAAATCGATCCCAAGGCCTCTTGCTCAACACTCGTATCATAATATCATAACGTAGTAAACAAAAAAAAAATCGTTCAAGTACTAGCTGGATTCGCTCCAAAAAAAGCATTAAAAAAACATAAAAATGCCAAGCAAGTATTGTACCAACCAACAATATTTCAACTTAATCTACATATAGTAAGCCATTAACTCTAAAAGGTATTGTAAGTATTCTGAAATTAATCCGCCATTTTGTCGAAAACGGCTGCCGTTAAAACGTTCGGTCACCTAATGACTCACCATTTTTTTGCTGACGCTACGGAATCCAGGTACACCCAAAATGAATTTAGTTTTAAATAATGTATAGTTCGAAATTGAATGCCATTAATTGAAATTCTCTGGCTGAACTGGGACGTAACATTAGCATGCTAAAAACGTTTCTGAATTAAGTCCGTTTAAAACAGTCTTTGTGGAAGAATAGCCTTGAACGAAATATGCTTTCTTTTAATTCAGGAGACTACCTCTCCTGAATTAGGTATTCTAGATTGCGTAACATCGTATTGTATTGGATGGAATAGTATAATTGTCAAGCCACGATACGCTGAGAAAATCTTTGCTTCAAACGTGGCTTTGAAAAAATGGAAGGTAACCAATCTTCATTAATTTTAATACAAAATTATAATAAACTAGCTGTTTCTCGCGACCATTGTTCGCTTGAAATTATTATAAAAAACATGTTACTTTCCTTTTTGAATCGGATTTTAATAACAATTTCAAGGGTTTTAGTTTTTTTAAACGGACTCTAATTATTTTTCTAAAATAGAAATAGCCTAAGTTAGACCTTATAACATCAGCTACCTGCCAGTAAAAGTCCCGTCAAAATCGGTCCAGCCGTTTTGGAGTTTAGCCGGAACAAACAGACAGACAAAAATTGAAAAAAAATGTGTTTTTGTTATAAGTTCCGTAAATATTTGCTTGTGCATTCAGTAAAAAGCTGTTATATTACAAACAGACACTTCAATTTTATTTATTTTTATAAAGTATAGATGTGAAAGTAACTCCTATCTTTGTTACCTTTACACGCCTTAACAACTGAACAGAATTCGCTGCAATTGGCTCGCAGGCAGATCATGATCTGTGTTAAGACCAAGGACTCCTTTTATCCTCGTAGTATATCGCCGTAAGAATAATTTCTCCACGTGGATGAAGCGCAGGGCTAAAGCTGGATTTATAATATGCCAAATTAGATGATAATCTACAACGATCTATGAAAAAAGAAACACATACTAAGACCAACTTAATATCAAAAAATAAAGTCTAGATAAAATAATATCTTTACGACTGATGTTACCTTTGCTATCCTGGGTATCATGGGTGGGTGGGTTTTGAAAATATTTTTTTTATGTTTATGTTTGATTCCCAGTTCAGTCAACGTGTTATTGAAAGTTTCTATCAGGAATTTCTAACTAGCAGCCGTGAAGTCTGGATTTGCGCCCGGTTGGTGGCAACAGGCTCTTTAAGTCCCATGTAATAGGGGGCCCTATTTCATGAGATTTAATCGGCGAAATGAAGGTGTAGTATTAGGTACACCTCTGCCTAACCTTTCGGTAATTATAGTTGTGATGATATGGTAGGTAATGAAGTCTAGACCAAAATAATATCTTTACGACCTGTAATGTTACCTTTACAGCCTTGTATGGGTAGCTGTATAACTTTTCACACAAAATGAAGGCAATCGTAAACTTTAACAGCACGTGCGGTTTCATAATCGCTTTACCGCTGTCATAATTTGACGTTGTGAACGAAATTTTTGTGAATTTTTCTTCATTTTCTCCTGAAAAGTTTCATAAATGTACAAAGTTGAAGGGTTTTTGTTGACTTTGGGGAACTTTTCGGGGAAATAATTTAAAGAAAACGAGGAAAAAACTTTAGAAGTTGATGATTCTTGGAGTATTCAATATACAGAATGTTTGAATTGTTTGAGTTGGTTTTCATCAATGGGGGTTCCGCGTGTAGTTTAATACTGTTTCTTTTAATTCTTTGTTACTATCATTAAAATTACCACCGTTATACAGGGTGGAAGGGACACAGTACGTAAAACTGAATCCCCACATAGAAATTTTTCATCGGTATTTTTTTTTTATCAGTCGTTCCATACATTTTGAACGAATGGTTTTTTTCGGCAAATGATTTTTTTTTAATTACGGATTTAAAGGTTCTATGTGGGGAGGGGGTTCGCCCTGTAGGTACTTTATTTCTCTCAAAATCTATGCTAAGTTCAAGAGCCTATTTTTCCAATTTATTATAAATATATAAAATTGAAAAGAGGATATGCGTCTACCGTGTCACACACAAGAGACCTTTCACAGTTTCAATTTGTGTCCAGTTCACCACCTGCAAACTGGCACTCTATTCTGCTCCATACCGTATTCGAAAAAAATAGGTTTTTGAAAAAGCGCTTCAATGCTCTCCGACATAAATGTGAACATAGATACATTATTTTTTGAGGGGCTCATGTTTAAATAATAAAAGCCGCATGGGTCGATTTTCTCGGTTAAGCAAATTTTGCCGAGGTCTGCCGGTAAATGGTTGATCATCATTACATACCTAATTTCTACATGCCTCGGAAATCACGATAAGTCGTTGGTCCCGGCTGTCATTTGTAGATTTTTGACAGACGTTACAGATCCGGTAGTCTGACTATCAGTCTTACCAAGGGGTATTATGTTAACCCAGTACCTGGGTTTAGGAGGTTAGATAAGTTTCTCCGTGTAAAATACGTAAATTCTATATCCGATCATACTGGCACTGGATACTAAGCATGATTATGACCTGTAACACAATATAGTGTAGGTTTATTTTTGCTCGTCTATTGTTTATCGAAGATATTTTTGTGCCCTATAAAAACAAACAGTACCTACCGAGAACCCAATTTTTATGCTCGAAATAATAAACAATCCTAAAATATTTGTAGTCTCTGTGTAAACAACAAAACATTATACAGGCTGTTCCACGAATAGACGAAACAATTATTTTTAATAGGATTGCCAATTAAAAACAAAGATCGTTAACAAACTTGTTAAAAAAACTAGAAATTGATATGTTTGTGATCTGCCTCGTTGCCCTTAATTTGGCAGAGATCCGAGTTGTTTTATTTTATGAAATAAGATTTATTTCTAAAGTCCTAGGGTTAAATACAACTTAGGAAAAATAGACAAAAAAATATATTATTTACAGGTTTTCAGGAAATCAATGTTCATCACAGTGAACACTGCGAAATACGTTGAGAACAACAAGTAATTTGCAATGTTCATTGTAGCAAACATTGTCAAAATAGTGTCATTTAATTGGGTAAAATAAAAACACTGTTTATATCAGTAAATCAAATTATTTATTATGGAAATGTAAAAAAACAAATGCGAGGACTTTTTCCCGTAACAAAACAAAGTCTCATATTGCATTTTATACAATACACTTGTATTTTTTGGCAAAACTTGCATCGCCCCATGTCTTCTTTTGTGCTGGGATAATGCTACATAGTACCAGATGATGGATACCAGGCTTGTCTTTCATGTACTGTTTTCTGGTTTTTTTTTGCCCTTCTAGGGTATTATTATCTCGGTTATACTAAATTAATTCACGTTTCTTGCTTTATATATTTTTTTCGGATTTTTTCGGCTATGAGTCTTACTTTGTAATATCTGTTTGAGCCCTGCAAACTGAAACGCCAACCAACCAACAATTCCCGTCAGAATATTATTGCTTATAAAATCCCTCGTCTCATTCTCTGATGCTTGCATGAATCTTCCGGTTTGTTGAGCGGAGTAAAGATTGGTTTGGTCTACTAAGTCGGTAAATACATAAATCTTCATAAAAAAATAAATACAAACAATCAAGGGGGTCATCATCAGGAAAATCGACATAGGTTTCGGTTCTTTCTTCAGTTACGGCACTGTGACGAAAAATGTCCTTTTTCTCTTTGTCAGAAAAAGAAAATTTTGGAGTTTCCTTCGATTTCTTGTTAGCTGGAGCTATCTGCTTTTTTGGTCTAGTTTTTCTTGTATAAGACGTACCAAGTGTTGGTGATTGTATCTCAGATGGAAGCGATATTATTGAAGATAATGATGGAACATTATCATATGAGTTTGGTTCTCTGGATGGTGCAATAGGGCAAATTTCCTGCAAAACTGGATTTCATTGGAGAGCTTCGGAGTCGTATAAATGAGATTGTTCTTACAGATGTTCATCGCCATTTTGAGTATGTTCAGGTTCGGGACCACTATTGATGTCTAAGCGTTTTAAAGAAGAGTTAATGGCAGCCGCAGAAGTTGAAACAAGGCTTCAAGAAGGATGCGGCAATTTGTCGTCACTGTTATTTTCAGATTTATCACTAGTGTCGGATGGTGCAAGCTCGACAGGAACAAGTGCTAGTATTCTATGCGTGCGGTCTTGTATTTTATTCTGTTAACAAGCTGAAAAAGCAAATAAGCCCCGTAGAAGCCACTACGTAAAAGCATATTATTTGTAAATAAAACTTATACCTAATTTGGCAATGTTCACCACAATGAACGTATCAAATTGACAATACTTGTTCGAGTATTTGGCAGTGTTCACTGTGATGAACAAACAAGTTTTCGTCTAAAAAAAACTTACCAAAAACACAAAACATTACGTAAAACCCATTCCAAACCAAAGCATAAACATTGTTTAGTAAATAAAAACCACAAAAAGTTAGTTTACTTTTGTAAAACATGTAAAATAAAACATTTACCTTGCGAAGAATCGAGTGCCCGCGCCTCGCTGACATCTTGTCTCGATAATGACAGATGAATGATGCTGCCACTAGTAGAATTATTTTTTATACCGATAAATATACTTTAAAATTGCTATAATTAAAATAAAAACCGAAAAACAGTAGGTAATAGTTGCTCAATATTTATTTTTTATGAATGTTTAACACATTGAACATAATCAAATTAAGGGCTAGAGGCTGCAAGAGGTCCTGCTGAGCTGAGGTCTTGGATTTAATTCCCATATCAAACTAAGTGTTATTGGGTTTTTCCATCAGGTAATCCTGAGTAAGCGTAGAGTCGAGATTTCTGCCTGGTTGATGACGAAAAGTGAGATTTACTCTAGGTTAACCTCTGATTGACCTCTGGGGATGTGCTTGATGATAACATAACAACACCCCTGTAATTCCTAGGCAGATATGTACCTAATAGTACCCCCATATTTCACCAGTTACGTTTAAATCCCATGTAATAGGGGGCGAGCGTATTGCCATCCACCGAGCACCAATTCAGGCTCTATGGCTGCTACTGAAAAAATACCGATGGAAAAATAATAACAATTTGCCGTCACGGGCATCGAACACAGGACCTCATGCTCAGCAGTCGCGCTTGTGACCACTAGACCAACGCGGTAGTCTAAGCGTAATGAACTAAAGATATATGTAAAAAATAATAGACAATGTACAAGTTTAAAAAAGCATTAACTCACTTTTTGGGCAGTGTAAAAAGGTTCAACACATTCAAAATATTTCTCCGTCGAAAACGATACGTGACGTCATCCCCCTTCCATTTAACTAAAGTAAGATGTTTTAATTTGTATACGTCTCCCTGAAGCAACATATGTGCTTTCAACGAGTAAGCGTTTACTGGAATTTACTCCGTGTTAAATGTAGCGTTTTTGGAGGAATAAAAGCAGGATTTAGTTTAAAAGTACTGCAGAAATACTAGCTTCAGTAGCAGTATGTGTGTAAAGCTGGTATTTTTAAGCTGGTTACTATATGGAAAGAAGCGGTTTTCTGTAAGTTTTTTTAGTAGTAAGTAATTGATGTTTATTTTTTTCTCCTCTTTATTACATACCGAGTTTCCTCCGTGCCTCAGCTGTCATTTGTAGATCTTTGACAGTCGTTACAGTTAGTGGTTCGAAATTCTGACAACCAGTCTTACCAAAGGGTATCGCATTCCCCAGAACTAACTGGGTTGTGGAGGTCAGATAGGCAGTCGCTCCATGTAAAATACTGGTATTCAGAAGCACCCGGTTTGACTGGAAGCCGACCCCAAAATAGTTAGAAAAAGGCTAGGCAGATCGTGATGATTTTTCACCTCTTTATAAGAACTTTCTCATGACGAAAATCATGGTTTTATTCTTACCTGCGTTTTTTGGCACGTTGCCACTAGAAGATTTTTTTGTCACCTGCAAATTCTTACCCATGATTTGAAAACTACCGCATTAAATTAATATGTTCAAATTAGGATTGATATGAATACCGTTGAGTGCTAAAAAAAAAACTCAAACTTCTTTTAATAAATGATTGTTTGTAATGATATTCGTTCTCTCAGTTTTCAATGGAAAATATATCTTACGTGCTATTCCCCAGCTCCTAAAACTATACTTAAACACACGCCCCAACCATTCCTATTGAAGCATATCTTCTATTTTTGCAGACTTCCACCGAATAAAACCGAATCGATGCGAAGCCTCTTCTTTTCGCATTTCCACTGCCGGTCCTAAAAAATGCAAGAGCACAATAAATTTTAAATTCGAATTAAGAATTAATCTCTCAATTCCGCCTTCGAGCCGAAACTCGGCTTTTTTAACGGCTCTAATAAACGTTGATATAATTTTTATAGCAGTACTTAATCGACGGATAGACTTTGTAAAAGAACTGCCATAAAATAAAATCCGAATAAAAAAGCGGCAAGGCAATGTATGCTCTTGTTTATTTTTGTAAGCGGTTTTCTGTAAGTTTTTTTAGTACATAGTAAGTAATTGATCATATTTTTCTCCTCTTTATTACATACCGAGTTTCCGTGCCTCGACTGTCATTTGTAGATCTTTGACAGTCGTTACAGTTAGTGGTTCGAAAGTCTGACAACCAGTCTTACCAATGGGTATCGTATTCCCCAGAACTAACTGGGTTGTGGAGGTCAGATAGGCAGTCGCTCCATTAAGAATACCGGTATTCAGCTGCATCTGGTTAGACTGGAAGCCGACCCCAACATTGTTGGGAAATGGCTATTCAGATGATGATGTTGGTTAACATTTCAGAAAGAGTTTCGTGAAATCGTATTGATAAACGAGATGGCACCTTTACAAAAAAAACTATGCAGCACAATACAAAGAATGGTTGGCCCTTGACACAGGGGCATTATGGGTAAACATTTGAAGAATTAAAAAAAAATATTTCATAATTTAGCCACGCGCCAAAAGATTCTTGCGCTACTATACCATTCATTGTTAAGCTGCTAACCTAAATCTTATTATTCCGTAAAATGAATAATGCATTGAATTATAAAACGTGTTAATTGCACTAGCAGCTTCTTATTCAGAAAAACTGTCCGTGCCGTTTTTGCTTTATTTATCACTGTTGAACAAAGTAGGGATATATTTTATCTCTACGTAATCTTTGTTTTCTAGGGCCTTGAGCTAGACTTGAATTTAAAATAATTAAATGCCTGCAGCTTGGAGGTATTTTTAAATCCGAATAGAATATGAGGTAGTAAACACTACCTCATATTCTATTCCTATTTCTGTTTGTTTGTCATTGTTTGATCTTCAAAAGTAAATACATTATTTTATTTTATTTTTTCTTCTAATTTTATCAGTTTATCCTGTGTAGGATAAAAAAATTAAAATACCCGTGTGTACGGGTATTTTAAATTGACAGAATGTAATTGGAAAAAATAATGTTTTATGATTTATTTTGTTAAATTTGTAAATAGGTACCTAAAGTCGAAGTACATTGTACTAGGTATTTTAATTTAATTTTAAGTTTGCATGCTGAAGGAAGTCAGCGAAATATGAGAAACCTTTTTATTTGTAAGACCATGTAACCACCATATTTCATGCAAATAAAGAATCTTGAATAACTTTTGAAGATCAAACAATGGCAAACAAACATTACATAAGAGATGTTTTGCTAAAATTTTAGGGCTATAAAATAGTAAATGGAAGAAGAAGAAATGCTGCTCTAACCTCAAATAAATTGGGATAAGGGCAAGAGAATGATGTTGAGAATATCTACATAGAACCTGAATCATCATCTGCCTAACCTTTTTCCAACTATGTTTGAGTCGGTTTCCAGCATAACCGTATGCAGCTGAACACCAGCATGTTACATGGAGTGATTGTCTATCTGACCTCCACAACCAAGCTAGTACTGGGTAATACGAAACCCCTTGGCACTGGTTGTCAGACTTTCGGGCCACGGACTACCTATAACGACTGTCAATGATATCCAAATTAATGACGGCCAGGAAACTCGGCATATGTAATAGGCGGTCAGTAGTCACTCATCCACAGACCAACCCAGGCAAGCGCAGGTTAATACATACAACCCGAATGACCTAAGATAAATCGACCGACTTTCATGCAAGTTTTCAAAGTCAACAACACTATATAGCACCTATTTGTTTTTGCCAATTGTAGGTACTCTTGTATTGCAAATGCACTCCACTTTTGAAACCCAAGACAAACGAACAACAAACAAAAAATTCAACAAAAGCCAAATTCCCATACAATTCATAACTTTTTTATCAAATAATTCAGTCCGTCCGATCCTTGGGTAAATTGGGCAGCGTACAAATGGTGGAGCCCCCATTGTAAATTGTCTTAGTAATTGGAAGAGAATCCGTCAAGGCAGGGTGGCGGGGTAATGGGGATCTTATTAGATAACCATGTTTTGTGTGAGATAAAATTATCTTTTGAAACTTCGAGTTTTTTTGATTTGCTTAAGCAAGGTGTTATACGGTGCTTCACTTTTGATCACTTTTCTTTCATGCGGCATCTTACACCAGAAATTAAACGTTTGAACACACAATGAATCAGAATTGAACAGACGTACTGCGGGTTATCACCCATTCCTTGTCGATGTTCCACACATTCGCACGAAGCGCTTCGCGACATCGTTTATTATGCGCACAGCCAAGGAGTGGAATTCCCTGCCTTCGTCAGTGTTCCCAAGTTCATATGACCCCAATCTATTTAAGTCGCGAGTTAATAGGCTTCTTCTGGGTAAGCTAGTTCCATCGTCGACCTCATCTCTGTCCTCAGGACTAGATTGAGGTCAAGAGTAGGCCCATTTAATATATAAAAAAAAAAAAATTGGACATTATGCATTCAACACCGGCCTTTCGCTCTCCAAATGATTTAAAAATGGAATGGAATTAGCAGATGAATGTAATTTTCATGTAAATTTGACGCTGTAATGAGAACGTGGAATACAACGAAAATGAAAAGTCACTCGAGTGAAGCATTTGACATCAGATTCACTAAGATGATAAATACAATCAAAACGTCAAGCCTGTAATCCCCGAAAGGCAGAGGTGTACTTAATAGTACACCCACATTCTTCAAGTTATGTTTAAATCGTGAGCTTATAAACATAAATATTTACGACTATTCCTGGAATGTTAAGCATGATAAGATAAGATTTATTATATTATTTCTGAGTATATGGTACATACATTAACACACACACACACGTTTTACATGGCTGAGATATTGGGAAATGCCTATTTAATTAGGTTCACCCGGCCGAGCGCATTAGCTAGAATCCAATTAAATCTCAAACATACTAAATTAAATTAAATTAAATTAAATTCATTTATTTCAGGTTTTTAACCCATATAAAATTTAAAAGAATTATTTTTAGACTTATCCATGCTTGCACAATAAATGTTACATAATCAATCAAACATACAAAATTATAACAGAAATTATAATTAAAGGACATGGCCAAAAAAGTACATTCCATATACACTTACATAGTAAATATATTATATTAAGAAAAATAGAGAAGTGAATTGTTGCGTAGTTTTTAACCTCTCTGCACTTATCAGTATTGATTACAATATAATAAGTAGTGCAAGTTGAATTCAAAGTCTCATTTGTCAACTTTCGCCACTATGGACCGTTCGTAGACGAACACGTTCTACACCACGCATACTACTTGTAGATATTATGTATGTGAAATGAACGACAAATGCTCTTACCTGAAACATTTGATTTAAACAAAACTGTTTTCATTGGTATTTCTTACATGTAATTAAATTATATTTTGAAGTGTTGATACGTAAGATATATTTATTTCACACAATTATAGTAATAACGTAACCGTACCATAAAACGGAACGCGTTTTACAATGTCATTGTTTATGTCAAAATGGCGGTACTGCGATTGCACAGATCCTCCGTTGCGTACGAACTGTTAGTTTTTTTTGCGATTATCTTCTAATATTTTTGACTCCTGCTTATCTCTACGGAAAAAAATATTTTTACTCATTTTTACCAAGAAATGAGTAATTATTTATAATCTTTTGTTTTATTTCGTATTTCCCTTGTTAATTAGTAGTTAAACTGTTGAAGAAAAACGTCACTTTCGGAGTCTCAATAAATGTGACAATAATAACATATACTTAGTCTCAGTTTTCTATCAGACTTTCTCAGTTCAGTAAATGTTAATCAATATATGGTTAAAAAACCTTAGTTCAGGTAGAATGACCACCTGAAATAAGGATTTTGGATCTTGTTGAAATGCCTAATAATTCACAGCACTTCGTTATTTTAAAACGCCTTGAGGTTTTTAATAGCAAAATCATTATATCATACGCTTTGCCAGCAATCTGATAGAAGGTAACATGAAACTGTTTACGTCTAGTTATTTGTAATGAGAAGTTCTTTGAGCTTTTTATTTTTTGCAATTTAATATGGCAATATTCACGAATATGAAACACCAAATATTATCGTTGTACATTAAATTTGATAACTATGCAAACGCCCATACAGAAATTGGCCATGTCCTTTAGAATTATAAATAAAATACAAAATATAATGAAAATGTCAAAAAAAATAATTTAAAAAATGACACTAAAAATATGAAACAAAATGTCACAAAATGTCAAAAATAAAATTGAAAATAAAAATGTCAAGATATGTTGAAATTTAATCCTAAAGTTAAAGATATATATATGTGCAGGCGCTGGCATGCAGCTGTAGCCATCTCCGCAAGAAAGGAGAATCCCACCGCTCGGACAACACGCTCAGGATCCCATTCGAGCCACCCCTACAGCGTCGCAGAAGCGATGCACTCGTTTTCCGGATTATTCCGGAAAAGGAGTGCATCGCTTCTTTAGATTTTTAGATTACATTAAAATACAAAATCGCTTAGCCCGACTCAGAATTCCAAGATCCAAGAATTTACCGACACCTACCCACCCTACTTAAAATTTGCTCTTCTGTAGTTTATTTCAAACAACCTCCATTTTCTTTATTCTAAAACTATTTTCGTATTACGTAAGTGTATTGATGTAATACCACCTTCGCTAACATTAAAGAATGAGCGCTAACCTCCAAGTCAGGGTGTGGTCTTCCTATCGGAAATTTCAGCCTTAGTGTACACTCCCCGCGAATTAACTTCGTTGAAGTGGGTCAACGATAACACTACAAAGATGAACCAGTTTTGACGATACCTCAAAGTATGATTATGAAATTTTGAGATTATCTTTGAAGATACGTAAAACAATAACTGGCTAAGGATCTAGGAAGAACATTTCTCATAGTTTAGGTTTACAACAAAAATCTACATCTACACTCATAATTATTATAAAGAGGAAAAAATATTTTTTTGAGTGTGTGTATGTTTGTAATGAATAAACTCAAAAACTACTGTGCCGATTTCAAAAATTCTTTCACCATTGGAAAGCTACTTTCACCTTGAGTAACATAGGTACCCGTGCAAAGCCGGGACGAGCCGCTAGTAAATAATAAATGTAAAACAAAAACTGTAGTATAACTTTATTTTTTAAACAAACTATCTTTTCCTTGAAAAAACCCAACGGAAACGTACTATCGCGATTAAAAACTTTCTAATGTCCTATCCCAGGTAATGTTTTTCCGGCGTACTAAATTTCATCAAAATCCGTACAGCAGTTGAGGCGTAAAAAGTTTACATACAGAGTTACTTTAGCATATATATCTTATACTGCAATATTATAGGATAACGCAAAATGATTTAAAACATCTCAGTTTTATAAAAAAAATGTAAATATACCAGAAAAACAAACTCCATAGAATCGACCTTCAACATGACATCAGAGACACTATGATGACAACTACTCACGCACTCGTTCTGTCTAGATCTAAGCAAAGATTTCAGGTCAAGGACCTTTCAGACGTAACATCAGATAGACTGAGAATTTATTACAGTCTGGATTACGGGTAGCTCCATTTTGATAGGGTTTTATCATATTTTAAGGAAAGGTGAAGTAAAGTGAAGTTTATTTGGCAATTTTCTTTGATTATTTATGATTGTTAAGGTTTTTATTATAATTTAGGTTGTTTTTAATGCGTGAGTCTATACCAGGTGGAAGGGACAACTTTGCACAAATGGTTACCACGTATTTAGTCTAATGTTTTTATTTTTAATTTTTATTTTTTGCTTATGTTTTTCTTTTTATAGAATTTTATTGTTAATTTAATCATTTTGTATTATCCAGAGACAAATTCAAAAGTTTTTCTTATTTCTAACTTCTCAGTTAAACATTTCTAAATATTTTACATGTGAAATTAATTTGAGCATCTAACCCGAAGGTCATAAACAACTGGTAACCTATCACCAATTTTATAGTTAGCCGAACCCAAAAACATATGTCGTATTCAAAATACCAAACCGTCCCATTTTTTACAAATCGTTGGGTCAGCCCGTAATGTTTTAAAATAGGACGGTCCGGTCAGGCAGTGATGAATGGTCACCCTAGCCCTTAGAATCTATGAGCCAATCGATCTCTGTGACAAAACCGGACCTTTTTGATAGAAATAAAGGCTTTTTGAGTTGAGGAGTTTCCTCCGTGCCTCGGAAAGCTCGTTAAGCCGTTGGTCCCGGCTGTCATTTGTAGATCTTTGACAGTCGTTAAGGTAGTCAGTGGCTAAAAAAAAAAAGTCTGACCACCAGTCTTACCAAAGGATATCGTGTTATCCAGTGATAGCTGGGTTGTGGAGGTAGGCAGTCGCTCCATGTAAAACACTGGTATTCAGCTGCTTCCGGTTAGACTGGAAGTCGACCCCAACATAGTTGGGAAAAGGCTACGCAGATGATGATGTGTCACAAACAAGGTTAAGAAATTTAACCTCACACACTTTTCCTATTGAAAACAAATGTTTTTTTTTTTCTTTTTCATGTGATTTTACTACGTATGGTTGTTATCAAAATGACAATAATAGAATGCTGCTGAACTAAGCGTTATCGTTTAGTAGGTGTCCAATATTTCTTCTCTTATTTTCTTCCTTTCTTTTCTTATTTATTTTTGTCTTTAATTTTTTTTTTCTTTATTTCTTTCTCGAAAGTCAATTTTATCGTTTTCAGACTTTAATATCTACTGAGCCACGTCATAAACACTGCGTTTTATGATTGGTGGCAGTTGCATGAGTCGTAAACTTGACCAATAACGAGCGATAAAATATAGGAACCCGGACTTGCGAAGCTCAATTTTCAACCTACTAAATCAAAACAGGGTTCAAATAACAATGTTATTTGTTTTCTGATTCAAATATTTGGGCCGCGACCGGCGTGCATAATTATATGACCAGATGTTTGACCGTGGATGTTAGGAGCTCTTGGCCAAATATTAAATACGCCGCTCGGTTCGATCTTCAGGTTAAGCCGCGCTTGCCTAGGTAGGTCCGTGGATAGGTGACATTACATACCGAGTTTTCTCGGTGCCTCGGAAAGTGCGTTCAGCCGTTAGTCCCGGCTGTCAGTGGCCCGAAAGTCTGACAACCAGACTTACCAAGGGGTATCATATTACCCAGTACTAACTGGGTTGTGGAGGTAATAATAGGGAGTCACTCCATGTAAAATATTGATATTTCGCTGAAACGGTTAGACTGGCAGCCGACCCCAACATAGTTAGAAAAAGGCTACTCAGATGATGATATATGAAAAAGGACAAGGGGAATATGTAAGGATCGTAGCGGGTGGCGTTCTGTGGTTTCTGCCTACCCCCATGGAAAAGGCATGAGGTTATGAATGTATGTAAATATTTCGTCAATATTTTAAAACGATGCTTAGACGCGAATATTGGTATGACTAATATCAAATCGCAACTCTATTTGTGGTACAAAAAAACACGCTTTTCAAAGTTATCCGTGACTTAACCGCGAAAAATCCGACAACAACTGTCGGGCAGTAGCACACCAGATAAAACACCCGTCTGGTCGGAGGATCCTCCCTTTTCTATGGGGGATGAAGAACTTCTCACCCTGTTCTTCATACTCCTATACTGGTATGTTGGTTTCAATTTGAAATACAGGCTTTTAGATACACAGTTTGAGTTTTATTTGGTAGTCCATTGTCGCCAATTATGTTTAAAATCCAGTGTTCATTGCTATTAACCCTTGGCCACCTAACGTGTATTCTAGTAACACATCCACCTAACGTCGGTCATGGTGACCGATTGCGTACAAGTACTATTAAGAAGGTGAAAAGATCATAATTTGGTAAAAATCAAAACTACATCATATTTTTCAGTTGTTTTTATTTAAATTGTTTTAATAAACTTTTCAAATTAACACTTTTTATTTTTTTATTATTATTTATGAAAGTGGACTAACAAATATTTTAACAAACTATAGGTTTTTTAATTGAGCTGAGATCTAAGCGATAACAATAAATAAAACTACTTAGTTTTTAATTATTTTACTAACTTAAATATGTAACTTCTTATATTAAACTATCATTGGCATAATCAAATCACAATCATTACAAAATTACAGCCTCCAAACATTTACAATTTTTCTACAATTTCTCGGTCTAATGGTACATCTTCTACGTTACTGCAATCTTCATTGGGTATTTCCGGCACGTCCCTTTGATTCTCTGAATCTGAATCACACTCTTCCAACCATCTACTGATATTTTGATCACGGACAGACATAATAAACCTAAAAAACAGCAAGAAAACGTTAACACAAAAAGTAACGTAACATCCTAACGTCGGTCACCATGACCGCAAACGAAATATATTTACCTAAATTTTTTCACTGCGCGCACGTATTACTTGGTCAAGCGCAGAGCGCAAACTGGAGAGGGAGGGGAAAAAGTACATGGAGTTACAGGCGTGTGGCCCGCGTAGAAACGGAAATATTTGAAAAAATATATCGCGTGGAGTCACTGTGACCGACGCTAGGTGGTTAAGGGTTAACTGAACACAAATCCAATCCCCGAGGTGCTACAACAGAGATAAATATTTCTAATAGCAACCGGGCAGACTAACAACATTCATTTCTATTAGTCTAACAGCAGGTTGACCGACCTAGGAATCGCATCCAAGACCTCGTGCTCAGCAGTATCACTTGCGATCACTATAGGTACTAAGAGGCAGATAATTTTATATATTTTCTGAAATGAGTATTTTCCATCGTAACAGCAATCTGTTTTCACCATCAAAATATTTACATACAAACAGCCCGTATCAGATTTGTGTGTATGTACTTACGTAAAAAGAGCGTAAATGACTAACTTTGTTTTATATCGCATGTCCAACGCGTGTACAGCAAAAAGTTGATTTTTACACTTTTTTTTTGCTTCCATTTGTTTACGCAAGCTTCACTGATAAAAACATGCGACATTTTACACTAATGTGTTTTATAAGCGACCTATTATAATGTAGTTTTTGAAGTCTTAAATCTTTGAAATTAGCGTTATCTGTGGGTTTAAAAAAAACGCACAAAAATAGCAATTTTTTATACATAAATAAATTCTCAATTTTACCAAAAGCCATCACATTACAATATCCAAAAGACTAAGAACATATAAGGCTTATTAATAGGTCTCAATAATTTAAATTCTCTAACTTCTAAGCTAGATTTATGTGCCTGAGTCCTAGGTGTCAGTGATTCTCCGTAACAAACAAAGCCATATTATGCTAAATCGGAGCATTCTAACAGTAAGAAAATCGTGTAAAAATTTGGTACTATAGGTATGACGATCAGGTTGTATAGTTCTTCATCCAAAAAAGAAAGAAAATTGTGTTTATTTGGCATTAAAAACACCTTAATTTTTTTTCAAAATAAATAAACAAATAAAACTAATAATGCCAAAAGGGCCTCAGCTCAGCATAATGCCCAATGGCAACACAAGGTTTACCACCTGACGCTGATTTTCAGCTGGAGTCCACGAGTGTCATACGCTCAAAAACATAAACAAACACATAATAAAGTAAAAAAAAATTGCACTAATACCAACTCCCTCATAGAAAAGCAAGGATCCTTCGACCAGACGGGCGCTATGTCTGGTGGCTACTGCCCGACAGTTGTTGACGGGTTTTTCTATATCGTCAGTCGCGGATAACTTTAATAACCCGATTTAGAATGTTTGATGTTAGTTCTTGATTTGTGTCATAGATGGCGCTGTAGTATTTTTTGTACTATGTTGCTGTAGTACTTTTTGTTGCAGTGCCGCTACAGTGTAAGGGCCTAGACTCCTAGACCATTTGCAATAGCTTTTAAAGAGTGCCATGTTTATATAAAAACTCCTTTTCAGTAGCTAATATCCTAATAATACATTTTAGACTGTAAGTACTATCATCGTTATCGCTGAGACATTTTCACTTTGTCTGGGCTTTCCAAAGCTGAATTTACTCTGTCCGTCATAGACAAGCAAAGACTGGTAATTAATCAATTTATACTAAGTATACTTACCTCCCCACTACCTACAGGCTCTATGCAAAGTCAAGTCTGCAGCAGGCTCGATCGATGACGTAGATATCTAATTACCAACTTCCACTGATAGTTAATTTATCTCTTGATAGCGGAAATTAAGTTTTAAAAGAGATGTTTTTTTGCTTTGGTTCTAAGACTGGCAACGAGTAGGTTATAGGTGGTATTCGTTCAATTAAAATTGTTGTAAGCCAATATCAAATGATCAGAAAATTTCTATTTACGAGTATGATATCCTATTCGCGACTTCCTATGCGCGACTGCTGAGCATGAGGTCCTGTTTCAAATCCCAGGTCGTGCAAAGTGTTATAGGGTTTTTCCATCAATAATTTCTCAGTAGTAGCCACGGAGTCTGGATTTGTGCCCGGTTGATGGCAATAGGTTCGTCCCCTATTACATGGGACTTAATCATAACTAGCGAAATATGGGTGTACCTCTACTATTTGGTACACCTATGCTTACGTTACGGGGATTACAGGCGTGATGTTATGTTATGTTATATACTATCAGTAGCCTTGTTAAAAAGTTTAGTTATAGGTGCCAGCTGCCTTAGAACCCAATGGCTTGGCACGCATCGATGGGAAGAGACGAGATGGTATGACCATAATGCCAAGGAAGTTGGGTAGGCTTTTGGTGTGGGACGCAACTTGCGTCGACACCCTTGCGCCATCCCATCTTCCTAGCACAGTGGGCTGCGCTGGGGCGGCTGCTGCAGGTGCTGAAAACCTCAAACGGCGCAAATACAGTAATTTAATTGGTAGTTATGTGTTTGAGCCGTTTGGGATTGAAACACTAGGGCCATAGGGTCCGAGTGCCCACCTAGTATTTCGTGACCAGAGGGCGGGCCTATTTTTTGGCCAAAGAATCAGCATTGCAATCCAACGTGGCAATGCTACCAGCCTTCTGGGCACTTTTCCTGTTGACAGCGATGCGGACGAATTTTTGGACGCTCTGTAACCCTTTTCGACTTGTACATATTTATTACTATTATAGTTTTGTAGTTTGTAATTAATTTAATAATCTTTGAAATAATAAACCTTAGTTATGGGTAGATATTTTGTGTTTTTTCTCTTTTTGTATCTGTTTTATTCCAGACTAAGAAATAGGTATCTAGGTTACCAGGTACCGTGCTACTCAGTAACTAGTTGTGGAGGTCAGGTAGGCAGTCGATCCATGTAAAATACTGATATTCAGACTGAAAGGTTAGACTGGAAGCCGACGCCAACATAGTTGGGAAAAGGCTAGACAGATGATGAGCGTTAGTCCTGAAGGTTTGTAACGCTAACTGGATAAATAAACCGCCTGCAACTAAATCACAAAAAGCTACACTTTCCCGCGAGAAAAATCTTCTGAGATATGAAACTCCCCGGTGCGATCAATAAATTGACAAACGACACAGGTGCCAAACAATCCATCATTGTATAAAATAACGATGTTACCAACCATCTGGCTATAGACCGAATATATTTTTGGCATTTACTCGTTAAAGATGCCAACAAAAACGTGAGCGATTTATTGTGATTTTTTTACAAAGATTCATATCGTTAGATTCGCCCTTTCACATCAAAAAAATTGTTAGGTTTCTGTTCAAATCAAATCAGCTTATTACAAACATGTTGTACAGAGGTTGGAATAAGATTAATATCAAATCTTAATCATCATCTGCCGAGCCTTTTCCCAACTTTATTGGAGTTAGCTTCCAGTCTAACCGGTTGCAGCTGAATAGAAGTATTTTACATGTAACTGGGTAATACCCCTTGATAAGACTGGTTGTCAGACTTTCGGGCCACTGACTACCTGTAACGACTGTCAAAGATCTATAAATGACAGCCGGGACCAACGGCTTAACGTGCTTTCTGAGGCGCGGAGGAAAGTCGGTATAAAATGAGTAGTCACCCATCCGAGATTGTTCCGAGCAGCTATCACTATTTAGCCACGAACTAAGAAATAATATCAATTATAAATATCAAAACAAAATTCGCAAGTAAAATAAATCTTAGGGTGCCTAACAATTTTTTCCTTGGACTGTTCATCATAACATCTCGAAACACGATGCATTTATTATTTATAAGTATTTATTATATTATATTTTTATTATTTACCACTAATTATAGCAACATTACAGTACAGACCAAGTGCAGTACGATCTTATAAGACATAAAATAAAACAATATAAAATAAGTAAAATATTAGTAAAAATGTTTAAAGTTAAACATGACCAAGTTTATAGTTGCACCTTTTTCAATTATTTATTATTTGTGCCCGTAAATATATCTTCCAATACCGTTATAATATTAATAATACGTGTGACTCGCGACATAATTTATTTATTTATTTGAGTCTATGGAGGACTTACAGCTAATAAAAACAAACAAAAAGGGAACCATTAGTCACCACAAAGCCAATTACAAATCCTCACGTATAGACTTATAATAAAAAATTATGGTGTGAGCACAAACACAGGAACACCGCTTAAATCAAAGCAAGAAGAACATAAAATACTTGGTTGGCAATTATATGACTAAAATAAAATAATAGTGAAATAGTAAAATAACAAAAACATAACAAAGGTACTAAAGTTATATTTATTTTTGTTACAGGTAAATAATGTTTAACGGTCGACTGGTATCCATGGTCGTTAAAACGGTCACAGCGACAAAGTAGGTGCTTTATTTTTTATTTCGCGTTCCGGGTAATGCTGGGGTTACTGCGCTTTTGTAGCGCGTCGGGAATGTTCGCGGACGCACGCGTTCCGGATTTCGGCTCGCTGCTGCGTCTGCGAATTGCGTCACTGTCTCACTGATGCGTCGGATGCACGGCAGCCCCAACAGCCTTGTGGCTGCTGTATCCGGCAGTGCCGAAGGCCAAATAATATGTCACTGGATCGCGGCACACAGACCGTCATTCACATACTAGATATGATAAGTTTTTTCTTTTTTACTCTTAATGTTATGGATCTCTGGTTTGTTAATCAGGAATATAAAAATTGTTCCCTTGTTTTTCGAATGCTTGCTTCTGAAAAGTTCTCCAACTGTAAATTAGAGTTAGCCTAAAAGCTTGGTTTTGATCGGTGGAAATGACTGAATAATTAAAAAAGAAAGTTTGAAAATGTGCCTGAACTTTTCAATCCTTTTTAGGGAAAGAGCCAACAAATTTTTGGGTGTTAGCGATGCGTGATCCGAAAACTGGGTATTGACCCCGATTTAAACCCTACTCAACCCGTTTTTATCAGTTTTACTGATCTTTTAATACCCTATATACATACCTACACTCAAGTACTTATTTAGGAAACATGTTATAGAATATTACTGCCTGATTTGTGTCTTGTGGTAATGGCCACCATGGCTCACGCACAATGGTCCACTTTAGGGACTAAGTGCGGAAACCAAAATCCCTAACATAGAACATACAACATAGTGTCTTGTGGTCGCACGAACTTTTGCTGAGCAAGAGGTCTTGGACTCGATTCCCGGGTTTCCGTGTTATTAGTTATTTTTTCAGACCCCGTGAGATCTAGTGTTGTTGGTTTTTGCATCAGGAATTTCTCATCTACTGAGAAATTCTTGATAGAAAAACCCAATAACACTTTGCACGACTTGCTAATCGAATCCTGCTCCTCATGCTCAGCAGTCGCGCTTGTGACCACTAGGCCAATGAGTCAGTCGATGTTACCTACATAATTGTATGTATGTAATAAATATCTAAAGTAGAAGTTTCCACCCCAAAAGGAAATTCTAATGTAACACACAAGTTGAAAACAAACTTCAACAAAGATGTCACTGTGATAGAAAGCAGGCCTTCCATCACATTCCATCCCTCTCTAACACCCCAAGACTGAAAGAGAAACACACACCGCGAATTCACCAAATGGATTAACACAAGGAGGGAAGGAATTATACATGATGTTCTCATCCGTCACGTTTACTGGCGGCCATTTTGTTGAATTTATACATGGTGTAGCGTGTCGTGAAAGGTGTATTCACTTTGAAGGGAGTAACGCAGGTGGAATGGATGTAACATTTTGTAGATTAAGAAATAATGTGTCATTCGTCATATGGGACGTATTCGACCCTTGTGTCAGTGAAAAAATGTTTTTCGTTAGCAGTTTGACCCGTTGGACTGTTACATAATTATTTCTATCTAGCTAGGTATTGCAAAGTTCTAGTAGTCTGAAAGTTTAAGAACCCGTTCCTAAACACTAGTAGTAGTTTAAAACTTCTCAGCTCTTCAACATCTTTAACATCTCATGTTTATAAGTACTTTTAAAGTTTCTTGGAGACCACGCTGACTTTCAGTTAAGATTAGACATAAATATTGTGAGATTGAATTTATCGAAATATTATTATTGTGTACTAGCGACCCGTCCCGGCTTCGCACAGGTGGACATGTATTTTTTTTTTTCTAGTAATAAATATAGCCTATGACACTCACAAATAACGTGGCTTTTTCAAAATCGGTTCAGTAGATTCATAGATTACCCCGTACAACCTCACAAACTTTACCTCTTTATAATAAATAAATAATATTATCTTGGGACAACCAACACACCGCCATCTGGTCCCAAACTAGGCAGAGCCTGTACTATGGCAACCAGACAACTGATATACATACTTATATATTTCTAAATACATACATATTATAGACTAGCTGTGCCCGCGACTTCGTTCGCGTGGATGTCGGAACTTAACAATGTATTTATGCTATACTCTATCCATTTAGGTAGTTAACTAAAGGTAAACAATCTTGATGTGTCTTTTTATACAAATTCATATTAAACAAATAAACTACTTTTCAAACTTACGGTTCAATTGATTTAGTATTCGTTACGGTTGTATTTACTTTGGTTTTTACTTGCATTTTATTTTTAAACTGAGTTTTTAAGTAAAAAGTTACATCAAGATTGTTTACCTTTAGTTAACTACCTAAACGGATAGAGTATAGTGCTTCTTTATAAACAACATTAGCTGTGGAACCATCTGGAGCGTACACAAAAAGGTTATTGGGGTTTACGCGAGAAAAAGCTACGTATAGTTGACCATGGGAAAAGCATCCAATACTTAGGTCCACCCCCGCAACGGATAATGTCTGGCCCTGAGCTTTATTAATTGTCATGGCATAACAGAGACTGACTGGGAATTGCACTCGTTTGAAAGAGAAAGGAAAGTTGTTAGGAATTATAGGTATTCTTGGAATAAAAACAATATCACCAGCGCCGCAACCGGTTAATATTTCAGCTTCGATTATGTTTTGCTGCAGATTTGTGACTTTGAGCCGAGTGCCGTTACAAAGTTTGGAGGACATAAATTTCTGAGGAGAATTATTGGTACACCGATTTTTAAAACTATTTTGTGGGCTGGAAGTCCGGGTATGTTAAGGGAATCCAAAAATTCTACCGGGTAGTACGTGGAGTCATCTTCTTCCATAACTGTATTTATAGAGGTGTATTCTCTACTATTCCCGGACACATGAATTAATATTTTTAAATTAATTGCCGCAGCTTGGACATTGCGAGGATTCAAAATAGCTCGCTGACATAGCCAAGAACCGGCTTGATATCCCATGTTTGTGGAATCACCGTACACAAAAGAAATTAGCTCCTGTTGTGATGTAACGCAAGAACAGAGATTATCAACCATATAATAACTTTGCCATCTTCTTGTACGGGGTATGTGCCATTGCCTATTTGTAACAATAAATTGGGAAACTCCTGTGCATTTTCGCAGCCTCGCAACTGTGCATGCATATGTACACTCAGGTGTGTAGATGATATATTGCGCCATAAAACAGAACTCTTCTCCGGATAACGCAGAACAGCACCGTAATGCCTCACCATCGGCCGGTCATTTTGCCTTATGTCCTGTAAAGTTCTATTCACTGCTTCTACAGCTTTGCGGTTTGCCATAGTGCACTCGTCCCAAAAAATTAAAACACAATCGCATAAAACCCTTGCTTTATCGCTATTTCGCGATATGTTGCAAACCGGGCTTTCCGTGCGGTCTAAGTCGATAGGAATTATAAATGTTGTGTGTGCCGTTTTTCCTCCAGGTAATAATGTGGCTGCTATCCCTGAAGAGGCTACAGCAAGGGAAATTTTATTTTGGTTCTGTAGCGGCACTACAAAAAGTACTACAGCGCCATCTATGACGCAGAGGATAAACTAAAGATCGAAATATATCTAAATTCTGCATCGCGCTGGTAAAGCTATTCGCGACTTAAGACTATACAGAAGAACCCGACAACAACTGTTGGGCAGTAGCCCACCAGACATAACACCCGTCTGGTCGGAGGATCCCCTCTTTTCAATGGGGGTTGAACAGCTTTACACCCTGTTCACCCTGTTCAAAATGACTTTGGTTAGGAAAGTTTTACCTGTTCCGCCCGGTGCGTCTAAAAACAGGATTTCACCCGAGGCGTTTTCTACACTGCAGCATACCCTATCAAACGTCTGGCGCTGTTCCTCTGTCTTTGCGCAGCCATTTTGTAAAATTTCTGTGAGTTCCACGGGTTTTTAACTAATTCTTATACGTATTCTCTGTTTATACGTTCCCCATCGAGTGTCGGTGTGGGCAAACCGTATTGACTGATCGGGTTCCCTGGTATACTTATAACTATCTCTTTAATAGCAATAAGGACCTGTTGTGACAAATTTCACGTATCCTATAGGTCAGGAATTTCTCCATCAGTATTTAGTTGAACATGCCTCAATCAGAAAATGACGTCACACGCACAATGCCATCTATCGAATATCTATATTCAATGCTGCACGCAGTTGAGCTCTAGATATAGTCCAGCCTGAGTTCGATAGATGGCGCTGTTTCAATATTTTACTTCGGAAACACTATTATAATTTTATTAATTTACATTTTTCTTTCTTTTCATTTATAAGGTGTGAGCTGATTACGATGAAACCAAAAACTTAATGTCACTTCAATTTACGCACATATTGTTGTGTATAAAAGTAACGGGAAGTTGTGAGACCAAAGTGCACATAACCCCAATTTTACTTCTGTAACACTTTAAATTCAAATATCTTCTGATAGACTGAACCGATTGCAATGAAACAAAAACTAAATGTTACTTGAAGTTACGCTCAATCGTTGTGTATAAAAGTTATCTACATTGATTTTGTACATTTTACGTGATGCCCGAACAAATACACAGACAAACAGACAAACAGACAAAAATTCCAAAAATGCTGGAAATGGGTTCTATTGGTTGTCCTTTAACACCCTGGCTATTTTTGTTGGAATTTTTTTCGATGTACAAAAACGACTTTTCTACAGTTTTATTATATGTATAGATAATATTAGTATAGATAAACACAAGTGTCTGTATGATATATGGGACGCACATAACCGTGAAGTGTGGCAGAAGAAAGGGGAGGCCTATACCCAGCAGTGGGTGATTCCGGGCTGATATGATAAGATGATGATCTGGATCACCAGAACATAAAGATTGATGATTAAAACAGCATTGTATCTGTGATCAATGCCCGTCCTTTTCTGCATCAGAATCGACCCAGTGGTAGAGCCTTAATTCTTCTTTTTATCGTGTGGTCAGTGCCTAACCTGATGTTAGAGTTTTTATGCCTCCATGGGCTTCTGACTTAGCTTTACATCCTTTTAAGGAAGAAGAACCTCAATCATAACAATATGTTCAAATCCAACACTATCATCATCATCATCTTCCTGCCCTTGTCCCATGTTATTTGGGGTCGGCGCAACACGTCTTTTTCTTCCATTCTCCTCTGTCAACCGTCACGCTATCATTTACTTCTTTATCTTTCATATCATTCCACACACAATCCATCCATCGTTTCTTTGGTCTTCCTCTCCCTCTCCATCCATCAACGTTTATATTCACCACTCTTTTAGTCACATGCGATTCGTCCCAAATCCAACACTATAGAAGGTCGAATTAAGTTAGGTAGCGTTACGACACATACATGGTGTGGGTATCAATATCCAATGATGATGAAACAAAAATAAACATGTTTTTACATACATCCAATCCTCCAATCACAGGTAGGTCATCATCATCATCAGCCTAGCCTTTTCCCAACTATGTTGGGGTCGGCTTCCAGTCTAACTGGATGCAGCTGAATACCAGTATTTTACATAGAGCCACAGCGTATCTGGCCTCCACTACACAGTTAGTACTGCGTAATACGATTCTCCTTGGTAAGACTGGTTGTCAGATTTTTAGGCCACTGACTACCTGTAACGACAGTCAAAGATCTATAAATGACAGCCGGGACCAACGGCTTAGCGTGCTTTCCGAGGATTGGAGGAAACTCGGTATGTAATGAGTGGTCAACTATCCACAGAGTAACAACTAGGCAAGTGCGGCTTAACTTAAAGGTTTTTTCGAGCGGCTGTTATTATTTAACCACGAGCTCCAATTACAAGTAGGTATTGCAGGCATATTTTTTCATCCATCTGCATCACACCTAACCTCACCTAACTCTAAAAAACCTTCACAAACACAATAAATAATTCCACTTGCGTTCAGAAAACACGGGTTCCCTTGTTTCCTTACCGCCTGGCCACGACCTATACGCTTATGCGACAGGAGTGTTGCAGGTGTTTGTGTAACAGCAACTGCGGAGAGAGACCGCGCGAAACGACCCCGATGGTATGGTTCAGGATCCCGCCAGATCTTACTTATTTTCTGATTAACGAAATGTGTGGTGTCAAGTAGCATTAGTATGTACTGTGTACCTATACATGCCTACTGACTCGACTGCAAATTTTCAGATATCAGGTGTTAAAGATGCGTAAAAATTATACAATTTTTCTTAAAGCCTAAGTGCTGACTTCTATATATGTTGCCGTTCCCGTTACCGGAAATTTCTGCCAGACGGTTTGAAACTCGGTAAAAATAATTTACGTAAGCCGTATAGCCTGAGGTCGTGAACAGGGCGTGAGTAAGGTAATGGCTTGCCCGCACTTAAGTAATTCACTAGTACTTAAGTACTTCGCTAATGGCCTGACGTTTGCTCCTGATCTTATCTTGATGTATTGTCTTGATACTTCAACACTCATTACGGGCAATGTATCGGAAAATGATTGAAGTAAAAGCAATCATGAAGTACTGAGTTTTTGGTTGAGAGTAATTGACTTACTATGAGAGGTGCCACTCATAAAGGGTGTAACAAGACCCTTAACGAAGCCGGAAGGCACTTGTCCTCCCCGTCATTGCGATATTTTTTTTGTTCTAGACCATACCTGGAAACCTTCTAGTTACGGAGATATTGGGGGTCAAAGTTACAACTTTTTCACCAGTTTTGTTTAAAAATGTTTTTAATCTAAGATTTAGATCCCCGTACTATTTAATACATCCAGCGCAATGTTTTGAGTGCGTTACTTTGCGTCCTAACGAAAAACGTGATTTTTGACCCCAAAAAAAAAGTCGTTTCCCAGCAATAATTTTTGCGTAAAATTACTTAGTTTCATGTACATAATGCTTGGTTGACGGCTTCGTTAAGGGTCTTATTACACCCTGTATGTTTAGATCGGCATGAATCTGTACAACCGAGTTAATGGCGGTACTTTCATTTAAGCCTACAAGGTTGGCTTGCCCTTATAACTCTTCGCGATGTTAGGGTTTCTGAACAATCTGCTTGCCTTAAGTGCTTGCTGTATTGTTGGCGCCTAGGCACGCCACTGACCAAGTACCTAGCGAAATCTATTCTAATACTATAAATTTATTCTTAGTATTATAAAGAGGAATTTTGTAAGTTTGGACGTATGGGGTAATTTTCGGAACTACTGATTCGAATTTGAAAATTCTTTTACTAATGGGAACCTAAATTATCTCGGAGTGTAAAATAAATTGTGACAGCAGCTTTCCTTAAATTATTTTGGATTAAATTCTATGTTAGTCGTTCCTTTTGTAGCGGCACTACAAAAAGTACTTCAGCAACATGGAACAAAAAGTACTACAGCGCTAGATAGCGCTGTAGTACTTTACTTATGACGCAGAGGATAAACTAAACATCGAAAAACGTCTAAATCCTTCATCGCGCAAGTAAAGTTATTCGCGACTTAAGGCTATATAGAAGAACCCGACAACAACCGTCGGGCAGTAGCCCACCAGACAATAACACCCGCCTGGTCGGAGGATCCTCCCTTTTCTATGGGGGATTTATTTATTTATTTATTTATTAATAAAGGTTTACCAACAGCTTGTGTGTACAAAATTTCTTGAGTACAGGTTTTACAGTCTTGGACTTACACAGTCGCCAATTACAGGTTAACCAGCATTCACAAAGAAAGTGATAAGTTAATAACACAAAAGAGTATAAAATTGAAACCGAGTGGCTCTAGAAATGAAATAACTAAACTAAAATAAACAACTACGCAATTAAACTCCCTAAACTTAAGAGCATATTTGGCTTACGAAATATAAAATTCAAGAATAAAACAGCATCGCTATAATTTAACTAACTAATTATATGAGAAGAATAAAAAAGACATAAATAAAGAAGAATTAGTAAAATAAGATAAAAAGTTGTCATTCATTCATACTAACATAAGATAATATTCTGTTGTGATTTTCGGGAATTAAGTAATTGGGTTTTAAAGATTTTTATGGAATCATGGTGAATGTCAAGATCAGGTGAGGATTTAATAATAGAATTCATCTCTCTACTGAGTCTGTTAAGTGGCGAGTTTACCCCAATATTTGTGTTTGATCCATGAGTAATGAACAAGTTGGTTATAGGATATCTAGGCATATTGAAAGGTACTTTTAGTCCGATACGCTTAACTAGTTCACTGCAGTCCAATTTATTATTTACTAATTTGTACAAAAACATGAGATCTTGTATCAGTCGACGGTCGCGCAGAAGAACTTTACACCCTGTTCTTCATGCCCTCAAACATTTTTCAATTTCAACCAATTAACAGACTAAAATTCATAAGTGTCTGTTTTTTTTTAATTAAAATAATTACATTGACTTTCATTATACATTTGTGTTTCAAAGACATTATCATGTAATATTTCTATTGTTTTTAGACAAGAATCTTGAAAGGGTTTAGCAACTGGGTTTATAATTATTTATTATTTAGGTAAGTAACATAAAATACAAACAATAATTTTTACAATAATTTTAAAAGAAAAAAAAAATGTGTATTTTCATCACGAATTTCTCAGTAGCAGCCACGGAGTCTGGATTTGTGCCCGGTTGATGGCAATAAGCTTTCCCCTATTACATGGGACTTAAAACATAACTGGCGAAATGTGAGTGTACTATTAGGTACACTTGTGCCTAACACTTCGGGTATTAGAGGCGTGAGGATGTTATATAATTTTCTAACAAAACAGTGCTGAACTCACGCAAACCTACGTGATTAAAAACATCTCTTAACTAGACACCTCACCCCTATCCAGACTCAACAAATGGGTGTCGTTCATCCAGTAAGTACGGTTCCGTTGATGCGTTGCCTAGCAATAAACGCTAGACCTTTTCAAACACCTACCTCGATGTAGCCTTTGAAAAATGTTGCCAACACACATATACCTACTTGTTTTTTTATGTTAGTTAACGCAAGTGTCACAATCCGAATGAAAACCAAGCGTGCCATTTTTGATAACCCACTGTGACGTCATAAGCACTATTTAGTTACTATACAAAATAGACTACGTTTTTTGATCTTCACATGTCTAGAATAAACAAATTAGCTTGCTGCGACAGTAGCCACGTTAAGCATGAAAGGCTTAAGCCGGGCACGCGAAGTAGGTGCTCTTGCGTTATCCATATCTGTGGTTCCCAATGTTTACAAACCTGGCCTACCATGACGTCTTAGCAGGATTTCCAGTGTGGGAAAGAGATCGCGCTAGACGACCTGTATAGCTCTGTTTCTTTCCCACACTGGAATTGATCCTGCTTTAAGACGTCATATCGTAGTAACCCCCTGGTTTTGACCAAACCTGTCTTCTTTCTTGTAACGCGTACATGTCTGGTACCGCAATTTAACATCCAATCAGATGAAAAATGATCGGTCTTTAATGAATTTATGTTATTTCATTTTTGGCTTGCCTGTATTTTTGAGTTACTTATCTATAGAAATAGGAATACTTATCACATCTTTTTGTTTATAGAAATGACATAAAAAAAAAACAAAAATGTTTGGTATTTGAAACAATTTTTCAATTTTTAAATATTTCTAATTCTGTAATGGAAAAAATAATACAAAAAAAATATAATTATATTCACGAATCCAGTTTTAAATTATATTTTTAAAACCTATATCCATTATAATAATATACAAAAACTACAACAGGATAATTAGCCGTCAAAGTACTCCTCCGCATCGTTTTAATGGGTATTAATATATTTTTTTCGAAAAGATTGAGCCACACGATTGACTTATACCTAAATCTTAAGAACAAGGTCGGACCCTAGTCCGACCTGTTTCTTAATTAACCGCTGAGCCGATAATGGGGGCAAATAAAACGCCTCTAGGCAGTCTTATGAATCGGTGGGTTTAATTTGGGTGTATCGATGGCCTGTTTATTTTCTAATTCTGTTAAGCGTTATATCTGTAGCTAGGGACCTCATACTAATAATTTAAAAGTGGTTTTAAACCACTTGGGTTTCAATTTCAGACAAGCTTACCAACCAGAACCGTGCTTCTATTTTTCGATGTTTTATATGTACCTATGTTGGCCTATCATCATCATCATCTGCCTAGCCTTTTCCTAACTATGTTGGGGTCGGCTTCCAGTCTAACCGGATGCAGCTATATACCAGTATTTTACATAGAGCCACTGCCGATCTGACCTCCACAACAGTGTAGGCCTACAATAGGCCTATGTGAAATGTAATATTTCGATTTTGACCGGCTTCGTGAATAATTAAAGCATCCTGACTTTTACGAAACTTTGTTTGTCTCATGTCTTTTCAAAAGGCGAGCTAATCACCGCTGTACTGTGTAACGAACTTCTTTAATAAATGATTATTTCTGGATATTATCAGCACCGAAAGAATTCATCGTTACTCGTATTTTATCCAACTGTATAATATAACATTACGCCTGTAATCCCCGAAGGGTTAGGCAGAGGTGTACTCAGTTATTGAACACGTTTCGCTAGTGATGCTTAAGTCCCATCTAGTCCCATGTAATGTATTTTATTTAAAACACGACATTTATCTTCACTCAAACACTGTTTTAAACTTTCACGGCTTAAAACTAAACTTATACTGTCACTGCCGAGTGAGCGTGAGCTTACGCACGACCAATCACGGAAGACATCCCGTAAGTGACAGTACAACAATGTAGGTAAACTTATACTGTCACTTAAGGGATATATTCCGTGATTGTTCGTTATTTTGTGCTCCCGATAATTCGATGCTGTTGCAAGCGCCGAGATCGCGCTCAAAATAACACAGAGTGTCACATGTCACAGAGAGGAAAAAGCGCTCGTCCCCTAAGTCATCCATAGCTACTATTTCTAACGCCCCTGAGGAGACTACACCCTGGGCTACTCCAAAAAGCACTACCTCTGAAATATGCGACTCTCATATCCTAACAATAGATCACACATCGGATGAGGGTGCGTTCACCGATAAAACATTATCAAGAAGTATGGACTACACAGAAATTGACTATATCAATGCTCAAGAATTTAAGGATACGATTGAACTACTCCAGACGCAACTCAGTAGTTCTCAAAATGAACTTGAAAATATCATACTTGAAAACAATGAACTTCGTACACGGAATGACAAATTACTCAAGGATAATGCAACTTTAAAAGGATTCCTAAGCCTACCCCCACAGAGAGAAAATAGCAGTGTGGATTCAGAAATGACAAGAAACGTGCATACATACTCCTTCTTGCACTCAGATATGCTAGCCTTCTCCACTCCACCTAGATATGTGGGTAAAACTAACACGAAAACACAACTTTACTGCAATATCTCGAACCTGCAAAAGGATATCTCAGATCTGGAGGACCAGTTAAAACAAGCCGGAAATGAAATAATAAACCTAAAGGATCAAATTCACAATCTTGAGAGGATAGTAAAGGCAAAAGAAAGGTTAGAAAACCCCAAACATGAAGAAAATTATTGTAACGCAGAAAATAAAGTTGTTATGCTCAATAAACAAACTCAAACTTCCCATCAGACTTGTGACAACATATTGACGCAGAATAAAAAAAGGATTTTAATGTCTCACTTGAGCGATGTTGCTATTGAAAAAACATCAGGCCTACTTCCAAAACAAAAGAACAAACTGGCTATAATAAGCAGCGGTTGCACAAAAGGAACTCTGCCGTTAATTGAAGAGATCTTCTCAGATAATTTTGAGTATTGTCATTATTTGCTGCCAAACGTCATCACAGAAGACGTATTGAGCACTATTGAACACAAATTAAAAGCCTTCTCTATTAACGACTATTGCTTAATTTTTATTGGAGAAAATGATTTGAAGAATGACGACTATATAGGAATTCTCGATAACTTAAGAAAGTATCTGAAAACGAATACCCATACTAATGTCGTTGTGTGTGCTCCGACGTTCATATGTGGTGCATTAATATATAATTACAAAGTCGAACTCTTTAACAATCTCCTCTATTGGGACATTAAAAATAACGGATATGCATATTCTTACGATACTAATCGCACCCTATCACTTGAAATGTTTTCCATCAATACTGGGAAGATAAACAAACACGGATGGAAAAACATCTTTGAACAAATAAGATCCAACATAATTTATGACTATGAAGTATTCAGCTTTCAACACAATTTGACAAACCAAAATGGTGGAAGTGAAGACCAACTACCTACCACAAACAACACGGTGACTTTAACTGATCCGAATGAATTGAGTGCAACGCAACAAACTTGTGACTTTTTTCGTAAGTAACAGTTTAGAGGACTGTAGTTTAAATGACTTTAATAGTAGTCGTCGAAGTGATTTCATCTTACCTCATTTAACGAATATCAACACAAACAAAGACTCTGTTTTATATACTATCTATCATCAAAATTTATGTGGACTTAACAACAAGAAAGATGACCTAGACATTTATTTGAATGACTTAAATTCAAAAGTAAATTGTATTTGTTTAAGTGAACACTTTTTAAATGAAATCCAAATATCACAATTACAGATGACTAGCTATAAACTTGGTTCCTACAACACAAGAGTAAACAAAAAAAGAGGAGGTACATTAGTGCTGATAAGCAATGACAGACAAATAGAGGACATAGAAATTTGTAAAAAGCTCTATAAACAAGATTATTTTGAGGTGTGTGGAATAAAAGATTTAGAATTGAATACAAATATTGTCTGTTGCTATAGAACTCCTGTGAATAATAATTTTGATAATTTTCTTGAAAGGCTGGAACAACTATTGAAGCACTTCTTTAAAAAACAATGTTTGATTTGTGGCGACTTCAATATTAATCTTATGAAAGATGACAAATACCGAAAATCATTTTTATCATTGCTCACATGCTACAATTTCAGATGCTTGTTTGACACTACAACATTCATACGTAATGGCGCAGAGTCATGTATTGACAATATATTGACAAATCTAATAGATACTAATATTAACGATATCCATATTGACCACAACGGATTATCAGATGGACATGCCGGTCTTTTTTGCACAATAAATGTAAAAAAAGTAACTGATGAAATTAAAATAAGTAATGTTAAGTATATTAAAAAACGAATATATAATAAAAAAAATAAGGCGGAATTTAGGAAAAAGTTAGCAGAAATAGATTGGAATCTCGGCATAAATACATTTATAAGAAAATTTAATGAAGTACATGCTAATTCATTTAAAAAAAAGCAAATCAAAATTGATCTTAACAAGTCTGGAAAAAGTTATTGGGTTAGCAAAGGAGTTAAAGTATCCAGCAAAGTCAAGCGCATTTTGTGCCTTATTGATAAAAAAAGATGTGATAAATCAATTTTAAAATATCGCGAAAATTACTTAAGGATATTTAGAAAGGTAATAAGATGTGCAAAAAAGCTCGACACTAGAAAAAAGATTGATCAAGCACCTCAATCTAGTAAGGCTATGTGGAAAATAGTGAATAGTAGACGTAATTCTAATAAAAAACAAAGCACTGATATCATATTAATTAAACAAGATAATAAAATATATGACAGCCCTATAGACGTAGCCAACATTTTATCTGACCAATTTGACAACAAAATTACGTTACAGTCTTCTGATCATAGCTTAGCTAAAAAATACTTAACCGACAATATGGCTAGAGTAGATGATGACATGTTGTTTGATCAAGTAACCCCGGTAGAAATATTCAAAATGGTTAATAATATGTGCAATAAAAATTCTCACGGTCATGACGAAATACCCATAAGTATCATCAAGGATAACATTGACATATTAGCTGAGCCAATAGCTGACTTTTTAAACAAATGTATTGAGCAATGTGTTTTCCCTGATCAATATAAAATTGCTCGTGTTTTGCCCATATTCAAGAAAGGCTCTAAATTAGATGCGAAAAACTATAGACCCATTTCACTATTACCAGTATTCTCTAAAATATTTGAAAAGGTAATGAAAGATAGGCTTGTCAAACATTTGATTAAACACAATATCATTAGCTGTCAACAGTTCGGGTATCAAAGAAGCATGGGAACCATTGATGCAATAGACTCACTAGTGGATGATGTGGTTAGCAATCTGAATAATAAAAGAAAAGTGGCAGGACTATTCCTAGATCTTAGCTCTGCCTTCGATACTGTTGAACATAAAATCCTTTTAGACAAACTAGAACATTATGGGATAAGAGATAAGGTCTTTAAGCTTTTCAGTTCTTATTTACAGAACAGATCACAGTACGTTGAAATTAAGTCAGTTGAAAGCGGACATGAAAAAATTAACAAATCTAAGCTTGTTAGAGTACAAAAGGGGGTTCCACAGGGCTCAGTCTTGGGTCCTATATTTTTTATAATATTTCTTAATGACTTAGCAAACTATATGTATAAGATAGTACCAGACATCAAAATGGTTATTTTTGCTGATGACACAAGTGCCGTTATGAACGATATCTCTGTAAGGGACTTAGAAAATAAAGTGAATCATGCACTGTCTGCTTTTGAACATTGGTTTTCCACTAACAATTTAAAACTCAATGTGGAGAAAACTAAATGTATGCTATTCAAATCAACCGTGAGAAATAATGATAGTATTAAAATAGCTTCATTGGGAAATAAAGTGGAAATTGTACAAAACTTGAGATTTTTAGGGATACAAATTGATGCGCTCTTAAGCTGGAAACAAGAACTGGAAGCAATCACAAATTCTCTCAGCAGTGCATGCTATGCCTTGAGAAGTTTAAGGGACGAACTAACGATTGCTCAATTACGAAATGTTTATTTTGCCGTAGTTGAGTCCAAGCTGAGGTACAGTATTAAACTATGGGGGAACAGTTATAAATACAATATGGATGCTGCCTTTGTTATGCAAAAAAGAGCCCTTAGAACTATACTTCGCATAGACCAGACTGAATCTTGTAGAGAGCATTTTGTGAAATTAAAAATTCTACCCGTACCTTGTCTTTATATTTTGGTTCTACTAAGTAGTTTTCTAAAAAACCTAGACAAATACGAGACAAAGGAAGAAAGGGAAACTAGGGTGGAAACGCACAGGAAAGATCTGCCTAATTATTTGCAGCCAAAATTAAACGTTGTCAAACATAGCTCTAAAGTACAGTCTGTAAAATTTTTTAATAAATTGCCATTAGAACTAAAAATGATTAATAGTCCAAGAATATTTAAATTCAAATTAAAATCATTCCTATTAACGAAGTGCTACTATAGTATAGAAGAGTTTTTTACTGACAAAAATAATGCCACAGTGTAACTTCTTTATTTGTTTAAGTTTAAGTCTAATTTTGACATGCTATTGTTTGATTTGAATGTTTGTTTGATTTTCTGACTAGGCTAATTGTGTTTTTGTTTTTGTTTTTAATTTTAATTATGTTGTTGATATATATTTTATTTTATTTTTGACATTTTATCTATTGGAACTTTTATTGATTATTATTGATTGGAACTTTTATTGATTATTATTGATTGGAACTTTATTGATTATTATTGATTGGAACTTTTATTGATTATTATTGATTGGAACTTTTATTGATTATTATTGATTGGAACTTTTATTGATTATTATTATTGTGCTACTCTGTATTCGACACAAATGTATTTTGTTAAGAATAAATGACTATAACGAACAACCAGTATAAGTTTACCTACACTGTTGGAAATCTGCTACAATTCTACATTTCTTGTTCATACAAGCTCGTCTTGTATCTTCAAACGGCAGTAAAACACAAGAACTCATAATATTCAAAGCGGTACGTCGTAAACCGCGCATGCATCTAACAAAATATACCGCAGTGTACAGCACGACACAACTTAGAAGTTATATAGACAACATTCTTCAAATGGGTTCGTTAGGTACTATAATATACAGTGTTTTATAACGAAAATACAAAATCGTTTAAGTCAAACCATGCACCCTTTTTATTTTATCCGTGTCCCGGCCAACACAATGTCAGTTTCATTATTTAAACAAAATGACAGTTGTCCGCATTTTTCAGATAGGCAGTCGTTTGGCAGTTAGACTGGAGTCTAAGAGGCAAAGGAGATGACAATGACATTTGCCTGCTAAAACTGCCATGTTTTACAAAATGTTAAATCTTTTCAATATGCTACTGCACATAATAATGTAAAACAAACTTGCGTGTTTTGTATTGAAATTATTTTTTATTTTTATAATTGTTTACGGACATTCTACATTTTATACTTTGTTTGACGAAAAATGATTGTATTAATTTCATTTAAATTTTATTTTGTGTTCAACTTAGTGAAAATAGTACCTATTGTATGGTGTGTATTTTGTCTCCGATTATTTACTAACATTATTTTTCAAGTGTTCTTACTAACTAAAATATGGATCGTGGGTCTGATGAAAATAAATATTTTAAAAAGAAAAAGGCAAAGATTTGTGCACACATCACCAACTTTTATATTTGGTAACACCTGTATTTTATGCAAATAAATTATTTTTTTGAAGATTGTAACCTTTACATCGTGTCATATTATACTCTCTGTACTCCGAATTTTATTCGGAGGACGTCTTATTGAATTGTGTTGCTTTCAATGTAGATAGGTTCTGTCGTCGAATTTTATCGTTTTACTGGATATGTCATTAGGTTCTTGGGAAGACATTTTGTGAGATATAAGGTTTTAGTAGCTAATAATTTTATTGATATGGTTATAGGTACAAATTTTATTCCGTCATGTCTTTTAGAGTATGAAGTTGTCGAGGAAACTCTCAAATAACATAGAAATTAGTCTGACTTCTTGTGATTCTAAGGCAGGCAGTTGCTCTGCACAGAGAAAAGACAAGAAAGCATTGCTTTCCAAGTAGATCACAACTGAAGAAATCAAACTTAGATATTTTCTAGAAAAAAATCTATATTTTACAATATATATTTGTGAGTCCTAGCTAATATTATTAATTCGAAAGTAAGTTTGTTTGTTTGTTTATTATCTTTTAACGTATACCTTCAGGTGTACAGAAACGGACATAGAGTACCTTTCATCCTTAAAAAAGTGCTGTTCCCGAGGAAAACAGTAATAACGTTTTTATGATAATAGATGGCGTCACGTGTCTTTCGAATCATAATTGAACAAGCCGAGTACCACCCGAATTGATTGTCAACTTCTAAGTTAACGCGAGATAAGCCGCGTGCAAAAGCTAGTAATTGATAAATTTTACGACATTCTTGTTCAATTTTAAATATAACTCTTTCAAGTCTTCATAATTCCCTGTCCGTATCTCAATTTATTTGGAGTTGGTGTAACATATCTTCGTTTTCCATACTGTCTCTATTAGTTGTCATATCAGTACTAGGTACTACTCCCTTCTAGTCATATCATTTTTCACACAGTTCAAACACATAATAACACATTATTATAGGCTTTGAAATGAATGTAGTTTTGAAAACCCTTTATTTAATATTCGTTTGTTCCACATAAAGTGAAATAAATCAAACACAATCTTGTGCCAACAAAGAAAGAAATTAAAATACAATTAGTTACAAATAGCACTCCCTGTACTTAATGTTTCGATTTCCGGAAAGCGTGGCCGCACGCGACCTAGCACTTTGGCAAATAATCTAAGACTTGGAAACTTAAAAAGAAAAACCGATCAAGTGCGAGTTCGACTCGCGTTGACTAGACTCGCGTAGACTGGTTGTCAGACTTTCGAGCCACTGACTACCTTAACGACTGTCAAAGATCTACAACTGACAGCCGGGATCGAGGCACGGAAGAAACTCGGTATGTAATGGGTAGTCACCCATCCACGGGCCAACCTAGGCAAGCGTGGCTTAACCTAAAGATTGACCCGAGCGGCTGTTTTTATTTAGCTAACTCCACTAACATTACATTAAAAGTATGTTTTCCTCCTGCTTAGTAAAACCAGCTTGTTTGTTAACATAATAAAAGCTTTACATGCACCATTACACACACACTGCGGTATGTGGGTCGTAGCTCTCAAATTAGGTTAAAGAATAACTACAGACCGCGGGCTATTTTAGTGCGGAATTACTGGGATTTCTGGACGAACGTGAAGTCTTAGCTGTTCTAGTTGCGTTTTGTTTCCTTGTCGGTGTATTTCTGTGTTAATTTATATCATTAATTCAACGCTAATTGTATATGTCTTTAATATAAATGCTACAGAATATTTGGAGTTTCATTTTGTTCTGTTTTGGGGGTTGTTACAAAATGATTTACGAATGAATTGTGTTAATATTTTGGCTAATAAATAAAATGAAATGGGACATTTTGAGGTACAATTTTGTTGTAATTGTTCTAATGAGAATCTTTTGTGTTTCAAATGAAATTAAAACCAACTTAGGTATTTTCTGAACAAGACAGTATTTCTTTACATTTTCAAACTTTGATTAGTTATTATATTTTTCAGGGCAAAACGGTGAAATACAAAACAACAGAAACCACACATCTGCTATCCACTTCAAGCGTTTTTCTAGCTCAGAAAAATATAAAGTTTTAAACAACAGTGCTTAAGAGATGCTCCGCAAAATACAGAACATTCACATTCAAGTGTTTATACACTGAGTAAAAAATGAACAAAACATTATTTGTGCGTGGCATACTTGGCAAATGTTTTCCAGAAAATGATTTAACAATTAGTTTTTCAGGTAGCAGGTATTGTTGGTCGTAGTAGATATACAGAAGCTTTATTTAAATTAGTGTATACTAGCTGTTACCCGCGACCTGCCTTCGTCCGCATGAAATTATTATAAAAATATTACTTTCCTATTTGAATTGGATGTTGTTAACAATTTTATGGGTTTTAATTTTTTTCACGGAACTCAAATCCATTTTCTTAAATAAAAGTACGTTACTTCTTATAGTAGATCAGCTATCTGCCAGTAAAAGTCCCGTTAATCGTTCAGCCGTTTCGAAGATTAGCCGAAACAAACAGAGACAAAGACAAAATTTAAAAAAAAGTATTTTTCGATATAAGTACCGTATATAGGTTCAGTTGCATTCAGTAAAAAGCTGTTAATTTGAAATTACAAGAGACACTTCCTTCTTCTTACCGTATCGATGGCAAAAAGTTCAAATGTTATGTTTAGCTCAAAACTCAGCCACGCGAACCCCGAAGTTTATTTATTTGTACAATTTAAAAAACTGTTTAAATAAATTATTGTGTATAGACTAGTATAGAGTGAACAAGATTTGTTGAAAAACGAAGCGTAAATGACTTTAAAAAATCCCTACTCTAAAGAAAAGAAAAAACCGGTCAAGTGCGAGTCGGACTCGAGCACGAAAGGTTCCGTACCATTATCTATAAAAACGGCAAAGTAAAAATAATGTCTGTTTTATCGGAGCCCCACTTAAATATTTTTTTATTCTGTTTTTTTTTTGTATTTGTTATTATAGCGGCAACAGACATACTTCAACTGACTAACTATCACGGTTTATGAGATACAGCCTGGTGACAGACGGACAGACAGACAGCGGAGTCTTAGAAATAGTGTCCCGTTTTACCCTATGAGTCCGGAACCCTAAAAATTCCCTTCTCTAAAGAAAAGAAAAAAATCTGAAAAAGCTAAAGAAAATATCTCGTTCAGTTCAAGGGATTTCTTTTATCCTCTCTGTAATCACCTTAGCGAGAATGTATGGCTGGCTTAGCTTCCACAGATCTTTATCCCTGCCTGTAATCAGAGGACATTAGTCACACAGTCGAAACTACGCGTTTTTTGGCTTTTTCGTTCACTGAAACTACATGGCTGACTCATGGGTATAGTGGTCGCAAGCGAGACTGCTGAGCATGGGCTCCTGGGTTCGATTCCCTGTTCAGGCAAGGGTCAGGGTTTTTTCGTCAGGAATTTTCTCAGTAGCAACCACGGAGTCTGGATTTGTGCCCGTTGGATGGCAATAGGCTCGTTTCCCATTACATGGGACTTAAACATAAGTGGTGAAATGTGGGTGTACGATAATTGGGTATACTTCTGCCTCATCCTTCTGGGATTACAGGCGTGAAGTTATGTTATGTAAGAAACTACATAGGTATACTACATAATACCTAACCTGAAAATTACGAAACGGAAATACGTCGTACTATAATTTTCTATGGAAACGTAATTTTGTCGGTATGATTTTTTAGGTGACTTCGTTGGTCTAGTCTTCGCAAGCGTACGGCTGAACATGATGTACTGGATTCGATTCCCAGGTCGGGCAGTGTTATTAGGAATTTCTCAGTAGCAGCCACGGTGACCGGATTTGTGCCCAGTATGGGAATAGGCTCGCTTACGTGGGAATTCAACATAACTTGCAAAATGTGGGTGAACTGTTACGGTTATAAACCTTAGTTTTCTCACAACGGTGGCTCGAGTCCAAGTATCGCATTAGGTAGTTAGAATTTACGACAGTTTCGAGTTTATAGTTGTTATATTATGCATAATACTAATTTACTTGATTAGTAGTTGGCGTAAATGCAGATTGGAGTTTAACTAAAAGGATAATAGGTTGTGCTGGTGGCTTTGGGATACTATTTTGAGTATTGATTGACAGTAGAGGAGAAAACAAGAGATAAAACATACCATCGCGCGTGTTATCCCCGAAGGGTTAGGCAGAGGTGTACCTAATAGCCTATCGCCTTCAACCGGGCACAAATCCAGACGCCGTGGCTGCTGCTGAGAAATTCCTGATGGAAAAACCCAATAACAATTTGCCCGGCCCGGGAATCGAACCCAAAATCTCATGCTCAGCAGTCGCGCTTGCGACCACTAGACCAATGAGGCAATCAATATAAGCCAAAGTAGGTCATTAAAATTTATTGAAAAGCAATTAGTTGTTTTCCGTTTATGTATTTTTCTTTATGATACTACTATAGCTTATGCCGGCGCGTTCATCCGCGTGGAGGTCGATAATTGTCTCACGGGATCATACTACTGTGATAAAAAGTATCCTAATCCAGGTTATAAACTATCGGTGTGCCAAATTTCATCGAAAACCGTTTAGTAGTTTTTGTGTGAAAGATTAAGAAACATCGATCCATCCATCCATCCTCACAAACTTTTGCATTTATTTATTTATTAGTAGGAAGTAGGATTTTATTTGCTTGACTGTTTAAAGTATATTCAGAAGCAATGCCTTTGATAGCTGATCCTTTAACAAATTGGGCCTATATACAAAGTTTTTCGTTGAATCGTTGATTGGTGAAGTGAGCTTTCATCCAAACCATTTATCGGAAAATGTGTACAATGAGAAGTTTCCTTTGAAACGTATTTTGTTCAACAATTTTCATTGAAACATTAAGCTTCTTCCACGAATTTATGGCAAAACCGATAACGCTGCCCGCGAGTTATCCTATTCACTGACTATTTCCTGAAATCATGGTATTTGAAGCATTTCTAATGTAATATTATTCAGATTCTTTACGAAGCCGTCAACCAAGCACATCAAAGTAACTAACTCTACGCAAAAATGATTGCTAGAAAACTACTTTTTGTTTTGGGTGAAAAATTACGTTTTACTGTTAGACTCAATGTCACGCGCTCAAAACATTGTGCTAATGGATGCATTGAATAGTACGGGGGTCGTGGAGGTATTTAAAGTTAGTAAAAACTTGGGAAAAAGTCGGTAGTTTGACCGCCACTACCTAAGTAACTAGAAGGTTCCCAGGTACAAAAACAAAAAAATGTCTTTCGGCTTCGTTAAGGGTATTTGTACACCCATTAGCTATGTAAGTTTGGATGTACCTCGAAGCCATTCGTCCAATTTAAAAAAAATATGTCACTGTCGGATGGGTTCCCTTTTTTTCGCATAATGTTTTTATCCTAATATACTTTGGTATAACTATTTATGTAAAGAAAGATAGAGTTTATTTGACATCAGTACATTAAGCACACAGAATAAAAAAGAAACAAAATAAAATAAAAAATGTCGAATTAAAAAATAGAATAAAAACAGAGAAAATACATATTATGAGCCGTGTGCCTCACGGCTGCCCCAAAAAGGTCCATTTCAGCATTCATGCCAGACAGGTGATGCTGTCTGACGCTGGTCTTCCAATTAACCTTTGGAGGGTAACTGAGTAGGTATAATTTGTTTTGGCAGAATAATACTTTGCCATATTTTTGTGGCATACAGTTATGTTAGCATAATTATTTTGTAGATTGTTGCTCGCTGTTGTCGGATGGATGCATAATAAATTGTGTTTCTCTTAAGCGGATGAAGCCACAGGCAGGCTAGTTAAATGCAAATTGCAAAAAAATAAAGAAAACTTGAATTATGCGGGCCACCGTAACTTCCAAGATCTACTTAGTATCAAAAGCCTCCTATCTACCTCCCACCTTCTGTCACCAAGGTCACGTTTACAAAACTACAAAAACTCCTGTTTTCTATACCCACACAAGTTTTATTTAAATTTTGTATGATTAATTAAGTCCTGCGTGACGTTCAATTTATCCTCTTTGTTGAGGCCTTTTGATGTTAAACAAATTAATGACCTCCGTGCGCCTCTCTTTCAGAACCTTTGTATGACTAAAAGCATTTTATTGTGAGCTTTAATGTGTGTTGGATCTTTATTATTCTATGTCATGATAAAATTGCTTTATTTAGTCTAAAAAATGTAGTCATTTTCCGATCACGAAAATTAGACTGATGACTGAAGATTATCTGACAGTCTGACAACCAGTCTTACTAAAGAGTATCGTATTACCCAGTACTAACTAGGTTGTGGAGGTCACATAGGTCGCTCCATATTAAATACTGGTATTCAGCTGCATACGGTTAGACTGCAAGCCGATACCAACATAGTTGTGAAAAGGCTAGGCAGATTATGATGATAAATGAAGATTTTTATCGTTACAGTTAACTCATTGTGAACAAATATCAGTAATATGGGCTGTTTTGCCACTTCTAGGTAAATTGTGGTTCATGTGCCAGATAAGCTCATGAAAATCCCGGTTTCATTAGTTCATGTAGCACTGACAACCAGTCCCACCAAAGAGTATCGTAGAACACAGTAACTGTTTTAGGTCAGTTGGGCATTCACTTCTCGTAAATTATATACTGGTATTCAGCTGCGTCCGGTAAGACTGGAAGACTTCTCCAACATAGGCCAGACAGATGATGATCTGCGTCTTTAATTGCGCTTTGCTCAAACGATTTCAAAATTAGAAGGATGCGTTGGGAAACCACGATCATTTATTTTAAAAACAAATGAATTCGCTTTTGAATTGTGTACGCTCACTTGAGTGAGTATTGAACCCTTTTTTTTTTTTTGGAGGGTGAGAAATCATCAAATGACTCCTCCCGCCCTGGGCAGAGCGGAAGGGAGTGTCAGACTCTTACTGACTAAAAAACACCCATGTTCCTTCATTGGCCCTTTATGTTCCAGGGCCGCGGTATCTCTTTCGAACAGTCCCGCAGCCCTGGCAGGCACCGGCCCTTGCGGGCCCCTCCCGTATGCTGACAACTCTTTGAGGCGCGCGTGGAACACGAACGCGCCGTCGACACGGCCTGCCCGTCGTCATACGACGGACGGACGGCGAGCTAGCCCATTACTCGCCGTCCACAGGCCCGCGCCTACGGTGGCCGAGAGCCATCACGGCGTGGCCCCCGACGCCCGGTGCTTCTCCCGCGGCGGCTGGGACGTGAGGAGGTTCTCTCCCTCTCACGTTCCGCCGCCTCCTTCGCTAGCATGACTGCTTCGCAGAAGGAGGCGACGGCTTCCCATTCCCTCTCGCCCCGGACCATGGCTTGAACCAGGGCCGGACGCGAGAGGTCGCCGCCGCCAATCGCCGCTACGAGGACACGGCGGTGCTCCGCCCAAGCAGAGCAGACCTCCACGGTGTGCTCCACCGTGTCCTCCGGTCGATCCTCGCAATTGTAGCATCCGGGCGTTTCCTCCCGCCCAATTCGGTACAGATACCTCCCGAAACATCCATGTCCGGTGAGGACCTGCGTCAGGCGGAAGGTGAGGGCGCCGTGGCGCCTCTCAAGCCACTCCTCAAAGAGGGGACTTACCGCCACTATCGTGGCGTGCCCTGAACGGGGTTGCGATAGTCGCTCTCTCCATGTCGCCATGAGATCACGGCGGAGGTCTGTCCGCCGCGCGACAATATGCCGCGGCAGCGGAGTTACCCCCCGGCTCTGTACCTCCGCGCGCCACTCGTGCAGGCGCGCGAGGACTATGGCCTCCAGATCCCATGGCGGCAATCCGGCAAGGAGGCTCGCCGCCTCGCGGGAGATCGTGCGGTACCCACGGATCAGCCTTACGGCTACCACCTTTTGGGGCGCGTTCAGGTAGTGCTTTGCACGCAACCTCAACGAACGCGCCCACACCGGGGCCCCGTAAAGGGCCATGGACCGCAAGATCCCCGCATAGAGCCTCCGGCAGGAGGCGTTTGGCCCCCCCAGGTTGGGCAGGAGCCGCTTGAAAGCAGCCCCGGCCTTTTCCAGTCTGGGAGCCAAACGTCGGAAATGCTCAACGAAGTTCCATCGGCTGTCGAGGACGAGTCCGAGGTACCTCAACGTCGACTCGACGCCGACGGGAACCCCTCCTACCGTGAGTATGGATCCCGACGGTGGCGCGCTCCGAGGCCCATGAAAGCACATGGCCTCAGACTTGTGCAATGCCACCTCGAGACCCAATTGCCGGATCCTCTCAACGACTATCGCAACCCCGCGTGTCATCAATTCGGCCGCCGCCTCGTGCGACCTCCCCTGCGCCAGCACCAGCGTGTCGTCAGCGTAGCAGACTACGCTGACGCCGCTAGGGAGGTCGGCACGCAGCACATAGTCGTAGCCGATGTTCCACAAGGGCGGCCCCAGAACCGATCCCTGTGGAACACCGCACGACATCTCTCGCCGGTTCCATTCTCCGTTGTGACCGGGATATATGACATACCTGTCCGTCAGGTAGTCCCCGACCACACGACGAAGGTAGGTCGGCACCCGGTGATACCGGAGTGCCTCCCTAATGCAGCTCCAGGGCATGGAGTTGAAGGCGTTGGCGATGTCGAGAGACACCGCCAAGACCACCCCACCCCTGGACACCGCAGCCCCCGTCGTGAGGGCTCTCACGCGCATGATGGCGTCCACCGTCGAGCGCCCCTTGCGGAAACCAAACTGGTTTTCCGCAAGATCCGGCCCAATCCCCACCAGGTGCCCGGCGAGGCGGTTTGCAATTACTCTTTCGAAGAGCTTGCCCACCTCGTCGAGCAACACAATGGGCCGGTATGCGGACGGAGAGTCCGCAGGGCGCCCCGGCTTCCGGATGAGGACCAGCTTCCCTGTCTTCCAACGAAGCGGGAACCGGCCTCTCTCCAAGCATGCGCTTAGGAGCCCCTCCAGTCGGGGCCCGAGAGCCTGCAAGGCCAGGACCCAGGCTTTGCCAGGTAAGCCATCGGGTCCCGGGGCGGTATTCCTGGCCTTAAGCCGGTTTACCGCCACTCTCAGGTCTACCCCAGTCACCTCCGGAGTGTCGTCATCGTCATCGTGGTCCGCTTCCGGCACCGCAAGCGGCGGAGCCATAGGCGGGGGAGGATGTTCCCCTCGCGAAGGGAACAGAGCGCTCACCACGTCCTCCACGAGCTGCGGCCGGAGACTCTGCGTCAGCGGGGGGGCCCAGGTGCGGAGTTTGTTCCGCACCATCTGGTAAGGGCGCCCCCACGGATCTCTGTCGAGAGTCTCCAGCATCTCCTCGCGGGCCAAATCCTTGGCCCGCTGGACAGCCTCTTGGAGGGCGGTCTTCGCTGCTCTGTACCCCTCGTACAGCTCCGCCTCAATGGCTGCCGCATCCGCAGGACGGATGCGGAGCCTGCGATGCCTGGCGTACAGGTGCCGCGCGGCGACGCACGCCTCGCGCAGTGACGTCAGCTCTGGCGACCACCAGTGCACCTGACGCCGGGCGCTTGTTGGCCGAACTCGGGGCATTGCCACGTCACATATCTCGGACATGGCCTCCTGGAACCACCCCGCCTCGCTGTTGACATCGGCAGGCCTGCCCGGTGGTGTCACCCAGGCCTGCACGATCGAGGCTTCCAGGAGGAGCTCCCGGTCCAGCTGCTTCAGCGCCCATCGCGGACCACTCGGGGCCTGTTGGACCGGCGCGCTTGAGGGGGCAGAGACATCGAACCGGATATACCGGTGGTCGGAATAGGTCTCCACCTCCTCCATTACGCGCCAGTCAAGCACACGCGGTGACAGAGCGGGGCTAGCGAACGATATGTCCACCACCGACTCGCCCCGCATCCGCACACACGTGGGGACAGAACCCCGATTTAGGACGACCAGGCCTGCCTCCAGAGCCCAGTCCTCCACCATCCTTCCCCGCACGTCCGTGCAACGAGAACCCCAAGCCAAGTTCTTGGCGTTGAAGTCCCCGAGCACAAGCACGGGGAGGGAATGGCCTCCGATGACGACACTCAACTCCATGAGGGAGTTGTGGAACTCGGCGAGAGTTCGGCTCGGAGAGAAGTAGACTCCCGCTACGACAATCTCCCCGAACCGGGCCGCTACGCACCCCTGACCCTTCCTGACACTCTCAAGGGTCGGGGTACCGGCGGCGGCCGACGAAATTATGGTCACTGAGCCGCTTAGGTCCTCCACCCAGTCTTCCCTGGGTGGGACAAAGTACGGCTCAGCGACCACGGCGACATTAATCGACCACTGCGCCATGCTCTGGAGCAACAGATCCTGAGCGCAGGCGCAGTGGTTGATGTTCGCGAGTATTGAACCCTTCAGTTTGCAAAATATTTTCTCTTGAACGTAGACCATAATAAAATCGATAAGCCTTGAGCCAGAAATATAAATACAACACATTATTAATTCAAACCTGTATGGCATTATTAACAGTGCACACTTTTCGCTGCGATATTTTTGACCGTACTCGTATTTCGCTACTCATACAAAAGTATTCATAACATTTTAATTAACAGCCCAGTTTAAGCATATTTTGCTGAAATATTTTATTAATTTTGCACTAACAGTGTGAAGCAAATAGTCTAGTTAATTGGATGTTTCATTGTATTGACTGGAATCAGTTTATTTGTCGTAATTAAAAACATTATTATTAAAAACATGGTGAGTCTGTTGCATTATGTCGATGGCATTTAAATATCAAATATGTCTAAAGCACTAGGTAAGCCTTACTACATTTTTGACACATAAACACTGAAATAACACTGTTCTTAAAACTAAGGGAATTACCGCTTTGAGCCTTACTGGCCTTATTGGCCTTACTATAAGTAACATAGAGTAAAAAACGTAGATAAGACCCATCAAAATCTATTAAACCACTGCTATAAACAAAATAACAAATGACAATCGTACCTAAATACAACCAACCTAAATCAAAACACATTAGGTACCTGAAATTAATCAAATAAAAAATTCTTTGCAAAAAAACAGAACAACTCCAACCGCTCCAAAAAACAGAGCCCATTTATAACCTTTTTTACATTTAAAAAGGAAACGGTATCGATTCGCCCCCAAAAGGTTCCGGTTTCGACCCCTCCGTCCAAGGTTATGCGTGTCAAGGTCATTGTTCAATACAGCCACACCCCTTAATTGATCACCTTGAATGTTAGATAGAAGAATGACCTTGGAATAATAAGTAAGTATTTATTTTGCAGTTGTAACTTTAACAAGGTACTACTTACCTACCTACCTACTACTACTTAGCTACTACAGTACTGGTAATGTTTACCTACCGTGGGTGAGTTCATCTTTAGTCAGTATTGTTGGCAACATTGCTGTTTTTCTAATCTCAAATTCCACCACCTCCACCATCCTGTGCAAGAAAGAAGATAAATTGTTTCTTCTTTTATTTTAAACTAGCTTATGCCCGCGGCTTCAACCGCGTGGAGTTCGGTACTGTCCCACGGGATCGTACTACCGAGATAAAAAGTATCCTATGTGTTTATCCAGGTTATAAACTATCTGTGTGCCAAATTTCATCCAAATCCAGTCAGTAGTTTATGCGTGAAAGAGTAATAAACATCCATCCATCCATTCTCACAAACTTTCGCATTTTAGAATATTAGTCAGACTTTCAAACGCAATCCCCAGTCACGTTTTACGAGGCCCACGGGTGTAGTAATAGTATCAGAATGACGTAAATCGTACCACCTTTTAAAGTATCGAATGCGTAAATTCCTGAAAATATACCAAAAGCAACAAATCCACAAGAAAATCGCGCGACAAGCTTTTATGATCATATGAGTTGTGTATAATGAGGTTGTAAGTTCATAGTTAAAATTTAAAAGGAAAATTTTATTTTCTTCTTTTTAGAGCGTTTAAATAAAAGCTTGTTTTAAAAAGTTTTTTTTTGCTTTTAATTTATTTTTTACTTTTTAGTTATCGCTGGCTTGGTTTCTTAGTCTGTTCATCTCATTCAACGCATCATTGTTGCAAGGTCGTTTGCCGGTTAATTTTGAACAATCCAGCTCTTCAATAAGGAGACCTTCTTATAATTTTACCCTACTTAAGGCCACGTATGCTTGACCAGCAGCAAACAGTTTCGAGCCTTAGTAAATAACGGCGTAGTCGACAGTACTACCTTGCATTTTGTGTACTGTACAATCCCAAAATAATACAATTGCCAGCATTCTTCGTTCCGCGGTTCCGTGACTATATTTTGCTGGAAATTGCATAGACTTAGAATGAATTACGTGAACACCGTCTTCATCGAAGTCAATACGGACGGATGGTATATCAGTGTCATACATTTGTGCTCTTCGAAAGCATGGCCATATAATTTCTGTAATACGAGTATTTCCAATGGCACCATTCACCATATGTTTTATAATGTAAGTTTCTTTTTTGATTTTTCGCGACAATGCTCATGGATGTATAGAATCCCGTACCAAGCTGCATCAAAATCAAACTTTGTTTTTTTATAGTCTACACTTATCATTATTAACTCCTACAAAAGTTATTTTTGTTAACAAAAGCCGAGTTTCGGAGTAATTTTATAAAATCGAAAATAACCTCAAAACCAGGTGAACAATTGATACATCGGTTTTGACGGCGTCATTCCGTTGACCCCACGACACGGCAATGTTTTATATCATATAAATTGTGTCATTACACAATTTACGTTATAAGTTGATAGAAAAAGTTCTAAAGGAAAAGTTTATTTTATTATGTTTAGCGCACTTAAATAAAACCTTGTTTTTAAAAGTGTTTTTTAATTAATTATTTTATTATTTTATTTGTATCGTAACCATTTCTGATAACGCATAATTACCTTAACACTTTTCTTGTATCCGTGCTATTAACCGTTGAGGAGTTCCCTCGTGAGAAGACGATCCTGTTTGCAGGTTGAGTTCATGATAGAAATCCTCTTCATCCATCAAATATGAACGCATCTAAAAATTTTCGAATCCATGCTATTAACCGTTGAAGAGTTCCCTCATGAAAAGACAATCCTGTCTGCAGAATGAGGTCACGATAGAAACCAACTTTTTCTATCAAACTTGAACACGTTTACAAGTTTTCGTGTCCGCACTATTAACTGTTGAGGAGTTCTCTCGTGAGAAGATAATCCTGGCTGCAGGTTGAGGTCATGATAGAAATCATCTTTATATGTATCAAAATTGAATACGTATACAAAGTTTCGCGTCCGCGCTATTAACTGTTGAGGAGTTCCCTCATGAGAAGACGATCCTGTCTGCAGAATGAGGTCTTGATAGAAATCATGTTTATCCATCAAATATAAACGCATCTAAAAATTTTCGAATCCATGCTATTAACCGTTGAAGAGTTCCCTCATGAAAAGACTATCCTGTCTGCAGAATGATGTCACTATAGAAACCAACTTTTTCTATCAAACTTGAACACGTTTACAAGTTTTCGTGTCCACGCTATTCAATGTTGAGGAGTTCTCTCGTGAGAAGACAATTCTGGCTGCAGGTTGAGTTCATGATAGAAATCATCTTTATATCTATCAAAATTGAATACGTATACAAAGTTTCGCGACCGCGCTATTAACTGTTGAGGAGTTCCCTCATGAGAAGACGATCCTGTCTGCAGAGTGAGGTCACAAAAAAGAACCATCTTTTTCTGTCAAACTTGAACACGTTTACAAGTTTTCGTGTCCGCGCTATTAACTGCTGAGGAGTTCTCTCGTGAGAAGACAATTCTGGCTGCAGGTTGAGGTCATAATAGAAATCATCTTTATATCTATCAAAATTGAACACGTTTACAAGTTTTCGTGTCCGCGCTATTAACTGCTGAGGAGTTCTCTCGTGAGAAGACAATTCTGGCTGCAGGATGAGGTCATGCTAGAAATAATCTTTATCTATCAAAAGTGAACGCGTTTACAAAGTTCCGCGTCTGCGCTATTGGCCGTCGAGGAGTTCCCTCGTAAGAAGACAATTCTGGCTGCAGGTTGAGGTCATAATAGAAATCATCTTTATATCTATCAAAATTGAACACGTATACAAAGTTTCGTGTCCGCGCTATTAACTGTTGAGGAGTTCCCTCGTAAGAAGACAATACTGGCTGCAGGTTGAGGTCATGATAGAAATCATCTTTATATCTATCACAATCGAACACGTTTACAAAGTTTCGTGTCCGCGCTATTAACCGTTGAGGAGGTCTCTAGTGAGGAGACGATCCTGGCTGCAGGATTAAGTAATGTCTGTCATAAAAGTGAATTGTCACCAGAACCAAAGGTGTGTGCAAAATTTCAACTCAATCGGTTGAAGATATCTATTTCAAAATTGAGTTCTAAGATTCCACCCGAACAAATTACATACATACATTGCAAGTTAAATAAAAGCTTTTAAAAACCGTGCTGCAATTTGCAATAAAAACAATTCTTAACAACCATTTTTGCCAATAACACTTTGATCCCCCATAAAGGGTAATTGCCCTGAAGTTACCTAACCCTAAAACGCTGTATACACCTTTATACAGTGTGTATCAGAAATGCGTGGTGATGTTTAAGATTATAGTTAGACCATCAAACGTTAAAAGTAGTGTATTGAAAGAAATGTAATTTTAAAGCAAATAAAGGCTAAATAAATAAATAGATCATCAAACGAAACATTTTCTACTTGAGATCAACATCGTGATCCCGAATAAATTATCAGTTGTCCCTTGCATTTAGGACGAGTAGGTATTAAAAGTTTAGTTGAAATCGCTGTTCAGTCTACCTGAATACAGCTAATATCAGTATTTTACATGTAGCGACTGCCTATCAAACCTCCGCAACCCGGTAAATTTGTAATAAGAAACCTTTTAGTAAGACTGGTTGTCAGACTTTCGAGTCACTTACTACTTGTAACGGCTGTCAAAGATCTTCATATGACAGCCAAAATCAACGGCTAAAATGTATTGAAATTTTGTATGGCAGTTTTTTCGAACACAATGGACACAATTGTTCAGCTTGGTCAGTCTGTCTGCTATGGTCTGACCACACCGTTAAATATAACCAGATATTTCTGATACACGCTGTATACCACAAAGGCTTTTAGCGTAACACATATAGGGTTAACTACAGGTAACGTAATCAACTTGATGCATCAGCGATGTCGTTAGTAGTTATAGTGGTATCTGATTAATGCATTGTTAGTTAGTAACGTTAGTAGTTGTGTGTAGCTAGATCGATAGTTGTTTTAGACTGACTAATGGTACACGGGGTACACTAATGGTACCACGTATTCAGTACATCATTCTGAGAAACATAGAATTTTTTGTTGGTTATTAAAAAAAACAGCTGTTTCCTAGAAAAGTGCAATACCTACACGGTCAAAATGTATGGAACAGCTTATTTAAAAAAAAAAAAACTGTGTGGGGGGGCTCAGAATGATGTACTGATTATGTGATAACCGTTTTCGCGTCGGTATCCCTTCCAGCCTGTATAACATCACGCCTGTAATCCCCGAAGAGATAGGCAGAGGCGTACCTAATAAATAGTACACCTACATTTCGCAGTCACATATAATAGGGGGCGAGCCTATTGCTATCAACTGGGCACAAATCCAGACCCCGGGGCTGATAATGAGAAATAAAACCCAGTAACACATTGTCCAACCTGGGAATCGAACCCAGGACCTCATGCTCAACAAATTTATCAAGATGTATCTACATGGTACCTAGTATCTGGGGATGTAAACATTATTTCCAATAGAGCGTCAGTGGCACGCCATCATCACATGCTGAGCCTTTTTCCAACTATGTTGGAGCGACTGTCTATCTGACGTCCACAACCCAGTGAGTACTGATGATTACGATACCTCTTGGTAAGACTGGTTGCCAGACTCTCAGGCCATAGACTACGAAACGACTGCTAAAGATCTACAAATGACAGCCGGGACCAACAGGTTAACGTGATTTCCGCACGGAGGAGACTCGGTATGTAATGAGTGGTCACCTATCCACGGACCAACCTAGGAAAGCGCGGCTTAACCTGTAAATCGATCCGAGCGGCTGTTATTATTTAGCCACGAGCTCCTCAACGTCAGTTAGTGACATGCCATCGAAAAATATAATGACGACCTTCAGAAGATTACTAAATCTGTGAAAATCTATAATTACGTCAATGATCGGCCATTTTAACAACATTCAAATGCGTAAGATAGCACACTTGGTCTCCCAGGAGTTTAGAGTTCAAATTCATTCAGAGTTTCAGTTTAAGTCTTAAGAATCCAGTGTTTTTGATCGTGGCGTTTTCTCACTTCAATCTGAGGAAAAGTCTCTCGGGCCATGTTCTATTTTCAAGCTATTTAAATCTTGAATGTACGAAGAGCAATCTATGTAGAACGAGATTTTCGGGATTTTGGTTCTGGGATTACTGCTTTAAAACAAACGATAAAAATTAATATCGCAGCAACGGGATAGTTTTTTTTTTCGGGGGGATACCTACAAAATACGACCGGTCTTTGGGCGGTGGTCACCATCCGCACATGGGAGGAGGCACCGTTTCCTCTTAAAAGACCTGTCCGGAGCCCCCTCTGTGCAACGCCTGTTAAGGCACGTCCCTGGGAAGAGCAACGGGATACCTATCAAACTATGGGCTTAGCATGAATGTAACAAATACGCATGTTGAACGTAACGTAAATTCAAATGATTCTGAAATTCAAAAAAATATTTTTTCTTAATATGTTTTACTAAACCAAATCATGATAATATTATATACACTTATAAATTAAAATAACGTAAAGTAACTTAAAAATAAACTAAAAAATGGCGACAAAAAACTCTTCCTCAACGCTGGCGCTGTCAACTGGTAATGTCCCCAAGAGACTGGCGACGTTGCCACGCTGTATGGCAACGCTAAACCTCTGGCCATGGTAAAAGCCAGCCCTTGAGTCACGGTCAAGACTAATACTAATACTTAGTATGTTTATTTAGTTTTTATACCAAAATTTTATTCATCTACGAGTGTAAATGTGCTTGTAACAAAAAACTAAACCTAAATTCTAAAAAATATAAATATTTTCAATTCAAAAATTCGTTCGAATTTAAGTAACGTTTACGTGATGCAGATAGTGAGACATAAGTAATTGAAAATAATTAGTTATTATTATTATTTATTTATTTTAAACATACAGTTTTAATATAGGTTCATATTTGTTTTGTACCATTAAAACAGAGATGGTTTGATTTGGTACTCACATTCGCTAAAACAACATTGCTCCACACACTTGCGCCTGTGCGCGAGCTGTGCTTGCGCCTGTTCCACAGTCACCCCACGAAGTTTCACCATAACCGTGACATTGTCATGACTTTTTTGTAGACACCGTCAACTGTTTAAGCAGTTTTTTTCTGGCTACCTTTTTTTCAATGTCGAAGCCAGCCAGCATTACAATTACCGTCAGTTCATAATTTCATACATCCACACACACAGCTCAAATTTCCTCACTTATTTTCACTTGAAAACATGCAACATCCAAAGGCGTTCCTCCCGGAATATCCGGTGGGAATTCACTAAAAGCGATCGGCGACAAACCACAGCCAAGCTTCCACTGTGTCATCGTATGTGTTTGGCTTAAGATGACGCTTGTACAGGTCAGGAGGGAAATACAGTGCTTGCATTTTGGCCTTACACTAGGGGTTTACGCTTAGGGAAATCTAGTTTGTGGATCTGTAGTTCAACATACTTTTGATTTTAAGGTAGTTAAACACCTTAACACAAAAAGTACTACAGCAACATAGAACAAGAAGTACTACAGCGCCATCTATGACGCAGAGGATAAACTAAACATCGAAATACATCTAAATCCTGCATCGCGCAAGTAAAGTTGTTCACGACTTAAGACTATATAGAAGAACCCGACAACAACTGTCGGGCAGTAGCCCACCAGACAATAACACTCGTCTGGTCGGGGATCCCCCCTTTTCCATGGGGGTTGAAGAACTTTACACCCTGTTCTTCATACCCCCAAAAAGTTTAGTATTCGCAAATGCTACTGATGAGCATAAGGCATTGGGTTAGATTCCAAGGTTGGGCAAGCTGTGCAAGCATGCGCCTTCTCCATTAAGAACTTCTTACCAGCTTCTTCAGTTACCAGCTTGAAGTCGGAGTTTGTACCCGATTTGCCTTCTACGAGGGCTGCACTGAAAATTTCGGGAATCAAGGAAGTGACACAATATTACTATTTAAAAATGTATTTATTGTTTTTTGAAGTATTCTGCGCGAAATTTGACACATTTTTCCATACGATGGCACTGATCATTGAAGCAACCATTCCATTCGGAAGTTGGGGTCTCCAAAATGGCCGTTTTGTAGGCGTCCACAGCTTCTTCAGACAGAGAATCTTTTTTTAAATAAATAAATGGTATTCGATTTTTAAAACCAAGAAGTTTTCAATTAAAAAGATTTTAATATGACAGGAACAGTGGAAATATTCCATTCCCGATACTTTTAGTGCAGCCTGTGTATTACATGAGACTTGAACTAGTGAAATGTGGGAGTACTATAGGTACAGCTCTGCCTAACCTTTTGTGGATGCAGGCGTGATGCTATGTTTGGGTTATGTAAATTGAAAGATATTTCACAAGGGAAAGCCGAAAGGCGATATATTAAAATTGACTAATAACCGTTAATAGTAATTTTCCGCACATTGTGGGTATTTCGAACATAAATTCTTTACTTACCAATAAGCTGTGTGAACACAACAGAACTGTCCTACTCATGTAGGGTGACCATGATAAAAGGAGGCCAAGCAAAATAAGGTTTGATTTTGCAAGAGTTTCAAAAGAATTTGATTGCTCGTCATCATCATCTGCCTAGCCTTTTCCCAACTACGTTGGGGTCGGCTTCCAGTCTAACCGGATGCAGCTGAATACCAGTATTTTACATGGAGCGACTGCCTATCTGACCTCCACAACCCAGTTAGTGCCAGGTAATACGATACCCCTTGGTAAGACTGGTTGTCAGACTTTCGGGACACTGACTACCTGTAACGACTGCCAAAGATGTACAAATGACAGCCGGGACCAACGGCGTAACGTGCTTTCCGAGGCACGGAGGAAACTCGGTATGTAATGGGTGGTCACCCATCCACGGAACTACCTAGGTAAGCACGGCTTAACCTAAAGATCGACCCGAGCGGCTGTTCTTATTTAGTCACGATCTGATTGCTCCTCATATAGAGGAAGAACCAATTAACCATCTTGTTACTCTGTTTTATTAAAAGGCGGAAATAATAATTCTGCTCAGTAATAAGTAGTTAAAACTCCTTGAACTAGTCTTGTTAATTATTAAAAACATGACGATAACATTGATTACCTACATACCGAAATCAACATTTAATAATTAATAAATTATTAAAAATAAAATAAATGAATGATGATGATGTTATTATTATCTATGTTATTTATTTATTTTTTATTTGCACGTTAAACTAATGTATCTAGAATTAAATAAGTTAGCAGGTATTGTTAACTCTCACAGTCAAAAACTTTAGCAATACTTATGATTATGAAGGAAATTAATTAATAGACTGCGCCCTACTACTTGCTTTTCCACCAATGAAACTGAAAAATTAACAAAATCCTATAAAATCTCAAATCACGGTAACATCAAAACTCCATATAGGCAGGACACAGCATCGACAGCTCATAACTCACAGATAGGCTCACGATTAAACAACAGTGATTTATAACCCCTCCATGTATACCCGACGCTCAAAATAAACACACCCTGTGGGCGCAGAAGAAAATCATTTTTCATACTTTTCAGTCTATTGAGCTATCTGGAAAGGATTTTTGGTAGAAATGAGATTAAGGCGAATTTGATTTGATGTTTTTATTAGATCCAAAGGAAAATTTATATTTTTAGTTTACTTGGAAAATATCATTAATCATGCCAAATTGGATTAAAACTGAAATGAATACATTGCTTACAGATTTAGAAGGCTTATGTAATAACTGATTTTATTTTATATTTCTTTGTTGGTTACTACTACTTGGGGAAAACCAAAAAGGTTGTAAGTTAATAGTGTTTAAAAAAAACACCAGAACAGTAAGTTTAAGACAGCATTTCAGAAACTGCATGATTTTTAAACACTAATAAACTATTAGTTTTAAACTTACATACAACGCAAATATGGCAAGTAAACCGACGTGTCCTAGAATAAATAAAATCGAAGGCATTTGACATCCACCAATTCCATCCCAAGTGGTGGATTTCGGCCCACTTTCTCATAGATAGAAGGCCTCCATCCCAGCAGTGGGAACATTAACGGCTGATTGTGATTATGCTTACTTAACCTAAGCCACCACGACTGCCTCATTGGTCTAGTGATCGCAAGCGCGACTGCTGAGCATGAGGTCCTGGGTTCGATTCCCAGGTCGGACAAAGTATTATTGGGTTTTTCCATCGGGAATTTCTCGATAGCAGCCACGGAGTCTGGATTTGCGACCGGTTGATGGGAATAGGCTCGCCCACTATTACATGGGACTTAAATGTAACTGGCAAAATGTGGGTGTACTATTAGGTACACCTCTGCCTAACCTTTCCAGGATTACAGGCGTGATGTTATGTTTTATCTCTTGTTTTCTTCTCTACCGTCAATCGATACTCAAAATACAATTCCCAAAGTAATATCATTTTAGTTTAACTCCAATCTGCATTTACGCCAACTACTAATCAAGTAAATTAGTCTTATGCATATTAAAACAACTATAAACTCGAAACTGTCGTAAATTCTAACTACCTAATGCGATACTTGGACTCGAGCCACCGTTGTGAGAAAACTAAGGTTTATTTATAACGCACTGGGTGCTTAAACTACGACGTTTTATACGTTGAGTTTATGCACGTTCTAAATGTTATATGCGACTAATAGCAGAAGCGTTTTTCTACGTACAATATAAACAAATTTATTCAACTGTCAAGTGTGGTGTAGTCATCGGAATTCGTGGCTAAATAATAATAGCCGCTCTGGTCGATGCTTAGATTAAGCCGCGCTTGCCTAGGTTGGTCCGTGGATGTGTGGCCACCCTTTACCTACAGAGTTTTTTCCGTGCCTCAGAAAGTTCGTCAAGCCATAGGTCCCGGCTGTCATTTGTAAATCTTTGATAACGTTATAAACCATGAAAGCTTATAACAGTGTTTGTTAAGATTATGTCTGAAGTTATACATCATAAATGTTATGCATGAAAAACCAATTCCGGACAGCGTTACCAATCTTTAGCAAGTTGAAAAACATAACATAGCTAATTCAGTCACGTTTCAGTGTAAAACCTGAATCTTTTTTCTTATTTCTCAACCGCCATTTTGAGCAGTTTCAACGCCCAGTGCGTTAACTGCCTAGCGTATTGCAAACGACATAGAACTAGTATCAATAATTTATCGCCGTTTCCATTCCATTAAGTTTTCACAATTTTTCACTGAAACGGCTTACTCCGTTTATTTCTTTGAATGTGAATAAGTTTCGAGGGCAAAAAAAAAACGGTATCTTGGGTAAACAGATGACATTTAAATCTTGTTTTTGAAGTCAAGATTTTCGGCACTATTTCGACTGGAAATTAAATTCTAAATAATATATTCGTAATCCAGTAAAATTCTAGTTATTACAGTAGATACAAAATTTCGTTAACCAGTGCGATGAAATGAGATTTAAACGGTTTTTAATCTTATTTAAACTTGCGACAAAGTCCATTCACCAAGCTTACAATAAAATAAAATCTCGTAAATAACAATACAATAATTATTTTAAAATCGAAACCTTCAAACTTAGAGCTTTTTTAATCAACAAAGACGTGCAATCAAAATATTTAATTAACTAAATTGTCTTTTAGTCCGAATTAACGTCAAAACAGGCTCAACTATAAATAAACTCGTAACAAATGTTTGAACATTACGAAAGTGCCAAAGTTTCAAAATTTCCATGAAGGATAAAAATGAAAGCAATTAAGGTAGGACTAATTTTGGGGCAGCTGTGATTTATAATAGCGTACTTTATGAACAAGCTTAATGGGCTTAGATTGGTTCTATTGGACATTTATTTTCAATAATTTAAAGCAATAACTCAGGTTGACTTTACTTCGGGCCTGTGGACAGTGAGTAATGGGCTAGCTCGCCGTCCGTCCGTCTTATGACGACAGGCCGTGTCGACGGCGCGTTCGTGTTGCACGCGCGCCTCAAAGAGATGTCAGCAAACCGGAGGGGCCCACAAGGGCCGATGCCTGTCAGGGCTGCGGCACTGTTCGAAAGAGATACCGCGGCCCTGGAACACAAAGAGCAAAAGCAGGAACATGGATGGGTTTTAGTCAGTAAAAGTCTGACACTCCCTTCTGCTCCACCCAGAGCGGAAAGGGTCACTTAATGATTACCCATCCCAAAAAAGGAGGTTTACTTTACTTACAAAAATTTAATAACAGGGTATAGAAATGTTGGTTTTTCCGCACATATATAGCAGGTAAGCTTAAGGTTTAGCAAAAATTATTCATAACATTAATATACTTACATTTACTAGGTATATCATACACATAAGAAGTCGGTTAAAATTGGCAAAATAAGTCAGATACAAAAAATGTATGATTGAGCAAAATATTGGCAAGATGAATGTAAGTGAAAATGGTGTTACGAAAGCCAAGTAAAGCAAACATTTTTTTCAATTCATTCTTCATTATTTTATCAATATAATGTTCAGCAAATGTGAGCAAGCGTTTCATTCAAGAATGAATATTATACTTCTACTCATATAGTTCATATTTGTATGAGATGCTTCTTTGGGAAAGTTCAGTCAAAGAGCGGTTAGAAAATGCCCTTTCGTGGTTTAGAAATAATCTCGAGGACAAAGGCATCCGAAAATACCTTGTATGTGCAACGATTCTTTATAGTTCTCGAGTTACAACTTCTTGAAAATTGTATGGGAAACGCTTTAAAAAAACACGGCTTTTTCAAATTGTTTAACGTTGACTGTTTTTTTTTTAAATTATTAGCATCAAGAGTAACATAAAGCAGTGTAAAAATAAAGTTAGTTTTTTTTTAATCACTTATTTTACTGAGCAATGATGGCCGGGTGATAACGGCCCCGACTTACGAGTGGCAGGTCCTGGGTTCGAACCCAGACAGACAGATTACTTTGACTATTTCATTACCACTGCCCTCAATACGGTAAAGAAAAACATCGTGAGGAAATCGGCATGTCCTAGAACCAAAAATTCGAAGACATGTGACATCTACCAACCCGCACTGGGCCTATGTGGTGGATTATAGCCCATTCCCTCTCATAGAGAGGAAACTCGTGTCCCAGCAGTGGGAAAATTGTAGGCTGATTATCGTAATTATACGAGTAGAAGGTTGAAATTCCTTTTTTTTCGAAAATTCGCTACATGAATTTAAACCTTATTTATTTGTTTTAACGACTAAACTAACTACTACATTAAACGCACGCCAATAAGGTACAATCTGTTTTAACCGCTTTCTTTCAAAGTGCAATCTGTGAATATTTGCCCTAAGCGCCCAAACATCATTGGACTAAAAGTGTTCCGTTAAACGAAAGCAATCAATACGAAGCAGTAACATTTTATTTCAATGAGAGAAACTCGTAAAAGAGGAATAAACTTTAACAATTATTAGCTTTGGTTAAATGAGCTTTAGTTTGGGAAAGAAATCAATCAGTAAAGTCTTATTCCTTTCCCTTTTCGCTGCCTGTTTGTTCGTAGTCCTAAATTAGTTATCCTAACTAATCCATACGTCCATCTTTCTCTATCTATGAAATTTTGGTCTTTATCTATGAAATTTTGGTCTTTATCTATGAAATTTTGGTCTTTATCTATGAAATTTTGGTCTTTATCTATGAAATTTTGGTCTTTATCTATGAAATTTCCGTTTTTTTTCTCACGTTTTGTTCTGTTGGTAACTTTGACGTATAGTTATATTTTTCGTAATTCCATTTTTATTGGATTAATTGTTAGATGACGTACCTTTTAGAGTTTAACAACCGTGCTAGTAGTTTCATATTACCTCATAGGGTAGTATGTCAAAACACCTGTTTCAATGTGCCGTCGATTTCAGTACTTCAAATAGGTAAATTTTTGTCATCGACTATGTTTTGAGAATTTAAGATACGCAGTGCAACGCAGCTTTTTTCACTCTAACTATTGAAAAAGCATCATACTTAATCGGTTCAGACGTTTCTAAGAAAAATAAAATATATACGATGTAGGTCAGGTAACATCTGCCACCTGACCTACATCGCTATAACAAACCTCACACGATCGACCAAACGAAACGACCTACAAATTACTTTGGTAGCACCGAGCCTTGGCCTCACGTCACAGCTCTTCCAAGGCGCGTCACGGTGACTCACGATGACTCCCGATGTCCACTACCGGCTTGTCCACTAGTGGTGGATAGCGACACAATTTTTAAAATAATTCGCGCTGTTGTCCAGATGTTAGACAGAGGCACAACCAATGTAAGATTTTCGCCTTAGGCATCGCTGATGGACAGTGAAACGACGTTTTTATATTTCTGTTGGCCACCACTGGTGAACAGCGACACAAATTTAGACATGAGTATTCTCTTTATCCACCCATGGCGGTCAGTGACATAACTTTTTTTTTAATGGTGCCGCTGTCCACCACTGGTGGGCAAGCCGGTGGTGGACAATGACTCATGGCGTGCTCTGAACAACATAGCTCATTTATTTGTCCACAATCGCTCTCAGGCGAGTTTTTGCAACGATCGATCCAACCACCATACTTTTGCTGGCTGTGTACCCTCGCCTATTTAACCACGATTCTGTTTCACTACTTTCGCAGCTCTGCCGCGCTTCAATCGCAATGCGGTCACTATACCCAAACGCGAATCAGTCTTGCCTCCATTCTCCACTCTTCATTCCCCCTATGTAGTCAGAAATAGTCACGTGTTTGTCGATACAAAGACACGCGCGTGTCACTTGTTTCATAAACGAGATTCTGCATCGATATGCAGAATCGCTTTTATGAAACAAAAAACTTACGCGACTTTTTGTAGGATAGCTACAAAAAGTCGCCGTACGTATACCTAAGTTGTGTCCAAGAGGTTACACGATTGACCAAAGGCAAACGACCTACAAATTACATTGGTACCGCCAAGATCGATTGTCAACCAGACATTTATTGACTTCGACGCCGTGCTTCGAATAATAAGCAGATCTTTTCTCATTCTATGTCGCAGGAAAAAAGTCGTATTATTGATGGCAAAGAAAGGCACATTTTTATGAGTCTCTTATTTATTTTATATTTGACCTACTGCGGCAGAAACGTGATTGCAAAATGGCATGAAATAAGTACAAAGATTTCATCATCATCTGGTTTTTCTGGGATCGTTTTCTTCTTTGTGCCTCTGGTACGACATATATCAAATTTTGTGGGCACAAAGCTTCGCTACTTCCGCATCATGGACGTCGGCTCCCAGTCTTCCAGTATTTCACACGGAGAGACTGCCTATTTGACCTCCACAAACCTGCATTTACTGAGGAACCTGACAACCTTGGTAAAAGTAGTTGTCGAATGCGTGTTTTAACCTACTCTAACTCAATGTGTTTCTTCTTCACAAACATTATATTACTAAAGTTAGCCTTTTTGAAACCAATAATCTCCTTGAATCCGATAAAGTTGTGGTAGGTACTGCATTTGTAATTACTTTGTAAAGCATACACATTTTTCTTTCATAATCAACTTCAAAGTGTAAGTATTGTGTGCAGTAATATTGCTACTTTCTGTGTCATGACTGTCGACATCAGTCTTTCAATTCTTCTCTTATGAATAAGAGAAGGAATAACTCATGTCATTATGAAAAGATTAGTCAATAAGCGAAGTTGTTAAACTAGATGATGTTCGGTGGCAGTATGGGCAAAAGATATCTTTACCCCTGGAGGCTCTTTTACATTTACTGATATTTTCGTCTCTTTTCTTCGCAAGCCAAGTATCTTTTTCCAGGTGAAATACAGACGACGCGATGGCGCGAACGATTCTGCGTATTTTACTGTGGCAATTATATCACGAAAAATATGCCAGTAGAATAAAGTTACTGCAAATATTTCAGCCTGAAATTCTTCCGAAAAGTCGTGTAATATTTCTGGGACCGTTAAAATTACGTCGGGTTTTAGTTACATAAGAAAATGAAGTAAAAATGTGGAGCATACTTTTTCATAATTAGGCTTCATTATGGGGAAGAAAGTTTTAATTTTATTAGTTTCATTTTGTGCGAGTATTCGGTTCGAAGTGAGCATTATTTCGTTTGAAGGTTGTAAATCATATATTTGGGACCGGCTTTGATTAAATCCCTATTGTGGAAAACATTTTCTTTTGAACTTTGCCTTCTCTTTAGAAATATTATAACTGTATATGTTTCTTATTTTGCGACCAGCCAAAGATGCTTGATTACGAAAAGCAAAAAGGTATTTCTGCTTTCCGTAATCAAGCAGCTTTAGAGACTATATTTGTTTTTTTTGGGACAAGCCCGCTACACTATTCTCAAACCATTGTAACTCCTGAAAGCCAGAATCAACAGTGGCGACCACCAGAAAAGCGCCGAGAGAATGAAGCTCGACGAAGTCCCAGAGAAAGAATCTAACTGTCTTGGATCTCGCAAAGAAATTAATCAGTCAGTCAGTTATTGTTTTTATTGTTGTTGGTCAGTGTTATTAGTTTAGTAGTGTATTATTAGTGTTCATTCATTTTGATATCCACGGATAATTAAGTGATGTTCTATAAAGTTCACTTGGAATCTCACCCAAGTGTCCGCACACCATTCGACCTCGAACTCATTTGTTTTTAAAGTAATTCATCGCAGACTCACACCTAAGACAAATGACAATAGTTTACAAAGCCTTTTTAGGGGTCCGTACCCAAAGGGTAAAACGGGACCCTATTACTAAGACTCCGCGGTCTGTCTGTCTGTCCGTCTGTTACCAGGCTGTATCTCAAGAACCGTGATAGTTAGACAGTTGAAATTTCCACAGATGATGTATGTACGTTGCCGCTATAACAACAAATACTAAAAAACAGAATAAAGAAATATTTAAGTGGGGTTCCCATACAACAGACATGATTTTTTTGCCGTTTTTATAGATAATGGTACGGAACCCTTCGTGCGCGAGTCCGACTCGCACTTGGCCGGTTTTTTATTCCTATAACGACTTTCCATTGGACTACAGAAGCTTTCCGATAGCTTATGTCAATTTCGAACAATATTGACTTTTACACCATCGTTAACTATGCTTAATATTATAAAGAGGTAATATTTCTTTGTAAGTTTGTATGTAAGGAGGTAATCTTCCTGCCGGGGCAGCGGGACTGTTCGAAAGTGATACCGCGGCCCTGGAACACAATGAGCTAAGAAGGAACATGGGTGGGTTTTAGTCAGTACAATTCTTACATTCCCTTCCGCTCCGCCCAGAGCGGGATGGATCGTTTGATGATTTCCCATCTGGAAAAAGGAGGTAATCTTCGGAACTAATGATCCGATTCCGAAAATTCTTTCACTAACGGGAAGCTACATTACTCCTGAGTGTCATAGGTTATTTAAAACGTTCCTGTGGATTAATTTCTGTGCATAACGGAAGCGAAGCCGCCGAGCAAAAGCTAGTTGCTAATAAAATGACATTTTACCTAGACTGTCTTGATACAGTTCTTATTTCAAAGAGTTTAAATTGTCAACATAAAATCAAAATCACATAAAAACACATGAGTGGTCGCAAGCGTGACTGCTGAGTATGAGGTCCTAGGTTCGGTTCTCGCAAATTGGCAAATTGTTATCGGATTTTACTATCAGGAATTTCTCAGTAGCAGCCAAGGAGTTTATATTTATACCCGGTTAATGCCAATAGGCTCGCCCCCTATTCCTACTTCCCTACTATCCCGACTATATTATTGTTAATGCGAAAGTAACTCTGTCTGTCTGTCTGTTACGTTTTCACGTCTAAACCACTGAACTGATTTTAATCAAATTTGGTACAGAGATAGAGTTGACCTTGAGACAGAACATAGGATAGTTTTTATCCCGGACTTTAGAAGAGTTCTCTTGGAAACGCGATATAACCGAACTCGACGCGGGCGAAGCCGCGGGCGGAAAACTAGTTATACATATAGGACTTAAACATAACTGGCGTAATGTGGGTGTACTACCTAGGTACACAGGATTACAGGCGTGATGTTATGTACATAATATGTTCTGGAAACAAAGCCCAAAATATTCAACAAGCCAAAAACCTAATATAATACCAACTTTAACAATGATGATAGATCGTTTTGGCTTCTCATAGGCTCGTTCATATTAACGTTCAAAACGTTAACCTCGCTCTATCAATCTTAGTTCTGGCTAGTTTGTGAATCTTTGAGCCTTTCCCGACGGTTTTTGGTGAAAAGAGCTTTGTATGAAGTTTACTCGGATCGACCCCAAAGCCAAAGAGTATTAGTGTTATAGACTTTGATGAATCTATGTGGTTAAAGTAAGAAAGTAATCAAATTATTTGATAAATTCAGCCTTTGATAATAGGAAGGTTTATTTTAAGATAATTAATTATTTATAAACTAATAAAACCATAATAGTAATAAAAATACCTATGTAAAAATACCAAAAGGGTTACAGGACGTCCAAAAATGTATCCACATCGTTGTCAATAAAAGTGCCCAGAAGGCTGGCAGCATGGCCACGTTGGATGGCAATGCTGATTCTTTGGCCACAAAATAGGCCCGCCCTCCGGTCGCATGAAGAGTCGTTTGATAGATTGACAGAAAAATTATAATATTCAATAGTAGATTTTGAAGGAAAGTTCTTTCTTTAAGAAAGGGTTTAGGCTGCTCCTCATGAGTGACCCACAGAAGATTGCGGGAAAGACCGAGAACCTAGACTTTTGTAAGAAAGAGCGTCATTTCGTGAAAGGGCGCACGGCTTGTACGATATAACAATATTCCTGTATACACAGGAGAAAACGCTCTCCCAAAACAACAGACCCCTCTATCTAAACGTTACTAACACAACACGACCACGGAAATCCTAAACAATCAGTCTGAGCCCTTATCACAAAGAGCTATTAATATTATAAGACAATTATTTATTTAATACGGCAAGAAGCCACTGAAGATATAATTTGTGTTGCTAGCTTTCTGAAGATTATAATTATATAAGCGATCTTTACATTCGGGTAAATTCCATAATGATGCATTTCTATAGCTTCTTTAGTTTAAAGTTTCAGTTCTAGATCTAGCAATTGTAAGATGGAGACTGCCAATCGTTATACAGGGTGTAACAAGACCTTTAACGAAGCCGAATAGGCACTTGTTCTCCCCGTCATTGCGATATTTTTTTTGTTCTAGACCATACCTGGGAACCTTCTAGTTACGGAGATAATGGGGGTTGACCCCAGTTCCAACTTTTTCACAATTAAAAAAAAAACATTTTTTAAATGTAAAAAATTTAATTTAAACACCTCCAGGACCCCCGTATTATTCAATCCATCCATCAGCTTAATATTTTGATTGCATTACTTTGAGTCCTACCGCAAAACGTGATTTTTCACCCCAAAAAAAAAAGTCGTTTGCCAGCAGTATTTTTTGTAGTTTGATGTACATAATGCTTGGTTGACGGCTTCGTGAAGGATCCGTTAACACACTGTATGATAGAATACAATTTTGTCCCTAAAAAGGTTATTTTTTTAATTTAGGTACATAAAAGTTTTGTAGTACATGGTACCTTACAAAAGTATGCATTAATAATTATATGTGGTAGGTACAACTAATTTCTGAGTATATCGCTGCTCTCCTAGCTAGATTGCTGAGCAATCTGTATTTAGGCGAGTCAGTTTCGACTCCCTATTTATCAAAGGCACAATATTTTTTTTTTTAATTACCTATAATATTATACAACTGAGGGCAATTTTTTTCAGTCTAAAAAGCTTTATTCGGGGAATAAAATTTATTTCAATTTTATCAGTTCAGTTGAAATTATTACTACTAACATAGTTCTTAAGCATTTCTAACCCATATAGACTTGGTTATTCGAAATAAAGTATTTGAATTTGAATTTGAATTATTCCCTTAAAAACCGCACAACGATGCTTAAATGTCTACCGAATAAAACCGATCAGGCGTAGGAAACAGCCTTGAATGAATTAAGTCGCACAGAAAGTTAGTAAATACTAAGAATGTCTTTTAGATAAAATCTTCCAAACTAATTTAAACGACAAGAAAACTTACTAAATTAACTTACTTAAGTAAAAGGTTTAATTTATATCCTCTCATCTAGTGAAACTTAATTAATACTGAAGAGTTAGCAGTCTTTACCCCGGGTGATATAAGCCTCAATTTCGCACCCTAGTTCCAAAATAGTTTGACTCACAAAATAGTTTTGTAGATATAAAAAGGGGTCCTCTAAAAAGTTAGCTGAACCTAATTATAATCCTAATAGACTGAGTCTTAAATATTCAGAACCACCACATTGCCCTTTGATAAAGGATTCTAACTTAATTTCTCCATTCGCAGTAATCTTGTTAAAGTTTCCAAGGTAATATCCAGATTGAAAATGGGGCAACAGCTGACTTTTTTTTCAATGCACATAAAAAGAATTCTCAGGAAATTGGGTCGTGAGAAAAGTAACTTTTTATACTTCCACTTTGCATGAAATTATCCAAGTTAAGAAGCTAAAGAAATGTAGAGCTATTCTGTAAAGTTCACTTCGAATCTCACTCAAGTGAGCGCGATTTGTTAGTCAATTCATAGATATTTTTTAAAGTTAATCATCGCGGATTCGCCACGACACACTGATGTTTAAAGAATATAATACTACTTAGTAATTTAGTGTAAATTATAAGGTCTGCTAAGGTGTGTTGGTCGTATATAAGGGGTACACGAGAGGGAAAAAATGCCTCTTTACGTGTACAGGAGATACCCTAAGAACTATACTTTTTGAGATTTTATATTACCACTTTTCCGGCGTAACTAATTTGTATATTATTCATGCCAAATTACAGCTTTCTAGTACTAAGAGTCTTTGACCTAAGCAGACGAACAGACGGACGGACATGGCGAAACCATAAGGGTTCCTTGTTGACTACGAACCTCTAAAAACGGCGCATTTGGCCGGTTTCTTTATGATCAAACAATGGTGGTATCTAGGGGTAAAAAACAGCCAGAAGATAAATCATGGGAATGCCTAATATAATATAAGATGCCGTAGGCCTTTTTTGCGGCAAAAAGGTAAATGTATAGGGGAAAAGGTAAGTTTTCCCCTGGGTGACAATACAGCTTTCATTCTTGTCAATTTGAAATAGTTTTAAAAATCATCCACACAAATAGTGTTAAAAACAATCCACACAAATAGTGTTAAAAACAATCCACACAAATAGTGTTAAAAACAATCCACACAAATAGTGTTAAAAACACCCAAGAGAATTTCAGTTACCTCTTTCCCTGGGAGATATGGCAATGCCGTATTTTTGTTTTATGGAAGCCACCGCTTAAATTTTGAATTAGGTGTTCTTTTCCATCACTACAACTTTTTTTTTCACATTGTATTAATATTAAACGTAATGATTGTTGACATAACGGTCCCGCCTAACGAGAACCTCGTGAAACCCGAGAAAGATCAGCAAATTTTAATCAAGTATCTTGACTTGGCTCGCGAGGTTGTCGATATGTGGGATGTGAACTCAGAGATCATAATGCCGATTGGTTTCAGCCAATGGCTTAATTGCTACGAACCTCTACCAATACCTGAGGACTTGAGGAGGCTCTCGTTAGGCAGCTGGATCAAGGGCTAGATTCAGAAAGTGGTACCTACTCCTGGACACGGCGCGTATTGTTAGGAGGTTTCTCTCTCTGGATATATATATATTCTTGGAAATTAGACCAGAAGTGACTTTTTTTAAAAATAATTATGAGATTACCTACAGGAAATAATTCAAACTGATAGAACAAACTGACAACAATTTAATATTAAAAACCAAATAACAATTCAACCAAACGAAAAATACACTCCTAACAGAAATCACAAATCAAGAGAAATTAACACAGTAAAAATATAACACATAGGTGAAAAAATATACCGACAGAGTGACGTTCTCACGATGTTGTTCTCACGACGACTCGAAGTAAAAAGGGGCCGGTGCTAGTTCTGCGCCGCCTTATATAGGTCTTCCCCCTCCTCATATCTTCCTATCTTCTACACGGCCTTTCCTGACAGGAGACCGTCCTCGGACTCCTTCGTCTTCTAGCTTCGAATATCCGTGTCCAATGTTGGCATGGAGAGTCTTGCTGTGTCTTCACTGCTTGCAGGTGAAGTGCCGATGGGCATCTCCATCTGCTGCGTGCCAGAGGTGCAGGGTTCTGGTTCCTCGTTGATAGCCTGTTCAGACTCCCCGTCATCGTTGTCTGATTCTGCAAAAGAAACAAACAGCCCGCACAAGGATCAATTGTGTAAGATCATTAAACAGCTACTGTTAGCAAAATAGCTGTTGATGAAGTAGCTCTTTTCAACAAAACTCACTTCAACAGCAAATAGCTTTGGGCTAGCCTAGCATAGCCTACGCACAATAGGTGTGAAACATACAAATATCCAAACCAACCACCCGGGGCGGGACTTGTCGGAAGATCGCCACCTCACGACTCGCTAGAGACCTACGTGAGGCATAACTTTGCGTGTGTGAATTGGTTCACATACAAGCATGTTTCAAACCAATCCCATACATATCATCGAAATGCTTATCAACAAGCACGTTTTTGCACTAAACACGACAGTTAGAGACCAACCTGTGGCCTGACTACGTACACCACAGCTCCAGGATAACATGTCCGAGAACACCTCCAATAAGGCTACTCCAAGACAGTATCCCTTCACGAGATGTTCCCACGGCACCATAGCTCCAGGATAACATGTCCGAGAACACCTCCAATAAGGCTACTCCAAAACAGTATCCCTTCGCGAGATGTTCCCAAGGCACCACAGCTCTAGGATAACATGTCCGAGAACACCTCCAATAAGGCTACTCCAAGACAGTATCCCTTCATGAGCTGTTCCCAAGGTATGTTCCATATACTAGGTGGCATGTCCGATGCACTCCAAGACAGAGGCCCATCCAATAACATGAAACCCTACCTCACTTGAAGTGTATCCGTCAATTTGAGATAGCATGTCCGATGCACTCCAAGACAGAGGCCTATTTCAAATTGCAAGACTCGACTTCCCTTTAACATCGTCTAGCATTATCAATCCCAACAAGAAAGAACGCATGACATTAATAGAAACTTCTTTTACAAACAATGATAACAAATAAGTCCAATTCAGTGAAGTGTATCACTTACATAAAAATAAGCAAAACTCATTGCTCCAGTTCATTACATAAAAACATATCACTCACCGCTAAAGAAAGCAGAACACACATCGGGAGTCCATTCCCCATGCCACGGGATCATATATTCCGCAGCTGCTTGTGTCGTCTTGCCGTACGAGCCAGCCACAAGATGCAACTCATAACGACCGTGTGGGAGTACCTTCGCCACACGATACGGCCCTCGCATGCACGAATCCAGCTTTCCAGTAGATTGTGCCTGTTTTCTCACAAAAACTAAAGAGTTCAGATTAAAAACACGGGGTGGCTTTCGCCCTTGATTGACATAGTCATCTTGACGTCCTTGATTTGCACGAAGACGTTCAGATGCTCTTTGACGACTCATTTCGCGAAGAGCTTCCCGATTAGGGCTAGATCCTTCAAAGGCCACATCGCGAACCAAGCTACGAATGAGTGGCGTCGCAGCATCAATACCAATCAATAGGTTCAAAGCTGAATACTGAGTTGTTCTTTGTTTTGTGATATTGAGAATCAACTGCAGTTTCCACAAAACACTCGGCCACTTTTGCTGTCGATGGTTGCACTCAATGCGCACCATGTTAAGCACGGTGCGGCAATATCGTTCCACCTGTCCATTAGACTGGTGCATTTCAGGGGTTATAAGGTGAGTGTCGCAACCCATGTCTTTGACCCAGTTCAGAAATTCAGTACTCTGAAACATGCGACCTCTATCGGCTACTATTAGCTTGGGGGTTCCAAATAGGGAGACCATATTGGTAAAATGTAGTTTTAGTTCGTCAGCGTCTTGTCGGTACATTGGATATAACAAACAGAATTTAGAAAACGCGTCTACAATTATAAGAACATGGCGATAACCGTCGGCTTCGGGAAGAGGACCTAAGGAATCTAAATGGATAGTTTCAAAAGGTGAATCTGGTTTTTCCCAAGAGTGAATAGGCTGTAGAGGGGCTCTGGGGACTTTTTTATGGGAGAGACACACTAAACAGTGAGTTACATACTTGTGGACAAATGCCCTCAGCCCTGGGAACCAGAAGTGTTTTGTGACAAGATCAACAGTCTTATCGATACCGGGATGTTCATGTTCGTCATGGAAAATTCGTAAAAGGCTAAGTCTATGCCCTTTTGGGATATAGCAAAGGAACTTTGGATTTTCACCAGTAGGTGCAAATTTTACATAAAGGATGTCGTTTTTAAAAACATAACGACTGGAGTCTAATTGGCCATCCGCCAATTTTTGAATAAGCGATCGAGTCTCCTCGTCGGAAGCCTGAGCAATCCGCGCCCAATTAAGGGGTTTCTGAACCGTGCACAGATTGACTGGATTCCGACTAAGGTAATCAGCATGAGACAGAAGGCTACCTTTCCTATAGTCCAGGCTAAAATCGAAATCTTGGAGGTATACCCACCACCGAGCCACCCTTGGCAACAAATCTTTCTTACGCTGTGTAAGCTTCAATGCATTACAGTCGGTGACCACAGTGAATCGTATACCCACAAGATAGTGCCTGAAATACTGAAGAGCTTTTACCACCGCAAGGGTCTCAAGCTCGTATGAGTGGTATCTACTCTCAGCTCCCTGGGTTAGCCTACTAAAGTACGACACCACTCGCTTAAGGTTACCTTCATGCACTTGCATCAAGACTGCACCATACCCAATAGAACTCGCGTCTGTGTGGACTTCTATGGGTAATGAAGGGTCATAAATTGCAAGAACTGGCTCGCTCGTTAGACATTCCACAATGTACTTACGAGCAGCCCGTTGCTCGACACCCCAATTAAAACGTAACCCCTTTTTAGTGAGTGCCGCAATGCACGCAGTCTTCTGAGCGAAACCAGCTATGTACCGCCTGAAATAGCTGGCTAACCCCATGAACTGGCGGACCTGCTTCACATTTTGCGGTTCGGCAGAGTCAATCAAAGCCCTCACTTTTTCAGGACTCGGCCTAACCTGACCTTCACAAATTAATCTACCCAAATATTCGATCTGAGTAGCCAAGAACGAACACTTTTTCAAATTGATAGAAAACCCAGCTTTAGTCAATGTGTCAAGAACCCTTTGTAGCAGGACGAGGCCTTGATCAATGCTTTGGCTCATTATTAAAATATCATCGATGTAAACAAGGATGTCACCGGATTCAATTAGTTCGCGAAGTGTTTTTGTGATTATACGTTGATAAACAACTGGAGCATTCGCCAAACCGTAAGGCATCTTCAAATATTGATAATGCCCCTCTGGCGTGACAAACCCCGTAAGAGGAACTGAGTCCTGGTCTAATGGAATCTGAAGAAAACCGGTTGCCATGTCAAGGGAACTAAAATATTTGTTATGCCCTAAACGATCTATATAGTCGTCTATACGTGGCAACGGAAAACGGTCTTTAATTGTGATCTCATTTAATTTACGAAAGTCCACGCACATCCTATCCGTGCCGTCTTTCTTTTTAACTAAAAGAATCGGGCTCGCGTAATCAGACTCCGATTCCTCTATAATTCCTTTGTCTAACAAGTCTTTAATTATGTCACGGACACGAAGAGTCTCAGAGTGAGAGAGTTGATACGGCCGATAGTAGACAGGAGTGTTAGTATTAAGTTTAATGGACATACACCCTGTGTTAACAGTTGTTGTAGCAGTACCAGAAATAAAATACCGAGAGAAATTATTAATTATTTCCAACAACTTATCCAGATGTCCGTCAACTAGGGGTGTATTAATTGGAATTGAAGTCTCAGATTGTATGTTCATTACGCTATGCAAGATATTAACGCATCTTGTAAGTGACTGACAATCTCTAGTGCGAACGTACCTAACACCGTCCCTATTAAGAACATCCGTCCCTACAATGACCGGCGTGTTCATATGTTCGGCTGACACTACAAACAAATCTACCTCGAGGGTTAAGCCGTCAAACTCAATAGGTAACGTTACGTAACTTGTACTCTCCACCTCTTGAGCACCTAACCCCTTCAAAATACGAAGCGCTGGCTTACGTGAACAATTAAAATGCCTTAGCAACGAAGACGAAATTAAGGATATAGTGGACCCACTATCAATCAAAACATCGATCGGTACATCCTGTATAATTGCTACAACAACATCACTATTGTTAGTGTTAACAAACTCATTGCAGAAATTAACACTACTTTTGTTCGCAGCTTCCGATCTTTGCTTAGCGAAACAATTTTCGGCTTTATGACCCGGTTTCTTACAAAAACTACAATTTTCCGACCTAGTCGGTATAGAAACAGATGTAGGGTTAGCCGAAAAATTATTTGACAAACCGCTTGGCTGTTGGTCGGTTCTCGGTTTCTTAGTACACATTGCCTGCCTATGTCCTGATTCACCGCAAGAAAAACACTTAACGTCGTTTAAATTACGCTTACGAGAAAGATCTGTAGTTTGTTTATCTCTTGCAGAACGAAATGCGGCGCTTTTTGACGTACTAGTGTTATTTGGCTTAACGTAGATCGAAAAATATTCCACTAAATCATTGGGCAACAGCTTGGCGTTAGTTGCCGACGCTTTTATGTTGGGATCAGTGATACCACGGATTATTATTGCTGAAATTAGCTCGTCACTAAGTCCCTGCACTATTCGTAAGCGAAGCAATGACCGACGCACGTAATCCGCGTACGTGGAATAGTTATCGGAATTTTTGGTCATAACGTCATACAAAATATTCGCGACGTCCGGTACTCTAGGGCACAAGGGTTTAAATTCTTTTTTAAAGTTGCTCCACGAACGGTCACTAGTTACCCATTCATTAAGCCATGATCGAGCGTCACCTTTTAAGCAATTACCAATACGCGACAAGCATTCGAAATCGTTCCAATTGTTAAAATGTTTAGCGCGATCGACCTCAGTACACCAATCATCAATATTATGTAGGGTAGGATCAAAGTTTGAAATATAAAAATGCTGAGATCTACCCGCAGTATTAATTGATCGAATAGCATCCACGATACGATCAGTTACCGTAGCTTGTGCTGAATTCGAATTTTCAGTCTCGTTCCTAACTATATGGCCCGACCCATGAACAGATACCTGCTCAGATACGCGTTTCGATACTCTTAGCGGCGGTGTTCCGGAGCGAGAACGCGAATAACGACGGTAGCTATATCCACGGGTTGGTGTATTATGTTGATACACAGTCTCTCTAGGCAAAGGTGAAACTAAACGGCGGCGACGCTCCGGTGGTGACGAATGACGCACGCTACGCGATTCTACTCGGCCCGGCGATCGCAACATATTACGTTCCAGTGACGGTGTTCGCTGGCGCCGCGATGCCCGTCGACCACGTTCACTATCAGGCACTAAAGTTCTATTACGGTCACATGAACGAACTGGCAAGGGTGATGCCCTTGTTTTGTCTTCTAGCGCTTTAAGGCGAGACATCATCGTTTGTATCTCGAGCCTTAACGTGTCGTTTTCATTAGGGGTTCGCTCGCGGTACCTACTATTTTGCCGCCCCTGACTATTGCGACGAGAATCGCGACGGTCGCGATGAGGACTATAATCACGACGCGAGCTATTATCGCGGCTGCCACAGCGACTGCGACTACGGCTACAATCACGTTTGCGGTCTGCCATACTAACTCCTTAACCCAAAACAACAAAAAATCAGCAAACTTACCGATTATCAAACGATCAAACCTATAGCACTAACACTCAACACGAGTACCCACACACAGATACAAAATGAAACTACTAAGACCACAACGGAAAAATATAAATCGAGACAAAAAACAAAAAAATAAAAATGAGGAGATTTATGATTAAACCAAGCGAATAGTGGGCAATAGAAATGGGAAGAATCCCACTTCTGATCTTGGAAATTAGACCAGAAGTGACTTTTTTTAAAAATAATTATGAGATTACCTACAGGAAATAATTCAAACTGATAGAACAAACTGACAACAATTTAATATTAAAAACCAAATAACAATTCAACCAAACGAAAAATACACTCCTAACAGAAATCACAAATCAAGAGAAATTAACACAGTAAAAATATAACACATAGGTGAAAAAATATACCGACAGAGTGACGTTCTCACGATGTTGTTCTCACGACGACTCGAAGTAAAAAGGGGCCGGTGCAAAGTCAAAGTCAAAGTCAAAGCATTTATTTCAATTAGACCATTACAGGCACTTTTGAAAGTCAAAAATAAAAAAGCTAAGCTACAGTCACAGACACAAGGCATAATAACTTGCGAAAGTACTGTAGTTGCACATTCCAAATCGTAGATCTCTATGGAGAAGAATGGACAAGAAACTCCGTGCTAGTTCTGCGCCGCCTTATATAGGTCTTCCCCCTCCTCATATCTTCCTATCTTCTACAATATATATATTATTCCTTTAGATTGAAATATTTAATAATGTAATTAATGTGTACAAAAATAAATAAAGGAAATAATAATAATCCATTTATAACCTAAACCTAACCCCCCCCCCCCCCTACGCCCCCTTACTTTATTAAGGTGAAAACAGCTACGTATGAAAATTCAAACGAGCCTGACAACTGATTTTCTCAAAGTTCACACGTCTTCTCATACACGTACGCCTGTTTTAATATCGTTTTATGTGAAGAATTATACATTCGGGAATAAATATGAAGATGAAAATAACTATTACGAAAAAGCCAAATATCTGAAAAAAAAATTTTTCACGACGACATATTATGGCCATAGTAACGGCTTATTTCGACAATTGCAAAAAATTCCAAACCACAAATATGACCTTAACAACCGTTACCAAATACTCAAAACAAATGAGCCATAACCATACAAAGGTCATACCTACAACTTCTTTATGAACGATAAACATCTAAATTACTCTTATGATTTATTCGCGTGCTACTGTTATGCCAAAAGGATTGCGATTCGTCAAAATGTTTGAGCTCGTAAAACTTGTACGGTGATTATTTTAACTGCGGTATTGGGGACTATGTATGTTCGTATATGGAATCCATTGGCATGGATGACTTTTAGCATGCTTCTTTGCAGTAATAGTACGGTTTACTTTACGGTTGCATACAAAGAGATTTAAAAGACTTATAGAGCGGACATTGGGAATATTTTCATACAAAAATTTTGATCCCGATCATTTTCGATTTTGACACACGAATGCTACCTGCCAAGCGGGCGTATGACACTAGACAAAACGATTTGTTACTAAGTAGTAACAAGTATTGGATTATTATTTCCTTCGTCTTGTCCCGTCTATCGCTCGTTAATATGTGAATGTCTTTGGTTGCATATGAAAATTTTACGGGATGAAAAATGGTTAGTCATAACTCATAAAACCAAAAAATCTAATCAATTGTAAAGTAAACTGTCTGATTTTATTTTTAGCTTTCTTTCTCCGTGCTTTAAATGAATTTATGAATTTCTCGTTAAAAAACTTGATGCACAAGCAAGATTATTTTTAAAATCTTCACTAATCTGATTTGGAAAATCCGTCAGCAAATCATTCATCCTTGTAACCACCACAATATTTAATAGACCCTGCAACAGATTACCCGCAAAGTCCTTCTAATATTTTAAATGCGAAAGTTTGTCAGGATGTAAGGTGAAAAAATAAATAGATGGATGTTTGGTACTCTTTCACGCAAAAACTACTGAACAGATTTGGATGAAATTTAGCATACAGATAGATTATAACCTGGATTAACACATAGGATAGGACTTTTTATCTCGGTAATAAGCTCCCTAGGGACAATTATCGAACTCCAAGCGGGCGAAGCCGTGGGCATAAGCTAGTTCACAATAAAGAAACGTAAGTCACCATGAAGTTTTTATTCAATCGTAAGTTTCGTTGATTCGCCCAAGTTTTCCTATTACTATTACCTCCTCATTTAAGTCAGGGTTGGTCGCAGCTATTTGTGTAATGGCTTCCTCCACGCAACCTGCCTACCAACCACTTTACATGAATAATGAGCCCCTTATAGGTTTTTGCTCGTTTGAATTCTAAAGGGAATTGTGGTCAGAAGTTATTTTCTCGAACTTATTACCCATTTCACCACCTCTTGTAAAGTTATGGTTAAATTATGGGGTAAAAAACTTTTTTTAGCGATGAAATGAAATTTTTACTTCAGTAATTTATTATTTATTTATTTAGACATACAGTTTTAATATAGGTTCATGTTTGTTTTGTACCATTAAACCAGAGATGGTTTGTATTGGTACTCACATTCGCTAAACAACACTGCTTAATCACTATTTAACAAATAAATAAATAAATAAATAAATAAATATCCCTGGACATTTCACACAGCACCATCTAGTCCCAAGCTAAGCAACCTAATGCTTAAATATACCTAGGTAAAAATTAAGGTACATGATAAATATTTTGCACGTAACTATTTTAGCCGTAAACATCTATCAGTAGAAAGCCGTTTCTAGTCAACGTATCCTATACAGGTTGCTCCGTTTTTATATTTAGTGTATTACTTCTGTTTGTAAATCTTCTACGTAGCATAACAAAACATCAAGCCTGTGTGATTAGGCAGAGGTGTACCTAATAGTACACCCACATTTCGCCAGTTATGCTTTTTTTAAAGTCCCATGTAATAGGGGGCGAGCCTATAGCCATCAACGGGGCACAAATCAAGACTCCGTGGCTGCTACTGCGAAATTTCTGATTGAAAAACACTATAACACTTTGCCCGATTCGCGAATCGAACCCAGGATCTCATGGTCAGCAGTCGCGCTTTCATGTGTATTTAAGTGATTTTGATTTTATTTCTATGGACTATGTCCATAATAAATGAATTGAATTAAATTGAACAAGACCTACGAGGTTTCAGAACAAAACAGTAGTATTCTCCAAACATTCACACTCTTTGAAATAAGAACAAGATAGAGTATCAAGACAGTCTAGGCAAAGTGACATTTTATAAGCAACTAGCTCCCCTTATGTACGGAATTTAACCCACAGGAACGATTTAAATGTAGCCTATGACACTCGGGGATAATGCAGCTTCCCGTTAGTGAAAGAATTTTCGGAATCGAATCAGTGGTTTCGAAGATTACCCCCTACATACAAACTTAAAACAAATGCTACCTCTTTATAATATTAAGTATAGATAACGATGGTATAAAAGACAAAAATATATGACATTGACGTAAGCTATCGGAAAGCTTCTGTCAGTCCAGTGGAAAGTCATTATAGGAATACAAAACGCTTTAGAAACTATTGTCATTTGTTTTTCACTTACTTTTAAAACAAATGAGTTCGAGATCGAATTGTGTGCGAACACTTAGGTAAGGTTCCAAGTGAACTTTACAGAACAGCACTTATAGATGCGATTGAATATCTCCTCGTCAGTCACGGAAACCCAGCCATCTGACTTTTGAAACCCAATTACAGGAGGAAATCGATTTCGTGATGCTAATTCCTTTGCTTGACTTTGCCTGCTATTATATGGCAGCGCGGAAGCGCTCTTCCCAGAATTTTAATGTACATAGAGATCAGAGCCACAGTTCAAATGATTTAAAGAAAAACCACAGTGCGGTTATTTTAAAATATATAGAAAAAAACCTGGAATTTACTCCCGTATAACAAAGTAGTTTTTAGCTCAATTATTGCACAAAACGACGCAAAATTCGTCTCCATGAGAGAGAGTGGGTTGTAATCACCCACGTGTGCTCAGTGTGGGTTGGTAGACGTCATAATCATGTCATCAATTTTTTTTTTCTAGAAAAATTACAGAAATAAATTACATTATTGTAAAGTGCCTCGTTGGTCTAGTTGTTGCAAGTGACTGCCGAAAGAGGTCCTCGGTTCGATTCCCGGGTCGGGCAATGTGTTATTGGGTTTTTCCATCAGAATTTTCTCAGTAGCAGCCACGGAATCTGGATCTGTGCCCGGATCGGCATAGGCTCGCCCCCTGTTACATGAACAACTGTTACGTGGACTTGAACATTACTGGCGCAATGTGGGTGTGGGTGTATTAGGTACACCTCTGCGTAACTCTTCGGAGATTACAGGTGTGATATTATGTTATGTAAAGTGCCAAACCTAAGATCAACAATTCATAAGTACCTAAGGCCGCCACACTCTCAGAGCGGAAGGAGTCATTTGATGATTTCCCAACCGAAAAAAAAAAAAAGAAAAAAAAGGCCGCCACTGACAAACGACGCTCGACGTCTCGCAACATAATAATTATGTAAGGTTAATAATTATGTCACATTAATGTTATTCTTATTCTTTATTGCACACAAAATAACATATTTACATACAAATTGCAATAATACAGCTTATGTACAATGGCGAGCTTAAACCAGAATTGGGTTTTCTTACAGCAAACCTAATTTCGACTGCGAGATTTGCAGAAGAGTATACTTATGGTGCAATAACATTTACAAATTAATCAATAATTAACATTCGTTAACACTTGAGTTATTAAAGATACGTGTCCCTACTTAGTGAACATAATATTATCTTATCTTTAAAGGTAAATAAGCTTTTCCTTTTACTATAAATTCTCTCTAATTTCTTTTTCACTTAAATAATTAAATCACAAACAATTAAACCGTTCCGGTCGGCAAGACTCCGGCTACCTCCATTATTTACAAAAGTTTAGAACTTTTCACTTTGTATACAGGCTGCTCCCGTTTCTGTGACCGCCGTATTTTAGTTACGAGCTCGTTAACGACTGTATAAACTCGTGTGTTCTTGAGGGTAAGCAGAGATCAAAGTAAAGTGTTTATGATGAATTTTAATGGTAAACTTTGATGTTTTAGTGATGGATTTTGACATGTTATACGGCATGCTTGTGCTCAATTTCTAGTGACATGCTCTTGTAATTTAGCTAATATTTAAGGGTCGTTTCCGCAGAATGATAAATGATAAGGGATACACTTAAAAACTTTAATTAGTAATTATGCTACCGTGTGAAAATGTTACGATTGGTAAACTAAACTTAAACCTAAATCGGCAAGTAAAAGTAATTATTAAATAATAGCTTTGGCTTCGGTCGCGTTAATTTATAATTTGACCATCAATTCGGGTTGTAATCTGCTTGTAATAATACGAGTATAATTCAATCATGAATCGAAAGACACGTGGCGCGGACGCCATCTATTATCATAAGAACGTTATTGTTGTTTTCCTCGGGAATCGTACATTTTTTCGGGATGAAAGGTACCATATTATGTCCGTTTCTGTACACCTGACAACGTACTATAATGCAAAATTTCAGGATGATCGGTTCAGTGGTTTAGGCGTGAAAAGGTAACAAACAAACTTACTTTCGCATTTATAATATTACAGTATGGATATGGAAGTATGGATTATAAATTAGTAGTAATTATTCATTTGGCGATTTAGGTTTATGACACAGTTCAGATTGTGACTGACTTTTTCAGCGAAATGAAAAAGAATTTTGAATTAAAAACATTGTTGTACACACTTTTCTCACTACACTAACATAAGGCGCGGACTGACTACGATTTTAATCGCTACTAGACCACGTAAACTATTGTTACCACTATGGTGCGTGAATAAGGTTAAAATTTAAAATAATATGTATTTGTGTTGACATGTGACTAAGCTGCCTATAGGCATTTATTTTAAAGGTTTTCTTTAGATTATTCAAAATATAGACATTAAATTAAATAATTGATTGGTTAAAGTATAAAAACAAAAATGTTAATTCTATTACATTTCAAAAAAACTGTTGCTATCGTTGGAAATACAGAGATCTTCGATGCCAAAGTTTCTATTTGTGCCGTAACTTCCCAATTTTTCATTGGGAATATCAAACTACTGTTTATTTATTGTTTAGTTAAAAAAATTCTTTAAGCCCTTCACTGACCACTGTATTTTTTGCGTTAGATATTTTGATTGCATTACGTCATACTCGACTATCTAAGAAACCAATTTTTGGGAATATTGAAGTAAAACCGCGCCTTAAATTAAAGTGGTTAGTTAGCTTAAGGAAACTCTCCAACTCTCATAGTTTGGAATTTAGCTATTTCAGCGTAAATAAAAACATACAGATAGATGGTTCACTTGTCTGGCACTCCGCCAGAGTTGATGCATCTAATAACTGTCACTATAAATTGGTTTGCTTCTGTGTGGGTCTTGTACGTTAAGAAGAACGGGGGGTACTTGATATACGATGTTGATTTCTTTACTGATGTACGGTTTTTATATAAAATACAGGGAGCCTAAGACTGCTGATAAATTTGTTCCAGAATGGAATGCATTGACGATGTAATTGTTGATTTTGAATGTTTTGATTATCTTCAATGATCAAATGATTTGCATTGATATTTTCAGATGACTGACAAGTCAGTGGTCTATCATGTGCATGATTTTTCTAAAATGAAATAGGTACTGTCATGTGATCATAATGAATTTTACAGACTTCGAACAACAATATTTGCGAAAATACCTAGATAGGGTAGCCCAATCCACTGAAATCCTGGCCAAAGGATTGTACATAGTTACCTATTTACGTATATTTTGATCTTACTGTTACTACTACTACTGTATACTTCATTCTCTAATCCAAACACCTTAGTCACTTTTACAAAGAAACCTACCAGTGTTTTTCAACCCAATGCAATCTTTTTAATATTAAGTAATTTTAATACTTTCTAATGTCATGCACCCATTTTGAGGAAACCTCGAACCGTCGATAAGCATCGAGCAAACGTCATCAATGTTGTACCTTTTCGTTCTTTGCCCTAAAATAATCGATTTCAATTTCAGTAACGAATCCATTCCAAATTCAAAATTAATCAAAGCGCACAACCAACCTCTTATTTTCTAAGCCAGATTATTTCGTTACCTTTCAGAATAGCATCGCGCGGCCGACGCTCACCAATGCGATCTTATCGATTAGATAGTTAACCGAGTAACCGCTGCCTCCATAGAATCGATGGCGTGGAAGCTAATTGAATCGATAAAATTACAATCTCGATGATTTATCGAATGTTTTTTTTGTGGCTTTCCAATTGGTTTTATGAAGTGGCTTTGAGTTTTATTTGTATATTGGAATGGGATTTAAATTAGTATATTGTACAGTTTTTGTTTATGGTAGAAGTTTATTTAATTGAATTTTTGGCTCTGTTGCAGATTTATTTTACGGGTTTTCGATTTGTGTAAGGGGTGAAGGGGTGGAGGCGAGCCTATTGCCATCAATCGGGCACGAATCCAGACTTCGTGGCTTCTACCTTATAATGTAAATCCTGATGGAAAAACGCAATAACACTTTTTCCGATCCGAGAATTGAGCCGAGGACCTCATTACGTCATTACGTCTCAGTACGTCTATGACCATTTTAAGAATTTAAACGTAATTCATATTATTATCCTATTATGATTCTGTTAAAGCGGCCATTTTAGACCTCCAGAATTAATGATATTCACGGAAGATATCCCGTTAGTGAAAGTATACGTTTACTAAGACAGTATTCAATTCCTTAATGTTATAAAAAAGCGCATTGGTATAAAAAGAACCGTGAAACTCCAGGCCACTAAGAAATTCAATTATTTTTCGCAAAAGAAATAAAAAAATATGGCAGTGTTCAGTTTTTACACCCAAAACATCATTCTATTTTCAACTCTATCTCAATTATCCTTTAGTGCACAACCGACTAAACGAAACTCCATCTCAACATTGGTTCCTTTCTCTCATTCCGGTACATCATTTATCATTGGCGGGAAAACAAAGTGGTAAGCTCCACACTCTATTTGTCATGAGTCAGCGAGTAATCAAGTAGCGAAGCTTATCGGTAGTGGGGCTAATAAACGACGAGGATAATTTGATTTCTGGGCTATAGATATAACCGGCGTAAAACTTTATTGGCTACTAGCCTATGCCCGCGGCAATACTACCGGAACGTATCGTACGTATCGGTATCGTACTACCGGAATAAAAAGTATTCTATGTATTAATCCAGGTTAACAACTATCTGTGTGCCAAATTTCATTCAAATCCGGTCAGTAGGTTTGCAGTACCCCTTGCTAAGACTGGTTACCTGTAATAACTGTCAAAGGTCTACGAATGACAGCCGAGACCAACGCCTTAACGTCAAACAATCAGAGTAATTAACATTCATTAGTTTATCTCAATCTAAATGTACCAATTCTAGAGCGATGATCAGTCATTAAACTCGATTCAGAATTAGATTTGAATATAGATTAGAATTTAATCTGTTCCAGAATACGTAGCAAGAATTTTGATCGTAAAATGGATTCCAATTCACTTTTTCCATTAAAACCATGGGGAAGTGAACGAATTTCCCTTGAAACAAAGAACAAACTTGGCAATATTTAACGCATGGACAGCTTTCGGATGGAAATTGGATTATGACGCCGTCCGTCTCCCCATTCATATACAGATTTGGATTGATGAGAACTTTGGATTAGTTTCCATACATATATAGGTTCTTGTAATTCCTACATGTCTGTACCGCAAAACGCGAACATACATTCTTACATAAAGAACGAGTTTTTGGGGTGGCCTTAATTTCGAAATAATGAGGACTACAGCTGCTGTGTGAAGCAAGCTGAAGTGGCAATGCACCGGCTATATTAGCCGTAGAACTGATGACCGCTGGGGTAGAGTGTTCTTGAGTGGAGACTGCGAATCGGCAAGCGTAAGGTGGGACGCCCTCAGGCTCGGTGGAGCGACGATCTTCGCAGGCTAGCTGGTAGCAACTGGATGAGAGTTGCCGAGAATCGACTTAAGTGGCGTGCGATTGAAGAAGCCTATATCCAGCAGTACTGTTGTAGGCTGATGATGAAGATGATGAGGACTACAGAGGTTTCCAAGGAGTCATACCAATGATTACGAGGAAAACTTACACCCTGTTCTAGAGAAATTGTACCCTATCGTCATGTCATCCCGCGATTCTAGTTACATAATTATTGTCCTTGTGTCTAGGACATAAGGTATCTGATAGTTCTTAGGAATATAACTCTTTTCAGACTCGAAAGTCGCCAACCGCAAATTCACTTGCTTTTACAATTTGCAAAAGCGGTAGTACCTACTGATATTCATTAAAATGAGTCTTGACTTGATGCGTACCTAAAAGATTAAAAAAGAGGCCTATAATTGGAAGTTATCCAACCATTATTACTTTGTTAACTTTAAACGTAATCTCAGACGTCAATGGCCGACCCACTTCTATTAAAAAATATCAAATTCCATTCACTTTATTCAAAAAACTTCTCGGGAATCTAAAAATGGCTTTACAAAAAGAAACAAACTAAACTAATAAAATGGTATCAAAGGTTGCCCGGGCAACCCCAAGTTAGGCAGAGCAGGCAGGGGAATGCCGGGCAGGGGCAATGCGGGCAGGCTCGAATTGTGTGCTTTATTAAATTTTCATTTAATCTGCTGAAGAGTCGATGTGCTCGAGTTTTCGAATAAAAAAATCATAATGCTCTGGATAATGAGTTTCTTTAGCAAGTTTTATGTATATCTTTTTGAATTTTTAAGCTGCAGTGAGAGGTTTATTGAATAAGAGAATAATTATGAGAGGTATAATGTATTTGTAACTGCAGAAGCGACTTGCTTTTCATAGCGTGACGATGTCAATCTAAATTCGGGACAGTATTTCTCAGGCGTCTTCAGTGGCTTCCATCATTACTTGCAACGAACAAACAACAGGACACGATATTAAAATATTTAATAACTCACACTTGAGGCACAGTCTGTAGTCCCATTCCATTTCATTAATAAGATGGTATTTAGTCAAGTATATTTACGTGAAAAGGAACGAGGTGATCCGACAGAGAACCAGAGTTTTAGCCATAGCTCATAGAATAAGTAAGCTAAAGTGGCAAGGGACCATATTAGCCGTAGAACCGCTGATCGGTGGGGTAGACGTTCTTGAGGGGCATAGAGAATATAAGTGGTTATATAGTCTTTGTTGAGGGGAGACTGCGAATCGGCAAGCGTAAGGGACACCCTCAGGCTCGGTAGAGCAACGATCTTCGAAGGGTGGCTGGTAGCAACTGGATAAGAGTTGGCGAGAATCGAGTTGAGTGGCGTGCGATTAAAGAGGCATATGTCCAGGAGTGGAATGTTTAAGGCTGATGATGATGACGTGGAAAGAGTCTATAACTGAAAAAACCATGATCACTGAATTCAAGCACCCTTAAAAAAAAACTACCGTCGCTGTACTACGGGTTTGACTAACATGCGACCCATAAATTATAATCAAATTGATTGATGTTTTGTCAGGAAAAAGTTACAAACATTTGAATAACCGAATCAAATCTATGTTCCATAAAACATTTTATAAAGAATATTAAAGCCAAATCTAATATACGGGTCATAATTTTACACGCTATGGGGTTTCAGCAACGAATATTACATTTCATTTTTGTACTCTTGCCAAATATTGTTTGGCATTACATGTAGTCATGATTAATCCGTCAGGGGAAATAAAATTGATATGTTTTAAATATTATTATAATATGAAGGCACCCAGTTAATTTTCACTGCTGAAAATTGTTTTCACAAATTAACTGTTGAAGGGGAAATTGCCGTAATGCTTGGCTGATTAATTGGTAATTATAGCAAGCTGTTATTAAGCATGAGTCATCAGTCTGCTGAGCATGAAGTCCTGGGTTCGATTCCCGGGTCGGGCTAAGTGCTATTGGGTTTTTCCAACAGGAATTTCTCAGTAGCAGCCATGGACGCTGGATTTGTGCCAAGTTTATGGCAATAGGCTTGCCTCCTATTACATGGGACTTAAACATAACTGGCGTGGGTATACTATGTTAGGCACATACACCTCTGCCTAACCCTTCGAGGATTTCTGGCGTGATCTTATGTTATGTATGTCTGGGTCTAGGAAAAGTCTGACCGTAGGCTGATGATTGCTGCTGCGGGACTGTTCGAAAGAGATACCGCGGCCCTGGAACACAAAGGGCAAAAGGAGGAACATGGGAGGGAATTAGTCAGTAAAAGTCTGACACTCCTTTCCACTCCGCCCATAGTGGGAGGAGTCATTTGATGATCCCATCCCAAAAAAAAATGCTAATGATTGCTGCAAATAAATTCACGATTATCCACATCTTTAAGCTACAACTAAGCCGGCTGCTTGTGCTATAGAAACTATGTAAGCCATGCCAGCTTGTAGGTCGAAATGTTGCCACAGACGTGTGGTCTGCTATACCTAAATACCTCCCTAGTTATTGTGTGGTTTGTGGTGTAGAATAAACGAAATCTCTTAATTATGTGGTTAGCGAATAATTGTAGTTAATAGGCTACAATACATCCACAACATTTCTCTTAATATTACGGTTGTATTGCCATCAACCGCTGTTTTAATTGAAACCAGATCTAATCATATTTGTTACCAATGACCATTAGATTGGTTGTGGAAGGAAAAGCCTTTCAGTAACCGACAACATTTTCAATTCCATTAATTTTTAATCAGCTTACCTCATAAAAACAAAAATATTTACATTCCGAGCCCGTCTAAACTAAAGAGCCTTTCAGCTGAAATAACAAAAATTCTATTGAAAAATAAAATCCTAAATACCCCTGCCGAAAATTGCTATCATTTTCAGCGGACTTAGTTGATTGACAGCACAGAATGACTGGGTTCAGAAGGACAGCTCCAGACAGCGAGCGAGTACGCACGTACACATAGACACGCTTCACGTACAGTGAGTGCGAGTTTTCGGTCGTTTTATGCATAATGCGCCAATGGATAAGGAGACCTGAGACCCCAGCAGTGAAGACTATCCCCATTGCAGGGGACTATACCCACTGCTGGGGTACAGGTCTCCTCTCTATGGGAAAGAGCGAGCTATCATGCAGTTGGTATGGACCTCCATGGTATGGACCTTCTGTACATCAGATGTATTCTGTTTTCACGATGTCCAAGACATTCTGAGCTAGCTAGCTATAATGTTACTTTCGTGGCGTGGGAACAAAGGGCTGTCGGTAATAATTGTGTACTTTGTCGATATTGAGACGATCGATAGTATTGTGTACGTGCCATTTTGTTCATTTTTTGTTGTAGTGCTTTTATTTCGCGTTCTTTAAGTATTTTATTTAGAGGATATAATAATATTGAGGTTTTTGGGACTTTCAAGGACCCAGCTAAAATAATAAACAACTAACACGGAACACGGTTCTATCGAGAACTCAAAACAAACAGTGGATATGGTAAATATCCCGTTTCTAGTGTTAATGATAATGTTAGTGAAAATGACAGTTCAAAAACTTATATCCAGGTAAAATACTCGTTTAGGACTAATTTTAAACCGCTGTCTTCCACCGACTGAAGCACAGCTTAGGCCCCAACACAGCTACGGTAACTTGTCAAACCGCGTTCTCCAGCCACACCCGCTCTGAAGTCGCGTAGGCTGTGGCCAATGAGTAACAAAAAAATTATATTCTCAAGAAATTATTGATAAAACATTATCATTTACCAGCCTATTAGGCTCCAGCCTAATTTTCATGGATACATTCATCAAATCGTGACACTTTTATTATACTTGCGCTGACAAGTAATTTACACACGTAATGTAAAATATTTTGTGGAATATTATATTATTGATGAATGAGCTTCGAATCATAACCACAGACTAGTACCATTCGGTGCCTATACCTGTTATTTGAACTATCAAGAGTTTAAATAGTGACCTTGGGGGCTTAATGCTAGTACTACGTTGGATCAGATAAGCCACTGAACTATTAATTCCTTCAAATCGTACTTTTGGACAAAGATAAACTATAATTAGATAGAACAGCTAAACTACGATATCAAGATCCGATTGTGTACAGTTTGCCTACAGCATATTTTGACCTATTTCGACCACATAATACGAATGAGAGATACGAGCGTTGAAAAGCTAGTCATTGTTGGCAATACCGAAGGCAAGAGAGCACGAGGCCGGTCGCCAACATGATGGTCCGACCAAGTAAAAGAAGCCACGTCATCAAGCAAATTTCAGCATGTGGTGATAGCAACTTTGGGCCGTCGTGAGTCGATGGAAGCAGATTGTCCGTTAGGGGTCCAGTGACCACGATCCTCAGTGATGAGGGATCAATTGAAGAAGATAAAACGTTTTCACTAAAATTGCGGAAGAAAGCCAAAAGAAGAAAACTTCATATTAGCCTGCTTTGACTGTTATCGTAACTATATTCTGTAACCAATAGCCATTATCATCTGTATAGCCTTTTCCCAACAATGTTGACGTCAGCTTTCACTCTATGCAGCTGCATACCAGAATTTCACATGGCGCCTGTTTCACCTCCACAAAGCAGTCACTTGATAGCACAATACGCCTCAGTAAGAGTGTATGGTTGTATGTGTCAGGTGAGTAGGGTATACAGGAGTGAAAGTAAAACTCACAGTTCTATTGTATTATTGGGTTGTGATGTGTTACTATAATATAAATATGTATACTAAATATTTCGTGTATACCCTACAAGTGGTTGTCAGACTTTTGGGTCACAGCAATAATATGTTGCTTTTTGTTCTATGGAACAAAAAGTACTACAGCGCCATCTATGTCACACATGAAGAACTAACAACAAATTCCTAAAACGCATATTTAAAGTTATCCGAGACTTTAAGACTATGTAGAAAAACCCGACAACAACAGTGAGGCAGTAACCCATAATACATAACAGCCGTCTGGTCGGAGGATCCCCCCTTTTCTACGAGTATAGGGGATGTAGAATTTTAAACATAGCCATAGCGACTGTCAATGATCTACAACTGACAGCCGGCAACAACCGTTTAAGGAGTTTCTAAAGCATGGAGTGGTCTAGTTATGTACCCATCCCCGGATTGATTCACAGAGGGTAAGTAGGTAACACAATACACCTTCGGCTTCCCCCTATTAAAAACAGCCATCCTTTCGATTCCCTATCGCAAATTGATCAAACGCGAACAAACAGGTGTTCAGAAGTATGGCGGCCGCGATATTTATGTAAATACCCATTTACATAGAATTGTATAAATTGTTGCTGATTTTATATCTTCTCTTTCTGTTTATCTTTGATACTTGGGACGAATGATATTGATTATTATAAATAGCCGCCCATTTATGGTATTTTATTTACAAAATACACTGTCGAAAGAAAAGTTCCAGCTCTCAGCTCCATTATTGTTTACGTGTGACTAATCAATGACTTCAATTTTAAAATTAATTTATTTCTTTAGTTTCAGAAAAAGTATATTTCTTGCATGTGGCCGCAGAGAGCCTCCAAAGTTATTTGTACGTAGTGGCGGTACGTCATATAAGCCTTAAAGCTTGATTTGTTCTTAAAACCAAGCTTTAACTAACCAAGTAAACCAAGTTTTAACTATTACTCTTCATGATCTTAGAGTTTCTGAACAGCCTGCTTGTCTTGCGGGCTTGCGGTAGTGTTGTAATTGTAACCACTTCAGTCTTAAATTTATATAGCTTTACATCCAATAGAAAACCAGAATAAAAATTCATTCATTTTCCAAACAATGGCAGTAAATGTCAAGATGATGCTTAACGATTTCATTTTATTGGTGCGAATCAATTCATGTTCTTATATTCATCTTCTTCTTTATGGCGGCCTATTTAATTGTTTTATCTCTTTACCCCGATGTTCGGCCAGGGTAAGGGTAAGCCCTGGCCTATATCCCTTACCCCAAGTTTATTGATGAAGCAATAAACGCCCAGAACAAGGGTAATTTATTAACTATACTTACAGAGTTTCAAAAGTATTTGACCGAATTATATTTTATTTTTATGGAATCGTTTTATGTTCTTAATGAAAGTATAAGTTATTTGTCGTAATTGACATATAAAAGGTACTTTAGTACATAATTAGAGTAATTGGTAGGTATGGTATTTTAGTTTTATAGCCGTTTTATTAGTAGTTTTAAAAAAACGTTAGGTACCTACTTCCTTCAGTTAAATTACCAAAATGACTTTGTTTTATATTTTCCAAGGTAACTTACAAAACCGTGCCTTGGGTAATAAAGCCACTTAATTTAAAGTGCTTAAGTGTTAAGCAACGACTTTTTCTGATGTAGGCCTTCGGGAAAGATAATCGACAAGCTATCGTTTACTTTAATCTAGCTTAACTCCAAGCTAAATAAAATATTGACAAACACTTAAATATTTCTAACTCCATCTCCTAAACTGTAGGTAAACATTTACTACAAACCACGCAGTTATACAGCTACACATATACATTTCACCCAGGTTTCCGTTTAACTGTGTACACAAAACAGAACCAAACTACGTTAAAGCAAGCACAAGATAGGCACAGAAGGCCAGAGAAACTAAAGTCTAGACAAAGTAACATTCAATTAACGATAACAATGACGGAAAAATCAAGAAACATATGGTAGGTACCGGCTTAAAAGTTTTGTAACATTTGCCACTTTTCTACATCCGCAGCTCCATGCAACAATCAAAAACACACATAGACACTCTTCACTTCACGTACAGCTAGTGCAAGCGCACTTGCGATTGTCACTTGTTTGAGATCTCCACGCACACATAGACACGCTTCATGTACAGCGAGTGTAAGCGCACTCGCGACTGTCATTTGATTGAGATCTCCACGTACGCATAGACATGCTTCACGTACAGCGAGTCCAAGCGCACTTACGAGTGTCACTTATTTGAGATCTCCACGCACACATAGACACGCTTCACATACAGCGTGTGCAAGCGCACTCGCGACTGTCATTTTATTGAGATCTCCACGCACACATAGACACGCTTCACGTACAGCGAGTCCAAACGCACTCACGACTGTGATTCGTTTGAGTTCACCGTACTGTTTTCTCTCGTTGTATGGAGCCGACCTTCTGTAACTATATTTTCTGTAACACAAACCTGTAGGGGAGAATCGAATAAATAGAGCGAAAATTGCAGATTTTTACAAATAACAGAGAGGGTTGAAACAGTGTCTGCCTGAGGCCGTGTTTTGTTTCGTTTTGCAGGTTGTATTGACAGTGTTTTGTTAATACATAGTATGGTGTGATTTTTATCGTGTGGTTACAAATACAAAAAAAAAAAACAATACAATGATACATAGTATGTGTTTTGTAAAGTTAATATAGGAAGCCGAAAATTATCTATTCATAGTTCATAACGATACTAAAATCATCTTGGACTCGTACGTGAAATCGTGATGTATTGGTTACGAAGGAAAGATTACGGGGAAGCATTTTGGCCCAGTAATGACACAATAGAGGTTGTTTAAAAAAAAAATAAACACAAGCCCATACAAAAGATAAATTTCCAAAAGACAAAGACAAAAAATTCAAATAATTTCCGGACGAAATTTCAAAATAAATACTAAATTAAGAAAATGAAATACAATTACATTATACATAATAACATTATAAATAATAGTATTAATTAAAAATAAAAATAAAATTAAAATCGTTGTTTTAAAGCCTGTTTAACAGAACTGCCTTCATTTGTAAGGCCTGGGACCTAATGAAGGCTGTTCTATTCTGCTCTGTCACACAGACGTGTGAGAAAGATAGTGAAGTAAGATGATGGTAGGATGGTAGATCAGATTATCATTATTAAATTTCCTCAAGATCAGAGAAAACAAAGACGTTGCACCGATCTCACGAAAAGGCTTAGCCAGCAATCACCGTAGCAACAATCTGACCCCAAGCCTCTTAATCAAGCCTTACCTAAAACAAATCTCTATTTATAACAAGGACTAATCTAGGGGCAGCAATTACCCAAACACCTTACGCCCCCTTTACGAACTCGAGCAATGCGACTTGCGTTTTTGAAAACGCGCGCGATTACCCTCACTCCGCTAGTCGCGTCGCGACAAATCGCAGTAAACCACTTATTTGATTTGATTTATCCGCAGTCGCTGACGTTTGATTGTGTAGTTCATGGCCACCGCAGTGATAGTGGTGTGATCGTTGGACTGCCAAGTCATAGGTCTCGAGTTCGAACCAAAGACAAGCATCTCTGCTTTTCGGATTCATGCGCGTTTTGTATAATTATCACTTGCGTCGGTGAAGGAAAACATCGTGAGGAAACCAAACTAGCATGCCTGAGAGATATTTCTCGATGGCATGCCAAGTCAGAGACACATGGATGGCATAAAAACTCTGACACCAGGTTAGGCACTAACCACACAAAAAGGAAGAATATGGCCACAGGGTAATCTAGACGCAATTACACAGTAAACAGTCGACGAACGGACGATAAGTCTCGGCAGCCACAGTCGGTATCTATGAATAAACAACAGGAGGCTATGTACTACCCTCTCTGCCCTACGTTCGATAACGAAGGTATTGTAGAGTTAGGGTTGACAGGTCACGTTAGTATTTTAGGATACAAAATTAGGACTCCTTTTTAGGTGTCAAGCTGAAAATGTATACTGTCACTTACGCTGACGGTATGCCACTTTCACTCTTAGCCAACAGAGCAACCTTATTACTTATAGTAATAAGGTTGAAAAGTGGTCGAGCATCAGTAAACTCAATACATAGATCATCTCTTGTGGAGTGTTAAGTAAATAATGCAAAAATAAACATAGTTACTCAGTTTCCTCTACTAGAAAGACGTAAAAAATATACAATTATTTCATAATACATATCAGTGGCGAAGGTTCCATACATCTCGATTCTTACGGGCTTCCCTTAGAAAAATGGCACAGTCAGTATTCTATAGCCAAATAATATAATCACAGTGATGAAAGATTTGTTCTCCGGCTAACCGCTTACAAAATTGATCCTTCGCTATTGATACATATGTGGTGGTGGTTGTGACAGTATAATTTGAAGAAGCCTGTGATAGATCTTCACAAAAATTGCAACCATAGGTACCTTCACATGTTATTCATATGCAGGCCTATTCCTCGACGACAGACAAGAATCGATCAACCGACGATGACACATGAAGTTTTGACACGTGCAAGAAAATTGCCACATCACGCCATTCAATTGCCCCAGTTAGAAGATGAGCACCGATATGTATTCCATACGTGTGTTCAATTTATTTTCCAGGTCCACAAACGGTGAAAGGAAATATCGCATCTTCTTGTTAGAGAATAATCTGAAGTATGTAATCTGTGATTCCTATCTACCTTCAGCTTCTTGTGTTTGATCATGAATTGTTTGGCAAACTTGTTAGCTGGTTGATCAAAATTACTGATTCTAATCATATCTATAAGTTATTATAAGGGTGAAAACGAGTCAATTGTTCTTTCCGTCATTGTTATTTAATTTTTTCGTTCTTGACCATACTTGGGAATGAGAACCTTCTGACTATGGACATACTGAAGGTCTGAGCTCCAGAATTTATTGACGTTTTTACAATGCGATTAGAGTACTGTATGGGATTTTCACAGACTGTATAATAATTTGAAGAGGCAATTAAAAACTGTGGCCTAAATCTTGAGCAACTTTTACTTTCCTGAAATCTTTCAGTTAAAAAAAAACAATATATAAACCAAACAATTCTTTATTTGAAAAGAGAGTCCTGGCAATCAAGAAAACCTCCATGCAGCCTTACAAAACCTGCCAAGTTCGTGGTAAAACATTGTGCGACGTGCATGCGTTGCGTGCCAAGTTTCCTCCAAAACAAATGACTGCAGTTACCAAAGTACGGGCTAAAATTGAGTGCTCATACTCAATTTTGGAAATAGTCTCATTTATTTTGTGTGAAGCATCGAACATGCTTTGATACATTTTTATAAGCTACCAAAGACCGTCGTGCTGGTTTATATGATTCGTCCCTTTCCAACATTATGTTACAAAAGAAATTTTTAACAATACGCAATGTCTTAGCGAATCCCTGATGACCGTCTTATGAATGATATATATACAAAGCGACTGAAAAGTTGTGTGGTAATCGTATGTTATGTGATGCGAAGGAATGAGGAAAATTTCGTGAAGAAAAAAGACAAAGACAGTCCATGTAAAGGTACGGCTATACAATAATAGTAATATTAGAGAACTATAGAAGAAGAAGACATACTGCGTCAACACCAAATGAATTAGGATAAGTGCAGGGGAATGATGACGGCTTATTACATACGAGTATATGCAAAATATCTTGAGTATACGTACTCAATGGAACCACAGCTTTATATCAAAGTAGCAAAAGTCAGTTTATAAATCAGCAATTTCCTGCCAACCCTGTAGCCACACTCAACCGCTGTCAGTGCGGATTAGCAAGCTCTGATGAAATTCCGCGAGAGGTCGCGTGCATCCGAAATGTTTGGTATTATCGACCCAAACACTTGGAGGTGATACTGTTAGTTTGACTGTTGTTTATTATGAACGAAGGCGGTCTTATTCTTCATCGTGTGGTTAGTGACTAATCTGGTGTCAAGAGTTTTTATGCCACCTCTGTCTTGACTTTACATGCCGTCTAGAAATAAAAAAGGAACATGTCTGAATAAAACAAATTACAATAATAATAATTCGACTGCCAAGCACAATTCCTATGAGACTATTCCCTTCATTATTTTAAGGAACCCATGTTTATTTATTTATTTTAGGATCTCCAACAAAAGAGATACACAAAACATTACTAGATAATGGACCACATAAGGTACAATGTACATTAACACTATGTACATTTTGGCAGTTTAAGAATGAAAAAATACAATCTTTTGTAAGACATGTTTACTACAAGTTCATTATAATTTCAGAAATGGAATTTGTACAGATAACTTCTTAAGTTGTTTCGTTTTATTTTCTGCTAAGTTTTATTGAACTGATCTAGAACCAAAACCTCTGTGATAAACACAGTTCCAAGCATAGTTCTAACAGCAAAACTTTCTCTTGCCCACAGAGCTATGCAGCGCTGCGACTAAGATCCAGGCGTCGTTCCGAGGCCATCAGGCTCGCAAGGAGAAGGAGCAGGCCGAAGCCGAGCAAGCTGTCAAGGACCAGGAGCAGCAGGATAAGGTGCGTAAAACTTGACCTTTGAGAGATCGAGAGAGAGATTTAGAAGCTGTGTGCGCTTCTTCGTACGATTTTCGGCTATACCTACTATGCTTTGAGTTGCATACAAGTATATGAACACAGGTTCACAAAGTTCTATGTAAAGGCGTGTCCACACCTACAAACATTTTATGGACACCTTTGCACGTGTTCGCGAGCAGTCAGCGAGCAGTTCGCGTATAAGTTATAATGTCCTCTCGCGAACACGAACATTGCGGTTCGCGTACTTCTTAGAAACATAATCATTTAGGGACTCAAAGAACTCTCAACGTTATAATCATTTATCGCAAATTTCTCGTTTTAAATGATTATAACTTTGATATAACCGAATTCATAACAATATACGTTATATATGGTAAATTACATATTTGGAACCAACGTTCACGAAGGCTTTTAAAAGTTGCTAATTGTGTACGTATTATAATGCTTGTGGCTGTACGAGTGTTTTGTCCCAACGAGAAATAAATGCAAGGTCGGTAACAAATACAAGGCTCCCGGCAACACATAACATAACATCACGCCTGTAATCCCCGAAGGGTTAGGCAGAGGCATACCTAATAGCAAAACCAGTGCACCAGTTATGTTTATGTCCCATGTAACAGGGGGCGAGCCTGTAGCCATCAACTGGGCGCAAATCCAGACCGGACCGTGGCTGCTACGTTGGGCAAAGTGTTATTGGGAATTCCTGATGGAAAAACCCAATAACACTTTGCCCAACCCGAATCAAACCCAGGACCAGGCTCCCGGCAAATGGTAGAAAATTAAAAAAAAAAACACGTATGCACTTAAATTATACAACTGATGTCATATATTTGCGTGTTATTAAATTCGTATCCAAATAAGCAACTAGACTGAAACTTGTTTTCCCTGTAAATGGCTGTTGGTTTGTTGAACAAAAACTAGACCAAGATTAATTCTAAGGCTCTAGAACAACCTTGAAGTCTTAGCAATCAATCAATTAAGCCTATCGTGGTTAGCTAGACATCTGCTAGACGTAAGCTTCCCCAAAACCAGACAAAACTTTCATTAATCACAAGAGAGAGTGACATAATCTTTGCCCATTTATTGGCAAATAGATTAATTTAATCTTAGAAGTAAAGAGGTCTTGTCTATCTACCTAAAGTATAGGCACTCGTATAAGGTACTTTGTGTTACAATTTATTCATCATCTGCCTGCCCTTGTCCCATGTTACTGGGGTCAGTGCAACACGTTTTTTTTTAGGGTTCCGTACAGCTACACAGCCAATTTACTCCGAAACTACAGGCCCAATCGGTCCAGGAGTTGAAATTTGGTACACTTAAGTAAGTTGGTGACCCAAAGACGGACGTGTAACGTAAATTACTGAATTTTAAACACAGTGGAAACTTTTGAGGGGTAAATAAGAAAATGAAAAAAAAAAGTTTTGCAAACTATCTCGTGTTACATGTCAAATGAAAGGGCTCATTGTGAGCATCAAAATATTTTTTTTAAAGATAAACAGTTTGAAGCTGTTTAAGAAAATAGGCGAAAATTGACCACAGGAAAATCTATAAGAAATCTATGGTAACAAATTTGGATCAGATTTAAAACAACTTACGGAATTTAGATAATTAACGTACGGAACCCTCTCCACGCGAGTCGAACTCGCACTTGTCCGGTTTTTTCTTTTATTCATCACTTCTAATCGTCAACCTCTTATTAAAAAGGATAATTTAATTAAAAAAAGCATTTGATAAGAGGGAAGTATAAGGACACTAGGAAAGCATTAATTACCCTGCAGTGGGAAAATATTGTCAATCTGTGGCACACCCTTTGTTACAGGAATTTTTAATGCACATTAGGTACAGGCGCCAGCACTTCAAGCTACCCAAAACTGACTTCCCAATCAATCTTGAACATAATGCTTTAGCGATAAAGTTGAAAATCTATTAAAGAAATTTGACAGATTGTAGTAGCTTGTACAACAAAGTAAAAAAAATAAACACTGCTTCCTTTTGAAAAATTCTTCACCAGGAAAAATAGCTGTATATCAACGAATATCGTATACGTTGTTCAAATCGTGAATGTAATGAACCATGACACCTAAGTAGTAGTGCACAAAAATATTTGACCCCATAAAAAGATTATTTTTTACGAATTTTGCTAATTGTTTTCTTTTATCTTTACAGGAAGACATCGAAAATATTGACCTCTCCGATCCTAATCTCAACAAGGCTGCGACTAAGATCCAGGCCTCCTTCCGTGGTCACAAAGTGCGCAAGGACGTCAAATAAGGTGGCCATGCGGTCTACACAGGGCAGGACCGTCTATGGCTTTGCAAACACGATATTAATAAATAAAATCCCCCTTCTTAATGATGCTTAAAGAACTATGTATTGGACTTCTCCACTGATTTTTTATTTTCGACTAAGAGCAGTTTTTAAGCCGTTTCCTCAAAAAAAAAAAAATCTTGTAAAATATGTACCTAACTGACTGTCAACTTTTTGTCGGGATTCAACTGTCTTCGAGATATTAGAAGATTTACGTCTTTTTCTTAGCGTGTCAAATGACAAAAATACCAAAAAATTATCGACAAAGTTTGAGGAAACCTCTTAGAATATTTCGGGTGTGTAAATTGTTAACTATGTATATTATCGATGTGTGAATTGAACCTTTAACGATTGAAAACACATTGCCTACGGATAGATGGGTTGATCGTCCACCTATTCATTTGTCATCTGACAAAGTGTTACCAATTATTGCTGTTCTTTCGAGTGTATAGGTACGAATATGTTTGGTAAATGTTTAGCCAGTAAATAGTACATCTCTAGCATAATAGTGATGTGCTTTTTAGTCTATGATGAGTGAAGAATTATGAATATTATATATGTTGTTTTTCCAATTTCGATTTCGTGTTTGCGAAGTCAGTAGCGTTTGAAATGTTTACTAGTAAAGTAAAGTGAGTAATCGTGTAGAGTATGTCAATTCTCTACTGTACAATATTGTCAATTTATGTCTCATACTTATTGTTGTTAATATCCAAAGGGTTGTGTTGTTTTTGCAAAAAAAGAAATCGTTTCATTGTTGAAAATGTATGTAAATTAATGTTCCATTTTTTTGTGTTTGAATAAAGGTTTTCCTTAAAAATTAAGCAACAGTATGATTCATGTAAAATGGTTTCCGTGACAAAAATATTTTTGCTTTTTATTGTAATAATGTTTTTTGCAAAAAGTATACATTATATCTTTTTCTAACAATGTATTTGGCATTGAATTGACGTGTCTCATGAATACCAAAGAGTAGAAAATACTGAAAGGAGTGAATTGAACTATTTATAACATAATAGATATCTATCCCGTTTTTTCTATTATAAATTTTGATCACACTACTTCGTGTATTTAAGTAAAATATGGGCATTTTTTATTATTTAATTAATGAAATAACATTCCATCTTCTTTCAATGTTTGTTGAGAAATTAATATTTTAATTTAGATTAATGTAGTTTTAAGATTACATAGTTTTAGTAGCATACCAAAAAGCTTCGTTTTAAATGTATTGTTTTAATAATTTATTTTGTTATAACCACGATAACTTTCAAGTAATTTATTAGTTTATAAAGATATCATATGTGTTTGTTTATTACTACACAATTTCGCTGGATTCCTGTAAATTGCTGGTACATTTAGGGTATATATTAAATAAAATATTTAATATGCGCCTATATTACACATTCGTTTTATTTATCGCCAAGACAAGAACATTTAGGTTAGTACCTTTCTATAGGTAGGTAAGAAATAACGCTGGTATAATTTAACCCTTAATTGGTCGCGTGGGGTGTTTCACACCCCAGCGCATCCTTAAAGGTTTAGAACCTTTTAAATTCTGAAGTTTGAGCGCTGAAATTCCCGTTAGCTTCATAAAAACACGTGTCCTTTATGATCAAGTATCGGGCATAGTCGTGATTTTGCATATAATATTTCGCATTTGATTTATATGATCGGGGAGTCACGCATCCCACGTGACCTTTTACGTAACTTTTAAAGCGCGCCCAATTAAGGGTTAATAAAAGCATCTCTTTAACATACTCCACGGGTGTACAGTAACCGAAAGAAAGATAATGAAGAAATGTGATCCTATGTCTACTGATAAATAGGATCAATATATTTCTTTGGAGCCTGGAGAACTAGGCACCAAAGCATATCCACCTAGCCTATTCCCAAGTATGTTGGGGTCGGCTTCCAGTCTTAAAGGATGCAGCTGAATACCAGTATTTTATATTGAGTGACTGCCTATCTGACCTCCACAACCAGTTAGTACTGGGCTCCAAAGCAAAATGACATCATTACAAATTACACTTACTAACATTACACTTCTAGCAACCAGTTTTCGGTTTTCTTCGCGTTATTCCACCATCGTAAGTATATTTAAATGTCTTTGCCTCTACAACCAGAAAATTAACAACATCTGGTGACTACGGACTGGGTCTCCCTTGTTTTACCGAAAAGAAATTGCCAAATTATCACTTCCCTAACAAATTTTCGCATAATTTTATTTGCCAAATTATTACTTACCAAAAAATGTCTTTACAAATAATTGTTACGAAAACCTATGTTTGGCAAGTGAACGTTTGAACAATAACTTGTTCACCAACTAGTACTTTTACCATTTTTTATCTAGTCAAATATTTCAGTTGGTATAACATATTTTACGCAAAATTAAATAAGCCAAATATTTGGTGTCGTCAATTTTAAACTTACCATTTCAGTCAAAAGCACTATTAACTAGTTGGAATCTCCTATTTGGATTCGGTTGGGGCTCCTATTTCTGTCTGCAGGGTTTACGGGCACCTAACTAACCGAACCTCGGGGTGCCCCTGACGTCGACCGTCTAGAGTTAGCGTTTCCGTCAGCAGGTCGACGGATCCCCGCTGCGCGGGGCTCCTATTTCTGTCTGCAAGGTTTACAGGAACCTAACTAACCGAACCTCGGGGTGCCCCTGACGTCGACCGTCTAGGGTTAGGGTTTCTGTCAGCATCTGTTAAATTTCAATTACGTTATATTAAATCAATTTGTGTTATGTCTTCATTCCAAAATTTTTGCCTTTATATTTTTTGTCATAACAAATCATTTGACTAAACGTTTATTGTCTTAATTTTTTTTGCTGTAATAAATCATTTGCTTAAAGACCAAAAGCCTTAATGACATTATCCTTGGTAATAATCTGCCAAATAAACATTTGACCAAATGAAAATGTGCGTACTAAAATTATTCCAAATATTACATTGGTATAAAAAAAGGTTGCTAAAATTTGTTTGGGTAATGAAAATTTGGCAAAATCTTTTCGGCAAAACGGCAGGATCCCCTACGGACTGTATCACCAACGTGTCTACCAAAACATGGCAATCACCACGTTTTTGGAATCAAGCTAAAGTTTTTTACAGCAGCTTAATCAGCCTATAATGTTCCACAGCTGGGACACACGGCCTCCTCTACCTATATGACAGGGAATGGGCTATAATCCACCACGCGAGCCCAGTGCGGGTTGGTAAATGGCACATGTCTTCGAATTTTTGGTTCTAGGACGTACCAGTTTCCTCACGATGTTTTCATTCACCGTTTTGAGAGCAGTGGTGTTGAAATAAATTACACAATGTAATGCGCCTGCCTGGGTTCGAACCCACAACTTACTGTTCTTAAGTCGGGGCCGCCACCTCTGGGCTACCGCAGCCCACTGCAGTTACGGCAGAGCAGTGATATTTTCAGTACTGTATGGATTGAAATGGTTATAATATAATTATATTCTTTCTGACCGTTTTCGTTCACGGCGGCCAATCTTAGCGGAGATTAGCCATCGGTGCAGGAGATATTACAGTGCACAAGTGTGTGCGCAGACACAGGTGCACTCTCTGTTCTTTTCTCTCATAGTCCGATGGGACGGCACTCCGACACGACCGGAGAGAGATGAGGCGCAGGACCAACGGCTTAAAGCCGCTTTCAGAACTTCCAAACTAGGCTGCTACTGAGAAATGCCTAGTGGAAAAACCCAATAATACTTTTTAACCGACCCGAGAATCGTGCCCAGGACACAACGCTCAGCAGTCGCAAAGCTATCGGAATAGTCAGGTAAATACAGGTCGGAATAGTTACCACGTATTCACCTGAACCCATATAGAAATTCCGCAACGGTAATTTAAAAAAAAACAGCTGTACCATACATATTGACCATCATATCAGCCCAGAATCACCCACTGCTGGGTATAGGCCTCGCCTTTCATCTGCCACACTTCCCGGTTCTGTGCGTCCCTTTATCCAGGTGTTTCCCACGACTTTGACGATATCGTCAACCCAACGAGCTTTAGGTCGGCCCTGGTTTCTTTGGCCAAACCTCGGCCATCACTCAGTCAAAGCCTTGCTCCATCGGCCCTCTCCGCGTCTAGCCAGATGTCCTGTCCAGGTCCACTTGAGGCGCACCGCCCGGTCCCCGACGTCGTAGACTTTCGTCCGACGGCAGATTTCGATGTTACGCACTCGATCTAAGAGGGTTATACCGAGCATGGCTCGCTCCATGGCCCTTTGTGCTCGTACTCAGTGGACAGTCTCCTTTGTCCAGTCCATGTCTCGGCACCGTAAATTGTTGGCAGGACACATTGGTTGAAAAGGCGGGTTTTAGGCACTGAAGGATATTTTTGGACCGAAAACTATGTTCCAGTTTACCAAATGCTGTTGTTGTACCAATGTTGGAATGCTCCTTGTCAAAAGATAGAACATGTCCCAGATAAACATAATGATCAACCATCCCCAGACGCTCGTTTCCAACCATAACAGCTGAGACTTAATAAACGACGGAAAATAATAGAATAATAGAATATAATAGAAGTCTAATAAAATAAACAAGACGAATAATTGAACTCTCATATAATAATATCTGTCATTAACATTATGTACTTAACATCATTTGTCAAAGGGTGGTTTTCCACCCATATCAATGTCAGTTCTACTATTTAATGTTTGCATTATATTCGAGTAATTGAAATGAAAACCTCAATCAAAACTCCTACTAAAGCAGTAAAATATAGAGCTGAAAATTACGCGAATGATTCACATTCAATAAATGTAAGTTATGAGCAAATTTTTAATTATAGTAACCAATTGGTGGTGCTATTGTTTGAATATGAAAAGGCATTGTTTTATGTGAGAATATTTCATTAGTGCTCCACGCTATAGTAATTAAAACTGTTATTATTCGTGGTTTAATTAATGCTGTTGAAATAATTTCACGCTTTCAAGCATTCTATACCAACTACTATGGAGATAAACTACATAACAGTAATATGTCATTATAGCAGTGATAGCCTAGGAGGGGCTCGTGGTAAAATAATAACAGCCGCTCAGATCGATCTTTAGGTTAAGCCGTGCTAGGTAAGGTTGGTCTGTGGATGGGTGACCACCCATTACATACCAAGTTTCCTCCGTGCCTCGGAAAGCACGTTAAGCCGTTGGTCTTGGCTGTCATTTGTAGATCTTTGACAGTCGTTAAGGTAGTGGCTCGAAAGTCTGACAACCAGTCTTACCAAGGGGTATAGTATTACCCAGTACTAACTGAGTTGTGGAGGTCAGATAGGCAGTCGCTCGTAAAATACTGGTATTCAGCTGCATCCGGCTAGACTGCAAGCCAACCCCAACAGAGTTGAGAAAAAGCTAGGCAGATGATGAGCAGTGATAGCCTAGTGGTGTGACCGTCGGATTGCCAATTTATAGGTCTCAAATTCAAATCCAAGACACGCACCTCTGATTTTTCGGATTCATGTGCGTATTGTAAGTATAATAATTATCATTTGCTTCAGTGAAGGAAAACGTCGTGAGCAAACCGACATGCCTGAGAAATATTTCCCGACGGCATGTAAATCTAAGTCAGAGGTCCGTAGGTGGCATAAAAACTCTCACACCAGGTTAGGCTCTAACCACACAATAAGAAAGACTGCATAATATAACATTACGCCTGTAATCCCCGAAGGGTTAGGCAGAGGTGTACCTAATAGTACGCTTGTTATGTTTTGGTCACACAAAGTTTTGGTCCCACAGGCACTAGGCCGGAATTTTTTCAAAGTTTTTTTTTTTAAATAAATAGGTCATTCACGTCTTACACAATCAATCTATTATATTATAAAGAGTTACAGTTTGTTAGTTTGAATGCAGGAGGTAATTTTCGGAACACCTAATCTGATTCCGAAAAATTTAAATACTTTCACGAATGGGAAACTACAGTATCCGCGAGTGTCATAGGCTATATTAAAAACGTTCCCAAAGTAAATTTTCCGGCTATAACGCGAGCGAAGCCGCATGCAAAAGGCAAGCAATAAAATAGAAACTCCAAGGATAGACAAACATTAAAAATATAATTCAAACTAATACAATTAAAAAAACGAAGCTAGATAACTAAGATAGCTTTTTTTATATAAATACCAAACTATTATCTATCAACGCATATACCGATAACCAGGATTAACATATGGATAGATTAACGCACCATTGAGACCTATGGGCAAAGACGAAATTGCATAAGGGTTCGCTGCTTTACCGATCACATCAACTTTATTCCCATCTCCTAAGTCATCAAAACTTCTTCTAATATCTATATCCAGCGGCTCGTAGGGATTATTACTCTGGCCTTTCCTAATCTTTACTTCCATATCTTTTTGCCAAATTCTGTCAGAAATATTTTCTGGATTAATTTCTGAACCAAGTAGACAAGGAACGTTGGAAATTTCTGGTTGAGGTTCATAAGCAATTGGGGTGTAAGAACATTCTTTTGAATCTGTGTCTGTTGGTGGCTTTCCGTTGGGATAGTATGGCAGAGTGATTTCAGATTCAGTAGTGTCGATATTTTGCTGGCCATAAATATACGGACTGATTTGCATCGCACCATAGTTTCTCGGGTCTACAATTGTTTGTCCATGAATATTTGGAGTGTTTTGTGCTAGTGCATGGTGTTGTCGATATTGGTCAAAGAGGTGTTGGTAATAGGGATTGCAGTACGAATTTTGAAGGTAGTTCCAAGTTTCTTGATTTCCTTCCTTAAATGTCGATGGGTAAGCAGGTGGAAGAGTTAGCGGAGGTGAAATTGGAGATGTTTCTTCAATTTCATAATAATTCTGATTTTTTATTGTAATGCAGTCGTTTTTGTCTGAAACATTAAATTATAAATTGAATAGTGACACATGTTATTAATTACCTAAGATGAAAAAATATTTGAAACCTATGATTTGCTTATAAAATTCAACATCCAACCATCAATCAATAAATGATTAATCAGTGCAAAGTAGTTTGCGAAGATTTAACGATTACATCTTACGATTTTCGCACAGATGCTGTCATACATTTTTAAAGTTATCGGCATTTATTTACTTCTGTCACTTGGTAATACAAAAAAAAACTTAACAACAACGTTGAAAATAAAGCCATTAAAGAAGAACTAAGGCATGAGTATATTAGTTAAAGTTTGAAAGTTGCGCCAGTTCCAGAAAAGTTGAAAGGGAATCGACTATCTTGATATGTGCACTTGATGAGGAGGGACAAATCGCATATGACGAAAAAAGTGATGAATATAGAATGTTGATAGATGGAGAGGGAGAGGAAGACCAAGGAAACGATGGATGGATTGTGTGAAGAATGATATGAAAGAAAAAAGAGTATATGATGTTGACAGAGGAGAATGGAAGAAAAATTATGAAATAAGAACTTACCGAAATGAAACTAGTCTTACTGAAAAATTACGCTACTTAAGATCTTCATCACAGGATGGCTGTATGCAAGCTCTGACAGCGGCAATGTCCTGAAATGATAGGACAAGTGTAAGGAACTTAAATCGTGAAACAATCCAAGACTAGTTTCATTTTCAGTAAAAAGACCTCTTTTAGAAGCACCTGGTCTAGGCAATTACTTCTATCATTCCTATTTTTACAGCCATCATCATCTGCCTAGCCTTTTCGCAGCTATGTTGAGGTTCCAGTCTAACCAGATGCAGCTGAATACCGGTATTTTACATGGAGCGACTGCCTATCTGACTTCGACAACCCAATTGTACTAGGTAATTCGATACCCCTCGGTATGATTTGTTGTCAGTATGTCCCGATTTGAAGGGTGTTGGTACCGGTGTGGAGTCAGCGTCCAGTCTTAACTAATATCCGCCAGCTTAGATTGGCAGTCGCTGTTGCGGACAAGTCAGGTCACTGAATAAAAGGATACTACATAGTACTGAGTGAAATTATAGGCAAATAAAACATAACTGTCTTATAAATATTATTCATAAACCAACGGTGATCACCATATTGGGAATACTGGAAACTGGAATACTCTATCACAAAAAGTCAAGTTTTCATTAACATTAGATCACTTACCTTTTGCCTCTTTGAGAGATAGGAAGACTAAGGGAACGATGACTGGGTTGTATGAGGAATGATATGAAAGAAAAAGAAGTAAATGATTGCGTGACGGTTGACAGAGAAGAATGGAAGAATGGAAGCTTCCAGCCCCCACAAAGGTAGGAAGCTGATGACTTACCTGGTTCCGTCTTACTTTTATTATCTTTGAACACAAGCCCAGTTAACCCCACAGTTTTGTCTTTACCTGTATTAATTTTTTCAGTTATACTAAATGTATGTTTCTCTGGCTCATCTATTACAGGTTTTGGTTTAGGTGGTTCATGATTCACGATTCTTTCTTCAGTTGTAAAAGTGAGTTCTTCACCGTTGCGTGATAGTAAACGTTCAGTTTTAAAGTTCTCAGGATTTTTAATCTTTTTAATACTTATTAGATGTGTTCCATTTGATATTCGTACAATGTCTGGGTCATTATCATCATCATTGTCATTTACTTTTTTTATAAATTCGTCTTTCTTAGGTTTAATTGTCCCCTTTTTAACTATTGGAATTTCTTTCAGTTTATTTATTATAACTTCTTTACTAAGAGGAGCCGTGTCTTCAAACATTTGCTGTCTTCTAAATGATAGTGGTAGCGGTTCAGGTTCGTCTACGAAGAAATGAATTGGTTTAATCTCAGTTGCTTTTTTATCTGAATTTAAAGTAACTTGGTCATCTTCACCTTCGTTTAGAGAATTATTATTATCCTTATGTTCAGGAGTTTTTCCAACAATACCTAAAGTTTCTGTACCATCTTTATTTGAAGTTCCATAACTATCAGGATTTGAATTATCGTCATCAACATTGTTAGAACCACTTTCTGTCCTGCGAGACATTTTATCTTCTATGGTAAAAAATGGTATACTGTCTTTCAACGAAGTTGGTGGGGCAACGTTATTTTGACACAAAGCTTTTTCTTTATTCGCATTTGATATTGACTGGTTAATTTGCTTTTCTAACATCTTCATTCGTATGGCATGTGCTGCTCCAGGTACGACCTTCACAGTTTTAAGAACAACTGGAATTTTGGTTGGTATTCTTTGTGGTGTCGTATCAATTCGTTTAGGCAAAGTTTCAGTTTTAATGACTTGCTTGGGAGCTGTTAGAATGTTGGGCGGTGGCTGAAGGCGTATATTTATTATTCTTGAGTTTCCATTCGCGTCTAGATTGTTATTGTTTTTAAATGGAGTACTTTGACGTTCATCCCTTTTCTGTTCAGGGCCTTCGTTAGGGTAATCTTCTATTAGATACTGCTTATCTCTCTTCTGGACATTTAATTGTTGTCCTAATTGCGTCTGAAATCAATGATGAAAAAACGCTATTAAATATGTGGACTTATAAATAACAATGCAGAAAAAATATTCATGTTTTGGAATATTTGAGCCCTGTCACGTACCTGAAAATCTCTGTTAATGTTTTATAGAAATAAAAACAACATTTATCAATGATGAGGTCATTTTTTATTTGTATATTTTAACGCCACATATTAAAATTAAAGCGTGTCTTTTATTTAATTTATAAACTCAAATATTTATCATAATATTTATATTAAATCAAGTCATGTGTGTCAATATTTGATAAAATATATTTTATATTTTGACAAGCTTCTTGTGAACTTTAATAATGAAAGTTTTACCATCGCAAGTCTAATCTATAGATCATTTAAAACAAGACAATTTGAAAACAAAAATATCGAGAGGAAAGTTTTATTTATTTATTTAAACTTCATGTACAATAGTGGTACATAGGCGGACTTCATGCCACAAAGCATTCTCTACCAGTCAACCTTTGGTTTAAATAAGAAAACATTATGATAGGGTTTTTACAGTTTTGACTCTAAGTAAATTATGGTCATGATATGCCGATTCAAAATACATTGGGAAAAGGAATTATGAGGAATTATGATGATTATGATTGGTTGGGAATTATGACTATATTTTTGACCAATTAGAACATTTTACTATGACCAGAGCAGTGGTGGCCCAGTGGTCGAGGCCCCGATTTACGAACAGTAAATCGTGGGTTCGAACCCAGGCAGGCGTATTACTTTGTGTAATTTATTTCATCACCACTGCTCTCAGAAATGATGAAGGAAAACATCGTGAGGAAACCGGCATGTCCTAGAATTAAAAATTCGAAGACATGTGACATCTCCAACCCTCACTGGGCCGCGTGGTGGATTATAGCCCATTCCCTCTCCAGAGAGGAGGCCGTGTGTCCCAGCAGTGGGAATATTATAGGCTGAGTATGCTTATTATGATGAAATCGATGCCTTATTCAATAGCAATGATTGCACTACTACAAATATTATTAAGAACACTTACAGCTGTTTTATTCTCCAGACCAAAACAAGTTGTCATTAAAAGCAAAAACGCAGGAACCACAATCTTCATGATTTTCATGATATTCTTTTCAATAAATCAGTTACAATTTAACGCACAAGGGATCGTTCCATCGCAGCTATTGAAGAACAATGACGGTCAATACTGTAATCTTATGTTTGTACTAATTTCCTAAAACATCATTAATCGATTCTTCATGGTGGATACTATTAATTATTTTATGAGTGCGTTTTAATATTGAATATATCAGGGACCGAAAGGTGGGAGGTTACCCCTATAGGGGTTTTAAAAGGGTTATTTTTTAGAGTAACACCCTAGAGTAAAGGTTAACCCGCATTATAGGGTTAATTAAACTATAAGAACCGGTTCCCGCACAGAGATCATTTATGTTCATAAAAATATGCAAGAAAATGACGGAGTTAGCCCGCGCTCAGTGCGTTGTCTCTTTCATTCTGGTTAACTAGCAATATTTAAATGGTTAACCCATATATTATACGAGTTAACCCTATTTTGTCAACAAAAATAATCATTTTATTTTTGTTGACAAAATAATTTATTAGTCTACTTTGTTAATTATCTATATCTGAGAAAAATAGCCTAGCATAGCCTTGAAGAAGAGCAGATTTTATTTGACATATTAACTGCTTTCTAATAAAAACACAGCAATTGAGGAAGAAACTTTCATTATATTTATTTCGTACTCACAAAACTAACAATATTACAAATCAAATCATGGAAGGTCGGGTAGAACTCCAATATAGCTGATAAAAACAACACAACGAGGGTAACGACTCTACTGATGCTTCGAATTAAAGTAAGGATTGAAGGTGTTGCGAAAGATCTTCTTAAAGATTTCGACTCAAATGTTACTGCATCTTCGGGCGGTGTTACCTGAAATGATAGAATGACTTTGTACAAAATAAAGAATGCAATAGGTCTAGAGGAAAATATACAAGTTTGCAGCAATGACAGAATTTTCCAAGGTTCAAGAAAAACTGACATTCTATCAGCAAAGATGATGATTGACAAAGTCATAATATAATGGCTTGACATCATCATCATCTGCCTAGCCTTTTATTTATTTATTTAAACTTCAAGTACAATTATAATGCCACAAGGCATTCTCTACCAGTAAATAAGAAAACATTGTGATAGGGTACAAAATAAATATCTAAAAAATAACTCGTTTTCGAAAATTTATATACTTGTAATGATACTAATACACATATGCCTTTTCCTAACCAAGCAATAATGCAGCTGTATACCAGTATTTTTCATGGAGCGACTGCCTATCTGACCTCCACAACCCAGTTAGTACTGGATAATACGATACCCCTTGGTAAGACTGGTTTTGGTTTATCAGACTTTAGGGCCACTGCCTACCAGTAACGACTGTCAAAAATCTAAAAATAACTGAGGCATGGAGGAAACTCGGTATGTAATGGGTGGTCACTCATCCACGGAAAAACCTGGACAGTCATGGTATAACCTAAAAATTGAACCGAGCGGCGGCAGTTGCTGCTGCAGCCACGAGCTTCTTCTCGACTGTATTGGATTGAAGTTACCGATAAACTAGTCTGATTCCTGTTCAAAGTTGTTACAAAAATGCAAAACGTTTTGAAGTTTTGAAAGCGATTACAACAGAACTTCTCTACGTCTTCAGGACAACCTATGAGCAAGTTTTAAAGTTTTTGGATGCTGTTCGAGCCCAACGCCTGCTCGTTTACACTGAGCAAATCAAACTTGCATGTTAATAATAGTAATTACAATAAAAACCTTAACAATTTAGTGAATATTTCGGATTACTTACTAATAAATAGCGGAAGACTACATTACTCATCATTATCTGCCTGAACTTTTTCCAACTAAGTTGGGGTCCGTTTCCAGTCTAACCCGATGCAGCTGAGTACCAGTATTTTACTTGGAATGACTGCCTGTCTGACCTCCACAACCAAGTTAGTACTGAGTAATACGATACCCCTAAGACTATTTTAATTACCTTAAATCCTACGCCAGGCTCAATGTGTGCTGGGCCACTACTTTGAGGGCATGGCTGGAAATGAGCAAATGCTATACAAGTGTCGTCAATACTTGGTGTGACTGCTATAAATCTGTGTCATACCACTTTAACTACTTAATTCTTTCCTTTCTTACTCAACTACGGCATAGCTAAAAGGTAGTGTTATGATTTTAGCAGTCAATGTATGTATGTTGAACATTTTTTTTTGTTCCACCATAGCGCCTAAACTATAGTGCCGATTTTGGTTGATGAGGTGTCAATCGATTCGTTATTACAGTCCGGGAGACATAGTAACATGTATCTGTAATAACATATTTAGTAATGACGTCTAATTCCGGTTATGCGAAACCCGAAAAATATTACATCAATGTCTTGTTTATATATTTTTAGTTGCTGTTTTGGTCCCAACCCCAACTAAAGGATTTAGTTTTCAACTTTACCTTTTAATGTTTCATCAACGTCTATAGTTTACTGCCGTTTGTAGCACACCGAGATTTAGAAAGAGATTGTCAGTATCAGAGCTGAGAGACAGAGTTAACGCCGAACTGCTTCCAACACCCTGCTTGTTCGACTGCTGTTCCATCAATGCTGAATCAAAATCATTATCATCGTACAGCTTAGCCTGCTTAATAGTGTCTCCTTTGTTCTCCTCACACTTCATTTGTTATACACCATTAATTTTAGGTCGTTCTGGAGCCGAATACCATGAACTCGATCATCGAACTCGAAACGATTGGGACTATTTTTTTCAAAAAAAAAAAACACGAAAGAATAAATTAATGTTTTTTTTTAAATAATGAGAACTCAAATGCATATGTGTGTGTAAAACGTATCCACGATCGGCAACACATGCGAACGATACCCATTGAAAAATTCATTAATCGATCGATTCTCATTATTTCACAAAAAAAACATTAAATTTATTCTTTCGTGTTTTTATTGTTATTTTTTGAAAAAAAATAGTCCCAATCGTTTCGAGTTCGATGATCGAGTTCATGGTATTCGGCTCCAGAACGACCTAAAAATAATGGTGTATATTGATTTTTTTGTTTGCCCTTTTCCCATTTTACCAGGGGTCGGTGCTTTTTTTCTCTTCCATGATTTCATGCTGTCTCATTATCATTCGCCCTGTTTTCATTATTTACATGATCTACAACATCGTACTCATGACTAAATCAAAATCCGGGAATAATTTACCTGTTCGTTGACAGTTTTCTCAGCGTCATAATTGGTGGATTCTGATTTGACGTCAGCGTGTATCGGCTGCGCGTGGTTTGTGACTATGCTCAATGCGCCTGATGCTCCTCTTTTCAACCGGGGTTGGAATAATCGCTGAAATAGACCAGTTGTTTTTTTATTTTAAATGTCCTTCTGTAGTCATTATTAATTTTTTTGTGCTGGTTTAATTCTTGTTAGTTAATAAGATTGGCTTTTTGGTGTGGGAGACCACAAGTTGATCTATTAATATTAACTATTTATTAGTGACTGCCTCGCTAGTGTAGTGGTTGCAAGCGCTACTGTTGTCCTTTGTTCGATTCCCGGGTCGGGCAAAGTGGGTTTTAAATCAAGAATTTCTCAGGAGCACCCACGTAGTCTGGATTTTTGACGGTTGATAGCAATAGGCTCGCCCCCTATTACATGGGACTTCAACATAACTGGCGAAATGTCGGTGTACTACAAGGTACACCTCTGCCTAACCATTCGACGATTACAGGCGTGATGTTTTGTTATGTACTATTAGTAAAGGAGAAACGCTGAATGATAATTTATTGCACTTTCCGTTGCTATTTTGTTTAAAATTTAAGATAAAATTAGGTTACTGATAATATGATCCTACCAAAAAGTTTGAGCAGAGGATCATGATAATAACGCCTGTAATCCTCGAGGGGCTAGGCAGAAGTGTACCTATAGAGTATAGGTACACCCTCATGTCGTCCATTATGTTCGAGTTCCATGTAATAGCGAACGGGCCTATTGCCATCAACTGAACTCAGTTCCTGGCTGCTGCCGAGAAATTCCTGATGAAATATCCCAATAAGACTAGACCCAACTTTCGGAGCAAACTCAGGACCTCATGATTAGCAGTAGCTCTTGCGACCGCTGAACCGACGAGGCAGTCTAGTGCATATTCTTCAGTGGGTAAACTTAATATTATGAAGGTTGATGTTTTATATGATGAATAATTCTTTAAACTCTTACCTGGTCATCCACATCAATATGTCCAAAAACAGATGAGAAAATTAAGAATAAAATAAAACCAAACGCCATATTTTTGTTCGATTTTTAGAAAACCGTTCTGATTTTTTTATGTCAAACATAAAAATTTACTTAACCATGTTGTTATCAAGACATTTCTTTTATTATAGAATTATTTATTTGACACCTTTCGTTTCCTGGTTTTTTATAACTCAATTGATTTTAGATTCTATTTTGGATTATAAACTCAGTTAGTATATTTTTCGCTATACTACCATGTTCAAACTATTATGTCTTTTCGTGCTATTTGCAATTTTAGATGACACCTGTGGACACAATTTTGGAGTAAGTAATAACTTTCAAATTATTAATTAACATTACAAAATCAATCCAAGGCTACTTAGGACGTTAAGAATGAGTGGCCAAAATTATCTGTTAATAATGAGTTGATGACTTAAAAAGCGAGTTCTTTTCTCTTTATTTATTTAGAGAGGGTTTTAATCTAGATAGATTATGCCACCCCAATTGTTACAAATCAACTTATAATACTAAACAAAATTCAAAATCATTTTAAACTACTTCTGCGATGAATGCTACTAGTTACAAGGCTGCACGCACGACGGTCAGTCAAGTTATTCAAAACCAGTTTATGCGTTGTACGGAAAATTTATACAAAGCGAGGCCATATTATACTGGAAATGTACACCCGTGTGTACAACACCCTGGCTGCTTCCGAAGCAGGGGCAGCCAGGACAGACCCCAGTCTCGCAGATATTATGAGTTTATTATTTGCTGAATTACTGATTCCACCCGGACGACTAAGGCACTCTCAACCGAAAGCTTTCACTATGTCTCTCCCGAGACATCTCTCAAAAAACCGACGAAGAGCAAGCGAGGGACACCGTAGCTACTATGTACACTCTCCCACTCGTCTTACCTTGGAGTCTCTCGGCGATTATACGTCAACATTGCAGTGTTCACGCGGTTAAAAACAAATACATTTATGAAACTGCCATGTGATCCCAAAAATTTACTATAAAATATCGTACAGGTCGAAGTTGTTCACAATGATGTACCTCTAAAGAGGTTTTTAGGTATTGCAATATGTACGTTGTAAAACGCACTACCCACCACAGAACTAGACTTATAAGAAATCTAGTGAAAACAAACTTTTTTACAAAAACACAAGGTGGAAAGGACACCGACGCTAAAACGGTTACCACCTATTCAGTACATCATTGTGAACATGGGAATTTTCGTAACGGGCCACTGAGGACAAAAGACAGAAAGTTTTAGCCAAAAAAGTTTTAGATGCAAGAGCATTTGGTTGGGGCAAACCGACCTTAAGTTAGGTTACTTTAACCCAGACTTAGTACCCAAACTTATTTTGTGTACTGCCCAAATTATTTTTTAGTGCCCCCATTTTTCACCTACTTAAAAACCACTAAACCTTCAAATAAAATTAATTATTGTGAGCTCTATATTAGCGGAGATTAAACATTAAGTGTGGGCGATAACGCCCCCTTTAGGCCTGCGGCGCCCACAAGGGAAAATGCTAAAATGCACTTTGGAAATGGCTGCTTTAAACCCTGCAGACAGAAATAGGAGCCCCGCTACATCGACTTTTAGTGCTCCCCTTTCGTATCCATGGACCAGTACAGAATGATGTACGAGTAAGTACTGATTACATCACGGTGACCGTTTTAATGCCATATATGAAGCTAATTATTTCTTTTTATATGGCTGTCAATATTCTTGCTAACGATTTTATTTTTAATTAATACTATTATTATTTTTATAATGTTATTATTTTTAATTTTTAATGTAATTTTTAATTCATTTTCATTTTTTAGTTTTTTTATTTTGTAATTAGGTCCTGATATTATTTGTCTTTTGTCTTTTGGAAATTTATCTTTTGTATGGGCTCATACCTGAAATAAATGAATTTTATTTTATTTAATCTTTTTTTAACGCCGATATCCCACTGTATACAACCGACGTTTAGTTCCAGTTTCAACCGAGTTCTAGTTTCAGAAGTCGGTGGCAAAAAATGAATCAAACTCACCAAATTCACCGACTTATAAAACTAGGTTTATTTTTACTTTTTACAGTGTTCTTGGAAATCGGTTGTATATTTTTAACTGTCCGACGTCAGCTAAAACAAACATACAACCCATGATGATTTACGCGTGTGGGAGATAAAGAGGCGTTGTCAGGTACCTACTCGTGTCCCGGTAAATTTAAAGTCCCCCTGGGAAATCAGTGGGCAGTACGCTTATTATAGTGAGGCTGGGTTTAGAGAGGTGCCAACCACGATATTTATAGCTACGATGAAATAACACCAATGGCGTATTGGATTAACGATTTTGTGTTCATGATGGGTCTTGACACTCTAGATAACGTGAGATCAACGATAGCGATGATGGTAATGCTTGTTGGCTTATAGTAAAAAATTCGTATTCTTCTCAGAAAACCCTATTAATTAATTGATACCCATATTAGGGGGATGCATAAACAATAACTACTCCGCCATCTTTGGGAGTCCGCCATATTGGATTTCGAATGATGTCGGTTAGCTTATTGTCATCCAAACTAAACGTGTATGCAAAATTTCAGCTCAATCGGTTGGGGATAACTGTTTTAAAATTCAGTTGCAAGATTTGACCTAAACAAACATAAAAACATTGCAAGTAAAATACATTTTCTGATTGAAGTGAGCTATCGAAAACCTTATTGAGAATCCCGTTGAAAATTGTTGCGGATATACAAAACGATTAATATTTGAAAGCGATTGACACCTTGTACCACTGTAGGGCCTCGGGCAAGATAGCTTTACAATTTGTAAAAAAACCTTGTCCGATCGGTGAGCGTATTATTAGGTATCGAGATTATATTCTATTTATGTAATCCTGTAAGCAGAACAAGTAAAAAAATACCCCGACGAAAATTAAATAAAATGTATTAAAATAAGGGAACTTATATGGCAACATACGGGCGCAAGCGGTCGGTCGCTTCTCGGGTAGTGACGTCATAAAAAAACAGTTGAAGTTCGAACATACTTATGCCGAAGCTGGTGTTGTCACGTTTTAAAAGTTTGTTATTATTTAGATTAACGGTGGTGTATAAAAACTGAAGGAACTTAGCAGGAATTTAGGGAATTAAAAAAGTCAGGATGTAGCACGCAGTGAGCCAACTTTTATTTTATTGCAAAATGACATTGAAAATTAGCAAGGACAGTACCGTAAACGCCTGGCAAAATACTTATAGCTAAATTCTTATTTTCTACGAGTTGCGCCGAGTTAACTGTAGTCAACGGTGGGACTGATGCTTGAACAGGTGGTAATTTGGGATAAAAATCATGCAATTTAAAAGTCATTAATTCGTTTTTTTTTCATGAATATTTTATGTTTCTTATTGTATTTTGCAATGTTATTGGTATGCTTAAATGTCCCTTTTGGATCAGACAGGGTTTTTTTAACATCTACAAATACAAAAATCGGGTGTCACGGTGTTTGTGGTCGCACTCCTCCGAAACGGCTCTTCCGATTTTTATAAAAATTTTGATGTCGTAAAGTACATATATTTCACACCGCTAGGTGATTACGGTGTCCCTATCCAGAAAAAATATATGGCAGAACAACGTTTGCCGGGTTAGTTAGTATAAAGATAGTGTATCTTAGACTCGTAAGTCTAAGATACATAAGATAGTTAGCTTAGTAACAAAAAAAATGGACATCTTTTTCACGAAATTATACCTAGAATGTGTTTCTGTCTTGTACGACAGAAACAATTCAGACTCTCTTTAAGAAAATCTTTGCCGTGAGTAGGTAAGTACATACAATCGAAACTCAAATTCTCTTCCCAATTCCAAAACCGTAATCCAAGGTAAAAAAACAGCCAATTCTAACTTCTTATTCATAAAATTGCTCCCTTCGGGGAAAACCCCGTAAGCGTAACACACAACATGAGAAAACACTTGTGAAATCACACACATTCACAGATGAACGTAGTTCTACGATAACACAACATTCTATATAACATAACAACACGCCTGTAATCCCCGAAGGGTTAGGCAGAGGTGTACCTAATAGTAGACCCACATTTCGCCAGTTATGTTTAAGACCCATGTAATAGGGGGCGAGCCTATTGCCATCAACCGGGCACAAATCTGCTGCTACTACGAAATTCCCGATGAAGAAACCCAACAACCCTTTACCCGACCTGGGAGTCGAACCCAGGACCTCATGCTCAGCAGTCACGTTAGCGACCACAAGACCAAAGAAGCAGTCCCAACATTATAAATGTGGCATATTACTATCAAATCAGTTTCATGTACATTCAAAACGTATGCTTTGAACCGATTCAAAGTTAATCAGCGATTATTAAAATCATTACAATAAAGTACTCCATATTGGTGAGCTTCTTCAGAAGGTCAGGTGCGTAGTACTCGCAACCAGCGTGCGTGTATGACAAGATGTATGAACGTGGACGAGGCGAAAGGAGTATATAAGGATCGTAGCAGGTGGTGTTCTGTGGTTTCTGCCTACCCCCAAGAGGTAAAGGCGTAAAATTATGTATATTTGAATGTGTACTACGGAAAATGGTAGATATTTTGATGTGGGATGTTACATTTTCGCAGAACTACGTTCAGTTTCAAGTAGAAGTGTGAAAGAAACGAGTGTGTGTTCACATTTGAATATTTTATGAAATAGTTCTCAAGTGACCGTATGCATACGTCAAGTTATCATTTATTCAGTTACGCTGCCAGTGTGCACTTGGCATTATTTTCACATGAAATGACGTGTCTTTGTGCATAGTGTTAGGTTTTTATTTTTATGTGAGAGTTGGTAGTCATGCTAAATGTACAAAACGCGTTTTGTATATTACAAAATGCGAAAGACAAAAGTTCACAAAAGTATTCGTTTTATAATTAACACTGGAAACGGGATATTTACCATGCCCACTGTTTGTTTTGAGTTCCCGATGTTTCGATTTTTCTTTTTGTTTGTATTGTTAATTAATATAATGTCAGTGACCATGACAGTTTAAAAACTTATTTAAGTACAGTATTAGTTCTTTTCTTAATGGATACTTACTGACAAGTGACAAAGCAGAGTTGTGTTTAAGGTGCATCTAGACAATGGCTGGCTTGACTTCCTAAGGCTGCCCTAGGCGTCTTGACGTGCCCTGCGGACTCTCCGTCCGCATACCGGCCCATTGTGTTGCTCGACGAGGTGGGCAAGCTCTTTGAAAGAGTAATTGCAAACCGCCTCGCCGGGCACCTTGCGGGGATTGGGCCGGATCTTGCGGACAACCAGTTTGGTTTCCGCAAGGGGCGCTCGACGGTGGACGCCATCATGCGCGTGAGAGCCCTCACGACGGGGGCTGCGGTGTCCAGGGGTGGGGTGGTCTTGGCGGTGTCTCTCGACATCGCCAACGCCTTCAACTCCATGCCCTGGAGCTGCATTAGGGAGGCACTCCGGTATCACCGGGTGCCGACCTACCTTCGTCGTGTGGTCGGGGACTACCTGACGGACAGGTATGTCATATATCCCGGTCACAACGGAGAATGGAACCGGCGAGAGATGTCGTGCGGTGTTCCACAGGGATCGGTTCTAGGGCCGCCCTTGTGGAACATCGGCTACGACTGGGTGCTGCGTGCCGACCTCCCTAGCGGCGTCAGCGTAGTTTGCTACGCTGACGACACGCTGGTGCTGGCGCAGGGGAGGTCGCACGAGGCGGCGGCCGAACTGATGACACGCGGGGTTGCGATAGTCGTTAAGAGGATCCGGCAATTGGGTCTCGAGGTGGCATTGCACAAGTCCGAGGCCATGTGCTTTCATGGGCCTCGGAGCGCGCCACCGTCGGGATCCATACTCACGGTGGGAGGGGTTCCCGTCGGCGTCGAGTCGACGTTGAGGTACCTCGGACTCGTCCTCGACAGCCGATGGAACTTCGTTGAGCATTTCCGACGTTTGGCTCCCAGACTGGAAAAGGCCGGGGCTGCCTTCAAGCGGCTCCTGCCCAACCTGAGGGGGCCAAACGCCTCCTGCCGGAGGCTCTATGCGGGGATCTTGCGGTCCATGGCCCTTTACGGGGCCCCGGTGTGGGCGCGTTCGCTGAGGTTGCGTGCCAAGCACTACCTGAACGCGCCCCAAAAGGTGGTAGCCGTAAGGCTCATCCGTGGATACCGCACGATCTCCCGCGAGGCGGCGAGCCTATTTGCCGGATTGCCGCCATGGGATCTGGAGGCCATAGTCCTCGCGCGCCTGCACGAGTGGCGCGCGGATGTACAGAGCCGGGGGGTAACTCCGCTGCCGCGGCATATTGTCGCGCGGCGGACAGACCTCCGCCGTGATCTCATGGCGACATGGAGAGAGCGACTATCGCAACCCCGTGCAGGGCACGCCACGATAGTGGCGATAAGTCCCCTCTTTGAGGAGTGGCTTGAGAGGCGCCACGGCGCCCTCACCTTCCGCCTGACGCAGGTCCTCACCGGACACGGGTGCTTCGGGAGGTACCTGCACCGAATCGGGCGGGAGGAAACGCCCGGGTGCTACAATTGCGAGGATCGACCGGAGGACACGGTGGAGCACACCGTGGAGGTATGCTCCGCTTGGGCGGAGCACCGCCGTGTCCTCGTAGCGGCGATTGGCGGCGGTGACCTCTCGCGTCCAGCCCTGGTTCAAGCCATGGTCCGGGGCGAGAGGGAATGGGAAGCCGTCGCCTCCTTCTGCGAAGCAGTCATGCTAGCGAAGGAGGCGGCGGAACGTGAGAGGGAGAGAACCTCCTCACGTCCCAGCCGCCGCGGGAGAAGCACCGGGCGTCGGGGGCCACGCCGTGATGGCTCTCGGCCACCGTAGGCGCGGGCCTGTGGACGGCGAGTAATGGGCTAGCTTGCCGTCCGTCCGTCGTATGACGACGGGCAGGCCGTGTCGACGGCGCGTTCGTGTTCCATGCGCGCCTCAAAGAGATGTCAGCAAACGGGAGGGGCCCGCAAGGGCCGGTGCCTGCCAGGGCTGCGGGACTGTTCGAAAGAGATACCGCGGCCCTGGAACATATAGGGCCAATGAAGGAACATGGGTGTTTTTTAGTCAGTAAGAGTCTGACACTCCCTTCCGCTCCGCCCAGAGCGGGAGGAGTCATTTGATGATTTCTCACCCCCCAAAAAAAAAAAAAAAAGGCGTGTTGACGTATAAAAAAATGCATTTTCAATACAATAGCACTGTCTGGACTTCTGGACTCACCTTCACAGTACACTATCGATTGCCAATAATCATGTTTTCCGAGCAGCGGTGGCCCAGTGGTGGCGGCCCCGACTTACGAACAGTAAGTTGTGGGTTCGAACCCAGGCAGAGCGCATTACTTTGTGTAATTTATTTCATCACTACTGCTCTCAAAACGGTGAAGGAAAACATCGTGAGGAAACCGGCATGTACTGGAACCAAAAATTCGAAGACATGTGACATCTACCAACCCGCACTGGGCCCGCGTGGTGGATTATAGCCCATTCCCTCTCTTAGAGAGGAGGCCGTGTGTCCCAGCAGTGGGAACATTTAGGCTGATTATGCTTATGCTTATGTATTCCATCTTTTATATTTTCACAAGCACGTTAAGCCGTTGGTCCGTGCTTTCATTTGTAGATCTTTGACAGTCATTACAGGTAGTCAGTGCCCCAAAAAGTCTGACAACCAGTCTTACCAAGGGGTATTGTGTTACACAGTACTAACTGGGTTATGGAGGTCAGATAGGCAGTCGCTCCATGTAAAATACTGGTATTCAGCTGTATCCGGTTAGACTGGAAGCCGACCCCACAAAGTTGGGAAAAGGCTATGCAGATGATGATGATGATATTTTTAAACCGACTTCAAAAAAGGAGGAGGTTTCTCAATTCGACCGTATATATCTTTTTTTTTATGTGTGTTCGCGGATAACTTCGTCGTTTATGAACCGATTTTGATATTTTTTTTTTGTTGTAAAGGAGATACTTCAAGGGTGGTCCCATGATAAGGAAACCGGGATCTGATGATGGCATCCAAGAGAAATTGAGGGGAGCTTTCAAAAATTGTAGTGGCGGGAACCGTCCTAAACTAATTAAAACACACATCATCAGCCACAATAACACTAAGAGTCTTACCAAGGCGTACCGTATTACCCAGTACTAACTGGGTTCTGGGGATCAGATAGTCAGTCGCTCCATGCAAAATACTGGTATTCAGCCGCATCCGGTTAGACTGGAAGCCGACCCCAAGATTGTTGGGAAAAGGCCAAGCCAATGATGATAGTCAGTAACAACAACACGACAGCGGTAGACATAGATGGTCAATTCAAATAAACTAATGGACCTACAAACATGAATTTAAAACTTAATAAACTGTATAAACACGCTACCAGGCGATGCAAGTACAACCTTGGTCTTTAATAATGTATAAGCTAATCGATACCCGTTGGCCATAATTGGTGCATTAGTTCTTCGAAGGCCGGGTCAATCCATCACAGAACATTACACTATCACAATGTCACAAACATGATAAATATACCCCTTTTAGTTATGAAAAATGAACATGAATATTGATAATAGGGAAAATTACTTGCTGTAGTTGTTTTTTAGAAGGGCAATGAGGTTTAATTGAAGATAATTATTATAAAAGTAAGAAAAGAGAGAAGTCAATGATCATTAATTCTCTTCTGCACTTCGATATACTTTTACTATTACTATTAAAGGTATATATTACTAAAATAAAATAATAATTAAGCAAAAAAAAAATTGTTAAAATGTTTATTGCGTTTTTCCATCAGGAATTTCTCACTAGCAGTCACGGAGTCGGAATGTATGCCTGGTTGATGGCAATAGGCTCTCCCCCTATTACATGGGACTTAAACATAACTGGCGAAATGTGGGGGTACCATTAGGTACCTACACCTCTGCCTAACCCTTCGAGAATTATAGGCGTCATGTTATGTGTGTATATTTATATTTATTTTATAATAAGCTGCCTATACTGATTTAATTATGTTTGTTTAAGTAAAAGCTTAATTTACTCTTTTTGCAGACTGTCTACGTTTCTTGTATCTATACTGTTGCAGCTCTGCTGGAGGAGATTTGTAAATTAAATAAGCGGTACATTTGTGGTCTCTATCGTTATGTTAATTCCTGTGTTACTATTTTGTGTGTATGTCATAAATAAATAAAGAAGAATATAAAATCGACACGAAACTTAACTAGAGATCACGTCGGGGTCACCAATTTTGTGTGTGTGTGAGTAGGGTCTTTAGGTTGTGTGTGTACGGAGAGAAATGAAATGCTGCGGAAGTCTTAAGTTACTTTACTTATTTAACTTGTTACGAATATTACAAAGGAGTACTTAATTAGGTTGGGAGCGCGTCTATAGCTTACGGTGGTTCCGGGCGAACTGTAGTCGCCGAGCGCTGCACGTACGACGAATACAAAACTGATGTGTCAGCGCTCCTATACCTACACGTAAAAAGAGATCTAAGCCCCCTAACACGTATAAATTCAACACCGCAGACACATTTTACTGTTCTAGTTGCTATAAGCCGCTGAGGTGATCTGCTGTAGTTCAGGAAGGTTCTGAAGTACAGATCACCTCTCCGTCCTGCATCAGACACCGTTATATATATGTGTGCTTGTAATTCTTGATGGCGAGATAAATAAAGATGAAAGATAATGATTATTCGGTCAAGAGAGTCACACATAATGAAGTGATATCTTTCAAAGATCCTACTCATAGTTTTAAAATCGATCACAAACTGAATTCGAGATCCAAGTTTCATATACATTGAAAATGCATGAAATTCGGATCTAGCGCGCAACCCTGTCCTACCTATACTATACTGCTGTATTTCGGACGAGTTTAGACCCACATTTCGTGGATTCGTTTCAGAGACAGGGCGCCAAAGCTCGAAGGCTACACGTCCAATTGTAGCACATGTCTAAATATCTATTGAACTCTAAAATCGATTGATTTTATCATTAACACTAGAAACAGGATATTTACCATGTTTACATGTTGTTGTAGTTACTTTGTGTGTTTCCATGTTTACCGTGTTTCCATGTTTGTTTCGATTGATTTTATTGGCTGTGTTTAAGTCACACAGCAGTTGAGTTGTTGAGTTGTCTAGTGGTGTGACCATCGGACTGCCAAGTCATAGGTCTCGAGTTCGAACCCAAGACACGCACCTCTGATTTATCGGATCCATGTTGCGTATTGTATCATTATCACTTGCTTCGGTGAAGGAAAACATCGTGAGGAAACTAACATACCAGAGAGATATTTATATAATTATACCAGTTGACAACAAAAGTTTACAAATCTGTTAGTTTCCAAAAACCGAGCGATAGCTAATAAAGAAGAGTTTTTCCCATTATACGCCGTCTGGTGGCCGTAAACCTAAACAAGTAGGCATTAACTTATTTTGTTTCATTTGTATCTTAAGAAATCTACGTCGTAAATCTACACTCCACCTACATCGCCAACCCACCGTATCAGGTATCCCTACCTGAAGGTTTCGTCCATTATCAATATCTGTACTAGCTGTATCTTAATTTTGTAGATTCCTTTCTGTGATAAATAATACAATTCGTCCAATACCATCTATCTCCTCGTTGAAATGCATACATTTTTGACCATCAATTCTGGTTACTGCATTAGGAATTTCACTTAAAAACGTTGAACTTTTATGATGGTTTTTGTCTTTATATTTTGAACTATTAACTCAATGTTATTCACATTCGTTGTTCATCTGAAGTGTTGACATTTTGTTTATGTGTTAAGCTAATGTTATTCTGATTCATTGAAAAATTTAACAGTTGATTATATGGTATTGCCATTTTGATGCCCTTCGTTACAGTCAGTATTACCTACAACTGGTGGCCTACCATGACATCATAAAGCAGGAGTAATTCCAGTGTGGGAAAGAGACAGAGCTATACAGGTCGTCTAGCGCCATCTCTCGTCATATTAATCCTGGACATAAATAGAATAAAATATACTTTACTATATTGCTAATTTTATGGTTACAATGATCTTATCGCTGATGGCGTTATCTTCCAGTCTATCTTTGAATGGACTTTACGAACATGAAATATAAACGGGGGTAGTCAGTCTACTTGTCTAATCACACGCCAATTAGCTAGACCCCCGGTTAACTCTTTTTAATGATAATTTACTTTTGAAATGATTCTAGAACAAAATACTAAGCGATGCAGATCTCCAGTCAGCGTTGATGCCTCAGGAGTTGAATCCAGCCATCACTTTTGATAAGGTAGAATATTTATAGCATCTTTAATATATTAGCAGCTTATGCATACAAGGTGTAAACGAACCCTTCACAAAGCCGTAAATCAAGCATTCTGTACATCAAACTAAATAACCCTACAGAAAAATTATTGCTGGGAAACGATTTTTTTTTTGGGTTGGAAAATCACGTTTTACGGAAAAACTCAATGTAACTCACTCAAAACATTGTGCTGATGGATGTATTAATATGGGGACCGTGGAGGTATTTAAAGTAAAGTTAAAACATTAAAAACATGTACGAAAAAAACTTTTGGAAAAGTTGGAACTTTGACCCCCAATATCTACGTAAATAAAGGCAAGGTGTAGAACAAAACAATGATCGCAATGACGGGAAGAATAAGTGCCTATCGGCTTCATTAAGGGTACTCTTACACCAATCATTTAAGGCTGTTCTACCGAACAACAACCTGAACAAGTTGCTCCATGGAACCCATAATCTTAATCCCGAAAAAAAAATTAGCTGCCCCATACATTTGGGGCGAGTATGTATCGAAATAGGGTATTTTTGCCTGAAAAAATCAATGTAGTCCTTCATTTCGATTATCAAAAAATATTGGACACGTATTTTTTCTTTTGTCATGTTAACGAAAAATGACCACGATACAGCGCGTTGAAATCTCGAGTGACGTCACGCGTGAAGCCTGTTACTTTTTACTTTCCAGTGACGTCACAAGCCCCCTCTCTCGAACTTTGATCCGCTATATCGTCGTCATTTTTAAGGGTTCCGTACCCGAAGGGTAAAACGGGACCCTATTACTAAGACTCCGCTGTCTGTCCGTCCGTCTGTCACTGGGCTGTATCTCATGAACCGTGATCCATACAACAGACATTTTTTTTTGCAGTTTTTATAGATAATGGTACGGAACACTTCGTGCGCGAGTTCGACTCGCACTTGGCTGGTTTTTTGATTATGTAACAAAAGAAAAAATACGTGTCCAACATTTTTTGGTGATCGAACTACATTTTTTTTTCGATGTAGTTAAATAGCATATTGATCTGCCTATACCCTTTCCTTTGCACATACACATTACTCTCATACAGGGACGGGGGCTGCGTACCAGCAGTGGAAACGATATAGGTCTGCTTATATATGCGTTTGCTATAAACAGTTAGTTTTTCTAGGATGCTCCATGGCGTGCTGTGTTCCCACTGGGGCGACAGAGGCGCGATGCAGAAGTAGTTGCTGACGTATTGCCGCCACTACCACAAACAACCGTATCACAGACACTTAAGCTCTATAGTCGCGTGGCAACTTGCATTGCCCTCGCTGTTGGAGCGATAGTTGAGATTATACTGTATGTAGTTGAGTTTTATACCGTTGCTTGAATAAAATGTTAGGTAAAGTAATTTGTGTTTCATTTTACCTCAAGCAAACAGTATGTTCCCTGCAGATCGGAGTTTTAATTTGTGCCCGGTACAGCAATGAGAGCAGCGGTGGCCCAGTGGTGGCGGCCCCGACTTACACTAAAGTAAGTCATGGGTTCGCACCCAGGCAGGCGCATTACTTTGTGTAATTTATTTCATCACCACTGCTCTCAAAACGGTGATGGAAAACATCGTGAGGAAACCGGCATGTCCTAGAACCAAAAATTCGAAGACATATGACATGTACATAGACTGTAAAACCTGTACTCAAAATATTTTGTACACACAAGCTGTTGGTAAACCTTTATTAATAAATAAATAAATGTACCAACCCGCACTGGGCCTGCGTGGTGGATTATAGGTCATTCCCTCTCTAGAGAGGAGGCCGCGCGTCCCAGCAGTGGGAACATAATAGGCTGATTATGCTAATGGTAATAGGACAAAAGAAAATGGCTCATGTTAACAACCAACACGTTGGGTGTTGGTTGTTAACAACAAGAACCATTTTCTTATACTTTATACACCGTGTCTTTACCATAAAGGACACTGCCCATTACACCTTGTTATGAACATATCAGGCACGGAAAGAAACATGACACGGACTATAACTATGCCCACTAGAACGTGTCAACAGCGTATCATACCCGTCTATAGCGGGTATGGAACGGTCATTTCTTTTTGTATTTTGGGGGTCTGAAGAACAGGGTGTAAACTTCTTCAACCCCCATAGAAAAGGGAGGATCCCCCGACCAGACGGGTGTTATTGTCTGGTGGGCTACTGCCCGACGGTTGTTGTCGGGTTCTTCTCTATAGCCTTAAGTCGCGAATAACCTTACTTGCGCGATGCAGGATTTAGATGTATTTCGATGTTTAGTTTATCCTCTGTGTCATAGATGGCGCTGTAGTACTTTTTATTCTATGTTGCTGTAGTACTTTTTTGTAGTGCCGCTACAGTATTGATAAGTATGAGACTATGTCCACTAGACCGTTCCGTCCCACCGTGTGCCAAGCACGGAGCAACAACAATCGTCGGCGAGAATATTTTGCCGGTGCCGATACTCTACGTGCATGGCACGTGACGGTATTGGTCAGTGACAGCACGGACTAGCGGGCATACTCTCATACTATTCAACGAACGAAACGATCGATATCAAATAGAAAGAAATTTTAATTTACGTGAAACACTTAATGACTTGCATTTTATTTCTTACTTGAACCTTCTCACAAGGTGTCTCGATTCCCAAGTTATTATCTCTATAAAATGCAGAGTTTCTCACTACCATAAAAGAAACATTATTGCAGTAGGTACTATCGATCCATCGTGGAGGCATCATCATGAAATATTCAGTGGTTTGAGCGATTGGCTGCGTGCAATGTAGTGTAGTATACGTACGTAGATGTTTTGCCTTCTCATGGTGAATTGTATGTTAGAGGTCATTTTATTTTAGTAAACTGTGCCTCTCCACTTTCCTGCAGTTTTTGTAATGTCCATACGATGCATGTAATTTCGGGCAAAGTGATATTGGGTTTTCCCCATCAGGAATTTCTCAGTAGCAGCTTCGGAGTCTGGATTTGCGCCCGGTTGATGGCAATCGGCTCGCCCCTTATAACATGGGACTTAAAACATAACGGGCGAAATGTGGGTGTACTATTAGGTACACCTCTGGCTAACTCTTCGGGGATTATGTTAAATTGTGATTTTATGTTAAATAAGCTAAAACCACTAAATAAAAACCCACAAAACACACACAATCACTAAATAAGCATCGCCTTTGTACCTATTTTTTCTGTTCCTTTCTTCTTTTCTGTATTTAGTGTGTACATAAACTATTAAATAAAAAAAATTACCAACAAATACCTTCAAAAGGCATCAAGGAACTCCTCATCAATGCTGTTAGTTGATAATGTGCCCAAGAGTATCATCATCATCATATCAGCCCGGCATCACCCACTGCTGGGTATAAGCCTCCCCTTTCCTCTGCCACACTTCCCGGTTCTGTGCGTCCCTTATCCAGGTGTTTCCCGCGACTTTGACGATATCGTCAACCCAACGAGCCCTAGGACGGCCCTGGTTTCTTTGGCCAAACCTCGGCCACCACTCGGTCAAAGCCAAGAGTAATAACTGAGTTTAATGATCAAACGCATTTAGTGATTTGTCTCTGGACCTAAAATCAATAGAATAGATGCGACAAACATAACTAGCGAAATGTGGATGTACCTTCGAGGATCAGGCGAATTATGGTTATTGGGCAATCGGCGAGCTTTCTTAGAGAAACAACTTTTCGGAAGATAAAAATATAATGAACTTTTACATGTGTTGACGAATGAACATGGTAGGAGAGTCTGTCTTAAAAACTATCTTACATACTACGCGACCGGAACGACGCCTACGTACGCGCACACACTTACACATATATGCACTACCGACACACACTATAACACCCCCCGCACTAGTTCGAAGCCCTTTCTTCTCCCAAGAAAAAGGGCTGAGTGCGGCCTCCGTCTGTTTCTTGGGCTACTGGCATTTCCTGGTTCCTCTTATGTCTTTTTATTAAATATAATATTCCAGCAACCAATCCAATAATACATAGTACCATATATATAGGTACGGTCCAATAGTGATAACTTTTATCTTGCAGGGCATCTAGGTTTAGAATATTCTCCTTTTCAATTAAATTCTGTAATTGATTGATTTGTTCCAGTGGGACATTCTCCAATAACAACGGCTTATCTTTGTTTTCAATATTCATTTGAAATACCGGGAATGACAAAAGCTTTATAGGTGTACCTTTTATCAGATTTTTGTAATTCTTTATGTGGTTTAACTTCGTAGAGACAGTGCATCCCTCAGGCACCTCAAATAAGTAGGTGCCGAGTAAAGATTGGTACTCTTCTTGATCACACCTATACTCGATCCTTGTTTCTTTTATAAATGACAGAATATAATGAAAATCGTCCAGCTTTTGAATTATTTCTGTTCCGGCTTTAAATTGTACCAAGCTGCAGCTGCTGCATATTTCTTGTTTCAATATCAGTTGGTAAATGCAATCGATTGGCTTCGAAGTGGCTATAAGGTCGACTTCTGGGCAATAATATATTTCTTGGAACCTTTTACATTGTACATCCATATAGTGATAATTATTACTATTCATTGCCAGATATGGTTTAGGTGGAATTAATATTGTATTGTTAAATGTTGGAGTAGAAAATAGATGATAATAAGTGAAAGTATCTAAGTGCATAATAGGGAACTTCAGAACAAATACAATTACATTGTCTACATAGTAGGAACCACACTCAATAATATCATAATAGTCTCTTATCTCAGTGTTCTCATGTACAAGCAACTCAGAAGGTTCATATTGGTTTCTTAGAATATTAAACATGAAGTTAATATTTTGTGAACTGATTACACTGTGATGAGTTACTGATAATTTGGAAAAACTCAAAGCATTTTCTAGTGATGTAATACAATTCAGAATATTTTGTAAATTGATTTTTAACAAATTAAACAAACTGTTAATTTTAATAAAATCACTTAACCTAAAATTAGTCATATTAACAGTAGACATGATCTCATTTAGTTTAATATGTATTTGGAACTCATTTGATACAATAGTAGACAAGGTCATATTGAAAGTTTGCAAAATTTGTTTATTCAAGGTAATGCCAGCATTATATTTATCTTTCAAACTATTCTGATTATTTTGCAAAATGTTTATGGCTTTACTATAAAATAATGCGTCTTCGTGATCGAGATTACTGGTGATACTTTTTATGATGGAACCCAAACCATTGATAAGCCCACGTTTATTTCTCGGGTATTTATACATAGTGTTGAACTTATCATAAATTGTTTCTAACATGCTAATAAGGATAACTAATGAAGTATCGCTAAAGTAAATTGGATCGGCTGATTTTATGTACTCCATAAAAGTATCTAAATAGCCTTCTATATTTCTAATACTATCTTTAATCCTATCTAACTCGTAATAATGTATGAACGCATGTTCAGTTTTAATAAACTTAGCACTACCTAACTTAAAAGGGAGTATCCCAGGATTGTCCACTAACTTCGTAGTCACTATTTGTTCAGCCCGGATTAATATCGGGATCCTGCAACAAGACATTTTGATATCTCAGAGGTTTCTTCACGATACGTTTGTGGTGGACAATGTTCTTATCGTCTATGACCTTTAAACCTAAATTTTTCTTAACTCTACGACCTAAGTAACGAGGTTTTGTCTTATGCCTAACGGCTAGCGGGTTTTTTATATATAACGCCTTTCCTTCTTCGTAAGGAATGGGTTCTTCCCGATCTTTATTAGCGTTCTGTATAGTTTTAATCCGGTTACAGAGTATTTTTTTGTTTATTTCATTGTATAATTGTTTTGTAATTTCCTTGTGCCTAACTACATAGTTTTGGAGATAAGTAGCTTCTAAATTTATATCAAATGGGTCACGACTATTTAAATGCCCATTAATGACATCAATAGGTTTTTGTGTAATTACTGAGTGAATACTATTATTATATCCTATAACAGCATATAGCATTAGCTGGTTAGTGGATAAGGTAGATTGAGTAACGGATAACACACGGATGTGTTCTAATACAGTAGAATGGAATCTTTCAATAGCTCCATTTGACTGAGGATTGTTTACACTGATAAAATGTAACTTAATTTTATGTAGACTTGCAAACTCTTGTACGGGTAAATTTTTAAATTCGGTTCCTTGATCTGCGGTAATGCTAATTGGTACTCCGTGGTGTGAAATAAAAATAGACAACGCATTTATCACATTTATTCCTGTTACTGACTCTAGAGGATATGCTTGGGCATATTTAGAAAATACATCGATAATTGTTAAGAATTTTTGTCGATTTACGGTAAGAGTATCAATATGCAATACCTCAAAAGGTTTTTCAGGTATAGGAACTATCTGAAAGTTTTGTTTAATTGGATTTCTCTCGTATTTACAAGTTTGACAAATGTTACAATTATTTATGAATTCTGTGACTTGATTTTTTATATTAGGCCAATAATATTGTAATTTAATTCTTTGTTCAACTTCTTGAATTCCACGGTGATTACTTTTACCTTCATGGTAGTTTTTAATTATTAAGTATTGTTTATCTGGACAGGTTACATCTTCGGTTTTAGACTTACAAAAAAACAATTTATAAGCGGAATTTTGAAATACTTTTTGCAGTGTACTATGATAATTGGGAACTGATGGTCTTAATGGAATATTTGCGGAATTATAGGATATTCCACTCATGGGTACAGGTTTAGATTGGGTATTCGGTTTATTGTTACCAGGCGTATTAGAGTTATTGAAGTTTTGCTGCAACGCTCGGTATGGGTTCTGCGGTCTATTAAAGGAATTATTGTTAGGGTTTGGCCTATTAAAATAAGGTTTTGATGCGACAATATTATTATTACTCCTGTTAAAATAAGGTGTAAACGGTTTGAAAGGTTGCGAGTTATTGAACTTGAAATTTTGATGAGTTTGTAAGGGTTTGTTTAAATTTGGAAAAGGCAAATTTCTAGAATTATTATTATTATTCTGGAAAAGCTTGTTGTTATTAACCATTGAACAATTGTTATTTTTCTGTACATACCTAATATTTTCTTCCTCTTTAATATAATTAAGAGCTGTGGGCAAATCTACAGGACGCATGGCTCGTATAGTTGTGCCAAAAGGTTCCTTAAGCCCTGCTAGAAAAGTTTTAAGGGTTTGAGCTTGAAAAAAGCTCCTTTTGCAATCTTTTACAGCCTCAACTGTTTCGTGGAGGTTTACGTAATTAATAATAGTGTTTAAAATGTTCATGCAGCGGTTGTAATATTCCTGAGCAGATTCGTTTTCCTGCTTCATATTAACTAAGTCTCGGTTCAGCGAATTTTCATCCCTTTGGTCCCCAAAATTTTTTAATAATACGGTTTTGATAAGTTCCCATGATGAAACACCGTTAATATTTACTATTTCCTCGGCTTTGCCTTCCAATTTGTTTAAAATATTGTGTAAAATAATGGAATTGTTAAAACAATTTGGAGTAGTTCTGTCATAAAATTGTGTTAATATAGTTTCGGATGTTTCTATAAATCTGTGCAATTGATTCGGGTTCCCATCATATTTAGGGATAATCATTAAAGCGGTTTTAATAGCAGATAACTTATCGAAATCCATTTTGCAAAATATATTATTCGCTTTGCGATATTTTATAAACAACGACAACACACACAGTATAAACAACAAAATTCAATCAAAATTAACAATTGAGATCTCTCCGTTTCAATATAAAAATAAACAGAACAAAAATATTACTTTTTCTGAAGTTCTCCAAAAAATATGATAATATATTAATTCCACCAACAATCAAAAGAATCTGGACTTACGATGTGATGAAGGCCCAGGTCCACAACTTCATGATTGAAGCCACTTCCGTTCTTCTCCTCGCCGAAAACCACAGTAGGAACACGGTTGCAAATGTTGAGAAAAGTCTTTGTTTTTGATTTTTGAAAAACGCGGTTTTTCTTCAACTTTATCCGACGACTGCGCCAATTATGGTTATTGGGCAATCGGCGAGCTTTCTTAGAGAAACAACTTTTCGGAAGATAAAAATATAATGAACTTTTACATGTGTTGACGAATGAACATGGTAGGAGAGTCTGTCTTAAAAACTATCTTACATACTACGCGACCGGAACGACGCCTACGTACGCGCACACACTTACACATATATGCACTACCGACACACACTATAACAGGCGTGATGTTATGTTACAAGAGTCAATCGCCCTGGTCTCCTCCAAAATCCCCTTTCAATACAAGATTCCTCCTTCCTTAATAATATGAATTACGTTTAAATTCTTAAAATGGTCACAATTCATAATAGTAGGAACGTCTATGACCATTTTAAGAATTTAAACGTAATTCATATTATTATCCTATTATGATTCTGCTAAAGCGGCCATTTTAGACCCCCAGAGTTAAGAATTTCTACAATTTCAAATAAACCGAATTCCAAATAGTTTATTCCGTTGCGATGCGACTGAGTTCCTGAAACATTTCGATAGATAACGGCTCTCCGTTTGACATCCCAAACCGCAGAGCTATATCAGGACTCGATTGCTTTTCAACTGACTGCGCAGAACCTAATAAAATAGTTGTGAGTTTGAAGTTTCATGTATGAGTATGTGATGTAGGCATTCTTTACTAAGAATGCCTACACCACACCCTAATGTAAAGCCTATTTTGAAAAGGACACATTTTATTCTATTAAGAGGAGCTCATGGCTAAATAATAACAGTCGCTCAGATCAATCTTTAGGTAAAGCCGCGCTTGCCTAGGTTGGTCTGTGGATGGGTGACCAACCATTACAAACTGAGTTTCCTCCGTGCCTCGTAAAGCACGTTAAGCAATTGGTCTAGGCTGTCATTTGTAGATCTTTGCAAGTCAGAGCGGCCCGAAACTCTGACAGCCAAGTCTTACCAAGGGATATCGTATTACCCAGTACTAACTGGGTGGTGGAGGTCAGATAGGCAGTCGCTCCATGTAAAATACTGGCATTCTGCTCCATACGGTTAGACTGGAAGCCGACACCAACATATTTGGGAAAAGGCTCGGCAGATGATGGTTACATCACATCTAAGTATTTTATTGGTTTTAGGTCCAAAGGCAAATCACTAAATGCGTTTAACCATTGAACGCACATAAACTCTTGGGCACATTACCAACTAACAGCGTTGAGGAGGAGTTCCTTAATGCCCTTTTGAAGTTTATAGTTAGTTTAGTGATTTTAGTTTATTTAACATCACACCTGCAATCCCCGAAGCGTTAGGCAGAGGTAGCTATGTACCTAATAGCTAGTACACCCACATTTCGCCCGTTATGTTTTAAGTCCCATGTAATAGGGGGCGAGCCTATTGTCATCAACCGGGCACAAATTCAGACTCCGTGGCTGCACTGAGAAATTCTTTATGGAAAAACCTAAGTAAGTGGTAAGTTTAGTTTATTTAATCGTTATTAAGTAATCTTTACATAGTATAAAACAAAGTCGCTCCCGCTGTCTGTGCGCTTAGATCTTTTAAACCACGCGGCGGATTTTAATGCAGTTTTCAGCAATAGATAAAGCGATTCAAGAGAAAGGTTTCTAAGAAGATATGTATCTACATTGCACCCGTGCTAAGCCGGGGTAGGTCGCTAGTAATATATAAACTGAGTTTAATTTTAATGTTGACTTTGATTTTATTTCAAAGATAATTAAATTATTTACAAACTACAAAACTATAATAGTAATAAAATTAATAAGTCCAAAAATTCGTCCGCATCGCTGTCAACAGGAAAAGTGCCCAGAAGGCTGGCAGCATTACCACGTTGGATGGCAATTCTGATTCTTTGGCCAAAAAATAGGGCGGGCCTATTTTTTAGCCAAAGAATCAGCAGTCGACCAGAATGGTCACGTGAAGAGTCGACCAACCGCTTGGCGATTTCCCGAAAAGTTGTATGTAACGCACTTTTAAACGTAATTCAATCTCTGTCACCTTTAAACAAGATCCAGAAACAGAATGATGTATAACGACAAACTCATTTAGTGACCCGTGGAGCAAAAGCGGGATCGGTACATAAGAACAACAATCATAATATTATCAATATTTTGCATTTTTAAATATTTTTGAAAACAAAAGTAAACAAAACATTTAAAAATATAAAAAATAGATGGCCCATCGGCATCAGGAACAAGGTCCAGGCTGCCGGTGGTCATGGTGGTCAGGTCCAGAGAGAGGAACCGCCTCACTATGCGTGACGTGTCCAAGAGTACTGCTTTCTGAATCAAGCCCGACCCAGCCGTGCAATGCGAGCCTCCTTTTTTTTTTTTTTTTGGATGGTGGGAAATCATCAAATGACCCCTCCCGCTCTGGGCGGAGTGGAAGGGAGTGTCAGACTCTTACTGACTAAAAACCACCCATGTTCCTTCTTTGGCCCTTTATATTCCAGGGCCGCGGTATCTCTTTCGAACAGTCCTGCAGCCCTGGCAGGCATCGGCCCTTGCGGGCCCCTCCCGTTTGCTGACATCTCTTTGAGGCGCGCGTGGAACATGAACGCGCCGTCGACACGGCCTGCCCGTCGTCATACGACGGACGGACGGCGAGCTAGCCCAGTACTCACCGTCCACAGGCCTGCGCCTACGGTGGCCGAGAGCCATCACGGCGTGAATGCGAGCCTCCTAAGGTGTTGCTCGAGGCATTGCTCGCTATTATTAGTCCATATTATTTTATTCATTACTTTAAAAGTTGATCTAATGTACCAATCCCATTATAGTATTTAACAATAAAAATAAAAGATTTCTTCTGGAAATAATTATTATTTTCCTAGTGAAACGTCTCTTTTGTTTATTTTCAGTTATCAGAATGACTCATTTTATATGTTTCACGAATCTGTGACTCACTTTTAATTAAAACCGTAATAAATCCGTGAAAATCAGAGTATTTTTATTATTGTAGTACATCCAAGGAAAGGATATTATGTAGATAAGCACATACATAATAATGAATTCGATACACCTGCGTTATTGAAAATGAAAGATAACCAAATAACAATAATATATATAGGTAGATATTATGTACCTACAATGAGAAAGTAGGTCTGTACATCCATGTTTATTTATTTATTTTACTATTTATGTACACGTGTCTAGGCTGTCATTTGTAGATCTTTGCAAGTCAGAGCGACCCGAAACTCTGACAGCCAAGTCTTACCAAGGGGTATCGTATTACCCAGTACTAACTGGGTGGTGGAGGTCAGATACGCAGTCGCTCCATGTAAAATACTGGTATTCAGCTAAATCCGGTTAGACTGGAAGCCGACCAACATAGTTGGTAAAAGGCTCGGCAGATGGTGGTTACATCACATCTATTTTATTGGTTTTAGGTCCAAAGGCTTGGCTCAACGCATGTAGTGATTTCACTACATACGTTTAATCATTAAACGCACATAAACTCTTGGGCACATTACCAACTAACAGCGTTGAGGAGGAGTTCCTTAATGCCCTTTTGAAGTTTATAGTTAGTTTAGTGATTTTAGTTTATTTAACATCACACCTGTAATCCCCGAAGCGTTAGGCAGAGGTAGCTATGTACCTAATAGCTAGTACACCCACATTTCGCCCGTTATGTTTTAAGTCCCATGTAAAAGGGGGCGAGTCTATTGCCATCAACCGGGCACAAATCCAGACTCCATGGCTGCTACTGATAAATTCTTTATGGAAAAACCTAAGTAAGTGGTAAGTTTAGTTTACTTAATCGGTTTTAAGTAATCTTTACATAGTATAAAACAAAGTCGCTCCCGCTGTCTGTACGCTTAGATCTTTTAAACCACGCAACGGATTTTTATGCAGTTTTCAGCAATAGATAAAGCGATTCAAGAGAAAGGTTTCTAAGAAGATATGTATCTACATTGCACCCGTGCTAAGCCGGGGTAGGTCGCTAGTAATATATAAACTGAGTTTAATTTTAATGTTGACTTTGATTTTATTTCAAAGATAATTAAATTATTTACAAACTATAAAACTATATTAGTAATAAATATGTACAAGTAGAAAAGGGTTACAGGGCGTCCAAAAATTCGTCCGCATCGCTGTCAACAGGAAAAGTGCCCAGAAGGCTGGCAGCATTACCACGTTGGATGGCAATGCTGATTCTTTGGCCAAAAAATAGGCCCGCCCTCTGGTCACGTGAAGAGTCGACCAACCGCTTGGCGATTTCCCGAAAAGTTGTATGTAATGCACTTTTAAACGTAATTCAACCTCTGTCATCTTTAAACAAGATCCAGAAACAGAATGATGTATAACGACAAACTCATTTAGTGACCCGTGGAGCAAGAGGAATATCGGTACATAAGAGCAACAATTATAATATTATCAACACTTTAAAAAGAGAATGCTCATGGAAGTATGGAATCCCGTACCATGCTGCATCAAAATCAAACCTTGTTTTTTATAGACTACACTGATCGTATTAACTCCTACAAAAATTATTTTTGAAAAAAAAACCCGCGTTTCAGAGTTATTTTATAAAATCGAAACTAACCTAAAAAGTAGGTCTATTTTTTCGACGCTACCAACGACGTATTTTAACACACATACATTACATTATTGCTCTAAAAACAGCGTAATACACTAATATTAGTAAGAATTACGAGTTAAAGTAACATCCACAGTATGCTTGACTGAAACTCGATTTTATTTTAGACCTTTACATTGCCAATAGTCAGTCAGTACAGTACAAATGTCAGATGCCACAGATAAGATAAGATAACTATAAACCATAGAGTATAGTAAGTGCTATAAACTAGTCGGGATTTAGGGATGTAATCGATAAATCAAAATCTTTAGGCTGAGAAAATCTATTTTGTTGCAAATAGCAATAAACCAAACTAAATCGATTTGGTGTACTGATCTTACTTAATTGTAATTAATTTTAGAGTCCGCTCGACAGACAAGGGTTTGTTCAATTGAAACGGAACGTCATTTATATTCAGTTGAAACGGAACGTCATATAAAGGGAGTAAAACAATATTCGTACTTTTAAACTCGAAAAGTATATTTCCAGTTCAAAAATCAAATCCCCGACGCGTAATGCCGTAAAAAAATATGAAACAAATTACTATAATATTTTGGTTTTGAGGCGCGAGACTTTTTGGTACCAACTTTGGTCATTGTCCTTTCAAACGTGTAATAAATCGATTGTTGATTTGTTGTAGTTGACAACGTTAAAAATAAAATAATTTTTTTTAACGTTGTAACTTATATTTTTGAATAAATTTTATTGTTGACTTATTTTATTATCTCATTTATTCATATTTTTTCTTATTTTATACATTTTTAAATATTTTTGAAAACAAAAGTAAACAAAATATAAAAAATAGTTGGCCCATCGGCATCAGGGACAAGGTCTAGGCTGCCGGTGTTCAGGGTGGTCAGGTCTAGAAAGAGGAACCGCCTCACTATGCGTGACTCCTGTAGGAGTACTTCTTTCGGAATCAAGCCCTTGACCCAGCCGCGCAATGAGAGCCTCTTAAAGTGTTGGTCGAGGCTCTTCGCTATAGTCCATATTATTTTTTATTATTTTAAATGTTGATATTATGATTGTTGATCTAATGTACCAATCCCATTAAAGTAGGTAACAATAAAAATAAAAGATTTCTTCTGGAAATAATAATTATTTTCATAGTGAAACGTCTCTTTTGTTTATTTTCAGTTATCAGAATGCTCGTTCAGAAACTCATTTTATATGTATCGCGAATCTGTGACTCACTTTTAATTAAAACCGTAATAAATCCGTGAAAATCGGAGTATTTTTATTATTGTAGTACATCCAAGGAAAGGATATTATATAGATAAGCACATACATAATAATGAATTCGATACACCTGCGTTATTGAAAATGAAAGATAATCAAATAACAATATAACATATATAAGTAAATATTATGTACATGTAATGAGAAAGTAGGTGTGTACATCCATGTTTCATCAATTTAGTTTTGTCTAATCACTCATTTCATGCGTTTAATGATTAAATATTTAGTAATTTTCCTTTGGACCTAAAACCAATAAAATAGATGTGAATTAACCATCATCTGCCTAGCCTTTTCCCAACTTTGTTAGGATCGGCTTCCAGTCTAACCGTATGCAGCTGAATACCAGTATTATACGTTGAGCGACTGCCTATATAACCTCCACTACCCAGTTAGTACTGGGTATTATGATATACCCTTTGTTAAGACTGGTTGTCAGACTTTCGAGCTACTGACTACCTGTAACGACTGTCAAAGCTCTACAAATGACAGCTGGGACCAACGGCTTAACGTGCTTTCCGAGGCACGGAGGAAACTCGGTATGTAACGGGTGGTCAGCCATCTAAAGTCCAACCTAGGCAAGCACGGCTGAACCTAAAGATCGACCCGAGCGGCTGTTATTATTTAGCCGCGAGCTCCTCCCTTATCAGTCATGTAAGTACCTCAATAATGGAGAGCGTGTCTGTTGTTATAAACTGGACAAAATCCAGAATTGAGTTTGCTACTCAAAAATACCTATCGGAAACAATCAAAACATTTTTCGCGGTCTGTGTATCAAACTCAAGATCTTAAGATCTTCAGTTCCAGATGCCAAATATTTCAGAAAAGCACAATTACAACTTACTGGCCCTAAAGTACCTGCTTGAATTAACTACACCACACAAAGTAGAAAAAATAAACTCACAAATCAAACAAAGTAATCAACAACCAAAACGCCATATCAAATTGATCTGTTTCCCTTTGATATTAAGTCGTAATTAAATTGTGGTCTAGTTCTGAAGTGGTATAAAACGGTGTGCAGATGTGGTAGTAAGTGAACGAGGTGTTTCGGTTGCACGATGAAGTGGCTCGCGTTCCTGTGTGTGATGTTTGGCTTGCTGTCAATCGCAATGGTAAGTCCAAGTCTAAGCAAACCTATTCCATGTATATTTTACTAAGAAGTAAAGTGCACCTCAACCTTTTGAAGATGAAAAAGACTGAGAATCTGATACGTAGTATCAGAAGACATTTCATTGAGAAAAAATGTGATCTCATGTACCATAACATCACGCCTGTAATCCCCGAAGAGTTAGCCAGAGATGTACATAATAGTACAACCACATTACGCCATTATTTTTAAGTCCTATGTAATACGACGACCCTATTGCCATCAACTGTTCACAAATCCAGACTTCGTGGCTGCTACTGAGAAATTCCTGATGGAAAATCCCATTAACACTGTCCAACCTGGGAATCGAACGCAGGACCTCATGCTCAGCAGTCGCGCTTGTGACCACTTGACCAGCGATGCAGTCATATCCCCTACCTCAGTTCGATTTCAATGAGATCCAATTTAGACGTTACACTAGAAAAAGACGACTGAGTATTAGCCTAGGCTCTTGCGAGTAGATTACGATTTTGTTAATGTTTTAATCATCATCTGCCTAGCGTGGAGTGACTGCCTAACTGACCTCCACAAACCAGTTAGAACTGGGTAATACGAGATACCCCTTGGAAATATTGGTTATCAGAATTTCGGGCCACTGACGGCCTAACTTGCTTTCCGAAACACGGAGGAGACTCAGTATATAATGTGTGGTCACCCACCCATGGACCGACCTAGGCATGCGCTGCTTAACCTAAAATAACATCCTGATGTTCCTTATGTGGCTATATCACTTCATCCTTTTGCCATGTCCTATTAACCTTCTTACAAATATTAAAACATGTTCTCTTCCACAGGCTGAAGAAGACGATTCTCGATCAGGTCTAGCTGATTATACCAGCAGATATGCTGAGCTAGCGTCCCCACTACCTTCGCACGTCAATGTTCCAGACCTACTAGCTTCCTTAGTCAAATACCACCACTAGGAAACCAGAAACCAGGATCTGTCAACACCTTAAACCACTCATTCAACACCATGTTCCCTTAAAGTCGTTTTGTTTTTAACCACATAATTTTTTAAAATCAAAAATAATCTTAACCTTATGTTCGAGATTTGAAATGTTTTCATATTTATTTATTCGTTTTTTAAAAAGATTTAACGCATTTAATTTTTAATTTGAGAAAGAAACGTTTAATTATTACAGTGGTCATTTAATTGGTGTACCTGTAACCCACTAATGCAAACTTGTCATTGAAATTAATCTGTATTTTTTATAATTTAAATAGTTTATTGTATTTTTTAAATGTGTATCTTTGATCAAAAGTGTGGGACGCTTCTGAATCTGTATGTATTTGTATATTAAAGTATAAGTTCGCTCGTCTATTTGTTTTTGTTTAATTTGCTCACTTTACGTATTCATGGCAATAATCTCAAGTTATTTTCGCTGGAAGTAAGCGTTGTTTGTTTCTACATTGTTTTCATTTTCTGAATGCAGTTAATGAATAATTTTGCTCGGGGAACACCGAGCATTGTTTTCGGAATGAAATTTCAACATTGCACAAGTCAAGATACCTTACGGACTTGTGCAATGTTGATATTTCATATTTCAGCACGATTCTTAGTATGTATTTTGGAAATTATGTGTTCAGAGAACAAAACTAGGATTTTAGGATAAAAGTTAATTAAAACATTAGTGTGTCAAGTAAACTGTAACGATAGCTCAGTAGCAGTATTTTTAGCGCGTGGCCATAGGTACTAACGCCGCCGTATTGTTTTTCCAGTAAAATTTCAACAAATAATTTCATGTGACGTCATTTAACAAGCAAAAGAGGCAACAATGCATCTACATCGTTTATTATACCAAACCATACCACATACCATACCACCATACCATACCACCATACCATACCACCATACCATATTTCAGGCAAATAAATGAATCTGAATCTGTATCTGAATCAGCCAGGGAGTGGAATTCCCTGCCTTCGTCGGTGTTCCCAAGTTCATATGACCCCAATCTATTCAAGTCGCGAGTTAATAGGCTTCTTTTGGGTTACCTCGTTCCATCGTCAAACTCATCTCTGTCCTCAGGACTAGATTGAGGTCAACAGTAGGCCCATTAAACATAAAAAAAAACATCGTAATGTGCGGAGCAGAGTTACGCCATTACTATGCCATCGTCAAAAATACTGACGACTTCAGTATTTTTTTTGTATTCCTAAGAATCATCGTTGGCCTCGCTTTTTCCCAAATAAAGGATGGAAGGACACCGACGCTAAAACGGAGATCACGTATCGATATTCAGTACATCATTCTGGACCAGCAAAAAATCTGCTGTTCCATACATTTTGACCGTGTAGGTATTGCAGTTTTGTAGGAAACAACTGTTTTTTTTTCAAATAACGATGATGAATGATGTACTGAGTACGAGGTAACTGTTTTAGCGTCGGTGTCCCTAACATCCTGTATAGGATCAACTCGCAGACTAACCAGATGCACCTCAATGAGTACCAGTATTTTGCATGCAACGACTGATAGCTGAACTCCACCACAACCCACTTTCTGCGTAAAGAAAGAACCAAAGAAAAGTATTTATTAGTCTGCAAAGAACTAAACGAAAAAAAATTAACAGTAAAACAAAATTATATAAAAGTAAACAACATAAGAAAAAAAAAAGTTTGTCTGTGAAGTTGGTTTACGGACGATAGTTTAACGTGACAACGTCGTATAAGCCAATCGAGTGGAAGAGAGATAGATGCGGCGCAAGCGTACAATGAGCGTAACGGGACAATGAGTCATCCTTTTTCGTGCATGCAGCCGGCGTATCTCAGCATGGTGCTGTGAAATTTAAAAAAAAAAGTAACAGCGCTGGTATGATATGACCAAAAGTGATGACATGGTCAGATACAAAATATACATTTTATAATACAAAATAAAGTGTATGTGCAACAGTGTATGTATAATGTGAATTTATGGAATTTAAAAAACTAATGTTAATGATGAATGAAAATTAATAATTGATATTATTATCATTGTAAAGAGTAATAATATTAATTGCATGTTAATAATTACATAGTAGATGTAAGTAAATAATTTAATTTCTTGCAGCCAGAATACAATGACTTTTAGGACATAAGATTATTCCTTATAATTTGTATTTTCTTGCAAATAATCATTTTTGATTTGATTTGGACGAATAAAAAAATACAATATATTATAAATAAAATAATAAAATAAATAATATATTATAAATAATATATTATATTAATAATATATTATAATAAATAATATATTATATATATTAATATATTATATTAATATATTTGTATTTTTTGGTTTGGTTTAGATTGCCTTGGTTAGAGTGGTTCTATGTTCTATGTTAAGGGTTTGGTTTCTGCACTTAGTCCTTATCCATTGTGCGTGGTAAAATACAAGGAATCCCAAAAAAAACAGACAAACCATAACCTTGCCCCCCACATATTTATTACATCCTTGACACTAATAACTTCCTTCCATATATTTTATTTCTTAAACGACTCGAAATCAGGCTCTATGTGAACAGCTGGTGAATCGATGTACTTGCGTCTGGCCGGGAACAGGCGCTCATAGTTCAAGTTGACGTCAAGGGGGTGGCCGTCGTTGCGACGAGCACCACGACCGTATGGAACGTAGTCGTAGGGTACCTGAAGAAGGAAACATTCAATTAGGTTAAGGGTTGAATCTGATCTAGCAGCACAGAATCGCACTTTTCCAACCTCCTATCCTTTTCTGTCGCTCAGAACCTTCATCAGAGCGTGCTACCGAACGCATCGTCGATGCAGCCGCGTGCGGTAGTATTCCTGCTCTGGGTACGTTTCTGCGGCGACAGTAAATGGCAGATTGCTATGGCAGTGCCGCCGAACTTATTTGGCTGATCGTAGCTGTACATTACTGGTTTGGTGTGCCGTCGACTGCCTTATCATACTTGAGTAATTAGAAAATATAAAGCGTATGAATTTTAAAAAATGCAGAAAATAGTTAAGGATATTTCAAGTAGCCGTGATGTTTCAACATACCATTAGAGTTCAACAACATCATCGTCTGCCTAGCCTTTTCCCAACTATGTTGGGATCGGCTTCCAGTCTAACCGGATGCAGCTGAATACCAGTATTTTACAAGGAGCGACAGCCTATCTGACTTCCACAGCCCAGTTACTACTGGGTAATATGGTACTCCTTGGTAAGACTGGTTGTCAGACTTTCGGGCCACTAACTTACTGTAACGACTGTCAAAGATCTACAAATGACAGCCGGGACCAACCAACGGCTTAACGTGCTTTCCGAGGCCCGGAGGAAACTCGGTATGTAATGGGTGGTCACCGTCCCACAGACTAACCTAGGCAAGCGCGGCTTAACCTGAAGATTGATCCGAGTGGCTGTTCTTATTTAGCCACGAGCTCCTTATATTATAGGAGATAAGAGTTCAGCAACATCACTTGGTAAATAAGACGTCAAACTACTTATGTAACTACTAGCTAATGCCCACGCCTATGACCGCGTGGAGTTCGAAATTGTCCCACGGGATCGTACTATCGGGATAAAAAGTATCCTATGTGTCATCCAGGTTATAAACTATCTGTGTGCCAAATTTCATCCAAATCCGGTCAGTAGTTTTAGCGTGAAAGAGTAACAAACATTCATACATACACACATAACAAACTTTCGCCTTTATAATATTAGTGTGATATCGCGCGGTAGCTAAAAAATCAATTAAGAAATTAAATTGATTGACTATAAAACTTAGATTGGTCAAGTGCGTGCCAATTTGAAAGCAAACACACTTAACGAACTTGAGTCCTATATCCAAATAATCAAGTATAAAACCAAGGGTCGCAACGAAAACTCTCCTAGAATCTTGAACACTGCTGCCAAATTTCGGCTCAAGTACAAGAAGACATGCTGCACAGACCCCAAATAAATTGACCAGCAGTATAATGATGATAATGAATTTTATTCAAGTAGCAATTTAACCACTTTGGGCTGAAAGTTAAAAACTATACAGCAAATATCAGTTAGAACTGTCACATTTGTAAGTATAGACCAACAGACAGATAAACGTAATCTTAAAAATGAATATAAAGCCAAAATTACCTGCGGTGCAGAATCCACAGCAACTAATAATAAAACACAACTCAAAAGCAAATATAACAATTCCATGATCGATCGTTCAACAGCGTGGCATATGCTCTCGTCACGGCTTACGACTTGCCTTTAATTAAAATACCACCAACGATTTTATTTCGATATTTTATAGCTTTTCCTACGTAAACATTTTTTTTTTATTTTCATGCCTTTTCTATCAAACCTTTCTCATGTTTCATTTCAGCCAAATCTGAAAGTAAACCATGATGATAGATAGATGAACAAATTATGACTATTGATCTATTTAGTTAGATGAATCTATGAATTAACCGTCTATCGTTTGGATAAATTCTATATCTATTTGTTACATTTTGAAGATCTTCAGTGTCTTCTGCTATCGTGATCTTCAGATCAATTAATACTTATTTTAGTTTAAAATTATTGGTTACGTGAAATTTAAACAGATATTTCAATTCCAGTGCATACCACAGTATGATTGACTTCGTCGATATCAGCGCAATTTTATTTTAAAAAATGATTTATAACTTACTTATTTATAGTTATTTGTTTTTAGAACTCAGTCAAAATATATTTCCGTTCCTTTTCGTATTTATATTATTAAACTAATGTGAGTGTCAAGAAACTACGTACTTTTATACAATGGCAGCATTTTCTACTGTCATTATTATTACACTATTTTGTACATCATTTGCAGCAGTGAGTTTATTATAAACAATAGTATTTATATAAGAAACGATACGAGTATTATCATCAGTAAAATATCTTGAATCGAGAAATGCAATGATATTTTTTGAAGTTTTTAACTCAGCTAAATGTAGGCATTCAAATTCTGGTGTCATTTATTTATGACTACAGTACAGTCACACCAATATGTGAAAATATGTGAACACTTAATAACTTTTAAAAGAGTTTTTCTCCTTCTGTTCTGATTAAAATTTCATGTTGTTACGAACGAAAGTATTTTGAAACTCATGTTTTTATGAAAATGATCCTATCTTCAAGTTCGGTACAATCGTTATTTCTCGCGAAAATTGATTTTAAATTTAGGAGTGTATACATATTGGTGCTCGTGACTGTACAAGTAAACAGTATACCTAGATATTCCAGGATAATGCATCAATAGATTTAATGCAAGCATCATTAAATCATAGTCTAAAGCACGACTGATGCCGATTAATCTGAAGAGAATATCCAGTATTGCATGTCATTAGAACATGATTCCAATTCCCTATAGATATAACCCATTAACATATTGACTACATGTTGGAATAAGATTATATTAGTGCATACTAGCTGCATCTGTAATCCTATCATGTGCTATTCTGATTGGCTAATATTCAGAGTAGAATTTGTATGTACCTAGGTACTGCGATTTTTTAGACACCCGGAAAGATGTTGCTATAGACGCCATAGTACCTAGGTGTCTTTCAGCGAGTCCAATGCAAGAATAATTGTCATCGAACACAATTTCGCTGAAATCATAACGCCGCACCAAGTGCGTAATGATTTCAGTAAATGATCGCACAGCAAACCGGGTGCATTGATTTATCCACATACATGCATTTTGCAATTAATAACAGCCTCTCGGATCGATATTTAGGTTAAGCTGCGCTTGCCTAGGTTGGCCCGGGGATGGGTGACCACACATTACATCATCATCACCATATCAGCCCACCCACTGCTGGATATAAGCGTCCCCTTTTTTCTGCCACCCTTCCCGGTTCTGTGCGTCCCTTATCCAGGTGTTTCCCGCAACTTTGACGATATCGTCAACCCAACGAGCGTTAGGACGGCCCTGGTTTCTTTGGCCTAACCTTGGCCACCACTCGGTCAGCCTTGCTCCATTGGCCATCTCCGTGTCTTGCGTTATGCCAAACATGGCTCGCTCCATGCCCCTTTGTAATATCGGTCCTAACAATAAACTGTCCAGTTAAATGTATAAAGCAGCGGTATGGCACTAGGTCACCCCTCTTTCACATCGACTGTTAGCAGATGAAAGTTGATTCCCCGAAATGTATCAATATTATTATTGTCCGGTTACATTAGTCATGAAAATAATTTCGATTTCTTTACCTTAGCCACAGACAGAAGTAAATGACGAAATTCAAACAACTGACCTAGTAACACAAAAATCAGTGCCGGCTGTACTGCCAATCCGAACGGCTCAACAAGAACTAGTACAACCAGAATCAATTATTATTCCTGAACCAGTTGCTAAAACAACCAAAGAACGAGCACTTGAAACTACAATCAAAGAAAAAGATACAAGAGTAGCAATATCAGAACCCGGTTTCTCAGTAAGGGTCTACAAGCTCATTTCAGATCCAATAATTAAAGTTGTAAACACTCCTAAAGTCAACGAAGTATTAAGAAACATTGGAACATGTGTTGTCAACGGTGCTATGGAATTGTTCTCTTACTATCTACCAGCCCCCTTTATGCCCCTACTTGCCTCTGCAGCAGGGTTAGTAATACCATTTGAACCAGTAGTTATGTTAAAACAGAGGATGCCAGTGACCAGTTACAGAAGAGCTTTTCAAACAGCAATTAATACTTTTCTTAGGACCTTTGACAAGTATAAAGTAGCAGAGGAATTTGATCCGTACATGACAAGACGCTTCAACAGAAGATTTATGAATGATAATCATGACCAAAAGCAAGGTGGAAGGGCTCCAGAACATGCAGAGGTTTAATAAACTTGAATATTTTTTGAATTTTTTCGTTTCAATTTTTTCTAAGCGAAACATACGTAACACCATACCTTAAATCACCGAAGCGTTAGGCTGAGGAGTACATTATAGTACACCCACATTTCTCCAGTTATGTTTAAATCCCATGTAACATAGGGGAGCAACCTATTGTTATCAAATGGACACAAATCCAGATGCCGAGGCTGCTGCTGAGAAATTCATGATGGAAAAACCCAATAAAAGTTTGCCCAACCTGGGAATCGAACCCAGGACCTCATGCTGAGCAGTCTTTTTCTTCTATATTTATCTATTACCTACCTACTCGTCTTCTCATCAGACACCTCCTTTATTGCCAAATCATCCTTCACACAGTCCATCCATCGTTACTTTGGCCTTCGTCTACTCTTATACCCATCCAAATTACTCAAAACTTTCCTCGCGACATTTTCCTTATTCCTATAGAACTGTAAGATTCCCTAGCCTGTAAGATAATTCCTAATTATCTTCATCATTCTGCCCCTATCCTATTTATTTGGGGTCGGCGCAGCATGACGTCTTTTTCTTCCATACTTTTCTATTACTCCTCATCTCATCAGACACCTCCTTTCTTGCCATGAAGATTCGATGGTTCGAATCTCGTCCGGGCATAATAATGTTTTTTGTCAATAAATTAAACTGCATATACCTCATGGCGTTTCCAATCTGCACACAAAAATTCATTCGAATATATCCAGATGTTTGAATTGCAAAGTTGTTGTAGCAAAGTTAATTTTAATACAATTGGGGTAACTTCGTCGTTTTAAGTGAACGTATACATCAAACGTCGTAGTTATATTGTTCTGACAGAAATAACCGGAGTCGACGACTCGTCTTAATATGTATGTTGCGCTCGAGACAGTCCAAAACAGCTCTGATTCAAAATAATGTTTTTTGCATGGCACCAACTATTTATGACCATAAACCAGAATCAATTAAAATAATAAATATTCACCTATTCAAAATACATTTATAGAACTTTCTGATAAGTAGATCCTGTATAATAAAAATAACTTTCTGAAGGAAAAAATAGTACTATATAATCTTTATTGAAAAAAGGGAAAATACATTTTTAAACCGACTTCAAAAAAAGGAGGAGGTTTCTCAATTCGACCGTATATATTTTTACACTTATCACAATATTGTCACAAGTACAGTATGTAAGTAAACAGATCTAAACCCCCTAACGTCATATCACTATAATTTTTAATGATTGTCATTTCCTATTTTTAATTACTGCAATTGATTGTTTTACTTCAACAGATGGACGATAGTAAATAACAATTTCATCGCAAGTCTTATGGGCTCGCTGGCTAGTTCGTTAAACTGCCGCGGCGTATGAGTATGACGACGTTCGGTGATGAGATGGTTCGAATCCAAGTCGAAACAATAAACTCTTTTTGAAGTATTCTTTAGATTATTCGTTACGAATTCAATATTGTAAAAGAGTAACATTTTAAAACTTGAGGGGTTAACACATACTAACGCTCTCAGCACTATGTGTGACAAAACAAAAAAAAAACAACACTTCTTAAGAAGTGTTGTTTTTTTTTGTAATTTTTTTATCAACTTAGAAAAAATGAGTTCAATCAATAAAAGCAGACATTGTTATAACTCCAAAGAAGGGACAAAAGAAGGTAGTCGTGGCAACAGTCCTCTCTTTCAAAATTGGTTTATTAGCATTTGTTGTCCCTTTCGGTTTAGCTGTTTCTGTAACTTTCGGTTTAGGTGTTGGTGTAACTTTCGGTTTAGCTGTTTCTGTAACATTCGGTTTAGGTGTTGGTGTAACTTTCGGTTTAGCTGTTTCTGTAACATTCGGTTTAGCTGTCGTTGTAACTTTCGGTTTAGCTGTTTCTGTAACTTTCGGTTTAGCTGTTTGTGTAACTTTCGGTTTAGCTGTTTGTGTAACTTTCGGTTTAGCTGTTTGTGTAACTTTCGGTTTAGCTGTTTGTGTAACTTTCGGTTTAGCTTTTCGTGTAACTTTCGGTTTAGCTGTTTGTGTACCTTTGGGGTTTTTTTTTGGGGAGGGGGATTTCTTTTTTTGTGCGTTAGGTGTTTTTGTTATTGGGGTGTTGTTGTTGTTTTTAGCATTACCTTTTTTTGTAGTTTTATTTTTATCTGATTTTCTTTTTTCAATAATGATTTCGGTTGAGTTCAAATCAAGTGTGTGTCTTGCATTTTGTGTGTGTTTGGTCGAATTTTGAACTGCTACGTTATTGCCTGAAGCATTGTTTTCTTCTTCCTGATTATTATTTTCATTTTCGTTGCTATCGTCAACTGTAGCAGTCGTATTGTCATAATCATTACCATCTGTTAAAATAGTGCCGGATTCAGGAGTTTTTTCTGAAACATTCTCGAAACTTCCACTTATATGTTTTATTTCAGATTTAAGATCAGTCTTGTCACCGAAACTAGACCAAGCATGTCTAAATCCATTTTTATCGATAAAAACTCTGTCACCAGGATGAGTACTTCCCTGCCTTAACATAAAATCCTTGAAATGGTCTGTGACAAGGTGAGCGGTAGGCTTAAGGATATTGAATTTTTCATTATTCAATATTACTACACCAACTTTTAGAAAATCGATATGACGTGGAAATTGATGATCTGAAACTGATATTTGTAACTGAAAATAAGAATAATGCAATTTATTATTAGTAACAAAACTATGGACATAACTGACCTCTTTAAAAAATAATTAGATACTTAAGTATTGTATCGTATCGGCTTCTGAATATATGACTTGTTCTTTGCTAATATGAGATACAACATCGCGCCTGTTAATCGCGAGCGCAGCTGTAGTTAAAGCATCCATATCAAACACAGTAGATCTATTAACACCCCCCTTTCATTAGATCACTGACCGGCTTAAAAATTATGGGCAGAAACTGAGGAATTCGTAATGGAAAAACCCAAAGCCCTTGGACTGTGGTTAGTTATTGGGTTTTTCCAGGTATTCCAGCCCGATGCTCAATGAAGAGACAGGGGTATTAGACTATATCTACAGCTCCACGTGGAATTTAATCACTGTACGACTTGTTACCAGAGACATGTGGTTGTGTTGTGTGGTGTGTGTGGCTGATGCACGGACTGGATGATAAATTAGACGGCATGATAATAAACCTAAAGGTGAACGATACAATCAAACAAATTTTGAAACTACAGTGGCATATGGTCCACCATATGCCACTGTAGTTTCAATAGGGTCAATAATATTTTGGGTGGGTATATGATTGGGAACTCGTACAGACTTGGTGGTAATCGATGGAGGTTGTATGACTGCAGACAGCATATAAGAGATTTTAAAAGAAAATGTGGTAACGTTTGCCCCTTTTATCGTCCCTCAGTAAGGTCAAACGATTTTTGATAAGTATGTTTATTGTTGTAGTACGGTCCCCTAAGCACAATTTAACTCAATACGCGCGGGAGTAGCCGCGGGGAAAAGCCAAGTAATTTTATAAAACTTACCTTTAAAATAACAACTCCGAATAAGGTTACGTACATTTCTTGAAATTTCATAAATCCATGTGTGGTGGGTTAAAGTCAAATAATTTTATGCCATTCAATAACGAATGACCGGAAACAGCAATAATACTTAGTACATTTTGATATCAGTGGGAGACTTTGTTATTGCATTCGAGGCGGAATTAACGCTAGACGAGGTTGTTATGGAGCCGAGAATTGCAGCAACAAATGCCTACGTGTATCAAACTACGTTTCTTAATGCACTTTTGAAGAAATAAAATAGTAGAATGAATAGTATTTTTATCATGAAGTATTAGGAAACTGTATGACTTAATTTGCTTTTTATCCGCGTTTTCTATTCGCCAGCTTGAAGGAAAAGGACACGTATGAAGCCGCTAAACAGCATAACATGAAAAATTTAAAATTCAAATATTTTTGAATTTCGAACACTAATAAATGTTAATATTTAAAAGTAAATATTTTTTAAATAATTATGATTATTTATGATATTCTATTTTTAAACAAATTAAGTAGGCTACTGCCGGAGGACTCAAAATAAATATTATAATTATTGGAAAATCAAATTGACTCGATCGATGGTGGATACGAAGTGCGCGGGCTCGGTCACGTAGGCGGTGTCTTCGGGCCTCGTGTTCTGTGTCAGCAATTTCCCCATATATTGTAGTCTTTGAATTTCCCCTCGGATGCGCACGCGGCGTGCCTCGTGCCTTTGTATCAGCGCCTTCCTTAATAGTGATGCACGTAACAAACCCAATTTAAATATTCAAAAGTATTTACGCCGTAAATACGCATAATTATCACTTTGCCATCCAGTGGCAATGCTAGCCGCTGTATGGGCACTTTACCCGTTGACAGCGAAGCGGACAAATTTTTTAACGCCCTTTTCTACTTTCATCATCATCCTCTTTATTTATTGTAACGGATATATTATTAGTGTAACAATAAAAATGTAACCGGAACGAAGGAGCCTGGAACTCACGACACAGGGAATCCTAGTGTGAGTTTCAGGAAACAATGCATCGAATGTACTTTTTGTAAACAATAAATTATTCTTATTCTTATTCTTATTCTCTACCTAGCCTATTCCCAACACTATATTGGGGTCGGGTTCCAGTCTAACCGGATGCAGCTGAACACCAATATTCTATATGGAGCGACTGCCTATCTGACCTCCACGACACAGTTAGTACTGGGTAATGCGGTAAGAATGGTTGTCTGGTCTACTTTTGATACATGTACAGACGCCAGCACATCGAGCTACTACAATCTGTCAAATTTCATTAATAGATTTTCAACTTGATCGTTAAATAATAATATAACTTTAATTCAGACATAAGTCCATACATTTACACACAGAAAGCGTTAGTAGGGGTGTTAGTAGTACACACAAAAAAATAAACAAGAGACAACAAAAAGATGTTAGTAATTTTTGTTAGTAAACAAAACAAGAAAAACTAAATCTATTTCCTATTTCTGTGCAGGTGTACACTTGCCCAGTACACAGTAAAAGGATTATGATTATCTATTTTGCACACTAACGTTCTGAGGACAGCGTTGGTGCTACCACGGACCCTGCTCATCATCGACGCAGTTCTTCTCCTGATAATGGAGAAGAAATCATCGATATAAGCATCCGCAAACATTGCGGACGCACTGCAGTACCGAGGTTTCCTCAACACTGCCCTCAGAGCGTCATTGTACTGCACACGCAGGGCGTTGTAAGCCCGCCGCGTAAAGTTGATCCACAGACTGCACGTGTAAAACGACTGACAGAAGGCTCTGAAAAGTAACAGTTTTACATCAGTAGTACATCGTGCGAATCTGCGGGTCAACATATTGCAGCGAACTGCCAACGCCCTCCTTTCCCTCTCTAGGTCTTCATCATCCTGTAGCCGATCTGTCAGCATGTGACCCAAATATTTTACTTTAGACACCCTCACTAGTGCCGACCCACCGATCTTAATTGGCGGCACATTTGAGGGAGCCTTGTTCCCTGCTTTGTATAGCATGAGAACACTCTTACTAGAATTATATTTGAGTCCATGTGACAGGGCATATGATTCACAAATCAATAGCAGTCTCCTGAGCGCACTCACTGACGGGGCCAGCAGAACCATGTCATCCGCATAACTAATATTGTTAATCATCCTGCCGTCTATTGAGCATCCGACCATGGCTCCGCTGAGCCCGCCAATTAGCTGGTTAACAAACAGGTTAAAACATTAGGTTCAAGGTTGGCCGCGAGCCTGTGGACGGTGAGTACTGGCCGTCCGTCCGTCTTATGATGACAGGCCGTGTCGACGGCGCGTTGTGTTCCACGCGCGCCTCAAAGAGATGTCAGCAAACAGGAGGGGCCCTGCGGCAACGGCCGATGCCTGCCAGGGCTGCGGGACTGTTCGAAAGAGATACCGCGGCCCTGGAACACAAAGGGCAATAGAAGGAACATGGATGGGTTTTAGTCAGTAAAAGTCTGACACTCCCTTCCACTCCGCCCAGAGCGGGAGGAGTCATTTGATGATTTCCCTTCCAAAAAAAAAAGTTCAAGGTGGGTTGTGAAATTTTGAGTTTCGGGTAGCTTGTTGTGCTGGCGTCTGTACATATTTTTTATTGTAATTTAGGTCTAATAAAGTAAGTACTTAAATAACATATTTATGGTTGCGAAAAAACTAGACCATGGTGTCCTGGATGCTATCCATTAGGACCCTGCCTCGTTCGTCTAGAATAATAAAGTATTATTGGGTTTTTCCATCAGAAATTACTCAGTAGCAGTCACGGTCGTTAGTCAGTTGTACCCGGTTGACGGTAATAGGCTCGCCGTCTATTACATGGGATTTTAACAAAACAGGCGGAATGTGGGTGTACTATAAGGTACAACTCTGCCTAACCCTTCGGGGATTATAGGCGTGATGTTATGTTATGTATGTATCCATTAAGATGTTTTTACCAGCGTGCAGCGGTTCGGGATCTGGATGTAAGCCCAGTTGATAGTATAGCTGCCTCTCAAACAACACTGCTATATTCCCTTTAAATTTCAAGAATGATATCGAAAAGCATATTTAATACGAGTTTTCGACACTACTGAGTCTTTTAAGGGGTTTCAAAGAAAACAACAAATTTAATTTTACTTAAATATATTTAGCAACGTATTTTTACTAAAGCGTAAAACAAAACGTGGCCTTCTCCTAAACATTCCGTTGACAATTTATTCGATAGATGGCGTTGATTTCAAAAATAATATTTTACAATTTCATCATCAATGCATTACTGAATTTATTCTTTATTTTACATTTCTAAACAATCGACCAATGGACACTCCAATGAGTAACGCAAATGAACAAAATGATAACTATAAATAATTTATTGACAAAATTAGTAAACAAAATAATTTCAGACGTGCCTTTTATCACTTTATGTAACAAAAACATTTACTTTTATGAATAACATGACGAAAATTAGATTTTTCAAATAACGAAATTGTAGTAAAAACAAAAGAAAACACATTTCATAACAACTATTTTTGTAATTCACCCAGACACATCTGAAAATAATCCCACAATGTCAAATTACATACCTACCATTCTGGCCACGCACTTTCTCCAGACCACATAATAATAACAACATTAGCCAGTAACAACTAACACTGGTAAAAGTGCATTGTACATCAAGGTTTTGTGGCAACCGCAAAATATTGTCCCATGATATGAAATTCTACTAATGTTGCGTCTCTCTCGGGTTAAAAAGAATGTATTAGTTAACACTGCAATTTTAATAACAATTTCTTATTTTGGGTTTCGTATATTGACCGGTTACTGTTGACATTGGCTACAGCTTACTCGGTATTTTTAATCGAAAACATTTGAGGAGTTCGAAAATCGATTTTTAAATACGTAATTCATTTATTTATTTAAATCTACTCGAAAGAAATAATGTTTTGTGATGTCCGTGAGATTATAAACAATTATTTACTAAATATAAATAATTACTAATATTTCGTAGTATAACTAATAATAATAATAAGAAGCAATACGCGCTTTCAAATGAAATTATAATTATTTTAGCTTGCGTATTCGATAATTTAAGTTATAAGGGAAATACAATTTGTTTAAGTTGGTGTACACTTCATGATTTATATGTCTGATGAATTAATGCGCAGTGGCAAAAAGTAAACTGATGTATTTCTGTGTTTTGGCGAATATACCTACTTCGTGTTCTTATTTATTTAGGTACTTATATATTTTATATGAAATATGAGATTAACCCTGCTTCATTAATTGATGTACGTTATGGGTTCATGTGTCATGCAAATTATTATTTATAAATTTTATAAAACGGTGCTGTCTTGTGACTTGAAATCATTAAAATGTACACACAACTTGTAAATCACAAAATACTAACATTGCATCTTTTTAAATAAAAATGTGTATACACAAACTGCAGAACATTTTTATGTAAAAAGTGGAATCTGACTAGTAGGTAGTGTGGTGGATATGTATTCACTCATAATTTATATACAGGGTGGACGGGACACCGACGCTAAAACGGTTACCACGTATTCAGTACATCATTCTGAACACCCCTACATAGAAACTTTTCATCGCTAATTAAAAAAAAATTAGCTGTTCCATACATTTTGACCGTGTAGGTATTGCAGTTTTGTAGGAAACAGCTGGGTTTTTTAAATAACCAACGAAAATTTTCTGTATGGGGGGCTCAGAATGATGTACTGAATACGTGGTAATCGTTTTCGCGTCGGTGTGCCTTCCACCCTGTACAGGGACCTAAAACTTCAGTGGGTACTACGAACTATTTATTCATTACCTACAGTTGTAATATTAAGAATTACTGGCATTAATTACAATGTACCTATATCATCCTCATTTAATTATCTATTACAAACGAACCGATGAAATTAGCAAAAAAGTGAAATATTAAGACTAGATAGATTTTAACCTAAAAATTCAGTCAAGTCATTCACTAAGCACATTAATTGCCTTGCAAAAACTGCATCAAAATTCAGTTGAAAATCAACCGAGAAAAGGCCAAACAAAACATTAACAGTTGAATTTAAAAAAAAAACCTCATAATTATTAAGATTTGAAGCAGTTTTCTTACAAGTGTATAAGCAATATAAAAAGAAAAGACGAGCAATTAGAAAAATTGCACTTTTACAAAATATGTTTCATATAGAAAAATACGAAGAACAATATCAGGAAACGTTGGTGCCATAATTAAGCTCTTTCTTCGAGTTTCAAAAGAATTTGTTTTTATTTTTAGTAAAAACTTATCGAACTAGCTACATCTTTTTTTTTCTAATATTATACCAAAAAGGAAGATCAATGCAACACGTACGAGTTTATTTTTTATTTCAAAAAAATATAAATATGAATTATTATTTACATCAACAATATTAAGTGTTATATACTAGACATTAAATATTGCAAGTGTCATAAGTCGAAGTGTCAAAATTTGTATTATTTCCATACATAAATATGACATAAATATGAAAAAATATATTCTATATGAACCACTATTAAGTAAACGTTACGAGACAGCGATTTTATATGAAAATATAGGCGATATTTATTCGTACAAGTAACTATTTACAAAGCATTTTAATTATTTAATGAAAATTAGATTGAGTTAAAATGAATACTGATTAAAATAAAAACCACTGGAATAAAAGTTTTACTGTTACTAAAATGATGCGAAATAAATACATTACACGTGCCTTATTATTAAGTTTATTTATTAATCTATAATACTATCACACGATTTTAGATTTTTAAATGACAGGTTCGATCAGTAGGCGATTAAGGACAATTTATTTGAACACTACCTATCCGTATTGACAGCCTGTCAATCTGTCATTTTGTCAAGCTCCTGTATACACCAGGACCTATTGGATACATTATTTTGCATCCATTGGTATATGAGAGTCATAAAAGTTGTATAATTATGTTAAACGGGCAAAGTGAACATTCAAAACATCGCAGATACTATTCCTCATTCTTTTACCTATCATTCATACCCAGAATGTCCAAGGTTTATCGACATTGCCCGGAAAATGCTCACTTTGCCTACTCTGCGAATATTACCAATAATAACAATAATGCAACACTTTTGGTGTTCCGAAAGTATTCTAAAGAATCAATTTTATTTTAGTAAATATTTAACTATTAAAAATTAATTTTACATTATAGAACTTTAATTTTTCACTTACAAGTTAATAGTATGATGCTTGTTTTTAACAAATTCAACCTTAGTGATATTTTTTTACCTATTCTAATGATTGTTTGCTAAAGTATTTTATTTTTAGGTAATTAGTCACACAAATATCTATTTTTATTTTCCCGGAAATGTTCCCATTATTAAAAAAAAAAGTATATTTTAATTCTTTTGAAGTTATAAATATTTTGCGCAGTTTTGTGCGTGGAATTTGTGCGTCAAATAATAAACGCACAGTCCTTTCAAGCTTTTATCTACAGAGCTAAATAGTCAGCAGTCAGCAACGACAGCAATGCAACCACAACCGTATAGTAGCGGGCATAAAGATCACTGTACTTTTGGCAGCAACCCACAAATTAACTCAACGCATTTATTTTAAATAGACCCGTGACACTTTTGCATAGTCAACAAAAATAAGTTACCTACAGTCCAGCCACAGGAACTGTGAATGGACTGTAGTTGCCCATTCCAAAATCGTAGATCTCATGGAGAAGAATGGGCAAGAAACTCCATGGACACTCTTTTCAAATCAAGTTAGATATTACATAGTCCTGGTGTAAGGGACAGCCCTCGGCAGACTGATGGGGCGAATTCAGTATATCATACTAAGATGACCGGTACAAAAAAATATATTTTAGAAACGTGATGGGAATTCAATCAATTTTATTTGTTTTATTTCCTCATACGCCAAGTATCGTTACCGTGGTAAAAACGCATGTAGCGAACGGCAAGCGCGACGACGAGTTCGATGAATCTTGTAGCTAGGCAGGAAGTGAACAGCTGATTTCACGTGTCGTTCGTTAAAGTATTAATTCAACATCCATTGTTGATTTTTTATTTTATTGTAGCCGTATTATTTACACAAATAGAGTGCTGCGTACAAAGAATGTAATTTTACATTGAAATAAAGGAATAGTAACTGAAAAACGATTAAAAAAATGACAAATTCCGGTAGGATATGATTCAAAATAAGGAGCTGAATGCACCCTGTCAGTTTGCGGAGGGCTGTCCCGTACACCCTGTATTATTGCCTGTGTTATTGCTCTGAAAGGACTGTAGCGTTGTTGCCTAGATATTCACAATGACATACATATTTTGGTATGGATGGCAAAGCAAACAAATGGCCAAACTGTATGGTTGCACTGTATTTGAGACGATTCTTGCGCTGAAAAATATTGTGCTGTTAAACTTATGCTTATATTATAGTTTTTTAACCATTTGGCTAGACAAATCTTTGTTTTATGAAAGTCAATTTTATTAAATATGCGGTCAAAGACTAGCTTGTCTTTGATTGGCCGTTGTTATTTTGCCAAACCAATCGCTGCGCTGTGAATTACAGTTTACTCCCTCTCATGGAGAGGTCTGTGTCGCAGCAGTGGGAACATTACAGGTCCGATTACGCTACAGTGAACAAATCTTAAATGATCAGAAATTCAATAAAATTATGATTCTAAAAAATCTACCAAATTCTGCTCAAAAATGTAAAACCCGTAGTATTCGTTACTGACTATAGGACTATACTCGCTGCTATTGTTCAAATTACAATAGTGGTTATGTTAAGCGTGATAAAGTTCTATTTTTCTATGTCAAATAAACAAACGATGACACTGAAATATGTACACGTTAAAATCAGACTTATATTTAGTTCATAAGGTACGAATTCTAAACCTTTAGTAATGATTTGGTGAAGTGAGTGGGCATTTCATATTTTGTTTTTATTTAATAGAACAATTGTATATATAAAAGGTGGAAAGGACACCGACGCTAAAACGGTAACCACATATTCAGTACATCATTTTAAACCCTAAAGACATATTTTATCGGTCATTAAAAAAAAACTGCTGTTCCATACATTTTGACCGTGTATGTATTGCAGTTTTGTAGGAAACAGCTGTTTTCTTTTTAAAAACTGATGAAAAATTTCTATGTGGTACAGAATGATGTACTGAATACGTGGTAACCGTCTTAGGGTTGGTGTCCCGTCCACCTTGTATAAGTTTAATTTTGTATTATAATATATTCATTGAAATCGTAAATACAATAACTGCCGATTTCTCCTAAGAAACTGAACGCAATTAGCACATCTAAACGGCGTCCAAAAGCTGGTAGTTTCAAAATTCCATGGCAGTTATGACACTAATGGCTCTTGAACGCGGTTTTGATGTGCTGATCCTAGTTTCATTGGTCAAATTGGACTTAGCTGTCAAAAGACTAAGAAAATAAATTATTCCTAACAAAATTTATTCTTCTAAAGGAGAATATCAAGTCACAAATTAAATAAGTTCATTTAAGGTTTTAAAATGCCCACTGACCCCACCAAACGAATAATTTAAAGAACAAACTACCTACTATTAACACTTGTTAGGTACTTTAGATCCAAACTCGTGCAGTATATCGCACGCCATCTCGAGGTCATTTCGCGTGATCCCCAATGCGCGTACGACGATGTCTTTCGGGTAACCTTCGCCGACCAAGCGCGCGATGTAGTCTAAGTTTATGTTCTCGTAGGATACGTTGTCTCCATACTTCCGGCCATGCTTGTCGTGGGTTAGGGGGTTGATTTTTTTAGCTAGAAAAAGAAGAAAAGGGATTTGTCAGTGAAATAGAAATTATTGTTAAACCTTCATGTTGAATCTTAGAACATATACACAAGGAGGAAAAACCAGATGAGAAATCCAAAACTGTTTTGCTCTATTCAAATCTATGAGAGCAGATTTTCCTTAATCACAAAACAAATAAATCTGCTTTGAGTTATACGATATAGCATATAATTATGATTTCCAAGATTACTCAATGTTATAGCGGTGAAAAAAAACAGTAAATTTTTTTTCATAGCATTATGCCTATTTTTTTTTATTTCGCTTTTGGCTTGCATTTTGCAACAATACTACGATGTCAAAAAATAAGAATAAATAAACCGGCGATGCACTAAATATAAGAAGAAAAAAAACAATATCTGGACTGCCTCGTTGGTCTAGTGGTCGCAAGCGCAACTGCTGAGCGTGAGGTCCTGGGTTTGATTCTCAGGTCGGGCAGTGTTATTGGGTTTTTCCATCAGGAATTTCTCAGTAGCAGCCACGGAGTCTCGATTTGTGCCCGGTTGAGGGCAATAGGGTCGCCCTCTATTACATGGGACTTATACATAACTGGCGAAATGTGTGTGTACTATTAGGTACACCTCTGTCTTACCCTTCGAAGATTACAGGTGTGATATTATGTTATACAGGAGAATTTTTATCACGTTCCAAGTTTTAATATTATGATCTTTATTGAAAATAATGAAATACGTTTTTTGTTTTAGTATCAATCAGTACTAAAATATTAAGATAGCATCACACAGTTGTCCACGAAAACTAAATGTTTGTGAACATGATGCGCCGCGTCGAACACTGACCGCGCCTGGCCCCGCCCCCAAACATTGATAACAAACTAAACATAAGTTGCAAATTTTCCCATTCCGTCACCATGCAAAATTGTAATTCAGATAATATTTTATTTTGAAAATTTTACATACCTACTTTTTTTCAAAAATGGTGTCTGAAAGCTAATGGTAAAGAAATTTTTAACGAATGGTATCTACCATGTAAAAAAAATTTGGAACGTGATAAAAAAAGACATCTTGTATTATAAAAACAATATTATTATGACAATTATACTCACGTAGAACAGCCAGCTCATTCTTCTCCACAGCCACATTCTCATACGGCGGGTCTTTATTATCCTCAGAGGGAAACTTAGGCATAGTCGTGGACTTAGTAGGGTGGTCTACACTCCCACTGGTCGTCGCGGGCAAAGACCGTTGCCTAGGTGGTGCCCTACTCTCAAGCCTGGTCTCCCGGTCAAAACTACACCTAGATTCTATAATTCTCTCTGGTTTATCCGGCGGCCTTTCAGGCGGAAGCCGGAAGTCTGTATGCCGAGTTTCTGATAACGGCAAATGCCTTTCAGTTTTTTCAGGGAGGTGTCTATTATCTTGCCTATTGTCCATTACTCTAATTTCGTGTCTATTGTCTATCTGTATATGCCTCTCTTGCCTGTCTGGGGTAGGAATGCGACGTTCCGGTCGACTTTCGACACGTTCTGGCCTCTCTTGCGTAGTTTGGACGTGTCTGTCTTGCGTTATTTTTTCTGGCACGTGTCGTTCTGGGACGTGCCTGTCGTTTTGCCTGTTTTCTGGCATGTGGTGTCTGTTTTCTTGCGGTTTGTCTTGTCTGTTCGGGACTGGATCTGGCCGCTCTTGCCTTTCGGGGTTGTATCTGTTGTCGGGTATGTGTCGGGGTTCTGGTTTCGGTTCTGTGGGGGTAGGGGTGTGGGGTCGTTCGGGAGGGGGCGCGGGGAGGGGGCGGCTGTTAGATTGGGGGGTGCAAGCGCGACGAGGCTTCTCGAAGGCTCGAGGGTCGGGTGGTATCTGAAAGTAGAGAGAGGTGTTTTCAATGCTAAGATTTTGATGACTATTGAAGTAATAATATAGCTCATGAGCACCTACTTAATTAAAACCTTGCTTACGTAACAATTCCGTAAAAAATTGTAGCAGCATCAGGTATGCCGGTTTTGTCACATCATTAGAAGATCATGGACCAATTAATTCATTTCGACACCAAATCAAAAAGTGAAAGCATCAGCTGAATAATATAGGAACAACGAGATGGGAAAAAGGTATTTACCTCATTCCTAGTGTCAATTAGCCCGGTGATGGTCTCCGCGGATCCTGTGATGATGGACGGCAGGTGGTGCCGTGAGTCGGCTCCGGTTCTAATGACGAACGTCTTCAGATATTACTTATGTCAATAAGGTTATATAACATACCTCGTGCCTTGTGTCAATGAGCCCCGTGATGGTCTCCGTGGATCCTGTGATGATGGACGTCAGTCGGTGCCGCGAGTCGGGCTCTGGTTCTAATGACGAACGTCTTCTGGGTTCCGCTGCAAAGATAAATAAACAAATAAATGCCGATTTATGGAAGAATTTTAAAGATTGTACCGCTAAGAACAACGTTTGTTATTTTGTTTTTCCATTGACAGTATAAAACCTAGTTGAATTACTACATAAGTGCTATAAAAGAGGTAACAGCTTAATACTTGTGAGGGTGATAGTGGTTTATTGCTTATATTTAATGGCCTGTATTAAACAGAAATGAAGCAAAATGTTGTTGGCACACCAACAGAGTACCTAAATAATTTTGTTAGTGTAGCAACATTGAATTTTGCTCTCGATTGTCACACGCAAGTTGATTGTGTCCTTCAGTAAATATTATTTTCGAAGACTGAAGGGTTTGCATTCCAGTCGCCACACACCGTACTGCCAGCGCCAAAACATCAATCCTTACAAATCAATACAGTCCACTCATCAAGATACCAACAGTTGCATTGTAGAAGGCACATGGTTTCATGTGAAATGGATTTCGTCTATTGGGAGTCGTTTCGTCACCTCTTCTCCTCGGCAAAAAACACTTGGAAGTAGTTAAGAGCGGATGTCTTTGGGGAATGTCTTATGTGTAAATAGCATAAGTTATTATATTTTAGAAGTTTATAAAGCGCTAAGTCTAGTTTTAATAAATAACTTTTGATTGGCTGATGACGAAGGCCCAATTTGTCGCCATTTCCATGGCGACCAATTATTTGCATTTATGATTGGTCATAGAGGGGGCCTGTTAAAGAACTACGATCTAGATTCGGAAACTCTTGAAAGTCGTTGTAACTCTGGTTAACAATTTCCTTATCGCGTTTTTATTAAGTTAAATTCTTTTGGTCTCTTCACATAAAAACTCACCATGTGCACTGCTGGCAGCAGCAATATCCTGCACACTGGAGGCGGCTACGATGACATTCTCGGCCGGCGACAGACTCTTGCGCGGCGGCAGCGGCGGCGCGCGCAGCTCGCCGTACGCGTTCTCTGCGGGCGCGGGCGTGCGGCGCGGGGCGCGGGGGGACTGCCGCGGGGACGCGCCCGGCGAGCGCGGGCACGGCCGCAGCGCCGCGATGCTGGACGTGGCGGCGTTGAACTCGGCCCAGTCCTGGCGGGGAGAGGCGAGGGTCAATAAATATTCCTTACTAAATTGAACGCATCACACACAGGGAGCGGGCACGGAACGGTTCGGGAGTACGGCGGATGTTATTTTATGTATTTTTATGGACGTCATCACAAATAAAGCGTCCGTGGGAAGGGCACGTTTCGGGTAATGCGTATGTCGCGGGCTCGTTGTCGGCCCCCACAGATAGCGCGAGCGGGTCGGGAGCGGGTGTAGCGGCGTTGCATTGCGACGTAATACACGTATTTCCCGATAAGGATTCTCACGGACGCGGGTGCGGGTCGGGCGCGGCGCGTGTCTATTTTGATTTTGTGAATATTTCCAGAAAAAGAAAAAACAGTTTTTCCATGGATCTTAACGAAAAATTATGGATTTTTATCAGTTACTTATGTAATTAACAATAGCAAAATGCAGATTCATCGTAGAAACCGCAAGTCAACAGCAAACGACACGCGCCCGCGTTGTGTGAAAAGGCAATGAACAGTGCGTCTCACGCGATAGACACCACCCGCACCCGCTTACCCGCACCCGCTTCTGTGTGATTGACGCGTTATGCCGCGGCTCCGCCTGCGCGGTGTTCGTGTTTAAATATCTATTACATAACCGGTGAAGAATACGCGCATTGGACGTGGAGTTGCGGACACCAGCCCGTTATACAATACATAACCGGTGTTTTTGTAATTAAAAATTATAATAATTTACCGACTCCCACAATTTTGTCCTAATTTTTTCACATGACTTTAACTCGTCATTTTGTTTAATATAAGTACGATATTTGTAAATGTTATTTTGTATGTCGGATCGATCGGGTCGATCATTAGTACGGACATAAAATGAATCGCAAGCGGTCAGTGGTGGCATCACGCGAGCTACTTACAAGTCTACCCACGCCTATACAGAGCGCTACAGAGTCGTGAAGTTTTGAGCTCGCAGCGAGGACGACAGACAGTGTCTGATCGCATCGGAGTTAAGACGTCTCGGAATTGTCCTGATTCGTTGTACCTAGTGATATTGTATTAAATTGTAATTTCAAGTAATTTGTTAGTTTAATAAAAGCAGTACGTATCGGACCCAGTGTGTTTTCGTTGCACGAAACCTATCTCCTGCCCACATGATTAAGAGTCTAATGGAATAAGTCCTGACAGTCCGACATTCAATCTATCAAGTATTGGCTACTACTACGACGCCACTGGCAGAGTGGCAGTTATGACGGTCGATCATCCTCAACAATGTTTTTCTAATTTAACTATGCCCGCGAGCTTCCTCGCGTGAAATTATTATAAAAAAATGTAACATCCCTTTTCGAATCTGATTTTGTAACCAATTTCAAGTCTTCATTTTTCTTATTCTAAAATTAAAGTAAGTTACTCCTTATAACATCAGCTATCTGCCAGTAAAGTCCCGTCAAAATCGGTCCAGCTGTTTCGGAGATTAGCCGGAACAAACAGATCTGTCTGTTTGTTCCGGCTAATATCCGAAAATGTAAAAAATGTTTTTTTTTTATATAAGTGCCGTATTCATCATAATATGCTTTCAGTAAAAAGCTGTTATTTTGATATTACAAACAGACACTTCAATTTTATTTATTTGTATAGATGATATCAAAAACTTTGCATATAGTTTGGTTACACATATCGAATACTAAAAAAAATAGTTACGTGGATACGAAGTCGATCCAATATAGTCATGGGTAGAGAGAGTTTCTTAAAATGATATATGTAAATGCAATCATGCAAAATTATGGAATTTATAATTGTATCATCATGAAATAATCGCGAAAGATATGCATGCACTTTTGTACATACTGTCAATAAAAAGTATGCGTGTGGACTTACAAAATAGCAAACAAAAAACCAAACAGTCATAGGAAACAAAAACACAAAAGCACATATCACCAAGCGTATATTTTCAACATAAAAAAATACACTTAAAAATAAATAAATCATTAAATCGTCAAATAATAATACGAAAAATAATAAAAATTAAATTATTGCTTAACGTCAAATAATACGACTAATACGGGCTAAGCGTAAACATAACAAAATTTGCGGAAAATTAACTTATTTCATAATAATATTAACTAATAATAAAGGCCGAAACATAAAAAACAAAAAGGACTTAATTCATTTAAAAAATATTTTACTCATTTGACCCCGCGTCCTGATCAAAGCGATTGGTTGCGTAACTACGCGATCGGGGCATTCATAATTAGGTATATCACTCATTTATTCTGGACATTAATGGCCAGCGCGCACCGAGTACGGCAGGTCAGAGCATTTAATTTTACCCAACGTAAATTCATACGTAGCTAGTGGTAACAAGATACAGTTTCCAATATTCAATACCGCGAAGGAAAAGCCCCTTTGATGCCTTGAGATCGATATCTAAACATTGGAATCTGTATTTTGTTATCTCTAGCTAAGTATCAATTTACGTTGGGTCTTAAAATGCAACCTCTGTCGGAGAGACCACACGTTCGAGTTAGCCGAATAAAATTAACCGGAAGGTCGTGCGTGTGTTCGCGCAGCGTTTACTTTGGTTAGAACGCGGCCTTAGAAAAGGGCCATTTTGTGCGATTAAACATCAATGACTCATTTGTAAAAGAGTAGTATTAGTAATTTGTATTCAGATCTTTTACTTTTCGTCACATTACGAGTAAAATGGACGATCAAGCACATTGATGCAGTCTTTTTAAGCCTAAATAATTTTTCAAAATATAAAAAAAAAACAATAGAATTACAACAAAATTCGTCAAAAGATTTTAATTAATTTTATATACAAGTATTCCAAAATTCATTTTTAACGGCAAAGTCGCGGGTATAATCATAAATAATTAATTAAATTAATATGATTGCATTAATTGCACGATTTTCAGCAACAAAAGAAAATAAAATGGCGAATGTTTTTTTGAACAATCATTGCCAGAATTTGCTTAGGAGAATATTTATCATACAAAGAATGTAGTGACTTAAATAATAAAAATAAATAGTTGTTGGCTGCAAAAGTGATATTATTAAAAAAAAAGAACATCCCAGAATTATAATAAAAAAAAATTAAATCATGCCATTCACTAATGAGTTTTGACTGCTTAATATGTAAAAACATTTAAAATAAATATTGTGTTAAAAAGTGTGTTCTATACCACTTTTGCAACAAGCGTGTAAATGCCAATAAATTATATTCAGAACACACGGCGTCACATCAAGCTTATACATTTCCAGTATAACATGGCCTCGCTTTGTATAGATTTCCCGTACAATATGAGATCCGCATAAACTCGTTCTGTATACCTTGGTTGGTCGCCGTGCGTACAATTGCACCATTATATAAGTAACTTTTATGCGTTTTTTTTTTACATCGTCGATAAAAGGAGCAAAAACACATCCTTTCACGTTTGTGTAAAACATACTTGAACTTGAATTGATTTTTATTCATCGAATTTATTCATGCTATAGCTGAACTTGCTATAATGTTATTTAGTTGAAACATCATTGAATTTGTATAAACATTCATGATTTTAAATAATTTATTTTGTGCACTTTCAGCGAATATCTGTCTTTGTAACGAAGCTTTACATGATCTGAAAGAACGTGCATGTCCCAACGCGAAAAGTCACTTAATATAGAGCCAATTTCACCATTACAACTAAACGCGATCAACAAAACGAAACCGCGTTCATCAGCTGCCAGTTTCAATATCCCATAGCAATGATGACACTGACAGGTCTTGAACGGAGTTTAAACGTGCTAATACTGGTGAAATTCGCCCTTAGACAAACACAATTACTAATAAGCTGTAACATAATTTCTAAATTACTCACAATGTACAGACAAAGAAACTTTTAACAACCGTAATAGACTACAAGCGGGGATAGAATTATGATGACGGAAACTACGAGACACGTGACGTCATAAGACATATCTTTGAGACTTGAACAGGGGTGAAGGGTCTTCGAAGTGCACACACTGACGACATCAACTCACAACAGCATTTGCATACACATATTTTGACCACATTTTTGAATGAGCAGTTTCTTGTTTAACATTCAAAGAGAACAGCTATTACAATAAAAAAAAAACTCTATAGGGACACATGACGTTATAAGACATATCTGTGAGACTTAAGCAGGGGTGAAAGGTCTTCGAAATGCATACACTGATAACATCAATTCACAACAGCAGTTGTATATATTTTGACCGCATTTTTGAATGAGCAGTATCTTGTTTAACATTAAAAGAGAACTGTTATTCCAATAAAAAAAACTCTATAGGGACACGTGACGTCATAAGACATATCTTTAGACTTAAACAGGGGTGAAGGGTCTTCGAAGTGCACACACTGATAACATCAATTCACAACAGAAGTTGCATACACATATTTTGACCGCATTTTTGAATGAGCAGTTTTTTTTGTCATTAAAAAAGAACGGCTATTACAAGAAAAGAAAAAAATCTATGCTATGGGTCTAAAAACATACTGTGCTGAATTAACGGGAATAGTTTGTGTCGATATCTCTTACGCCCCTTATGAGGCTATCTATAGCGTCCTACTGATCCGGGGCTCAGGAGTTTAAGATGGAGTTGGTTTATTTCATTTGATAAAATAGTTTTGTTTCAAAAGTGTTCAGAGATGTTAAGATGCTTTTCCGTCATAACAGTTCAATCCTACAATTACAGGCGACAAACATCTACAGTGCTGCATGGACTCTTCTGCCGCTATTGTCAGTAAACATTTGTGCAAAAAATATCTGTGGAAAATGTTTCTCAAAACAAGATGGCCGACGAACTTCCGATTATGGTTACGCGACAAAAAACATGCAACACTGTAACCAATCTGTCATTTCTCAGCGAAATTATAACATTCATATAAAAACATGCTTCACAAACTAAAGTGCGTAGGTGTCAAAAAGATGGCGGGGAGTTAGTGAACGATTGTCTAAACTAAAGTTTCTTTGATAAATGAAGTATGAGTGTGAATTCCACAGATATAGATGTACAAACGCCAGCACTTCAAGGTACCCGAAACTTGCAAATTTTCCTAATCAACCTTGAACCTAATGCTTTGACGATAATGTTGAAAATCGACTGACATTTGACAGATTGTTGTAGCGTGCTAGTACAATCAAAAATAAAACTGTACCTAGATAATGCAAGTATCACAATCTATATGAAAACTAAGCGTGCCATTTTTGACTGCCTAGTATGACCTTTAAGCACTATTTAGTTACTATACAAACAAGTTACTATATAAAATAGATTATGTTCTTTGTTCTTTAAATGTCTAGAATTAAGTACTTGAGTTGTAACGTAGTTGTTTTAAACAAATTAGCTTGCTGCGACAGTAGCCACGTTAAGCATTAAATGCTTAAGCCGGGCACGCGAAGTAGGTGCTCTTGCGTTATCTAGGTAAATCTATATCTGTGGTGAACTCACTCTTTGATCTATTGGCGTATGACATTGACTGAGAGGTGTTGCTGGTAAAAAATTGAGAAATTTTTCCGTGAAACAGTATTGAAAAAAAAAATTGAAGAAACCGTTAGTTCTGATTCTGGCCAAAAGATTCTTGCTAAACTAAAAGTCTGTTCTAAAAGTTAACACAGCTCATGTATTTTTTTTTATTTAAAAGGCTAGGTTAGCATGTTACCTACAAGAAGATGCCTCTAAAAACAGTTCCCGCCTTCTTTCAGACACTTCAGGAAGCTCTAGACGATAGGTTATGCATGTGCAGTTCTGCCTGAACAGGAACGTGTGCAGGAGAAAACTGTACAGTCATGGGAAGAAACTCAGCTGTGCATGCACATTTAAAACTGTCATGCATAATCTAGCGTGTATGCAGCTACCTTTAGACAGAACAATACAAAAAAAAAACAAAATGGTGGAATGTGTGATCCGTGGCGGTGCCGTCGTCATTCGTCATTCGTCAAGCATACATAACTACCCGAGCAAGCTAAGCATGCGGGGATTTCCGCCGCAGCCTCTGCAAAACAAACATACATTATGTTTTAATGAGAAAGGCATGCATGGGTAAATGTTTATCTGTGACATTTTTCATTTATGCTTTTTTGAACCTTAACCAAATAGTTGTGTCATACATTTGATCTGTTCGGCACTTTTGATTTGGCGGTTATTTTACTACGCATTGTCAAGTGACTGCAGAGCATGAGGTAAGAACCTCAGGTTCGTTTCCCGGGTCGGGCAAAATGTTATTGGGTTTTCCATGAGGAATACCTCAGTAGCAGCCATAGAGTTCAATTTTTGCCCGGTTGAATGCAATAGGCCTTTTTTTTTTTTTTTTTTTTGGAGGGTGGGAAATCATCAAATGACTCCTCCCGCTCTGGGCGGAGCGGAAGGGAGTGTCAGACTCTTACTGACTAAAAACCACCCATGTTCCTTCATTGGCCCTTTATGTTCCAGGGCCGCGGTATCTCTTTCGAACAGTCCCGCAGCCCTGGCAGGCACCGGCCCTTGCGGGCCCCTCCCGTTTGCTGACAACTCTTTGAGGCGCGCGTGGAACACGAACGCGCCGTCGACACGGCCTGCCCGTCGTCATACGACGGACGGACGGCGAGCTAGCCCATTACTCGCCGTCCACAGGCCCGAATGCAATAGGCCTTGCCCCCTATTAAATGTGACTAAAACAACTGGCGAAATGTAAGCGTACTATTAGGTAAACCTCTGCCTAACCCTTCGGGGATTACAGGCGTGATGTTATGTTTGGCTTCTCCATCGCTCATCGAATCATGTTCGGATAGGCTCGGCATAATTCGAGATAAACCGAACCATAACGACATGACGACACGAACATGTGTCGAAGAGAGGCTTCGACAGTCGTAAGACAAGCTATAATATTATACAAATATAGCGCTTTAGAGCTGTCGATAAGCAACTCCGGCCTTTAATTGTATATTTATTTTAATTTACTTTTGTTATTTTTTTATGTGTTTAATAAATCAATAGTTACAATTAATTAAATAATTGATCAAAAGTTATTATAATACATATTTGTACGCCGTAAAGGTAAAATATGACTGATTCTTTCTGTAATGTACTTAACATCTTGCATGCTTTGTGTGTGTATACTCATGTTTCTGGCAAATAAATGAACTCTGAACTCTTCTTATGTAACAATAGCCGAGTTTTTTAAAAACTCTGACAGTATTTAAATTGGCACAAAAGGCTGGATTATTTGTCAATGTATTTATTGCATAAAATGTCACAGATAACCACCAACCATTTAGAGTATATGAAATAAAATAACAAATAAATGAGAAAAAACGCATAAATAAAAGCTCAAACGACGACAAACATGCCACACGGCCAAACAAACAAACAAAATGCACACCATGCTATATTTAATGACTATCACCCGTTTTCACTCATATTAGGAGACAAAGTCGGAACTCTCGGCAATGAACCGAGGGTTCAAAATCCAACAACGCCATCGTTATATAGAATCGTGATGTATTCACATGCGTCCTTCAAGGAGGTGGGTCTACCCGTTATATTTTCCCAAACAAACTCATATCAGATTCGTTAAAAAAATAGCTTTTCATACATGCATTGAAATAGTCTTTCTACTATCGTATGGGGACAGTAACCTTTATTTTCTTTCCTTCAAAAATTGGATATGATTTTCATAATTAACCACTTGTATGCCGAGTATATAGACACAATTAAAAAGCCATTGTGTCTCGTGTATATCTACGTTCCGGCACACGACAGGTTAAGGAAAGTTTTTTTTAATACGGGGTGGATGTCCCTCGACCCACAAACGATTACCACGTGTTCAGTTCATCATTTTGAAACCCTCCGGTTTCAAAATGATGAACTGAACACCCCCCTACATTTTTTTTTGTTAATCTCTATGCAAAACAGGGTCAAAATGTATGAAACAGATGTTTTTTTCTTTAAATTACTGATGAAAAACTTTTTTGAGGGAGGTGGGGATTCAGAATGTTGCACTAAACACGCGGTAACCATTTCCGCGTCGATCTCCCTTCCACCCATTATATGTGGCAAGTAATCTCCACACTGTATTTGGGTGTAGCCTAGTGTATGTGAAAACGGGTGTATGAAGGCTAAATAAGCATAAGATTGCCATTGAAAGTGTTCAGAGCGAACTTCAAAGCCAATCTCATTCTTATTACGATCACATGGTCTAATGATACTGAAAACATTGTGACATGTATGGAAACTACTCTACTTACTACTTGTCAAAGGAGATGTTTACACAGTTCTAGTTCCATCCCATGTCTTTTAGTTAAAGACATAATAAAGGCCCGACTTATATGGTTTAGAAGGACAACGGCAAAAAGCCATTTGAAAATTCAAAACTCTTCCAACTTCGCGGTAAGTATTACTTTTTTATAAGAAACCAGGGTTTTCACGCGAAACACCTCAATTCAGTGAGATCAAATTTCACCAATTAAACTGAAAGCGATCAGGGGGTCTAAAATGGCCGCTTTAGCTGAATCATAATAGGATAATAATATGAATTCAGTTTAAATTCGTAAAATGGTCACAAGGTGACCATTCATAATAGTAGGTATCTATGACCATTTTAAGAATTTAAACGTAATTCATATTATTATCCTATAATGATTCTGCTAAAGCAGCCATTTTAGACCCTCAGTTCACTTAAACCGCGGTTAGGAGCTATCAGGACTAAATAACTTAAAATTATAAATGTTCTGCTATCACCAATCTGTTTGGCGTATGTGGCGATTATAACAATATATTATACAGGGTGGAACGGACATCCACGCACGCATCATTCCGAGCACATAGAAATTATCAACGACAATCAAGCTGTTTCTATGAATGGTAGGCGTAGTATTGCTACCTCTTGTCCATGTTATCACGTATTCAGTACATCATTACAAAAACAGCTGTTTCTTACAAAAGTGCAATACCTTCACGGCCAAAATGGTTTTTTTTTTTAAATTGTCGATGAAAACCTTCGATGGGGTACTTAATATCGTGTCCTGCGTGTCCTGTTGTTTGTTAGCTACAGGAACTGATGGACGCTACTGAAAGCGCCAAACTAGTAGCTCAGTTTTGGGCTGATACAATTTAGATTGCCATCGATACGCTAAGGGGCTGTCTCCACGAGCGAGAGAAACGCGACGATATTATCGTCGTTGCCACGTATATCGATACACTCTCTTATGAGGCCGTCTCCACGAGCGAGAGAATCGCGGCGATATTATCCCATACAAATACGTAATATCGTCGCGATTCTCTCGCTCGTGGAGACGGCCCCTAATAAGAATGATGTACTGAATACGTGATAATCGTTTGTACATCGGTGTCCTTCCACCCTGTATACTTCTATGTTTAGTTACTTTCAATTCGGGGAAGTCCTTTTAAAATCTAAGTGTTTAAAGTCTTAATTGACACACAGACGAACGGATAAAATCGGATCATTCATAAAAGTCAAAAAGATATCACAATCAGATAAAGGTTTTCATTCATACAACCTTATCAGGGGAAGTTAGGTTCGCTGATAACGTATCGCTTTGATAGCTTAGATTATATATTATGCAGTATTGTGACATTTATAACAATATGTCTGAATGATATTAATCTATAAAAAGACTGCAGTTTAATCTTATTCAGTCGATCTTGCTAATTTACCGAATATTTCTTTTGTAAAAGCCGCAGTTGCCGATATGCCCTCTGGTTATCATGTCAAATGTGACAAATCTTTTAATAATAACGCATGCATGAATAACAGATGAAGTACTACAAATATTCACGTATCGGCCGCATGCATAGTATCTTAAGTATCTTGCTGTTCGACATTTAAATTTTCAATAAAAAAGCTGTCATATTATTCCTTTGAAAAAAGTTACCTCGCAATTGAAAAATCAGCCCTAGGTAAGGCATGACTACGACTGTGTGAGACAAAAATATTTTATGTTTCAAGCTGATCAAGTATGTTCAGGGCTGCTGGATGTAGTTGAATACCAGTATTTTACATGGAGCGACTGCCCATCTGACCTCCACAACCCATTTAGTACTGAGTAATATGATACCTTGAACGGAAGACCGGTAGAGGAGCTCGTGGCTAAATAAGAACAGCCGCTCGGATCGATCTTTAGGTTAAGCCGTGCTTACCTAGGTTGGTCCGTGGATGGGTGACCACCCATTACATACCGGGTTTCCTCCGTGCCTCGGAAAGCACGTTAAGCCGTTGGTCCAGGCTGTCATTTGTAGATCTTTGACAGTCGTTACAGGTAGTCAGTGGCCCGAAAGTCTGACAACCAGTCTTACCAAGGGGTATCGTATTACCTAGCACTAACTGGGTTGTGGAGGTCCGACAGGCAGTCGCTCCATGTAAAATACTGGTATTCAGCTGCATCCGGTTAGACTGGAAGCCGACCCCAACATAGTTGGGAAAAGGCTAGGCAGATGATGAACGGGAGACCGGTTGTCAGTTCCTTTATGTTTGAAGCTATTTTTCGTAGTCTGATTTGTTTTTTGTTCGCGTCGAACTATTAGGTAAACGAACGCATTTCCCCCTTTCCTCAACTATTCTCTCTATTGTCTTCTCCTGGGAGAGGGCACTGGCTTTTGTAACACAGGTCTATCACTTAGCACAGGAGTCAGAGCCTTCACATAATTTTGTAACCACTTTATTGTGTAATAAAGACTATTGATTATTGTATTCCAACCAATCCTTTCGTCTGTACATCAATTAATTTCAAGTAAAAAAGCAAATAGTTTACCTCAGCATCATCGATGTCGTCTGTTAGTCCGTTGAAGGTAGTGTTTCTGTGCGCCCAGCCGTTCGCGCTGCCCGATATCGTCACGTCCAAGCCTGGAACACAATGCGCCCATGTTACAAACGGATGGTATATCTCCGAGTGTATTTTCTAGAGGAGCACCTCGTTGGTGCGGAGATATGCGTACAGAGGGAATGGGTAGCAGAATACAGTAGACACCTCCTGTTATCCGCAAGCCTGGGGGTCTAAAATGGCCGCTTTAGCAGAATCGGAATGGGATAATTTTTTTTTCACTTTATTACCATTTTGTTTTTTTTTTTTCATCTTTTAGTATTTTTTTTTGGCATGTATTTAAATCGATATCTGTATATTCCCTTTTTTCGATCAAAATATTTCAAAGTTAAACCAAAAATACTGACTTGCACTCAAATTATGCACACTAAATAAATCAAATTCGATATACTGTTTAATGGTATTTGCAGAACTGTTTTACTGAACGAATAACTATTATCAAAATAGTATATCTAACAATTCTATAATTCAACAAACATATTAAACCTTTTTTAAGGAAAACCATCACCTAATTTACTTTTAGGAACATCGTCTATTCTAAATAAAACCCAATTTAATCAGTCATCTTTATATAATTAGGTACACAAAAAAATAATCAAGTGCTCACTTAACATGCACCAAACATTGGCACACTGAGTGGTAACTCAGTTTAGAAAAAACACTTTAGAAACAATACTGAGGTAGTAATAATTTTTATTCAATTATTAGGGCTGGTCTTGCTTTACCAGGACGGCCGCGTTTACGCTTGATGCCGATAGGAATGTTTTTTTAGCCTCTACAGGCGGTGTGGCATATATTAGGAAAGGCGTCGTCGACGGAGCCCCGCTTCGCGGGGCTCCTACTTCTGGGTGGTTTTCAAAAAAAATAACCACGAAGTAACCTAACCTGTCCGAGTCGGGGTGCCCCAAGTCCCGAGCTCGCTTCGCTCGCTCTTGCAGGTTTAATTCCATATTAATTGACCGTAGAAACAGCCACTAGTAAAAGTTCAAGTTTCACTAATTAAATTACCTAATTTGCAATTAAACACGAGCGAGATCACTCCGAGCGCATCCGACGTCATAGATAAACAATAACAAATGCATGCGCTGCCGCCGGCCCCCACCCGCCACCGCACCGTCTGCTTACTTCGCATCGCTCGGTCTCCCTCGCACTCGCGTTAGATGCTAAAGAGCGAGCGCGAAGGAGCGAGCGCGGCGCTAGATGTGCAGGTGCCAACATGTTTTTCAGTAAAACAGAGAAACAAAAAGCAAATAAAGTTAGGTATAATGTATTTTAGTTGCACGACTAGTCGATTTGTAGAGCTTTTTTGATAATGGAAACTTACTTTAATGTGGTGCACCTTTAGATATCAGTTTTAGAAATTCCGTAGTAAGAAAGTACAATTTAGAGTGCAAGTTAGTATTTTTGATAAGCAATTCGTGTTTTTGTTTTATAAATCATATATCCGATGTACGAACCACATTTTTGGTGTGAATTCGATAAAAAAGGTCATCTCGTTTTGTGTTATTTTTTAGTTTTTTTTGCAGTACTTGTTTAGTTAATCAATTGGTTTTTTTGCACAGCATTCATTTTTCTGGTATGCATTCAGTTAATTAGTGGAGTTACCTAGTGTGCTGAAAAAATATACAGATGTGCATTTAAAAATATCCCTTTTTTTTACGAATTCATATTATTGTCCAATTATGATTCTGCTAAAGCGGCCATTTTAGACCCCCTGATCAAATTAATTAAATACATAACTTCATGCCTGTCATCCGCGAAGTATTGGCGATTGAACGCCCACATTTCGCCAGTTATGTTTAAGTCCCAGGTAATAGGGCGAGCTTATTGCCATCAACTGAGAAATCTGATGGAAAAACAAGTAACACGCAAAAATATCTCATATAACCTGCTGGGATCGGTTGATCAAAATAATAAACAACAAGAGCTTTATATTATGATGTTTAAGATTACTGATCAAGAAGGTACACAAATCGGTAAAAACTAGGAAATAGGAACAAACTTACTAGATCCATTGCAACCAGATGAACCAGAGGAACCGGACGAGTTTGATGATACAGGTTTCACTGCAGTCTTTGTGTTTCTGTAATAAGTTTAATTGAATATAATTAACTAAAAACTCATTGGGTAATAGATCTAGGTATCCAACCCGAACCATGATACTTTTTTTTTTTGGGATGGTAAATCATCAAATGACTCCTGCCGCTCTGGGCGGAGTGGAAGGGAGTGTCAGACTTTTACTGACTAAAACCCATCCATGTTCCTTCTATTGCCCTTTGTGTTCCAGGGCCGCGGTATCTCTTTCGAACAGTCCCGCAGCCCGAGCCATGATACTTGGTGTACGAGTTTATCAAAAGTTTCAGTTTTATACTAACTTAATTAACATTATCATTGAGTCATTTTTATACAACTTTGGATTTTCTTTTACGTATGCAATAGTTCCAGACCTAGCATATACCGGTGGTGGTGGTGTGTAGCATATCGGGTGATGTACCACATATTTCAGTATGTCATACCAAGCCACATAGAAATGTGTCATCGTTTAATTTAAAAAAAACTGCTGTTTCATTGTGACCGTGTAGGTATTGTACTTTTGGCAACAGCTGATCTTTTAAAATTACCGAATGAATATGTTACGTATGATGTACAGAATACATGGTAACCGTTTGTGCGTGGATTCCCTTACACCCTGCATTTAGTAAATAGCCAGTATTCAAATTAAATGTACAGACAAAACAAGCTCCTACTTCTGATGACAGATTCTGCAACTCATTTATTTAAGTAAATCTTTTCACTTCCCTTAGCTATGGGTCATCGGGTACAGGATACATACGGCGACACATGAAGCAGCATTCCAGCATTTTTTTTTTGCAGCGTTTTGAGCATTTCCAGTTCAACATGACCTCGATTTGTATAGATTGCCCGTATAATGAGATCCGCATAAACTGGTAGTTATAGCATGATCGGTCGCCGTGCGTACTAAGTTACAGGTAGGTACTAAATCATAGGTAAACATACTTGTCTGATGTAGTGGGCGGACGTGGTGGAACAAACGCATCCACCACGACCTGCTCAGTCCCCTTGATCTCCGCCCGACAGAACGGACAGCCTTGACCTTCTGAGTCCTGAAACATGAAAGAACTTTGTTATTACAAGTCTAATTCTGTTGCAGTAGTGTCGATTTTTGAGAATCAAATTAAAATGAGATGACCTGTGGTCTTCCATATTCATCATCTTTCTGCCCTTACCCCATTTACATGGGATCGATGAAGCATGCCTTTCTATTCCATTCATTTCTATTAACCGGCCGGCATCTCAGAAGTTCCAACTGTTTAAATGGATGCATATTATCTTTACATACAAATTGATTGATAAAATTGAAGTGTCTGTTTGTAATTTCAAAATAAGAGCTTTTTACTGAATGCATATGAATGTATTTACGGTACATATTAATTTTTTTTTTTTTAAATTTTTGTCTTGTCTGTCTGTTTGTTCCGGCTAATCTCCGAAACTGGACCGATTTTGACGGGACTTGTACTGGCAAACAGCTGATGCTATAAAAAGTAACTGAGGCTACTTTTATTTTAGAACAAAAAATTAGGGTACCGTGCTAAAAATTAAAACCCTTGAAATTGGTAACAAAATCCGATTCGAAAAGGGAAGTAATCTTTTTATAATAATGATTTCACGCGGACACAGGTCGCGAGCAACAGCTAGTGCAGTAATAGATAAGAATGCTACTCACAATTTGCCACGCAGTCAGACAGGGTGTACACAGCAGATGTCCGCAGGGTTCTATCCTGATGTCCTTGTCGTTCTCCGCGCATATCTTACATAACTGGAACGTGCTACCTGAAATGTTAGGAATTGAGGATGAGTGTGGTTCTTATTTTTCTGCGTAGGGGGATTTATATATATATATTTTGTTTTTGTCTCCAAAAACCGACAAAAAGAGCCATTTTGCGCGGTAATCAGTCGGAGTCGGCTTCCAGTCTAAGCGAATGCAGCTGAATACCAATATTTGACGTGCAGCGAATGTTACTGCAGTACTGGGTAACACGATAGCCCTTGGCGACACTGATTATCAGTCTTTAAGGTTTCCGACTACCCCTAAAGACTATCATCAATGACAGCCTACATGCTGTCCGAGGCACAAAATGATATAGATAGATGGTCACTCATCTATGGAAAGACCACGGTAAGCGTTGCTTAAACTTGAAATTCGACCTGAGCGGATGTCATAATTCAACCAGAAGACCGCTCTGAGACGTGGGATAAAGTTATCTATACAAATATTATAGAAGTAAAGTTTGTATTTAGGAGGTAATCTTTGGAACTACTAATCCGATTCCGAAAATTCTTTCACCTGGGAAGGTGGGATATTTTTTTAGGGTTCCGCACCCGAAGGATAACCAACGGAACCCCATTACTAAGCCTCCGGCTGTCCGTCTGTCTGTCTGTTAGTCAGCGGGCTGTATCTCATGATCCTTCACAGGTAGACAAATTTCCACAGAATGTGTATTTCTGTTGCCGCTATAACATCAAATAATAAAAATAGATTAAAGAGCTCCCTTGCTACGGAACCCTTCATGCGCGAGTCCGACTCGCACTTGGCCAGCTTTCTTAATTCATTTTGCAAGAGTGAACAGGCATCTTCTGGGCATGCTCGTTTCATCTTCATCCATCGCTTTCCACCAGGCGTGATCAAGGTCAAGAGCAGGCCCATTTTGTAATTAAAAAAAAAATGATTTTTTAGCATTGGGTAAAACTGGACGCCCCAACCTTAAGCCTAAGAAGGTTTACTGACCCATTTCACAATACAACTCGTACTGTTCCTGCGTCACGGTGATATGGTCTTCGGCAGGTGATATGATGGCGCTGCTTAGATCAGGGTTCACGTCCCTCCCGTCCGGATATAGGTAGCTGAAAGCATAGTATGGGCTTTTTTTATTGCTGGGGTAATTCTGATTGGGTTGGGATACTTAGCTTTTCGGAGATTCAATGGGAACCTAGAATGACGAGAGTATTTTTTAGAGTGTAAGGGATGCTGTTAGATTGGATTATCAGTTGCTGATAAATATCGCTTCAATCGATATTTATTGTATTGTATAATGGGCTGGTATCCGCAACTCTACGTCTAAGAGCGTATTTATCTTAGACAATAAAATCTTAGACAGTTAAATCTCGTTTTTGAATTATTATATTTTTACACTTTAAGTAATTACATTTTTAAATATTTAAATCAATATTAAAAATATATATATAAAAAAGTAGCCCACCGGTATCGGGAACAGGGTCCAAGCTACCGGCGGTTAACAACGTGGCTGGTTGGCCGTTTGTAAATTAACTACACCATGCTATTGGACAGTAGATTTGCTCTAGTCAGCGCTCAGAAGAAGAATAAATGATAGTGCTGTTATTCATAGATATAACATCTCTGTTTCATGTTTTTCGTTGAAAAATGGTAAATGGGCAAAACTATAGGAAATCTCGTGTTTATAAATAAAATTGTATATAATAACAAGAAGTACCTATTATACAATTAGTATAAACTTACAATCCTTCTCGATACCCATCTAACAATGCTTGCACCAAGCTCTTGTTCTGTGGTATCGTCTGTAGAATCTCTCCGTCCACCGTGACGTACCCGATCGCCCATTGGCCGAGCCGTGTACATGATAACCTGCAAATAGAAGGTGATTGGTTCAAATAACGATAGGGCAATTGACTACTGGCTGTTATGGCGCAATTACACTTATTCGTTCGCCAGAATTCGATTGCACATATTCCAAATGCAATGGAATTCGGGCAAACGACCAAGTGTAAATGAACGGACTTCGGACAATCTTGTACAGCTTCATCGTTTCAGATACCCGACGCCAGTTTTCTTTTCACTTCTATCAGTGCAAGCGAGTGCAGGTACTCGACTTTATTCAAAGTACTCGTAGTCGTTAGCCCGTATTCCAGTGTGATTTATGCATAGGGTGCCCGAATTCGAGTAAAATCTTACGAGCACCCGAATACGGGCTAACGACCAAGTTTAATTGCGCCATTAGATTGGCAACATAAACATTACGCCTATATCCTACGAAAGAGTAAGCGAAACACCTCTCACAAACTGGTGAAATGTACACACCCCTAATAAGTGATACACCCACATTTAACCAGCTATGTTTAGCTTCTTTGTTACGCACTTACACGTAAATCTATACTCCGGGCTGTGTGGGCTCCGGACTGAGAATTTCCATAATAATAGAAGAAACCCAAGGCTCTAGGCTTTGTTAGAATGCGCCCATTGCATTTAATGGCTAATCTTTGACACATGACATGAGCTATTTCAGTATTGCTAGTGTCGCATGTCGCCACAAAAGCAGAACATAGGTATGGCACGTACAATTTCATTGCCTCGTTGGTCTTTAGTGGTTGGTTTTCCATCAGGAATTTATCAGTAGTAACCACGGAGTCTGGATTTGTGCCCGGTTTACGGTAATAGGCTCGCCCCCTATTACATGAGACTCAAACATAACTGGCGGAATGTGGGTGTACTATTAGGTACACCTCTGCCTAACCCTTCGGGGATTACAGGCGTGATTTTTATATATTAAGATTTATATGCCTGTCAAAATTTCCATGAAACTTGTAAATTACAACGTATTATTTGATTCCATAAAGATAAAATAAAACCACTACCACCTAGATAGTTCAAATTCAAACAAATACGTCGTAGGTGTAAAATATAAATATAACCTCGGGTAGTAGAAATTCGACTAGACTGATGTTCACATGCTGTTATTATCCATCCATTAGCAAAACACGGGCAAAGGTCAAACCGACCCCAACAATTTTGGTATAGCCGTTGCATTTCAGGGGTCGGGAAAATTGACGTAAGTGAAACGCCAGCTTCAATTCAATTTGAACCCTATTTTGTTGCAGAGAGGTAACAACTTGCTTCGTTGTACTATAGGATTTAGGACTCAATGTGTTGATACATAACTAATGATAGGTGTTTGTTAGATAACGTTTTCAGTGAATGGACTATATTCGGAAAACGAAATTATTCATGTTTCGACAAAATTACATGACAGAAATGATTAACAGTTTGAACAAAAAGCGGATTTTAAACGTTCTGTCAAAGAGAATTTCAAAGTAATTGAAATGTCATGTTATTGTTGTTTGATCCGAATATTAAATGTAAACCTGATGCCCGATTTTAATAACGACAAGAAACAGCTAAAATACTATCTACTGCTGAATTTTCAATTCTCGGCGCTGAACAGAGCTTTTAAAACCCAATGATAATTCTGCTGTTAATTATCATTCATTTAATGGGCTAGTAAAACATTAAGATCTTTGTTGATAGGTATCTGTTTCAAACATCTGACCTTTAAATTAAAAATCTCAATCTCAGCTACTGTGTTCTATGAGACAATGGGGTTAGTATCACAATATTATTCCCAGTACGGAAGAGAAACTGCAAAGAAATTCCATGAACGTTGTTTTAGCTTTATTTTTAAAGGTTATTCATCCAATCATGAGTGTAGTAGGTAGGCTACCCGAGCAGTGTTTGTCAAAGCGGGTACTGGATTCTGTAGAACTCGATTATGCTAATCGAGCTAAAGCTTTCAGTAATAATAAATAAATTGGAGGGTATTGCCTAAACTAATACAGCTTAGGCAATACCCTCCAATTTACCTTTGTAGTTCGAAACACATGAGATATTTTTCAACTTCGGGTCCGGAATGTCGAGATCACTGCGATGCATGACGACCTTTCGATTTCAGGAAAAAGCTTGGACGGTTTTCGTCAGTTGTAAAAAAAAAGTAGTAGTTCTAAAAATATTTTAGGAGGGGTTGTCATACAACGTGGGAACAGTTTGCGTGTTAATGTTCTTTACATCGTGTATAAGTTTGGAAAAGTAAGGGCCCTCGCACAATACGAGGCCACAACCACAACTTGTCGCATGACAAGCCGCTTTCCTGAACAAAACTGGGTGGACGCCCGGTTGTGCGAACAAACTTTCTTCCTGGTCGAAGGTTCTGCGGCTAAAAGTCATGGTCGTGGCCGTGTAGTGCTCGAGGTCCCTAAATGCTTCGGAGTCTCCATCAAGCTATGAGACTGTAACGTTATAACGATTTGCTTCAAGTAGTAAATGCCGTCATCGTCATACATACACAGTGTATTGGTCAGACCCGACAGCTTCGGACGAAGAATTTACCCCATATTTACCTTAAGAACTTAGGGACCTTACCTAAATACATAACTGCCAGCCTTATGGATATACTTCTGGAGCCTCGCCTTGACCTCGTCGTACGTGAGGAATGCCACGTAACCTGGATGCGTGACCGCCAGCAGTTGCCAGTTGCGGAGTAACGTGCTCCAGGGTTGGAATAACCTTGAATGATAAAGGATGGAGGATGAGTGAATGGAGCAAGAGAATCTTGCAATAAATTTATATTTGATATATCATATTTTAGTATGTGTCAGTTGGTTTTGTATGAGGCAACGTGATGCGGGAGGAATGAGGAAAATGTCGTGAGGAAAGTTTTGACTATGGATATGGATGCGTATTAGAGTAGAGGAAGACCAAAGAAACGATGGATGGACTGTGTGAAGGATGATATGTTAAGAAAGGAGGTGGTTGATGAGATGACGAGTAATATTGAATTATTTTGATTTGAAATAGACTAAACTTAACTTTATGGAACTGAATTAAATAAATAACTTAATGGAATTGAAATAATTTGTAATCCAACTAAATTAAGATAATTTTAATTGAATTACATAGGAATAAATTAATTTAATTAATTTGTAATACATTAAAAACAGCTGTCACAGAAGGCTCTGTATTCTGTAAAATCTACCAGTCTGTTATTCTTTTGTTAAGACGTTTGATTGGCGTGGGTTACATGTTTGTGATCTTTAGCTTTTAAGGATTTTTTTGTATTTTCTGCAGTATGTAACTGTTCTATGTCCCTAATAAATAAAATAAAATAGAAAAGTATGGACGAAGAAGACACACATGCTGCGCCGACCTCAAATAAATTGTGATAAAGACAGGAGAATGACGATTGTAGTTTATGTATTCTGCGTTACGGTTACAAAATTATGAGTATCATTCAAATTACAGGCACATCCGACCTAATGAACTTTCTATTTGAGGTGACCATCGCTTTGGTGAATCTTTTGGGGTGTTACAGATGTCTATGGATATCAGAATTCCATAGCTCGCTAAACAACTTATTACAATAAATAAATCATATTGCGGAAACCTAAGTTTTCCGAGGATAACAATTAAATTAAGGTATGAAACTCTACTGACGAGGAGTCCTTCATGGTAAGAAGAAACTCTTGGCAATCTCCTAGGAATGCCGAAACACTCACCTCGTAAACACATCAAACTCAAAGTTGGATATGAAGTCGTTACACGTGAGATCTATTGTGGTCTTCAGCGCCATCGTCTCCAAGCCTGATGATATGGGGTGTACGTTGTTCAGCTCCTCCCGGAAGATCTTCCATGGGACCAGAGTGCTGTGGGCAGAAGAAAAGGTCAGGTTAGTTATATTTTGAAGTTGGATTGAGCGAAGAAGAATTACCAAGTGTTCCGTTTTTGCCATTTGGCGCAAAACTCAGTGGTGCACATTTCAGTTTTTTTTTTTTTGGGGATCGTTTTCGTTAAGAGATGTAATTTTCTATGTTATGGTAGGCTTCCATTTTTACCGAATACAGCGGAATACGAGTATTTGAAATTGGCCGGCTGTCTATCGGACTTCTACACCCCCGCTATTGATACGATATCCTATGGCATGTTTTCGCATCAAAAGGTTTCATAAAATATGATGCAGCGCAGAGTACAAAATCTTAAGTGTAATCTTAAGTATTCTCCATGAAAGAACCAAAGAGCTAGCGAACTCGCGAAACTAATTTACGGTGGCTTAGTCCGCAAAGCTTGAGTAATCTTGTTGCATCGTACACGAGGCAGATTGATCCTGCTCTACGAGATACCTCTCTAGTGGGGGCTCTCAAAGCTTAGTACTAGAGTTCTTACTTTTCCTATACCAAGAAGCTGACAAAACACACCATGATCCTAAACGCGCGTGATTTGCGATTAGTCCGTTGAAGCTGAGCTCTTTCGAGTGGCAGATTCGGATTTCAAACTTGAAATAGAGCGTCCATCATGTTTGATTCGCATTCTTCATTCACAAATGCCACTGATGTACGACTCGTATCGGCAAATGCACATTTGTGTCGACCAATGTCAGTGCAGTATAGTGAACGAGTATTGGCAAGTGCAGCAAGAGTTACCAAAACTCCAATCGAACGCATGGTGGCCCAAAGGTTAAGGCCTCGGCTCTCATGCACGAGGTTGTGGATTCCAATACGGGCAAGTACTGTGACTTTTTCAATTCATATGACGTACTGTCAATTTTATCTTGGACATCACAGACGTCAGTGAAGGAAACCTGGACTTATAATGAATATAAGGCTGAAATCGTCAACCCATCTTGAGCAAGCGTGGTGATAAATGCTCGTGCCTTCTCTGTATGAAAAGAGGACTTTGCCCAGCAGTGGGACAATAATAGGCTGGTATTATATTTCCAATTCAGTAAGTAGGTACCTCGGAATGGGTAAGATTAAATGGATTAGAAACATCATAACCACCATTCTTTCGTTACAATTACAAACACCTCATGTTCTCATGAAGCCTATTCTAGGGTACAATAGACATAAGCATAATATTATGCAGATATTGAGTCCACAATGGGAGTCGCGACAATTACAAAGTCAAACATCACGCTAGGTCTGAATAAGTGGTGATCGATAAGTCTGAACGTGACCGCGCTTTGCTGATATTGGTGTACAAGCCAGATAGAGGAGAAGGTCAAGTCCTGGATCTGTGATCATGGGGCCAATAGGACATAAAACATAACATCACACCTGTAATCTCCGAAGGTTTAGGCTGAGGTGTACCTACCCATTTATAGTACACCCACATTTTGCCAGTTACGTTTTAAGCCACATGTAATAGGGCGCACGCCTATTACCATCAACCGGATACAAATCTAGACTTCGTTACTGCTACTGAGAAAATTGCTGTTGGAAATACCCAAAACACTGCCCGGCCCGGGAATCGCACCACAGACCTTAGGCTCAGCAGTCACGTTTGCGACCACTCGACCAACGAGCGTCAAACGGCAGTCAAACTGTGATCAATATGTGTGTACTTGCAACGTTCATCCCATTGGTGCGGGTCAGGCCACTGTGAGATAGAAAGTGGGCCTAAAGACAAAATCTAGGCATTTCTTCATGAACTATAGCGATATTTTTCCATAAAAATTACCTACGTCTATTCAGAGTTTTTATGTCTTGAATTAAATGAAGCAGCACTTCTGAGCCTACATATTCAATGGTTCTCATACAAAATGTTAATAGGAGTGGGACGGCGCGTGTTTTCCAATTAGCTGAATTAATTTCCTATATTCAATTGAGGGGGAGCGGTTGGCATTGACAGTGGGCAGACGTAACGATTATTTTGGCATCCCCTCGCTGTAAGGGGGGATTATTTTATGTATGTATGTATGTATTCGAGATGAAATGGGCTTGTTTGTATTGGTGTTGTGGGCGTTAGTATAAGAGACAGGAGTTTTATTAGGAGCGATGATGACGTGGGCTGTGAGCGACAGTTACTAGTGTACTGTGAAGGAACATATACGGGGCATTTTGTTAAAGGGGAAATATCGATACCTACAGAAAAGTGGTTTCACGTTCTTTACTTTCTTTGTTTACGGAAAATAAACTCTTTGAATTAAGATTAGACTAGACTAGAAGTCTAAGGGGCCGTCTCTACGAGCGAGAGAATCGCGGCGATATTACGTATTTGTATGGGATAATATCGCCGCGATTCTCTCGCTCGTGGAGACGGCCTCTAAGAGAGTGTATAGAAATACGTGGCAACGACGATAATATCGTCACGATTCTCTCGCTCGTGGAGACAGCCTCTAAGAGAGTGTATAGAAATACGTGGCAACGACGATAATATCGTCGCGATTCTCTCGCTCGTGGAGACAGCCCCTTAACTAGAGGAAGCTCAATAAAGTCGTAACACTTGCATCTTCTTTATAAGTGCATTTTATTGACAAGATACCGAATAAATAAATAATTAATACCTCCTATAAAGGATAACTTTGAATATATTGGTAATCTTTCAATGGGTATAGTACTTTTACTATAGGATCAAAACTAAAAATACAATTTAGCGACAAACAATCATCTGTTTCAAACTATTTCAGTACGTAAATTTGCATAGAGATTTATATTATTCTTAGGTTTGAAAACCCCACAGCTGAGTCTCCTCCATTTTTATTACCTATCTGGCGCTACCACGAACATTCTGAGTATTATAACCATGTTCACAGCTTATACGTAAAGTACAACACCAGAAAAAATATCACATTATTGAAACACGTTTCACAGGCCCACGGCAACGTAAACTTTTGCTCAGCTTGCATATTCAATGGGGGAGCGAGGCTGTTGCAATTTTCATTGAATATGCATCGGGGTGTATTGATTGAGACTGAGAGCGGACGATGTGTGCTGACGGTTCACACGGTTTTCTGACGCGGAAATGGATTGAAAAGTACTGTCTCTTGTGGGCTACATTTTTCTAATATCAACTTTTGCTAACTATGCTTAACATGCTTGTGATAATAGCGAGTGCACAACAATAGTTACAAGGCACCAGTTTAAACTAAAGACTTTTCATTGGCCAATATTGCTATAGTTGCCGATATTCCAAAAACAATGCACGCAAACGCAAACATTACGCAATATATTTGGCTTTGCGTAACATATTTACATATTTTACGCAAAGCCAAAGATTTAAATAGAGAACAACAATTAAATAAAGTAAAACCTTTTTAGCGCAACCTTAAATTAAACACCTCAGTCCTAATTTGTCAGCAGAATCTACTAAATAAAAGTTGCCAACAACACAGACAAGACCTCTTTTGGGCACAATGTCCGAATAGCTCTACCCTTGGTGGTTAATTACTATTATATAGTTCTTTATGGCCACGAATTATTTAATTGCCCCTAGCGCTTTCAGCGTGTAGGGTTTAAATCCAATTGAGAAACGGTTCTCCCTTGTTCTAGGTAGAGGTTATTAAAATAGAACAAATAACTTATTAAAGTCACTTTATCGCGGTGGAAATTAAATTGGACTGCGGTAGTCGGTAACAAAACTACTCATTACAACATCTTGCTTTATTGTTTTGAGTGAAAGGGTTTTATTATATTTTACAACCACCTTTTTTCTTCGTCTAGTTAACTCACGGGAAAGTTTTAAATCTAGCCTATAACACTCGGGGACAATGTAGCTTTCCATTAGTTGAATGATTCTTCTGAATCGATACAGTAGTTCCGAAGATTAGCTAGCACCTACATACAAACTTTACTTCTATGTTTATGTGTATCGATGCCAGTTTCACAGACTTCTGGGATCATGTTGGGATTGTAGGGTGACCATGACATCTTTTACAACAGAATACAGGGTGGAAGGGACGCCGACGCGAAAACGGTTACCACGCATTCAGTACATCATTCTGAGCCCTTAGAAATTTTGCTTTCGCATTTAAAAAAAAAAGTGAAAAACCGTAAATATTTATAAATCAGCGGTAAATTGTGTTAAAAGCATAGGTTAGAAACAATTGTACTGTAAAAACAATTAGCTTTTATCCTTGTGCCTACATAATAACTAGGTGGGTAATTTTCCCGCAATAAGTGCACGTAACAACTAATTTTATATATTGTTTGTCAACAGAGGTATTTATAAACAATGTTTTCATGAAATGAGGACAGTTTTCCGAAAAATAATTTTATAATATTAGTCAGTGGTTGAAAACTAAACAATTAATTTAATGAAGTTGTACTGTTGAGTACACATAACACATAATAAATAAAGCACATTTCTTCCACTATTTGTAAAATACCACACGAAAATGTTACTTTGTAACGGACCACAAAAAAGGAGGTTCGATTATATTATGATCTTTTTGACGGACACGGCTATATTTAGGTTTTGTTGAACAAATTGTGACAATACATGAGTTGAGAACAGGAAAAAACGCCAATGAAAATAATTTGTGTTTATAGGTATTATATATTTATATACTTAAGTAATTCACAACATTACATTTCACAATACTTTGGTAGTCGCATTTAATAAGGAAAACAATTAATTATAAATTATTTGATAATAAAAAATATTAACGAGCATTGCGCCATTCATTGTTCAATTCAATTAAGTTTGGTGCTGTTTATACATGCCTAAACCCTTTTTAATATATTATAATTTGCATACAATTGTAATTATTCTGACCAACGTTTAAGACTAGCTGTTACCCGCGACTTCATTCGCGTGGAATTTCATAAAAAAATATTTGTGTAATTTACGTATTTTTTTATAAACATAGTCTAACTTACTCCTTATAACATCAACTATCTGACAGTAAAAGTCCTGTCAAAATCGGTCCAACCGTTTCGAAGATTAGCCGGAACAAACAAACAGACAGACAGAGGTACTTAGAAAAAAATGTTCTAAATATGCATTCAGTAAAAGCTGTTATTTTGAAATTACAACTAGACACTTCAATTTTATTTATTTGTATAAGTAGATCAAAACAATGGTGTTACGCGACGGCCAAAACATGTCCGAAACGATTTGAACAAGGACTTTGGGGTGAATGAAATGGTCACACAACATCGCAGCATAACATTAACATTATTTAGGATCTAGGCGTATTTAGAACGCAAGCATATTAACGACATGCGATATATTTCTCGGTATGAAAAAACCATCAGAAATTGGAGTAACGACATTATATTGTATGCTAGCTGGTTGAGTGGAGACCGCAAATCGGCAAGCGTAGCTCAGGCTAGGTGGACGACCATCTCCTCGGGGTGGCTGGTAGCAACTGGATGATAGTTGCCGAGGATCGAGCTAGGTCGCGTGCAATTGAAGAAGCCTAGGTCCAGCTGTGGACTGCTGTAGGCTGATGACGATATTAGCTAGTAAATCGAGTATGCTGTCGTAAATCGAGCTTATTGTTTGTTTGTTTGGGGCATATATCAATCAACGGATTGCATTATCTGATTTTCTAATAGAAAGCTATTCACATGATCATCACAAGCACACACGGAGACACATCAAGCTATCCATTTCCAGTGTCACATGGTCTCGCTTTATATAAATATCCCGTACAACGAGACACCCGCTTATACTGGTTTTGTATGGCAAGAAAGTACAAAAAAAAATAACTATCAACAAATAGTCAACATCGTCGACGTTGCAGAAAAACTGATAGGTACCTGCGGGCTACGTGCCGTTCCGAAGCGCGTTTCACATGCACGATCCAGGTTAATACGACAAAATATTAAAATATTCTAGTCACATCGTTATTCCGACGTGTGATTTAGTCCACGAATAGGACTACCTCAATATTTTTCTTCGAAACGCTGCGAAAATACCTGTTTATCTCACTTGCCAATATGTAGGTCTCTTTTTGGATAATTCACAAACTCATTATTGTGTCGCACGAAAAGAATTTTTCACGCGTTCATCGGAATTGTTAATCGAAAGAGGACCTTCCTGTAAATTATCATTAATCATGGTCACCCTTACTTACGTGCTGTGTTTGCACGATGCATCAATTTACACAATTACTGTTAAAAGCTTCGCACACAGGTCATCATCATTCCCATGCCTTTATCCCAATTTGGTTAGGTTAGGTTTGGCGCAACTAGTCTTCTTCCATACTTCTCTAGTGCACATCATCTCAACAGTCACTTCCACCTCTTCTAGCCATATCATCCTTCACAAAGTCCATCCATCGTTTCTTTGGTCTTCCTCTACTCTTATAGCCATTTACATTCGTACTAAACATTTCGCACACATAGGTACTAGTTCATATTTACTGCATTATCACACGTCCGTTACGACGGATACAAATACAAAAGAGAATGCTCATGGAAGTATGGAATCCCGTACCATGCTGCATCAAAATCAAACCTTGTTTTTTATAGACTACACTGATCGTATTAACTCCTACAAAAAATATTTTTGAAAAAAAAAACCCGCGTTTCAGAGTTATTTTATAAAATCGAAACTAGCCTAAAAAGTAGGACTATTTTTTCGACGCTACCAACGACGTATTTTAACACACATACATTACATTATTGCTCTAAAAACAGCGTAATACACTAATATTAGTAAGAATTACGAGTTAAAGTAACATCCACAGTATGCTTGACTGAAACTCGATTTTATTTTAGACCTTTACATTGCCAATAGTCAGTCAGTACAGTAAAAATGTCAGATGCCACAGATAAGATAACTATAAACCATAGAGTATAGTAAGTGCTATAAACTAGTCGGGATTTAGGGATGTAATCGATAAATCAAAATCTTTAGGCTGAGAAAATCTATTTTGTTGCAAATAGCAATAAACCAAACTAAATCGATTTGGTGTACTGATCTTACTTAATTGTAATTAATTTTAGAGTCCGCTCGACAGACAAGGGTTTGTTCAATTGAAAGGGAACGTCATTTATATTCAGTTGAAACGGAACGTCATATAAAGGGAGTAAAACAATATTCATACTTTTAAACGCGAAAAGTATATTTCCAGTTCAAAAATCAAATCCCCGACGCGTAATGCCGTAAAAAAATATGAAACTAATTACTATAATATTTTGGTTTTGAGACTTTTTGGTACCAACTTTGGTCATTCTCTTTTGACAGAAACACCTGGAAACGATGCTCAAACACACATTTTTACCATAGATTTAAATCGTAGATTAACCATTCCGAACCAAGAAAATGTTCCCGTTTCAATTGTCCCGCTCACTCATACAGCACATCGAGGTAGTGCATCTTTACCTAACCCATTCGTTCCGCCTGCTGAAAATCTCCCGCCTGGACATGAGCTGCCATGGCTGACATGGAAGTCTCTGAATAGACTCCGGACCCAGGTTGGTCGCAGTAAGGAAAACCTGCTCAGGTGGGGATTCATTAATGACTCTGCCCTGGAGTGTAAATGTGGTGCTGTTCTACAAACGATGGGGCACTTAATATCGTGTCCTGCGTGTCCTGTTGTTTGTTCGCTACAGGAACTGATGGACGCTACTGAAAGCGCCAAACTAGTAGGTCAGTTTTGGGCTGATACAATTTAGATTGTCATCGATACGCTAAGAAGAAGAATACAGCACATCGTATCTTTTGTTCCATGCGGAATGTGAGAGTTTGCTCATCTCACTTTTTCGTGCGACCTAGGTAAGGTGAGGTACATCTATGATTTACATAACATAGCATGTTTAAATCCCATGTAACATAGGGGGCGAGCCTATTGCCATCAACCAGGCACAAATCCAGACTCCGTGGCTGGTACGGAGAAATTCCTGATGGATAAAACCAATAACACATAGGCCGACCCGGGAATCGAACCCAGGACCCAGGATTTACATCTAAGCATTTTACAAAATACGTCGATGCGACTTATACCTACAGGTATCGAAGCATTGTTCGAGGGTTGAGCTGAAGGCCCCCCACCCACTCCAATCTACATTTGCATCCATCAAATGGATCAGAGATAAAAAATTGCATTTGAATTTTTAGTTTTCCGTCGGTAGTTCGGCAAGTGCAAAGGTTGAAGGTTCGTACTGAATGGAACCTCGAAATAGAACATTAAAAGTAGTGTAGGTAGGTACCTTTATCTACGTGAACGTGGTGGATGGAAATAAAATGTAAAAACCGGCTAAGTGCGAGTCGGACTCGCGCACGAAGGGTTCCGTACCATTATCTATAAAAACGGCCCCCCTTATTTTTTTTTTTTTAATTTTTAGTATTTGTTGTTATAGCGGCAATAGTACATACATCACTTGTGAAAATTTCAGCTTTCTAGCTATCACGGTTTATGAGATACAGCCTGGAGACAGACAGACAGACAGCGAAGTCTTAGTAATAGGGTCCCGTTTTACCCTTTGGGTACGGAACCCTAAAAAGTGTCTAGTGTTACTTTAAGCTAATAAAAATTGTGTATATTTCATTGAACTGTAAAATAGACACAATTCTTGGTCTAATAAACCAGCTGGGCCTAGATTGGACCCTTCGCTCAACCATCTTGTTCGACATAATTTCTCGTTATTTTTAAAGCATAACCGTACGGAATAAGATACATTTTCTTCCTGGTGAAAATCAATCTAAATCTGATATTCTGACCATAATGTCTTTGATAGTATAAATGCGAATTTCATTCATAAAACTGAACGCGATTAACAAATCTTAACCACGTTCAAAAGCCGCCAGCGTCATAACTGCTATGGAATATGATACAGATAGCTTTGAACAAAGTTTAGATGTTCGGATCGCGTTTAACTTTATTAGTGAAATACGCTCTTAGTCAAATAAAAACAAAAGCTATAATCCAAAACTCCTAAAGTTAAAACCAATCCATTGTGCCAAACATCAAAATATTAAATTAAAGGTAGAATACAATATTGCCAATGTACTGGCTGAACCATTCCACCGCAGAGCAATGTTTGCTGAACCAAAGTTATTGTTCCGGTAACTTTATTTGCGGTTTCCTGAACGTTTTCAATAGAGGACAGTTCTACGTATTTCAATTTATTAATATTGTCGTGTAATGGTAGATTGGTATAGATTGATAATATTGGTACAGTTTCATTTCAAAGGCGAATTGTGATATTGTATTCAAATGTTACGTTGGATTCAATATAGAGCTTTTATTTGGTAAAATAATAATCAATTTCCTGATAGTAATATTGGTACAGTGCCAAAGGATGATTATGATATTGTATTCAACTGTTACATTGGATTCAAAATATAGATGATTTTAGTTGGTAATATTCAAATTAATTTCTACTAGTTTAATCAGATTCATTATACGTACACACAATTGCTTTGTATCCAAAAATAAATTGACGATGTTGGTTTCAACGATATCCTCATCACTAGATTCATTAGTTAAACGAACTAAGTAATTAAACGTACGAATTGGCTACAGAAACACATGCATACCTTTTCCCCAGAGGTAGGAAACCACAGAACGCCACCTGTATCCATCCATACATCTTTTTGTTTCATCCACGTTCAAACATCGGGTCGTTCAAGAACGCTGGCCGTGAGTCCTACGCTACTGACATTTTTGAAGAATATCACCAATACTGTATAACATAACGCCTCGTACTTCCCAAAGGATTAGGCAGTACCTAATTGCATCCATATTTCGCCAGTAATGTTTAAGTCCCTTGTAATAAGGGGTAAGCCATTATGCCCGAATCCCCAAAACCTAATGCTTCGCAGTAGCTTGTGACCGCTAGACCAACATGGCATAAACAATACCTACTTGCCACCAATATTTCACTATCGAAACAAACCGTCAATATTTCTCAACTTTCCCATAACATCCATTACCATTACCATTTATCATGCTATAGCAACATCCCGTCATTTGCATTCACAATTCACATATTACTGTAACACGCGAAACGAATAGAAATACTATACATTACAAGCAGGCTTATCAGTTTGAATGTATAATATCGCATTGTGAGCTGCGTTGTATTAATCCGACGACTATTGTTGCACAAGCAACCCACTCTGACTGTATATGGGTAGACATGGAGTAGAATGACAAATGGAGTGTTAAAGCGGGCGAAAGTGACGCTGCAACTAGTAGGCCCCGTTCACAGTCTCGGACATGCAAAGCGAGTTTTCATCGCAATCAATGTCCCAAGAAAACCGCGTGTAGCTAGTGGCCACAGGGTAACAGATCTAGAAGCAAAGGCTTAGCAGATAAACGTCTTTGAACCAAAATATAGCAAACTTCTCCAAATGTGCCACACCAAAACTGTGCATACTCATTAGTCACTCCATTTGTCTACTACTCCATGGGCAGTCAAGGAGTATTGTATGAATTCCTAATGCAGAGCACCTTATAGAGAAACAACGTGACATAGATTCGTATTGCAAAGCCGTGACTCATGTAGTGTGAAATGTTCGGAGCCAATTAATATTTGTTAATAGTTCTGTCCACGGTTGGAGCTTGAATTTTTGGATTGGAAATCGAATTCTTGACAAAATATGGCATAATATTGTGATAAAGACATAACATAACATGACGTGTATTTCCCTCGAAAGATTAGGCAAAGGCGACCTTAAGGATCAACAAATTGCCAGTTTTGTTTTTAATCCGGGCGATCCTATTGCCTATACAAACTCCGAGCTGATACTGAAATAAATCCTGATGGGAAAACCCAATAACACTTAGCCCGACCCGGGAAACGGACCCAAGACCGCATGTTCAGCAGGAGCACTCGCGAACATTAGACCAGAGAGAGGGAAATCTGTTGTCTAAACGATTCGAACATGTAAATACCTCACATTCAATGGGATGGCTGCAATCGAAAGGACTTATTCAAATCTTGTCACATTTACAATGCTACCTGCCTTGTGTAGGATTCATAAAGAAGATAGCATTAGTATTATGACCGCTGTTGAAATACGTTTCTGTGAATATAAACCACTGTCCATAAACGAAGGTTACGTTCTACAATCGGAGTGAGTGATGAATCAAATGACGTTCCGATAGATCGCCAATTTCTTGCACAAAAGATGAACAAAGTAGGGGTGATTTTTCGATAGACGATGTCATTTGCACTCGGAAAGAGCAAGATGACGGGTGTCTGTAGAGCTCATATTATTAAGGGCATTTATATACCCAGTAATATAGGACTCTTCAAGTTACTCTAATAAAAGCGACCGCTAACTGCAGGAGCCGGGCCAATTTTATAACAACCTGCAGCAACACGACTGGTTCCTTTTCAGCTCTATGAAAACGCTTCCATAGACGACATTACCGACCTATGTTGCGGAGGAGCTGAGACCGTAGACCCAGTAGTATCAGCCAGTAGTACACATGACGCCTGTAATCCGCGAAGGGTTAGGCAGATGTGTAACCTAATAGTACAGTACACCCACATTTCGCTAGTTATGTTTAAATCCCATGAGAAATACAACTGTCTTCGTCGTTGTGACGACGTATTCGGAATTAAAACAGCGGCGGCGTTGTCGCTTGCGGTTCTTGTCAGCTACAAAGCCGACGCTTGCGGTCTGCCGTCGCCTCGGTTATTGTCTAGAACCGTCTGACACAATGTATTTATTTATTATGCAACAACAACAATAATCCCCGAAAGTGTCACTTTCATTCATACACAAAGGAAGTGGATTATCAACATCGAATCGAAATCCAACGAAATATCTGAATGGAGTTTTACAAGCAAAGATAATAAAACAGCTGAGGTGAGGGTCGTAACAGAGATTAAAGAGATACGATATCGGAATTGATAGCTGAAGATGAATGGTGATATTAAGTATTTATCAGAGAACAGATAAGGGTAGAAGGTCGAGTAATATATGGTGGTATAGGTAAATAGACAATAAATAGACAGTTAAAGTAGTAGTAAAGGTTGGAACTGTGACGATTACTATGGTGTTCTGATTTGCGGAACGTAGTCAAGAGGCTACAAAATATATTTGAGATAAATCTAGACCAGTATAGAAGTCTCTAAATTCAGTAATGCATCCTGGCCCTCTCTGAAATTCACCTTTTCATCAGGTCATAAGAAGTTCTCGTGTAGCTAGTGGCAATAGCAATGGCGCCACACAATTTTGAATATCAACAAGGTGCTCCAAATTGTGGAAAGAATCTGGAAAGGCAGCAGAAAAAAAAACTGGCACAAGAAAATAGAGATCGACGAACAACTCAAGATGGTCGTTAATCAAATCAGAAAGAAAGGAGGAGACATACGTCCTCCTGGTACTTCTGCACATTTATCACAACACAATGGTCCAGATTAGGTCTAATCCATTCAGTTTACAAGGCGATAAAGCGTGAAGGTGAATGAACGTAAGGCCTGGAGCTTAATGGCGGACCGCGACGAACCGTAGCGTGTCGCAGAAACGCGTAACGATCGCTAATCGTCTTCGGCATTTGAGAAAAAAGATAAGAAATGTAAAGGTATTTTTGTACTTGGGAAAGAGAACTTTGTTTTTACAGCTATTAGGTTTTAGGTCAAGTCGGTATGCCGGTTATGCACAGCAGGTGGGATATTCACTTAATGCACGATCGTTAAAGCTTTTAAAACCGACTATAAAAGCAAGTACTACAGTCATGTTTTGCAGAACAGCGAAAGCTCTAGAAAAAGTGGCAGGTGCATAATAATAATTCACAAAATAAAGCCTGCAGCTGAAACTGTTGAAACCACTGCACACAACACGACATTCACAGACAAAGCACACGAACATGTGACACTTGTCACGGTACTGGGTACCAAGCCAGCAAGCCTACAGGTGCAAGACGAATGCCCTCAACACTACATTACCTGCATACCTTTTTTCTACCACTTAGTCACGCACGAATTGGCCCAGCAACCGATGTGTCATAGTATACCAAATCGCGGAGATAATCTGATCAGTTTCGGTGTGCCGTGTGAATATCCCAATCAAATCGGCTAAACGTGATTTTTAGTGAACGATTATACAAATTGAAGGAATGGCCGTGTTTCGCATGATCGGATCGGTCATGTCGTTCGTTCTGCTGCGTTGATTGTGTCTCCTAAGGCTTAGAATGCTTAGATTGGAGTTCGAAGATCGTCGTTTAACTCAATGGGGTTTTTAGGATATCTAAAAAGCACTTGATTCCTAGAATATTGCTTCGATTTTGAAAACGGTTGTTCGTTTTAGCAGATGAGAAAATTATCATTTGACTTGAATGATTTATCAGTATATTCAGAATTGTTTATTTGAGTGATTGACGCTTATCAATCATGGCGCTATAATATTTTACAATGTAATCTTATTATCGAGTTTTTCCAGAACGGGATTTCCCACAATACTCGTGAATGAATTTTAAGTAAAACAATTCACCCATTCATAGACGTTTTATCACAAAGGTCAGTCCGTTATCATTTTCACGATTACATAGGTAGGTATGTATTAAACATTGATTATAATAAGTAATAAGGTTTTTCCCTGACATTCTGGAGTTTTTATTTTGATGTTTCCAAAAAAAAAAAATGTTCAATAAACAACGCAAATAAGTGGGAAACATAAAATCCATAAGTTTACGAAAACCATTGAAAAGGGACAGTTGTCAAACACTTGACAATCGTCAATACGAATGTCGATGCCACATCGCACACTACGCGGGAATGCGAAGTGTTTTCCAAACAATGTTCTTCGTATCTGCTAATATTTTAGAGTTATGCTCGGTTTTGATGTTTGCTTTCCATGTTTTGCATTCAGCAGGGACTGTGGTAGGTACGAATAAAAACGATGTGTAATAGGACTATGAAAAAAACTAAACTTGTAGCTCAGTTCTGGGCAGACACAATTTAGATTGCCATCGACACGCTAAGAAGAAGTTAGGACTATGGAGAAAATCGATCAGATCAATTTTTTATCCAGTAGTCTCAAAAACTCAAACTCAAACTCAAAGCATTTATTTCAATTAGACCATTACAGGCACTTTTGAAAGTCAAAAACAAAAAAGCTAAGCTACAGTCACAGTCACAAGGCATAATAACTTGCGAAAGTACTGTAGTTGCACATTCCCAATCGTAGATCTCTATGGAGAAGAATGGGCAAGAAACTCCATGGACACTCTTTTTAATCAAAATATTGTTACAAAATCTTGGTTACATCATTCATGTTGAGTCTACTCTAAAAGGTCAAATTAAATTTGCTAGTGAAACTCCTAATGATAAAACCAAAAAGAAAAACACTAGCTTACTTAACATAACCCTGTATAAATATTTAAGAAAACGCAGGAACCAGCAAAGGAGACCAAGTTTCAACTAGAAGCCCTTAAAATATTCAAAACATCCCCAAATATCGCTAGAAACTAAGTTTGAAGGGGATGTTATGACGATAAGTGTGACCCCGTCAAGTTTCCATCCGTCCTTGGCTATGTGCCAAACGGTAACGAAAATACCGAGTTATGCAAAATTTTCAGGAGTTGCCTAATGTAAGTAGGGTAAGCTTAAAATGACCTGACAAGTTGGGTGCGTGGATTGAATAACTCAGTTTTTGGGTCTTCAATTAGTGAAAACTGAATGATTTGCATAATTACTGACAGGGGCTGAGTAGTATCATCTGTTTGCCAATTACACACATTGCAATTTATGAGCCCAACCTCAAAATATCTACGTTTTATCATTTGGACCATTTACAGGAACTTGAATTGTCAAGGAACCGGTCAGATAGCAAAACGTAACTCGTCACTATTTAGAAAAACGGGAAAAAAAACTCCATGGGTGAAAGTTTGTAGGTATTAAAAAATCCTGGGCCCATAGATAAAATCCATGTCAAAGGATGTAATTATGGATGCTCCTTCAGCGGTAAGTTAGTTTAATGTGTGTGTCACTGAGAGGTCTATGTTTGGTCCAAAGATAAGTTTTTATTCATTTGGAATAAATAATGGTCTATAGTTGATTGAGCAATATTGCTATAAGATGACCAAGTATATAATTAGGTAACTATGTTAAAAATGACTAATCAGAATCATCATCGTCTCAGCCGAAAAACGTACCAGCTGGACACGGATGAACCTCCCTCAATCGACGCCATATCGACCGGTTCTGTTCTTTTTACAACTAACAAAATCCACATTAATTTCACTCCATTAGAAAAAAATAAGGAAAGAAAAACGATAGAAGTCCATAAAATATCATCGCACAAAAAGCCCTACAAATGATAAAGAAATATTTCGACCATTGTCTTAGGGATGCTTTCAATATTTTTTATTCCAATATTCCCGAGCGTTTTGACCCAGTTCGGGGAAGCATCAAAAGAACATGAAAATACATAAAAATATTGGAGGAAAACTACAGGAAAACGGGTCGCTACACAGAATCATGCAAAGGTTTTTGCTTATTGGTATTTGGGGACAGGACCACAAATTGATATTGCGTCGGTATTGACAGCTCCCCAATTCTATTAGGTTAAGGATAAGGAAAGCATTAACAGGTTGTCATCACGTATTTGTCCATTGATCGACGTCTATTAGATTAAGAACTTATGGTTGATGGACATAATAGAAGGATTGATATAATAATTGGTTCAAAAATACTGAATTTGAGACTGCAAAGTGGACTGAAGAAAATAAACCTGAAGAAGCAAAATCCATATATCCTACAACCTAACAACAGTTGAAACAGTCCAAAACATAATCCTAAAGTTCTCACATCAAATTCCAGCACCATATCATTGAAATTCAGATTAATCAGGCCACGTCGGAGCGAATGTAAGGTATTAATCTACACAAGACGAAGTTACGCAAGTCAGATAATGTATTCCGCATTAGCATACTACATGAAATGCACTGAAGTATTGCATATCACGTGCTTCAGTCAGTGTGCCTTATTCTGCATATAGGGCAAGTTTGCTTGGAGAGAATATTATGAATGAAGGGTGGTGTTCCGTTCTGAAAAGAGGTCTTAACTTCAGAACTTCATAAGCGTTGTAATATCTATCTACTTTTACATTTCTATCTACTTGGTAACTTAGTAACAGTCATCATTTATACGGCCTTGTGTTCTTAGGTACTTAATGACAATGGTATTGGTACCGATCTGCTTCAATTTATGAGCTATTTAATTATCTCTCTGTTCAGTGCCTGTTATTTAGCCTGTATTTTGAACATGGTTTTTTTATCAGACATACTAACTAATATATCTATCTGATATAAATCCAGATAGATGCGAGTTAAAAGATTTCAGAAATCCAAGCTCCAGGAGAGTGTTGCCCTCGAGAAAAAACCAATCAGAGACGCTAACGACATTTCTTTTCCACGTCCAATTGACTTAAGGATACACAAAAACCTAATAACGTGTCCAGAACTTCCACTTTGAGGGTCTTAAGTGTAAATCCAACACCAGAATACAGCGCCTGACCCACTTTCCCAACTATCGAGTGACTTTACTCCGAGCCTTTTGAATTTCTAGAATAAATTTTTAGCCGTTACGTCTGAGATTTCCTTGGGTGGGAATAAGACTGAGAAAGTTTCCATTCAAGCTGGAATTGGGGTTGTACCTTTGAATTTAAATTGCTGTGGAGGATTTTAGGGTTCCTTGATTGGTTGAGAAAAGGGTTTTTAATCAAATGAAGGTAGTTTTGAAACTGTCATTGATGAAGCTTGTAAAACTTCTAGCCGGATGGAAAATTGTTGGATGGTTGCAAATATACCGAATATTCCATAAACTGGGAACTGAGGTACTGATTATTACCTACTTCGTATTATTCTATTCGAACAGTTAGCTTGTGATATAACTTCCCTTTTGCGGTGTCCAGTCATGCAGCACAATCAGGAGTTACTGATGGAAACATAACGCTAAGGAGAAGTAATGTCTCCTTTCTTAAGCAACAGGCTCCCCCATTTTTACCCGACTACGGCGAAGCCAAAAGGAAGGGTTATGATTTTAGCAGTCTATGTACGTATGTATTTACGTATGTTCCTCCTTAGCGCCTAAACTATTCATCCGATTTTGATGAATAAGGTGTCAATCGATTCGTTATTATGGCCCGGGTAACATAGGCTACATTTTAACAGACTTCAACAATAGGAGGAATAGATTTTACCTTATAAACCCTGAATTTAAAAAGAGCGTGATGTTTCAGTAGTCGGGTTTTTTAGTTGTATTATACCACACAATTTCTTGTTTATTTTATAAAACCACTACACAACAAGTTACATTCAGCTATTAACTCACACCTTGCATAACTATCATACTTGAAAGACCTTGTTACCCTAACAAGAATATTCTCAGTTAACAACAATAAAAATAAAACGGCACACAAATTGGTTGTCTAATTAATTGCAGTGTCAGCTGCTTTAGCGGAGAAGTGGGTCAGACCGTCTAATCTGCGGCACGGTGTCGCTTAGTTGGAAGACACCCGACACTGATGAAAGGGCTGAGAAGCATCGGTTGTTTTGGGTTAATATTATCGGGAAGTATGTGGCTGTTTCGACAGTTTGACGTGAATAACTATTAAGTTACTGGCACGTAGCACCATCTTGAACCATTTTTTTTTAATAGGAAGCCTCGCTACTTCTGCCGTTTAGTTTGTAAGCCCTGGCTGGGGGCCTTAAAGTAATTTTTGGCCACCACAGGATTGTCAATTTAAGCAGCTTCAACCTTAGAGAGTTGTTGCGCTGCGAGAGGCCATTCAAAAAAAAAAAAAACTTCTGCCGTGATACTGTTGGGACACGAGAAAGGACTGCTGATCACGAGTTCATGGGATTCTAGGTTTTTCCATCAGGAATTTTTCAGTAGAAGCCACGGAGTCTGGATTTATGCCCGGTTAATGGCAATAGGCATGCCCCCTTATCACATGGGGCTTAAATGTGACTCGCGCGAAATGTGATTGTACTATTAGGTACACCTCTGCCTAACCCTTCGGGGATTATAAGCGTGGTGTTATTTTATGTTTACTAGGAAGCCTGGCTATCTAATTAACTGCAGTATCAGCTTCTTGAGTGGAGAAGTGGGTCGGAACGTCTAATATGCGGCACGGTGTCGCTTAGTTGGGAGATACCAGACACTGATGAAAATCGAAGGTACTGCGACAGGGGTGTGTCTTGGGAAGTATTGTTAAGGAACTGCAATGATTTAGGGGCCAGATAAGTGAGATAGATGTTTTGGCAGCATGATGCGTTTACGGTTTTTAAAAAATCGACCGGACTAAGAGACAACGAACTTTTTGCGTTTTATGAAAACCATCCTTGAATCTTTTTTTTTTCTATTTCTGTTATGGAAATTGCATGACTGGCTAGCTAATTAACAGCAGTGACAGCTTCTTGAGTGGGGAAGTGCGCCAGAGCGTCTAATCTGCGGCAAGGTGTCGCTTAGTTAAAAGACGCCCGACACTGATGGAAAAACGGCACTGATTGAAGAATTGGGTCTTTTTTTCCCTCCGGAGCAACTGGTGGGCCTACTCTTGACCTCAATCTAGTCCTGAGGACGACGATGGAACGAGCTAATCCAAAAGAAGCCTACTAACTCGCGACTTAAATAGATTGGGGTCATATGTAGGTACTTGGGAACACCGACGAAGGCAGGGAATTCCACTCCTTGGCTGTGCGCATAATAAACGATGTAGCAAAGCGCTTCGTGCGAATGTGTGGTCTTGGGTAGTATCGATAAGGAAGTGCAATTGTTTTGGGTTTCAGTAATCGAAAGTTTTGTGGGGGTTTTGGCAGTTTGATGCGAATTATCGATAAGGAAAGAGGACTTTTTGTCTTCCTATAAACCATCTTGAAACTGGCAACATTTTTGGGAAATGGAAGACCACTGAATCTATTTTCCAAAATTAACAACTCTTACCATACTCGTTTCTAAAAACACTTATTCCAGAATGATACACGAATGCACGGCGATTTACGACTCGAGTGCCATAAAAGAAGTAAAATTATCAAAAAGCAGCATTTTCATAAGCTGAAAACACGAAGAAGCAACCACTATCTCTAAAATATCGGGTGTCGCACTACAAGAAGCGACGAAGTGGGTAAAAAGGGCTAATATACTGAAAGGTGTCTTTTCAGAAAGACTACACTTTGATGGTAGAAGGGAAATCAACGCACAAACGGTTACCACGTTCCAATTTGTCAGCGATAATTTGAAAACAAAAAAACAACTGTTTCCTACAAAGGTGTAATTTTTGTTTTAAATTGCCAATGAAAAATTTTTATGTGGGGAATAATTTACTGAATGAAACGAATACCACGTAGTATTCGTTTGCGCGTGGATGTCCCTACCACCCTGTAGAGATATTTCAAATAAGCGTAACTATACAATTTTCTAATGAACTTGGAGATCCCGTACCTAAACTTAATAGGGGCGAAATAGCCGTTGCTGCGAAGTTTGTTCCGGCGCTTCTTAACCCCATCTAAAACGCTAGGAAGAAACGCAGGGCGAGCTTTCAGGGAGGCTGTATAATGTAATTTTGACGTTTAAATGTGTGCAGATTCACAGTTCAACTTGAAACAGTACAAAAATCCACTAAGTACTTAGACTTCAAATTGTCATATCGCTCACACATGCAATTAAGCTACCCTGGGGGACCCCTCATCTCTCAGAGAAGCTCACAACAGTGGCGAAGGTTCCATACAACTCGATTCCTATCGGCTTCCCTTTGAAAACTGGCAGTCACTATTCCATAGACAAATAATATAATCACATGAAAGAATTGTACTCCGGCTTACCTCTTACAAAATTGATCCTTCGTTACTGGCTCACAATAATCTCCAACGAATCCTAACAGATGTAGAAGACAAAACAGTCACATTTCAAAGAACATTAAACCGAGTTGCAATCACGTCTGACGTCGCAGCAGTGTGAAGCAGGATCAGATTCTAAAACGCTATCGCACTTCAAGACGGTACGAAATGGGTCAACAGGTCTAATGTTGTACACCGTGTCTTTAGACATCTGACACGGGCACAAAGAGGGTTGGGACATGTCGATAAATGTTTATTACGATAGGGGTCCATTACGAGGTGGATTTAACCAAGAAAATAGTCTAAAAATGTTTCTTTCCTCAGTGATGTTGTGCAATTTGGGATGTTAGTCCCATGTCAGGCAATTTGTTTTAAAAGCCACCCAATTCTGAAAGCCTGTTCAAGTATGGCTAATTATTATGTGTTGGATCAAAATACGACAGCCAATCATCATTAATTTGGCATGAGGCTTGACAATTTATTAAATACCTTTCCGAAACTGGAAATGACGAGGAAAATTGATCAGAATTGAAATATTCATTCCATCAAATTGATACTTGATTATTATTCAACATATTTTATTCATTTTACTCGTGTTACTACCTTTGTTCCATTCAATTTAGACGTGATTTTCATACTAAATGAGACAAATGTACGCTTTACGGATGTACATGGAATTTATTAAGTAAATTGCATCTCTACACGTTGCCTTTACTGTTTTGCATGATTTTCCACATGAATGAAGCAAGATTATTACTATGACTATACTTCTGACAAAGAAAATTGTCGTGTCTTAACGTTTCACGATGTATTGAGATAGGTATTCAAAGTTATGGATTGCGTGACTAGCTAAAGGAATTGAGCATGCATGAAATGCAAAATTCATTGCTTCATTTGTTTGAAAAATTGGTTTGTTGACAACTACATAAACGCATGTAGCTATAGGTATCTACACGGATCTCGGATATTTGGACTTACGTTGCTGTTTTGTTTTTCGAAATAGATTCACAAATGTTCACCTACAGCGACTTTTGGTTAACGTCATTTGCGCGACAATAGATCCTTGGCATCATCATCTGCCTAGACGTTTCCCCAACTATGTTGTAGTCGGCTTCCAGTCTCACCAGATGTAGCTCATGTAGGTGAATACCAGTATTTTACATGGAAACAAAAAACCTTGTATCACTGTAAAAATGAAAGCGCTTGTCATGAAGGGAACTAACAAGGTACTTGAGGACTAAGGTACTGGAGAACTTCCAAATGGAATTAACAAAACAATAGTTTTGATGACTACAGAATCATCATAAACTATAAATAACGATAGTGCAGTTCGGTTTCAAAAGCTTTCAATTCTCTAAATATTCTTGAAGGAAATTCATCGCCTCTTGACGGGGAATCTCTATCTCTATGGCATTAAGTCCGCCTCTGTGCTTGAAGTGAATAAATAAATCTCGTTTAAAAGGTTAGTAGACCAAAAGTAAACGAGGATAATGCTTTGGGTAATGTGGTTGTTGCAGTCAGTAGCCAAAAGGATAAACGCAATTTGGATTAGGTTAACGACTTGTTTGTTTAACATTATTTACAACTTCAGTAAATAAAGGACAAAGTAATATTTTAACCGTTCTAAAGTATGTACTTAGAAAAAATTGTCTGGACATACAGGATGAAAGGGACACCTCCGCTAAAACCGTTACCACATATTCATAGAACATTTTACATGGAAATTATTCGTCGGTTATTAAAAAAAAACTGTTGCTGTTTGCTACAAATCTGCAATACCTACCCGGTCAAAATGTATGGAACATCTGATCTTTTTGTTTAATCACCGAAATTTTTAGAATTAGATTATTAGTTCCGGAGATTACCTTTTACCTCTTTATAATATTAGTATAGATAAAAAAAAAATCTATGTGGCCCGTTCAGAGTGATGTACTGAATACATGGTAACCGTTTTAGCGTCGGTGTCCCTTCCACCCTGTATAGTTTAGAGTACCGACCTCCATTTGTAAAAATATTTAGGGAAATACCAACTCGTAAGTAATTATTGTATTAATGTAACATAACATCACGCCTGTAATCCCCGAAGGATTTGGCAGAGGTGTACCTATTAGTACACCCACATTTCGCTAGTTATGTTTTAAGGACCATGAATAGGGAGCGAGCCTATTGCCATCACCGGCCACAAATATAGACTCCGTGGCTGCTACTGAGAGATTCTTGATGGAAAAACCCAATAACACTTTGCCCGACCCGGAAATCGACCCAGGACCACAGGAGCCGCGCTTGCGACCACTCGAACAGCGAGGCAGTTGCATTTATATGTTGATACTAAAACCGTTTACGAGAACAACGATAACCCAACTTAGGTACTTCAAAGTTAAATGTCTATAAACATTACAATTCAAGAAATCTCACGATAGAATTACTCATCGTGTGAATTCACAGCAACTACAACTTCCTTATGACTTCTAACTACAATTACAGCTTATATAACAGTAGGTAATCAATTTTATTTCTTAACTAAACACAGAAAAAATATATCACAGAAGTTGCTTTCCAATGTTTCTAAGGATATATAATAAACTACCAAAATCATATGAGGAACTGCAAAGAAACTGATTTAAAACGGCATTATTCGGATGGCTTATAGATAAATCATATTATAGATTCACGTTGACATTTACCTATTTATAATTTATTGAAAAAAAAATATTATTTTAACATACCAATTATATTAGATTCACTTATTATATTAATGTATTCTTTAATTTTTCATGCCAGTTTTAGCGAATTGTGTGAGCAACTGTAATTAAACTCGACCATCTATAATGTACTTCAATTGTAGCAAATAAAATTAATTGAATTTTAAAAACTAATTAAAGCTAAGAAACCGTATAAACTGCAAAACAACAAAACTAATTAAATTGAACATTTCCTCTTGGAACTTTATCGATATATTTGAAAGTTCAGGCACAACTCTACTTTGTAATGGATGAGGTAGGACCTTTGGAATAACCTAGTGTTAGTAGTGATATTGCACTTATGTTCTTAGTATTTATTAATGGAAGAGGAAGATTTTTCGGTGAATGAAAACATCGTGAGGAAACCAGCATGCCTGAAGGATATTTATCGACGGCATGTAAAGCCAAGTCAGAGGCTCAGGGGCGGCATAAAAACTCTGACACCAGGTTAGGCACTAACCACACGATAAAGAAGAAAGGTATAGTTATAGCACTTCTTAATTAATGGTGTCTTAAGGAATATACCTTTGGAAACACTGTTTATAAAGGACGCTTTCTCTTGAAAATATGAAGAAAGGAAATACACTTATGTAGCACTTAAAAGGCGCTTTGACTTCCATTATCAACCACTTTGTCCTGTGTAGAAAATACAAGAAGAACAATTTACGACACTTTATGGAATTTGATTTCTACAAGTTTTTATTTTGACTTGCAATGTTTGTATGCACATTTGTTTATGTCAAATCTTGCAACTGAATTTTAAAACAGATGTTCCCAACCCATTGAGCTGAAATTTTGCATACACGTTTAGTTTGGATGACAATGCATGATAAGGTTGAAGAGCGCATTCTCTACAATTCTTATTAATTACAGTCATATATCACATAGTACCCAGTACTAACTGGGTTGTGGAGGTCAGATAGGCAGTCGTTCCATGTAAAATACTGGTATTCAGCTGCATCCGGTTACACTGGAAGCCGACTCCAACAGAGTTGGGAAAAGGCTAGGCAGATGATGATGATGATGACTATCGCACAGTATAATAGTTTCTGTCAAAACCTACCAACAACTCAATAAGGAGCTTCTGTGCCTCCTTTATAGAAGAGGTCTTTAACAGAGGTCCAGAGGGTATTCCGATCACTATAAATCTCCGGAAATAGACGGCAAAAAAGGATTACACCGAACTTTAGATCCTGCGTTACCTCGCCTTTGTCAAGCCTTGATGTATTAAATCTAGCTTAGGGTCCTTGCCCATCGCACTTTGCAGCGATGCAAACGCAAATAAGCGATACAGTCGCGATGTTGTCGCTGGCTGAGTACTTTCCCCTTAGTAACCATGATTCTGTAGTTCAGCCGCGATGCACAGGCAATAGTCTTTATCCATACACAAATGCCTGTGAACTCTACAGTTGTAAGATCATCATAATCATCATCATCAACATCATAGTTGGGCTGGCAGTTGTAAGATATTTTTTTTATTCTTTATGTCAATAAAATATTTTTATTTCTTTATATACTCCGTCGAAACAAAAGTCATGAGTTTGCATCGCATCTAATGCGCGTTGCAAATGAAACTAACGCGCCAGAACATCGATGATGTCGCGCGTTTACGGAATGCGCGACATCATCGGTGTTCTGGCGCATCGTTACAAAGTCGCCGTGAGCGAAGAGCCTTAAACACCTACAAGAACCAACATTGTACATAAAATAAGTGTAAGCTAAGCTAGTATATAGGTTAACCTAAGTGTTCACCCACACAATCACAGCAAGAGTTCTCTTTAACAACATTCTCGCATCACTCCATCGATGAAGTAATAAAACCACATACTAAAAATATCTGTCATAAAATCAACTGGGGCGGGCTTGATTTTGTCACATTTTATTGCGTTATTCAGGAGACAAAGACAGAAGATCTATTCTCTCTATATTTTAATCAGCTGAAATGTGGCCGCTTTAATCCTTACGTAAGTTAAGATATTTTTTTGAAAGGCGTAGCAGAAAAAATATCTGAATTACCATAATAAGTGGGAAAGATTCTCTCATCGCGTGGGTATCAGACAAAGAAACAAGGCAGATGAGCGGAACTAAAACTTCTATGACTATGAACTAAAATGAACTCATCATCATCATTCTCCTTGGCCGAGAAACACATCTTGGATGTTCAGACTTGCATTTCTCGCAAGGAACGTTATTGCAACCGATTTTTTCTGTTATAATTATGCGGTCGAAAGTTTGCGACAATGTCGGTATCTATGTCGAGACTGCCGGCCCTGTTCTTATTTTAATTTATTTGGGGTTGGCGCAACATGTCTTCGTCGTCCATACTTCTCTATTACACGTCATCTCACTAGTCACCACCTTTCTGACCATATCACCCATCACATAGTCCATGCATCGTTTCTTTGGTCTTCATCTACTCTTATAGCCATTCACATTCAAAAATATGAACTAAAATTAACTGAAAAAGAGAAATATCTTAAGGATCAGTCATTGTAGGGGACGTGGCAGAGACCACAGGAAGCGTAGATGTCAACTGTCTATAACGAAGACCAGCTCAACAAATGTGCATGTCCTCATTTCTACTCTTGTGCCAGTACATCGCCCGTTCACATAAGTAAGCCTTTTCTTCTATTTACACAGTGTAACACACACAAACCAAGGTTGCGTAGGTTTTATTCACAAAGGAAAACATGTGTAATGTCTTCGCAAATTTCCTCCATGTTACCTACCACTTAATTAGATGAAAATGTATCGCAATTTATGGTTATATCTTCCTTAGCTTGGGGCGTGGATGGCTAAGTATAGGCACTCCTAGCTTTATGGATCGTTTAAGGTAATTAGAGGTTCGTTTATGGTAATTTTGTGTGGGTATTAAGTTGCTGAAGAGACAGTGGCAGAAAAGTAGACAGGTGATTGGTGTGGAGATAAGACACAATTTACGCAACTTTGTACACAGTTGGGTTTTTTTTAAGTGAGGCATGTATAAATGTTTGAGGGCAAAACGAACTAAAATCTTTTCCTTAGTAACTATTGAATATACGGAAAAAGCCAAAAACCGCATGTGGGGGACAGATAATGTTCTAAAAATCGTGAAAATTATTGTCTCTGGCTAGATTTGACATGAACAGAGCCAACATAGACTTCTATAATCCTCAAAATGAGTTTCTCTTAATGTCAGACAAACCATAAAGGCAACAGAGAAGAAGCACTTCCCAAAAGCAACAACACAATATTAACCAAATTTAGTAAAAAAATGCGGACCTGTATTTTTTAAAACCAACTCTCCATTAAAATGTAAATGGTGCATACATGCCTCGTTTGGCTTGGCGCCATTCTCATGAAAGCCGATATCGACAAGTACATCGACATTGCACTTTTATCTCTAAGTCCATTCAATAAAACACAAAGTGCTCAACTTAATCTCGATTCTTGTCCACTTACTTTGTTGCAAAACTGTTTTGAAAGTATTTGTGCATTAAAAAAATGTTGTGTCGAGGACTTGGTAGTGGCAGGTTCTTATTTAGCTTTTGGAGTGAGCCTTAGAATATTGAACGGTAATAAGGCTGGGAAACTTGAGAGCCTGAGTGAAGTATGAAAACTGGGGATCACATAAACATTTATTATAATTTAATCTGTATTGTTCGGTAAATTTTCACTGTTTATCTACAGCACAGATAAAAATGAAATTTGACAGTTCGGTGTGACTGAAAAAATGGCAATATTCTTTATAAAAATAATTAAACACTGACAATATTTATGACGCTTTCGTTTCGAATTTAATGACCTTATCATCGGTAACCTGCATTACAAACGCAGTACACTATATAGGCACCTGGCTATAGCAGCTTACCTACCTTACGTTTGAGTAGGTCACAGGAAATATTGTGAAAGTGCTTCATAATTATGAAAATATATCAAATATCAGTACAAAGAGGTTGTAGGTAGCAGTGAGTAGACCTGTGTTTCTCAGAAGCTTTCTGCCATGATGAAATTAGCCACATGGATTTAAAATGGCATATTAATTGGGAAGACACTTCGAGTGAAAAAGAAAAATCAATAATCTACTTAAGTGTCTTAATAAGAGGACATCTCTCGGATTTGAAAAATCTAATTGACCTTTTCTGCCATTATGTTTAAGAATTAAAGATTCTGCCCACTACATCGTACGATACCATGACCGTCCTATGAACGTATCAGGCAAAAAAATATTCGTTGTATTGAAAAGTATAAGAGTATGCCCGCTAGATCGTCCTGTCGCCGCAACTGTGACGGAACAGTCAAGTGGATTATCTTAAAGGAGTTTTCCCACTACACCGTAACGTACCATAATAATAATAAATCGTTTCTTTATAAAATGACCGTGCTATGCATGTATCGGGCACGGAAAGAAACATGACACGGACTACTATGCTCATTAGAACGTGTCACACCCGTTTATAACGCTAGAACGTTCATCATACGCGGCTAAACTCTATATTCTTTGTATTGAAAATTATGATACTGCTAGTCGGGGAGTTTCTGCATTCAATTTTGTATGTGCTTCTCAGCTTCCCTGACAAAATCTTCTCCGGAGTTCTATATCCTTTCCTTAGCCTACAGTATCTTTTCTATTAGGTTCTATAGTATATTGAACGTTTGAAGTTGAAACGGTGTTATGAAGATCATACATACCTAACACGCTCGTGACAATAATGGCCCGTCAGTTTTTGATATAGGTCATGAGTTCTGGTTGGGCACCTTAAGTGACCCAAATTAATTTATTTAATATTTATTTCTGCTAAACCTAAGTATTGTAATTCATTTAACAAATAATTCATTCGTTCCAAATGGTTTCTTTAAGTTAGTATCTGAAGCTATTTGGCTTGCGCGCCATAAAGATCGTGCTCGTGGATTAGCTAAACCTGGCGACACTAGCGCCGTAGTTTTGGCTACGACTCACCGAGTGCCGACCAATGATATTCATTCCGAACTTTTTTTAAAACCACGGTGCGTCTTCTCGCGTATTTTTTGGCGAAATTCGTTTTTTCTCCGTGATGGACAATTTAAAGGTTTCAAGAAACTCATTATAAACACCCTGCAGTGACCTGACAATCTGTGTTCTTGTGAAAGTGCTTCACGGTGTGAGCTGAGGGCAGAAGCTGGTGCGAGGCGTTCCTGAGCTGGTCTGAAGGTTAGTGGTCTCGAAGTACCTATATTCCAGGTGTTAATTCCCCCAAAGCGTGGATCAACCGATCAGCTATATTGCCAAAATCCCTTCAACCATAACAACAAATAAAAATAACGACAGAGTAAAAAACAAACAGTTTAACCGGCACATTTTATACAACAGACCGGGCTAAAGCCTTTCGCAATGAATGAATTAACAGCCACACATCCACAGTTGTGTATCCCACATTAAGCTTGTATACAATGGTATCGATCGTTTTGTATACGGAAATGCTGTTTGAATCTTTTAGTTGACACTGTTCTTTAAAATAAGAGTAGAAGAAGACCAAAGAAACGATGCATGGACTGTGTGATGGATGATATGGCACGAAAGGAGGTGTCTGATGAGATGACGAGTAATTGAGAAGTATGGAAGAAGAAAACATGTCACGCCGACCCCAAATGAATTGGGTTAAGGGCAAGAAAATAATGATGATGTTCTTTGAAATATAGAAACCTATTTTGGCAATTGTATAGTTTTCATTTTGTATACAGATTAGAATCTTGAAAGCCAGATTAAATTGACTATATTGGAACAGAACCCACCAAAAGCCATGGCAACGGTATGCTTGTCACTCACAACGGACAGTGAATAAGTGTCAACCCACCTCTATCGGAAAATGTCATGATGTTATCGATAAACAAGACATGTATGAATTTCCGGATACTGTCAAACCCGTCAGAATAGTAAAACCTCCCACACTGATTTGATTTTGTCATGCCGAGAATGTTACAGAAGGTTCGCTCTATTTATATGAGAACACGAACGTCCAAGAATGTATGTAAGGATAAGGAGCGTAGCAGGTGGCCTTCTGTGGTTTCTTCCTATCAGAAGAAAAATTTCAACTGCTGGTCATGAGTGTCTCCCAAGCAACACCATGTGGTGTTAAAGATAATTTTATTTCTCAAAACATCAGTATACATGCAAATTAAGCATGTAGGATGACACAATATGGGCTGCGGGACTGTTCGAAAGAGATACCGCGGCCTTGGAACACAAAAGGCAAAATAAGGAACGTGGATGAGTTTTAGTCAGTAAAAGTCTGACACTCCCTTCCGCTCCGCCCAGAGCGGGAGGGGTCATTTGATGATTTCCCATCCGAAAAAAATTACATAATATTAATATTTCGTACGTACAAGTTTCAGCCGTAAAGCGTACGTAAAAATAAAAATTACAAAATAAAAAATAAATTACTAAAGGCACTTCAATCCAAGTAGGTCAGTAATAAACATTGATAGTCAGTAAAATGTTGTTGTTGGTGTTGCTTGTCAAAATTAACCTACTAAAATCCTTACCAGTGGCGAAGCGTCAAATTTTAGGTTTTTTCGTCATGTGTTTTGGGGTCGCTGATAACAAAATCGAACGGTGGTAACGAAAAACTTTTTTTTTTCGGTTTTCCTTTACACTAATTTGACGCTTCGCCACTGGTAAGAATTGTAGCAGGTGGCGTTCTGTGGTTTCTTCCTATCAGCTGACAACTGCTGCTCATGAGTCTTCCCCAAGCAACACCACACTTCCTGAGACCATTAGGTACCTACGTAACATCTCGGCGCTTCACCTTGCGAAGCGTCTGTTTGGGTTCACATTTTCCCAAAGCTTGTCTTACTGCCTTTTTGTATGCTTTGGTTTTACGACACACGCAATAAGGTTAACCAGTAGCGATAACAAAACAAAAGGTGGGAAAACATTAGTTTACGAACGCGTTAACTCGGCCTGAATTTTAACAGATTGTCGCAATAGCAATTAACTGGCGTTTTAATCCGTCAAATGGTTACGGAAGCCCGTACCTATCTACTTCTGAATTCTGATAACACTAGTAGTATTTTAACTTGGCTTTTTGTACAGTTGCACGATTCGTATATTGAGATAATGAGAAACGTGCTGAAGTGACTCTTTTAAATTGTTATTTATGTTATGGACACACAGTAAAATACAAAGTGAAACAAAAACTTACATTAATTACTATTTATAGGCTTGCGTCGCGTTTGATTACTATCTCATCTAATGGTAGGCGGTAGTATTGCTACGTCTAGTCTATGTTAACACGTATTCAGTACATCATTAAAAAAAACAGCTGTTTTCTACAAAACTGCAATACCAACACGGTCGAAATGTATGGAGCAGCTGATTAAAAAAAAATACCGATAAAAAAATCTATGTAGGTGGTATTTAGAATGTACTGAATACGTGGTAACCGTTTTAGCGTCAGTGTCCCATAATCCCGACACCGACGCGAAAACGCTGCTCCATACATTTCGACCATGTAGGTATTGCAGATAAGTAGGAAACAGCTGAATTTTCTTTTTAATAACCGATGAATAATTTCTATAATTTCTCAGAATGATGTACTGAATACGTGGTAACTTTTTTCGCGTCGGTGTCCCTTCCACCCTGTATGTTAAATCGGGCCATTTTACCAGTACCACAAAGAATGAATCTTAAAGGGACCAAACCACCAAAATGTTTTTGATTTAACTTTTTAATTAATTATTATAATACCATGATATTGCTGGAAACCCAAAATAATTACTAGAACAAAGGGTTGTCGAAACAAAAACTCACCGGTACTCGAACACAATACCCGCGGGGTAGCAGAATGTGAAATTCATGAATTACCTAAAACAAAAACGTGAGCATAAAATATTTCTCTACACGTGGATGACGGAAAGTTACACACAAAGTACATAACATAAATACATTTACAAGAGGGATTTCCCATATTTAAGGCAGGAATTTAGCATTTATCAAGAGGAGCCAAAATTACTCATGTAATGATAATGTTCGAATTTGATTCGTTATAATAAGGACGTCTATGTGTCTCTTCAGTAAGATTATCGTCCTAAAATAAAAAGAAACAGTCTTTTTTTTTAGAGATACGTTTATAATCAGCATGCATTGCCTTTTGCGTCATTTATTTATTTATATATGTATATATACATACAAATACTTAACAAGACAAAATTATAGAATATAATAGAATAGAATATTTATTTATTGTAAAACATATAACATTTATTATTTATTTATCTTTGGCGAACAAAATCTTTCCAAAAAGTTAAAATAATTAATAAATATTTCATTATGTGACTCGTTGGTCTAGTGGTGAGACTGCTGAGCATTTTGCCCGACCTGGGTGCTTCGATTCCCAGGTCGGGCAAAATGTTATTTAGTTTTTTCTGCAGAAATTTCTCATTAGCAACCACGGAGTCTGGATTTGTGCCCGATTGGTGGCAATAGGCTCGCCCCTTATTACATGGGACTTAAACATAACTAGCGAAACGTGGAAGTACTGTTAGGTTAGGTTAGCCACCACTGCCTGTACCTTCGGGGATTTCAGGCGTGATGTTATGTTATTTCAATGTGTCCACGCCAGCCTGCAGCAATAGCACAGCCGGCATGTATTACATGTAGTTAATTTGTAGTCTGTAATCAACGTTGCGGTAAGACGTGGTACACTGATTCTGACCATGAATTTGTGCTAGGCCAACTATACATCTACAGCTGTTGGCCAATCGAAACGGAGACGAAATGTGGTACCTATACATAGAAAGTGGAAGGGACACCGACGCTAAAACCGTTACATTCAGTTGCATTGAGTACATAATTCTGAACCCCCACATAGAAATTTTTCATCGTTAATTAGTTTTTTGATCAGCTGCACATACATTTTGACGGTGTAGGTATTGTAGTTTTGTAGGAAACAACAGTTTTTTTTTAATAACCGACAAAAAAAAAATTCTCTGTGCCACCCCACACAGAAAATTTTTTCGTCGATTCCGAATGATGTACTGAATACGTGGTAACCGTTTTAGCGTTGGTGTCCCTTCCACCCTGTATACTTACACACATACATAAAACTACTTTACTTTTACCCATGGGGCAGAAACGACAGAACACCATCTGCTACAGTCCTTACATACTCTTTTCGCCTCTTCCACGTTCATACATCTAGTCGTACACGCAATACGCATGCCGCCGCCGGTAGCAAGTACTACGCACCTGACCTTTCTGAAGAACCACACCAATAAAGTCAGCGTATGTATTATACAAATATTAATGTACATTATTATGCATTTATTTTAGTAAACGCCCGGGATTTACAAAGATAAACTGAGGTTTGATGTTATCATACATCTTTAATAGGTTAGAATAATAAGAAGCCACAATATTAATATGACGATGACTGATGATGAGATGCTAATTTACTGGTTTTTACACCTACTCGTATCATATTTGCCTGGATACGTTTCTTATTTTAAGATCCTATTCCTAACATTACATATTCGTCCCGTTTTTCAGGAGAATTTTGCAGCTCAATGACCCGATAAAGCCCTAAATGGTATCCACGACCTTTTCTTTTTAAAGAATGAATAAGCTACCTCTCTACCTCATCATCTGCCAAGCCTTTTCCGAACATGTTAGGGTTGGTTTCCAGTCTAACCGGATGCAGATGAATACCAGTACTTTACATGGTGCGACTGCACTGCCTGCTTGACCTCCACAACCCAGATAGTACTGAGTAATACGAGACCCCTTGCTAAGACTAAGACTGGTTGTCAGACTTTCCGGCCACTGACTACCTGTTAAGACAGTCTAAGATCTACAAATGACAGCAGGGACCATCGGTTTAGCGCGCTTTTCGATGCACGGGGGAACCTCAGTATGCGATAGGTGGTCACCCATCCACGGACTAACCCAGCCAATGTGTTAATATTTGTCCACAAGCTGCTCCAATAACAATATACCGACGTACAAAAAACAGTCCGAATTGCATTTTCTCCTTTCGGGTCAGACACGCAATAAATAACGGAGATTTCTAAATAACATCCTGGTATTCGCATCTGCGCCACACCTTAGTTTAAACTAGCGAATGCATAAATAATATTGATGGCCGCAATAATTCTTAGCCTCTTATTATAAATTGGAACGTCTGTATTACAATTTGTTAGTACGGAACTGCTTGCCTGATATTCGCGCAACTTTCTACAAGCGCACCTATGCAGTTGTGTGGTTGTCCTAAAACATTATATACAGGGTTATTTGTAAAACACCAGCAACCTCTTAAGAGGTCATTGTACTCATCATTATGAACAACTTTTACTATGGGACCAAACCTGAAATCGCGAAAAAAAAATCAGCTGTTCCCTACATTTATGATCGATTAACTCGTCAAAATGTAGGGAACAGCAGATTTTTTTTTCGCGGTTTTTAGTTTTCGTCATGGCGCCTATTCCACTAATTTATTTAGCGAAAAATGAGGAGTTTTGTAGGGTTTAAAGTTCCATACATAACATAACATCAGGCCTGTAATCCCCGAAGGGATAAACAGAGGTGTACCTAATAGATCACCCACTTTTAACCAGTTATGTTTCAGTACCTTTGTAATAGGTGGCGAGCAGACTGCCATCAATCAGCCACAAATCTTAACTCTGTAGCTGCTACTGAGAAATCCTTGGTGGAAAAACTCTACACACTTTACCCGACCTAGGAATCGAATCCGAAATCTCATGCTCAGCAGTCGCGCTTGCGACCACTAAACGAATGAAGCAGTTCCATAAACAAGTGCTATTTAAGCAAAAAAACATAGTGCAGAAAGAACTGTATAAGTTTTTCTCCTTAGTTGAATAAAGGCAAGAAAATCCACGGTATTGACATAGTTACCAAGCCCTGCCACAGCCAATTAAGCACAACAAAACACGCATTATATGACTAACAAACAAAATGTCATGCATATTTGTTATGTGCATACCATTTGAATATTTAACTACTATGGTTAGATTTCCCACTGCAAAATCAAGAAATGTGAAACTTGCTGTTTTTGCGTTTTTTATGTAAATGCCTATGCATGATTAATGGACACTCTAGCTTGTTTATATTGTATGAAGAGTCGTCTGTTATCGTTGAAGGGATAGGTAGAAAAGCTTGTTTTGACCGTATGTGGATGGATCTAGTATATTAATGTGAGAACTATGCCTCGTACGTCTAGTGGTCGCAAGCGCGACTGCTGAGCACAAGGTACACGGTTCGATTCCTAGGTCAGGCAGTGTTATTGGGCTTTTCCTTCAGGAATTTCTCAGGTTGGTGGCAATAGGCTCGCTCTCTATTATATGGTGATGAAAATCTGGTTGTTTTTAACGCCACCAAAACCCAAGTGTGCCTGTTCACTGCCAAAAGGAGTCCGTTCAATCTGGCTCCTACTTTCCGGGGGTATTTCTCATCAAATTTCGAAATTTGATTCCCGAGTCATTAGTGTCGAGTCTTATGCATTAACTACGTAATTATTTTTTTTATTTCAATGCTCGCTGTCTACACCGCTATTATTGGAAAAGAAAACGTATTACGTCTAAAGAAAAAAAAGATATGGCTACTTTGTTACCGTGAAAGTCATTCCCTCACCTTGTCCCTTAGTTCAAAAACATTACTAAAATGCCTACTCATCTCAAATATATCAATATTCTTAATAATAAAATTATGCTAATATAATAGAAAGATGTTTGTTATTGTCTATAAAAGCTTCGATCTTACAACGACGAATTTATAGAAACGCTATTTCGATTTTAAATATGTCCCGCCAAAGAAAATCATTCCCTCACCCTATTACGAATATTCGATTTTTGAACGTGTCGAACGATATTTAGGAACGCAACCTTAAGTTTTTAGTACCTGGCAACACTCTCAAATGATTCAAAATGGCGATTTCTTCTCAACCGTAGGTGAGTTTGTGCAAAAAAATAATATGTAAAAAATTGTTAAGAGTTACATTTATGGCGATCATTACCTCACGTTACATGTATGTATTAAGCATTTTAGTATGTATGTTTATAATTTGTTGTTTTTATGTGTTTTTTTGGGAGTAAAATCCATATTCGAAATGTAGCATGCAATTTGAGGTTATGTGCCGGTGTTTTTGTAGCTTAAGTTAAAATTCGTCATTCCCTCACAGTCATTCCCTCACTGCATTTAGGGAATGACTGCTGTATGAGGGAATGATTTATACAGTATTCTACAGTTCTTTTGGATTTTTTATTGATTTCTAGCAACTTGTATTTCATGTTATTTAATTTAAAACAGGTACATGTATGTGGAAGAAAAATGGCACGACCAAAAAAGTTGAGTGATGCAGAAAAAAAAAAGAAAAAAGAAAGAGTATGATAGAAAAAGGCGAGAAAAAATAAAAAATAATACTGAATCTTGCTGAATCTTTTTCCTTCAATCCAGGTGTCCTTCTATTTTATTGTTTGAAGTTACCACAGCAGATATTTCACTGATGGATGATCTCATAAAACGTCCAGGACTATTCCTACTTTCCGGGGAACACAAAAAATACGCCAGTTCGTATTTTTTAACAATACCTTACAGTACAGAACACTTTCATGCATAGATTGCGAAGAAGATTGTACCCACTATCATTTGGGATATTTACAACAACACCAAAGTGATCGATTTACTATAGTCCAAGATCCCAGGGCCACCAGACGTCACGTATTTTCTGACGAAGGAAATGTGGACGATTGAGTAGTGTTACTATGTACTAAGAACGCATGCCTACCTGCTAGCTTGCTTAGCCGGCCAATTTTCAGGTATCAGGTAATCAAGGTACGTAAAAACATTGCTTACCTCACGTAAATTCTCCAAGCTGATTTTTACGTATATTCTAGGCAATATCCTTAAAAATAAGTCGCCAATACTCCCAGACACTTTCCGTCGGCCGTATTGCTTTGCAGACGCTTTAAAGCTCCCAAAATAATTACTTAACTTCACGTAAATTCTGATGCTCCATTTTTATATATGTCCACCAGACAACTATTTTAAAACCTTTTACAAGAAGACAGACCGATCCAAGGGGCCAATCATCCCCTAATTCAATTTTAATGCCTCTATGGATAGGAGCGCGAGGGCATTATCTACGCGCATGACTCGCATGAGACTGAGTGAGTCATGTATCAGTATATATTGACTTCTCTCTCTCTCACTCTCTTACAGTTTGCTAATATCAATTAATTATTAATATTAAAAAAAAATCTGCTAAAAATTAAAAAATCCGGTAAATAATTAAAAATTAACTTGTAAAAAATGCTCATTTCACTACAATTATTCTAGAATTTTATCCTGCACGCTTTTTTGATAAATTCGAAAACACTTCAATTTTTTTTTAAGAAATGTCAAAAACAACATTTTTTTTAAATTAATTATTTATTGGGAGTTAATCATAAAAAAAATACAAAATAGAAAAATATTAAGTTTTCAACATTTCTGAGTAGTTCCTCTAATTTTCATTATCATCGTCATTGAAATTAGATAATTCATCATCCAGCCAATCTTGATATTGAATATCTAAATCGTATCATCAGCATTATCCTCATTTCCTTCCACTCTAAAAAACAATACAAACAATGAAGATCTAAAAAAACTAAAGAGACACAAAATATATGAGAAACGATAATAAATTACCTGATTGTTCTTCCAGCGACTCACTGACAAAACCCGGTAATTGATCTCCATCGAACCAATGAAAATCATATAATCATATATATTCTTCATTAATGTCAGAAACCATATAATTGTTAATAAACAGTTCTGTTGGAGTCTGGCAGCATCTACATCAATTATTCCAGGCACGTTGTATACATCACAGATAAATTTTTGTATTATGTTGAATACACGTTCTTCTTCATCTACATCACCAACAAAATTCAAGGAACCAAAACGGTGAAATGCTTGTTGGTACAATTATATAGGTAACAATTAATATATGGTTTCTGACATTAATGAAGAATTCAATCGGAAAAATTTGAAAAACTTCGATGCTAGCAACTTACCACCTTGCAAAAGTGAGCTTTGGCAACAGTTCCGACGGGCTAACTATATTGCTAGTCTTTGGAACAATGCAACTATGAAGATGATAAATATTTTCAAACCCGAAAATAATGGCTGGACATTAAAAGATGTTACATATGATTTTCATTGGTTCGATGGAGATCAATTACCGGGTTTTGTCAGTGAGTCGCTGGAAGAACAATCAGGTAATTTATTATCGTTTCTCATATATTTTGTGTCTCTTTAGTTTTTTTAGATCTTCATTGTTTGTATTGTTTTTTAGAGTGGAAGGAAATGTGGATAATGCTGATGATACAATTTAGATATTCAATATCAAGATTGGCTGGATGATGAATTATCTAATTTCAATGACGATGATAATGAAAATTAGAGGAACTACTCAGAAATGTTGAAAACTTAATATTTGTCTATTTTGTATTTTTTTATGATTAACTCCCAATATTAATTAATTTAAAAAAAAAGTTGTTTTTGACATTTCTTAAAAAAAAAATTGAAGTGTTTTCGAATTTATCAAAAAAGCGTGCAGGATAAAATTCTAGAATTATTGTAGTGAAATGAGCATTTTTCTACAAGTTAATTTTTAATTATTTACCGGATTTTTTAATTTTTAGCTGATTTTTTTTTAATATTAATAATTAATTGATATGAGTAAACTGTAAGAGAGTGAGAGAGAGAGAAGTCAATATATCCTAATACATGACTCACTCAGTCTCATGCGAGTCATGCGCGTAGATAATGCCCTCGCGCTCCTATCCATAGAGGCATTAAAATTGAATTAAGGGATGATTGGCCCCTTGGATCGGTCTGTCTTCTTGTAAAAGGTTTTAAAATAGTTGTCTGGTGGACATATATAAAAATGGAGCATCAGAATTTACGTGAAGTTAAGTAATTATTTTGGGAGCTTTAAAGCGTCTGCAAAGCAATACGGCCGACGGAAAGTGTCTGGGAGTATTGGCGACTTATTTTTAAGGATATTGCCTAGAATATACGTAAAAATCAGCTTGGAGAATTTACGTGAGGTAAGCAATGTTTTTACGTACCTACCTTGATTACCTGATACCTGAAAATTGGCCGGCTAAGCAAGCTAGCAGGTAGGCATGCCTTCTTAGTACATAGTAACACTACTCAATCGTCCACATTTCCTTCGTCAGAAAATACGTGACGTCTGGTGGCCCTGGGATCTTACTCTACTAGGAAGCATAACAAATCCCCTCAAAAGTCAATGGAATTGGATATAATGAAGGATAATCACCAACTGTCTTTAGCGTCGTCTTCGCGCTTTCAAGATCATACTGGAATGTTCAAAGAAAATGATACAATTGATTTAGAAAATAATGGATCTACTGTTGTCTTTTTTTTCGGATGGGAAATCATCAAATGACTCCTCCCGCTCTGGGCGGAGCGGAAGGGAGTGTCAGACTCTTACTGAATAAAAACCATCCATGTTCCTTCTTTTGCCCTTTATGTTCCAGGGCCGCGGTATCTCTTTCGAACAGTCCCGCAGCCCTGGCAGGCATCGGCCCTTGCGGGCCCCTCATGTTTGCTGACATCTCTTTGAGACGCGCGTGGAACACGAACGCGCCATCGACACAGCCTGTCGTCATACGACGGACGGACGGCGAGATAGCCCATTACTCACCGTCCACAGGCCCGCGCCTACGGTGGCCGAGAGCCATCACGACGTGGCCCCCGACGCCCGGTGCTTCTCCCGCGGCGGCTGGGATGTGAGGTTCTCTCCCTCTCACGTTCCGCCACCTCCTTCGCTAGCATGACTGCTTCGCAGAAGGTGACGGCTTCCCATTCCCTCTCGCCCCGGACCATGGCTTGAACCAGGGCCGGACGCGAGAGGTCGCCGCCGCCAATCGCCGCTACGAGGACACGGCGGTGCTCCGCCCAAGCGGAGCAGACCTCCACAGTGTGCTCCACCGTGTCCTCCGTGCATCTACTGTTGTCTCAGACAATGATAAGATTGCTACCATTGGAGATTATGTCTTGATGAAATGGGGCACGGCAAGGTATCCCGGAGAAGTGTTATCTGTTTTTGAAGATGGTTTAATGGTTAGGTGCATGAAGCAAGGTTTGAAGTTTTGGAGATGGCCTAATATTAAAGATGAGCAATTATATGGCTGGGAAGATGTGATACAGAAAATAAAGACGCCAAAGTTAGTTAAGAGGGGGAATTACGTTATTACAGATTTAGATGACTCTACAAGTGATGTTCAAATTAAGACTGAATAATAAATTGATCTCACAGACCAAAAAACGAATACAAGAAAAGACTAATACAGATTGATATTAATAATAATTAATGCTTACTAAATAAATATGAAGAGTTTTTTAGTTTTGGAGAAATGCTAAGTACAAAGTTTAAAAATAAATAGTAATAAGTATAAAGATAAAAACATTTATTAACATTTAATTTTTCGAGTTTATATATATTTATATTGACTATAAGTACAAAATGTTGAGTTTATTTTCTTTAGAATATGATATTTCATTGTTTAATGTAATTAAATTACATAATTTCCTTTATTTTTACATTTTTTTTATTATAATATATTAATAAATCATTCCCTCACTCTATTAATCATTCCCTCATTTATTTATTTTTTAAAACCTCATTTTTATAGAATTTATACAAAAATATGGAAGACCAATACTCCTAAATAGATCTCTTAATGCAACTTTTTTGATCTCTGCAAAAAAAAATATCAAAGTTTATAAAAAAAAAGAAATTTCAATAATATCTAAAATTTTGAAATTTCATAAGAAACACCCGGGTACATCTGTACCAGTTACCGACAACCTCGAGCTTCTTGGTACGAAGTTGAGTGCGAATCTCAACTTCGGTGCCTACATTGAGTCGAAAGCTCAAACAGCGGCAAAAAAGCTGGGTATCCTAAATAAGGTTAAGCGTTACTTCAAGCCAGGACAGCTTTTAGTCCTATATAAAGCTCAAGTTCGGTCCGGCATGGAGTACTGCTGTCACCTTTAGGATGGCTCAGCCAAATACCAATTAGCCACACTCGACTCTGTTGAGCGCAGAGCCAAGAGGCTCATTGGCTACGTTGAGCTGGTGGGTACCAAGCTTCATAGTTTGGCCCACCGGCGCAGGGTTGCATGTCTGTCGGTCTTTTACAGGCTGTACTTCGGGGAGTGTGCACAAGAGCTCCACGAGATCATTCCACCATCTCCCTTCTTCCATCGGGAGTCCAGACGTACTGCGGGTTATCACCCATTCCTTGTCGATGTTCCACACATTCGCACGAAGCGCTTCGCGACATCGTTTATTATGCGCACAGCCAAGGAGTGGAATTCCCTGCCTTCGTCAGTGTTCCCAAGTTCATATAACCCCAATCTTTTTAAGTCGCGAGTTAATAGGCTTCTTCTGGGTAAGCTCGTTCCATCGTCGACCTCATCTCTGTCCTCGGGTCAAGAGTAGACCCATTTAATATAAAAAAAAATAAAAATAAAAATATGGGACTTCAACATAACGGCTTATAACTGGGGCAACCAACCATCAAGGAAAATTCAAATATAATGGATTACCTTAAAAACTGAATATTATAATATATCAACCTGTTGTAAGCCTTCGTATACAGTGAGAAAATGAGCATTAATCATGGAGCATGCTTACAAAAAGCTGGCCATTTAAGTCATATGGAAAAGCTTGTACCAATTGATCAAGTAAAAAGATTTATAGATCAGTAACTTCGGGACAGATTACAGAAGATTCGCCGGACAAAACTAAGTAAACAACTATTCCAAAGTAAGTAAAACAAATGTCAAATAATATAAACAGTAACCCCAATACCATATCTACAAGGAGTACTTACTCAAGTACTACTTCGCCCCACAATAGACCAATGAGGTCAGATCCTAGTGACCGAGCAAGCGAAAGTTCAACCTAGCCGTCGAGCCACTAACACTAATAGTTAACTCATTTACACGTCATTCATAATTAGTAACTTAGTTGGACTGTATAGTTAGAAATACATTACACCCGTATAACTACGTCTGTAAACACAGGGCGTTAAGAGATAAATTGTCGGCTAAGTTATGATTAAGTTTCAGTTGAACTAGTGATGTTTTTGAGTGTTTTATAATCACAGTGTTGTGTTAAGTTGTTAATTGTGTCGATTAGTTTTAATTAACTTTTTTAGAGCAACACGTGACTCCAAGCTGGTTAACCGGACTGCTAAGTGTGGGTTTTTTTAAAAAGTACAGCTAGCAAATAAATGAAGTAGGTACACTCGTAAGTAGTACAACCCGTAGCTGTCTAATGCCCGAGATACACGAAGCTACTTTCTCAAGGAAGGATAGTAAGCTCAAGCTAGCAAGCTAGTAACTCTGGCTTCGTGTATATAGAACTAGCTTCATTTCTTGGCTAGTAAGCTAGCGTCTCAAACTAGGATAGTGTAATAGCTTGGGGTTCTATATTTTAAGCTAATAATATCACCCCCACCACTGATTTTACTATCCTGGCTTGTTTATTAGCTTTATGTGGCGAGCGTATTTATTTTTTTTGAGTTAAATGGTGTTTTTCTTACAAATGCAGTTAATTTTACCGCACAGAAACTTACAATTTTTACTTAAAATATCTGGCATCAATTAAACAGCAATAGCATGTACAAAGCCACAGACAGTATACCGAGCTTCTTCTAGCTTGCTATTCTGGCTTTGAAAAACCACCAACCTGTGAATCCCGGACATTAAGTACTGGTGGAAAAAATTACGCCCGTCTTACATACACGGTGCAAGTAACATGGGGACACCATTTTTTTTCATCAGAACATTATTATGAGACTTTTTTTAAAAACCCATATGCTAATGGGACCATCGTGTACCCGATGCAAGATAATGGTTTCTGTCATGGTACCTTAAACCGTGTAAGGTATAAGTTACAGAATTACCCAGAACAAGTACAGCTTCATTCAAGCCAACTGCAATAGAGTAAAATCGTTTCCAAGGAACGAGACAAAGACACCATTCCTTCACAATACAAACTCCTAAAACCCCGTTACCACAAGAAACAATACGCAACATTACAGAGATTACCGTATTACAATGCGCATTTAAGCTTAGCGCGCGATTCCGCCGACGGCACCGTTTACTGGTATCAATTAATGGTAGACACCGTTATACGCGCATCTCGCTTGGGCTTCAACGGTATACTTAGCTGGCGTTACCTGATCGAGAGTTACCGTTTCTACTGAACTGTAAAGGTTTCCTTGATTTTGTATTAATGTTGTTAGTCTATTTGGAGAGAAGCCCGTGACCAAATAATAACAGCTCGAGTCGATCTTTAGGTTAAGCCGCGCTTATCTAGGTTGGTTCATGGATGGGTGACCACTCATTATATACCGAGGTTCCTCCATGCGTTGAAAAGCACGTTAAGTCTTTGATCCTGGCTGTCATTTGTAGATCTTTCACAGTCAGAGTCGAGACACGGACAGTCGTTACAGGTTATTCTACCTGTGTGGCCCGAAAGTCTGAAAACCAGTCTTACCAAGGGGGTTTCCTGTTACCCAGTACTTACTGAGTTGTGCAGGTCAAACAGGCAGTCTCTCCATGTAAAATACTGGTACTCAGCTGAATCCGTATAGACTGGAAGCCGACCCCAACGTAGTTGGCAAAGCAGTACGGGAAAAATTCGACCTATTACACCTGCATTATATCTTAACATTTTTTTTTATTTGCATTTATTGTCCCACGCCCATTCCTTCCACTTCTCACGCTGGTGTGCTTCTTGTCGCCAATTCGCGAGGAAGCCATCCAAGGCGTCCCGCCATCTTAACATATTGATTGAATAATTATCCTTTTAGAAATACACACAATCCTATCCTTTATCAAAAAACATGCAATACAACAACATTCTGACCGAACTTAATTCATTAGTCGAGGTGTCCGTCACGCCTCCAGCGATCAGCATAACGTAAGCTTAATATGTTTCCGCATCAAATCTCTACTATAACTTGTAAGTTGTAACGTCTCTATAAGTTGTACTAATGCGTAGGATGAAACTTGTTTCTGATATTATTTTGTCGATAACATGCTGAGGTTACAGTTGTTTGTATAGTGCCGGCACGAGCTATATGTAAACAGTTCGGGCTGTAGTCAAATAAGGCAGTTTGTTGAGGTTGGTAACGGAACTCCCTGACCAGAGACTACAGGACCTAGATAGTGACATTCTAAAATCGATCTCCTTCTTCTCGAATCGATGACTCAGATTTAGTCCAAGCAATGCAGTCGTTTGCCTCATTCAAGTCCTGGAGGGTGCTATTAGTTGTGCACGACGGGCGGGAGAGAGGATGTGGCATATCCTGAGTTGGGGCTCCACACAGTAGTAGAAATGCGCTATAAAAGCGATTGTAACTTATTTTGGTCCTTACGATGTGCTGGATCAAAGATATCTTAGGATTTTTAGGTCATGGCGTAGTCATCACAATCATAATCTACCTGTATGTCATGAGAATGGGTTTCATTCCTGGGCAATTTAATTATTAATGAGTGTTCGGACCTCCACTCGTTATGGAACAAAGGGATTTAAAACAGTTTCAGAGCGGACATTGGGAATATTTTCACAATTAATTTTAACCCGAACATTTTCGATTTTGTCACACGAATGCGGTCAGCGGGCGTATGACACTAGCAACAGTTAAGTAGTAAAAAGTTTTGGATCACGATTTTCTTCGGCTTGTCCCGTTTATCGCTCGTTAATGTTTGAATTCCTTTGATATGAAATTACCTTACCACAACACAAACACACACATCACTACTACATAAAATACAGGTGCATTCAGTACATTTCTGCCTACCCCTCCTCAGAAGGTCATAAACATCAACTTGGTAACTTACAAGGCACCTACACAATTTTCAAGCCGAACAATTCTCAAGAATTTCTCAATACAGCGTCAGCTGATAGCGTTTTCTAGAAATCCCTAAAACAACAGCAATTAACCGAGATTGCAAGAATGTGTTCACGCATGTATTCTTAATCACATCCCGCGGTATTCCTCGAATGCTTTTGCTTATCATCGAGAACGATAACAATCAACATTATGTAGCATTTGGGGAAACTCGAGCATGCCTACAACATTGTTAGGCAATCCGCAGATGGGGGAAAACGGTAGAAACAGGGGAGCACGTTGTCAGGGGACAGTTGCACGTTGGAGGGGGACCAAAGCACGTGGGGAAGGTGGAAGCACGGTGTGGTCACGTGTTGTCATGAATATGAAGGGTGATGGGAGTGTTAACTTTTTTTTTTAGATTATCTTGTGGTCTTACTAGGTAGAAATCCGGCCCAACCCACTGACTTTTCAAGGTAGGGGGCCCTGAACATTTCTGGATTTAAACGCACACACAACACGTTTAAATCCAATCCATGTTGTCATTCACTTGAAGGGTAATGAGAGTAATTTTTGTTCCAGGAATGAGCTGAGGTTGGATATCAACCGCATGGTTTAGTCAGCAGAAGTCCGACACATCCTACTGATTCACCAAGACTGAAGAAGGCAGTGGTTAGAACCCGTACTATTCAAATTTAATATCCAATAAAAAATATTTGTAGTCATAACGCAAACCAGAATTGAGTGCATCTTAGGACAGAGGTCTTGAATATTTGTGCTCCAGAATATACTTGAGAGATTTTTGTTTTCAAGTTCATAGGCAAAGTTATGTCTACATTCTACGCCAACTGTTCGAAAACAAGTTATTTCAGTATAAGAGGATACCTTTCAAGAAGATTCCATAGTTGCCTTTAGAGACACCCACATCAAGAGACAAGGTTATCCGAGGGTAGGGTGAGCGTACAAATGAACTTTAAGGATGGATTTTCCTACTAAATATTATAAATGCGAAAGTTTGTGAGGCACGCTAAAACTACTGACCGGATTTGGATGAAATTTGGTACACAGATAGGTTATAACCTGGATGAACACATAGTGGTTGCGCCTATTCTGTGGCTAAATACACACGGATTAGTAGTTATAATGTCTTTAAATTAGATTTTCGTTGTTTGGCACGTCACATCCCCCCCCCCCCATCCTCTTCCGCACATGCTTCTCACTTTCGTACGAGCAAGGAAGAATATGCGTCGCAGGCGCCTCTGTCGTGCGTCTTGCGAACTAAGCGCGTGTGCTCTCAAGAAATTTCGAAATCAAAGTGAAATTGGTGTGTTTCGTCGTTTTTCGTATGCCCAATGCTCCAGGAGGCTGCTACGAGGATTTGGAGGTATGCACCTTTCTCTTTATGCGCATTGTTGTTAATCCGAGTGTTTCAAATCAGTGCGTGTGTCCATCTTTTAGCAGCGTGCCAGTTTAAAAATTTGATGGTATTATTCACGTCACCAGCGCAAACACATAGGATACTTTTTATCCCTGTAGTACGATCTCATGGGACCATTACCGAACTTCACGCGGCGAATGCCGCGGGCATAAGCTAGCATTTTATCATTTATTTGGTTAATTTTTTTCACCTGAACAGAACTTAGGATGTCCGAAGATTGAAGCAAAAATAAAATTGAATAGTCATTTAATTATCTCGAAGAAATTATAAGGATGACTCAGCAGCTTAATTGAGCTGTTAATATTAACGGGAGCTTCAGAATTTTTCGTGACAAGCATTTTACTTATGAGTGAAGAATTTTGTACTAACATGTGAATCTGATAACTGTTCTGTTACTTACACCTACTCATTATTTGCAGGTGGTTAATAAGTATCATCTTCACGTTTCCATGTCGCAATTAAAAGTCCGTATTCGATTTTACATTACTGCTGAACTTCAGAAATATCGGAGGATTTTGAATAAAACTAGAAAAAGATGTGCAATAGGGAATATGTATGTATTTTTTCTTCGCTTAAATCAATAAAATACAGTACTATCAACCCAAGAAAATAATTAAAAGTTAAGTTCAACTACTGTTTCATTCATCAATCTGCTCAATTCATCATCTGCCAAGCAATTTATTCGAAAAACACATCCATTATTTAAAACAAACAAACCTCTTTAATTATGTAACTAAAGATCCCAATAAACCAAAGTACCGGTAACGTGATTGAAATCGATGGATAAAACCGAACACGGAACGAACATGGACCGAACTAATCGTATGATAATTTCTTAACGGTATGCAAATAAGACGGTATCGAGAAGAATTATTGTTAATTTATACGGTTTATGTAAGTAAAAAGGGTTAGGCGGTTTTTTTAGATAGAGAAATTATACTAAAGAAGATCCGGGATTACAATCTGATTGTTGATGAATTTGATATTAAAATCACTTGGCTCGAAGCACAGTAATATTTATCAAATTCCACCAAAATCAATCAACACTAATAAAACAGGTCGTTGGGACCAAACACATAAAAATCGAATGAACGACCAACGAGTCATTTAAAGTGATAGGATATCCATTCATAATTTACTATATCCAAATATTACATTTTGTAGAAAGTATTCCTTGTGCCAAAAAAAAAGTTTTCTATCTTTGAACATAAAGCAGCATGAAAATAAAAATAAGATTGAGCAGTAAACCCCTTTTACAAGACAAAAACAATAAAACTCTCATGTAGACGTAAAACGCATGTAATCGTGCTAGCTATGAAACTCGCGTAAACCTGCCAACAGGTACAATATTGTGTTGTCTTGTTCTTAAAGCATGACAGGGAAAAAATAAATAGTATAGACTAGAGGAGGAATTACATTGTTGAGAAAGTACTATTGTGGAAGACGAAATCCCCTTTTCTTGTGTATAAATTCTGGAATATATGAAGAGACATAGTAAGAAAGCATCATGTCTGCAATCTCTGAAGGATCAGACGGAGCCCCTTTACGGGCAGATGAGCCTAGCTCAGGCTCAAGCTTAGTAGAAACATTCGTGAAGCATGCAAGACTGACTCCTGTTAGGTATAATATTTTTTTACAGCCAGATAAATAAATTTCCTACTTTCTATAAAACATTCAAAGGATCAGAGACACGACAGTATATTTTAAATCGAAAAAGAAACGACCGATTCAATAATACATAAACTCAGTTACTTTCGTGTAGACCGCGAATTTTATAGCCAATACGGTTGTACGCAAATTGTTGTCGTAAATTGTAAGTAATAAAACCCATATTGGATTGTGGTGGGTAACGGTAAAGATGGCACAGTTAGACTTGCAAGGAAACTGGTATTGCGAGGTAGGTCTGATGGGCAATCGATGCAACTGCGACAGGAATAGATACAGGCGGTCAACAACTTGATGATACCAGTTCTGGTACATGACTTAAAGATAATTGGCAGGCTTTTAATGTTGTAAATGATAAAGTGATGATGGATGAGAATCCTGTTGGTGTAGCAAACGAGCAATATTTGTATGCGGTTGCGTTCACTGTAGTTATTGATAGAGCTGACGAGTGTGCTGCCCATATAAGGGGACAACAGAAGTACTATGAGAAAAATAGGAGACATTGATGAAGCATAAGCGATATATAAGATACTGAATTTCCTACGATCTTCTGTTCACCATTACCAATAGGGTGGCCACTACCACTATACTCCTAACAAATCGTACGCCACAAATATTCAGATCAGTATTAATTAAAAAATTAAAATTGATCCGCCCATATCGCTGTCTGCGGTCAAGACGATGTCAGTAATATCATTGGCTAAAGGTGAGTATAGACTAGCTAGAACATTTATGTGTAACAAAACATTGAGCCGCTGTAATGTATCACATCACCCTTTCACGAATCGAACAATGATTACGAGTCTCGACGCTTTGTGACAACTCTATTTTACACACAAACGAGCGAATTTGTGTAATATTTCATCGAACACACGACCGCACCCTAACCTACACATTCGATATTTTAACGAAGAGTAAACATAAAATAGAAAGGAATGTTCTAACGAATGCTCCGATTTCGAAGTAGTTCTCATATTACTACGAAAAGTGAGTCCAGCATTCGCAGGAACGTTTTATTAGATGGAAATGCTGTAGTCTACCCTCACCTCAATACAACGGCTTACTAACATCAACGTTCAATTATGTAAGTAGGTTTACTAGTTCATTGTATTAAGTTATCATCTTTGTATGGAGTTTTGAAATTAGTCGGTCGTTTTGCGGTTTTGAAATGGTTTCTATTGTGGTCGTTTTGGACATGATCTGGCTAGCAATTTGATTGTCTTTGGCAAAGGACGAATGTATCAAGCTGGAGTTCGTTTAGATGGAACGATTTACGATCAAGCATTAAAAAATTACCATCTCGGTAATATGGAGTCTCCTGATTTAAGCTGAGTGAGACATAATTTGAAATGCATCAAAAGCTTGCTAGTAATTTCTAAATTTTAAATAACTTCGAACTTTGTAGCTTTTTGCGACCATGAGACAACTTAACCAAAAATTATTTCTAACTAGAATTGAGGTTGAACAACAATTACTAGGTTCCCGGCGACCTGGATAGAAACTACTGGTGCCTCCTGTACTTATTTCAAACCAAAGGATTCTTCTCGTTAAATTGAGTATCAAAAAAATTATGAAATCTCCGTGACTACAGCTATAGGTACTTTATATAGATAATAATTCTGAACAAAAACTGCGACTGATTTTTAATGCATGGCATTAAGAATTCAGTTTTTTATTATAACATTTTTGGTGTCAGCGACTGATCGAACCGGCTATTGGCATTAAGTCGCATTCCTGATGGCTAATGACTGATGCTGCGATATGAGAGACTTAAAACATAGTTAGCTTTTACATTTTAGCAGTAAGTAGCCAGTCTGCTTAAATGTCAAACTCGTGAAAACGAGTTAAGATAAAGATTTGGAAATCTACAAATAAATACATGAGAAGTCTTCAAAAGTAAACATTTTAGTTCCAGGATCAATGTCAGTGGAAAGAACTTAAAAAAACAGGTCCTATAAACGAGATCAATATATAGGTACAAGAAAATCGTCATAACAGACAAAGTGAAACTTTAATAAAAGAACAGAATGCACTGCAATCAACCCGAAACGACACTTTTACGGTTACTCCAAGCGACTATGACTTCAATTACACTCTTAAATGGTGACATAAGATTTCATTACGTTTCTCCACGAAAAATGTTGGTGGAGAAGGGCCACAACCTACAGAAGGATAATAACTACTTTCTCTTGCATAGACTCTGAGAATAAGCAATTTTGAACCTGGTGAACTAATCTGATTTAAGGTTTCTGTAAGTATTTTTGATTGGATCTACTGTAAAATCTTATGTCAATAGAAGTAATTGTCTGTCGTTTTGTCAACCAATCACAGCTTATCAGATAAAATTGAAGACCTGATCGGGGTCCTTGTTTTGAAAGTCTAATTCTAATCTCTGGTGCTATGTTGAGATTGTTCTATCAATACGGGTCTGAATATATCACATGTCTGTTAGTAAGGTCTACCTCCGATTCCTGTGCATCTTTTTCTTCGTTGTTATTTGCGTCACAAGCTGGTTTTTCTGCACAGTATTCCTTATTATCTCACCTCACCACAGTAACGTTTTGATTCACTACTGCAGCCATAACTTTTAATGAGCCTTCCTCGCAATAAATTTTAGTTAACTTGACATGCCGCCGTCAAATTAAGAATAAAAGGGTTTATTAAAACTCTTTTTTAGTATTACGTCATTTTAATGAAGACGTTAATGTTATTAAATTTTAATTGATGGGCTATCATTTTGAAGACAAATTGTTCGATGAAGATTCTAATGATGATAAATTTGACCTTCGGCTTTCTCTATCTCTAGTAGATTATGGCTACTATGCAGGACTGACTGTCGATGATGTTTAAAGTTTAAATCATAGACAGTAATGTGCTCCTAGCAATGTAAAGTGCATATATGCTAGCCTATCGAACAGGGATAGCTATGTTGTAGGCCCAATTTAAATCTTAGATATCTCGATCAAATCTTTGAGGAAAAAGTGTTTGATAATAAGAGTAGAGGGGAAATAAAAAAAGGAAGGATGGATTTTAAGAACGATGATACGCCTATAAAGGTGACTTGATGGCCAATAGCGACGTAAGGAAAAAATTCGCATAAAAGTAGAAGGATAACGCCCTCTAAGATTAGACAACTTAATTATTTTCTAACAAATTTAAATCAAGGTAAAATACATAATTAAAGAAGACTTAAAAGTGTAAGGATGAAAGAAAACGAGAGTCAACTTCTAAATCTTTTTTTATAAGAATTCAAGTAAAACTAGAAGAATGTCAAAAAATAAATATTTATTCGAACAGCCTACACGTATTGCGAAAATTCAAGTAATGTTAAGTGGAAAAACTCTGTGGGAAGCTAAAGTTATTTTCCAAGGGCAAAGGAACGCGAGGTCGAAATAAAAAGCTTTCCCCAGGTAAGATTCCATAAATGTGTTGGTATTATCCAACTGTAGGGAGAATAATAAATTACAAAGTAATTTTTCTAATACTTGGGGAAGCTAGGATATCGGTTTAATACGGTTTTGTAAGTCCTTTATACGATTTCAATAAAGCACTTACAAAAGCTATGAAACCGATTGCTGCATTGGAATAGGAAGACGTGTTATAGGAACCGATCAAAAGAGCACAGTAAAGCTTGAGAATAAATATCAAATTTCGAAGAAAACGTTGCAAATGCATTGAGTTCATTTGTTAGATTCAATAAAAGCCACTTTAGAAACCATAAAAACTATCGTAAGTCATCGACATTAGAAAAAGATTCATGTAGGTACATAAAATATCAAAGAATTAAAAACTACAGCTTCAAATATCTTGATAAAGGATAAAAACCACAGATACAAAGATAACTAAAACCAGAGATAGACAGAAACAATATAATAGAGAAGAATTAAAGAAAATTAAAAAATAATTCAGCTGTCTGCGGTAGGTACTGGCAGCGAATTCCACAGGCATACCTGTGCGATATTGAAAAGGCTGGCTTGAAGCTTCAATGGGGAGGCGTTCAATTCAGCGATTAATTTACTGATATTGATGCAGCGTAAAATGACTGCTTTGTAGCGCTACAATCGCTGCATGTAAAATTTCCGGGTTTTTGGTAACATACATTCTACAATACTACGCGACTGAACATTGTATTTTGTTCTGTTGAAATATTTTTTCCTCTATTCTAGAGTTCACTTGTTGGTTTAGAATTTCCCGTTGACTTGTTGACAATGGGATGTGTCTCCGTTTTAATTTTTTTTTGTAATCGAAATGGTATTTTTATTTAAAGCATAGGTATCCAGATTAAGTAGTTTCTCTTGCAGCGTTGGCAGACCACCCGGTGGAGATCGCGGGACCTGGTGATGATTGCGGGAAGCAGCTGGATGAGACCGATCGCTATGGCGATCTTGGGGGAGGCATATGTCCAGTAGTGGACGTAGTTCGGCTGAAATGATCATGATGTTTCCTCATAATGTAGTCTTGTCAAATCTCTACATGCAATGAAGAGGAAAACATTTCGTAACAATACGCCTGTATCCCCTAAGGGCTAGGCCAAGGTGTACCTAATACACCCACATTTCACCATATGTTTATGTCCCATGTAATAGGGGGCGAGCTTGTTGCCATCAACCAGGCACAAATCCAGACTTCGTGGCTCCCACTAAAAAATTCCTGATAGAAATACCCAATAACACTCTGACCAACCTGAGAATGGATCCCAAGACCTTATGCTTAGCAGTCGCGCGTGTCACCACTAGACCAAGGAACAAAGGGGGAGAAAAATAATCCCAATTCCGATCCCGTGTTTCAACAAACCTGTTCACAAATGTTTTCCCTTCCTTTCCAATCCAAGATACGGCTATGTGAGCCGTAAGTCACAAATTAGTTTCGACACCAATCCGGCAATATTTGTTACAAAACAGAGCGTAATCTAGGAAGTGAAAGTAATTACTTGGAACAATTTCGGTAGATTGACAACCAAGGAAGACTGTCTATTGTGTCTAACCCACTTAACTAGCAATCATGGTCGTAAGGACACATCGAGACAGGTTGGAGAGGAAATTGCGATGAGATTTCTTTTGTTTATTTTAGTGATTGACTGGGTACAAGATTTATAGGATTTTTCTTGATTGTTACTAGAATATTTATTTATAGAAGCGTTTTCGGTTTTGGACATGTGATGAGGAGGAACGAATCGCATGTGACTAAAAGAGTGATGAATATAAACGTTGATGGATGGAGAGGGAGAGGAAGACCAAAGAAACGATGGGTGGATTGTGTGAGGAATGATATGAAAGATAAAGAAGTAAATGACAGCAAGACGGTTGACAGAGGAGAATGGAACAAAAAACGTGTTGCTCCGACCCTAAATAACTTGGGACAAGGGCAGGAAGATGATGATGATGATGATGCGTTTACGGTTTTAGCGGACCATTTATGGCTGAAGGGAAGTTTCCTATGCCACTGTGAATAGCATTAGGTGAACAGCAAATTCGTCTATTGAACGTCTTGCCTGGCTATGGAAATATTCGGAAAATCCAACAATCACATGAACCCTGAAAACATCAAACTCCTTTTTTTGAGCAGGTATAATGTCAAAGGTGAATCCGACTGTCTGCCACGAAACCCCTATGATACCACTCAAAATAGGATAAACTATTCATAGCCAAGTATTATTTCCCAAACAACCGTTTCTATTTTTCACACACCTCCACGACAAGCAAAAATATAAACTCTGTGAACGCCGACCAATAAAATAGAGAATAACTTACAGTTCAAAAGTTCCGTTCGTGTGTCACGGGACTTATAAAGCTGTAAAAACAAGAAAAGACCGTACGCTGCAGACTGTAGGTAAGCTAGGGAAAATGAGCACTACAAAGATACTGTTCAAGAGAAGAAGTTCTATCCAAGCAGATTTAATAACGTAGGTAGTGGCCTGTATTTTATACGCTAACATTGTACTGATTAATTTCTGCAACGTAATTATAGCAGGATTGGTGCCCAGAAACAGTGATACAAGGCCGCGGCAGATCACGAAGGAAATGGAGCGACGATCTAGATGTCTTCCCTATGAATTGTAAAGACAAAGCGTAGCATCGAGACCGATGGTAGGAATAGATGGTAGCCTTTGCCTAGCCCAATAATAATTACGACAACTACATTAAAAGTTTTCATTCTCAATACCAAATATGCCAAGCTAGTTGGGTTCTTTTACGAGGACCTCTGTAAAATAACTGATCACTTATATGCATAATTCTCTTCTGCTTCCATTGCTCTACTGGAAAAAAAAGCGCCGCAGGTAGACACATGTATATCAAGTCGAAAACCCTGCATTCTCAAACATCCCCGAACAACTTTAATAAAGACATTACAGCGGTTACTTCCCCAACATTCCACGCAAAACTAGTACCAACATTACGTCACCATAATAGCTTTATGGGAGTATAATGGGGTAATCGACAGTCACGAGTTTTCGTGCCGAAGTCAGAATGATAAAGGGAGTGTCGAGAGCTTATCTTGTGTAAATAAGTGTCACTAGTGTCAGAGAAAGGAGACAGTTGGATTGTATCGCGATATCGCAATTGCTGTGTTTGAGACCGTCTACGTGGTTTGAAGTGTGTAACTTATTGATTTTGAATCCTAGAAACACTAGTGACTTAGTTTCGAGCTGGTACTGTAGAAATCCGAGGAACTTGTGGCTTAATAATAACAGTCGCACACTTCAGTTAAGTCATGATCGCCTAGGTTAGTACGTGGATGGGTTATGGTTATGGATTACATACCGAGTTTCCTCCGTGCCTCGGAAAGTACTTTAAGCCGTTGGTCCCGGCTGTTATTTGTAGATCTTTGACAGTCGATACAGGTAGTCACTGACCCGAAAGTCTGACAACCAGTCTTACCAAGGGGTATTAGTACTAACTGTGTTGTGGAGGTCAGGTAGGCGGTCGCTTAATGTGGTATTCAGCGTTCAGTGGGAGCCGACCCCAAAATAGTTCTAGATACAAGGCTAGGCAGATGAGGACTGTAGAAATTTGTCTTTCCGAAAAGCTACAGCTATGTTCTACAAAAACAATTTAGTTCTGAGGCTAGACATTAAAGTGGAACGGAAATTCAGAAACAGGAATTTATTTTAAACAAGCTCTTTTATTTTTATCGTAAACACCTGTCAAAATACATACAACAAAGGATTAAAGTAAGCTTGATGATTATAACCACATACTTATATAAAATAATATCCAAGCACAATATTGTTATACCTGTGGAAACTCTGACGAATTACAAGAGTTTAGCACAGTATAAAGAAACGACAAAGAGTAGATTGTTGCAGAAGGACAAGATGCAACAATAGATGATAACAAGCACAAGAGTGGACGTGACTTAGTTGGTTTGTGAACAGGTGTGATACAAACAATACGGTATTTCAATTCTTTTTCAAAGTTTAGGTAAAGGCTTTCTCACTGAACGACTCCTTGACAACTCAAGAGTGTAGGTATCTGTAAACGGTATTACTGAAATAGATTTTGAACCTAAAAATGGTAGATGGAGATGTAATAATCAATATATCATACCTACACAACAAGTAACTAGGTCGTACGATCGGCGATCAATCAAGCTATACAAAACCAGTTTATGCGGATCTCTCATTCTATGGGAAATCTAAACAAAGCGAGGCCATGTTATACCGGAAATGTATAGCTTTATGTGTGTAAGTTTACTATTAAAATAGTAGGTACTATGAAATCAGCGAAGGTACTATGTATCGAGCAAGATAATTGTCCTGCGGACACAGGATAAAAACAATATATCCTCATAGGATCGTAATTATTATGTTTGCATGACTAGCTGAGATAGGTACTGAAAGGCTAATTATTTAGACCTAATCAGATATTATCTCACTTCACGCGATTTTAATGTCTATTATTATCTGATAGATAAATATTACACAATGAAATCGGTCACGCAGAGTAATTGTGATAAACATGCTCTTTATCGATATTGATTTGATCGAAGACGCCAGTGCCACCAAAACGGGCCTTCTGAACGTAACTCTCTAATCCGTGGCAACAACGAACCCCGAAGCAATTTGGGGTTTCAGAGAAATTATTACAAGGTACAAAAGAAAATATGACATTTATGTAACAAACCTAATAACTTTACTGTTAAACAAAAGGTTGGCTGTAATAACGAGAGTTTAATGAGTCAAAGGAAAAAGAAAGCTTTGAAAATAGGTTAAAGAGAGGTTAAAGTCGTTAGACAGTTAATTTAACAAACAGGATCAGCGTAGCAAACTGAAAACGGTAGGAGAAAGGAAATTAGAAGACATTTTACGACTTTGGTACAATATTCCTCGAATTATTTTTTTAGATCAAGGACAAGTTATAATGCCTTCATTTTGAGCATTCAAACCTATAGAATAAAAGTCTATTTTGAACGAAACACCATAAACAAAAGCAGTTGTGATACGACGTAATCAATTCAAAAGTTTTCCACTAAAACCAATTCAAATCATATCAATTATTATGATCAAAGCGTTGGCACATCACAAAGGACTTCAACCAATCTTCATACGCCACACACAGAACAACATAATGTCATAAATAAACTATAACAGCAACATAGTTAACAACTTACAAGACGTTAATGAATAAGGGGGAGTACACAACTCTGTATCAATAGACGCCGAACTTGAGCGTAATCTTCACACAGCACGGCGTAAATCAGTTTATATTGTCGACAACACAAGTCTAGCAGTAACAGCGTTAATAGAATAGGTAAGAGTGATTTGAAACTACGTTTGACATAATTATATAAAGTAGGTCGAATGTTTGTGATTTGTTGAGTTTCATGCTAATTTAGTTTCTTAGGTGGAAGATATGGAAACTTAAACGCGGATGGTTAAGGTGTGATGGATGTAAGTAGATTATATCAACACTAATAATAGCTGCTGATTAACTACAACTTGCAACAGACTTTCTGACAGAGATTCTGCTAGGAATTGCCAATCCGTTAGTTAAACATAATGATACCTAACGTTTCTGCACTCATTGTGGGTAAATAGTTTTAGGAGGCCTATGCTATCCCTAATAACTGTCCATAAAATAAACGCAGTCATAATTTTCCTTTTTGGAGCTAAATTATAAATATTTTATTCCCGTAACATCAACAGCTCCGCATAAACTCCACATGCACACCCAACTTGGCTGCTACATCTCCCATATACCCGACAAGACTGGTATAACAACATCACAAAGTTTGTCGAGTAACTTACACGTTGAGGTTCAGCCTGGTATCGACAATACATGCCAGTTAGCTAGCTGCACAGGTACACCGTTTAATTTTGAAACTTGTGTTCAAACAGGGATAGTTGAATCATTAAATTATAAAGAGAAAGTTTATGGTTTGTTTGAAATAGGATAAAGATTGATAAAAAGTTACATGCTGTCAAGACAATGTGACATTCTATTAGCGATAATGGTGACGTTTAAGTCAAAAATGAATCCGATTGACGTAACCTAACGATTTTTTTTTTGCTGCTTTTTAGTTTTAACTGCTTTAGCAGTTTTGACAAAATTAATGTTGTATTAAATTGTTACTCACATAATATACTAATCCCCGAAACTCTTTTTCTCAATTGATGCGAATTTGTACATACCTGAAACAGAAAAGAAACTTAGATTTAGAAAACAGTTAAAAACGACGTTATTCGGAAAAAAAACCAGGCCAAGTACGAGTCGGACTCGTACATGAAGGGTTCCGTACGTGGTTATGTATATAACGATGGTACAAAAATAAATTAAAAATTAAAGGCGGTTCCCTAGCCGCCTTTAATTTTTAATTTATTTTTATTATTTGTTTTATAGCGGCCACAGAAATACACATGCTGTGAAAATTTCAACTGTCTAACTATCACGGTTCATGAGATACAGCCTGGTGACAGACGGACAGCGGAATCTTAGTAATAGGTAAAAAAAACAGTTCTTCGCAATTCGTCAGTTACTCATAAGTTGTCATTCTAACCGTTTGTTAAAACTCATCAAGGCACCAAAAATACCAGCATTAAATTCCTCTTAATCTCCAACAGCGCTTAAAGCGCCAGAAATATTGAACACAATCGTTAAATAAATCACAAAGATAAATTTCACAGCCGCTTGCCCCCAGCTTTTTGGATCCTCTGGAGAAATCATTCGGAATATGCTCGCTCTGGGGGCATAGAAATTACTCTTACGGTAACAGAATAAATTGAACACGAACACTATTAAACTGTATTAGTCAATTCTCATTCGTCACGCTTGAATAACTGAATAAATATCGGGTTTTGTTTTCAATTTGGGAATTAGGACCACAATTCTCAAAAGACCAGTTTTTTTTTATCTTAACAGATTAAGCTGGTGAAATTATGGGACACAAAAAATGACATGACTGCATATTATTCCTTATGACGCCATACCAAATTAACAAGATTTTAATATAATATGTTTAAACAGAGCAAATTTTAAAAGAAATTTTCTCCTTCAACGTCGTGATTAACGTTGTATTCGGACCCTCCGTTTACATCTTGTGTTGACTTTCGACACCTGCCTTTCTTAATTAAATCTGATGTTACATTTTTTCCGGTCTGCAAGTCTTGTTTAAATTCGTTTTGGCTATTGTAATTTAATTTTGGGAGAGAACTGTTTGCGTGCAGGGATTTGTTTGTTGATTTTTTTTTCTAGACTTCAGTTGTAAAGGTTCAAAAGTAAAGTTCTGGACCATACCTGGGAACCTTCTTATTACGGCGATATTGAGGGTCAAAGTTCCACCTTTTCATAAGTTTTTTTTTTTTATACATGTTTTTAATGTTTTAACTTTACTTTAAATACCTCCACGATCCCTGTGCATACACCAGCACAATGTTTTGAGTGCGTTACATTGACTCCTACCGTAAAATGTGATTTTTCGCCCCCAAAAAAAAGTCATTTCCCAGCAATATTTTTTCCGTAGAATTTCTTAGTTACAGATGCTTGATTGATTGCACCTTGTATGTGTATGATATTAAATGTCTAGAACAAAAATGCAACGGCTACACCTTAATCCTTTTTAATCGGGACACTACAAATACACTCAATTTGGTAAGCTTCTGACTAATATGAAGCTTCTTCCAAGCCCAATATTAGAATTATGTCGAAGTGTAAGAAAGGAAAATTTATGTAATAATCTCAAAACCGAAAATTCATCAAACAAAACGAAATTCTTTATAATACTCGATAAACTTCAGATTTCATAAAATCCAGGCGAGAATTTTAACAAAGATAACAGGCGTACACTCATCGCCTCGAGAGCCTGCTTAATTAACAAGTAGCCTTTGATTCGTTATTCAACGTTGTCTTAGAAAATTATCTTTGTTTAAACAACCAACATTTTGAGCAAAGATTAGAGAAAATTTTACGTCTTGTTCTGAAACTTGAGTAAGATGAAATATGTCACTGAGACTCTCATATTTAGAATTATTAAGCTCAATTGGATGGAGAGAACATTTATCATTGTCGTTTTCAAGTTTTACGTTACTTATTTTGTTTCATTCGCAAGCGCTGGAATTCTGCAAAATGTATTTTTTTGTATCTCGAAAAATGTATGAAAAGACCAGATTCGCAATTGTCAATTAAATCATTTTGCGTCGTTAGACATGGTTTAAAGAATTTGTACAGGTAGAAGATACAGGCAACATTACAGATAATGCCTTAAGTATTGCAGAATCGAAACTAACAAGCGCAACGGGCACGCAACCTCCATGCGTTTATGCGTTTACGAACACACATATTATAATTAGTAATGAACATGATAATATTTGCTAATTTAATGATGTATGGTCAATCAATAGTATACGAACGGAATTTCAAACAGTTATGGGTACCAAAAGACCTTGTATACCACTTAGAGATGCGTTTATTTTGCATGAAGATACGGATTGCAATAGTAATGGGATGCTTCTGCAATGCCTTGGCTATTATAAGGTTTATATGTCTATAAAACATTTTTATTGCATTTGTGCACTTAAAGAGGCTTTTTCTAGGACAGCGCTTTATACACCATAAAATTCAGCATACGGTAAAACCAATGCGCGTAGTAGATGCGGCTGCTAAATCGTGCAAGAACGATTAGAAATTACTTTTAATTCGAAAAATAAAATATCTCAACAACTATGATAGGATTACAGTTATCGCATTTGATAGAACGGGTGCAAATCCATACGCTTCTGCTAAAAGGCTAGAACAATGACTAAGTTCCTAAGTAACCTAATCAGTAGCCTTAGGATGCTCAAAAATCTTGCGCAAGAAAATGCAAATGCATTTAATTAGGCAGTATTACTTGGCACTTGCGCAAGAACCTTGTGTGGTGTTGATGCAACTTCATTTGTAACAAAGGCTGTTTATACCTTGGATGGGTTGGCATGTTGCATGCATAGCAGAGTGATTGTGATTGAGTGATGCATTATTTAATTAGTTATTTTAGTCTGATTGCGCCTATTCTTGAGCCCTGAGTGCTACAAATCTAGATTGGTCTGTGTTTTTGCTCGTTTCCACTTTTAACGCAGAATATTGAAAATGGACTTCCAAACTTAATGATACAAGAAATGGTTCTGAGTGGTATGCGAAATTCGCCACCCAAACCGTCGTTACTGACTACAAGTGGATCTTTCAAACTCGGTTTAAAGAAACTTAATTCAATTTTTTAATGCTCTCTGTCCATTGTCTTCTCATCTCTTCGTCTTCAGGCATCTAAACAAAGGGTGGCGTAACGTTCGGCTTTTATTAGAAATCTCACCGTCAATGAATTTTGCTGATTAGCATGCAATGCTATAAAGGTCAATTGTATCATCTTGAAAGAGAATTGCTTTTGCAAGTCCATTACTCACACAGTAAACGTTTGTCAGCGATAAATTACCGAGCTCTGCACATTATTGCAGTATGAATTAGACTGAAATGTCATACATACTTAATGCTTAGTAATACCTGTCTAAAATAGAAGTAATAGTAGGTACTAAACCGTCAGAATTTATAAGACTCATGAAAGATGGTTCGGTTCATTCATTTTGGGGGTGAATACTGAGATGATAACAAAAAACAACACAACCAAAACAAAAAACAAATAACTAATAACTCAAACAACTTGGAATAGGGCAGGAAAAAGACAAATATCGAAGACTTGTGTTTTGCAGAGACAGACATTTTCGTGAGAGCAAAACGATTTCTCCCACTAAAATAAAAAAGCATTCAACCAATAATAATTATAATTGTTCTACACACACAATCCTTAACAAAAATTCCTACAACCACATACAAACCGAAACACACAAAGACGTGCATGACGTAGAAAAAAATAAACATCTCTTCGTTGTTCGCAGAACAATCATGCAACATACCTATTGTCGGCGAAACGATTCTAATTAGAGCTCTATACTTAATATTCGAACAGAGAATCGACTCGCGAACATCCAACACGCGATTCAGTTCACATAGTTAACGAAATCGATCAAGGGAGCTCGTGGCTGAATAATGACAGCCGGTCGGATCAATCTTCAGGTTAAAACGCGCTTGCTTAGGTTGGTTTATGGATAGGTGACAACCCATTACATATCGAGTTTCCTTCGTGCTTCGGAAAGCACATTAACCCGTTGCTCTCAGCTGTCATTTGTAGATCTTTGATAGTCGTTATAGGTATTCAGTGACCCGAAGGTCTGACAACCAACCTTACCAAGGCCACCAAGGCGTATCGTATTACCCAGTACTAACTGACTTGTCGAGGTCAAAAAGACAGTCGGTCCATGTAAAATACTGATATTCAGCTACATCCGGTTAGACTTGAAGCCGACCCCAACATAGTTGGGAAAAGGCTAGGCAGATGATGATGAGTTAATGAAATCGATGTTTGAATCGATTTATTTTTAGATTGAAGATGAAAATGGTGAAATTGATGTTATTGTTTTTAGTCAGTACTAATAATAGTAGTAAACTTACAATCATAGTTTACAATGTTTCTTTGTAAACATGTGACACAATGTTTTGCTAGCGTGAAACGAAAGCGAATGGTTTGAAAAGGGTATCATAGAGGCATACATAGAACTTAAAATAGAAGCACCTAGATCTCCTGATAATTGTGAAATCTAAAATCATTTAAACCAGCATAAATGTTTTAATCACGCTTGTGACGCTTACTTCCAAATGGCTAGATGGCTTTCGATGCAATCAGTTCCAAAAGTGACTATAAAGTGGTTACCCCTCCATTGTGATGACGTGATGCAGGATAACGATCATGAAGATACCATAAACTCAATATGGCTGCAACGGAACCGGACGTATGCGTTCATAGCGCCGAACAGATGACGCTGAACGCATTCATTACCGGTCTATCTTTTTATTCCTTTGGCGGGAAACTGTGCATTCAGCCTTTTTAGTCTCTGGGTCATTAGGCACCGATGTACCGATGACTAGCTCTTCAAAAATAACAACTTATTTAGTGTGGATTAAAAGATGATGTTTTATTTTATTACGGAACATGTCATTAATTTTGATAACTGCAACGGGCACTGACAGGTGTGTTTGATCTTTTTGTGTAACATTCTTTATGAGGGCTATTACCACAGCTATTACGCTATTGTTAAATTACTACCATTTGGTGTATCTGTTAATTAAGACGGTAAACTAAATTGATTCCGAAAACCAGTATTAAATCTTTTTGATTGCAGATTCACGCTACGATCCTTACGCACCCCTTTCACCTCGTCCTCGTTCTTAAACCTGTTCATGGACGTCCGCCGGTTGCGAGTACCACACACCTGACACTTCTGAGGAACATCACCAATGAGGTCAGTGTTTGTCCTTCTAGGGCGTCCCCTCCCGGCGTTGCCTTTCAACATGAAAAAACCATCCAAGGATATTCTGGTTTATTTTCAATGACTAACAATTCAAACATCAGAACTTACAAGGGCTACACGGATGCTAACACTTTTAGCCACCATAAATTCAACATGGCCGCGGCGGAAACAGCGAGCGTCGAGCAGATGACTCTGAACGCGACCATTACCGGTCGCGCCTTTTTGCTCTTTTGGCCGGAGGCTGAACAGTGCGTGACCTTTGCGTTACGATGAGTTGCACTGTGTTTATTTCGAGTGCGGTGTATGTATTTGTTTTCTTTTTGTTTTCGGTGTCGAAACTTGTGAATGAATGTAGCAAGAACTTTTAGTTGTTTATTTGAAGGTTTAGTTTAAATTAAGAGCAGTCGAGTGTGTGAAATACGGAATTGGATTGTAGGTGAAGGTTACAAACACGAAGACGGAAAACGGGAACACGCTAAAGGATTTATTTGGGAGTATCTGTTGCCCGCGATTTTCGTTCGCGTGAAATTATTATTTAAAAAAAAAAAATCTTCGCTTTGAATCGGATTTTGTTAACAATTTCAAGGGTTTAAATTATTTTTCTAAAATAATAAAAGTAGCCTATGGTTAGACTTTACATCATCAGCTGATATCTGCACGTCAAAGTCCCGTCAAAATCGTTTCAGCTGTATCGGAAATTAGCCGGAACAAACAGACAGACAAAAATTGATTAAAATGTGTTTTAGTTATTAAATAAAATAAATAAATATTTTTAAATAATAAATAAATATAATACTTTTATAGACACAAAACAGCTAATAATTATTTTAGGTATAAGAGTTAAAAACGCATAACTCCCACTATATGTCCACGGAAAAATATACGATTTTAAAAGAAATAAGGAAACGGACGTACACAGAAGGGTTAAAAAAAACCTGAAATGTCACACCAACCAACTCGTACGGCTCTCGCCGTCCAAATTTAGCCTTTAGTCGCCAATCAAATCATAACACCAGCAAGAAGCAGCCAGCAGAATTGATGGGATATCTTCGATGCCCTTCAAGTAGCGTGATCTGAGTGTTAAGGTTCAAATAGGATTGTGAATATCCAGAATCACAGGGTAATTGACTTAATCTCCTACCTTACCCCAACAACTCCCAGTACATTTGAATTGCAAAGCTCTCTCTCAAAGTAACTAGCAAGTGGTATAGTACCTACTGCTTTTATTCAATTTACAAGAGCAAATACTTCGAAGTTCAAACAGAATCTCCGAACATTCCGAATTGTGTTTTCAATTGGAAAGCATTCAACTCACATCATTTTCTACGAACAGGAACACCGTGTTTTCATTTGGAAAGCGTTCTGTGTCTGTCTGGTCGCGTGAGACCAAACATAAAGGGTTTAGTTCAGTTCATTTTATTTTCTTTTAAATACGCTGCGTTTATCATCGGCACACAAATTGCTGCAACTCATTGTCCTTTTTTTACTGTTTGCAGTTCGTTTCGAAACGATTGAATGGACTTGTGGGAATCAATCGGTCTTGATTTCGCATGTCAAATATAAAAGCATTGCCAATTTACGCTTTCGAGTTCTTTGCATTCGTTCTGGATAAATTCTCGGTTCAATTAAGTCTGTCCAAAGCTTTATTGAACAGTGAGAGACTAATTTGAGAGTACCATTGATTGCGAAGTTTTCAAGCTCGTATTTTCTTCAATTTTAAATACTATTCGAAGCTCTATTGATAAAGTGAATCAAATTGCTTCTCATTTCGACCTTATCGAACTTTCAATTCCTCAAAAATGATATTTCTCTGACCTGACCTTTCCAAAGGGAAACCGTTTCTCATTGTGACCTTTTCGAATCTTTGCATCAGGAAGACAGTTGTTTGGCTCAATCGGTTGGCATCTCCTTGTTGGTGAAAAAATCATACCTACGCCTATGTCCTACCTAGTTGTACAATTGATAGAAATGAGTGAAGGAATAAATCAAGAAATTTCGTAAGATGGCGAAATGCTTATTAGAAGTTTTTACGACAAATAATTCAAGTACACACGCGGTAAAGTTAGCGGTATTAGTCATGCTATTAGCATGTTAACTCGAAAGTCATGGCCAAAGAGTTTAGCATAAAATCACAATATTAATTGAAGAGATTACACATGCCGGAGACGGAAGTATTTTAAATGTGGGCATAACTCAGTTTCTTGCGCGTGTAACCTACTTCTTAACACATAAAGCTAAGAAGAACACCAATCAGGTTCGCTCAACTGTCAATATACCTTTCCCAAGGCTTGCTTGCTGCCTATATCGTCAAATATTAATTGCAAGCCATTCACACAGACAGGAGAAACAGAGATATCCAGCTGTTATGGCAACTTCCTCACTCTGCTAGCTAACAATATTCTTCTTTTTAGGAGCTTCTTCAATTAATGAAGATTGACCATTAAGTCTTTGAGTAGAAGAGTGGAACAGCTCAGCAACACATGACTGCGCACCCTTTGCGAATCTGTCTCAACCAACCAGGATATTTTTTTTTCTGTCAACTCTGCGTTTATTTGCTTCTTTGCTCATTATTATCAATAGCTGTAAGCCTCTACTACCGGAAGTTGGAAAATATTTTTTGCAAAACAGACGTCACTCTCAAGTAACTGACCCGTACCTAATAATACTTCCATTCATTCAAGAGCTATCTGCTCCTACCAATAGCAACAGTCATAATAATACTAACCAACCCCAAAAACGTGCCAGAACCGTCTGCACGTTCGTTTAATGACCTACTAAACTAAAATAGTAACATCCGATTGGCAAGTTTCTCGTGCAAGGTTAAGCGCGTACAATAAAACGAATGTGTGGTTTAGGACCATTCATACGGAGGAATTTTAGTCTAGACTTCTAGTGGTTGTCTGGTGGTATATTATTAGATAGCACGTGCTTTTTGATGTGATGATTGTTATCAATCACCTTTCGGAATGACGTATTGATAGCATTCTCGGCCACTTGTGTTGCATGCAATGGGAAATAAATGAACTTTAGTACTTGAGATCTCGCTGATCACTGACATTCTTCAACACGTCGTCGAATTAATATTTGATTTTACAAATATATCTGTTTTGAGTCATTAGAGCTGTAATACAAGAAGCATTAAAGTAAAAAAAAAAGAAAAACCATTTGTAAATTGTAAGGAACACGGCTATTGATTTTCCATTGTTGCTCACTAGACCACAGCGACCAAATTAATTCCGCTGGTTTGGAAACAAAATAGAATCGTTTTGTTTTTCTTTTCATTCGTAAACGAGCTTGAAATGCAAACATTTTCTATTAAGGCTGGATTGTACGAGAAATGCTGGGACTATTTCAGTTCGCATTTTTTCAAATTAAACATTTGCTCGACTAAAGCCAGGAGTTTTAATTGTTTTCGCCTTCTTTCAAGAGTGGCTCATGAATAAGTAAATGGTCCATCGATCTGTCTTGGAAGTAACAGACAGGGACACACAACATGCTCATAGCTATCTTTTCATTAACATTAAACAGTTTTTAAAGTCATGCCACGTCAAAATGCAACAGCGCAAAAAATATCCATCTCAATTGCTTCAATTGGCTGAAAACAATTCCCACGATGACTCACCCGTTCATTCATCCAAATCGCTCACTCACTCGTGAAAATAAAAACAACAAAAATCCAAGATGGCGCCGCGAAAGGACGTAAACAATCAACCGATATCCCACGCGCGTAGTTGCGTTTTATCAAATAGTAACATCCTGGACTGGTAATAAGCTAGTGTGGGTTGATTCCAAACATCCGAAATTTTATTGATACCACAACACTATGTGGTTGTTTTATGGTTTTAATATGGTGTTTCCGAGATTATGACTGCTTTCGTTGCGTAGGCAAATCTGGTGATAAAATCTGCGTCGATTAGAGCTATAACAAGGTGCAGACTGTCAACGGTGTTTCTTATTAGGTAAATCATCCCGAAATCTCAATGTTAAACAATTAAAATCACCCTTTCGTTCTTTGGCGAAGAACTTTTCTTAAGGCAGATCTATCATTCTTTAAAGTCACATTGTTCCAACTTTGTCACGTGTCAGGCTTTATTGTCAGCTACAGTTCTATAATATTTTATTCTCAATAGGTTTGTACGAGGATATACTTCCTTTGAACTTCCCGCATCATAATTGTTCTAAGTATTCGAACGTTCTATAATAAGAATAGCGTGTTGGTCTACCTTTATTTAATAGTAGACGTTAATAATGTGTGATATCGAGATAATGACAAAAGTATTTAACTAATCGGTTTGTAAATGTAGACGATTGCAATTCATAAATTTTAAATGCTTATCTATGCGTGATATAATTTATACAAAGTCTGACTGAATTAGGTATAATTAACTTCATTAATGAAATGTTATCACAATTAATATTGAAATTTATTAATCGGTATCGGACTTAAGATTGTTGTTGGACAACTAATTACCCGTCTATAAATCAATATTCAATATGAGTTTATCGAGCAGGAAGGACTTATTTAAATAAAATCTTTGACGGCTGAACAACTGCATCCGTGCTTTATTCTTTCATCAAAATTCAATTTAAGTATTCCTTTTAAAACACCTACTTCCGCTGCATTAATCCACCATCAATACTCCGCAACAACAAAACAACATTATTATAATGTAAAAAACACACGCTAGAAAATACTTTAAACCATCCATCAGCAGGAAACACCATAGACATTGAAATTCTGTAACAAACTTAAAGCTGCTACTGAGAAATAAAACATAAACAAGGAATCGCGAGAAACAATATCGCAAAGTTCGTTAAATCCATTAAAAAGCAGGGATTTACGATTTACCTCTGATTTATGATAAACTACGTCAACCTTGATACTTAATGTCAAAGGAGCACGTTGTTTTGTTTGCAAGTAAAAATAAAACAGATGATATGCGTAGTACAGTTTCGTAAATAATACTTCCGTATTTTGGAAGTCAAAAACAAAAAAACAATTCATCATTTGTTTTTCATTCCACAGGTACCACGAATAGAACAGAAAAAAAGAAAGGTGAACCAAAAATGATGGATCGACATGGTCTGGGATCAATCCGGAAGGAAAGAGGCAAGCACCAGTACATCGTACTTATAATTGAGAGTATTATACAAATATGTACATTATTTATTTAATATTTTATGAAATTTACGAAGATATTTACCATGTCCACTGTTTGTTTTGTTTGTCTACGAAGATTATTCTACAGAATTTCAAAAAGTAGACTGAAAAGGGGTACTTATGTGCAGGTGGAAGTAGATCTATATGCACTGACAGCCTGGACTTTCTATTTAGATACTGCAAAAGTTAATGAAGCATAATAACCGCAACAATGTCAGCTATTCGATTGTAAACGTAAAATACACAGGATATTGTATCAGCCCATTGTCAATAGGAAAGTTGACTAAACGGAAGTGAGTCAAGCACTCGAAAGTCATGGGCAATCTTATCTCATTATCAGAAAGCACTTGAACGCTATTGCGATATTCTATAATCCCGTGGATTATTACTAGGCGGAGAGTCAACGATAAAAATCATACCTAACAGAATGTAATATAATTTATTGGTTCCCGGCAAAATGAAATAAGTAGTCCAGCTATCCGTGCAGATGATTCTGGTAATCACAAAACCTGGTGTCAATACAGATCAGTCATTGATAAGGGCTTTTTTCAAGTCGTAGAGAATTTTATTCTCAATGAGGAAAATGTTGATTAACAATGCAGATGGTTAGAAGAGTAGAGGAAGACCAAAGAAGCGATGGATGGACTGTGTGAAGGATGATATGGCTAGAAAGGAATCACTGTTGATATAACGAGTAATAGAAAAGTATTGAAGAAGAAGACATGCTGCGCCGACCCCAAATAAATTGGAATAAGGGTAGGAGAATAATGAGATAATTTTAATTCCAGTGAAACGTCCATCAGGGTTCCACCCCAAAAATCCGCAAACTCTGAAGTTTTCATTCATAGCAAATTGATATTTTAACCCATTTTCGGGCCAAGAAACAGCATACTAAACTTTTCCTTTCATAATATTAGTATGATTGCTTACTGTTTTACGAAGCCCTTTCTCGGCATACATTACAATGATTGATTTATTCCGTGTTATATATGTATATACAGAAATAAACGACCAAATAAAATTTTCTCGTAAACAAACAACAAACATGATTACGATTGCGAGTAAACAAATTTTCTAACACAAATTCGTTCAAAGCATTTTTCAGAGAAGGTAATCCAATTCCCAAAACTTATTAATTAGAAAAGGTCGAGTCAAAAATTCAAAGCAAATATCGTGTCCAGAACACCAACATTGCATAATAGAATCGAACTGAATGAATGATAAACATTTAGTGATATGGGAGCGTCGAATAAACGATATTAATACACAAGACACGCCCATTCGCTAGTATCAATGAGCCTCTACCATTCATGAGCAAGCGCGCGTTCAAAACCGCGAAAGTCGATTCAAGGGCGACTACGATAGACATACGTTTCCTGCCGCTATAAATACATACATAGATCGGGCTCAAATATTCTTAATACATCTTATTTTCCTGCGTCCCCGTTATCTTTTAAGCGCATTTTTCTATGTTTTGTTTATAGCGATTACGTCACGTTTAGTTATATTGGAGCATATTTACTGATCTGTAACAAGAGTGAAACATTGATAGCAATTTACTATAAGCACATATATAACATCAGTATTTTTAGACGTGTATTCTGAGTTGATATTGGCTTCAAATCATTTTTGAGTTTGTTTGCTTCAGAACAAGGTTATAAATGTTTCCCTTGGTTGTTTTGACGTAGAGAAATTAATGAAAACATGGTCTGCGCCGCTTATCTTAGTAGATTGAAGTTTGAGAAATATCTTTGGCTTTCGGCTAAGAATAACATTCCTGTGGGTGTGGTGAGAGACGAGTAAGAGATTATCATGTATGGATGGACAATATTAACCTTTTTAAATAACATTAACATTATTTGTCAAATCTTCTCAAACTTAGGGGCAGAAAGTAATAACTTTAGCCAGAAAGATGCATTTCTTGAAGTCCAAAACAGATCTTCTTATGAAATCCTATTGATTGACCGAGTTCGCCAGTTGCTGTCTGGGTGAACTTGTTCAAGTTTTAACCTCTAAATACCCACTCAATTACCACCTGCCCTCTCTAAATCTCTGTTTAATTTAATGAACTATTAAGCAGTGACTGGATCTGCACTTAGGGCACCTCCATTAAGTGATTATTGTCCATAAACCCGTATTCAAGACGTTTTTATAGCGGTTTAAGGTTTACTTGATGTCGATGAAGTATTACTGAAATCGGTTGTACATCACGTTATATCCTGGTCAGAGTTGTCTTTTAGAAATGGATTAAAATTGGTTTGTGAAACTCCTGAAGTTGATGCATTATTAAATTATTGAAAGCAAAGCTGAATATTCTCAGCTAAGGTGGCGAGATGGGTAGACGACATTGTTGCCATCGTGGGAATATCCTGGATGAGACTGGCAGAAGAACGTGGAGCTTGGAGTAAGCAAAGAGACCCTTACCCAGCAATGGGTGATGATGACGAAGGGATTTCTTAAGTTGCGAATGTGACAAATCTCTGAAGGTATATAGTGTATGTTTGACGTAAGTAAGACCATTTTCATTGATTCGCTCCTAGTCAATTCTCTATTCCTAAATATTCACATTCATTCGCACACCGAAATCCCGAATTGAGTATCTACAATAAACATAAATAACGAATACTAAAAAAATATAAAAGTGGCGTTTGTATTCGATAACGGAAATCCCTTGGCACGCGGCCAGCTCGACACATGAAGTACCCACAATGGTAGCAAAAATATTCCATTCAAGACGCAAGGTAGAATAAAGGAATCAATGAACGCCAAACTTGGCACGACTGAAACTGTTTTCCATTCAACTACCAATAAGGTAGAAAATAGCATGACGTGAACTCTGGACTGAAGTCCCGAAATAAGTTTCACCCCAAATCGAACTTAATCTTCTAGAGACAAAGACGACATTCGAATGACATTAGGATGGTTCAAAAATTGCAAGCAGAGCGTATCGTTACAATTTTACGAGGGGTCAAGTTCACAGAGGCGAACTTTGGTTTATTGCTTAGCGGGACTTGGCGATGATATTTTTAACTATGGAAGTGCGGTCATTATATTGAGCTTTGCAATGGAGGGATATGGGGGACGGAATCATTGTATGAAGTAGATATGTAAAAATTTGAACACGTACAAGCTTACTATGAAATTGAGTAGTACCAATCGCTCATTATGAAACGCAAGCATCATCACCACATCATGGGATCGTTTATTGGAGTGTTCTTATCGCCCATTCTGTCACCATTTCTCTTACTCGTCTCATACGACACTCAAGGGAGAGAAAAGAGGTATTCTTTATTCTTTTCTGTCACATTCTAAGACATTACGGCAAAAAAAGAATTTACTGCGCCGTAAAGGTGTATGACGTAAGTAATAACGTCACTGGTAGGTATTTACATTTATTTCAATTCGGTTCTGGTAAAGAAAATAAATATTAAGGAATATGAATTGAATGGAAGCCAATTGGAGGGATATATTGGTTTGACAATGGTCTTAACAATGGACACACGTAGCCTGATTACTTACTTCTATTAGTGCATGTCTGATATACCGATCGTGCTTTATCTGTCTTAATAGGATTACGTATGACAATAATGCCTGCTTGAACCTCGATACAACAATTAACAATATTCAATTGTAATTACACACATTCATATAGGACCCCAATAAAATAAGAGAGGATACAATTTTCATATCAAACAAACAATGAAAAGCAATTTCCAGCCAAAGGTACGCAATTAATTATAGCAATACTGACTGGAGTAATTAATTTCAAGTGCTTAAAAGATCGAGTTTAATACGGAATTAATATGAGCCTATAATGAAAATGCTAATAACAAACAGGCAGGAGTTCACAGCTATTATGTTGTTCGCAACATAATACGAAGTTAATTGCCTACGGTTGATGAGGATACACCAAAATGTGTAAAATTGCGAGCTATAATAGGAGATTAAAAGAAAATTGCTATCATGAAGGTATTAACGATGGATATGATGAGACCATCGAGAAATATGATGACCAAAATACAAATATTGAAGCCGAGAACTTATGACATACATACCAGAAGACTGCTGAACAGACGACTTATCGAAATACAGACAAGGAGACTGGCGATCTCAATAAAGATGACCTTTCATTTAAAACACAGAACGTTTTCAATAATCCTACAACAAAATTCACACGTCACAAAATAAAAGCTGTCAACAAAATGGATAAAGAAGCAAAAAATGTTTTTCCATCCAGAATCAATTGATATAACAGTTATCCAACGGTTTAAATCCCTCCCCGTCGAATGCCAATATCAAGGACTTCATTTGAATTTTATCAATGGCTGCTTTATGAATGAACAATTTAGACGATACGTTGAAAAATTTTCAACTGACTTGGTAATTTATGTAAGTAGCTCTTGAAATAAAATTGGTGATGTTTTAGTCATCAGAAAAGACCGATTTAATTTTGAAAATGCTGATGCAGGTGAAACAGACTCATATTCGATGATACTTTCAAGTCTAAATCTTACAGAAAAGCTAATAAGTAGCTTTCAGACATTCTTTTTACATTTAGTTATTTAATCAAATTCTAAAGCTGACACTAAAGAACTTCGTCTCCAGAGTCCAAACTCAAGGTTCGCCAACGAGCAATGGAGCGAATTACACTAGTTTTAAATTAAGATATGTTCGTAACACAATACTGCGCTCTAAAACAAACAGCTGATGTGGCTGCCCAACTCAAATGGGACTGGGCAGGACACGTCTACCGCGTGCCGGACAAACTTTAGGACAAAAATAGCAGTAAACTGGTGCCCTCAGACAGTGAGGCGGAGAAGACGGGACGAACTGGATATGTTCAGTCAGATATGGAAGGAGGACGTGTGGCTTTGCGAGAAATGGAAGGAGTGGCCTGGAGTGGAGGAAGCCTTTGCCCTGGAGTAGGATAGAGCAAAAAAAAAACAGCAACAAAAAATTAAGTTATCTCCAACCATGATAAAAGACTATCTTCCCTTAACTTGTAGTAATCCGATTAAACTGTAGTTTTCCTTTCAGTTCCGTACGTAAATGATTATTATGAATACAGTACGCCTTGTATTATTAATTCATTACAGTCGTGTCGCCACCTATTCATATCTAGGAGCAAATCTGATTATGTCGCAATCTCCTACGGAGTCGAGAAACGTCCTTTTACGAAAGGGGTATTAATGTATGTTACCTATGTTATGGGAAACTTATTATGTAACATTAACAAAGATTTTTGCATGGCAGATAGTAATCTGTTGGGTTATAAAACTAATGCTGTTGTTACATGTTCCTCAGCGATTGATTCTGGTCAATTTTGAAATGAAAGGTCTTTTGAAAATGTGTTTCAGAGAAATTGAGGTGGATTTTGTGAACATTTTCTGATTTACATCTAAGAACGTACGTGTATAGTTATTATTTTAAATAAAATACTTCTTTAAATAGAAATGTTTATGGTTAAGTACCTAAGTCTTTTACTTATAACCACTCCATTAAGCATAATGTTCCGTGTAAAACCATGCAGTCTTTACTTAAACGGTAACCACGATGTTGAGTCTCGATACAATAATAAAGATGTCCACATTAGCGATACAGCTCCAGAAAAAGGAGAAAGGGAATACCCAAGTGTAACGTAAGAAACTAAGTAACATTCTACACAAGAGGCACTTAATAAAGCCATCGCTAGCCTCTCAACAGACAAAGCCTTGAGAACACTAAACCATATCGGTGTTCATATTTTCCAAGTGACTGGATGATCTCAAATGTCAGCATCAGTACACAACTTGACATTTACCCGATCACGACGGCCGTTAATGTTTAGAGCGTTATAAAACTGCTCCAATAATAACTTACGACGTGCAAGTAACCGTTTCATAACTTAACCGTTTGAGGAGTCAATAAAATAATGCTCGTAAAAGTTGATGGTTCATATTTTTATCAATATCAATATTGTTACGAGTATATCGTACTTAATAACGTGATAGGGTTTTGGTTTCTGTTCAGTTTCGTTTGACCGAATTTAAACAACGGAAATCTAAGTAGTAAATAAAGTTTAAAATTAACAACAACATCGTAATACCGTGCTTGATTCATGTATTCGAATCCGGTTTACGCTTACACGAAGTCAAGTTCATAGGGATCCAAAAATAAATTTACAGCAGGATATGAACTGGCAATCAGAGTCATCAATGCAAATATACAACCTCTTTCAAGTACCCTTTCAATTGTTAATACAAACAAGGTTTAACAGCCTGCAGAGGTCACGACAATATCAATAAATTACACAAAGTATTAAGAGACTAACCAGTCGTTGAAAACAAAGAGAAAAATGATCTTTTAATAAACCTTAAGTGAAAGATGACAAGACGTAACCATAATTAACAGATACAAAGTAATAATGCAGCATTTAAGGCATGGCTGTCGTAAATTTTGGCATCAAAAGCTCCAACTAATCACGGTGAGAACATGTTTGAAGTTGGCAAGTGTCAAACTTTGACAAGTTGTATTGTACCCGAGCGAAGCCGCAGGGATACTGGGGTCCTAGACGACTTGTTTGTATAGTAATTTTAAGATAATTTTGGTTATTTAGATGACGTGTTGTTTATTTGATTTTGAGGTTTGTTAATTTTCATTGGGATGGTTTTGACATTTGTCATTGTCGTCCTACCATGATTGTAAGGGGAAAGAAAAGGTGCTGATGATTTCAGTATTGTAAGTTAAGTGGCGTGTAGGTTATTTTATTTCATTACTTTCTGTTTTACCGTTTTGCCCCCATGACAACACATCGATCGTGGCCAAAAACAACCTTCCACTACCCACAAAAGGATTCGCTTTACTGACTTACTTATCCGTAAGGGTCGATGGGATTAAGGTCCCTTTTCTTATTCCCCGCTGTGTATATGTATTTGTACAATTTCTATTTTCTTTTTAAAGCACAGCCATTCAGAAATATTTCGGCCCAGCGAACAGCCAATTTTCTCGACAACATCCCAGCGGTAGACAGCGTTACGCAAACACGGCATATTTCGTATACCTACGGTATTAACAAAAAATATAGCTGAACAAACAAGATAACAATATACAGGGTGTTTGGCGCATGGACCGACACAATTTTTCCAGGGATTTGGGAGGTCATTAGCTAGGTTCTACCCATACACCCTTTGTCCCAAATGTCACGGTTGGTTACATATGTTTTTTTTTGTTTAAATGAAAAAAAAGCCCAAAATGTTTCCTTTAATTCGAAATAACTTTTTTGTTTGTGGGCGTAGTGGCACAAAACAAATTTTGTTGCATTCTCCAAAGTCTTTTATATCTAAAAACATCTTTGTTTTATACAACTGGTTTCAAGAAAATTCCTTACAAGCTTCCAAAGTAATTTTTTTTATTTAATGAATGAAATTTTACAACTTCTAAATTAATTATAAAAAAAAAAGTCATTTTGAACTTAGCTTTATTTTAAAAAGTTCTTTAGTTGATACCCTTTCTAACTGTATGCTACATGTCATAGAAATTATTCATTATGTAGTCAAAATACTAGTTAGGAGAGTCAGGGTTAAGAAAAGACTTTTAAAGGTTATTTTGTTTTTAATAAAGTTATAAAAAGGAGGCAAAACACCGGGAGAGGTGGAAAGTAATGGGGGAGGCCTTTGCCCAGCAGTGGGACAGAATAGGCTAGTTAAAAAAAAAGTTATAAATCTTGTTCAAATTGACCTCCTCCATTTCGTATGCATGCACGACATCTGTTTCTTATTTCAACTGTCGTTGTACGTAGTGCCCGAACTTGTTGTGCCTGTTTTGGAAGAAGGTGTGCCGATAGTTTTCCAAAATGACGGCTGTCCAGCACACTACCAACTGGACGTGCGAGAGCATTTAAATAATGCCTTTCCAAACGCATGGATTGGTAGAGGCGGCCCTATTCCGTGGCCCGCACGGTCCCCAGACCTGACGCCTTTGGATTTTTACGTCTGGGGACGTGCAAAAGAATTGGTTTACCAGACAGAAGTGCCCACTAGGGAAGTTCTAATTGAACGAATAACCGACGCGTTTCAAACTATGAAAGAAGAAATGCGACTACGTCCAACGACAGTTGAAATAAGAAACAGATGTCGTGCATGCATACGAAACGGAGGAGGTCAATTTGAACAAGATTTTTTTTTTTTAACTAGCCTATTCTGTCCCACTGCTGGGCAAAGGCCTCCCCCATTACTTTCCACCTCTCCCAGTGTTTTGCCTCCTTTTTATAACTTTATTAAAAACAAAATAACCCCGACAGTTGAAATAAGAAACAGATGTCGTGCATGCATACGAAATGGAGGAGGTCAATTTGAACAAGATTTTTTTTTTTTAACTAGCCTATTCTGTCCCACTGCTGGGCAAAGGCCTCCCCCATTACTTTCCACCTCTCCCAGTGTTTTGCCTCCTTTTTATAACTTTATTAAAAACAAAATAACCCCGACAGTTGAAATAAGAAACAGATGTCGTGCATGCATACGAAATGGAGGAGGTCAATTTGAACAAGATTTTTTTTTTTTAACTAGCCTATTCTGTCCCACTGCTGGGCAAAGGCCTCCCCCATTACTTTCCACCTCTCCCAGTGTTTTGCCTCCTTTTTATAACTTTAGTTTATTAAAAACAAAATAACCTTTAAAAGTCTTTTCTTAACCCTGACTCTCCTAACTAGTATTTTGACTACATAATGAATAATTTCTATGACATGTAGCATACCGTTAGAAAGGGTATCAACTAAAGAACTTTTTAAAATAAAGCTAAGTTCAAAATGGCTTTTATTTTTTTTTATAATTAATTTAGAAGTTGTAAAATTTCATTCATTAAATAAAAAAAAATACTTTGGAAGCTTGTAAGGAATTTTCTTGAAACCAGCTGTATAAAACAAAGATGTTTTTAGATTTAAAAGACTTTGGAGAATGCAACAAAATTTGTTTTGTGCCACTACGCCCACAAACAAAAAAGTTATTTCGAATTAAAGGAAACATTTTGGGCATTTTTTTCATTTAAACAAAAAAAAACATATGTAACCAACCGTGACATTTGGGACAAAGGGTGTATGGGTAGAACCTAGCTAATGACCTCCCAAATCCCTGGAAAAATTGTGTCGGTCCATGCGCCAAACACCCTGTATATCCTAACGATAAATTACTTCGTTTGTTATATTTGCTAGGCAGTTGAAGACTTGGAATAAAAGGAAACAGTTAGGGACGCCCACTCTAGGTATTATGAAGTCTTTTATAGGAGGAGTACTTCGAAGTTGGAAAACATTACGTAGAATTCGTTTGGTAGATTCATTAAGCAATCTATATTGAAACATAATATGAACAAATTCACAACAAGACCCAAACAGAAACACTTATGAAATCAAAATATTACGCCAAAATAATTAACCCAAATCGACTCTAACAGACCCTATACCTGGTTCATTTTTCTGTGCAATGAACTAGAAAAGTGGCAACCTAGATTCCAAAAAGAAATCAGAGCTAATGAAGCTCAAATAACATCATAACTTTGAAGGGCTTCATTTCCTGCAGCTGATTGCTCTAGAATCTAATATTTGCTTTAGATGTGACCGGGAAATTGTAGAAATTATGGCACCTGGGTGGGTACTAACGATTCCCATTTCAATCTAGGTAGGGTAGCAACTGAGAATTGCGGTGGATTAAATTGCGGAGTGAGGTATGAGAAAATATCGATCGATCAGATGGATATGTACAGTACAGTATGGAATGTGTATTGATAAGTTCAAGACCTTTATAGTAACAAAGCTCTTAGAAGTAAAAGAAGATGAAAAAAAGGAGAAGGTTTTATGGGTCTAGAGGTGTTACTTTCATACAAACCTAAAGGCTTGCCCTTTTATTTTACTAGCTTATGCACGCGGCTTCGCCCGCGTGGAATTCCGTAATTGTCCCACGGGATCATACCACACACAGGGATAAATGGTGTGGTGGGTGTAATCCAGGTTATAAACAATCTGTATGCCAAATTTCATCCAATTCCGGTTAGTAGTTTCTGCGTGAAAGTACATCCATCCATCCTCACAAACTTTCGCATTTATAATATTAGTAACTTACTACTCTTCATGATGTTAGGGTTTCTGAACAGTCAGTTTACCTTATGGGCTTGCCGTTTGTTGGCCCCTAAGCACGCCACTGAGGGCCTATCTTAGAAGTAACTGGGAAACGAGGAAAAGAAGAAGTATCAAAGTTTTATAACGTCATAGAAGTCTTTGATTCTCCCGGAAGCGACAAAGTCCCGCTTGTATAATATGATTAATGGCAAAGTAAACATCAATCTAATTAGGAAAAATAAACATTCTTTAGGTAGACAGGCAATTTACCGTCAGTCGAGTCTTCGCCAAAAATACTGACACTGTTTACCAAGAGGAGCATCAATCTATATCGCGTTTCAAATTATTGCCACGGCCCAATAGATAGCTATAACTTTGACCTTTCGTCCTCTGGAGTTACGGGTAGATATATTGGCCAAAAACTTATTTGCAGTATTTTTCAAATAAAATAAATCACATGGTAACCTCCTACTATAGATCCGGATAGACGTGTGGAAGAGGGAAGGCCCCTCCCGCGAGGTCTTTGCACAGAAATGAGACATTACATTAAATAGACAGACCTGCCTTCTCAACGTCCGCATTTTTTTCAAAGTTTTCAGAAGTGCAATAACTGCATCATATAGGTACCTTATCATAGTTAAGTAATTCTTAGAACGTATTTCTAATCAGTTTAGATCCCCTAAAATCATTAACAAAAGTCAGAGAAGACAGCTATTTACGCAGAGAACGGTTCCGTTAATACAATTACGGTGCGGAACACTAAAAATAAAACGCTATCTAAAACTGGCGTCCTGACGGAATCCGTCCGGGTGTTATCCGCTCAAAACATCCGGTCACAGACGAAGAAAACAAATGAAATACTAATACGCATTTTCTTGTGCGTACTAACTAACGCAATTTTTGAGGCCGTCAGATGTAACAGAATCAGCGATACCTTATTTTCTAGTCAGGTTCAGAAAACACAGTTATTTTCTAGCAAAGCAAGCCAGGTGTGAAGATTATTAAGGCGCAAATCCAATTTATTAGTGAACACTTGTAGGTAAGTCTCATGGAGAGAAGGGCCTGTGTCCTAGCATTGGAAACGTTATAAGCTGATGCAAGGCAGGCAGTGGAGTAGACATCAATTTATTACTGGACAAAACTATCGATATCGCAGGGGCGTGCCGTCCATACAGGCAAATAGGCTTAGCCTACCTTAGCCAAATTCATTTATTACAACAAATCAACAATCATGTAATAAAAAATACAAAATATAAAAAGAAAGTTAAAACTCCTGTTATAACACTTATAGCAACTTGTCGCGCCCGTGTGACGTCACACGGGCACACGCTACTACTCCTTAGGCCACCAAACGAACTGCCTTCATTTCTCATCGACTCATTGATGAATTTACGCACACTGGTGCATATTTTCGTGTGTATGAACGGCACACATGTATAGATTATGGGCGGGAACTCCGCCGTAAGGAGACCGCCAGCGCAGTCAAGATGAATGAAATGCAGTGCAGGGTTACCAATTTGTGGAGATTTCCCCGGATCGCGGGGAATTCGAGAAACAGACTACACACTGAAACGATCGTTTCCATAATGACTTGCTACTGTAAAAAAACAGGGTGGTATTGTCGAATATAAACCTTCCAAAAAAATATAAATTATAAGGAATAGCAAAAGCCCTATTAAAATAGTAAAAAAATACATGAATTTTATTTTTTCCCAAAATTTTGTGAAATTTCGCTTTGATTTTTGGGAAGTTAGGAAAATAACTGTGGCAATCCGGCAAAATGATGCAATTATTATTTGGTTTCTAAAGAAGCCATATTTGTGTATCCGCGATCTTGAATGTTTTGATTTTTTTAACGTACTCAATTAAAAGTAATTTGTTGTTTATTGTTTGTTTATCTACTTAAAAATGGTGTTCTGTTGTGAAGTTTGCGCTGATAATGTGTGTTTGTTAGAAGTTCAAAGTAGTAAGTTTTCGCATTATCGTTTAATGTTAAGATTCAACTTGATTTGATTTTGATGATTTTAAGTTATTTATAAAGATACGAGACGAGTTTGAGTGACTGTGACTGAGTTTGAATCTTCAGAAAATCGTGATTTGAACCTTGAATAATGTGGTGAGTTCTTGTATTTATAACTTTTATAACACGCGTTTTTGGCAATAATCTCGTGAATGTACTTACATCCTTAGCTTCTACAAGTATAGCCTACACCCCCACCATACTGTTGTTTTTACAGGCTTTCTTTTCAATTTTTTTTTTTAAATATTATAAATCAATAAATGTGACTACTTTAGGGTCATCATCATAAGTAGAGCGACGTTGTGATGTTGCGCGAAGTTTTTTTTTTTTGGGTATCCGTATGCGTGGCCTACCTTCCGTGGAGAACCACTGCACGCCACTGCGATATCGTACCTAACACATGGTATTTCTTTGCTAAAAATTGTCTGCAGACTATAAGTATTTGCATTTCGACGCAAATGCGCTCATTTTCTACTCCGTGCATCCGACGGACTTAACGAGCCCATTCAGACGGACGATCGTTAGTGTGACGTCAGAATTCTGATTTGACCCTGCAATTGTGAACTACGTAGTGCATAGTAAAATATCTGGTATTTTGTGCTGTTAAGACCTAACATATTTAGGATCGTAGACACTAAATGATAATCTAATAAGAATGTCTAGATCTTGAGTGCTCCTGTCCTCTTCTTGTAAAAGTTAGAAACGTAAAGAAAACTATCTACTGGTTTCGTACATGCATGTGACTAAATGAAGATATTACTTCCCGCAAACCTATAAATACATACATTTTACGCCCTTGAATATACCATACTATCAGTAAATACATATCAGTACTGCACAAAATTGCAATAATGCCTAAACTGTGGCAGAACCATTCAGCGCCTACGCCAGATTACATATATGTTTCCTTGAATTGACTCATACGCCTTGCTTGGAACTGGGTTTTTCATTCATTTCAGTACACATACACCAGAGTGAGTTAAACATAATATTCCGTAAATCCTTAATAGAGCAATACATAACACCGAAATTCGTCGAAGACTTAAACGTGGACTAGTTAAAGCTTCTGATTCTGAAGGACCGACTGAGCTAAATAGCATTATGGTCACATGCATTTTAGTACAAGCGCACCAACTATGATACAAGGACACATTGATCAAAGTACGACTTGCAAAAGAGAAGCACAATCCGTATTACAAATACAAAGCCTTCTGTAATCCCTATAATCTACTACCCCAAGGGGATGGGTTTTGTTCTATGATAAATGTGATGTATTTTAAACAAAATGCTACCTTAATGTGCTTGATAAAAATATCATAGTATTACGAGATTTAATGTAGGCGTCAACCTTGCGTGTGAAAACGAATTTTCGTATGTCATTATAATGATGAAGCAAAACGTAAGGTGGGAAATAAAAATACAGGCCCAAAATAGAGATGCCGCATTGTTTATTAAAGTAAAAATGCGGCCCAAAAATAGAGATTTGGCATTGTGTAATGGGGCGTTGTGTACCCCGTTTTTGCCCTTTTAGGACAATACACAGACCTTTAATTATACCATCCGCCGTCAACGGGTGATGGAGATGGCCGTGTGCAATTACGTGTACATTTTCGCTGTTTTATTTATAGAGAGCATAATGTATCGGTGTACGACGATATAATCAAGGACATACTGTCGGATCAAAAGCCTGTGATAACGGCAACGAAAATATGAAGATTTAGCAATCGAAGGCCAAGATTTATCCTTACTTTTGGTAAACAAGGGAAAAACACTATTTATAAAATACTGTAGCCACAATTTTAACCACAATATGTATGAACTCATCCTCCACGCTTGAAAAGCCTATATCAGAACATAAACAAATAACATATCAAACATGACACATAAATGAGAAAAACAAACCAAATACATACAGCAAAGTCTGTAACGAAGAAAGTTGGCGTAAGCACGAAAAAATTGCAGTGCTTGAAAGTATTTCTATCAATTGCTTGTCTTGTCTTCAGGCTGCTAATGTATGGAACGTTATCTGTTTCATTGACAGTTTGAGTTACGAGATGGCTGAACCGCCTCTTACGATTTGTAATGTAACGAGAAAAATTCTAGTAAGTCAAATAAGGTAAAGGCATTAAACGTGTAATTCCAACAGTCATAGATGACTAAACGAAGTCACGGGAAACAATCGATATAGAATAGGAAAGAATTGCAGCAAAGAAAAATGATTCTCAGTGGCAGAAAAATGCAGCTAATAATAATGCTGAAGGAAATGATAGTCGACAATAACTTAACACAAGGATCAGCGCAATACTTAATAATCATGGAATCAACGACAGATATGTCTAGAATGCCTGTGTATCCGTCCGTCTTTTGCATCCTTTTAGCCATCATCCGTTCTTCACGAGTTTGTTGGAATCCGTCCGGGTGTTATCCGCTCAAAACATCCGGTCACAGACGAAGAAAACAAATGAAATACTAATACGCATTTTCTTGTGCGTACTAACTAACGCAATTTTTGAGGCCGTCAGATGTAACAGAATCAGCGATACCTTATTTTCTAGTCAGGTTCAGAAAACACAGTTATTTTCTAGCAAAGCAAGCCAGGTGTGAAGATTATTAAGGCGCAAATCCAATTTATTAGTGAACACTTGTAGGTAAGTCTCATGGAGAGAAGGGCCTGTGTCCTAGCATTGGAAACGTTATAAGCTGATGCAAGGCAGGCAGTGGAGTAGACATCAATTTATTACTGGACAAAACTATCGATATCGCAGGGGCGTGCCGTCCATACAGGCAAATAGGCTTAGCCTACCTTAGCCAAATTCATTTATTACAACAAATCAACAATCATGTAATAAAAAATACAAAATATAAAAAGAAAGTTAAAACTCCTGTTATAACACTTATAGCAACTTGTCGCGCCCGTGTGACGTCACACGGGCACACGCTACTACTCCTTAGGCCACCAAACGAACTGCCTTCATTTCTCATCGACTCATTGATGAATTTACGCACACTGGTGCATATTTTCGTGTGTATGAACGGCACACATGTATAGATTATGGGCGGGAACTCCGCCGTAAGGAGACCGCCAGCGCAGTTCTGATTGGCTGGCCTTGAAGGCCAGCCAATCAGAAGTGCCAGTCAAGATGAATGAAATGCAGTGCAGGGTTACCAATTTGTGGAGATTTCCCCGGATCGCGGGGAATTCGAGAAACAGACTACACACTGAAACGATCGTTTCCATAATGACTTGCTACTGTAAAAAAACAGGGTGGTATTGTCGAATATAAACCTTCCAAAAAAATATAAATTATAAGGAATAGCAAAAGCCCTATTAAAATAGTAAAAAAATACATGAATTTTATTTTTTCCCAAAATTTTGTGAAATTTCGCTTTGATTTTTGGGAAGTTAGGAAAATAACTGTGGCAATCCGGCAAAATGATGCAATTATTATTTGGTTTCTAAAGAAGCCATATTTGTGTATCCGCGATCTTGAATGTTTTGATTTTTTTAACGTACTCAATTAAAAGTAATTTGTTGTTTATTGTTTGTTTATCTACTTAAAAATGGTGTTCTGTTGTGAAGTTTGCGCTGATAATGTGTGTTTGTTAGAAGTTCAAAGTAGTAAGTTTTCGCATTATCGTTTAATGTTAAGATTCAACTTGATTTGATTTTGATGATTTTAAGTTATTTATAAAGATACGAGACGAGTTTGAGTGACTGTGACTGAGTTTGAATCTTCAGAAAATCGTGATTTGAACCTTGAATAATGTGGTGAGTTCTTGTATTTATAACTTTTATAACACGCGTTTTTGGCAATAATCTCGTGAATGTACTTACATCCTTAGCTTCTACAAGTATAGCCTACACCCCCACCATACTGTTGTTTTTACAGGCTTTCTTTTCAATTTTTTTTTTTAAATATTATAAATCAATAAATGTGACTACTTTAGGGTCATCATCATAAGTAGAGCGACGTTGTGATGTTGCGCGAAGTTTTTTTTTTTTGGGTATCCGTATGCGTGGCCTACCTTCCGTGGAGAACCACTGCACGCCACTGCGATATCGTACCTAACACATGGTATTTCTTTGCTAAAAATTGTCTGCAGACTATAAGTATTTGCATTTCGACGCAAATGCGCTCATTTTCTACTCCGTGCATCCGACGGACTTAACGAGCCCATTCAGACGGACGATCGTTAGTGTGACGTCAGAATTCTGATTTGACCCTGCAATTGTGAACTACGTAGTGCATAGTAAAATATCTGGTATTTTGTGCTGTTAAGACCTAACATATTTAGGATCGTAGACACTAAATGATAATCTAATAAGAATGTCTAGATCTTGAGTGCTCCTGTCCTCTTCTTGTAAAAGTTAGAAACGTAAAGAAAACTATCTACTGGTTTCGTACATGCATGTGACTAAATGAAGATATTACTTCCCGCAAACCTATAAATACATACATTTTACGCCCTTGAATATACCATACTATCAGTAAATACATATCAGTACTGCACAAAATTGCAATAATGCCTAAACTGTGGCAGAACCATTCAGCGCCTACGCCAGATTACATATATGTTTCCTTGAATTGACTCATACGCCTTGCTTGGAACTGGGTTTTTCATTCATTTCAGTACACATACACCAGAGTGAGTTAAACATAATATTCCGTAAATCCTTAATAGAGCAATACATAACACCGAAATTCGTCGAAGACTTAAACGTGGACTAGTTAAAGCTTCTGATTCTGAAGGACCGACTGAGCTAAATAGCATTATGGTCACATGCATTTTAGTACAAGCGCACCAACTATGATACAAGGACACATTGATCAAAGTACGACTTGCAAAAGAGAAGCACAATCCGTATTACAAATACAAAGCCTTCTGTAATCCCTATAATCTACTACCCCAAGGGGATGGGTTTTGTTCTATGATAAATGTGATGTATTTTAAACAAAATGCTACCTTAATGTGCTTGATAAAAATATCATAGTATTACGAGATTTAATGTAGGCGTCAACCTTGCGTGTGAAAACGAATTTTCGTATGTCATTATAATGATGAAGCAAAACGTAAGGTGGGAAATAAAAATACAGGCCCAAAATAGAGATGCCGCATTGTTTATTAAAGTAAAAATGCGGCCCAAAAATAGAGATTTGGCATTGTGTAATGGGGCGTTGTGTACCCCGTTTTTGCCCTTTTAGGACAATACACAGACCTTTAATTATACCATCCGCCGTCAACGGGTGATGGAGATGGCCGTGTGCAATTACGTGTACATTTTCGCTGTTTTATTTATAGAGAGCATAATGTATCGGTGTACGACGATATAATCAAGGACATACTGTCGGATCAAAAGCCTGTGATAACGGCAACGAAAATATGAAGATTTAGCAATCGAAGGCCAAGATTTATCCTTACTTTTGGTAAACAAGGGAAAAACACTATTTATAAAATACTGTAGCCACAATTTTAACCACAATATGTATGAACTCATCCTCCACGCTTGAAAAGCCTATATCAGAACATAAACAAATAACATATCAAACATGACACATAAATGAGAAAAACAAACCAAATACATACAGCAAAGTCTGTAACGAAGAAAGTTGGCGTAAGCACGAAAAAATTGCAGTGCTTGAAAGTATTTCTATCAATTGCTTGTCTTGTCTTCAGGCTGCTAATGTATGGAACGTTATCTGTTTCATTGACAGTTTGAGTTACGAGATGGCTGAACCGCCTCTTACGATTTGTAATGTAACGAGAAAAATTCTAGTAAGTCAAATAAGGTAAAGGCATTAAACGTGTAATTCCAACAGTCATAGATGACTAAACGAAGTCACGGGAAACAATCGATATAGAATAGGAAAGAATTGCAGCAAAGAAAAATGATTCTCAGTGGCAGAAAAATGCAGCTAATAATAATGCTGAAGGAAATGATAGTCGACAATAACTTAACACAAGGATCAGCGCAATACTTAATAATCATGGAATCAACGACAGATATGTCTAGAATGCCTGTGTATCCGTCCGTCTTTTGCATCCTTTTAGCCATCATCCGTTCTTCACGAGTTTGTTGGAATCCGTCCGGGTGTTATCCGCTCAAAACATCCGGTCACAGACGAAGAAAACAAATGAAATACTAATACGCATTTTCTTGTGCGTACTAACTAACGCAATTTTTGAGGCCGTCAGATGTAACAGAATCAGCGATACCTTATTTTCTAGTCAGGTTCAGAAAACACAGTTATTTTCTAGCAAAGCAAGCCAGGTGTGAAGATTATTAAGGCGCAAATCCAATTTATTAGTGAACACTTGTAGGTAAGTCTCATGGAGAGAAGGGCCTGTGTCCTAGCATTGGAAACGTTATAAGCTGATGCAAGGCAGGCAGTGGAGTAGACATCAATTTATTACTGGACAAAACTATCGATATCGCAGGGGCGTGCCGTCCATACAGGCAAATAGGCTTAGCCTACCTTAGCCAAATTCATTTATTACAACAAATCAACAATCATGTAATAAAAAATACAAAATATAAAAAGAAAGTTAAAACTCCTGTTATAACACTTATAGCAACTTGTCGCGCCCGTGTGACGTCACACGGGCACACGCTACTACTCCTTAGGCCACCAAACGAACTGCCTTCATTTCTCATCGACTCATTGATGAATTTACGCACACTGGTGCATATTTTCGTGTGTATGAACGGCACACATGTATAGATTATGGGCGGGAACTCCGCCGTAAGGAGACCGCCAGCGCAGTTCTGATTGGCTGGCCTTGAAGGCCAGCCAATCAGAAGTGCCAGTCAAGATGAATGAAATGCAGTGCAGGGTTACCAATTTGTGGAGATTTCCCCGGATCGCGGGGAATTCGAGAAACAGACTACACACTGAAACGATCGTTTCCATAATGACTTGCTACTGTAAAAAAACAGGGTGGTATTGTCGAATATAAACCTTCCAAAAAAATATAAATTATAAGGAATAGCAAAAGCCCTATTAAAATAGTAAAAAAATACATGAATTTTATTTTTTCCCAAAATTTTGTGAAATTTCGCTTTGATTTTTGGGAAGTTAGGAAAATAACTGTGGCAATCCGGCAAAATGATGCAATTATTATTTGGTTTCTAAAGAAGCCATATTTGTGTATCCGCGATCTTGAATGTTTTGATTTTTTTAACGTACTCAATTAAAAGTAATTTGTTGTTTATTGTTTGTTTATCTACTTAAAAATGGTGTTCTGTTGTGAAGTTTGCGCTGATAATGTGTGTTTGTTAGAAGTTCAAAGTAGTAAGTTTTCGCATTATCGTTTAATGTTAAGATTCAACTTGATTTGATTTTGATGATTTTAAGTTATTTATAAAGATACGAGACGAGTTTGAGTGACTGTGACTGAGTTTGAATCTTCAGAAAATCGTGATTTGAACCTTGAATAATGTGGTGAGTTCTTGTATTTATAACTTTTATAACACGCGTTTTTGGCAATAATCTCGTGAATGTACTTACATCCTTAGCTTCTACAAGTATAGCCTACACCCCCACCATACTGTTGTTTTTACAGGCTTTCTTTTCAATTTTTTTTTTTAAATATTATAAATCAATAAATGTGACTACTTTAGGGTCATCATCATAAGTAGAGCGACGTTGTGATGTTGCGCGAAGTTTTTTTTTTTTGGGTATCCGTATGCGTGGCCTACCTTCCGTGGAGAACCACTGCACGCCACTGCGATATCGTACCTAACACATGGTATTTCTTTGCTAAAAATTGTCTGCAGACTATAAGTATTTGCATTTCGACGCAAATGCGCTCATTTTCTACTCCGTGCATCCGACGGACTTAACGAGCCCATTCAGACGGACGATCGTTAGTGTGACGTCAGAATTCTGATTTGACCCTGCAATTGTGAACTACGTAGTGCATAGTAAAATATCTGGTATTTTGTGCTGTTAAGACCTAACATATTTAGGATCGTAGACACTAAATGATAATCTAATAAGAATGTCTAGATCTTGAGTGCTCCTGTCCTCTTCTTGTAAAAGTTAGAAACGTAAAGAAAACTATCTACTGGTTTCGTACATGCATGTGACTAAATGAAGATATTACTTCCCGCAAACCTATAAATACATACATTTTACGCCCTTGAATATACCATACTATCAGTAAATACATATCAGTACTGCACAAAATTGCAATAATGCCTAAACTGTGGCAGAACCATTCAGCGCCTACGCCAGATTACATATATGTTTCCTTGAATTGACTCATACGCCTTGCTTGGAACTGGGTTTTTCATTCATTTCAGTACACATACACCAGAGTGAGTTAAACATAATATTCCGTAAATCCTTAATAGAGCAATACATAACACCGAAATTCGTCGAAGACTTAAACGTGGACTAGTTAAAGCTTCTGATTCTGAAGGACCGACTGAGCTAAATAGCATTATGGTCACATGCATTTTAGTACAAGCGCACCAACTATGATACAAGGACACATTGATCAAAGTACGACTTGCAAAAGAGAAGCACAATCCGTATTACAAATACAAAGCCTTCTGTAATCCCTATAATCTACTACCCCAAGGGGATGGGTTTTGTTCTATGATAAATGTGATGTATTTTAAACAAAATGCTACCTTAATGTGCTTGATAAAAATATCATAGTATTACGAGATTTAATGTAGGCGTCAACCTTGCGTGTGAAAACGAATTTTTGTATGTCATTATAATGATGAAGCAAAGCGTAAGGTGGGAAATAAAAATACAGGCCCAAAATAGAGATGCCGCATTGTTTATTAAAGTAAAAATGCGGCCCAAAAATAGAGATATGGCATTGTGTAATGGGGCGTTGTGTACCCCGTTTTCGCCCTTTTAGGACAATACACAGACCTTTAATTATACCATCCGCCGTCAACGGGTGATGGAGATGGCCGTGTGCAATTACGTGTACATATTCGCTGTTTTATTTATAGACAGCATAATGTATCGGTTTGCGACGATATAATCAAGGACATACTGTCGGATCAAAGCCTGTGATAACGGCAACGAAAATATGGAGATTTAGCAATCGAAGGCCAAGATTTATACTTACTTTTGGTAAACAAGGGAAAAACACTATTTATAAAATACTGTAGCCACAATTTTAACCACAATATGTATGAACTCATCCTCCACGCTTGAAAAGCCCATATCAGAACATAAACAAAAATAACATTCGCATCTAACATAACACATTAATGAGAAAAACAAACCAAATACATACAGGAAATTCTGTAACGAAGAAAGTTGGCGTAAGCACGAAAAAATTGCAGTGCTTGAAAGTATTTCTATCAATTGCTTGTCTTGTCTTCAGGCTGCTAATGTATGGAACGTTGTCAGTTTCATTGACAGTTTGAGTTACGAGATGGCTGAACCGCCTCTTACGATTTGTAAATAAGGAGGACGTCTAATCAGAAAGCGTTTAGAGATGTCCCAGTTCTGATACGAAATGTAACGAGAAAAATTCTAGCAAGTCAAATAAGGTAAAGGCATTAAATGTGTAATTCCAACAGTCATAGATGACTAAACGAAGTCACGGGGAACAATCGATATAGAATAGGAAAGAATTGCAGCAAAGAAAAATGATTCTCAGTGGCAGAAAAATGCAGCTAATAATAATGCTGAAGGAAATGATAGTCGACAATAACTTAACACAAGGATCAGCGCAATACTTAAGAATCAAGGAATCAACGACAGATATGTCTGGAATGCCTGTGTATCCGTCTGTCTTTTGCATCCTTTTTGCCATCATCCGTTCTTCACGAGTTTGTTGAAAAATTATGATCTAGTGTTGACGAATTTGAGGCAAACAATCATTCATCGAATTCGCTTCATTTTTAAACCAAGTTTTTTTAAGATTACTGACATTGTTAGCCTGCGTTATGCCTCTGCTGGGACTGCCAGTTTTTTAGATCAAGGGCTAATGCGAACCTCTGGTCGTTGGTTTTGTCCAGCTCGTCCCGCTATCTTCTACGAGGTTTTTTTTTTAAGTTTATATCCTAACATATATATTTATCCGACCAATTTCCAACTTCATCCTTCCTTCGTAAGGATCCCCAGACTACAACCTATATTTTTAGAGTACCAGTTCCGAAAGGACCTTCCCCATGATATCCCCAAAACGGTACAAAAAGTTTTGCTGAATTGATTTCACTGTTTGTCACAACAATCACGTGCTATCGATGAAAGAATCGCATTCATTCACTCAACGTCTTGAATACGTAAAAACTTCAATAGTTTAAAAGGTAATGAACTCGCTGATATTATTTTTTATTAATTCGCAAACTGGTTGCGATCGTTATAACCCTATAGAAACTTTCAAGTGGATATACTTTCCCCTTAATGACTACAAAGGTGTTCACAGAACACCTGTCATCCTGTTCAAGACTTCCTTAATGACTTTTTGCAAAAACTAACGGTAGGTCCGTCATGCTTCGGGCTGCTACTGGTTAATGACCTTATAACGTACAAAATTGAAGCATATACATATATATTATGTTGCCAAGAAATTGCAAAATGTTCAAGACTTCTTTGGATTTCCCTATTCAGCTTAATTGTTTTGACCCGTTTGGATTCCCAGTGTTCTGACACACAATGTTTCGTATCATAAAATGACGCAGTTTTATACTGGCTTCAGAATGCATTGACCTTATTTCTAATTCATTGAATAAGTCAGGGGAAATCGTATAATTATTTAATAGAATATTCGGAGTCTTGTACAAGTAGAAGCTGAGAGTTTCCAACTCGACAGCCTCAATGCCTTGCGGATTCTGGAAATGTCGGAAAGTGTATGTCATGTACATGTTTTACAGTTAGGAACGTATCTACTTGTTACACAGAGAGCATAATTTAATACATTAAAAGCAAGTCCTCTTTCCAAATTAAATTTCAGGTAAAATAAGCTTTAGGGTGACATGTCAAGAAAATACACGAAATTTTGGGAATTATTTGCTTCCAGCGTAATTTTATAAACGGAGAGGTATTTGCACTCGAGTTTATTACGTAGTACTTTGACACAAAAAGGATTTTGGGTACTCGGCATAATATTATAAACTATGGTTCTTTGTTTTCTGTGTACCATGCATGGACACCTTACACCATGCACTCCGACTTTTTACGTTACATCAAAGCTTTCTTCGGGCTCATTAAGACTACATGGAGTCGACGAAAAAGTGCAAATGAGTTTTGCTCACCGCCACTTTTTATAACCATACCCAATCTTTCAAAGAATACCGGATGTTACTGAAATAATTCGGTGATCATCGATCTTTCGTGTTTCGTTTCTTTTATGTGATGTCGTTAGTAATAAAATATTTTCTCGGAATTGTGTTCTAAAATCATCTACCTACGAAGTACCGAACAAGGAGCTGCTAATTTTATTAGAAAGATAATTTACGTTCCTTTATTACAGGGACAGTACAATGGAGTGGAATCTAATTTTTTGGTAGGCACGACGACCCATCAACCTAAGAAGAACCAAATTAAGCTGATCTCTCATTCTACGGGAAGCTCAAACAAAGCGAAGTCAGGTTGTACTGGATATGTATAGCTTGATGTGTCGCCGTGTGTACGTATCGTCTTTATTTTTGGAGCAAGATACGATCTTGTTACGATACATCCATTGAATATGTCTCAAAATGATCTGTCGACCATGGAGTTGGTATCAAAAGATACTTTATCGGACGTTGGTCAGCCCATATCCCAAGTACTATCGTATCTAACCAACATAAAGCGTGTGTGGAGTTGTGTCACTGGATTGGAAACGTCTCGGTTGGATGAGCTCGAACAACAGTAATGTATCAACTGGTTTCCGTTGTGTAGGATTATGTGGCATTACTTAATGTGAAACATGTAATCGAGCAGGTGGAAAGGTGGATGTGGAAATTGTAAAGTGTCTCGTAGCAATTTCAACTTAAGAGTCTTTTTAGAACGGTTTCCAATGGGTTTGATAAATTCTAGTTGCTAGCTTTTGAGGGTTAACAAACACGATAACAGATCCATTTTAGGCAAAAATTGAAGTGATTTTGAACCACGTCAGATGCAACTGGCCCTGCATAACAACTGCCCAAATGGCTATGGCCCAGGTGATACTCTCATTTTCAATAATATTTTGATCTTGACTTAGGATTTCTCAGATTGTTTTCATTATAGAACAAAGACGATAAACTTGAAAAAAAAAAAAAACATAAACTGGCCGTACTTCATTTCATTTTATTTCATTGATGTTGTGATCCCGACTGTAAACTACGTAGCAAATGCCTACACACTTTTTCCTTCCCTTCGCAAATCTTATCAATACATTTTCTGTTATATCATTCGTGATCAAATAATATATTTTGGTATTATTAAAAACGGAGTGGGAAGATTTGTGTAGGTCTTAAATACCCACTTTACGGAGATAGATGTAGCATATGACACTGTTTTCGCAAAGATTGAAAGATGTACTCATTTTGAGGGTATTTTAAGATTATTCATGTGCTGCGATAAGCTGTGGACCCCAAGTAACATAGGATAAGGGCATGAAGATGGTGATTTGCCAGGAGTGATAAGAACTATGTTGCAGAAACAAAAACAATTTGAAGTGTGTGCTTTCAATAGTTTCGTTACCAAAGAGTAACGGCAATATTACCTCAAAAAACAGGGATATGATGATAGTAGTCCGTATAGACTTATCTATGGCCAGAAGTGGATATTTACAAAAGACATAGACAGAGTAACAAAGGAAGGTCCCATCATATGCACCAAACAGCGTAACGATTAGTAGTAGCCTAACATGATTTAAATTCCTAACTTTGAAAACAAACTAACGAGTAAAACTAAATATTCTATGCTTTCACCACATTGATGAAGTTCAAAAACTAACTGCAGGACTATATTTAAAGGGAGTAAGTCCAACAAACAACTAACTCCCAACTACGAATACCACAACTGGAAAACCAAACATTTTTCGGCGAAATTTAAGCTTCCAAATTGTGGAATTTACAGTTCGAAAAGCTTTTGTGTCGGCGTTTCCACAGTTCGAGTTTTATTTTTATTTCGGGCAACATTTTTGAGGTTCTGGTGCAGTTTCAATCAATCGTAGTGGGAATAGGACTACTTAGAGATATTTCACTACCTGAATATTTTGTGGCAGACATCCCTGAATGTGATATTGTTAAATGTTTTATTAAATGGGATTTTTCAATAGCCAGTGCATGAATGTCGACGGCTACAAGATTAGATAAAAAACCAGGTTAACCAGGGAAACGATTGGTAAAATTTATTCAATGAAATATGCTTTGGATTGAATGGGGTTGCAACCTGGAGATATGAACCGCTGATAGAAATTTTTCGAAGAACACAAGCAGTGCCAAACCCAAAAAATGGAATACTGAAAGAAGGATGATGACCAGTGATCGGATAATCGGGCGCTAATATACCTAAACTGCCTAAACTTCACTTTTATTCCCACGAAAGTATAATACGGACATGCTTTTCAGAATCCCGGATCCCGGAATCGTTCGAAATTCCTGAGATTGCTAAAAATGCCCGCATAAAAAATATAGTTAGAACTCGTTGTGAACTCTCATTGTAATTTTGTTTAATTTAAAAAGCCGAATCTATTGGAACTTTCATTTGTTTTGAATAAAATAAAGATACTAAATCAAAATAATTCGCCAGTTATATTTAAGTCCCATGTAATAGGGGGTGAGCTTATAGCCACCAACCAGGCACAAATCGAAACTGCGTGGCTGCTACTGAAAAATGCCAGATGGAAAAACCAATATCACTTTGCCAGACCCGGGAATCGAACGCAGGACCTCATACTCAGCAGTCGCGCTTGCGACCACTAGACAAACGAGGCAGTCTATACTCCATTTGTTTAGGTAGGTAGTTAACTAAATGTAAACAATCTTAGCATGTCTTTTATCTAAAAAAATGACTAAAAATTGTATCTAAAAATGTTTACAATTAGGTATTTACTTAAATAGATGTTAGGTAATTAACTTCATTTAAATAATCTTTGTATGTCTTTTATACGATTTATTTTACATAAAAAGACATATCAAGATTGTTTACCTTTAGTTAACTACCTAAACAAATGGAGTATAGTTACAACTACATTCTCGCAAAATAAATAGTCTGATTCTGATCCTACTAAGAACCAAAGTACAACTTTCTTTTGTTATCAAAATACCTACCTGTTCCACAATCCACACTGTATACAGAAATTTGGATCGAATCGCGTTGGGATTAAATTATCGATTAAGTTCATCCGGTGTTAAAATAATAATGTCAGAACACCATTCAATAAAAACGAAATGGGTATTATTAGGTAGGTGCATTTGATATTTCGATAAGATAATTTATCCAGAGGAAGCGATTAGAATAAATAAAGACGTTATCAATTTTTTTTTTCACGAATTCGGCTCGTCATTGTCGCGATATTTTTTTTGCGCATATTCTTTCTGAATAAAGGGCGATAGATTAATCCGTGCTGATAACGTTATTTGTCGATTTGTGCGATAAAAAATACTGATAACTGTGCCCATTCATGAAATCGATGTTTCTTTTCGGTTTTTTTATTTATGAATGAATCTACATAGGCATTACTAAGCGAAGTGCGTCAATAAGAATTAGATAAGATCTAGGGACTTTTTTGATTTTTATTATTTGAAAAGGACTGTATAATGAAACGTTTGGGCATACTTTATAGAATCAAGTGCACCATCGGATTTCCAACGCTGGGCTCTGGGTGCTATAACATTTAGGCAATTATTTACTTAGACGTCATCTAGTGTTAGTAAAATCGGGCATAAGATTGGCACTCCTTGCAGTTTCTGTTTCCCAAAAAAGCTGTAACCTGGGTATCACTAACTGAGCTACTGGGTGGGTAATTTTAAAGCATGGATGTAACATCACTCAAAGGGGGTGAGGCATCTCATGCCTTGCACAATCTCATGCCATGCACAATGGGAAGCAAGTAGGTTGAATACCATTGACTCATCACACAGGTGATCAGTTATGATCAATAATGCCAACCTTCTTGCACAGCATTGCACAAGTTAAAGTAATAATATGACTTAACAAGTGATATGGAAGACAAACTAAAATCATTCTCCTGCCTTATGTCAATTTATTTGGGGCCTGTGCAGCACATTTTCTTCCATCCTTGTCTATTACTCGTCTAATTGTCAGACATCTTCATCCTTTCTAGCCATATCCTTTACACAGTCCATCAATCTTTTCTTTGGTCTTCCTCTACTCTTATTCCCCTGCACATTCATCATTACCTTCAAAACTTTCCTCACGACATTTTCCTCATACAACACATAGACAATATCACAATATAAAAAAAACGTATCAAACTTTTTGTACCCGGCTGCAGTGGAGCCCAAAAGAAAGGTAATAATAATCAAAGTCATGATGTTAACTTACAAGTAATTTAAGTATAATTTCTAAAAATTATAAAAAGTCACAAGACAATCCATTTGATATTGTATAATCACTCGATAGTTTAGTTTACAAATCTAGACAAAATATGGAAAAAAATCTTCATTTTTCCCATGAGAAAGCTATGACATTCAACAAGGAAGTGCATTGCATGTGAGAAATTAAAACCCCATTGTTTGCTGCGACTCGGTATTAATTGTAGGAGAGATTCCTTGACAACAGTGTTGAATAGACAGCTAAATGAGTTGTAATTTCTTGTTTAGCTCCAGATAAAGATTATTAACTGTGTTGCTTTTTAGTTCTGTTTGTTGGTTTGAGATCAATTGAGGACCTCAGCGACAACAAATAACACCCATTTTTGTTTTGTTGCCTCCCATGATTTAATGCTTAAGCTTAATGCTTTTCTTTCTTTATTTCTCTGTATTTTTTATTATGAGCAAGATAGGAGTTCCATTTTACTCTGGGTTGATGCAACATTTATTTTTCTTCACTTCTCCTCCTGTCAACTGTCATCAAGAGTATAATAATTGTTTTATAATTTATTTATTGAATTAACTATCTGCAGATAATGGGAAACCGTTCCAAGATGTTATTGGAGTTTCTTGCCCATTCTTCTCCATAGAGATCTACACTTTGGAATAGGCAACTACAGTACTTTTACAAGTTATTATGCCTTGTGTCTGTGACTGAAGCTTCGCCTTCTTTGTTTTTCTGACATTCAAAAATGCCTGTTATGGTCTAATTGAAATAAATGCTTTGAGTTTGAGTTTGTTCCTGCACTTATTCCTTCAACTGTACTGTTGCATATGGGGATAATTGTAACAAGCAATTGCTGCTTGTGCTGTTGCTTTAAAATTAACAAAGAGTATGAAGTAAAAACTACAGAAACAGATGTGGTTAAACAAAAGTGTGCCATTAATGATAATTCAAAATACTTTATAAAAATTAAGTACTAGGGGTTTTTTAGTAAATCAATTCAATGTATTTGTAATTTTGAAACAATAAACATGTAAAACACAAGTAGTGAACTTATAAAATTAAGTAGGTACTTTCCTCGTACACCATTGCAATGGAGAAGGAAAATATGCTTCGAGGAAAATTATTTTACCTCGGTACATGTCCATTGGCATTTAAATTTGTAAATATTGTATTGCAGGATTATTTGTCATCTTTTTACGATGTTTGTTTTGGACCAGGCCGTTAAGGTAGCAATATAATAATACATTTAATTTTAGACAAAAATAAATCAGATTGATTGAGAGTTGGGGAAAAGCTTATACCTAGTTTCCTAATACTGCTACGTCTACTACTAATACTAAATGATATTTTTGCCAAGGTACTGTTGGGGCCTAGGGCACCAACTACACAAAATGTAATGCACAGGGAAATTTCTTACATATTCCAAATTAGAATAATGTTTGTCCTATTTTTTGGCATTTACATATCAATTATTTATTGAGATTGGTTCCACGCAAAACCTCACACACAGTAGAATATTGTAGGTTTTGCCCATAACATTTGCATTTCTCTGCTCTATCAGAAGGACTGAGCCATAATCAACCATACAGGGGCCTAAAATGGCCACTTTAGCAGAATAATATTTAAAAAATGTGAATTACGTTATAATTCGTAAAAGGGTCGTAAAGTGATAATTCATAATATTAACTGTGATTGTGACCATCTTAAGAATTGAGGCCCCCAGGCCCAGTGCAGGTTGGTAGAATGTCAAATCTCAAGGACATTCCGGTTTCCTCAGTTTGAGAGCAGTGTTGACAAAATAAATCCCACAAAGTAAAGTGTCTTAGTGGTTTGGACCTACAATCTTCAACTCGTAAGTTTGGGCCTTGGGTTTTTTTGTACAGGTAACACCAAACAGAGAATGTGAATAAAACCTACATTTGATAGTAAGAGTAATCAAGTACAACCTGTGCAATAGAAACAGCCCTTTAAGTAGACTAATTTAAAGACCACATTGCCTTGTCAGTCTAGTAGTTACAAGTCTTATGCTACTGTTGAGCATGATTGGGTTTGAAACCCAGGTCAGGCAATGTTATTTAATTCCGTCTCTCTGTATGTCACATAGATTTTAACTCAATGAGAAAAATTGGTCAGAGTCATAATTACTATGGGCGATTGAGTAACTTTGAAACATTAATTTATAGTGGTACATTACAACATAGTTTCAATAATAGCAGTGAATAGTATGTAATAAATGGTGAAATTGTGAGTCAATGTACTGTTTAAATGTAAATTAACTTTTTCCTCGTCATAACATTAACAACTACAAAACTGTAGTTCAACGATACACATGAAAAGTTTAAATTATAATTTAAATAGTAAAACTCACCTGTTTCCAAAGTTGGTCCTCCAAAACTCAGCAGCATCACTCTTCGTAATACGGAACTGGTCGCCGGCAAACGTGCCGTTCGGAAACATCGCCTTCAGCTCACTCAGCATGTGACTGAACACCAAACTAAGCTTCGTCAAGTTGCGGCGGTAGTGAGAGTTCTCATCAAACATCTTCTCTTTACCTTCTTTAAACAACTTGATAGCCTGCTTACATTTTCTTATCAAATTAATTATAAATATGTTAAAATGTTCGTTACTATTCAACGCCTGCATGTTGTCCTCGTACTTCGAGTATATCACACGCAAACGCTGATACGTATCCGGTAAAATGTCCAGGATAAACGGCGGACTGTTTTTCAAATTCATCTTGTGATGTTGACACAGTTTCACCACTTTATCCATCAATTTCCAAGTCTTATCCAATGTTCTTTTATCGGTCGCAAGTTTAGTAGGGCATACCGCGTCCGAGAACGCCCCGTGCAACTTCGAAAATATCGAAGATATATTTTTCTGTTGTGATTTGTGACGAGGGGCCGCCATATTGAAGAGTCCGATGACATACAAATGAAAACAACGTTTTTTATCACGACACTAAACTCAAAACACATGCATCACTTAATTATAATGTTGTAAAGCGCGTGTCTTCTCATTATCACATAATCGAACCACATTTACGACACAAATAACACGCTATACAACGATCGCCCACTGACACATCGGCGACGCGTATGACAATTTGACAAATAAATGAATGAATGAATGAACTAAGTGACAGAAAAGAAAATAGGTTGGTTTGGAGGACTAGTTGGTGTTGCTATTTAAAAGATTATTTTACCTTTTTTTTTTTTTTTTTTTTTTTTTTTTTTGGAGGGTGAGAAATCATCAAATGACTCCTCCCGCTCTGGGCGGAGCGGAAGGGAGTGTCAGACTCTTACTGACTAAAAAACACCCATGTTCCTTCATTGGCCCTTTATGTTCCAGGGCCGCGGTATCTCTTTCGAACAGTCCCGCAGCCCAAGATTATTTTACCTTGACAAAACGTTCAAAATTTTGTGTGAATTTTTCTGGTAAACATGTATTCATCATTCCCTTGCCCTTAGCCCAATCCATTTGTTGTCCGCGCAGCATGTCTCCTTCTTCCACACTTCTCCTTTACTCGTCATTTCATCAGAAACCTCCTTTCATGCCATTTCGTCCTTCACACAGTCCATCCTTCGTTTCTTTGGTCTTCCTCTACTCTTCTAACCACCCACATTCATACGCAAAACTTTCCTTTTAATATTTACTTTATTCCTCCGCATCACATGCCTATACCCCGACAACCGGCTACCACAAAACTTTTCAGTCAACCAGTCGCCATTTTCAGACTTCCTCTTATGTTTTCAATTCTTATTTTATCCAGTCGCGTAACACATACAACGTAATCGTTATTATTACGGGTAAAAATAAGTGGACGGCGATTTCATTCCGTTTCAAAAGTTCTCTCTGGATATTTCAACTTTTATGTAAGCCGCTTTCTCCCGAAGTCACAATAAAATATCTGTGATAAGATTGTTTACTCGAAAAATGCAATTAAACGTCTTATAAAATTCTGAGTACATGTTATTCCAATAAGGCCATATTTCCTTAATTTCAGAATACATTTTTAACCTGGCAATATCGCGGTTACCACGTTTTGATATTACTTACGATTATTACGTCTTTAACCCTTAATTTATTTTTCCAATTTTTATAAATTGAATTAAAATAACGGTAACGTTATGTTATTTTAACAAGTTTAATAGTAAAAACATGACGTATTTGTCTTTTATAAATTTCTAGAGGCATTAACTAAACGCCTTGACCCTGTACTGCCATCTAGCAAACAATTTGTGAAACCTATACCTAGTTCTATTACTTTGTAACAGATGGCGTTACTTGACAGACGCTCATCACAGATAGTTCAACAATAAAAGCATAGATGTCATTGAAACCAGTTTTCGCCTGAAATATTTTATTTCTGAGTATTTTTAGTAGCGACAATAATATTAAATTAAAATGGCGTCCATTAACATTAGGCATAGAGTTGACCGTGGTGGGTGAAAGATAGTTATTTTATGAGTAAAATATTTTATTCTTCTTCCTCTTCTTCTTCAGGGGGTTCAGTCGTGGTAGTCGTGGTTCGTTTCTTAGCCTTCCTCTTGCGACTGTGTCTCTTGCCTTTCTTGCTGGTCCTAATGAAAACATAAATTGTAATTTGAATCAACATAATTAATGGATAGTAGGTACCTAATTAGCGCTTTAGAACGAGACCTAGTAAGCGCATTAGAACGAGTTACCTAGTAAAATTACTAGTAATTTTTACCACTTTTATTTCTGAGCCACACAACAAGAATAAATAAGTATTCTATTCTAAAATCCAAACAGGATGATTCACATTTTACAGGAGAAAAAGAATCTGTTAAGTATTTCAAAAATATTGATGGATATTCATTGATTTGTGCAATTCTTAAGTAAATCTAAAAGACAAACAACAACATTTTTATGTATTTTTTAAGTATGATTGCCCCTCAAATTATAGGGGAAAATATACAAGTCCGTGATTCGACCTGTCGTACTATATGGATCAGAATGCTGGGCTGTGAAAAAGGTGGATGAAAAACGAATGCATGTAGCGGAGATGAGAATGTTGAGATGGATGTGTGGAGTGACAAGAATGGATAAAGTAAGGAATGACTATATTAGAGGAAGTTTGAAAATGGCGCCTGTTACAGAAAATTGAAAGGAAGTCGTTTGTCTTGAACATGTAAAGAGGAGGGATGAAACGCATGTGACTAAAAGAGTGACGGACATAAATGTTGATGGATGGAGAGGGAGAAGAGGGCCAAAGAAAAGATGGATGGATTGTGTGAAGACTAATATGAAAGAGAAAGGAGTAAATGATGCCGAGACGTCTGACAGGGGAGAATGGAAGAAGAAAACGTGTCTATGGGGTCGGCGGACCCCAAGTAGAATGGGGCAAGGATAGGAAGATGATGCTTATCTAGGCAGGGATTTGAAAGACTTCATAGAGTACCTACCTACTAACTAAATGCTATCGGAATAACATACATAGGTCAAGCAGTCACCTATTTAATTACCCGCACCATCGCAGGTCAAGATATTAACCGTACATAACATCACGCCTGTAATCATGACATGTTAGGCAGATGTGTAACCATTAGTACATCCACATTTCGCCAGTATCATGTTTATGTCCCATGTAATAGGGCGAGCCTTTGCCACCAACCACAAATCCAAACTCCGTGGCTGCTACTGAAAAAATCCTGATGGAAAAAACCAGATAACACTTAACCCGACCTGGGGATCAAACCCAGGACCTCAGATTCTTAGAAAGAAATTCAACTATAGTTGGGTAGGTACCTACTTTATAATAATTGAAAATCTAAATAATAAAACTTACCTTAGCATGGAAATGAAGTGGGAAGATATTGAAGAAGCTTGTGAGAAATAAAGGGGACTATGAGGGTAGTTAGAATAAAAGTAAACATTGCAATACATGTGTCAAGATAGAACAAACAGTTTTCGTGGAGGAAGAGATTAAAAGAAGAAAAGGTATGATTGAACTGAGTCATATCGATAATAAAGATCAAGAAGAAAATGAAGGTGGTGTCGCGGGTATGTACAAATAGATCCTTAAAAAGAAATTTATAAAACAGGATGAATTAGGAAAATTGCATTTACAGATAGCGAAGAATTGAATAGAAGTAAACTTTATAAAACATCATACAAATAAAGTAAGACACAATTTGATAATATGTGATATATGAAAACAAAAATAACGATAACACAACAGGCAGATTAAGAAAATTAAGCTCAAGAAAACTAGTAGGTACATTGAGTATTAATAACTACATTAATTTATTTAAAAACAACAATTTAAATAGTCCAGTTAGTCACAAAACACATAATTTACTTTTCATATTCCGTGCAAGGGGATTGTTCGTATGCATTGAATTTCAAAATGGCACCCTTGACTCCGACTAGCACATTATCTGCTGAATCCATAGCGAAGGAGTTCACTCCAGTGATGCTAAAGGATCCAAGAAGCTTTGCACTTGTGTTTTCAGGGTCAACAACGTATAAGTTACTATTTTCATCCATGGCAAAGACTTCATCAGATCGGCTGACAAAAACTCCGGTCATTTTATCATTGGGCAGCCCTTTTATTTTGATAGGAATTGTAGTTCCACTTTTAAGAATATAGGAAGTCTTTGTAGCTACGAAGTATAAGTTATTTCTCGGATCGACAGTCAAACCATGCCCATTTGGAACAGCCGAGAAAGCTTCCTGCTTTTGGCCATCATTGGTAATCTTATGGACTCGGTTTTGAGGCCAAGTTGCAATGTACATTGCGCTTCCATCGCTGTTCACGGCGATATACATTACATCTTCACCCAGAGCTGTATACAATTCAATAGAACTATCATCTTTGTACTTATAGACACCGTTATCAGTGGCTAAATACACGATGTCGTTGAGGTTATCAACGCAAGTCGATTGGCCGAGTCCAGCGACTTTTATGATTTCGAGTTCACCGCTGGGGTTCATGACTTGGAGACTCATCTTCATTTCGTCACTTATGAGAGTGAAGAAGACCTTGTCGGTCTTCCAATGGATGCTCATGTCTGCTGGTATTCCTGTTACGTTCTTCTGTTCGTCTAAAGAATAGTGGAAGTTGTTGAAACTGAGGAGGTTGGCACAGAAGGTGTCCCTGGATTTCTGCTGCAGGAGCCTTTGCCTGGTCATCACTGGGCTTGAGGTGATCGTTGTCACAATTGACAGGAGTAGTAGTATTTGTTTCTCCATCTGGAATTCCAAAGGGGAAAATAATTACAGGTGTCAAAAAATTCGTCGACATCGCTGTCAATGGGAAAAATGCTCTGAAGGCTAGCAACATTGCCTCGTTTGATGGCAAAATCTTCGGTCAAAAAATACGCCAGCCAGAGCCACATGAAGACTCGAAAGTACACACGGCGGCACATCAAGCTATACATTTCCAGCATAATTTGACCTCGCTTTGTATAGGTTTTCCGTACAATGAGAGATGCGCATAAATTGGTTTTTTTATTGCTTGAATAGCCGTCGTACAGTCGCCGTCAGATATATTGTAGCAGACAAGGTGACCAAATGCTTCTGAACAATTTAAAATGTCAATAAGTTCCTTACACTACAAGTTACCATTAATATCTGAACATTCATTACTTCATTAATATCTGAGCAGAAGCTTGTCAATAATTTCTATACACACAACTAACCAAAAATATCTGAACACTTACAACGTCAAGTGTATCCACACAGACAAACACTGAGCTTACCTAATTCGTTACTGCGTGATATAAAGGACGAACCAAAAACGACTATCGACTTGACTATGGTGGTTAGTCCAGTCATTTGGTAGTTTTACCTTATTGTCCCCAGAGTACTACCGCAAAGGCATAAATGACTATTGATTTTTCCAAAAAATTGTATGGCGGTGCGAGCGGCCAAGATAAAACAATGAGCGACAAAGTGAAAATTCGAAGAGAACACGTCGAAGTCATTAAAATAACCAATTTTCAAAACTCCCGGAAAAAAATCCAGATAACACCCCTTTTGAACACCAAATGACTGTTCTAGGTATAAATACGATTGAAAGGGAATAAAAATTGTATAGAAAATCATTAGCTACAAAATGTTATAAACTGCCAGGGTCATCATAGTATATAAATTAGCAAAAGAGTTCCTATAAATATTGTATTTATAGTAAAGTTGGAAGCACTTCCTACTGCAATTTTTCCTCATCTGCTCTGATATCTAAGACTACTCCATCTGCGTAGATACACTTGAAGTTGTAAGTGTTCAGATATTTTTGGTTGGTTGTGTGTATAGAAATTATTGACAAGCATCTGCTCAGATATTATTGAACTAATGAATGTTCAGATACTAATGGTAACTTGTAGTGTAAGGAACTTATTGACATTTTAAATTGTTCAGAAGTATTTGGTCACCTTGTCTGCTACAATATATCTGACGGCGACTGTACCTACTAAGGTTTCTAACATGAAAATATCATTGACTTACACTAATTGTCAATAACGACTTGTTTACATAATTAAAGATAAGTATCAATTTCCCGGAAAATCTATTGAGAAAAACAACTTTAAGGCAACTTTCTCAGTATTGAGATATTTTTGTTTATTGTTGATAAAGGGGGTACCATGACCTCTTATACCAGTATTGTTTCTGTCTTACTACAGTGTGAACAAGAGATGGAGCTAGACATCCTGTATAGCTCCGTCCCTTTCGCTCACACTGCTATACGAGGAGGTGGCACAGTCCTAGGTTTTACTTTAGTCTTCATGGATTTCGGTTTGTACTGAACATTTTAATTCTCTATATCAGTCTGTTTTGTTCCCTACATTTTCGTAACATCAACCCAAGCAATGTTTATCGATTTTTTTGGTGTCTGGTACAAGTTCTGTAGATAGAGGACGGTGGTTCTTAGGTATATTATATCATGTTTTATGTCTATTATTAATATTATCATCAGCCAACCGCAGTCAACAGCGTTTTGATGAATCGATGTATTAATGCTCACATGAGTATTGATACCTCGATTCATGGGTCAGGTAGGGGGCGAGTAGATTAAGTTTGTATTACTAACACTAGTTATAAGTCGTTATACTACTAACAAATTGGATCCTAGTTATCTTAAATAAATATTTATTATTATTATATTATTATTATTACTGCTGAACATGGACCTCTTCTATTGAACGACACTTAGCTCTTTAATGTCCTTGCATAAGTATTAAAATTGAAGACGCTTTTCGTGTCATATTAAGCTAATTTTTCTGATCGAAGAATATATTACATTTAGTACAGCATAACCCATTAATAACATAAATTAAGTTAAGTAATCGATTTACTCGGTCTTCTTACAGCACCACAAACATTCTGACATTATCGTCTTCCATTCATCAGCAAACTAGTCCAATCAAGGATTGGTCTCCACGAGTGCGTTGAGCATCGTAAGCATACGCGGTACCGGGACGTAGACCGAGCTTCAGTGCGAGAAAATGAGACATTATACAATTTATGTTTTCTAGAGCGATATTAATATTGGTGATATTATTTAATTATTTTATTTTAATACTGATTTTAATTGCTCTGTATGGATCATGTTATCTGAATTAAATGAATTTTATTTTATTTATTAATATTTGGAACAAATAATTGACACAGCTCCGCATGTAAACAGTGTAACCAATATATACTTACATATTATAACCAGTCATGATTTCCGTAAGTTAAACCTGAGATAGAATCATACAATTTCAATTTTACCTACGCAATGTTAATTTTCTCGTTGGAAAGATTACGCGGTGAAAATTTCACGCTTGACTGTCTCCATAATGTTTTCCTCTTAGTTCTATTTCCGTAAGAATCTTACGTATCAAGATTTAATTTAATTTTAATAGATTTTTTTTTGGAATATTTGCTGATCTGTTAAAATAAAAATTGGCTCAAGAGAAAAGTGACTTTATAAACTGTTAGCTAATAGTACATTTTGATACAAGTGGGGGAAATTTGTTATTGCATTCGTGGCGGAATTAACACCCGAGCTGCAGGCGAGGGTGTTATGGAGCCGAGAACTGCAGTAACAAATCCCCACGCGTATCAAACGACGTTTTTCAATACACTTTCGAAGAAATAAAATACTAGAACGGAAAGTATTATTGTCAGGAATTATTAAGAAACTAGGATTTAATTTGCTTTTTTTCCGCTCTTTGCTTTGGCCAGGTTGAAGAAGAAGCAAAGGTATGATGCCGCTAAACAGCCTAATATGAAAATAGAAAATTCAAATATTTTTGAATTTAGAACACAAATAAATGTTAATTTGTTCATAACAGTAAATATTTGTTTTTTGTGTCTATTTATAAACATAATTTAAATTCCTAAAGAATACGCATATCTATTTTCCGACAAACAATTACCCATTTGAACTTAGTAGTATGAGTAGGTATAGTTATCTGTGGAAATGTTTTTTACGCACGTGTGCGGAAAAATATTAAAAATCCACGTGTGTGAAGTACATCACATGTTGAACCTAATCGTTATGCGTTATGAACAACAAAGTGTATTGAAAAAGTTATTTTGGCATGACTTTTTCCCAGTTTATACAAACCTGATTAAGTCTCTGATAAGTTTATCTGTTGTCCTAATATCATGTTATCAGTTGTGATGACTTTAATAAACAACAATGATCATCATCATCTGCCTAGCCTTTTCCCTACTAACCTATGTTGTAGTCGGCTTCCAGTCTAACCGGTTTCAACTGAATTCTTGTAATTCATATGGAGCTACTGCCTATCTGACTTCCACAACCCAGTTAGTACTGGGTAACACAATACCCTTTGGTAAGACTGGTTGTCAGACTTTCGGGACACTGACTACCGGTAACAATTGTCAAAGATCTACAAATGACTTAACGTGATTTCCGAGCCACCATCATCCACCGAGGAAACCATGGACCGAAATTGGCAAGCGCAGCCCAACCAGAAGATCGACAGTTGATTATTTACTTAGCTATGAGCTCCAACAACGGTCCATCATAGATCACTTCTTTCTTTCTCGTGGGGTTATTACCTAACCTGGTGTCAGAGTTTTATGCAACTCATGGGCCTCTGACTTGGCTTTACATGCCGTCGAGAAATATCTCTCAGGCGTACTGGTTTCCTCACGATGTTCTTCACTGAAGCAAGTGATCATTATGCAACGCACATGAATCCGAAAAATCAAAGGTGTTTGTCTTGGGTTCGAACTCGAGACCTATGACTTGTCAGTCCAACGCGACGGTCACACTAGACTATCACTGCCAGATAATTATAACAATGTAATTTAAATATAACAAAACTAAACTAATTAAAACGCCTTTTTCAAAAAGTGAACCTTTTTCTCGACCCAAAAGGAGACATATTTCTTAGCAGAGAGATTGGGTAAAAATTAAACTTATACTGTCACCTACGAGATATCTGCCCCGCAACCCACGATCATGGCGCTTGCAACAGCGTCGAAATATCGGGAGCTCAAAATCATGAACAATCACGGAAGATACTTATCCCGTAAGTGACAGTATAAGTTTACTTTTAAACTGTTAAGCTTAAACCAGTGTTGGATAAAGATTATCTACAAGATCTGCTTTACTTTGTGTGTCTGTCTGTTTTGTTTGTTTTCACGGTGTTACCTGGTACTGCAGCCCTACACTCTTTAATTAAAGGGAGAAAAAGAATATCTCAAATCTTTTTTTGCTATGTGAAATAATTTTGTTAATTTTGATTAAGTACTATGTTGTATTAATGAATTAAGTAGTGACATTTTTAATTTTATTTCGTATTTTTTGGTTCTTTTTACTTTATCTAATTTTGACATGATTTATAATTACTGTGATTGTACCTACTTTTGAATTTCTAAAATGTATTAGTATAAAAAAAAACTTTTGAATTTTTTTACGCCTTTTGGCGGGACATAGCTCGGATCTTAGGTATTTATTATAACATCTTTCTGAATGTATCTTGTGTTTACGAAATAAATGAATTTGTATTTCGTAAAACGTTGTAGATAAACACGGAATTTGGTGGCGAAACACTTTGGTAAAATTGCACTAACAATGTGAATTCATCCTTCATACTCAGTCATGTCTATCATTAAAGATATGGAAAACAATTAGTTCCCTACCCTTTAACACTTCATGAGTAAAATAATGGGTGTAAAAGTAACCTTAAAAAAGTCGAAAGGCACTTGTTCTCCCCGTCATTGCGATATTTTTTTTGTTCAAGACCATACCTGGGAACCTTCTAGTTACGGAGATATTGGAGGTCAAAGTTCCAACTTTTTCACAAGTTTTTTTTAAATAGTATTAGTTATTATTAAACACGTCCACGACTCCCGTACTATTCAATGCATCCATCAGCACAATATTTTGAGCGCGTTACATTGCGTTCTACCGTAAAACGTGATTTGTCACCACAAAAAAAGTCGTTTCCCAGCAAAATTTTTTGCATTAAGTTACTTAATTTGATGTACAGAAAGCTTGGTTGACGTCTTCATGAAGGGTCCGTTTACACCTTTTATTATAAGAGAAACCAGTACCTCTATTTCACAGAAATATTAGAAATATTTCACAACACCGATTCACACAGAACACAAGACATCTCACGGCACACTGACAACAAAATTATCTGTTACTTTATATATAAGTGTCGTATGTCGTATTATCATTCTGACTGAACCAACGTTTATATTAAAACAATAACATTGTGTTAAACAATAGTAAACAACATTGTTCTCTGATTATGTTTGCCGTTACTCATTTACTCGATCTAATGGGGAAATGCGCGTGAGTTTCTTTTCTTTCATTTTGTTTGTCGTAATCGAGAAGCGGAAACTACTAAATTTTAATTGTGACTTTTCTTTGTGACGTTAAGCCGGTGGGCCCGGCTGTCATTTATAGATCTTTGACAGTCGTTAGTAGTCAGTGGCTCGAAAGTCTGACAACCAGTCTTACCAAGGATACCATATTACTCAGTACTAACTAGGTTGTGGGGGTCAGATAGGCAGTCGCTCCATGTAAAATACTGGTATTCAGCTGCATCCGGTTAGACTGGGAGCCGACCCCAAGATAGTTGGGGAAAGGCTAGGCAGATGATGATGATGAATTGTGATTATCAGTGTAACGGTTCTGGTTGTGTATTTATCTTCGTTTAGTTGTTAAATAAAATCTATATTCCTGTACATTTTAACCATTAATAACATCACGCATGTAATCCCCAAAGGTTTAGGCAGAGGTGTACATAATAGAACACCCACATTTCATGTCCCATGTAATAGGGGGAGAGCCTATTGCCATCAGCCGGACACAAATCCAAACTCCGTGGCTGCTACTGAGAAATTCCTGAACCCAATAACAATTTGCCCGACCTGGCAATCGAACCCGTCCTGGGTTCGATTGCCAGGTCTCATGCTCAGCAGTCGCGCTTTCGACCACTCGACCACCGAGGCAGTACATACAGTACAGTTCTGTACATTTTATCTAAATTAAATTTGGTTTATATGTCTTTACGTGTAAGCGCGCTGTTCTTCGAAACTACGCAACAGATTCTGATGCGATTTTCAAAATAATTCAGTGAATTTATTCGGATGATTTATGTCTATCAAAAATTCATATCAAAACAAATAGAAATTGTCCATGTTTTGTGAAGTTATTAAACCGTACGAAACAGGGTCTCAAGTTATTACATTACTTGAGTAATAACAACTTAGTAGCTATGTATAATCTACTACCGAATTCACTGACGGTCGACCACTTTTCAACCTTATAACTTACGGAATAAGGGTGAAAAGTGGGAGACCCTCACTACACTCGGTAGTACTTGCTACGAAAAACACGTCAAATGTCTCCAAAAGTTGTCTCATGTCGTGAATTCTTCTTCTCGTGAGTAAGTATACAAAATTATACAATCAGTCGGCGCAGAATGTAAATAAAAAAATAATAAACAACAATCTGAGTTCAATTTATTGTTTTGGATTAAAGTGAACTGTTTAATTTTTATTGGCGTGACTTTCTTGATAATTCTTGTTTAGTTGCGTGTGCGAAAAGAACCATTGTATCAATTATCATCAAAAATAGTATCAATAACATTAATAGTAATAACTAGCTGTTGCTCGCAACCTTCGTTTGGGTGAAATTATTTATTATTGTAATAAATATTCAATACTTCCTTTTTTTAATCGAATTTTGTTACCAATTTCAAGTTTAATTATTTTTGCACGGAACCCTAATTCTTATTCTAAAATAATAGTAGCATTAGTTACTCTTTATGACATCAGCTATCTGCCAGTAAAAGTCCCGTCAAAAACGGTCCAGCCGTTTTGGAGATTAGCCGGAACAAACAGACAGACCGACGGACAAACCGACAGACAGACAAAAATTGAAAAAAAAAAAAAGAGTTTTTATTATAAGTACCTACCGTATACACTTTCATACATGCATTCAGTAAACAACTGTTATTTTGGTATTACAAACAGACACTTCACTTATATTTATTTGTATGTATGTATTGTATACAGTAAGTAACAAAAACCCTGTTGTTCCTGTTAGGGACGTATACATTTACCTACAAGCACAACATTGATGAAGTTATAATTAAAAAAAATTAAGCATTGGCCAGTCGAGAGGCCAAAATCAAATAACTATTAAAATCGACACATTCAAAAAAATGTTTCGAGTATCTGATTTTACAAGTACATCTTTATTTCGCTAAATAGCCGAGCTCGGCGGCTTCCTTTGACGCGACAGAAGATGCCTAGAAATCAGTTAAACCTTACAAATATTAATAATTAAATTTTTTTTTTTAATTTTTTTTGTTGACCGTTTTTTATAAATGACTTCCTTTATTACGTGTGTATACCGATTCTTAAAACGTAGGTAGAAGGAACAACAGGGTTTTTGTTACTTACTGTAGATACCTAGATATCAACTGTTGGCCTCGTTGGTCACTAGGTCGCGCTTGACCCCTTGGTCGCGAGACTGGCTAACGAGACCAACGAGACTGAGCATGAGGTCCTGCGTTCGATTTCCAGGTCGGGCAGAGTATTATTGGAGATGGTAATAGGCTCGTCCCCTATTACATGGGACTTAAACATTATTGACGACATGTGGGTGTACTATTAGGTAAGTACACCTGCCTTACCCTTCGGGTATTACAGGCGTGATGTTATGTTATGTAGTATGTTATGTTATGTAGGTAGTATGAATAAATTGCAAAAGAGTATGTAAAGATATTAGCGGGTAGCGATAAGAAAACTGCTCTCCTGCCCTTAACACAACACAATTTACTCGGTCGGCGCAGCGTGTCTTCTTTTCCATTCTTCTCTATTACTGTTCATATCAATGGTCGGGGTGAGCTCGTGGCTAAATAATAACAGCCGCTCGGGTTGATCATCGGGATCGCGGATGGGTGACCACCAATAACATACTAGAGTTTCTTCCGTGCCTCGGAAAGCACTGTAAGCCGGCTGTCAATTGTTGATCTATGCCAGTCGTTACAGGTAGTCAGTGAGCCGAAGGTCTGACAACCAGTCTTACCAAGGGGTCAAACTCGCACTTTTCAATTTCAAAAAAAAAAAAACAAAAAAGAACCGAAGCTACAGTCCCAGTCACAAGGCATAATAACTTGAGAAAGTAGTGTAGTTGTACATTCCAAAACGTAGATCTCCATGGATACTCTTTTTAATCTAAATATTGTTACAAAATCTTGGTTACATCATTCATGTTGAGATTATACATACTCGTATTATGTGAGAACGATGTAGAAAAACGTGAACATAAAGAGCGTCCAGAGTAAAAGATTAAATCAACAATTTTAAAAAATCGGTATCGTATTACCCAGTGCTAACTGGGTTGTGGAAGTCAGATAGGCAGTCGCTCCATGTAAAATACTGATAACATTTAGTTGCATCTGGGTTAGACTGGAGGCCAACCCCAACATACTTGGGAAAAGGCTAGGCAGATGAAAATAATCAATTGATCAGTGGTCAACTGGTCATCTCTTTTCTAGCCATATACCATACAGTCCATCCATTATTTCTTTCGCTTCCTCTACTCTAGTCTGTATGTATGTAAATTGCACTCAAAATTTTCCACTTCCCTGTCTAAAATCCATCGATTCAGACAGAACTTTAATGACAAGGTTGACGTTAATTCGTATGATAAATGGAAGGATCTTGCTCGTGGATCATACGAGAAGGTAACTTTAATCATGTATATATGTCAGGTAGGTCCGCATTCATCGATATGAAGCCCTAACTTTAGAAAATCCTAAATAATTATCTCCTTACACTTGACCATAACATTCAGCTATTCTAAGATCTTGTCTATCCATGTCTAGCCATCTATACAAATAAATAAAATTGAAGTGTCGGTTTGTGATATCAAAATAACAGCTTTTTACTGAATGCATATGAGAATAAATACGGTATTAATAACAAAAACACATTTTTTTCAATTTTTGTCTGTCTGTCTGTCTTTTTGTTCCGGCTAATCTCCGAAACGACAGATAACTGATGTTGTAAGGTACCAAGTCATAGGTCTCAAGATCGAACCCAAGACCTCTGATTTTTCGCATTCATGTGCGTGTTGTTTAATTATTATCATTTGCTTCGGTGAATGATAACATCCTGAGGATACCAAACCAGCATGCCTGAGAGATATTTCTCGATGGCATGTGAAGCCAAGCCAGGCCCATGAGCGGCATAAAACTCTGACACCGGGTTAGGCACTAACCCCACGAGAAAGAAATAAGTTATCTATTATAGACCATTGTTGGAGCTCATAGCTAAATAATCTTGCTATAACTAAATGCCCTTAGCGCGCTTAGTTTATAAGTTTTTTTGCCCCTGGCTGGAGTGGAAGCACACACACTCAAGGCACCCACAGAAAGCCCGGTTAAGCAGAAGCCAGCCTAATAGGTTGACCAGAGATGCCATCCTTTTTTTTCTTTTTCTAGGGCGTCTCCTCCCTACATTATAATCTCACTTTCAATTAAATATCACGTCAAATAAACTGAAAATTTCCATCATCAACCATTTTCCATGCGACAAAAACTTATAACACTTCTTAAAGAAAAATGTCGTCCCATTCATTTCATGCTTACACCCCGCATAAACTGTCCTTTTCATCATATAAGTACGGTTTAGAAGACATCATTTTTCATCAGTCCATGTCATGGCAGGTAATGAATGAAACTCGATTCATATGTCACTGCTCGGTAAAGAAAAACCAGACTTCTCACCGTAATAATAGGGTTGAAATTCGTCTGTACCATTTGAGCTTCTGTAGTACAAGAGCTAGTATATTTTGAACCGTTGTAGGAATACTTGAAGTTTGTTTTGGACACAATCTTGAAGGTTGGACAGGTCTAATAGGATTGGTGAAATCTTAGAATTATGTCCAAAATTTGACCTCTCTAGGTTTATAAATAGAAATTCTAGACATTTCCTAAGCTCTTTGTGTATGTCTTGTGTGGGTTTCAGTAAGTTATGAAGTTAATTTATTGCCTTTTGATATTGAAACAGTATTTGCAGTGAAAGACCAACAACAATCAAAAGTCGTTTTTCGTTCGAGTGGTCGCAAGCGCTGAGCATGGGGTACGATACCCGGGTCGGACAAAGTGTTATTGGATTTTTCCACCAGTAGTTTCTCAGTAGCAGCCGCGGCTGCTGCTCTGGATTCGTGCACAATTGATGGCAATAGGCCTGCCCCCTATTACATGGGACTTAAACATAACTGGCGGATTGTGGGTGGACGTGTTAGGTACTAGCCTAATCCTTTGGATTAAAGGAGTAAACTATGCTAACTGGGAATACACCTTTTGAAAGTTGCTTTAGATTGCTTACAATTCTGTGTTTTGGCCTACTCATCATCATCATCATCATCATCATATAAGCCTGGAATCACCCACTGTTGGGTATAGGCCTCCCCTTTCTTCAGCCACACTTCCAAGTTCTGTGCGTCCCTTATCCAGGTGTTTCCCGTTAAAACGTTAATCAATCTGCAAAAAGATAATAATCTAATACCGCTACTGAAATCACTTTTACCAATAATCGTATCTTTTCTATAGAAAACTATCATTCAATTAATCTCCGAAGACATCGAATGTTTTTTCCTAACCTGAAATTCCTAAAGTAGCCCAAGGAACTTATATAACGTCACATTAAAATAGCTGGATAAATTTTAAGACAGCGTTCAGTACGTCTAACCAAAAATATCCAAGCAAACGGTTCCCTATCCATTTGCATAAAATTTTAAGACCTAATATAACTTAGTATAATTTTGTTTGGCATAATTATATTTTCGCATAATATAATTACGCATAACAGCTTACGCATAATATTTTTAAGCATAATTTCTCTAACCATAATAATGATGAAGCATAATATTCTAAAGCATAAATTTATTAAGCATAAAGTTCTAAAGCGTAACTTTTTTAAGCATAATATTCAAAAATAACAGGGTTTACAGGAACCTAACTTACCGAACCTCGGGGTGCCCCTGACGTTATTTATATTAATTGTATGCCTAAATATAATAATGCTAATAGTCATTAGGCCTACTAAGGTTATGCCAATCAAATTTATGCCAAAACAAATTAGTCTTTAAGATGATTATGCCAACATAAAATGTATGCCTAAAAATTATGCCGAAGTATTATTATGCCAAAACAAATTGTGCCAAAATCGTTATGCCGAAGTATATTAGGACAAAGAACATTATGCGAAAAGAAGGGATCCCACTGGGGAGATGTGATATACTAATAAACGTAGCGTGAGCTTTAAGGTTGCGTCACCACAGTCCTCACTTATCCCGGGCAGCGAGTGCATGTACTCTTAAAGAGGTTCATCTACTTACTGATAATTTTGTGTTTTTATTCTAAACCCTAACTAGTGTTTCTAGTGAACACCACAATAGTGGAACGTTGTGTTAAAAAGAGATGGCTAAACGACTGCCCCCAACATGACTAGCACAAATAGGAACCTCACACTAACCAGTAATATTTAAATATTAATTCATGAATTATTTAGTGTTTAATAATTTCTTATAACTTTCGTGAACTAATAAACATAAAAAAGTTTCTTAATTGTATTTATGTTTTGTTTTGGTTTGACATGACAAGGTCAAGGAATACTGACAGCTAGGGAAGAGACATATTGCATTACCAAAATGTATCAAGTTTTTTTTTTGCTGCAATTACCCCTATGTAGATATTTACTTCAAGTACCTTAGTGCAAAATCGCCAGTCAAAAACACACTTATCAATAAAAATCGTCGCAGACACATTAAAACGCCTAGATAAAAGTTTTTAGCAATGTCATTGTTTGAGGTTTTTGTACCTTTGTCGTAGGAGTTGCGCGATTTTGTTTTTAGGATTGTGCACATATTAAAAGTTCCTGAACCTTTTTAAATCACAAAATACTAATTTCAGCTATTTAGCATTACATATTGCTAGGTACCATGTTTATACATGCGTTTTCATTGCGGGGGCAGTCGTCCATACTTCAATTTAGCCATGTCCTTTGTCCATCTACATATTTGAATGGGATCTTATATACTAACATAAGTTCCTTGGGAGAGGCCAACAAAAACCACAATAATACGATTTCTTAATACGTCAGAATCCTTTGACAGAGTTGTCCGTTTTTGTACAAAGAGGCATGATGTTGGGTCAATAGTACAAACGCCAGCACATCAAGCTACCCGAAACTGTCATGTAATGCTTTAGGGGTAAAGTTGAAAATCTATTAAAGAAATTTGACAGTTTGTTGTAGTAGCTTGATGTGCCTGGCGTCTGTTCAAACTTTTATACATATAGGAGCGGGTATTGTCGGGCAAGTTGGAAAGAGCAAAAAGCAGAAAGGTTAGACTTTAGAGCTTACTTGTTGTAATTTTAGCGATAATGTCTGTTAATAAAACAGCTTCATAACTGTTGTTTTATGTACAAACTAGTTGTTGGCCGCGACCTTCGTTCGCGTGAAATTATTATAAAAAAGTATTACCTACTTCTCTTTTAGAATCGGATTTTGTTACCAATTTCAAGGGTTTTCATTTTTTTGCACGGAACCCTAATTTTTATTCTATAATAAAAGTAGCCGTAGTTACTTCTTATAACATCAGGAAACTGCCAGTAAAAGTACCGTCAAAATCGGTCTGGCCGTTTCGGAGATTAGCCATTTGAATCGGATTTTGTTAACAATTTCATGGGTTTTATTTTTTGCACGGAACCCTTAATCTTATTCTTAAATAAAAGTACCTTGAGTTAGACCTTATAATATCAGCTATGTGCCAGTAAAAGTCCCGTCAAAATCGGTCTAGCCGTTTCGAAGATTAGACGGAACAAACAGACAAAAATTAAAAAAAAAAATGTTTTTGTAACATCAGACCCCATCATCAAACTTAGTAGTTGTTGAGGATTTGCAGCACACAACAGCTTAATCTGGGGCTCGATTATAATAATTATCCCAGGCTTAAAAGAGATTTATTTCCAGCAGGGAAAGGGGACTATCTTGTTGTAGTCAAGTGCGAGTTGGACTCGCGCATGAAGGGTTCCGTATCACTATAGTAGGTAGCAGTAGTTATTTTTTTTGTTTATAGTGGCATAAATACACATTCTGTGAAAATTTCAACTGTCTACCTATTACGGATTATGAGATACAGCCCGCTGATAGATAGACGGACGGACGGACAGCGGAGGCTTAGTAATAGGGTCCCGTTGGTTACCCTTCGGGTAGGGAACCCTAAAAAACGTCAGCCAGAACACCACTACACATACAGTTTTTATACATATATATCACACTAGCTTCTGCCCGCGACTTCGTACGCGGATCCCGTTGCTTATGCCAGCGACAACGGGGTCGTCAATCTGGATCTGGAACACCTGCTGTGGAACTCCAAAGCCCATGGTGTTCCAGATCTTCAAATTTATTCTCACAGCAGAAAATGCTCTTCACGTGGAATATTTTTAGCTATGGCACCATTTTTATATCTCTTATACTGTAGCTGGTCTGTTGCGGTTCTGTATCAGGTATTAATTTTCCAAAATAAATTATAGCCTTTATGTTGCCCAGACTATACAACAAAAAACTTTTCTTCCCGTTACTCCGCAGCAGATCCCAAGGGTACACTGAATTAACTTCTGTCTCTTCATGCCGTACTCCAGCAATCCTTTCTCTCTCACTTTCTAACTGATTATGAATATTTTGTTGTGTGCGTGTTCGGGACAATGTATGATAATCTCGAGCAGCAGTTAGTCGCGCATCACGTTCATCACTCGTTTCAAAAGACCTGTTAGTAGATGTGCGAATTCGCTGAGAACTCAAGCGTGATTCTGTATCGGTAAACGTTTCTGACTCGCGAGACAATGCATGTCGCTCACGATCAGCAGACAGTCGCGCATCACGTACTGCACTTGTCTCTAGAGACCTAACAGCAGATGCGTAGATACGCTGAGAACTCAAGCGCAATTCTCTATCCGTGAACGTCTCCGACTCGCGAGACAATGCGTGACGTTCACGATTAGCGGACAGTCGCGCATCATGTTCCGCACTTGTTTCTAGAGACCTAGCAGCAGATGCGTAGATACGCTGAGAACTCAAGCGCAATTCTCTATCCGTGAATGTCTCCGACTCGCGAGACAATGCGTGACGTTCACGATCAGCGGACCGTCGCGCATCATGTTCCGCACTTGTCTCTAGAGACCTATAAGCAGATGCGTAGATACGCTGAGAACTCAAGCGCAATTCTCTATCCGTGAACGTCTCCGACTCGCGAGACAATGCGTGACGTTCACGATCAGCGGACAGTCGCGCATCATGTTCCGCACTTGTCTCTAGAGACCTATAAGCAGATGCGTAGATACGCTGAGAACTCAAGCGCAATTCTCTATCCGTGAACGTCTCCGACTCGCGAGACAATGCGTGACGTTTACGATCAGCGGAGAGTCGCGCATCATATTCTTCACTGGTCTCTAGAGACCTGGATGTAGATGCATAAATACGCTGGGAACGCAAGCGAGCTTCGCGACCCGAAGAGGTTTCTACAGAGCGATTTGCAGCCTGATGTTCTCGAACAGCATCAAGTCTATCCTGACGCTCTTCGTTAGATTCTTGGGATCTTATGATCCTCAATCTTTTAGCTCCTTTGGAACGTTGGGAAAGATTTGACCTCTTTCTAGCCATGGTTATAGTTTTATTCTGAAAAAACCTGATCAATTAAAATCTAAGTGACTGCTCCCCTGCGTTACCGGGTAGGCTACCGTGTCGCGAAGATAAATGGAAAAGGAAATAAATGGGAATTTTAGCCAGTAGAGTAAAATTTTCAATGATTCATAGAATTTTCATCGAAAATCAGTCCTAAACTGTTACCGCCTCACCGCGTGGAGGAACTCCCAGCTTATGTTATTTTATAATTACACAGTGAACTCTTGGAGTTCCACAACAGGTGTTCCAGATCTATAATCTTTATACGTCAACAGAGAGTGCTCATCAGGCTGAACAACTCTTGCTAAGACGTCATTCCTATATAGGTTATAGTGTAGCTGGGCTCTTGGAGTTCCATATCAGCTGTTCCAGATCTTCAAATTTTATACGACAACAGAGAGTGTTCATTAAGCTGAGCAACTCTTGCTAAGACGTCATTCCTATATATGTTATAGTGTAGCTAGGCTCTCTGAGTTCCACATAAGCTGTTCCAGATCTTCAAATTTTATACGACAACAGAGAGTACTCATCAGGCTGAACAACTCTTGCTAAGACGTCATTCCTATATATGTTATAGTGTAGCTGGGCTCTTGGAGTTCCACATCAGGTGTTCCAGATCTTCAAATTTATTCTCTTAGCAGAAAATGCTCATCACGTGAAACAATTTTTGCTAAGGTACCATTTTTGTATCTCTTATAGTTTAGCTGGTCTGTTGCGGTTCTGCATCAGGTGTTCAAGTTTCCAAGATAAATTATAGCCTATGTGTTGCTCAGACTTTATACCTATACAACAAAATAAAAATCATTCAAATCCGTCAAGTAGTTCCGAAGATTAGCGTGTACAAACAAACAGACAAACAGACAAACAGACAGAATTTTTTTTTTGGTTTCGTGCTCTATTACTGTTTCTAAACCCCCCTCAATTATTATTTTTTTAATATATTCAATGTACAGACACAGTTTTTTTACTGTTTTATTATAATTATTATGTATATAGATTAAAACAAAACAGATTTTTTCCTGTCCGTCAAGACACACAGTTTAATCATAGTCCCAACTTCAAATACCCACTTAGTTCGAGAACTGACAGTGAAAAATAATAACAATACAACATGTATCGCTAATCCTGCGTGGGCGCAGATCTTAGCTTATTATGAACGGCCTTGGACACAGACAGGCTAAGTATAGAAGTGTTGAGGCACGGAACTTTGGTAAGGCATGATTTTTTTGATCGCATCGTAGCTCTTTCGAAATTATAGTTTTAAAGTAGACATTGGAGTTATCAGAATTCAAGATATTATGATAGTTACCAGATTTTGAGAGACGAAACTAGAGTCTTGAACTGTTACTAAAGTAAATTTATTTAAAAAAAAGGCTGTACATGTTACTTGAACATAACTGGCTGGAAAAGTGGGTGTACTATACTGCCGTCATTATTAAAAAGGGCACAACTAACATTTTGTAAGTATTGAGAAAATCGATGTTAAAATTACTAAAACTTAAAAAATGTTGCAGTTGTGACTTGTGCTCTTTAAGCTTATGCTATCTCCAGTTAATTTTGTTGCTAAAAATCACAAAAAAATTAGGCAGATAGGCCTTTTTTTCCTGATTCCGGATATATATTATATAACTCAATTTCATGAAAAATGTTAGTTGTGTCCTTTTTAATTAAAACGGCAGTATATTGTACTCTGCCTAGCCCTTCATGGATTACAGGCGTGATCAAACTTTAACAAGTTTATTATTAAATACATTTAGTAAACTGCCTCGTTAGTCTAGTGGTTGCAAGTACGACTGCTGAGCATGCGCTCCTGGATTAGAATCCCATGTCGCGAAAAGTGTTAGGTATTTGATTTTTCCATCAGGAATTTCTCTTAGGCAGCCACGGAGTCTGAATTCGTGGCCAATTGATGGGAATAGGCTTTCCCCTATTACATGGGATTTAAACATAACTGGCGAGTTGTGGGTGGACTTGATACTTAGGTATACTCTGCTTAACCGTTAGGGGATTACAAGTGATGTTATGTCATGTTTTAATTATAATTAATGTAATAATTATGTCCTAATTTATTTGTTATTTTTATAGTTTTTATTTATAATTGCTTTTTATTCCAATTTAATTGATGTTTTTAAAATTTTTGAGTCATACTGTAATTTAACTTAACCACTTAACATTTTAAATTCAATATAAACTTTGTAAATTTTTATTTTGTTATTATCATATATTTCCATTTTAATTTTTATTATTGATTATACAAGTGCTGTGCACACCTATAAGAGACGAATTCACCACAAAGCTGTTGAAATAGAATATATTTAATGTAATGATTTAGTGAATAAGTCGTTGGTGTGTCAATAAATAAATAAATGTTTGTTATGGTAAACTGTGGTAACTGGGAATACACTTTTTAAAAGTTGCTTTACATTGCTCACAAATTTGTGTTTTGGCCTAATCAGCATCAGCATTCTCCTGCCTTTATCCCAATTTTTTTGTGGTCGGCGCAGCATGTCTTCTTCTTCCATACTTCTCTATTACTCGTCATCTCATCAGACACCTAATATTAAACGTTAATCAACTAAACTACAAAAAGATAATAAGCTAATACTACTCCAATCACTTTTTCCAATAATCGTGTCTCAATAGAAAACTATCATTCAATTTAATATCCACGAACCAAACTCCGTTACAAGCTGATTTCCTTCATACAAAACGAACGAAACAAAATAGAAAAATACTATTTGAATATTCCACAAGTTTAGATTAGATTTCACCATTGCAGAATTTGAATGGAAAAATATATAAGTTTTATTTATTTGTTGGGGCTTGGGGTATTCAATTGCTTTGCGTAGAACGGATTTGTTTCCGATGAGCGAGGAAATGGAAAGAATGGGGCCCGTATTGGTATGTATTCGTCAACTTTTAAAAAGGGGGTTGAGTTTTCTAAAGACTGGGGGTGAAGTTTGGTTGAGGTTGTTGTTCAGTTTTAAGTTTGTGAGTTGTCGATTGAAGTCTTTTGTTGTTTTTAAGGTTCCGTATCCCAGTTGTCAAAAACAGAACCCTTATAGGGGCACTTTGTTGTCCGTCTATCAAGACACTTTCTTTCAGGAACGCGTGCAGGTATCAAGCTGAAATTAATATCAAATACTCAAGTCTTCTACCACTTCGAGCAGCGAAAAAATCAAACTTATAAGTCAACGCGATGAAAAGATATGAGCGTTTATGTAGCAAATTTAGCGATTTCACAAGGGAATCAAAACCTACAGGGTACTTCCGGTTGACCTAGAATCATGAAATTTGGTAAGAAGCAATGTCTCACAGCACATGTAAAGGAAAAAAATGAAAACGGTAAATACGTAGTTTAATAACAAAATACCTCCAAGTTTATACGGAACCCTCGGTGCGCGAGTCCAACTCGCACTTGGCCGGTTTCTTTTTCTATTCTATCATTTTTCCACAGTGCTTTAGTGTCTGTTAGTCCATTTCTCTTTTAGCAAACTAAGATAATTCTAGCAACAAATCTCTTGTTTAAAGGCTCTGCTTTTTGACATAGTAGTATGATAATGACCGGGCTTACCAAGGGGTATCGCGTTACCAATGTAACTGGATTCTGGAGGTCAAACTGGCAGTCGCTCCATGTATAATACTGGTATTTAGCTGCAATCGAATAGATGGTCGGACCTGAACATATTTCGTAGTAAAAATACAAGGCAGTTTTTTTTGTTTTACATTAATTAGGCTTGACTTTGACCGCAACTCACCTGATGTGAAGCAATAATGCGGCCTAGGCATTAGGCATATTACACGCTTTCCCAGTAGAAACATTTTACTTGAACTTTGAAGAGATCTAGATTAAGTTTTAAGATTATGTTTTTGAGATTATGATAAATGATGTTGTTCAATCAAACACAAGATTTGATTTTTCATATTTTTAGCGAAAATTGATCTAACGGCTATTCAAAATCTGAGATATATGCAATGTAATTTCTAAAATGTGCTAGTTCATGAATAGACACTTAGAAAAGTGTCAAAAAAACATATGTACACAAAAATAAGTGTCATTTTGTTCAAAATTCGGAGCTTTTCAAACAGCTTCAAATGTAGTGGAAACTCTCAAATATTTGCTAAAACTTCTAAAGAAGTTGTTTGAAAGACCAACAAAGACCAGTACGTGTGTACAAAAGAAAAAAGGTCGTACAGTTTTTTGCGCTTGAGAGCTTAATAATAAGTAAAAGTAAGCCAGTAATTAACTATACCAAAACACATGTGATCGATTAAAATTGAAATCTACAAAAAGATTCGTTTTAGCTTTTTGATAAACTATACTTTTCAATCTTAAAACAGTGATTGATGTCCTGTTAATTCTTGGTAATGAATTAATATTACTATAATCACAACTAAACGGTTACTATTTCGGTTTCTCTATTTTAAGAAACCATGTTTTTTTTTGTTTTTACTGAGGCACAAAACTTTCATAACATAGCATAATCAGCGTATAATGTTCCCTCTGCTAGGACACACGGCCTCCTCTCTATGAGAGGGAATGGGCTATAATCCACCATGCGGGCCCAGTGCGGATTGGTAGATGTCACATGTCTTCGATTTTTTGCTTCTAGGACATTCCGGTTTCTTCACGATGTTTTGCTTCACCATTTTGAAAGCACTGGTGATGAAATAAATCACACAATACTGTAATTATAAAAAGCCCCTGCCTGGGTTCGAACCCACGACTTACTGTGCGTAAATCGGGGCCTCCATCACTGGGACATCGCTGCTCTCAAACTTTAATAAGTGCCAATCGTATGACACGGACTGATACTGATTTCATTATTAAACTGTACTAAATTCTATACTGTTAGGGTTGACTTTCAGTCTAACAGGATGCACCCAAATACCAGTATTTTACTAGGACTGCCTGCATCATATTTGGACGAGGTGCGAGGAAGAAATGCAAAGTTTAAGCAAAATGTAGTGGACATTCCTATACAAAAGCCCAACGCCATTCCACAGTTTCAAATAAATCTCTTATATAGTCATTCAATTATCTCAAATTCTTGCATCAGAAGTGACAGCCTTATGTAAAACTGTTCAACAAATCATCGCCAGAAACGTGACAGGGTCGAGGGAACAAGTTAGGAACTGTTAACAATGATGAGGTTTGAGAGAAAGAGAGAAAGAAATAATACTGATTTGCCTCGCAATAGTAAAACAAAATGATATAAATAGCAAACATAAGAAAAAAAATAAAAATAAGACATACATACATAAATAAAACGAATACGAGGCCAAAAGGCTGGAGCTCGTGGTTAAATAATAACAGCCGCAGCCGCAGCCGCTCGGGTCGATCTTTAGGTGAAGCTGCGGTTGCCTAGGTTGGTCCGTGGATGAGTGACCACCCATTACATACCGAGTTTCCTACGTGCCTCGGAAAGCACGTTAAGCTGTTGGTCCCGGCTGTCACTTGTAGTTCTTTGACATTCGCTGCAGGTAGTGGTCCGAAAGTCTGACAACCAGTCTTGTCAAAGGGTATCATATTACCCAGAACTAACTGAGTTGTGGAGGTCAGATAGGCAGTCGCTCCATGTAAATACTGGTATTCAGCTGCATCCGGTTAGACTGGAAGCCGACCCCAAAATAGTTGGGAAAAGGCTAGGTAGATGATGACGAGGCCAAAACGCCAATGCCACGGTGCTAGTATTCTGATAGGGCCCAAAGTGATACCACGGTCAGATAGCAAGTGGTGTTACTTGTACTGTGAAGCTTTTGCTAACGTGGATTTACTAGTCTGCAGTGAGAGTACGAATGATGGCTATAACTAGATTTTTGTGGGTACACTTATACTACAGGTCCCGCCATCTCCTTCGTGGCCACACTGGCCACTGTGTCAGGGCACCAGTTTCCCAGCTATTTTGGCCCACAGTTTGTCCGTGCGGCAGACGTGACCTGCCCAGTCCCATTTGAGTTGGGCAGCCTTTTGAGCCACGTCAGCTATATTTGTTTTGGAATGCAGTATTGTGAAGGAGATGGCGGGACGAACTGGACAAATTCCGTCCGAACTGGAAGACGGACGCGAGGGTTCGCGAGAAGTCGAAGCAGTGGAGGCCTTCCCAGGAGTGCGACCGAGCAGGCTAAGAAAAAAATACTACAGGTTCCTGATGAAGAAGTGTCTCAATCTGCCTGTAGGAAAATTGTAAGCTGAAGTTGAATATAAATGAGTTAAGTAACTACATAGATAGCATCTAGACAACTTACAATCACAACATCCAAAAAAAACTACTAATAATTTGCAGACATTAATCAACCCAGTTTATTCTCTTGTCCTTTTTTTTTTTTTTTTTTTTTTTTTTTTTTTTTGGGGGGTGGGAAATCATCAAATGACTCCTCCCGCTCTGGGCGGAGCGGAAGGGAGTGTCAGACTCTTACTGACTAAAAACCACCCATGTTCCTTCAATGGCCCTTTATGTTCCAGGGCCGCGGTATCTCTTTCGAACAGTCCCGCAGCCCTGGCAGGCACCGGCCCTTGCGGGCCCCTCCCGTTTGCTGACAACTCTTTGAGGCGCGCGTGGAACACGAACGCGCCGTCGACACGGCCTGCCCGTCGTCCTTTCTCTTGCCCTTATTCTCTTGTCCTTGATCAATATCTCTGCAATTGATCTCCGCTTCCGCTTCCGCTGTCGCTTGTTACTCGTGTCTGTCGCGAGGTATAACGGTGTGTTTGCGATCTGGGCGCGACTTTGTGGCGCCAAGCGGCGCGAGCGCATGCGGGTACGTTGGTTTAGTGTGGATTGGCGATTTGGGATTTTTTTTTTGTGGATTTCCTTATGAAAATTTCTGTTAATTTTTGGCAGATAGCTGGCGATTAGTATAACATAATCAGCCTACAACGTTCCCACTATAGGCTCACAGTCTCCATAATGCAATAAAAGCGTGTGAGCCATAATTCACCGCAGTCAATGTAGGTTGGTTATTCACCAAAGCTAGACGATTATTAAATACCTATAAGAAAAACACTGCGGGAAATAATATTCTTACATGAAGACTTGATTTGGTAATATAAAGGGTTGAATGTTGGGGAACATTCAACCCTATATTTGACTAAATCAAGCTGTAGTCTGTAATAGATAGTGGATTGTGTTATTGCCTTTTAGAATGTGAAAATACAAAATAGAAAGATAAAATTCTTGTCTAAATGATTTTTGCAAGTAAAAGTCTCGCCTGAAAACAAACAACTATAGACAGAAAAGTCGGACCTGTATCTAAAAGTTAAACAAGAATTTGTGTGGTATAACTAAAACTAAAAACCCGACTACTGAAAAATCACGCTCTAATTAAATTCAGGGTTTACAAGGTAAAACCGACTCCTCCTATGTTACCCGGCCCATTATAACGAATCGATTGACACCTTATTCATCAAAATCAGATGAATAGTTTAGGCGCTATGGAGGAACATACGTAAATACAAACATAGACTGCTAAAATCATCACCCTTCCGGCTCTGCCGTAGTCAGATAAATAAAACCAGTCTGACAACTAACAACGTCACATCCACATTAACATCAACGCATAACCAACAAAAAATCTAGTAGAATTTGCGTAGGTGTTCCCTAATAAGGCCAAATCTTTGTTACGAGTCAAATCGTCATATACACAACGCTGTTTGTAGTGTTGTGAGGTCAGCAGAACACATCAATTACCTACTAGTTCTTCATTATAAGAACTAGTAAAAAACTTGACATTAAATCATTACGCCACTGTTTTAGTCTGGGAGGTGGTTCCGTCTATGTACTTTCACCATTTTTCGCTGTCCTTTTCAACCTTTGGTCACCCAATGTTGATTCTAGGTATCTTCCAAATCTCTACACTATTGGTAGTTTCGTGTCATGGCAATCCAGTTTCTTCTAGCCACTTTATTAGGTGCTTCCGTCCACCTAGTGGGTTGCCGTCCCATATTCTTCCGTTCTGTTCGTGGTCTCTAGCACTTTCTCCCCCGTCTTCAATGCAGTCTACGCTTTTTTACAGATTTTCTGGGCTCTTTCAATACAAGAGAGATTTAGAATTATCATTAACGGAATTTCTAGCCAGTTCTTCTCCATTATGCACCCATCTTCTGACGTTTCATGAATACCTAGATTACGTGAAATCAAAAATTTTTAGAATGAATTTGAATCATACAGAGACATGAGATTTTTACCATAGAAAACCTAGATAGCCACAGAATTGTTTTGCCATCCTTTCGGGATCCACAAGATTGGTTTTAAGTCCATATCCTAGACGCCGAATTATCTATTATTAAAACCTATAATATGTTAATAGTTTAGGTAAATAACAGATAATTTTGTCGCTATGGCGCTAGCTATCATAAAAGCCAATTTAATTAAAATTGTTTCTAATGAAGTATTTGGATTAAATTGATGCGTGGGTTCCGAGTTTGGCTATTTCTGTATTGTGGTGACACGATTATTCTTAATTGGATTCACGTTTATTGTAATTTATTTGAGATGGTGAGATTTAATTTCGAGGTGGAGTATGTGATACTAGAAATTAGTAAAAGAAACTAAAGATTTGTAAGAGAAGTTCGGAAATATTTTGAGAAGATAATATCTGATTCAATGGTTCTCGACTTGCTAATACTAGCTTATGCCTTATGCTTATGCGTTTTCGCCCGCGTAGATTTCGGTTAAGTCCCACAGGATCGTACTCCCGGGATAAAAAGTATGAAAAAAATCTTATGTGTTAATCTAGGTTATCAACTATCTGTGTACCAAATTTCATCCAATTCCGGACAGTATTTTTTTCTTTTTTTAAATAAAAATTTGTTTATTTCTTAATCAAAAATCAAACAACAAGTTTGATTGATGAAGATGATTTTAGCCTCCTTTTCTCCGCTCTTTCATAGCTAGATAAATTTTACAATCACTCTTTTGCGTGAAAGAGTAACAAACATCCATCCATCCATCCATCCATCCTCAAAAACTTTCGCATTTATAATTAATATTAGGATTAGTAGAATGTTTAACGGGTTCGGTTTCCGCACGTATGTAGTTCCTCAAGAGGACCATTGTGCGCGTACACTAAATTTTTTGTCTTGATTACTTTGTATGCTTGTATATGATTACTTGGTTAGTTTTAATAAAAAGTAGTTGATTGATCGATTGACAAGCTAAATGACCACCTATTCTTGCCAAAAATATAAGTAAATCCCGATACAAGAAGTTTGTTGAAAACTATTAAAGAATATTAGAAAATACTTTTTTTCTTTTGTGTGGCAAAGGAGAAAAGAGCAATAAAACTAATAATGTTTTTAAAGCTAAAGTCAAAGGCTGGCTAACCGACCAGGGCATTATATGACTTAAAAGAATGGTTAAAATTGTAATAATATAATTAGTAATTAGATGTGATTATTATGTATGTGTTTCTATTATTCTGTTTATTGTGTGTTCTTAATTTTTTTGTGAGAAATTGTGTTTCATGCTCTTTTTTAATGTACTTATAATAATTTGTTTTAATTTTTTTGCAAAATTTGACATGTAATTTTTGATAATTATTAATAAATAAACTAAACTAACATAATGATACTCATATGCCCCTTCTGACGTGACAATCAGCTGGTCAACTAATTTTCTAAACGATTTAAATCTTAATTTTTTCTAGATGACATCAATAAAACCTTCATTTTAGTAATTAATAGTACATTGTTACCCTAGGGGTGAAAGTAACTTATTCAGTCCCGAGACGGGGTTTGCCCAATAGTTCGAGGGACTAAATAAGTCTTTAACCCGAGGTAAACACTGTGCTTTTCATTACGAATACAAGGAAAATAAAAATAAAAACATGAATTAGCTAAAGAAAAAACCGGCCAAGTGCGAGTCGGACTCACGCACGAAGGGTTCCGTACCATTATCTATAAAAACGGCAAAAAAATCATATCTGTTGTATGAGAGCCCCCCTTAATATTTTTTTTTTTTAATTTTTAGTATTTGTTGTTATAGCGGCAATAGTAATACATCATTTGTGAAAATTTCAGCTTTCTAGCTATCACGGTTTATGAGATACAACCTGGAGACAGACAGATAGGCTGATTTTATAGTCACGCGTTTTAGCAGCGCCGTCGGAGCGCGCGCGCTCGGATATGTATTGGGGTAGTAGTAGCGTTTCAAATTCGCGCGCTTGAGCAGCGCCGTTCGGTGTTCCTGTTCAACAGCGCGCTGCCCAACGGCGCGTCTAGCGGCGTGACTATAAAACCAGCCATAGACAGACAGATAGCGGAGTCTTAGTACTAGGGTCCCGTTTTACCCTTTGGGTACGGAACCCTAAAAATGAGTAAATTTTATTTTAAATAAATCAACAACTTTGGTGATTTGGTGAGATAATTTTATTTCCACTACCGCTTTAGCCTGTTCTCTTATAAAATCAGGCGTTAAATTCATATCTGAATCAGATGAACTCATTTTATACAAATCTCTGCTATACGGAAGTATAAACAAAACTCTAAAACTCGAAAAAACAAATGAAGATCGGATTGCCGCTTTCCCGTTTCCCGCCTATTTTGTTTTTTTTTTTCTGTGGCCGGCCAGCTATTCAGCCATTTTTCATTTTCATCATTGAAAAAATGGTAAATATTTTGCCCAAAACTATGTTATTTTAAAGAAATTGTTGAAACTAAATTATAATAAAGTTATTTAAAAAATATATATTATTTAATCAATACTTTATTTTATTTGTCGGATATCCGGTTGATTTTTGATTAAAAGTTGTTAGTTTGAATTGAAACGGTAGTTGGTGAAGCACGTGGTTAGATCACGTGGACAGAGTCATAGTGGGCGGGACGCCATTTCGGACGGACAGTCTTGGACGAACCGTCGAAGTGAGAGCACCACTCTGAAACTGTCTCTTCACCTACTTCCGCCTTAACGTATTTTGTACTCAACGCATTACAACATTGATTGTGTGTGTGTGGTTTTCTTGCTCGAGCACCTACGCCATGTCAGAGCCTGAAACGGGCAATCTCCCTGATGCTGGTTCTGTCGCGGAACCTAGGCGCGTTCCGACATATTTAAATTTACATCGTGGCTGTATAAAAAGTTGGAACATGGTTCAATAGAAATGTGAAAATAGAACTAGTTTTTTTTAAATAATTAGACAGCTGTCAGTTGAAAGCGATTCTCCCTAGGGATGAAAAGTATACACTACTAGTACTACAACAAAGAAAAAAAAGAAAGAACGAAACGGAACGAAACGGGACGAAACGGAACGAAACGGACGACATGGAACGGACGGGACGGGATGAAAGTACTAGTAGTACTAATACTTTCATCCCGCTTCTCAGGCAACTTCAGACCTACTTTCAGAGTATGAGTAATGAAAAAACTCTTTAAAAGCTATCGAATGTTTCTGGCAAGTAAAAAAAACTATTTGTTAATATGATGAATTCAACAACCAATAATATGAGGAAATTTAAATCCATTTCGATGTAGCCAATAAATTATTAAAATGAAACCCACAATTATTTACATAAAAGCTTTTGTTTACTGGTGGTTTCCTCGCGTTCTGTAATCAATCGATCACTACAAAAATACCTATGTAAATACTTTATATACATATAAATCGCAATCATGTCGATTGCGATTTATTTATTTGGTATTTTCGACGATTAATATCTGAAAATACTATTGTTTGTAAAGGGTTTGTTTTAAGTTATAGTATTATAAACTACCGTCCTCCTTATCGTCTGCCTATCCTTCACGCCTGTTATTTCCAAAAGGTTAGGCAGAGTTGTCTATTAGTAGATACACCCAACGGCCCCATGTACCTAATATGGGGTGAGCATATTGTTAACAACCGGGCTCAAATCTAAACTCAGTGCTGCTAAAAAAAATGCAGTTAGAAAAACTCAATAACACTTTGCCGGACCCAAAAAACGAACCCAGAACCTCCTGCTCAGAAATAGCGCTTGCAACGAACAAGACAGATATATGGACATACCATAGGTACAGTATTACTTTACATGTGAGTATTGTGAAATCACTCAAAACTCAATGTTTATAAATACAATGAAAATGACAGATGATCGTCATAAAAATACCAGAGTATATATGGCGCTCGATTTGACTTTCAACAGAAGAACGGTATACATGAACGTCATCAGACTTGTGTATACCAAAATTAACAAGGTCAGGAATATGATGACGATGGTATGTAAGGTGTAAACGGACCCTTCACAAAGCCGTCAACAAAGCATTCTGTACATCAAACTATGCAAACTTTGCAAATAAAACGGCTAATAAAATATTACCTTACAGTGGACCAATACAAAGTTCCTCCAGATCTTTCACAAATAAACAAATAACTTAATCATGTATTTTTAAAACAATATATTGTAATTTAAACAAGCGAGACACCTCACTCGCACATAATCTTTCATATTAAGATTAAGCGATGTGGGTTTAACCAAAATTAATGTTGTTTTTTTTTTGAAATAAAATGTTTAAAGTTTTTTTTTTTATGTAACTTTACGCTAAAAAATTTGCTGAGAAACGACTTTTTTTTGGGGTGAAAAATCACATGTTACGGTAGGACTCAATGCACTCAAAACATTGTGCTGATGGAAGCATTGAATAGTACGGGAAGGTATTCAAAGTAAAGTATAACATTAAAAACTCGTATTTAAAAAAAAACTTGCAAAAAAGTTGAAACTTAGACCCCCAATATCTCCGTAACTAGAAGGTTCCCAGGTATGGTCTAGAACAAAAAAAAATATCCCAATGACGGGGAGAACAAATGCCTCTCGGTTTCGTTAAGGGTATTTTTACAACCATTTTGATTATTATTATCTTTCGGCCCTTGTACTTAATTTACTTGGGGTCGGCGCTACACATGTTCTTCTTCCATTACTATGTAAATTATCAAGCTGTCGTTCACATTTGTTTTTTTTGACACATGGTTGTCAATTCATAATTTCCAAATACTTTTTAAAAGCTTTTATTTAACTTGCAATGTATATGTATGTAATTTGTTCGGGTGGAATCTAAGAACTCAATTTTGAAATAGATATCTTCAACCGATTGAGTTGAAATTTTGCACACGCCTTTGGTTCTTTTGGTGACAATTCACTTTTATGACAGATATTACTTCATCCTGCAGCCAGGATCGTCTCCTCACTAGAGACCTCCTCAACGGTTTATAGCGCGGACACGAAACTTTGTATACGTGTTCGATTGTGATAGATATAAAGATGATTTCTATCATGACCTCAACCTGCAGCCAGAATTGTCTTCTTACGAGGGAACTCCTCAACAGTTAATAGCGCGGACACGAAACTTTGTATACGTGTTCAATTTTGATAGATATAAAGATGATTTCTATCATGACCTCAACCTGCAGCCAGAATTGTCTTCTTACGAGGGAACTCCTCGACGGTTAATAGCGCAGACGCGGTACTTTGTAAACGCGTTCACTTTTGATAGATAAAGATTATTTCTAGCATGACCTCATCCTGCAGCCAGGATTGTCTTCTCACGAGAGAACTCCTCAACAGTTAATAGCGCGTACACGAAAACTTGTAAACGTGTTCAAGTTTGATAGAAAAAGATGGTTTCTTTTGTGACCTCATTCTGCAGACAGGATCGTCTTCTCATGAGGGAACTCCTCAACAGTTAATAGCGCGGACGCGAAACTTTGTACACGTATTCAATTCTGATAGATATAAAGATGATTTCTATCATGACCTCAACCTGCAGCCAGAATTGTCTTCTCACGAGAGAACTCCTCAACAGTGAATAGCGTAGACACGAAAACTTGCAAACGTGTTCAAGTTTGATAGAAAAAGTTGGTTTCTATAGTGACCTCATTCTGCAGACAGGATAGTCTTTTCATGAGGGAACTCTTCAACGGTTAATTGCATGGATTTGAAAATTTTTAGATGCGTTCATATTTGATGGATGAACATAATTTCTATCATGACCTCATTCTGCAGACAGGATCGTCTTCTCATGAGGGAACTCCTCAACAGTTAATAGCGCGGACGCGAAACTTTGTATACGTATTCAATTTTGATAGATATAAAGATGATTTCTATCATGACCTCAACCTGCAGCCAGGATTGTCTTCTCACGAGAGAACTCCTCAACAGTTAATAGTGCGGACACGAAAACTTGTAAACGTGTTCTAGTTTGATAGAAAAAGTTGGTTTCTATCGTGACCTCATTCTGCAGATAGGATTGTCTTTTCATGAGGGAACTCTTCAACGGTTAATAGCATGGATTCGAAAATTTTTAGATGCGTTCATATTTGATGGATGAAGAGGATTTCTATCATGAACTCAACCTGCAACCAGGATCGTCTTCTCACGAGGGAACACCTCAACGGTTAATAGCACGGATACAAGAAAAGTGTTAAGGTAATTATGCGTTATCAGAAATGGTTACGATACAACAAAAAATTTGATAATTAAATAATTAATTAAAAACACTTTTAAAAACAAGGTTTTATTTAAGTGCGCTAAAAATAATAAAATAAACTTTTCCTTTAGAACTTTTACTATCAACTTATAACGTAAATTGTGTAATGACACAATTTATATGATATAAAACATTGCCGTGTCGTGGGGTCAACGGAATGACGCCGTCAAAACCGATGTATCAATGGTTCACCTGGTTTTGAGTTTATTTTCAATTTTATAATATTACTCCGAAACTCAGCTTTTGTTAACAAAAATAACTTTTGTAGGAGTTAATAATGATAAGTGTAGACTATAAAAAACAAAGTTTGATTTTGATGCAGCATGGTACGGGATTTTATACATCCATGAGCATTGTCGCGAAAAATCAAAAAAGAAACTTACATTATAAAACATATGGTGAATGGTGCCATTGGGCATATTACAGAAATTATATGGCCATGCTTTCGAAGAGCACAAATGTATGACACTGATATACCATCCGTCCGTATTGACTTCGGTGAAGACGGTGTTCACGTAATTTAGCCTAAGTCTATGCAATTTCCAGCAAAATATAGTCACGGAACCGCGGAACGAAGAATGCTGCCAATTGTATTATTTTGGGATTGTACAGTACACAAAATGCAAGGTAGTACTGTCGACTACGCCGTTATTTACTAAGGCTCGAAGCTGTTTGCTGCTGGTCAAGCACACGTGGCCTTAAGTAGGGTAAAATTATTAGAAGGTCTCCTTATTGAAGAGCTGGATTGTTCAAAATTAACCGGCAAACGACCTTGCAACAATGATGCGTTGAATGAGATGAACAGACTAAGAAACCAAGCCAGCGATAACTAAAAAGTAAAAAATAAATTAAAAGCAAAAAAAAACTTTTTAAAACAAGCTTTTATTTAAACGCTCTAAAAAGAACAAAATAAAATTTTCCTTTTAAATTTTAACTATGAACGTACAACCTCATTATACACAACTCATATGATCATAAAAGCTTGTCGCGATGATCAATATTTAATTAATTGAAATTTTATTAATTTAAACTTAGCAGATTTTACATAAATCAGTAGGTACTAGTTTATTTACACAAGAAAATCGCGCGACAAGCTTTTATGATCATATGAGTTGTGTATAATGAGGTTGTACGTTCATAGTTAAAATTTAAAAGGAAAATTTTATTTTGTTCTTTTTAGAGCGTTTAAATAAAAGCTTGTTTTAAAAAGTTTTTTTTTGCTTTTAATTTTTTATGAACAACTAATGCCGTCAAAACATGAAGAATAACCACCGAAATAAACCAACAAACATCAAAAGCCAGCCTTAATGATAAAACACGCCAGAAGTAATCCAATTTAAACGCTATACAACGAATAAATTAATAATCAAATTATACATCAATGGCAATGCAAAGCCACAATTTCACGATAGCCATAGACTCACAATGAGAGATCGATTATTACGCCATATTCATTTTAGCAGATTAAAATAGAGCCCGCCAGTTCAGAATTTCATTATTTCTGACTGCTGGGTACTTGGGTAGGATAGTCAATTGTTAATTTTGTTGTATCACTTGGTTCGCCTTGGTAGAATTTGGTATGGAGTTCAGATTCCAGTTGTTTTGCGTAAAATACTGAGGTTTGGTGATCATTTTGATGGTCTAGAGCCTAAGAGTTATCCCTTTTCTTAGTGGTAAAGAAGCAGACGATCCGCTTGACAGCCTGTAGTTTCTCGGATCACCTAGGGATGTCCCTAAAGAAAGATTCGAAAGATAAGAAAGGTCTTCTATTCTGTTACCACCTCAGAGACAAGGCAGTAAGGTTTCCCATCATGTGGTTATAATTACATCACTAAGCAGCTGCCAGCTGTAGTTGGTAGTTCCAGATTAGATACAGAAAGAGGATAAATCAGGTTAACGTGCACTATATGACAGATCTTATTATACCAAGCTTTAAACGACAAAACTTTATGGATCAAAACTAAAGAGTTTATCGATAAAATTCTCTTAAACCAACAATCTCTTGAAAACCCCGATTTCAACATTTTAAACAAGATCGATAAATCGTTAGCCCCGACACCCGGGACCCGACTCGGGAACTTTCACCATAGAGTTTGCGTTTGTGGTAGAACTTTTAGCAGCATCGTTAATGTGCCCTGAAGAATTACAGCTCCGACATTCTTACTGTGTTGTGTGTGTACGTTAACTGTTAACATTTCAACCTTTATTCTGTGATATATGTGTCTTACGGTATTTCGTTTACGACAGCATGTTTGTTAAGTGTTGGCAAAGAATCTTTGGTGTGCTTAAGTGCGAGGAGTATGTTTATTTCTGTAGGACAGAGGTGATTATTTTGTGGTACTATACTTAGGTTTATACTCGTATTGCAAATACTTGGAGAATTTAACAGTATAAGTGTTATTCTCGTAGTTTTATTAATTCGGTTGAAAAAAAGAAATAAAACTGCAATATTAGTCCAGCAACACGGTTTATACACTAAAACATTATCATAATATCAGTTTAAAAAGAAGTGTGACAGATAACGATCAAACACCATATACAAAACAGTTTCAACCATTAACCTAAGATATAGAAAAATACTCCAGAGTAACATAAAACTGGAACCACAATGTAAATTAAACCTTAATAACAAAACATCACTTATTATAAACCATAATAGAAAAGCCATGAAAAATAATGCTTGAAACTTTGGTACCTCTGAAGAAGATGATAGCAAAGATTTTACTAACAACAGAAATACAACTACAGGTACAGACATTATCAACAAAACAGACGTTAGTCTTAAAGCTGGAAGCAAAGATGACGATGTCTCAACCAGAGACATCAAAAATTCATACACTTCAATAACTGCTAAAGACATAGTGGAAAATATCGTCAACTGTTTCATATTGTACAATTCTTCACCATTTCTAAACAAGAATATTCTTAAAAATACAATCCAAGCTAAACATGCAGTAGTAAAGGTTATAACTAAATCTAAAGATCCGTATGTATCTTCTAGTACTTCGTTCACGAATTCTAGATTAAATTTTAAGTTATAGATTGTGAGACATGTCACTTGTATGAAACCTGTTGCCAAATGCTGTAAAGCCAAACGCCTGTATAATTCTTCAGGAATCTTTGAACATATACCAATGTAGACGATCAAGGTGGATAAGAAAATGATGACTGCTGCGAAGCTCCAGGGGAAGATGAAAACGACGTCTTCTGGCAGGGTGATATTACTCCCATAATAATTGTAAAGGCTGAGATTGTCTGCGTCAGCCATTTTGAGAGAGGGTTCTTTAGCTGTTAACTTCTTTAATCCTCTGATTTCGTGTATGTCGTGTCTTACTTTTTCTTTCCTCTGATCAGTATTTGTAGATACTTAATCATTTGACACCACTCTTGAAATTGTTTCAGGTTTTGCTAATAATCTGATTTTGTCACTTAAACGTTTGAAGAACAAATTCAAAATAATATAGTGTTCATGTTCATCACAAACACGTGTGTTATAAATAAAAATATCTTTTTAACTGGTTTAAAACAAATGAGTAACATTGATAAAAGAATTAATTAAATCAATATCAAAGTTAATTTGATAACACTAATGATTAGTTTTTGCTACATTAATTATAACATATTAGTGGTCAGGGAAGATCAGAATTTCGTCATCAAACAATAATCCTCATTTACCATGACTACAACGTAATTATGATTTTAAACCACCAAAGTAGACATTTTTTATCGGTTAATCGCCGGTTTAAAAAAAAATTACCGATTATTACTTTCAACGTTGAAGGGTCCAGATGTAGAATCGTGTACTGAATTCATGGTAACAATTTACGGGGAGAGATCCCTACAAAACTGCCTTTGTTTTTACATTTAATGGGCCTATTCTTGACCTCAATCTAGTCCTGAGGACAGAGATGAGGTCGACGATGGAACGAGCTAACCCAAAAGAAGCCTATTAACTCGCGACTTAAATAGATTGGGGTCATATGAACTTGGGAACACCGACGAAGGCATAGAATTAACATCTATGAAGTGTTTACACTCTCCAAGTGCTACTATCTTTATGGAGCGAATTGACTTAGTCTTTGTTTTTAACCTCAACATCAACATTATTGTTTCCTCCGATAGTTTCTATTCACAAGACTGAGTAAAATTACTCATATCAAGCCGTTTATTAGCAACGCATTCTTCAGATTGCTTGTCTATTACTACTGCAGTTTCTATCGCCACAGTTTAACAATATTATGTGATTAATTTCTCAAGAAACACTTCATTGTTGTGACTTTCCGTATTAATTGCCAATGTATTATTATTTATACTTTGACAAAGAGATTCTATCAGCATTACGGATGATGGAAAATCAAAACTTTGCTAAAGATTATGTCAATCTTGTTGAAAGTAGATGTAAAATCAAAATCAAAATCATTGGCTTATTTTTTTTTTGCCCTTTTTAGTTGAGATGTGTTTTTAATGCCAAATAAACACAATTTCCTTTCTTTATAAAAAGATGCTGGTGGAATACATAACCTCCTCCATTTTTTTGAAGTCGGTTAAAAATACAACACTGTGGAAGCGAATCATTCAAAGTTTCATATTTTTTACAACTCAAGTCATAAGTCATTTATTTCTTAACAAAATACATTGTGTAGAAACTTAAAATAAGATTAATAGGATTAGTAATAGTAATAGTAAAAATAAAAATTAACAATAACTCATTTTTTACAATAATAAAATTAATAGTCACTTAATAAAGAAATATAATATCAAAACAAAATAAAAATTTAAATAATAAAATTAAAAGTCATTTAATAAAGAAATATAATGTCAAAAAAAAAAAAATGTCAAAAAAATAATGTAATAAAATTAATAGGCACTGAATTACGTCATTATCATTTGTCAACTACCGAATTCATCAATACTGTAATAGCCCTTCCTCAATAAATGTGTCCTTAATAATAACTGCTTCGTATCTTCGCCCTCTGAACTATAATACGGAAAAATATAGTAGTTTTATATATCACGCTATTAATGTCAGTTCAGCTACATACATTTAGCTTTTATACCGAAATCAATACGAAAACCCAAAAGGCTTTTCCATTGAAATTAAAACTAATAGATGCAATCCATTTAAACCGAATGGAGGCTGTTGTACCAAAACATCGCGGTCGACACAAATTTTGTTAATGTTGTGGAGCTGCTACGTGTTTTAGAATTTCTCATTTTTCGATTTTTTCTTTTTTTAATTTTACTATGAACCAAGTTCGCGGAGGAGCTCGTGGCTAGATAATAACAGCCGCTCGAATCAATCTTCAGGTTAAGCCGCGCTTACAGCTGTTTTGTAGGAAACAGCAGTCTTTTTGTTCGTTGGTTCGATGTTGGTTTATTCCCATCTGCCCCCACCGGTCTGTCCCCACCGGTGGTAGTTGCAACTATTTGTCGCATCTACCACCACTGGTGGCGGTTGCGTCTGATCAGTCGCATCTTCTCCTACCTCTGTCCCCACTGGTGGCAGATGACACTTAAATTAGTGGAATCCTCCACCAGTGGTGGCAGATTCGATGATCAAGTAGCCGTCTGACACTACCAAGTATTTCAACTAACAAATAGAAAGCAGGATGGCCTTTTTGGGCCCAGCTGTAGATGCTGTGTATTAAATACGTGGTATTCGTTTGTGCATGGATTTCCCGCCATCCACCCTGTTTATCATAATTATCATGTATACCATTTATGCTTTTGGTCGTGCCGTCAGTGGTGATTAAAGTATTATTTTCCCATGACCATGAATTATATTGGTTTATAATCAGACCTATGTTCAACATTCGTCATTTTATAGCCTAATAATAATTTATATAACCCACTCGTGGGAAAAGAACCAAAATAAATACTAACCATACTCTACTAAGGACAACACAATTAAAGTAACGAATACATATAAAACAATTCATAATTGGCCTCTACATTACCGTGAGTAAAAGAAAACAAATATGGACTCTACCATTCGTAGCTCGCTCACGCTCTACAAATTTGGTAGAGCAATAATTTGTTGGTAACTACCGAGCGTGTATCAAACACGGGACCTTTCATTTCAAATTGTAGAGTCACATTTTTTGCTGCTCTACTGTTTTAGAGATGCGTATGGTAGCTCTATGTACATAGATATTGATAAATTATGGTTGGATTGTATGGAGAAGGTTAATTTTAAGATGGATTGGTAGAAATTAAATAACCATCATTTGCCTAGCCTTTTTATGTGGGGTCGGCTTCCAGTCTTACCGCATGCAGCTGAATACCAGTATTTTACATGGAATGACTGCCTATCTGACCTCTACAATCCAGTTGATACTGGTTAATACGATACCCCCTGGTAAGTCTAGTTGTCAAAATTTCGGGTCACATGGCTACCTGCAACGACTGTCAAAGATCTACAAATGATTGAAACCCTCGGGCTGTAGGGTGGGAGTGCTCACAGTCTCTTCAAAGAAATCACGAAACGTTTAGTTGTCACTTCCTGTGACCTAAGGCCTAGCTGACTCTAGAGAATTTAAAAGCCAGGCCTATAGCTGCTAGAGGTTAGCATTGCCGTACAACGTGGCAAGTCGACAGCTATGTGGAATTTCACGACGCCATATTTTAGTTGTTTAGGGTTCCGTATCCAAAGGATAAAACGGGACCCTATTACTAAGACTCCGCTGTCTGTACGTCCGTCTGTCACCAGGCTGTATCTCATGAACCGTGATAGTTGGACAGTTGAAATTTTCTGTTGCCGCTATAACAACAAATAATAAAAACAGAATAAAAAAATATTTAAGGGCTCCCACACAACAGACATGATTTTTTGTCGTTCTTATAGACAATGGTACGCCTTCCCTTCGTGCATTAGTCTGACTCGCAATTGGCCGATTTTTTTATGTCAGTTTCTTCTGGCGATTACATTGGTTTTACTTTAAAGAAATTGTTTAAAATCGTACTCCACACAACGTACCAGTTGCTTAAGTCTCAGCGCGCACTAACGACGCGATTTTCGGCCGAACATCCGGCGATTATCCACTGAGCACGGATGTTAACTATCGGTTTCGAAGCGAACAAAAAAACGCAGACAGTCGCGGACACAAATAAACTATCACTAGTTTTAAAACACGAGTTTGTAGGGAGATTCCTGGTGGTGAAAGATTGGTTTTAAAATAAGTGGGTTATGTCTCTGCATGGTACTATTAAACAGGGTGGGAATCTACCATGTGACCGCACCATCTGTGTTGACCAAGTGTGCTCTGTGTGTGTCAGAGACTATGATCGAATTTCGTCGCATAGTTCATGTATAAATCGTTTATAAATCCTAGATATGCATTTGAAAAAAAAAATGGTATGAGAAACCTAAAAATAATTTGCAAATACCTATTCAATGATACCCCACTAAATATAGTACGTCGTCTTAATTTTTTTTTATTTTTCACAATATGGCTTACGGTTGTAGCCATATTGAATTTTAATTACTGTCATGTCTTTAGTGTCGATTGACGTAAGAATCATCCAAATCTACCACCACAAGGGAACAAACATTTACATGTAGGCTGATAAACACATTACACTCCTCAGTCGGTTAAAAATGGAAGTCAAAAAAATAATATTTGGTTTTAAGTACAGTGTGTAGTAGAGACTCGCTGACCCCACAGTCAAACCATTACTACGGTTTTGTGGGGCTTAGTTTATAAGACTACCTACCATTTTTTTTGAATATAAATAAATAATAATAAAATAATATTAGGTACACCTCTGCCTAACCCTAACGGGGATTACAGGCGTGATGTTATGTTATGTTTTAAATGCCCACGGAAATTGAGCCAAGTAACAATATAATCATATCGCTCTAATTTTAACACGCACATTCCTTTTACAATGAAATCGATGCGTTAATCTCATAATTCGATTAAATCCTGATTTTAGACTATCAACTGAACGCGAAACCCATTATTCATCGTTGAGTGGACTAGAATACCGATTCATGTTTACGATAAACAATCGGTATTAAACTCGATACTATTCGCCGGTATCGGATCGGTATTTACTCGATTTAAATGGGTCATTCGATCATTCCGATTGTCGCACATTTGTCGAGATAACTCGATATTAATCGGGTGCGTTTAGTTTTGTTTTGTTTCTGAATTTTGTAACGGCATTAAATTAATGAGCGGTGTACAATTATGGTTTATGGCTTCTATTGTGTGGTGGAGTGTGTTTAAATTAAGTTTTATGATTAAATGAACCATATTTGGACTACTTGTTATAACAAAACTAACGTGTATCTTTTTGAGATGTAAGTTTTCTTTTGATCAATTTTACCCTGTCCATTGTGCATGACTGCGCCCTTCTGGATTTAAATAAGACAAATAACCGAACTACCCAGGTCGCTGGACAGAAACGTGGAGATTGGCACAAGAAAAGAGAGTCCTATACCCAGCTGTGGGTGAATTCGGGCTGTAATGATTATGATGATGATCAGGGGGTCATGAATTACGTTTAAATTCGAAAAATGGTCACAAGGTGACAATTCATAATAGTAGGTACGTCTATGACCATTTTTCGAATTTAAACATAATTCATTATTATTATCCTATTATGATTCTGCTAAAGCGGCCATTTTAGACCCCCTGGTCTGATAAAATATGAACCATCAACTTAACTTAGATATATGTGTAATCATGTTCTACATAATAACAAACGCTGTTATGCCCCATTATTAAAAAGTTCGAGTTTCTACTGTCGAAATTTATTACCAAGCGCAAAGACGAATGTTTTCTTGGACCTTACCTAAAAATACAAACAATTTTATTTCTACATAAATCACAAACAGAAACATAACACTATATAGCTTCGCCGCAATCGGGCAAAACATGACAATACAAATACACATACAAGTGCACACATGATTGCGTAATCTGGATACACCATCATTTGTCTACCACATGCCCCAGGAAGGTGACCGTAAAGATAATAGCGCGATAGTACGTTATTCTCAAAGATAAATCCAATACTGGGACATTAATAAGGACTAGTTTACTATTCGTGTCACGGACTGTTGTTACGAATAGTGCCTTCCGTCCTTTTATTTCAATATGAGGGTATTTTTTATTTTTCCTTTGTGTTTACTCTTTATATCTGTTAGTAATATCATCTGCCTAGCCTTTTCCCAACTATGTTCACCTCACCCTCACTCACTGTGTTGACCTCATCTCTGTCCTCAGGACTAGATTGAGGTCAAGAGTAAGCCCATTTAATATTTAAAAAAACCGGCCAAGTGCGAGTCGGATTCGCGCACGAAGGGTTCCGTACCATTATCTATAAAAACGGCAAAAAAATCATATCTGTTGTATGGGAGCCCCCCTTAATATTTTTTTTTTTAATTTTTAGTATTTGTTGTTATAGCGGCAATAGTAATACATCATTTGTGAAAATTTCAGCTTTCTAGCTATCACGATTTATGAGATACAGCCTGGAGACAGACAGACAGACAGACAGACAGACAGACCGACAGACAGACAGACAGCGAAGTCTTAGTAATAGGGTCCCGTTTTACCCTTTGGGTACGGAACCCTAAAAAGAAAAAATGTTTGGGGTCGGCTTTCAGTCTAAGCGGATGTAACTGAATACCATTAAGAATAATTTTACGTAACATCACGCCTGTAATCCTGAAGTGTTAGGCAGAGGTGTACCTAATAGTACACTCACATTTCGCCAGTTATGTTGAAGTCCCATGTACAAGGGGGCGAGCCATCAACCGGGCACAGATATAAACTCCGTGGCTGCTACTGAGAAATTACTGAATAAAAACCCAATAACAGTTTGCCCTGCCTTATCCATAATCGAACCCAGAAACTCTTGTTCAGCAGTCGCGCTTGCGAGCACTGGACCAAAGAGGCAGTTACTAAACGTAACTAGACCTTATAAAAAATCCTTTTTAATGACTGTTTCCACAGTTTAAGTATCTTAACTGTGGTCATTAACAACAAAATAAAAATCATCACTATTTTTTGTTTTATCATATTATAATATTATTTACATAGATATCGACGATCATTGATGCTGGTTTATTTGACCTTATATTTTGACATAAACACACGTTAGGTCGTTGGTCCCGGCTGTAATTTGTAGATCTTTGACAGTCTTTATTGGGAGTCAGTGGCTTGAAAGTCTGACAACCAGTCTTCCCCAGGAAAACCATTATATTACCCAGTACATACTTGGATTGTGTGTCTCTATGTAAAATTCTTATATTCAGTCGTATTCGGTAAGACTGGAAGCCGAAATAGTTGAGAAAAGGCTAGGCAGATGATGATGATTTTGATATAAATCTAGAAAAATAATCTAGCTGTAATATATGAGGCAAATAGAACTGATTACTTTTCAAACCCACACGGTGTTCTCCACAACTGAACCCAGCCAATTGCTTGGTTTTCTTTTGTTTTGTTTATATATATACTTTCCGTATATCGTTATTAATCACCGCTTTTGTAATCTCACCCCGACTTCAATTCCTCACACTAATAAGCAGTAGTTCCTATTCTGTTCACGTAGGTGCGCCATTTTGTATTGCGTTGCCTTCTTTATTTTAGTCGAATGTTTCTTGGTCTGGCGAGGATATCCTTAGAAAACATATATATATACATAATATATAACAATGTAGTTAGCTAACAAATGTCATTATGCTAAACCATGACAATTATGAGAATGAGTATAATTAGCTTATTCCTTACTTCTTAAAATTTTAAATATTCCTTTAAAGAAACAATACAAAAATAAACATAAAAAAATAGTGGCCCACCGGTATCGGGAACAGGGTTCAAGCTACCGGAGGTCAGGGCTCCAGAGAGAGTGTCCAGGAGTACCGCTTTCTGAATCAAGGTCTTGATCCAGCTGCCTAACTAGAGCCTCCTCAGGTATTGGTCGAGGCTCTTGGCAATAAAGCCATTGGCTGAAACGACTATCGGCACAATGATCTCTGAGTTCACATCCCACATGTCGACAACCTCGTCAAGATACTTGATTTATTATGATCATGCCTGTTTCTGTAGGGGTAAGAAGAGGTGTGTACCTGTGTAGTACAACAAAATTTTGCCAGCTAAGTTTTAGCTGATGCCATGAGGAACGGGACCATTACCACATTCTGTGTCAAATTCGGCGGCATGTCTTAAAATAAAAAAAATGACAACCCCAATCCGCACTGGACCGGAGTGGTGGATTACAGCCCATTCCCTCTCATATATAGGAGGCCTGTGTCCAGCAGTGGGGATGTTATATGTATGTATGAGTTTAAATTCAGACTGCAAAGTAATAAAATGTCCAACTAATCCAGCACCCCACTTTCTGAAGACACATATGCGAAGACAGTATTGTCTCGGTCGAAATATTTCTTCAGAAATCGAAGAATCAAAGAACAGTGTTGTACAGACGCCACACATCAAGCTACCCAAAACTGTAAAAATTTCCCAATCAACCTTGAACCTACTGCTTCAGGGATAAAGTTGAAAATATATTAAAGTGACAGATTGTAGTAGCTTGATGTGTGGCGTCTGTACCTACTAGATTGCTTACACAACCCAGCCGTCTATATACACATTGATATACCTATCCGGTCCTACCGTCATTAATAAGGAACACTAGATGAAGTACTTACTATTCGCCTCACGACCCCCATTTTTCCTTAACACCCTGACCTCGTCTTTCAATCGAAGGCCACTTTATTTGTCTTAGTGTTTATCGCAAGTCTTTCTGTCCCTTATCGCTAAATTGAATTGGTGCGGGACAAAAGGTCTGGCCGAAAATTTTGTAGGGTTGCCAGGCGGATGTTTATTTTAAGATTGGATTTTTTTCGAAGTTATTTGTTGTTGTTCGGAGAAGCTCGTGGCTTAATAATAACAGTCGCTCGGGTCGTTTTTTAGATTAAGCCGTGCTTACCTAGGTGGGTCCGTGGATGGGTGACCACCCATTATAAACCGAGTTTTCTCCGTGCCTCGGAAAGCACGTTAAGTCGTTGGTTTTTAGATATTTGACAGTCGTAAAGAAGTCAGTGGCTCGGAAGTCTGACAACCAGTTTTACCAAAGGGTATCGTATTACTTAGTACTACCTGGGTTGTGGAGATAGGCAGTAGCTCCATGTGAACTACTGGTATTCAGCTGCATCCAGTTAGACTGGAAGCCGACCCGAACATAGTTGGGAACAGGCTAGACAGATGTTGATGATGAGTGGTTGATTGGTTGTTGGATGATTAAACTCACTGCTTGAATCCTTTCCAGGGAGAGTAATGGTTTTTAACATGTAGTTTACTGTTGAGATCACTACTCTCAACATCACCAAGCGCCAGCGGCAGTGGGGAGTCAGGCGGCCGACGTCCGAGCGCCTCTGCACCACACCAGTCAGCTGTTGCACGCCTCCACGCACGGTTTACGCGTATTCCTTGTCTCTAATAACTTCATATGTACTAGTTCCAACCGACCGTTGTAATTTAATTCCTTTCTTAATTAATATACATGTAAACAGTCCACTACACATTTTATTTTACTCCACCACGGCCTTTCGTCGCATTCATTTACTGATATATACCTACCGGCTGAATACATCGCACCTTTCGCTGTCTCTGAAAGATAAGCCGTCTTTGAACAACAAATCTACAACACCCTGTTATCTGATTATTCTGGGGGTAAATTAGACTGGTTCGTCCAAGACCACCATATCTGGCACCAAGCCATGACAAGACATCAACAAGATGGGGCACGATCCTCAGCACTGAGAGACCGGGTATACAGGGTTATTTGTAAAACACCAGAAACCTCTTAAGAGGTCATTGTACTCATCACTATGAACAACTTTTAATAAGGGAGCAAACCTGAAATCGCGAAAAAAAAATCAGCTGTTCCCTACATTTTGACGAGTTATTCGATCATAAATGTAGGGAACAGCTGTTTTTTTTTTCGCGATTTCAGGTTTGCTCCCATAGTAAAAGTTGTTCATAGTGATGAGTACAATGACCTCTTAAGAGGTTTCTGGTGTTTTACAAATAACCCTGTATACGTAGAATTGGAAGAACAGATAGACATGGCCAGCCCAATCTCACTTCAACCAGCAGTCTTATTACCCACATCAACGATTCCATTTTTGAGCGTATTGTGGTATGTGCGAATTCTGTCGCTGAGCTTAATACCTAATACGCTACGCTCCATCGCTCTTTGGCAAACCTTGCGTTTGGACATGACATGAATCGGAAATTAAAATCAAGTTCGTTCTACCTCATCTTAAAGTCTGTCAGTCTTTGAAACTCTAACGGATCAGCATTGCCAACCAACGTCGCAATGCTGCCAGCTTTCTGGGAACTTTTCGCGTTGACAGCGATGCAAACGATTTTTTGACGACTTTAATTATTTTTTACTCTTGATACATTTACATGTTTTTATTATTATTTTAGGTCTAGGTATAGTTAGTAAATAATGTTGGCTTGGTATGGGAATATGATGTGGAGGAATGAGGCAAATGTCGTGAGGAAAGTTTTGAGTATGAATCTGGATGGCTGCAAGAATAGAGAAAGACCGAAAAAAATGATGGATGGATTGTGAAAAAGAGCTGTCTAATGAACGAGTAATAGAGGAGTATGGAAGAAGACATGCTGCGCCGACCCCAATTAAATTGGGTTAAGGGCAGGATAATGAGTATGAGTTAGTAAATAATATATACTGAAACTCTGAATTAAATCTTATTTTCTTCTTTTAAATTATACTAGCGACCTGCCCCGGCTTCGCACGGGTGCATGTATAATACATATAAACCTTCCTCTTGAATCACTCTATCTATTTAAAAAAAACCACATCAAAATCCGTTGCGTAGTTTTAAAGATTTAAGCATACATGAAAGATATAGGGACAGAGAAAGCGACTTTGTTTTATACTATGTAGTGATTAACCTAAATGCAATCGATCTTTGGTACAACAAACATGTGTTCCGATAATCGTGTGAATATACATTATATAAAGTCCCAATAAAATAGATGGAGAAACTTTTAGAAATCATTCAGACCACCAAAATATGGACAATAGTAAAAAAAAACCGGCCAAGTGCGAGTCGGACTCGCGCGCGAAGGGTTCCGTACTATTATCTATAAAAACGGCAAAAAAATCATGTCTGTTGTATGGGAGCCCCCCATAATATTTTTTTTTTAAATTTTTAGTATTTGTTGTTATAGCGGCAATAGTAATACATCATTTGTTAAAATTTCAGCTTTCTAGCTATCACGGTTTATGAGATACAGCCTGGAGACAGACAGACAGACAGACAGCGAAGTCTTAGTAATAGGGTCCCGTTTTACCCTTTGGGTACGGAACACTAAAAAAGAAAAACGCATTACATACTTACAAAAAAAAAATCAGCTAACGATACACTAAAAATGTTGGTTACCCAATGCATAAACACATCCATGTCTTTGTTATCTCATTATTCTGATACTACAAAATGTGCAGGTGCACGTGACTACGTCACCGCCCGCCGTGTTCATTGTTCAACTCATGCCAACTCACTCTAACATAGCCCTTCGCCGCGGCAATTTATTATTTTAGGTCAAAATAAAATCACTTTAATCAGTCTTTTTTTTGCTTGGATATCTTTGGTTAGACGTTCTGAACGCAGTGTTAAAATTTGTCCATCTATTTTGATGGGACCTTATTTACATATGTCTAATAGTGACAGCCCTGACCTGCTATCTTGCGCATGATTAAGCTCTCAAGCAGCTTGCACAAAACACAGGAAAACGCGCAATTTTCTTCCTTGCACTACTTTTTTTTTTATTTTGTTTTGTAAGTACGGTTAGCAAGGCAGTTTGTATTTATCTTTGTTTCGAACCTTTGACAGATGCATGTTACTTTGGAATTGGATATTGGTGTGTCTGGCTTTTCGTCAAAAATAAATTCGTTGATCTAGTAGTCGCAAGCGAGACTGCTGAGCAAGAGGTCTGGGTTCGATTCCAGGTAGGACAAGTGTTATTGGGTTTTTTCATCAGGAATATCTCAGTAACATTCATGGAGTCTGAAGTGTCCAGACCGGTTGATATTGGGCACGATTGGCAATACGCTTGCCTTGCCCCATATTGCATGGGACTTAAAAATTATTGAAATGAAATGGGTGAGAAATGTGGGTGGTAGGTACTGTAGGTTCCCGGGTCGGACAAAGTGTTATTGGGTTATTCATTTCTCGTTAGCAGCCACGGAGTCTGGATTTGTGCCCGGTTGATGGCAATAGGCTCGTATCCTATTACATGGAACTCAATCAACAATCAGTTTTTACGTGATAGAGTAACAACTATCCTCACAAAATTTCGCATTTATAATAGTTACTATTTTGTCCAGGCGCCAACAGATCCTTGTACACCTATAAATCAGTGGCATTTATCTGGATCGTGTACATTTTTTGCCGCATCTCGACTCGCAGACGGTGCGGTATACCTACTATTATAGTGGTATTGTTTAGCGCGGCTGCTGACAACACTATGGCGGTATCGTCCTGTTTACACTTACTTAGGACGTAGTTAAGCAAAAAGGATCCAATCCACAACATGGCCACAAATTACCTAAGTGCACCAAACTGATGCTTAGTATCGAAACTATAAGCAACATGTACGTACATGGGGATTGATTCTAACGTTGATAAGAATTATAACCTTTTGTTTTTTGCTTGGATCTTTTTTACTGACATCAGTTTGGCGCACTTAAGTCATTCTTGCCCATGTTGTGGATTGGATCCCTTTCGCTTAACTACGTGCTTGTGCATTTGCATAAATTGAGTGCCCTTTTCATTGAAACACTTTATAAAAGGACAGGAGAAAACTTATAAAAATGTAGTTTCCAGCAACGAAGAGGTGAAGTCTTCCACACTCTTTTAGGATTGCATAAACGCAACCGAGGAGAAGATGGCGGACTCCTTGGATGGTTCGCTCACAAATTGGCGAGAAGAAGCACACCGAGAGAAGTGTAAGGAACGGGGGAGGTCTTTGCCCATAAGTGGGACAGTTCAGCTAAACATTTTTTTTTTTTTAATTTTTGTTAGCCTGTTTGAGTGTCCCACTGCTAGGCAAAGGCGTCCCTTTTCTCCTTCCAAACCTCTCTGTCCTGTGCGATGTCTGGCTAAGTTCGCCCAAATAAAATTAATTAAGTAAAAATGCAACCCAGAATTTCTTGATTATGTTCTCTTGCAATCTTCGATGATTATGTTCTATTGTTCCAAATTGCAAGAAAAATGGATACTTCTAGAGTTGGTGTTTTGTACCAGTTTTACTGAACTGGACTCCTACTTTATTACTTTTACATTAGTTCTTTCATACTGTACGCAACAGATATCTAGGCGTCTTTCGTATGAGTATTTTTTGCAATTTTTTATCGCAAAGAATATCAATATCATAGATGAGTCTCATCCATTGATTATCTTATCAAAAGACATTTTTCATTACTTAATATACCTACATCATTACTTCACTTAATTATCTGTCATATTTTCCATCATCTACTTAAAAGAAATGACTGTTATATTTGTAGGTATGTTTGTAAAAGCAGTTTTCTCAGAACGCAATGAACCGATTTGATTGAAATTCGAAATTATGTTTTTTTTTCTCTCGATGTAATAAAGTAGGTATTTTGATGTGGTTTGATGATTTTGATCCCCTATTAATTTGTAATGGGAATTTCTAGACTAATCTCCGATGTTGTTATTAGAAGATTCTGAGTCACGTGCGTGGATCTGAGCTGTAAAGATTTTGTTGAATACATAATAAGTATATGTATTACTAGCTGTTGCCCGCGACATGTTTTTTTTTTGTTATCAGTACCGTATACAGGGTGGAAGGGACACCGACGCGAAAACGGTTACCACATATTCAGTACATCATTCTGATTTTTTTTATCGGTTATTAAAAAAAAGCAGCTGTTTCCTACAAAAGTGCAATACCTACACGGTCTAATGTGGAACAGCTGTTTTGATTTAATAACCGATGAAAAATTTCTATGTAGGGAGGTTCAGAATGATGCCACCGATGGTATGATGGTAACCGTTTTCGAGTCAGTGTTCCTTCCACCCCGTATACTTTCATATAGCATCCAGTAAAAAGTTGTTATTTTGAAATTTCAAACAGGCACTTCATTTTTTTTTTATTTGTATTAGATGTATAGATGTACCTCAATTGAAAATAAAAATATGTACCTATATTGTAAGAGATTATTGAAATAATGTTCAGTGTGATTAAAGTGATTTTATTTTGACCTAAAATAATAAATTGCCTGCACTCTAGAATAAATACATCCATACAATTTAATCAGTGTTTTTTTTTGCTTGGATATCTTTGGTTTAGACATAATGAACGCTGTGTTTTTTTTTTTGCTTGGATATCTTTGGTTTAGACATAATGAACGCTGTGTTAAGTATTTGTCCATCTATTTTAATGGACCTTATATAAAGGTAAACCTAAATTATTTTAATCATCCCAACCTAGTATACTACGTGCAGAAATGCGATAACATGACCACATGTATATTAAAACCTTCGATAGTAAAAAAGCAAACGGTGTTCGCAAATCAATTCTGAGCTATCGTTAATAATTTTTGATTACATTGCGTAGTCGTTACTACGGTTATTGGCGAGTGTTGCCTCCGAACAGCAATGTATTGCTTAAAGGTACAGCTAATAATTTATCATAAATTGTACCCGCGGCGTGTAATCAGACTTGGTGTGTGGTACAAGGGGTGAGGTAGCACCGGTTAGGAAGTTTAGTTATTGAAGTTTTTCTTACTGACTGCGACGTTGGTCTAGTGGTCAAACGCGACTGAGCATGAGGTCCTGGGTTCGACTCCCCGGTCGGGCAAAGTGTTATTGAGTTTTTCCATCAGGAATTTCTCAGTAGCAGCCACGGAGTCTGGATTTGCGCCCGGTTGATGGCTATAGGCTCGCCCTCTATGACATGGGACTTAAACATAACTGGCGAAATGTGTTCTATGAGGTACACCTCTGCCTAACCCTTCGAGGATTACAGACGTGGTGTTATGTATGTTGTTGATAAACATTTGTGAAACAGTATCATGAAATTCTATTGAAAAAACAAGACAGTAGACAAGGAGTTAGTTTCGATTTTTTCGAAACACCAAACGATTTAATTACAGTCACGAACACACCAATATGTAAACACTTAACAAGTTTTAAAAGAGTTTTTCTCCTACTTATCTGATGAAAATTTCATGTTTTTACGAACATAGTATTCTGGAACTCGTATTTTTATGATGAAGATCCTATCTCTAGGTAATAACAATCGTTATTTCTCGCGAAAATGGCTTGTAAATTTAGGAAAACATATACAATGTATATGTCGGCGTTAAATTAAAAATAAATGCGATTGTCAAGAGTGATAGCTTGTCACTGTCACTCTAGCGGAGCGTCGGGTCGATGGTAGCGGGGCGGCCATCTTAGGAAGATTTCCTGCAGAACGGTTGCAAGCGCACCACGTTTTCGACGAATCGCTATCTATCGCCTTATTCAAAGTTCATTTTAAAGTGATTAGTGTCGACTAAGAATATTAGTGATTATCATTACGCAATTGTAGTATTGTTTAAAAGTAAAACTGTTTAAGTTTGTAAGACAACACGTTTAATTTAAATTACCCTGATTGGAAAACCCACATACCCACGCTGCACGATGAATAATTCTGATGAAGGCCGTCCTGAGCTTTCATCAGAAGTGGGATCCGATGGTAAGCAGAATGAAGCAAAGCAATCAGATTCTAGAACTGCTGAGAAGCTATTGAGCAGCATGGAAGCGTTGCTTTCTCGAGTTTTGGCAGGCCAACAAACACCGCTGCCGAGTACAAATCGAACAACTCTTTTGAAGTTTGACCCGGAGGAGCCCGACTCGGACATTGATGGATGGTGTAAGGTGACTGATTTCATTGTTCAAAATAAAAATCTGGAAGGTGTTAATTTACTGATGGCGTTGACGGAGGCGCTGAAAGGCAGTGCAGCAGCGTGTTTAACGAAGCTTAATTTAGACAATATTACATGGGAATCAGTTAAAGAAATCTTAATTGCAAAATTTTCAAAACCTAAACTTCTACAAGACTACTTTGATGGCGTGTTACGGTTCCAAATAGGCGCTAAAGAGACTGCGTCCGAATCTGCTCTTCGGTTATGGAATCTCATTGAACGAATACCTGAAAGTACGATGCCTGAAAAGGTAATTACTGGATTTGTGATATCCGTGTTATGTCAGAAGGACAGCTTGATACGTCGCGAGTTAAACGCACAAACAATAACGACTCGAGCTCAGTTATTTCGAGTACTCGGTGGAGTATCGCTTAAGCGACGCATGGATACCGAAGTCCAAGAACCTGATGCAAAACGTGCTCGTATAATGGAGAAGTTCACCGGTAAATGTCACTATTGTGGGTTAACCGGACATCGTATCGCCGATTGTAGGAAACGTCGAAACGAAACTGGAACGAAGTCGCAAGACACTTCGAGTTCATCGCGAGCCGTGGAGAAAAGGACGAACCCGACCTGCTACAGGTGTGGTCAGCTTGGGCACGTGGCAACTGTGTGTCCAGACAAGAAGAACGGCAGTGAAGCTGCAGTCAAGGAAGTCCATCAGTGTGAGCACCGCCCCTCAAGGAGCGTTTTGGAGACATCTTCTGGTGAGCGAGTTCCTTTCTTATTTGATAGTGGATCATCATGTTCTCTTTTAAAGGAAAGCTATTGTGATAAACTTGCGGGTACTGTGCGTAAAAACCTCGTTTACCTGAGTGGCATAGGCGGCGAAGATATTCAATGTACCACTCAAATTCAAAGCGATGTAGTCATTGATAAACTCTTAGTAAATTTACTTTTCACGTAGTTCCTGAGAGGCTTATTTCTGATCCGATCATTGTCGGGAGGGATATTTTTGATGAAGGCTTGTGTGTTAAAATCGATAATGATAATCTTATGTTCTTTTCTAAGAAAACGAGCCAATTTTGTGATATAAAACCAAATAAGCCGGATTTTACTAAGATCAACACAGATTTGCTAGGAGAGAATAGGGAAGTGCTAATATCGATCTTAAACAAATATTCTGATTATTTTACCGTAGGTGGTGTCCCCTCCCGTAGAGTAACGACAGGCGAATGTCAAATTAACTTAATAGATCCTCACAAAACCGTACAACGATGCCCTTATCGTCTAGCGCCGGCGGAAAAACTTATAGTCAGGGAAAAGGTTCAGGAATTACTTGACGCTGGGGTCATTCGCGAAAGTTCTTCCCCTTTTGCTAGTCCAATACTATTAGTTGAGAAAAAGGACAAGTCGTATAGGATGTGTGTGGACTATCGGGAATTAAATTCCAATACGCGACCCGAACACTACCCTCTGCCGCGTATTGAGGAGCAAATAGATCAGCTTGCTGGGGCTAATTATTTTTCCTCCCTAGACATGGCGTCAGGGTTCCACCAGATTTTGATGCATCCTGATTCCATAGAAAAGACCGCATTCGTTACACCTGAGGGGCAATACGAGTATCTTGCCATGCCCTTCGGATTGCGGAACGCTCCATCAGTATACCAGAGATGCATAACTAGGGCTCTGCGTCACTTAAAAGACAAACCACTCATATATTTGGATGACGTTTTATGCTACTCGCCTGGCATCATTGAAGGTTTGCAGAGTCTAGATGATAGTTTAAGTGCTTTAACGGAAGCTGGATTTACATTCAACCTTAAAAAATGTACATTCATGACCCAAAGAATAGAGTATCTAGGATATTCCCTTCAATCTGGCGAGGTAAGACCAAACTCTCGGAAAATACAAGCTTTAGTAGATGCCCCACAACCAAAAACTGCCACCCAGGTCCGGCAGTTCCTTGGGTTAGCCTCGTATTTTAGAAAATTCATTCCTAATTTCACACGTATCGTGGGACCATTATACCCTCTAACAAAGCTAAGAGGACCTATTACATGGACTCAAAAGCATGAAGAAATACGAAACAACATAATACGCATACTCACATCTGAGCCAGTTTTAACTATTTTTGACCCAGAATTGCCAGTAGAGTTGCACACTGATGCTAGCTCTGGTGGATACGGAGCGATTCTCATACAACGGATAGACAATACGCCGCACGTCGTGGAGTATTATAGTCGTCGAACCTCGGATGTTGAGTCTCGATACCACTCGTACGAACTGGAGACGTTGGCAGTTATACGAGCGGTCGAGCATTTTCGCCATTATCTTTACGGTCGTCATTTCGAAGTATATACAGATTGCAATTCTCTCAAGGCATCCAAATCAAAAAAAGATCTCACTCCCCGCGTCCACAGGTGGTGGGCTATCTTACAAGCTTATGATTTCGACATTATATATCGTGAAGGTTGCAGAATGGAGCACGCGGATTATTTCTCGCGAAATCCTCTTCCTGATATTAATGACCCTGGTACAGCCTGCGGGAGCCCGCTGACACAGCAAGTTCAGTATGTCGAATTACATCACGATTGGCTTTCGGTCGAACAAAAGCGTGATAGCGAAATACAAGACCTTATCTCAAAGCACGACAGTAACAGTTTCCCCGATACTGTAGCTCAAACGTATGATGTAAGGGATAGTATCCTATATAGGAAAATCGTTCGTAATAAAACAGTCTCCTGGTTGCCGGTAGTTCCCCGTTCTTTAATTTGGACACTAATAAACCACGTTCATAATGAGTTACAACATTTAGGAAAGGATAAAACTTTAGACAAACTCTATGAGCAGTATTGGTTCCCCGAAATGTCAAAATGCGTGCGAAAATTTATCGACTCGTGCATTATTTGCAAAGCATCAAAGGGTCCATCTGGAGCTCAACCCGTTCAGCTGCACCCAATCCCCAAAGCTTCGGTGCCATGGCACACATTACATATTGATTTTACGGGAAAGCTTAGCGGGAAAAGTGATCGAAAAGAATACTGTTCGGTGATTATCGACGGTTTTACTAAATACATTTTACTAGAGCATACTTCTTCTCTTGATGCCAGGAGCGCGGTACACGCGTTGCAAAAAGCGGTATATCTTTTTGGTGCGCCTAAACGGATCATAGCGGATCAGGGTCGTTGCTACGTGAGCTCCGATTTTAAGAATTTTTGCGGCGAACATAAGATAGATCTCCATTTAATTGCGACTGGCTCTAGTCGGGCTAATGGCCAGGTCGAGAGGGTTATGCGGACCCTCAAAAGCCTGTTAACCATTGTTGAAAACGACCCGAATAAGACGTGGCGAGATGAAATAGGAAATATTCAACTCGCGCTTAACAGCACCCGATCATCCGTAACCAAGTATTCCCCTACAGAACTTATGTTAGGTATTCGTGCACAGTCATTAGGTATGTCGAAGCTAAACTCAGAAGCTCACGGTCAACCAGAACGTCTTAACCTCGATGTTGTGCGGAATGACGCATCTGCTAATGTCCAAAAGGCAGCAGAAAGCGCAATTAAACGATTTAATCAAGGTCGTGCAAAAATAATAGCTTTTTCAAAAGGTGATTACGTTTTCCTCAAAAACAGTGAACGAAACCAGACAAAATTGGACAGAAAGTTTAAGGGTCCATTTGTTATAACGGCGGTACTAAATAACGATCGGTACGAATTAAAAAGGTTAGGTAGTTCTCATCGAATTTATAAGTATGCCCACGAGAATTTACGCTCAGTACCTCATGGACACGAAGGTTTGCTTGAAATCGCTTCTAACCTTTTGAATTATGATGAGGCCGAGTCGGCGCCAGAAGATGTAGATGCTAGGGATGACGTGGTATCTACAAACGACAGCGACACCTTGACTGCATGCTCTGACACTATATCCGCTGGCTCTTCTACTATTACTGGCAATTCATACTCTCAGTGCACACTCTGATCCTGAGACATGGGATGTAGATAATGAAATCGAAATTTGGGATGAACAAGATATTCTGCAATCATAAGTATGTGGTCAGTATGTTTTATGTCTTGCATGAGTCTGTTGGTTATTGTAAACATTTTCCAATCCAGAATTGCCTGGCCGAAAGGAGAGTGTCGTCCGGGCCACACCCAGTGGGGTTGGTTGAAGGGATGCACTCGTCCGATCTAGAAGTTATGTCCCTATAGTCTATCCTGGTCGGAGAGACAGTGTCGTCCGGGCCATACCCAGTGGGGTTGGTTGAAGGGATGCACTCGTCCGATCTAGAAGTTATGTCCCTATAGTCTATCCTGGTCGGAGAGACAGTGTCGTCCGGGCCATACCCAGTGGGGTTGGTTGAAGGGATGCACTCGTCCGATCCAGAAGTAATGTCCTTATAGTCTATCCTGGTCGGAGGGACAGTGTCGTCCGAGCCACACCCAATAGAGGGTTGGTTGAAGGGATGCACTCGTCCGGTCCAGATGTGTTGCTGTTGATTGACAAGTTGAAGTTGATGGGAACAGTGTCGTCCGGGCCAGATCCATTACGGGCTGGTTGAAGGGATGCACTTGTTCATTTTAATGTCTTAATATGATTGACTCTGTGTTTGACGCTACAATCGAAAACCCATGTAAAGTCCTGAATGTAGCAGGATGGACGAGCGGACGTCTTGGTGATTAAACATTGTTTGTTCCAGGAATACAATAACGCCCGAGGACGGTCGTATGTCAGTCTGGCCGTGTCGGCGTTAAATTAAAAATAAATGCGATTGTCAAGAGTGATAGCTTGTCACTGTCACTCTAGCGGAGCGTCGGGTCGATGGTAGCGGGGCGGCCATCTTAGGAAGATTTCCTGCAGAACGGTTGCAAGCGCACCACGTTTTCGACGAATCGCTATCTATCGCCTTATTCAAAGTTCATTTTAAAGTGATTAGTGTCGACTAAGAATATTAGTGATTATCATTACGCAATTGTAGTATTGTTTAAAAGTAAAACTGTTTAAGTTTGTAAGACAACACGTTTAATTTAAATTACCCTGATTGGAAAACCCACATACCCACGCTGCACGATGAATAATTCTGATGAAGGCCGTCCTGAGCTTTCATATATTTTTTCCTAAATTTAAAAGCAATTTTCGCTTACGATTGTACGAGTATAACTTGGAGATATGATGACGTATGTAATGTTATGTATGTTTAGTAATTGGAGCTCGTGACTGCACAACTAAAAGAATGTAAGGTCCCGTAGTAGTTGGCTTTTTTTTTTTTTTTGGTGGGTGGGGAATCATCAATCGGAAGGGAGTGTCAGACTCTTACTGACTAAAAACCACCCATGTTCCTTCATTGGCCCTTTATGTTCCAGGGCCGCGGTATCTCTTTTGAACAGTCCCGCAGCCCTGGCAGGCACCGGCCCTTGCGGGCCCCTCCCGTTGCTGACAACTCTTTGAGGCGCGCGTGGAACACGAACGCGCCGTCGACACGGCCTGCCCGTCGTCATACGACGGACGGACGGCGAGCTAGCCCATTACTCACCGTCCACAGGCCCGTGCCTACGGTGGCCGAGAGCCATCACGGCGTGGCCCCCGACGCCCGGTGCTTCTCCTCCCGCGGCAGCTGGGACGTGAGGCTCTCTCCCTCTCACGTTCCGCCGCCTCCTTCGCTAGCATGACTGCTTCGCAGAAGGAGGCGACGGCTTCCCATTCCCTCTCGCCCCGGACCATGGCTTGAACCAGGGCCGGGCGCGAGAGGTCGCCGCCGCCCGTAGTAGTTGGCTACGGGACTGTTCGAAAGAGATACCGCGGTCCTGGAACATAAACGGCAAACGAAGGAACATGAATGGTTTTTAGTCAGTAAAAGTCTGACACTCCCTTCCGCTCCGCCCAGAGCGGGAGGAGTCATTTTTGAAGATTTACCATCCGAAAAAAAAAATGGTCCCGTAGTAGTTGGCACCTTAAACTTGCAGTTTAAGTAAAAAGTGACAAGTAAGTACTTGGAGTTAGGTGAGTTGACGTAAACACACACAGATTTGAAAACACTAAAAGTTTATTAGAGTACCGATCACAACAAAGTAAGAGTGGGTTGGATGCTAATCCGCGGTGTTCGCGTAAGTATGGAATTTGTCAACTAACTTAACAAAACAAACTAACAAACACACATAAACACACACACACAAACAACACCAACACACAAACAACACCAACACACAAACAACACCAACACTTAAACAATGTTTTAAATACTAAAGAGAAAAGTAGGTTGCTGCGTTTGCAGCCTGACGGTGTGTACGTAAACCGTACAAAGTGTTAAATTCATAAAAACAAGCAGCAACATTATGTATGACACACTTAAAAGCAACGGGCTCTATTATACAACCAATTACAATTCAAATCGCTGCCGTTTATAACTTACCCTACCAAATTCGAAGTACTAATCTGGCTGGTAGTACGAGCATCGCGATACGCCGCCATTACGGTAATGCGTCCAATTGATTTAAACTATCACATTATGGGTTCAGAGGATTTTATTGACAGTCGGCACCACTGTCTTTGTAGGGAAGCGATGGATGGGGTGGTGGGGCTTTAGCTACAGACGCCAGCACATCAAGCTACTACAATCTGTCAAATTTATTTATTTATTTATTTAAACTTCATGTACAAAAGTGGTACAAGGCAAGTGGTAAGTGGTACGTTGGTGGTACGGTGGCACAAGGCATTCTCTATCAGTCAACATTTGGGTCAAATAGGACAGCATTGTGCATTGTTGTGCATTGTTGTAATTTCTTCAATACATTTGAAACTTTATCGCTAAAGCATTAGGGTTCAAGGTTGATTGGTGAAATTTTGACAATTTGGGGTAGCTTGATAAGTTTTACCGTAGGGCTTTTACTTTTCGGGTTTTGGTTATTCAATATAATTACCACCAAAAGAAGATTTCACTCTTAATTCCCATATTATACATTTTTATTATCATATTTTATTCGCCATTTTTTACTCGAAGCTAATCGTCTGAATACAAAATCAATTGAAATTTATAAATGAATTCATGAGCGTATAACGATGAAATTCGATACCGTTCACTCGCTTGTGAATTGTCGAAAAATTACATGAATGAAACAAAAATTACCATTCAGACGGGTGAAGCGTCTATATCAGCTAAATCGATTGTTTCCAACATCATTATATAAAAAAACAAACGTTGACAATCACGCGGCTAAACAAACACATAACCCTCCTTTTGGGCTTCGCCGCAGTCGGGTAAAAATAACCTAATTTTGTGAAATGGTTTTTAAAGGATCTTTGTGCAGCAATAGTAGGTAGACTTAAGTCATTTTCTGCCCGTCTATCATCTTCAGTTTACTTCGGGTTTTCCCAAGACGTTTTCATTCAGCCAGACTGTAACTAAAAAAAAAAAAATATCGTCCACGTCTACTAACTATGGATTGATTGATTTTAAGCAGTGATAGCCTAGTAGTATGACCGTCGGACTGCCAAGTCATAGGTCTCAAGTCTCCGAAATATCAGAGGTGCGTGTCTTGGGTTCGACAAGACACGCACCTCTGGTATTACGGATTTATGTGCGTATTGTATTTCACTTGCAACGGTGAAGGAAAACATCGTGAGGAAACCTGCATGCTTGAGAGATATTTCTCGACGGCATGTAAAGCCAAGACAGAGGCCCATGGGCTGCATAAAAACTCTGATACCAGGATAGGCACTAACCACACAAGAAAGACTATGGATTGAAATAAATGCATACAGCAAGTCCCAATAACTAGATACTCCTAGCCAGCAGATACTGGAAAATATTAACTCAAACCAGACTTAGTAAACTAACTCCTGTTACTTGCCTTTCAATCAATCAATAAATATAACAGTTTCTCAGCTATCGCTTCCACACAAAGTCTACGAACCGACTAAGATCAGCTTACGCTAGTCAAAACATTTCATCGTACTATATACCAAACTCAGTCCAACTTGAAGCTCCAACCACAGAATAGTTAGAAGCAGAAGGCCAGTTTCTTACGAGCGAAAACAGGCACACACACACATAGACGCGTACGTACATACAAACATATATTAGTCGTGAGTGCGCTTGCATTCACGTACAGTGAATGCATGCGAAGCGTATCCTTGTCATAATATTATGCCTTGCCTATTTCCACTCGTTGGGGTCGGCTGAATGCAATTGTTTTACATGGATCGACTCCCGATCTACTTCATAACCCAGTAACTGGGCGTGGGTAGAACTATACCTCTTGGTAAGACTGGTTGTCAGACTTTCGGGTTTCTGACGAACCTCTAGGAACGAACAGTTATTTCCGCTGGTTCCCGCTGTTATTTCTAGATTTTTGACAGCAAAGATCTACAAATGACAGCGGGAATCAGCATAGCAGTTTAACGTGCTTTCTGAGGCACGGAGGGAATAACAGCGGGATAGCATCGATATATATGTATAATAGAGAGTCTCACGTCGCCTCCAACAAAATCAGACACAACTATAAAAATACTATTATCACTATAAAAAGACTGTACGGCACACGGCGATAAAAAACAAATGCCAATCGCGAGCTCGCTTTCACTGCGGTGGGCGTGCGTTTTCGCTCGTTGTATAAACCTGTCTTTCTGTATCAATTTATTCTGTGTTCCAAGTTTACAAAGTGTGGATTAAACTGTACGCCCCTTCATTCTGGACCGAGCTACTAATTCTGTCTAGCGCGAAATTCTGGCTAACTCAATTACACCGAAATAGTTTTAATTTCAACGGGACTGGGAAGTTTTGCGTTTTCCTATAACAAACACTGTGTTTGTTACTTCCTTTAAAGTTTGTAACTTCGTGGTCATAAAATTAGACACAAACGAGGATAATTCTCGAGTGCTGAGGCTTTTATTAATGATTGCTATAAAATTAACTAACGGTTTCGGCGTTTTCGTGGAAGCCTATGACACCTCGACTCAGTGCAATACGTCGCCAACCATAGTTGCAGTTAGCATAGTTGGATATGTAGAATAAGGTTTTTGTATGTAACACCATAACATTACGCCTGTAATCCCCGAAGGGCCAGGCAGAGGTGTATCTAATGGTACATCGACATTTCGCCAGTTATGTTTTTGTATATTATTGTATCAGATTATTTTGTGTATTTTAGCTGTGCCTTGTTGTCTGAAATAAAGTGAATAATAATAATAATTTGCGTTAGTGTATGCATTTGTGTGAAAATCTTGTGTAATAGTGTTTTTTTGCAATTTATGACTTCTATAAAATTATAATATTCCTGTAATTAAAAAAAAAAACCCAGTGTATTTAGTGTCACCAGAATCAAACTGGCCATAATCCACAATTGACGGAGCAATACGCCTTCTAATAGTTTAATTCAGTTCAATACATATCCTTTTCCATTATTGATATCTCTGGAGACCGTTTTAGGGAATGTACACAGTGTGTAGCGCCTCCAGATGGATGAACCTACGACCTCTTAAGGGTCTGAAGCTGGGTCAGACTGGAAGCAGAAGGTGAAGGACAAGGTGTTGTGGCGTAGCTTGGGCCTAAGTTCAGCAGAGAACTGCGATAGACTTCAGGCTAAATTAATTGGTTATCGCTGAAAGATTGTCAGAGAGTTGTCTAAGCCCTCATATCATTTGTCCCATGATAAAACAGTGACAGCCTAGTGGTGTGACCGTTGGACTGCCAAGTCATAGGTGTAGTCCTATGATTCTTCGGATTCATGTGCGTATTGTATAATTATCACTTGCTTCGGTGAAGGAAAACATCGTGAGGAAACCTAACCAGCATGCCTGAGAGATATTTCTCTACGGCATGTTAAGCCAAGTCAGAGGTATAAAAACTCTCTCTATGTGGCTTAGTGCCACCACACGTAAAGAAAATTGTCCCATAACGCAGGCTAGCTTTATCAATGGTTTAGTGATCAACACACAGTTTATAGAACCAGTTTAATTATTTTTTTACTCTCTTTTATGTTTGTAAGCACTTTTAATGCATACCTAGCTATAATGTATCTCATTTTTAGGGTTCCGTACCCAAAGTGTAAAACGGGACCCTATAACTAAGACTTCGCTGTCTGTCTGTCTGTCTGTCTGTCTCCAGGCTGTATCTCATAAACCGTGATAGCTAGAAAGCTGAAATTTTCACAAATGATGTATTACTATTGCCGCTATAACAACAAATACTAAAAATTAAAAAAAAAATATTACGGGGGGCTCCCATACAACAGATATGATTTTTTTGCCGTTTTTATAGATAATGGTACGGAACCCTTCGCGCGCGAGTCCGACTCGCACTTGGCCGGTTTTTATTATCCATCGCTTCCTTATTTCTCTGTAAAATGAGAGGTCTGGCTCTTTTAATACATGAACTCCTAGTACAAGAGCCAGGGCTTTTTTTTTTTTTTTTGGAGGGTGGGAAATCATCAAATGACTCCTCCCGCTCTGGGCGGAGCGGAAGGGAGTGTCAGACTCTTACTGACTAAAAACCACCCATGTTCCTTCATTGGCCCTTTATGTTCCAGGGCCGCGGTATCTCTTTCGAACAGTCCCGCAGCCCTGGCAGGCACCGGCCCTTGCGGGCCCCTCCCGTTGCTGACAACTCTTTGAGGCGCGCGTGGAACACGAACGCGCCGTCGACACGGCCTGCCCATCGTCATACGACGGACGGACGGCGAGCTAGCCCATTACTCGCCGTCCACAGGCCCGCGCCTACGGTGGCCGAGAGCCATTACGGCGTGGCCCCCGACGCCCGGTGCTTCTCCCGCGGCGGCTGGGACGTGAGGAGGTTCTCTCCCTCTCACGTTCCACCGCCTCCTTCGCTAGCATAACTGCTTCGCAGAAGGAGGCGACGGCTTCCCATTCCCTCTCGCCCCGGACCATGGCTTGAACCAGGGCCGGGCGCGAGAGGTCGCCGCTACGAGGACACGGCGGTGCTCCTCCCAAGCGGAGCAGACCTCGACGGTGTGCTCCACCGTGTCCTCCGGTCGATCCTCGCAGTTGTAGCACCCGGGCGTTTCCTCCCGCCCGATTCGGTGCAGGTACCTCCCGAAGCACCCGTGTCCGGTGAGGACCTGCGTCAGGCGGAAGGTGAGGGCGCCGTGGCGCCTCCCTAGCCACTCCTCAAAGAGGGGACTTACCGCCACTATCGTGGCGTGCCCTAAGAGCCAGGGCTAAACTGACGTTTGTGTGTAATCATTTGTCAAAAAAGATTTTTAATTTAATTCAAACTAGCGACCCGCCCCGGCTTCGCACGGGTGCATGTATTATACATATAAACATTCCTCTTGAATCACTTTATCTATTAAAAAAAAACCGCATGAAAATCCGTTGCGTAGTTTTAAAGATTTAAGCATAAATAAGATATAGGGACAGAGAAAGCGACTTTGTTTTATACTACGAGTATGTAGTGATTTCGTTTTTAATTTAATGGAATACCTAGTTAGGCAGACACATTCAGTCTAGTATTATTTGTCAGAGATACCACCGACTTCGATAACGTAATCAGACTTACATACTGACTGAGTAAACTTTATGTGTGGCTTTAAAAGTAGCGAGGTTTCGTCAGGGATTCATTTTAGTAGCCATTTAAGTTAGGAGGTTTTATTGGAGTGGTTTGTGGTTGATAAGATTAACGTAGTTCAACAAACTGCCTCGTTAGTCTAGTTGTCGCAATCACGACTGCTGAGCTTGAGATCCCGGGTTCGATTCCCGGGTCGGGCAAATTGTTATTGGGTTTTTCATTCAGGAATTTCTTAGTAGTAGTCACGGAGTTTGGATTTGTGCTCGATTGATGGCAATTGGCTTGCCATATTACATGGGACTTAAATATAACTGGCGAAATATGGGTGTACTAAGAAGTACACCTCTACCTAACTCTTCGTGGATTGCAGGCGTAATGTTATGTTATGTTATTCATTAAATGTTTTATTTTTTTGTAGGCTTGACTGTGAGTTTGTGAGCCACTGCTGCAAGGTTTCAGCTGGGCCTGTCACCTTGCGGCAACGATGTCACAATCTGATTCTATGTTTGATTTTGTTTTTGTCTTGTGTGTATTACTAACACAGCTTTTTTAAATCAAGTCCGAAAATGACTGAATTGTCACGCATTTCCCAGAGTCGTTCTTTTTGTTCTATGAATTATGATGTTACCTTTGATGATCTTTTCATGTTTCCGTATATATCCCCATCTCATATCATCATCATCATCTTCCTGCTCTTGGCCCATGTTCCTTGGGGTCTTCCATTTTCCTCTGTCAACCGTCACGTTATTCGTCTACATATATCCCTATCTCATGTATGCCGTCTCGCTGGTTGGACATCGAAGCCACATGTTTAAATATGCGTGAACCTCTCTCCACGCATGTTTCCTAGCCCTCCCTGTATCTCCTGTTTCCGTCGAGCATAATCCTTAAACGTACGTAATTTTAGAATGAATGTAGACTTAGTGCAGGAGCTAGCTACCACAAAACCGTTTCTGTTTCAGTGGCCAGTCAGACTCTCTGCTGAAGTTCATCATAGCTATGTTTGTTTAGTTGGGTTCTAGGGAATGAACTAGATTTATTTGTTTTATTTAGGTCTTTTTATTTGGACTAAATAAATGAATTGAATTGAAATCATGTTGCAGGAACACAATGAATTACAATCAAATAGGAGTGACCGTAAAATTATACCATCTATATATAGCTTATGTAACGACCGTACCTAGTTAACCCACTCAAGCAAGTCCAAGTAAAGGAGGAACCTATGTTTCTGTACTAAGTTAACTTGCGATGGCACAACAATCCTCTGTTTATGTGCCCTTTTGATCTGTCTACCCACACAGCTTCACAAGTTGCTACATTTTGTGTGTCTAGCTACCCAGTGTAAGTGAACTCATTGGATGTACATATTTTCTTTAGATACGTTCTATTATGGATGGATGGATATTTGTTACTCTTTCACGCAAAAACTACTGACAGGATTTGGATAAAATTTGGCACACAGATAGTTTATTACCTGGATTAACACATAGGATACTTTTTTTCTCGGTAGTACGATTCCGTGGGAATTTGCCGAACTCCACGTGGGCGAAGCCGCGGGCATAAGCTAGCCGATTTAGCCACAAGCTAAATAATAACAGCTGCACATGTCGATCTTCAAGGTTAAGCCGAGCTTGCCAAGGTCGGTCTGTGGATCACACAACATCCATTACATACCGAGTTTGCGCCTTGCCTTGGATAGTACGTTAAGCTATTGTTCTTGGTTGTCATTCGTAGATCTTTGACAGTCGCTACAGTCGGGATGATATCAAATTGAGTTGGACAGGCATCTTCTGGGCACGCTCGTTTCATCATAGACCTCATACATCGCCTTTCCATCAGGCGTGATCGAGGACAAGAGCAGGCCCATTTTGTAATAAAAAAAAGACAGGATTCCTAGCAAGGCACGCTGATGACAGATGGAGTGCAAAGCGGAAAGTGGAAGCTGTAACCAAGTAAGTGGCTTCCAAGAACTGGCAAAAGAAGCCCGGTAGTGAGATGGGCAGACGGAATTGTTGCAATGACGGGTAAAACCTGGATGAGACCGGCAAAGGAACGTGGCGATTCACACAAGCATTGAAAGGACTATAACGAGCAGTAGGTAACGTAATACTATGCATGACGATGATGAAAACTCATCACACAGCACAAACTCTTACAGTAAATTACCACAGCAAGTCAGTCTTTGGATTTCCAGGTCGTTTCGCGGTCGAGTGGTCGTCGAGTCAACATCTCCTGAGGATGCCCCGTGGAGGGGCAAAAAATGCCAGTTTTGGTGCATGGATAGCTAATTTTCGCTTGTCCTGCATGTGTATAATAGGAGTAAAAGTACCACTAACGAAGCCAGAAGGCACTTGTTCTCACCGTCATTGCGATATTTTTTTTGTTTAAGACCATACCTGGGAGCCTTCTAGTTACGGAGATATTGGGGGTCAAAATCTAAGTTTTTCACAAGTTTAATCATTTTAAATATTATAACTTTACTTTAAATACATTCACGACCTCCGTACTATTCAATGCATCCATCAGCACAATGTTTTGAGTGCCTTATATTGAGTCCTACCGAAAAACGTGATTTTTCACCTAAAAATAAAAATCGTTTCCCAGCAAAAATGTTTGCTTAGATTATAATTAACACTAGAAACGGGATATTTACCATGTCCACTGTTTGTTTTGAGTTCCCGATATTTCGGCGCTGTTGCAAGCACCATGATCACGGACAAACTGAAGTTATTGCGGGTGGGTGTTTATGAGCAGACAAATCGGTCTACCCTTTGTCTTGTTCGTTTTTGCACTCAGTACCGCTACCACTGTCACTCACAACTCGATTCTGTTCCCGACACACGAAACTCACTGTGTCCGCTCGCGAACTTTCTTCGGCACTTTTTTCAGCTGTGTAAAAACCGAAAGTTGCAACAGCGCCGAAATATCGGGAACTCAAAATAAACAGTGGACATGGTAAATATCCCGTTTCTAGTGTTAATGATAATGTTAGTGACCATGACAGTTTAAAAACTTATATTATTTGCTTAGAGTTACTTTGTTCTGGACAGCTTCGCGAAGGGTCCGTTTCCACCTTGTATTTTGCCGGCGGGAGGTGGGTCCTATGTTCTGCATCCAAGGCTAGATCTTTTTCTTGGAATTAACACTAAATATTATTGTGTTACATTTAGCGTTTCTCTCGATTCAAGATCACACCATGCTTGGTATGTCTACAAAACTATTAAGAACATTTTAAACCTGGCTATGCGGCTATTAATTCCTAAAAGAGGAATCTAATTACATTTTAATAGATTATAAAATACGAAACAAAGAAATCCTAATCACATAAGAAATGTAACGATGACATGAATCGAACGATGTTACGTTTTGAAATATAAATCATTATACCGTGTATGGATCATAAAGAATGATAGAGACAATGGGAAATCATTAAAAGATCAATTAAGTGATTTATGAAATAGCTATACTAAGAGAAACGCATGGAATCGCTCGCTTTTTTAACCGACTTCAAAAAGGAGGAGGTTATAAAATACTTAGTTGGAGTTTGCATTCCTGTCTCTTTTGTCATCCGGTTAATTGTTTGTGTCATTGTTGTTTTTGCTGTTTATAAACTGTTACCGCTAAACCGCTCGTTTCATCATAGGCCTCATCCATCGCTTTCCACCAGGCGTGATCGAGGTCAAGAGCAGGCCCATTTTGTGATAAGAAAAAAACACTTAATTTGTCCCAAATTTGGTGAAAAAAACTAAAAAGTATATCTGTAAATGCCAAAAAACTAAACATTTTTTTTTTGTTCCGTAATTTTTCTCCTACAGGTTTTTTTAGCACATTAGTGAATCCAGTTTTATAAAAAGTTTTTATTGCCACGAATATAAGTAATAATGAATGCGTTCTACATTTTGTTATGATCATCTACAGTCATGTCCTTCTTTTAACGAAATTCCTCAATCTGCCCCAAAAAAGTGTTCAATAGCTGAGGTTTGCAAACTGTTATGGTGACCTAATATGGTTCTAGCGGTGTGTTTATAAACTTGATAAATATTTTATCTATAGAGATACTATAGAAGCTACTAGGACAAGGTTTTCAACCTGTCTGTATGTAGTAATAATTTTATCAGAACAATCCAGTATTAAATGCCAAAGTTGCGCTTTAACGCAAATAATGTGAGGCTACGGTATTATTATTAGTAAAGGTCGTGTCTTTGTATGACAAATAGCTGATCTCCATTATTGCTAGCCTGCATGTTCCCACTGCTGGGGTAAGACTTCCAGCTAGTACCTATTTAAATTACGGACCACAACAATTTCACAAAAGGAACCGATTTCTACATTGCATTTTCTAAAATTAACGTTTAGGCAGTTGTTTTGGAACTCTCCGTGATATTAAAAATTTAGTAAAAAAGTAGTAAGTATAGGAATTTTTTGTCATCCATATCGTAAAAAGACTTGGACTAAATCAATTTCGTGGAAATATTTAAAAACCATTCCTAATACTCTTAAAGCTTGCCTTTTAAAAATAACAATTATCCATCGCTTTCTAATCTTAAGCCATATTAAGCATACATGAACCTCTGATTAAATTCTTCTCAACCAGTTTTTTTTTTAAATAAAGGTTTGCACACATTGTGTCGGACCACCGTTCTCTTGTCAGGCATTTTATATTTATGAATTTATGAACTATTTGCTTTGCTCGTTCTGTTGAGACGAAGCAGAGAAATTTCTCGTGCAATGAGGCTTGTTTTCAACAGAATGTGGAATTGTATTAATAATAGAATACATAGTTGCAACTACGATGAATTTTTTTTTGTTACAAACATTGCCATAGAAACAACACAGCTAACAGAAGCTGAATTACGCAAAAGACTGTTTTTTTTTCGCCCAAATTTTTTCTTCTTTTTTATTCTTAGCCTCTTATGTCTGCTAGTTTTCCACTTTTCTCTCTGTGCGGTTTTCTCCGGCCAATCTCTCACAAACGCCTCTAGGTCGTCACAGCATCGTTTTTTAAGCCCTCTTCGGCGACGACGCCGTTCTTCTGGCACCCACTGCGTGACGACTCTGGCCAATCGGTCCTCCTGATCCATTCGACAGACCCGTCCAATCCCGCTTCAACCCAGGAGTCTTCGTCAGCTTATTGTGGTATTACGAATTTTGTCGTTAAGTTTAATAATCAATACGCTACGCTCCATCGCTCATTAAGAAATAAAAGTTCAAGTCTCTTTTTTTTAAAAGTCGGTTAAATATTAGTTGTAATAGCCATAATGTTTGTGTGGGAACAAGTTACTGCATAATCTTGTGTGTGGTATTTATTTATTTGTTTTTTTTTTGCAGTCGGAGAAACAATAAGCTCTTTTTCGGGACAAAATGGTCCTCTAAATAACCACACAGCCTATTATGACTATGGTTATTGGTAGATTTTTCCACATTGGTATTTTCACAGTGGATTTACTGGACTATAGATAAGGCTTCCAGAAACTGTTAGTTACTTTGATTGATTGATTATAACGGGCTGACACGCCAATTCTGCGCTCGTTGCACACCGTTGTGAACCGATTCGATGAGTGCCTACCCTAACGGTCTAAATTCACAATTTATTTACAAAGTTTATAAAATTTTGCGTTGCAAAAGGTTGACTAAATACTTCTGACCGTTTAGTTCCTAATTAGATATGCTTCAATGGTTAAACAATAATTGGAAAAAAACTTGACCACAATTTGCAAAATTTTATCCTCGCAAATTTTCAATCTAACCTTTATAACTTTAGACATAAAGCTTGTTTTTGCTTGTCATGCGCTTTTGGGACTGTAAAATAATTTTGTCGAGGTCAAATTCTTGAAATACTGCCAAGCAAATTAAGACCTTATTACAAGACAATAGAGACGTGTCACAAATTGATTTCAAGCTCTCCGAATTTTAGTGAGCTTCGTAAAATTTTTAATGATGATCACTGTCACAGTTTTTCAATTATTTTGCACTTGACGGACGATTGAGTTGTTGCGGTTAATTCAGGTATTCTTTTTTCTATTTAGGCAGGTTTTTTGTTAAGAAATAATGGATTGTAAACAAAGTTCTTACTCAATGAAAATACCATTATAAAACATAACGTCACGCCTGTATAGCCCAAAGGGATAGCCAGAGGTGTACCTAACAGTACACCCCCTTTTCTCCTGACAATCCCAACAATTTGCCCGACCCCAGAATCGAACCCAGGACCCCATGCTCAGTACACACCAACGAGGCAGTCGAGCATAGTATGGTTGTCGTAGAGAGAAGGACATCGTTAAAACACGAATAATAGCACCTGTCCACATGCTACAATAAGCATTTCCTCAAAATCAACACAAAGTCTACAACAAAATACCTAAACAAATAATCTAACTCCCATTTAATTATTAAAAAAAAAAACAACTAAAAAGATAAAAGGAGAAGGGGACTTCTGGGCCCAGCAGTTAACTAGTTGAAATGTGTATCAAAAAAACCGTCATATTTTTCTAAGGAAAATCACAAAATATGGTACCTGGTTTCTATCTAGGAAGCGAGAAAACTTAAATTAAGTTCTAAATAATCGATTAAATAATGCCTGAAATGTTAGTAATCGATTACGAATAAATCGGTAAAATCTCAGAAAATGTATGAAAATCGAGTAATGAGTTTTTTTTTGTGGAATTAATTCAGAGCGAATCGATTTCCTTTAATTTCTCTGCTAGCAACATTCCTGTCTGACATCAGTCCGTCAGCGATTGACAGATGGCACTCGTTCGTTGTGTTTCGTTCTGAGTGCGTACGTATTTTCCTTGTTTTATTGTATAACCCCACGACCTCGGCTTTGAATAGGACTTTTGACGGATCCTGCATTTCTAAATTACCTGGCTCTCTATTTTGTACAACTGTTTACGCCTATCGATCGGATATTGACGACATGGATTGCTGTGTAAACTGTATGATTGCGACTGGTCGCAGTAACTCTATTGGCAGCAGAGTCTTGGAAGATGAGGCGATTTTATCAGTTATTCGTCGGTGGCGTGCATCTCAGCCTGCTGCTGCTGCTGCTGTGCCCATGTAATGTGCATAATATGGTATCTCAGTTGGGCAAGATATCAAGAAAATATCGTACCCCCTGCACAATTCTTAGACGATATTCTCCTAATTATTGAAGATGAATAATACATATTTTACTCATATATTGGTGTTTTATTTTATATCCTCCTGTCCCTTTTTTAGTTTTTAAAAGGTAGGTCTTGCACTTAGAAGCAGTAGGCTTCTAAGTGCAAGATATTGAATGAAGAAACTTGTCTTCGACTGTAGCGACTGTCCGGGGCGCGAGAGAGCCAAACGTGTCAGATCTTTGACTCTTTACACACGCTCCATGCATAAAACCATAGCACAACCAAAGCCATTCAAAGGTATTTCGTAAAAAAACATAAAAAACTGCAACGTTATAATATAACCTCACTTTTACTATATTTCATATAACTTGATTCCTGGATAGCCAAATTTCACCAAATTTTCAGTGAGGCCTTGTTATTATATTCTCTTACAAATAAGGCCAGTTTGATTCAGTTAACACTTGGGCCCAGGAATGTATGGAGTAGTTCCCTTCTCCTTTCTATGTGGGGGGTTCACAATGATGTACTGAATACGTGGTAACCATTTTAGCGTCGGTGTCCATTCCACCCTGTATATACTACGATATATCATTAAAATTAAATCTGGTCCCATCTACTTATCATTCAGCACATCTTGGTCGAGTTGAAAACTGTGACACTTTGCAACTTGTGGCGCTAGTGGCAAACGAGACGACTAATGTTACTGGACCAACTTTATCTTTCATGGGCGCATGACGTGGATTTTGAAAAAATGGATGAGAAATAACGGTGGAACGCAGAGCTAAAAGGCTCATAGGCGACGAGTCTTTGGTAGCTACGCTTCATAGCCTAGCTCATCGGCGTAATGTCGCCTGCTTGTCGGTCTTCTACAGACAGTACTTCGGAGAGTGTGCGCAGGAGCTCCACGATCTGACCACCATCACCCTTTTACCAACGGACTAGCAGACGTACTGCGGCGTACCATCCACACTTGGTTAATATCCCGACAAGTCGTACTCGGCGCTTCTCCTCCACGTTTATCATGCGCACAGCCAATGTGTGGAACTCTCTGCCGGCATCTGTGTTCCTCCCACATATAACCCGTCTGCCTTCAAAGGAAGAGTGAACAGGCATCTTCTGGGCACGCTCGTTTCATCATAGACCTCATCCATCGCTTTCCACCAGGCGTGATCGAGGTCAAGAGCAGGCCCATTTTGTAATAAAAAAAAAAAAATTGCGCTTGAATGTAATTCCCGAAGGGTTAGGCAGAGGTGTACATAACAGTACACCCACATTTTGCCAGTTACGCTTAATAGGGGGCCAGCCTATTGCCATTAACCGGGCGCAATTTCAGACTCCGACTGCTGCTGAGAAATTCCTGTTGGACAAAACCCAATGACACTTAGCCCCACACGGGAATCGAACCTAGGACCTCATGCTCAACAGTTGTGCTGACCACCACTAGACCAACGAAGCATTACATGTACAACGATGTTGTACATAATGCTTTGAAAATATCTGTACTTATCCATACTCTACGTCATCTGAGTACCCTTATGTCTGAGAAACTAAGTAAACCCGGGTCAAGCGGACAAGCGCGAACAGTCACCAGCTTGTTAAGTTTAACTTACATACACGCCACATACACTAAGGACTTTCTTTAAAGCGGTAATCAAATTATCTGTCACTAGCTTATGCCCGCGGCTTCGAGTTCGGTAGTTATTCCACGGATCTTACCAGCGGGATAAAAAATATCCTAGGTGTTAATCCAGGTTATAAACTATCCGTGTACCAATTAGTCAGTAGTTTTGCGTGAAAGAGTAACAGACATCCATCCATCCATCCATCTATATATCCTCACAAAGTTTCGCATTTATAATATTAGTAGGAAGTAAGATTGGGGAATATTGTTATCAACAATGGAAACAAAACTGCCACATTTCTAGCTAACAAGTATGTTGAGACATGTCCATTTAATTTTGGGTTGTATTATCATCGCCAATCGACAGAAAGTTGAATGATTGAAGAATGACATACTTATCTTGGCTCGCGTGTAATCCCCGAAGAGTTAGTTAGCGGGTTACCCTATAGTACCAGAAACTGACAAAATATCCCAATCAACCTTGAACCTATTGCTTTAGCGATAAAGTTGAAAATCTATTAAAAGAAATTTGATAGACTGTAGTAGCTATACGAGTATGTGCTGGCGTCTGAACACCACCAGGTGTAGGAACAATACTACATTTTGCAGAATGGAAATTAGTGTCCATTTTGAATTTATTCAGCTTTTTAAGTAAATCACTGTCAAAAAATTCGATTTATGCAAATTCTTTATTGAATCGAGAAAACACAAAAAAAATAGCCAGAATGAGTAGTCTATCGATAATTCAAATTACCGAAACACCGAATCAACACATAATAACATACAAGACACATTAATCAATTAGCAATACCACTATCAATCATTTTAATAGCCACATGACGTCATAACGCTTACAAATGACGTCACGGCACACTGTCACTTCATAACTCCAGTGTGCTATGTTCTATTGACAGCCAGTGTTCTACGGTACTAATCTCGACAAATTGACTGCAGTAACTGGCGAGCGTAATTAATTGGTCGGTGGTATTATTGTATACGAAAATGTGTTGGTATTTGATTTTAGTTGACATTATGTACATTATAGGAATGTAATATGTCAAACTAGCGACCGTAAAAAATGGTTGAAAATGTGTGAGTTATGAGGTCGATTCTTGAGTTAAGCAAAGAATCATTTGAGTTTTTTATATTCTGTGTCAATGATTTGATTTTTCTCATTTATCCGTGAATCCGTGCAGCATAAACAATCTTTCTTTCTCTTGTTAAGACTTTTAAAGTTCAATGAAATTATAAAAGGAAGCAACGTTGTAAACGTGAATGCAAAATAGTATCACATTTAAAAGTAGTCTGAAAAAAAAACTTAAAAAAATACATAATTATGTTTTTATCGATATCAATATTTTTCCCAGCACTATTTAGTTCGGAATTATCCCATCAGGTAGTCCTAACTAACCTCAAATAACCCTTTCCCGAAACTTTATTACGTTAGTCAGTTGTGACTAACGTAATAAACTGATTATACGTAACATAAAACAACTAAACCAACTCAATAATTTATTACACCGTCGTTGAATAATAAAACAGTTAGACGGTTTGTCAAAACTTTCCTTAGGGTTTCAGTTTCGGGAAATTTCCCGCATTCCCGATCCCGAAAGTGAGTGTTTGTTTTTCGGGCCATGTACCGAATTTGGCCCGTATTGTTATTTGCATCGTGTCAATTATACTCGTGGGACTTGTTTGGTGAAATTAATTTGGGGTCGTCATACGCGCCAGTTTTTTCCTCGGAGGTGAGCTGAATTTGAACCAACCAATGTGTTCTAAAGGTTTTTTGTGTTCAAATTATGGGAGGAGCTCGTGGCTTAATAATAACAGCCGCTAGGGTCCATCTTCAGGTTAAGCCGAGCTTGCCTTGGTGAGCACCAAGGCAAACTACATTTGTTATTTATATATATTTTATTTTATTTAAATTGTGTCGTTAATTTTTTTTAACCAAACCTATCGAGAATTTCGAAATTAAAAGGAGATTACAAATATATATAAAAATATATAGGGAGTTAATACAATTTGTAGTCGGGTATTTGATATTTTTAATAAAATGTTACTTATATTCCATGGCAAAACCAACACAACTTTCCCAAAACGTCATAATTACCTATCCAAACTTATCATTTTCATGACGAAGGCCAGACCTTTCAAAAGACAAATAAGGGTGGGTCATTAATCTGCACGCGCGTGTATCGAGAACAAAGCTCCAGACTGATACATTACACGCGACATGCTGAGCTATCCGCATCAAAGACATTAGTAATCGTTTTAAGTATAGCACAATCAACCTATAATATTCCCACTGCTGGGACACAGTAGTCGTGATGAAATAAATTACACAAAGTAAACGCCCGCCTTGGTTTGAATCCAAGACCGTAAATCGGGGCCCTTATCACTGGGCTAGTGCAGATCTCAATAAGTTCTCAGTTCCAACAAATAAAGATGGTTCCTGTGTATCTAGAACAGGCTCGCGACTGATACATTACACACAAGATACTGTGCTATGCAGAAAAAGAGTTGCGTCAATGCTAGGCAGATTGCATGGGAGCACTAGGCATCCTTAAAATATTAGTGGATAAATTTGAAAATCCATTTGTGCCTAACAAATGACTGGGTAGATTTACCCGTTGCCTAAAACCGGCGAAGTATGCCAAATGAAATGTATATACTAACATAATTTTTAAGTTGTTTTGTTACACTATGGTTTTTTGGCCGAAATAAACAGTTAATAATAATAATATGAGCATCATTGACATTAGTAGCGGATTTAAAGTGGACGCGCCAGGGTAGCCCGCGAAATTAAAATTTAATTTGTTTTTTTGCAATTTGTAAGTCAGTGTCAGGTTATATGTTGATGAAAATTGAGTCGCGCCAGTAACAAGTATGTAGAAGAATTATATTTGTCGGGTTATCAGGATTTATTCCGATAAGCACGTACATCATGTGGGCAGACGATGGGTTTCGTGCAATGAAAATACACTGGGTGCGATATACTGTTTCTATTTAAACTAACAAATTACTTGAGATTATAACTTAACATCATAACACTGGGCACAATGAATCGGGGTACAGTTCCAGGACGTCTTAACTCAGCTGCGATCTGACACTCAATGTCCACTGTCGCCTCCGAACTGAACACATCAGGGTTCTGTAAAGCAAGCAGCGGCTCCACCGCTCACACCGCAGACTTGTAACTCGGTCGCGTGATGTCACTGGCGTACTTGTGATTCATTTGAAGCCCGTACCAATGACCGTCTCCGAGATCTTCATTAAAATCCTGAACTCAACCCTCTAAGCTCATTTAATCTCATTCAATAACTATTTCTTGAAAAAGTTAGTCAATGGGGTTAAATGAACTTTAAAATTTTCCGTCAATACGAGTGGTGCTGGTAACTTTGATATTAGTTATAGATATTTAACAACAAAATTTAAAAAATACTCTTTATATTTTACTTTATTTGTAGACAAAAACGTTTTAAAACGGTAAATTTATTTAATTTATTACAGTTATTACTGATTCCATATTTTGCGACTGTGGTATTTAGCGTGCAGCTAAAATATTCAGTCATGATTGTAAATCAAGGTAACGTTCAAGATTGAAAAGGAACCTGCACCTTCCTACAGAGAAAGGACTATAGCATTTTATTTAGTTTCTATATAATACGAAACGTTAAAATTACTAGTCGATGATGATGATGCTGTCAAAATGACAACTGAAAATTTACATGCAATTTCAAAAATGCACGGGAACCGCAAGAAGAGCTCAATTACAGTTTGCATGTGTTTAAAATTGTATTGTTGTTAGTAACTACATAACATAACATCAGGCATGTAATCCCCAAAGGGTTAGGCATAGCGGTACCTAATAGTATTAAGTACACCCATATTTAGCCAGTTTGTAATATAGGCAAGCCTATTGCCATCAACCGAGCACAAAACCAGACTCCGAGGCTGGTACTGAGAAATTGCTGATGGGAAAATCCAATAACAATTTGCTCGACCCGGGAATCAACCCAGGACCAATAGACCATCGAGGCAGTGTTAGTAACTGATTAATTCTATATCCTTTCAATATCGATATACACGAGAACTTTATGAATATTCGTTTTTCCACATGAGAAGCCTTCGTCCAGCAAACTGATGAAAAATTTCATAAAATGTTTCACCTTAATACGTCGAAAATATAAAACTGGGCACAAATGGTGAATTTCAAAGCTTTTGTCTCACAGTATAGTATTAGTTACAGTAGTTTTTAGGGTTCCGTAAACTATATGGTGAAAGCATCACGTGAATTTATTTAAAAATAAGCTTAAGAAACATATAATTATGTCCCTTATAACGTCTAATACTCTGGAGGAAATTGTATTTTACTGTTTTATCATACTTATTACTTTGTATCTCATTTTAAGCGGACTGTACCGGCAAACGTGGTGAATAGAAACGCAGGGGTGAATCGAAACAAAACTTTGAAAGGGATTTTAACGTTGAATTGATATGATATGTTCCCAAAAAGTACTCTATTTTATTTACTTAGTTATACTTAATTGTTTAGAGACCTTGTAGGCAACATAACATATTAATTCAACGTTAAAATCCCTTTAAAAGTTTTGTTTCGATTCACCCCTGCGTTCCTATTCACCCCGTTTTACCCGGTATGTTCTTATGAGAAATAAATTTCTTTAAACCGACATGGTGTGTGATGATCTCTAGATGGATGGATCTCAAGATGGACGGTTTTGAAGTCGGGTTGTTACCACTATGTCATTTTGAAGGCGAGGACTGCATCATCATTCTCCTGTCCTCCTCCATCTCAGTGCACTGCAGGTCCTCTACTTCCATACTTAAACGTATCAATTAGTCGTCATCTCAACAGTAACAATTTTTGTCTGTAATAGCTGTTACAATGTCAGCTGTCAAAATGTATGGAAGAGTTATTTTTTTTTTTAAGAACCGACGAAATATATTGGCTCTGGGGTGTCTTGATTAACTGCGTAATTCTTGGTAAACGCTTGTGTGTTGATGTCCCTTGCACCGTGTATATTTGAGATTGGTTTCACCAACATCATGATAATTTACGTCCTCAGTGATTTTTTGAGTCGATTTTCGGAAGAGCAAGTCATTCAGAATGAGACGATAAATGTGTTTTGTAGAGAAACGCCTAGACGTCCACTTCTTATATAAGTCCACGTTAAACTGCAGTAAAGTGGAAAATAAATTGCTTAAAAATATTCGCGCTTAACTAACAAATTGGTCATCTTGTTATGGCTTTAACCACCGTGCCCAAGCAGAAAATTTATCGTTAAACTTAAGCTACATTATTCGTGGGTATTTTTTTATCATGCATATTAATCGAGTTATCACAATGTTTGTGGACGATGTCGTGGCCGAAGTGCTAGTAGCTATACAGGGTGAGAGGGACACCGACGTGAAAACAGTTACCGCGTATTCAGTACATGATTCTGAGCCCCCCACATAGAAATTTATCATCGGTTATTAAAAAAAAAATCTGCTGTTCCATACATTTTGACCGTGTAGTTATTGCACTTTTGTAGGCAACAGCTCTTTTTTTTAGCGTTTCACTTTTTGTTTTAACTGTACTTTTCCAACCTCGTGGTCAAGCGCAAACTTTTTAAACAGATGTCATTTGTTTCACGATTCGATGTAAAGGGAATCTACGTAGAAGGATTGATTCGTACTGAATATGTGGTAACCGTTTTCGCGTCGGTGTCCCTTCCACCCTGTATATACAGAACCTTCAGACCAATCGAAAAAATCACGTGTAACCATTTTTATTATTAAATCTGCGGCACGGGTAGCAACTATGAAATTCCGGTGGTCACCGGCGCAAAGGTTAATTTGTCCGGCTTCGGGCACCGTCCAGTGTAAATACCTCTCATATTTTTGCTTTAATGGAAAATTTTGTCACGGAACTGTGTGTAAGGACTTTTGGAGGAGGCATTTTGAAGAGTATTTGTACTCTTATAACTTACTAGCTTTTGCCTACGTCTTTACAAGCTTGCCCAGCAGAGCAAGAACAGGGGTGGCCCAGTAAGAGCAGCGGTGGGGTGGCCCATAAAGAGCAGTGGTGGCCCAGTGGTGGTGGCCCCGACTTACGAGCAGCAAGTCGTGATTTTGAACCCAGGCAGGGGCATTACTTTGCATAATTTATTTCATCACCACTGCTCTCAAAACGGTGAAGGAAAACATCTTGAGGAATTCAAGATGACCTAGAACTAAAAATTCAAAGACATGTGACATCTACCAACCCGCACTGGACCCGCGTGGATTTATAGCCCACTCCCTCTCATAGAAAGGAGGCCAGTGTCCCAACAGTGGGAACATTATAGGCTGACATGCTTGTACTTTGCTTCACACGCTTGGATGTCATAAATTATTCCAGGGGAGAAAACTACCAGGATAAATCGTGACCTATATTCCCAGATCATGGCCAAGAGGCCTGAAGAGGTGACAGACAGACACAGATACCGACAGAGACTTTCGCATATTTAAAAAAATGTATGGGTAAGAACCTAAAAATAATTTGGGTGAGCAATAGGTAGAATGGCTCTCATTGAAATTATCTTAGCTTTAACGGTGGTGGAAACGTCAAAAATGTATCGACATAAGCTGCCGAAAAGCTAACATTAATTTTGATGAAATTCCTTGTATAAATACTAATCTCTGTAAATCGCTTGCCCGTTGTCTGGGCCCTTCTGCATACAGTGGGAAAGGGTCACCGACGCAAATCAGTTAGGGGGGTTTCAGAATGATGTACTGAATACGTCGTAACCGTTCCCAACCTGCAGAACATACTCCCCATTATTTGGATGATGTTTGATTGAGTGCATTCAGTTACACAATTCATAAATCCTGATCCAGTGATTAGTCAACGTGATATATAATTGAGTTATGGGTTTGTCGTCCAAATCCACTGGTTTATAGGTTGTCAGCTACCATGCGCGATAGTCAATTATTCGCAACGTATTCGTAGAGCTGGCCGACTACAAGATACCTAGTTGATTTCCATTCATTGAATGAAGACAAACCTCCAATTAAAGATTTGTCCTCCTCTTAATCGAGCTCTTAATATACCCTTTTCTGCAGCCAAGAATCGTTGCTGCATTTCAGTTTGACGGTGTAATTGCAAGAATCATTTATTTGCGATTACAGCAAAATGAGACGTTACAGTTTTGTCTCTGGAATAGCTTCCCGTCATTCTGTAAACCTCTGCGTCTTCTGCAATCCTTTAGTATTGCAGATATTACTTATTCGTTTGATGTAAGTGACTGCTTACGAACACCAGGTATTAAAGATATATGATGTTCTTAAGCAGCAGTGGTTAGAAAGTTCGTATTAGGAAGTGCTTGGGAACCTATCACCAGATGAACTCTTCGCCTGTACGTTAGTCAATAACATAACAAAAAAATATCTAAGTAGGTACTCGTGAATGTAAAAGTTACTAAAAAGGACATTGGGAAAAAACGTTCCACCCTCGAACAGATTTGAAAAAGTGTCATTCGAAGCTTCTGGTAAGTAAAATATTTTTTTACTGTGGCGACATTCTTCCGATCACATATCTGTGGTAGGGTTAACCTGGAATACTTTTTTTTTTTTGCGGATGGGAACATCATCGAATGACTCCTCCACTTTTACTGACTAAAAACCACCCATGTTCCTTCTTTTGCCCTTTATGTTCCAGGGCCGCGGTATCTCTTTCGAACAGTCCCGCAGCCCTTAACCTGGAATACTTTAATATTTCAACCTAACCTAATCTAACCGACACTGTTTCAAATCTAGATGGATCAACAGATTTGAGACAGGTGTCATTGGAAGCTTTTGGTAGATAAGGTATTTTTTTACTAATGCTTATTTTAACATATCCACCATGTCCACGTATAGTTTAGTACATCCCTGTTCTGACGGTACGACTTGCGTTTTGTGCGGCTTCTGTGCCACGCAGTACAACGCTCGGAGTTTGTTCTCAACATTATTATTATATTTTATTAGTTGGTAACTATGACCTGGTTAACTAACTCAGATAACTACTTAGTATTTAGTAATACAGGGGTTTGTGGCTTAATTTAGAAATGAACTGACTTTTAAAAGTAAAAAAAGTTTTTGTTGTAGTCGTTAGGAAAGTTTTGAGTATTAATGTGGATGGGTTGTGGTGTCCCCAGTATAGGAGAGGAAGACCAGAGAAGCTATGGATGGATAAGATAAGATAAGATATATTTATTTGCTCCAAACATGTGTAAACATAAAATATTAAAAAGTGCATGCAGGATAACATTAAAGAACATTGGTACAGACGTGTTTGCCACATGGCGTGCAAATGTTTAGAATTGTGATTTTTAAAATATCATTTCAATCCGAGAGAAGTCAATTTAACAAAAAATACCATATAACAAAATTAAACATTACAAAAATAAAAATAAAATAAAATCTTAATTTAATCTTTGTCTATAAAATTAGCAACTAGTAAATAAATGTCAAAATGATAAATGTCAAAAGTGAAAAAATAAAAATCATAATTAAAAATAATAACAAATGTCAAAAGTGAAAAAAAAAATGGACTGTGTGAAGGATGATAGTTATGGCAAGAATAGAGGTGTGTGACGAGATGACGAGTAATAGAGAAGTATGGAAGAAGAAGACATGCTGCGCCGACCACAAATAAATTGGGATAAGAGCAAGAGCATGATGACGATGTATAATATCCAAACGTCAGCACAGAGATATCACGGCTTGGCCACGAGCTACTACAGCGACTGCAGAGAAAAAAAAGCGGCCAAGTGCGAGTCGGACACGCCCATGAAGGGTTCCGTAGCTGCAGTAACATAATATAAAAGTTCTTGTAGTTTGTTGTAACTAAGAAACCTCAATACCATTTTTGAAGACCTATACACATACCTATGGGTTTAATGAAAAAAAAAATTGAGTTTCAGTTCTATCTAAGTATAGGGAACCCCAAAAATTTATAGTTCTTTTTTCTATTTTTGTGTGAAAATCTTAATGCGCTTCAGAGAATACATATACTTACCAAGTTTCAACAGTATAGTTCTTATATTTTATGAAAAAAGTGGCTGTGACATACGGATGGACGGACAGACAGACATGACGAATCCATAAGGGTTCCGTTTTTTGCCATTTGGCTACGGAACCCTAAAAATGAAAGAACATTCCACGAATCAACGCGGCTTGTGGAGCGAGGGTACTCGCGCGATGGAAACAATTAGTGGCGAGTGCGTGTTATGCAATTCGCGAGGAGCTCGTGGCTAAATAATAACAGCCGCTCGGGTCGATCTTTAGGTTAAGCCGCGCTTGCCTAGGTTGATCCGTGGATGGGTGACCACCCATTACATACCGAGTTTCCTCCATGCCTCGGAAAGCACGTTAAGCTGTTGGTCCCGACTGTCAGTTGTAGATCTTTGACAATAGTTAAGTAGTCAGTGGCCCGAAAGTCTAAAAACCAGTCTACCAAGGGTACCCACAAGATTCTTTATTTCTGTTTAGATTTAAGTTTTTTTATTTTTATTTTTGTTGTGTTCACTTGTGGCATGTGCACAATTAACGTATTCATTATTTTCATAGAAATTTTAGAAACAATAACAGGAACGCCTGCCTGTTAAGAAGGATTGGGTTGGGTTGGTTTAGACGCTTTATTTATTCTGTCACTAATTTATCGCAACGCAAAGTGGCTCAAATAATCAACTTACCTACCCAACTTTTATGCAGCTTTAAAGCTATCGTATGGCTGTTAAAGCTACTTCTACTAATCCTCGGATAACTTCCGTTCACAACGTCAAAATAACTTGGAAATCGGTTTAGCCACAATTTCCGTGGTCCGAGTATACGGCTATATGCTCTAAATTGTCGCGTAACATTATTATGTTGCTGGGTGGAACTTGAGCGTCCTGTGTGCATTGCGCCTTGGGTGTAAGGGTGTGAGTAGATAGCTTAGGTAAGTGTGTGTTGATGAATTTTTGTTATTAATCATTTTTGTTTTTTAGCCTCATAGAATAATTAAAACTAAATATTTGGGCGAAAGTAGCTACCGATTGGGCTCCGACCACCAGAACCAGGCAACGCGGTAAGCCCACCCAAATGATTGGGCCCAAATGGAACAAGACAGGGTCAAATGGAAAGAGGGAAAGGGGGCGGCTTTGCCTTTTTTTTTTGGGATGGGAAATCATCAAATGACTCCTCCCGTCCCCCACCCCTCCTCTGGGTAGAGCGGAAGGGAGTGTCAGACGTTTACTGACTAAAACCCATCCATGTTCCTTCTTTTGCCCTTTGTGTTCCAGGGCCGCGGTATCTCTTTCGAACAGTCTCGCAGCCCTGGCAGGCATCGGCCCTTACGGGCTCCTCCTGTTTGCTGACATCTCTTTGAGGCCCGCGTGGAACACGAACGCGCTGTCGACACGGCCTGTCGTCTTAAGACGGACGGCGAGCTAGGGGGCTTTGAACTGCAGTGGGATACAACAGGCTTAAAATAAATATTTACAAAAAAGGACTAAATTATATGAAATATTCGCACTAGTAAGTATAAACACGCTTAGGCGTCAAAGTACTACTCCACGTCGCTGCCATCCGGAAACATGCCCAAAGGACTGTTTACCCTCATGTTCTTTATTTAAGCAAGTGAAAGGTGGGGCAGACGGTGAGAATGATGCAAGGAAAATAAGCGTCTTCTGTAAAACATAATAATATAATCATACATAAAAAAAGACATTAGCGATCGGAATTCGCCAGAGAGCCTAAGCAAGTGGAAATTGCTTTTAAAGTGTCAATATTAGTGTGTGTGTTTGTGTTATTAGTTTATTTTTTATAGATCTATTTTTGTTTTAAGTTAAGTTAAATTTCCATGTTTTGTCTTTTCAACACACTGTGTCTACATTTCTAATCCATCTTTCCTCTCGCAGGTCTGCTGGAAGAAATTTCTTATGAAATAAGCAGTACCTTGGTGCTCTTCTATGTTATTATGGTCAATATAAACTTAAAGTGCTTAAATAAATAGATCCTTGATTATGGTACCGACTTTGTAAACACATCTTAAACTAGCGCATAAATCGGACCCCAGTGCAATTTCTAGTGTAGTCGCAAGATTCGCACTAGGGGACGATAAATCCGAGAGCTAAGTCTGGCACAGGTGCTAATTATTACTACGTGGGTATCATTACTAATTAGTAATTAGGAAATTGTGTTACTTGCTGTTTTTATGGGGTGATTAATTTTAGTTACATGGTATAGGAAAAACTACTGTTTATCTGTGTAAAACGAAAGAAACTGTAAGATATTTATCATGTTAGATATTTTATATTATGTCTGATAGAGCATGAAACATAATAAAAACATAACAAAGAGTGTCCATAGAGTTTCTTGCCCATTCTTTTCCATACAGATCTACGCTTTGGAATGTGTAACTACAGTACCTTCGCAAGTTATTATGCCTTGTGACTGTAGCTTAGCTTTTTTTCACTTTCAAAAGTGCCTGTAATGGTCTAATTGAAGTAAATGCTTTGAGTTTGAGTTTAATGAAGGTAATGAAGAACATAAAGATACAAAGGTAGTAGAAAAGAGGATAATATAACCGTGAAAATGACATGAAAAGTATTGACCATGACATATTTACATTCCTTGCAAATCACAAAGGGTTTAGTTTAGTTCTCATTCACTAAGTTTCTAAAAGTATATAAATATCAGTAGTGTCTGGAGAAGGAAAAAGAAGTGTATAAGAAAAGTGAAGTGAAGTGAAGAAGTGTGTGTGTGTGTGAAGTGTGGAGGTGTATACGGGGTGGAAGGAACACCGACGAGAAAACGGTTACCATGTATGCAGTAAATCATTTGGAGCCCCACATATAAATATGTCGTAGGTAATTAAGAAAAAAAACAGCTGTTTCATACGTTTTGACCATGTAGGTATTGCAGTTTTAGGAAACAGCTGTTTTTTTATTATTAACTGAAGCCCTCAAATGATGTACTGAATACGTGGTGACCGTTTCCGCATCGGTGTCCCTTCCACCAGTGGCGAAGGTTCCATACAACTCGATTCCTACCGGCTTACTTTTGAAAAGTTGTACTTTCAGTATTCTATAGACAAATAATATAATCATATTAAAGAAATATAGTCCGGCTTACCTCTTACCTACTTGACCCTTGACTACTGGCGTCCACCCCGTATTTTAGATTTTGGAGACAACCACAATTGATCAATCAACTTACACAGTTTGTCAAAAGTCTAACCTACACTCCCCAAGAAAAAAAACAAATATTCACTCCTCCAAAATGACAACACAGCAAGTATACAACCTAACGATGCTTAAAATTTACACCCCCAAACTTGGGTACTACACTAGTTAACCCGTAACCCGGCCGGCAACTTAACCCTAAAGTTTTTCTACTTAATCTTCGCGTGGGGGTCTGACGGGGTATTAATCTATTGGACCGAAGCTGCTTATAGGGTTTCTTAGTATACCCGACTCTTATTTGCTGGGTGTTTGGTTTGAGAAATATAATTGCAAAACCTTTTTATAGGTTTATAACATATACATGATTTTTAGAACGACTTTCCGATTAATTAACATTCCCACTGTTGGGATACCGGCTTCCTCTCTAGAGAGGGAATGGGCTATAATAATCCACCACGCGGGCCCAGTGCGGGTTGGTAGATGTCACATGTCTTCGAATTTTTGGTTCTAGGACGTGCCGGTTTCCTCACGATGTTTTCTTTCACCGTTTTTGAGAGCACTGGTGATGAAATAAATTACACAAAGTAATTCTACTACCTGGGTTCGAACCCACGACTTACTATCGTAAGTCAGGGCCGCCACGATTGGGCCACCGCTGTGTGAAAAAAAAATAAAGTCGTTCAGTATTTTGCGTTAAAGAGTAACAAACATTCACACATACATCCACCCATCTTCACAAACTTTCACAAGAAGGAGAAGTTAGATAATATTACAACCGAAAGACGTTCTCTGCTGGACCTAGATTTCCCTCAAGCATTGCCACGATTAGGTCCCGCGTTTCGAGTCATTCACCAGGATGTCGGTCCATCTTTTCCGGCTCTATAAGCTGCGCCACTAGAAAGAAATGCTAATTATTCTGTAAAAATGAGACGCACACTATAAAAAATCAGTAAAGCCAAAGTAACCAAAAGCTCTTTGGAAAAACGATTTTGGATTCATCGGCACACCAATTCCAGACGTCATCTTAAGCGCAGATGACTCGATTTACGCCATAATTATCATTTAATCATTATCCTGCCCCTAGCCCAATTTATTTAAAGTTGGCGCAGCGTGACTTCTTCTTCCACACTTTTCTATTATGTCTCTAGATCTATGAGTGTCAGCCATAGAATAATAATGATGACGTAAATACGGCCATCCCTATCAATAGAACACCCATAACGATAACGACATTAAAGCCTTCCTCAGACAGCAATTCTCAACACTAATGCGAACCTAAAGTACCCATTACTGTAACCATCCTATCTGGAAAACATTGAGGAATAAGTACTGGAAACCAAGAGTTGCCATTTGTTCCTCTCTTAGATTTGAATGAGGACAAATTTGAAATTTAAATCACGCCGTTTAAGAGAATTGATGGTCGCACAGTCCTTGGAATTTCACGTGATGTAGGCACCCAATTACTTGTGATTGCTATTTGGATTATGTTTTTATCTGATTGTGAGGTTTTAAGGTAAAATAGTGGATGTGGAATATTTTTTGCAGACGAAAAGAGTCTGCAGTAACAACGCGTCAGTTTGGTGTGTTTTTGAAGCCTTTCAAAGCAAATTCAATTAACATAAGATCACGCTAGTAATTCCCGAAGGGTTTGGCAGATGTGTACCTAACAACTTTCACATTTCGCTAGTTATGCTTAAGTCCCTTGTAATAGGAGGCGAGTCTATTGCCATCAACGGGGCACAAATATAGACTCCGTGACTGCTACTGGGAAATTTCTGTAGGAAAAACCCAATAACAATTTGCCCGACCCGGGAATCGAACCCAGGACCTGATACTCAGCACTATCACTAGACCAAACAAGCTAATTCAATTCTACATCAGCGAATTTGAACAGGACTGACATGACACACTTTTTGGTAGTTTCAACATTTTTGAATTTTCCATTATCATTATCGTTGATGGTCATTTTCTATAATTATGAATAACATAAAATAACATCAACGGTTAAGCAGAATTGTGACTAAAGTACACTCACTTTTTTATTGGTACTAGCCCGCTTCACTATTCCAGAAAGCCAGAATCACTAGCGGCAACCACCAGAAAAGCGCCGAGACGAGTTCGACGAAGTCCCAGAGAAACAATTTAACTGTCTTGGATCCCCACAACAAAATTAATCAGAAAAGAATAGCGGAGGAGTAGGAAAAACATAATTTCCACTTCCCTCCATATCAGCAGTAAACAGAACAAAACAGGCCAATAGGCACGAATTGTGACCCTTATTTTCTCCAGTTATAATTAGGTGCCACGTAATAAGGTGCGAGCCTATTGCCTTCAAACGGGCACAAATCCAGACTACACTGAAAAAGCACTAGACCAACAAGACAGTTCTTTCTCATTAAACTCAATACTAATTCAAATTCATACCGTTACTTATAAAAGGGGAATTTTTAACTGCACCTCTATTTAGAAATTTAGGCAAACAAAATTTCTCCATTAATATCTAGCTGAAACCACAGATATACGCATTTTGAAACAATATTACTCACCGTAAAACAAAAATACTGATTTGCACATAAATTATTCAATATTACAACGGAATTTCCAAAATTATTTTCTAAAACTGCATAACAAAAAGCGGGGCTCCGTCGACGACGCCTTTGTTAAACCCGTTTTCTCGTGGTCCTACTAGTAGGACCACGAGGGAGACCAGTTTCTGTTTGTCCTACTATGACAGACGGTCGACGTCAGGGGCACCCCGAGGTTCGGTTAGTTAGGTTCCTGTAAACCCTACTTTTAGTTAACAGATAGTCATTCAGTAAAAAAGTTAAGCTTTAAAGATCTAACAGTATAGTATAATTGATTTATTTGATGAGCAAATTTAGTGTGCAATTCAGTATTTTTGGTGGTAATTTCGAATTTATTTTGATTGAAAAAAGGGGATTTACAGTTAAATATTAAATACCACCCCTTATAAAATTACGTTTCAATAACAGAAAACTGTTGTAAAACGGTCGCAACTATTACGCAAAGCCGGCCATACATCTGGCTCGCCCCGGACCTTTTTGCTACGTTCTACTGAAAATATTTTTCAGCAACCACACAGCCACGGTTAGTAACACTTGACGTTATATTTATTAGAGGTTTTTTGTTACCTTGTTGAGGAATTTAAAGGACTTACTGCAATTTTTGCTCACACAAGATGAATAAAGGCCTAAATCAAAGCGTGAAAGTTGAAATTCCACCAGGCAGCGTCTTTTTAGGTATTCATTAAGGTGCCACCTAGTGTTAGTTAAAACGGGAAATAGTCTAAATAACAAGAGAACAATCAATAAAAGACTAGTACAATTTGAAAACACACACACAAACGGCCGTCATTCCGTCCTGTCGAGGCCCGACGCGACGCGACGTTTCAGTTCACACCCCCTTTTTTTTTTGGGATGTGAAATCATCAAATGACCCCCCCGCTCTGGGCGAAGCGGAAGGGAGTGTCAGACTTTTACTGACTTGAACCGGATGGGTTTCTTCTTTTGCAATTTGAGTTCCAGGGCCGCAGTATCTCTTTCGAACAGTTCCGCAGGCCTGTTCACGCCCCCCACAACCCTCGATCGAGCCAGCCCGCGATGTTAAACCTGTAGTTTTAAACCAGCCCCTAAATAAAGATATTATACAAGGCACCCACAGAATAGTCCGGTGAAGCAGATGACAACCTCATTGGTTAACCTGCGAGATGCCATCACTGACAAAAACAATAATTTAAAAAAATATATGAAAAAGAAAACAAAGGAAAAAAAACTAAAAAAAAAAAATGAGACTAAAAAAAAGTATTTAATATTAAAACAAACAATTTAACTAACTAAATATGTAACTGGGGTACCTTAGATAATAATTGTCAACCTTACTATCATACGCACCCCTGCACAGTAACTTTTTGCAAAAATGCATTTTTTTCGGGAGAAGCGTTTGAAAATTGGATGTCTTCTTGATTAGCGCCAAAACTACAAAGACACTTCGTCCTCAAGCGGAAACAATTTGTAACACATCCGTGACATCATCACAATCAATGCACAGGTCTTTAAACATGTTTACAAAATACTGCAAAAGTGACTGTGTTGCAACGGGGGAGGTGCGATAATCAGTTTTTCACCAAGAACATTGCTAGACACTGGATCTTCTGGACATTTTAACGTTCAGCTTTTCCATCCATTCATTCGTTCCCGTTGCACTAGTGATAAGATAGAAGATAGATAGATGTACGTTTCTGCGATGGCTTATTGTTGGGGTATGATGCCCAACTCTGAAGATGTTATATATACTTGTTACTTTGACTTGTAAGGTATGTTATGTTATGTTATATAGAGTAGACGAGTGATTCCCTTGATGGATTTATTGCTGCTGAATTATGAGTTTGACGTAAAAACTACACAAAGTCCAATGTTCAGCGAAGCATATTGTTGCTTAATTCCAACGACAGAATAAATAGGTGCTTTGTATAACTACAAAAGTTTTTTTTTCCATAGTTGGTCTATTTGGCCCAGAATTAGCTAAATTGGGGCGGCTGTATACGAGTACAACTTTCTCTTCATTGCACGCACGAGTTGCCATTATCATAATAACTGTCACCGACTGAAATATATTAAACGCCGTTTTAGAATTTTTCAAGGTGACACCTTTTTGTGGTTATAATTGGTTTATTGGTTAATTGGTTTTTTATTATAGATACTATAGCAACTAGGCAGATAAAAATTGATTACCTGGATGGTAGTTATATAGGTAGTTCTACTATTGCTTTATTTTAAAACATATAAAGAAATTAAAAACCTTTAAAGCGTTAAAAATATTCCAAAAAACTAAAACAATACAGACAAGTTACCAACTTATATATTATACCACCTACTGTTTACTTATATTCACAAATAAATGAATTTGAATTTGAACTGCACAGGAAAGGGGAATCGCACTGTAAAATGCAATTTGTATACCAGACGTGCTAACTTGACTGTGCTTCACAAAAGACTTCTGTTAACAAACGAGACTAAAACTGCGCACAAAATAGAAACACGACTTAGGACATAGACTATAAAATTACAGAGAGATATGACAGATGTGTAGTTAGAAAAGGGGGCTAAGTCTCCACAGAAAATGGTCCACCTTCCATATTGCGCTGCATGCCCTGACATCTGCGAACTTGACGATCTTATAACTGCACCAGCGAGTTTAGTTCGCATAGCTGAAACTTTGCCATCGACACACTAAGAAGAAGAGGTTTGCTTCCTAGCGGTAGGATGATCTCGTAATAGAATAGAATAGAATTTCTCTTTATTCGAGTATCCATGACTCAAAAAAACTGTTAGTATAACTGACGATTATGTTAGTAAGCACACAAAAACAAACAACACAACAAGTAACGGTGGATCACTGCTGCGACAACCCATGAGTAAATGCACAACAGCGACCCACATGAACACAGTCCAGGCGACTGGCAATCATGCTAACGATACTGTTACTGTTGGGGTTGGTGGTTTGGTTGAAGTATAATACTATACGTATATCATAGAAGTTGTCGGAGTCTTAGGAAGAAAAAATGTTTGTGAAGAGGTCTTGGTATATACACTGGCTGGCTTTGCTAAATGGTCGATGGAGGAGGTGACTTGAAACGACGACGACTTAACAATTAAGAAATGGGTTCCCTCACCGTCCTTTGGAGAGGTTTTGATCAGAGATTTTACGTTACTATCGATATTCTTTTTTTTAGAATAGAGAAGCATACTCTTTCTATGTCGTGGAACAAAATGTAGTGTATCTTTACTAGATGTAGAGAATTACTGACAACTTCAAGTTGCATCAACCAAAGTCCTAGTACGCAGTTGGATTAGGAGCTAATGCAAATTAAAAAGGTCTTGGATTGGGAGTATAGCTATGCCGTAATGCTTTGCAAAATAGGGTTGTACATAATAACGCCTTAACGTTCTCGCCCTCAGTTAAGTTGCCCATTTATCTAAATACAGGGTGTAAGGGACAGCCCTCTGCAAACTGTCAGGGTGCATTTACAATCATATTCCACCTGATTTTTTCTCAGGAAAATTTTCATTTTTTTATCGTTTTCTCAGTTACTATTCCTTAATTTCAATGTAAAATTACATTATCTGTACGCAGCACTCCATTTATGTAAATAATACGGCTAAAATAAAAATAAACCAACAATGGATGTTGAAATATTCATCGCTACGTGCGTTTTACCACGGTAACGATACATTGCGTACGAGGAAATGAAACAAATCTTCCGGAATCTTCCCATAACGTTCCGTGAAATAATTTCTTGTACCGGTCATCTTATTTTGATATTCTGAATTCACCTCATCAGTTTGTGGAGGGCTGTTACACCCTGTATAGTCTTTGCCGCTATCGAGTAAAGAAGTTCCCCCTCACACAGCGGTGTATGTGAGTTAAAAACACTCATTTTCAAAGCGGACGCCGTGGCCTTTGTTCTGAGCTCGCTGCCGATCCTTTGCCTAACTACCCTCTATTATTGCAGGTTATTTTGATAAAGTTTCAGGTGAGGAGGGGGTTTAATTTGTTTAAAGTTTTCTGAGCGACTGGAAACTATATTTTCTTTTGGAATAGTAATGTTGACTTTGTTTTTAATTTTAATTTTGATTTTAATTTTAGTTTGAATTTGAATTTTAATTTTGACTGTGATTTTAATTTTGATTTTAATTTTATTGTGATTTTAATTTTGTTTTTGTATTTAATTTAATTTTGATTTGAATTTTTGCTTTAATTATATAATAGTTGTGATGTAACTATATGATCCAAAGGTGATTGAAATAAAATTTTATTATTATTACTATAGTGGTTCTGTGTTGGTAGCATGTAGATTGATTAAAGATTTCGCTTCTTAGGTCGTCAGAAATCGGTGTTGAATATAAAATCTTACTCAGCCATATTATAGAGAATAGTAATAAAATTTTCGTTTCTTCAATTAGACTCTTATAATGTTAGGTTCGGCTACCAATGTGTGATAAGCTGTCACCCACCATTGCCCTTTGTATTGGTGGATGACAGTTTATCATCTATGTGTGTCTGCAATAGTAATTCTGTTTAATATTTCCAACAAAGATAAAAACTGCCGCGATGGTCCAGTGGTAGCAAGCGCAGCTGCTGAGCATGCTGAAGTCGATGGCATAGCAAGCATGGTCCGATTCCCAGGCCGGGCAGTGTTATTAGGTTTTTCCTACAGTAATATATCAGTAGCAGCCATGGAGTTTGGATTTATGCCCGGTTGATGGCAATAGGCTCTCCAGTTATTACATGGGATTTAAACATAACTCTTGAAAAGTGAGTGCACCTTTAGGTACACGTCTGAGCCAGTTTTTAATTTTATTCAAAAGTCTTTTCAAACTTTCAATTTGCAGGAAATCTAAGACATTTAAAAAAAAATATTCTGTTCAAAGTCAACCACTGCCATGGTCTATAGATTTCTTTTAATAACTTTTCACCTGTGAGACTTCTTCAGTGGTAGTCGACGGAGAGAAAATTGAAAATTATTATCAGAAGAGTTCTATTTTTCAAAAGGAATTTATAGGTCTCTCTGGATCTATTAATAAACTGGGGGATTTTAATATTATTGCGTGTGAAATATTGAACAGGCGAATAAGAATTTTGATTTGATTTGAGCATTCAAATCGTCATTGATTGATGGAGTGGGAGAGGAAGACCAAGGAAACGATGGATGTCGAGGTCAGCTTCCAGACTAACCGGATCCAGTAAGTACCTACTGGGTAATATCCCCTTCGTAAAACCTGTAACGACTGACATAAACATACATGCAAATGACAGCCGGGACCAACGGCTTAACGTTCATTCCGAGGCACGGAGGAAACTCGGTATGCAATGGGTCACCCATCCATGGAGCAACCCAGGGCACGCGCGGCTTAACCTAAAAATCTACTGTAGAGGCTTTTTTTATTTCGCTGTGAGCTCAAGTAACACTGCCTATGATTTCCAATTCTGATTTGAAAGACGTTAATCTTGCAGTTGAAAAAAATGTTCTCTCTCATCCATTTCAGTTTTTTTTTCCGACCAATTTCTTAACAAAATGGTCTCAGCTGCTATCCTTTCTACTTACACCAAGAGGTACTAAGCGCGATCTTTCAGAACACATCTAGATTTTTATGCCTCGTATAAAAGTACTGATCTTATTATTTAAAGTACGACGATTGTAACGACAGCAAAAAAGAAAAGTTGTAAGAATATTGTTATTTTATTTATTTTTCATTTCGAGGTTTTTCCAACCGTTAGTTTTTGGTTTTAGATATTTGGACTACTTAGGTCCTTTAAAGTCGTTTCTTTTGATCATAATTCATTTCAATCGTTGAAGTATTGAATATTATACTGGTGACAAAAATGGTTCCACTTAGCTTTTATTCTTCAAACTTTAAGTTGTTTTTGCTTTATTTTACTAATCAACGTTTCATGTCAGCGGAACATAGCACACATTACAAAGCGCAATGGGTATGGCTGTCTCCTACAAAAAGGTTTGTTTTAACATATTTCCAATCCACCATTAAAAATCAAATTATTGCATTTTCGTTTCAACAAAAAGAACGCGTTACCAAGAAAGAAACTTTCAGAAACAAATTGTGAAACAACAACTCAATTTCTAACAACTTTTTATGCTAACGCTACAAAGGTAAGAGCGTTTTAATATGCTAATGGTCTAAAATAAATTTGGCATAGGCATTTTATGGGGGAATGAAGTATAAATTCAATTTTCCCCGGAGGAGGGGGCTTTCGATCTTAGGGGTATATAAGTCCCATGAGTTTTTGGTCCCCAAGGGTTTATATGCCGGAGATAATCATGGTTTAAGGCATTCTGTCTTTCAGATTATCTAAGAGAGCGGGACATTTGATAGGCCCGTTTTATAGTTTTATTTAGGAAGGCTAAGTAATGTTGTCTCTTTATGTACAAATAAAAATAAACGATGTTAGTAAAAGTATGTTTGTGTATTTTTTATTTGTGCGGGACGGTTTTTGGAGATCCGTTGTGAAATGAGGAAACTTTTTAATCCTTAAAAGAATGTTCAAATTCAATTCTGTTTTATCATAGCGACCGTCAATGTCTAAAATTGTCAAATCATCAAAAATGATGCCAATTTGGACAGGTTAAGACTAAGATTACAATGCAACCGTTCTCAACAATACGAGAATAAAATTGACACCCTTGGTGTATTCGTCTGTCCATCACAGAGTTGTGTTCTTCCCAGCTTAAAAAGTACATTTATGTAACGATTCGTGCTGCCAGACAATAATAAGACCAGAATTTTATACTTAATGTTAACAAGTTAGAGTACCTTTTGCAAAAAGTGAAATACACCAACTTATAAATTTTAGCTAAAAACAAACTTTTAACAAACAACTATTTTACCTCTGTTTTGTTTGAAAATTATGCCACCATGTTTTTATTTGCATCAAAATACTCACTCTACGGAACCTTTCATAAAAATACTGTCCACCGACCATACTTGACTGATTTTTATTTTATATTTTATTGCAGTTATACAGCCGTATAAGATCTGCTTGGTCTGTAGGTATGAGGTATACCCATGACTATGTACACAGAAAAACCTATGACTATGTACATATTGAATACGCACACAAATTAAATTTAAGTAATTTAATTTACTTTTTCTTTTATATATAGGTACATACTTAAAAATCCATATATTCATTAAAGGATAATGACCGTTGTATTTATAGGTATTGAATTTGTGTTGTTACTAGCTAGTTTTGTTAAGTACTTTAAAATTGTAATCTGTGGAGAACGTAGTGGATAGCATAATTGTTTTAAAATGTTATATTTAAGATATCATGATTAATTTTTATTGTGCTACTGTTTGTTTTTCCTTAAATAAATAAATAAAAATAAAATTAAATATGTGTATTGAACGATGTATGCAGGTTATGTTGCATAATATACATGAAGGGTTAACTGCATAAGAAACCTGATGCTGTTAGTTGTCACAGTAGACTGTAGTAATGCCGCTTGAAAAATGTAAAAGTCGAATGGGATGACGGGGTCTAGTGACCGAGTGAAGTGAACGAACTAAGACCCCGCCATCCCATTATAAAAAATATAAGTACATTATGCTATCTTTATAATAGCAGTTTTGTCTGCGTGGGGGTTTAAAATTATCCGAAGGCATAATAAAAAATCTATTTAGGTATGTCGTAACTTAGATCATGGTTAATCTGAGCGCCAAATCGTCCTCGAGTCCTCGAAATCCGTTCAGTCGTCAAACCGTGAAAACGTAACAGTCCAAACCAGAGTTTGCCATTTATAATAATAGTGTGTGTGATAAATCAAATCAACAGAATTTATAACAAACTTTTTCACCAAAAGAGAAGAAAAATCAGAAAGATAAAAAAAAAACCAGCTTAATACCAAAACTCCAACTTTCACAACCAATGCGGGTATTCAAAATGGCGGAGTTTTTGCAAAAAAATAATATTATTTGCAAAATACGTCGCCATTTTGAATGCCCGCCAAAATTTACCCGCCAATTCTAATTAAGTCAACTGTCGGAATCTAGACCGTAGTATAGCCGCCATTATTTGCAAGCTATCGATGAAATTGTAAGCCAGTGAATGGGCAACACAATAGCGAAGTTGAGTAATTAGCAAACAGAAGTTCCAATGGTTGGCTTGGAGCTATTCATGGCCGACAAATTAGTGGCGGTTGCATGGTTGCGATTTATAGCATCACTAGCTAATGCTCGCGGCTTCTGTCCCACGGGGTTATACTACCGGGATAAAAATTATCCTATGTGATATTCCAGGTTATAAACTATCTGTGTGCTAAATGTCATCCAAATCCGTTCAGTACTTTTCGCGTGAAAGTGTAACAAACATCCACCCATCGATCTTCACAAACTTTCGTATTTATAATATTAGTAAAATTTATAGCATCGTAGTTCTAGCATCGAGCTCGTGGCTAGATAATACGTACGGATAATACGGGTCGATTTTCAGGTTAAGCCGCACTTGCCTATGTTGTTCGTGGATGGGTGACCACCAATTTCATACCGAGTTTCCTTTGTGTTTCGGAAAGTACGTTAAGCTTTTGGTACCGGCTGTCATTTGTAGATCTTTAACAGTCGTTACAGTTATTTATTTTTATTTAATAAAACTACTTAAACATGCACAAGTAAAAACTGTACAAAGGCGGACTTAATGCCTTAGGCATAATTATATAGTTATTCAGTGGCCAGAAAGTCTGAGAGCCAGTCTTACCAAGGGGTTCTACTAAAATCAAAAAACAGTATCGCTACAAGAATCATTTCGATTCTGCAAAACATTTTCACCAGACTATGCGACTAAAAGTCGAGTCGCAAGCGTGCGCCTATATTACCAAACTTGCCAATTCACGTCGACATAATTTCCTGGATGCGCTACCTACCGGAAACTGATGTCGGCGCGATTTTTCACGACGTCTTAATAACGGTAGTATTCGTTTAGTATACATATCGTATTTTATTTTTAAGGAGGCTCGTATTATTTGTCGACCTGAATTTTGCTTTAAATAGACGAGATCCTCTTTGGTAAAAATCAATAGCACAGGTTACTTAGACGTTGGCTGTGGGACTGTTCGAAAGAGATACTGCGGCCCTGGAACACAAAGGGCAAAAGAAGGAACATGGATGGGTTTTAGTCAGTAAAAGTCTGACACTCCCTTCCGCTCTGCCCAGAGCGTGAGGGGTCATTTGATGATTTCTCATCCCACAAAAAAACTTTACTTAGACGTAAGCCCCTCTGTTTTTTTTTGGCTATCCTCACGATGTCAATGATCAAGTTAAGTCACGCTTGCCGCGGTCAGTCCGTGGTTGAGTGAGGTTTTAACCTCGTCAGTCCCGCAGCTATCATTTGTAGATCTTTGACAGTCGTGTCGGGTGACTTAGAAGCTCAAAAGTTTGGCAAACAGTTTTACCAAGGTTGTGTTATTCAGTAAAGTTTCTTTCAACCCGGGACGGGACTGCAGACTGGCTGCGTACACCAGACTTGGATATTTCCATAAATTATCTATCTAAGTGACTGCTTTGTTTGTCTAGTGGTCGCAAGCGCGATTGCTGAGCATAAGGTCCCGGGTTCGATTCGGTCGGGCAAACTTTTATTGGGTTTTCCCTTCAGGAATTTTTGAGGGGCAGTCTCGGAGTCTGGTTGATGGCAAAAGGCTCGCCTCCTATTACATGGGACTTAAACATAACTGGTGTAATGTGGGTGTACCATTAGGTACACCTCTGCCTAACTCTTACTGCTAGGTTTGATGGAACCTTTAATGATTACTGGAGGTCAAATACACAGTCACACCATGTTAAATACTGGTATCAAGCTGAAAACTTCTAGACTATTCTTATTATTTAATCCGAGAAAGCAACAAGAAAAAAGAACAAAACATATTACACACCAATTTAACTCTTCATCATCTGCCTAGCCTTTTCCCAACTTTGTTTGGGTCGGCTTCCAGTCTAACCGGATTCAGCTTAATACCAGTGTTTTACATGGCGCGACTGCCTATCTGACTTCCACAACACAGTTAGTACTGGGTATTACGATACCCCTTGGTAAGATTGATTATCAGACTTTCGGGCCACTGAGTACTTAACGACTGTCAAAGATCTACAAATGACAGCCGGGACCAACTCCTTAACGTGCTTTTCGAGGCACGGAAGAAGCTCGGTATGTAATAGGTGGTCACCCATCCACGGACCAACCTAAGAAAGCACGGCTTAACCTGAAGATCGACCCGAGCGACTCTTATTATCTAGCCACGAGCACCAATTTGACTCTTAACCTCATTAAAACAGAGGTTTTTCCTCAATTTCCCTCGTTGATTACAAAACTGCTCAGCTTGAAGCCACATTAAGTCATTAACATCCTCATATGGGTACGATGGGTATCATTCCCAACAATATACATAATAGGATTGCATTTCAGGATATTTTCCTTACTCTAATAAGAGCCTGGGAGCGGGTATCAATTCAAATGGGTGATTCTTGCGGTTGTGGCCGTGAGTTCAGCGGGGGTTGAGAAAGAAGAAAGTCGCTTTTGTTTGATGTATTAATCATTTAAGTCTCAAAAGGTAAAAAAGCAACCCTTATAAGATCACTCTCTTGTCCGTCTGTCTGTCCGTGTGTCACCACCGATTTTCTCAGGAACGGGTGGACCTAACAAGTTGAAATTTATACCAGATACTGAGGTCTATAGTCCCTGTTAAGTGTATAAAACCAAGGTGCGAGTCAACACGATAAAAAGATATGGGCAAATTTAGATTTTCGCGAAAACTTGTAAGTACCAAAATTTATCTTAATTTTCAGTTTTTTTTTATTAAATTTTCGGAATTTTCCCTTTACTTGTGCTGTAAGACCTCGCTTTTTACCGAAATTGACAATTCTAGGTCAACCGAAAGTACCCTATAGGTTTTGGGTCGAAAACCTATATGGCAGTTCCCGTTGACCTAGAATCATGAAATTTGGCAAGTAGCAAATAGCTGTAGAGAAATTCCTAATGGAAAAACCCAATAACTCTCCACCCGATCATTAAATCTTAGGCAGGAACTCATGCTCAGCAGAAGGGCTTACCACCAATGAGGCACTTATCATCATCATCATCTGGCTAGCCTTTTCCCAACTCTGTTGGGATCGGCCCCCAGTCTAACCGGATGCAGCTGAATACCAGTATTTGACATGGAGCGACTGCCTATCTGACCTCCACAACCCAGTTAGTACTGGGTAATGCGATATCCTTGGTAAGACTGGTTGTCAGTCTTTCGGGCCACTGACTACGTGCACTTATCATCACGCCTTAGTTATTAACTTGCATAAATGTAACTAACTAAGATAAATTTTACTCAACGTTAATCGAAGTGGCAAATGACGATCGATCGATCATCTGGTAACCTCGAAGATAAAATTGATTATTCAAATCGATAAAGGCCGATCGACGGCATTTTAATTGTGTAGAGATCTATGGCTATCATGGGCTACTGATAAAGTAGCGATACTTTGCAGGTCTGCAATCAATTATATCGAAGAAATAAATAAAACTAGGGCCTTAAGTTTTAATATGAGCTATTATGATTACTGACACATGCGAGCACTAATTGGGCAGATCCACCGTCCACTCAACTCAAACAAAAACTTATCACAATTCATATGGGATCGGCACAGCATGTCTTCTTCTTCCATGCTTCTCTATTACTCGTCATCTCATCAGACACCTTCTTTCGTGCCATATCATCCTTCACACGGTCCATTTATCGTTTATTTGGTCTTCCTCTATTCTTATACCCATCCACATTCATACTTAAAACTTTCCTCACGACATTTTCCTCATTCCTCCAAATCACATGCAAACAACCGATCCTCAAAAATTCCTCAAAAATCAATGTCAGATGCTATGTGCATAGTTCTCATGATTAAACCATAGACATTGACCATAACCATAGACATTGTCTGATCTTTAAAAAAGCTCTTGACCGCTGATTTGATTTTATATTTTTTTTAGCCCGCTCCTCTCGCAGCCTCAAAAGAATCATGCGGAGGTGTCTCTCGCCGGATTCATTTTTTAAATTCAAATTAACTTATCACGCGATATCAGTTCCAGCTCCGGTTAAATTTTACGAGTCGCCACTGCCGGCGCCGGCTCCTACGTGTGTGAACTTAACTACCGGTTATAAGATGAAAATGTGCGCCGGAGAAGAATATTTGAGAATCTTTTCTTGCGTTCGTGGCCATTTTTGATTCGTTTCGCTTGCGGGCTTCTTTGGGGAAATTAGTATTTGTGTGGATTGCGGAAATAAGTCGGAAATATTTTTATGTAAAGGCTACCTGCTTTAATACGGTTAGTTTATTTAAAATTAATAAAGTACACCAAATTTGGGGAAGTAAGTTACTATAGTTGTAACTATCGTTAAGTCTATATTTTGTATTTATCTGTGAAGGAGGAAACATGACTGTGATTCTTTTTGTAATGTACTTAACATCTTGCATGCTTTGTGTGTGCATACTCATGTTTCTGACAAATAAATGAACTCTGAACTCTGAGGAAAAAAATATTTTATAGATATTTTGTGTAATATATATAAAAGATGAAAAATAATCGTATATTCATGAACCTATGTTAACAAAGGAGAAACGTTTCCGAGTGACATCATTATTTACAGCGGAAAAAAAATCTACGCATTTCCTGCTTTCCTTAAATCCTATTTTTAGAGCCACCCACATAATAATTATCGATAATCCCAAGATTTTATCGATAAAAATAATCCCGCTTAATACGAAGGTGAAGATTTACAAGGTGGGTAGACATGCGATTTAAGCTTTACTTGGTTCTGAATTAACAAGATATCCATCAGTTTGCCACAATTCTAGTAGGTTTTAGGAGTACATCGGGTGTTAAAAATATTAAAATATAAATCGTACTCCTAAAGCAATAAGGTATACAATTGATTGCTGTAGTTTTATGTTTATTTATGTTTTATGTTTTGTGACTGCAAAAATGTAATTTCTGCAATAAAAAATGGAAGTTCGGTAAAATAAATAGTAAATGTTTTTTGTGTGTTTATGGAATGGAAAAAATCGAATAGTAATATTTTTGTTTCACGGTTGAAGTGGCATTTGATTGGTTATTTTATTTGTTTTTAACCTTTTATGGGTAAAAATTGATTGCAATATTGAAATAATTTTCACGGGATTTCATTCCGTATTCCATGGTTCGAAATATATTATATATATTCGATAAGTTCGAAATTCAGACAAAATTATAAATACCACTGGCGCGAGCACTGGCGCGAGCACTGGAGCAAACACTACAAATCCTAGTTATGGATATGGGACCCCTATGCATGATCGACACGGATTTTTCTTATTTAATTTATTAGTTCATCGTCCATCTTAGTTTCCTCAATGAACATTTTACTTCTTACTTTACTACTACACATTTTAAATCCGAAAGTTTGTGATAATGGATGTTTGTTACTCTTTCACGCAAAAACTGCGAAACGGATTTGGATAAAATTTGCACCACATGTAGTTTATAATCTGGATTATCACATGGAATACTTTTTATCGGTTAGTATGATCCCGTAGGACAAATACCAAATTCCACGCGGGTGAAGCCGCGGTTCTAAGCGACGAACCTAAATGAACTTCACAAATTAATCTACGAGTATTACATCCCTCATTATAACACTGCAGACAGACGCTCAGAGGCAACACGCGTCGTAATTACTTCCTGCCATAGTTGGTTGCATGGCGGTAACCGTAACTGACATTGAAAGGTGCCAACTTCTCATGTTCTGCTGTGTTCTAGTTTTCGAATCGATGGTTAATATTGTTGTGTGAAATGATTTGGGCCCAGTAAGTAGTCTCTGGTGTTTTAGGTCTGATATTCTATGACATCGCACTTAATTACATGTAAGATTAAATACATTTAGAAAGAAGGAAAACAGATTTATTTGACACATGCCACAAATGCACACAACATAAAATAAAATAAAAAACTTAAATCTACACAATAAAAACTTAAATCTAGACACACAACTTTAACACAACTTCTAAGACACACAACTTCTAAGACACACAACTTTTCCCCATTTTTTTTCCAAACAGGAAAAAAATGGGGAAAAGTTGTGTGTCTCACGGCTGCGCCAAATAGTCAGTTCAGCAAACTGCCGAGCAGCTGGTGCCCGACGCTGGTTTTCAACTGGACCTGAGATGGTGATGTGACGGACATAAAACAGTTTTATTTTATTTATTTATTTAAAGTTCATGTACAATAGTGGTACATAGGCGGACGTAATTCCACAAGGCATTCTCTACCAGTCAACCTTTGGGTTAAATAAGAAAACGTTGTGATAGGGTACAAAATAAATATTTAAAAAAATAACATCTTGTGCCCGAAAAAAAAAAATTGGCTTTTGTCTACCAAGCATAAGTCTGGTGTAAAACAATAGGAGGATAAGTTTTCCATTCGCATGTAATGCTCAAACAGCAAGGCACAGGTGTACATAATAATAAATCCACATTTCGCCAGTTATGAATATAAATGTTGATGGATGGAGAGGTAGAGGAAGACCAAAGAAAAGATGGATGGATGGTGTAAGGAATGAGGTGAAGGAAAAAGGAGTAGATAAATAATAGTAGAGAGTGGAACTCTCTCTGAATCGAAATCGGAATCTGTGTTCCCCCCCACATTTAACCCGTCTGCCGTCCGTGAACAGGCATCTTCTGGGCACGCTCGTTTCATCATAGACCTCATCCATCGCTTCCCACCAGGCGTGATCGAGGTCAAGAGCAGGCCCATTTTGTCATTAAAAAAAAAGATGATAGCGTGACGGTTGACAGTTGAGAATGGAACATTCATTCCTACAAAACTGTTATAATAATAATAATCATTTTATTATCAGGCAACAAGGCCCATAGATAAAATACACACGAACACGGTTACACACGGTTATACCGACACGGTCAAAATGTATGGAAGAGCTGTTTTTGTTTCACGTTCAAAATGATGTTCTGAATACGTGGTAGGGGAAGCCGGGGCATTACGGGCTCCCGGGGTAAGACGGACACCCCCTCTCCCCCGCAGGATAATAAACCGAGACGGTTGGAAGTAGTCAGATCGCGTTCTAGTCGACCTCGCGATAGCTAGAAAAGTAGTTCTGTGTGTGTAGATGCACGTCGTTCGTCGACAAAACGAAAATACGTAAGTTTATGCATTTGATATTATTTTTCATTTTTAAGTCTGCGTTGTAGTTAATTCGTGTTTGTGTTAAATGCTCAGTTATTAAGTAAATTGCGACGTTCAATTATGTGACTAAATAACTAGAAAGAGTTGTTAATTAACTACCATAAATTCGTTTGATTAGGTTAACATTTATTTTATTTGACCTCGGGGGCATTTTGAGCGGGGCAAAACGGGTAGGATGCCCGTTTTGCCTCGGGTAGGGTATAGGTATTAAGTTGATCTTTTTTCTCCAGATACAAGTATGGTTCGCCACTACCAAAGGAACATGCCAAATGGAGCTTGGAGGAAATGGAAACAGGCATATGCAATTTGGCCAGCGAAAGCTCTAAACTGATGGAGCTCCTCCTTTTTGGGCAGAATGTGATGAGAAAGGTTGAATAACAATGGACCGAATGGATGGATTGGTGGATGGATGAAAGGTTGGATAGGAATGGATGGACGAATAAAAATGAAAAAAAATAAGAAAAACGAATCGGAGGAAGAAGATGTAGAGTGTTTGCACCGTGGATATTGGTACTCTGAATCTACTGAGGGTAGGGTCACCTGCCGTGCATGCCACAGATGGGCCCGCTGTTCTTGCAACGGCGAAGAGAATAATGATGACGAGTTCTTTCACATTTGTTCCTTTTGTGCTCGAATTAAAACTTATTCGAGTGAATATACCTGTGTATGCCTATTATGCCCCGCATATGACCATTTTACCCCGGACACGGGGCAAAACAGGCAGTTTCTTCTTTTTTTTAAAGTTCGATTAGCTCCAAAGACTGGTGGACTAAGATAATTATTTTACGTTAAGTTTAGAGAACATTAATGACACTAATAAATGGTTGTTGATTTTTTTCATTATCTTGTTTTTCTAAGATTTTATTCAAGATTTCCCTTAAGGGGCCCCCATTGCCCCGGTTTCCCCTAACTGTTTTTGCGTCCGTGTCCCTTCCAACCTGTGTACTGAAGACTTCAAAGCTTTCCAATTTTAAAATTCTAAAGTCGGTTACCTGTAATCCATTACATAATAAAATCATGTTTATTTAAACTTTAATTTAACCTGCCTCATCGCAATCGGTAGAACACGGTACTTGTAAGTAATTAACGCACGCAACGCTGCCGGTTAACGTGCGGTTGAAACTTTACAAACGCCCGACTTAGCCTGTTAACTAAATTACTTTTATCCGGCTGCTGCTGTATGTAGGTAGGTAGGTACTGTACTGTGGGGGAAAATTGAGTAGAATTTATGGTAGACACCACCAGTTCTGACGTCACCTCTATGTTGATACTTTTGTATAAACCGTCGTGAATGTGGGGTAGTCTGTTTTATAAAAGATCATGCGTATAGTCAGGAGGAGCTCGTGGCTAAATAAGAACAGCAATTTAAGTTAAGCCGTGCTTACCTAGGTTGATCCGTGGATGGGTGACCACCCATTACATGTCGAGTTTCCTCCGTGCCTCGGAAAGCACGTTAAGCCGTTGGTCTCGGCTGTCATTTGTAGATCTTTGACAGTCGTTACAGGTAGTCAGTGACCTGAAAGTGTAACAACCAGTATTACCAAGGGGTATCGTATTACTTAGCGCTAACTAGGTTGTGGAGGTCAGATAGGCAGTCGCTCCATGTAAAATACTAGTATTCAGCTGCATACGGTTAGACTGGAAGCCGACCCCAACATAGTTGGGAAAAGGTTAGGTAGATGATGACGAGGCCAAAACACCAATGCCACGGCGCTAGTATTCTGATAGGACCCAAAGCGATACCACGGTCAGATAGCAAGTGGTGTTACTGTGAAGCTTTTTTTAACGTGGATTTACTTGTCTGCAGTGCAATATAGTCAGTAATGTTCGTGGTTGGTGGCAAAGTGGTCAACCGCCATCTTTGTCAAATGTATCTTCTTCCGAATTATTTCGTTCTCAACCTTGTGTTTATGTGCATTAGTTCTAAAACCTATTCCATATCGTGAATTTGTATGACATTTAAGTAACATAACATAATATCACACCTATAATCCCCGAAGGGTTTTTGGAACGTAGGTCCTTATCGCGCGTTGCGGGGCTAGACGGAAAAAATTCAGACGAAAAGTGTGTGCGACACTTTTTACCCGACTGCGCGACGCAAAGGAGGGTAATGTGTTTTTGCTATAGTAAGCTATTGTAAGCCGTGCGGCGTGCGCATGTTTTTCTGTCTGTCTCTCTCTCTCTCTCTCTTATAGAAAGCAAGCCAGATATTTTCGTTTCGTTTTGGTCTGTGGATGGGTGATCAAGGTTAAGCAACGACTGCCAAGGTCTGTCTGTGGATGGGTGATCCTAGTTAAGCAACGGTTGCCAAGGATGGTCTGTGGATGGGTGATCAAGGTTATTTTTAATATGAAATGGGTCTACTCTTGACCTCAATCTAGTCCTAGACAGAGATGAGGTCGACGATGGAACGAGCTAACCCATAAGAAGCCTATTAACTCGCGACTTAAATAGATTGGGGTCATATGAACTTGGGAACACCGACGCAGGCAGGGAATTCCACTTCTTGGCTGTGCGCATAATAAACGATGTAGCAAAGCGCTTCGTGCGAATATTTGGAACATCGACAAGGAATGGGTGATAACCTGATGTACGTCTGGACTCCCGATGGAAGAAGGGAGATGGTAGAATGAGCTCGTGGAGCTCTTGGCAGAAGTGTACCTAATAGCCAACCACATTTTGCCATTTATATTTAAGTCGCATATAATAGGGGGTGAACCTATTGCCATCAACTGGGCACGAATCTAGACTCCGTGGCTGCTACTGAGAAGTTTCTGTAGGAAAAACCCAATAACACTTTTCCCGACCTGGGAATCGAACTCAGGAGCTCAGCAAAGAAGGAAGACAGAATTTTATTAAATGTGTCACATAATTTAGGCATCTACATAAAGCGAAACTTCAACAAGACCCTCTATATTGTCATTTTTCATTCCTGAAAGGTAATTTGCACATTTTTTTGTTAAGATATTGATTGGTATTCAAATAACTCATGTCCTAGTGTACCTACCAAAGAATAAACACTATCATAACAACAAAACAACAATTTGAACACTAACCAATATCTTAACAATAAACGTCCGCTAACACCACACAAACCGAGGATTAAAATAATAATTATCCCGCACGCATAACCACGTAAAGACGTAGAAACTTTCAAGGGTTTGGGCTTAATCCCTTCATAATCTGGGATTAAATGCAAACTGAATGGGTTACGGTACAGAATAATTTCCATACATTTGTTGGTAGTGTCGTATTTAGTGGCTGTAAGCTGGTCGATAGTGCCGGGTCATGTGGAATGTAGGGGATACTACGGGAGGGGATTATGTATTTAAATGAATGTTATGTAAAAGTCGGTTTGTTTATTTTGATATAGGTGTCTAGCTACAGAAATTCCCGCGTAGGTCTAATCGTACCCTACGAAGATTGCAGCCTTGTTGATATTTAATTTGTTATATCAAGTCATAGCTTTCATTTTTTTTTTTTCGCGTCATAGTCGTAAATCATCAACCACGGGATTGATTAAAATATATCCTACGACACTCAATGTAGTTCCTCTTTAGTAAAACAATATTCAGATTCGGATCAGTAGTTCTGAAGATTACCCTACATCCAAACTATACCTCTTTAAACAGAGTTTTAAGCTTTCACGGTTTAAAACTAAACTTATACTGTCACTTACAGGATAATTTCCGTGATATCGGGAGCTCAAAATCATAAAAAATCACGGAAGATATCCCGTAAGTGACAGTATAAGTTTAGTTATAAGTTTATACCTCTATAAAATATTAATAAATATAAAATGAAACTCGTTCACCAACAAGTCAACTGCACTCCAAAGCAAGCCAGATCCTACCAACAAACAAATTTAAAGTCGTCATTCTACTTCGCCTTCAATATTTATAAACCATTAGAAAATATTTCCACTTTCATTGTTTCCCCTGTATTTCCCAGTGTGCCACGGCTCCGTAGTAATTTCAGCTAAGCTGAAGCGCTTGAACGGCTTAAATATATTTACAGCGAAGTTCGGGAGAGATCCTTTAGTTACAGACGTGGTTGTGGTTACTGTCATAGTTCATAGAGTGGTATATTGGGTGACGTTAAACTGAGGTTAAGTTTGGTTGTGGAACCGGCCTTGGAATGGAATGATTGGGGTTTTAGTTGAGTTTAGGTGTGCCTGGCGAGTGTGAGATTTTAGTTTTTTCTTAGGGGATAGTTTTCTTAAAGGATTGAGAAATTCGCAGAACCAACATCATCATCTTCTCCTGCGCTTATCCCAATTTAATTGGGGTCATACTTCTCTATTACTCGTCATCTCAGCAGTCGCCTATGTACCCCTTCATTATCTTCTACAACACCCAAAGTTTTAAAAGCAGAGTGGCTTATTTATTGGAAAATTCCCCCATGTTGGTCCCATGGTCATCAAGTCAGGATCTGATGATGGGATCCTGGAGAAATCGAGGTAACTGGTAACTCTTCAAATTTTATAGGCACACTTGAAGCGATTTGGGTATGTTTCAATAGTAATTCGTGCATTTTCTTTTATACCGACTTCTAAAATGGAGGAGGTTCTCAATTCAGATTTATTTTAAGTCTACATAGTTTGTGCGTTATACACGCAGAGTAAATAAACATATTGACATTTCTTTGCATCTTAAAGTACTAGGCGCGCATAGCCTCTGACAACCCTTTCAATTCTCAGTTTCTCGATCACAAATATGCACAAACATAGATACATGATACATAGGTACTCTCCAAGCGTGGGAAGACCCCATTTGTTTCCGACACGGGAAGTAATTACCTGTTACCTTGCTGGAGATTTTTTTTACGTTATGTGAATAGATTTTATTTTTGTATCAAGCTTATTATTAGCTGTTAGTAGCGAGGGGTTAAGGGGTTGTATCAAATTAAGTAGCTGTCTTCTTAGCATCATCCTTTTTATATTTTTATTGGGGTGGATAACAGCGTCTGAGATAAGGTACGCAAGTATCTAGGTTAGAGGTGTTGGTAAAAATTGTGTCTAATATTTAGCTTAGTGTAATTATACACAAAATCACCCATGCACGACTGCACATAACATAACATTACGCGCGCCATGCACGAATTTTTAGATAGAGGAATACGCATAGTTCACCCATTTATGTTTAAGTCCCATTTAATAGGGAGGCTTGCTTATCGCCATCAACTGGAATAATCCAGAGCCTAGGCTTGGGAAGTTACTGATTGAAAAACCCAGTACCACATTACCCAATCTGGGGATCTCACGATCAGATTTTTTGTCAGAGAAAAGTCGTATTACTAATTTTTATTATATATAATCTTTGTAGCCACACTGACTATCCAGGGTATGCCGTATACCTTCAAACATAATTGCTATAAAGACAACTTATCTACTTAATCTTCATCTGACTCCACCCGTATAATCTGCACTAAACAATACCTCCACCCAGTTCAATACCTTTTACAGTCTATCGATTAGGAAGAGCGCAGAGCAAATATTTATTACTAGACGTCGCACTATTGTTTCGATGTACAACTTCCACTTTGCATCGCAGGTGTGATTGTGGTAGCACTACTAAAGTTAGGACCTGAATACACGGTTTTATTTGGGGCGATTTTAGACGCACCGCGTCGCGTTTTTTCGTGAATGTTGACAGTTGCTTTTTATACTATCGTAATACTTCTATGGGTATTATGTTCAACTAGAAATGGCTTAAAAAGAAGGTGCTGGACTGCTTAGATGACAAGAAAACTATGGAAGAAGAAGACCCCAAATAGATTGGGATAAGGGCAGGCTTCAACTAGGAAGCATCTTTAAAGTATAAGCACGTTTATGTAAATGAATCGCTGATAAAGACTGTTAAACTTTCATGTAGCTACAAACCATTAACCTATCATGAAACATAACATAACAATATCACTGTAATCCCCGAAGTGTAAGGCAGAGGTATAAGTACACCCACATATTGGGCGATCCTATTGCCATCAATCGGACACAAATCCAGACTGCGTGACAGCTACTGAGAAATTCCTAAATTGAAAAACCCAATAACAATTTTCCGACTCGGGAATTGAACTCAGGACAGGGACTCAGTTGCGCTATCCATCCTTGTTGGGAATATCGCTCAAAGGGCGGTAAGATTTATAGTTTCCTATTTTGTGTACTTACTCTCTATTTTTCTAAACACGTATTAATTGAATTCGTTATGATTTGTGGGGGTTTAGGTTAGTTTCAGTGATTGATATTTTGTTCCAAGTTAGAATAAACGGTTGTATTCATTATTTTGTGTACCTTGTTGTCTTTTTTAATATTTTAGCTTCTGTTTGTATCTTGTAAAGTATTATTTATTTTAATTCTATGTACTTACGTCAAATGGTTGATTGTATTAAATTAGTCTATAATTGGATGCAAAGGAAACTTAGATTGATATTGTTAACCATTTATCTTTGCACTCGTAAAGTTACAATTTACTCAATAGTCTCTAAAGCTCTCCAGTGGCATGAACAGACGGGAAGCACCATCGATAGAGTTGATACAGTATCGTTAGAAAGCGCGCTCACAGCTCAAACTACATCGCGATAATGTCACATATCGCGATTGTAGTCGATATGGGCGAGCGACTACTTAATGCATAATATCTACTACTGTGGCCCGTTCATATGAATAGACACATAATCCTTAGTGCCTCAAGGTTTGTTTTTGATTACACCATATTTTTTTTGTGTATGTCAGTATTTTGAATAAATTTTATTGTTTAAAAAGGTAACATTATCGCTCCTTTCTGGTCAGCTTGAAAGTAACTGATAAAAATATTTGTAGGTGATAATGTACCTAAGTATACGACCAACGCTAAACATGCATAGTTTCCATTTTTTTTCTTTATAACAACATGTCGTCTTTTGTCGCGCGTTCTACTTCGAAAAAATGATCGTGTGAATAGGGCTTAAGAAATCGTGAAATGGTGATTTCTCATTGCAAGTATTGATTGCCGAAATAAAGTGTGTGTGTGTGTGTGTATTTGAGAAAGCATGTCTGTATTGTTGTGTGTGTCAGATTTACATACTGAATTGGAAGGGGGGGAAATAGGAGAGTATCAGAATAGAAAGACTGTGGAATACTAAATAATAGTTGCAATTATGATACCTTCAGGAATAAAAACATAAAAAACGAAAAACACGAAATTCAAGCACTATAAGCTAGGAATTAACTTTCAATTTGAAAAGCGTTCTCTTTGTTGCTAAACAAATATGTTACATGAAGATGGGCGAAGCAACCATTCGCACACTTATAGAGTTATGAACAAAAGACGATCAAACACGATCTGAAGAGTTTTGAAAGAAATCACTAATCCTTTGCTTGTATGTTATTGAATTGTTAAAATATAAGACACTGTAAAAGTGGGTTATGAAATTAAAATGTTATCCGAAACTGCCAAATCCCAATCAACCTTGAAGCTAATGCTTTAGCGATAAAGTTGAAAATCTATTACAGAAATTTGACAGATTGTAGTAGCTTGATGTGCTGCCTTACTCTGACCTAAAGACATAATTTCGTTAGCACTGAATGAGCTTAGGCTGATTATTATATGATAGGTTGTAGCCAACATTGACATGCAATATTGATACCGGTTCGAAATCAGCTAATAACGTCTAGATAAAACGCAGGGTTAACTGCACCTGATCATAGTTTACCGGTAACTACGTCTCGGATTAACTAGTAAATCTAATTTACTTGTAACCTAGAAGCCGTTAACGCAAGAATTTTCTGTTAAAAATGATTCATGAGCCTCTGTAACAGAAAACGATTAGTTTTTCTTTCTTCATCATCTGCCTAGCCTTTTCCCAACTATCTTGGGGTCGGCTCCCAGTCTAACTAGATGCAGCTGAATACTAGTATTTTACATGGAGCGACTGCCTATCTGACCACCATAACCCAGTAACCAGTACTAGGTAATACGATATCCTTGGTAAGACTGGTGGTCAGACTTTCGGGTCACTGACTACCTGTAACGACTGTCAAAGATCTACCAATGACAGCCGGGACCAACGGCTTAACGTGCTTTCCGAGGCACGGAGGAAACTCGGTATGTAGTGGGTGATCACCCATCCACAGACCAACCTAGGCAAGCACGGCTTAACATAAAGATCGACCCGAGTGGCTGTTATTATTTAACCACGAGCTCCTCTAGTTTTTGTTTTCTTTTTTAGTTTATAAATTAATAATGTACTACATAGTCTATACTATTATGATAAAATTTGTATGTAAGTTTGCATGTAGGGAGTAATGTCCGGAATTAATAATGATCCAATTCTAAAAATTCTTGCAATGGCAGAAAGTTACATTATTCGTGGAAAGAAAGACAGCTACATTATATTTATATCATGCATATTAGCCGAGCTATCACAGTTTTTCTGGATGAAGTCGCGCGCGAAGTGCTAGTACCTAATGAATAAAAAACAAATGGCTTTGGATCTTGATTGTTGACTTTCAAGGGTGAAGTTTTAATGAATAAATGCCCTTACAAAGACATTCCAGAAAAATATGATTTGTCTATTCTTGATAAAAAACGAAAATGTATATCAGGCTTTCCACGCGTACATCTATCTAGTCTAGACATCTTACAAGAAAGAACCGGCCAAGTGTACGTACTCACACGCACACAGGGTTCCGTAGCACCAAACAATATAATTAAAATATTTTGAAGGCTCATTTATGTTGTATTGTATTAAATTCAACAGCAAAACTAAACTTGTCTTTCATAGTATGTTTATGAAAAACAAAGTTACTGCTACAGTTTGATGAAAAAGTCCCATAACTCAAAAACTAAACATCAAATTTTATTCAAACAAATTTTACGTTCTACAATCCTAAGCGGGGTGGGGGGCACACATTTTACCGCTTTGGAAGTGTATATCTTTCAAACGATGGACTTTGAAAAAAATGGTTTTAGGAACCTCAATGTTATTTTTAAAGACCTATCTATAAATACCCCGCACGTATAGGTTTGATAAAAAAAAATAGTTTCAGTTCCATGTAGGGGAATCCCGGAGCTCTTTAATCTTTTAAAAATCGTAAAGCGGTTCACGGAATACATACTGTGTTCAGACTACACAGTTGATACGTGATAAGCAGTCACGTTTCAACTGTGTAGTCTTATTAGTTTCAGAATAAAGTGGCTGTGAATAAAGTATATACGGACGGACTGACAGACAGACAGACATGTCGAATCTACAAGGGTTCCGTTTTTTGCCATTCGGCTACGGGTCCCTAAAAAGGGCAATCTAAATATATTAGAAAATTATTCTTAGAAAAGATAGTTTTCATGATGTAGAAAGAATTTAATTATGAAATAGTTTGTTCTTATATGCGACGCCAAGGTAATATAACTCTAAGATATGAGGAAAGCTTTCTATGCAAAAAGTTATGTTGTTACAAAGACATTATATAAAGTTCCATTAAAATAGATGGGCAAATTTTAACACAGCGTTCAGTACGTCTAATGTAATACGATGTGTTTATTCTACAATGCCGGCAATTTATTATTTTAGGTCAAAATAAAATCATTTTAATCAGTGTTTTTTTTGCTTGGATATCTTTGGTTAGACTTACTGAACGCTGTGTTTAAATTTGTGAACAGACACTTAAATTTTATCCATTTGTTGTATGTATATATAGAAAATAATTGTCTTTGGCTCTAAAATTAACACACCCAGTATTAAAATTGAATTCTATTTAAAAGACTTTGCCCATTGCTTATCGTGTAGAGCACACTTACGCAGAATTTAATTTATAGTGTAGGTACTAGCGACTTACATCTTCTTCGCACTTTGCGACTAAAAAGAACATTTTGATTTATTAATTGATTGATTTATTAATATTGAAAGAGGAATGTGTTATTGGAAAAAGCCTCATGATGGATCTTGTAAAGTGTTTAAGGTGCAAAGCGCGAAATTCAAATTTTCTTACGTAAGGTCAGTGTCAGGTTATGATGATTAAAGTGTGATTCGCGACCGTAACAAATATGGCTTTACAGAATTATAATCATTAAAATCATCAATACAACCCTCTAAGTTCATTTAATCCCATTGAATGTCTTTTTCGTGAAATAGTCATACTATAGTATGATAATCATACCAGCCCGACAATGTCCTGCAAATTGCAAAAAAAAAAAAACGAAAGAAAATTTGAATTTCGCGGGCTATCCTGGCGTTCTCTCTTTAGATATGTGATGGTGGGATCCGCATCAAAATCCGTTGTGCAGTTCAGATGAAAAATTATTAACAGGCAGGCACGACTAGCGATTTCAATTACCTATTGTCCTAAAAATAGCCTGCATTTTTCCTTTTATTTATTTTATTACATTTAGTACAGCATAAGCCATTAATACAATAAGTAATCCTTTTACTCCGGCTTCTCACAGAACCACAAACATTCTCTAAAATTATCGTCTTTCATTCGTCATCAAACAAATCCAGGGTTGGTCTCCACGAGCGCGTTGAGCATCTTATGCATCATACGCGGTAGAGAGGAAGCGGGTCGAGCTATTATAATTATTAATTTATCTGTTACACTAGAAGTGTTTCTCCTTAACACAAATAACAATCATCATTTAAACACCTTTTGTTCAGAATTGCAACTATTCTTAATTGAATTGCACATTTGACAATATTTTTGTCACATGTTTAATTTAGTATTCATTTTCTTGCCTTTGTATAGATTCTTTTTAACGATTGTTTGTGAATGTGTGAACAGTATAGGCCTTGTAGATTCCTAGAGGTGTGTTAACTTTTGTTAACCTCTTATCTTGTTTTCCGTTTTTTTTTTGTGTAGTAAGCTACGACTTATTGTCGGGCCTATGCTGTCCCCCTATACTTGAGTACTAATGCTGTAACATGATAATATTGTAAAATCTAATCATTTTAAAAGAGTAACATGGAGTTTCTTGCCGGTACTTCTCCATAGGAAACGACCAACCGTGCACCTTTTTGTCGACGTTTCATAAGTGCCTATGTGAAATAAAATATTTTGATTTTGATTTTGAATTATAAATGTCCTTTTCGTTACTATTAACTTATGAAATGGAAAAAGAGTCATAAAATATTCCTAAACTCCTTAGCTAAAAGCAATTATTATTACAGCCAAGGGAACTCAATTACCAGGCTCACAGAAACGCATGCAAATGCTTCTTCTTTACAAGAAAAAAAAAACGTTGCAGACAATATCCACTTATATACCAGTGACCATCTGTTGCTTGGCTGGACTGGTCAAGGAATTCTCTCCGAGACTCGAGATCGACTTGTTTTTACACCTGTCACTTCTTAGACCAGTTTCCAACGGATGTATCGTGCATTCACCCAGAGAGACAAAGACGGAGATATAAGCGTGCCGTGTGAGAGGGATAGACTGTGAAATTTTTCTCAAGATAGACAAGGTGAGGTATGCGGTCGCGTGGCGGGGGAAAGAGATAGAAATATAACCCTGCCTTGCTTGTTTTATTTAATAAATCCAGTTATAATAAGAAAGGTTGTAAGGCTTCCGAAGGTGCAACGATTTTAAAGGGTTACTTGCAACTTTGTGTTGGTATATCTTTAGCGAGATTTATTTCCCATTGTATTTCGTTTTTGGTATTGTAAACAGTAGCTTGTAATCTTTTGTGTTACGATATTGACACTAATGTGTTAACATTTGAATGAATGGGTGGTTTGAATGGGTTTTTTGAAGATGCGGCGGTGTCTTTAGAGTTTAAAGTCCGATCACCTCGTTTGTTCTTTCTATGTATGCTCATCTGACATAGACAAAGTCAATGGCCATCTGTCAGTTATTTCATTCTAAGCTATTGTTGTTTATAGTGTAGTTTTGGACTAGACTGCGTCCAGCTTCGAATACACTGTGTGTGGCTGTTTCACTATGTTGGTGTGCCTGGAATAATTTTAGATGATTGATCAGTAGTCTTGTAGGACTTCGAAGGAAATACAGCCTTTGTAATTAATTATAATAGCTATCTTAAAGATACTGGTCCCAATTCTTGTCTTACAAACTAACAATAAATAAATTATTATGATATTAAATTTATGTGCAATATTTACAAACTACAAATAGATATAAAATAATAATAGAAATATGTAAATATATCAACTTGGGAAAAGAAATACAGGGCGTCTAAAAATTTGTCCACATCGCTGTCAATACGAAAAGAGCCGAAAAGGCTAGCAGTATTGTCACGTTGAATGGTGACAATGACTAATGAAAAACAATTAGACTGTGAAAATGCAATAATGAATTCTGTCCAACTATCACGGTTCATGAGACACAGCCTGGTGTCAGACGGACAGACAGACATCAAAGTCTCAGTAATAGGGTCCCGTTTTACCCTTTGGGCACGGGAACTCTAAAAAAACAGCTTTTCCATACATTTTGTCCGTGTAGGTATTGCAGTTTTGTAGGAAACAGCTATTTTTTTGACACCCTCGAAAAATTTCGTTGTAATCGTTTTTAGCGTCGAATGTCCCTTTCACCATCCTTAGTAAGCAAGGCTTTTGTCATCCATTAAAATTTTAATGGATGGCAAAGGGCCTCGCTTAACAAAATAACGTATGCCTTTATCACTTAACGTAGATAAATGATAGAAAAGCTCTGCCTAATCACCTGAGGATAAAACACGATGTCTTTGTAACAAATCTGACGTATCATCAAGCTGTATTTAACACTGATATGCCAATGACTTAGCGAAAACCAGTCTATTTACTTCTTACGCTGAATACATTATTTTTAATGATGTTGCAAATACATTTCTTAACATGAAATTCTTCGTAAATTGCAAGGTTTGCGATCTGTATTAAAAATTTCTAAGGCTTGAGTCATGAACTTTGATCCAATTAGTCGAATTCTGAGAAACATTTTGAAATACTAATCAGATTTACTGAGAAGTTAATATTACAAGTGTTTTTTTTTTGTAAAACTGAGCAATGGTGGCTTAGTGGTAAGGTCCCTGAATTACGACATAATGGGCATATATCATCAGGTAGGTGCACATAGGTTGTGGGTTCCGACCCAAGCAGGCACTTTATTACCTGTAAAAAGGAGAAGGGGACTTCTGGGCCCAGCAGTTAACTAGTTGAAATGTGTATTAAAAAAACCGTCATATTTTTCTAAGGAAAATCACAAAATATGGTACCTGGTTTCTATCTAGGAAGCGAGAAAACTTAAATTAAGTTCTAAATAATCGATTAAATAATGCCTGAAATGTTAGTAATCAATTACGAATAAATCGGTTAAATCTCAGAAAATGTATGAAAATCGAGTAACGAGTATTTTTTTGTGGAATTAATTCATAGCGAATCGATTTCCTTTAATTTCTCTGCTAGCAACATTCCTGTCTGACATCAGTCTGTCAGCGATTGACAGATGGCACTCGTTCGTTGTTTTTCGTTCTGAGTGCGCACGTATTTTCCTTGTTTTATTGTTTAACCCCACGACCTCGGCTTTGAATAGGACTTTTGACGGATCCTGCATTTCTAAATTACCTGGCTCTCTATTTTGTACAACTGTTTACGCCTATCGATCGGATATTGACGACATGGATTGCTGTGTAAACTGTATGATTGCGACTGGTCGCAGTAACTCTATTGGCAGCAGAGTCTTGGAAGATGAGGCGATTTTATCAGTTATTTGTCGGTGGCGTACATCTCAGTCTGCAGCTGCTGCTGCTGTGCCCATGTAATGTGCATAATATGGTATCTCAGTTGGGCAAGATATCAAGAAAATATCGTACCCCCTGCACAATTCTTAGACGATATTCTCCTAATTATTGAAGATGAATAATACATATTTTACTCATATATTGGTGTTTTATTTTATATCCTCCTGTCCCTTTTTTAGTTTTTTAAAGGTAGGTCTTGCACTTAGAAGCAGTAGGCTTCTAAGTGCAAGATATTGAATGAAGAAACTTGTCTTCGACTGTAGCGACTGTCCGGGGCGCGAGAGAGCCAAACGTGTCAGATCTTTGACTCTTTACACACGCTCCATGCATAAAACCATAACACAACCAAAGCCATTCAAAGGTATTTCGTAAAAAACATAAAAAACTGCAATGTTATAATATAACCTCACTTTTACTATATTTAATATAACTTGATTCCTGGAAAGCCAAATTTCACCAAATTTTTAGTGAGGCCTTGTTATTATATTCTCTTACAAATAAGGCCAGTTTGATTCAGTTAACACTTGGGCCCAGGAATGTATGGAGTAGTTCCCTTCTCCTTTCATCATATTGCTCTCGAATCAAATAAACTGAAGAAATTTGATATCCACCAACCGTCACTGAGCCCGGTTGATGGATTAAAGCCACTCCCTCTCGCAGACAGTAAGCCTGTGTCACTGCAATGATAACGTATTTGGCTGATCATGATTATCATCATCCGCCTAGCCTTTTCCCAACTTTGTTGGGGTCTGCTTCCAGTCTAACCGGATGCAGCGGAAAACCAGTATTTTACATGGAATGACTGTCTATCTGACCTCCACAACCCAGTTAGTACTGGGTAATACGATACCCCTTGGTAGGACTGGCATCTACAAATGACAGCCGGGACCAACTTCTTAACTTCCTTTCCGAGGCACGGAGGAAACTCGGTATGTAATGGGTGGTCGTCGATATGTAAGGGGTCATCCACAGACCAAGCTAGGCAAGCGCTGCTTAACCTGAAGATTGTTCCGAGCAGCTGTTATTATTTAGCCACGAGCTTCTCATGATGGCTAATTATGCTTATGGTAATCAAAACAGTTATCTCAGGTTCTATCAGTTTTTTTCACAGACCAGGCTATCTATATATCTGCCAGGGCTGCGGGACTGTTCGAAAGAGATACCGCGGCCCTGGAACATAAAGGGCCAAAGAAGGAACATGGGTGGTTTTTAGTCAGTAAGAGTCTAACACTCCCTTCCGCTCCGCCCAGAGCGGGAGGGGTCATTTGATGATTTCCCACCCTCCAAAAAAAAAAAAAAGGCTATCTATATATTGTGTGCATTCTTCCCACTTATTACGTATTTGTATGGGATAATATCGCCGCGATTCTCTCGCTCGTGGCGACGGCCTCTAAGAGAGTGTTTAGGAATACGTGGCAACAACGATAATATCGTCGCGATTCTCTCGCTCGTGGAGACAGCCCCTAAGGATACAAGAGTTGGTCTTTGACAAACATTCAAAAGTCCAAACTCAAGGTCTACCAACATCCAATGGAGCGCAGCATTCTAGGCGTCAAACTAACCGACCACGTACGCAACACCACACTGCGCTTCAAAACACAAATTACTGACGTTGCTCAAAAAGCCGCTAAGCTGAAGTGGGACTGGACCGGCCACGTTTGCCGCATACCCAATGAGCCAAATTAACCGCTTTCTGGACCCCTGATACAGCCAGAAGGCGTCGCGGCAGACCTCGTAGAAAATGGCGGGACGAGCTGGACAAAACCAACGACCAGTGGTCCACATTAGCCCTGGATCGGAACAACTGGAAGTCATGGGGCGATGCCTTTGCCCAGCAGTTGGATGACGCAAGCTAACAGTATCAGTATCAGCCTATTAAAGAGTTAAAGACAAATATATAGATCAACATACTCAATCAATTTAAGCACCGCCCAAAATTGGAATACTCCCAATCAATCTATCACAAACTGCGACCTATTTCAGTTGTAAAACAGGACTAGACTAACAGAGAATAACAAATGGGTATTACAGATAAAAATAGTCTGGATGCAGACTGAGTTATAGCCAAAGAGTCTGGCAGAAATACCTGGCTTGGTACTCGTAATACGGGGTTGTTAAGTTACACTGATGTGAATACGAGTAGCGTGGTCATTTGTTTTTTTCAGTTCAGCTTGATTTGTGAGGATGCCAAATTCTTGTAAAGTTTCGCTCTTTTTACACGACTGCCCAAAAAAAAGGAGTGTTATGTTTTTTTATCACGCTTTCAATAGGTCCACCTGTAACCATGGAGTTTCTTGCCGGTTCTTCTCCATAGGAAACGACCAACCCGAACCGTGCACCTTTTTGTCGACGTTTCATAAGTGCCCATGTAGGCCTATGTGAAATAATTTTTTTTTGATTTTTTGATTTTGATTTTGAACTATGTAACAAAATCTTAGAAGTTAAATTTGACCCATTTCCCGGTTTCCGATTGTGCTGAAATTTTGCATACATGTTTAGTGTGGATGACAATGCATGGTTAGTTAAGTGACATCATCCAAAATCCAATATGTCGGACTCCCAAAGATGGCGAACTAGTTATTTTTTACGCATTCCCATGATAAAATGAGAGGGTTCTGCTGAGAAGAATACAAGAAAGCACGTTTTTTAGTTTTTTTAACGTATAATATTTTTCCATAGATTGTAGTAATTATACCTTTTTGTTATTATAACTCGATAACTCTAACCAGGGTTCGATTTATCCCCACCTTTGTTTACTAAATTTTGTCGATCTTAGAAAAATATAAGTCCTGTGAGCCCAGGCAAGTCCCTAGTGCTTTCAGAATGTTTCTGTTTTCTACAATAGTATTCGACATGATTGACATGAGGTTTTCGGTATTTAATGTCAGGCACATTCATTTTTAACCAAACAAGTGAAGATCAATCAAGAAAGAGACAAATAATAAATTAAAACTGTCAAGTTACATGAGTTTATACAGTCTTGCAACTAAATATACAGGTCTTTTTAATCAAAAACCTCTCAGACCATTTAGTTTCGCAATGCTTTTGATGTTCCCTTCAAAGTACCTACCCACAAATAATAGGTCTTCAACAATGAAAATGCCGTTTTTTGACACATTTTGTTCTGTTTGTAACTTTGACGTATAGTTATATTTTTTATTAATTCCATTTTAATTGGATTAATTGTTAAATAACGTACCATAGAGTTCAAAACCCGTGTTAGTGGTTGCATATAACCTCATAGGGTAGTGTGTCAAAACACTTGTTTCAATGTGCCGTCGTTTTCACTACTTCTAGTAGGTATATTTTTGTCATAGACTGTGTTTTGAATAATTTAAGATAAGTACGCATTGCAGCGCGGTTTTTTTTACTCAAAATGTTTGCAATTGCATCATACATAATTGGTTCCGACGTTTCCAAGAAAAAATAAAAAAGTGTCAGTATATATAAAGGACCGATGGGCTAGAGTCGTCACGCAGTGGGTGCTAGAAGACGGGCGTCGTCGCTGAGGGAGGCCTAAAAAACACTGGCGTGACGACCTAGAGCCGTTTTTGAGAGATTGGCCAGAGAAAACCGCACGGAGAGAAGAGTGAGAGAAGAGAGAGAAGGCTATGGGAGAGGCTTTTGCCCAGCAGTGGGACAATAGAGGCTAAGTACAAAAATATATATATGTATATAAATATCACTTTTCACGAAATCGTCCATAGAAATCAGCAATATCATACTTTAACCTCATAATTCACTCATCCTAACACATTTTCGTTACAAACTTAGAACTTCTCGTTACAGACTGAATTCTAGCCAGTTGCCGTTGAGTCTGGCTGAAAATAACTGTCTTAATAAACACAGGAATAGCATCAAGTTAGGTGAATGATCGGGGGAAGAATGTTTTATCTTTATTTTGTTGCAGTTTGTTGGGTTTGTTTGTGGAATGAAAATGTGTGTTGTATTTATGGTGGTTTTAGTATTATGGAATGGTAAGTGTAGTTTGAGTTGCATTATTGAAGATATTGCTAGACCTATTACAATAATAAAATTTATTCAAAAATATAAGGTACAACTTTTAAAGTTTTTCTTAAATCTTTGTCAAGTTCACCCATGATTTGTGCCTGAACTAGGTAATTCTGTGTTTTAGGCGATTGGAAGTTATAAATATTGATTGATAAAGAGGGAGAGGAAGACCAAGGAAATTATGGTTAGATTGTGTGAGGAATAATCATCATCTGCCTAGCCTTTTCTCAACTATGTTGGGGTTGGCTTCCAGTCTTATTACATGCAGCTGAATGCCAACATTTTACATGGAGCGACTGCCTATCTGACTTCCACAACCCAGTTAGTACTGGGTAATACAATACCGCATGGTAAGTCTGGTTGTTAGACTTTCGGGCCACTGACTACCTGTAACGACTGTCAAAGATCTACAAATGACAGCCGGGACCAACGGCTTAACGTGCTTTCCGAGGCACGGAGGAAATTCGGCATGTAATGGGAGGTCACCCATCCATAGGCAAGCGCGACTTAACCTAAAGATCGATTCGAGCGGTAGTTATTATTTAGATACGAGGTCCAACTAAGACCAAGGGGACACGATGGATGGATTGTGTGAAGAATGATGTGAAAGTAAAAGGAGTAAATGATAGCGTTACGGTTGACAGGGGAGAATGGAAGAAGCAAACGTGTTGCAACGACCACAACTAACATGGGACAAGGGCAGGAAGATCATGATCTGTAACATAAAGTTTTGGCTATGGTAAACTTATTAGCTACAAACTCAAGTAACTATAAATATAGTTATGTTTGTGAAAATTCTTATCTCTTTCTCTTTCTCCTTCCTTTTCTTTTTTTCTCTTTTTTCTTTCCCCTTTTTTGCTTTTCCTATTTTCTCCTTTTCGTTCTTTTTTTTTGTGTTCTTATTCTTATCTTCTTCTTTTCTTTCTTTTAATTTTTTTAAGATCTATAATATTTCTGTTCTTGTCACACTTCGCTCTTTAATGTATTTATTTTTGTTAACCTAGATAAGGTTCTATGTAGCTTCAATTACGAAATGTATCTATGAACTAGTATTTATATACATATGCAATGGATTTTACACCAATTTATAGCATACTAGCTGTTGCCTGAGACTGTTCACGTGGAATTTTGTATGCGTATAAGTGAAAAAGTAGCCTATGTGCTATTCCAGACTATAATCTATCCCCGTGCCAAATTTCATCCAGATCCGTTAAGCCATTCTGGCGTGAATGAGTAACAAACATCCATCCATCCAAATTTTCGCATTATAACAGTAGTAAGAAGTATGAGATACTTACATGTTTTTTCATAATTTGGCTGCGACTGATAATAATTTCGGTACCCTGAAAAAAGTATTTTATTTATAAACGAATTCTGTGATTTAGCTCGATAAACAGCTATTTATCTTGATAAAACAAATAGTTCACGCGCGTTTAAACTCAAACACATACAGCGTGTGTTCTTTCGCTCGGAGAGTTAAGTATGCGACGAGTATTTGAGCAAGTTTCAAGTTGAGCCCGATGCGATGGTTGAGTTGCTGCAAATACACAGAATGATCACACACAAAGCAAGGTGCAGACGTGTGGAAAACGCTACGTTAAACAAGAGATTCTAACAGGAACATGCGATGAAAACGTAACGTAAATTCGAACGATGTTTGAATCGAAAGTATTTTAGTTAGAATTTTTGTCATAAGCTTAGAAAAATATCATGAATTTATAAATGGTGTAAACGGACCCTTAACGAAGCCGTCAACCAAGCATTCTGTACATCAAATTAAGTAACTGTACCCAAAAAATATTGCTGGGAAACGCCATTTTTTTTTTGGGGTGAAAAATCACGTTGTAGGTTATAAATCAATATAACACACACAAAAGATTGTGCTGATTGATGCGTTAAATAATATTGGTGGTCGTGGAGGTATTTAAAGGAAAGTTTTAACATTAAAAACTTGCATTAAAAAAAAACTTTTTGAAAACGTTGGAACCCACAATATATCCGTTACAAGAAGGTTCCCGGGTATGGTTCAGCTCATGATGATTACAATGACGGGGAGACCTAGAACCTTTCGATTTCGTTAAGGGTATTTTTACACCCATTATAAACATCTTAAAACTAGGTTAATATTATATGTGATATGTGAATTTTCAATTTAAAAATGGTTTCGTTTTCTCAGTGCATTTGTGTAGGCCCTCACGTCTTAGCATTCGATGAGTTCACAGATCAACTGAATTGAATTGGATTCAAACATTTTTAACCCCAGCTTAGTAATTTTCTCACTACTGGGCGACAGAATTTCTGTCAGTTAGAGGTACTGGGCCCTCATTCACCACGCGAGTCTTCAGCGGGTCCAATTTTTGGTTCCAAGACGTGCTGGTTTCCTCGCGATGTTTACCCTAATCGATTTTAGAGCAGTGGTGATGGAATAATTTCCACAGTAAAATCATTACTTGGCGTAAATTGTAGTATTTTTTTTTTTGTTTCTGTCCTGTTTTATATTTATAACTAGCTTTCGCCCGCGACTTCGTCCGCGTGGAATAGTTACTTTGGGCTAACATGACTGCCCGGCTTTGCACATTGTGCGCGCAGTACCCGATAATTATTTTGCTGTGATTTTATTTTAAAACTGCGACAGCTCCTAAGATATTCACTTAAATCGAAAGATGTAAAGGGCAATTTTGTTTTAAATGAAATACTTGTGATGAGTAACGTATTTATTTGGATAAGGATTAATATCATGTTTATAAAAACACCTCCGTAAATAATGCATTATTTTAAAACAAATTTGGTTAGCATAAAAAAGGTTATAGTGAGCTAACCTTAAAAGATAGACATATGCTGTCGCGGACTTTTTTTTAGAACTTTTAAAGAGGAATAATTCTGTAATACATGATTTTTGCGAAACTTTAACCGTTTACGCAGCGCACGCAGCGGAAGCTCTCAATAGGAAAAAAATATCTCCCGATTTTGAAACATTCTTCATTAGTGCTCCGCTCCTATTGGTCGTAGCGTGATGATATACAGCCTATAGCCTTCCTCGATAAATGGGCTATCTAACACTGAAAAAATTGTTCAAATCGGAACAGCAGTTCCTGAGATTAGCGCGTTCAAACAAACAAACAAACAAACAAACAAACTCTTCAGCTTTATAATATTAAAAAGTATAGATTTATAATATTAGTATAGATATTTGATGCGCTTTATGATTATTGTTATTTCTTTTTTTTTGTATGCACGTCATGTCCTGGCGACAGATAAATATTTTATCTTTCTTTCTTAAATTTTGCAGACACTTTTAGCTCTACCTTTTACTTCCACCAGTTCTGTTATAAACGTCCGTTTGTGCCTATTGGCCTTGTTTTGTTCTGTCTCCTGCTGATATGGAGGTAAGTGGAAATTATGTTTTTCCTGCTCCTCCGCCAATCTTTTCTCATTAATTTCGTTGCGGATTCCAAGACAGTTAAATTGTTTCTCTGGGACTTGGTTAATTAATACCACTTGATCCACCAAGACATCAGACCACTTCACAAAATATCAAACGTTTAAACACAAAACTCTGCGATACTTTATTACCTGCCTCTAATGAATGCGGCGTGAAGATATCATGCTTGTACTCTAATTACACGAGTAATTAACCGACTAGTTTGTAGCTTACGCTTAACGAACAACCGAAATATAAAATACCAAGACAACTAAGGGGGATGTACAGTCATAGCATAAATGTATCTAATGCTAATATAATAAAGCTGAAATTGATAGTGAGATTTTTTTTATGGGGTACTTAATATCGTGTCCTTCGATTCCTGTTGTTTATTCGTTACAGGAACTGATGGACGCTACTGAAGGCGCCAAACTCGTGGCTCAGTTCTGGGCCCACACAATTTAGATTGCAATCGACACGCTGAGAAGAGGAATATTCATAAACCTACCGTGGCACAGCTAAGCAGCTTTACATTCAAGGTATGGAATTTTACCTTTTTTTTATAAATTGACGCAGTTTCCATGTAAGGCAAAGGTTTTCCCTGAAGGATATCAAACCTCTTTGTGTGGAGCCGTCCTTGGCAAACCATTTCCGATTTTTTTAGACCATAAGTGACTTTATGCTGACATGACATCCTTTTTACCTAGAGTTGTATACGTTCGGAATTTTACGGACAAGTCCGGAATTAAAGCTTAGTGTCTGTAATGTGGGGGAGAATTCTAAAATAACTGAAATCTCCATAAAATGCATTTTAAAACCAATGTATCTCACTTAATTGTGAGGATGTTTGTTACTCTTTCACGCAAAAACTTCTGAACGGATTTGGACTGTGGTCGTTATCCGAATTCGGGCAACCAAAACAATTAGCTAAACTAGATTGTCCGTACTCGAACTCGTTTATTTAAACTTGGTCGTTCGCCCGAATTCTATGGGCAACCGAATTCGGGCGAACGACCATGTCTAATAGAGCAATTTAGAGACACCATTTTTTTCGCTAAGGTCTGTCATTGTGGTTGCTGCTGCGGTTTGCAGTTATGGTGGTTTTTGAAAAAAATAACTATTTATTTATTTAATACCTTAAAAGACAGTCTTCTCGCAGCCTTAAGAGGGAACAGAGCTGGGATTTTTTCTTTCATAAAATCAAGGTCTACTATAGACACGTCCCTGTCATTTCTTTTTTTTCAGCAACTAATAAGTTAAGAAAATAGGACCCTCCAAAAATAAAAAAATGCTCCATAATACGGTTGAAATTCGAAAAGGTTTTAACATAAAAAAAATTGATAGGAACCTAGACATATTCTTTATTCAAATTTTAATGTCAAAAATAAATTGAATCGGCTCACTTTTACGGCTACGGGGGCAGGTTTGACGAAGTGCGACGGCAATAGTTTCTTCAAATACTTATTTTTCAAATTCCTCGCAGGCTCTACTCCCTCTTAAGTCCTCAGACTAGTACTCCCCAATCCCCATACAAAATGATAAATAACAAATTAATTACTTCAAACTACATTAGAAGAGAAGTCATTAGAATTAAATCAACTCTTAAGTGTTTGCCGTGACTTAATGTACTTGCTTAAGTTATTATCACGCTCGTTTTATTTGTGGGAGATACAGAGTAGTTGAGAGTTAATTATGTGGTTTTTAAATGATTTGCTTTGTGCCTTAGAATTGCTTAGACACGTTTCAAATATTTCATGGTACTTGTTTGTGATCTTTTTGTGAAGATTTCGTCTTGTAAGATAATTAGTCAAACCACTTATTAGTCATTGCTGACTGCCTCGTTGTTCTAGTGGTCGTAAGCGCGACTGCTGAGCATCAGGTCCTGGGTTCGATTACCAGGTCAGGCAAAGTGTTATTGGGTTTATCCACCAGGAATTTTTCAATAGCTGGCACGGAGTATGGATTTGCGCTGGGTTGAGGGCCCCCTATTACATGGGACTTAAACATAACCGGCGAAATGTGACATTTCTCTCACACCCCTGCCTAACCCCTCGGGGATTACAGGCGTGATGTTATGTTATGTATATACTTGTATAATCTTCATACAAAAATGCAAAACTATACTATTTAAGTACGTTTATCTTGTCCCAAAATCAGCTTACAAATACTACCAAAACACCCATTCCACAGACGACAAATTCCATCACTGTTAACAACATCCAAATCGGTGCAGTAATTCCCGAGATCGACAAACACAAACGAACATAATACCTTTGTATTAGATTAACGGGATGAAACGTTCAATAAAAGTTTATAGACATTCGATAGCCATAGAGATCGTTGGATAGCGATAGCAAGATAGACGTCAATATAAATTGTTTAGATACGTCAGTGTTGATAAAACGTGAAGAGTTCCGTAGGTTTTTTGGGTACGTTCAAAATCATTTTTTAAATAAGGTTACATTATATCCATCATCATTTGCTTGCCCTTATGCCAATTTATTTGGGGTCGGCGCAGCATGTCTTCTTTTTCCATGCTTCTCTATTACTCGTAATCTCAGCAGTCACCTCCTTTCTAGCCATATCATCCTTCACACAGTCCATCCATCGTTTCTTTGGTCTTCCTCTGGTGGCGGCATTATACTGGATGTAAAAATTCTCTTGGAGAAGATGAAACGTATTTGTTTTCCACGGCATTGCGATCATTTTTTTTTTGTTTTAGACCATACCATACCTTCTAGTTACGGAGATATTGGGGTTCAAAGTTTCAACTCTTTCACAAGTTTTTTTTTTAAATACTTACAATTTTATTGTTATAACATTGCTTTAAATACCTCCTCGACCCCCGTACTATTCAAGCTATCCATCAGCACAATGTTTTGAGTGCGCTATGTTGAGGCCTACTGTAAAACGTGTTATTTCAAAAAGTCGTTTCCCAGTTTTTTTTTGCAAAGTTACCTAGTTTGATGTACAAAATTCTTAGTAGACGGCTTCATGAAGGATCCGTTTACACCCTGTATGTACTTAAAGACAGTTCGCTGTGTCTGCTTCTTTAATCGGATTTCATTCAGGCTTTCACAAATTGTCAATTGGTTCATAGTCAAAGTACTCCAAATGCACTGAAAACCTATCTGGACATAAGACAAAACTTTGGTTCTGACTGCCCATTCCTCTCATAGAGAGGAAGCCTGTATCCGTGTGTGCTCTGTGTGTCTGTGTCTACTCTAGCTCCTTTAAAAAAACAACTAAAAAGTTTTCTATTGAATAAGTGTATGTATGCTGTTGAAGATCTATAACGAAATTTCTATATATATATGTTGTATTTTGTTGTTGTTTTTATGCATTGTTGTAATATTTGAGTGTGTTTTTGTTTTCATCCTTATGTAATTATAATTTTGTATGTAAATTCAGATACAATTTAATGTTCATGAATAAATGACTATGGGAACATTGAAGGCTGAATATGCTTATGTTGAGCATCAAATGAGAGCGGTTATCGATGCAGGCTATGGTGTCACACAGCGAGTTGTAGCGTAATCTATTATAAATAACGTCAGAAGGCTAGGCCGCTCTACTAATAACTTAGAGACAGTTAATTTGTTTGATAAATAACAGTAGAATCGGCCCGGGAGCTATTCCATTTAATTTTATTTAGTTTACGATATTCGACTTGTAATTAAGAAAGGTTTAATAATTATTGTCTATAAATTAATACATCTATAACTCTTTAAATAATTGTTTTAAGTAGGTGGAAACCGTTATGTTGAAGAATGGATATCAGACGACCCCCCCAGCACGAGCGCGCAGTATAACGGAAAAACGTCGATTTTGAATCGAAAATACAATTTTAATATACAGGGTTATTTGTAAAACACCAGTAACCTCTTAAGAGGTCATTGTACTCATCATTATGAACAACTTTTACTATGGGACCAAACCTGAAATCGCGAAAAAAAAATCAGCTATTCCCTACATTTATGATCGATTAACTCGTCAAAATGTAGGGAACAGCTGATTTTTTTTTCTTTAATTTAATTGTGTTCTAAATGTTTATTATAAAAAATATTGATTGTATCCTAAATGTTTATTTATAAAAAATATTGATTGTATCCTAAATATTGAAATTTTTGTTAATTTAAATGTTATATCGATTTTAAATTCTTACATTGTTAAATTGTGTATACCCTACTGGGTAGTTTTAGGAGTTACTACTATTTTTTCATATAATCAAGGTTAACTGTGGACAAGTCCCTGACATTTTTTTTTTCAAAAATGACAAAAAATGCCCCATTTTTACGCCCGTGACTAGAGGACCAGATAAATCCGAAAAGTTTTTAACTAAAATATTGATAGGAACCTAGACATACTCTTTCATAAAAATGATATGTCAAAAATAATTGAATCGGCTCAGTTTTCGAGAAGAAAAAAGAGGAATACGAAACGTTGATCTCGTCAAATTTTTTATGATATAATAAAATGGGTCTGAACTGCAGCTGTCCCTAGTGCACTCTACGGGGGAAGGCCTGACGCCGCGCGACGTCAACAATTTCTTCAAATACCTATTTTTCAAAAACCTGGCAGGCCCTGTTCCCTCTTAAGCATTGTTATAATGGCTATACCTCGCTCTTGACTGACTGCAGCCCTGTTAAATAATTCATTACACATAAAAAACATTATTCTCCTCTTTTTTGGCTTACCACAATCCAGCAAAAAAACAGTATACATGCATTTTTAAATAAATCAAAATTAATTAACTACAAAATAATTTAACGATTTATGCACAAAATTTTAATTAAACTAACATAAATATGAATTAACAAAAGGTTCGTACATCCTGCTTCACATCTTTTTTGTCACATTAACAATTTTTTTTGCCTTTTGGTACGCTTGTAAAAAGTGCAACCCAAAAACATAATATTTTGTGAAACAGAATGCATGAATAATTTCTATAGGGGTGAAACAACTCCATGGTAAGAGCTTTGTTTTATCTTTTGTTTTAACTTCCTAGGCGTGAAGCAGGATAAATTATATTAATGCGGTAGCTCACATCGGCTTAGTCGCAAAACGTCTCTTTCTCAAAATGTCTACTGGTCGTAAAATGTCTCTTTCTCTTATTGTCGCTTACGCACATCGCTTTCACAGAATGACTCTTTCTCAAAAGGTCGCTTTCTCACAATGCCTCTTTCGCAGAATGTCCATACATCTTCACAAACTTTCGCATTTATAAATAGTAGTAAGATTGCCTTTCAGATCAACAATTTTTGTACTCACGCAACTACTACAGTGGAAAGGGAATCCAGGCCTTTTTATTCGGATGGGAAATAATCAAGTGACTCCTCCCGCTCTTGGCGGAGCAGAATCCCGAGAGTGTCAGACTTTTACTGACTAAAAACCATCCATGTTCCTTCTTTTGCCCTTTATGTTCCAGGGCCGCGGTATCTCCTTCGAACAGTCCCGCAACTCTGGCAGGCATCGGCCCTTGCGGGCCCCTCCTGTTTGCTGACATCTCTTTGAGGCGCGCGTGGAACACGAACGCGCCGTCGACACGGCCTGTCGTCATAAGACGGACGGACGGCGAGCTAGCCCATTACTCACCGTCCACAAGCCCGTGATTTATAACTTTAGCTTCTATCTGCATTGCCTATAGTTTTATCTGTCAACACCTACCATCAAGAGACTGTGGTCTCTTGATGGTAGCCAATTTAAAAACTCAAACAAAATTCTAATAACCCATTAACAATTACGGAACCCTAAAAAAAGGGTCAGAAAGGGTGTTACGTTCTCAAAACGATGGGAAAAAACACTGAGAACCTCCTTTGTTGATCGGATGAATAAAACAATAGGATCGCGAGAAACGCCGCGGTAAGGAAGTAGATTACCGCTAGATATTGTACCAAGGTCACTTGGAAGCACATGATCCAGTTCTCATTATAATATAAATACCTGGTTTATGGGTTCCGATGGTTATGGAGAGCAGCGGTAGCCCAGAGAGCAGAGGTGGCCCTGTGGTGGTGGCCTCGACTTACGAACAGTAAGTCCAGTAGACTATTAAAAATGGGAAAGTTTGTGAGGATGGATGTTTGTAACTCTTTCACGCAAAAACTACTGAACGGATTTGGATGAAATTTGGCACAAAGATAGTTTGTAACCTAGATTAACACTTATGATACTTTTTACCCCGGTAGTACGATCCCGTGGGACATTAATCGAACTCCACGCAGGCGCAGCCTAGGGCATAAGCTAGTACATTAATAAATTAAGAAGTAAAAGTTACATTGATTATTTGAACGACGATTTTTTTTAAACTTACACAGAAAGCGAGTCATAAACCTCGGAACCAGCACGAAATCCGTGTAGAAACAAACATTTGTACGGCCTACAGATATTTGTCCTGTCTGAATGTTTGCCTACGTGATTTGTATGCGGAATGGTCCCCATGCATGGGGTAGTTGTTTTAGTGTCCTTCCCATTCGCATAGTGTGGACGTGGCTTACAATTGACACGGTGACATTTGTATGACAAAAAATCAAAAGTCATTTATTCAAATTAGGCTGATAATCAGCACTTTTTGAACGTCAAAGTTTACAAGATACAGTCCCTAAAATCAGCCACCCTTCGACGCTTCCTAGTGTTTTAGCTTTGAAGGAGAAGTGACGGAACAAAATCCACAGCAATGCATGTTTGTTAGGTTAGAAGAATAAATATCCCTGGACATTTCACACAGCGCCATCTAGTCCCAAGCTAAGCAACCTAATGCTTGTGTTATGGTAGCTAGATGGCTGATAAACTACATATATACATTTTTTTTTTAAATACATACATATTATAGATAGAAAAACACCCAGACCCGGAACAACTACTTGTAGGTCATACAAATATTTGTTTCGTACGGGAATCGAACCCGCGACATGCAGCGCAGCAGTCAATCGCTTGACCACTGCGCCAACCGTGCCGCCTTAACTTAGCCCAGAAGAACCAAAATCTATACAATAATAAGAAAGTCAAGGAAAATGAAATGTAAGACAAACGCAGTAGTGTAGTTTTTCCACTGCAGGTGGCCTATCATAACGTCTTAAAGCAGGAGTAATTCCAGTGTGGGAAAGAGATGGCGCTACACGACCTGTATAGCTCTGTCTCTTTCCCACACTGGAATTATTCCTGCTTTAAGACGTCATAGTAGCCCCTTGGGCAAAAAATTGACACCTACCTACTGAAAATAAATAAGCATGCAGCGAAGAGATTACAACTTATTAATATACGCATAAGTCGTACTTCAAACTTCAGCCGTGCTTGCATAGGTCGATTTTCCTCCGAGCCTCGGAAGGTACGTTGAGCCGTTGGTACCGGCTGTCATCTGTAGATCTTTGACAGTCGTTACAGGTAGTCAGTGGCCTGAAAGTCTGACAAACAATCTTACCAAGGTGTATCGTATTGCTCAGTACTAAGTGTGTTGTGGAGTTCAGATAGGCAGTCACTCAATGTAAAATGCTGGTATCCAGCTCCATCTGGTTAGACTGGAATCCGAGCGCAACATAGTTGGAAAAGGTTAGGCAGATGACGTGGTATTCTTGCATTCAAAAAATGAATCGTCTCCTTTTTTAAATCCATTTCTCCAAATACAAAAACCGGCTAGATGCATAATCTACTTCATGAAAATAGAGCTGTGGCGAGTTTACACATACTTTATTTCGTGGTGAATTTACTTTGTGGCGAATGTACAATAACCCGGTTTTTGAACCCTACACAAATATAAAACAAAAACACATATACCTATAAACAATAGATACACAATAAAAATGCATTTGCAGTTTTCTACAATGTCAACATGAGGTCGATTTAATTACCCCTTCATTCAAGCTTAGGTGCCGTTACAGCTGGGTATATAATACAAATCACACTTATAATACATAATGGGTGTAAAAGCAGTGCAATTAGTGTCAAAGCACTACTTAGCGAGCATGTTTGGCATGCATTCAGAGGGTTAAAAATCGATAACATCGGCCTATGTGTTGACGGGTTGCCAATCTGTAGGTTAGTTTGTTTTACTGATTTATTGTTACATTTTAACATAACATTAATTTGTTCTCAGGCAACTTTGATCCATAGTCAAATGCCTTACAGACTAATAATAGAAATACATATTATAAAATACAACAAAAAAAAAAATACCTTAAAACCTTAAATACTTTTTTAAATACTTATAAGGTAACGCCGGGAGTGGACGCCCTAGAAGGACATACCCTGACCTTATTGGTGAGGTTCTTCAGAAGGGTCAGGTACAAAACTATAATAGTAATAAAAATATGTACAAGTACCAAAAGGGTTACAGGGCGTACAAAAATTCGTCCACAAAAAAAATAACATGTATGTATTATTTTTCTGATTGGATCATTGGAGACCACGAGTAACAAACATTTTCTTGATGTTTTCAAAGTTAAATTAAAAGTCAAGAAGTTTCAATAAAGTTATGATAACATGTTTATAAAAGTTCTCCGAAAAATTATTGACAAAGTCTATGAAGATAAAAATATTTGTTAAGTTATTTTTGGGAATTTGCTGTTATGGTCGTAAAACCAATCATTTGTTTTATATAATTGATGATAAGCAAAAAATGTTTGCCTTGGATTTCTACATTGAAAAATACATATATCTAAACACATGTCTTCATGATTCACAAACATATTATGTTAAAACCGTGCCAGACGACTCCACAACACCGAAAAGGTTTATCAATTATGTATTATCAAAGGTACAGCCACACTATGCTGCATCCATTGTAATGGACCCAACAGTGTGGTGTCAGCTAGGCGCCAACGCGGACGTCCCATGTCGTTTTGACGTTTTGCGCCGAACGGCTTCGCGCCGTTTTCGATATACAACCTTTTTACTCTCAATAAAGATTAAATTGCTGACGAGTGCTGACTTTTTTGAGTGAAAAAGTTTAAATTAAATATGGAACAAGTCCGGAGAACAATGTAGAATTGTTTTCATTTTTTAATTAAATACTTTTTGACAGTTCTGAAATCGTGTGACGTTTCGTGTTTTTTTTAATGTTTTGAATGAAAACTTTTTTCTGGAATTGTGTATTTTTGTTTTTTTGTGTACCGGAATTTTGTGTACTTTGTTGACAGTGTGGTTTGACTTGTGAGTGACTTTGTGACTGTTTTGTGTTTTGGATTTTGAACAAGAGCAGCCAGAATTCATTCTCGGATGAAAGGTAAGATTTAATTTCTTTTCTTGTAATAATTATTGAGTAAGTTACTCATCTTATGTTATCCAATTTATAATGTTAATTTTAGTAAAAAATATATTTTATATTTAATTATTTTAAATCATTCAACAGTTGAGCATTTTTAAATAGTCATCTAACGAGCACCATGACTTAATGTTTTTAATAAAAGCTGGGTAACAAACCCAACATTTATGAAAACAATAAACATCGCATAATAATGCCGCTTTAACATAAAAAATGCTTAAAATACCAATCTAATCTTATCCAAAAACGCCTTTCAACCTAAAATCTTAGAAAAGACATTCAAAATCTTTATCAATGGACTCCAAAATTGGATTACAGCGTATCTGTCCTCAGCCTAAAACAGACCGCAGTACACTTTCAATAAAAAAGACATTATAGAGTAGTCGGTGTCCAAAAAACACAAGACATCCCAAGAATCGAGATGAGTCTTCATACAACACAATATCACACGTCAAAAACAAAAAACAACTGCGACTTTCGACCTTAGTTCGTCATGCTAAGACTTATAAATCATTTTAGGGATGGCAAAGATAAGTTGGTTTAATTTTTTTTAATAAACAGGTTTGATACTTACTCGTTAGGGATCGTAATTAGGGCAGGTGTTCAATGGCGGTGGATTTTTTGTTGTTTAGTTTGATTTTTACTTATTTTTGTGGCAAGATCTGGTTGGGATGCTGTTTCGAGAAAGAGTTTTATTTAGGATTTTTGGCTACCTGTGATTGTGGATGAAATTAATAATAGTTCAGGTTGTTATTTTATCGTGTTTTTGCTTGAAACTAGAAGCCGAACCAACATGATGAGTTAATTTATAGCCTTTGATTATGTCAGTTCTTTACACTGAAAATGTACCTAAATGGTTATAAAAATCATAGAAAACTAGCTTCATTAATAAGAACTCATTAAGACAAAATTAAGAAAACAGTAATTGACAATCTGGGGGTCTAAAATGGCCTCATAGGATAATAATATGAATTACGTTTAAATTCTTAAAATGGTCACAAGGTGACAATTCATAATAGTAGGGACGTCTTTGAACATTTTAAGAATTTAGGCCATTTTAGAGTCCCTGAATGACGAGACTTTTTAAGAGATTTCGTTCGGTTTATATTTAGTTAATTTTTATACAAGGTGGAAAAGACACCGACGGACAAACGGTTACCACGTATACAGTACATCATTCGGAACCCCCCCACGTAGAAATTTTTATCGGTAGAAGCAGTGGTAGTCTGGTGGTGTCACCGTCGGACTGCCAAGTCATAAGGCTCAAGTTCGAAACACCTGATTTTTCTGATTCATACGCGTATTGTATAATTATCACTTGCTTCGGGGAAGGAAAATTTCGTGAGGAAACCAGCATGCCTGAGAATTATTTCTCGACACGTAAACTAATTCAGAGGCTCATTGGAGACATAAAAACTCTGACACCAGGTTAGGCACTAACCACGCGATAAAGAAGATCGGTTTTTTGAAATCATTTATTCCGTATTTATTTATTTATTCAGAAATACATTCTAAGCTAACAGTTTTGTTTACCAAAGCGCTTAAAACAATAATAATCATATTACAATGTCAAATAGCATCTTATAATTATAATAATTCAAAAAGCAAAACAAAAATTATATGTCAAAGTGGTGTCATAAATAATATATCACAAATAAAATATACAAGTTCTGTTATGTTATAAATAAATTTGTCAAGTATATACATGTGATGTCATGTCCGGTTAGATTGGAAGCCGACTGAAAAGGTTGGGCACATGATCATGAAGTCAAAATTAATATGATAGAATAGTGTTACATAAACATGTCAGTGGAATTTAGTATTGAACTTTTGTGGGAAACCGCTGTTTTCATCTTTAATTACCGATGAAAAATTTATATGACTGGTTCGGGAACACATGGTCACCGTTTATGATTCGATGTTCTTCCCACCCTGCATAACCTAGGCCTATACACAGTATCATAGCAGAATCCATAAAGCTTCTTTTACCATTATTTAACAGCAAGGCTTTACGCTGTGCTCAGAATAATATGCCTCATATCAACTTGTTTGTTATTCCGCACGAGTCCTGAAACTTGCCTAGGAAAAATGTTACTACCTGGTCTAGCCTTTTCGTAGACAGGCGATAGGCAACCTGTTACACAACAGAGGGCATAGATAAATGTCACATTCTATCTATACTAACCTTATCAAGAGGTATTTGTTTGTATGTAGGGGGTAATCTTCGGAACTGCTAATCCGATTTGGAAAATCTTTCACTAACGGGGAGCTACATTATCGCCGAGTGTCTTAGGCTACATTTAAAACGTCCCCGTGGGTTAATTTCCGTACATAACGGGAGCGAAGCCGCCGAGCAAAAGCTAGTCCTACCTGCTTAATATTATAAATGCGAAACTTTGTGAGGATGGATGTATGGATGTTTGTTACTCTTTCAGGCTAAAACTACTGAACGGATTTGAATGATATATGGCACAGTGATAGTTTATAACCTGGATTAATACATAGGATACTTTTTATCCTGGAAGAACGATCCCGTGGGAAATTCCAGAACTACACGCGGGCGAAGCCGCGAGCATAAGCTATAGTTAACATTACATTCATTTATTCTCAGGCAACTTTGGCCCATAGATACATTATAATTCCTCTCTTGCCCTGGCCTTATCCCAATTCATTTGGGTCGGCGCAACATGTCTTCTTCTTCCATACTGCAGTATTAGTCCTCATCTCAGCAGTCAGCCGTTTTCTATCCTGTGAAACAAGAGCCTTTCATACAGTTCATCCATCGTTTCTGTGATCTTCTTATTAGCACACTCATCATCTTCCTGCCCTTGTCCCGTGTTACTTGGGGTCGGTGCAACACGTTTTTTTCTTCCATTCTCCTCTGTCAACCGTCATGCTATCATTTACTTCTTTTTCTTTCATATCATTCCTCACACAATCCATCCATCGTTTCCTTGGTCTTCCTCTACCTCTCCACCCGTCTTATTTTCACATTAAAGGTGATAAAAATGTATTATCAATGTAGAGGTTATGTAAATTTTGCAGTCTTGGTATTTTTATTTCATATAGATAACCGTAGTCAAAATATTTACACAACAAACTTCTAGCCCATGTACAATGTTAAATGTATGTATGTTTTCAGAAGGTAAAGCCTTAAAGCCAGGTACACACAATGCATCACGCTGCGCAATGCAGCATGCAAAACTATCTTCATACATTTCTATTTCATTCGCGAGAATTGTCTGTGTATTTTTGCGTTTTACTATGTCTGTCTGTACTGACACACGGCGATATATCAAGCTGTATACATTTCCAGTATAACATGGCCTTGCTTTATATAGATTCCCCGTATAATGAGATATACGTTTAAACTGGTTTAGCATAGCTTGATTGGACTTCGTTTGTTGCCTTAAAACACACTTGAGGCAAAATTATAAGAGTTTATATTAGAACTACTTACTTTTAAGACTAACAAATGAGTTGTTTTCGTGTTGTACAGAAAACATGGATTAAATCAATATTAAAATATAAATTAATTATCAGGAGAGGAGTTTTTAGCTCATTACTGTTACTCATCCCATGGCTGGGCAAAGGTCCCATGACTTCCTTTTCTTCGATAAAGATATTTATGTGGACAAGGACCAGAGCAGTCAACCCGCGATCATGACGCTTGCAACAGCGTCGAAATATCGGGAGCTCATAATCCTGAACAATCACGGAAGATATCCCGTAGATGACAGTATAAGTATAGTTTGAGAACAGTGTTTGAAAGACCAGTTGTCCACATTAGCCCTCCACGTTGTCCAACCAACTTCTACGAAGACCGCTTCGCCTTCTGGCTGTGTCAGGACAGCACATACGTATGGGTATTCGACAGACGTGGCCAGTCATGTCCCACTTCAGATTAGCGACTTTTTAAGGTAAACAATGTCAGTAATCTGTGTTCTGAAGTTGTCAAATGAAAAATAGTTATTTATTTATGTTATCGATAACGCCTAACTGTTCATTAAAAAAACTGTTCATCAAATTCACGGTTTTGTATAACCAGACACCTTACGTACAAGCCCTAAGAATGCCAGTGTATGTTCCTTATAATTATTTCATCAGTGATGCATCATTCATCATCCACGACATCCATCAAAGCCCGCCATCATCCCATTTACTTCTCATTTGTTTCAGTTAACTTTACAACTCGTTCTTAAGATAAGCAATATCTTCGAATCTGTATTAATTTGTTCCTCATTTGTAAGTTGTAGATAAAGTCTTCATTTTATGCGTAGGATTCTATTTAGAAACGGATCACTTTGACTTGTGGAATTAATTTGCATTCTTTAGTAACCGTTGAAAGCTGTTATCAGATTAGATGTATACATGGTGTAACAGAATAAACGCAAGATCTCTCTTGTGGTGACTCACACCATGAAACTGAAACACTTTTGTGATATGAATTTCGAAAATTCATATATTTTTAACTTAGCCATATAAAATTTATTACCTAAAATTTCAATCCCTATAAAAAGTTCATATTTTTTGCGAATTTGAAGAACTCGTAGAACAATGGTTGTTCAGTTTCTTGATCCGAGACACGACGCGAGACTTCTTGCTTTTGTTATGTTACACCTTGTATACACCTTGTTTGAAGTAGAAGTTAACCAGCTTGGATTCATTAATTTACTGGTCATGGTTCTCATCACCATTCTCTTGCCGGTATTCCAATTTAATTGGGATAGGCGCAGCATGTCTTCTGCTTCAGCATAATCTACTCATAATAAACTTTCATGATAATCATATTGCTGGCCTATTATTGTCCCACTACTGGGCAAAAACCTTTTCTCATACAGAGAAGGCATGAGCATAATCAAGATAAACTTAAAAAGTACATGTGAATTGTAAAGCTCACATAGGTACTTCACCGGATTCGTACCTACAATATCCGCCATGAGAGGGTAGGTCTAACCACTGGGACACCACATCATGATAGATTATTAAACAATATTGATCGAAAGAATGTCGAAAAAAAAAATCTATTCGGATAGACTTCAATGCAGTACCTACGCAGTGGCTTTAGAATTTATTCTCGTCGTGTTAGTTAGACTTTTCTTCGATGTATTTATTTTATATAGTGTCGGTTTTTCCAGAATGAAAAACTTGTCATTTGTGTAGGTGTAGAATATGTAGCTCGGGTTTCAAGGATAGAGAGAAGATATTCTATATTTTACTAACTGTTTCCCGCGACTTCCTCCGCGTGAAATTGTTATAAAAAAATATAACTTCCCTTTTTGAATCGGATTTTGTTACCAATTTCAAGGGTTTTAATTTTATTTCACGGAACCCTAATTATTTTTCTAAAATAAAAGTAGCCTATATTAAACCTTATAACAACAGCTGTATGCCAGTAAAAATCCGTCAAAATCGGTCCAGGGTCTAGCCATTTCGGAGATTAGCCGGAACAAATAGACATACAAAAATTGAAAAAAATGTGTTTTTGTTATAAGTGACGTATATAATAATATTTTCATAGGCATTCAGTAAAAAGCTATACCTATTTGAATCGAAATTGAATAGATAGTAGGTAGTTGTAGCTATCCTAACTTCCTAACTAATATTATAAATGCAAAAGTAAGTTTCTTACCTTTTCACGCCTAAACCACTGAACCGATCATCTTGAAATTTTGCTTATACATTGTCAGGTGTACAGAAAAGAACATAGAGTAACTTTCATCCCGAAAAAAAAAAATATTCCCGAGGAAAACAAAAATCACGTTCTTATCGTAGATGGCGCCACTTGTCTTTCGAATTATGATTGAATTATATTTTTACAAGCAGAGTACAACCCGAATTGATTGTCTAATTCTAAATTAACTAGCTAAGTTACTAAGCTACTAACTCAAGGGCAAAAGCTAGTAATTTATAAGAGGTTATTTTTTCAATACGACATCGATTTGAAGATATGATAAACAAAGAGTCAATTATTTTAAAGTCGCCATAATGGTTGAAGATAAAGTATTTCTTAAAGTTCCTCACAAGAAAAAAATGTTAGAAAAATTCTGACAGACTGATAAAACAAAAGATAAAAATAACAAAAGATAGACTTTATTCTATTTAGATATTGTCATCCGAAAACTAGATCTCTATTATCGTCTAGTTCCATTCCAATAAAATAGATTTCTGAAAGGGTACTAACCCTTTTCAAACTATTCATGAATATTATAAATACATCAATGTTAACTTACGTAGGTGTTGACATCAACCACAACAATGCCCATTTTCACAATCACTAAGCTACACCTAGTCTAACAACACTGTAGGAATTACAACTCTCAATGCTGAGCTGAGGGCTGAAAACCCAACAGCGTTTAGGCATTAGTGTAGGTGTCGCCTAATGTTAGTGTAAACGGCCTTATTACCTGTTAGGCCTACTTCGCCATAACAAAGCTAAGGTTAACAACATCACCGACAAACTACAAAATAAACAATATAACATACTACGCATTTTATACACACAATAGATTTCTTACTGACCTTTAACATATTAAAACCATTTTCCAAAAAAGCAGACATTTCTTGCCTCAATAAAGCCCCACAATACCCTTGACTACAATTTTAACTTGAGCTTTAGAAAAAACAGAATAAGAACAAAAATAACCTTATTCTTCAAACTATGACAGGTCAACTTTTAATGGACGTTAGTATTTCTATTATCATTTCAACTACTAGAAGAAACAACTTTGCCATTGCGTAGGTGTACTTTATTGAAGTTGTTTTATACACCACACAGGAAATTAAACCTTCTTCAATCAAGATAAAGTTTGAAATACTTAAGCTGGGAGTCTCCAGGTACGAAGTATTAAGAAACTAAGTATATAAATTATTATGTTATTGGATGGGTAACGGTCAAATTCGATCATTGCTTTTAATAAGGATGGTTTCGAAGTAATAAGATGGAGAAATAACGTCAATTTCTTGTTATTGGAATATAAATAATTGTAGTTTTGTTGAAATAATGTTATTGAGGTAAAAGTATGATTATTTCTAGAAAACGAGAATCGTAAACTTGCGTGTTTTATGCACAAAGATTTTGCTTCTAAGGGCAAATTCACCAAGGTAACTGAACGTGATCAGCACAAAACGGCATTCATGAGCTGTCAGTGTCATAATTGCTATGGAATATTGAGACTGACAGTTCTTGAACGCAGTTTAGATGAGCTGAAGGCGTTCAGGTTCAATAAGAAATTGGGCACTTGCCTTTCCATTTTTGCTTGTTGTTAAGTCGTCTGTAACTAGAATCAATTATATATACCGTATTTTTAAACTAAATTAAGAGTATTGGTAAAACCAACCATTGCTAAATTCTTTACAATGCGCAGTGACCTTTTTATAAATGTTTGTGAAACGCAAGATACCCCTCTTACCTTTTTGCAATTACATTTGCGATTGCTTCTCATTCTTTCGAATAATAGAACTTTGTCGTCTGCATATGTAGTTAATAAACATGAATAATGAATTGTTTTTAATTTGAATTCACTAAGTACTAAAGATATTCTCATAATTAAGACATATAATATGTTATAATATGTAATTATGAATGGGAAACTTGAAAAATAATAATGAATTTACAGATACGGATGTAGGTAACTCTATTACACCCATCATAATCATCTTGCCCTTGTCCCATGTTACTTTTAGTCGGCGCAACACGTTTTTAGGGTTCCGTACCTAAAGGGTAAAACGGGACCCTATTACTAAGACTTCGCTGACTGTCTGTCTGTCTGTCTGTCTGTCTCCAGGCTGTATCTCATAAACCGTGATAGCTAGAAAGCTGAAATTTTCACAAATGATGTATTACTATTGCCGCTATAACAACAAATACTAAAAATTAAAATAAAAAAAATATTAAGGGGGGCTCCCATACAACAGATAAGTATGATTTTTTTTGCCGTTTTTATAGATAATGGTACGGAACCCTTCGTGCGCGAGTCCGACTCGCACTTGGCCGGTTTTTTTCTTTCCATTCTCCCCGTATCTAATAAACCAAGTCAAAGTGATTACATGAGTAAAAGATTTTTATTCTGTAGTTTAGTAAATTTCTTGAAGTTAGTAGGTACCACGTTAGAACTGTCAAAAGTTAGGCTTCTTCCTTTTCTTTCGTTCACGTTTCTATCTCGATTAAATTCTTGCCTATTGCATGAAAAAGGTTGCTTAAGTAGTTACTTTAAACTCAATTAATTACTTTAACTTGATTAAAGGTACAAGTGTTAAAATGATAGTTGTTTCTTTCGCCTTGGAATGTGCAATTGTAAATTATCCTCTATATCGGATGTGGTAGGCCGCAAATAATACCATATATCACCAAACTCAACAAGGCGACGAATTCTGGCGAAGTGTCAAAGTGATTATCATTAGTCATATCATCCTTTGATCTCTTCATAATAATATGCAACATGACACCAACAACATGGTCGTGATCATACCAGGAATAACATAAAGGCTCATTTACATGGAGAGGATCTCGCCCGTTACAAAGCGAGAATATATGGCGAGTCTTGTAATCGATAATCGCACTCTTGTCTTTTCAATCACGCGAAACAAAAACCTTGCATACATTTTTGACACAATTAAGAGACTCGTCTGGTGAATTCTTTTGTGATTCATTAAGTGTGATTCAAAACTAGAAATGTGATTTCTTGTTCAGATGGATGCAATTATGAAGAGATTATCGGCTTTAAGCTCGATACGAACAGAGCGGCTGTGGACACCGTACTCAAACTGATACTTCAGTACATCTGCATGAGGCCGGGTGTCGAGAAGCGCAATTTGTATGTACCGGTTTCACAGAATCTTTAAGGCATGCGAGCATCGTACATACTGTTTACACGAGTCATGTTTTTACCTCCTGTAGATCGCCTTTTGAGACGAAAAACTTTGTCCGTGTAAATGAGCCTTAAAAATCATACGTGGAATATAATATGAAACAAATCAGTCAGTTGTAAAACCCTTTGTGAATGCATATGACAATTAAAACGCAGACGGACCAATTAACTGCTGAGTCAAGCTTTTCCGTTCAATCAACATTTTTGGGTGTACGTCATGCAAATGTTTTAATGAAATCGTTTATATTGTTATAGTCAGTGTGGTGACTGATGAATTTGTCGCTTTTTGTTTTATCTTCAAATTATATCATGAACCTTATTCCGTCTGCATTAAGAACAATATTAAAGCTACTGGCGATCAGGGTTCAACCTCCTAACAATACACGTTGTATCCAGGATTACCCCCTATAAGCCTTTGATCCAACTGCCCAAAGAAAAGCCCCTTCAGGTGTTGGTCTAGAGGTCCAGACTCTTGGTTATTAAGCCATTGGCTTTAACGACTATAGCGTAACCCACATATCGATAGCATCGCAAGCTAAGTCACATTTCCTTAAAACGTTGGCTATGGTAAGATTTTGGTAGTTGAGGACTGTACTTTAAATGGATTTTTTTTATTGGTAAGCTGTATGCCCGGAATTTGACGGCACGGTTGGCGCCGTGGTCAAGCGATTGACTGCTGCGCTGCATGTCGCGGGTTCGATTCCCGTACGGAACAAATATTTGTATGACCTACAAGTAGTTGTTCCGGGTCTGGGTGTTTTTCTATCTATAATATGTATGTATTTACAAAAAAAAATGTATATATGTAGTTTATCAGCCATCTAGCTACCATAACACAAGCATTAGGTTGCTTAGCTTGGGACTAGATGGTGCTGTGTGAAATGTCCAGGGATATTATTATATTATTATAATTACCCACCCATTTTTTTCTTCCAAGAAGTTGTCCAAATTCTGGAAAAAGTAGAAGTTTATCGGCGCGAGGTCTAGTGAATATGGTGGACGACGGAGAACTACCAACCTAGCTTTTGTAACTTGGAGACTGTCTGTTGTGCAGTATGAGGGCGAGCGTTGTTGTGCAGGAGCAGCAGAGATGACCGATTATCCAAAGATTTGCGAGCTTCTCCATCATTGTGTCCATTTCTTTACAGTACACATCCGCAGTAACGCTCGTGCCCGTGCCAGTTTATAAGAAACTGTGATGAATTACACACCACACAATAATTATGTTAAGATTTTTATTTATTTATTTATAACAGCTTATACTATCATTACAGGGTTTACCCTAATGCAACAGTTAAGAACTTAGACTAATAACCTAATCTATATAAGTACTTACAATAAAATACTAAATTAGAAAAATTAAACCTAACAACATATTTAAATTGCAGCATTATAATATAACACAAAACATAGCATAAAATAATTACTTACATAAACATGGAACTAACATAAAAAAAGGAAATAACATAAGAATAATTAAGTTTTATTTTGCTTGTAGCATAATATAAATAGTAATACCCTAAACCCTAGATAAACCAGCTGCATCAAAGATTATCTTTTCGCCTCGCCAACAATCAGGCAAAACAAAACTGCAGTCTGCAAGCACAAACCCATACGATCTGGATGTGTTTCAGTCCTAGAACTGAAACACATCCAGATCATAGCTGCAATATACAGTCCCATTTGCCCCAAAAGGCTGGATGGCGGGGTTAGATGAAAATTTAGAAAAAACAACCATCGCGACGCACGACCGCTAATTGAATTGTCCCCATAGCGGACAGTCGTGATGGTTTTATTAACAGGCTTGCACGTTTTAGCATCGCTATTAGATTTTCAAAAAATATTTTTAGTCCGTCACGGAAATAAAGTTTACCAGTAAAATGTTTATGCTCTGTTTTGGGTGCGGTTTCGTTTATATGATTAGAGTGTTTTTAGTAAAATAAAATTCAATAAATTATCTATGAGGGAAAATGTCTCCTGCAACAACATAATATTTTATGTAGGTGCAGCCGGGAAGGTTCGCGACCAGTTTCAACTTTATTACCAAGACCATAGAGGTGAAAAGTGGTCGATCTTGTTGGGTACATTGCATACCCAACATAATTGAAATGGAAAACTATTCGGATATTTTTAATGTATTGTTCTGAAACCTCCAGGTGTCATAATTTTCTATTTTTAGTAAATTTTGATAATATTATATTCAAGTCCAATTGTTCTAGTGTTTAGTGTTAAGAAATTTCGACATAATTAAAAAACATAATAAATTACAAAAAACTAAAAGTACAAGGTTGCTTTGAGTGTCTGAGTCTTATGAAAAACATAAGAATTCCAAATAATTACTTATCTACTCAACTTCAATACAACGCCATCTATTATCATAAAACGTCAACACCGACGGGAAATGACATTCAAAAGACAAGAGCAAAGAGAAACTCAGTTAATTGGTGCTTGTTCCACCTGATACCCAACATATCTTGATACGCGACAAACTTAAGTACTAAATTAAAAACCAATAAGTTTGACGTAAAGGTTGTCATTTTTCTTTGAAAGTAGCGCCACCGCGAAGTGTCATGTTGTACTAGGCGCTCATAAGTTCACAAGTGACAACCGTTTTGTGGTCTGATCAGGTTTTGTCGCCGTATTTGTATGAATGATTAAAGATACGAAATAGATGTTCACGTCTGATTTGATTGTGATAAAATCTTTCTTCTATTGTTTTGTCACGATGCGGTGACGATTGTGAAATGGTTAGATGTCGATGACATTTGTGTATTTCTACATATTGTGCAAGCTTCATTAGGACTATTAATTAAGCCTAACGTCTTGACCACAAGCTACATGCTGAATCGACACGCGTCTTGCCACGTGTGTGTGTGTGTCATGGTGTGAGTGTGCATTGCGTAGTATATGAATTATGTTTGTTTGGTTTCTTGTGACGGCGGAGAATACAAATAATCATGGAAGTTGCTTATAGCTTGCCACGAGGCGCCCCGATGCGATTTTGAAGGTGATGACTGATGTGCGCGGATGTCACTTGATGCATGTTGTATCGGCCGAGGCCGTGAACGGGGGTTAGCGGGTCAGAGCGCATTCTATCAGTGATAATTATTAAGATAGAAAATAGAAAAATGTATTGAATTGACATAAGTTACCGAAATGTTTATGTCCACCCCGTCTTATGTCGTTGTAGAATGGCGAACCTTTTTTGGAAGCGTTAGCCTCTTGTCTATGCTCTCTAGTTTCTAGGCCTCGATCATCAAGTAGCCCTTTCGAAGACCTGCCACACCTAAAATGTGTTTTTTCTAAGGTTTAAAATGAAAAAAACTATTTACTCTCATATCACTGTCTTGTTGGTGTAATAGTCGCAATCGCGACTGTTGGTCAGGAGGTCCTGGGATCTATTCGAGGCAAATTATTATTGGGTTTTTCCATCAGGAATTTCTCAGTCGCAGTCTGGGTGCCCTGTTAATGGCAATAGGCTCGTACCCTATTACATGAGATTTGAACGTAACTGGCGAAATGTGGGAGTACTATTAGGTACAACTCTGCCTCACACTTCGAGGAAACTAGGCGTTATGTTATGTTACTAACAAATGATGCAATTCACTTGCACAGAACAACTTCTAGTATACTTAGTATAACTCACCCAATTTAAACTACTAAGCTGTTTTTGCTAACTCGCATTCCAATTTGCCTGGTCTCTGGTGCACAGGTTGCGTATAATTTTAGTCTATCGCTTCGGTTCGATAAGTGAGAAGAGAATCACAGGACCAAGCAAATCAAGCAATTTCAAATGAACTGGGGATGCTTAGAGGGGGCCAGTAGTCTTTTGGCTGACATGATGTTGGTTTTTTAATGCTATACAACGTGTTTTTTTTTAAACCCATATCTCTAGAGTTATATTCTATAAGTAAAAATAATACAAAAAGTCCTAGAATATGTGGTCCAAAAATGCATAGTTTCGAAGATATCATCAATTATGCGCCGTTGTCATATTTCATGTAAGTGACATTAACAATCGTGACTTTGTCGAATGAATGATACTTGAAAAATGATAATTGAAAAATAATGCATATGCCAGTTGATTCGTTGATATGGACTCATTCATACCCTTAAATTATGGGATATAAAAACACCCTGTATACATAGATGTGAAGCGATGACACGGCCAGGGGTAGAGCACGCTTGCCTAGAAGAAACCGATTCATTCGAACTTTGAAGAGATTATATTGATCGAGAAATAGAGAAGCCGGTAGTGAATTCTGCAGACTGGCGGTTCGCACAATAACGTTACAGGTAGTCAGTGACCCGAAAGTCTAACAACCAGTCTTACCAAGGGGTATCGTTTTACAAAGCACTAACTGGGTTGTGGAGGTCATATAGGCAGTCGCTCCATGTTAAATATAAAATAAGAAAATACTGGTATTCAGCTGCATCCGGTTAGACTGGAAGCCGACCCCAACGTAGTTGGGAAAAGGCTAGGCAGATGATGATGATGATGACTAATATTTTATGATCACTCGTCTGACTACCAAAAATTAAAAAGTACCAACACACAAGCAAAATAAATGACTGTCACACTAAACAAGAGACATTTCAACAAATTATGTCTATGCGTCACGCAGGAATAGACAATTAACGTTTATTAAAACGTTGCCACATAACGTTGACATTAAATCAGCTAGTACGTCGTCCCTTAGGGGAATGATAGGAATTTATTATGTAGATTAAAGGAATATTGTAATGTGTGCGAATTTTTATTAATTTTATTTTTTGTTTTCGGTGTCACTGAAGTATTTTGTAAAAATTCTTTGGTCTTAGCGCAATTTGTTTAGATTTGCGCAATACATCTTTCTTGTTCTATATTAATCTTTGACATAATCTATGATAAAGTTCCCACTACAAATATGTTTGAAAAAAAAAATACGTCGACCTTAAAATTGTGAAAGATTCGGAAAAATCTTTCTACTATTAAGTTTATATTTGCGTAAGTTTGTGAGGATGTTTGTTACTCTTTCAACCAAAAACTACTGAACGGATTTGGGTAAAATTTGGCACACATGTAGTTCATAACCTGGATACTTTATCCTGGTATTACGATCTCGTGGGACAATTACCTAACTCGACGCAGGCGTAGCAGCGGACAAATGCGCGTATAGCAGTTTTAATTTTGCTAACAACATATTTTCCTTCAGTTCGCCTACAATTTACAACTTGACCTAAATGTTGCAGCTCAAGTAACACCACTCGACAAGCTACTTAAGGTGGCAGCGTCAGGGTAGCCCGTGAAATTCAAATTTTCTTACGTTTTTTTGCAATTTGAACGTCAGTGTCAGGTTGTATGTTGATGAAAAATGAGTTGCGCAAGTAACACGTATGTAGTTAAAGAATTCATCATCTGCCTAGCCTTTTCCCAACTATGTTGGGGTCGGCTTCCAGTCTAACCGGATGCAGCTGAATACCAGTATTTTACATGGAGCGACTGCCTGTCGGACCTCCACAACCCAGTTAGTGCTAGGTAATACGATCTACAAATGACTTCCGGGACCAGCGGCTTAACGTGCTTTCCGAGGCACGGAGGAAACTCGGTATGTAATGGGTGGTCACCCATCCACGGACCAACCTAGGTAAGCACGGCTTAACCTAAAGATCGATCCGAGCGGCTGTTCTTATTTAGCCACGAGCTCCTGTATGTAGTTAAAGAATTATAATCTTTAAATCATTAATACAACCCTCTAAGTTCATTTAACCCCAATCAATAACTCTCGTCAAAGTCATTCAATACCTGTGTTTTATAAGTGTTACTTACGCGACTGTTTTTTCATCAACATACAACCTGACACTGACTTGCAAATTGCAAAAAAAAACTTTGAAAATTTGAATTTCGCGGGTTTCCCTGGCGCGTCCACCTTAAGATGTCTTAAGTATTAACTTTTATTACAAGACCCACTTACGAAAGGGAAGTCTTTCAAATGTCTGATGACAAAATCTCATTACCTTAGCCGTACAAATGCAAGAACAGTTAGCCATTTCTTGAAAACAAGTTATTTTCTGATATCTACCCACTTCTTTTCAAGGCATTCCGTTTATAAAACTGTTTTCTTATTTTCACGTAAAATAAATTATGGGTCTTTGAAAAAGTCAAGACCGTTAAAAGATTTTTTTAGTTCAGGGAAAAACTCCCAGCTTATTTTTTACAGCATAGGAGTTATCATCCCATCCTATTATTGCCTCACTGCCTCACTGTACGGAAAACGCGTCTTTAAATAAAAAGAGGATACAAGCATCGGTCACTACGATTGCTCAAGCTGGATTGCAGATACCAGCCATATTAATTACAAGCGGTTCCCCGCAATCTTCGTTCGCGTGAAATTATTATAAAAAAATATTACTTCCCTATTTGAATTGGATTTTGTTGACAATTTCAAGGGTTTGATTCTTTTGCACGGAACCCTAATCTTTTTCTTATAAAAAAGAACAGCTATCTGCCAGTAAAAGTCTCGTTAAAATCGGCCCAGCCGTTTCGAAGATTAGCCCGAACAAACAGACAGACAGACCAACAGACAGAAAAATAAAAAAACCGTATATACTTTCTTTCGTTTTAAAAAGTTATTATTTTGAAATTATGAGCACTTATTTTTTACTTATTTGTTTAGATAAGTCTAACTCGGTTTCCTAACAATGTTTTTCTCTAGCGAACTCATTGACGTTTAAAGTAAGGTACGTTACAGGAAAAGACACACGAAATATTTCGATATGGACCCTGAAGTCTTCGCCGACCCTAAAATCTTGGTGACTCTTTATTCTTGCTAGTTCCATGGCGACTGTTGTGAATTTTTTAGGCGTTACAAATCTTTCTACTACTAGGTCGACTATTGTCAGCCTGTCGACCGATCTTTAATACATTTTTACATAAATAAAATGTAGATTTAGACTCGTATTCATGTTTACCGCAAACGCTACTTGAATTGCTTGGTTATCACAGCCCATTCGAATGGCTTAGAAACCCTTTAAATTCAAACAGCTCTGCAAGCTGCTTAAGCAGTTAATTCAAATGACCATACCATAAACATTTAAGTGATCGAATAAATAGAGCGACTCGTAAAATCGTAATCTACATTACATAGTCAAGTCTTGGAACCGAGTCGAGACAACCGTTTATCGAATAATCTAGAAACGAGATAATCTATGACCTTATTGGTGATTTAAAACAACATAACAGCACGCCTGTAATCCCTGAAGGTTTAGGCAGAGGTGTACCTAATAGTACTCCCACATTTCCACATTTATGTTTAAGTTCCATGTGTAAGCGAGCCTATTGCCATCAACCGGGCACAAATCCAGACTCCCTGACTGCTGCTGAGAAATTTCTGATGGGAAAACCTAATAACACTTGCCCTACTTGGGAATCGAACCTAGAACCTCATGCTTAATAGCCGTGCTTGCGACTAATAACCCAATGAGTCTTATTGGTGATTTTCTACAGAAATATAAGTTGCGTAGTATAATTATTATTCTGTTCAAAATGTATGGCGGCTCTGAAGTTAGCTTCGAGTGACGGTCTGCGCGGGTCAGCAAACGTAAAGCTGCGCAGAGCACAATTTTAGGTAGGGTAGTATTTCAACGCAAATCAAAAAATATCCTTTTTCTATGCAATAAGAATTCGAATTCCCATCAAAATTACTGATTGCACAGCAAAATATTCAACTCAAAATAGCAAAAGCTTTTTCATCAATGCACAGCTAATAATCTTAATGCACATTATACTGGGGGGTGCCCCTGACGTCGACCGTCTAGGGTTAGCGTTAGGTTAGATCCGTCAGCAGGTCGACGGATCCCCGCTGCGCGGAGCTCCTATTTCTGTCTGCAGGGTTTACAGTAACCTAACTAACCGAACCTCGTGGTGCCCCTGACGTTGACCATCTAGGGTTAGGGTTTCTGTCAGCAAAAATTTGCTGTGCAGTCAGTATTTATGCTATGTATGTAGTATTTTTGTACAAAAATAAATTTAACTGATGTAAAAAAGAATATAAATGATGAGTATGTATTGATAGGCGATTATTTATTTGATATGCAATTTATAATATCCCTTTTAGGTATCAGCGGGGCGCAGTGGACGCATCGTCTTGACTGTATAATGCGCTGACCGTCACTCGCAGCTAGCTTCAGAGCCGTTATAAAGTTTGAACAGAACAGCTTCCCTCTTATTATAAAACGTGGTCTTAAAAAAGTACCGGGTTTAGTACTAGGTTTAAACCATGACCTTGAATAAAGTAGACTCACGCGTAGGGACGCGGCTGCGGGCTCGCGACTCTCACGCATACATTGGGCGGTGTTACACAACACAATACCGCCCACACACACATATCGGCTCCTAGCCCGTGTCGTAACCGGCTAGCTCTGGAAGCGGGGTGGGCAGGAGTCATACATCTCTCCGTAGGTGCGTCGGAGTCGGCGCCTCTGTCGCTGGTCGTCCCCCGCCGGGCCTCCTCCGGGTAACCGGAGGTCTCACCTGGCGGTGACAGACCGCCGAGGCGTCGTGAAGAAATCAGTGTTGTAGTTACAACACTGAGGCGCGCCTACAGGAACAAACATAGCAACCACACACAGGCGTGTGACACTCACACGCCAACAGGCTGTGCCCAAGGGGCAACCCAATGACGGGCCCGTAGTGACGGGCCCAGGTATTGCCTCCGCGGCCGGGGAGCTAAGCTCTGTGACCGCCAGCCGCGCCCCCTAGCGGGGGCGCAGCGATTGTATTCAGACCTTGAATAAACGTTATTACAAAACGAAGTTTATCGCTAGTCCTAGAACTATCTATGGTACCAAAGTTAGACCATCGTGACCCCTAGTTTAACTATGGTACTAAATTGTTACACGTCAAATTCTTAATTTTCAGGTTAGCTTTCGGAAATTATTATTTTGTGATTTTAACCAAAAATGGATATTAACATGATTGATATAGTTGATTTGGAAGATTTTAGAGTTGTTGGATACACTTGTGAGTACCAGGGGACCTAACAGAGTTCGTCAGCGACGAAATCCATTTGAATTACCTACCTGACGAAGATTTTCGGTATAAATATAGATTTAGTAAACGTTTTGGCGAAAGGATTATCGATTTACTACGTGAATCTCCACAAAGTGCCCAAAGAACTGTGCCTTTATTTAGATTATTAATCTTGATGTGAAACCGGACATCTAGTTTACTTTTAAGTTGTAACATAAACATTTCGATAACATTACTCGAATTACGCGCGCTGTCAAGTACACTTCGTTATACGTGTTATCTCGATAGTTGATCCAAACCAGAACAATTAAATTGTGAACATGCATTCAAAAAATTAAAAGTCGGATTATTTAACTACCTTTAAATAGCAAAACTTTATATTTTGCCACTACAAATAACAATTTATTGAATATTTTTTCTTTCAATTACGTAACAACATTTTGTAAAAAGGAACGGCGCATAGAACGCTGAACGAATGATTGAATAGTTTAAATATTTTGTTGCTTATAATCTGTGGATAATGTTTAGACCAGGGACTATCTTTGGTACCTGTTTGGTACTAAGTAGTCCTTTGTTGGTCTACGATTTGTAATACGAATGACAGAATTAACGTTAGTACCGTAACAAACCTAGACCTTTTAGTCCTGGTTTAAACCTGGTACTTACGGAAGTTTTATAATAAGACGGCTTAACTCGCAATCGGCGTGTGCGTGTATGACCACATAATTATGTGAATGTGGACGAGACGAAAAGAAATTATGTTAGGATTGCAGCATGCTATAGATTCTGCCTACCCTCACGGAAAAAGGTATGGTAATAGTGGTAAAGGTGTATATGTATGTATGAGATAATCGAGTATTTCACGCCCGTGGGAAGGCGTGGGATGTTTATCAATTTCATAGACATTGTTAAGATAGACAATTAAGATGAGGTAATTGTCTCGTGGTATCAATTTTTCTTATGTCAGAGTTTTGAGAAATTAAAAAACTGCACTGATGATTGTTTCTTGTCTTTGATGAACCAGTCCGAGAATTTGGAATAAAATTGTACGTTGTAGGAATTTAAATTGTTATCTACAATGCAATCCTCGTATCTGTTATTTTATTGTGAGAGAACCTTAAACCTGATAATAGGTATGTATAACGATGGATGGACTGTGTGAAGGATAATATGGCTAGAAAGGAGGTGACTGCTGAGATGACGAGTAATAGAGAAGTATGGAAGAAGAAGACATGCTGCACTGATCCCAATTTATTTGTAGTCTAGATTGATTCACGTCAGTCATACCTCAAGGTATGACGGTACGTCAATCAATCTAAACTTTATGTCACAATGAATCTATGACCAGTACTTTTAAACAGTTACTAATGTTTTTTTCTGATCTAAGAGACTAACTTTACCACCGTCCAGTAGCTAAACTGTATTGTTCCAAAAAGCAATTTTGGAAAATCATATAAAATGCGCACTTAGGTTGCCTTGTACTATGTCCCACTGCTGGGCAAAGGCTCTCCCGTATCCTTCCTGGTACTATTCTTCTGCGCCACCTCAAACCAGCCTGCGTGATACGCGCCCAGATCTTCATGTTTAGTCCAAGCACAAAAAAATCATACAAAAATCCGTCTTCTTACTTCAACCATCCAAAGACTGTGAGAGCAAACATCGCACACGCATATTCCACACGCCTCAAGTATACAATCTAGTTTCTTAGTAGCCCTTAATAGTTTTATTACTAGTTACCATATAAGTGAACTAGAGGAATAACTTGTTCGTCCACAAACTCGTTGGTCTTGTCTTTCTTGATTCTTTTCATGTTACCTATTATGGGTTTGAAAAACAAGCTCTTTTAGAATTTTGAGTGGAGAATAATTAGTCATTTACATATAGGTTCTTTGTCTATGGTAGACTTTTGAAGTTTTAATGGTTGGGAATGTTTTCGAAATTGTTGATTGAATAATTTAATGTGGATCAGAATTAAATTAATTTATTTGTACAAAAGGCTTTTTAAATAAGAAAGCCAAGGGTATCATACGCAAAAGCGTTTGATATCATGACCCCTGTTGAATACTCGTAGATCCGGAGTAAAGTGTTAGCCAGTACTAGCTTCGCTTCGCTTGCGTTAATTTAGAATTTGATAATTAAGCTGTTAGTTAACACACTACTAAAGTTTCTATACTAATATAATTCAAATCTATAATAATATGATTGATGGTTTTTATAATAACATGATTCGAAAGACACATGGCGCCATCTATTATCACAAGAACGTTATTGTTGTTTTCCTCGGGATCAGTGCTTTTTTCGGGATGAAAGGTACCCTATGTTCGTTTCTGTACACCTGACAACGTATATGCAACATTTCAGGATGATCGGTTCAGTGGTTTAGGCGTGAAAAGGTAACAAACAAACAAACTTAGTTTCGCATTTACAATATTAAGTTAGCTTAGGTTAGGTAATTAGGATTATCTCCTCAGTAACCATATATTTTTCGAGGAGGAGGTCTAAATAATAACAGCCGCTCGGAACAACCATCAGGTTAAGCCGCGCTTGCCTAGGTTGGTCTATGGATTGGTGACCTATTACACACCGAGTTTCCTCCGTACCTCGGAATGTACTTTAAGTCGTTACTCCTGGCTGTCATTTGTAAATCTTTAATAGTCGTTTCAGGCAGTCAGTGGGCCAAAAGACTGAAAACCAGTCTTACCAAAGGGTATCGTATTACCCATCCAGGTTAGACTGGAAGCCGACCCTGACATACATAGTTGGGAAAAGGCTAGGCAGATGACCTTATATTTTACGAGGTTAAGTTTGACATAATTTTACTCGCGTTTATTATTAAGGTATACTCCGTGCGTTATAGCATGGTGCGTATGACAGGTGCCTGTATGACGTTGACGTCTGTCAGTACCACATGACTAGGGATGTGACATTATGCAATTCATTTTTTCGATAACGATACTCGCAGCTTAGATCTAGTTCTCTTTAATATTGTTACGAAAATTAGTGTGTTATTCAGTTGTGCAGTGTAACTACGTGTATAAACTTGTCAAGATAAATGTATTATGGCTACATAAGTATCTTTGTACCTTTATAAAATAATCAAAATCGGGTTTATGTTTTTTTTGTGACAACATTTTTGCTCTATGGCGCATTCATCTAAACTCATATCTGGAAGGTATATAGCTTTTAACAGTAAAAAATTGACCTACACACAATATACGTTTTTTATTATATAAAATATCGACTTTCCATCGTAGCAGTACATCCCATCACTAAATACGTCTATGGCGTTACGTTATACGAATAACACTTTGCTTAATTTTTCATTCAATTTGATTTTATTTGTGGACTAGAACATTCTGGTTGGGTTTAAATTAATTTACTACAGTTATTAATGATTCAATATATTACGGATGTGGTACAGCTGAAATACTAAGTCATAATTTGTAAATCGCGGCAACTGTCAAGAGTGAAATGAAATGTTACTGAAACTGTCATACGCACCATGTTACAGCGTACGGAGTATAGTATAGGACAAAGCAGATCAGTGAGGGACCAACCATATTATAGGTACTGCAACCAGTCAAGTTTGGCCACATTCTTCGTTGTTAAAAGAATAAACTCCTCCTTACAATCGGCTTAAAACTACAGCAAACCAATCATATCTCAGCATGTTTCGCTCGAAGTGCTCTCTGAAGGTAATATCGCAATTAATGATAACATGCTGTTATTTAAACAACTTATTTTATCCTTATTTGCCCACGAAACAAACAGGCGTGCACTTTCATAACTGTACTTTATTTTGGAGCCAACCTTTTTGCGTCATTTCCACGTTGTTGTGAAAAGTGAGATCAGAAGTACCACTTTTTTTTTATATGTTTAATGGGCCTACTCTTGACCTCAATCTAGTCCTGAGGACAGAGATGAGGTCGACGATGGAACGAGCTAACCCAAAAGAAGCCTATTAACTCGCGACTTGGGAACTTGGGAACACCGACGAAGGCAGGGAATTCAACTCCTTGGCAATTTATTTATCATTTTTGGCCAACCAACACTTGTATAAATACAGTATATACAACTGTTGGTTGACCAAAAATGTTACGTGTTAAAATAAAGATTCTTATATCAAAGGTTAGTATTACAATTTCTTATAGGTTAGCACCGCATGCCCCATAAAATAATTAATACATGTTACAAGTTATAGTCTAAAGGAAAATATTAATAAAAGAATTACATTTATAATTAAATTCAATTCTTTAGGTTATAGTCACCTTTCAAAATTGCGATTTCACTTTGTAAGGTAAGTGCTGGTGATGGCTAAATAATAACAGCCGCACAGGTTGATCTTCAAGGTTAAGCCAAGTTTGCCAAGGTCGGTCTGTGGATGGGTGGCCATTAGATACCGAGTTACCTCCGTGCCTCGGAAAGCACGGCAGTGGCCCGAAAGTCTGACAACCAGTCTTGCCAAGGATTATAGTATTCTCCAGAACTAACAGGGTTTTGAAGATCCGATAGGCAGTCGCTCCATGTAAAATACGGGTAAGCCGACCCTAACTTAGTTGGAAAAAGGCAAGGCAGATGATGATATCTTGTTTCTTTATCGTGTGGTTAGTGCCTAACCTGGTGCCAGAGTTTTTATGCCGCCCATGGGCCTCTGACTTGGCTTTACATGCCGTCGAGAAATATCTCTCAGACATGCTGGTTTCCTCACGATGTTTTCCTTCACCAAAGCAAATGATAATTATACAAGGACGGACATGAATCCGAAAAATCAGAGGTGCGTGTCTTGGGTTCGAACTTGAGAACACCTGGCAGTCCGACCAGATTAATCTCAAAGTTTTTGAGAGTGGCTCTTCTGCCATTCAATTTCACCATACACTTCTCGAGACCGGTTAAAAAGTCCACATACGTACACACACACCCACTATTTTTTGTTCACAATGTTCAAAAAATCCAGCACTCATTTCCGGTATACCGGTTATTCTGTGAACAAATAAGTTTTATCATGCAAACACATGATTGAACTACGAGTATCAGAATGTGTTTACTATTTTGTTTTTCGTCTTGTTGTTATTTCAAAAAATATTGGATCAAAAAATTTTAGTTTTTCAGGTAGTGTAACGTTTTTTAAAAGTTTAATTTTTATTTTGAGTTAGGTAAATTTATGGCCGGAGTTGTATTTAAGCATGGAATAAAAATATATAATCAATTTGAGTTTTTTTGGGTAGTATTTATGGTTTTTTAAAAGTTCAGTTATTATTTTGAGGTATGTAAATACGGTCCGAGCTATATTAATATTTTACGGTAAAAACATATTTCAATTTGTCACAAACCACATGTTTTTTTTTAAAACAAAAGCAGCTTATGTCGACCATTAGTGAGCGCCGTACACACGGCGACAAATCAAGCTATGCATTTCCAGTAAAATATGGCCTCGCTTTGTATAGATTTTCCGTACAATGACAGATCCTCTTATACTGGTTTTGCATAGTTTGATTGGTGCGTACGTCCCTAAAAGGAATAATTAGTCTTGCGTATCAACTGTGTGCCAAGACGTAATTCTAACAATTCCTATCTTCACCACTTCAACTTAAACTATCTCCTACTTTTACCTCAAAACACAAAACCTCCTAATTCCAGTAAATAGGTACAATTCTACCACTAAAACGTAGGGGACGCGGGAAAATTCGCTATTTTTCCGCGTAAAAAGCCTTGTTAGTCCCGCCAAAGTTATTTTGTATTGTTTGCACAAAAACAACGGGTGCGACCAGGGTTTGTTATGCAATTTGCATAGATACGCCAAGTACTGGTGGTTCAAGAAAAACATTGAGGTTGTACGGGAGATTATTGTGGCAAGCATGTTGGCTGCCATCTTGATGATTATTTGTTCCGGCGGGTCCTGTTACTTTGCTAAGATGGTGTATTCATTTCTGGTGTTTCTTCTCTAGCCATAGAAGTTAAAAATGTGACTATAAGACCCTCATCCCACAGCTCGGCAGAGACCTATCTCATGACTAGGGTAATTAAGCCACAACAATAAAAATATTGCAATGGATTTGTTTATTAAGACTCGTGGTCGTCATATATGTATTTATTGGATTTGATTTAGAAAAATGGTACGGACTGGTGTCGCTTCCGCATACTCATGACTTGTATCAGCTGTTTGGATAAAAAACAATTTCTACACATTCGAGAAAAGCAAGATAAACGGTAAATAGAGATAATGTTATCATCCTTGTATTTCCTCTTATTTGTTTCTAATGAAAATCACACAGTAAATATTTTATGTGTCAATGGGATGCTTATAATACAAGAAAATCAAACCAGCAGAAAAAGTCGAAATGCCTAAAAGCCAACACAACTTGCTCGCCACGCGGTGCAACACAACAAACTCCCGGATATTTCTAAAGTACGAACGACATGTTATTGGCTCTTCCTATTCTTGTAGAATGTGTAAAATGCTACCCACGTATCCATACGCCCGATATGTTTTACATAATTCACTGGCTCCCAATAAAAATCGGTGTGCCAACAGTTTCATCTATTAGTTTCTCGTGAATGGCTCAATTCAGAATTATGCATTCTCAGTGCTTTTGTTTTGTTTCAAGTTTGTGTTTAAATGTGGAATGTTTTTATTGTTCGTTTGTTTGTTCGAACTTTAAAAACAGTTTTCTTTTTAAATCGTTCAAATATTAGGAGCCCAAGTCTGCTAATGAAGAACTTGAGTCAATCTGGCTCAACTTCATTGACACCGTACTATTGACAGTTTTTGATAAACTCTCTTAAGGTTTCCAATTGCGTGCCACTAGTCTGAAATAGTTATTAATGCAGACTTGGCCATAAGAGTATCAATCTATAGTTTGATATTACTAGTATGCCACAAGCAAATCGTCTCACGTTCACCTGCAAAATTCTGTGATTTTCGGCAGTACTGCGTACTCACTCAACAGTCAACCTACCATACGGTACATGGATTTTGCAATGAAAACAACAGTCACTATGACAAAATAAGTTCTTTTAATGCCTCTATTAGATTTTTTTTCATTAAAAGACCTACCTTAGAAATTCAAATTTGAAAACACCATAATACATCATACCGCCGTCCCCGGAGAATAAAATGATAACTGCCATTATCTTAGTTTTAGTGTTATGTCATTTTTGGGATCTGTGGGTGGTAATACATCTGCTCAATTTTTTCGAAATTTTTATACAGTTATTTGACGAAGTTACAAAATTTTACAATAGTATTCAAAGTTTTAACACAGGACTTAAATTACGAGAATAAAGTGTTAATATAATATTATCGAAATGTTTTCCTACTTGTTAATATGACAAACAGTCTTACAATTATATTCTCGTGAAAAATATTCGACTGGATAATGATAAAAGCAGTTATCGTTTTATTCTCGTTCAAAATCAACCAGTCGCTTCGTATAAAGATGTGTTAGTAAAACGACTTTTATGGTTTTGAACAGTAAGACATATTGTCATCATCATTTGAACCCTCTCAGCGCACTGCTGGAGGGTTCAGGTCTAGGTTATCGGTTGAGGAGAGGTGGTCAGGTCATATATTATCACCTTCTTTACAAGGATGATCTAAAACTCTTTGCCCCCCATAAATTGCAACTGACAAAACTACTGAAGGTAACAGAAACTTTCAGCAACGCCATCAGGATGGAATTTGGTGTGGACAAATGTGAAGCGAAGAGAGATTATGGAATCCTAGGGACCTCAATCCTCGGATTCCATACACCTTAGATCCCTCTCCTCAACAGAAACCTACAAGTGTTTAGGTATGTCGAAAGCATTAAGCATCAATACAGCCGACATGAAACAATCGTTACTGGTTACTGCCGACATGAAACAATCGTTGAGGGAGCGCTTCATTGGCCACCTGAATAAGGTGCTAACAACAACAACAACATCCATTTATTTTCAGGCTACTTTGACCCATAGATATATGTATACCTTACAGACTAACGTACATAATGATATAATACAAATTGTATTAGTAAATAGAACCTTAAAACTATATTAGTAACACTTCACTTGTGCACTGTGCCACTAAGTTCATGTGGCACTTGCTCGTGGAAGCGACGATCCTAAAGTCCTCGTCCAAGACGAGGTGCTGATAACAAGAATTGTTGACTTTACGGCGCGACATAAGCAGTTACACTCTCGCTACCTACTTGGTCTTCTGACGCAAGTACTCAACGATGTCCTCCACCGTAGTGGTGTAGTGTAGGCGGGAGATGTACACCGGAGTGTTTGGCTTCGCGGCACGAATAGGCACTAGGCACGTTGGGCTCCGATGGAGCCGTACCGCAGCGGTGCTTATTGGTACGTTGACGGTGCTTCCTATTCAATACTGTCACAAAATGATCACCAACCTGTTACAGTGCCTTTTCAGGCACGCAGCGCTTAAACAGGCTTTTGTTAGGCGGAAACAAGGTGTGCGCCTTCAACGGTTGGGTCATGCCGATTTTGATGTATTCTTTCGGCATACTCAAATGAACTCAGACGCAACTTGATGCGGGGAATAGGAGGGTCCGTGCACTGGCTGACCGCAAATCGGATGCAACACCCTCGTTCGTTGGTAATGAGACTGTAAATCCCACGGAAGTGTGCGGCATCGCTTCTTAAATGCTAACTAATAAACTAACCGTGAGGTATCGCGTCCGTGCACAACCGTGAGGTATACAGTCTCTCGGAATACTTCCTAGAAGCCAACGTGGGGATGCACCGAGGTTTGGTTTCAGTGGACAAGGGCCTCACCCTCCCTGGCTAACGAGAACTGGCGCAAGCCTATAGTATTAGACACTAATGACTGCCCTGCATGGGCCCGATGTAGACTTCTTAGCATCCGTATCGTGGATTTTCTTCGGTGACCTCTTCGGCGAAACCGAAGGTTTTGTCTGTGCAATAATGGACGAAGCTATGATGGCGAACAACTACCGGAATTACATCGTGAAGGATGGCACGGTTGACATATTATGTCGGGCATGCCACCGTCCGTTCTGTCCGTGGCTGTTCTCGTCTGTCTAACGGAGAACTTGCATAAACACAACCTCGTTGCCAGGATTATCCACCAGCAACTTGCTTTGAAGTACAACCTTGTGGAATCAGAAGTGCCATACTATAAGTATGCGCCTGACCCAATTCTAGACAGTGGTAATATCACGTTGTGTTGGGATCGATCTGTCATCACTGACTGGACTATTGTTGTCAATAAGCCTGACATTGTGGAGATAGATCGATTGGAGCGTCACACAATGATGATCCAGAGAAAAATGAAAGCAGAGAAAGATAAGCAGTTCAAGTGTCTAGATCTGGCTCGCGAGGTTTTCGACATGTGGGATGTGAGTACAGCAGTCATTCTGCCGATAGCTGTGTCGGCCATTGGCTTAATAGCCAAAGGCCTCGACCAACATCTGAGGACGCTTTCGCTTGATTCAGAAAGCAGAACTTCTGGACACGGCGCGTATTGTTAGTAAATTCCTCTCTCAAGAGCTGCTCCTGATGCCGGTGGGTGGACTACTTTTTTAAAATATTTTTTATAGGAATACTAAAAAATGTATTAAATGTGTATTAGAACAAATACATGAAATAATTCAATAATATAAGATCATATAGCTGACTTTGATTAATACCAAATAGTTTTTTTCACTATTGATTTGATTGTTTTTTTCATGTATTTATTTTTGAGGAGTGAGAACCTAGTTTTTTGCTATAGAACGATTTGGAAGACATTTGTTACAAAGTTAATTTTCAAACACTAGAATTTAATTGATTACCGTATCATAGTTTTATTGGGAAACCAAATTTAAAGTCCATAACAGAAAAAAAGTTTCACAATATTTACGAGAATAAGACGATATTAAAGTATTATCATCATCACTTGCACCCTAAAAACCCGTAGAATAAAATGATAAGTAATGAGTGCAATATTTGATTCTGATCAGGCTGTACGGAGAATAAAATGATAATCGACATTATACAACTTAGACGATGACTGATTTTGACTAACTTCTTATTTTTTTAATAATATCTCTATTTTAATAATTAGGCGTATTTCACTAAAACATTTCAAACACACAAAAAATAACTTCTTTTCAAATCTAGGAATCATCAGTCTACGTCCAGTATTTAAGGAGCAATCGAAGAAAACATGTTTTTTATTTTTCCTGAAAAGTTGCGTTTTTGTAATTATCATTTTATTCTCCGGGGACGGCGATACTCAATCGCTAAACACCGCCACACTTGCTACCCACTATTTATCATTTTTTCCACCTTTTTTCTTTTTAAAAGAAAACGTCTAGTTCCAATACAAACGCCACTGTAATAGCCAGTATTATCTGAATAACTGACAGTCTTGAGGCTTCGGTAATCAATATTTCTTTAAGTTTAAACTTTGCATGTCTTCGCTACAAGTCAGCGGTGTTACGTTTCTTGGCTCGACTTGTTTTGTTTTTTGTATGGTTGTCGTGTGTTCTGAGTTGTTTAATGGTTGGTCAGGAGAAAGATGTTTTGCTGTTCTTTTGTTTTTTATTCTTGTGAAAAACAATTCAGGGGCTTAAAATGGCATTAGCAGAATCATAGTAGGATAGTAATGGACGTAGTTTGTATTATGAAATGTTACTTTGTGATCATTTTACAAATTGTAACGTAATTCATATTGTTATCCTATTAAAATTATTCTAAAGCGGCCATTTTAGGGTGTTACCACACCAATCGATCGATCGCCGTTCACCAATCCATCGATGGTAGATATGACGACGATCGATCAATTGGTGTAGTAGAAACTGTAGAGCGACGTTGACTTATCCATTCTACCATCGATCGATGGCCTCGATCGACAATCAATTGACTTGTGTTGGCCTTAGGCCCTAGGACCCTTAGGACCCCAGATGTTTTCTGAAATTAGGCTGCCATAGATGATTTCGTATGATTGATAATATTAAAAAAAAAATGAAAAAGCGTTTATTCGTGGTGACATCCTAAATATTACAAAAAATTTTACTTCTGCCAAACTGTAAAGCAGTTTGTTGGCAGATGCAGCTCCCATAAACAACGTAAACGTTTAGGCATTATTATATTTTAACCAACTGCCGTAATCCTGTAACTGCGCGAAACGGCCCTACGTAATTCACAGTCAAACACACATAAAATCACGCATTTAATCTCTGAAGGGTTAGGCAGTTTTGTTTTTAAGTCCCATGTCATAGGCGGCGGGCCATTTGCCATCAACCGGGCAGAAAACCAGACTCCTTGGCTACCACCGAGAAATTCCTGATGGAAAAAGCCAATAACACTGCTCGACCGGTGAATCGAACCCAGGACCTCATGCTTAGCAGTCACGCTTGTGACCACTCGACCAACGACTCAGTCTACAGTCAAACAATGTGAAAAATTTTTCTAAAATGAAACAAATCTTAGTCTAAAATAAAATCCAAAATGAAACAAAATCATAATCTAAAATAAAGTTATATTGTTTGTCTTAAAAAAAAAAAAATTGGCGATGGGTTACCGTTATTAAGTAATTTTATTTTAATTCCCTAAAGCCAATCTTTTTAATTAAAAGGCACTTACTTTAAAAGATTGAATTTGGGATTACAGTCTGTTATAAAATTCTATTTCCTTCTTGTTTCGTGATCTAGAAAGAAAAAACCGGCCAAGTGCGAGTCGGACTCGCGTACGAAGGGTTCCGTACCATTATCTATAAAAACGGCAAAAAAATCATGTCTGTTGTATGGGAGCCCCACTAAAATACTTTTTATTATTTGTTGTTATAGCGGCAACAGAAATGCATCATCTGTGAAAATTTCAACTGTCTAACTATCACGGTTCATGAGATACAGCCTGTTTAAAGTCAGACAGAGAGACAGCGGAGTCTTAGTAACAGGGTCTCGTTTTACCCTTTGGGTACGGAACCCTAAAAACCAACCGCTGTATCGTGCTGGCCGAAATAAATAGAAATGGCTACATTTGGAACACTTTGCTTAATAACAGTTAAAACACACAAGAAAGAGAATTAAAATACAGTTGTGATTAAACTGAAACTAGTGTTGGGGTTTGGGTTGGACTGTCTAGTTGGTCGCAAGAACGATTACTGAGCAAGAGGTTCTGGTTTCGATTCCCGGGTCCGGCAAAGTGTTATTGGGTTTTCCATCAGAAATTTGTCAGTAGCAGGCGCGGAGTCGGGATCTGTGCCCGGTTGATGGCAATAGGCTCGCCCACTATTACATGGGACTTTTAACATAACTGACGAAATTTGGGTGTACTATTGGCCGTCACTAACATTATCATTAACACTGAAAACAGGATATTTACCATGTCATTGTTTACTATGTTTACTGTGTTTATTATGACGAACAAGAACGAGGGTAGACCGATTTTTCTGCTCATAAACACCTACCCGCAATAACTTCAGTTTATCTCTGGGAGTCTAAAATGGCCGCTTTAGCAGAATCATAAAATAGGATAATAATATGAATTACGTTTAAATTCGTAAAATGGTCACAAGGTGACAATTCATAATAGTAGGTACGTCTATGACCATTTTAAGATTTTTTTTTTGCATTTTTTCGTAATTAATATTATCATCCTTATATGATTCTGCTAAAGCACCAATTTTAGACGCCCAGATCATGATGCTTGCAACAGCGCCGAAATATTGGAAACTCAAAACAAATATTAAACATGGTGAATATCCCGTTTTCATTGTTAATGATGATGATGATAATGAACTACACACGTAGCATGGACCCCGTAAAAATGGAAGAAACGAAAACCAAAATGATTGACCGCAGGAAGATTTCTACAACGCTTTGTTATTAATTCACAAAGAATAGAGCTAACGTTAAAACGATCTTCTGCGTTAAGGTGAATGCTCCAACCAACCCGCGAAATTCAAATTTTCTTACGTTTTTTGCAATTTGCAGGCCAGTGCTAGGTTGTATGTTGATTAAAATATTATTCGCGGCTGTAAGACATATGTAGTTACAGAATTATAATCATCAAAATCATCAATACAACGCTCTAAGTTCATAAAGCTGTAGGAATGACTTTTTCTGTTTTTTTTTGTTCCTACGCCTTTATCATCATCAAAATCACCAATACCTATGAATACCAATAATATGTATTGGTGATTTTGATGATTATAATTCTGTAACTACATATGTCTTACAGCCGCGAATAATATTTTAATCAACATACAACCTAGCACTGGCCTGCAAATTGCAAAAAACGTAAGAAAATTTGAATTTCGCGGGTTGGTTGGAGCATTCACCTTAAGCTGTGAGTCATAGATTTCCCCACTTTATGGTCAGAATCGATGACAAAACACGGATTTTGTCCCAAATATTGTGACTCATAAAAAATATCAGTTCCAAAGATGACTCAACTCAAAAGAACGCCCATAAATGCACCTATCAGAAATATTGTTTCTACTATGTTAGTATTCCTAATAGACAATATTTGCCTTTCCCAGCTGTCTCTAAAAAACACCGTACAAAAACTGGAACAGGGTGAACCGAGGGCTACTTGGAACATGTTCAAAATGTATCTATTAAAATAATTAGTGCCACCGACTCATCGCCATTTTGCGGGCGAGTTTACCGCATATGATTGCCCTGCATTTAAAACTTGTTTTCAAAAGTGTCAAGTAGTGATGGCCTGACTGCCGATTGTTCGATTTTAAATGTGTTAAAGACGAAAATTTCGGTTGAGCTTCGGCTGATTTACAGCTTCTTTGTTATTCGACAGCATCATATTTGACCATAATCTGACTTGATGGTCTGACTTTGATGATAATAAACACACATAAACTTACACATTTTTTAGACGGGGTAGGCAGAAACTAACACAGATGGCCACCTGTTACGATCCTTATATACACCTACGATGGTGTGGTTGAAAAAGTATGCATAGCTTTACTTTGCCCCACTCGAGACTTCGAAACTCTCTGGAGATTTACAGAGTATTGCAGATTCCAGCAGGGCAGAATTAGGAGTACAAATCACTGTTTAATTCTTGAAAAGTTTCTTCCAGCAGACTTGCAAAAGGAGATATGAAATGTAGTCATTATTTTTGGAAGTAATATTAGATTAGTAATAATAATATGGTACACCTCTGCCTAACCCTTCGGGGATTAGAGGCGTGGTGTCACGGTGGTTATTTTCACTATTTTTAAAGACGCACTGCGTCGTTTCTACGTCTTAACGCTGACTATGATTGGGCCATAATGATTTGAAATAAGACTAGAAAAGAAATTCAGGTTCTCATTTTTGCGTAATGTGGTAATACTAAAGAAGAAAGTAATATTAAACTTAAACTGTCACTTACGGGATATCTTCCGTGATTGTTCATGATTTTGAGCTCACGATATTACCCGATATTTGCAAGCGCCATGAACGCGGGTTGCGGTTTGATCGGGAGCTCAAAATCCCGTAAGTGACAGTATAAGTTTAGTTTTAAACCGTGAAAGTTTAAAACAGTGTTTTAAGTAATATTAGATTAAGAATTAATAACAATAATTGGGTAGATTACAAGAGTGATGTTATGTTTTATCTTTATTAGATCATACTTATTTTATACTATATAAAGTTAGTTAACAGTAAAATGGGTTCGTGATGCTGACCGAATACCGACGATCGATAAAAGTGGTGACTTATCGATATAACCCGATACCTTTGCACATCACTATTCTGGGTGGTGCATAATACCGTTGTTTTAGAAGCCTACATGTGATAGTTGAATAAAATACAGTGTAAGTATATTCATGACAAGACATTATAAAATTGAACTTCTTCACTTATTTTTTTTTTAATTGCAATTAAATTTAAATTCAGAAACATACTTCATTCAACTCCTAGCAAGAAACAATCTATCGCAAAAAACGTATAAAACAACAATAAATAACAAATCCAAAAAAAACAGACAAAGCGTAGAATGTGATGTTTCCCACCATTCGATGTTAAGATAACCCATCTAACATCATTAGCTCTCGGTAAAACGGTAAAAGAAGAAAAACTAGCGATCGACAAAACATAAAACTATGGTTATCTGTAATCTAAGCCCGTGTTAACTCAACGAGATATTAGGATATCGATAGAGTTGACAAATTCGATTAATTTTGTACGATTTGTTTTTATTGTTTTTTTGGGGAGCTCGTCGCTAAATAAGAACAGCCACTCGGGTCGATCTTTAGGTTAAGCCGTGCTTGCCTAGGTTGGTCTGTGGAAGGGGGACCATCCATTACATACCGAGTTTGCTGTGCAGTGCTGTGTTGTTCGACGACACGGTTGGCGCAGTGGTCAAGCGATTGACTGCTGCGCTGCATGTCGCGGGTTCGATTCCCGTACGGAACAAATATTTGTATGACCTACAAGTAGTTGTTCCGGGTCTGGGTGTTTTTCTATGTATAATATGTATGTATTTACAAAAAAAAATGTATATATGTAGTTTATCAGCCATCTAGTTACCATAACACAAGCATTAGGTTGCTTAGCTTGGGACTAGATGGTGCTGTGTGATTAATGTCCAGGGATATTTATTATTATTTATTTATTTATTTAGTTTCCTCCGTGCCTCGTAAAACACGTTAAACCGTTGGTCCCGGCTGTCATTTGTAGATCTTTGACAGTCGTTACAGGTAGTCAGTGGCCCGAACGTCTGATAACCAGTCTTACCAAGGGATATCGTATTACCTAGCGCTAACTGTGTTGTGGAGGGCAGATAGGCAGTCGCTCCATTTAAAATACTGGTATTCAGCTGCATCCGGTTAGACTGGAAGCCGACCCCAACATAGTTGGGTAAAGGCTAGGCGGATGATTATTATTTAACCACGAGCTTTATTAAGTTTTATACGAGAAAATAATAGTTACTTTCTCTGAAGCACTTGTCCAGGGAATGTTAACCAAACTGTTTTTTGCACCCACAGGGAACACAGCACTGCTTTGTTTGCCAATGTTTTACTAAGATTGGCAATGCATTGACAAAATCTTTGGTATACCACGATACCACTTTCGACGACTAACGCCCTGTTTTAAGCAAAAGACTGAGCAATATTTGTGTGGTTCTTCAGAAAGGTCAGGTGGGTAGTACTCGCAACCGGCGTGAGTGTATGACCAGATGTATGAACGTGGACGAGGCAGAAGGAGTATGTCAGGATTGTAGCAGGTGGTTCTGTGGTTTCTGCCTACCCCCATGGGAAAACGGTTTAGTTTATACAGGGTTATTTGTAAAACACCAGAAACCTCTTAAGAGGTCATTGTACTCATCACTATGAACAACTTTTACTATGGGACCAAATCTGAAATCGCGAAAAAAAAATCAGCTGTTCCCTACATTTTGACGAGTTAATCGATTATAAATGTAGGGAACAGCTGATTTTTTTTTCGCGATTTCAGGTTTGGTCCCATAGTAAAAGTTATTCATAGTGATGAGTACAATGACCTCTTAAGAGGTTTCTGGTGTTTTACAAATAACCCTGTATATGTATGTAAGTATCTCCTAATTAGGTGGTGTAGAGGTCAAATGGCTGTCGTTCCAGAGATTTTCACAGATAAAAAATAATTTACAAAATAAAAAAGCAAAAAGCCTGTTACACAGCTTAATTAAAAACTTACTATCTATAAATTTGATGCTAATTCCTTTCCTAATTTTAAACGACGAACATAATTTTTTATCGACATTTTTAATTATGAAATCACATCCTAGTGTTGGCATCTTAACTTTTTTAATTGCCGTTAATTTACGGCATGGCCATATACGTATTTATGAGTTATTTATGGCTTAAAATAACATCTTAATTAGTTCACAAATTAGTTGCTATGTTGTAAATCATATTGCTAATAAAATGAAACTTGATACAAAGTTTAGGAATATTTATTTGGTCCTTTTTAGTGTGACATGTGTTGACTGATTTTGATATATGTATATCGGAGTAGGTACTCTCTGAGTGAATCTACAATAGTATTTATTATGTACATTATATACAGACTACAAATAGAACTAAAATAAATATAAAAAGAAGACTAAAATAAAGTACCTATATATATACAACGACGACAATAGGACACGTCTTAGGCGTCAAAGTACTCCTCCGCATCGCTATCATCTGGAAACGAGCCCAGAAGACTGGCAGCATTGCCACGTTGAATGGCAATGCTTTGCCCAAAGAAAGAGCCAGCCCTCTGGTCACACGAAGTGTCGACCAGTCGGCGAGAGATTTCCTTGAAAAGGAGACGCGCACTCGGGCCCCATGACCCGAGCGTTTCGACCCCAAACGGCTCAAAACTGTAGTTACCAATAAGGTTACAGTATTTGCGCCGCTTGAGGTACTCTCTTATATACGAATCCGATGATAACTCTGAAGACCTACCGATTCACAGAGTTGTCGCCAACAATGAAAGAAAAAGTATTTTTGAGGCAAATAAAAACATCAAATTTTTTATGGTCATGTCAGCACTTTTATGTAAATAATTTTCTCTATGGTCATATGGTCGAGGTACTGAAAACACAACTTAGTGCTGAATGATTTCCAAGTTCACATCAGATTAGAGATCTGCAAAAAAATGCAGCAATGTGACATAAAATTATTATTACTTTCCTTATCGTGTATTGTGGCACTGCTAGCAAGAGTAGAGGGTTACGGGGGAGGCCTTTGTCTGCCTCCCCCGTAACCCTCTACTCTTCTCGACGTGCGGTTTTCTCTCACAAATGCCTCGAAGTCGTCACACCAGCGTTTTTCGGCCTTCATCGGCGACGACGCTCGTCTTATGGCGCCCACTGTGTGACAACTCTGGCCCATCGGTCCTGATACCACTTCAACATAAAAATTTTGGCCCAAAAAATATTTCCAATTTCCTACGCCACAAAAAAAATTCGCTTCTACAAATTCCTAAAATAATTCGTGGCGTCTTCAAGTGTATTTTACACATACAAATCACGTCCACTTCACCGAGTGTCGGAACAAACACCTGTGGGTCATACAGATATCTGTTCTGTTGACCATACAAATATTTGCAAGGACGTGGGAAATGGAATATTAATTTTAGAATGATTTTGAACTACAATGCAATTTCTTAATCTAAACAGGGTCGCATAAGAAATATATATAGAGTTTTATGGGAGACCAATTTTTTTAAAGAAGAGAGTTTTTTTAAGGAAGTAAGTTGATTGATTTTATTTTTCAAGTAAAGCTATCAAAACAAATGAAAGAATAATAACTCTGAGCACGCCACGAGACACCACAACGCGACGCTACTTGGGACGCGACGATGCACACGCGCTTGTCGTATCATTTGAGGTCGTGAAAGGAGAATAATGCCGGAAACCACATGATCATAAATATATAATCAGTACTCACCAATGACAGCCATCTATGTGTAATGGGTGTAAAAATATCTATAACGAAGCCGAAAGGCATTTCATGTTTTCCTCATCAGTGAGATATTTTTTTTGTTCTAGACTTAATACGGAACATTCTAGTAGGTAATGGAAATACGGGAGGTCAAAGTTTCAACTGTATCACAATTGAAGGGTCCACTGTAATAATGATGAATGTCCTTTGTTTATTATTCTGAGATAGGTGAAAAAAGTCGAGCGTTCTAGCCGTGTAGCCACATATTAAAAAATAAAATATCTCGGGACTGTAAACGATATTGCTAAGTTTGTAAACGAGATTATTAACTGCTTATATCAAGTGAACGAATGACGTTAGTAGTTAGAATTTTAAAATTTTTGGACATTTATCATTATTGCAGTGGACCCTTCAATTTGTTTTATACAAGTTTTTAATGTAATAACTTTACTTTAAACGTCTCCATGAATTCAATGCATTTATCAGCACAATGTTTTGGGCACGTTACATTGAGTCCTACAGTAAAACGCAATTTTTCACTGAATATTTTTTAGTTGCTTAGTTTCATGTACAGAATTCTTGGTTGAGGGCTTCGAGAAGGGTCCGTTTACACCTTGCATAATCAGGTTCCTTAGGCACTTCGATAGCTGGTTATTCCGTATCAAAACCCGTTACCTCCACAACGACAGATAACACAACTAAAAATCATCATCGCGCTTAAGTGACGTCATTTAGTCGCGTCGTTTGTCGCAATTGACGCAATTTTCTAAATCATTACCTACACAAATTGACGCCAATGTTCTGGCAAATTAGAGCCTTTTGTCAAATGTGTTGTGTGAAGAAATATTAGCATTACATTGTCTTTTGATGAGCTTGTTCTCGTGGCTTTTTTTAGGGGATATGTCCGAAGTTCGAAGGGATAAAAAATAAGTTCCTAGCACGAACTAATAACAACGAGTTGCTAGAACTTAAAAATGGTTTTTTTTTTTATTCTCGAAAAACAGGGCTTTCTCGCACATGCAATTATGGTAGGTTTTACAAATTTTAACAAATAATACAATGTAAATCAACTAAATCTTAGCATAGCTAGTCCGTACAGTTAAAAATGGATTGCAAAATAAAACCTAATTTTGGTTAAGTTTGAGTTCATATTTAAGTTTCTGTTGATACAAGACCAGAAGAGCCTAAATACTATACTACTATACAGTACATATATACATATGTAATAGTTTTTAGCTTGTTAACTTAATTATTTTTATTAATCTAATCCTATTTCTTTTGTAATTAGTTCAGTTAAAGGTAACATGTTACCCTTACTTGGGAAGATACTGGACCCCACGACACAGGGTATCCTAGTGTGGAGTCCAGGGAATTTGTAAAAATCTAGCGCTTAAGGATCGTTGTTTTAATAATATTGTACTTTGTTATGCAAACTGATAATTATTTTTATTTGTTATTTATTTTATTTACACTAGATAATTTATAATCTGTGAGTTAGAGTATTGGATATTGTCCATCTTAAAGGCATTTTAGTACTGGGGTCATAGTTTCTACTTAATAATAGTAATAAAGATTTTATTGTCTAACTAGAACTAGATTACATGGCAAAGTAGTATAAAATAAAGCACAAGCAAATAGTTTCTTAGTCTGGTTAGTGGGTGCCGTACTGCTCTCCTAGATAGGTTACAAAATAACCTGTGTTAAGGAGAAACAGTTATGAACTTAGAAGAGAATCCTACCAGATCTCATCATCATTTGTTCTTCTTCTCACGAATTCTTCTTCGCTGAACTCAACACGAATTTGTATGTCAAAACCGTTTCTTTTGCACCTTAGCTCTTGTAATAATTTAGTTAGCAAAAAGTGGTGGAGTTCACAAAATATTTTTTGTGAACTCCACCATTTTTTGCTAGACAAAGGGATCTGTGGTCCCACGAACTAAAACCGCGTGGTAAAACCGCGTAGACCTTCTCAGTATCATAAAAGAAAGCAATTTCGAGTTTATCAGTGAAAATTACTAACACTGACTGCCTCGTTGGTCTAGGGTCGCAAGCGCGACTGCTGAACATGAGGTTCTGGGTTCGATTTCCGAGTCGGGCAAAGTGTTACTGGGTTTTTCCAACCGGAATTTCTCAATAGCAGTCACGGAGTCTGGATTTGTGTCCTTTTGTTGGCTATTACATGGGACTTAAACATAACTGGCGAAATGTGGGTGTACTATAAGATACACCTCAGCCTTCGGGGATCACGGGCGTGATTTTATGTAATTACTAAAATATTGATCAATTTAGTGCCCATTTGAATAAAACATTATGATCTTTTGAATATTTGAAAAGCTGTTATCAAAGATATTCAATTTAAATTGGGTCATGTGTTATTTTTATCTTAATACCGGAAATATGTTCGCAAAACATTGTTATTTGGTGACGCTAATTCAAGGGCAGCCATTTTTGTTAATAAGATAAAAAATTACGTGCATGGAGCATTAAAATTAATTATTTAATTACATAACATAACAATCACGAGTAAACTCCAAAGTGGTAAGGCCACGTTTTGCTAGTTATTTTTAAGTACCATGTAATTGGGGGCGAGCCTATTACCATCAATCAGGCACAATTCGAGACTCCGGGATGCTACTTAGAAATGGTTGTTGCAAAACCAAATAACACTTTGCCTGACCTAGCAATCGAACCCAAGACTTCATGCGCAGCACTAGCGCTTGCGACCACTAGGCCAACGAGACATAACATACAAGATGTAAGCTGACCAAGCATTCTGTACATCCCACTAAGTAACGACTTTGTTTTTGGGTGTGAAAACTCACGGCTTACGGTAGGACTCAATGTACAAATTATGTGCACTCAAAACACTGTGCTGATGTATGAATGAAATAGTACAAGGGTATGGAGGTATTTAAAGTTAAGCTAAAACATTAAAATCAAGATTTTGGATTTTTTGACGTGACAACGTCTAATAAATCGATGAACGCCGGCTGCATGCACGAAAAAGGATGACTCATTGTCCCGTTACGCTCATTGTACGCTTGCGTCGCATGCAAGTTTGCAATCATTTAATCAATGTTTTGTTATGACATATAATCGTCCGTAAACCAACTTTACAGACAACCAATTTTTGGTACTTGATAGTTAGAGTTTTTTAAACGGGGTCGGGGTCGTTTTACACCCGTTATAATGCGTCATCATATCACCAAAACAGTAAAGAAAAACATCGTGAGGAAACCAGCATGTCGTAAAATTCGAAGGCATGCGTGGTGGATTACAGTCCACTCCCTCTCATAGAGAGGAGGCCTGTATGATATGTGTCCCAACAGTGGGACATTATAGGGTGGTAACTACCATTAACACTAAACGGGTGAGTTTCCATGTTTACTATTCATTTTGAGTTCCCGATATTTCGGCGCTGATGCAAGCTGCGACTGTCACGGATAAACTGAAGTTACTGAGTGTGGGTTTGTATGAGCACACAAATTAAACTTATAGGGTGATTATGCATATCACCAAATCTGTATTTGTCAGATCACTGCCTTCCCCCTCGGTAAATACACATCCACATGTTTTCTTAATCCAATTAATATTACGGACTTCGTGAAGTTGGTAAGCGAGAGGTCATTAGTTCGAGCTCTAACTTCAACTGTTGAGCGAGCATGTTGAGCTTAGTTGGCAGGATTAACTAGCAAATACTAGTAATATGGTGACCTACATGCTAAGTACTTACTAGTCTGACTTGTAAATAAGGAAAGGTTTATTTTACCAATGAATTTGAACGCGATGGATATAAACTGCGTTTAAAAGCCGTCAGTGTTATCACTCGTTATTGTTGTGAAATATTGTTCTGATCCTCTTTTGTTAAATTATTGAAATTTTTGTTGAACGTTATTTCAAAAGAGAAAATGTCATGTCATACCATGCTTTGCAGAAAAAATGGGGATTGACAGAAGTAAAGAAAAACAATGCTTTATTACACGCATTTATATATAAATGAGGTCCCATTAAAATAGACAGAGAACACAGCGTTCAAGGGGTCTAAAATAGCCGCTTTAACAGAATCAGAATAAGATAATAATATGAATTACGTTTAAATTCTTAAAATAGTCATAGACGTACCTGCTATTATGAATTGTCACCTTGTGACCATTTTACGAATTTAAACGTAATTCATATTATTATCCTATTATAATTCTGCTAAAGTGGTCATTTTAGACCCCCAGTACTTCTAAGTAAAGATATCCAAGCAGAAAACACTGATTAAAGTGATTTTATTTTGTCCTAAAATAATCGGCACTCAAGATTAAACACATCCACAAAACGGTCAAAATAAAATCACTTTAATAAATTTTTTTTGCTTGGATATCTTTGGTTAGACGTACTGAACGGTGTGTTAAAATTTGTCAATCTATTTGATTGGGATCATATAATTATATACTTCTAAAAAATTAATATATTTTTAAAAACAACACACCTATAATCACCAAAGGGTTAGGCAGAGGTTTACTTAATTGTACACCCACATTTCGCCAGTTAAGTTAAAGTCCCATGTAATAGGGGGCGAGCATATTGCCATCAACCGGGCACAGACCTAGACTTCGTAGCTGCTACTGAGATATTCCCGATGCAAAAACCCAATCGCACTTTACTCGACCTGGGAATCGAACCCAGGACGGGTGTGGCATGATGCAACAAAATATTATTAATATTATTATGGTTATTTGTTTGACCGGTCCAAAGTCGTTACCATTTAAAGCAGTTCCTATTATTTTAATCTTTTTTCAGTGTGGGAAAAATATAAAGCCCTTTTAAATGAGCCCCTATTGATTTTCAGAGTCATTAAAAATTGATTATGTATTCAACAATACTGAAATACCGCTTTGTTTTAACTTGGATATAACCAATAGTATTGAAAACGCAATAATTAAAATTATAAACCATGATGAAAGCATTCTGTACAACTTTGAATAATTGATATGAAACGGCTTGTCAATGGGTCAGAAATAATAATTATATACCATCAGAAACAAATTGGAAAATGTTCCTGCAAATGATATTCTGAAATCTGTTCTTGTAAAATAACGATTCAAACCGACCCGTGGCGAAATATGGAACTAAACTCAAAATGTGCTGCATTTGACATAATTATTGACATTTGGCTTGACAAGCAGCGCCGCCACCAAATGTCAAGATTTTTTGGTCACTCTGTAATCACTATTGGCGCTTGTGACAGTAATAACAGACAAGATGAAGTGCAAAATACTGATATATTTTACTGTCCTTTAAATTAGACTTTAATGCCATGTAATAAGGGTCAGAGATGTTAGTAATAATATGTTCTGCTAGTGGCATGTGACGGATGATATGTAGGGGTTTTTTTTCTTCTAATTGGGTGTTTATGTCTTTTAAACTGATTGTAAGTAATTGGGGTACAAATGTACACCACAATGCAATTAGAAAAGGGTAAAAACTTTCTAATTGCATTGTGAATGTGATTTTAACTTCAAGTTACATGTTTTTCCTACTATGTTTCGCTCGCGGCTTCACTTGCGTGGTGTTTGAAACCTGAAAATCAACCCGTACGTTATTATTTAGCCATCAAATCAATCATACACTGCAATAAAATACCAATAGCCCAAAAGTTAGGGCGTCAGACAGGCGACGAAGGACGCGATGAGTTCGAACCCCGCCTTTTGCAATTGACGTGACCCCACTCCCATACATTGTTAATTTTATGATGATTGATATGACACATTCATGATATGTACAAGTAATCCTGAATACGCCCAAGGGTTTGGCAATAGCTGTCGTACACCCACATACTAGTTATTTCTCGCATAAACCTTAAAAGGCGAACTTATTGTCAATTTGCTTCAGCGCTGTTCCCACTGTTGGGACACAACTCACAAGCCTTCACTTTATGAGAGGAACTGAGCTGCATTTACCATCACAACAGTTCGGTCAATAATAACCGGGTGAAGAAAACCAATTAAACTACCGGCTCTATTTGAAAATCGAACCCGGATGCTCAGCAGTCACTTTTACCACTGTTTGTCCAACAAAGCAGTTTTTTTAAATTGGTGCAGCAAGGCTTCCTGTTTCATACTTCTTTTATAGTAGTCATCATCTTAGTAGTGTAAGTGATAGCCTAGTAGTGTGACCGTCGGACTGCGAAGTTGGAGACGAGTTTGAACCCAAGACACGCATCTCTGATTTTTCGGATTCATGTGCGTATTGTATAATTATTACATGCTTCAGTGAAGGAAACCAAACCAGCATGCCTGAGAGATATTTCTCGATGGCATGTAAATAGGGCGGCATAAAAGCTCTGACACCAGGTTAAGCACTAACCCCCCTGGCTGGAGGCCTTACGCTCAAGGCATCCACAGGAATTGCCCGGTTACGCAATAGCGAAACTCAGAGGTTGAACTGCGAGATGCCCTACCAAAAAAAAAAATAGGCACTAACCACACGAATAATAAAGATCTAAGTAGTTACCGCTTTGTAACATTTACATAACCATCCATTGTTTCTTTGGTGTTCCCCTAACCTAATTAATACTATAATTAGGTTAGGAGAAGACCAAAGAATTATAGCCATCCACAATCGTACTCAAAACTTTCCTCATTCCTCCATTTTGTCTATTAACTATCAAGATATATTTTTACATGAACCTATCCCAAGGACCACCCATTTCAAGGAATCATGGTTCAACTTCCAGCCACCATCTTTGTTTTTGACGTCAACGGAACTTGGATTTTTGATGGAAATGATCATTTCTTTGAAGTGTATGTTTTTTTTTATAGCGAAGTCATTTCCGTAACAGGAATGTCACTTTTAAGTGACAGAAATAAAATTGTATTTTTTTAAGAAGATTGTAAGCATGTTTATTCTTTCTTTTATTATCGGTCCAACGTTTCAGCAATGGATTTATATAATCAATTAATATGCTTTTACTGTCAATTGACTTGTCTTTTGAGCTCCTTGAGTTATAAGTCGAGCTACACGATATCTGACAAATGCTTGCACTGGCTGGACATGTCCACTCAAATCTGTGTGGTTCTTTCTTCCAAAGACCACCTCGGACACTTATCTGCATAGTCCTCATGTGATTTGACTAAGATTATGTCTGAACATTAAAAGAGACTATGACCTCTGAGTTTGTTTCGGCTGTTAGTTCTCAAAGTAGTCAGGTATATTTGTATGGCCTATAGGTAGTTGTTCCGGGTCTGGCTGTTTGTGTATGTGAGTTTAAATATTGGTGAACTTACCCACGATTCAGGAGAAATTCCTAGTGTTAATATTCCTAAATTACAGAACTGTCTTGCAATGCAGTTGTGCCATTCACATAAAACTTGTCAAAGGCAAATCTTCAATATAGCCTAGCTAAGCAAGCCTTGGTAATTTACAGGCCTAGACTGTAAACTCAGACTAATATGAGCTGGTACATCAACATCAATGCAGTACTCAGCGATCAATTATATTAATCTGGATTACAGTCTGTATGCACACAGTCGTGTCTGTTAATTGATAGATTATGAGGAGATGCTGTAATTGTATATACAGGTACAGAAAATGATTGGTTGTGCTCACTGTGCAGAAAATCTGTTCAAATTTTCGTTTTCGTTCAAATTGGGAAAGTATAAAAAGATATGTCCCAAAACACAGTGCAAACCCTTGCTGGAAAAATGAATATTATTTTTAAAGTAAATGAATTTTTACGATTTTTTTGTTAAAAATATAATATACAAACAAATAAAATTTGTGCAATAATTAGATCTGATAAGATTTGGCTAGAAACATCGATAATTAATAAACAAAGAAACAGATAGACAACTTACACAGTCATACTTGCTGAAGCTGTGCAGCCACAAACACCATGCAATATTTTGCTGTCCAATTAATAGTCACTGTCAATTATACAAATAAATCTAATTTAAATATATTTAATTGAAACGAGCTCTAAAAGTGTGTGAGTGTCGACGATAGTAGGTATTGTTAACAACTTTACAAAATAACATCGCGAACTAACCTCAAAGTGAACTGCATGGATCTAGTTGAAGAACTAATCGATCAGGGAAAGAAAACGTAAATTCAAGAAAAAACTAAGAAGGACCCTCATAGAAATTGCAGATAAACTAGCGCAGGGAACCATAATCTCAGAATTATATTTCATTCAGGAATTAAGAATAATTATATTTACGAAATTATATCGACAGATTAAAATCAACAAATATCATAAATCCAACATGGCTTCCATATCTACATTGGAAATATTTACTGGTGAAAACTGGAATGCATACAATCATCCATCCCTCAATTTGAGTGTTTTGTGCTGCTAAATGAAATTCCCGAAATGAAAAAAGTATAATCAATTAATTTGTATCTTATTTCAACCAAATAACTAAATATAACATTGGATTAATATTTGAACAATGGCAGCGAATATGTAAATATGCATTTTGCGGAGTACAGGTCTATTCAAATAGAATAATTCGATATATTGTAAATAATTGAATTAAACTACATATACAATAATTAAAACTAAATATTTACAAAAAAGGGACAATAAACAACAAGGCATCTAAGTACTCCTCCACATAGCTGTCATCCGGAAACGTGCCTAGAAGACTGGCAGCATTGCCACGTTGAATGGCAATGCCAATTCTTTGGCCAAAGAAAGAGCCAGCCCTCTGGTAACGCGAAGTGTCAACCAGTGTGAAATTTCCTTAAAAAGGAGACGCGCACTAGGCTTCCATGACCAGAGCGTTTCGACCCCAAACGGCTCAAAGCTTCAAATAAATAGTTGCCACTCAGCTCATTCATAGCTTGAAATGAGCGAACTATCTAATACTGACCATTTAATTACAGATTCCATAATCAATATCATCTCCAACTCTAATTAAACTCATGGATTGCAATTATAGTAATACCATAATTACCCACTTTACTCGCCTCTCATAAGATACTAATTAATATAATTGATGGCAACACTTTACACTTCCTATCTCCTTCTCTCTCCCACTTTATAGTCTATCTCTTTCTACTGCTACTGTCTGATCCTTCTTGTGTGGCGCGTAATGTACCAAACGATACATTGCGTCTTGTTGCGAATTCCGTGGTCTGTTTAGACCGGATTAGTTACTAGAACGTGAGGGATGCGTTTACTAGGATACGTTTACGTTTTTAGTAGTACCTTATTCTCTTGATGCCTACAAACTTACATAGTCTTGTCATATTAGTCAAGGTTTTTTTATGAGTATCAGTGTACCTACATATTTTTATTTTTATTAATTCTGAAACTATTAGTAATATAATTTACCTCATAAATACTCAACAAAATGATATGTGGTTAGCTTAGGCTCATAAAAATAAAGCCAAGCTACAAAAGATTCACAACGAAAAGATATCTTAATTTAAAAGGTTTATTGTTGAGCTATAAATAAAAAGATACAAAAGACTACAAAGCTAAAATTATTATGTATTTCTCGGAACGCGATAAAGATCGCAGAAAACAGCGCCTGGATATCATTTTCACTCGACATAAACCTATTATTAAAACGCGATAAAGGCATGCAAGAGATATTTTAATAGTTGTCATTCACTCCAAAGGCTTGTCAGGTTTTCAATCCAGTCTTGTCAATATTTTATTTCTACAGTGTTGTAAAATAATTTGCGCCATTAATAAAAGATACAAGTCAGTGGCAAAAAGATTATTCAGGCTGTTGACTTCTCATTTAAATATGTCTATATCAATTCTGAATGGACTGTAATAAATAAGAATCGATATTGCTTGTAACTGAATTAAAGACACCTATTTACAGTCCAGAATCTATTTCGTATCATGTCAATTATGCTAAAGCTTTATAATACCAAATACTGCTACTATTAACATGGATTGGACGGTTATTCGATAAAAAAGTCATCGTGTGAAGTCTACCAATAATAAAATCCATTATTACGGCTAAAAATAATGTCAGCCAAATCAAGTTTTAATAAAAAGATTTTATTATCCAGAATGTACAAATCATAAAAGGAGTTTTGATTTAAAGTTCTTGAATTTATAAAATATATATCAGTCATTAAGTTTTGACAATATACTGGTGATAAAACTGTGATTTTGCTTCTTTATTACTTACTTGACTACTATAAAAATAATTTAGAAACATGTTATGCCGGTTGTTTCAACCAGTTTGACATAGATGGCGCTAAGTTGGCATTTCTATTTATACAGAATGAGAATTCCAGTTGGAACAAATTATTTTTATTAAGCTTGACAACTTAAGTCCTCGTCATATCATCAGTCGGTTTTAGAGCTAAGTAATGCTGTGATTAGATAAATATTTGTGAGACTGCAGCGTAAAATAGATAGTGAACGGTTTCCCTTTAATTCCTATTGAGAAAATATTTATTGAAGTAGACGTGTTCAGTTATTAAGAACAAAACTAAATAAGTCAATCAGAAATTGAGGGGGACAAGTGAAATGGTTCTATTTATAATTAACGTCAATTTTTCATTTAAATAGAAAACAAAATAGTGTTAATTTATTCCAAAAATATTTCAAGAAAACTAATTATTCGAAACATATACCGTAATAACTGTACATAAATAATAATAAAATTTAATGAAACTCAGCACTCGCCTGTAATTAATTTTGTCGACGAGCAAGTAAGGTGTCAGTTCAAACGCTCTTCGAGATGCATTGTAGGCATACCTCAGACGAATCTCGGCAATTAGGCAAATGCTTTTAACACGAATGTGAATAGGGTTGTCAGTTTAAACCCTAAAATCTAGTAATTTTGTCCCCCTTGTCTTTGTTTAATGATTGTTTTTGCAGTAAGCATTAATTATGTTACTTGGCTGGTAGCAACTGGATGAGAGTTGCTGAGAATCGAGTTGAATGGCGTGCGATTGAGGAGGCCTATGTCCAGCAGTGGACTGCTATAGGCTGATGATTATATTATTTTGGCTTCTGCTAGAAAACCACTTCCGAGTAATTCTGATTGATTTCAATGCCAGATTTAAAGTTTGTGGGTTTGCACTTGCCCCTTTCATTTCTATTGTGTCATGGCAAAACTCAAGAAATTCTTTGTTTGTAATTCATGAAATCGTAGCTTTTTAATAGTAAACAGTAATACAAATTAACTCGGACCTTTTTCTCATGGGGTGCGCAAAACTAAAAAGCGCCACTTTCTTTGATCCTTATGTCTTATGCTTCGTATATGTTCATTCGTTTTAAATAGTATTTTACATAATCCATATGATGCCCATTACGATGGTGTTGTCAATTGGAATTTTTAATTTGTTAACTATGTAAAAAAGACTTAAAAGATAAATTTGACCCATTTCCCGGTTTTCGATTGAGCTGAAATTTTGCATACACGTTTAGTTTGGATGACAATGTATGATAAACTAAGTGACGTCATTCTTAATCTAATACGGCGGATTTTCAAAGATGGCGGACTAGTTAATTTTTATGCATCCCCATGAAATAGGTATCAAATGAAAGGGTTTGATGAGAAAAATACGAGGAATAAAATGAAGTCATTCCAAATCGTGTTTTCTTTTGTATTATTTTGGTCGTCTCCCTATATCCATATAAAAGATGGATACCTGAATATTGGGGTCCTAAAATTAGGGTGACAACCCTACAACTATGCGTTTACATCTACCGTACATTACGGCGGGCTCTGTCGTTGCGTTTAACCAAATTGCTTGCTTTGTATATGACACCGTGTTGTTATTTATACGCATATTTAATTGTATTTGTACTATGTGTGCGGTGTCTTATGGAGGGAATAATGGTTAAGCAGAAAGAGGAGAAGGATCATTCTTGAGAAACGTTGTCTTTGCACTAAATCTATACTTATATTAATTATTAATTTTAATTAATATTGTAATTATTAATATTATAAAGCTGAAGAGTTTGTTTATTTGTTTGCTTGAACGGGCTAATCTCAGGAACTGCTGGTTCGAATTGAAAAATTATTTTTGTATTAGATAGTCCATTTATCGAGGAAGGCTATAGGCTATATATAACATTACGCTACGACCCTTAGGAGCCGCGCAGCGTGTGACACCGCGGGGAACAGCTAGTATAATATAATAGAGGAACCATTACATTTTTTAGTTTTCCCGGTTTCGGAAATAAAAATGGGGTGACTGAGGTAACTACTTAATTTCATCAGTACCTCTTTTCATTGTTGTAATGACACCAACACATAGTTGCAAATATTTGCAACAATAGAGCTCAACAACGTTACCAAAAGGGTAGTAGAAATCGAATCAGAAATGAGAAGATTCGCTGGCGAACAAAGACCGGAATAAATTGAACAGCAATATGTCGATGTGCCGATGTTTCAGTGAACTCAGTTTTTCGCAGTCCACTGCATTACATGAGCCTAAACCATGCTGCGCCACAACTCCCTAACCTCTCATCTTTCGCCCAGTCTGACCCAGCTAGCTTATTAATCTATGAAAACAAATTCAGAACAGTTTCGGTGAACCGACATCCACAAAATTGATAGTGAAGTCAGATTCTTGAATGTGTCGGTCCATCGAAACCGTTATCCAATACCAGTAGATTTGAGTACTCAATCGATATAATTTTATGACATCCTCGTTATGAGAAGATGGCTTCCCAATAATAATTAAACTCCAAACAAACCGGCATGTAATCCAGAAGTTGTACTGTCTCATGTTTGATTTGTATATTAATTAATCAGGGCGGGGTGTGGGCTTAGTGCTTGAGCGGTAGCGATAAATGAAATCGCTTGTTTCATACTAAACAGGGTGAAAGGGACACTGACGCTAAAACAGTAACTACGTAATCAGTTCATCATTCTAAATTTACCACACAAAGAAATTTTTCACCGGTTTTTTTTTAAAAATCAGCCGTTCCATTCCATTCATTTGTTGTGTCCAAACCGCAAAACTCAGTTTTTTAGGAAACGGCGTTTTTTTAATAACTGACCCAAAATTTGTATTGGTGTGTGGGGGGGGGGGGGTGACAGAATGTAATAATAATAAATAATGAAAATCTTTATTTCTAGCTTACAATTCCAACATCTCTACGCGCTTCAAGAATGTATTATTTAAGTTGAGTATTGCAGTTAACACAGACTTATACACCTCTGACTCTGACACCTTAGCAAAGATTGAACTTGTGTTATAAGTGTCAGGGCTCTCTAAGTTCACTATAATAGTAATAAAACTCGAAATGATGTATTGAATACGTGGTAACCGTTTTAGCGTCGGTGTCCCTTCCACCCTGAATATCTGCATGTTTTGTAGACACAAAAAGAATTTCTTCACAAAAGTCGCTGATAACAAATTGAATCTGTCCTGAAAAATCTATTTCAGTTGTTTTTCTCAAAATTTAGTTATTTGAAAGAATATGATCTTTCATACACCTCTTTCTATTTCGTCGCAGTATTTTTTCAGATTGTGTACGAGTACATGTCATTTCCCTTTCTGATTTGATTCATGTTCAATTTCTCAAAAGAATTCATTCCGCTGATCGCTCCGCCTATTAACATAAAGTGACCCTAAAATCTTGAGGATCGTAAAAATGGTACATAAAAATCTAACCGGTCGGCTCACCAATTAGTTTTAATTACCAAAGAGTGTTGTGGCCTTATCAATACGTCGGAATCACAGTTTCAGGTTACCATTCAAATGTCCGATGCACAGTGGGCAAGATTCGGGACAAAATTCTCGATACACGAAAAATAAAAGATTAAATCAGGCCAAAATTCAAATTTTTCGGTGCACAGTAGGCTTAAGATTCTGGATAAAGGTGAAAATATTCGATGCACAGTGGTTAGAGATTACATCTGGACTAAATTACGTCATCTGTATTTAAAATATATATTGTAGGAAGTTTTAATTATAGATTGATATGTGTGTTAATGGAGTTTGTTATCGTAGTTTTGTAAGGAACGGGGGGTAATTTAGCTTATAACTTACTTATAACTATGTATGTTGATTCTAAAATGTTAGTATTAATTAGACAGCTTCAAACAACATTAGTTTCGTTGGTTGTTCCTACGAAGTAAATAAAAATAAGCCATAATTAAATCGGTTGGTCTTTCTTTTTATACACTTACTAGATTTTATAAAAATAATATAATTCAATCATGATTCGAAAGACACGTAGCGGCATCTATTATCATAAGAACGTTATTGTTGTTTTCCTCGGGAACAGGGGGTCTAAAATGGCCGCTTTAGCAGAATGATAATAGGATAATAATATGAATTACGTTTAAATTCTTAAATGGTCATAGACGTACCTACTATTATGAATTGTCACCTTGTGACTATTTTAAGAATTTAAACGTAATTCATTTATGATTCTGCTAAAGCGGCCATTTTAGACCCCCAGTACTTTTTTCGGGATGAAACCGTACGACCCTATGTTCATTTCTGTACACCTGACAACGAATATGCAAAATTTCAGGATGATCGGTTCAGTGGTTTAGACTTGAACAGGTAACAAACAAACAAACAAATTTACTTTCGCATTTATAATATTAGTTAGGAGTTAGAATTTTGGTAACTCTTCACAAATCAACGGTAAGTACTTAATTCAAGTACGTCACCTTAAACGAAAAACGAAAGATATTTTTGTACTACAGTACTATGTTTCTATTACTATGTTTGTACTTTAAAGAAGAAAGTACCGGAAATATCAAACAACATTTCACAACTTTTACAACCTTCATACATGCAGTCATACAAAGCAACTACAAACAGTACACCATAAAACGACAACAGTTATAGACACAGAAAACTGGGACACATAAGGGGCATAATTTGTTAGCTTTTTAATGTCGCTACCTTAATGTTTTTAGCATAGACATTATTTTTTCATCATAATTTACGAGTAGCTTTCGCCCGTGACTTCGTCTGCATTAAAAAAACATATCCCAGGGCATTTAGTAATAGTGAAACTTTCCATCCACAAAATAATTTTGAATCTAGATAAAATTTGACGCAGAAAATTCAGTTGTCTGAATGTCCAGCATTCATTAGGAACCTAAATCTTAGGTCTTCTGTTAATCAATTCATAAAAACATTCTTTCAAACGGCGCTAAATTTATTTCTGTGCTTGCATTTTCAAAAGACATATGGAAGCAGCTGAATGAACTAAATCAAATAAGTCGTCTGGTTTATAAATACCACGCACATTGGTACAAATACGGGCAATTTGTAGCCAAAAATAAAAAATAAACTTTCGTATTACGCCGGTCAACTATCACTGTCGACGAATGCAATAAAACGGGGCATTACAAAAGCTATGAAACATACCTCATAAACTTTCCACTTAGAACGAAACACTTAACAAAATCGTATCCAAAGAGATACACTAAAAAAATATACGCTTCAGATATTCAGTTATCCTTAATTTAAACTTAGAAATAAATTCGACTTTACACCATGCAAATACGGATCAGAATGTCTTATAATTTCGACGCTAATTCTAATTTAGAGCATATCCCCGAAATTATAGAGTGAGTTTTCGTTTGCATTACACAGTGGTGCATTCTGTCGAGACTCGGGGGAAAAAAAAAAACGGTGCACTGCGGACAAATTTAGCGAAAGACGTCGAAAAACGTGCAAAAAGTATTGCACAGACGTTCGCACCCCTTTTTCAAGGTAAATTTCCCAAGCACATCAGGAATTAAAATAGGTATAAAGGTATTTTTTCACGAGCATTTTTCTGAAAATGTATTTATTTTTTGCGGGTAAAAGAGGTGGGGCTGTATATTTGCTGATTGTTGGCCTAGAAAGTTTTTGTTAAATAATGTGGAGTATGTAGTTCACTTAAATATTTCGAACGAATTGTCCAGGCTTCATTTTATGTTAATGAACATAAAACTAGTAACTAACCTTTATCGACTCGGTATTGTTTAAAGTAAAAAAAAAAATGTTTTTTGTTAAAAAAAAAATGTACAAAAAGAATTTTCTATACCTATTTTAATACTATCCTTATAGCTTAATTTAAATTATAAATCTACAGGCATTTTCCCTTTGTAATACAGATATACAGCTAGGTCTAATTAGGCCCCACAGCGACGGTAACATAGTAAGAATAAATACTGCCCCAGGTACACGCCCTTTAAATTTTTCTCAGCTGTGTCCCAATCTTGTCTTGGTTTTCCGACATTGTAATGTCCCTAAATCTATAATGACTTTAACTCAAATATCCATCGGTCTTCTTATTTACTAAACGAATACCCAATTCTTATAAAACAGTGCTAAGAAACACCAAAGATTATCCAATAATCCATACTACTTAGAGCAGCGGTGGCCCAGTGGTGGCGGCCCCGACTTACGATCAGTAAGTCGTGGGTTCGAACCCAGGCAGGCGCATTACTTTGTGTAATTTGTTTCATCACCACTGCTCTCAAAAACGGTGAAGGAAAACATCGTGAGGAAACCGGCATGTCCTAGAACCGAAAATTCAAAACATGTGACATCTACCAATCCGCACTGGGCCCGCGTGGTGGATTATAGCCCATTCCCTCTCTTAGCCGTGTGTCCCAGCAGTGGGAACATTATAGGCTGATTATGCTATGCCATACTACCTAATATTATATAATACAAAAAGTAAATCAATATGTCTGTCTTTAACCGTTTCAAGTCTTATAGTTGATTGATTTCTTGGGTTGGTTTGGTACTACATCTCCACTTCTTGCGACGTTCTCATGGAATTATTACCAATCACCTCGCGGGTGAATCCGAGACGAAAGCTTGACTTCTTATAAAAATCAGTAACAAGAAAAACAAATAAATAAATAACCAATAATAAAAAAACTTTTTCTGTTGCACACGGATTTCAGTCCACCATCGCGCCATATTGATTCGTCATCCGATTGTTTTTGTTACTGAACTTGCTAATTTTAAACGTTTATTTATCCATCACCATTCGGTACAGGATGCTTTTGGGAAAATAAATAAACAAAACATCTATACTAAGGGCACACTCTGGTTTGCTTGATGAATATTTTTTATGTTAGTTAGTAAAGAACTTTAAAAAGTCCTTGAATAAACTGTGAAATCCATGTAGCTACTCATCAGTAGAAAACTGACCAAAGTTAAGTTAGTTTTTTAAGTTTTTATTGTGGAGATTTAAGTTTTATTTTATTTTTTATTGTATTTTATGTTGTATGAATTTGTGGCATGTGCCAAATAAATGTGTTTTCTTTCTTTCTTTCTTTTCTTTCAACAATGAAAAAAACTCGAAATAAAAGGAACGAATATTAATCAGCATGCCTTATAATTTCTGATAATTAAGTCGAAACCATCATGCTCCTGTCCTTATCACAATTGTTTTGTGGTCGGCGCAGCATGTCTTTTTCTTCCATACGTCAGTACTTAAATATTTCTCTTATTTTTGTGTTGAGTTATTTAGTTAGATGTAAAAACGGCTTGAAGGCTTCTTATAGGGTCCGTTTACACCTTATATCTATGAAAACGGCCACAGTATTTGATTAGGACCTTCGGGAAGATTTTTTTTTTCAATTGACCTTATCTTATATTCGTGATATGCTCAGACAAATATTCAAACCAACTTTCTTCCATTATAATATTGTAGGCTCCTAAATCATAAATATTATTGTACAAGAGGATTACTTACCAATTCATATAGAGTTAGATATGGCTTTAAACAAATAAATATTTCTGAAATATATTTTCTAAAATTATGTATTTGTAGGCCAGCGGTCATTTGGCGTGATTTATATTATTCTGAACAAAGGATTTTAGCAATAAGTCTTAGCCTATGTTGTTTAGGCATTTTGTGGAAAAATTGGGGTTTCCGAAATATATTTTCTTCAGAATTTAGGTATTGTAAGCTAACAAGTGAATTATGAGCTATAAACGACAGATAAAAGGGACAGAATTTGTACGATATCACCTACTAGTTAAGTTAACCAGAATTTAGCAGGAACTGGTGATAAACTTATTTATTTATGTACACATCATCATCTCATCATCAGCCTAGCCTTTTCCCAACCACGTTGAGGTCGGCTTCCAGTCTAACCGGATGCAGCTGAATACCAGTATTTTTACATGGAGCGACTGCCTATCTGACCTCCACAACCCAGTTAGTGCTAGGTAATACGATACCCCTTGGTAAGACTGGTTGTCAGCCTTTCGGGACACTGACTACCTGTAACGACTGCCAAAGATGTACAAATGACAGCCGGGACCAACGGCTTAACGTGCTTTCCGAGGCACGGAGGAAACTCGGTATGTAATGGGTGGTCACCCATCCAAAGATCAAAGATCGACCCGAGCTGCTGTTCTTATTTAGCCACGAGCTCCTCTATTTATTTATGTATACACAAATACTTAAAAGGACAATATATCTTATCTTACTTTTACCTGACAAAATCATCATCATTCTCCAGCTTATCCCAATTCATTTGGGGTCGGCGCAGCATGTCTTCTTCTTCCATTCTTCTCTATTACTCGTCATCTCAGCAGTGACCTCCTTTCTAGCCATATCATCCTTCACACAGTCCATCCTTCGTTTCTTTGGTCTTCCTCAACTCTTATAGCCTCTACTTTACCTGAAAAATACCAGCCAATATAATTGGTCTAAAAATATACAATTATAATAACAATAAGCAAAAAAAATCTTTTCCAATTACCAACCTTCTAACTTTTGATGTATCAAAAATAACTGAAACGGAATTTATAATCGCTAATCATTATTTCAAGAGAGTTGTTGTTCAGAGGAAACAGATTAATTATTCCGAACATACTGCACGCTACTATGAACTCTGTAACCTGAGCAATAAAATCTAAATTTCTCTGTATTTTTTTTTAATATACTTTTAGCTAATTAGGCACAGAAGTAGAAAAGTAGATAAGCAGAAACGTTAAAACAATCGAATGTAGTGTTTCTAATTTTAAAATAGAATAGAATTGTAGTGGTCTTTGTCGCTTGGCGTGAAAGATTTATTTGGTTGGAGAGAGACAGAAATAGATTTTATAATCGTTTCTCGTATCGTTTTTGTTTTTGGGTCGAATAGGGCAAAAGGAATGATTTTATTATTAGTTGAATTTCAGACATGCTTTTGTGAATTTTACATTATTTTTTACTATCTACGTGGTGTTTTGTTTTTAGAGTAGATAATTACCTGATATTCATGATCTCGATTTAAATATCTATACCTAAAACCTGGACAAAAATCTGCTGTTTCCTGCAATACCTACACGGTCAAAAAGTATGGGACAGCTTTTTTTTTTAATTACCGACGAAAAATTTTTATGTTCGAAATGATGTACTGTATACGTGATAACCGATTGGGTGTCGGTGTCCCTTTCACCCTTTATATTGTTCTGTCTGGTCGCTTTTGCCAGCTCCATACATTTTTGTGTTTTCCACATAGTAATCGCTAATAGAATGCCAATTTGTCTAGGGCCGCCGGACCTATTGTAGCTCTCAAACAATTGTTAATTACTTAAACAAAAGTCTGCTAAATGTCGTTATTTTATGGAAATCACTGACAAAAATCTGGCATCCATTCCATAATTTGTCGTCGAATTCGGCACGCTACGTATGTTTTACTCAAACATAGTACATTTCCTATCTTCAAGAATAAAAAATCGAATGAATAGTTCCATTTCTTCTTTTTTCTTAATATCAGAACTTGAGTTGCTATGGATTTTGGCATCGTAATCTTGTAGAGCTTCCACAAAAACCGATGTGTTTCATGCTTCACTTTAGTGATATCAAACACGCTGTACGCTACCTATGTGTGCACTATGTTCAGCTCTGCCCACGCGCATCTGTAAGCCGGTGATTAATATGTAAGAAATAGTGCGATGTGTAAACTGTGAGATTACGCAAGAACGCCAGGTAAGATTGGGAAATTATTTATATTCTGAAACATGTATTCAGTAGCTACTGATTCGTTCCGTTTCACTGCATTGCCTGTAAATTCAGAGACGTATTGGCGTTGCATTTCCGGGGCCGTGGAAGTATTCAAAATTAAGTTATAACAATAAAACAATTATTTAAAAAAAAAAATTGTGAAAAAGTTGTAACTTTGCCCCCAAATAATAATTGATCTTAACTAGAAGTTTCCAAGGTATGGCCAAGAACAAAAAAAAATATTGCAATGAACAAAGCCTTTTGGTTTCGTTAAGGGTATTTTTACACCCAATATGTCCTTTAACCTCCGGCAAAATTCATTAATCTCACTTACATTTAATTCCTTCTAAATCATTTCGTTATACAAGACAAGACAAGACAAGACAAGTTATAGACAAGATTCAGTGGCATTTTATTAACTGAGGGCAATTATAAGTCTTAGTGTTTTCACACGTCCTGACTCAGAACTTCCTGTGGCCATATTTGTTTTAATCTTTCCATTTGGCCACAATGTGGACGTCCGGATGGGAACAGACGCGAAAAACATGTGTGAAATATATGTGACTTCAAGCTTTGAATGGCTAACAATAAGCACAAGCAAGTAGTTAGGTACGTCATGTCAATCATCATCAGCCTAGCCTTTTACCAACTATCTTGGGGTTGGCTTCCAGTATAACCGGATGCAGCTGAATATCAGTATTTTACGTGGAGCGACTGCCTATCTGACCTTCACAACTCAGTTAATACAGGGTAATACGATACCCCTTGGTAAGACTAGTTGTCAGACTTTCAGGCCACTGACTACTTAACGACTGTCAAAGATCTACAAATGACAGCCGAGACCAACGGCTTAACGTGCTTTCCGAGGCATGGAGGACCAAGCGCGGCTTGGGTAACCTGAAGATCGACCCGAGAGGCTGTTATTATTTAGCCACGAACTCCTCGTGTCCAAGTTCAAGCAAATAGTAGCATATATTGACAGAGAAATTAATTTTGACAAAATTTTATTTAATTTACTACGTCAATTTGCCGTCTAGTGTGGCTAGGGCTCTTGAGGGAGGAACCTCCTAACAATACGCGCCGTGTCCAGAAGTACTGCTTTCTGAATCTTGATCCAACTACTAAGCGAGAGCCTCCTCAGATGTTGGTCGAAGCTATTGGCTATTAATCCATTGGCCGCCACGACTATCGGTACAATATACCTAATTATAATTGTTTTGTATTATTTATGTAGAAGATGATTCGGTGGCAATTTCAGATAGTTTTCTTATTTCTTTCCTGGAAAAACAGTGCTTATAGTATGAGGAAGTTCAAAGTAAGTTTCTCGTACTAATTATTCTGAGTAACGAGTATTATTTCCCTAATTATCTATTTAATTAGAAAGATCATTAAACCTACATGTTTTTTTAATACACCCAATAGAAGATTTACAATAAACCATACATTTGCAAAGCATCTGGTTAAGGCCAATGTCCACGACACCAAAACAAAACTAATTATAACCGTGAATAATTTAATGTGGTAACAATTGGTTAAGATTACCACGTGGGCCATAACTAACATCACAGTATAAAGATATACCAGTAAACCAAGTAGGCCCTTTTTGTAAAATTAAACGCGAGTGTTAAGATTGTCAACTAAATTTTTTGTTATGTTGCACAGCTCACATCAAACATAACCACTTGTCTGTATGCGACAGCCTCGACTTACTCTTTAATAACCTGTTACCTGATGCATAACATAATAACACGACTTTAATACCTGACGGTGAGGGCAGAGGTGAACCTAATAGTACATTTTGCCACATGAGAAGTTTAAGTCCTATAGTTATAATAGGGGGAGACCCAATTGGCATCAGATGGGTAGAAATCCAGACTCCGTGGCTGATACTGATATTTTTTTTGGGAAAAACCGGACATTATGACCGACCTGGGAATCCAATCCAGGACTTTATGCTCAGCAGTAGAGCTTCTTTCTTTCTCTATCGTGTGGTTAGTGCCTAACCTGGTGTCAGATTTTTTATGGCGCCCAATAACCAATGAGCCAATGTCCTGAAGCATGCTTGGAAATTTTTGTGAACGCTTTGCATGTGTATGAGCCGATTTCCGCTACTTGTTCCAAGTTGACATACTGTAATACCTATAATATGTCTACTGTGATATCATGACTCAATGGGAACTGAATATAATCAGCCATATGGACTGTTTTGACAGACATTGCGAAATAAATTATGTCTATGACGCTAGACGTTTTTGAACGTCGTTTCAGGTTTGTACTTGTTTCAGTTGTACTGAATAATCAGCCATAATGTTCCCACTGCTGGGACTCACGGCCTCCTCTCTATAGAGGGAATGGGCTGTAATCCACCACGCGGGCCCAATGCGGGATGGTAGATGTCACATGTCTTCGAATTTTCGGTTCTAGGACATGCTGGTTTCCTCACGATGTTTTCCTTCACCGTTTTTGAGAGCATTGGTGATGAATTGTAAATGTAATGATGAAATGTAATTTATATTACACAAATACGCCTGCCAGGGTTCGAACCCACGACTTACTGTTCGTAAGTCGGGGCCGCCACCACTGGGCCACCGCTGTTTCCACAATAATTTCATGTCAATTTACTAGTTTAAATGTTAGAGTAACCCATTTTCCTAATTGACTTTTATGAGTTACGTAGTAGGGTGTACGAAATGCGAATTTTATAGCTGTTTAGTTTTAGTAGGCTGCACGTCAGCTGAGCATGTCCTGGGTTCTATTCCCAGGTCTGGCAAAGAGTTATGGGTTTTTCTATCAGGAATTTCTCAGTACTAGCCACAAGCCTGAATTTGTGCCCGATTAATGGCAATAGTCTCGCCCCCTATTAAATGCAACTTAACATAATTGGCGAAATGGGTGTACTATTAGGTAGATCTCTGCCTCACCCTTCGGGGATAACAGGTGTGATGTTATGTTATGATAATTTTAGTTTCTAGATTTGAACATCATTAGCGAATTGATATGTTATAGTTAGATTTGATTGACTTGAGACGGGTTGCGTAAAATAACAAATATGCTAGATCTTTTACGGCCTTCTATTGCATTCCCCTCATCATTGTCTCACTTAATAATCTTCTTACTACTATTATAAATGCGAAAGTTTGTGACGATGAATGGATGGATGGATGTTTGATACTCTTTCACGCAAAAACTACTTAACGAATTTGGATGAAATTTAGCAGACAGATAGTTTATAACCGATACACACACACCACCTTTTTATTCCGGTAGCATGATCCTGTGGGACAATAACCAAACTCGACGCGGGCGAAGCCGCGGGCATAAACTAGTATTCATCATAAATATTTTATGACTTTGTTTAATTTGACAAAAGGAAACTATGTTTTTTTTTTCTCCGAAAAATTTGCCCTTTTTAGCCAAAAAAGCTAAGAACAAAACAGTAAAATTTAACGGCATGTCAATACTCTAGGAACAAACAAAATATATGGAAACCCTTCGACCGGATACCAACCACGTGTAACGCTGCGCGCACGCACATTTCTAACAAGGGGGCGTTTTCTAAAAATATAACACAGAATTATAAACGCAAATGTTCTCGGTTAGTCACTTCGCGTTCACCACTATACGCGGTCCCGAAATCCGTTGTCCGAGTCCCGAAAACGAACCCGATTCTTTTGTTTCGTCGATCATGGTCTTAAGTGTTTGAAATAAGTACCAAAATTAATTTTTGGTATTAAGTGCGTGTGTGGATTTTTTTTTCAGGTTTAAATTAAGGTGAGGTTGTTTGTTTTTATTTATTTTTTTGGGGTAGGTTGTGCGCCAAATGTTATTCGCAGTATTAATTTTATGTGAAACTGTGTGAAAAAAAGTAAACACACCTACATTTTTCTACATGCAAAATGATGTTATTTGTGTTGAAAAAACCGGGCTCCGACCTCTTTAATTTCTAAATACGCACAATAATAAACTATTCTCAGAGCTATGTGTAACAAATTCTTAGTACCTAAAGATACTTTCGCATTTTCAGTCTGACTTTAATATTTTTCTAGCAAAACGCTAGATTTTTTCTTTTTCTTTCAATAGAATTTTTCGTTTTTATGCTCGTCTATAAAATATGAATCTCGGAAACTTAATGCTTATTTGGCGCCATTTTAGCGTCTACGGGACGCATTTTTCTCGTGAAAACTCCGGTAATAAAAAACTGTAAGTTACTTTTAACAAAGAAAGGCTGGATATATGAACTTGGTACGTACATGTTACTACGTAGGTATGTTTGTTGAGTATAAGAAAACTTTGACGATTTATATTGCACGTGTCTGAAAAATATTCACGTACGTTTCGTAAGCATTTAGTGAATTGCAGGGGCAAACCCTAGCTTATAATAATATAAGTGCGATGATGAAATCCTGCTCCTCTAAATTTTTCCTCTCTTATGGTGGAAGCACCAGGGCAGCCCGCGAAATTCAAATTTTCTTACGTTTTTTGCTATTTGCCGGTCATTGTTCGGTTATAAGGAACCAAATATGATTCGCAACCGTAACACGTAGGTATGTGGTTACAGAATCATAATAATTAATACAGCCTGAACTGTAAATTGCAAAAAACGTAAGAAATTGTGAATTTCGCGAGCTATCCTAGTGTTTCCACCTTAAGAGGTAAGTAAAGCTAGATTGAATAGTTGCTCATTCACTTGTAAGGTGACAACATCACAATGCAATCACCAATCCAAACCAATTCATGACACTGAAGGCCGGGTACATGTAGAAATTCACCAGCAGATATTATTATGATATTTGCAGTTTCATTTCATTTTATTTAAAGTTCTCATTTTAGTTTCTCTTTTTTATTGTGTACGTACTTACCTACCAACATGGCCAGTATCCTCGCTTTATACATATTATTTTATGAATTAAAGTGTCTTTATTATAATTGTTTAATGAATATTGGGCTTTTCCATCAGAAATTTCTCAGTAGCAGTTACGGAGTCGGGGTTTTTGCGCGGTTGATGACAATAGACAATAAAATGGGTGTACAATCACGAGTACCAATATCGACGCCCCCAAGCAATAAGTCGGTAATCGTAAAACTTAAATTTTACAGGAGAAATGTTTTTCTGTTTTTGTTGAATAGCTTTTCAACGAGTCGGAGTAGTACCTATACATCAAACGAAAGCTAATTTTTTGTTTAATTCAATCATTATTTTTAACATTAAATTTTGTGCGTGAAAAGCCTTGCAATTTAAGAAAATAAATGTTACAAAAATATATTAGGTATATTGATTAAGTAATGTACACTTGCGCCATTATTGCAGTAAATTTGTAAACAATATTGGTGCGTACCATTACAATACGGACTTTTCCAGCGTAATTTTTCATCTTGAAGACGTTACATAATTCGTTATTACGGTGTTGTTGTGGTTATTTTAAATTGACACAGTAACCGGTATCGTTACAGAACATTGTTTTTGGAGGAAAATTCTGAAAACCATTTTAGTGTAACCATTCAGTGCTAATAATTTTTTATCGAATTTTTAAAGTGTAATATGTCTAGGTTTACAAGAAAAGACTGTAGACGATGAGTATAATAACGTATAATAATCACAATAATAAAATCAGAGTTGAAAATTAACATCTTAACCTTTAGAAAAATTAAGATAAAGATTTAACGATTAAAATAATTGTAGGGACGTCAGTCATGTCAATATTCATGATTAAACCTTAAACTAGAACTATATCAATGATAATTAAACACAGCAATAAACTAATGTCACAAAATTAACACCTTAGGTTTTACAAATATTTGGGGTGCTGGGTCAGAAAACCTCCTCGGGCGCCCAGTGACTGCCGGTCCCTCTCGATACGTCTGGAGGGAACAACAGCTGTTGGGACGGTGCATCCTGGGCGCGGCAGTATCCTTCCCCGATGAATGGGAAGAGATTCCTATTCCTCGGGGAATGTTACTGTCGTAGCCAATATTCTGACACGGTGGGGTCCAGTTTGGACCAACGGGGCGTTCCTCCGCGCGACCCTCTGAAACGCAGAGGGCGCAGTGGAGGAGCAAGGGCGGGCTCGGTGTGCACTAACCCTGCCTCCGAGCAGTCCCCGTCGATATCGTAATCCCGTCGTCGAAGTGTCGTGGATCACGTCTCGCGGCTTCGATCGGGACCGAGGGTCTTGGCTTGGCCGCCCGGACCACGAGGTAGAAAACCTCTATAAAAAGTTACCCCGAATCCCAAGCGGCGCCGCACCGCGAGGGGATGTATGGCTGACGGGAAAATCAGTCGCTAGTGCGTGTCCCCGCTAGGGTACCAGCCGACCCTCTGGCGGGTAATAAATGTCGTAGGCTTATCTGGGTACAGGGGGTACCCCAGATGGACATTTTAAATTCCCCACACTCGTGGGAACAGAATGGACAATAATGAAAAAACAAACAAACACAAACAAAAATGATGCCGACAAAGGCAAGAGTGAGGAGAGAAGGGATGCGGGGTCGGAGGCCGACGCCGTATCCAGTGATGTGAGCGCGGGGGGAGGCTCAGAGAGCCCCCGCCGCGAGAAGACCGGGACTGCTGCGGAGAGCAGCAAGTTCTTCCGCAAGCGGTCCTGGCCGGAGGGCGACCATGAGTCGTCGGTGACGAGGCGGGTGCAGCTGGCGGCTCCGATGCGGAGCGTAAGTCCAGGTTTGCGGCGGAGGTGGAGGCCGCGTTGAAGGTTGTGGCCCACAAAATGAAGCCTTCCGCCAAATTTGGGGCCATACCTGCGGCTTCCGCCTCCATTTTGGCGGCAGCGGAGGCCGCCTACGCGAGGCCTCTGCCAGGCGAAGTGGCCAAACTGCCGGCGGAGGTTGCCCGCCTGACGGCTGCCACAGCGGCTGCCGCCCCCAGATCGGGGCCGTCTAGCCAGCCCTCCGGCAGGGCTGTGTTGGCCCCTGAAAAGCCGGCTCCGGTGAAACCGGCGCCGGTTAAGGGGGCGGTGGCCCAGAAGAAGGGCAAGGCGGTGGCTCAAAAGAAGGGCAAGGCGGCGGCGCCAGTGGCGGGCCAGCCACCACCGCCGCAGCAGCAGCGGCCGCTCCCCCCGCCCCCGCCCCCTAAGCCAGCCGCGGCCGAAGCCGGGTGACAGGTTGTCGGCGAAAAGCAGAGGGGGAGGAAAGCGGCCAAAAAAGCAAGGCGTGCTGAGCGGAAGCGCCAGCAAAAAGCGCGTAACGTCGCGGCTAGGCTCCGCGCCCCGAAGACCGCAGCTGTAGTGATTACACTACAGCCGGACGCGGAGAAGAAGGGCGTGTCCTACCGCGACGTGCTGGCCAAGGCGAAGGCGACGGTGGATCTCGGGGAGCTCGGGATCACCGGAGGCCTCCGGCTTAAAGTCACCGCGACAGGGGCGCGAGTGCTGGAGATCCCCGGTGAAAACAGTGGCTCGTCCGCTGACGCTCTGGCTGAAAAGCTCATAGCGTCCCTAAATGCGGACGAGGCCCGAGTGTCTAGGCCCGTGAGATGCGCAGACCTGCGCATCCTGGGTCTGGACGACTCGGTTACCGAGGAGGAGGTGGTGGCCGCCGTCACCAGGACCGGGGGGTGCCCTGCCGAGCTGGTCAAGGCAGGCACCCTACGTCCGGCTCACAGGGGCATGCGAACCATTACGGTAAGCTGCCCTGTGACGGCGGCGAGAACTATTGTGGAGGGCCGAAGGCTCCTGGTGGGGTGGGTCTCAGCGCAGGTGAAGCTGCTGGAGCCCAGACCTCTGAGGTGCTTCCGCTGCCACGTGGGGCACCACGTGTCGGTGCAATGTACCTCGTAGGTGGACCGCAGCGGCCTCTGCTTCCGCTGCAGTCAGCCCGGTCACATGGCCGCGGCTTGCTCCGCCACGCCGCACTGCGCTGCATGTGCGGCGGCTGGCAAGCCGGCCGATCACCGGGCTAGGAGCAAGGCCTGCGCCCAACCCACCAAGGCCAGGGGCAGGGGAAGGCGAAGGCCCTCCGCCACCACCCCCACCGTCGCCACCGCCGCAGCCACCGCCACCGTCGCCGCCGCCGCTATCGCTGCCACTGCCGCCACTGCTGTAACTCCCGCAGCGGGGCCCTCACAGGGGGCCCGGGAGGGGGCTGAAATGGAGTGCCAATAATGGCCCCATTATCCATAACACTGTTTAGATCACAATCACTTGAAGTAGTAAAATGATTTTAGAGCACACGTCACGTTTAATCAAACGAAAATATGCTACTGTTTGTGTAAACAAACATTACGCACCGGCCGGCCGACCATATCACGTGTTGGGGGTGTGGCTAATATCTATTACTTTCTTATTACCATAGAAAGAAAGAGACCAATGCGTCTTGCAAACTGTTGGGCGCAAAAATATAAACAGCAAGATTGAAAACGGGACCAGACGTGTTCAAATTAGATACGTATTGCAATTTTACATATATTTATTAATGAATTATTTACTTTATAATCCTTGTTAGTTCCCATTACGGTCTGAGCTGACTAAAAATAATTCGACAACAACAACGTGCTAGCCTTTACCAGGAACTGCACGAAATTCATTCACGCCAATAAGTCGGTAATAGCAACTTACCAAAATTAAATACGAAATACACTTTTGTATTGATACGTAAAGATATTTTTCTCGACATAATTTCGTTCTTTAATTTCCCTACAATAAAAGTGTTTTTCACGATATCTTCGTAAATATCACTACGAAAAATGTGAAATAAATTACTAAGATGTATCCTAACCCATAGGTTTCGAATTTGACATAACAATAAAAAGTCCATAATAGTACATTACCGACTTATTGCTTGGGGGCATCGATATGTAAACACTTAACAACTTTTAAAAGTGTTTTTCTCGTATAGTTCTGATTAAAATTTCATGTTGTTACGAACATAGTATTCTGAAACTCATATTTTTATGAAAAAGAGCCTATCTCCAAGTTAACAATCATGATAGGTATCTCGCGAAAATTGTTTTTAAATTTAGGAAACTGAATGCATATTACCCCACCTTACTGTACACCCACAGTAAGGTGGGGTTCACCTCTACCTAACCCTTCGGAGATTGTTGTGTTATGTTATATTTTAAAGCATTTACAACTAGTTCGAAATTTACATCATAAGTATTAAGGAAATCTGTCAGATTCGAATGGAGATCATTGCAAGTATCGCTCTAGAACACTGACTTTAAACTATTGTTTCAGTTTTCCTTCTTGTCAGTCTGAGTAAAGCAGATTTCATAACAATGATCTTTGAAATAGATTTTTGCTTATGATTTCCAATTTCAAGACAAAATTAGATTTTAACGGATGTAGGTCTTCCTGTGCTCTCAGACTGAGAATATTGGATGATTTCATGATCTCTCCTAACAAAGCTTTATTTATTTAGTCTGTAAATGTTTCTACGAAGACTTTTTGTAAGGAATTCTTTGGTTTTTACTGTTTCAAGAAAGACTGTTGAGCAAAAAGTCCTAACTATTATAAGTTTTATTATTAGTCAACCAAACATATATATATATATTTTTATGATGCGATCTGTCCCTTTACTGACATTCAGCATCTTTGTGTCAAGCTTTTGTAAGTCATGCTTGGTATGCTCCCAGTGGTGCATCCACATCAATCCATTTTATGGTGTGTCACCTGTCATAGTATCAGGTCTTGTGGGGTTTGCCTTTTAAGCCTCTTGAATTTCTTGGTTTTCATCAAGTTTGATGCCAGTTTATTGGGATGAGTAGTAATCCTATTCTTGTAGGCACTGACTGCTTGCGTGATTTGTGTAACCTTTGGTATTTCTATCGTTAGTAATGTACTATGGTGCGTTAGTTATAATCCTAAGCATTTTTTATTGAAACCTTTGGAGTATGTCAATGTTTGAATTGGCTGCGTAAAGCATTGAGCCTACAACTAAGGAAACACTATAATTGGCTACTATCAAAAAAATCCAAGCTCTCCCTGGAAAATAAGCTCAGCATTTGTAAGTGCATCATAATGCCTATCTGGACATACGGAATACAGCTGTGGGGAACCAAATATGATAAGCTATTCTAAAGAGTTACAATTTTCAATGGTCTACGTTGTCAGTCTAAAGAATCTTGAAATTTGTTTTACATTTTATTGTTATAAAAAGATAGATACAAATAGTATTCAATGTACGTGTGGACAATCACTATTTACCTCAAGTTAACTAAAAGGCTGGATCCCTAAACGTTACACAAATATTTGTAAGGTTTGGACAAATACTTGTTGGGACCAGCAAAGATCAACCAGTAAAGAGGGAAACATAGGGGTTCTATTAGTTAGTCATTTGTATTTTTTTGCTCTAAACTTTTTTACTAAATAATGTAATAAACCACGAGATCCTATCATTAACACTAGAAACGGGATATGTACCATGTCCACTGTTTGTTTCTTTAGTTTATCCGTGATCATGGTGCTTGCAACAGCGCCGAAATATCGGGAAATCAAAACAAACAGTGGACATGGTAAATATCCCGTTTCTAGTGTTAATTATAATGTTAGTGACCATGACAGTTTAAAAACTTACACCACGAGAACCTTCTTTCTAGAGATCTGAGAGCCCAGACAAAGTTATATAATTCTAACGATGATATCATCTGCCTAGCCTTTTCCCAACTATGTTGGGGTTGGTTTCCAGTCTAACCACAACACTACTAATATCAGTGACGCTGTCCGTACCCACAAAAGTAAAAAAATGCCTGCCTAGATAATAAGGATGGTGTAATTATTTCATAACATTCTGTCCATATGACGTTATAATTGTGAAACTAGCATTGCTCATGCTCATTTATGAAATAAACAGAGAGCCAAGACAAATGTATTAATGCTCACATGAGTATTGATACCTCGATTCATGGGTCAGGTAGATTAAGTTTGTATTACTAACACTAGTTATAAGTCGTTATACTACTAACATATTGGATCCTAGTTATCTTAAATAAATGTTTATTAATATTATATTATTTTTAAATATCAATCGCTTTCAGAGCGCTTTGTATTTCTAAATCGACTTTCAAGTTTCTAACAAGTTTCCGGTAGCTTATATTAATATTTATATATTTTTTTCATTTTCGATCAGTGTTACTGCTAGAATAATAAGTCTTTACCAAGTGGTCTCGTATTACCTAGAACTAAATGGGTTAAAGTCTAGCTTTCTATTTAAACACTACAAGTACCTACATTAAAAGTTAAAAAAGACCGTGGAAGTAGAAAATGGTTAACTACCTTCTCTATAAAATAAAAAATAATATTTGTAAAAAAAAAACTTCTGCAAAAAATAATGAAAAATCGTAAGTGTCCGACAATAAAATAATATTTTATGTGACAATACGTTAAATAAAACGTATGGGCGTTTCCGCTAGCAAATGTTCAATTAAAAAACGTTGACTTTTTTATTGTAATATCCCGTTTCAAACTTGTTTAGGTGGAATGTTTTTTTTAATGTTTTTTTCTATGCTTAATTGTGTTATTTTATTAATTGTTGGATTGTTTTCAATTCGATCGCTGTGCTGTTAGTGAAATGCATATCTGGTTTTATAACCTTTGACAGTAGTAACTCAACGGTAACTTTATTGAAACGAATGTAAAGATCAATATAATTTGACAGTCGTGCAAAACCTGTGGATTTTTAGGGTTCCGTACCCAAAGGGTAAAACGAGACCCTATTATTAAGACTCCGCTGTCTGTCTGTCCGTCTATCACTAGGCTGTATCTCATGAACCGTGATAGTTAGACAGTTGAAATTTTCACAGATGATGTATTTCTATTGCCGCTTTAACAACAAATACTAAAAAACAGAATAAAAAAATATTTAAGTGGGGCTCCCGTACAACAGACATGATTTTTGTGCCGTTTTTATAGATAATGGTACGGAACCCTTCGTGCGCGAGTCCGACACGCACGTGACCGGTTTTTTACATTCACTATAGACTGTGACTATAAATAGTTACACATGAAATAAATATTTCACTTCTGTAGCGGTAGAAAAACATAATTTAAGGAGAGATTCAACTCGTAAACATGTTATTTTTTAGCTCAAACACAATTCCTAAAATGGAACAAAATATTACTTTTATAGATGTCAAAACTTAGGACAAAACGTAAATATATGCAAGAAGGCGCTATTATTTTGTTTAATTTGCCTATTAAGAAACAAAATACGATCAATGATTTTAAATAAATGTTTGTAGATAATCTAAAACTAGCTCAGTTCTTGATATCGTAGCATTTAATCTTATTTAAAACCACTATTTCCTTTGCTAACTGTTTTTTGATATAGATCTTGATTTACAAGAGTTGCGTCTCCTTTTACTTTATTAAACTTTTGAACGCCATTGTCACATATACGTGACAAGCAAGCGCGTGCCCTGTACGCCAAACGATACAAATATGTGACAAAATGAAATTGTGGCTTGACGTGGAGGGCACGCGCGTGCTTTTATGCTCTGGCGTTCAAAAGGTTAATAAAACCTGAGTTTAGTGGCACCAGTATCAACTTCGGTTTGTTGCCTGTAATGTCCCGAATATCGGGCAAAGACCAGTTCTCATACTTACAGACAGAAAGACTCAGGTTTAACCATATTTACATAACATAACAACATGCTTGGAATCCCCGACGTGTTAGGCTGAGGTGTAGCTAATAGTACACCCACATTACGCCAGTTATGTTTTAAGTCCCATATAATAGGGTGCGAGCCTATTGCCATCAACTGGGTACAAGACTCCGTGGCTGCTACTAAGAAATTCGTGATGAAAAAACCCAATAATAATTTGCCCGAACCGAGAATGGAATCCAAGGCCTCTCAGCGACCACTAGACCAACGAAGGTATATTAATTAAAGGAGTGATTTCACGATAATTCTGATACTACTTTAAATAGGTATTTTTTTGTATTATTATGATACTTAAGTACTAGCTACATACAGCTCTCAAAAACGGTGAAGAAAAACATCGTGAGGAAACCGGCATGTCCTAGAACCAAAACTTCGAAGACATGTGACATCTACCAACCCGCACTGGGCCCGCGTGGTGGATTATAGCCCATTCCCTCACATAGACAGGAGGCCGTGTGTTCCAGCAGTGGGAATATTATAGGCTGATTGATTATGTTATGCTTATGCTACATACAGCTCATTCGCGCATAAATACACCCCACGTACATACATACTATACTTTTGTCGACAGTACAAAGGTCCACACTTAACCTACAAACAAAAAACCTCGGCAATAAATAATTCTATCACATAAACCTCTGATACTGTACTAAAGAATTTACTATTTACTTCACTGTCTTGTTAGATAAAATGCAGGCTTATTCTAGAGCACAGTTGCTTTCAGAATGTCATAGCAATTCAGGTAGGTATTACAAGTTAAGTAAATTTTAGTCAGTGGGTCGTATTAGAGACGGATTTTTATATAGATTGTCTCTTTGAACAGTCATTGATTTTTGTTTTGAAAATTCAGCAATATTCATTGAGTTATAATTATTTTGCTGTCGAGTAGATCCATTGTTCAAAGACGAAGTAGTGGATTTGGTTTTAGGTACTGTCAAATAAAAAGAATGCCACATTTACTGCGTTACAGTGAAACAAAGCACTTTTGGAGCTTGAGTGACACTAATAGAAGGGCGTTATTGGTAATATTTCAGAAATTGTTTCAAAGACTATGTTGAAAAAACAAAATGGCGGCGTTAGTTCTGATTTTGGTAACGTGCCAACAGATCCACTACACTATATGGTAAAGATTTTTATTCGTTTTTGCAACAAAATTAGATTCGCCTTCAAAAATAATGGGAACCGAAGCATTTAAATATATAATAAATTACCCTACAGTATACCTACGGTCCACCAAAATTAATTCCTGTATTTATAGCTAGGTTAAAGTCACTACTCTTAGAAAAAAGTTATCATAGTATCGAAGAATTTATGGAAGATAACTTTTAATTATTTTCTTGTTATTTTTTTATATTGATTATAAAGCTAGTATATACTGTATTACATATTATAGATACCATATAAATATGTATAGTGTATGTTTGTGAAAGTTCCTAATGATATTAGTGTGTACTCCTATGTGGTATTAGGTACAAAATAATAATAATAAATTAGTAGAAAGTAAGAGTATTAGAGTACTGATATTGATAATTTAAACTGTTATTTGTAATTATATTCTAGTCTTAAGTTATTTTGCTGCGCCCTAACAGGGTAATGTATTCATTTGTTTTTAAGCCAAGCTTGTAACGGTGTGTACATTGTGCAATAAATAAATAAATATATCAATGTCATTCCAAAAGCAACAAGGTTACAGAATAAGGTTTTTAGACTTAGACTGGACATAGTAGGACATGTTACTATCAGAGACTTAAATTAATTGCAAGGGGTGGTGCATGTTCTAGCGAGTTATGTGCTCGTTTAAATGTAAAAGCTTAGTTGTATTTAAGGGCTTTGTAGTTTTGATGTTAAAGTGTTTTGTGAAGCTTTCTGTTGAGCTTTTAAGGTTTAGCGAGATCCTTTTGACAAATTTACGAGGAGTGATTATCCCGTCAGTGTCCTTTAATTGATTAAAATATATCAAGCCGAGATTTTTTAATAGATTTTCAACTTTATCGCTAAAGCATTAGGTTCAAGGTTGATTGGGAAAATTTGACAATTTGGGGTAGCTTAATGTGCTGGCGTCTGTACCATAGCATAAGCATAATCAGCCTATAATGTTCCCACTGCTGGGACACACAGCCTCCTCTCTATGAGACGGAATGGGCTACAGTCCACCACACGGGCCCAGTGCGGGTTGTCTTCGAATTTTTGTTTCTTTTAGGTTTCCTCACGATGTTTTCTTTCACCGCTTTGAGAGCAGTGGTGATGACATAAATTACAGAAATTAACACATTTGCCTGGTTTCGAACCCATCACTTACTGCTCGTAAGTCGGGGCCGCCACCACTGGGCCACCGCTGCTCTCAATAATGTACCATATTTCATGCAAATAAAGACACTTGAATCTTGAAGTATCTCGCAGTGTCCGTTGTCCGCAGCCGATCCAATATTATCCAGTTTAACTGATTCTTAAGGCATTAATTACTTACTGTCAATAATAATAATATTCTAATAATATATCATTTATTTTCTCTACACAAGTTACTTAATGCTAGTGTTACAGTGGAGCATGAACACGGAATTAACTTTGTAAGAGACTGGTACTTGAAATAGGTTTCTATGAAAATCTGTAACTTACTGTCAGTAATTTACGGCACGGTGTAATTTTTTGCAAGCGGCGGCGTATTTTCCTTGAAAACGAAAATTCGGGTGACATAATTACGGCAAATAAGTATCATTATACCAAATTATCTTAGTTAGAGAACAGAGAGATACCACAAATTAAATATAAAATACACACTCTAATCTAAAGCATCCAAAAATCACGAAACGTATCCAAAAGTTTGTGAAACTCGTGTTAAAACCCAAAATAATTTATTAAATTAAATTGAAAAGATAGGTTCCATCAAAAAGCTGTGGGGCAAAGTTTGTTTAACATTGTTTCAGCTGAATCCTGAAAGTTGGCCATTTGTTTACCTTTCCTCCAACTTTTAGGTGATGCTAATGAGAGCTGTAAGGCTTAATGGCTAAGTTGGTGCGCTTCATTTACGCTTTTTTTTTGCGTTTTTGAATAAGTCAATTTTTGTTAACAAAAAGTTGACAACACCCCGGAGTGTTTGGCAGGGGTGTGTAACTGTGGGCCTGTGGACGGTGAGTAATGGGCTAGCTCGCCGTCTGTCCGTCTTATGACGACAGGCCGTGTCGACAGCGCGTTCGTGTTCCACGCGCGCCTCAAAGAGATGTCAGCAAGCAGGAGGGGCCCGAAAGGGCCGATGCCTGCCAGACTTCGGAACTGTTTGAAAGAGATACCGCCGCCCTCGAACATAAATGGCAAAAGAAGGAACATGGATGGTTTTTAGTCAGTAAAAGTCTGACACTTTCCACTCCGCCCAGAGCGGGAGGAGTCATTTGATGATTTCCCATCCCAGAAAAAAAAGGGGTGTGTAACTGTGGGTTTACAATGTATACACTAATGGCTTTCATAAAGAGGTTGTGTTTTTGAATTCGTAACATTATTATCTTGGTTTAGTTAGATACATTAATATGCTCACGCCTTTTCTGCTTGGGGTAGGCAGAAACCACAGAACGCCACCGGCTACGATCCTTACATACTCTTTTCGCCTCGTCCACGTTCAAACATCTGGTCCTAGACGGACGCCGGTTGCGAGTACTACACCCCTGACCTTTGCAAAAAAACTTCACTAATTTGTAGAAAATATTTAACTAAGTTAGTAAAACTCTGACAACCACTCTTACCAAGCGGTATTGTATAACCCAGTACTAACTGGGTTGTGGCGGTCAGATAGGCAGTCGCTCCATATAAAATACTGGCATTCAGCTGCATCCGGTAAGACTGGAAGCCGACCCCAACATAGTAGGGAAAAGGCTTGGCAGATGATAAAATAAGCCATACGTCACTGGTAACACTGATCTTACTTAGCGTAGTACGGAGTTTTTATAGATTATGAGCACTATTTATATTGGATTTCTTCCCACTGAGGTGTGTATTTAGTGAAGTATAGCAGACTTCAGGTTTTTATTATTTCTATTAGAATTTGCAATATACCACTCATATTATAAATCCCTTTACCCAGGTCATGTACAACATTAAATCCAAAACTTCCATACTTCTTACTAACTTTGAGTGCATAAAGCGCTCTTAGAACATCATTAGAAGCTGTTACGTCCGTCCATCTGTCTGTCTGCTTTTGTTTCAACATTCCTATCTATATCGGGGCGATCGTTGAACTTTTAGGTCCCCTTGTTGTCTTGGCTTGACTTATAAATAATTATCTGCTGTACGATTTTGCTAGAAGATTTGGTCGCGATTAGGCTTTTTATGGAGTGGAAACATAAACATAACATACATCAACATGTCATTACGCCTGTAATCAACCAAGGGTTAGGCAGAGGTGTTCCTAATAGTAGAACAACATTTCGCCACTTACGTTTAAGTAGGTACTATGTATTAGGGGGGAGCCTATTGTCATCAACCGGGCACAGATCAAGGCTTCGTGGCTGCTATTTAGAAATTCCAGATGGAAGAACCCAATAATACTTTGCCCTATCTGGAAATCGAACCCAGGTAGAGGGGGTGGAACATTTTCAAAAATTCTACATGGAATGCGTCCTATTCATGTATCGTATAAGTATGTTCGTCAAATAACCCCAAGACCAATTTAACTGGCATTTAAACAGGAACAAAGTGATACTAGTTGGTAGCTGAAATAGATTTACCATTATTGTTTGTACCTACTTCTAAGGGAAATCACTCAACAATGAATTAAGGCTCAAGACAACAACCAGTGTCGGGCAGTAGCTGCCCGGAATTTTGCTGAACTGGGTCTATTTTGCGCAGCCGTGAGTGAGACTCAGAATATTATCTTTTTGTGTTTAGGTTTAATGTTGTGTGCATTTGGGCATGTGCCAAATAAACCTATTTCTTTCTTTCTTTCTTTAGGATACTGTAAGCTTGCCTAATTGCTTAATAAATGTGCCTTATGTCTAACGTTGGCTTACTTAACGCGGTATCTGACTGTTAGCAGCACAGCGTGCGATTAGAGGGGTTTTTGTCCAGCAATAGGCCAATGATGGTTACGGTAATAGACTATGAATTGTAGAAGTTTACTTGAGGAGTTGAATAATTATCGGGTCACCGACTGAACATAAGAAATTCACCTTTATTTACGTATATTTAAGCATTATTATCGTATCGTAATCATAATCCCTCCCTATATTTATTTAGCAGTTGTACCCATATGCCAGACGTTCTATATCCAGCGCGTTCCGTGGCGCCACGTACGTAACAATAGCTTTTATCTTAGCATTACTCTTTTATTTATTTTTAAATGTACTTCGAATTCATCTTCATCATGTGAGCGGTTTTCCGGTGTCTCATGGAATATGTATATCTTGTGCTTACATACACTAATATTAGATAGGAACTCGTGGCTAAATAATAATAGCCGCTCGGGTCGATCTTTAGGTTAAGTCTTGCTTGCCTAGGTTGGTCCGTGGATGGATGACCACCTGTTACATAGCGAGTTTCCTCCGTGCCTCGGAAAGTACCTTAAGCCTTTGGTCCCGGCTGTCATTTGTAGATCTTTGACAGTCGTTACAGGTAGTCAGTGGCCCGAAAATCTGACAACTGGCATGATTATTTTTTTAAATGCATTTTATTTTCTGTGATGCCAAGACAATTGTGATGCCTTTTCGTATTGCCAATGTCCATAGGATTCGGTGATCAATTATGTCAATGTGCAGACGCTAGCAATCAAGCTACTACAATCTGTCAAATTTCTTTGATAGATTTTCAACTTTATCGCTAAAGCATTATGTTCAAGATTGATTGGGAAAATTTGACAGTTTCGGGTAGCTTGATGTGCTGTCGTCTGTACCACAAGGAGCCACTGCACTGAAATTCCTTAACATTCGTTTACAATCCAGCAAAAAACGCATCCATAAAGTAAATAAGTTTGTATATTCAATCCGCTATCTGTTTAGAGGATCAGCAGACCACCCACGATGCCCACACGTATAGGACGTTGGAACTAATCACTATATTTTAGATAAATATTGTGGCTTAGAGGTAGATCTCATCTGATGTTTTGGACACCTGATAAGAATTTGTAGCTCGTGTATGATAAGTAGCTTAGCTAAAGACGTGGGATTTTAAAACGATTATCAACACAAAAAAAATTAGCTAAAAAAATGTCAGCCTATCAGTACTCTCGGCTACATTTAATTTTGACATAAGTCGAAAATTTTCGTACAATATAAGACCTTGGCCACGTCTGCCGTATGCCCAATGAGCTATGGACCAACATAGACATTTTCTGGAGTCCTGACACAGCCGGAAGGTATCGCGGCAGTTCTAGATCTAGATTAGCCCTGGATCGAAATAACTGGAAGTCATGGGGAGAGGCCTTTGCCCAGCAGTGGGATGACGCAGGTTAACAATATCTGAATAAGTCCTACAAAGCTTAAAACAAAAGAATTCAATTACTTAGCTAAAGTACACACAGTGCAGAAGTAATTTCTTACTAACACATAAACATACAACGTCCCCTTACGTACGTAAAATAACACTAACACTGAACTACATTACACAAAATAAAAATAAAACAAACGAAAAAATTACAAGATGGCGTCCATAAAAAAAACGTCATAATGCTTTTGAGTTTCTCGTGGGAGATCATAATTAAGTAAAGTACACATAATTATCAAAAGGGTGGCGTTGAAATAATATTTGTGAATACCATGTGGTTCGAAGATGTCGTTTTAATGGATGCGACAAGGGTGTTAAATTTTGAAGGGACGAGAGCGTAGTTTGATGGTCGTAAAAGTGTAGTGATCAAAGGGTGTGTTCTGTTATGAGTTATTTGTGTTAAGAGTTTAATGTTTTGAATTAAATGGTATTTTTGAATTGGTTTTAGGATCGTGAAAGAAAAACCAAAGTCAGAAAAATAAAATGATCTGTATTTTTTTGGAACAGTCATAGATTTGTGCATGAAAATGAAAAAAAATCCTTCACCAATAGATAAGTATAGTTCTCTCGCTGTTGTTGTACCTCTGATATAAACTTTATGTTAACGACAATAAAGGTCACCATACTATACAATCAGAGGTAATATAAAAATGAGACGACAGTAATGAATTAATTCTATTCGGTTTCTCTCAATACACCAAAGATTTGCCAATTTTTCAGTACTTACCTATAAAACTATAATTTGCCATACAATGACTCTTCTTTCGAGCTATTTCACAATTAACTAATAACCACATATCACTCACATTCCAACACCCTCAATCAATAATCGAATAATTCCTAAAAATGACAATCAACCACAACGTATTACCAAATCGTCACCTGATCGTACAGTCACACTCAAAACTGTCACATCCAGATAGCGTCATATCAGTGTAATTGACACTGTCACACATGGCCGGTTCCAACCATGTGCCTCGATGTGTCGCTATCGTCATAATGTAATTTATTTTTGTACTTGAATGTACTGCTATTTGATGAATGAAGAGAGCACTTTAAGATAGGTTAATGAACTAGAATTTAAGTTTGGACTCGCTTTTTTTACTATTGTTTCTTAGAACTAAGACTTTGGGAGACCAACAGCCAAAATAAACATGGATGACCTACAATGGACTGGTTACATTTAGATGGCAAAAAGGAGGCTTGTACTTTACTCTCAGCAAAGGGTGGAACAGGGTGGTCAATTATTATGTAATTGTAAAAGAATAATCTTCAAGAAGAATTATCTTATGGCTTCGGGACACTAGATTTCAATTCAAAGACATTGATGACGCCTGCTGTAATTAAAAAAAACTGTGAACTGATTATTTTGACAAGAGCCCTTACTTAAACAAAGCGATAGCCACGTGCGCAGTGTCTAATCTAGAAATAAGCGTTACCATCAGCTTACCTTACCTTACCAGTCTAACCGGATGCAGATTAATACCAGTATTTTACATGGATCGACAAACTACTCAAACTACTGGTAAGACTGGTTGTCAGACTTACAGACCCCCGACTACCTGTGACGACTGTCAAAGATCTACAAATGACATCCAGGACCAACGGGTTGAAGAAACTCGGTATGTAATGGATGGTCACCCATTCACGGACCAGCCTATGCAAGCGCGACTTAACCTTGCGGCTGTTATTATTTAGCGACGAGACATAGGCGCTATGATATGTCAAATAAATTCAATTAATTAATTATTCATATTTTAATTAAATTCTAATATCTAGACAAAATAATCGATTACCTAATTTAGTATTATTGTGTTGTTGAAACGTAACAGTGCGTTTAAGGCAAATATGAATTTTCAATAAGATTAACATGATCATGAATCGACGATTGGATTTCAAAACATAATTTATGATAAGTAGCTCCACCAAAATATTTATAAGGATTAGTGTAATCCCTTATTATTCACATACATTTTATAGAAGGATGTTGAAATAATAATATAAAAACTTTTTTTAAACAAGCTTTTATTACTAAATTGAAACGAAAAAAAATGATATATCTATCAAAATAGAACGCGTATACAAGGTTTCGTGTCCGTAATATTAACCGTTGAGGACTTCTTTCGTGAGGAAACGACCTTAGCTGCAAGATCAAGTCATGTCTGTCATAAAAATGTATTGTCACCAGAACCAAAGCTGTGTGCAAACTTTCAGCTCAATCGGTTGGAGGGAACTGGTTTGATTCAGTTGCAAGATTTGACCAATACATACTAACTAACAAAGTAACTCTTTTGAAATACACACTGGTCAGAGTATGTGTGTGCAGTTAGGCGTGGTGTGGTGCGTACGTCTATGTGAGCATACGGTGCACTAAAAATACAAGGCGATGTGCCTACCTTTATCAATTTATCATAATAAAACTATGTGTTCCCTTACCTTTGCAATGATGCAATATCGATATGTAAACGAAGAGCTGTATCCACGAGAACACTACCGACAAACTGTCCTGCAGTTTTGCAGAATATTTGTCTAATACCCACCTACGCAACTTTTATTGAAAAAAAAATAACAAAGCTTGTAAAATGGTACATCTTCTATGTAAAGGTTTGTATTATTCCTCTGGTTTATCAGTATTCTACCTCCTTTTATATCTATGAAGGTTTTATTGTGAAAATTCTGACACCAGTGCCACCTATTTTCTATACGTCGACAATATTTGTAACACTAGCGTAGAAAAGTAAGTAGGTAGGTACCTAGTATTGTTATTTTTATCAATTCTTTGAAAAATTGCTTACTAAGAGCATTGTTCTAATTTTTTTTACACACTCATCGAACCAACAAATAATGGTTTGAATGAAATAGTATACGCGGTAACATTTTCTTTATTTTTCTACTCCTTATTATCGTAAGTCTAATTAGTTTCTAGAAATTAAATAACTAGTGGGGAAAACTAACATAAACATTACCTTTGTTTAATGAAAGACGAAGCGCCACGAATGGCACGGAATAAATTAATTTATAATAAATACGCTGTTTTCCAATAATATGTCAGAAGATTAGCAGTTATGTTCGAAGGATTATATAATTTATATCTTTATTTAAAATAACTGTTAGTAAAACATATATAAAAGTGATTTATTATTGACATGGTTTTAATTATTGATTTCTTGATTGGAATGTCGTTTTGAACCGTTCTTTGGCAATAAGGTACTAATTTTATGTTCTTAAAAAAAACACTGTTTGTCACTTCAGACGCAAAAATTACGATAAATTTTTCATGTCACAGTGTGTCTTTAGAATACAGAAAATAGAATTGACAGTAATAATAAAGTATGAACAAAATGGACGATTAAATATCGATAATTTATTAGAGATAGTCTAAAATGTAATAAAACACAACAGGGGGCACCTCTAAACGACTTCTAACGTAAAGTTATATATACGTGACATGAACAGTGACCACTTTGTATTTGTATGAAAGCCTTCACAATCATAAAAGCACTTTGTTCGATTTATTTACCTTTATTTAAAAAAAAAAACTTCTATATTTCAGTGAATGTCAACATTTATTTTTAAAGTCACTACATTACTACATGACAGAAGTATCTGTGGTTTGGAGACTGATCTCCAATGTTTTTGAAAACATTGGACTAACCAAGAGCCAAAGCCGTTCGGGTCGATCTTCAGGTTAAGCCGCGTTTTCTAGGTTGGTCCGTGGATGGGTAACCAACCATAACATACCGAGTTTCCTGTGTGCGAGCTGGTCCATACGTTTTGACGTATATTGCACTTTTGTAGGGCTGATTTTTTCAGATTTTTCGGTGTTCCTTCCAACAGGCCATATACAGGGTGTATATTATGGTCGCTTATGAAAAGCACTTGTTTGTAAAGCGCAGATTCACAACCATCGGCTCCAAAAATCTTAAATTTTAAAGCTACTTACTATTAATAAACTACACTGCCCAAACTTGTACACACAATATCACAAACTTGGAAGATCAGGTTAATTTATTAGAAGCTTATGCAAATTAGCTCTAAGATGGGCATAATTATATGAATGTAAAAATAATTAGTAGATTATACACATTAAATTATACATAGTTTTACGATGTTAGCCACCCGGTAGGTCTATAAACGTTTTAGGCAAAATAAGAAGCGCCACGAAGGCGCGCCACGGTCGAAAAGAAACGATGAAATTCTTTGTTTTTTTTTCTCTCTAGCCGATTATCTATTTTACATAGACGACCATAGATCAAACAGAAACATACGAACTCTCTATTATCTAGTTTTTCAAATATTGACTTGTAAAAGTGTCTTAAAAGATCTACGAACATAAATAAACATAATTAATCCTAAATAATTGTGTTCGAATTAAAATTGTAAGAAAGTCGAAGTCAAGGTCGTAGGAAGGTCATAAACTTTGTCTAAGAGATCCCAAAAACACCACCCTCCAACTTTCATATTTATTTCCATTTTATTAACTTTCATCTTTCCTTTTGTTACAGATAAAATGTTCACAAAGAATTCCTGAAAAATCAACACAAATGTACCAAAAAACTAACATCAGTCATCAATATGCTTCACACATATAAACTATGGCGGCACAACACAAAGAGACATTTGAAAATGGAACGCCATTTATAGGGCTGCGCGGGCGCAGGGCTGATTCCGAATTCAAATATAGAACGGAAAGGCGCCGGAAATGGGCTCGGCCGGATGTCGGCGTTCGCTTCCTGTCGTTCTTCGTCTTGATTGTCGGTTGCCATGGTTACCAAGAACAGAGGTTCGCCATGGAACCACAGGATCAGGTATGTTTTTTTAAATGTTGATAAATAAATAACTTAGTGTTGTAAACAAATGTTTCTCAGAAGGGTTTTTGGTGCTACTGTAAGCAAAGCTTTTTACTGCTGAATTCGGTGAAGGACGAATCTGGGTTTTGCAAAAAATAATGTCCAGCATGCTTGCATACTGGCTTTTAGTGTTTTTTTTTTGCATTAAAAGGTTTTTTTAAATTACATTTAACAATTTGAGTTTTGTGTTAAGATATACTATTAATTACTAAATAGTATCCGTATTTTCAAAAACGTGACATTCATCAACCCACACTGGGCCCACGTGGTGGATTATGGCTCATTCCCTTGCATAGAGGAGCCCTGTGTCCCAGCTGTGGGAACATTGTAGGCTGAATATGTTAAATCCCCAATATTTATGTTGTGTTAAGATACACAAATTTTCCTATTTACTAAATAATTTCGACTCATCATCATCATCATCCACAGCCCGACTTCACCCACTGCCGGGTATATGCCTCTCTTTGCTTGTGCCAAGCTCCACGCTCCTGTGCCAGCCTCTTCCAGGATATAATAATTTCGACTACCATATGAAAAATAGACATAACTAAAATATCCAGTTTTATCAATAATCATAAAAAAATGCAATAAAACCGCTTTTAAGTTAAATGTATAACGCCATTAAAAGTTAATTAAAAGTTTACATTGCTGACAGATAACTTAGGTTAATTAATTTTATGACTTGCCGTGCTAATCTTGACGTAAAAGATTATATATTAGAAAGTAGCGTGTGCTTTTTATGAACTTTAAGATATTTTTATCCTGGTAGGTAAGTTATTTTAAAAAATTGTTACATACGTACATCAAGTCATTTTACCCATGAAACCACAGAACGTCACCTGCTACGATCCTTACATATTCCTTTCGCCTCGTCCACGTTCATACATCTGGTCATACACGCACGCGTTTGGTTGCATCCGAAAAAATCCTGCTGGGATCCCAAACGAGTTTCCGGGATCTCACAAAATCTAAATCTTTTTTAGCGTGTAGTTATTGCCTAGCCTGAGTTTTTATACCGCCCATGGGCCTCTGACTTGGCTTAAAATCATCATCTTCCTGCCCTTGCCCCATGTTACTTGAGGTCGGCGCAACACGTTTTTTTCTTCCATTCTCCTCTGTGAACCGTCACGCTATCATTTACTACTTTATCTTTCATATCATTCCTCACATAATCCATCCATCGTTTCTTTGGTCTTCCTCTCCCTCTGCATCCCTCAACGTGACTTGGCTTAATATGCAGTCAAGAAATATCTCTCAGGCATGGTTTCCTCACGATGTTTTCCTTCACCGAAGCAAGTATGAATTATACAATACGCACATGAATCCGAAAAATCAGAGGTGCGTGTCTTGGGTCCGGACTTGAGACATATGACTTGACAGTCGACGGTCACACCACTAGGCTATCATTGAAGATATTTCTATACTAGTAGGTATTATTTTATGAAAGTTTTGTTACATACATGCATAAACTCACGCCTGTTTCCTGTGGGGGTAGGCAGAAACCACAGAATGTTACCTACGATCCTTACATACTCCTTTTGCCTCGTCCATGTTCATACATCTGGTCATCATCATCATCTGCCTAGCCTTTTCCCAACTGTATTGGGGTCGGCTTCCAGTCATGCCGGATTTAGCTGAATACCAGTATTTTACGCAGAGCGGCTGCCTACCAGACCTCCACAACCCATTAACTGGGTAACACGGTATTTCATGGCAAGACTGGAGTCAGATTTACTGGCTTCTGACTACCCGTAACGACTGCCAAAGATCACCCAATGACAGCCGGGACCAACGGCTTAACGTGCTTTCCGAAGCACGGAATCATCTTTTTATCAGACAATCAGGTGATTCAAGCCTGCAATGTCCTAACCAAACTGGAAACAACTTCACAAAGTATGCTTCCCGTAGGAATCGAACCCACGACCACCGGGTCACAAGGCAAACGCCTAAACCACTCGACCACGGAGGCAGTTCATACATCTGGTCATACGCAGCGTAATGTTGCGTATTTTACCTGTACTCTGTACATCCAGAATGCTGCGCTCTATTGCTCTTTGGCAGACCCCAAGGCGGAACTTTTGCGATTTGGTGTGTGGCCAGGTCTAAGGGTGCTCAGACCTGTTCCTAACGCCTAACCTACGGTGGTAGGTTAGGACGGGCAGCATACACCTATCGATGAGTTTTCGCTTCAAGAAGATCGGCAGACCTCCGAGAGCTTCTGCTCCATGAATACGCGAATGAAGGCATTATCGTCCTCATGGACCAGTAGCTTATTACATTCTTTATCCCTGAAAAATCATGATATCCCATAGCCAAACTATTACAACAATTATGCCGTACCTCCACTAGTCTACATACTTTGCAAGCGGCATTACCAAAGGCTTTGCTAACCCCATTAAACAGTGCGTAAAGATAAGTTTTATTTAATTAATAGTTAAAACAACACAGCGACACATTAACGAGAGTTTTACGGCCGTTTGACGACTTTTCATTTATCAAGTCTATTTTTATAATGGTCATAGGTTATTGATCTAAATGGCATGTGACGAAAGATTTTTTTTTTAATTTACATATTACTCAAACCGAGATGTAGGTAATAATAAAGTGACTATGTATGTACCTAATTACTATCTAAACCAAACAAAATCGATTCCAATATTCATTTCGGGTTGCCAAAAAAAACATGTTGACGTTAATTTTTTTTTTTAACTATCTCTTGTATTAAAAACCGGCCAAGTACGAGTTGATCTCGCACACAAAAGGTCCAAATATACATTTTTATTTTATGGCGACCCTCTTTTATTTTTAAGTTTATTTTATCTTATAATTATGTTGTTGTTATAGCACACGTGAAAATATCAAATGTCTACCTATTACATTCTAAAATATACAGTTCTGTGACAGAGGGACAGACAGCGGAGCCATAGTGACCCTAAAAATCATTTTCAAATACAAAAAACATAGTTAATTATTTAAATCAAATCTTAAGAGAAACTTAAATAATAAATTGCTCTCACGTGCCATTTAATCAGACCACAGATAAAATAAATCAGCACGCATATATTATAAAAAGATAATAATCTATCAAATATTTTATTATAATTTATGCAGACGCCTATTCCTAAATCAACGTTTCATGAATATTGATACAGCAGATTAGCAGAATCTTGATACACAAACTTACATACATAATGTTGATACGATATGGTTTGATGTGATGTTAACATGGAGAGGCGACAGTTTTTAAATAGTTTGAATGTGTAAACAAAGTATTTTTGGTAGTGATTTAAGCTATGAGAGACAAGCGATTCATTAGGATAATGAAAATAGTCGAGTCAAATTCAAAGCAATTTTACAAGAATTTTTGAATTGAAGGAGTTGATCTAAAGAGATTCAAAAGACTTATAGAGCAGATATTGGGAATATTTACATACTGTAAACATTTTGATCCCGAACATTTTCGATTTTGACACACGAATGCTACCTGACAAGCGGGCGTATGACACTAGACAGAACGATTTGTTACTAAGTAGTAACAAGTATTGGATTACGATTTTCATCGTGTTGTCCCGTCTATCGCTTGCAAATATTTGAATGTCTTTGAGTGGATCAGTCAGAAGGTTGAATCTTATTCTAAAGTGTAGGTTTTTCTGTGAAAATTCCAAGCAAAGTAACTCAGTAACTCGTTTCTCTCATGCCCCATGCGGTATACTGTACCTATGAACCTATCGTAACTATTAATTAGTCTTTTGTTGAAAAACTCCATACGGTCACATTTATTTTCATACTAGGTGCGCCCGCGGTGTTACCCGCGGTGAAAAAGTTTGCACACGTACAGACGGCAGCACATCAAGCTACTACAATCTGTCAAATTTCTTTAATAGATTTTCAACTTTATCGCAAAGGTTCAAGGTTGGTTGGTTCCCAATCAACCTAAATCAAATCAACCGAAATGAACGTTGGAAAAAAGAATGGCATCAAATTTTCAAGAACATTTTTTCATGTTCTTGATAATTTGATGCTAAAAGCTGGTAAAAGTAAGCTGTGCTACCTCCTTATACTTTTTACTACTCTATCCTACCTACCCAACTTCCTACCTATCCTACCTACCTACCCTATCTACCCTACCAACCTACCTCGTTTAAATAAATAACACTTTGAATTGATGCTAGCCTACTTTTAGTCGCCAAAGAAACGATTTTAGACAAAATTCGGAAAACCATATTTGAGTTATAGATCTTCCCACGGGAATACCGCTTTTTGCCGGGCTCAAAAGAAGCCTATGTGTTAATCCAGAATATAAAGCTATCATGATACCAAATTTCATCCAAATCCATTTGAGCGTGAAGGAGTCACAAACGAACACACATACTTACAAACACAATAGGTACAAACTTTCGCCTCTATAATATTAGTGACCAATAAACTCTTTAGTCATAAAAAATCTAGTACTAAGAGGAAACGCTTTCAAGTATAAAGAGAAGAAATCTAACTACGACATTAGATTTATATTCGTAATCACTAAGCTTCACATTGCAGTTACTCGCTCGATTGGAGAGAAAGTGAACAAATAATACGTAAGATCACTTGAGTACCATCTCTATTCCAATCATGGGTGAAAATACGTCAATTCTTATAATATTTTAATACCTCCCTTCCTTTTATTTCATTGCCTGCCTCGTTGAGGACCTGGGCTCGATTTCCGGGTCGGCAAAGTCTTATTGTGTTTTTCCACCAGGAATTTCTCAGTAGCAACCACGGAGTGTGGTCATGGGACCTAAACATAACTGGCGAAATATGGGTGTAATATTAAGTGCACCTCTGTTGGCACACAAATGGAACATGGCCTGCAATGGGTTAGCAAGGACCAATCAGCCTATAATATTCTCACTGGTGGGCTACAGGCCTCCTCTCTATGAGAGGGAGTGGGCTATAATGTACCACGGTGGGCCAATGCGGGCTGGTGACCTAGGTAACCTGGATAAGGGTACTATCCTGTGGGTTACTTTCTCATCTCAATGAATTCGAAGCGTTGAGCAAATAAATCATCATCTGCCTAGCCTTTTCCTAAATAAGTTGGGCTTGGCCGTCCAGTATCTTACATGGAACGACTCTTGCTTTTGGAAACAATTGTTTCCAAAATTGAACACCCGTGATTGCTTCTGGCAACAATCGTTTCCAACAACCAATTTTTACTAATCGACTTTAAACTTTATGTTGTAGTGCATAAAGTCCTCGTGAAACGTATTTAAACCATAGACTGATATATTATCCGACCTTCAAACACAAGTTGACAACATTATAAATCTAATTCTTAGTACACGATACGAAATAAAGTTGCCGTCGCCATTTTGCGCCATTTTTTGTTTTGCAAGTTTTAATTCCCTTAATGTTTTAAATATTTTATTCCACATGAAATATATCCATGTGTAATTAAATGTGTCTAGTAATTAATCTAGTTTATAAATAAAATAAGAAACAATGCTCTTGTCGATCTTAGTTTTTAGTAAAACGCATTTTTCCATACAAGTACCTAATATTTGGGTAGTTTTTGGGTAGTTAAAGTTTCAAGGTACTTAGAAAAATACGGAAAAAAGATCTATTAAAAAACAAACACAGTGTTTAGGCTTGTTTTAATGGATATTCAGAACAGTTAAAACATTTGAAGTGCGCTTCTGGAGCGAGTCACAATCAAATTTTTATTACGGTGCGTCGTACGCTCAGATGCGGTCAAAAGTCACTGGCAAGCGACCCTCTTTTCATTTTTGCGCCAAGCAATCGAGATATCTTCAGACTTTCAGAATCCAGTTAGTAGTGGCAAATACGGTAACCCTTGGTAATACTGGTTGTCAGACTTTCCGACCATTAAATACCTGTAACGACTGCCAAAGATCTACAAATGCTTTGAGCAGATGCCAGTCCTAAATATTGTCTAAGCCGGATAAGAAAGGGACAGCCGTATTTAAAAATAGATAGCAACGGGAATAGCACGCGTGACTAGGGTAACATAAAAACGTAGGGTGACTTTTACGAAGGTATTATGGTGTCTTAAAATAAATACATTAAGTGTAGAAGAACCCTTATCTTTCTGCAACGTACCCGAAATAAAAATGGCTGCCGAAAATACAGTTAAGGAAAAAAACGGGAATAAAAATAGTCTCAAATTACAAACTTGACATAACAAACATCACGACTGTAATCCTCAAAGGTTTAGGCAGAGGTGTACTGAACACAGCTCTCCTTTTCTTCTGCCAATCTCCAACAGTACAACCATATTTCATCAATTATGTTTAAGTCCCATTCCAATCCAGGCTCCGCGGCTGCCACAAAAACCCAATACCACTTTGACCAACCTGTAAATTGAACCTAGTACATCATGCTCAGTAGTACTGTTTGCGACCGTTAGACCATCGCGACAACCAAGGCTATTAAGGAAAAAACGAAAAAAAAATAGCTCCACATTACCATAACTTGCACTTATATAATTAAAACTTGGCAACACTAAAATTACGTCTACAAATTATAAACTCAAGACCATATACCGGTTTTATGGAGCATTGTTTGTCCCACTTTTCCCTTATAACTCGGACTGTACCACAGAATAAATTTAAATGTATAATTGTCATACTCATTTACATTGGCATTTTGTTAGTCTGTGGACGTACTTGCTACGACCAATCAAGCTATGAAAACCAGTATAAGCGGTTCTCTCATTGTACGGGAAATTTACCCAAAACGAGGCCATATTACACGGGAATAGCTTGATATGTCGCCGTTTGTACCAGCTCTTATCTTCCTATTAGCATCAGAAGCCGAAATTCAGTATTTAAAGAATCTATATCTGTATATATACAGTTCGTTCGACATACATAGAAATCGCTAAATGAATACAAATTGCTGGATTAGTGATTGCCTAATCTTTTTATCAGGTTATCTGTTAATTTCTTGAATGCTTGGCGTTTTCGTCGGCAACTTTCGGGTATTCAATATAGGCGCCTATATACATTTTAATAGGTAAATATTTTAAATGCTTTTATGTGTATCTTTCATGCGTATTATTGAGGAAAATGTCGTGAGGAAAGTTTTGAGTATGAATGGATGGCTATAAGAGTACAGGAAGATCAAAGAAACGATGGATGGACTGTGTGAAGGACGATATGGCTAGAAAGGAGGTGGCTGATGAGATGACGAGTAATAGAGAAGTATGGAAGAAGGAGACATCCTGCGCCGTCCCCAAATAAATTTGGTTAAAGGCATGAGAATGATGATGATGTATGTAATTTTCTTCAGAGAGCTGTTCTAACTTGGTAAAAGTTTGATCATACCAGTACAAACAGTTTGCGGATAAGTCTCCGGACACCCGACTGTGACAGATAATGAACTAAAGTCAAAGTCCGGTATCTGGTCCAGTCCACAGTCTGTCCTTACTGGTTTGATTGAAACTTAAGAAAGGTCAGCAAATTCATTGAATAATCGCGACTGATGTGAGTAGGACGTTATTTAGATTTACGATAACTTTCGACTGTCACAGTGCATTTGCTACTCTGTGGCATTCTTCGAATCATAGTGATAGTGGTATTTTAAAAAACTTTACTCTGTTGAAAGTTGCCGTTAAGTTTTCTGTCGCGAAATTTCGAAAAAAATTATTCGGCTACAGCGAACTAACTGAAAAATTTCATTTTCAACAGAAATACTTATACACGGTTTAAACTTAAATTTATCATAGATTCAGATTTAGCCAGAAATCAATCCTTTCTCAAAGTTTGAGTCACCGGATTTGTACAGAGTGCAATAGATGAAAAACATATCCCACAAAAACTATTAAATAAAAAAAACGCGCTTGGATTCAAAGTCTCACTGCCTTTAGATAAAAACCGGGCTCGGTACAGAAAACCCGGTTCTTTAGAAACCACACTTAAACATGGTGCTTTCACGAGATTGCATTTGTGTGCTTAAGTAATGACATATGGCGGCTGACATAACAACGATTGTCCTTGTGTCGTAAGAGATATGTTCTAGCAATTGTGTTTAGTGAAAGGCTAAGAATGCAATAATGCTGATTATTTTAAAATTTGGACTTAAACGTATATGACAAAATGTGGGTGTATTCTTCCTAACTCTACGGCGATAATAGATGTGATAGACATATAATTATACAAAGCCAGAAATTTAATAAGATCCAATTTATCAAATTAAGTACAAATAAATTCAATTTGGACACTATTAAATTATGTATTTAGAGTATGTGTACTCGATAGTCTGTAAGCTGTGGTTATCTGAGTGTGCGGTAGAAGACCATGTACTCTGTAGTAGATAGTAGTTTTCATTTCATATAAGATAAATTGTAATGTGACTCGTTGGTAATCCAAAATAAGTAGACACAATACAACTCATTTCAGGGTCAATAAACCTGAAGTCTGATTCTAATTCAAAAAGAGGTTCTGTGTTCTTATAAAGTTACCTATGATTTTGTAGTTAAGTTCTTTGTTAATTTAATTTAACTAAAACATTTTTATTATTATTTTAGATATATTTATAGTTTCTAAATAATGTACATAGTAATGAATAAAAATTTAATTTATATAGGTAAACAACCAATTTATTTTCTACAAGTTACCCGTGGTTGCAACTTGTATTTTAAAATAGACCACACAGGATCATTACAAAAACAAAAGAAAGATGAATTGTAAAAAGTCTTATTTGAAATCGCGGTGTTCAGTGCAGGTAATCGATTTTCACAAACCATTACGAAATAAATCGGAATAACCATTGCAATACATCGAAATATATCATAACTCATAGGTTAATCAATTTGATAAGAACATTGTTATCCACAAATTGCATGTAATTTAGCAATAATAATGACACTATTACACACAATTTTGAACGGTTAATTATTAATTTTAATCCCGTAATTGAGTAGTGGATGCAATTTTGTAAATTTTCGTAATAACTACGTTTACGATAATACGACCAGTATCGATAATAAGGCTTTGGGTTCAACGATGGGTATTTTTAATATGAACTCGGTATATCGATTTTAAAATCGATTACGCGTGTATGATCTTATTTATTAACAGAGAATCGAATTATCTTCTTCGTATCGAATGCAGTTTATCGTTAATTTCCTCGGGTACACCATCTGCCAAACCTTTTCGCAACTTTATTGAGGTTCAGCTTACAGTCGAATTACAGGCAGTTGTCTATCTGACCTTCACAGCCCAATAACTATGCAATACGATACCTCTCGGTAAGACTGGTTGTCCACCTTTCAGGCTTCGGACAACCCATAACGACTGCCAAAAATCATAATCATAAGCCTTATTTAACACTGAAAAACGGGATATTTACCATTATTTGTTTTGAGTTCCCGATATTTCGGCGCTGTTGCAAGCACCACAGTTGAAATTTTCACAGAATGTGTATTTCTGTTGCCGCTATAACTACAAATAATCACAATTAAAAGGGGCTTCCCTACTTCATGCGCGAGTCCGACTCGCACTTGTTCGGTTTTTTACTCTTTTTGGTACTCAACTTTTCTCCTACTCTAACCCTTCTCTTTCCTCCACAGAGTGCCATAGTCGGCTCGCGAGTGACTCTGCCATGCCGCGTCGAGAACAAAGTGGGAAACCTCCAGTGGACGAAGGACGACTTCGGCCTCGGCATGAACCGAAACCTCAGCGGATACGACCGATACGCAATGATTGGGAGCGACGAAGAAGGTATTTATTACTTTATTTTATAGACCCCGGCTTCACACAACCAGAGAAAACATGGTGAAAGACACCGACGCTAAAACGGTTACCACGTATTTAGTACATCATTCTGAACACCACCACATAAAAAATTTGTCACCGACCTTTTAAAAAAAATCAGCTGTTCCATACATTTTGACCGTGTAGTATTGCTGTTTTGTATGGCAGTGGAAAAATATCTTCTTGCGTTGAATTTTTTCACAACAATCTTGCAACTTTTCAGATTTTCCTCAAAATAAATATACGCAAAAACTGAAATATTTAGCACAAAATGTTCCTTATTGCAATAAAAGAAAACATTTCGCTTCGGTCATCGCTACGCATTTTGGCCATGACTCACATGTAAATAAAAACGCACTTTTAAAACATAGCAGCGTATGTAAACAACGTGTTTTAAGCTTTATTGTGTGTTGAATAGAGTTGGAAGTTGAGTAATAGAGTAAAAACATTGTGTATCCACAAGAACAATTTTATCTTTTAGGGTTCAGTTGTGGGAAAGATACAAGATACGCGTTTAAATAACAGCACACGCTAATTGGCTATCGATGAGATACAAAGTCAAGCAATAATTTTATTTTTGAATAAATGTATATGCATGGAAAAAACTAACTGGGAGGTCAGATAGGCAGTCGCTCCATGTAAGCTAGGTAAGTATTCAGCTGCATCCGGTTAGACTGGAAGCCGACCCCGACATAGTTGGTAAAAAGGCTAGGCAGATGATGATTTAAGCATGGAAAAAGCTTGGGCTGCGGGACTGTTCGAAAGAGATACCGCGGCCCTGGAACATAAAGGGCAGAAGAAGGAACATGGATGGTTTTTAGTCAGTAAAAGCCTGACACTCCTTTCCGCTCCGCCCAGAGCGGGAGGAGTCATTTGATGATTTCCCAGCCGAAAAAAAAAGCAAAGAAAAAGCATCGTCATTGTTTTGTTTAGACCAAACCTGTTAACCTTCTAGTTACGGAGACATTGAGGGTCAAAGTTTTAACTGTAACACAAGTTTTTTTTATAAAATACATGTTTAGAATATAAGATGTTTACTTTAAACACCTCTACGCTCGTAATGTTCAATCCATACATCAGCACAATGTTTTGATTGCGTTACATTCAGTCCTATCATAAAACGTGATTTTTCACCCCAAAAAAAAAATTCATTTCCCTGCAATAATTTTTGCTTAAAGTTACTCAGTTTGATGTACATAATGCTTGGTTGACGGCCTCGTGAAGAGTCCGTTTACACCGGGTATACATAGGTACATACTTTTCAATGGGGGTAGGTACAAAGAGTACTGACCGCCAACTGCTGCTCTTTATTTAGATTGTTTATCTGTACCAAACATGTTTTAAAGAATTCACCTTTAAGAACATTGACAGCCTGTGTAAAAATATTCGCGCAGGTCCACAATATTTTTTTGACTTAAGTTGTTAATTAATTGCAGTTATTTTTAGGGAAACATTTTTTAAAGTTCATAACTCTTACTCTTGTTGGGTAATTCAAGCGTTGAAAAGTTTCTGTAAAGTAAAAAATCTACGTCTACATTTTATTCAAACGAAATGCAAACAAATACCAAACTACTTCTATTACTTACCTCACATACCATTTCAAAATAATTTCAAACATACAGAACCCACACTCAAATCCACGACTCACTACACGTCATTAAAAAAAAAACGTGATTATTTGGCACACGCGTTCTCGCCCAGAAATATATAACGCACCGAGAAATTTAGGTAAATCGCTAGGCAAGTTATATATTTGGTCTAGAAAAAAGGCTAGACTCACATCTGCTATGTCTAGATAGATGTTGGTATTTGGTACACGGTCGAGGGTAAGAGGTAAGATGGATAATAGCTGGGATAGGGAAAAATAATGGATTTTTTCTATACTAATATTATAAAGAGGTAATGTTTGTGAGTTTGTGAGGTTGTAGAGGGTAATCTCTGGATCTACTGAACCGATTATGAAAATTCTTTTACCAATATAAAGCCACGTTATTTCTGAGTGTCATAGGTTATATTTATTACTAGAAAAATAAAATAAAAAGAAAAGATTAAAAAATATAATTATGTCCCGTACGTAGCCGGGACGGGCCGCTAGTAATCGATAAACAAATTCAGAGAATAGAGGGTGATTGAATTTGATCAATTCTCTGAAAATCAGAATTCCTAAAAATCTTCTTGAGTTGAGCTTTTTTATAACACGGTTTAGTTTGATCTAGTAAAATGATAACCACGGTTGTTAAAAAACAATTCACACATTTGCATTCATTGCACTCACTGCTCACATTCATTTGATTTTGACACGATTATTAATTCATTAGGCCCTAAAACAGGTTATTGAATTTTCATAATGAAAGCCTTCCTGAAACTAGAATGTCCTGAATTGCTTCGAGAAAAGGATGGTGCTGCCGTGCCTATTTTTATTGTTGGTCGACTTGGCGGGGTTACGGCCGTGCCCCCAGATATATATAATTAAATTGGTTTACTGACTCGGTACAGCCCACAAATAAAATAAATTTGTGCAGGAGCTAGCTAAAATCAACTGTAAATTTTGAGTAAAGATCATTTTTCTGATCATGGTTTAAAAAAAATATACTCATCATCATCTGTCTAGCCTTTACCCAACCATGTTGAACTTGGCGTCCAGTCTAACGGGATGTAGCTGAATACCAGTATTTTGGATGGACACCCATCTACGGACCAACCTAGGCAAGCGCCGCTTAACCTAAAGATCGATCAAAGCGACTGTTATTATTTAACCACGAGTTCTCTAAAAAAATACTATACACACATGTGTTTGTACAACAATAGTGCAACATCGAGATACGTACTTAAGAATAGGTTATCTGTAAGCTCATCTTCTTACAAACAGCATCCTATATCTCTGCCGACCCGTGTAATAAAGCAAGGAAGTATGAAATCAATACCCTTTGTTATCTTTTCCTTTCTTAATATAGAACCACATAGTTTGTTGACTTTCATTATGGGAACTTTGGAAAGTTTCAGTGGATTTAAGCTATGCTTGCCTAGGTTGGTCTGTGGATGGGTGACCGTATTACATACCGAGTTTCCTCCGTGCCTCGGAAATCACGCTTAGCCGTTGGTCCCGGCTGTCATTTGTAGTTCTTTGACAGTCGTTACAGGTAGTCAGTGGCCCGAAAGTCTGACAACCAGTCTTACCAAGGATATCGTATTACCCAGTACTAACTGGGTTGTGGAGGTCAGGTAGGCAGTCGCTCTATGTAAAATATTGGTATTCAGCTGCATCCGTTTAGACTGGGAGCGACCCCAAGATAGTTGGGAAAAGGCTAGGCAGATGACGAGAATAGTAATGTAACATCACGCCCCCAATTTTTTACGTTCTAAGAGGTGGTTTGGAAGTTTAAAATTAAATATTCATAAAATTTTAAAGCAATCTATTTTATTTGATGACAGTAGAAGGCACGTCGAAGTTAGCACTTAAACCTTGATATGGCCTACTATAATACGGAGATTTGATTTGACTAAACTGCGCCTAACTGTATACACTTATTTTATTTACACTTGAAAACCTTTTGATATTTCAAAACCTTTGATAACCAATCAATAACCAATCGATTTGTTGAATGATCCATCTTTGATGTTTCTAGAACTCCATATTTTTAGGATTCAAAGTCGATCAGATCGATCCAGAATCGATCGATGTAATAAATGCTGAAATAATCGAACGTAATGGACGTTCGATTATTTGAACATTTATTATATCGATCGATTACCATGTCCCGTATTTTCCGACAAAATAACAAGCAATATGGAAAATGTATCGAAAACAAAACCATTTTTTATTTTTCCTAACTAGCTCTGGCGAAGTAGACTTATTTATATGGATATAAATAAGCCTATAAAACACGTACAAACCTTTAAAATACTTATTTAATTACGTAGTCATGTAAACAGAACCTAGCTATATCTTATTAGCTAATAACCTTTCCTACGAACATTGAAACATTAGTTTCTTGACAGACAATATCAGAACCCAAAGGAATTGGAGCTAGCTACTAAAAATAAACTGGACCGAGTGCGAGTCGGACTCGCGCACCGAGGGTTCCGTATAAATTTGTAGGTATTTCGTCATTAAACTACATATTTACGGTTTTTTCTTTTACATGTGCTGTGAGACATTTCTTCTTGCCAAATTTCATGATTATAGGACAACGGGAATACCCTTTAAATTTTGATTCCCTTGACAGTGTCGAAACATACGTTTTTTGCAGCATAAACGGCCGTAAGTATCCTTTTTTACGTTAACTTAGAAGTTTGTTTTTTTTTACAGATTCAAAGGGACTGTAGACTTAAGTATATGGTTTCAATTTCAACTCGATACCCCTCGCGTTCCCGAGATAAAGGGTCTTGACAGACAGACAGACGGACGGACGAACAACAAAGTGATCTTATAAGGGTTCCGTTTTTTTCCTTTTGAGGTACGGAACCCTAATAAACTATTCTAACTATTCTCCTTATAAAAAAATTGAAAGTGGAGATCGCGAATCGGCAAGCGTAAGGTGGAACCCCCTCAGGGAATTTGGAGCGACAATCTTCGCAGGGTGGCTGGTAGCAATTGGATGAAGAGTTGCCGAGAATAGAGAAGAGATAGTTGAATGTCGTGAGTTTGAAGAAACTTTTGCCCAGGAGTAGACTGCTGTATGCTGATGGTGACGATGGTGATGAATAAAAAAGTTTATCCCACATTTAGAGAAAGATTCAAACAGGGTTTGATATTGGGACAAGACCACCACACTATTTCCAAACCACTGCAACTCCTGAAAGCTAGAATCAACAGTGGGGATCACCAGAAAAGCGCGGAGGCAATGAAGCTCGATGAAGTCCCAGAGCAACAATTTAACTGTCTTGGATCCCGCAACGAAATTAATCAAAAAAGAATAATGGAGGAGTAAGAAAAACAAACAGACTTTGTTCAACTTTGACTTTATCATTTCGAATTAAGATTTACGCGTACTCTTAAATTCACTGAAGAGGTATTATTGAACTATGGGTTAACCACGTTTCTGAGATAAGGAGAAAGAAAAATTGATATGACTTTATGTATAAAACTCTAGATTTGAGTACTTAGTTCTGAATTTTATGAATTTGAGACCTGGGAAACAACAATGAGAGATAACGATCTTTTGAACCTAATATCATCATTCTCTTGCCCGTATCCCAATTCATTTGGGGTCGGCGCAGCATGTCTTCTTCTTCCATACTTCTCTGCTACTCGTGATCTCAGCAGTCACCTCCTTTCTAGCCATATCATCCTTCACATAGTCCATTTATCGTTTCTTTGGTCTTCCTCTACTCTTATAGTTATCCACATCTGTTCCTTGATAAAGCTTACGTCAATCCTTTTGTAGTACTGTATAAATACAAAACTCTTTGAAAGTTATTGATACTGGTCTAACACCTCTGAGCTGGTCTATAGGCAGTAGCAGCTTGAAGCAGGAAAGTTGGTTGTTAAACAGTTCACGAATGATCTTGCTGTTGACATATTTCCTAGAGTTTTGAGTTATTTTTAAGTCACATTTCCAAGGAAATTTGCAGCAGTCCGATTCCTGAACCTGCTCCCATCATATTTATATGAAAAAACATTCACTTTTAATTTTAAATCTTTGCATCAGGGCGTATTATTAGAATTTTTACGCAACAAAAGTCATCGACCGTTGAAATCTTGGCTAGCAATAGCAGTACTGATTTGACGGACGCGGAATAGATTCAAGGTTATATACGATTTATTTGGCAGGTAGAAAACAATAGTAAAATAGGAATGGCACTTGAAAAAACCCGTGATCTATATATATAAAGAAAATTGAAGTGTCTGGTTGTAATTTCAAAATAACAGCCTTTTACTGAATACATATGAAAGTATATACGGTACTTATAACAAAAGAAACATTTTTTTTTTTAATTTTGTCTATCTGTTTGTTCCGGATAATCTCCAAAACGGCTGGACCGATTTTGATGGGACTTTTATTGTCAGATAGCTGATGTTTACTGAGTACCCAATGCCCCATTATGCGACTGTTCCACCTGTCTGCTATTGTGCTCAGGATGCTGTTGGGGGCTGACGCGTACCCTGCGCACGATGGAGGCGCATCGCTCTGGCATGATGGCGTGAAAGCCATCTATTCCCCCTTCTGCGAACATTCCTGAAGCACAAAAGAAAAGATAAAGACGAATAGCGCAGCTTGAAGTGGGGAAGCCTTTGCTTAAAAATTGATATAGACCAAATGAATTTGGCAAGAAGGGTTATTTTTCTGTAATAATTGTTGTTCGTTACGTTACGGTTTGACCAAATGCATACACAAATAGTAAAATAAAATTAGTCCATTTAGGAAACTCAATTAGGCCTGTTTCCCATATCGTTAGGCTAACTTACGTTTAGTTAGGTAATGCTTAACTTAACAAAATTCTGAAACCAATCATTCTGAGTGATGATGTGTATAAACTTTTAAGATGAGACCTCAATTAACAATTGCGTAAAAATTTAATGGAATGTGTAGAAACGTAATAAACATAATCATAGTGATACAAATTAAATTTTTTCAACACTCCATTCAAATGCTAGAATGACGGACAATGCCCACGTCCATCCAGATTGGCCCAGAAACAATACCCAGATGTATAACCTCGATAACGTGTATGCCTTTTTACCGTGGTGATGAAAAATGTATATTTAACATTTTAAAAACACGACGAAAGATCTTCTTAAGTGGGCTTCTCAAACGAAGCACTTTTCACGGAGTTAAAAACGGATTTTACCTTATTTCAGTCCGGTTTGTAGACACCTTATATTTATATTACTGTGTAGGGTGGGTGAAGGAAAAAGATATTTCATTTTCCTATGTAGTTTTGTGCAAATTTACATTTTTATCGCTGTGTGCATTTTTATGTAGGTCAGTTCGCGTTTAATCTTGGACTTCGGAGCTACTGTTTAAATCTTATCTGATTCTGATTGGTTGAAGGAAATCTGAGGAAATGTTTGCAGTTGTTTGTATTAAATTCTAGTCTTCTTGGATTTAATGTTATTTAAACTGTCAACAGCAGATTTTGCTCCTCTCTGTTTAAAGTTCTTGAAGTTCCTTTTAAATAAAGCTTTTTTGGCTTTATTGCGATGCATCCTGTCACAATTTCCTGAAGTTCACTTGTAGAACGTTCGCCCGAGCTGTTGATCGATCGATTAAAGTTATAAACAAGTTGGATAAAAAAAAACTTTTGAAAAAGTAGGAACTTCCAATATCTCCGTAACTAGAAGGTTCCCAGGTATGTTCCAGAACAAAAAAATATATCGCAATGACGGGGAGAACAAGTGCCTTTCGGCTTCAGTAAGGGTATTTTTACATCCATTATATCACCATTGTACGAAGAAGAATAAGTGGTTTACGAGTATTTCAAAGATAATTAAATTATTTATAAACTACAAAACTATAATAGTAATAAATATGTACAAGTCGAAAAGGGTTACAGGGCGTCCAAAAATTCGTCCGCATCGCTGTCAACAGGAAAAGTGCCCAGAAGGCTGGCAGCATTACCACGTTGGATGGCAATGCTGATTCTTTGGCCAAAAAATAAGCCCGCCCTCTGGTCACGTGAAGAGTCGACCAACCGCTTGGCGATTTCCCGAAATACTAGGTGGGCCATTGGCAATCACCATTGTTGAATGTATCTGCTTAGCTTTGCTTAATGTACCTATAGCTTAAATAAAACAACCTGTATAACAACAACTTTATCAACTTTCAAACATCACAACAATTTTCTTGTTTAAAATAACAACCTGTAAAGTCGATTCAAATCCTTGTTTTCAATATAGGTTATTTCCCCTTCAAAAAATATCAACATTATTAAAGTGGTAATTAAGTTCGGCTTAGACTTACAATAACCAGTTAGTACAGACTATACAAAGTCAAATATTGTCTTTAAAGTTGTAGCGGAAACTGAGCTTTATATGGGTGGTAATTTCAGTTGTTTTTTTCCAAATACATATAGGTACAAGTTGGAAAGGATACCAACGCTAAAACGGTTACCACGTATTCAGTGCATCATTCTGAAACCCCCATAAAAATGATTCATCGATTATTAAAAACAGCTGTTTCCTACAAAACTGAAAAAAAAACAACTGATCCATACATTTTGACAGTGGTATGATTTTTTTTTTAAATTACCGATGAAAAATTAGTTTACATGATTGGAAGCGGAATCGCGAACGAACTATAGTCTGTTTGTTCCACTACCGGAGAAAACAAAAAATTGTAACTTGACTTTTTGATTGAAATACTTCTTAGTTTAATTGCCTGTGAAGTATTTGTTAGTTCGTTCTTATTAATTATTTCTTTGTTTTAATTATAGAGTAAGCCTTAAAGTTTACTTGTTTCAGATAAAAGCTTTTTGTTAGGAAACTGGAGTTCATTTTGAGTGGATATTTCGTTCAAGTTAGTCATAGACGTTGATTGTTTGTTACAGAAAGATTTGGCGTAATAAGTTGTAAAAATACTGTTGAAGAAAAATAAGTAATAATGCTACAGTGACCTTTATCAAGACTGGGTTGCAATATAGTCAAGAAAAATGACGGTATTTTCAGTTATTAAAGTAGTGGCAGGTCTATTAGTAGCAAAGGGTCAATTTTGTAATAGGTAAGCCGGAGTAGATTTCTTTTATGTGATTATATTATGTGTTTATAGAATACTGACTGTGCCATTTTTCAAAGGGAAGCCGGTAGGAATCGAGTTGTATGGAACCTTCGCCACTGAAGTCTATTCATACAAGTTTTTATAATATAATTATTAGGCTCACTGCTCCACTGTGTTTCTTAGGCTTGGAGAAAGAGTGCGTTATGCAACTACTATACAGCGTGTAACGGAAGGGGGATTCTTTGGGAAAAGTTGTTGAGTTTCATGAGCACATTCACCTCCTTCAGGGTTGATACCCCCCTTCCGTTACACGCTGTATAGTAGTTGCATAACGCACTCTTTCTCCAAGCCCCCCCGTGGAGGCAATCAAAGCTCCACAGTTCAAGTGTGTACAAACGTTTTAAATAGTAAGCTATTTTTGCACTCCTCTATATTGCGACTCGAATCAGTTCTACTCCGTCCGTGCGGTTTGCATTCATCTTAGACAGTTATGAAAGTTTTATCTTTAGAAGAAAATAATTAATGAAGTTGTGGTCGGTTTAATGTTTGGAGAGGTGTCAGTTTTGCCGGTAAACCACAATTTAAAGATACAAAGATTCATTCGTTTACTAGTTTAAAGATTTTGGTGCGCTTTTTTTAGAAAACGTTTTTTGACTCTAGGGATAAACTTGAATTTTATATACCTAATGATTACCTAATTATGGGTCTGGCAAAGGCCTTAGACTGGCATTGGCCTAGCTAGGTGGTGATATGTGTCAAGGTATAATGTGTCTTTGGGGTGATATTGTACTTTTGAAAAAAAGCTTATTTTTTTCATGGCGTTTTCTTTGATATTTATGGGCAAGGAGGAGTTCTATGCCCAGCTGTGGAAATCCAAGTACTTTCAAAATTAAAAATAGTACACAGCCAAAAATAAATTACTGCTGAAATACTGGTTAAAAAGCACACAGCACAAGGGCGAAATTCTTTTTATTTAAAGCTACGTAAATTGAGCCAATGAATTGTGTCGAAACGAAATTTCTGCGGTTGCATACCTATCTTTAATTCCGGATACTGCTCGACAATCCAGCATTGTCGATGAAATGTATGGATTTCATGTTCAATTTGTGCTTTTAAAACTCACGAAAGATTTTCACCGGGTTTATAAAAGTAATAAGTGAATGACGGGAAATAGTGATTCAAAAATACTGCAAACCTAAATTACTCCTGATCTGAGTATCTCTCTGATTAGGTAATCTGAGTATCTCTCTGATCTGATAAGGGACCAAAATTATTATAAAAATACTACTTCCCTTTTTGATTTTGTTACCAATTTCAAGAGTTTTTTAATTTCTTTTTTGCACGTAACCCTAATTATTACTCTAAAATAAAAGTAGCTTATGTTAGTCATTAATATCATCATTATAACTTATCAGCTATCTGCCACTAAAAGTTCCGTCGAAATAGGTCCAGCCATTTCGGTGATTAACCGTTCGAATCGGATTTTGTTAACAATTTCCAGGGTTTTAATTTTTTTGCACGGAACACTAATTATTTTTCTACAATAAAAGTAGCGTATTTTTGACCTTACAACATCAGCTATCCAAGTCCAGTCAAAATGGGTCAGCCGCTTCGAATATTAGCTGGAACAAAAAGACAGACAGACAAAAATTGAAAAAAAAAACTAGCACTCCGGGAGTGCCGGCAGAAGTGAAAACTTGATTATTAACGTTGAGCATGTTTGATATTTTGGAATGGTTAGGGAATAATTTTGCACCAATTGCTTTATCAGTATAAAAGTACTATCATTTATGGAAGTGCCCTTAGACTGCCTTAGTACGGGAACCAGTGTCGCCAAACTCATACACTTGCAAATTAAAATGAACATTCCAATACACAGAAAACGATAAAACATAGCAATGATGCAACTGTAATATTTTATTTATAAACAAATTACTGTCCTTGAAAAAGCACTAACTTATTATGTATAATTCTTATTTTCGATTGTGGTTCAAAACATTGTTTGGTACTATGGTGAATACGGGTTTCGAAGTAATGCATTGCGATTGATTTAATGAGGAGAGTTCTGTGATTCCCTTTATAAGGCTGACTGTCGAAATGGTCATTAATAAATATATTAATATTGGTACGTGTGCATTCCTTGTAACACGATAATATAAGTGTTGGCATCACATTTTTCTCATTAAAAAATGAATTTCCTTTATGTGAACGCGCTCGAAATATCTTTTCTGCCAATTCACAGACTTTATTTAAGTCAGTAGAAGGATAAATAAGGCCTCCTTTGTCTCTTCTAGCAATGATTCCGTGATTTTTTTTTTTAATTTATTCATGACCATGGATACATGTCCTTCAGTCGTAATGATTCCGTGATACTTATCTGTGATCAAAGCCAAAAGACAATCCTCACATTTAATAACTTTCCTCAACTTTCTTGCAATAAAACCAGCAATATAGGTTATTATTTCTTTAGAATAAAGAGTAAGCCTAGAAGGATCTGTTAAATAATCATGATCTATGTTGATCATAGGATCACATCCTAAAGATTCATGCGGTAGCAGCAATCCACAAGTTTCTTATTTCGGGTTTATTCGGAAATCTGAAAATTTAATAAGATTTTTTATTATCTTTCATTTTTTGCGTCAGGTGAGTGCAGTTATACGAATTAAAATCGTATAATACGTGTGTTACTAACATAGATTTTAAGTAGTGCGTATTACTAATATCATATGAATCAAGGTCGGAAGAGTATTTTTTTATAGACATTGCATTATTCGGTATTACCCATATTAAAGGGTAAATTCCCCGTCAAAAAGTGGCAACACTGAATTTTGAGGTAAGATAATAAAATTATTGCAAAAATCACGATTATACGAGATTTATCCATTAAACGAATTAGTTGGTACATTACTGCGACTATTTTATGAGAAATAATAGGACACAAAGCGATTGAATACTTAAAAAGATCTAATACTTACGAGTGAAAGGACAGTCCAGCAATCTTCATCAAACTATCACTTTTACAGTTTATTACACTGCACCTTACCATTTTGCACAGTTGCACAAATGTACTGTTGTCGAATTAAGCTCGAAAAGATCATATAATGTGTATAATTTCGATGCAATTGTTAATAAACAAATTGGATGTCAATCTGGCACCGCCACAAACGTCAAACTTGTTGTGCACTGACAATGATGTGCTCAGCCGACACGCGATAAGGGACAGAAATATTTATACTCTGTCTCTTTTCTTTGCTAGTGACGTTTATATGTTCTTCTTTTTCTTGTGCGAATGCAAAGGAAGATATCCAGCAGTCTATAGAATACTCTGTCTACGGTTTTTTCTATTCCGTGTTTATCCCTAAAGCATTAGGTTCAAAGTTGATTGGAAACATTTAAAAATTTCTTTAAATGATTTTAAACCATAAAATGTTGAAGGTTAAGTTCAAAATCGTCTACACTCCATCCGTCTTACGCTTTTTCCAAATTTCTTTAAATGATTTTAAACCATAAAATGTTGAAGGTTAAGTTCAAAATCGTCTACTCTCCATCCGTCTTACGCTTTTTCCAAATTTCTTTAAATGATTTTAAACCATAAAATGTTGAAGGTTAAGTTCAAAATCGTCTACTCTCCATCCGTCTTACGCTTTTTCCAAATTTCTTTAAATAATTTTAAACCATAAAATGTTGAAGGTTAAGTTCAAAATCGTCTACTCTCCATCCGTCTTACGCTTTGTCACGTGTCCTGACGCGAGTGTCCTGACGCGAGTTTAAGATTTTATACCCATTACAGAACATTTTTTTTAAAGTGCTCAACGCCGCTAAAGAAGTTTTCACTTCAAAAAATGTGTTTTTGTTTTAAGTGCCATAATATACTCGTATTATCAGCATTCAGTAAAAAGCTGTTATTTTGATACTACAACTACACCTCTACTACACTTCAATTTTATTTATTTGCACAGATTTAGACACATGCTTTCTGCTTGTGTCTAAATCGTTCTTCTTTTCGTTCATCGCATCGTTACCATGGGCCCCTTTAGATTGTACAAACAATAAAAACTACCCTTATGTACCACCCACTTGACTCCTGGAAATCTTCCATAAGTATTGGTTGCTAGATACACAGCTGCCAAAGTGCAGAAGAATTCGCGTTACCCAATTTTGTTCAGGCCACATATTTTTCTATCGAAAGTGGTCATGATTCATGATATAATACCTTTGCTGGCTTTCGTTTTACCATCGACGTTGATTTATGAATTGTTAATCTTATAAAGCTATAATACATACATCCCAACGCACAAAAAATATAAAACCCATTTAAAATATGAGACACTTCAGCTGAAAGACTAAATCCCATCTTTTAAAAAACTAACTGAAGATTATTCAGTTAGTTTTTTACCGATACTTAATTATTTGAACTGAAGATGGGTAATCCCAGTGCTACAGCCATTTTTATCGGACGCTGAACAAAACGGTACTGTCAGCTTATTTGATAGAAATCCCTCGTTGGAATGGTTCTGCTGCATCGCCTTTTATATAGAAGATAATTTTATTAGTTTTTTATATTGTTCAGACGGGAATTTTTAATGAGAATATTGGGACTAATTAGACCTTTTATGCACTGATATTGAATTCTTGTTTTTTTTTTTGGTGATGAAAACTTTTTACATTGGCATTTTGATTGAGTATGATGGTGAGGAACCAGTATAAGTTGGCCTCTTATTGTATTGGAACTACGTACTAAGCAAGCTCAAGGTGATGTGTAGCCTGCTGTATTAGTGTGTGTGTGTGTCTTGTTAGAAACCTAAGCGAGCTGGGAAGGAACTATTCTGAGTGACTAATTAGAATCCTAACCGTCCTTCACTTATCAAACTTTTCTCATTTCCCTTCTTAAGGTAATTAGGATGCCTGAGAGTTCGGAGTAGTTTTATTGAAATATCCGTATGCTCAATTATGAACTTGTTATATGAAAGATTGCAATTCATTAAAACATTTATTGGAATCTATATTAATACTAATAAGAGGTAAAAGGACAATGACCAAAGTTGGTACCAAAAAGTCTCGCGCCTCAAAACCAAAATATTATAGTAATTAGTTTCATATTTTTTTACGGCATTACGCGTCGGGGATTTGATTTTTGAACTGGAAATATACTTTTCGAGTTTAAAAGTACGAATATTGTTTTACTCCCTTTATATGACGTTCCGTTTCAACTGAATATAAATGACGTTCCGTTTCAATTGAACAAACCCTTGTCTGTCGAGCGGACTCTAAAATTAATTACAATTAAGTAAGATCAGTACACCAAATCGATTTAGTTTGGTTTATTGCTATTTGCAACAAAATAGATTTTCTCAGCCTAAAGATTTTGATTTATCGATTACATCCCTAAATCCCGACTAGTTTATAGCACTTACTATACTCTATGGTTTATAGTTATCTTATCTGTGGCATCTGACATTTGTACTGTACTGACTGACTATTGGCAATGTAAAGGTCTAAAATAAAATCGAGTTTCAGTCAAGCATACTGTGGATGTTACTTTAACTCGTAATTCTTACTAATATTAGTGTATTACGCTGTTTTTAGAGCAATAATGTAATGTATGTGTGTTAAAATACGTCGTTGGTAGCGTCGAAAAAATAGACCTACTTTTTAGGTTAGTTTCGATTTTATAAAATAACTCTGAAACGCGGGTTTTTTTTTCAAAAATAATTTTTGTAGGAGTTAATACGATCAGTGTAGTCTATAAAAAACAAGGTTTGATTTTGATGCAGCATGGTACGGGATTCCATACTTCCATGAGCATTCTCTTTTGTAAGTTTGGATGGAGGGGGTAATCTACGGAACTAGTGATCCGATTCCGAAAAAATGTTTTACCAATGGGAAGCTACATTATCAGGATGGTCGCAATGATAATTTCAACGTGAAGGAAGCCGGGGGCAAACACTAGTCTATACATCTTCTATAAATCGATGTAAATGAATAAAATTGAAGGAAATGTTTCAGATAATTTTTGTCGGTCTGTCTGCTTTTTCCGGCTTATCTCCAAAACGGCTGGACCGATTTTGACAAGTCCCTTACTGGGAGATAGCTAATGTTATAAGAAGTAGCGTAGGCTACTTTTAATTTAGAAAAAGGATTAGAGTTCCGTGCAAAAAAAAAATTAAACATAGGAGCGTCGAAATTCGCGGACAACAGCTAGTAAAAAATAAATCTATTTTTGGCAATTTGCAGCGGTAATTCAGTAGCTAGTAAAACATAGTTTATTTTAACCTAATTGAGAAAACAGGAATATGTTACTGAAATGTATTTGTTTTTGTTTCAGGGGATTACTCTCTAGACATCAAGGATGTGACACTAGAAGATGACGGACTGTATCAGTGTCAAGTCAGCTCCGGTTATAACAGTAAGTTTAACAACACCACCTTTAGAATAGGAAAAGAGCGGCGCTTCTCCTCCGCGTTTATTATGCGCACAGCCAAAGTGTGGAACTCTCTGTCGGCATCTGTGTTCCCTCCCACATATAACCCGTTTTCCTTCAAAGCAAGAGTGAACAGGCAACTTCTGGGCACGCTCGTTTCATCATAGACCTCATCCATCGCTTTCCATCAGGCGTGATCGAGGTCAACAGCAGGCCCATTTTGTAATAAAAAAAGAGCTTTGCGGTATTTGTGATTTTTATTTCTGCTGCTTTGGTTTGGGGATCATCAGCAGACAGCAAGCATTTCTTCAGAGTGACAAGGTGCAAATTTGGGGGTATGAAGAACAGGGTGTACAGTTCTTTATTCCCAGTAGAAAAGAGCCCAAAACCTCGGGTTCGATTCCCTTGTTGGGCATTGTGTTATTGGGTTTTTCTATCAGGTATTTCTCAGCCACGGAGCCAGGATTTGTGCCCGGATGGTTGATAGCAATAGGCTCGCCCCCTATTACATGGGACTAAAACATAACTGGTGAAATATGTGTGTACTATTCACGTCTGCCTAACCCTTCCGGAATTACAGGCGTGATGATAATGCAATTTGAGAAACGAATTACTTAAATCGAACACAGTACAGTGCAGCATAATTTGATGTTTAATGATCAATTCACTTGTTCTTGATCAGCACAAACATTTTTATTTAGCTACGGAACATTATTAACATGTTTGACAATATATTTTTCAATACACTTTCTAGAAAACTGGTTTATTTATTTATTTAACACTTCAAGCACAAAGTACAGAGGCGGACTTAATGACATAGGCATTTTCTACCAGTCAACCTTTGGGTGATGCAGAGACAAGCAGTGGTAGGTGTATTCTGGTTCTTGTCATACTACGATTAGTGTCAACATGCAATGTATTTCACACGCATGGATTTTTAATATTTTTCCGCACACGTGCGGAAATAAAATTTTCCACAGATAACTAAACTTATGCGGTGATTGTTTTTTAATCTCGGCAAAGAGATGTGCGAAAATATTTATTGAGTATTTAAATTGTGTTTATCAATAGAATATCATAGATAAACATAATTATTTAAAACAAATATTTACTTTTATGAACTAATAAACATTTATTTGTGTTCTAAATTAAAAAAAAATATATGAATTTTCTATTTTTCATATTAGGCTGTTTAACGGCATCATACCTTTGCTTTTTCTTCAACCTGGCGAAAGTAAAGCGCGGAAAATAAAGCAAATTAAATCCTAGTTTCCTAATAATTTCTGACAATAACACTTTGCTTTCTAATATTTATTTCTCCGAAAGTGTATTAAAAAACGTCGTTTGAAACGCGTGGGGATTTGTTTCAAGTTTCCCCACTTATATCAAAATGTACTATTGTCGTTCATTCCACAGTGTTTATTAGCCTGTAATAACTATCTATATCTTCATATCCTAATGACGCTGTTACCGCCATAATAACAATGATTATTTATGATCTCGAACGACAAATATCCAATTCAGTGAAGATCACAAATCCTCATTAGTAGAACTTGTCGAATAACATCCAAAACATATTGTATACCTACCGAGAACCTCATTCCAATATGGAAGAACAAAACTATTTAAGGAGACAATAATTATTTGTTTCATCGAGTAGGTTACTCTTGACGATAATCAATATTTATATATATTTCCAGCATAAGTTGATCTCTCTATATTGTGTTAATTTCGTGCACATCTTGCTAATTCGTTCCCATCATAATCTACCATCTTCACGAATGATGTAACCAAGATTTTGTATCAATATTCTGATTTAAAAGAGTATCCATGGAGTTTCTTGCCCGTCTTCTCCATAGAGATCTGCGCTTTGGAATGGGCAACTCAGTCGTCTCACAGATTTCGCAAATTGATCTTTATTTTCGGTACCATAAGGTGTTTGCTGCCACTGACGAGCCTCTCAAAATCAGTTATCTTTATTGTCGTTACGATAGAGTTGCTTTTTGGATGAAATTCTAGATAGAATAAAGCTGCTATTGGTAGTGGACTTGGTGCTGGTGGTGGATGTGTCGTCAAATGTATGAAGATTATTATAGGTTCACTTATGAGTGATAATGAGAAATGTTCCGGAGACATATAAATGTGTATTGTAGTACATTAATACGGAGTAAATAGTTAGAAAAACTTGTTTCCTATATAATGGGAAAGACATCATCAAATTATTTGGTATATCGTGTCGTTAGAAAAAACAATTGGTACTTATTATTGATACAGAAATTGGGGTGACTCTTGGCGAGTTTTAGTATCGTCATCGTGTCATGGGTAATTTTTAGGATTCCGTACCCGATTGATTGCTTGCTTCTTTAAGAGCAAAACATTTTTCTCCAAGAAATTTTATTTCATTGGAAACTAAATAAAACTCGCAATCCAGTCTATAAAAACTAGGATTATTGTACAAAATATTTTACAGCCAGGTAGACCTTAAGACAAAATTGGTTTTCCCGTGGGAAAATACAGTTTGATGTACCAGAGCTTTACTGTTTGGCGACAGCAGAGAAAGGACGTACTCGAACTGTCTTTTATTCGTGAATTTTATTGCTTTTACACCCCGTTCCCATGTTGTCACCTGCATGCACTATGCCTTAAATAGAAATACTTGGAAGAGTAAGTCTACCAAGCTTTTGGATAGGCGTGATAAAAACTAGCTAAAACGATTGGAAGGTTATACTTAACGTTCGTCACACTTTTAGGGTTCCGAAGGGTTACCAACGGGACCCTTATTACTAAGCCTCCGCTCTCCGTCCGTACGTCTATTTATCTGTAAGCGTGCTGTCTTAGGATCCGTAATAGACAATTGAAATTTCCACATAATGTTATTTCTGTTGCCGCTATAACCAAAAAATAATTAAAAATTAAAGGGGGCTTCCCTGCTACGATGGCAAGGAACCCTGCATGGCCTTTTTGGTCGGTTTTTATAATGGGTAACTCTCATTTTACTATACTGGTTCACTAGACCAAAGATGCCACGACGACTTCTTCATCCTGGGTGAACCCTATTATAGCCGTACTTTCAACTACGAATAGTTAGTACATTAATATTATAAAGAGCAAAAATTTATATTTTTGTGTGTATGTTTGTAATGAATAAACTCAAAAACTACTGTGCCGATTTCAAAAATTCTTTCACCATTGGAAAGCATCATTCACCCTGAGTAACTTATGCACCCGTGCAAAGCCGGGACGAACCACTAGTTATGTATAAAGACCTTATGAAGATGTCCCTATTTTCAACCGTACGTCATACTAACAAAGAATTCTTCTCCCTAGATGAGCCAGCCATCCGCTCCCGCTACGCTCAACTGACGGTGTTGGTTGCTCCCGAAGCACCCAGGATACTGAGGGGGGCGTTCATTGATGCGACCGAAAGCCTGCCCGTTGAGATCGAATGCGTATCTTCTGGGGGGAAGCCTGCATCTGAGGTTTGTATTGAATTTCAAGCTTTTAAAACTAATTAATTTAAACAAATTACAGAACTGTATTGCTGTAGTTTAGAGGCAGTTTAGATGGTACTAGTTCGTTAATGGATCAAGCCTCTTAAATTTGACCTTCTCTCCTGTCTGTGTACAACTATTGCACCATCTAGGACATGCACCAATGAGACAAACGATAAATTACGGTATCGATTCGATAAGAAATAAAAAACTAAAAAAAAACTTTTTATAAAAAAAAAACATGATATAAATTTTGGTTAAACCCACATAAAAAAAAGAAAAAATAATAAAAAAAAAAACAATAAATATTCTCGCTGACTGCTCCGTGGGCTAACATATTTTCCATAGCGATTTTGGATAGTTTTTTTCAGTAGTATTCTGGTATCAATTAATAATTTATTCTTCTTTCGTTTAGATTACTTGGTTAGATGGAAGCCAATCAGTGATCAAGAAGCCAGTTAAAAGTACAGTGGAGCTGCTACCTGATGGCCAAAGATACAAAACGAGGTTCGTATTCATTTTTAGAGTAACTAATGATTTTGAAGTTGTCATGTACACATTGAAGCATCCTCTATTAATTTGTCGATAGTGATATTATGTTAAAATTTGATTGATTTCATTTGCAGCTTTCTTAAACACCTCATGCTGATAAGTTGATCGCAGTCTTTAGTTTCAACTTGTTCTTTTACTTGTATCAGAAGCTCAACTCACGAAATTCGGTATTTTAATTGTCTCTCGTATTACTCAAGCAAAGAGGTAGGGGCTCACGTCGTGACACCCCGTGTGACTCTTCCAGATGCAATATTACATTTATGTTATTCATGTCGCAACTTGCGAAATATCACATTACACACCACCATATCGTCTAATTAACCAATTAAACAGACACCGAACACCACATACTAATTATTCGTTGTCAATCGCAGGTCAGTATTGCGGTTGACCCCAACTAAAGGCCACCACAACCAGACTATTACGTGCCAGGCGCAGAACACTGCCGATAGGGCTCCCAGGATGGCTACTGTACATATTGAGGTAATTATCATTGTTTTATATATATTAAGATTCCTTATAAAGATGATTTTAGTTTAGTTGTTCGGGTGCTAATATCCCTGAAATATCTTTTGTTAAAATTATAACCAATTGTAACTGACTGCGTCCTTGAAATCGTTTACATACGAACCAACATACCTTTGTTGGCTGAATACACTATCGCGTTTAGTAGGTCACGTATTGGGTCTATTACGGGTTAATAATGATTTTGAGAAATTGAAAATCAGTAGATAGATTGAAAGGGACACAGACGCGAAAAGGGTTATAAATCAGCTGTTCCATACATTTTGACCGTGTAGGTATTGCACGTTTGTAGAAAACAGCTGTTTTTTTTTTCAAAATTACCGATGAAACATTTCGGGTTCAGAATGATGTAAGTACTGAGTATGTGGAAACCGTTTTTGCGTTGATGTTCCTTCCACCCTGTACAGCCACTAATCTTAAGTACCGACTTTAGAAGCAATTTTCTGTCGCTTGTAATTAATACGCTACAGAAAATTTTGGTAAAATTGAATCATTTTATCCCATCTTTTCAACGCATATCTACCCATGAACCTATCCTGCACTCTGTCAGTGCAGGCTGTTGTTTGCTGCTGAGTACAGAAAATAGTTAGAAAGTCATTTTTAGTTCTGTGTGCCTCTCTTAACTTAAAAAATCCTGCTTAAACTGGTATCTCAACAAAATCTTCCCTTCCCAGGTGAAATACGTGCCAAAAGTGAACATTACGATTAGCTCCGGTCAGTCCGGAGACAAGATCCCCGAGGGTTCGGAGCTGAGGGTCCGATGTGATGTGGACGCGAACCCCCCTGCGCAGATCTACCGGTGGTATGTCAACAACAACCCTGTGGTCGGGGACTATGCTGATGAGATGGTGAGGATGATTTCCTTTATATATTAATTAGCTGTTGGCCGCGTGAAATTATTATAAAAGAACTATTATCCCCGTTTTTGCAACATTTTTCATTAATGCTCCACTCCTATTGGTGATTTTTTAGGGTTCCGTACCCAAAGGGTAAAACGGGACCCTATTACTAAGACTTCGCTGTCTGTCTGTCTGTCTGTCTCCAGGCTGTATCTCATAAACCGTGATAGCTAGAAAGTTGAAATTTTCACAAATGATGTATTACTATTGCCGCTACAACAAATACTAAAAATTAAAAAAAAAAATATTAAGGGGGGCTCCTATACAACAGATATGATTTTTTTGTCGTTTTTATAGATAATGGTACGGAACCCTTCGTGCGCGAGTCCTACTCGCACTTGGCCGGTTTTTTTTAAATTACCGATTAAAAAGCGCGGGGTCGCTCAGAATGATGTACTGAATACGTGGTAACCGTCTTCGCAACGGTGTCCCTTCCACCCTGTATGTATGTGAAAATGGCGTTCAAAGGTTTTAACGGTACAGATAGTTTATAGAAAAATATTAGAAAGATTTAAAATCAAAAAGCTTTTAGAGGATCAACTAACCATTCTCCTTTTGTCATTCATTTCAAAAGGAACATAACAAGTAATGTTAGTATCCTTATCTCAAGATTAACATAAAGGTTTATTTAAGCCAGCACTCGACGAGACAAATTGCGACATTAATGTCTGACACTGCGAAGTGTACGCTTCTCGGTTGAGGAGATTTCGCAATAAATGTCTGAAACACACTGGTAGTGGAATAGCGTGTAAGTTTCAATGTAAAGAGTGTGTCTACAATGTTTATAAATTCGACCTAGTTGTATCCATCTCTCATTGTTCGTTGGCCGCTTCCGCTGAGCAAGTTATCCTGGTTTCGATTTCAAGTTAGCAGTGTCATTAATGTTTCTCCACCAGAAATTTCTCAGTAGCAGCCACTAAGTTTGAAATTGTGCCTGGTAGGCGGCAATAGGCTCACCCCTTATTACATGAGACTTAAACATAATTGGAGAAATGTGGGGGTACTATAGGGTTACACCTCTGCCTAACTCTTCGGGGATTACATACATGATGATATAATTATGCTGTATCAATTAAACTAAAGAATTTCCTCTAGTGAATATTTCCTTCAAACGGCAGTTGGAGAAAACCTATATGGATTATTTCCACAAATTAGTAGCGATAACTAGACACCGTATCATTTTACCATGTAAATCGGTTGTGGTGGTCAGGTAGTCAGTAGTATACAACCGAAACCGATTAGACTGTAAGACTACTCTAACATAGTTAGCATAAGCATAATCAACCTATAATGTTCCCACTGCTCGGATACATGCCCTCCTCTCTATGAGAGGGAATGGGCTATAATCCACCACGCGGGCCCAGTTTGGGTTAGTAGATGTCACATGTCTTTGAATTTTTGGTTCTAGGACATGCCGGTTTCCTCACGATGTTTTAGTTCACGTTTTGAGAGCAGTGGTGATGAAATGAATTACACAACTTTATGCGCCTACCTGGGTTCGAACCCACGACTTACTGTTCGTAAGTCAGGGCTACCACCACTGGGCCACCACTGCTCGCCACAAACATAGGAAAAGACAGAATATGACAATGATTCACAAGGTAGCAATATGTCGACGCATTTAAACTTTCAACCAACTTATTTACAACAAAAGTTAACCAACACCACGCAACAACAGCAACAAAGCAATAGTAAACTCATTAATAAAGCAACAGAGAGCAGTTCACGTTAAGTTGGCAATTCAACTGAATTTCACGGTGTGCGCAACTCATTCATGCATTAACTATATTATGCAATGTGATGAAAAATTTAATGTTTGCTGCAGTCATAAGGGAAAATGGTTATTTTGGTAATGAGGTAATTTACACAATAAATGTAAATTGTTAGGGAATATGGTAACTAGAAATGAGTTTCAAAAGAAGATGTCTCGACGTAGTCCTGAATTTAAAAATTAATAATATACTCGTACTAGCTGTAAGTTGCCCGCGAATTTCGTCCATGTGAAATTATTATAAAAATATAACTTCCTTATTTGAATGTGTTAACAATTTCAGGGGTTTTAATGTTTTAAAACTGTAATTATTTTTCTAAAACAAAAGTAGCCTAGGTTATTCCTTATGAGATCAGCTATCTGTCAGTAAAAGTCCCGTTAAAATCGGTACACCCGTTTTGGAGATACACAACAACAGATAGTCAGACAGACAGACAAAAATAAAAATAGAACGTTTTTTGCTAAAAGTACCTTGTCTGTATGCTTTCCTATATATTCAGTTAAAAGCTGTTATTTTGAAATTACAAACGAACACATCAATGTAATTTATTTGTACCTATTGAAAACCAAGTTAGAAGATTTTCTTTATTCTGTTTGATAGCGAACAAACAATGGACTTAAAACAAGCCTATCACAAAACCATGTTTATTGGCGAAGGCGAGACTGATCACCACAATCTTTTCCTAAGCGTGATATAACAGTTATTTCATGTAATTTATAATATTGGCTGGTGAGAGCCTAAAGTATTTTCCTTATTTCAGAAATATTACAATAAATAAAAACGTCGACTGCCTCGTTGGTCGAGTGGTGGTCGCAGGCGCGACTGCTGAGCATTAGGTCCTGGGTTCAATTACCAGGATGGCTAAAGGGCTTTTCCATCAGGAATTTGTCAGTAGCAGCCACGGAGTCTGGATTTTTACCCAGTTCATGGCAGTAGGCTCGCCCCTATTACATGGGACTTAAACATAACTAGTGAAACTCGAATATACTGTTAGGTACACCTCTGCCTAACCCTTCGGGGATTACAGGCGTTATATTATGTTGTTATAATGAAAATAAAAACATAACAGTGCTTATAGTATCTTATTTTGTTGTAGATCATCTTCAATGTGACTCGAAAATACCACAACGCTAAGGTCAGATGCGAAGTAAGCAACTCCGTCGGTAAAGGCGAAGGGAATATCACATTGGAAGTTACTTGTAAGTACATATTAGAATGATTTTGTTTATTTTCAGGGATATTTGAGTGATCTAGGATCGCTTCTTTTAAATAGTGTTACCGGGTCGGGTCGGCTTCCAGTCTAACCAGACGCAGCTGAATACCAGTATTTTATATGGAGCGACTGGCTGTCCTCCAAAACCTAGTTATCGGGAAATACGATACCCCTTGGTAAGACTGGTTGTCAGACTTTCGGGTCACTGACTACCTGCAACGACTGTCAAAGATTTACAAATGACAGCCGGGTCCAACGGCTTAACGTGTTTTACGTGGCACGAAGCAAACTCGGATGTAATGGGTGGTCACCAATTCACAGACCAACCTAGGTTAGCACGGCTTAACCAAAATATCGACCCGAGTGGCTGTTATTATCTAGCCACGAGCTGCTCATGATTAGGTATATACTTAGATACTTAGTCTCATGGAGTTTTAGAAAACAGTTAGTCTTTAAAGTATTTCTGCTGCGCGTTTGTTTGTGGCAATCCATTTCTAAAACTCGATATTCCATATTTTCGTCAGGGTACATCTACTTAGTCATCCATGAAAAGAAAATTAACGACTCATAAATTTTATTTCCCCTTTAAATTCCGGGATACACTAATTCAATAAAATAAATTGATTTAAAACAAAGATATCCAATGAAATCACCCAAAACACTCGAACCGAACTATTTTTTTGACATTTTATTACTCAACGTCATGCTCCGGTTTTCTAGTGGGAAAAATAGCCGCGATGTTTATACTGATGATACAACAACCATAACATTGTGCGCGGGCGCAGAGCCCGTGACGTCAGTGCGTACTAAACACTGATTTGTTGGACAAGAAAATGTATGGGCTGATGGGAAGTCAAACAAACGAGTAACGACTTTTTCTTTCTGAAAATGTTGCTTTTAAACTAGGATTTTGATTGTTTCGTGAATTTTTTGAGTGCGTTTACAGACAGTTCTACAAACGTTCTGATGCTAAAATAATATCCTTGTTAGTTCGTGTGGCAATCTTATAATAACTGTGCCAATTGAGTCTGCTTCATCTATTATAATATAGTGAGAATCCTCGTCAAATAGTTGTAAACCTGATGATCATTGACATTGTCAGGTTTACGATGATCAGAGATCAGAAATTATTTCATGAAATATCCATGAGAAAGTTTCTAACTGTCAGCCAATTTACATCGAAATCTGTTAAACTGTACACGTAACACACATAAGGAGTTACTTTCGCATTTATAATATTATTAATGATGTTGAAAATCTCCAATTCGACGAAATTCCTGCTAACGGTTGTTCAAATCAAACTACCATTTGGCCAACCGTTAGCAGGAATTTCGGCGTATATGAGGTCGCTTTTTGAAGCGCGTGTAGGAGCGTCTACGCGCCTTTTGCCACACGCGCAGCTCGACGACCGTTGACTCGCGTATAAGCTCGTATAAGCGCGTGTACACGCTTGATTATTTGAAGCGCTAAATGGGGCACGCGCTTACTTGTGTAAACCGATACGAGCCAAAAAATTCGTTATTATGAAACCGCTCTAAATCAAGCTGCTTATCTTTACTGAAGTCCTGACAGAAAATCATTTTTTTTTTTGTATCCCCTCTCTAAACTCTTTGTTCCCAGATCCACCAACATTCAGAACGCGACCTCAGAACGTGGAAACTGACATCGGTTCCAGTGTGACCCTCAGCTGTGACGTGGAAGGACAGCCGCAGCCGGAGATCAGATGGTTGTTCCATGAGCCGGGACGGATAGGGGTAAGTGAATACCATGGTGGGATCTACTGATATAGGAAAACTTAACGGCAGTTATCGGTTGGTGGTTTGAATGAAGAAATGTGTGAATTAATGGCTTACATGGAGATAAGTGAATACAATGATGAAATAATAGAGTCGAGGGCAGTTATTAGTAGGCTGGGTGATTGGGAAAGTGTGTGAGCTAAGTTGCGTGCAGTTGGAGAGTCTAAAATGAAAAACAGTGAGCAATACGCTGATGATAATGAAAATAGTCCATACTACTATCGCCTTAACCACAACCACATAGTGACAGTTCCCATTGCTCTAGGATTCTCCAATGAACGTACGATAATGCCTAAGTTGTTTGTATTTTCGACGGCAGAAGAATAGCAAATTCGTTGCTCCTAATAATTAATGCATCACAATATATTGAGCCAACACCAGTCAACTGCTGGACATAGGCATCTCCAATTGCACGTCATTCAACTTAAAGCTTGAAGTTCCAATGACTTTGTGGTGCAAGATAATTCTGTTTCTCTTTTACTCATTAGCAAATTACTAGGTCATCTCTAAGAGATGTATTTGCGGCTAAAAATGATAAATATAAGGAAATAAATCTTTCCAGTTTTCGTATATTTCTACATGAATAAGTACGTTCCATATCTTTTGAAAACATTACGTCAAATCTAAAAGTATAAGTCTCAATGACTAAGATTGGATCAAACTGCAAAAACATGTGGTAAAATTAGATCACTCATCATTCTTATATAGAAACTGTAGTATTAAGAGATATGTTGCTGTCCGTGTGGTCCAGATGGTCTGAAATATTCAAGATATCTAGACTGAACTGGGACACTAAAATAGCAGGTAGCTTAGATAGCACAATTTTAAACTTTATTTTAATACTAGCTGTTGCCCGCGACTTTCGTTCGTGTGAAGTTATTGTATAAAAAATATAACTCCTCTTTTATAATCGGATTTTATTACCAAAAAAAATTTCATAGGATTTTTTTTTTGCACGGAACCCTAATTATTTTTCATAAAATAGAAGGAACCCAAGTTACTTCTTATTACATCACCTATCTACCAGTGAAAATCCCGTCAAAATCGGTCCAGGCGTTCCAGAGATTAGCCGGAACAAACAGACAGACAGACAAAAATTGTAAAAAAAAATATTTTGGTATAGTACCGTATATACATTCCTATGCATGTAGTAAAAAGCGGTTATTTTAATATTACAAACAGACACTTCAATTTTATTTATTTTTATATTGTATAAAGTATATATATATGTATAGATAAAAATACTTACGATTGGTATAAAGGAACTATAAGAAGGAAGGGAAGACCTATGCCCAGCAGTGGGTGATTCCGGACTGATTATGATGATGATGATGATGATGAAAGGAACTAAAATCATCATCATTCATCATTCTCCGGCCCTTATCCCTATTTATTTGGGGTCGGCACAGCATGTCATGAAAGTCCTTAGCGTACCTACTGAGAAATACGTAAACTGTTCATCGCATAGTTTTTTTGGGAACGAACTGTTTTTGGTGAAAGAGTAATCGATTAAAATGTTTTGTTCAAGTACATTGTAAATGTAGTTCATGCGCTAGTTAATTCCCCAGAACTTCTCAGTCGACAGCGTTTTACAGAATAATTAAATAATGGTACTTACTTTCACACGAGCTAAGTATACGATAACTGACAGGTGCTTGCACTGGCTGGACAGGTCCACTCAAATTAAACTATACAGATAAGTGTGTGTATCTCAGACACTTATCTGTATAGTTCTCATGTGATTTGAAGAAAGCACCACACAGATTTGAGTGGACCTGTCCAGCCAGTGCAAGCACCTGTCAGTTATTGTGATTTGACCAAGATTATGTCTGGACCTTAAAAGAGACTATGACCTCTGAGTTTGTTTCGGCTGTTTCTTCTTAGAGTAGTCAGGTACGAAGCACGGGCTTCATCTTGTTCTAAAAAAGGACAATGTGTAAAAGTGTTTGTAGAAACCTATTTGCTAAATAAACATCATTTATCATTACACGGTGCAAATCAATTGAGCTAGAGCTGGTGTGAGCTATAAGTGACTACATAGGACAGGACAAGCACGTCGCTGTTAACACCATTTATGTAACCAGTGGAAGTGCCTCTGACTACAAGTCAACATACACGTGAAGGTACATTGAAACCGACCAGACCAAAGACACTGAAATTTGGCAAATTTTAATATACAAAACATCACGCCTGTAATTCTCGAAGGGTTAGGCAGAGGTGTACCTGATAGTACACCCACATTTTGCCAGTTATGTTAAAGTCCCATCCCATCCCAGTAATAGGGGGCGAGCTTATTGCCATCAACCGGGCACAGATCCGTGGCTGCTACTGAGAAATTTCTAATGGAAAATCCCAATAACACTTTGCCTGACCTGGGAATCGAACCCAGGACCTGATGCTCAGCAGTCACGCCAGAGAAACTACTGAAATATCTGTCAAAGTCCTATGTCCACAGCTAGTCTGGAGTCTGGTCCAATCGGTTTGAACGCAGCTACCAATAGTAGACAGTGTTACGTGAACGTGTGCTCTTTTCCAGCAGGTCAAAGGAAAGGCTCCGAACTTGAAGGTGTACGTGAACAGGGAGACAGCTGGACGGTACATCTGCAAGGTCATCGAGGAGGGGTACCCGGAGATCGAGAGTGAAGCCACCATTTTTATAAAGAGTATGTGTTAGTTCATTATGGAAGCATGGAAAAATTGACGCTGAATTAGTTATAATACCGAGATCTATGAAAGTATTTAGTAACGTGTCTTTTCGGCCTTCAATATGATTGAGCTGAATGGGGCTGATCCATGCGTCATGTTCGTGAACGGGCGCTGTCAGTTGGGACTGGTCATCTCTAAGCTGCCACAGTTTATTTTAACTACTTTGTTTTTAAATTATTGATATAATCGTTTACTCTGGACGCTCTTAATGTGCACGTCTTTCTACATCGTTCTCACATATATAATCTCAATATGAATAATTTAACCAAGATCTTGTAACAATATTTTGATTGAAAAGAGTGGCTATGGAGTTTCTTGCCCATTCTTTTTGATTGAGATCTATGTTTTGCAGTACTTTCACAAGTTATTATGCCTTGTGTCTGTGACTGTAGCTTCGCTTTATTTGTTTTTCTGACATTCAAAAGTGCCTGTAATGCTCTAATTGAAATAAATGCTTTGAGTTTGAGTTTAAGAATTTTTTAGCATTTGCTTGAGCCCAAGGGTCGAGGCTGAGGTCAAGGGCTTTCTAGCTCTTAGGGCCTATTTCACGATGTGCGAATAATATATAATATTTATATGAAATTATCTGCCAAGTGAGTTAACGAACGGGAACTTGATCATAGGTGGTGGGTGAAACAGGCCGTTAGTAGGATAATTATTTAGAAAATTATATATTTAAATTATGTATTTATTACATTTAAATTAAAATTAAAGTTGCAAATTGTTTTGTGTGATATTGCAATGATAAGCACTTTATTATACCTATAAAAAAAAGAAACAATAGACTATCATTACAAGTTTGTATTACACTTTAAATAGAAATGGAAAATAGTTTATCTAATTTATATATTTGAGTAACATACAATAGTAAATCTCTTTGATATTTTAAATTACTTTCTATTATGCGACAAAAAAATAATTAAATGTATGTTTTCAAGTAAACTTAATTATTTCATATCATGAAAGGTTACAAAGAGCGTTAACCCTGTTTACTTTGAAAGGCTTACTTACTTTGAAATACATATAATAATATATTTAGTATTCAGTGTGAGATGAAGTTAATTTTAGCTGGGGAAAAAGAATCTTAAATGTAGCCGTACCTATTTTATTTTATTGGCCAATTATCAAGGTTCTAGTAGCATCATCATCATATTAGCCCGGAATCACCCACTGCTGGGTATAGGCCTCCCCTTTCTTCTGCCACACTTCCCGGTTCTGTGCGTCCCTCATCCAGGTCTTCGATGATGTCGTCGACGCAACGAGCTTGAACCCAGTATGCACGCTGTAAAACATAATTTGGAGTCAGAGTGAAACCATGCAGTTCCGTTTCATTACCGCAATTTCATCATCCTGATGATTTTATTGACCTCTCATTTTTTTCTCCTAGGTGCACCAAAAATCCTGTCAAACAGGACTCAGTTTGGAATGGAGGGAGAAAGCGTACGAATAGAATGTGCTGCTCGATCGGTTCCCAAACCTGATGATATCAGGTGGTACTTCGAAGGTCGAGAGATAAGCGTGATTCAAAATCCGGTAAGTTGGATTAATAAAACCATCGTTTCGTTTCTAAAACTCCTAAAAATTCAAGGTATAAAAGGAACCTGCACGAAGCCGTCAACCAAGCATTCTGTACATTAAAGTGAGTAACTCAACGTAAAAATTATTGCTGGGAAACGACTTTTTTTCGGTGTGATTTTTTGGTAAGACTCAATGTAACGCTGTCAATACATTGTGCTGATGGATATATTCAGGAGTACAGTGGTCATTCATGGAGGGGTATTTAAAGCAAGAGTGAACAGGCATCTTCTGGGCACGCTCGTTTCATCATAGACCTCATCCATCGCTTTCCACCAGGCGTGATCGAGGTCAAGAGCAGGCCAATTCTGTAATAAAAAAAAAGTGAAGTTATAACATTAATAAGTTGCAACTTTGACCTCCAATATCTCCGTAACTAAAAGGTTTCCCAGAACAAAAAAAATATTCCAATGACAGGATCAACAAAAAGCCTCCGGATTCTTTAACGGTATTTTTACACCCATTATAACATTATGCCGGTCATCTTCGAAGGTTTACGCTGAAGTCTGATATTCCATGGAAACTCTCTGTTACACCCGACTAAGTTATGGTTAGAGTGATTTCCACTGACTGTACTGAGGTCTTGGAATTAAAAGTTATATTGGCGTCTCAAAAACTTTAAAGATTTTCCCAATAAATGCGTGATTGCAGTAAACCTACAGTTATCTTTAACACCATAAAGCTCTTAAGTTAGGTGATCCCTTAATTGAATTTTATGGCCCTCGAAAGAAGACTAAAGGTGACCTGTTGGCGTAGCAAAACGTGCGGATTTGCCGCAACATAAATTCAAATGAATATACAAAATACCAGAAAGCACTTAATTTTCACACTGTACCTGAAAATGCTACAACACCGACAATGTTATTGAAAACGTCGTGAGGAAAATCGACATGACCTAGGAACCAAAACTTTGCAGGCTTGTGACGTCCTCCAACAAAAGCCGATCCCAACATGATTGGGAAAGGCTAGGCAGATGATGATGCGACATATACCAACCCACACTGTGCCCTTATGGTATATATTATGGCCCACTCTATCTGAAGGATAGAAGGACTGTAGTGCTGTTATTCGACTTTCAGCTTGCATAGCTCTAAGGGGCTGTCTCCACGAGTGAGAGAATCGCGACCATATTATCGTCGTTGCCACGTATTTCTATACACTCTCTTAGAGGCGGTCTCCACGGGCGAGAGAATCGCGGCGATATTATCCCATACAATTACGTAATATCGCCGTGATTCTCTCGCTCGTGGAGACGGCCCATAAGTATTTAAATCCCCACCGAATTAAAACTCACAATTCTCTTGCAGGATTACGCAACACTAGAAGAATCTTTACCAGACGGCGTGATAAAATCAAGCCTGGTGATCAGAGCCAGCCAGTCCAAGCACTATGGGCAGTACAACTGCAGTGTCACCAATGAGTATGGAAACGCTAATGCTGCTATCATGTTGAAGCCTTTGAGTAAGTTGAAGAACTGACAGTTCTTGAGTTGTTATTTTCAAGTTTTGCTGGTTGCCTGTTAAAATTATAATTTGCACGCCAATCAAGCTATACAAAACCAGTTTATGCGCATCTCTCATTGTATAGGAAATCTTTACAAAGCGAGGCCAAGTTATACTGGAAATGTTCAGCTTCATGTGCCACCGTGTGTATAACTAGCTGTTGTGCTTGTGCGCGACCATCGTCCGCGTGAAAATATACTTTCCTATTTGAATCAATTTCACGGGTTTAATTTTTTTTTGCACGGAACTGTAATTCTTTTTCTATAATATAAATAGCCATAGTTACTCCTTATAACATCAGCTATCTGCCAGTAAATGTCCCGACCAAATCGGTCCAGCCGCTGGAACAAATAGAAAGACAGACGAAAATTTAAGTACCGTATATACTTTCATGATTATGCATTCAGTAAAAAGCAGTTATTTTGAACTAACAAACAAACACTTCAATTTTTTTTACTTGTATAGATTGCATGTGTACCGGTCCTTCTCTGTATGTTATAAGAAAAGACCTTTGTTCAGCAGTGGGACGGTAATAGATTGGTATTATATTATTATTATGTTTTATGTAGGTACCTAATCTTGTTTTAGCTGAATACAGTTGCAAATTTCTCAAATTCATCTTCAAATTCAAATTATTTATTTGTGAAACATGGTACAATGTAATAAGATCTAATTCGGATGTCAGGATCGCTATGTTTAACCTAATAGGCATACAACTGTTGGATACTTATATCGCTAATTTAAAAAAATCGGGTCTCCGGTGTCTTTTTCTCGTAATAAATGGTACAGGACGGCCGAGATGGACAGATTAACTAGTACTTCACAAGTATCCTTCTACAAGAGTCCTCTTGTTCAAGTGGGGTGAAATTGCTTAGTCTGAGCCACACAGTGATTTCCAGTGCATTTTTTGGTTTATTCACCTCTGAGTCGTATAAACTTTGACAGTCGTTACAAGTAGTCAGTGGCACGAAAGTCTGACAACCGGTCTTACCAAGGGGTATCGTATTACCCAGTACTAACTGGGTTGTGGAAGTCAGATAGGCAGTCGGTTCATGTAAAATAGTTGTATTCAGCTGCATCTGGTTAGACTGGAAGCCGACCCCAACATAGTTGGGAGAAGGCTAAGCAAATGACGGTGATTCTTATACTATACATTTCTGATAATCTATCACCGCTGCCTATAGAACTCCACTGTTGAACATAGGCAATGGTCTTTCTACCAAACTATGGTTCTCCCCTTTTTTTTTCGGATAGGAAATCATCAAATGACTCCTCTCGCTCTGGGCGGAGCGGAAAGGAGTGTCAGACTTTTACTGACTAAAATCCATCCAGGCTCCTTCTTTTGCCCTTTATGTTCCAGGGCCGCGGTATCTCTTTCGAACAGTCCCACAGCCCTGGGCTCCCCTTATATCCAGTCTGTCACAACCATTTGAGGTTTTGAAAATAAAAATAGAATGTAATGGTGGCCGTATATTTTCGCCGAGACGCTCCGAAGTGGAAGGAGTGCGAGAGTGTACAGCCAAGCGAGGAATACCGAGGCTAGACGAGCCCTCCTTTACAACGTGCTTTTTTTAATAATATTCCATTACTTTGGGGTTATATTCTATAAGTCAAAACGTCCCAGAATATGTGGTCTAAAAATGCATAGTTCGAAGATATCATCAATCATCTCGATGTGTATCGAAGTTTGATTGATAAGTACGAGTAATTCATTTTCATTCAAACCAATTCACATTGAAAGCTAAGAAAATCGAACGTTGTCACGTAAGGGTGTTTTACATTAATAAGAATCATTTATTTGTTAAACATAGGTATAACATTAGGGATCTTATAAATAGTTAAGGTTCTTGCTATGTTTTGTCGTTACTGACATACAAATTAGAATAGAAAAAATCAATTAAAATTACAAACAAATAAAAAAGATTACAAATAGAACATGTCATTTAAAATAAAATAAAATAAATGACACATAAGAAACGTCAACAAAAAAAAAAATCGTGACTGTCGAATTATTTTGTATGACTAATGAGAACAAGAAAAAAAGGTGATAATTGAAAATTAATTCATATAATTAAGCTAGTTGATTCTTTGATATGCTCTCATTCATACCCTACAAATAATGAATATAAAAAAACACCTTGTATACACTCTCGCACTCGTCTTGCCTCGAAGTGTCTCGACGAGGTGAACAGCCACCTTTACAGTTAACTGTCTTTCTAGAAACCCTACCCCTCTACATAATCCTAATCGGCGTGACCTCCGGCATCATAATCTTCTCTGCCTTCATCATCCTCGTGATCGTCTGCCACAGACGAAGACGGAAGAAGGGACAGATGAACGAGAAACCTGACGTCACGGTGACCACTGGCGATGTGTATAACAAGGAGAGTGATAGGAGCTCTAATATCAGTGATCTGAAGCTGCAGCTGCCGCAGAGTGATGGGAGTTATGAGTTGGTGAGTTGTTGAGACCAGAGTACGATGAGTTTTGTTTTATCCTTGCTACATATTCTTCTCCAGAATACTCAGATAGAAATTGTCGACTCCGTTTGGTGTATGTTTTAAATACGACGTGTACAAAAAAAAATAGTTTAAAGTTGTTCCGGTATCAAACTATTAAACACACTTGTCAAACTAAAGATTTTTAATTTTTTTTCAGTATCATGTTTGTCATTATTCCAAATTTTTCAAGGTTAATAAGTTTTGTTTAGTGAGCCTTATTAAAAAAAAATGAATATAGTTACTGAAAGTCAATGCCACTTAAATTGGATCTTTTAATTTTGAATAGCCAGTTTGAACTTAATATAGACAAGCAGCATTGTTTTAATTCATACAAGTCTAATGACTACTACACTAGGCTTGTAGACTTGTGACTTGTAGTCAGATGCAAGGCAAGCCATAAAAAAAAATATCGAATTTGATATTTAAAAAAAAAAAAAAAAAAAAGTATAAACCAATCTCTTCCCTCCCCAGGAGTACACAAGCTCCGATCGTTCAGACAGCAAGCTGCACGCAGGCCTACCCCTGGCCGGGCCTGTGCCCCTCCCGAACATGCGCCATGATGACCCTCTGATGCAGTTCCGGTACAGCAACGACTACTCCGACCCTACGTATAGTGACCCTTATTTTAAGGTAGGTGAAGTTTCTACCTTCAGCTCTTATGGATGCTGGAGCTATTCGGGCTTTCGGGTGAAGACTAGCTGTTGCCAGTCACCTTTGTTCGTGTGAAATTATTATAAAAAATGACCCTTTTTTAATCGAATTTTGTTACCAATTTCAAGTGTTTTATTTTGTTTGCTCGTAGCCTAAGTAAGACCTCATAATATCAGGTATCTGCCAGTAAAAGCCCCCTCAAAATCAGTCCAGCCGTTTCGGAGATTAGCCGGAACAGACAGATAAAAATTAAAAAAAAAATGTGTTTTTGTTATGTGCTGTTTACTTATACTCGTATTTTCATTCATATGTATTCTAAAAGGCTATTATGTTGATATTACAAACAGATACTTAAATTTTATTTATTTGTATGAATATTTCTGTCAGTCATTCGTCAGGATAGCCTAAAATGTTGATGCATAAATTCTTTTAAGATTTTCTAGAGTGCGTCCTGGATCATTGGCCCCACTACTGAGTTACTAACATTGCTCACAAAATAATATGTTTCTTGTTCTGGTTTCGGTACGAGCGTAATTGTTAAGTCGACATGATTTAAGAAAAAATATTGATTAATCAAATGAGTAGGTGACCACCTATGTCAGTTGAAATAGGTATCTACTTAACAAAACAAGGTCTGTGTTCAACTTTTAACGTGAAAACAAGAATTCTGTATGTCTCTGCATAACCCAAAGGTTGACTGGTAAAAAATGCCTATGACATTAAGTCCGCCTCTGTACTTTTTGCTTGAAGTGTTAAATCAATATATTTCCTTGATTATTATTTTATATGTTATCTATAAAATGTTAAAAATCATACACTGACAGAAATTTTAATACTTCGAAAAATAAAAACATTTCAAAAAACTTTTTCACACCGCCTGTAAATTGCAATCTAAATGTAAAAGGCAATTTTATTTTAACAGCTATTTAATAATGCAGATCAGAATTGAAAATTGGAACTCATACAAGCACTTTGCTCCGCCAGTGTTTTTATTTTTACTTTTATTACAAAGAAAACCTCAACTAATGCTACTTCAAAGAGAACAACTTATTTTCACAAGCTCGAATTCAGATCAAACTACAAAAGCGAAAAACAAACCAATTTGAAAGTCACGAGTTATCTGAAATAATACCTTTTGTACACAACAGAATAGGTTCAGAACGTCCACTTTATCCAAGACGGGATTATATAGGTATTGTTTAAAGAAAGAAAAGAAAGAAAATATATTTATTTGGCAGATGCCACAAAAACACACAATAAAACATAAGCAATAACAGAAAAAAAAACTTAAATCTAAATAACAATAAAAGAAATAATAAAAAAAGTAAATAATAATACTGTGTGTCTCATGGCTGCGCCAAATAGGCCCTGTTCAGCAAACTAGGCAACTAGTGCCCGACGCTGGTTTTCAACAGGACCTGAGGTAGTGACTAGTGAGGTAGTTTAGGGTTCCGTATCCAAAGAGTAACTAAGAACCCTATAACTAAGCCTCCGCTGTTCGTCCGTCCGTCTGTCTGTCAACGTGCTGTATCTCGTGATCTGTAATAGGTAGACAGTTGAAATTTCCACAGAATGTGTATTTCTGTTTACGCTGTAACAACGAATAATAAAAATAAATTAAAGTGTGGGGATCCCCTATTACGATGGCACGGAACCCTTCATTCGTGAGTCCGACTCGCACTTGGCCGGTTTTTTTCTTTTGCACGACGAAATCTAGATTGGCATTAGCAACTGAAAAGCTAACACTTCAACCAACATACATGTGCAGGTGGGAAAACACAAAACTAATATAAATGTACCATGTTTGACATATCGATGCATTTTTCCTTGACAAGCAGCGCTACCTTGAACTGCAAACTTAAAGTGGTCATACTGTACAAATGTAAATCGTGTTGAAAATCTTTTAAAATGATTTGAAAGCAGTTCTAAGCACAGTTGAAATTAAGCTGATATTTGCCTATCAAAGTGTGATGATTGTTAAAGTTTCTTAGACAGTAGGCGTGATATTTAAAAGACTTGCTAAGACCTTCTAGTTTTGGTATCAAGCAGTACACAAGTTGTAATTAAAAACCTTGAAAATAAGTCATGTACCATTATAAACAACGAGCTGTTGCCCGCGACTTCGTTCGCGTGGAAATTTTGATGTGTTTTTTACGGAATAAAAAGTTTATGGGTATGAAGAACAGGGTGTAAAGCTCTTCAACCCCCATAGAAAAGGGCGGATCCTCAGACCAAACGGGTGTTATGTCTGTTGGGCTACTGCCCGACAGTTGTTGTCGGGTTCTTCTATGTAGTCTTAAGTCGCGGATAACTTTACGTGCGCGATGCAGGATTTAGATGTATTTCGATGTACAGTTTATCCTCTGCGTCATAGATGGTGCTGTGGTACTTTTTGTTCTATGTTACTGTAGTACTTTTTGTAGTGCCGCTACAAAATTAACATATGTGCTATTTCAGACTATAATCTATCTCTGTGCCAAATTTCCTCCAAATTCGTTCAGCTGTTCTGGCGTGATTGAGTAACAAACATCCATCATCCAAACTTTCGCAAATATAAGAGTATTAGCTTATGCCCGCGGCTTCGCCCGCATAGATTTTGGCAATGTCCCACGGGATCGTACTACGGGGATAAAAAATATTCTATTTGTTAATCCAGGTTATAAACTATCTGTGTGATAAATTTCATTCAAATCTGGTTAGTAGGTTTTGCGTGAAAGAGTAACAAACTTCCATCCGTCCGTCTATATCCTCACAAACTTTGGCAATAAAATATTAATAGAATTAGTAGGACGATTTTATTACTTTGGGACCATCTCTAAAATCGTAGTAATTAAACAAACACATAATGGAGCAGCTGAATTGTTCATAATGATGACTTCAGAGACCCTTTACAGGCTTTTAGTTTCATTTCAATAAAACTTAGAATTATGATCTTTCTGCACATACCCTGCAGTATTACCTACTGCGGTAAAATAAAGGTGGTATTATATGTTTCATGGCAGAGCCCCGCAGGCTACGTGTACGACTACCCGCAGGGGTACGCCCCCCCGCCCCACCTCCGGGTTCAGTCACCCCCCCTCGAGCCTCCCAGTAGGTAAGTACGTCATGATTATTTTATTTTTATTTTCTTTATTTTAGGAGAACAGTTAAAAGGGAATTTAGGGTTGTCATGGTAACTGGTTCGAGAAGCCTATAATAAGCGAATTTTATTAGTTTCCAACTCCTTTGTTGGGATACGAGGATAAAAGTTATGTAATAATATAAAATAAATTTGTGTTATATAATATAAAGTAAAGGTACTGTTTGCAACTTTTCTCCGTGTTTAATAATTAGGAAAAATGAATATATTACTTTGTTAATTACTGGCTGATTATACAGGGTCGAAAGGACACCGACGCTTACCCAACATAGAAATTTTTCATTGAGAATTTATAAAAAAAAAAACATCTGTTCCATACATTATGATCGTGTAGGTATTGCAGTTTTGTAGGAAACAGCTGGTTTGTGGTGGGTTCAGAATGATGTGCTGAATACGTGGCAACTGTTTTAGCGTCAGTGTTCCTTTCACCTATGCTGGTGCAGTCAAACAAGGAATCTGGTGGGTAGTAATGAAATAAATTCCCATGCAACAACTTTGTAAAAAAATTATTTGCTAATGCGAATTTGTTGACAGATGATTTAATTACCTACACACTCTTTTTTTAAAGTTGACTGCTTATATAATATCTATTTCTTCGACTATTAGTTTAGGGATAAAAATATTACGTTAAATAAAATTGATGTAAACCGACCGTTCATTTATCAGAGGCTTAAGTTAAAAGCGATCTTATTCAGATGACAACTTAATAACTACTTTATCTGAAGTTTTACGAGACAGCCCTTAGTCGACATGAAAAATGTGGTTTTCTTTTGATTTTTTGTTCAGATAGTTTTTGTCTGAAATTGTTATTTTTATGTGAGGATAAAATAAATCCTATTTTAGCCGCGGTATTGTCGAGCTGTGTCAGTCTAGCGTATGAGTTTACCTAATCTCCATATTTTGGTACAATATATTGTATTTTCTGTACTAAGTTCTAAGCTTACATGCGTATTTTTCGCATTTGATGAAAAACTCAGATTACTGTATTGTTATTTTAAAGGCAACTTTGAGTGTGTGTCTTAATCTTTCAGCCTTATCGATCAGCAACATATTGGCAACCTAATATTCTTTCTTGTAAAATCAATGAAGTAATAATGACGTTAATTATGTTATTCTATTTTTTCAAACACTTAAACACGTCCAAAATAAATTAAAATACTAGACGAGGTCAAGCCGACTGTCCGACCGAAGTCTGTTTTCTCACTGATAACGTTACAAGAACATTCATAATTGAAAAACAAAACCTTAAAGATTACCTCAGTATCCATGTAAAATAATCACTAAACACGATACCAAAACTAATTCAAAATAAGCTCCAATTCTAAATACTAGACGTGATCTGAACCCTATCCTAATACTCGACAACAGACCCCATACCACTTCACTGCCAAACTAAACGGTAATTCCTCTTCCCAGGTCGCTGCAAGGCTCATTAACGCGCAGCATCGACACAGCATCAACCCTCCCCTTGTCAGCGGGGAACGGATCGCAAAACAACACGTTACAACGAACGACCAAGTCGCCAGATGAAACGGACGCTATTAATAATTTGGGGCTTCCCGTCGGTGACGGTAAGTGCAAGTTCAGAGTACGAGCCAGTTGATAACTTTAGTTTTGTTGGGAAATTATGCTGTGTTTTAAATAGTTTGCAGTTGAGTTATTGTTTTAAGTAATAAAGTGTAATGTTTACGGCTAATAGAGTCGGATTGTATAAGAATTTTAAAGTTAATTACACGATCAACGTCGCATTTATACCTTGATCAGCGTGGGAAAGAATGGAGCTGCTATCAGTCCAATTTTCTTTTAAATTGCTCTAGGTCATTGGTTTCCAAGCTATGGTACGCGGACCACCAGTGTTCTGCAGGAGCTTTGAATATGGTCCGCGAAGGTTAAAATGTTATTCGTACTCTTTAACTTGCACAGAAGATGCAAGCTCAACCCAACCTAATTGAAAACCTATCAGAAGCGAGGTGTTAAAAGATTTTGAGCTTGCTGCGCTCGTTCTTGCAAGATTTAAAAGCATTTCTGCAAAAATCTACTAACTTATTCCTATTACTATATGAATGGTTGCTAAACCGAGCTCACTGCGATTGTTATTGAATCCTTCAAAGTCATAGTCAAAATCAAAGATCTTTATTGTGAGACAGTGGTTACAGAGTTATTATTGAGTGAATTTGATGTGCGTTTGCACTGCTCCAGCATGTTAGGCATACAATAGTTTAGATATTTTAATTAAAATAGAGATAAGTATATCCTTAACTATCTTAATTCTTAAGGTTTTCATCTCATTTTCCAATTCTGCATTGTGTGAGGTAAAGATTCATCCTAGAAATCTTGTCAGTAGCCATGTTTATCTAGGACCTTATGGCCCTGCTAACAATAAAGACACCAAAGTGGTCCCTGGTCCAAAAAGGTTGGGAACGACTGCTCTAGTATACCAGTTTTTAGTTTGAAAGTGGCGCCTGTCACAGAAAAAATGAAAGGGAATTGTCTGTCTTGGTATGGGCATGTGACGAATATGTGACTAAAAGAGTGATGAATATAAATGTTGATGAATGGAGAGGGAGAGGAAGACTAAAGAAAGGATGGATGGATTGTGTGAGGAAAGATATGAAGGAAAAAGGAGTAAATGATAGCGTGAAGATTGACAGAGGAGAATGGAAGACAAAAACGTGTTGCGCCGAGCCCAAATAACATGGGACAAGGGCAGGAAGATGATGATAATGAGAGTTTGTATGAGAATTCATGGTTCCCTTCCTTTGTCCCACATTACTTGGGGCCTTTATCCATTCTCCAGCCGTAACAGCATCATTTAGTGGTTTTCCTTTCATATCCTGTCCAAGAATAACAATTTTCTTTTTCAACAGCGTCCCCAACGCCTATATACGCCCAGCCTAACGTCAAACCACAGCCGAATGTAGATCTACGATACTCGGCCACATACGGCAACCCGTACCTGAGGAACAGTAATATTGGTAAGTAATAATAACAGCCGCTCCTAGGTTGGTCCGTGGATGGGTTGCCATCCATAACATGCCGAGTATACTCCATGCCTCGGAAAACATGTTAAGCCATTGGTTCCGGCTGTCAATTGTAGATCTTTGATAGTCGTTAAGTAGTCAGTAGTAGTATGGGCCGGTCATATTAGCCGTAGGACCAACGACCGTTGGGGTAGACGTGTTCTTGAGTGGAGACCGCGAATCGGCAAACTTAAGGTGGGACGCCCTCAGGCTCGGTGAAGTGACGATCTTCGCGGGGTGGCTGGTAGCAACTGGATGAGAGTTGCCGAGAATCGAGTTGAATGGCGTGCGATTGAGGAGGCCTATGTCCAGCAGTGGACTTTTTTTTTTTCTTTTTATTTTATTCAAAATCTGATTAACAATAACATATAAAAAGTCTGCCAAACTGCAAAACAGTTTGTCGGCAGTGGTTCTCGTTTCACAATATCATTAGGTAAACAAATTTCGATTTTTACTGCTATAGGCTGATGACGATGATGAAGTTATAGTCAGTGGCCCGAAAGTTTGACAATCAGTCTCACCAAGGGGACCCATCGTTTTATCTAGTAATAACTGGGTTGTGGAGGTCTGATAGGCAGTCGCTCCATGTAAAATACTTTTATTCAGCTGCATCCTGTTAGATGGAAAATCGACCACAACATAGTTGGGAAAAGGCCAGGCAGATGATGAACAATTTAATTAACGTAACACAAGCTATTATTGTTTTATGTCATAAAGCAGATTCGAAACATCAAAGTTGCTTGACACGGGGCGAGTATAAAACAGCGGCTGTGTATTTGTTAATTTTCATGAGAATTCTTCAGATTTCGTAATTTTATTACAAAGTATCCGTTAACGTTTGACGGCACGGTTGACGCAGTGGCTGAGCGATTGACTGCTGCGTTGCGTGTCGCGGGTTCGATCCCCGCACGGAACAAATATTTGTATGACCTACAGATAGTTGTTCCGGGTCTGGCTGTTTGTGTATGTGAATTTAAATGTTTGTAAACGCACCCACTACGCACCTAGTGTGAGGCAACGTTTTTATATAAAAAGAAAAAAAAATGGTCACGGATACTTTGTTAAATCATGTGTCAGTAGACCGCCTTGTTGGTGTAATGTTAACAAGCGTTTTTGATTCCCAGTTCGGGCTAAATGTAAATAGATTTCTCCGTCACGAATTTCTCAGTACTCGCCCTGGAGTGTTTATGCCCGGATGATGGAAAAAGTATTGCCCTTTTAATTAAATTACACTTAAACCTAACTGCCACAGGGTGCAATATAGATAATCCTCTGCCTCGCCATTCAGGTATAACAGGTGTGGTCTTATGTTATATCATGTCATACTTCTTGACAAAAAATGAATCTTGACAAAAAAATTTTGCTTCATATAATTGTTATATTTAAGCCGGAGAGGTGATCTGTAACTCAGGACCTTCCTACTTCAGACACCTTTCTCTATATAAGATTGTACAGTACATATACCAGCACCTGTAATTCTGATGTCGAGATAAATAAAGATTTATGATTATGATTATTATACTGCAATATATCGAAATGTAAGTGTACTATTAGGTACACTTCTGCCTAATGCTTCAAGGATTAAAGGTGTGATGTTATCTTATACTACAATGTTCTCCATTCCTCTTCTAGGTTACAATAATCAAGTACACACCGCGAAGCCAGCATCGACTCCTGCGCCGCCCCCCTACTCGGCGGTTAGGAACTCGATGGTGTTGCCTACAGGTAAATAGGCGTCAGGTGACCGGGTAAGCAGTGTTCCTTATAGAGAATGCTTTACCTTTTAGTTTTAGAAGATTGCCTGTTTTAACCTGACTTTCTTACTTTTTCGTGTGGCTAATGCCAGACCTGGTATCAGAGTTTATGCCGCCCGTGGGCCTCTGACTTGGCTTTACATGCTGTCGAGAAATATCTATCAGGCATGCTGGTTTAGAGATACCGCGGCCCTGGAACATTAAGGGCAAAAGAAGGAACATGGATGGGTTTTAGTTAGTAAAAGTCTGACACTCCCTTCCGCTCCGCCTAGAGCGGAGTCATTTGATGATTTACCTTCTCAAAAAAAAAGGCATGCTGGTTTCCTCACGATGTTTTCCTTCATCGAAGCAAGTGATTATACAATACGCACATGAATCAGAAAAATCAGAGGTTCGAGTGTTGGGTTGACCTGACTGCTGAAACCCAAAAAAGTGACATATTTTTCAGTATTAATACACTACTTTATTACCCAAGTTTCTTTTGTTCAGCAACATTTTGCAACCTGATAACAATTTCAATTAATTTTGCAGCTTTTGCTATTCTTTTTGGACTAGACTACACACACACACCACACCACACTATGACTGCCGCGATGGTCTAGTCGTCGCAAGCGCGACTGCTGTACATGAGGTCCTGGGTTCGATTCCTGGGTCGGGCAAAGTGTTGTTGGGTTTTTCCATGAGGAATTTCTCAGTAACAGCCACGGAGTCTTGATTTGAGCCCGGTTGATGACAATAGGCTCCCCCTTAATACTTAGTACTTAAACATAAGTGGCGAAATGTTGGTCAACTATTAGGAACACCTCTGCCTATTCCTTGGTTGATTACAGGCGTAATGATATGTTTATGTATGTTATGTTTATGTTTCCACTCCATAAAAAGCCTAATCGTGACGAAATCTTTAAGCAAAATCATACAGCAGATATAGAATAGGGTCGCCTTTGTATACGGGACTTTAAACATAACTGGCGAAATCTGGGTATACTATTATTAGATACACCTCTGCCTACCCCTTCGGTGATTACAGGCGTGACCTCATGCTCAGCAGTTGCGCTTGCTACCATTAGACCAACGACGCAGTCATAAATCATTAAAAATAAAGTCGTACCTAAATGCAAAGAAACGAAAACGAAAGATCCTATCTTGAACTAACTTCTTAAAAGATAACTATGTCTGTGTTACAAAATACCTCAACTTAAAAAAGGTCAGAGAAACCGAGACACTATGCCACTCCGTCACTAATAATTCTGCCCTGAAAACTACAGTAGCAACTCAATCATGCAACAAAATACACTAATAAACAATACCTAGGCAGTCTGCAAAGTTATATTGCAAAGTTAGACCATAGAGCTTAATTCAACTCAATTGTTTGTGTTTAGGACTTGAATTACGATCGATCTTCGCCACAATGTGTTTGCAAAGTCGCATAAATCTAATGCATTCAAACTGGGAGACTTGAATTATTTATTGGGTAACTTGTTACTCGAGGTACGTTGGTTTTTGTAGTTAGATTTCGAATTTGGGGGTTGAGACAGGTGTATTTTGAGAGCACATCAGGACCTTTGCTTTATTAACTAGCTTTTCCCGTGGCATCGCTTGCGTTATGGTCGGAAATTAACCTACGGGAACGTTTTAAATACAGCTTATGACACTTGGGGATAGTGTGCTTTTCATTTTCCATTAGTGAAAGAATTTTTGGAATCGGATCGAAAAGTTAACACTGCTTGCTTGTGCATAAAAATCAACATGTTTAGAAAATAAACATTTTGTAAACAACTTTTTAACTTTGGTGTGAAATGATTGTTTAATGACTTTATTAGCAACACAGTGATATAAGTTTTGCACGCACACGCATTTATGTAGAAATCACACATACACATGCTACTCTAACACCCGTATCTATAGTCAAGTTAAAGTAATATTATTTGAGTTTATGCAAACATTTTTATGTATTAGACAAGAATTTAAACGAAGTGAGAACCGTTAAAGAAAGTAAAGCTAAGAATTTTAACTTTTGGCAGTTCTAACTTCAAGTTTTTTCTTAATTACAAATATCGTATCGTAATCAATTTGACTAAGACTTGTTTATATTTATGTACTAGCTGTTGATCGCGACATTCGTTCGCGTGGTTTATTATAAAAAAAATTACTTCCCTTTTTGAATCTGATTTTGTAAACAATTTCAAGGGTTTTAATTTTTTTGCACCCTAATTAATTTTCTAAAATAAAACCTAAGTTAGACCTTATAACATCAGCTATCTGCCAGTAAAAGTCCCGTCAAAGTCGGTCAAGCCGTTTTGGAGATTAGCCGTAACAAACGTCTGTTTGTTCAGAACAGAAAGACAAAAATTTAACAAAATGTGTTTTTGTTATAAGTGTATTTCCATATGCATTAATTAAAAAGATGTTATTTTGATATTACAAACAGATACTTCAATTTTATATATTTGTATGTATAAAATAGATATACGGGTGTAAAAGTACAAGTAAGAACTAACTTCCAGAACGTAGTAAGTGGCAAAATCATCTCCCAATTTTTCTGAACATTATTATTAAAAGAGCGTCCCACGTTTTTTATTAAAACGAATTTTTACTTAGCACCGTGCCGGAAAAGGCTAGTTACATAAAATATCTCGGCCAATTTGTATTCCGTATTAAAAATAATAAATGACCTTCTTGCTTTAAGTTGAACGGTTTTTTCTGAATATCACTTAAGCTAATTGTCTTCATTTTTCACAGGTAATGGCAGCCAGCCTTCTCAAGGCACCCACGTATAGCGAAGGCGTGAAGTTTCAAGGCTTGTGTAAAAATGGACATTTATTTCAAATACAGCTTGTTAAGCTGTATGTGTAAGATACTATGTTCCTAAATGTTTTTAATGACTGAGGTGTATAAATATACGATAAGATAAGTCTGTTGACAAAAATAATCGAAGAATTTGTTACGTACTCAATTCTTTGGTTGGAGCAAAAGAGAAATAATTTTTTGTTTGGAATTTACGAAAAAATAAAAATTCAATTTTTTATGTTTTTCTCTTTTGCATCCAACTAGTTAAGTACTTTGAATTATAATGACTAGAATATAATTTATTGGATTTCGATATTACGAAATATTATGTCGACTTTGTCTGTGTTAATTATTTTTTGCGTAAAAAATGAACTGTAAAACTCTATTGACAACACTTGCTTTGTTTTTTTTGTATAAAAATAAAAGATATTTTTGTAAATACAATGCATGAAAAAATAACTTTTCTAATTTTTGTAATTAAAATATTTTTGTTACAATCTGTATATAGTATTATATCCGCATTGTATGTGTGAATTTTATTTAGATGACAGTTTTTTTATTTAATTTATCCAATCCGAATATTAGCTCTTTACGATTGCTCAATAAATGAATCGATTATCGATTCTTTTATAATTATTCCATTTATTTCCAATTTAGTATAATTCACTTGTTATGTAAACTATACAGACTGAAAGTAAAATATTTTATAAATTTTATAGAAAAAAAAAATGATCTAGTTGTATCGATTTTTGTGCAGAATCGGAACGAAATAATTTTTAACTCTCTTGTTCCTGTCGCTTAGTTACTTTCAAACGTTTTACGACGGAAAACTTATTTAGATAGAGTAAATATTTAGCTAAAAATGGTCAATGATGTAGGAAAATCATATTTTCTGTGATAATTATATAGTGAAAAGAAATTAGGATCGCATCTTAATAGTTCCATATAATAGTTAAGATTCCGAACAATATGTGACGACCTTTTAAATCTATAGTTTTAAAATAATTTTATATTTCGTGTGCCACTTTTAATTTTTACTCTCATTATTAAAATGTAAATATTTTTTTAAAATAAGTTACGGGAAAAGCTTTACGAGAAAAATCAGCACCTCAATGTATGGGCATAATAAATAAATGGCAAAATAACTTTTTTGTTGTTAGAAAAAAGAAACAAAATGTATAAAAATATTGCATGATACAGTGTTTTTGTTCTTTGCATGCGAATATTATTTGTCATTATTTTTAAATGGATAATGATGCTATCACAATAAAACTTTTGATTTTATTAAAACTCTGTTTTATTTTTCCTTGGGAATATTCTTTTATAGAAAAAGATTATAGACATCTAACTGACTGAAAGCTTGACTAATCTCATAGACTTGAGACCACAGATACAGATATACCTAGATAACGCAAGAGCACCTACTTCGCGTGCCCGGCTTAAGCATTTTATGCTTAACGTGGTTACTGTCGCAGCAAGCTAATTTGTTTAAAACAACAAATTTACAACTTAAGAATTTAATTCTAGACATTTAAAGAATGAGAACGTAGTCTATTTTGTAGGGTAATTTATTTATAGCTAAACTAACTTTTGTATAGTGCTTATGTGACGTCATATTAGGTAGCCAAAAAATAGCACACTTTGTTTTCATACACATCGATAGACCGAAACCTATTTTAATAAATCTAGATGATTGATTTTGATCATGGATATCCAAGGGGAATCGTATTACCAAGTACTAACTGGGCTGTGGAAGTCAGTCGCTCCATGTAAAATATTGGTATTCAGCAGCATCCGGTGTGACTGGAAGCCGACCCTGACATGTTTGGGAAACGGCTAGGCAGATGATGATTCAAGTTTATTAACCGACTTCAAAAAAAAGGAGGAGGTTCTCAATTCGGCAGGTATATATATATATATATATATATTTTTTTATGTATGTACACCGATTACGCCGAAGTTTCTGAACCGATTTACGTAATTCTTTTTTTGTTTGATGCGAAATAGTTTCGAATTGGTCCCGTAAAAATTTGATTCAGGTAGGCCCATTAGTTTTTATTTTATGAGCATTTGACTCTGAAGTCTGTTACTTGTTTGTTGTTGTGGAGTTACTTTCGCATTTATAATATTAGTAAGGAAGTAAGAATAAGCCTATTACCATGGAATGTATGGTTTACAATGTAAAATGAACGCATAGAAAATATTTGTATAGGATATTGCCACTAAAAATGAAAAAATAAAAAAACTTTTTGCAAAAAATAAAACCGACTTCAAAATCACAAAAAAGTGAAAAATAATTTTAGCTTCAGAAGTCGGTGCCAAAAAACTGAATCAAACCAACTAAAGTCACCGACTTCTGAAGCTAAAATTATTATTCACTTTTTTGTGATTTTGAAGTCGGTTTTATTTTTTGCAAAAAGTTTTTCTAAAATAAAAGTAGCCTAAGTTAGACCTTATAACATTAGCTATCTGCCAGTAAAAGTTCCGTCGTTTCTCAAAATCGGTCCAGCCGTTTCGGAGATTACCCGGAACAAACCGACGGACAGACAGACAAAAATTGAAAAAATGTGTTTTTGTTATAAGTACCGTATATACTTTCATATGCATTCGGTATATGAAAGTTGTATAGAAGATTAACCACTCAACAGTCTAATCGAAATAAAAAATCTCCTCTCGCCAGCCGGGGTCAAAAATCAACATGAGCTACAAAATATTACGGACGCTTCCACGATAAAGATTCGCTAAAAGCTAGCTAACTATTATGCTCGTAGCTAGCTAAGTATTAGTAGTATATATTAGCTGTAGAACCGATGACCGTTGGGGTAGACACCAGAGTCTACAGTCAGGTCAGAGTTGAGACCGCGAATCGGCAAGGGTAAGGTGGGATGCCATCAGGCTCGGTGGAGCGACGATCTTCGCAGGGTGGCTGGTACCAACTGGATGAGAGTTGCTGAGAATCGAGTTGAGTGGCTTGCGATTGAGGAGGCATATGCCAAGCAGTTGACTGTTGTAGGCTGATGATGATGATGATTATAGCTAGTTCAAACTAAAAAATATGAGCAAAAAGCTGGTTTAATAATGAATATTATAAAGTTTTCGCGAACGATAAAATCTAATCGGTATGTTTTTAAAGCTTTTTTCCAACGCGTATAATTTCTTTCTCACAACCTAAAGAAAGCTATACCTATAAACCACATACATCTATACTTAAGTACATCTCAAAGACACATCGCAGTCATTAGTCTTGCGGCCATCAAAAGCTCATTTTGTATTTTTTCTAGGTCTGTGTGACTGTTGGTAAAAAATGTAGAACCAAGTGAGATGCGACTCTTGCAGTTAGTAGTTATGTGTCGGAGTTAATGGCTGGTTTAATGGATTGAGATAGTTGTAAATGTTATTGATGGATAATTGGTAAGGTCACATAGACTTTTCTAGGGAATTTATTAGTTTTTAGGGTGCCGTAGCCAAAGGGTAAAACGGGATCCTATTACTAAGACTCCGCTGTCTGTCTGTCAGTCCGTCTGTCACCAGACTGTACCTCATGAACCGTGATAGTTAGATAGTTGAAATTTTCACAGAATGATATATTTCTGTTGCCGCTATAACAACAAATACTAAAAAACAGAATAAAAAAATAAGTGGGGCTCCCATACTACAGACATGATTTTTTTGCCGTTTTTATAGGGGATATTATAAATTGCATATCAAATAAATAATCGCCTATCAATACATACTCATCATTTATATTCTTTTTTACATCACTTAAATTTATTTTTGTACAAAAATACTACATACATAGCTTAGATACTGACTGCACAGCAAATTTTTGCTGACAGAAACCTTAACCCTAGACGGTCAAGTTAGGTTCCTGTAAACCCTGCAGACAGAAATAGGAGCCCCGCGCAGCGGGTATCCGTCGACCTGCTGACGGAAACGCTAACCCCCAGTATAATGTGCATTAAGATTATTAGCTGTGTATTGATGAAAAAGCTTTTGCTATTTTGAGTTGAATATTTTGCTGTGCAATCAGTAATTTTGATGGGAATTCGGAATCTTATTGCATAGAAAAAGGATATTTGAAAAGGAGATTTGCGTTTAAATACTACCCTTTTTATAGATAATAGTACGAAACCGTTCGTGTGTCCGAGTCGCACTTGCCCGTTTTTTTTGTCATCATAACTTTACTGCTGTAATCTCCGAAGAGTTGGACAGATATGTATCTATCTAATAGTAGACCTACATTTCGCCAGTTATGTTTAAATCCCATGTAGTCCTATGGACAAGTCCCAAGGGTGCGAGCTTATAACCATCAACCGGGCACAAAACTAAACTCCGTGGGTGCTACTGAGAAATTCTTGATGAAAAAACCAATAAGACTTTGCCTGACCTGAGAATCGAATCAAGGACCTCGTGCTCAGCAAGACCACGTCCGAAGGTTATTTTATGTTCAGTTTATTTATTTAACAAGACAGATGTGAGTGGAAACGCCAGGGGAGAGGACGCCTTAGAAGGACATCACTGACCGCATTTGTACACTATTTCTTTAAAAAGGTAAGATATGGCGTACGCTGTACTCGTATGACCAGATATGTGAACGTGGATGAAGCAAGTGGAGTAATATGTAAGTAAGTACGTTCAGCAGTTTCTGCGCACTACCGCGGAGTAAAGGAGTAAGTTTATTTTACAAATAATTTCATACCTACATAGCTATTAGGTACGTAGAATTGTACTTTACCAATGGCCTGACTACCTGTAACGACTGTCAAAGATCAAAAAATGACTGCACTTCAACAGCTTGCATCATCCTTTCTTTTCAGGAAAATTGGTGTATAATGAGTAAACACCCATCCACGGACCGACCTAGGTCAGCGCGTCTTAACCTTGAAAATCAACCGCGTGCGGCTGGTATCATTTAGCCTCGCTCCTAAGTTAATGCCACACAAACAATTATTTCACAGGAATTATACACCACGACTTAGCATAACCAATCAGTCAGCTGTGCCTACTAAGGTGCGAAATTCCTCAAATCCTTGAATACAAATCCATCCACAAGGAAACAAACCAAGGAATGTGACAATACCTAAAATAGACCATGTCTTGTGCAAAAGTATAATCTTACAACCTCAGAGCTAAGCCGCAAGATGGCTCTGTGGTCGTTACACAGAAATGCCGACTGACGGGTTTGATCTGCGGTGTAAATAACTATTGGTTTAAGTTTACTTTAACTTGGCGGTTTGTGTAAGTAAGGATGATTGAAATAATGTTTAGATCAGGAATATAACTTGATGGTGTAGTGTAGTAACTGTTAGAGGATCTGCAATTTTTGATAATTTTTCAGTTGTGGGTCAATTTCAGTGGGTGCTCAAAAAAGTGAAAGCTTGGGTTCCATGTGTTGGAACCCAAGTAAAAATTGTCTCGATTCTTGATAGGAGTTATCAATTCGCTAAGATGAAGATGGCCTACTCGTTTTCCATAACAGGAATCATCAATGAGCAATTCAATGTAAATTGTTAAAAAGTTTACCTTTTAGAAATTGCAAGAGGTCGTAAAGAAATATTTCAAAAGCTCAATGGCGCAGTGGCTGAGCCCGACTTTTGGGATAAAAATCATGGGTTTGAATCTTTCACTTCGAAACTGTTCTTTACCAATATCGTTTCAAGTCTCAAATAATAGGTCAACAACTCATAGTCAAATGATATAATCATTTTCAAAATAATATTAAAATTTATTCTTGATGTTGACCCATTAAAACCTTATTGCTATGACTACAGCCTGAGAGCCAAAATGGAAAGCGTAGCCGTTGAAACTGAATAAGAATTACTTTATACCAGTCTCACACTAGTTACAAATATGGCTCCTAAAAGTCACATATTCTACACTCAACTTCAACAGTCTAGCCATAAGAGATACAAAGCACTGCAGCAACCATTAAGCCTGGTGATAATCAGAAGAAGGCTGGCAGTATGAGCAGAAAATAACACTAAGTCTTAAGCGACAGTCCTCTAGGGGGTGACTGGAGGTAATATGGCTTTTGTCTGGTGCATTGCTCTGTTAAATGTTGAGCCCACACTCCGTGCTTTTGTTTTAGAGATGTCTGGTGACTGGAAGCGCTTGAGCGTAGTCTGAGATTGAAATCTGTTATAGCAGTGATAGCCTAGTGGTGTGATCGTCGGACTGCCAAGTCATAGGTCTCGAGTTTGAACCTTATTCACGCACCTTTGATTTTTCGGATTTATGTGCCTTTCGTATAATTCTCACTTGTTTCGGTGAAGGAAAACATCGTGAAGAAACCAGCATGCCTCAGAGACATTTCTTGACGGCATGTAAAGCTAAGTCAGAGGACCATGGGCGGTATAAAAACTCTGACATAAGGCTAAGAACTAACAACACGATAAAGAAGAAAAAAGATTGAAACCAACCGAAAAAAATTAGACTTAAGCATGGAACTGAGATTTCGGGAAATTGTCAACGTAGACTCTCCACGTGACCAGAGGGCGGGCCTATTTTTTGGCCAAAGAATCAGCATTTCCATCCAACTGGCAATGCTGCCAGACTTCTGGGCACTTTTCCTGTTGATAGCGATGCGGACGAATTTTTGGACGCCCTGTAACCATTTTGAGACTTGTAAATACGTTTATTACTATTATAGATTTGTAGTTTGTAAATAGTGTAATTATTATCAAAATAAACCATACGGTAGTGAATAGTATTTATGATTGAGTTATAAGTGTTTTGTGATTAAAGAAGTTTTTTTTTATAGAAACAAAAAGATTTAAAATACTTATAGAGCGGACATTGGGAATATTTTCACACAAAAATTTTGATCCCGAACATTTTCGATTTTGACACACGAATGCTACCTAACCAGCGGGCGTATGAAACTAGACCGAACGACTTGTTACTAAGTGGTAACAAGTTATGGATTACGATTTTCTTCGTCTCATCCCGTCAATCACTCGTAAATAATTCAATATTTTTGCATTGAAAGAATAATTTTTAATGCAATTTTGATGCCACATCCAGTCAACTAAATGCGCAACCTTTTTATTACCCAAAGACTGTAGCAAAACGCTGTATCAACAAATATTTGTTCTTCTTACCGTTTTATAGTCCCCGTTATGGTATTACTTTACTAGCCATGAGCCATGAGCCATGAGCCACGAGGTAACAACGTATCGCATCAAATAGGCCGGATATTATAGGGTTGTAAAGGGGAGAGTTATTATTTTTTCATTCGTGTACGATTGTATTGGTTGTATATATTTTGTTATGTTTGGTTTATGGATGTTTAAGGTTTTATTGGTGTCGACGAATATGAAGTTATCGTTTAATATATTTTTTATGTGGAAATAGCAAGAGGGAAGGCGTCAAGCCAGTCAGGTGATGTAATGTTTCAAGCCTGGCAAGCAAGAGAGACTTTTTGCTTGCTAAGCCAAAAAAATAATAATAAATAAATAATAAAATAAAAAGTAAGTAATAGTAGTAGTGTAGAAAGTAGTAGTAGCAGTTTTAATAGTATGGTCCAAATCCACTTCTTACTACAAGATTTATATTTCAATTAAAGTAAATACCTGGGGTATTTGGAAAATGCAACCCTCATAGATAGCAAAAGATTCATATGACAACCGTTACTTGGGCAGGTGGTTTCGACAAGTGACAATCGTTTCGTTTTTGTACCGGCTTTCAATGGGATTGACATTGTAATTTTTTTAACGTTGCCTCGCACTAGGAAAAACCTCGCACTAGGAAAAACATCGCACTAGAAACTTGTTACGCACGGGTGGATATAGGATTGCTTTGTTGAGGAAAAGTGTTTTTGGTATGGCACCGGCTATTTTTAATCACATTCCTAATTCTATAAAAGAGGAACCAGTACCTAACAACTTTCAAAAAGAAATTAACTGTACTTTTATTAAATAGATGTTATTACTCCGTATCCGAGTTTTTAGCTGATATATTTTAGTTGTGTTAATGTTTGATGATGAACTGCATCAATGTTTGCATGCCAAAATGGTAGAATGTACAAGGATTCTTTAATATTGTAACCACCTTATTGTAATACCTACATTCCGAGCAAATAAATGACTATTCTATTCTATTCTAGGAATTTCTCATGTATCGTGGGTGTGTTAACATTTAAACTCACATACACAAACAGCCAGACACGGAATACCCTGTATAGGCTATGCAAATATTTGTTCCGTGCGGGGATCGAACCCGCGATACGCGGCGCAGCAGCCAATTGCTTAGCCACTGAGCCAATCATGCTGTCTGGTTTTTGGTAACTTTCGCTGATCGCATGCCTCTTTTGTATGGTCAACCATTTAATAATGAAATTATTTGAAATAATGGTTTTTAAGGCAGGTGCTATAGGTTACCCAACTATACCAGAGGTATCGCTCTGCGGAGCGCCCTTAAATAGGGTGGCCAATTTTAAGTACTTGGGTCATTGGGTTACCGACGATTTAAAAGATAACTTGGACATTGACAGGGAACGTAGATCGCTGTCGGTACGATGCAACATGCTGGCCCGCAGGTTTGCGCGATGTACAGAGGCGGTCAAAATTACTCTGTTTAAAGCATTTTGCTCGTCCTTTTACACGTGCAGCCTGTGGACTAGTTATAGTTTGCGTGCTTATAGCGATCTGCGGGTCCAGTATAATAACGCACTCAGGATACTGTTGGGGCTGCCATGGCGATGTAGCGCGTCAAAGATGTTTGCGGAAAGGCATATAGATGGTTTTGCGGCCATCATACGAAAGAGAAGCGCTTCCCTGCTTGCTCGTCTTCGTGCCGGTACCAACAGTATCTTGAGTTTATTCGCAGATAGATGGGAGTCTCCAATGCTGCGACATTGGATGAAAATCCATAGAAAATAAGCCATGTATGTCTACTAACACTAGTTTTTAAGACCTTATTTACTAACACTATGGGCATAGCCCGAAATAAATGATATTATTATTATATTATTATTATTATTAATGGCACTGCCTAAACATTTGTCTAGCTTTAAGAAGTAGTTTATTTATTTATTTAGGGAAACCAAACAATTGTACAATATATGTTACAGTAAATATTACAACGTTTTAGAAGTGTTCTAATGTACGGTGATGTAGTAATGATTTATGGGTATTTTCATTTGTTTGAAGAGACAGAGAGTAGTATTTTGATAAATTTGTTATAATATCTTGGTTAATACTGCTATGCTCTTTGGTGAGTACTTACAGTACATAAGAGGAAGTCTGAAAGTGGTGCCGGTGACTGAAAAGTTGTGTGGTAATCGGTTGCACCCACATTTCGTCAGTTATATTTTTAAAATCCCATGTAATAGGGGGCGAGCTACGCCGTGGCTGTTACTGAGAAATTCCTGATGGAAAAACTCAATAAATATTGCCCGATCCGGGAATCGAACCAGGACCCCAAGCTCAGCAGTCACGTTTGTGACCACTAGATGAACGAGGCAGAAAATACTACATTTTTGGAACCCATAACCTAGAACACCACGATTTGAAAACTGTCTAGACATTATAATCAATCCAGCAACACACTCGTGCGACTATACGCCGCTACACTATGACATGACGCTCCAAGGTAGCGCATGACAGGCAATGCGGCACACCCTCGGTATACATTGACCACATTAATTTGTCACCAGAACGTTAATTGAGAGAGGGTTATGTAGGATGGAACTATGATGGGAGTAAATTATTTGACTTTTGGTATTTTTCACTAGGTATGGCGAGAACTTTCAAATTGGACATTCAATCTATATCTGGCCCCGTGTTGTTCGAAATTTCGATGGTTCAAAAGGCCAGGCTTTACTGGTTATTAACCGACTTCCAAAAAGAGGAGGTTATCAATTCGTCTGTTTTTTTTTGTGTATGTTCAGCGATATCTTCGCCAATTCTAAACCGATTTCGATGATTCTTTTTTTTTTGGAAGCAAGTTATTCCTCGGTCGTCTCGTTTAAATGGTGAAGATCTGATGCTGATCTTCAGAGATAAGCAATGGAACTCTTCAATATTAGACAGCAGATCAGCCGTGATTGCTGCAATCGCTTGGATGTTTATTGTTTACACATCATCAAAACATAACATCACGGCTCTTGAGGGGTACGCAGATGTGCCAGTACACCCACATTTCGACAGTTAGGTATGTTAAGTTCCATTTTATTGGGGATAAGCCTATTACCATGACATGTATGGTTAGCGATTCACTAATATTTCACCAAAACTCCTTTGACAATTTTTAACCGACTTCACCGACAAGAAAAGGAGGAGGTTCTATGTTCGACGGTATGTATTTTTTACGTATGTTCACCGATTTCTCCGCCAATTGTGGACCCATTTTCAAAATTATTTTTTTATTCGAAAGCCTATAAAGCCTCCTAAAGGTGGTCCCATTGTCACCAAGTCAGAATCTGATGATGGGATCTCAGGGAAATCGACGGCAACCCTGAAATATTATAGGCACACACAATGTTTTTCATATATTATTATGTACTTTATAAAGCAATTCAGATATTCGTACCTGGTAATCATGATCTCATGTTGCTGAGCTGATAATGGAAGGTATAAGTCCGGATCTGATGCTGATCTTCGGAGATATACAATGGAACTCTTCAATAATAGACAGCAAATCTGTCGTAATTTCTGCAATCGCTTGGATGTTTATTGCTGTCTGTATTGCTTAATATCATAACATAACATAACCGCCTGTATGCTCTGAGGGGGTACGCAGATGTGTACAGTACACCCAGATTTCGACAGTTAGGTATGTTCAGTTACATTTTATTGGGGATAAAACTATTAGGTACCATAAAATGTATTGTTAGCAATCTAAATAAATGCATAGCAAATATTTGTATATGATATTACAACTAAAAATGGAAAGACAAAAAAACTCAATCAAACAAACAAAAGTCACCGATTTCTGAAGCTAAAGTTATTTTAGATTTTTTTTTTTTGTGTTTTTGATGTCGGTTTTATTTTTTGCAAAAAAGTTTTTTTATATACAACTGACGTACGGCCTTCTATACCAGATTATAAACCAAGCTATCAAACCCGTCCATCCTCAAATTGTTCAAAACATGACAGCCGACAGCCAACAGGTCCAGCTTAACTCAAAATCCGACTACAAAATCGTAGCACCAAATAAGTTTTGTATCGGAAATCCACCCATAGACCCGTTCGATATCAGTGTTGCCATATTGCATAAAGCCGTCCATAGTCTACTGTTAATTGAAGTTATGTCGGGACTGACAGACCGGCCATTTTCTTGTAAATAATTCAAATGTGGCTATTCAATGTATCCATGGGCGTTTCAGTATATAGCCGGATTAGTGGTCGGGTGTTTATTAATGATGATAAATTGGTGCACAAGTGCTAAAGCCATAGGTACAAAAACTGCTCAAGCCAAAGATGCAACAACTGATAAAAACAAAGCTAAAATATTTGCTAAAGCCAAAAGTGCAACCACAGCTACAGCCAAAGGCGTAAAATCTGCCAAAGCCAAAGCTAAAACAACTGCTAAAACCAAAGGTGCAACAACGGCTAAAACCAAAGGTGCAACAACTGCTAAACCCAAAGGTAACACAACTGCTAAAGCCAAAGGCCTAGGGCCAAGGGCAAGGCCAAAGGCCGCGAAACCAAACGCTAATAAACCAATTGGGAAAGAGAGGACTGTTACCACAACTACCTTCTTTTTCCGTCCTTCGGAGTTATAATAAAGTGTTGATTGAATTTATTTTTTCTTAGTTGATAAAGATTTTATTACGAAGTGTTGTTTTTTTTTTGTTTTGGCACACATAGTGCTGGTACCTACAGTCTTGTCTGCGATTTTTAGAACAAACGATTATTTTTATGGAGATGTATTTTCAGGCACCTACATTATAATCTGGATCTATTCAAATTCGAGTAAATCGGTTTCTTCTAGGCAAGCGTACTGCACCCTGGGCCGCATTATCGCAGCTGGAGAACTGCTCTTTACAAAAAAATAAGGAAACACAAAGTATGGATAATATTGTCCATTCATTTTAGATAGATTTTGAGTCGACTGACCTTGCCTGAAACATACACCTGCCATAGGTTATAGGTAGACACTGGTTGCCTTTGTATTAAACCCAAAATCTACTTAAAATATGCCATTGATGATGCGGCGATCTCTCCAGTCCTGGAGTCATAGCGCTGGATAGCGCATTTCTGTCTGTTCCAACTTTCGGTATTTCGGTTCACTCGTGGAAAGCGATAGCGAAATAGATCGTAGTGTTCAAACTCGTTTAATAGGGATCAAACCTATTGCCATCAATCAGGCATAAATTCAGATCCCTGGCTGTTACTGAGAAATTCCTGACGGAAAAATACAATGGCACGTTCCCGACCCGAGAATCGAACACAGGGCCCCGTGCTCAGCAGTCGCGCTTGTGACCTCTAGACCGCGAGACAGGAAATAGACTATTCAATTTATTTAGACCTTCATGTTAATCTGTATTTTTTTCAAACCACTTCCAAGTTACTTCATGGAGTTTCATACAGCTGTCTTCGTTAAGACTTGCTCCCATCCGTCCCTTCATAGGGTCAGATGGGAAAAGTAGTGCCATCGTCCCCTACACAAGCGGCAAAATTTTGACTGTCTTTTAAACGACCGCGACGCTTTGTCGGTACACAGCGAAATCAGCGACTTATTTCAAAATCCCCAACGCGGGAGGCAAACAGCACAATTGAACGGGCATAACAAATCATTACCACTATAAATAAGAACGTTTGCCAACAACGGAGGCCTATAACAGTAAATCTCTTGTAATTAATCTCGTAGCCACCTCTCCACGACATTTGGCCTGACGCCAGCGCCAAATCTATGCAATTAGAATTACCTGGCTGTGTAGATTGTAGGCTTGAGTGTGTTAAGGCTTCGGTGGACTAATGTTACTTAATTTTGGATAGAACATAACATCACGCCTGTAATCCCTGAAGGGTTAGGCAGAGATAAACCTAATCTTCTTCTTAGCGTGTCTATGATAACTTAAATTGAGTCAGCCCATAAATTTGGCGCCGATTTTGGCATTTTTAGTGCAATAGTAACCTAATACACACCCATTTCGCCAGTTATATTTAAGTCCCATGTAAAACTGGGCGCAAATTTATTTATTAATTTATTGAAACTTTATGCACATAATGTACAAAGGGCAAATTCAGACCCCGTGACTGCTTCTGAGAAATTCTTAATAGGAAAACCGAATAACACTTTTCCTAACCTGGGAATCGAACCCAACTTCACTTGCTTCCATTTGCGACCGTATTACCCATTCCACTAACAACTATGGTTTTCACAAACTGTCCATGCGATTATTTCCATGACTCATTAAAATTAAGGTTAAACTTTACAAAAAAAAGTAAAGACGTTTAAAGATTGCTCTGCTGGAATGTATATTTCTGCAATCCAATTAGTAATTGGATAATTATGGCAGCAACCAAAGTTGCGATGAGACTATGGCGATTCTCTGCGCTCGTCCACGCGGTCAGGCGGAGGTGGCGAAGCGGACTTTGTGGCAGTGCGCCGCGCAGAAAGGCGGTGAACGCCGCTCGTCCGCTCGTTCTGAGAGTGGGGGCACACGATGCGTTGCGGCGGCGGTGCGGCGCCGGAGCGGTGTCGTTGCGTCGTCGTCTTATAGGTATAGAAATATCTGTGGCATGTCACACGATACGCTCCGGCGCCGCACCGGACTTGCAACCACCGAGACGAGGCGGGGGGAGAGGTGAATGCGTTGCGACGTCGGAGCGGCACCGCTCAGTTGTTTATTCGCGCGCTTTCACTGCTCGTGTGACCGCTGATACGGTGAAATCTTTGCGGTGCGGCGCCGTAACGCATCGTGTGCCCCCGCTCTGAGGGTGCACGTTAGGAATCAATGGATTTCATTCAAGCTAATGCGACGTGTGATTCACTTCACCAGCCGACCGCACGGATTAGCGGTATATTGTGAAAATCACCCATGGCCAAACAAACCACGTCGAAAGCAAAATGTCTTTTTAAGACAAAGAAGTGACGAGTACACTAACTACGATTATCTAAAGAGAAATAAGTCGCATAGTCCCCTGCATCATTTAGTACCAAATCCCAAAATAGTAGGAAAAGGCTAGCCTGATGGTATTACCAGTGCAATAAGCTGATGACAGTTGGAATATAGCCAGACTGGAATCTAAGCAATTAGGTCTACCTGTCTACGTGCTGCGGTTACTACACTTTGGGCATAATTTGGGAATAGTGTTATGTCTAGTAATATAGACTGGGCTAGGTAATGGTGATGTGGGTGTAATGTGTTTGTTGTAAATGGAAAACTACCGTTAATGTTAAAATAATTTTAAGCTATCAGGTAGGGTTGTGTTGTTTCAGCCTAGCCTAATGAGAAAAAGGCGTCAGCGTAGGTATGTATGTGTGTATCAAGTACAAGGAGGAGCTCGTGGTTAAATAATAACAGCCGCTCCTGTCGATCTTTAGGTTAAGCCGCGCTTGCCTAGGTTGGTCCGTCGATGGGTGACCACCCATTGGCCGGCCAGCCGACCACCCGGCTGTCATTTATAGATCTTTGACAGTGATTACAGGTAGTGGCTCGAAAGTCTGACGAAGACAAAGAGGTATCGTATTACCCAGTACTAACTGGGTTGTGGACCTTAGATAGGCAGTCGCTCCATTAAAATACTGGTATTCAGCTACATCCAGTTAGACTAGAAGCCGACCCCAACATAGGGAAAAGGCTTGACAGATGATGACCTAAACTAGAAAACTGAGAAAACGTAAACTTCCGTAATTGTATTATTTTTGATTTTAGTGCAGTTTTTTTTTAAAGAAAAATCGTTGCCCCTCTCAAAACCGTGTATTGTGGGTGCGTTTACAAACATTTAAACTCACATACACAATCAGTCAGACCCGAAACAACTAAGTACTCGTAGGCCGGGTTCGATTCTCGCACGGAACAAATATTTATATGGCCTACAAGTTCCGGGTCTGTTTGTGAACGCACCCACGATACAGGAAAAATTCCCAATGTAGGGCAACGTGTTTAAAAAAAGAAAAGAAAGTATCTAACTTTACTGACACCATTTCTATTCTTATCCGAATGTTACAAATAAACCACTATTGTTGCGCACAGGACGCATTAAGTGTTTAGTTGGACTAAAATGAAACAGTAATTTAGTAGTTTGAAGTGTCCGAAATCCTGCGGCGGCGACTACACTCATAACTCGCGCTGCGCACGATACGGTGGCGGAAGGCTGGAAGGCTAGAACGATTAAACTTGGAACTATAGAACGATTGATTGATCGAGGCGCGCGAACGAACTTCGCGCTTGCAAGTGAATCCGTTCAATTCGTGGTTTATGGGCTATGAATGTATATATCGCAGCGGCGGGACTTCGGTACTAATTTATTGTAAAGGGAACACAAGTTAAATCACAAAAGTTTTCTATACGTAACACACTATTTTGAAACAACCAACTACACTATTTATAAACCTCCTCATTGATTAAAATCCCTGAATAATTAACAAAGAAAGAACAACAAACGACCTACCAAATATAACCGAAGGTCACATGATCAAGGTGTATAACCGAAGGTCACACAATGTATTGAATCCAACCCTTCATTAATTTTGTTAATGTGTTGACTGTGAGACCGCTAAGGTACAAGGGGGTTATAATTATGAACTTATTTGGAAAGGGTTAATAAGGTAGAGAGTAGTATGTAAACATAATTAGTTGTTAATATGAGGAAAATTTTGTATGGCATAAGTTCGAAAGGGATATTGGTTGCGCCTAATCTGTGGCTAAATTCACACGGAGTAGTAGATAAATTCATTGTATGCGGTTATCATTTTCGATTGGCTAGTTGCATTTCTATCCTCATCCGTTTCCCGCACATGCCTATCGCCTTCTTACGAGCAAGAAGGAATTTGCGTCGCGTCGCAAGCGCCTCTGTCGTGCGTCTTGCGAACAATCAATGGCTGACATCTAATTTCACCGTGAACCGCGTGCTCTCAAAAAATAAGTGAAATCTGGTGTGTTATTCGTCGTGCTGAGAAATTCATGGAGGAAAGCCCCAACAAAACTTTGCCTGGCCTGGGAATCGAACCCATAAGCGCGATTACGTATTTGTTAATTTTAAGTTTTATGATCCAATGCTTTATTTTGTAATTGTTTGTTGTTCCAAATAAAATAAAATAAAAATTAGAATCTTTTTAAATGCTACATTCCATATTTTCCTTCAAAATATAAAACAATTGTCATTTACACCTTCACACCTCCTAAAAAGCTCTTAAATAAAAATCCACCCTTCACCGTCGCAGTAATACACACCCGGTGATTCGTTTCAAAGCTTTAACTTAACGTTTTAATTTATTTTAACCCTTGTACAAGATTCTCGCTCATTTCCTCAGTAGGTACCCGATTAAATTAATAGGGTTGCAACTTAACTTATTAGGTCGTTGAATCTGTTTTTATAGGTTAGTAGGGAAGGGTTACAAGTTGTGAAAAGAACAGAGATTTTACTTTATGTTCAAAGGTTAGTAGAATTTTATTTACTTCTATAGAAGTAAAGTTATTGAAGGCAAAGGAAATCCTTTCAGGAGAGCTGGCTCTTTGTCAATACGTGGTATTCAACAAAGTTTCAAAAGAGAAAGTTTATTTATAACAGATGTAGCTATAGGGTCGGCTCCCAGTCTAACCAGATGCAGCTGGATCCCAGTATTTTTGCATGGAGCGGCTGCCTATCCGACCTCCACAACCCAGTTAGTACAAGGTAATAATATGTTAACCCTTCGTAAGACTGGTTGTCAGACTTTTGGGCCACTGATTACCTATAACGACGGTCAAAGATCTAAAAATTACAACCGAGACCAACGGCTTCACGTGTCTTCCCATCCACGGAACAACCGAGGCAAGCGCGACTTAGCCTTTTTTTTTAGGGATGGGAAATCATCAAATGACTCCTCCCGCTTTGGGCGGAGCGGAAGGAAGTGCTCGTCCTGTTTGCTGACATCTCTTTGAGGCGCGCGTGGAACACGAACGCGCCGTCGATACAGCTTGTCGTCATAAGACAGCGCGACTTAGCCTGAAGATATATATATCCAAGTGGCTGTGATTATTAAGCCACAAACTCCCTCGGTGGGGGGCTCAACCAAAATAACATAAATATCTGACGTAGTTTTTCATTGAATCTGGCTAGCATACTCTAGTGGTGTGACCGTCGAACTGCCAAGTCATAGGTCTCGAGTCCGAACCCAAGACCTGGTCTCTGATTTTTCGGATTCATGTGCGTATTGTATAATTATCACTTACTTCGATGAAAGAAAACATCGTGAGGAAATCGGCATGCCTGAGAGGTATTTCTCGACGGCATGTAAAGCCAAGTCAGAGGCCCTAGGGCAGCATAAAAACTCCGGACACCAGGTTAGGCACCAACCACACGTTAAAGAAGAATACTGAATTTGGCGAATCTGATTCTAATAACGCCCTTATTACTATACAGGGTTATTTGTAAAACACCAGAAACCTCTTAAGAGATCATTGTACTCATCACTATGAACAACTTTTACTAGGGGACCAAACCTGAAATCTCGAAAAAAAATCAGCTGTTCCCTACATTTATGATCGATTAACTCGTCAAAATGTAGGGAACAGCTGATTTTCTTTTCGCGATTTTTGTTTTGGTCCCATAGTAAAAGTTGTTCATAGTGATGAGTACAATGACCTCTTTAAGAGGTTTCTGGTGTTTTACAAATAACCCTGTATATAAGCTTGCTGAGAAACCTTCTGTGCGGGAGCACTAAAAATATTCCCAATCTCCACTCTACAAGCCTTTTAAATCTCTTTGGGGGGACCCAAAGAGATTTAAAAGACTTGTAGAGTGGAGATTGGGAATATTTTCATGTATGACACTAGAGAGAACGATTTGTTACTAAGTAGTAACAAGTATTGATTTGGATTACGATTCTTCGCCTTGTCCCGTTTATCGCTCGTAAATATTTGAATTTCTTTGTCCCCCTCCTACCACTGCTGTTCTCTCAGCTTACAAACTATGCTGAGTTAGTTGTAACAACATAAATTGAAATTTTCTTTTCCCGCCAGCCCTATAAACCACTAGCTACCCTTTGGCGTGGCTTGTAAATAGCATAGCCCTGTTGTAGACAGCTTTGATATTAAAACTTTATCACGGTTCATTCGTAAACAATTACTTTAAAACCAACCTTTTAGTTTTTAGTGGTTTTGTTATATTATATACAGATATTTTGTTGTGACTGTAGTATCATTGTATTAGTTAACTAAGTTGTAAAGTAATTATTTTTTGTATCTATTTATTTTCACAGGTGGGTACTAAATTTTGCTATATATTTTGGACTGTCGTAGATAATGTATTACTCAGATTACAGCATAATTATTATGCCAACTTTGACAAAATTAAAAACACAGAACAATTAGTGGTCAAAAAGAATCATTCAACTCTAACCATACTATAAAAAATATACGACGAGTATATTTTATTTTTATTTTTAAATATTAAACATGTACTGAATTGAGAAGCTCCCCCTTTTTGTCGTCGATTAAAATGCAAGTTAATTTGATAAGATTAGCGTTGAAATAGTTTTATTTTCTTATTTTTCTTTTTGTTTCATCATTCATTACGAAACATGGGCATAAAATAATATATTAATAATATAGCGGAGGTTGCTAAAATTGTCACTACTACAAGGCAAAAACCGCAAAACAAAAACATTATCGTTCGTCACTCTAACCCGTCACTCACTGCTGCCACAAGATTTACCCCAAAACCTAAGTTTACCTTCTTGTTACGAAAATAAGTTTGTAAAATCGTAATAAAATGAATGAAAGGCGCACGCCAGAAAGTTTTCTGCCGTTTCCTAGTAAATAAGTAGGCGATTGGCTGAAATAAATCAATACTAACAGTTTGGAGTGACTCGTCAAACTCCTAATTGAAATGTTCGGGGCGTGGGTTTCATAAATCATGGTTGCACGTGGATATAGAGAAAGATGTATGGTTTTGTTTTTTTTTTTATTGGCTGCAAAAGAACAGCTACACTAAAGAATATTAGAAAGAGCGAACGTGTTCATCTAAATCGTGTTCAAGAGCTGTCAAGTTTTTTTATTTTAAATTATGCCCCTCTTTACCATTTAAACTCACATACACAAACAGACAGACCCGGAATGACTATCTGTAGGCTATACAAATATTTGTTCCGTGCGGGGATCGAAGCGGCATTACGCTGCGCTGCAGTCAATCGCTCAGCCACTGCGCCAACCGTGTCGTGCTAAAATGCTGTAGAATATGGTCACTGATCTTGATAGCCATTATGTGATGATTATGTACAGTTTCTATGGCGAAATCATCTCTTAGTTTCATTATTTTCTTCACAAGTAGATAATAATATGTAGTTTCTAAGATGGCTAGATAAGGTTTTCGTAAATAACTAATCTACAAAGCTTTATTACCAGCTACTGCTGGTTCCATTGCAGTTGTCATTCGATTCAAATGGATTCCCAAAGATAGACATAAAATCGTAGCCACTTACAACACAACAGCTCAAACTCCTGATCACTTCAAAATTCATGTCTTTAGTCATGACTTTACAACCCTTTTCCACCTCTTATCGCACCCAATCATAATCAGAGTACCCCATTCTGAACCACAATAAATCTGGCCCCCAAACTCCGCGGCCCCCATCAATCGTGGGCCCCATCCAGTACTCTAACTCATGTTTACCTCGCGAATTTCCTACAGCGAAGGTGAAAAATGCTGCCATTCGATAATAATTTTTCATGTCACAAAGAGCTTTGCCCCGCAATATCATAATACTGGGTAGTTTATACGTATTTTGTGTTGTGTGTGTTTTTTCAAACAGGGCTGTTTTTGGGGGGTTAATGGTTTTAATAGGGGGTCATTATTTTTTTGGGGTGTGAGGAGAAATAATATTGGTAAAGGGAGGAATTCGTTTGATACCTAGTCCTTTTTGGCAGTCGTCCATTCTTCGTGGATTGGGGACATAAAATGATGAATTGATACAATACGCAAACGAATATTAACATGATTCCAGTGATTACCAAAGTAATTAGTTATTCTTGCAAGTTTATTATTAGAAGTCAGTTAAATAAGAGTTCTTGGCTCAAAACCATTTTGTTTCAACGTCCACACTAAGAACGACTTGGTCGGTCCCATCCACCCCGCTGCCTCTGTCCCGTCAACGAGGCAGATGGGAAAAATGGTTGCATCGTCCCATAAGGGTTTAAAAGGGCACATCGAATATAAACGTAAATGACATCTTTTTCACCACACACTCATAAAGGGACCATGACGCACAAATGAAGCTAACTTTCATAGTATTTATTCAAAAAATCATTACTTAACCCTTTTACCGCCGCCGCAGGGTTACGTGTGGCGGCCGGTGTGTCATTAGTGTGACATGAAGGTGTCACAAACCGGTAATTTCCGGATAAATCAGCTTTGTGTCCCAAATGTACGTTTGTTGCGTTACAGGATTATTAATGATGGCGTTTTTTCTGAAGCGTATTATTATTTCGGGGCCGAAATTATAATATATAGGTTACACGAAAATAAGCTTTTACTACGTTATTTTTAAATGACAAAATAAATAAAATTACTTGTTTAATCTTTTAACTACGAGCTGCTTCAAAACTTGCTTTAATCAGTATTTGTTTAACCAATAGCATTTAGCTTATTTGTTTATCTCTAAGGGAATCCTATCTATCAGCAACTGAAGGAAAAAGTAAATCCGATTCATTTGACACAAAACCTACCTCACCTCAAACCAAATTATTTACAAGAAATCATTAACTCTCCACAAAAAGGAGGCATACACATAATTATGAAAGACACACTTACCTTACATAATTATACTCCTCATACAACATTAACAGGGTGTTCCTCGGAGCAATAATCAGATCGTTTGGCGCGAATAATTATTACTTAGCATTCGGAAAGGGCCGCAAAGTGCTTTGCACTGCAATTTGCGAATTCTAGGGTGGCAAGAGGTTAGGTAAAGTGAGACGTACAGGAGGTTAAGTTCGTTTCTGTTGTGGAATTATTTTTGGGTCACAGACTGCAGTGTGAGGGTTAAGTACGTACGTCATGTTTAAACTTTTTTATAGGTTTTGCTACGTGTATAATTCACACTTAATATTAATAATGACTAACTATTGCCCGCGACCTTCGTTCGGGTGAAATTATTGTATAATAATAAAAAAATATAATTCCACTTTTTTAATCGGATTTTATTACCAAACATTTTTTCAAGGGCTTTTTTTTTGCACGGAACCCTAATAATTTTTGGTAAAATAGAAGTAGTTTAAGTTACTCCTTATTACATCAGCTCCTTATTATCTGTCAGTGAAAGTCCCGTCAAAATCGAACAAACAGACAGACAGACAGGCAAAAATTGTAAAAAATGTTGTTTGGTGTATGCACCGTATATACATTCATATGCATGTAGTAAAAAGCTTCAATTTTAGTTTATTTGTACAGAAGATAGATAACTTTGTCTGTCTACCTTTTCACGCCTAAACGGCTTATTGGACTTCCATGAAATTCGGTATACAGCTAGATGTGGGTGAGGACAAAAGACATACTTTTTATTTATTTATGTACACACAGATACTTAATGGATACTTAACAGGACAATATATTAACATAGAAGAGCACAAAGGTTACTGCTTATTTCATAAGAAATCTTATTTTATTTTCTTATTTTATCTTACTTTATTTACTTTTTAAACGTACCGACGTTTCTGTGGAATATTTTTTCAACCTCCCCTCAAATAGAATATTTTATTTATGAAGTTAAATCTGTGGAAACTTAATTGGGGTAATGAGAAAGTGGCTGGTTTTTGTGAATTATGACAATGTTACAGAAAATAACTCCTTAAAATGTATTTATTTATTTCAACTTCATGTACAAGAGTGGTACATAGTGGACTTAATGCCACAAGCCATTCTCTGCCAGTCAATCTTTAGCTCAAATAGGACAGCATTGTGATACAGTACAAAACAATAAAATAAGAAAAATGACATTTTGTTAACATAAATTGATATACATACTAATACAAATATATTCAGATAAAATTAATATTATAAAATAACATAAAACACTCCAAAATACGAGAAACCATAAAATCATTAAGTACTATTACTACTAATAACAATATAAACACAAATTGACCACTGCAATAAATGTAGAATAATAATTATAATTTTTATGTGAAACAATCTTATAAACCATCTCAGTTCTTTCTTTTTATCTTTTTCTTATCTTATTTCTTTAATTTCGATTTCTTGAAATCAAATGCTTTTTATTATTATTTTTGTTCCTATTTTTATTTTCTCTTATCTCTGTGTTAACACCTAGTTTTATGTGCATGCTGAAGTATCCTGTAATTAAAGGAACACGCTTAAAAGAACCTTTGTATAACTGTGACTTATATTGTATCTGTGTATCTTTTGTTGGAGATCCAAATGGATACATAAATAAAGACAAAATTCCTTGTGTTAAGAAAAACTTTGAATCCACAGGTTTTGAAAACAATCAGTAACCAATTCCAGTTTTCAAGAATCCATAAACCTAACAATCTGAATTACACACTCAACTTGAGACTCATTCACCCAATCGTCATTCCCCCATCACTTTTACAACCTAACAATAAAATCCCCCAATCTCAGTATGCGGTTCCCTCAACACGATTCCATTTTAATGTGCTCGTTTGCTTAGTTCACCTCCGCTAATGTTGGAGCGGCTACGTCATACGCTACGGTCGAGGGGTTTACTGAAATAGTAGTACCTAATGTTAGGAAGTCAAAATAGTCTAGGAAATCATTGCATCGTGAGGAAACCAGGATGACCTACAACCAAAAATTCTTATGTCTTAAATTTCTGACGAATCTGGGCTATCTTTGCATATCTTTCTTTGATGGACTATTTACGATACCATTGATCTTGGACAAGTACACTCGAGAGCAATGAATCCGGGTCACTTAAAGAATCCTAAAAATCTCGGAAACTAAAAATGCTAGGTTAATGCAATAAATTGTATTTAATAGACAATGTAATACTCCTTAAATGAAGGTATTAAAACTTCTTAGTTATTGTAAAGTTATATCGTAAAAAAATCAAATTTGAAAAAGGGCCACTTTCGAAGATGGAACTACGAAATTACAGCATTTGGTTTTGCTTTTGTTTGTAATCTGTCATTTATGTGGGTACATAAACCATGTTGATAGTGCTCTATATTCATTATTCAAGCTGAAATTATGTCGCTTACGCCTGAAGAATGCACCAGAATACTTACAATGCTGGAAACCGGCCGGAGTCAGCGCGATACAGCCAGGACTGTCGGTGTGTCGCTGTCAACAGTACAAAGAGTTCTCCGACGTTACGAAGAAACTGGTTCTAACCTACGCAGACCAGGAACGGGCAGAACCAGGTGTACCACAGCACGAGAAGACCGATACTTGGTGAACACCATGCTTCGAAATCGCTTTCTCACAGGAACTGAACTCACAAATCAGTTTCGACGCCTCGGAGGAAGTAACTCAAGTGCATGGACAGTAAGACGTCGGCTTGCTGAATCTAACTTAAAACCCCTTAGACCTGCAAACGGCCCTAAACTGGAGCGTGGGCATCGTATTTCAAGACTAAGATATGCCCAGAGCCACGTAAATTGGAGTATTGAAGATTGGTCAAAAGTTATGTTCTCCGACGAATCAAAATTTATGCTCTACAAGCACGATGGAAGACACAGAGTGTATCGAAGACCAGGGGAAAGATTCAAGCAAGCATGCATCGAAGAAAAAGTAGCCTACGGTGGTGGGTCTGTACTTGTGTGGGCCGGAATTTCTTCTGAAAGTCGCACAGAGCTGGTGATCATAGAAAACGGCTCTTTAACTAGCGTAAGATATGTGGAAGAAATCCTCAATGATCACGTTGGTCCATTTATGGTCAATTTAGGTGAGGATGCTATATTTATGCATGACAATGCCCGACCTCATACAGGTAGGATTGTGAATGACTACCTTCAAGAGATGAACATTACTCGTATGGAGTGGCCAGCGCGCAGCCCGGATATCAACCCGATCGAACATGCTTGGGACGAGCTAGGCAGATGCGTAAAACAACGAAACCCTCCCCCAATCACGCTTCGTGAGCTCAAAATTGCTCTCACAGAGGAATGGGAGAATATTCCCCAAAATCGTATAAGGAACTTGGTGTACAGCATGCCAAACCGCGTAAACGCAGTAATGCAATACGAAGGCAATACGAAGTATTAAAATTCAAGAAAATCATAATAAAGTTCAAAAATTTCATGTTTCCTATTTTTGTTTTAAGGAGAGATAAGCAGTTTTTTTCTTTATGTAATTTTGTGTTAATAAAATGTATGGCGACTCATATTTTTTTTACTTTCATTTAAGGAGTATTACATTGTCTATTAAATACAATTTATTGCATTAACCTATCATTTTTAGTTTCCGAGATTTTTAACATTCTTTAAGTGACCCGGATTCATTGCTCTCGAGTGTACTTGTAAGTACGGGTAAACACGTAATTCTGCGAATAATCAATACAAATAAATAAAATCGAAGTGTCTGTTTGTAATATTAAAATAACCGCGTTTTACTACATGTATATTATTTATATTTATTTATGTATATTATTATACTGTACATATACCAAAATGACATTTTTTACAAATTTTGTCTGTCTGTCTGTTTGTTCCGGCTAATCTCTGGGACGGCTGGACCGATTTTGACTGGACTTTCACTGGCAGATAGCTGATATAATAAGGAGTAACTAAAGCCTTAGTTACTTTACTATACTATTTTACGAAAAATAGTTAGGGTTCCATGTTAAAAAATTAAAATCCTTGAATTTTTTTTGGTAATAATATCCGATTAAAAAACTATAGTTTTAGTTATATTAGTTGTACAATAATTTCGCTAGTTTTAGCTAGTTTATTCTATGATCGGAAGTTGTGTTTGACTTTTTCTTCATCTCATACGATGGTTTGCAATTGTTCCTGGAAGTTTCCCTTTCGATTTGATCATTTTACAGCTTAGAAATACTGCCTTTGTACGTAAATCAGTCAGTCCTGAAGTTAAATGAACGGATTAAAGATATTCCCAAAACCATATTATTTGGTTACGTAAAGTTTTGAGTTTCGTTTTGATTCTAGCAGATCTAAAGCCTATCTACATAACATTAATCGATTGCAGTTCTTAACACCTCTGTATTACAATGGCATTTTTTTTTCATGTATGTGCACCGATTACTCCGAGATTCTCTTTTCAAATGGTAGAGGAAGCTAAAGTAGCTTATGAGTTAGCTCCTATAATACATTTTTTTTTCTTCTTGGCCTTTGATGATGATAATGATGGTCCCATAATAAGTTCTAGTTACAATGTAAAACCGATTGATGATAAGAATAAAGGTACCTATACTGCAACTAAACAGGATAAAATAAAATAAAAAAAACTTCTCAAAAGAGTTTCGGAAGTCGGCGACTTTGTTTGTAACGTTTTTTAGTGTTTTTTGGAAGTCGATTTGGTTTGGAACGCAAAAAGTGGGTCCAAATCCCAAAGGCTGATTTACATTTGCATTACCGTAAAAAGCTGATTCTTGATTTTCAAGTACTTTACGGACATATTGCTATTATTTCGTAACAGTATTACTGCCTACCCCAAAACCCTTATTAAATTACTAACAACCCTCAGGAAAGGTACAAGAACCTCTTTTTTACCACCATTCCCAAATTCAGCGATACAATAGCTTATTTGTACAACATTCTTGACATCAAAGCGTATGAGTTCAGTAATATTGTATATAATTTACACATCAAAGGAAAACAGACTGTATGTGCCAGATTCGCTTATGTTGGGGTACGTAATTAGTGTGTAATTGTATTGTGTTCATTGACCTTTGACATCGTGAGGAAACGCCACTTCTTCTCTCAGAGGCCTGTGTCCTCGAAGTGGGCGCATTAAAGGACGAGGCGTTGGCATTTAATTTCGAGTGTTGGTATTATCAAAGGTTTTGTATACCAACATGTGTCAAACTTTAAATGCCATTATCATTAACACATTAACACTGAAAACGGGATATTTACTTTTTACTTATTTTTTTGTCAACAAAAAAACCTGTAAACATGGTAAATATCCCATTTTTAGTGTTAATGATAATGTTAGTGACCGTGAAAGTTTGAAAATTTAAATGCCTTTTCCCACACAATTTAAATTTTGAGTTACTTCGTTTTTTTTTTTATTAAAAGGACGTATGTGTTACAAAAAGTACTATATTAACACAGTAAAAAATTATAAAGTGCTACCTATCTATGACGCTTATGAACAACTAACATCAAACTTCGGAATCGCGTTATTAAATTAAAGTTTAAGACACATGGTGTAAGGGACAGCCCTACCGCGGGCCTGTGGACGGTGAGTAATGGGCTAGCTCGCCGTCCGTCCGTCGTATGACGACAGGCCGTGTCGACGGCGCGTTCGTGTTCCACGCATGCCTCCAAGAGATGTCAGCAAACCAGAGGGGTCCGCAAGGGCCGATGCCTGCTGGGGCTGCGGGACTGTTCGAAAGAGATACCGCGGCCCTGGAACACAAAGCGCAAAAGAAGGAACATGGATGGGTTTTAGTCAGTAAAAGTCTGACACTCCCTTCCGCTCCGCCCAGAGCGGGATGGGTCATTTGATGATTTCCAATACCAAAAAAAAAAGAGACTGACCTTCGCAGACTTATGGAGTGAATTCAGTATATCATACTTAGATGACCGGTACAAGAAATTATTTCAGGAACATTATGGGAATCGAATTTGTTTTATTTCCTCATACGTAAAGTATCGTTACCGTGGTAACTCTGTAACTAGGCAGGAAGTGAACAGTGGATTTCACGTGTTGTTCGTTAGAGTATTTCAACATCCATTGTTGGTTCTTTGATTTTAGCCGTATTATTTACATTAATGGAGTACCGCGTAATGTAATTTTACATTGAAATAAAGGAATAGTTACCGAAAAAAACGATAAAAAAAAATCCGGAGTAAAATTCCGGTGGAATATGATACAAAATAAGGAGTTGAATGCACCCTCTCAGTTTGCCGAGGGCTGTCCCTTACACCTACACCCTGTATGTATAGAAAACCAGACAACGACTGCCGTGCCCACCAGCCAAACCACCCGTCTGGTTGGAGGCTCCTCCCTTTTCTATGGGCGAAATAAAACATAATAAGTAATAGATTAATAATGATGGATAAACTTTATACCCTTTTCTTCATACCGCATTTATTTCAGACTAGGTTCATTTTTTATTAGTAACAATGCACTTAAAAAACTAATATTAGTATTGGAAAACACAATTTAAATTACGACATGAAGCCGCACCCACCTTTGCAGCATGGGGGACTCCCACCGATCAGCGAAAACACCCAGTATAGTGTTGGTACTGCCACGAACGCGAGTGAGTGAATTTGTCGGTTCACTATCCATTTGCATAAAATGTTAAGACCTAATATAACTTAGCATAATTTTGTTTGGCATAATTATATTTTCGCATAATATAATTACGCATAACAGCTTACGCATAATTTTTTAAGCATAATTTCTCTAACCATAATAATGATGAAGCATAATATTCTAAAGCATAAATTTATTTAGCATAAAGTTCTAAAGCATAACTTTTTTATACGCCCTAGCTTTTTTGCCCGAAGAGGATAATTAATATAATTAATATAATTATCCTCTTCGGGCAAAAAAGCTAGGGCGATCAAATTTATTTCGACGATTGGAAAAAAGCCATATCTCCTGAATCAGGTAATAAATAACATATTAATATAATATACCGTATTGAACAATTTTGTGGGTTTTTTTTTCGCTGTAGGAAGCATGAAGCAAGCAAGCATGCAGCATGCAAGCAAGCATACAGCATGCAAGCAAACATGCAAGCAAGCATGCAAGCAAGCATGCAGCAAACAAGCAAGCATGCAGCATGCAAGCAAGCATGCAGCATTCAAGCGAGCATGCAACATGCAGCAGGCAGGGTTTCTGTCACGGCTCCGGCGCTGCGGGCCTCCGGCGGCCCCACGCGTGCTAATCGTCGCAGACGGCTTTCGCTCACCACCGCAGCTTCGGCTTGTTGGCCGGCTTCGCCGGCCAGCCTCCGCCGCGGCGGCTCGCTCGCAGCCACCTGCTCCTCAACCCGCGGGCCGCCTCGCCCCTACGCGCCTACGCGATTTTAAATTACACTCTAGGGGTAGGACAAACAAGACTACGTGGAGTCGGTTTAGCAGCAATTCGGTTCTGTCACTAACTTTTGTTGCACAGCATATTAAATTTTTAACCAACAATATTTTGTATGCCTAAATATTATTATGCTAATAGTCATTAGGCCTACTAACGTTATGCGAATCAAATTTATGCCAAAACAAATTAGTCTTTAAGATGATTATGCCAACATAAAATGTATGCCTAAAAAAATTATGCCGAAGTATTATTATGCCAAAAAAAATTGTGCCAAAATCGTTATGCCGAAGTATATTAGGACAAAGAACATTATGCGAAAAGAAGGGATCCCGAATTTGTCACATTTTCTTAGCGCCAAAGCCATACTCCGCGCCTCATCGAACATCCCTGACGCACTGCAACGCTTTATACCTTAATTGGTATGATAGTTGTTGGATTATTTTTGGGTTTTCTTGGAATTTGAATAATCGTTCTATTCGGAAAAGTTTTCATCGTTTTGTAAACGTTTATGTTCGATTTGGTAACTGATTTAGTTAGAGTTCAGTTCTACAAACGATCTTGGTACTCATTGACCCTAATTCCATCATCACCTCAGGTTATTTATGGTATTGAAATATGGCTGAATAACGATCTTGGTACTCATTGACCCTAATTCCATCATCACCTCAGGTTATTTATGGTATTGAAATAGGGTTGAATATTATGATGATCATTAGGAGTTAGGGTATAAAATTGTAATAAACAGCGAGTCATATATATAGCCAGCCAGCTTCTAATGGGTATTCCTGACCACCAGCATGCAGCGGAAGCTCAGCTCAGCTACATTAACATAAAGGTCGAAAACACCACAAGATAACTAAAAAACCAGGCCGATAAGAAAAAAACACAAAGCGCTCTAACAATCCTTCCACGTCCTTCGTACCATATCAGTACCCGCTTAAAAAACTAATCGAATGGAAAAAGGGGCTAAAATTCACATTGTAGTCTTGTAGCACATCCTGACTATTATTCGGGCAACTATCGATTGCCGATATGAAATATAGTTCATCCTTACGGTTGAAAAACCTTTGTAGTACAAAATGTATGTTGGTATTATGGCTTGATAGATATAGGTGAAGATGTGTGGTGATATTAAAGGGGGATGGCGAGGGGATGAATAGACTAACTTGTCAGTGGTGCTAAGCGGTAGAAAGGAGAGTGATGACGTTCAGGTTATTGGGAGTTTAGCTAGGGTGAGTGGTGTGTCTTGTGCCTCTCTGATTTAGTAGTCATGACTTTCTTTGATGTCAATAGACTAGGAAAACTAAAACACATTTTTTCAATTGTTATGTCGAGTCGCAAGCGCGATTGCTGAGCATGAGGTCCTGGGCTTGATTCCCGGGTCGGGAAAAGTATTATTGGGTCTTTCTCTCAGGAATTTCTCAGTAGCAGCCACGGATTCTGGATCTGTTCCCGGTTCATGGCAGGAAACTCCCTGTATTACATGTGACTCAAAAACATTACTGCGCCCACTTGATGGCAATAGGCTCGCCCCGTATTACATACGATTTAAACATAGCATAGTTATAGCTGGCGAAATCTGGGTGTACTATTAGTTACTCCTCTGCCTAACCCATCGGGGATTACAGGCGTGAAGTTTTTTCCATCGAGAATTCTCTGTAGCAGCCACGGCGTCTGGATTTGCGCCCGGTTGATGACAATAGGCTCGCCCCGTATTACATAGGATTTAAACATAACTGACAAAATATGGGTGTACTATTAGGTACACCTCTGCCTAAACCTTCGGGGATTACAGGCGTCATATTGTGTTGTGGTATGGTAAGGAATGATGCAATTTGGTCATCTAAATTAGTGTAGCTACTTAGAAATTTCAAATGGAAAAACCTAATGACGGTTTATTCGACAAAGGCATCGAATCTAGGAGATCATGGTTAGCAGTGGCGCTTGTGTGGTGACTATTTGATCAATGAGGTTATATTACTCTAGCTTTTGAACGCGGGCTAGGACCCACTCGTTATTAAAAATAACAAACACCATATTTTTTTCCAGAATAGTTGTACTTTACAAGATTATGTTTTTTCTTTATTTTGTGTAATTTTTCCTAAAAAACTGTTATTTTGTGTTTTTACTAAACGAAATAAACAAATGTTTCTATTGTTTATGTTTATACTATTCCTGAATGCTCACTTGAAACTTGTATATTCATAAAAACTGAATATTTAGGTTCAATTTTAAGTTACAGCAAAAAATCATGGTGGACCCTATTTAGTTTTGAGTTAATACCAACAGCACAACTGCAATAATGGCGGTAAGTGCGAAATTACGTGGATTTACAAATTCGCATATTACGCCACGATATTACTGAAGTTAATTAGAATGACAAAATAGCGTATCGCAAGGCTTTGACCGTTCCGAGCCTCGTTCGAAATATGAAATGTTCTGCGTTAATTTTGCCGTGATATCGGTTGAATTTGGAATGGTACCGATAAAATTCTAAGTTTTATGTTCAACTGATTAAGTATGAAAGTTAATAATTTGGCATCTAGTTCAATATGCGAAAGGAGATAAACGTAACAAATTATCATGCAATGCTGCCAGCCTTCTGGGCACTTTTCCTGTTGACAGCGATGCGGACGAATTTTTGGACGCCCTGTAACCCTTTTCTACTTGTACATATTTATTACTATTATGGTTTTGTAGTTTGTAAATAATTTAATTATCTTTGAAATATACCTACAGATGATGAATTGGTTGTGTGATATATATAAAAAACCGGCCAAGTGCGAGTCGGACTCGCGCACGAAGGGTTCCGTACCATTACCTATCTATAAAACGGCAAAAAAGTCATGTCTGTTGTACGGGAGCCCCACTAAAATATTTTTTTATTCTGTTTTTTAGTATTTGTTCTTATAGCGGCAACGGAAATACATCATTTGTGAAAATTTCAGATTTCTAGCTATCACGGTTTATGATATACAGCCTGGAGACAGACAGACAGCGGAGGCTTAGTAATAGGGTCCCGTTTTACCCTTTGGGTACGGAACCCTAAAAAGCTAACAAAATAGAAGAGATCACCTAGATGAAGAGGTATGATGAGAGGGAATTCTTCTCAAGCAGCTTTGCTTTTTCACAAGTGTTGGAGTCAGCTTCAAAATGTAACCAAAAGCTGATATTTGACAAAGCATATCTGCTATCAGATTTCCACAATACAGTTACAAGTAAATGTAGATATTCAGGTGGAAACTTCAAGGATCTCGATGTGTGACTATCACAATGAATGGTCTAACTATTCCAGACAGCTTCGTTGCTACAATCCTCGCGAAAACTACTTATTTACTGTTAATAGATAACTGAAATGATTGGCCTGTTGGTCTAGTGGTTAGTGACCCTGACTGCTAGGACGGAGGTCGTGGGTTCGATTCCCACACAGGACAAATCTTTGTGCGACGAGTACGATTATTTGTTCTGTATCTGGGGTGTGTAATTTAAATTTAAATACAGGCTCTGCCTAGTTTGGGATCAGATGGCGGTGTGATGGTTGTCCCAAGATATTTATTATTTATTATAACTCCCTGAAACTAGTCTAATCCACAATATACTAGGTGTAAACGGTCCCTTCACGAAGATGTCAATCAAACATTCTGTACATAAAACTAAGTAACTCTATGTAAAAAGGGGAATAACTTTTATTCTTGCGGGGTAAATTACAGTTTACGGTAGAACTCGATGTAACGCACTCAAAACATTGTGCTAATAGCATTAAAAGGTATAGGGGTCATTGAGGTATTTTTAAGCGAAGTTATAAAATTAAGAGCTAGATTCAGGTCAAGAGTAGGCCCATTTTATTTAAAAAAAAAAAAAAAACTTTTATTTTCAAAAACACTTGTGAAAAAAACTTTAATAGAGAAAGTTCCTTGGTATGGTCCAGAACAAAAAAAAAATGAAAATGACGGGGAGAACAAGTGCGTGGGTTTCGGCTTCGTTTATGTTTTTTTACACCTAGATATATAGTATAAACGTACCATGAGCGCGATGTTGAATTGTCGATGTTTGGCCAGCGCTGACAGTTGAATTTCCAGCAATGACAATGAAAAAAAAACTTAGTTATAATTGCTGTAGGGGGACGCGACTAAGTGGTACCTGGTGGGATTCGCTACGCTACTAAGTTAAACACTCAAACACTTTAAAGGGTTTATTAAGGTAACGTTTAGGCTAAGCTATCGCTAAAATGATGGAAATGAATGCACCCGGTTGCTGTCTGTTATGCACTGAGCTCGAGGCGCGCTTAGTGCGGCCGTATCGTATCGCTACGTTAGCAAAACGTTGTCGATTGCAATTATTGCATCGAACAATTGCAAAAAAAAAACATCCTATCACTATGATTCAGAAGTAGTGCTGACTTCTCAGTGTGTTTTTCCTAATCATAATCTGCCTAACCTTTTCCCAACTATGTAGGGGTCCGCTTCTAGTCTAACGGGATACAGCTGAATACAAGTATTTTACACGGAGCAACTGCCTTGACTTGTTCTCGAATTCAATAAACCAAAAAATCGAAGAAATGTGACATCCACCAACCGTCACTGAGCCCGGTTGATGGATTAAATCCACTCCCTCTCGCAGACAGCAAGCCTGTGTCCCTGCAATGATCACACTTTTGGCTGATCATGATTGTCATCATCTGTCAAACCTTTTCCCAACTTTGTTGGGATCTGCTTCCAGTCTAAACGGAAACAGCTGAAAACCACTATTTTACATGGAGCGACTGCCTATCTGACCTCTACAGCTCAGTTAATACTAGGTAATACGATAACACTTGATAAGACTGCTTGTCAGACTTTCGGGCCACTGACTACCTGTAACGACTGTAAAATAAATGATCTACAAATGACAGCTGAGACCAACGGCTTAACGTGCTTTCCGAGGCACTAAGGAAACTCGTTATGTAATGGGTAATCACCCATCCACGGACTAATCTAGGAAAGCACGGCTTAACCTAAAGATCGACCCGAGCGGCAGTTATTATGAGCTACGAATCTCTTCTAGTATGTCCTTTCCACTATAGAAAGTATAAAACTCAAGGTTAAAAAAAACCGGCCAAGTGCGAGTCGGACTCGCGCACGAAGGGTTCCGTACCAATTATCTATAAAAACGGCAAAAAAATCATATCTGTTGTATGGGAGCCCCCCTTAATATTTTTTATTTTTAGTATTTGTTGTTATAGCGGCAATAGTAATACATCATTTGTGAAAATTTTAGCTTTCTAGCTATCACGGTTTATGAGATACAGCCTGGAGACAGACAGACAGACCGACAGCGAAGTCTTAGTAATAGGGTCCCGTTTTACCCTTTGGGTACGGAACCCTAAAAACACCGACAATAATATGGCGAAACGTGTCTAAAAGTGTTCGTATGTGATTAAACCCCCACGAGGCTCACACGTCGTTAACTGTTCGGTGATTAAGGTTATCAGCCGGTCGTTTTTAACCTTTTTCCAACCCGTATGTTTGTATTTGTTTTTTTTTTAGAGCGCTAGAGCGTTGTATCTGAGTCTGCTTGTGTAAATATGTTTAAATTAAAATATGGCGGTTTTTTGTGTTGAAAAACGAGTTGTGGCAATAACCTTATTAGTTTTAGACTTATAACCGCCTCGATGGTCTAGTGACTGCAAGAACTACAGCTAAGCATCAGGTCCTGGGTTCGATTCTTAGGTTGGGAAAAGTGGTATTGGGTTCTCCCATCAGGGATTTCTCAGTAGCCGGATTTGTGTCCAGTTGTTGGTAATAGGCACGCGGACTTAAATCGGTGAAGTGTGCATGTACTATAAGGTAAACTTCTGGTTGATGTTATGTTTGTATAAAGGCCGTTAGAATGATGGATGCAGTATGAATTAGCCTCCATTCAGTTGTTAGGTCATTGACTGCAGGCTAGTTTTACCAACACAGTGAGCAGTGGATGTTTTGGACAGCCCTCCATAGACTGATGGGGGGAATTCAGTATACCATAATAATAATAATAAATTATTTCAGGAACGTTATTGGAATCCAATAAATTTGATTTGTTTTGTTTCCTCATACGCAAAGTATCGTAATCGTGACAAAACGCAGGTAGCGAACGGCAAGCGCAACGACGAGTTCGATGAACTCTGTAGTTACCAGCTGATTGAGCCAAGTGGACAGCTGATTTCACGCGTCGTTCATTAGAGTATTTCAACATACATTGTTGGTGTTTTGATTTCAGCCGTATTGTTTAAATAAATAGAGTGCTGCGCGCAGAGAATGTAATTTTACATTGAAAAAAAGGAATAGTGACTGAAAAAAACGATAAAAGAAAAAAAAAAAATCCTGAGAAAAATTCGCATGGAATTATGATTCAAAATAAGGAGCTGAATCATCATGTCAGTTTGTGGAGGGCTGTCCCTTATACCCTGTATATCGGTACTCTTTTTCCTCGCACCGATGGCTATTTTTGTCTACTGTCTACACATGGAAAAGCTGATAAATAACATTATTTTATCTATCATGAGAACTTTACGGCACGAGTTCCTGCCTACCCCAAATAGTTTTAAACCAAGAGTATTATAGTACATAGAAAATTTTGATTGAGCTGAGCAAGTTAAACAAGTATCTATTTATCTTATGTATAACGATACGTTAGATCAGGCTTTGATCTCAGATGGTTAGGCAAATAAGATTATTGCCAAAGGATTGGATAACTATGTATGGAGTATTATATACTTCAGTTGGTTTAGTTTTCAGAATGTTGCTGAAATGTAGTGTAATATCATGTTTTAGGTGAATATTATGTTACATTATAGAGGGAATTATATTCGAGGAGTAGTTTTTCATAGCTAATTGAATATTGTAACATTGAAATTAGTGATTTTATGGTTCTAAATTCTAAATATTATTATGAAGAGTTCATATACTAAGCAAAACTAAGGTACCTACACCATAGCTTTCAAGTCGTGGCGCGAAGACGAGGGAAAAAAATTTGACAACAATCGCATGATATAAAATTCATTTCTAGTGTTGTGTTGCAAGACTTTTTTCAGAAAGATTCCCCTTAGAATACCAACGCAAAATATCAAATATCAATATTTTCGTAAAACACACAGACATTCCAATATCCAACCACAGTATTGACGAAAATTAGCATCCAAACGAGAAGTTATGAAATTTTTAAAATGGAAAGCGTTTTTTCATGTGGCAATCAGCATTTGGCATGATGCGAGATTCTGGCAATATTTATATTTGACGTGCCAATAAACATTATTTGGAACTCAAATAAATAATATTGATAGGTATCTCATTTTATAATATTTATTTAATAAAAGATGTGTTTTATGGCAGGATTTGAAGGAAGGAAATCAAAGTTAGGAAAACAGAAACATAATATCACGCCCATAATCGCCGAAGGGTTAGGCAGAGGTGAACCTAATAGTACACTCACATTTCGCCAGATATGTTTAAGTCCCATGTAATAGGGGGCGGTATTGCCATGAACCAGGTACAAATCCAGGCTCCGTGGCTGCTACTGAGAAATTCCTGATGGGAAAACCCAATAACATTTATTATTGACCGACTTGAGAATCGAACCGAGGACCTCATGCTCAGCGGTCGCGCTTGCCACCACTAGTCCAACGAGGCAGTCAAAGAATAAAACAGAAAATGTTCAAAAAACTAAAAAACACGCTTTAAAGTGACATCATTCTATTTCTCGTATTCTTCTCAGAAAACCCATTCATTTGATATTCATAACATAACTAATCCGCCATCTTTGGTAGTCCAAAGAATTGGAATTAGAATGACGTCATTTGGCTAACCATGCATTGTCATCCAAACTAAACATGTCTACAATTTTTTTTCTGAATCGAAATCCAAGAAGTTGGTCAAAAACTTGTAAGTTATAAAAGCTTGTTAAAAACAACACCGAAAGAAAACTGACTGATGCGAATGAAAAACCACAAAAAAATTATTTGTCCACTTTTTTCGCTCATAATTCAATTCAATTCAATAACGATTTTTACATCGTGTATGAATTCCTGTGACTAAATATTATAAGAAACATGATTCATGCAATCCATCTTTAAACCATTACAATTAGGCAAATTAAATTGAAATCAGAATAATACAAAAACGAAAAAAAGGTAAAAAAATTAATGTCATGTGTCAATTCATAAAATACAAAAAAAAAACCATTTCAAGTCAAAAATGGTATAAAATTAATGTTATGTGTCAATTCATAAAATACAATAAAATTTCCATACTAAAACTGTACCTACACTAAACAATATACCTTCACACATAATCCAAAAATGTAGATTTAGGGCACTTTTCACACAGCTATAACAAACTCCCTAGGTACTTTTAATTTAATATCATAACTTTTTTTAGCTTTAAAAAATTATACCTACATACATTTCATTAGTTAAAAGCTTCAGTGTATAACGATGGAGAACATTTTATGTATTTTTTTACGTTTATTAAATTAACTTAGGTAGTATTGCAAAAAGGTTATTTAATGTTCTCTAATATAATTAAATAATTTTAGGAGCCAGTTGATATTTCATGTCATATTATTAAATAATGGAAAAACTGTACTAACTGGCAGTCGCTACATGTAATTTTTTTTTTGTTGGGAAAAATTATTTCCAACAGCAGAACTGAATGTTACGCTCTCTTCATATTATGCTGATAGATGCATGGAGTAGTACAGAGGTCATGGAGGTATTTAAACTAAAGTTATAACATGAAAAAAATATACTCGTATTTAAAAAAAGGAATAAAGTTATCTCCGTAACTAGCAGGTTTCCAGGTATGGCCTAGAACAAAAAAGTGATCCCAATGACGGGTAGAACAAATTAATGCCTTTCGGCTTTGTTAAGGGTACTTTTACATCCTTGTTTTTATCATGGTAAGCAAAACAAGTAACCAGTTTAAATCAAGTGATGGGGAGTGAAAATATTAATAAATCCAGACTCCGAATCTCCTAAGTAGATTCGGAGGTTATATGAGCCCAAAAATAAGTCGTTTCTCAGCTATAATTTTTGCGTAGAGTTACACCTTGTATGATATTATCTCAGTAGCTAGTCCTTAATTTGTGATTAACAAAATACTAAGAAAACAAACCCAACTCCATTACTAACATATTATTTCGTACCTATTGAAAAAATGTGAAACATAAACTCGAAAGCCAGATAAACAAATTCACATAAAAAAACGACTTCAAAGTTCGTACATTAAAAAGAAAAAAAGCACATTTCTGCTGAAGGTCTGTCGGACCCTACAATTAGGTCACACGCAACAGTGCGTATTCATATAGAGAAGGTAATACCAAGGTTTTATTTTATGGGAAAATGGAGGTGAATTATATGCTTTATCTAGCAAACGTTTAGGCACAAAAAGGATGGACATTCAAAATTGAATGTCCTTGTATGGCTTCAAAATCACCTGCCTAGCCATTTACCAACCATGTTGAGGTCTTTATCGTATTACCCAGTCCTAACGGTTATAAAAGTCAGATAGGCAGTCACTTCATATAAAATAACTGGTATTCAGCTGTATCTGGTTAGACTGGAAGCTGACCCCAACATGGTTGGGAAAAAGCTAAGCAGATGATGGTGATGTTATGGTCGGTTGCCAATCTATTCAGTTCAGCTGTTGATTATCAGTTTTTTTTTCAGTCACGACAAGACTTTCGGGCTGTTTTTTGTCCGGCCAGGGAATCAAAAAAAAATTAATTATAACTTCAACATTTTCGTACAAACAACTCTATACAAATCCAAGCGGGGTCAAAAATTCGTGTCTCAATTACAAATTTTAGACACACAGATGTTGGACGTCGAAATAATTTAATACTGGGCGACCTTCGACACGGGGGGCGACAGGCATCCCTGTTCGCTGATTATTTAACACCCCCAGATTTACTCTCACCCCTTTTCAATGAAGCCGACATTTATTGAATGAATTAGACAAATTATTGAGGTACTACCATCGCTTCCTGATTCGGGGAAAGAGCCGCTTTGCAGCTGAGGTAAAGGATGGACTTTGGAAGGAGGATTTTAAAGATATTAAAGATTTCAGCGCTTAATTTGCTGGATTGCTAATTGCCAGTTAGATTAATAGGGTTATTGTTTTGTAAGATTGCTAATAATTCTTGGAATTTAGTAAATGTCGTTAGTTTGATCGGACCGCCTCGTTTGTCGCTTAATCGCGAATATTGAGCATGAGGTTCTGGGTTTAATTCTCGAGTCTGCCTCGATGGTCCAGTGGTCGCAAGCGCGACTGCTGAGCAACAGGTTCTGGTTTCGATTCCCGGGTCGGGCAGAAGTGTTATTGGGTTTTTCCATCAAAAATTTCTCAGTAGCAGCCACGGCGTGTAGATCAGTGCCCCGTTGATGGCAATAGGTCGCTCCCATGAGACCTAAAACATAACTGGCGAAATGTGAGTGTACTATTAGGTACACCTCTTCGTAACCCTTCGGGGATTACAAGCTTGACGTTATGATAGTACATTTGCAGTGGCGAAAGGTTTATTTAACACGTCTTTGGGAAACCATTTTAAATTCTATAATATAAAAATGAATCGCAAAATGTGTTGGTAAGCGCATAACTCAACAACGCCTGGACCAATTTGGCCAATTCTTTTTTTTAAATGTTCGTTGAGGTTCAAGGATGGTTTTTTTGAGAAAAATTTAAAAAAATGCCTGGATAAGTCTAAAAACAACACTAGGATACTTTTTTTTTTGGTAGGATTAGGGTTGGAATAGTGTAGGAGTAGGTTAAGAGTAGGGTAGGAGTAGTGTAGGAGTAGGGTAGCAGTAGGGTAGGAGTAGCGTAGGAGTAGGGTAGGAGTAGGGTAGGAGTAGGTTAGGAGTAGGTTAGGAGTTATGCAGGAGTAGTGTAGGAGTAAGGTAGGAGTAGTGTAGGAGTAGGGTAGGAGTAGTGTAGGAGTAGGGTAGGAGTAGGATAAGAGTAGTGTAGGAGTAGGTTAGGAGTAGGGTAGGGTAAGGCAGCTAGTACATAATATATGTATAGTTGATGAAGAAACGAAGTAAATGTAGCTGTACCTGAGAATTTGGTCCCTCGTTGTTGCACCAGCTTTTCTTATTAAACCTTTACATTATTTCACTGACGAGTACTATTCCGATTCAGACGGAACGATCTTGCCGTTGGTTATATTTGGTTTCAATCATCATCTGCCGGCAGCGGTGGCCAAGAGGAGGCGGCCCCGACTTACGAACTGTAAGTCGCGGTTTCGAATCAAGACAGGCGCATTACTTTGTGTAGTTTATTTCATCACTACTGCTCTCAAAACGGTGAAGGAAAACATCGTAAGGAAACCAGCATGTCCTAGAACCGAAAATTCGAAGACATGTGTCATCTACCAACCCAAACTGGGCCCGCGTGGTGTATTATAGCCCCGTCCCTCTCATAGAGAGGAGGCCATGTGTCCCAGCAGTGGGAACATTACAGGCTGATTATGCTTATGCATCATCTGCCTAGCCTTTACCCTACGATGTTGGGTCGGTTTCCAGTCTAACCGAATGCAGCTGAAAACCAGTATTTTACATGGAGCGACTGCCTATCTAAGCTCCACAACCCAGTTAGTACTGGGTAATACGATACCTCTTCGTGTTCGTCAGACTATCGAACCACTACCTGTAATGACTGTCAAAGATCCACAATTGACAGCCGGGACCAACTGCAACGGGTTAAAGTACTTTCCGAGGCACGGAGGAAACTCGGTATGAAATTGGTGGTCACCCATACTCGGCCCAACTTAAGCAAACGCGGCTTAGTCTATAGATCGACCCAAATGGATGCTATTATTTAACCACAAGCTCCCTCTTTTTGGTCTAAAGAAGAACGGTCACGTCCCATATAAAAAAAACCCAGACCCGACAGAAAAGTGACATATCTCAGTTTTTTTGTTATTATTTATATAATCATATTATATAGTTTTTATATTCGAAATCAATGGCTAACACCAAAATATTGCCTTATGTTTTTGTTCAGGGTTTACACTAAAAAAATACAAAATGCCTACTTATCTACACAATTCGTAATATATGTAACTAAATGACGATAAATAGTTATGGGATGTATCCAGGAGACCTGGAGATACAGCTGTATTATATAATTTTTGAACTCCTAGTACAACATTCAACTTAGGATTTTTTTTTTAAGGTGGTTTAAAATCATCTAATGACATCTCTCGCCCTTGGGTGGAGCGAGAGGGCGTGTCAGACTCTTACTGACTAAAAAATTCCACCCCGTTCCTTTTTGCCTCTGGTACTGGGGTCAGAGCATGCCCTTCTGGATTCGCCCTCAACTTAGGATTAATTAAAATCGTCATATTCGATGATTCAGATCGGATTATTCCACTAATTACTTTTCTACGTCATTTAGTTACATATATTTACGAATTGTGTAGATACGTAGGCATTTTGTACTTTTTTAGTGTAAAGCCTGAACAAAAACATAAGGCAATATTTTGGTGTTAGCCATTGATTTCGAATATAAAAACTATATAATACGATTATATAAATAATAACAAAAAAACTGAGGTATGTTACTTTTCTGTCGGGTCTGGGTTTTTTTTGCCTGTTCTTCTTTATTGGTAATTTTTCACAGAACCAAAAGACGTGGGGACAAGCATATTCCATGCCAGAAACACCCGCTTTCATCTACTAAAAGATTGCCAAAGCTAAATAATGCCTAGATTCCGAAATCAAAAGGGTTGTCAGTTTGTATTAGTGGTTTTAGCACCTTTTTCAGGCACCCTTTTCAGTAGCATAGTGACATTTATTGAATGACTGAAATGAATTATTCAGGTACGATTTTCATGTAATGTTGGAATGTTTCAGGGCCAATGTAACGTTGTAAATTGGGTGGGATAAATATGTTGGAATTTTTAGGTACATACATATGTATGTAACCCTTGTAAATGCTTTGATTATTAAGTAGTATTTCAGCGTTTTTTTTAAGAAGCGAAAACGATTTGTTTCTTTTGCGGAGAAGAACTATTGTCGAACTGTAATTAGCTGTTCTGAACCTAATTTAAATTTAGAAAAATGCGTTCTACCTACATAATGATTTTCAGCAGAGTTCTTTGAAGTGATACTTATCCGTTTCTAACTATTTTCCGACCACAATTGTACTTATTTCGTCAATATAATTTTAAGCCAGTTTTATTAACCCCAATATTCTGAAATTCAGAACACATTAAAATATTTCTTCAAAGTCCAAACATGTTCATTAAATCAAACATACTTAAAAAACTTTACTCATCACCTCTGATTACATCCTGAAAAAGGACCTGAAAGACGCGTTTTCCGGCTGAAAATTACATGGCGTATACGACTTTTTGTTATTTTTTCGCCATTCATTAGGGGCTCGTTTCTTTTTTAAAAAAACTTTTGTTTATTGGCTTAGTACAGATGTTTCGTTGATGGGGGAGCTACTGATGGGGGGGGGGGGGGTACTGAAACCCGATATTTGAAATGCGAAGTTTCGAAGTATTGGAATTTATTCGAATGTTTTGAAGCTTGGACGTTTTATGTTATCATTTTGACATTTTGGATGAAATTAAAATAACAACAAAATTTCTAAAGATACGCACACAAATATAACACACATTATTCACAAAACATAGAAATTCCATTTATTGAAAGGTAAAATCATATTTTAGTGTTTCTTACAGCATGTACTGGAATTTAGCTTTTATACTGCAAATCCATTTTACTGCCTCGATAGTCCAGTGGTCGCAAGTCGACTGCTGAGCAAGAGGTTCTGGTTTCGATTCCCGGGTCGGGCAAAGTGTTATTGGGTTTTTCCATCAGGAATTTTTCAGTAGCAGCCACGGAGTCCGGATCTGTGCCCGGATGATGGCAATATACTCGCCTCCTACTACAAGGGACTTTAACATAACCGCCAAAATGTGGGTGTATTAAGGTAAACCTCTGCTTTACCCTTCGGGTATTACAGGCTATATGTTATATTATGTTAAAATTCACTTTCATTCATAAAAAAACTTCTACAGAACCTTCCACCCCACCAAACTTCCCAACGATTACTAATGGAAAGAGATTTTTGTTCCTTTTGTCCTGTTTTTAAGGCGGCCGTGTAAATTGGGGGCAGTCTGCCATCCATCATAATTGTGGCGTAATGACTGTCGCTCGGCCCTTTGTTTCAGTCATTTTGCATTAATTACGATTGTTTTTCCTTAATTTTGTCGTTTAACCTTTCATTTTGACTTGTTTTTTGGGTTTGGATCCCCATGTGATATAGGCCAATGGTTCTTAAGTACATACCGGTATGGGAGTTTGGAACCTAGCCTTTTGGTTTTTTTTGGGACGACTTTGTCACTTTCAGCAGCGTCCATCAGCTCGTGTGATGTGCATACTTCAGGACAGGCAGGACACGATATCATTGTGTCCCATCGTTTGTGGGGCAACACCACATTCACACTCCAGGGCAGAGCCATCTTGGGCCTGTAGACGCCGGACGGTGAGTAATGGACTAGCTCGTCGTCCGTCCGTCTTATGACGACAGGCCGTGTCGACGGCGCGTTCGTGTTCCACGCGCGCCTCAAAGAGATGTCAGCAAACCGGAGGGGTCCGCAATGGCCGATGCCGGCCAGGGCTGCGGGACTGTTCGAAAGAGATACCGCGGCCCTGGAACACAAAGGGCAAAAGAAGGAACATGGATGGGTTTTAGTCAGTAAAAGTCTGACACTCCCTTCCGCTCCGCCCAGAGCGGGAGGGGTCATTTGATGATTTCCTATCCCAAAAAAAAGGCAGAACCATCTATGAATCTCCACCTGGAAAGATTTTCCTTGCTTCGGTCAACCTTTGTCTGGAGTCTATTTAAAGACTTTCAGGTCAGCCATAGCAACTCGTGTCCAGGTGGGAGTTTTTCAGTAAGTGGCACAAATGGGGTGGGTAGGAATACACTTTCTCGCCACAACTGCAGTCTTTCCTTAGAGCGTTCGCGAGTGAACGGCACACTCTTAAAAAAACGGTACTTTAAAAGACTAATATTCTAAATAATTGCAATTTGTTTGTTTTCGAGTTTCCTTCTAGTAACCCCCCAATGTCTAATTTACACAGTCTCAGTATTCAAAGCTTACCTATATAACGCCAAAAACTTAAACCAGAAACCGTTTTCAGAACCAAACAAAACACACGGCCATCTTGTTTCCATCCGAGCCTCTAAGTAAGGGAACTCATTTTAACATGCAAATACGCGCTGGAATTCAAACTAGGTAGATCAGTCTGATGGAGTAGAAATTGAATTTCTTTGGCAAAGAACTCAAGGATGTGCCTTGTGGAGGGTAGACAGAAACTATTTGAAGATATGCAAATCGTATGGTTGTTTCAGTGTTATGAAAGAAGATAGAAAAAGTACTTATTGGTCGCAAAGACATGATGAGCCGTCGTGCACAAAGCAAAATAAATATTTGTAAAATCGGCCATGAAGCACATGAAGGGTTCCGTACCATCCTAGTAGGGGAGCGCCCTTTAATTTGTTATTATAGCGGCAACAATAATACACATTCTGTGAAAATTATAACTATTTACCTATTACGGATCATGAGATATAGCACAGGATACATGGATACGGAGGCTTAGTAATAGGGTACCGTTGGTACCTGCTACCGGAACCCTAAAAACCACAGGACTGAACATAATAGTTGACAACACTTCGTGACGGCAACAAAAAAGTTTCCACTCAGCGTGATGCTGTGCTTTGGAGGGCCCTCAGCACAAAGCTGGTTTTCAGACATTTTCACCATTTTTAAACGGAAATATTTTTAGGGAATTTAAGACGTCTGTGATTTTCTCAGAGGTAACCGTGAAAACTGCTGCTGCTATTGAGTCCAAGGCGCAAAAAAATAACTATGGGTGGGTGGAAAAATGGACACCCGCACTCTTGAATTCGGATTAAAGCCTCTCCGTAGAGAGAAGGCCTGTGTATCGGTAGTGATAAAGAGACAAGGTATAAACTTATTTACACTGCTGCCCAATAAAACCAGTCACAGCAGTCAGTTGGCAATCCAAATTGTGTAGTGTTTGGAATCACAACAATATGTGTGTTCATCTGTTCCCGCATAGCTTCTAAACTGCTTGTCATATTTAAAAAAAAAATGAGGCATCGTTAGAAGCGTCTTGATTATATTGTGCCGTGTTAGAAGCGTCTTGATTGTATTGATGGAAGTGTGCCGTGTTGGGTATAAAATTATGACCTACAGAGGGCGCAATATCACAATGATTATTTTCTTTTTTTGGGATGGGAAATCATCAAATGACTCCTCCCGCTCTGAGCGGAGCGGAAGGGAGTGTCAGACTTTTACTGACTAAAACCCATATAATGTTCCTACTTTTGCGCTTTGTGTTCCAGGGCGGCGGTATCTCTTTCGAACAGTCCCGCAGCCCTGGCACGATTCACAATGATCTGACGTGGATTTTAGATGCGCTTCTAAACTCCAACCAAAACAATGAATCGCCAAAACCGAATTACGTCTCATGTACACTGCTGGCCAATAAAAAGCAGCCACAATCAGCCGCACGTACCGACAGACAGTTAATTCGGCCGAGTCGCAGGTAACATACGGTTATTGTACCAATAACAATAAAACGCCCCAAGTATTTATTGTACTCAAATATATTTTATGTTGTACGGGACCAGCGTGGCAAAGGTACGTATTATTTTTCGCTGAGTTTTTCGCTTTTTTCATATATGGCGGTTTGGTTTGGTTAAGTGCTGGCTGGACTGAATTAAATAAATTTTCAGGCGCGTCGTACTAGCTTTTGCCCGCGGATTCACCCGGGTAGAGGTCAGAATTTATCCTAGGGAAACGTACTAAAGGGACGTATACTGGGCGTCAAACTTACGGACCGCATCAGAAACTCCACACTTCGCTCCAAAACCTAAATAGCTAATGCTAGCCTTACAGCTGCTAGGTTGAAATGGAACTACGAAAATTACGATAAGTTGGTGAGTACCAAGCTTCATAGCCTGGCCCACCGGCGCAGAGTTGCATGTCTGTCGGTCTTTTACAGGCTGTACTTCGGTGAGTGTGCCCAAGAGCTCCACGAGATCATTCCACCATCTCCCTTCTTCCATCGGGAGTCCAGACGTACTGCGGGTTATCACCCATTCCTTGTCGATGTTCCACACATTCGCACGAAGCGCTTTGCTACATCGTTTATTATGCGCACAGCCAAGGAGTGGAATTCCCTGCCTTCGTCGGTGTTCCCAAGTTCATATGACCCCAATCTATTTAAGTCGCGAGTTAATAGGCTTCTTTTGGGTTAGCTCGTTCCATCGTCGACCTCATCTCTGTCCTCTGGGCTAGATTGAGGTCAAGAGTAGGCCCATCAAACATAAAAAAAAAAAAAAAAAAACTGGGCTGCTCACATCTGCCGCATGTCGGAGGAGCAATGAGCAAAAAGTACCACTCAATGGATACCAAATAGTAGGAAACGACAACGCGGCAGGCCCAGAAGGTGATGGCGGGATGAGCTGGACTATTTCGAAAAGGATTGACCTACAATCGCACTAGATCGCGAAATATGCAAGGAGGGAAGGGAGGTCTTTGCCCTGCAGTGGGACAATATAGGCTTATAATTATAAAAAAAACGTACTATCGACATGAAAAGTATCCTTACCCTAATAGAAGGCCTTTGCATTGCAGTGGGACAACTCATTTTCTTCTCTTATTTCTGCCCTCGTCTCACGTTACTTGGGCTCTATGCAACACGCTTTAGCTTCCATTCTCCTCTGTCAACCGTCGCAATTCCTTTTTTTTTGACAACGGAGGCTGAAAATAATAATAAAATTTTATTTAAAACCATCAAACCGTTAATTAGAGAAGATGTATTGTGTCAAGCCAATCTCACTTTTATACTTATGATGTTAGGGTGCAGGCTGAGCTAAAATAAATATTTTTTTTAGCCAAGCAGGACTTGTATCTGTACCGTATTCATCATCTGTCTAGCCTTTTCCCAACTACGTTGGGGTCGGCTTTCAGTCTAACCAGATGCAGCTGAATACCAGTATTATATATGGAACGACTGCCTATCTGACCTCCACAACCCAACTAGCACTGGGTAACACGAAACACTTTGGTAAGACTGGTTGTCAGACTTTCGAGCCAATACCTTAACGACTGTCAAAGATCTACAAATGACAGCCAGGACCAACGGCTTAACGTGCTTTCCGCGGCACGGAGAAAACTCGGTTGTAATGGGTGGTCACCCACCCTTCCACGGACCAACCTAGGCAAGCACGGCTTAACCTAAAGATCGATCCGAGCGGCAATTTTTTATTTAGCCACGAGCTCCTCTGTCTGTATTAATCTGTACCTTATTCACTTACCTAAAGTTATGATGACGTATATTACATTACTTTCTGTCATGGTCCCTTGTGCCTGAAATAAAGAATAATAAAAGAGGTACCTAAATAAAACTGAAATGTAATGTATGTGTGTGCGTGCGTGTCTACTTTATATAACACACTAGCTGATGCCCGCCTGCTTCGTCCGCGCGTCATTATAAAAATATTACTTCCATATTCGAATTGGATTTTGGATCGGAACGGATTTTCCAATCTTTATACGATATTAAATCGTGTACACAGTATATAAAGTCTATATTACCAAGCCGCGTACAGCAGCTTGACCGCGGGCGTCTTCCGCGACATAGATCATAGCTGAAAGTATGCTGCGACGTGCGATCGGCTCCGTTCACCTGTCGTCGTATCCGACACGGTAAGAATGAAACTATTTACTAGGCGCAGAAACGGATACGCTCGGAAGCGACGGCACGGAGCCGATCGTATGCGTCGACATCCTGCTGGACGCTATCGGCTGTCCATCTGTTCGAATCATTTCCGATTCGATGCGATGCATGCCGTTAGGTGTAAATCATCCTTAAGTTACTCCTTAAAACATCATCTATCTAAATCAGTCCAGCAGTTTCGGATATTAGCCGGAACAAACAGACAGACATAAGACAGAGTGGTTATTTTTTGCTATTAAATGCCTGTCATCTTAGTCGCATAGGTATGACTACTAAGATGGCCCTCTTCCTCCAAGCGTCACCACATTGGCTTTGATGTAAAAAGCTGTAAAACATTAATTTTATAAATTAACAGGTGAGATACGACTACAGACTGAGCAAAGTTTTTTCTCCATAGATTTCCCAAAACATTACCTAAAATACAATTATTCCCCATCATGACTATTAACTCAGATAAAACAGATTAGCTACCATAACATTATAGCTGCTGTCATAGCAACTCCGAGACCCGTAAACTTAACAATCCAGACGCATAAACAAAATCTGCCGCAAGAGAAATAAAACCACATCTATTCCGGTCCGGACAAACTCAGCGAAATCTATAGGACTTCACAATTTTATGGCACTTCGGGTGAATTCGTTAAATGTGAAAACCGAAGCACGTAGTATTTTGACATACGGCTATTTACGCGACTGTATAAGCAGACATTCAGACAAGCATGTTTACATTGCCACATAAAAACGAGGGTAGGCGAAACATAAATTGAATGAATTGTTGCCAAAAAAATAATGTTGGACTTTTTTTTCGGCTGGTATCATTTTGCTTTTATTTTAGAGGTCTGCTCTTTTTGGTGAATTATTATTAATTTAAGCCTGTGTCCATTGCTGGACATTAATAAATGAGGTAACAATATTCATATCACCTCGATTTGCAAAAAAAAATGTTAAGCATTTTACGGGCAGTCAGAAACCAAAAAGTGACAATTAGGTATCGTATTACCCTGCCTGCCAGGGCTGCGGGACTGTTCGAAAGAGATACCGCGGCCCTGGAACATAAAGCGCAAAAGAAGGAACATGGATAGGTTTTAGTCAGTAAAAGTCTGCCACTCCCTTCCGCTCCGCCCAGAGCGGGATGAGTCATTTGATAAGGTATCGTATTACCCTGTGGTTGGATTCTGAAATTTTGGAGGTCCAGAGGACAGACAGTCGTTCTTTGTAAAATAATGGTATTTAGGTGCATCAGGTTAATCGAGAAGAATACCAAAAATTGGTTGGAATGGGCTGGGCAGATGATGATGAGTAAATAGTGGACGAAACTTAACTCGGCGAGCATGAGGTGAAAAAAAGTTACTTCAAGAATGTGGCAGGGTGTGACATACCCTTATCTTAATGTACCGTAATATAGTTATTTTTATTATTATTTTTATTTTGTTGATTTTATTTTGTAAAATAATGAATTATTTAATGGAGTTAAATGAAAGAAGTTCTTTTTAAATAATAATGTTTTATTTATTCATATTTATTTTATACTATGTAATTTTAGGAACAAAGTATAAGGTTTTACAAAAATTAAGAATTCAACAAAATTATTATTCTTTGGAATTGAAATCAACTTAAAACTAAAAGATAATGAGATCCACCTCGTAAAAAAACTAATTAAGTATTTTTTTTATTGAAATAGGATTAATCAGCACTGTTGAGATCAGCACAATTTTCGCAAATAAATTTTGCATGTTCCAAACATATGGGCTTGCCACAAGCATTGCAGGAATGTTTAGTTTTTCTGTCCTTCTTATATGGACAATCCTGGCATCTGACATATCGTCCGGGTGCAATTGTAGGTCTAGGTGAGGGTTCACCGAGCTGCTCTTCGATTCGCTGGTGGATGTACCTTGGAATATTTTTTTTAGTTTTTCGTGAATGTAGGTGTTCGTAAATCATTGACAATCCCAAATTACGAATGAATTCAGTTCTTTGGTCGTAACGTTTTTGTTTGCTCGATATATAATGCAAGCATTTATAGCTGCCATGTTCAAAATACCTCTTGACTTTCAATATCCATTTTGGTCAAAAACTAAAAAAATAAAATAAAAAAGATGTTCAATAAATGAACGGATAACAAATTCATATAGTAAAATAATAAAGAAATAACAAAAATCTAAAAACAACAAACAAAAAGCAACAAAATCTGAAATTAATTGAAAAAAAAAACTAATAAAACAGTTAAAATTCATTAATAAATCATTACGTAAAATAAATACGTCAAAAATGAGGCAGGGTAAAACATACCCGAGACAAGTTTGTGCACGTATAACTTCGCTGATGCCTCGCGCCACACTGCGATCACGCCACTACTCCGTCCCGCACGCCCCTACCTTCAGCTACTGACCGATCTAGTGTCGCCAGACGAGGATTTTAAAATGTACACAGTACTTTTAAATTTTAACAGGGTATGAGATACCCTGGATCATGCTCGCCGGGTTAAATGGTGTGAACTCTAACATAGCCATGGTGATTCCTCAGATATCGTTACTACAAACCATGCAGTTTTATAAGCAGGGTGAAACCTTTTTCTAGCAACACGAAGTTAGACTATAAAACACATTTTAGATGAAGTTATGATTTAAACAGAGCGCTAGGTTGTCAGCACGCTCCTAAAGTGGAAGCGCCGGGATAGCCCGCGGAATTCAGATTTTCTTACGTTTTTTGCAATTTGCCGGTCAGTGTTAAGTTGTATGTTGAACAAAATATGATTCGTGGATCTAGTACGCATGTATTTATAGAATTACTAGCTTTTGCCCGCGGGTTCGCTCGCGTTAATTTAGAATTTGACAATCAATTCGGGTTGTACTCTACTTGTAATAATATAATTCAATCATGATTCGAAAGACACGTGGCGCCACCAAAAGAACGTTATTGTAGTTTTTCTCGGGAACAGTCTTTTTTTCGGGATGTCCATCTCTGTATACCTGAGAATGTCTATGCTAAATTTCAGGATGATCGGTTCAATGGTTTAGGCGTAGGCGTAGTTTAGAAAGTATGGAATATGGATAGTTTGGATGGATAATGACTAAAATCATCAATAAAACCCTTTAAGTTCGTTTAATCCCATTGAATAAATATTTCATGATAAAGTTAACCTGACACTGACCAATTGCAAAATAAGTAAGAAAATTAAAATTCCGCGGCCTACACTGGTGCTTCCACCTACCTACAAACACACAAACAAATCTGTAGCTAGAATTCTTATATCTCCCATCATAAATTCTCTCTCGACAAAAATGAAACAAAAACAATACACGAACTCGAAAAGTCTGACCGTTTAATACCACATGCGGAACGCAACACCTACAAAATTCAATAGACAACTCAGACTATCGCATGGAAAAGTAAAACAATGCTCTCTATGCTCTCTGGACATATCAAAATGGACCAAAGACAAGCTAAACTAAGCTCGGCACGAAAGCCAGTACGAAACCGGTACGAAACGGCACAGGAAATTAAAAACTTTGTGCGGCAAGCATTGAATCGTTCGTTGGAATCCATTGTGTGTCTTACCGGAAAACTGCGGTGTAGGATTTTGTATAAAATTACTGGGAAATCTGTATGTAGAGAAATTTCGAGAAATATGATTAATGTAATATCTATTAAAAATCGTTAAATATCTCTACAAATGAAAAAGTTATGAGTCTAGATGTTGCGCTTGCAATGAGGTAAATTGACGTCTTTTCATTAAATCCGTCTTATGTTATTTAGCACTAACTTACGGCGGATTTAAAGAAAAAGCGTCCGATACTGTGTTGAAGTACATTTTTATTTCATTTATTTAGTTCGGCTTTAATAATCCATTTCTCAGTCATTTACTGAACAATGACATCATGTGATAATTGTAATGTGTAATATTGGACAAGGGAAAAAAAATTGGATAATGTAAATTATTGAATAAGAAATTTGTTACTATGACTGATATTTAATGTATAAGTGTAAAATTTAAAAATCATTGATGCATTAATAATAATTGTAACTAAAATATTAGCACGCCATTGGAAATGGCAGGCATTTCATGAGTCGTGAGCCACTTTTATTTAAGATCTTGCATGCATGTATTATTTTAATTCTGTCTGTGTACACATGTTTGAGTAACTTATTCTTATTCTAATAAAAAAAAACACTGATTTTCTAGTTTTGATCTAAAATAGAATTCAATTTATTTATATAGTGTTTAGTAGTTTTTTTATATAGTGTTATCAACATCATAAAACTGCTCTATTTGGAGAGGCCGACGTCCAGCAGTATACTGCTGTAGGCTGATGACTCTGCCAGTAACTGCTGTTCTTTTCTCTACCATTTTAATTGGTATCTTATCGTTTGTTCACTGGTAAAGCCTTATTGATCCTGAGATGATATTAGGAAATGCAAGTTCTCCATCTATACTTCCATACTAATATTATAAGTAAGTTTGTTTGTTACGTTTTCACGCCTAAACCATTGAACCGATCGTCCTGAAATCCTGCAATTTTGAATAAATATTCTCAGGTGTACAGAGACGGACATGGGGTATCTTTCATCCCAAAAAAAAGGATTGTTCCCGAGAAAAACAACAATAACGTTCTTTTGGTAATAGCTGACGCCACGTGTCTTTCGAATCATGATTGAATTATATTAGTACAAGCAGAGTACAACCCGAATTGATTGGCAAATTCTAAATTAAAGCGAGCGAAACCGCGGGCAAAAGCTAGTACACCATAACGAAGGTCGCGGGCCACAGCTAGTGAGTTTATAAGGCACGGATCATTTCCATTTCAAAAACAATTACAACAACGACGCATTTTCACATAACGCCAAGAAAATTAGAACAAAGAAGATTAATCTTCATAAGCTTAGGAAATCTTCATCAATATCCCTTACCATTAATAACATATTGAAGTAAATGTAGGTACGAAGATATTGCAGCTGTATTTCATATTCAACGTGACGTGGGAATATTTAGAGCCATTTCAAGATGTTGCAGAACTTTGTATATAAGGTCTGTTCAAATCCTTGTTTCTCAATTTATGTTATTTCCGCTCAAAGAAATGCTAAAGGAGAAGGGAACTACTCCATACATTCCTGGGCCCAGGTGTTAACTGAATCAAACTGCCTTATTTGTAAGAGAATATAATAACAAGGCCTCACTGAAAATTTGGTGAAATTTGGCTATCCAGGAATCAAGTTACATGGAATATAGTAAAAGTGAGGTTATATTATAACATTGCAGTTTTATATGTTTTTTTACGAAATACTTTTGAATGGCGTTGTATTATGGTTTTATGCATGGAGCGAGTGTAAAGAGTCAAAGATCTGACACGTTTGGCTCTCTCGCGCCCCGGACAGTCGCTACAGTCGAAGACAAGTTTCTTCATTCAATATCTTGCACTTAGAAGCAGTAGGCACCTACCTTTTAAAAACTAAATAAGGGACAGGAGGATATAAAATAAAACACAAATATATGACTAAAATATGTATTATTCATCTTCAATAATTAGGAGAATATCGTCAAAGAATTATGCAGGGGGTACGATATTTTCTTGCGACCAGTCGCAATCATACAGTTTACACAGCGATGTCGTCAATATCCGATCGATAGGCGTAAACAGTTGTCCAAAATAGAGAGCCAGGTAATTTAGAAATGCAAGATCCTATTTAAAGCCGAGGTCGTGGGGTTAAACAATAAAACAAGGAAAATACGTGCACACTCAGAACGAAAACAACGAACGAGTGCCATCTGTCAATCGGTGACAGACTGATGTCAGACAGGAATGTTGTCAGCAAAGAAATTAAAGGAAATCGATACGCTATGAATCAATTTCACAAAAAAATACTCGTTACTTGATTTTCATACATTTTCTGAGATTTTACCGATTTATTCGTAATCGATTACTAACATTTCAGGCATTGTTTAATCGATTATTTAGTTTCATAACTTAAGTTTTCTCGCTTCCTAGATAGAAACCAGGTACCATATTTTGTTATTTTCCTTAGAAAAATATGACGGTTTTTTTAATACACATTTCAACTAGTTAACTGCTGGGCCCAGAAGTCCCCTTCTCCTTTATGTCGCTGTTTATTAAGTTGATTCGCCTAGGTTGGTCCATGAATGTGTGACCACCCATTACATACCCAGTTTCGTTCGTGCCTCGGAAAGCACCAGGACCTGTCCTGGATGTCATTTGTAGATCTTTGACAGTCCTTACAGGTAGTCAGTGGCCCAAAAGTCTGACAACCAGTGCTACTAAGGAGTATCGTATTAACCGGTACTAACTGGGTTGTGGAAGTCAGATAGGCAGTCGTTCCATGTGAAATACTGTTATTCAGCTGCATCCGGTGAGACTTAAAGTCGACCTCAACATAGTTGGGAAAAGTCTTTCAGATTTCAGAGCGACTAATATTTTTGTAAAAGTTATCTAATCAATTGAAGTTTTAGTGAAAATTGAACTTAACCACACATACAGTTTAGTTTCATATAAAGGTATTTTATTCCAAAAACACGTATTTGTTTACATTTTTGGAAACTAAATGGTGAACGCGGTTTATCTACATATATTCTTGATCTATCTTGGTGTGCAGAATTGCAGACCACAACATGTATTTTAATTGGATAACGCAATATCGTACGAAATAGTTTTCAATTCGACAATATTCGACAACCAACAATCTTTTGCATTGCTTGATGGAAATCTGTCGGTTGTCAAAAAAAAATACATAACATTACGCCTGTAATGCGTGGAGGGTTAGGCAGAGGTGTATCTAATATATTACACCCACATTTCGCCAACTATCTTTGAGGTCCATGTATTAGGCGTCGAGCCTATTTCCATCAGACACGGCGCTACTACTGAAAAATTCCTGATGGAAAAACCCAATAACACTTTGCCTGACCCGGGACGACGACGGTCAGCAGTCGCGCTAGCTACCACTTGATCAATCTCGCGTTAAACCATATAATAAAGCTGCTGGTTCTCGCATTAAGGTTGATTTCAACGAACGACCACAAAACTGACAGCCAGCATAAGTTGAGAGATTTTCTCACTTTTCTTTATTGGATTGTTGATTTGACGGCACGGTTGGCGCAGTGGTCAAGCGATTGACTGCTGCGCTGCATGTCGCGGGTTCGGTTCCCGTACGGAACAAATATTTGTATGACCTACAAGTAGTTGTTCCGGGTCTGGGTGTTTTTCTATCTATAATATGTATGTATTTACAAAAAAAAATGTATATATGTAGTTTATCAGCCATCTAGCTACCATAACATAAGCATTAGGCTGCTTAGCTTGGGACTAGATGGTGCTGTGTGAAATGTCCAGGGATATTTATTGTACCATTGAAGACAAGAGCCTTGAGACAAAAAGAGACTTTAGAAAAACCTAAAGGCTATTTTTGTTAAATCATAGAGAATTGGACAGAATGAGGATAGATTGATTGAGGAGCTCGTGGCTAAATAAGAAAAGCTGCTCGGGTCGATCTTTAGGTTAAGCCGTGCTTACCTAGGTTGGCCTGTGGATGGGTGACCACCCATTACATACCGAGTTTCCTCCATGCCTCGGAAAGCACGTGAAGCCGTTGGTCCCGGTTGCCATTTGTAGATCTTTGACAGTCGTTACAGGTAGTCAGTGGCCCGAAAGTCTGACAACCAGTCTTACCAAGGGGTATCGTATTATCTAGCACTAACTGGGTTGTGGAGGTCAGATAGGCAGTCGCTCCATGTAAAATACTGGTATTCAGCTGCATTCGGTTAGACTGGAAGCCGACCCCAACATAGTTGGGAAAAGGCTAGGCAGGTGATGACGATGATGAAGATAGATTGTACATTTGCCTGTTTTGTCTAAGCCCCCTTAATTATGTGAATCCTTTTGAAGTCTTTAAAGAAATACGAACCGCTTTGGGAAGTTATTGCTACATATCTAAGCCCACAAGGTATGCACCTCTACCTACCCTTTCGTGTAAAACAGTCGTGCTGTCATTCTACTAATATTATAAATGCGATAGTACAGTCAGCATCAAAAGTTGATGACCACATTTAGATTTTTAAAATCGCTGTACACCGTATTATACCTAAATCGCTCAACAAGAAGGGCCCCAGTATTGAATGAACATCATTAAAGTTCAAAATTAACTGAACACCATTTTGTCAAAAATCGCTGATCGTTATAGTATCCGAAAACATCATAACATTCAGTTTTACAAAAGTCACTGAACAATATAAAATGCTTGTTTTGGTTATCTAGTGTAATCACGACAACGTCCAAAAATAACTTAACATCTTAAATAACAAAAGTTACTGAACATTAGTTTGTTTCGGATACGTAGCGTGTAAACTTATACTATCAAAAGTAGCTGAACTGCAAACTTAAAAAGTGCTCGTTACTATCTTCAGAGTTATAAATCCAATCTTGTCCTATCCAAACAAAATCATGTCAAAAAAACTTTTGATGCTGACTGTACCTGTGTTTGTTTGTCACCTTTTCACGCCAAAATCACTGTAACGATCATCCTGAAATTATGCATATACGTAGGTGTACAGAAAAGGACATAGAGTACCTTTCGTCCCGAAAAAAAGTACTATTCTCGAGGAAAATAACAATAACGTTCTTATGATATTAGATATCGCCACGAGTCCATCGAATCATGATTGAATCATATTATTATAGAAACTTTAGTAGTGCGTTACGAGTTTTGACATTATCAATTGTCAAATTCTAAATTAACCCGAGCGAAGCCACGGGCAAAAGCAAGTGCTCTATAAAACATGGAGAAGCTTACCGGTAGAGCAACAAATATTGTTGGGCGTCAATTGTGAGTACCTGTGTTACACAATTAACCTGCCAGACGCCTTCCGATTGCAATTATAACTCAACTTAAATCCTTTCGCATTTATTTTACCGCTGATTTAAACCTTATATGAACAAGAAATAAAGCTCACTGTACTGCAACGTGACAGGTAGAATAAGAATGAAAGGACTACTACAAGGTCTATGATTAGAGGTGTAATTTTATTTAATTAGTGTATTGTAATATAGAAGAGTTTACGTCATTTGTAAGTACGCAGAAAGAGTAAAGCAATTCTTTATTATTGCGTCGGGGTGGGCTAGAAAATTAATAGCTTCCAATGTACACACATCCAGCCACATAAAAAAAGTAAAAGAAACTTGCAACTTGAAACTTGGGCTTGGTGTGCCAGCACATCAAGTTACTACAAATTGTAAAACTGTTGAATTGATTTTAAACCATCAAATGTTGATGGTTATGTTCAAAATCGAATGACAAAAATGACAGTTTGTAGTAACTTGATGCGCTAGCGACTGTCCCTAGACAAATAGTAATCAGTTTCGAAGTGCTGATCTGAATAAGGCGCGTCATAAATGGTTTTTTCATAGATACCTGGTTTAGACCACGTGACAGTCGAGGGGGATTTCAGTAGCTTATCTCTGAATAGATCTCTGAATAGCTCTGAATAGACTCCGGACCCAGGTTGGTCGCAGTAACGAAAACCTGCTCAGGTGGAGATTGATTAATGATTCTGCCCTGGAGTGTAAATGTGGTGCTGTTCTGCAAACGATGGGGCACTTAATATCGTGTCCTGCGTGTCCTGTTGTTTGTTCGCTTCAGGAACTGATGGACGCTACTGAAAGCGCCAAACTAGTAGCTCAGTTTTGGGCTGATACAATTTAGATTGCCATCGATACGCTAAGAAGAAGAAGAAGTAGCTTATCCAGTACCATTTTATCGCTGATTGGATGTCACTTTTTGTAAACCGTATGGTACGTATACGCAGAATGAAGAGCAGAGTTGGCCCACTGGTAACTGCACTGAGTTACGTATGTGCGAGTATGTAGGTCGTGGAGCAAGCATTTTGTGTAATTTATTTCCTTACTACTGTAAAAACGGTGAAAGAAAACGTCGTCAGGAAATCGGCCAACCGCATGGGGCCCAAATGTTGGATAGTATTGGTCTACACTTTTTCACAGAAAGGAGGCCCGCGTCACAGCAATGGGAACATTTTAGGCTACTTATTAGTATCCGACAACAGCTTTTGCTTTAGCTATGGCCACATTCGGGCAGAAAACCATATTCGGCTGAACCTTCGCCTACGGCCAAAGTGCCAGAATCCGAAGTTTTTAGCGATAACCATTTAATCGGCTTCGACCAGATATCGACTTTCGGTCGGACACTACTAATTATGCCTATACCACAACAAGAAGGAAAATAATTTACTCCTATGCCTATACCTTTTACTTATTTCCAAACCTATTGCCCTTTTACCTCACTCAATTATAAAAAAAAACCTACCCATTAACCATGCCATAACCTAAAATTACATTTTAATTCAATTACCTCGCCTATCATACGTCATACATAAAATGCTCGTTTCATTGAACATTAAATCTATGTTTTGGCGAGCTTAATCTTATCTAGACTAAATAATGGTGGGCCGTAACTGGTTGCAGCCACGCGAACTTCGCTACCAAATTATTCTGAACAAGGACTGAATCATGTATAGTTTGGATGAAAATATAATAGGTATGCTTAGTGGCCACGTCTGCCCGTCAGATATATCCGACGAGCTGTGGGCCGAAATAACCACGATATGGAGCCAGGACACAGCCAGAAGGTGTCGAGGCAGGAACCTCGTAAGAGACGGTAGGAAGAGCTGGACGAACTGCAGCTGCACAGCCGTTTTAATGCCAGGTCGCAGCAACACAGCGGATTCCTTTGTAACTATAAAAATAGCAGCAATGGCACTACTTTCGAAATCGTTTGAAATTGTACTTTAAAGCGATTCATGTGGGTGCTGTAAAGCACGACTGAGATAAATGAGAATATGCAGCGATACCTCTCTTTCTGCTAGCATAATCAGCCTATCATTTTACCTTGGTAGGGGCAGGAGGAGGGCAGAGGCCTGTGTAGAAGGAGTGTGCTGTAAACCAGTAGATGGGCTCAGCGCCATTTGATATATGATGTCCACTGATCGAAATAGGTAGACTTTATTTGCTTAAACTTCAAGTAAGTTAGTAACATGTGGATAATACCTCGCTCTAATTTAAGGAAGGTGCGCTAAGGTAGACCGCAAAATTAAAATGTACTTACGTTTTTTTTTTTTTATTTACAGGTCAGTGTCAGGTTGTATGTTGATCAAAATACGATTCGCGACCGTAAAAAATATAGATTTACAGAGTTATAATCATTACAATTATCAACACAACCCTCTAAGTTCAGTTAATCCCATTGAATAACTTTTTCATGAAACGGTCGTAGAAATGCAAAACACATTAAAAAAAAAAAATTTCGCGGGCTGATCCAGACGCTTCCCCCTTTGCAGCTTCATTTCGGAATTTAAAAATTGTTTCAGGATTTTATTCTATTCCGATTCTGATATGCCACTAATCTTGTTTCGTGCCCTAAACATGTCGATTTCCTCACAATGTTTTCCTTCACTATTTTGTGAGTAGTAGCAATACCAAGTGGTTTCGCCAACAGCGATACCCAAACCTATTGTAATTATAAGCTAATTACGCATTAAGACCCTAGTCTTCTTATCCATTTACTATTAAAGATAAACCAATTAAAACTCGTTTTCCACTTATAGATAATAGCGTGAAGCCTGAACAGTTTAATATAAAGGGGCAGGCAGAGTTCGCAGTTGATTATGTATCTAATACCCATAGTCCGGGCAAGTAGCGAACTAAGCGGTATAAGCACCTTATAGCGGGACTCTGTCACACCGTTGTGTAAACTTTTCTTAAAGTCTTCTTGCAACTGTTTTCCATAGACTAAATATTGGTTCGCGTTCGTTTAGTATCAAAGCGATTGCTACTTGGCGGTGAGAGTTTTGAGATACATAATAGATATAATCTTTGAGAAGAAATTACATAGAAAAAAGTCATACTATATCTTAGTGGCATGATATAATTACTAAGTTTGACACGTTAGCGTTTAACCAGTTGGTCGTCAAAGCCTTTGCTAGGGAACAAGTCTGCTATTTTCAAGATTTTGTTTTTAAAACCGAGACAACGCCTAGAGTCGTGTTGGAATTGTAGGTATTTACATACTAATGCATTAAGTTAAGAAAAAACTTGTAAAAAACAAATAAATAAAAAAAAAACACGCCTGCCATATCAAAACGTGAACTAAAAAATTAAAAACAAGTTACATAATTTTAGTGTTGAATGTCCACAAAGTACTAAATAGATTATAATATTTACTGTGCAATTAAAACGCCATTGTGCCCAAAAGTGGAAAACTGAAAACCAATATTTTCATTGCAGTCGGGGGACGGTTCCTTGGAATAGTTTTTTACAAGTACCCCGGTTGCAATGATAATATTGGTTCTCAGTTACCAGTATTTTTTGTATAACGCTACCAATTACTGTTATGGTAACGATAAAAAACTAACGATATTAATAAGGATACCCGTAAGTCCGATAACGTTATCAATAACTAATATTGGTATCGGTAAAAGTAACAATACTTACCGGTAATTTATTCGCCTGTCTCTTTCTAACGATGTTGGTGGGGAATCTAGCATCTTATAATATTAGTACAACTACAACTAGCTTCGGCGTGCAATAGGTATTGTTTCTGCGCTGCATCTACGACGTTTACTTTAACTCACTTTTTATTCTATCTGGCTGCAAATGTCACACTCACAAATTCGCTACAGTGTAACACACATCCACCTTTGCAAATGAAACTCACTGTGTAGATTAGAAACTTGGGCCGCTATACACTGAACTACGCTCGATACTCGGCGCAATGTTTTGCAGAACATAATACTGGCTTCGAAGCAAGAAATATCAAAGAATTTTACCATCTTCTAATGACCAGTCTCTCCAATAAGTCTAAATATAAAACAGCATTCTCACAGCACTATTTAGAAGTTAAACCAAAACTTATCAAGAAGAGCTAAAGCAGACAGATCAAAAACGTCATGATCTCATGTTCGCATAGTGTAACACACATCCACGTTTACGAATGAAACTCACAGTATAGATTACAAACTTCGGCCGCCATGCACTGAACTGCGCTCGATACTCGACACAATATTTTGCAGAGCGCATGAACTGCTCCTGTTTTAGACTAATGTCCTGGGTATACAGGGTGGGTATTGTATTGTAAGCAAAAATGCGTATTGATATAAAGCTGTAAAACTAGTAGAAGTTTTCTTCTACCAGATTATTCTAATAACAGCCAAGCGAGTCGATCTGCGGGTTAAGAAGCGCTTGCCTAGGTCAGTCCGTAAATGGGTCACCACCCATTATATACCGAGTGTCAAAGACCAAAGAAAAAATCAATAGATTGAATGTGTAATGATAAATCATCATAATCTTTACCTTGATTTTACGCCTTTCTTTTTTGGTGTCAATCTTCACGTTCTTGTGCCAGCCTAATCCAGGTTTTATTTTCCCCTAAATATCACCGCTGGACGACCAACACATCTCTTTCTAGTCTTTGGACGACACTTTGTCACAGTTTTAAATTATAATGGTCTTTCCTTCGCTCAAAGCTTACTAAGATCACAGCTTGTTGATATTTACAGAAGAAAATAGGCTGCTCTAATTTTTAAAATAATTTTAGTGAATGTAAGAATTCTCATCAGATTTTCAAAATATGTCTTCAGATCAAAAATAATAAATCTGTAACATTTCTGCAACCAACCTGTATAATCATTGTTGCAGTATTAATGCGTCTTTAATGAAGCTGTAGGTATCTCTAGTATTCTCTAGTACGAAGATTAGTAGAGAACTAATGCATTTACTCGATTCGATCAGGGATTGAACGTGTTCTTGCACTGAACTGTTAATGACTACGTATGGATATATCGTTTTGGGTATATCTGAAGATGTATAGGGTTAATCCGTTTATTGGATAGGCTAGGATATGTTAGTGAAATTAAAGCCCCATTGACTTGGTGATATTTTTATTGGCAACTTGGTCATTGTAATTCTTACAACAGTTACAATGGTTTATATATCAGATGGCAACCCTAAGTGGAGGGATGAACCCCCTACTTGTCTAGTTCCTGAAGACTGCTAGGCTATCGAAAGATGAACTAGGTTTACTTAGGATCAGAGCTGGCTGCGTAGCTACCTAGCTCAGAACCTCTAGCCAGTGAAAGAGTTATTAAAGCTTTCCGGCAAATAAAAGTCAAACTGACCGAAGTTCTTTGGGGAATGTCAATCAAAGTTTGTACATCCGTAGTTGCTACTATAGCACCATATTTAGCTTTAATTATTAATTTGTGTGTAGACCAAGGATTTTTACCTGATTTAATGAAATACGGTAGTCATACGTCTTTTCAAATCCAGGGATAGTAATGATACTAATAATTATAGACCTGTATCCGTGTTGCCAAGTTTTAGCAAGGTGTTTGAAAAAGTAATGGAGTAGTGCCCAGTTGATGGCAATAGGCTCACCTCTATGAAGTGGGTTGTAAACATTATAGGTGAAATGTGGGTGAACCATTAGGTACACCTCTGCCTAACCCTTCGGGGATTAAAGGCGTGTTCTTATGTATTTTTTTTTAAACTTTCAACCTTTCCTTTGAAAGTCAGCAGACATGAATGTACCATCTATATTCTTATCTAGTAATAATAGTACGTTCGATAAATAACTGACCTATCCGCTGGTATATTTACAGCCTCAACCTTACAATTAAAAGACGCCTGTTAATTACCTAACTGAAATAAATCCTCTTGTTTCAGTTCAAAACAAAATCCCCCTACTCATACCTAATCAAATAAAGTAGGCACACCCACATTAATTATAATTACCTACCTTTGGTACATCATAACAATCTCTTTAAAAATTACAGCTTACACACGGTTCCTGCCCAAAATCCCCTAGTTAGAATAAATTAATTTCAACTTCACCTTAATTGAGAGGGTACACAGAATTCTTGTGATCCTGCTAGCACAAAATGTATAGGGCAGAAGGTTGGAATCGCATGCACACATTGACACGCTTCACGTGCAGCTAGTGCAAACGTACCTACTCGCGACTGTCATTTGTTTGATATCTCCAGTAACAGACACGCTTCACGTACACATACAGTGAGTGCAAGCGCACAGTGCAGAGCACAGAATCGGCATGCCAGCATCGTCTAGAGACTGCCATAGATACAGCAGTACAAAAAAAATCGTGGCGTTGGCAGTGCGTTGAGGCTCACAACATCTGTGATGGGAGCACCTTCAAAGCCGAAAAAGTGCGAGTAAACGGTAATATGGTAGGTATCTATGTAAGTGTTGACAATGCCTCCAGCAGCGGCCACAGAGGCGTCACTGTGCTCTGTGGGATCTCTGTATGAAGGTCCTATCACATTTTTTTTTATATCACTGTCAAAATCACAGTGATTTTTATTTTCGTAACAGTAAGGTTGAAGTTGGACCGCGCCTGTTTTCGCTCGGTGTATGGACTCGACCTTCTGTTCCTACCTTTTCTTTAGTATAAAGTCTAACTCATTATTTATTCTTATAATGCCCCTTAACCCGACAGCTTTTGGGTTAATTTGCTAAAGGTCTTGTGACTAAAAATTCGTGTTTTGAATATTTAATTGTAACATCTAAAACCTATTTAGAGTACCTCCATCTTTAATCGTAATGTATGTGCGTTAATTGTGTGCCTTGATGTTTAGGATGTGAGAATTATGTGGTGGATGAAGGTAGAATATTCTATGAATTGAGGATTTCCTTTTGTTGGGGCATTTCTAGCGGAGTTAGTGATACGTTAGGTAGTGATAGGTTAGGCAAAAAAGGTTGAGATGACGTCCTACTGTTTGTTGTTTGCGAACAGTGTAAGAGAAGTGAAGTGGTGGTCGACTGGTTATGACCCCGACTCGTCTAACGTTTTGCGAGCTCATCATCATATTCCTAGCCTTTTTCAAACTATTGGGGTTGGCTTCCAGTGTAACCGGATGCAGCTGAATACAAGTATTTTAAATGGAGCGACTGCCTATCTGAGCTCCACAGCCCAGTTAGTACTGGGTAATACGATACACCTTGGTAAGACTGGTTGTCAGAGTTTCTGGCCACTGACTACTAGAACCCAAGCAGGCACTTCGTGTAATTTATTTCGTCACCGTTTCTCTTAAATCGGTTAAGGAAAACATCATTTCTTAGAACCAAACAAAATAAGTCGAATGCCATCCACCAACTAGCACTGGGCCGCCCGGCCGACGTGGTGGACTATATGGTCCACCTCTTATCTTGCAGAGAGGTCCTGGGACTACCAGTCGAGCGTTATAGACTGATTACTGGAAACATCTGAAATTCTAGAGAAATACGCCTCTCATTTTAGCAAAAAAGTAGTTCGTGTGTGTGTGTGTGTGTGTGTGTATGTTCCTCTATTTTTGTATTGACACCAAAATAGAGGAACAAGGGCATAACAACAGAATAATGGCGCTTCAAGGCAGATTATTGATGCACCATGGAAAAAGAAACACACACAAACATATTCATTGAACTGACCTTGATAACCAAGGTCAAGATCATTTCTCTGATCGATCAACCACACACAGATGTTACTAAGCTCCTAACCTTGCCCAAAAAAACATTTATTAGCATTTGACAGACACTTAAATACTTCAAAAGGGAAAAAATCATAATTTTTTCCTTTTGATCTACAAATCTGTTCAGAAGAGAGCAACATGAAGTACCATGTTATAGCAGCCTCAGTAAATGTTTGGTTAATAATTTAACGGTTAAATAGCGTGGCTAAAGCGGGTTACTTTAAAGGCAGCACTCTCGGTGCGGCAATTATTAATGAGTCGATATTGGTTAGCGTGTGGAGTTACGAATCCATTTGGAGTAAGCTTCTGTGGTTGGAAAGGGTAGGTCAGGATGGGCTTCTATGAGGAGCACGTCACGACTCAGAGAAGTTCATTTGTCTGAAGAAGGTTAACTAGAATTATAATTTATTTGACCAAAAACGGTTAATCGAAAGAACGATTGTCTCTAGAAAGTTCACCCAAATAATCCTTTTTTCTAATCAACCGCTAAGGATATCGTAGAAGCTGACTGGGTAAAAATCGTGAGCACAATTTTTGTATGGTCGATGGAGCCATTGATAACTACGGCTAACGCTGGTGCGCGACAAGATGGACTGGTGACCTGGTGAAGGGTGCAGGAAATGGCTGGATACGAGAAAAACAGGGCCGGTCATTGTGACGATTATTGACCTGTACCCAGGAGTGGTCATCTCTTAGCGGTGCGATGCATTTTATCCGGATATTGGTCAATCCACGTCACATTTTTGCCTTCCAAGTCCCCGAGGCAGTGGTAATGTTCTTGAAAAAAACATCCACTGCGATATAATATATAAGGTGGGCGAAAAGTAGCTGCACTCCTTTACACTACAAGTACACCCTCCCACAGAGGTGTACCTCTCCACAACTAAGTTGAAAACATTCGTGATGTGATGATAATAATTAATTATGTTCATAAACACTCCATTATTTAAATTCCTACCTCTACGTCACCCACGAACTGTAATGGATGCCTCGTGATGAGCGATTAAACCTTTATTGATGGAATACCGAGCAAAATCTATTGTTTTGGGTATCATATTCACTGTACATATACTAATTTATCATGACAACTTGAAACTGATATCAGAACCGCATATTTTGAGTATTTGGCTACTATTATTGTGAAGGGATACAGTGTTATTCAATAAAAGAGGTTGTGGAAGCAAGTTAGACATTCATTCCTGGTCAAATTTTCAGTCTGGATTTGTGCAAGGTCTATGGCAATAGGCTCGCCATGACATTACATGGGACTTAAACATAACTGGTGAAATGTGTGTGTACTATTCGATACACCTCTGTCTTAACCTCCGGATTACAAGCGTTGATCAATTTTGCTAAGAAATTGATCATTGTTTTTATAATGTGATTCGACTCTGTTCATTTGAGAATCATTTTATTGTATTGAAAAAAATACCTATATATATATTAAAGTAACGATTTTTTTAAAATAAACTTTACTTAAAAATTGCATCTTAGACAATAGTCCAACTGCTTAATAAGCAAAGTACTTTCCAGTCAAAAATATGCTTCCCTGAAAGCATTAAATCCCCCGCTACAATCAGTAACCTGTCATCCAAATCACGGTACTCAGGCAACCTGCCTATCAGTAAGGATATTAATTTGGTGCCACCACTAAATATAATAGGTACAGAAGGCCCGCTACACACGACAAGGTTGAGTAACGCTTGCCAAGGTCTGTCCACTGGGAGGTGGACCATTCTTTTTAATCTTCTCCAAGCTTCTAAAAGTATGTTACTCCGGGGTTCCGGCTGTCATTTGTAGATATTTAACAGTCTTCATCTGCCAAGCCTTTTCCCAACTATGTTGGGGTCGGCTTTCTGTTTAACCGGATTCAGCTTGAATACCAGTATTTAACATGGAGCGACTGCCGATGTGACCTCCACAACCAAGTTAGTACTGAATAATACGATACCCCTTGGTCAGACTACTTGTCAGACTTTCGGCTCACTGATTACATGTAACGACGGCCAAAAATCTACAAATGGCAGCCGGGCTAACTGCTTAACATGCTTTCCGAGGCACGGAGGGAACTCGGTATGTAATAAGTGGTCACCCATCCACGGACCAACCTAAGCAAGCGCGGCTTAACCTGAAGATCGACCCGAGTGGCTGTTATTATTTAGCTACGAGCTCCTCAACCTCTCCTTCTCTTGCAGATCCTCCCCCCTCCCTCCTTCTCTGTCCTCTCGCTTACTTGTAGATCTTTAACAGTCGTTACACGTAAAAGCTCAAGAATTTAACAACCAGTATTACGAAGATGATAAGCAGTCGTTCCATTTACAGTACTAGTATTCAGCTGAATTTGTTTAAAAATCCAAACTAGTACTCGCGAAATCGCGACTGTCATTCATCTCCACGCACACATAGACACGCTCCACGTACAATGAGTGCAAGCGCACTTGCGACTGCCATTTGTTTGAGATCTCCAAGCACACATAGAGACGCTTTACGTACAGCGAGTGTAAGCGCACTGGCGACTGTCATTTGTCTGAAATCGTCGTACGTACACGTCTATGTGTGCGTGCGCCTGATTTCGCTCGTTGTATGGAGCCGACCTTCTGTATCCAACTTCTTTGCGGTAAGTAGTAGCGTGGGCTTTGAAAAGGGTTCAGTAGTGATAAGGCATCAGGTGGCATGCCAACCAAGGTTGGTGAGGGTTTAGACACGTTTTAAGTTGTCATAGTGGATCTATGGTGTGTTTTAGGGGCTAGTTTTAGTTTTAATGTTAGTTCAATTTTGTTGTGCAAAGACGCCAAAATAATACAAAGTTCTAACACCCGTCAGTAAAGTCATCTTAAAATTGTATTTTTTTATAGGTCAAATTCGAATTTCAACTTTTATCACGTTTTAGGGTTCTGTACCTCAAAAGGAATCAACGGAACCCTTATAGGATCACTTTGTTGTCCGTCCGTCTGTCTATCAAGACCCTTTATCTCGGGAACGCGTAAAGGTATCGAGTTGAAATTAAAACGATATACTTAAATCTACAGTCTCTTGAAGCTGTGAAAAAATCAAACTTCTAAGTTAACGAAAAAAAAGATACGGCCGTTTATTTCGACACTCTCAAGGGAATCAAAATGTATAGGGTACTTCCTGTTGACCTAGAATCATGAAATTTGGCAGGTTGAAATGTCTTACAGCACATGTAAAGGGAAAAATCTGAAAACAGTAAATATGTAGTTTAATAACAAAATACCTACATGTTTATAAGGAACCCTCGGTGCGCGAGTCCAACTCGCACTTGGCCGGTTTTTGTTTAATACAAGTGTTTTACTTTATATCTTTACTTTAAAAACCTCTTTGACCCCTGTACTACTCAATACATTCATCAGCACAATGTTTTGAGTGCGATACATTGAGTCCTATCGTAAAACGTGACTTTTAAGCCCCAAAAATGCAAGTTGTTTTCCAGCAACATTTTTTGTGTAGGTACAGTTACTTACTTGGTTTTATGTACAGGATGCTTTTTGTTCGTGTTAGTTTTACTTACACCTTGTATTTAATTAAGGTAGGTACGTCTGATGATCAATCTGCAAAAAAAGAAACATCAGAAGGTTTTCAAAGAAAAATATATTAAAAAAGGAGCGATATTGACATAAAATCCATCACGTGCCTCTATTCTAATAAGTTTCGAGAAATAACTTTAAAGTTCCATTACAGATTGCAATAGAAATTAAAATCTTTAAAGTATTCTTGACAGCTCTCGATTAGAAATGATCAATCGACTAAAAGCACAATTGGAGTTAGATGTCACCTTTGTAATGGGTCACCTTAAAGTAAAAGACACACAGGTGCTTCGCTTGATGCTTAAGCCCTGTTCACAACCACAGGATTTGCAACTTGCAAGTTGAGATGTGATTTGAGTCAATAATCTCGCGCGCGTTACGTTTTCCTCAAGACACTACTCGTCCGCGCGGTCGGGCGGTGAAGTAGACCTCACGTCGCATTAACTTGTATGAAATCCGTTGAAACTAAAGGTGTACGTGTGTACACCGCGCGGAATAGCGGCGCTCACCACCTCTCCGCTCGGTGGACTGCCCATAAATTCACTTCGTTGTTCCCGGCTGTCATTTGTAGATCTTTGACAGACGTTACAGGTAGTTAGTGGCCCAAAAGTCTGACAGCCAATCTTACCACTACTAACTGGGTCGTGGAGGTTAGATAGGCAGTCGATCCATGTAAATTAATTTTATTCAGCTGCATCCGGTTAGACTGGAAGCCGACCTCAACATAGTTGGGAAAGGCTAGGCAGATTATGATGCGTTTCAAGGTTGGAGTTGAAATATCTATGAAAGTACTAAGCAGATCACCCATTAAATAAATAAATAAATAAATAAATATCCCTGGACATTTTCACACAGCACCATCTAGCCCCAAGCTAAGCAACTTAATGCTTGTGTTATGGTAGCTAGATGGCTGATAAACTACATATATACATTTTTTTTTTTTTTGTAAATACATACATATTATAGATAGAAAAACACCCAGACCCGGAACAACTACTTGTAGGTCATACAAATATTTGTCCCGTACGGGAATCGAACCCGCGACATGCAGCGCAGCAGTCAATCGCTTGACCACTGCGCCAACCGTGCCGTCCATTAGCTGGTACTTTGCGCTTAAATTCATCAAGCCTAGCGAAGCCACTAGTCGTGTCATCCTGTGTCTAAGGCCTTAGAAAAAATATGTTCTTAAAACCCTGTCAGCTGTTGATTTTCGTGGAATTTCCAATCCTTAAAAGATTACTTTTATATCTCGATTCAGTGAACAACTTATCATATTTTTAGCATTAAGTATTTAGAAATGTCTTTTAAAACGTTTTTGAGAACAGCCTAATGCAAAACAGTAATTATAAAAAGCACTGACGAGAATTCTCTAGGGTCACAAGTTCAATCTAGTAAGAATGGTACAGTCAAATGGATTGGTAATAGCAGTATGATGTATAAGATTGCAACTTACATACTGCATAGCAGCAGACTGGCACATTGACTAATACCTCCTTCTCCATAAACTCCTTCGAACAAGTCTATGTTACTTTCTCAGATAATTCACGTAGTCTGAGATTATCGGCCACTTTCACTGCCACCACGGTACTTCTACATTGGTAAATATTTTTATTTATTATTAATATACATTATTTACTATAATCATCATTATCTGCCTAGCTTGTTGGGGTCGGATTCCAGTCTAACCGGATGCAGCTGAATACCATTATTTTACATGGAGCGACTGCCTATTTGACCTCCACAACCCAGTTAGTACTGGGTAATACGATACCCCTCGGTAGGACTGGATGTCAGACTTTCGTCGTCGTCGATGTCAGTCGTTACAGGTAGCTGGCTACCTGTAACGACTGTCAAAGTAATACAAATAAATGACAGCCGGGACCACCTACTTAATGTGCTTTCCGAAGCACGGAGGAAACTCGGTATGTAATGGATGGTCACCCATCCTCAGACCAACCTAGGCAAGCACGGCTTAACCTATAGATCTGTTATTATTTAGCTACGACCTCCTCAATATTTACCATACAGTCCTGTAATAAAAAATTAGTAGGTGACATAATTATATCAAAGGCAAAAAATATAAAATCGTCTTTAGTGTGTTGCCTAATAAAACCCCGCGTTGAAAATCCTAGAGTAAGCTTCTACTAGACAACAAAGGTATTACGTGTTGGTGAAAACCGGCATACAATTATTAAAAAAATTAAGAGACAAAATAATATGCAATTCCAACCAATTACAACGTACAGGAAGTATATATTACCAAACACTTTAAAGTCCCAATACTCTGAATACATCTTAATCGAAAATCGAAAAAAAAAACCATACCAGGAACACCATTCCATCCCACAATTTGTTAATTGCAGTGTTACATTGAACCAATTTGGTTCATTCTGTACCAACACTCGACCCAAATGAATCATTATAGAATGCTGCACCATGATTTATGTTCAGGGAAATTAAACCAATTATTAGGGCTGGTTTTTTGTCGATCAACTTAGTTTAGGAGCTAGGATATAGATTTTTGGGTCATTATGTTTGTTTATTTTTATTTGTACTGACTAAAAAGAACTATAATTTTAAACAATAATCATCGAACACTTAGGTGTCTATTGTTTTTTTTTCAGAGTATGTTATGGACTTTTCCTGATTGTTTATCCAGTCAAATATTAGATGGCTTGCTGGTTTATAACAAGGAATAAAGTGGCAAATGAATCACGCCAAAATAATTAAATCATTGAAAGACAAAGCAAAACAGCACAAATTAAATTCCTATTATTATACTTCTTCTTCATTTGGTGTTTCTCCACTTAAAAACCCTAGTATTTCTCTTGGTCCAATGCAAGGTGGAACAGAACTGTCGTGACTCATTGTCTGGTCCATTACAGACTTTCGAACTTATTATTATGACGCAGTAAATAAACTTATTTACTTTTAACATGGCGTAGACTGATAAACATCAAGTACGCTAACTGGCAAACTTTTAAATGATATTTTCAGAAAATTCGTCAAAACTTGTTTGAAAAGTTTATTTTAACTTCAATTGACAAATATAATATATTAATCTGCAAGTAAAATATGTTATTTTGTGTCTATTTTAGTTGGTATAAACAAAAAAAGAGCCAGTTAACCACAAAACGATGACTAACAACCAATGCCAATTTGCGCTGCAAATATTGCTGCCATGGACTTGTGGTTGGTTGTATTGTAACTTATTACTGCTATTGTTAGACCGTGTCATCCCACTGCTGGGCAAAGGGTTCTCCCCATGTTTTAATATTATAACTTATTACCATATTGTTTAGTTACTTTTAATTTAACCACATTTACCTTGTGTCAAATTGCGGAAATCTTAGCACCCACCAAAGTTTTTGGTAAACATTTGACGAACCAAGTTCACTAGACTAGAACAGTTAAGTTTAGCTCTGCTTCTCTCAATACCCCACGATGTCTAGTAATTTAATATGACATCGGATTTCGGTCTGCGAGCACGATGTTGTATTCAGAAACTCATTAGGACTTACTCCTTGAAAGCTTTGGATGATATTTAATGTTCAATTTCAATATTGTTTATGAGCTAAATTATTTGAGTTGTCGGTCTTTTATATACGAGTATTTGTAGCTTGTATTTTTCTCACGTTATCGGTATATGTCTCGCGTTCGGACGTTTGATAGGCCTGTTGGTCTAGTGGTTAGTGACCCTGACTGCTAGGACGGAGGTCGTGGGTTCGATTCCCACACGGGACAAATCTTTGTGCGATGAGTACGATTATTTGTTCTGTATCTGGGTGTGATTTATCTATAATATGTATGTATTTAGAAATATATATGTATGTTTATCAGTTGTCTGGTTGCCATAGTACAGGCTCTGCCTAGTTTGGGATCAGATGGCGGTGTGTTGGTTGTCCCAAAGTATTATTATTATATTATTCTTATTACGTCGATACAAGCTCTGTAACAACAGTTTACGCCTTGATAAAAGATTGGCATGGTCAGTAGCAGGACTGATTGCCTATATTGTTCGTTATGTAAAGTCAGGGAAAGTAATTGCTAAGCAAATTGACCACCAATTGGAATAGTCTGTGTTTACGCCTGCGTTAAATATTGAGACGCACAGTGTGTGTGTCGCACTTTGCTATCCAAAACGCACTAGGCGCGCCGTACCGCAAATAATTATTGTGATTTTTTATTCTGCCACCTACATTTTACTACTTTTGTCTCAAAATCTTTTCACCGTCGCGGCAACCTCACGCTCCGTATTAATATTGTAAAAATTCAGTTTAAACCAAAATAAATCACCATACCTCGATACGGGAGTTTCATTGAGAACACTGAAGCCCCAACATCTGGCGACCGTGGACAAAACCTGCAATTTTGACGGAAAACACGCGCTGCCGGTGTAACCATTGCGCCGAAGCCACCTTTCAACCAAATCAAGAATACATACTCCTGGGTTCCCTGGAGGTGCACCAGCCATTGCAGCCACCGCCGGTCAGCGATCAGCATTCAGCATCGTACCGCAGCCTCGGCCAATGCAGCTAAGTGCCCATTTTTCCTTGTGAGTTCCCTGTTACCTACCTGTTACCTTACCTTTTATACCCTTATCCTTAATAAATCTATCCAATACCTATTTGAAATAGCTTCTACGACTGCATTGGTGTCTGTAGTCATTGTAGTGTCTTAAAATATTACATGAATACACCATACACAGTTAATTAAAGTTAATTCACATTTATCTATTAGTAAACGATAAAACTATCGATAGAAATATTATATAGGCTATCCTCCTATGATATTATCATAGTTCTTTTATTCGTGTTTCCTCACAGGCTTATAGCTGTTACTATAGGCATATATTTCACCTCAATCGCCGAATATTCCAGGTCGATCTCTCCGTGTAACATAACTTCGGGCCGCCTGCCGTGTCACCGTGTGACAACGGGAGCCCCACTGCTGCACAGGACCGGCCTCAGGTGACGTTAGGCGAGGAGCGTGAGCTAAGTTTTTAGTTTTTTTTCTTTACATTATCATCAACTAGTTTGTGTCTATATACTTCCATAATCAAACCTACTAAGAAATAACTTGTTTATTAAACTCGGTTTTTATAAGTTTTGTTTTGTTTTTTAGTTTGTTCACAATGGGTAAAGATTATGGAGGTGAAACTAGCACAAACGATCCTCGTGAATTACAGGATCTTTTAGTGAACCGTAGTTCCATAAAAGGTCAAATAACTAAATTTAAAAACTTTTTATCAAATATTATCTCTAAAGAAACGCTTACTCAGATTGAGTTAGCTGAGTTAACATTAAAACTAAACAAATTTGAATCTATCTATAGCCGTTTTGATGACTTGCAAAATCAGATAGAAGTTTTACACTCTGCTAATTTATCTAATGAGATTGATGAGCGTGATACCATCGAACAACTATTTATATCCAACATTGCAATTGCTCAAAGTATTACACAACAATATAACTCGAACCGTCATGATGAAGGTAATAACAAGGATTTAAATTCAAGTCAGATAACTACAGGTCCGTGTAATCATGATCATCATGATATTGTAGGTTTTAAATTACCTCAAATTCAAATAGTTAAGTTCGACGGGTCTTGCTTTCGCTGGCTTGAATTTCGTGACACATTCTTATCTATAGTACATAATAACGACCGCATCGTTCCCATTCATAAATTCCATTATCTTATTTCGTACTTGACTGGCGATGCAGCGCGCATTATTGCTAACTTGGAGGTATCCAGCAAAAATTATGCGTGCGCCTGGAAATTATTATGTGACAGATATGACAATACCCGACAATTAGTAACTCATCATATAAATTCATTATTAAACATAAAATCTATCACAAGCGAGTCTGATAAATCACTACGATTCTTTGTGGATCATATTAATAAAAATATACGCGCTTTAACTAGTCTCGGTGTAGGTTCACGTGACTGGGATATTTTACTCATTCATATAATGATCCCCAAGTTTGATAACTGCACCAAGGTCAAGTGGGAAGAGTACAAGGGCACGTTGGATACCAATATACCTAATTTGCAACATTTTTTCAAGTTTCTTATTGATCGCGCTGATGTACTTGAGTCAATAAATAGCAGCTATTCATACACTAAACCCAAGACTCAGACAATGTCAAGGCCTATAGGTTCTAATAATAAAATAAAACCTCATCAGTCTTACATTTCTAATAGTGAAGACAATAATATTTCTGATATATCATGCGTCGTTTGTAATGGTAATCATCGTCTTTATGATTGCCCCACCTTTTTGGCTAAGAGTGTGGATGACCGCATCACTGAAGTAAGCAGATTGAAGCTTTGTCATAACTGCTTAAGGTCTGGCCACTCTGCACGCAATTGTCGCATGCATCCGTGTCGCATGTGCAATACAAGACACAATAGACTCTTGCATAAACAGTCTAGTAACAAAAATATTTCTAGTGTTGTCACCATTACACCCGACATCACTGACGGTACTCTCGTTAATTTTTCTAATCAAAATAATCATCAAGTTCTTCTGTCTACTGCTTATATTGAGGTAGTTAATCCTACAACAAATCAAACACAGAAGGTTCGTGCTCTTTTGGATTGCGGTAGTCAGTCATCATTTATTACTCAATCTCTTAAAACAAAACTGCTTTTAGAACCGACTACCACTTTGCATGTCAATATAATTGGCATAGGCAATAAAACTACTACTCAAGCTACAGAAACTTGTGTAGTTCAGTTGAAATCTTTGATGAAGCATTTCACTATCACCTCTTCTTTTCTGGTATTGCCAGTGTTAACCGGTAACATACCTCGAATACCCGTTGACGTTAAACAACTTAACATTTCGAGTGATTACTTTTTAGCGGATCCTCACTTCCACCAACCAGCACCTGTTGATGTTGTCATCGGTGCCGATATTTTCTGGGACATTATTGGCCGCGATCAACTCTCTCTCGGTCTTAATTCACCTGTATTGAGAAGTTCTCATTTCGGTTGGTTGATAACAGGTCCTATGTATTTTAATTTACCCAAAAACAATAAGTTAAAGGAAATTGATATAGATTCAAATCATTCAGTCGTTTCTTATGTGTCATCTGTTGACAATATACATCAAGAATTAACAAAATTCTGGGACTTAGAAAATGTTCCCCAAACTCAAACAATTATGAGTCATAGTGAGAAGGCATGCGAAAAACATTTCTTATCGCACACTTTCCGTTTAGAAACCGGTAGGTTCTCAGTCAGTTTACCTTTAAAGGATACACCTGATTGTCTAGGTGAATCTTATTCACTAGCTAAAAAACGCTTGTTAAATTTAGAAAGGCGATTTCGCAAACAACCACATGTGAAATCGCAATACGTAGAATTTATGCGTGAGTACGCAGACTTAGGGCACCTTTCAGAATCCGCTACACCCATACCTTCATCCTCTTACTTCCTCTGCCATCACGCTGTCTTCAAAGACAGTAGTGAGTCCACGAAAATTAGAGTCGTATTCGACGGCTCAGCTCCTACTTCATCGGGTCAGTCTGTAAATGACATCCTCATGGTTGGGCCTAATATGCAAGACTCACTATTCTCCATATTGATAAGAGCTCGACAACATAAGTATCTTCTCTCGGGTGACGTCGAGAAAATGTATCGTCAAGTCCGTGTGCATGAGGAAGACCGCAACCTTCAACTCATTTTATGGAGAGAGGATGAGTCTTTGCCCATCAAAACGCTTCAGCTAGGTACTGTGACTTACGGAATGGCAAGTTCCAGCTATCTGAGCACTCGGTGTCTATGGCAGATTGGTGAAGAATCTTCTGATCCTATGGTTAAAGATATAATTCAACATGATTTCTTTGTGGACGATCTCATTACCGGTTCTGAAAGCGAGGATACCTTACGTTACATTCACAAATCTGTAACTAAAGAATTAAAGAAAGGATGCTTTAATCTTCGTAAATTTAAAACTAATTTACCATCACTGTTCGATTCAAATACTCAAACTAATGATAATCTTCTAGTGAGTGAGTCAACTAGTACCCTAGGCAGGGGATGGAACCCATCAACCGATCATTTACATTTCCCTATCAAACCATTTTCCTCTAATAATAATTTAACTAAAAGATCTTTTCTATCGTCTCTTTTTAAAATATTTGACCCTTTGGGACTGATAAGTCCGTGTGTAATAAAAATGAAAATGTTATTACAACAACTATGGCTGCATAATTTGACTTGGGACTCTCCGGTGCCAACTGAAGTTCAGAGAGATTGGAACGATTTTGAACAGTCTTTACCTTCCCTTTTGTCTTTAGAAGTTCCGCGTCGTGTGCTCTGTGATGAACCCGTTTCTGTAGAATTACATTCATTCAGTGATTCATCCCAAAATGCATACGGTGCTTGTATTTATTTACGTTCAGTCAATGCTGCGAACGAGATCACAGTAAAGTTACTTTGTTCCAAGTCCAAAATAGCTCCGATTAAAGGTGCAACTATCCCGCGTCTAGAATTATGCGCAGCCCTACTGGCAGCAAGGTTATGCAAGGTTGTCAGGGAGTCACTGAGATATGAAGTTCAGCACCAGGTACACTGGTGCGATTCGTCAGTAGTGCTAGCCTGGCTCCACACCAGTTTTATAAACTTGAAAACATTTGTAGCTAACAGGATTGCGGAGATCTGTGAGCTGACCGATGCCTCCTCGTGGCGATATGTGCCCACATCTGTTAATCCTGCTGACCTCATATATATATATCCTCTAGAGGCGTCAGTCCAAATAAGCTGGGCAGTACCAAGCTGTGGTGGTCAGGGCCTTCATTCCTCATTGAGCCTGAATGTAATTGGCCTGTCTTAAAATCTAATAAAATTAATAATAATGATTTACCAGAAACTAAATCTAATAGTACTGCCACTCATGTTGTTTCTCAAAATGAACCCATAATTAATTTTAAAGATTTTTCTAGCTTAACTAAAATAAAACGAATTTTCGCTTACGTGCTAAGATTTATCAATAATTTAAAAACGAACAAAGATAAAATGATCGGCAATCTGACTGTTGACGAATTAAATAATTCATTTCATCATTTGTGTCGTCTCGCACAGCAGGAATCATTTTTCTGTGAATATAATTTGCTATGTAGCAATAAGGCTTTAAGTTCTAAATCAAATATTTTATCATTGTCTCCTTTTTTAAGTGACGACAAGATCTTACGAGTTGGTGGCCGACTAGGCTCATCTGATTACAATTATAATAAAAAACACCCTGTTCTTCTGCATGCTTCGCATCATTTTACCAAATTGATTTTCGAGTACGAACATAAACGCGGATTACATGCTGGACCACAATTATTGCTGGCCGTTGTTAGGGAATACGTTTGGCTGATTAACGGCAGAAATTTAGCTAGGCGCGTTTTCCGTAACTGCCCCAGGTGCAGACGCTTGCAGGGCAAGACTATTGCGCCAATAATGGGACAATTGCCCTCACAACGTCACGCCAAACTTTCCATTTCGATCAGTGGGAATTGACTTCGCTGGCCCATTCCTGATTATAAACAGAAAGGGACGTGGTGCTTCGTTGGTTAAGTGCTACCTTTGTTTTTTTATATGCCTTCGTTTTAAAATCTCTCACCTCGAGGCCGTGAGCGATCTAACAAAGGACGCTTTTGTCATGACATTCCGAAGGTTTGTGTCACGAAGAGGCAGGCCAGCGGAAGTATTCTGCGATAATGGACGCAACTTTGTCGCAGGAGCTAAAGAACTTAATAACTTTTTTAAGGTTCACCAAAACGACATATCTGATTTTGCATGTTCGGAAGGCATTCAGTTTCACTTTTCACCAGCTTACGCTCCTCATTTTGGCGGTATCTTTGAGGCCGGTATCCGTTCAGCAAAAGGACAATGACCAAAGTTGGTACCAAAAAGTCTCGCGCCTCAAAACCAAAATATTATAGTAATTAGTTTCATATTTTTTTACGGCATTACGCGTCGGGGATTTGATTTTTGAACTGGAAATATACTTTTCGAGTTTAAAAGTACGAATATTGTTTTACTCCCTTTATATGACGTTCCGTTTCAACTGAATATAAATGACGTTCCGTTTCAATTGAACAAACCCTTGTCTGTCGAGCGGACTCTAAAATTAATTACAATTAAGTAAGATCAGTACACCAAATCGATTTAGTTTGGTTTATTGCTATTTGCAACAAAATAGATTTTCTCAGCCTAAAGATTTTGATTTATCGATTACATCCCTAAATCCCGACTAGTTTATAGCACTTACTATACTCTATGGTTTATAGTTATCTTATCTGTGGCATCTGACATTTGTACTGTACTGACTGACTATTGGCAATATAAAGGTCTAAAATAAAATCGAGTTTCAGTCAAGCATACTGTGGATGTTACTTTAACTCGTAATTCTTACTAATATTAGTGTATTACGCTGTTTTTAGAGCAATAATGTAATGTATGTGTGTTAAAATACGTCGTTGGTAGCGTCGAAAAAATAGACCTACTTTTTAGGTTAGTTTCGATTTTATAAAATAACTCTGAAACGCGGGTTTTTTTTTCAAAAATAATTTTTGTAGGAGTTAATACGATCAGTGTAGTCTATAAAAAACAAGGTTTGATTTTGATGCAGCATGGTACGGGATTCCATACTTCCATGAGCATTCTCTTTTCATGTTAGACGAGTAGTGGGTAATTCCCACTTGACTTATGAAGAACTTCAAACTCTTTTCACTCAGGTAGAAGCTGTATTAAATAGTAGACCTCTCTGTCCCTTATCTGCCTCTCCTGATGATTTCCATTGCCTTACTCCTGGGCATTTTCTCATTGGTCGGGCGCTCACCGCTCTGCCTGAACCAGCTGTGGAAGATTGCCACTCAACCAACTTGCAGCGCTATGCCAGGCTGCAGCAAATATATCAACATTTTTGGCAACGCTGGCAACGCGAATACATTGCCGAGCTGCAACTGCGCAGTAAATGGAAGACCAACGCCACTGCAGTCAAAATCGGAGACATGGTCCTCTTGCAAGAAGATGGCGTTCCACCCCTGTGTTGGAGACTTGGACGCATTGCAAGACTCTTCCCAGGACAAGATGGAGTCTCCCGTGTGGCCGACATCAATACCAATAGAGGAATTATACGGCGCCCTCTGGTTCGCCTTTGCCCGTTACCAACCGAAGAGGACCTACTGAAGGGTTGAAACTGCGGGAGTTTCAACGGGGGGAGGATGTTTACGCCTGCGTTAAATATTGAGACGCACAGTGTGCGTGTCGCACTTTGCTATCCAAAACGCACTAGGCGCGCCGTACCGCAAATAATTATTGTGATTTTTTATTCTGCCACCTACATTTTTCTACTTTTGTCTTCAAATCTTTTCACCGTCGCGGCAACCTCACGCTCCGTATTAATATTGTAAAAATTCAGTTTAAACCAAATAAATCAGCATACCTCGATACGGGAGTTTCATTGAGAACACTGAAGCCCCAACAGTCTGTATATTCAAATCACAACTGTCATTCCGTGATAGTTTGCATGGCAAATGCATAGGTGTTGATTTGCTTAACTATTTCTCTTTGGAATGAGTATTTATCATACATCTGCTTCTATATTATATCATGCCTTTTTTGCTAAAATAGTTTGGCAGCCTTATTATCTTCATCATAATTTGAAAAATAAATTCCCAACAATAAACGATGAAACAAATGTCTCAACTTACCTAACATTACCATATTCTTGGAGTCAGAAAAAACAAAAAAGAATCGAAAGTTCGGAACGCAAACTTCAATTAATTTGAATAACGAAATATTCAGATGCTGTGCGCTCCTGTAGCCGAGCTCCTGGTCTAACTAATGGCCTATTTTACCGTAAAATGATCGTGAATATCAATGTAACGTTAATATTAATCTTTTTGATGGCTCTCGCGGTAAACTATTTAAATAAATGTTTATTAGATTTTGATTTCTAAAAGAAACGTCACAGTATGTTTTGAAATCGGAAAGTATTTTTAATGTGCAGACTCAGTAGGTTAGTACAGGGTGTGCATAAAAAATGCTATATGACGGAAAATCAAAATTATCTATTAATTATTGGTTATTTGGAAGTCTTCAAAATTATCAATATGACGTTTAAGCATTCGGTTTCACATTGTAATTTTTCAACTGCTGGGACAGAATCGTCATTTTGTGAGAAGCGCACCGTAATCCACCATGTACTCAAAGTAAAATGCGTGTCTGGGCTCGAACCTTCGACCTTCTCGTAAGCTACTGTCATTTCTACTCGTTTCAGTGCTCTCCGTACCAAGATGACATACATACACAAGTGCATAAACTCACACCTTTTCCCATGGAGGTAGCCAGAAACTCTCTTTTTTTTTGTTTTATTATTTTTTCTTTTTTTGCCTCGTCCACGTTCATACATCTACATATACGCACGCCGATTGAGATTACTACGCACTTGAGCTATCTGAAAAACCTCACCAATAAGGTCACGACATCCCCTCGCGGCGGCGTTGCCACTCACATCTGCCTTGTAAATACTTTTTGTTAGTCGCCTTTCATTCATCCTCTTAAGTGCGAAGTAATTGACACAAACCTTCTAAATCCATATATTTCAAATGCCTCATACAGCAAAAAACACCTAACATCTTTTTTCCCATTCTGACATAACAAATGAAAACCAAATAGAACGAGTTACATTTTCAATGCCTTTTTTCCCCAGAAAATACATTCATGATTTTACCGCGAACCGAGGCAAACTGGTAATGTAATATTTTTTGCACCCTTCACCTCAGTTCGGCCCTGAGCACGGCATGAATTATTTAGTCCGGCCCTGTGCTCGGTATTAACATATCATTGTTTTACATTGAATGTTTTGAAGAAAAGATTGAAGGATGAAATAGTTTAGGTATTTTTTGGTAGTTTTATTGTTACTAGCGTTGGAGGAGCTCGTAGCTAAATAATAACAGCCGCTCGGGTCGGTCTTGAGGTTAAGCCGCGCTTGCCTAGGTTGGTCCGTGGATGGGTGACCACCCATTACATACCGAGTTTCCTCCGTGCTTCGGAAAGCATGTTAAGCCGTTGGTCCCGGAAGTCATTGTATATCTTTGACAGTCGTTACAGGTAGTCAATAGCCCAAAAAGTCTGACAACCAGTCTTACCAAAGCTATCGTATTACACAGTACTAACTGGGTTGTGGAGGTCAGATAAGCAGTCACTCCACGTAAGTACTGGTATTCAGCTGCATCCGGTTAGACTGGGAGCCGACCCCAAGATAGTTGGGAAAGGCTAGGCAGATGACATTGTTACAAGCGTTTCTCGTGCCAAGGTAAGTATTTTATGTTCAGTTGCGTTTTAGGAATAGGGGTCTGTGTACTCGTACATGTATGTATGTGTATACTGAGCAACCTTTTGATTAGGTATCCTAAAAACAAGTCTAAACAACATTAATAATCCCGTTATTTTGCGATGACTGCCTCGTTGGTTTAGTGGTCACAAGCGCGACTGTTGAGTATAAGGACCTCGGTTCGATTCCTAGGTCAGGCAAAGTGTTATTGGGTTTTCCATAATGAGTTTCTCAGTAGCAGCCACGGAGTTTGGATTTGTGCCTGGTTGATGGCAATAGGTTCGCCCCCTATTACATGGGACTTAACATAACTGGCGAAATGTGGGTGAACTATTAGATACACCTCTGCCTAACCCTTCTGGGATTACAAGCGTGTTATTTTGCGTACTGACGTTCACTGGCAATTTTTTAAGCATTTCATTTGCTGAATTCAGGCCAACCGGTACAGACAAATAGCAATCGCGGCGCTGGACATGGAACACCCTAGGCTGGATGTCGATACCCTTGCTGAAGTACCGCAAACTATCCGCAGCTTAAAGTACACACACACACATACAAAAACTACACATACCTGAACATGTTACAATAATTTTGTAACATCCTAGAACCTAAACTATTTCTTTTTAATTATGTCTCAACATTGTAGATTGTAACCCACGGGAAGTTGCGAGGTAACCCCATCACAAGTATCCATATAACTTGTCGGGGCTGCCTCAATTTTGAACTATTACCAGTATGATCGATCTTTAACGAAAACACAGTATGTTGAAACAAATAAACACGTAGGTTCATCTTATTGGCGACCAGCGGCGCTAGCATCATTTACTTGTAATGTTCTGTACTGTCATGGCAATAAAACACACGAAACCACACACGAAATAAGCCATGTATAGACTACTAACACTAGTTTTTAAGACCATATTTACTAACACTTTGGGCATAGCCCGAAATAAATGCTATAATAATAATAAAGCTGTAGTCGGATTATTGTCTTTTGAGTTCAGATATGACATGATTTAATAGTAATGAAATTTTGTTGTTTTTTTTTGTAAGGTTCACTGCTGACACTACATTAAAATTAAAATTATTACATAAAACATTACGCCAATCAAGCGAATATCAAGCAGATTCATTAATGCAGGTCGAATTCGGTTAATATCACATGGTCATTTCAGTAGCATCAAAACAAAAAACGTGCGAAAGTATAAAACAAAACTATTTTTTTTAATCAAAAATTTACCATAAAATAATCCTCAACAATGTGCAAAAGAAAAGTTTATTAAATCCAGAGTATGGACAAGCGAGCATGAAGTAGAATAGAAGAATACTCGGTATCCACTTGTTGCAGCTAAGTGAACTGCTTTCAAAGTATCAAGACTAGTTGGTCGCGAATTAAAACCTTGGTTACGGATAAAATGTATTAGTTTTTTGCTATGCGGTGAATTCAAAAGACATACGGGTTGGTATGGCTAACATTAATACTGAAAATTAAACTTTTAATATCACTTACGGGATATCTTCCGTGATTGTTCATGATTTTGAGCTCCAGATATCCCGTAAGAGACAGTGTAAGTTTAGTTTTAAACCGTAATAGCTTAAAACAATGTTTTCTATTTGTTTTGAGTTCCCGAAAACAAACAACTAATAAAACATTTATACAAAAAAATAAAACATTGCGTAGGAAGGCCTCCCACTAGGTAGACCGATGACCTGGTGACGGTTGCGGGGATCTGCTGGATGCGAGATGCACAGGACCGGTCAATAAGGCAACACTTGGGAAGACCTATATCCAGCAGTGTACGTTTTTCGGCTGAAATCATGCTGATAATGAATAAAAAAATAGTTAACATGGTAAACATCCCGTTATCAGTGTTAATAATAGGGTGTAATGTTCTTCATCCCTCATAGAAACGGAAGGATCTTCCGAATGGTAGGCTATTGCCTGACAGTAGTTGTTGTCAGGTTTTCCTATAAGAATTTGAGATATTAATTCTTTCTTTGTGGTATAGATGGCGCTGTAGTACTTTTTGTATTATTTTGCTGAAGTATTTTTTTTCTAGATAAAGCGCTTTTTGTTTAATCAGAATTGGTTCCATCTTTTTAAGATTTTTCTTGTTAATTATGTACAACCAAAAGACTGTTTCTATCATACCGAGAAGAAGTAATGAGAAGAAGACAGTGAGCATGAATATAGGGCTGACTATCCAAACGGTAAAACAGGTCAATCTGACTTGGAATGGGTTAAAAAGGTATTAAAAATGCATTGAGGTACTGAACACAGCATGTGTGAAATGAAAAAGGAGTCATTGAAGCTTTCTGTGGTAGTTGACAGGAGAGAATGGAAGAATAAAAACGTGTGGCCCCAAGTTATATGGGATAAATGCAGGCAGATGATGGTACTACTTTCCAGTGACAGAACCTACATTTTCCCTTTCATATTGCCATACAATGAAGTAGAAGAAGTGAGAGGAAGACTAAGGAAACGATGGATGGATTGTGTCAGGAATGATATGAAAGAAAAAGGAGTATAAATTTTAGCGTGGCGGTTGTTAGAGGAGAACGGAAGAAAAAAACGTGTTGCGCCGACCTCAAGACAAGTATGATCATTATCTTCATGTCCTTTGTCCCATGACAAGGGCAGGAAGATGATGATCATACAGCGAAGTGCTTGTGCAGTAGTACCTTAATGACTCCGGTTTTACAAAAACCAGACAAGAAATGACATCAATGTCTTGTTTGAACATTTTTAGCTTCTATTTTTGTCGCTGTTGGGTTTTTGTGTTCAACTTTATTTGTGTGACGCAACTTGCGTCGACACCGTTGCGCCATCCCATCTTCCAAGCACAGTGGGCTGCACTGGGGCGTCTGCTGCAGGTGCTGAAAATCTGAAAACCTCAACCGGCGCAAATACAATAATTTAATTAATAGTTATGTGTTTGAGCCGTTTGGGGTTGAAACACTAGGGCCATGGGGTCCGAGTGCCCACCTAGTATTTCGGGAAATCGCCAAGCGGTTGGTCGACTCTTCACGTGACCAGAGGGTGGGCCTATTTTTAGGCCAAAAAATCAGCATTGCCCCCCAACGTGGCAATGCTGCCAGCCTTCTGGGCACTTTTCCTGTTGACAGCGATGCGGACGAATTTTCGGACGCCCTGTAACCCTTTTCTACTTGTACATAATATTTATTACTATTATTGTTTTGTAGTTTGTAAATACTTTATTTTAAATTACATTACTGTATGTGTATTGACTCATAACATCCTTCTCTCTCATTTGATATCCCATTTAGTAAAATAATAATCAGCGACCCCCACTTTTCAGATGAAGAATTGTTCTTATTGATTTTGTTCACATAAAATGTAGCCTATATCGCTTAGACCGAAAAAAATAAAACGATTGACACCTCATTCAGCAAAATTGGATAAGTAGTTAATTTGTAATTGTGCAACATAAATTGTCCACCCATTAAAACTAGCCCACACTTTTAACCCCATAAAGCCAACAAATAAACCCAATTCCCTACGTTTCAAGAAGCAATTTTAAAGGCAGTTATCATTAGATCTAAGTCCAGAAACTTTACGGTTTCTAATTACAAGCCAGCACCGGTTAGTTCCGCCTTATCTACGCAAGTGGGGTTTAAATACTGAGGTAATGGAAGGCTTGCACTTACCTTTGTTTAGTTTTAGTTTTAACTGTTTTTAGTTTAATGGTGTTTTTGTTTTAGTGGCGATGGGGATGAAAATGAGGAGTCAGTGTATTTTTTGGGAATGAAGTTTGGGCTTGGTCGTGTGATGTTTGAGAATAGGATACATGGAGATCTAGATATTAACATAGCATAATAATCTCCGGAAGGTAAGGTAGACACTAGCTGCATAGTCCTCAAAAGGGACTATGACTTTTGAGTTTGTTTCGGCTGTTTCTTCTCAGAGTAGTCAAGTACGAAACAGCCCCATCTATTAATAAAAATGAGTTTGTAAAAATCTATTTGCAAAATAAACATAATTTATTAATATTTGTCATTAGGAACATGATTTGTTTACACTTTATTCAAAAACTGTTTGAACAAATCATATATACTTTGTGTTTAGAAGTGGAAGGTCCAGGGCTCTTGAACCTCTTCTCATTATGGGGTCCATGGTGTACCTAGTTAAGTGCACCCACATTTCGCTAAGTCTCATGTAATAGGGGGCAAGCCTATTGCCATCATCCGGCCACAAATTCACACTCCGTGGCTGCTGCTGTCAATTTTTTATGATACGACATAATGTCATTCATCATCATCATCTGCCTAGTTTGATCCTAGAAAGTCGAGGTTGGCTTCCAGACTTAAACCAAGCGACTGCCTAACTGACCTTTTACAAACAAGTTACTGGGTGGCACGATACCCCTTGGTAAGACTGGCTGTCCGACCAGTAAGCGTATGTAATTTTAAACGTCAACAAGTGACAACCGACAGTCCCGCTGAAAATAATGTTCTAATTATGCTAATGTAAAACTTTTAAATTTGAAACAGGAACAGGATCATACTCAGGCTATAGAAACTGAACACTTGTACAATGAATTAGTAAATACAAATTGCAACCCTAATTCCATATTAACAATAGACCTCACAGAGGACTCCTTACTGAAACATAATTCGTACCATAAAACTAGTAAAAATAAAATTAAGAAATATGCAAGATTGATTAAAATCATTAAAAAATTTAATAAATACAAGAAACAACAAAAGCACTATTCCAAAAATATTCAATTAAGGAAAGAACGTGTTTATCTTGTGAATAGATTAAATAACTATCAGATTAAATTGGAAGATAGTATAAATATTTATGAAATAGACACTCAGCGCTTACAATCTGAAATTGAGGCACTGAATAAGTCACTAAAATCATTATATAATAAATATGACATGTCTAGCAACCAAATTAAGGAGCATATTCTAGCCACTAATGAGTTAGTAGACAAAGTGGACTTGCTGACTCTCAGCAACACTCATTGTACTTGTAGGAGTGAACCTAGTCTTGATGCCCTCCAGCCTGAGGCAACGGAGGACCCGTCCCAAGCTATGAGCGCTCAGGACTGCACCATCAACCCAGATGCAATCCCTGTCATTACATTTCATGAGTCACAAGTAGTACAGCCTGAGATTAGTCATTTTGTATCACCTGATAGTAAAAATTGTTATCATTCAGTTATGTTCTCTGATGGTATAGGTAGAGGGCTAGGTAAATTAATCAGTAATAACCTTAGTTATTGTACCCAAAATTATTGCACGCCCGGGTCAACCTACAAACAGGTCATGGCTTCGGTAATAAATAATGTTTGTAATCCTAATACCACCATTACTATATGTGTTGGAAATAGTTCAAATATTAAAAAGGAAGACATCACCGACTATGTATCAGAGTTGATAAAGTTAAGCTGTAGTAAGATCATATTGTGTGCTTTTCCATATTTTAAAAATTTAAGTAGTAGAAAAAACAATTACATACATATGTTAAATAAGCATGTACATTTCTTAGTAGGTCACTATAGTGACAGACTTATATATCTGGATATCAACACTATTGTTGATAAACTTAAGTCGACACGGGGTAAGGTGTATCTACCAATTAGATGTAGACAGAAAATAGCTAGGCTATTAGCTTATAATATTCACACAGACATAAATAGTATGTCTAAGTTTAGTTATATTATTAACACCGCGACTATTAGTAATCATACTAATAAACATTTTTATAATAACTGTAAATCGGAGGATCCATGCGTAATTATAGATGATTCTCAAGTAGAATCCACTGGTAGTAGAGTCTCGGGGCTCACTCCAGATATTAATATTAATTTAAACTAGGTAGTGAGACAAAAGAAGGTACCTTTAACAATATTGTTAAACCTATCAACAACAAGGTATCTTCTTGCACTCAATTAGTTAGTAAAAAAGGGCCTCAGCAGAACACCTTAAAATTATTCCACCAAAATATCCAAGGCATTTCTTCCAAATTATTAGAAATTGAATTGTTTTTAGAAAAAAATATGTTTGACATTATTTGTTTTACCGAACATTGGCTAAAAGATTACCAAATGCTGATTAATTATGAGAACTATACGGTTGGTAGCTGCTTTAACCGTAAATCTATGCTGCGTGGAGGTTCCCTAATACTTTTGAAAAATTGTGTTAAATATAAACAACGTATTGACATAGTAGGTCTCTCGGTTGAACATTGCGTCGAACTGTCCTGTGTTGAGCTAGATAAGCATGTAATTGTGTGTGTGTACAGACCCCCAAACTATCAAAACTTTTCCTTATTTGAATCAATAATGGAAGATGTCATGGCAAAACTTGCAGCCAGTAATAAATCTACAATTATTTGTGGTGATTTCAATATCAATATTTTAGAAGACAATTCAAATAGCAGTCGGTTATTAAATCTTTTTAAGTCATTTGACTTGACCAACATTTTTATAGAACCTACTAGAGTCACTCCATCTTCTGCTACTTGTATAGATAATGTTTTCTGCGATTGCGATTACTTAGATAAAGCCATAGTAAATTGCCTGCCGTCTGACCACAGCGGACAAACTGTAACTTTTAGGTGTAACACACCATTGCAAAATGTTCAGATTAAATTTAGACCTATAACTACTAGCAAATTAAATAGGTATAATATTTCCCTGCAGAACAAGTTAAGTGTTATGAGCCATCATATGGACGATATTAATATAAATCAATTGTATGATCATTTCTTTTCAATAGTTCACACTGAATACAACAAAACTTTTGAAAAGAAGACAAAAAGTATTTGCCCTAAATTTATATTTAGTGATTGGGCAACTAGAGGTATCAGAAAAAGTAGGGAAAGACTATTTGAGCTTTATGACCTTAAATCTTATATAAACACTGAAACTTTTAATAAGTATGTTGCTAAGTATTCAAACATTTTTAGAAATACATGCAAGGTTGCCAAAGCCCTGCACATTAGCAACAAGATCAAAACAGCAGAAAATAAAATAAAGACAGTTTGGAAAGTCATAAATAACGAGACTAACAGGAAGAAAATACGTAACACTAGCTACACCTTAGATACAGCATGTGGTCCTAAAAGCTCTAATCAGGAAGTAGCTCAAGAATTTGTGATTTTTTTTACCGATATACCGTTAAAAACTACGGAGTCTCTTAATTCCTCTCCTGAAGTAGCAATTGGTTTATTAAAGGCGAATGTGTCTGGCTGCCCGGCTGAATTTAAATTTAAACACATAAACCCTATGATAGTTATTAAAGCTTTCCGGCAAATAAAAGTCAAACTGACCGAAGATCTTTGGGGAATGTCTATCAAAGTTTGTACATCCATAGTTGAGACTGTAGCACCATACTTAGCTTTAATTTTTAATTTGTGTGTAGACCAAGGAGTTTTCCCTGATTTAATGAAATACAGTAAAGTCATACCTCTTTTCAAATCCGGGGATAGTAAAGATACTAATAATTATAGACCTGTATCCGTGTTGCCAGTTTTTAGCAAGGTGTTTGAAAAAGTAATGCTTAATCAAATGCTCAATCATTTTAACACCAACAGAATCTTACACGACCAACAGTTTGGTTTCACTAAGGGACGTTGTACAACTGACGCCGGTGTAACCTTATTAAAGCACATATTTTCTGCGTGGGAAGCATCCCAAGACGCAATAGGAATATTTTGTGACCTCACCAAAGCATTTGATTGCGTAAATCACGACACATTGCTTTTGAAACTTGAGCATTACGGACTAGGTAAACTTGCACTTAGTTTGGTAAAATCTTATTTAAGTGATAGACAACAATATGTTCAAATAAATGGTGTTAATTCACAGGGTTTAAAAGTAAAAATGGGGGTTCCGCAAGGCTCAATATTGGGTCCTTTCCTCTTTCTAGTTTATATAAACGATCTACCCTATTTATTGAAAAACCAACCTCAAAATATGGTGTTATTTGCTGATGACACTTCTCTAATTTTTAAGATAAATAGACGGGCCCAAAATCTAGATGAAGTAAATAATGCCCTACTTCAGGTCCATAATTGGTCCACAGCAAACAATTTAGTATTAAATGAAAAAAAAACGAAATGCATAAGATTTGCTTTACCAAATGTTAAAAGTAACGAGTGTGATATAGTATTGAATAAAGAGAAACTTGAATTCGTAGATAAAACCGTTTTCCTGGGGCTTACGCTTGATTCAAGGCTACAATGGGGTTCTCATTTGAAATCTCTTGCGGGGCGCCTAAGTTCAGCAGCATATGCTGTTAGAAAAATCCGTCAATTTTCTGATGTAGATACCGCTAGACTGGTCTATTTTAGTTACTTTCATAGTATAATGTCTTATGGCATTCTGTTATGGGGACGGGCTGCAGACATTGAGTCTATATTTATTCTGCAAAAAAGAGCCATCAGAGCCATATATAATCTTCGTAGGCGCGATTCTCTAAGGGAACTGTTTAAGGAAATCAAAATCATGACGGTACATTGTCAATACATCTACGAAAACATAATGTACGTTAGAAAAAATCTACATCTTTTTAATAAAAGAGGTGACAGACACAATTACAGTACGAGAACTAGAGACCAATTAGTTCAGCCGGGCTTCAGACTCGCTAAAGTAGACTCATCTTTCATGGGGTACTGTTTAAGATGCTATAATAAAATTCCACAAAGTATTCTTGAACTGAATGAGACGAAATTTAAATCATGCATTAAACGCACACTATGTAAGCAAGCATATTACAAGTTGGACGATTATATCTCTGATAAAAATGCTTGGCTCAATGCCGGTCCTGCTCCACATGGACAGGGGCGCATAAACTGATTAATGGATAGCATTAAATAGTATTGTTGGAGCTGCTGAAGATTGTACAACTATCTTTGCATTGTATAGATTCAATTTCTTTTGGTATTATATAACCGCATAGCCCATATTATGTGAGTACTATGTAATAGAAAGCTATCCTTCGTTGATAACCTACGTCATTTTTTTTTTTTTTTGACTTGAATTTGCCCTGGCGGTTAAGTGTATGTCATGCTCACTCAAATGTCTCGCTGATGGTGGCGCGTGTGTCGGATCAGTTAGTTCCCTTCAAAATGGTTGAGTTGAATGGTGCTGATACATGCGTCATGTTCGTGAACGGGCGCTGTCAGTTGTGACTGGTCATCTCTTGGTTGCCACGGCTTATTTGAATTAATTATTTTATTTTTTGAATTGTTCTTTTCCTTGTTTTTACTATGGACACTTTTAACGTGCACATCTTGCTACATCGCTCTCACATAATGTACCATCTAAACATGAATGATGTAACCAAGGTTTTGTAAAAATATTCTGATTTAAAAGAGTGTCCATGGAGTTTCTTGCCCGTTCTTCTCCATAGAGATCTACGTTAGGGAATGGGCAACTACAGTACTTTCACAGTTTTTATGCCTTGTGACTGGGACTGTAGCTAAATTTCATTGTTGTCTTTGTTTCGACAGTTCAAAAGTGCCTGTAACGGGCCTACTTGAAATAAATGCTTTGATTTTGATTTTGATTTTGATTCTAACTGAAAAGCTTCTAGAAATATCGCCCATACCGAATCACCTATACGGCTCTAAAATTGCCTTGCGTATAAAAAAATAACCATGTTTTTTGACTCTATTACTTGGTGGTGTATAGGGAGGTGTACAGTCGGCAACATAAGAGCTCGTGGCTAAATAATAACAGCTGTTCGGGTCGATCTTCAGGTTAAACCAAGCTGGCCTTAGTTGGTCCGCGGATGGGTGACCACCCATTACATACCGAGTTTCCTCCGTGTCTTGGAAAGCAGGTTTAAGCCGTTGCGGCTGTCATAAAAATTTATAGATCTTTTACAGTCGTTACAGGTAGTCAGTACACCCAAAAGTCTGACAACTAGCCTTACCAAAGGGTATTACTCAGTACTAACTGGGTCGTGGCGGTCAGATAGGCAGTCGCTTCATGTAAAATACTGGTATTCAGTTGCCTTCAGTTAGACTGGAAGCCGACGCCAACATAGTTGGGAAATGGTTAGGCAAATGATGAGTTGGCAACATAAGACGGGAACATGCTGACCCAATATACCAGTTAGTTTTCAAACAATTCGGTTCTACATCATTGAATTATTAAAATTTCGAAATGAGCAGCGTTTTTTGTCGTTGGCTGTACAGAGAGAGGGGGTAGGGGGAGGGTAATAATAACTTTTAAATTAATGCGACTTGTTTGTTGGCGGTGCTCTTTGCTTTTAATAATTGCACCTCGTGGGTGTGTAAGTATAACCTACCTAGCTAGTGTTTTAGGTAAATTATTGTGATTGTGTAGTTTATGATTTTTGTGAGGTCATTGGTCAACATTTTGGAGTGTTACACTGAAGATAAAACCGTAAAACTTCGTTGGGATGGGGTCCCATTTCGTTTCAACAACCTCTGTCGTCTGTTGCCATACTAACATCATTATTCACACAATTCATTAAAGTTTTGTTTCCATCTCCCCTTCATTTAATCTTCCACATTCTCTCAATATTCTTCTCATGAAATCTCCCTCCTTCCTCCGCATCACGTGCCCTTTTTTATGTCATTAAATTCTCATGGATGCCTTCTATCTGGGGAGAACGAAGGGATCTCTTACCCGCTAAAACCCCACCGTTCCTATTACTAATCTACCAGGGAGACAGAGGTTCGGGAGATATTCATACATTCGCGTGCACCCTGGACTCTTCACAATATACCCTAAAAACGATTTTCCACACAATTTCCCGGTAACCAATCGAGTTTGTTATTTAAAACCTAAAACTGCTGTTAACCATAGTCTAACACTAAACCTGATAAAATTTCCTGCATACGCTTATACAGTAGTAAAACTTCGTTGGAAATTCATTCGGCATTTTACGAGAGACATAAATCTATTTATTTTACGGCTTGTATTTCATACCTCTCTTTATGATATATTATATCTAAACGGAGTAATATTTAATGTGACGATAAACCGTTTATTGGTGTTGAATTGAAAATGAGAATAAGCAAAGAAAGAAAAATATGACACACACCTTAGCTTGCTGATTCCTCAGGAAATAACATAACATAATATCACGCTGGTAATCCCCGAAGGGTAAAGCGAGGTTTACCTAATAGTACACCCACATTTCGCCAGTTATGTTTAAGTCCCATGACAAGCGAGTCTATTGTCATCAACCGGGCGCAAATCCAGACTTCGTGGCTGCTACTGAGAAATACCCAATATCACTTTGCCCGACCTGGGAATCGAACCCAGGACCTCATGCTCAGTAGTCGCGCTTGAGAGGACTAGACTAACGAGGGAATCCGTAGAAAATATTGCTAATAATCCTAGCCTTTTTCAAAGTAGATTGGGGTTGGTTTCCAGGCAAAACGAAGAGAGCTAGCACTAGTATTTTACATGGGGCGACTGCCTATCAGACTTTCACAAGTAACTTACTGTGCGTCACATAACTCCTTGGTACGACTGGTAGTTCAATTTAGGACTTTTGGATGTAATGGTTGACAAAACTTGACGAATCGTCAAGTTTTGTCAAAATTCTTATTCACAAACCAACAAAAATACTTTTGAATACTTATTTTCTTAATTACTTAACAAACGCTAAAACATAACCCTTAATTCTTAAAAGTAAAACATTAACCTCAAATCGTTTACAAGAAAACCCTCAAAAACGCGTAGTTATTAACCACTTAATCCCCGCAAAGGGGTTAATATTAAACAGAGGGAAAAAGATTAAAAACCACGTTTATAGCTAAATAAAAGGGTCTATAGGGAATACAATTTGGGGGTTATCGTTTTAATTGCTGCGTAGATTAAGAGCGAGTATATTTCGAAGAATTTTCCACTGTTTTGGTGTTTACATAAATGTCAACGAGATATCTATTGCTTCAAATATAGCTGTTAAACACGGTTTTAAGCTTTCAAGGTTTATAACTAAACTTAGTGTCACTTACAGGATATCTTCCGTGATTGTTAACTATTGTGAGCTTCCGATATTTAGACGCGCTGTTGTAAGCGCCATATTATTCCGCGATCATAATTATTATGTTAGGGACAGTATCTAATATAGCTGTTAAATATATTAAGAACTTCTTGGGCTCTTTTAATTATGTCATAATTAGATGAATAGTGATAGTGATAGTCCTGATTTTATATAATAAATTCTGAACAATTCTTTGAAAGTGGCGAACTGGTCATAAATAGTGCAAATGAAATGCGCCTTGAATGAATCCTTTCTGTGAAAAAGAGCGGGGTTCAGAATTGAACCTTATTTAGCCTCCCATGCCTATCCCTTTCTGTCGCTAAGAACTGTCGTTTGTTAGAGCGAGAAACAGAGCATGCTGACTTGTGTGATAGCATTCCGGCTCAGTTACGTAGCATAAACAGCTTACAATGTTCCCACTGCTGGGATACACGGCCTCCTCCCTATGAGAGGAAATGGGCTATAATCCGCCTCGCGGGCCTAGCGCGGGTTAGTAGATGTCCCATGTCTTCCAATTTTCGTTCTAGGACATGCCGGTTTCCTCACGATGTTTTCCTTCACCGTTTTGAGAGCAGTGGTGATGACATAAATTACACAAAGTAATGCGCCTACCTAGGTTCGAACCCACGACTTACTGTTCGTAAGTCGGGGCCGCCAGCACTGGGCCACAGCGCTGGGCGCGTGGTGGATTATAGTCAATTCCCTCTCATAGAGAGGGGGCCGCATGTCCCACCAGTGGGAACATTATAGGCTGATTATGTTACGGAAGATATCCCATATGTGACAGTATAAGTTTAGAACCTACTAAGAATGTGTTCTACATAATTTTAATGAGAACAACACACGGCAAACACCAAATTATTCTCATAATACCTTCACAGAAACGATAATAACATTTTAAATTAAACAAAATGATCTTTAAACGCTCCTAGCGAGGTGACGTGAATTTCGCGACGCGATAAAACTGAATTAGCATACAAATAAGGGGAATAATATACACCGTGTATTTATTGTGTGGAGAGCTGATTGTTTTACAAAAGTATGCTTTTTTAACTTAATTGTTTATTTTTGTGAAGAAGTCACGTTTGAGTATTAAATAATAAATATTAAAAAATATAAAAATAATAAAAGTGTGGTTGAGCACTTTTACGGTACTTTTATTTTAAGAATTTGAGAATAATTTTGAGACAGTGGTAAGACAATGAATTATGACGTTTGGAAATAATAAAAAAACACAAATTAAAAAAAAAATTGGTTGCTAATCAATTTTCAATCATGCTCAAGTAGGACTGATGATAGTTTGTTGTAAGAATCAGATATAATTTTAAAAAATTACGTTAAAGCTTATCAATTATTAAAGTATCATTTTTCGATAATTCTTCTTCGTGTCGCTGGCAGGACAATTTTTCGGGTTCCGTACCCAAAGAGTAAAACGGGACCCTATTACTAAGACTCCGCTGTCCATCTGTCACCAGGCTGTATCTTATGAACCGTGATAGTTAGACAGTTGAAATTTTCACAGATGATTTTCTGTTGCCGCTATAAAAACAAATACTAAACAATAGAATAAAATAAATATTTAAGTGGTCTCCCGATATTATTTTTTTGCCTTTTTTATAGATAATGGTACGGAACCCTTCGTGCGCGAGTGCGGCTCGTACTGGGCTGGTTTTTTATATTTTGTCAGCCCAGAACTTCCCCACCTCCAAGGCGTCGTCGGTGGCAGCGCAAAGATCACTTCAGCTGCATGTTTTTAGACTAAGAGGGCTGGATAGGTGGTGAAGCATACCTTGTGATAATTGGTTATTCGTTAATAATCGTAACTTGTGTAGAATTACAATTCATTTTTGACTAAAAATGTTTCCTAAAAAATTTCCAGTACATGGGTTTACAATAATCTTACATGAATAACCACCATTACCCAGAATAACTGTCCGTAAGCTATCAGGCAATAGATACATTTATCCAGGGGGGAATTTAATAGACTCGTAAATGCATATAACATATACAAGGTTTAAAAAGGAACTCAAAGAGTTGCATTGTAAAAATGCTATTGTAATCTAAATGACTTTTTAAACGATACTTCGACATCCTAATTTAATTGCAATGTTTTAGACTTTGAATTCTCTCTTTGATAGTTTGCCATAGAAAAATACGTTGACATTAACCTAGATAATATTTTTAACTGGCATGCCTCATTAATATTGTTAGATTAATTCGTACTTATTTATTCAAAGTTATTTTTGTATTGTAATCATTTTATTTGTGTACCTATATTTGCGCGATCTGAGTGGCAGAATATGATGAGACCATTTATTAATTTAAGGCCATGTATTTTACCATATTCGGACAAATAAATGAATTTGAATTTGGAAAGTGTTTTTTTTTTTATATCGCATACAGTAACCAAAAAAACAGCTGCAGCGACACTTATGCTATTCTTCACTTTCAATCAGTAACAAACTCATACAAGATCGCAAAAACAGTCTAAAGCATAATCGCTTTATATTTTTAGTGAAGAAAACTCAATACATGAAGAAGGCGCGAGCAAACAAGGATAAATCAAATATATGACGGCACTTGACGGATGAGCCACGGTACCGCTCAGGTATTGGGTTCCGGATTTGAATATCGTTACAGTATCATCATCCTTTTTATTTCGGAAATGTTTGCGGAACCCTGAAATGAAGTGAAGGAGATTGTTGTTTTATTTTTTGAAGATGCAACGGTTAGGAAAGATGAAAATGATTGTGAAAAACACTGAATAGAGGAGAACTGTGATGCCATTCCTATCGTCTTGTGTAAATACTGTTGTTGTAATACTGGTCGTTAATTTCATATAAAGCACGCTAAGCTGTTGGTCCTGTTTGTCATTGGTAGATCTTTGACAGTCATTACGGGTAATCAGAAGTTAGAAACTTGAAATCCAGTTAAGAGTATTTATGTCGTCGGGTAAGCCCATCGTGCATTTAACTGGTATACTGGTAATAATGTTAATTTATATTCCAAATTTCCTTGATAATTCCATCAAGGGCCGACACCTCCACTAGTTCTTTCCATCCGTTCGTGAACGGCTGGCCAGGACATGGCTGTAGGTATCACTGTGTTGCCCAATTTCTCACAGGTCATGGTAACTTTAAGAGTAAATTATTTTCCTTCAAGTTTGTTTCCTCACCTTTTCATCTGACTGCGAATATGAATAATCTGCACATCATATTTTATGGGAGTGCAGTCTTTGGCAAAATGAACGCAAAATTATGTTGGATAGTGTACACGTTACATCCGGAGTTATTTACTATACGGACCTTGAAGAAACTAGAACAAATTTCCGTGCGTTCAAGCGTTTTTGCCATACCTATTATTGGAATCAAATAAATACACAACAGCTCAGAACTTAGGATCCATTAATGATAATATTTATCCGTGGTGCTAGGCAACTGGGCTTATCCCAGTTGTAAACGTCCCTTTGTGCCTATTGGCCTTGTTTTGTTCTGTCTCCTGTTGATATGGAGGGAAGTGAAAATTATGGTTTGCCTACTCCTCCGCTATACTTTTCTGATTAATTTCGTTGCGGGATCCAAGACAGTTAAATTGTAACTTCGTCGAGCTTCATTGTTTTGGCGCTTTTCTGGTGGTCGCCACTGTTGATTCTGGCTTTCAGGAGTTACAGTGGTTTGGGAATAGTGTGGCGGGTTTGTCCCAAAAAAAATGTCCTACCTTCATAGTTTATTGAAGGTACTATAACCTATTAGTAGCTAGTAGACACTAGAACAAACGAGACATCTTTTTTTTTATGGTAAACGAGACATCTCTTACCATAAAAATTACGCCACCAGGCGCTCAAAAATGCTGAGAGCTATACACACCTAGTACGTTGAAGGTACTTACTATAATAGAATAACTACCTACTATTCAGACACTAGAACAAACCATCTCTTATCGTGAAAACCATAGTACCAGGAGCTCAGAAAATCGAAGAGCTATTACATACCTAGTACAATGAAGGAGTATTGTGGGACTCGATCCTCACGATGTTTGAACAGCAAACATCGCAGTGTACTGGCGTGGGGAAATTACAATGAGGGGTGTTTTAAAATGTGTGTGTTATGAGGGTTTTAACATTTTCTTTGTTTTGTAACGAAAGGAGGCTTGTATTGATTGTAGTTTAATGTAGCCTATGACACTCGGGATAATGTAGTTTCCCGTCTGTGAAGAATTTTCGTAATCGGATCAGCAGTTAAATAATAACAGCCGATCGATTTTTAGGTTAAGCCATGCTTGCCTAGGTTGGTCTGTGGATGGGTGACCACCCATTACATACCCGTTAAACCATTGGTCCCGGCTGTCATTTGCAGCCTTTTCCCAACTATCTTGGGGTTGGCTCCCAGTCTAACCGGATGCAGCTGAATACCAGTATTTTATTTATTTATTTATTTATTTATTTATTTATTCAGAAAAACATTCTAAGCTAACAGTTTTTTACCAAAGCGCTTAAAAGATAATAATAATCATATTACAATGTCAAATAGCATCTTATAATTATAATAATTCAAAAAGCAAAACAAAAATTATATGTCAAGTGGTGTCATAAATAATAAGTATATCACAAATAAAATAATTATACAAGTTCTGTTACGTTATGTTAAAAATAAATTTGTCAAGTATATATATGTGATGTCATGTCCGGTTAGATTGGAAGCCGGTCGAAAAGGTTGGGCACATGATCATGAAGTCAAAATTAATATAATAGAATAGTGTTACATAAACATGTCAGTGGAATTTAATATTATTACAGTAGGTACACTTTTGATTAAAAATAAAATAAAATAAAAGAAAAGAAAATTACAAATCAATTGTTTAAAAATGTCAACACATCTTTCCTTAAAGTGCTACTATTATCCACAAATATGTCGGCATTTGGACTGCTTTCAAGGTAACGATTTATGAGGCCAATTGCTCTCACGGTTGGGCCGTTATTGGCTTGATGGATACGCCATTCTGGTGGGCATGCAAGAAGTTGGTGCCGCCGCCGTCCCATACCACGCATATATTGCTGCGGAACATACAGATGAATATGCTCTCTTACCGATGGATTATCTATCCTATTGTTAATTAACAAACAGTAGTGTATAATATGCATTAATTTGCGCCTAAGCTGCAAAGTATCCAGTCCAATCATTCCAGACACAAATAAAGATGGATACAAAAATGGGTAGTATCCGTAGGTTCGCTTATATATGTAACGGCAAAACTTCCTCTGAACTTTTTCAACCATTAGTGTATATATGACTTCTCCGGAGGATCCCAGACAATTGCATTATACTCTAATTTACTGCGCACATATGCATTGTACAGCAGCTTTATAACCCTGACACTTTTAAATTGGGAGGAAGTTCTGATAACGAAACCCAGTGCCCTATTAGCATCTTTGCACACCCTTTTAATGTGCTCGTGGAAATTAAAACCACTGTCTAACGTTAGTCCCAGGTCCTGCATTGTTGAGACACGTTCAAGCGAGTCATCCGCCAGTTTGTAGGCAAAAGTAATTGGCGTGCGAGATCTAGAAAATGAGATGACTTTACACTTTGACATGTTAAACGGCAACCTATTCCTCACACTCCAATCCACAACGGCATCAATATCCCGCTGAAATTCCAAACAGTTTTCCTCTGCAGTGACCGTCAAAAATAGTTTTAAATCATCTGCAAACATGAGGCATTTTGCTGCAGATAGAACTCCTGGCAGATCATTTACCATGATTAGGAATTGGGGAGGTCCCAGCGTACTGCCCTGGCTAACACCTGATCGAGTAAAATACTCCGGTGACTGATAACCATTCAACTTTACAAACTGCCGCCGATCTCTGAGGTAGTCTGCCATGAATCGGAGAAGTTGAGGACCAAATCCGAGAGACGCAAACTTCATCAGAAGGATATCATTATCGACTAAGTCGAACGCCTTCCTAAAATCAAAATATGCTGCATCAACCTGACTGCCAGCGGCCATTTTGGTCTTCAAGTAGTCAGCAAAACATATATGGTTAGTTAGAGTGGAACGTGCAGGACGAAACCCATGCTGGGAGTTATCTAATAAACCACTGACTTGCTTGGAGATAGAATGGTTTATAGCAGATTCGAAAACTTTACCAAAGACTGGCAGCACAGCAATAGGTCTGAAGTTCGTAATCTCAGTCGATGATCCACTTTTTGGGACTGGCGTGACCCTAGAAACCTTCCAGATAGTGGGATATACACTGTGCCGCAGTGACAGATTAAATATAAACAAGAGAGGCTCCTCTAATACGGACAGACAGTCCTTCAAAATGAAGGCTGGTACATCGTCGGGTCCATAAGCAGACGAAGTTTTAAGCCTGTGAACTGCTCGACGCAATTCTGATGCATTAATATGGTCTACACTGATCATAGGCAAACAGCCTCTATCAGTTGCATCGCGCTCAGCTGCCTCAGGATCCAACTTTGGAGGGTCGGTATGAAAAACAGAACTGAAATAATCCGCAAACGCATTAACGGCTCCCTGGCCTTCCACAACCTTATCCTCATATACGAACTGGTTATTTTCCTGTCTATTTTTCCTTTTATCTTTCACATATTTCCAAAACTTTGAAGGATCATGACTTATGGTTTGCTCAATTGCATTAATATAATGTTTAAAAGCAATTCCAGTGAGATCCTTAACTTTAGTTCTGTAGTATCTAAATAATTCTCTATTGAACTGAAGGCCATTTTGCTTAAATTTTTTTAAGTTAAAATATTTTAGTTTAATATAATGCTTAATTTCAGAAGTATACCATGTAGGATAAACATATTTCGAATTGAAATCTGCAATCTTCTTTTTCGGGACATCATCTTCATTTTACATGGAGCGACTGCCTATCTGACCTCCACAACCCAGTTAGTACTGGGTAATACGATATTCTTGGTAAGACTGGTTGTCAGATTTTCGGGCCACTGGCTACCTGTAACGACTGTCAAAGATTTACAAATGACAGCCGGGACCAACGGCTTAACGTGTTTTCCGAGGCACGGAGGAAACTCGGTATGTAATGGGGGTCACCCATCCACAGACCAACCTCGGCAAGCACGGCTTAACCTAAAGACCGACCTGAGCGGCTGTTATTATTAAAACACGAGCTCCTCAAATCATTTAAATTCAACTAATCTTATTTATTTACGCAGGGTTGAAGGGTCACCGATGCGAAAACGGTTACACCGTATTCAGTAGGTACAACATTCTCAGCCCTCCCACATATAAATTTTTCATCGGTTATTAAAAAAAAACAGCTGTTCCATACATTTTTACGATGTGGGTGCACTTTTGTAGGAAACTGCTGTTTTATTTTTTTAATAACCGGTGAAAAATGTAGTATGATGTACTGAATACGTGGTAATAAAAAAAAAACGTATACGTGGTAAATTATTTTCAGAATACACCTACCACTGCTTGTCTCTGCATCACCCAAAGGTTGACTGGTAGAAAATGCCTATGGCATTATGTCCGCCTCTGTACTCTGTACTGTGAAGTGTTAAATAAATAAAAATAAATAAATAATAAATAAATAATCGTTTTCGCGACGGTCTCCCTTCCACCCCATATACAAAGATACTGTGTTCCCGTCCCGTCGGACAATGAAAATAAGCGAAGAAAGAGTGTACTTGTTTCCCAGCACACAATTGCGTACTACGATATCTCTGGCCAGCTCTGGTGAGATTTGCCCCCAAGCGTTTCTTTCCTGAAACAAATTGCCTTCAAAAATAAACCGTGTCGCTCCGTTTTAAGTCTGAATTTCACCTAATTGCTTCCAGTCAACCCATTTCGTTTACTGAGAAACGCTACCATTTTATCTAAGCCAAAGCCTTTAGAAGTTAAGAACAAATAAACCACAGTTCAGTTTCCACAGTTACAGCTTTAACAAACTTCAGCGAAAATCCTCATCCATCACATTGGTATGGAAATTCAATGAAATTCGTTTTCTGCCAGTCCTGGGATGGCCAATTGGAACCTAATATTATTTTGGCTGGATTTTACGAAATTGGCCGAGGGTCGACGGAAATAATACGATCTACGAGAGGAGATTTTGTTTGAGATTTAAACTGCTTTGGTCGTCTATCAGGGTTGGTTAGCAAATTAAAGAACTTTTAGTACTTTTTAGGGTTCCATACCTCAGTTGGCAATAACGGAACCCTAATAATATGATCACTTCGTTGTTCGTCTATCAAGACCTCCTGTCTCAGGAATGTGTAGAGATAATCATCTGCCTAGCCTTTTCCCAACTATGTTGGGGTCGGCTCCCAGAAGTGGAAATAGCATTTACCATTGACTTTTTTGGCGACGACGTAAAACTCCCTAAGACGACCCACTGACCCAGTAAAATTCTACCTATTATTTTAAATTCACTATTTAAAATAACAACATTTTTTAACAGAATTGTTCATAACAATAATAAAACTAGCTTTATTAGAAGTTCCTCTGTGACCACTAAAATTTAAATTCAATTATTTATTTAAAACATTGACTGACAACAAAAAAAAAACCACTTATTAAACTTTTCAATCATTTATTAGGTAGACTTTTCTACCTCACTTACAAAGAACACTTTTCTACCTCACAGTACGACCGCCCATTCTATTCAGCGTATGCTCTGTCTGCAACCCTCCTAGTACTTCGACATACTAGGCATCCATGTATGTACTGCAACTAGACTTAGGTGCACCAACTCTCCGTGTTTACAAATCTTGTGTCTATTGGGTGTAAACATACTTGTAACAATTGCTCTGGCAACGCAAGAGGATTGTTTCAAACAAAGACATTTGAATATAATATATGTACTTGCGAATGGAACAATGCGAACAAAATCGCATCGCATTGAGGGAATGAATTCTTCTGTACTAACTCGGTTATTTGAGAGCCGCAGTTTTTACCCGACTGCGGCGATGCCCAAAAGGAGGGTTATGTGTTTGACCTGTATGTGTGTATGTACTTATGTCCTTTTCTTTGTTCCCTCGTAACTCTTTAACGGATGAATGGATTTGGAAAAATAATACGTAGTTAGATTCGTCTTGGTGTCACTGACTCAAAAACAAATATAAGAATAAAAGTTTATAGTCACACTAACGAATTTTGTTAAGAATACCTGTAATGAAAGTTGTAAGTTGAATAAATAAATAAAAACTAAATTCTATTTTATTTTTTTATTCAACTGGGTAATTCATTTTCAATAGTGAAATCGGTCCATTCAATTTTTAAATGTTAAAAATGTATTTCATTATCAACCTGGCAATGTGCATCACAATGTACAAACAATACAATCATATTTATTTACATATTTGCTATGTACATTATATACAGACTACAAATAGAACTAAAATAAATATAAAAAGAAGACTAAAATAAAGTACCTATATATACAACGACGACAATAGGACACGTCTTAGGCGTCAAAGTACTCCTCCGCATCGCTATCATCTGGAAACGTGCCCAGAAGACTGGCAGCATTGCCACGTTGAATGGCAATGCTAATTCTTTGCCCAAAGAAAGAGCCAGCCCTCTGGTCACGCGAAGTGTCGACCAGTCGGCGAGAGATTTCCTTGAAAAGGAGACGCGCACTCGGGCCCCATGACCCGAGCGGTTCGACCCCAAACGGCTCAAAACAGTAGTTACCAATAAGGTTACAGTATTTGCGCCGCTTGAGGATCTCAGCAGCCGCAGCAGCAGCGCCCGCACAGCCCGCCGTGCTTGAAACGTGAGATGGCGCAAGGGTGTCGACACAAGTTGCGTCCCACATCAAAGGCCTACCCACCTTCCAAGGCACCAACGTCATGCCGTCTGGTCTCTTCCCATCGTCACGTACCAAGCCGTTTGGTTCTAAAACCGCTGGTACGCCGGCGCTGGCAAGAGCTCGACGAATCATGTCGTTAATGCTGGCGTGCCGTGCAATGCGACCTGCGCTCCTGTAGCAGGACAGGCCATGGTGTCCGAGGCTGTCGACAGCTTCACCGCAATGACACCGATGCGGAGCAACACAAGGTGCGCCTAAGCGTAGACTCGTAGCGACCCGGAACGATGCGTCATCCATCATAGTGCCAATGGTGAAAGATGGTAGTGCCTGAAGCCACAAGCCCGACTCCCATTCCCCCACGGCCAGCAGTCGGGCACGCTCCACAGTATTGATTGACGTGTTTAAAAGGTTATTCCGTACAATACTGCAGAGCGGCACGTCCCACTGTCTCTGGGAGGACAGGTTGTCGGGCATATCCGTATTGGGACAAGCCATTTTCCAGGCGTTCAACGCATCAGTCAAATACGGCACCTCAAAATCGACCAGTGAGGACGTCAGAATATCCCTGGTTAATTTTTCGGTACCGTAGACCGAGGAGAGGAAAGCTGGTAAACTTATACTTGAAATTTTGCGGACGCCGAGACCACCCAAACGAATGGGAAGTGCGGCTTGCTGCCAAGCTCGGTCGTCCAGGGCCACATTAAGTATTGAAGTTATTTTTAAATTATGTGTACTTCATAATTACGTTTTGGAACAGTTGGGAAAAGAAACTTTAAAAACATAATTCGGAAGTAACCTAATTAAATGTATATTTCGACATACTCACGATACCACATTAATTATTGTCGACCAAAACAAATCGAGTTAAACGTCCATTCTAAACAAACAATAAAATAAAAACATTTTTTATTTTTCTTTTAAATACAAAATGCAAAAATAAGGCTTTCATTTGGCGTTGGCTACACGCAACAAGAGTGCACTGGAATATATAATGCGAGACTATTCCACTTTGCCCCACAGATTTGACCCACGCACACGTAGGACAAAGGGGAATATTTTTAAATTTGAGGCATTTATTTGGAATAGACCAGTTACAGGCACTTTTGAAGAGTCAAGAAAATAATGATGAAGCTACAATCCTAGCCACTGTAACTGCGGTTGCCTATTCTAAAGCGTAGGGTTCTATGGAGAAGAAGTAAGATTGTTAATGGGCAAGAAACTCCATGAACAATCATTAAAATAAAAAAATATATTACAAATTCGGATTACATCGTTTTATTATTAAGTCCATTTCACTTATTCAGCGCATTAACTATAAATTATCTTAAATCCAAAACTGCCAACCCTATCCCAAAAAAAACGATTAATGCATAGTGGACATCGAAACTACACTTCTCATCAAAAAAATCGAAACACTTTCGTTTTTATTGTTTTTGTCCTAATTTTTTACAAAAGAGAATTAATTCCATGAAAAAAAAAACATTATTGTGTAGCTGGCAGTTTGATCATTACAGTAAGAAGAAAAAAATCAAAATTCGAAATTAGAATTTCATTTGTTTATCCTATAAATGAAATTAATCACTGTTTTGAGACAAATGTGTATTTAGGGTTGGAGTACGTTTCTCGCTTAAAAACTAAAAATTAGCGCTTGTCTTTAAACTTTTTGTTTCTTATTTCATTTACTGTGACTTTGGGACGTCTGAAAAAACTTTTTTTTCTAAAACATATGGATACTTCGCCCGCAGAAGCCGCCCAAGTGGTGGCATTGCTGGATTCTGGACTTAGTCAGCGTGTTGTGGCTGCAAGATTGCATCTAAGCTTATCATCTGTTCATAGAGTCTACAAACGCTATCGGGAGACTGGTTCGTTCACGCGCCGTTCAGGATCTGGCAGGAATCGGGTCACTTCTGAGCGAGATGATCGATTTATTGTAACAACTTCTTTACGAAATCGACGCCTTAACGCTTTTCAACTGCAGCAGCAGCTTCGCGTTGTACGAAGAGTAGCTGTAAGTGACTCTACAATAAGAAGAAGGTTGAAGGAACGCGGATTGGCACCGCATAAGCCAGCGAATGGGCCGAAATTAACTGCAGACCATCGAAGAGCGCGCCTTAACTTTGCACGCGAGCACCTAACTTGGTCATACCTTCAGTGGAGCAAAGTACTGTTTTCTGATGAGTGTAAAATTATGCTGTATGGTAACGACGGAAGGAACAAGGTCTACAGAAGAGATGGAGAACGCTTTGCACAATGCTGCATTGAAGAAAAGGTCAGCTATGGTGGCGGTTCGTGGACGGTTTGGGGAGGAATCAGCGCCGACGGTAAGACAGAACTTGCCTTTGTGTCTGGGCCACGGCTGCCTGCACTAAACTCTCATCGGTACATCGAACAGTGTCTTGAACCTCATGTGATGCCCTATGCACATTTTATTGGCAACGACTTCATATTCATGCACGACAATGCTAGAGCTCACACCGCGGGCGTCGTACGAGATTATCTTACCGAAGTCGGTATCTCCATTATGGTATGGCCAGCAAGAAGCCCGGACATGAATCCCATTGAACATCTATGGGATGAATTAAAGAGACGAATTCGAGCAAGAGATCCAGCCCCAGAAACACTTAGCCAGCTGCAAAATGCAATCCAAGAGGAATGGGATAATATACCACAACATGTGATCGTGACTCTCATCCGATCGATGAAGAACCGTATGGAAGCAGTAATAAGAGCTCGCGGAGGGAATACAAGTTATTAAATAAACGTTTCTTACATTTTTTTTTCATTTACGCGTGTTGTTTTACCCATTTCCTTCATATTCCATACAGGGTAAAAATTACTCATTATACAAAATACGAAACCTATGAAGACTTAATTTGAATTTAGAACAATAACATTAGGATTTAAAAACCTCACACTACTCACTATTAAATGACATTTTACATTTATTCCTAAATATACACATTTTTCTGATAATCCTTATCAAATCATAAACTGCAAGGTGTTTCGATTTTTTTTATGAGAAGTGTATAAACATACAACTGTATCCCACAAGTGCGATAATGATTAATGCATAGTGGACATTGAAACTATAAACATACAACTGTATCCCACAAGTGCGATAATGATTAATGCATAGTGGACATTGAAACTATAAACATTCAACTTTATCCCACAAGTGCGACCAATCTGAGGGGCAAAGTGGAATATTCCATAATGCGGCCGTCGCTTTCGACTAGTGTGACTACACCTTTATGCCGACGACAATACTGAGTAGGGTCTTAAGTGAATAATCGTTCTGTAGAAAATGGTTTTTGGTGAGAAAATGGCAGAATGAGATGTAATTATTACCAGACGTGGTACGAATTTGATGGTAGAATTCGTTGAGTATAATTTTAATTTTTTGGGAATTAACAACGACAAGTAAAAATATCAAATGAAACACCATCTTTGTCGGCGCATAACGAAATAGATTTTCTGTTAAAAACGGCACAGATTCCGATTCCTTTTACTCATCCCTCTGATGTTCCCTAATCGCCTGTTACGATACCAACATGAAAAAGATGAAATCGTTTATTCAGTATTCAATTCGCATAAACGATACGGTGATGCCCCCCCCTGCCGCTTTCATTTCCAACTGAATGATAATCAACTCCAACGTTCTTCATTTTTTCTTCATTCACCATTAAACGGTCTACATTCAAATAATCGTAACTCATTTTGCTCTTTTACCTTTAATATTTCTGAATACAGAATATACGCGTACAGCATTATTCATGTAATCCGTCAGGGTATCGCACAATCGGACAGTCGGGTAGAGTGGTGCGGACAAAGACGCTGCGAAATGGAATTTTCAAGTAGAAGCACTTGTGAGCGCGAATGTACCGCAGCAGATGGATTACTGGGGAATTGTTGTAAGATTGTTACTTTTAAAGTAGGTCGGGTTATGATGTAGGTGTGAGTGTAGAGTAGAAGTAATCTTGTTAGTTCAATGTTGCTTTAAAATGGAATAGGTAGAAACGAGTGTCTATTCATTCTATATACACACTGAAATTGAACGTAATCAGTTGTACATTTTCAAACACCTTCTTTGCGTGTATTCCATTATACCAATTACAAAAAAAGAAAGAAGAAAAATGCAAATCGTATCTGCTTCGCATAAATACGGCAAAAACTAATTCTGACAAAACGGCAAAGAATTTCAGAAACTTTTGTTGTCTTTTTCAAGATTATCATATCAGCTGATAGACATGCACTGACATAGTACTGCCCCAACTGTCGCCACTTCAATGGGTCCGGTAACCAACCCGCACTGGGCCCGCTTGGTGGATTATAGCCCATTCTCTCTCATAAAGAGGAGGCCGTGTGTCCCAGCAGTGGGAACATTATAGGCTGATTATGCAATGGGTCCAGTACTTCTCGCATCCAGGGGATTCCCGTCATCATCGGTTCACCTTTTTCAGGATAGGGTCAAAAATCGTTTATTACTGAAGTCCCTTCAGCTTTTGTAACACTGGAATAAGGATGGTGTACAAGTACAAAATACAGAGTTTAGTAGAAAATGTTAACGGTAGCAGGTCGTAGAAAGCAGAGGAACATCGAAGTTTGTGGTGCGATAATTTTATTTTGCGAATGATTGTTCTACACGCGCGGTGTTGGGCTACAAAAAAAACGTTTTACTAAAAAACAGCACACGAGTCTGAAATATCTACCTATGAATTGGTAGTGGGACGAAGTCGGGCTCAGTGCAGGTTGATAGATGTCATAATAATATTATGTCTTCGATTTTTTGTTTCTAGGAAAATATGCTGATTTCATCACGATATTTTCGTTCACCGTTCTGAGAGCAGTGATGATGAAATAAATTACCACTACTGCTTGGCAATACAATTGTATATTTAAAATACAGGGTGTAAAAAAACCTCCCACAAAGCCGTCAAACAAGCATTCTGTACATCACAGATAACATGCAAGAAATGTCGCAAACGTACAGACTATTTTCAATCTTAATACAAACGCTACAGTGCAGAATTTCCTTCAAACGATAAGTAGATATGTAAAATTACCACTATGCAAAGAGGTAGTATTGTTTGTTTGCAGTTTCACTCCAAAACTCTCTCTCAAAATCTGATGGATGGAAGGTCCGAATGTAAATCAAAGTTTAACTGCGAACCCCTTTTTTACTTAATGATGGGGCGGGTAAGCTAGTTTCTCATATTTATTACGATGTTTTTATAGGACCAGGGGTTGTTTAGTGCGATAGTTTGTAAACTATGATTTATTTGAACATAAATAAGGCTGAAAATTGACACGGATTCATGTGACAGTTGTGGATTAGGTTCTTATTAAATGGTGTTTACGTACTTTTCAAGCAAAAATGAAAAAAAAAAATTATAAAATCTAACTGCTTCTAAAACTGTTATGACAAACAGATGAAAATACTTTTCGTATAATATCAGGCTCATACTTTCGTACCGACGGGTTTATAAATGAAAATCGCTTTAAATACGATAATTTCTCTTCAGCAACTTTGAATGGTATCTGCTCCACTATCGATATTGCTTATATAGTATATTATTGTCTAAATTCTAAGCACCCGCTTCTTAAAAGAGCATCATTCTCCTGCCCTTTTCTCAATTTACTTGACTTCTTCCATACGTACGAGTAATCGTTATCTCAGCAGTCACCTCTTTTCTAGCCATATCATCCTTCACATAGTTCATCCATTGTTTCCTAGGTCTTCCTCTACTCTTATAGCCATCCACATTCATATTCAAAACTTTCCTCGAAACATTTTCCTCATTCCTCCGCACTTTTTAAAAGACGCCAAAAAAAATGTATTTATTTTAAATGTATTACCGCTGTTTTCATGACCACACAAGTAGGCTCAGATAACGTACGTTGCGTAATGCGACAGAGGAAATTAAAGCAATGTTGTGTTGTTTACTTTTATTACTTCACGGGAATTTGAAGTAGGAGACGACGGGGGAAGAAACTGTGAATAAGATTTGCTTTAACCTTAGCAAAGATTGGAGCATATATCTTTATTCTTAAGGCTTACTAACGAAAAAAAAAAAAGAAATAAACAAAAAACAAAATGAAAGTCGGTTAAGACAATGAAAAAAAAAGAAAAAAAAAATGTGACGAACTGATGCATGAATGTGAATGAATGTAATGAATGTGTGTGAATGTTATGCCTGCCTTGTGGCATTAAGCCCGCCTATGTACCTCAATTTTAAATAAATAAATAATTTAAAAAAAAACCGTAACTCCTAAGCTAGGTGAGACCTGTGTTACAGGAGTCAGCAGCCACTGAATTCTTCATATAATATATCCGAGAAATGATAGCAATTCTGATATTTTTTCAAGGAACCTATTCCAGCACTCAAGCAAAAATGGTCGCCAAAACAGCCAAACGGGTCGATCATCTGTGTTAAGCAGCGCTTGCCGAGGGTGTTCCGTTGATGGGTGATGGTACCATGTTTCGGATAGTACGTTAAGACGTTGGGTCCGGCTGTCATTTGTTGTCAGTCTATCTGGATGCAGCTGAATACATTATTATTTATAATTTTACATGGAGCAGCTGTATATATATTTATCCTCCACAACCCAGTTGGTACTGGGTAATTTTTTTGACAGATTTTGTGACCAGAATTTCGGGTCACTGACTACCTGTAACGAGTTTCAAATATCTATAAATGACAGTCGGGACCAATGGCTAAACTTGCTTTCTCACCCATCCATGGACCAACCTAGGCAAGCGCGGCTTAACCTGAAGATCAACAAAATAAAAGACCCAAAGAGTATCGTATAATTTTACATATTTTGTTTACACTTTGCCTTTTTTGACTTTTGTCATTCAAGCCTCAAGAAAAAGGACCGTTTATCCAAACTGCAACACAAAAAAAAAATTGCACACTAAATAAAAAAGATGATAAGAAAAATGATAGGGCCTTTTTTCTCTCACACAAAATTAATAATCCATCTTGCTAACAATGCTTGTTATTCTATATATTATTGGGATCACGGCCTAAGATTCCAGGGATCCTTGACTACCCAGATTGTGGTCAGAAGATCGCTTTATTAGCAGCCAGATGTTTCCAGAATGTAGTCTCCGGTTCTATTGCTAAACCACCGGTTTCGGTCGAAGGGGCGCGTTTGGAATTCTTAAATGAACCATTCTGGAATAATGTTTCGGTTTTTTGGGGTATTTACACGGTTTTTTATTTTATTTGTTTGTTGTTTTTCGTAATTAATGGTATTCAATTTAGGTGTCACTGAATTGACGAATGCGGTAAAGGGATTTGAACCTAATCTATTGCATTATTGTCCTTACATTGGGCCAGTATATTGCGGTATTTTTTAAAGTGGGTTGAAACAAAAAAAACACACTTTTTTTTTTTTTTTTGGAAATTGTGCCCAGGGTAACAATTGAACAAGAATGAACCCAAATCTATTGCATTATTGTCCTTACATTGGGCCAGTATATTGAGGTATTTTTTAAAGTGGGTTGAAATACCAAAAATCACACTTTTTTAATTTTTTTTTTAACTGTGCCCAGGATATAAGAGATTATAAATATAAGAAATCATTTGAAACATTCACATCAGCGCTTGCTAAATCAAACCCCAAATAAAATGTGTTCGAAAATCAAGAGAATCGAAAAAGGGTTTAGTAATATCACGTTGAAGATTGTCTCTGCCTTACCTTTTATAGAATGCAAGCGTAATTTTATTCGAAACACAAACCGTCCCTGATATTGCTCTATTTACATACAAAGTAACAGAAGTCAACATTTAAACTTTTAATGTAACCATTACAGTTAAGTTGAGTTCTAACGTTTACGATAGTTACAATGTCGTGGCATAGTTCACAGTATTATTACTTAATTGCTATGTTCTTACTTAGATATAACTTGGCTTTCTTTGTTGTTTAGTTGTTGGTGTACTGGTTAAGTTTCAACTTTATCAGGAAAAGTCATTAGTAGAATTTCAGACTATTATAATACCAGGTCTAATGGATATTTGCTTTGGAAAAGTCTTCAGATTGTCATAGGGATGACCTATTCCATCTGAAGACTTTTCCTAAACAATAGCTATAAGCAATAATATATAAAGCAATAGCAAAAGCAAGCTGTTCCAAAATAAAGAATATTTTGAATAGACTTATACTTTCATTTACCTACGGGATATCTTCCGAGATTGTTTATAATTTTGAGCTCCCGATATTTCGACGCTGTTGCAAGCGCCATGATCGCGGGTTGACTGGAGCATGCGGGTGGATGGAAAAAAAATCTGTCTACCCTCTTTCTTTGTCTGTATATTTATTTATTTATTTAAACTTCATGTACAATAGTGGTACATAGGCGGACTTAATGCCACAAGGCATTCTCTACCAGTCAACCTTTGGGTTAAATAAGAAAACATTGTGATAGGTACAATAAATTTAAAAAAAAATAACTTCTTGTTTTAGAAAATTTATATCCATAAATTGATACTAATACACAATCATGTCGTATTCGTATATCCTGTAAGTAACAGTTTAAGTTTAGTTTTAAACCGTAAAAGCTCAAAACAGTATTTTGTATAGAGTTTAATTCGCTGGTGGCTAAATAATAACAGCCCAATGGTTGACCTTCGAGGTTAAGCTGCGCTTGCTAAGGTTGATCTGTGTATGGGTCACCATCATTACATACCGAGTTTCCTCCGTGCCTCTGAAAGCACGTTAAGCCGTTGGTCCCGGCTGTCATTTGAAGAGCTTTGACAGTCGTTACAGGTAGTCAGTGACCGGAAAGTGTGACAACCAGTCTTACCAATGGGTATCGATTTACCCAGTACTAACTGGGTTGAGGAGGTCAGATAGGCAGTCGATCCATATAAAATACTAGTACTACTAGTACCTACTCAGCTCTGTTCGAACGCCACTGAATACCAGTATTTGAGCCGACCCCAATGTAGTTGGGAAAAGACTAGGCAGATGATACGCCCGAAACGTGAACTTTAGCCTTGTTCACGACCTCAGTCAATCCGACTAGCACCGCAAGTTGCGTCAAGAGACACGCGTGCGTCACTTGTACCTCACTTCGCAAGTCTCGGTAAGCTCCAAACACCTAATTTCATTTAATTCTTCCGCTGTCGTAGTTCGTAGTCATAGCCGCAGTTGCTCTTCTTTTTTTAAGAAACGTTGCCCCACACTAGGAATTTCTCCTGTATCGTAGGTGCGTTTACAAACATTGAAACTCACATACACAAACAGCCAGACCCGGAACAACTATCTGTAGGCCATACAAACATTTGTTCCGTGCGGGAATCGAACCCGCAATACGAAGCACAGCAGTCTATCGCTCAGCCACTGCGCCAACCGTGCCGTCAAATATTGTCGGATGGTCAGGATATATTCCATTAGACTTCATCATGTGGGCCGAAGATGGGTTTCGTGCAATGAAAACACACAGGGTACACTACTTTTGCTAAACTAACGAATCATTTGAAATTACTAATTAACACATTAACACTGGGCACATTGAATCAGGTAAATTACAGGGATGTCTTAACTCCGCTGCGATCAGACACTGCATGTCGCCCTTGCTGCGAGCTTAAAACATCACGACTCAGTAGAAGCTGTAGGTGGCAGATAGCTGTTGCGATAAGGAGTAACGTAGGTTTGAAAGGAGAAAGGGGAGGCGTTTCCCCTGCAGTGAGACACAAAAAAGACTATTAAAAGAAAAAAAACCGGCCAAGTGCGAGTCGGACTCGCGCACGAAGGGTTCCGTACCATTATCTATAAAAACGGCAAAAAAATCATATCTGTTGTATGAGAGCCCCCCTTAATTTTTTTTTTTTTAATTTTTAGTATTTGTTGTTATAGCGGCAATAGTAATACATCATTTGTGAAAATTTCAGCTTTCTAGCTATCACGGTTTATGAGATACAGCCTGGAGACAGACAGACAGACAGACAGACAGCGAAGTCTTAGTAATAGGGTCTCGTTTTACCCTTCGCGTACGGAACCCTAAAAAAACACGCGGCGGAGGTCGTGGGCAACAGCTAGTGCTAGATTATGAGAATACTTGTATTAAAATCCCAATATCGTGGAAAAAAACTCCATTATTTCAGTACAATATTCCAATAAAAGGATCGATACATTTCACTGTAATCAACACTGTTTTTTTTTAAAAAAAAAAAGAATCTTTTATACAAACAAAATCGCATAAAAATCTAGCCTAAACCCTAACATATTTCAGCCGTTCAATCATTCCGACAGCAAAAATTTTGTCGTCAGTGTGGTGGCGGCTTTATGTTATGGTTTTTCAAAACATTTTCATAGGCGTTAGGACCTCTACACACGACCGATAGGGCTCCGACACGACATTCGAAACAAATGATATGCGCATACATTATTATGTACTGATAGGCCTGAGGGGCGGTAAAATGACGCTTTGAATATGTTGTTGGGTTATATTGGGTTAAAAGTGAAGTGTTGTTTCACTAACTAACATTGTTCGTTTTATTTACGTTTTTGTGGTTGATATTAACGTAGCTTGTTGAATATCGAAATGGTTATATTGTTACATGTTAATTAAATTCATGTTATTTTCTGTTATTGGGTAGGCACTATACTGCTGTTGCGATCCTACTCAATAAGTAATCATTTTGTGTTACAATTTGCTACTACATAGTTTTCTTTATAAACATAGTACGAAAATAAAATCGCTTTTTGTAGCGCTCGGAAAATAGATTTTTGGTTGAATGTTGTTTAAATGTTTTAGACCAAAAAAAAAAAAAAGGTGCGCGGGTGGTGACTTGTGACTGCACAAGTCACCACCCGCGCACCTTTTAGAAGCAGGGCTATGTAATCATTGTTACTGATGGTTGTAAACGGCATACATCAAAGAAATACAAAGATCTATTTCACACACATTTTTCACCACACACCCTTCCAGTTTCAATACCAACATTTCCCCACAGCAGGGTAGCAGCATATTAAAGCTGCCGCCAAACCCTTGTCGATATGCTTCCGATCGCGAACACGTCGCCGTCGGGTTAAAACAAAACTGCGTAGCGGTCGCATCGTCGCCCAGTCGCGAGCCACGGATGTGTCGCCGGCTTTATAGCGGTTAAAAGATTCGCCGTCGTAAGTATAGTATGTCGAATGTAGTGCGGTAAAAAGATGCAAATAGTATGAAAACTCTGTAAATAGTTTGATTGTAAACTCGACCAATTATCAGAATTTTCAATAGTAACCAGAAAAAATCGGACAAGCTTAGCTGACTCGAAATACTTCAGAACGCAGGACACAACTACGTTTGCAAATTATTCTAATGATTTAGTTTTCATTTTTTTTTCACTAGTTTAAGAAGTTTATTTTTTCAATATAATTAATTATTTACTAACTATGCAGACCTAATTACCTATTTTTAGGTAAATGTGTGTATATCTGCCTGTGTTTTTGTTACATAAACATATATTATGTTGTGTTTTTATTAACATAACATAATATACTACTACCCTCGATACTATAACCCTCTGCCTGCTCCTCCAGAGCATACAAGCCTGAATATAAATTTCACGATATTGCAGGTTTCGTAAACAAACTCATCTAGCGGTAAAAATAATCGCGCATCGCTTTGTGTAGTCAGCCTATTGTGTTTTTAATCTCAAAATATGCACGCAGACAAATAATTGAGGATTAATGGTAGATGAAGAGTTATGGGTTAAAGGGGCGAGTCGGGGCGAGTTGGAGCGAGTCTGGGGGCGAGTCAAGGGGAAGTACAAAGGTTGAATTTTGTAGTATCGCGATTACAATGGGGCTTTGTGATAAGTTGATAACACACAGGTTTGAAGCCAAATTTTAAAATTACCTGTTGTAAACGGCTGACACACAATTAAAAAATCATTTGATAAAACTTTTTTGTGAAACTAGCATATACCCGCGGCTTCGCCTGGGCGGAGTTCGGTAATTGTCCCACATGATCGTACTACCGGGACAAAAAGTATTCTATGTGTTAATCCAGGTTATAAACTATCTGTGTGCCAAATTTCATCAAAATCCAGTCAGTAGTTCTTGCGTGAAAAAGTAACAAACATCCAGACGTGTAGACGTCCCCACATCCTCACAAACTTCCGCATTTATAATATTAGTAGGAAAGTAGGATTATAATTGGATGACTACTGCAAGCGTTTTCACTACAAAATGTCGGTACCATGGGCTCTGCTACTCCAGGGCCGCGGGACTGTTCGAAAGAGATACCGCGGCCCTGGAACATAAAGGGCAAAAGAAGGAACATGGATGGGTTTTAAGCAGTAAAAGTCTGACACTCCCTTCCACTCCGCCCAGAGCGGGATGAGTCATTTCATGATTTCCCGTCCCAAAAAAAAAAAATGGACTCTGCTACTAATCTTACTGTACGACAATTTCAATACTTTGGACGGAAGATTACGTCGTGTTGGAGAAATAATAATTTAATCTGTCATGGTCATTTTAAACACTTTTTTTCAGTAAATTATCAGATTTTATTTTTACACATCTTTCCCCTTTTTTAAGATAATCAACTTTTACTAATAATTTATGTGTAGATGAAATATTTCATCATTTAACTAGTCTTTTCCCAACTAGGTTGGAGTCAGCTTCCAGTCTAACCGGATGCAGCTGAATACCAGTATTTTATATGGGGCGACTGCCTATCTAACCTCCCCAACCCAGTTAGTACCGGGTAATACGATACCCCTTGATAAGACTGGTTGTCAGACTTTCAGGCCACTGACTATCTGTAACGACTGTCAAAAAACTACAAATGACAGCCTGGACCAACGGCTCAGCGTGCTTTCTGAGGCACGGAGGAAACTCAATTATGTAATGCAAAAAAAAAAACAACTCAACTCGATAAATATATTTAATAATTAATATTATCAATCAGGTGGTATGTTTGATAATATTAATTTATTAAATCTATATGTAGGTACAAGAGCCATTTTTGGAAATTGTGTTTACTGTACTGAAAAGCTTGTCAATCAGTTGAAAGTCTCCGAAGTGCAAGCGAATGCAAAACGACTCATACCCTCTTCCCGGTTTAAAAAGAGACGCTCGTCCTGCAGCAAAACAGTAACAAACAACTAATAATAATGTTCCTACTCCTCTGATCTCTAAACTAAAGGCTTCGTAACCTAAATACACAAAGGAACTCTGCTTACTAGCATTTTCGTAGGATGAAACTGTTTTGAACTTCTCGTAATCCGTTCAAATTAATGTCTTGAACAATAACTAGACGATATTACACGGGTTTTGTACTGAGGAGGTTCAGATTTTGGAATATTCCGTTTTTGACTATGTTTGAATGTAAAATATTCTAAGTAAAATTAAAATGTATTGTTATGATCAACTATTTTCCCATCTTCCTAGCACAGTAGGCTGCGCTGGGGCCGCTGCTGCAGGTGCTGAAAACCTCAAACGGCGCAAATACAATAATTTCATTGGTAGTTATGTGTTTGAGCCGTTTCGGGTTGAAACACTAGGGCCATGGAGTCCGAGTGCCCACCTATTATTTCGGGATATCGCCAAGCGGATGGTCAACTCTTCACGTGACCAGAGGGCGGGCCTATTTTTAGGCCAAAGAATCAGCATTGCCACCCAACGTGGCAATGCTGATGTTGAAAATTGCAAAAATATTAGGCCTTATCTTGAGCCACGAGCAAACCAAAGCGAACCGATCGTATATTTGAGCGACCAGATGTTGCGCAAATACACCATCTTTCGTTGATTGGTCACCAATTTCGGAAAACAAGATGGCGCTCTCTATCGATACGGCAACATTTGGTTTGGTGAAAAAATGAATGATACCTTATAATGACGTATCAGCAATCAAAATGAAAATCTATCACCACATCTGAATCTGACAGACTTAACTCGCAAAAACAGAAATGCAGCAACAAAAAAAGAACCGAATAAAATGAAACAAAAATAAACAATTAAAATTAATGATAGCTGAAACAAAACAGAGGGTCACCGTATAGGGCGGCGCGGCGGTCAAAATGAATGAAAAAATAAACCAAACTGGAATTTATTTGAAAACAATAAAACAATGATAAATGCGTTGAATCTGCAGTCGACGCAATTTATGGAGTATTCCACCATAACCCCCATGGATTAAATAGGCTTTGTCGGTGGTTCGGGGAAACGCGGGTTGGTTGTCAAATAGTAAAATAAGGGTAGTAGATGGGTAGTAGTTAGGTATTAAAGTTATCTCATCTATGTAATTTCTGGCAAGTTATAAGACGTTTGATATCCAAGCATGCTAAACAAGAGAATTTCACATCATGTCTAGTGGTTAGATTGGTGGTTTTTGTGACAGCTAATCAGATAACATTGAGACAAAATTGGGACACAGGTTCGCTCTCGATGTGAGGGAATGGGCTTTAATGAAAAAACTACGAAAGGCTCAGTGCGGGTTGGTAGATGTCACATGTCTTCGAATTTTTGGTTCTAGGATATGCCGTTTCCATACGATGTTTTCCTTCACCGTTTTGAGAGCAGTGGTGATGAAATAGATTACGCAATATAATGCGCCTGCTTGGGTTCGATCCCACGAAAGACAAAGTCGGGGGCGTTACCACAGGGCCACCATTGCTCTGTATTTTATATTGGACGCTAAACGTAGTTTTATATGTTTTAATCTAAACAGAAACTTCATCAGACTTTCTGGAATGAGAGTAAAATCCTAAGATTTACTCAATGAATTATGGTCCCGGCTCCATTTGTACACCTTTGACAGTCGTTACAGGTAGTCAGTGACCCGAAAATTTGACAACCAGTCTTACCAAGGAGTATCGTAATACCCAGTACTAACTGGGTTGGGGAGGTCAGATAGACAGTCGCTCCATGTAAATTACTAGTATTTAGCTGAATCCGGTTAGACTGGAGGCCGACCCCAACATAGTTGGAAAAAGGATAGGAGATGATGAGGACTCAATGAATTATGATTGTGTTCCTAAAACAGTTTTCCAGTGACATTATATTATATTGACGAAAATATAACCCGGGCTACTAAATGACAGTGTACTAGACCCATCAATATAACAGTCTATTCAATGAAGTGTCAATCGAAGTACTAATTAGGACGTCATTAGGTAGCCCATTAGTCCCGATTTCCAGAACAATTGATGAACTCTAAGGACCGCATATACAGTAGATACTAGGTAGGTACGTACAAGAAAACATATATTTATTATTTATCTATACAAATAATAAATTGAAGTGAATTGTCTGTTTGTAACAACAAAATAACAGCTTTTTACTGAATGCATTAATGAAAATACATACGGCACTTAGGTATAACAAAAACACAGTTTTCAATTTTTGTCTGACTGTCTCTCTGTTTGTTCGGGCTAATCTCCAAAACAGCTGGACCGATATTGACGGGATTTTTACTGGCAGATAGCTGATGTTAACATAAGCTAGTTTTATTTTAGAATAAGAATTAGGGTTCCGTGAAAAAAATTAAAACTCTTGAAATTGGCAACAAAATTCGATTAAAAAAGTTGTTTTTTTTTTTTTTAAATAATTTCGGTCTAACGAAGGTTGCGGGCCACATCTAGTACAAAATAAATAGGAAGTTTATTAAAATAAACTCAGCTCTTGAGCAGCTCCTGGCTACATAATAACAGGCGTTTGGATTGATCTTCATTTAAGCGGCGCTTGTCTAGGTTGGACCATGGATGGGTGACCCATTATATATCGAGTTTCCCTCGTGCCTCGAAAAGGACGTTACGCCGTTGGTCCCGGCAGTCATTTCTAGATCTTTGCCAGTCGTTACAGGTAGTCGGTGGCCCGAACCTGTCTTACCAAGGGGTATCGTATTACCCAGTACTAATTGTTTTGAGGAGGTCAGATAGGCAGTCCCAGGCGTACAACACTCCATCTTCTGCCTTCCGTATCTAACTTGACGCTGCCACTGTTTTAAAGCTGGTTTATCTAGCATGTGGCGTAATTATAGATACTTACTAAAAAAATGACCAAAAAAATTGGATGTTGTTAAGCGAAAAGGATCTAATCCATAACATGGCCAAAAATGACTTAAGTTCACCAAACTGATGCTAAATATCGAAACTATTAGCCACATGTACATGTGAGTTGGTTCTAACGTTGATAAAAATTATAACGTTTTGTTTTTTGCTTGGATCTTTTTTACTGGCTTATAGTATCGAGACAGTATCAGTTTCGTACACTTAAGTAATTCTTTACAATGTTGTGGATTAGATAGTTTTCGCTTAACTACATCCAATAGTCGCGAATACAACTATTGATCGCAGTAATAAGTTTGAAGTGTCGTCTAATAAGCGTATAGTTTCAACAGCACATAATATGTCACACAACTATTCAAATCAGAGACGTTTAGTAGGAGCCTGTGATGTAAATGAAACGTAAAAACGTCGATTTTTTAATTAAAAATACTTGTTTCACTTATATTATATTTTTATAATTTTAAGAATGTATTCATATAGCTATGGATGTTACTGATTGTGCTTGTTGCAAACAATTTAACTAAAATTCTAAAGGATAATTGTATTTTTGAACACTGTTCTAAGCTATCACGGTTTAAAACTAAACGTATACTGTCACTTACGGGATATCTTCCGTGACTGTTCATGATTTTGAGCTCCCGATATTTCGACGCTGTTGCAAGCGCCATGATCGCGGGTTGACGAATGCGAGTGGATGGAAAATAAATTGTCTGTCTACCTTCTTTCTTTGTCTTTTGGTACGCGCACTACTGGAACTCGACACTAAGTCACGGCAAAACACACTCACAGTATCACCAGGTTTTTAGGTTTTCTTATTAATTTTCTTATTCAGCGTCGAAATATCGGGGGCTCAAAATCATGAACAATCACGGAAGATATCCCGTAAGTGACAGTATAAGTTTAATCGTATTTTCGATTAAAAAATCGACGTATTTACGTGACGTTTACACTGCGCGCTCGTGCCATGACCTCAAATCGTAGCGACGTTATTTTTGGAGTCAAACAATATTTTATTTTTTCTTTAAAAAACGTTGCCCTACATTTCTCCTGTATCGTGGGTGCGTTTACAAAAATTTAAACTCACATATACAAACAGCCAGACCCGGAACAACTATCTGCAGGCCATACAAATATTTGTTCCGTGCGGGAATCGAACCCGCAACACGAAGCACAGCAGTCAATCACTCAGCCATTGCGCCAACCGTGCTGTCATATGGAAAGGCTTTTAGTACTTCTCCCAGCAAGCCTTATAATATAGCTATTAAATACTAGCTTTTGCCCGTGGCTTCGCTCGCATTAATTTAGAATTTGACAATAAAACTCTTATCACACTATTAAAGTTTCAATGATAATTATAATTCAATCATGATTCGAAAGACACTGTTGTTTTCCTCGGGAACAGTACTTTTTTTTGGGAACAGTAGATTTTGCATACGTTACATACGTTTATGCAAAATTTCAGAATGATCGGTTCCTTATTTTAGACGTAAAAGGTAACAAACATACTTACAAAAAAACTTACTTCCGCATTTATAATAAATATAAAATAAATATATATATATATATATTATTGTAATATTATATTAGTTAGGAAGTTAGGAAAGATTTACTGCAATTTTTGTTATAAAATCAAACAGAGAAGCGAATTTCCAGGAAAAATAATTAGTCCTCTCCTAATTAGGCTTCACATTGTAACCACAGCGCCAAAGAGTTAATTTTAGAAACTAATTCAAAATTTAAACACTTAACCAGCTATCTAGACTGTTTGAGAGGCCAAACTCAGTTGCAGCCACCCAAGGAGATATAGTGGCAGGAACTTTCTGGACCAAGAGTTATAATTCCAGCTTCTTGGACATCTGCCAAGTCCCTAATGTAAAAAGCGGCGTAATGGCCTTAAGGCAATGTTCTGTACATCTTTATTGAGTCGGAATTTAAGAGAAAATTAGTTTTATACGAAGTTAATGTAGGGTGGGATTGTATGGTCGTGTTGGAATTGAAATTGTGTGTCTGTGTTTATTTTTTTCCTTATTGTTTATTTGTTTGATATTTATGGGGAACAGTTCCATAAAATATGAGATATCAAGTATTGCATAGTACTTGTTTTCTATTAGAGTCAATCCTGGACGTTACGGATTTTACGTCATTACGTTCAACTTTTAAGTCTGATGTAGTTAAATAGTCAATGTGAAAGTTACCGTTAACGATACTCCACGCAGTTTTTAATAATTACTATCTGCGGCCAAGTCATTTTCAACAATTGGTTTTGAAATTGTACGTGCGAATGAGGCATCTCATTTAATCTTATGGATAAATTGTTAAAACTTTTATTGGTGAAATAAAAGAATTACCTATAATTTATCATCTACTTTTGTTTGAGTACGAAAGAGAGGTAGCAGGCCCGAAGGCACCTAAGAAGCCGATTCCTGCCGGCTTCCCTTCGGGAACAAGGCACTCTACGTGGTGTCTAGGCATCTATTATAAGTCAAATAGTATATTAAATACACATCTGTGGGTGAGGTAGACGAAAAAAGCGATGAATGGACTGTGTGAATGAAGATACGGGTAGATAGCAGGTGACTGATGAAATGGCCAGTGATAGAAGTATTTCAGAAGAAGACATGCTGCTCTGTTCTTAAGTAAATTAGGATAAGGGCAAGATGATTGACTATCTTGTGCTCCCAGATCCCTAGTCACGCCTGAAAAATAAACTAACTATTGTTTCTGTTTGTCTCATGTTCAGCCCGGGTAATTCCACTGCCAGGGTTCTCCACCTAAATTCCAGTTCTCTAGATCCAAAGCTTATACTTACGAAAATTCAAAATCCAAAGCTTATGAAAATTTTGTAAAAAATCTTATTTGTAACCAAAATCCGTTCCCACGTGTATACAATATCCCGTGGTATCTTATAACGAACTGTTAAGTGATTTAGCCATGGCAAATGGTTTGTCTCAAATTAAATGAGGTTCTTGCTCATTAAGTGGATATACGGTGTAATTACGAATTCACACGTAATTCCAGGTGTGTCCATTAGGTGAGAATTAAATTTTTATTATTACCTACATTAGCGTTCCACTTGTGAGTTTGGAAGAGAATATAAAATAGGGTATAATATTGTCTTCTGTTAGAGCCTATGCATAGGGTGTGTTGCGGCAGCGGCGCGGCTAGACTTCGCAGCATTGGTTGGCACACGAACGAACGGTGCGATGTCGTAGCGTTGCTACGGCATACACCACAACTCCCCGCCTCGTCTCGTGGGTAGGATAGGTGGATATCCGGTGTGCATGCGGCGCGGCCTCGGAATGTGTCGTGCGGCGTCGTGTGACATACCATGGATTTTTATATGCAAGATGCCACTGCGACACCAATCCGGCGCACCGTGTGCATAGACTCTTAAAATATTGTTCTTAGTGAATTGTGTTATTTCTATTTTCCAGAGCCTGTTACCCAAAACAAGCAGCTAAAAGGAACTCTCTGCACGACCGATGACATGAAAGTGGCGGAGTTTTAGATCAGCATAATTTGAAATCGTGTGGTGACAACTAGACAAAAAAGAATCACATTCTTCAACAGACATCCGCAATAAAAAGGCGATCGTTTTTCAGTATAGCACTGTATAATCACACAATAATGTTCATACTGCTGGGATTCCTCTCTGTAAAAGGGAGCTGGCCGTCATCCACATGGGCCCAGTACAGGTTAGGATTTCACACTTTAACATGTCTTCGATCAACTTACTCGAAAGTTGACATAGTTGAAAGGTGTTAAATGTTCGTCTGTCTAAAATGACTACAGGTTCTCGGACTGAATGATCCCATTCAGTATGTCAACGTTAGACTTGTTTTGATATGTTATTCGTTTATTATGCGGACAGCCAACGAGTGGAATGCCCTGCCTGCGTTGGTGTTCCCAAGTTCATATGACCCCAATCTATTTAAGTCGAGAGTTAATAGGCTTCTTTTGGGTTAGCTCGTTCCATCGTCGACCTCTGTCCATAGGACTAGATTGAGGTCAAGAGTAGGCCCATTTAATAACAAAAAAAATAGAGTGACTTTTTAAAGTACTCCTCTCAATCAAGCTGAAAAGTTTTACTTTGGCACCTAAATCACAATATCTTCGATAGGAAACTTGTCAAATTAAGGTAATATACCTCTAGAATTTACAAAGGTTTTAAAAAATAACATTGCTTAGATTTCTCCATTATTTCATTCCAAAATAGCTCGTTTCAACCTTTATTATTTCACCTCTTTATATGTCAATTGAAAATGCGAATATGGGGTAAACAAAATATAATAGAACCCATATTTTTACGAAGCCACAGTGCCACTTAAACACGTTGGGGGCTTGGGGGCCTTTTGTACCCCAAGGACGGTGTTTAGAAACAAACTCACCCTTTGATTTTTTTGCATATTTTATACTTTTTTTCCTCTACCGAGGCTTTCGGGTGGAATCTTTTGGAAATATGTTTATTTTGTTTCTCTTTTGTGTGCGAAATAAATTATTCTGTGTGTGTTTAGGGCCTTATTTCTTGGGAAGTGTGCAATTGTGAGATGTTTGGAATATTTTTGAGAAATATGAAAGAAGTTATTAGAATAGTACAGACCAAATTATCGAAATCGTGGTTCGACTTGTCTTGAACCTGTTGGAATAAAGAAGATATAGAACGTAGAAGACGGGCTTGAGAAGAGAGCCGGGAGAACAATGTTCTTTATAGGTTGGGTCCCCTCGTTTTTCGTCTAATGCAGGTTGTAACAGGCAGAAGTTCTCGAAATAGCACATACCTTTGCTCATTCCTACAATGGGTGTAAAAAGAACCTCCACGTAGCTGAAAGGCACTTGTTCCCCCCGTCATTGCAATCATTTTTTTGTTCTAAACTATACCTGGGAACCTTCTAGTTACAAATTGGGGGTCAAAGTTCCGACGTTTTATAAGTTTTTTTGCAATAGAAGTTTTTAATGTTATGTATTTACTTTAAATAACTATATTACCTCTATAATATTCAATGCATCCATCATCACAATGTTTGGCGTTACGACATCGCTTTAAACCCCAAAAAAGAACGTCGTTTCCAGGAATAACTTTTCGTACAGTTTGAGGTACAAAACGCGTGGTGGTGCTTCGTGAGGAATCCGTTTACACCTTGTAAATCAAGGTTTCTTTTTAAAAAATTAATGTAGAAATAACATTAAAAATTGGGTACCTACAACTGCCTACAAGAAAATCATATACACGCCCACAAAAGACAGTTAATTAGACACCCATATTACTCACGAACGCTTATTAAAAGTCCTCGTCATGTATTCAAATAAAATGAGAATTATATTAATCCAAATACTTCTGGCCTCGAAAAATATTAAATTATATAAAATCTAATTTGTTAATTCACAGATATTCGTAGGGACGGATATTGGCACTGGGAAATCAAAGGAACAAAGCGAGGGTACCGTCATAATCTTATTATGGTGTTCTGAGGAGATTATCACGCCGAATTTCGGTTGTCAGAAGGTATGGAATATTATTATTGCGATTTAAATAACTTGTGTTTTGGCACATTTTGTTGATAGCCTAAAGTTGCACTATCAAGGTTTTCCTATAAAGCTGGTAATCAAACAATAAAGGTATGAATAGCATACAAGGTGTAAACGGACCCTTGACACAACCGTCAACTAAGTATTCTGTACTTCAAACTAAGTAATTCTACACAAAAATTATTGCTGGGAAACGCCTTTTTTTCGTGTGAATAATTATGTTTTACGGTAGGACTCAATGTAACGCACTCAAAACACTGTGCTGATGGATGCATTGAGTAGTGCAGAGGTCATGGGGTATTTAAAGTAAAGTTATTTTATTTTTTTATTTTATTTTACTTATTAGGGACAAAAAACAGTTACATGTTCAAGTTTAAAATTATGATTTGTTACTTAAATAGGTAACCATATAACCCACACCATTGCCCACGGGTATACAAATGAACAAAGCAGGAAAAGAAAAAAAATTGTAAAATTAAAAACTTTAAATAAAATCTGTGGAAATGTTGAAACTTTGACTTCTAATATCTCCGTAACTAGAAGGTTCCCAGGTATGGTCTGGAACAAAAAATGATCAAAAAAATGCCTTTTGGCTTCTTTTAGGGTATTTTACACTCGTAGCGGTGATTGACGGCGGCGACCTCACGCCGGCCCTGGTTCAATCCATGGTCCGGAGCGAGAGGGAATGGGAAGCCATCATCTCCTTCTGCGAAGCAGTCATGCTAGCGAAGGAGCTGGTGGCGGAACGTAAGAAGGAGAAAACCTCACGTGCCAGCCGCCGCGGGAGACACGGCTACTCTGGCCTCTCGGTTGGCCTGAGAGTAGCCAGACAGTAGATTCAAGAAATAAACACATTCATCATCATCTGTCTAGCCTTTTCCTAACTCTGTTGGAGTCGGCTTCCAGTCTAACCGGATACAGCTGAATACCAGTATTTTACATGGAGCGACTGCCTATCTGACCTCCATAACCCAGTTAGTACTGGGTAATACGATATCCTTTAGGACTGGTTGTCAGAATTTCGGGCCACTGTCTACCTCTAACGACTGTCAAAATCTACAAATTACAACTCAGTATAAAATGAGTGGTCACTCATCCACGGACCAACCTAGGCAAGCGCGGCTTAACCTGAAGATCGGACAGAGTGATTTTTATTATTCAGCCATGAGCTCCTAAATAAACACATTCTACATTATAAAATTACACCAAAACCCCACAAAGCACACACAAAACAAACGCATAGACTATACTACACAATTACCAAAACTAACTTTATAAACACATGCACGAGGCACCCGAAAATTAAGCCACGCCTGATTCTAGAGAGGAATTTAATCATAAGATGAATGGGTACACCGGAATAGTTTCCACTAGACATTAACTTTGTACATTGTGAGAATTTACGTAGTTTAGAGCTTAGATTTAGAAACGGTATATTCTTAATGGTAATTGATATAGCTTGGTTTTGATTTTCAAGTAGTGGTTAGATACAATTTTAGCAATGATGAGCCTCTTTGTCAAATTGACTGGTATACAATTTATTTCTTTATTTAACTTCATGTACAATTGTGGTGCATAGTGCCACAAGGCATTCTCCATCAAAATGCTCCTCCGAATTTGTGGATTTAGGGAGCTTTCAAATTAGAGGCGTGAAGAAGCGCTGCAGTGGCGCTGCTTTAGAGAAGCGCTTCTCATGCACGCACGACTGTGGCACAGTAGGCGCGCGTTTATAACGCTTCAGTAAATTTTTAGGTTTCCATAGCCAAATGGCAAAAAACGGAACCCTTATGGATTCGTCATGTCTGTCTGTCTGTCTGTCCGTTCGTATGTCACAGCCACTTTTTTCCGAAACTATAAGATCTATACTGTTGAAACTTGGTAAGTAGATGTATTCTGTGAACCACATTAAGATTTTCACACAAAAATAGAAAAAAAAAACAATAAATTTTGCGGGTTCCCCATACTTAGAACTGAAACTCAAAAAGTGGTAAAATGTGTGCCTCCTGTAATTTCTAAAATAAGAGAATGATAAAACTAAAAAAAATATATCATGTACATTAACATGCAAACTTCCACTGAAAATTGGTTTGAACGAGATCTAGTAAGTAGTTTTTTTTTAATACGTCATACATCGTAAACCGCAATTTACCTTTCATTCAATCAACTCAAATATTAAAAATAAATAAAAAATACACCATTGTTAAAACATCGATCAAAGTTACAACGAACTACAAGAACTTTTATATTATGTTACTTGCTGCTACGGAACCCTTCATGGGCGAGTCCGACTCGCATTTGGCCGCTTTTTGTATTTGTATGACCTACAAGTAGTTGTTCCGGGTCTGGGTGTTTTTCTATCTATAATATGTATGTATTTACAAAAAAAAAAATGTATATATGTAGTTTATCAGCCATCTAGTTACCATAACACAAGCATTAGGTTGCTTAGCTTGGGACTAGATGGTGCTGTGTGAAATGTCCAGGGATATTTATTTATTTTTTAGGTGCGTACTTGTGGGTGAACTATTCAACTTAACTTTACATTAAAGATAATTGCATTATTTTCGCAGTTTGATAATATCGATTGAGTTAAGCTACTTTTCCTAGGCTCATATCTTAAAAATACGGCGAAGTGAATTTTAAAGAAAAATTGATTTTGTTAAATTACAAAAAAGTACATAACCTAGCATGACGCCTGTAATCCCCGAAGTGGTAGGCAGAGGTGTACCCAAAATTATAGTACACCCACATTTCACCAGTTATTTTTAAGTCCAATGTAGGGTAATATCTACTATCAACTATCTTAGACCTCAATAAATTTATACATTTATACAAATAAATTAAATTGAAATGTCTGTATGTAATATCAAAATACCACCTTTTACTGAATGCACATGAAAATATATTTAAACAAAACCACATTTTTTTTCAATTTTTAAACCGACTTCAAAAAGGAGGAGGTTTCTCAATTCGACCGTATATATATATATATTTTATGTGTGTTCGCGGATAACTTCGTTCTTTTTTTGTTGGAAAGGAGATACTTCAAGGGTGGTCCCATGATAAGGAAACCGGGATCTGATGATGGCATCCAAGAGAAATTGAGGGGAGCTTTCAAAAATTGTAGTGGCGATTAGTGCGTTTGTAAATTTTTTGATTAAGTATTTTAAAGCACTATAATTTAAAGATGGTCTGGAGTCGCTCTGATGATGGAACCGAAAGACAGTCGAGGGAACTCCTCAACGGTTTACAGCAGTCATCTTGTGTTTGGGTTTGATTAATTTGTATTGATGAGAAATTTACGCCTAGATGGGTTGTGACTGTCATAAGGGGTCTGATGATGAAGACGAAGGACAGTTAAGGGAACTCCTGAACTGTTTACAGTAGCTACCTTGCGTTTGGACTTAATTCATGTATATTGATCAAAATTTTGCACCCATCTGGGTTACAAGTGCCATTACAGGTCTGATGATGAAAAATATTTCTATGGAATATTGCAACTAAAACTAAAAATAAAAAAATAATTTTAGCTTCAGAAGTCGGTGACAAAAAACTGAATCAAATAAACAAAAGTCACAGACTTCTGAAGCTAAAATTATTTTTCACTTTTTTTGTGTTTTTGGAGTCGGTTTTATTTTTTGCAAAAAAGTTTTTTTTTGTCTGTCTGTACGTTTGTTTGTTCCGGCTAATCTCCGAAACGGCTGCACCGATTTTGACAGGATTTTTACTGGCAGATAGCTGACGAAATAAGAAATAACAAAGGTTACTTTTAGTTTAGAATAAGAATTAGAGTTCCGTGCAAAAAAAATAAAACCCTTAAATTAGTAACTATCGATTCAAAAGGCAAGTAATATTTTTTGATAATAATTTCACGCGAACGAAAACCGAGGGCAACAGCTAGTAGTATAATATCCATACCTAAGTACATTCACATCAAACATATCGTTCCGATAGTCCTCATTCTCGATTCAGTCCATGTAACTTTGTTGAGCAACCTGCCCCAACGGGCACCGAACAGTGGACAGTCCAACTCTAGTGTCGAGTTTACAATCTGCATTCGTCGGTACACCATTATGTAGAATAATGTAGATACAATTCTGTTGCTTTGTTGTTCGGGTCAACAGTTGCAGCTGAGTTTAATGGTTAAGTCAGCGACGTGACTTGGGGTGAAGTATCTTTTAATGAGGTTAGTTATCTAGTAAGACTGCTAAAGCTGAATTTCACTGTTGCAACATAGGCCTCCTCTCTATGAGACGGAGTGAGCTGTAATCTACTTCACGAGCCTTCCTTTTCTCAACTTTAAGGGGTGTAGAAAGACCCATAACGAAGCTGAAAGGCACTTGTTCTGCCCGTCATTGCGATCATTTTTTAAGATTCTGTAGCCGAATGGCAAAAAACGGAACCCTTATATATTATTATTCGTCATGTCCGTCCGTATGTCACAGCCACTTTATTCTGATATTATTAGGACTACACAATTGAAACAGTTGGTACTTAGATGTATTCTGTGAACCGCTTTACGATGTTTATACAAAAATTAAAAATAAAAGATTAAGATGGGTCTCCATACCGACATGGAACTGAAATCAAAGTCAATCGTTTGAAAGGTACTTAGAAGGTGGTAGAATGTGCGTTCCCCCCCTCAAAATTCTAAAGTAAGAGGAGGAAAATTCTGAAAAAATGTAGGAAAATTGGTTTGAATAAGATTGGATGTTTTTACGTTGTTTTTCATTAACATACTATGAAACACAAATTTAGTTTTGCTGTTGAATGTAATCCAATAAAACATAAATGAATGAGCCTTCAAAATATTTTATTATGTTGTTTGGTGCTACGGAACCCTGTGTGCGTGTGAGTACGACTCGCACTTGGCCGGATTTTTGTTTTTTAAATACTAGTTTTTAAAGTTACAACTTTGCTTTGAATACCTCCATGACCCATTTACTATACAATGCATATCAGCACAATGTTTTGAGTGCATACTTCGAGTCCTACCGTAGATTTTTCACCCAAAAAAAAATGTTGTTTCCCAGCAATTTTTGCGTGGAGTTACCAAGTTTGATGTACAGAATGCTTGGTTATCGGCTTCGTGAAGGGTCCTTTTACAACTTGTATATGGAGCGACCGCCTATTTGCCCTCAACAATCCAGTTAATAAGTAGCACAAATCTCCATGAAAAGGCTGATTTTCATACTAGACTGCGTATCTAGTCAAACCTAATTCTACCTAATATGTATTAATGCAGAAGAAAAAATTGAGAATTCCACCTACACCTGTCTAATCAGTGCATTGGAAAGTTTCTTGGTAAATTTTGCACATAACATCACGCCTGTAATAGCCGAAGGGTTAGGCAGAAGTGTACCTTTTTTTTTGTTTTTTTTGGGATGGGTAATCATCAAATGACTCCTCCTCCTCCGCGCTCTGGGCGGAGCGGAAGGGAGTGTCAGACTTTTACTGACTAAAAACCATCCAAGTTCCTTCTTTTGCCCTTTATGTTCCAGGGCCGCGGTATCTCTTTCGAACAGTCCCGCAGCCCGCGCAACAGTGTACCTAATAGTACAAACACATTTCGCCAGTTACGTTAAAGTCCCATGAAATAGGGGGCGAGCCTATTGTCATCAACCAGAGCCAGATGCAGACTCCGTGGCAGCTACTGGAAACCCAATAACACTTTTTCCGACCCGAGAATCGAACCCATGACCTCATGCTCAGCAGTCGCGTTCGCGACTACTAGACCACCGAGACATTCAAATAAATAAAATAATGGTAAATGTTTTTACTTTTATTTTAATGATTACCAACACCTCCACAGAAAGATGCAATCTCAAGCGGGAGCTGTTTAAACTCCTTGTCGACTTCATCCAGCCAATTGAGATGCTTCTACCTGAGCACACGTTACCGTGACCAACTTGGAAATCTCTAAATAAACTCGAACTGTAGTCAACCGCAAACAAAATCTCCATGAAGAAGAAGGGGGGGGGGGTCACGTATGACTCAGAGCTCAATTCCGTATGTAGCGTCTCTTTACAGAAAATGGTCCACCTTTCATCTTGTGCCGCATACTCTGACAACTGCGCACTTACTTGACTGACTCGACTTTACTGCATCAGTAATCGCAGTTCGCGTATGAATTTTGGGCTAAACACATTTGAACTCTTTTGGTTTAGACACGCTAGAAAGAAGAAGAATAGGTTAATAACTTAATTATAATAAGTTAATTAAAACAAGTTATTAAAATAAGTTAATTATTAATAAGTTTGACCAACCTTTTGCCTAAAAGTCCAACTACTATTGATCGTTTCCAAATCGCAACATAAAATAAGACTCCGAATAAATGAGGTAGGAACACCAGTTCTCATCACACACTCCAATTGAAGGAAAGCGGAAATGGTTTTGCAGAAAACAAATTTTCTTGAATCCAAATTACAGTCAGTCACCCTCGGCTGTTTATTTACATTTCATCTGAGCGTGGAGTTAAACAAATATTGCTAAGCATGATATTATTTACTTTAACTGATTTGTTTGCACATCACCCGTATGTATTATGAGCGATTGCTTTCGTGATATTTGTTTTGAAAAACTGATTTGGTATTTCGATTTTTTTGGCAGTGGTTCTATTAATTTTCGTAGTTACTTTTTTGCAGCAAAAAAAAACATATTTTATTTAAGAAAAGCGATATTTTCATAAAATATTTCAACTTAGACGTGCGCTGCTGTTGAAAACAATTGATTCGCCTTTTGCTCAGGTCAATGTATAAAACATTTAATTTATAAATTAAACCCGCACAATTAAAAAAAATACAACAAAATATATAAAAAAAACTAACAAGGCAAACATTGCATCAAAGCAACTCCTACTCCGAATCCTAGTAAAACATTTAAAATACGAACCTAAAGCCACGTTTTCAAGCAAAATAAACTCGTACAAAATAATATTTTCATCTTAAAACGTCAGCTACAACATTTCAAAGCAGCATCAGACACAAATTGACGTTGAATTTCAAGCGTGTTCAAAAACTTACGTCAACGTGGGCTGACGGTGAAATGAAAAAGTTACAAAGAGCATAGTGCAACGAGTTGCCGCCGCGTCAGTCAAACCTGACGACCGATTGTTGGTGTTGCCACCACACGGATACAGAAAATTAAGCGAGAACTTTTTTTGAGATTATTTTTTGTTTTAATTTTGTACAATAGCATAGTCTGCTTATAATGTTACTACGGCACGGACACAGGCGGGAGTGGGCTCGAATTTATCTCAGGACTAGCTTTTGATCGCAGGTTCGCTCCCGTTTTGTATGGAAATCAATACAGAATCATATCAAATGGATCAGTAGCTCCGATTACACACAAATACCTCTTTATAATATTTCATCATAGTCATCATTTCAGTCGAAAGACGTCCACAGCTGGACATAGGCCTCCCCCAAGTGTCACCACATTGACCGGTCCCGTGCGTCTCGCATGCAGCCAACATAATATTTGTATAGACGTATTCCTTCACCGTTTTGAGAGCGTTGCTGATGAAATAAATAACGCAAAGTACAGTATCAGACTGCCTGGGTCGTTATTGATCACACCACACACCACTTATTTTTTGTCGCCTCTCATTTTTCGTGATCATTATTTGTAAGTGAGTAAGGTTATCAGTAAATCATTGTCAAAAATGTTTATAATAATTATGAAAGTATCTGAAGGTATACCTCGCAAGACCCTTTGTTATTTGATAAACGTTTAGGTATAGCCATCAATCATGATTATACGAGTCGAAGTTTTTTTTTGTGTATAAAAGTAATTATTAGATTGAATAGAAAACTATCGCACTTATTATTTACAGATTACGACTTTCCTTTTGTCTTCTGCGAAATGAAAAGCTTGAGGACTCCTTGTACACTGACAACCGCGTCGTGGACACGGCGAATCAACCGTAGATTTTTACGGCAAAAAAAAGGTGCGTGGATTAGAGTCCTGTTTTTCTGAAGAACCTAGTTAACACCACATCCATAAAGTTTCTTCATGAATGGATGGAACTCTTTAGTAGACACGTCACGGATTCGAATTGGAGTTGCCAACACAAAAAATAGTGAATCGACGCGTTTGCGGGGAATGAATGAATTCACCGACTTCACTGCACTCAGCAGAAAGTAATATTACATTTTTTTAAGAGTGTTTTAACATCGAGTTGAAGGATTTGAGAGTGTATCCTCAGATTTCAGAGTGAAACTGTATCTTCATCATCCTCCTTTCGGTTTCATCCCAAGTTTGACGTCATCACAGTACGTCTTCTTCTTCCATACTACTCTATTTGTCGTCATTTCGATGGTCACCCCCCCCTCCTTTTTATCCATAATTATCTCATCTTGAATTAGCTGTAAGAGTAGAGGAAGACCAAAGGAGGAGGAGCTCGTAGCTAAATAATAACTGCCTCTCGAGTCTATGTTTAGGTTAAGCCGCTTGCTTAGGTTGGTCCGTGGATGGGTGGTCGCCTTTTACATACCGAATGTCCTCCGTGCCTCGAAAGCACGTTAAGCCGTTGGTTTCGGCTGTCATTTGTAGATCTTTGGCAGTCGTTAAGAAGTCAGAGGCCCGACAGTCTGACAACCAGTCTTACTAAGGGGTATCGTATTACCCAGTACTAAATGGGTTGTGGAGGTTAGACAGGCAATCGCTCCATGTAAAATACTGGTATTCAGTTGCATCCGGTTAGACTGGAAACCGACACTAACATAGTTGGGAAAAGGCGAGGCAGATGATGACATTCGTAAAGAAATCTGAATTAGATGTATAATCTACCTATAGAAATTTTGTGAATTGATTTTAGAATGAAGAAACCCGTTACCAATTACACAATAGACGCATATTAATGTAAGCTTTAAATAAATAAACGAAAAATATATTTAAGTGACATTAAACTAAAATATATTTTAATTTAATTTTAATGCACGTTTCGGCTTTTCATTTGTCAAATTATTTAATTTCACGAAACTCTGCGTCCGCCTTAATGGTTCGCGACGTAATGATTGAACGAATTTTTAATGATACGGTGTCATTCTTCTAAAAATAAACCTAATTTTGTAATAGTAGAACAGTAGAACAAATGGTGTTCTACTGTTTCATTACACAATTCTACTTTAAAACTAATGGTGTTTTTGTTCTCACTAGTAAGTATTACGTTTTGGCGTAGGTCGTACATTCACACTGTGAAAAACTCGCACTAATGCGAATTTCCTTTTTTTTGGGATGGGAAATCATCAAATGACTCCTCCCGCTCTGGGCGGAGCGGAAGGGAGTGTCAGACTTTTACTGACTAAAACCCATTTTTTTTTTCGGGTGGGAAATCATCAAATGACTCCTCCCGCTCTGGGCAGAGCGGAAGGGAGTGTCAGACTTTTACTGACTAAAAACCACCCATGTTCCTTCTTTTGCCCTTTATGTTCCAGGGCCGCGGTATCTCTTTCGAACAGTCCCGCAACACTAAAACCCATCTATGTTCCTTCTTTTGCCCTTTATGTTCCAGGGCCGCGGTATCTCTTTCGAACAGTCCCGCAGTATGCGAATTTACCTCGCTTTGGATTTGCTTGTAGGTATATTGGCACGAATAACCTCAGGTTACTGTGTGAGTTTCTACTCGAAGATTACGCAGTAAGAAATTGACAAAGACAAGAAGGAGATGAGAAAAAATTAAAGTTAAATCTCACAAACTACCAGGTGGCCAGAATCACGAAGGAGGTATTAATACCGGTACCGGTAGCGGAGCTCGTAGCTAAATGATAACTGCCTCTCAAGTCTATCTTTTAGTTAAGCCGCTTGCTTAGGTTGGTCCGTGGATGGGTGACCGCCTTTTACATACCGAATTTCCTCCGTGCCTCGGAAAGCACGTTAAGCCGTTGGTCTCGGCTGTCATTTGTAAATCTTTGACATTCGGTAAGTAGTCAGTAGCCCGACAGTCTTACAACCAGTCTTACTAAGGAATATCGTATTACCCAGTACTAAATGGGTTGTGGAGGTCAGATAGGCAGTCGCTCCATGTAAAATACTGGTATTCAGTTGCATCCGGTTAGACTGGAAGCCGACACTAACATAGTTGGGAAAGGGCGAGGCAGATGATGACATTCGTAAAGAAATCTGAATCTACTGAACCTATAGAAATTGTGCATTGATTTTAGAATGAAGAAACCCGTTACCAATTACACAACAAACGCATATTAATGTATGCTTTAAATAAATAAATATATTTTAATGCACGTTTCAGCTTTTCATCTGTCAAATTATTTAATTTCACGAAACTCGCCGTCCGCCATAATGGTTCGCGACGTAATGATTGAACGAATATTTAATGTTATGGTGTCATTCTTATAAAAATAAAGTTTATTATAACAGTTAGTAGAACTAATTGTGTAATATTAGAACAGTAGAACAAATGGTGTTCTACTGTTTCATTACACAATTCTACTTTAAAACTAATGGTGTTTTTGTTCTCACTAGTAGGTACTACGTTTTGGCGTAGGTCGTACATTCACACTGTGCAAATCTCGCACTAATGCGAGTTTCCTTTTTTTTGGGATGGGAAATCATCAAATGACTCCTCCCGCTCTGGGCGGAGCGAAGGGAGTGTCAGACTTTTACTGACTAAAACCCATCCATGTTCTTTCTTGTACCCTTTGTGTTCCAGGGCCGCGGTATCTCTTTCAAACAGTCCCGCAGTATGCGAATTTATTTTGCTTTGGATTTGCTAGTAGGTATATTGGCACTAATAGCCTCAGGTTACTGTGTGAGTTTACTCTCGAAGATTACGCAGTAGGAAATTGGCAAAGACAAGAAGGAGATGAGAAAAAATTGAAGTTAAGTCTCACAAACTACCAAGTGGCCAGAATCATGAAGGAGGTATTAATACCGGTACCGGTATTATTTAATAAGAATCTCACAATCAAATAATCTATAAATATACGTTTCGGTTAGCATGCAGTATGCAATGAAGATAATCCACACAATTATATTTAAACTAATAATAGAAAATCAAATAATACTCCTTTTAAACGACGGATCGTTTATTTATTCCAAATTCGTGAAATACAATTTCTAAAAGAACTCCCTAACTTAGTTTGACTTACTGAGAATTTCTCTCGGCTCTTGTTTTTGGGTATCGAGAATTCACGATTCCTTTCAGACATTTAAAGTTCTTGATGTAGTTATTTTAAAGTTCTTTCTAGAATAAAGTTGGACAGTTTCAAATTAAATTGAAAGTCCCCAAAGTGTTTCCAACGGAGGGATAAATACATTTCATTTACAGTTATTTTAGGAGAAAACACAAACCCATTTATTGGTTAAGTTTCAAATAATTGTTTACGAAATATATTGAAAAGAATCACTGAATTATTGATCTAATTTATACAAGCACTGCCTCGTTGGTCGAGTGGTCGCAAGCGCGACTGCTGAGCATGAGGTCCTGGAGTCCATCCTCGGGTCGGGCAAATTGATATTAGATTTGCCATCAGGAATTTCTTTGTGCCCGTCTGATGGCCAATAGTCTTGCCCCCTATAACATGGGACTTAAACATAACTGGCGAAATGTGGGTGAATTATTAAGTACACCTCTGCCTAATCCTTCGGGGATTACAAGCGTGACTTTATGTTTTACAAGTACGGCCCACATAATAATATTCCCACAGGTAAGACACACGCTTCTTCTCTGTTAGACCAAGAGAGACCACCACGCGGACTTAGTCGGTAGGGGAGGTTGAATATCACGTCATGTAGTTTACGAGTTTTTACTTCTTAAAAATGCCAGTTACCTCTCTATGTTTTATGGTTTCAAGCGCGACTGTTGAACTTCAAAATCCGTGGTTCGAAAATCGATTCGGAAAATGTGTCAATGGAGTTTTCCATTAAAAACTCAGTGATGTCTGAAATAATGAAAAGACCGACACACATCTGTCTACCCTGCCGGAAAATATTGGCGTGATGGTTGTTTAATTATAATCCAAGATTGATCATTACGCCTCATCTCAAACTCATGCCTTGCAATCAGTTCAGTGTATCTGATTCGTCATTTCAGCTGTGAATTAGTTATTTGACGTAATATGTAGGTATTAGGTAATAATGTAATCTGCAATAATGATTAAGCTATTGCTAGGTTTAGATATGAGTAATATGTCAGTTAGTAACCTAATTACTCAGCACATAGTCGACTAGAATTACTCTCAAGATTATTTTGCGGAGGAATGGAGAAAATGTCGTGAGGAAAGTTTTGTATGGTATTCATAGTAGAGGGAGACCAAAGAAACGATGGATGGACTGTGTAAAGGATAATATGGCAGGAAGGAGGTGTCTGATGAGATGACGAGCAACAGAGAAGTATGGAAGAAGAAGACATGCTGCGCCGACCCCAAATAAATTGGGATAAGGAAATGAGAATGATGAAAATTATTATGCGATCAAAAATATACATACACCACTATTTTTAGGTCATTCTGGAGCCGAATACCATGAACTCGATCATCGAACTCGAAACGATTGGGTCTATTTTTTTTCAAAAAATAACAATAAAAAAAACACGAAAGAATAAATTTAATGTTTTTTTTTTTGTGAAATAATGAGAATCGATCGATGAATGAATTTTTCAAGGGTATCGTTCGCATGTGTTGCCGACCGTGGATACGTTTTACACACACATATGCATTTGAGTTCTCATTATTTCAAAAAAAAAACATTACATTTATTCTTTCGTGTTTTTTTTATTGTTATTTTTTGAAAAAAATAGTCCCAATCGTTTCGAGTTCGATGATCGAGTTCATGGTATTCGGCTCCAGAACGACCTAAAAATAATGGTGTATATAGGTACAATTTTGATGGGTCGCGGTAAACTGGCGTAGATGGATAAGATTTGATTTTAGATGAATAGGATTTCTATGACGTTCATAGAACCTAACAGTAAAGTTTGAAGGGCCCATTGTGGTATTGTTACAGATTATGCTCTACAACTACTACGCCGTAGCAGACATTATGCTCCCCTCTACGGTATTCGTAGCTCTCGATCTACAGGTGGAATAATTTTTCTTTAATATAATTATGGGAAATAATCAAATGATCCCGCTCTGGAAGTGAGTGAGAGAGTGTCAGACTTTTACTGACTATAACCCATCCATGTTCCTTCTTTTGCCCTTTGTGTTCCAGGGCCGCGGTATCTCTTTCGAACAGTCCCGCAGTCCAACATCCATCCATCCTCACAATATATCGCATTTCTGATATTAGTAGGATTATAAGGTTTCCTATTGGAATGATTAATGATTTCCATTTCTCAAAAAAAAAAAACAGATTTTTAGCCTACATTGTTCCCAGAAATAACAAAGCCTAAGCTGCTATTAAAATGAGAGAAAGATATGTAATTTAGTCGTGGTAACATGTGAAACATTATTGGAACTAAATGTCCCGTATGTTATCTAATAAGAAAAACACCGGCCAAGTACGAGTAGGACTCGTGAATGAAGGGTTCGGTATCATCGTAGTAGGGGAGCGCCCTTTAATTTCTAATTTATTTTTATTCTTTGTTGTTATAGCGGCAACTTTCAACTGAAATTTTCAACTGTTTACCTATTACGAATCATGAGATACAGCCCGCTGACAGACAAACGGACGGATGGACGGATAGACGGACAGCGGAGGCTTAGTAATAGGGTCCCGTTGGTAACCCTTCGCGTACGGAACCCTAAAAAGGGATGCGTCCTATTCAAACCTATCACCACATTACCAATCCTAATACATTTAAAAACATGAGAATGACAAATGTGTATCCATCAAAACTTTGTGAGTTGTCAATTGCGTACATTTGTTTCAACCCCCTTTTATCCCCTCTTCTTATAACTTTGTTACAGTGTAGGGGTGCAATGTGGGTTGTAAATCACTAGGTATTTGTCATCGGATGGGTTTTTGGATATATGTTGAAGTGACGTGATGGATTTTGAATATTACATACATTACTGATTTTGTTATCAGATGGTGCGGAATTTTTTGATAAACTTAGGGCCTAGCTCAATGTGAATTTCAACGGCATAAGAACAAAATAAGACTTATACTGGACATGATAACAAACCAAATAAATCTGGGGGCACGGCCGTGCCCCCGCCAAGTCGAGCAAAAAAAAAAATAAAAGGGCACGGCAGTACCATCCTTTTCTCGAAGCGATTCAAGACATTTTCGACACCCCTGTAACTTAATTGTGGATAAAGCTAGAAGCGTGAATTTTCAGTGACTAAGAGGCCATATTATACCTAGGTATATTCCTGAATTATATTAAATTCGAACCTGTGGTTTATGAACTATTGCAAGTCAAAATACCTTACTTTTGTCACTCACTCACTCACCGATCATCATAATTCTAAGGTACTTCTAGCAGACACACAAGCTTCAAGTTTTGAACACAATTAGTGTTTAGCCTACAAACCGAGGGAAAAATCCAACATACTGCAATTTCAGTCCAGATCTCTAGATATAAAAACTGCATAAGTAACTTTGTAATCCTATATAAGTAACATGCAATTACAAAGTTACTTTTACACTTCCTTGAAAATGCAAAAAGCTAAAATTCATAGTCATTCTCTAGCGACCGCTGGGTCCGTTGCGATGAGAGATAAAGTTGGGTTGAGTATTATACTCGTATATCTATTAGCTGTGCCCGGCATGCGTTGCAATGCATCTTTTCCTACCTACTATTTTCACTACTCTACCCCACCTACCGTACCTACCTACCTACTTTACCCTACCCTAACTACCTACCTACCCTACCCTACTCTACCTACCTACATTACCCTATCTACCTACCTACCTACCTTACCCTACCGTACCCTATCCTACCCTACCCTATCTACCTACCCTACCTACCACCTGCCTACCACCAACCTACCACCTACCTACCACCTACCTACCACCTACCTACCACCTGCCTACCACCTACCACTACCACCTACCTACCACCTACCTACCACCTACCACTACCACCTACCTACCAACCACTTAACTATTACAGAACTGTAAAAAGTACCAGGCTGGCATGCATTCAAGTTGGTACTTGTATTGTATTGTATTGTATAACGGGCTGGTGTCCGCAACTCCACGTCCAATGCGCGTAAGTTGGTACTTTAACAGGTTCTGGATCTTAATCATAATTTTCTGTAAAAAGTACCAGGCTGTCATGAATTCAAGGTGGTATTTTAACAGTTATAAATAATTTTCCGAGCATTTTTCTGATATTTTAATAGTTATTCTGCTATTCGGGGCGGAGACGAATCCAAAAAATCAGAGATCTTTTAAATCGGTCCAGCCTTTCTTGAGTTATAAATGGTGTCACTAACCCGACTTTGTTTTTTAAAAATTATTATAGATATAGATAATAGTATCAATTACAAAACCTATTGTTGTAAATGGCGGTCCTCTCGATGTTGTTTGAGAATATGTTTACCTCGGGCAAACTCTGCAGTTTGGTAAGAACAAATTTGAGAGGGAGGCTAATAGAAGAATCCAGCTGGGCTGGGCAGCGTTTGGGAAGCTTCGCCGGGTCTTCTCGTCGCGTATTCCACGGAGCCTAAAGACTAAGGTCTTCAATCAGTGCGTCCTGCCTGTTATGACATACGGAGCCGAAACGTGGACACTGACGGTACGGCTGGTCCATAAATTTAAGGTCGCTCACCGAGCTATGGAACGGGCTATGCTTGGAGTCTCTCTGAGGGATCGCATCCGGAACGAGGTGATCAGACAGAGAACCAGAATTGTCGACATAGCCCACAGAATAAGTAAGCTGAAGTGGCAATGGGCCGGTCATATTAGCCGCAGGACTGATGACCGTTGGGGTAGACGTGTTCTTGAGTGGAGATCGCGAATCGGCAAACGTAAAGTGGGACGCCCTCAGGCTCGGTGGAGTGACGATCTTCGCAGCGTGGCTGGTAGCAACTAGATGAGAGTTTCTGAGAATCGAGTTGAATGGCGTGCGATTGAGGAGGCCTATGTCCAGCAGTGGACTGCTATAGGCTAATGATGATAATGATCAATTATCAGGGTATTAATTGGCCGAGTTGGTTGTGGTGCAAGAATTCCTGTTAAAAAAGTAATGGCAATGAGTTGCCCGAGATTATTTTCATAGGAGATTTTCAATACAGGCTACTACAGTTTGCCCACACAAAGCTGCTTCAGGGGCTTTTCATTTATGTTGGGTTAGGGCCATTGCCTATTCACACGGCATATGTTTTGGCGCCGATGACGAGCATTTACACGCTTTAAACAAGATTCACTCGCAGTAAGCAGCAAGTGTGCTTAGCTTTACTAGACCTAAGCACACTTTTAAAAATTATGAGGCGACCTAAACACGCGTCGTATACATGCGGCGATGCAAACGCTATGCTAACGCGCTTCTTGCGCACGTTTGTATCGATTCGTACGAGCATTTGAATCGATACAAATGCAACAATTGAAGGAACTTTCACTTGCAACAGTTCATAAAGCACAAGTTCAAATTGAATGTAATTTAGGAATATACATAAGTATATTATGCCCTCTTGGTCACTGAAAATTCAAGCTTCTAGCTTTATCCAATGTCCTGAATGGCTTCGAGAAAAGGATCAACAATCTGCTTTGAAAGCGTAGAGAACGCGCGTTCGTGAAACGCGCGTTGACGTCGCGTATAGAATAAACCCTGTGAATACGCTCTTACATGCGTTTGTAGTATGCGGCGTTTGCAATGCTTGTATGATCTCAACTAAAATGGGCTGGACAGATAATAACGCTGATGTTTTACGTTGTTTTATGAGTAGAAGTGGTGTGGTACTGGAAAAAGCTTTTTGATAAAAACGCGGAAAGTTTGGGTCCAAACGCATTGAAATAAAAAAACGGCAATTAGTGCTCCGACAGTAATTGCTGTACTTTAATGTGAATGGCTTGACAATACACAGACTATTGCAACTGCCCGTGGAACATAAGAAAACACCTAGGTACAAGCCATTTTCTGACGAAGTCCTCCAAGTTCTAAGTTCGGATCTGAAAGAAGTAGTATTATGTATCTTATACAAAGTGTCGATGACATCCAATCTTACTCTAAAATATATTCTTTTAAGTTTGTCCGAGATATTCGATACCGGTGACGATCAAATGGATGGTTTGGAAAAAAACACAGTTTTCGGGGATCTTGTACAGCTTCCGCTGGTTAGAGATAAGTCTCCTTTTGAATAACTTTCAACCACTGAAATTAACAAACTGTTGGGCTCCCTCAGCATGCCCATTCTATAGGCTGAACTGTTTATATATGATGAACCTACCAAAAACATGAGACAGCTCAATGATTCTGACTTTGTAGAGATACAATTTCTGAATACAATAGACTTAGAAGCATTTATCGTCCAGACTTACTAAAAGTACTTAAATCAAAGCCTCTGAGAAAAGCCAACAGAGACAGGCAGTGGGCTTTGAGAAAGTCCGTAGCTGTCGCACAAGAACCAACCCGAACCCGAATAAAACCCCCCAAACCCGGTAAAGAAAAGGAGGACTACCTACAAAAAGAAATGAGATCCCATCAAAAACATAACATGTACAAAAATGCAAGTCTCGCAACGCAGTTCTTCTACCGTAAAAAGTTGTGAGATTTAATGTAGAACCAAGTCGATTCATTTATTCAGTACCTGCCTATGTGAGCATCTATCCAACCACTTTGTCATAAATTGTTACCTAATTAGTAACTTACAAATTTTTGTAGGGACCGTATCACTATGAAACATCTTTATTTCTTTTAAAAAAAGGATGACTTGGCAATCGCAATCACGGCAATAGAATCTCCATACATAAGCGCAGTGAGCGTTTTGGTTATGTTTGTGTACACATTTAATAAATTGGCCCGCTAGCGCTATGTTCAATTAGGGCTATATTTTAATCCCATCAAAACCGTAACATGTACCAAAATGCAAGTCTCGCAAAACTGTTCTTCTACCGTAAAAAGTTGTGAGATGTAATGTCTTTAAGGAATGACTTCTCCATCGCACGGAAACATAATCAAATAAGAATAAGCTTCTATTTTGAATAGTCCTAACTCCTAATTGAAAATAGCGCCAGCAGTCCAAATTAGAGTTTGTTGTGTGACATGAGATTCTATTGCCCTTGGCGATTGCCAAGTCATCCTTTTTTTTAAAGAAATAAAGATGTTTCATAGTGATACGGTCCCTACAAAAATTTGTAAGTTACTAATTAGGTAACAATTTATGACAAAGTGGTTGGATAGATGCTCACATAGGCAGGTACTGAATAAATGAATCGACTTGGTTCTACATTAAATCTCACAACTTTTTACGGTAGAAGAACTGCGTTGCGAGACTTGCATTTTTGTACATGTTATGTTTTTGATGGGATTTGGTTTTCAAATATTCTCTTTTCAATTATTATTATTAAATGATTCTATAGAGCGTTTGGTGATTCAGGGTAGAGTCGAAGGCACGAGACAACGTGGTCAATCACCAACCCGATGGACAGATTCAATCAAATCTGTCACCAAGATCCCTCTGGCAGAATGTGCTCGCCATGGGCTCGAGCCGGTGGAAAAGGATAGCGAAGGCAGCGGCCGCAGTTGTGGGCCCCATGACCACGACCACTCTGTCAAGAGTAAATGACCAAGAAGTGAGAGAAAATATTCTTTTATCATCATCATTTAGCCTTTTCCCAACTACGTTGGGGTCATCTTCCAGTCTAACCGGATTTTACATGGAGCGACTGCCTATCTGACCTCCACAACCCAGTTAGTGGTAGGTAATACGATACCCCTTGGTAAGACTGGTTGTCAGACTTTCGGGACACTGACTACCTGTAACGACTGCCAAAGATGTACAAAATGACTGCCGGGACCAACGGCTTAACGTGCTTTCCGATGCACGGAGGAAACTCGGCATGTAATAGGTGGTCACCCATCCACGGACTAAACTAGGTAAGCACGGCTTAACCTAAAGATGGAAGAAAACATTCTTTTATATGGGTAGTAAAGTTTGTCGCATTTTAAACCAAAATGCAGTAGAAAAGTTTATTCTTCAATTTTTCCTTTAATTTTGAGTGCTTGCTTACCTTTCGTGCTAGCCTCTGATTACTTGGAACTGATGAGGATTAAAAGACGTCGTGTCAAGACTTAAAAATTGTTAGTTCATAGACTAAAACCGCAAATCGTAGTGCGTAAGCGTTTTGATGAATAGAATAGAATAGAATAGAATAGAATAGAATAGAATAGAATAGAATAGAATAGAATAGAATAGAATAGAATAGAATAGAATAGAATAGAATAGAATAGAATAGAATAGAATAGAATAGAATAGAATAGAATAGAATAGAATAGAATAGAATAGAATAGAATAGAATAGAATAGAATAGAATAGAATAGAATAGAATAGAATAGAATAGAATAGAATAGAATAGAATAGAATAGAATAATATTTATTTGCTTAAAACATGGTATAAAAGATAGTAAAATACAAAAAAAAAACAAGAGCATGCATGTTTTTGCTTAACAAGGATAAGCGTACAAAAATTTAACATTTATTGTCAAAGAAGTCTCTGACACTATAAAAACTATGACTACACAACCATTTTGCTTTTTTCTCTGAAAAAAAAAGTGTCTTTGTCTTGTTTTAATGCGGGTTAGAAAGGTGCAGCCTGTGTATTATTTGTTTTTGCCATGACATCTGCAGCTTTCTAGGGTTCCGTACCCGAAGAATAACCAACGAGACTCTGTTACCAAGCGTTCGCTGTCGGTCCGTCCGTCCGTCTGTCTGTCAGTGTATCTCATGATCTGTAATTAGGTAGACAGTTGAAATTTTCACAGAATGTGTTTTTCTGTTGCCGCTATAAAAATAAATTAAAAATTAAAGGGGGCTTCCCTAATAATATGTTACGGAACCCTTCATGCGGGAGTCCGACTCACACTTGGCCGGTTTTTAGTAAAATTCAGTTTTTAAATTGACAGTCATTGATCATAAATAAACAAATATATCCAAAGCATGCCGAGATAACATTAAATTAAAAACCTAAAAAGTAAAGCCGATTACACCAAACTCAAAGAAAAAAACAAGTGACAGTTGAATTTATATTTTATTCTGTCTTTCGATATTGAATAAAAGTAGAATCGCAAGTCTTTATCCTGTGTCTAGGACATATTTCCAATAATGCTGCAAGACAGTTATCAAATAATATTTTTGTCCATTGAATATAGACCACTTAGCACTGTGCAAAAGGTTGTTAAATGCTTAAGTCTAGTCTTTTGAAGATCTTGGAAAACTTCGATAAGTATTTTTGCTTGAATCTCTTGATTTTTTTTTTTTTTAATCTTTGACATTTATTTTTAACAATCATTGGAAATATTTTTGTTTCATAAAATCTTATTTACACACTTGAAGTATAGCAAATCTGGACAAACAAAGCATCAATAATGTGACGGCTTACATGAAAAATAAAAGTTTACAAGAGATACTTTTAATTTCACAAAAAAATTGCTAAAGAATAATGTGTTTTACTATAAAAAATACCTCTTTTTTCGGGTTTTTGAAGTGAAAACTTCTTTAGCGGCGTTGAGCACTTTAAAAAAATTGTTCTGTAATGGGTATAAAATCTTAAACTCGCGTCAGGACACTCGCGTCAGGACACGTGACAAAGCGTAAGACGGATGGAGAGTAGACGATTTTGAACTTAACCTTCAACATTTTATGGTTTAAAATTATTTAAAGAAATTTGGAAAAAGCGTAAGACGGATGGAGAGTAGACGATTTTGAACTTAACCTTCAACATTTTATGGTTTAAAATCATTTAAAGAAATTTGGAAAAAGCGTAAGACGGATGGAGAGTAGACGATTTTGAACTTAACCTTCAACATTTTATGGTTTAAAATCATTTAAAGAAATTTGGAAAAAGCGTAAGACGGATGGAGTGTAGACGATTTTGAACTTAACCTTCAACATTTTATGGTTTAAAATCATTTAAAGAAATTTTTAAATGTTTCCGATCAACTTTGAACCTAATGCTTTAGGGATAAACACGGAATAGAAAAAACCGTAGACAGAGTATTCTATAGACTGCTGGATATCTTCCTTTGCATTCGCACAAGAAAAAGAAGAACATATAAACGTCACTAGCAAAGAAAAGAGACAGAGTATAAATATTTCTGTCCCTTATCGCGTGTCGGCTGAGCACATCATTGTCAGTGCACAACAAGTTTGACGTTTGTGGCGGTGCCAGATTGACATCCAATTTGTTTATTAACAATTGCATCGAAATTATACACATTATATGATCTTTTCGAGCTTAATTCGACAACAGTACATTTGTGCAACTGTGCAAAATGGTAAGGTGCAGTGTAATAAACTGTAAAAGTGATAGTTTGATGAAGATTGCTGGACTGTCCTTTCACTCGTAAGTATTAGATCTTTTTAAGTATTCAATCGCTTTGTGTCCTATTATTTCTCATAAAATAGTCGCAGTAATGTACCAACTAATTCGTTTAATGGATAAATCTCGTATAATCGTGATTTTTGCAATAATTTTATTATCTTACCTCAAAATTCAGTGTTGCCACTTTTTGACGGGGAATTTACCCTTTAATATGGGTAATACCGAATAATGCAATGTCTATAAAAAAATACTCTTCCGACCTTGATTCATATGATATTAGTAATACGCACTACTTAAAATCTATGTTAGTAACACACGTATTATACGATTTTAATTCGTATAACTGCACTCACCTGACGCAAAAAATGAAAGATAATAAAAAATCTTATTAAATTTTCAGATTTCCGAATAAACCCGAAATAAGAAACTTGTGGATTGCTGCTACCGCATGAATCTTTAGGATGTGATCCTATGATCAACATAGATCATGATTATTTAACAGATCCTTCTAGGCTTACTCTTTATTCTAAAGAAATAATAACCTATATTGCTGGTTTTATTGCAAGAAAGTTGAGGAAAGTTATTAAATGTGAGGATTGTCTTTTGGCTTTGATCACAGATAAGTATCACGGAATCATTACGACTGAAGGACATGTATCCATGGTCATGAATAAATTAAAAAAAAAAATCACGGAATCATTGCTAGAAGAGACAAAGGAGGCCTTATTTATCCTTCTACTGACTTAAATAAAGTCTGTGAATTGGCAGAAAAGATATTTCGAGCGCGTTCACATAAAGGAAATTCATTTTTTAATGAGAAAAATGTGATGTCAACACTTATATTATCGTGTTACAAGGAATGCACACGTACCAATATTAATATATTTATTAATGACCATTTCGACAGTCAGCCTTTTATAGGGAATCACAGAACTCTCCTCATTAAATCAATCGCAATGCATTACTTCGAAACCCGTATTCACCATAGTACCAAACAATGTTTTGAACCACAATCGAAAATAAGAATTATACATAATAAGTTAGTGCTTTTTCAAGGACAGTAATTTGTTTATAAATAAAATATTACAGTTGCATCATTGCTATGTTTTATCGTTTTCTGTGTATTGGAATGTTCATTTTAATTTGCAAGTGTATGAGTTTGGCGACACTGGTTCCCGTACTAAGGCAGTCTAAGGGCACTTCCATAAATGATAGTACTTTTATACTGATAAAGCAATTGGTGCAAAATTATTCCCTAACCATTCCAAAATATCAAACATGCTCAACGTTAATAATCAAGTTTTCACTTCTGCCGGCACTCCCGGAGTGCTAGTTTTTTTTTTTCTTCATTAAGGTATATGGGTTCACTTTTGGAGTTGCTACAGGCAGGTAACGCCAGCACTAGTTCCCATGATCCCCGATGTAAGTGTGGGAAGGGAACACCGGGGTGGTTTTTAGTCAGTTAGAGTCGGACAGACCCCTCCGCCCGCCCCAGGGCGGAGGACATCCATGAGGATTTTCCACCACGAAACAAAAAAAATGGCAGGTAATGCCAATGGACACTTAAAAGCTCATGTTGACTCTGTGCCAAAAGATAATTAGGAATAATAAATTAAGATCAGACTCACTGTTTCGATAAACTATACATTTTCCCTGCCAAATACCTACAAAATGTCTGCGATTGACTGGCCATTTTGTCACACTATATTCAATTTCTACATGAATACATATTGGTAATTTAAATGGTGTACTAATCTAGAGTATTTCCAACACTAAGGAGCTCGTGGCTAAGTAATAACAGCCGCACAGGTCAATCTTCAAGGTTAAGCAGCGCTTGCCAGGGGTGCTCTGTGGATGGGTCACCGAGTTTCGTGCTTGCCTCGGAAGCACATTAAGCCCGTTGGTCACGGCTGTTATTTGTAGATCTTTGACAGTCGTTAGAGATAGTCACTGGAAGTCTGACAACCAGTCTTACCAAGGCATATCGTATTGACTTAGTACAAACTGGGTTGTGGAGGACAGATAGGCAGTCGCTGTATGTAAAATACTGGTACTTAACTGGGTCTGGTTAGACTGGAAGTCGACCCAAAAATAGTATGGAAAATGCGAGCAGATGATGACTCATTCAGAGAATTCTATTTGTCCATCTAATAACATAATTCTCGTAGGCAATATATTGCAATAATTCTCTCCTAACATAACAAATAACCGAAAATTATGGGTTAAGGCAATCGATCTGTATTTAACAATAAGTGATGGATGATTCCCTGGATACCCAACAGCATATAGTTTCACAAGATTGTAGTAGTCAGAAATTCAACCCATATTGAGTGACATGATTTTAGGATGATCAATATATGCCCAAGGGGGTCATAAATTGGGAAAGCTATTTATTTTCCAGATATTTCGGGGTTGCCACATAGGATTAAGGCATTAGGGTATTGGTAAAGAGCGATAGATCATACATTCGATATATTTATTTGACCATAAATATATCGAATGCCTCGGTAGAGGTCGCGATTGCAAGCATTGTTGAGAATGCTGTCTTAGGATTCGATTCCCAGTTATGTTATTGAATTCGATTGGAAATTTCTCAGTTGGAGTCTAGATTTATGCCCAGTTGATAGCAATGAAACTCAAATGGTTGATAGTTGGGTAGGACACCTAGGAAGGTGCGATGATGACACGAGGAGTAAAGCTGTGACCGAGTGGCGTCCAAGATCTGGAAAGGAAATGTGGGTCGTCAAGTGGCCATTTGGGCCAACGATATTTATTATCTATTTAAACTTCATGTAAAATAGTGAAAGTGAAAAATAGTGTACAACACTGTGTGTGCGCGTGTGTATGCGTAGTGTGTGTGTGTGTGTATGTATGTATGTGTGTGTGTGTGTGTGTGTGAGTGTAGTGTGTGACATAGTGTGTGTACAATAGTGTAGTATGTGTGTATAGTGTTTAGTGGCGTAGTGTGTATTGTGAAGCGATATTGTTGCCATCGGGGGAAAAGCTGGATGAGAGATATTGGCACTAGAAAAAAAAGGACTTTCAAACGCTGTTTTAAGCTTTCACGGTAGGTATAAAACTATACGACGATCATAGCGCTTGCAACAGCGTCGAAATTTTGGGAGCTCAAAATCATGAACAAACACGGAAGATATTCCGTAAGTGATAGTATAAGTTTAAAAGAGGCCTTTATACAGCAGTCAGTGAATTCAGAGTGTAGATGATGATGATGATGATGAAGATAATGATGACGATGATGATAGGAACAAACTACTCTAAACTCACTCGCATACACCAAACGATCTTTCCCGCAGCAGCGTATTCATCAAAACCATACAAAGGTAATTCCATACCAAACCGTTCAACTCATTTGCATTAAAAAAGCAAATGTCACCCGAACAAACCTGTGAAGCAAAGCAATTGTTCCACTAGAACTTTTTGTACTTTGATGCACTTATATTACCACAGAATAAGTACTTACAGAAGGTCGGCTACATACAGCGAGCAAAACCAGGCGTACGCACACATACACGCGTACGTATGGCGATGTCAAACAAATGACAGTCGCGATTACGCTTGTACTCACTGTACGTGAAGCGTGACTGTGTGTGTGGAAACCATTACACACACAGTCTCTAGTGCGTAGTTCGTTTTTTTTTTCTCTTCATTTAAATTTATTTTGAATGCCCATTTGAATGATCCTGTACACCAGTCTGGCTTCCCTCAAAAAAGGGAAGGACAAAATGCTGTTACACCAGCCCACATCTGAGGGAATAAAATTAATTTTATATTTTATAAAATTTCTAAGGGCTTCGTTCCGGACACACTCCATCAATATGTGGCATAGTGCGCTTGAACTCGCTGTACGTGAAGTTTGTTAATATATCCTAGCCCTTTATCCAACCAAGTTTATGTTGCAGTAGGCTTTCAAGCTAACTGGAGTAGCTGAGACGTCCCAGATTTTTCCATGAAGCGCATGCCTATCTAAACTCCACAATCCAGTTACTGGGTAAACACGTTACCTTTTGGCAGGACCCGTTGCCAGACTTTAGAAGTTTTGACTACCTTTAACGACTGTCAAAGATCTACGAAAAACAGCCGGGAATATTCTGACTTTGACATAGAAAGCACGTCAATCTGTTGGCGGTTTGACTTGCTTTCCAATACAAGGGGTTTCTAGGCACTGGATGGTCACTTATCCGCGTACCTACCTTGGCAAGCGTAGTTTATCGTTTAATCTATCGAGTTTTGCCGCTTTTAATTAGCCTCGAGCAAAACGAATGCCAGTCACTAGTGCGCTAGCACTCACTGTACGTGAAGTGTCTGTGTGTGTGCATTTTCGCAGCATTTGTATGGAGCTGACCTTCTGCCCCTATCTATTCTGTGATATTACAGAGTGACAAGACCATTGCGAAATGCCATCATCGTTGAAGTAACAAGTGCTTAGTTTACTCTCTAAACGGAACCGACAAGTGGATGGAGATAGACTACTGGATGCGACAGTGGATGGAAACTGATTTTTTACAGAAAATTACGGATCCTATCTTGATTGATGGATGGATCTGGAGTGGGTACGCCTTTACGATAACTCCACTACACTGTAAACTGCCAAAAATTGTTGTCAGAAAATAACATTAGTACCAGACTAAGAGGTACAACCTTCCTACTGCTACTAGCTATATCATCATCTGCCTAGCCTTTTCTCAACTATGTTGGGGTCGGCTTCCAGTCTAACTGGATGCAGCTGAATACCAGTATTTTACATGGAGCGACTACCTATCTGACCTCCACAACCCAGTTAGCGCTAGGTAATACGATACCCCTTGGTAAGACTGGTTGTCAGACTTTCGGGTCACTGACTACCTGTAACGACTGCCAAAGATCTACAAATGACAGCCGGGACCAACGGCTTAACGTGCTTTCCGAGGCACGGAGGAAACTAAGTATGTAATGGGTGGTCACCCATCCACGGACCAACCTAGGTAAGCACGGCTTTACCTAAAGATCGACCCGAGTGGCTGTTCTTATTTAACCACAAGCTCCTCCAATTACTACTTGCCATAAACGGAGTTAATTGGAGTATTTTCATTTTTGCATAAGCCATAGGTCACACATTAACGAATATATTGCTTCGCCTACAATTGTTATTAACATCAGCAGGTTTTCAGGTTATCTTTTACTTCGTTGAGTAAAATATATTGATTGACGCGGCGTATATAGGCAGGCCATTGTTTAAAATTGATACTGAACGGTTCTTACTTGCCGATTGGCATCTTTTTAACAAACAAAACGAAACTGCACGCGTAAAGGAGTCAAAAACAAAAATCCCAATGCAGCGTCAATGAAAAACAGGAGTTAGCCACATACTGGTTTATTTCATAACCTAAAGCATCTGCTCGCCACCGTACAAATATCATAGCTTAATCCTGTAATCATCGGTACAATAAACAACATCATTTGCTTTTCCTGGAGTTTGTATTTGTACTCCTTAAAACCACTATCTCATTTTTGGAACTAAACCAACGAGAACTCACACTCAAAAAATAATACAGATTACCTGAATAACAGCTTCTGAATTGCAAAGGAGTGCAAGAAGGTTGTATAGTTCGCCTTTGTGCTAATACTGTACATGAAGTTTAAATAAATAAATAAAGTCCCCCATATCATCACACCTTGAATATATTCTTCAACCTAATACATCCTCATTTCATCAGTTATGTTTGTTTAAGGCTCATGTACTAAAATAATCTATACTTCTATACTTATATATATATATAATATTATAAAGCTGAAGAGTTTGTTTGTTTGTTTGTATGCTTGAACGCGCTAATCTCAGGAACTGCTGGTTCGAATTGAAAAATTCTTTTTGTGTTGGATAGTCCATTTATCGAGAAAGGCTATAGGCTATATAACATTACGCTACGATCCTTAGGAGCCGCGCAGCGTGTGACACCGCGGGAAACGGCTAGTAATACATACATTTCATTTGTTTTAAGTCTGAGACCCGTATAAAACAAAAATAGAAAAAAATCAAATACATAAATTATTGCTAAAACCTAAGTAAAGGGCGAACCTATTGCCATCAACTAGACACAAATCCAGACACAAAAATCTACTGTTTTTGGTCCGAGACCCATAAAAACAAAAATAGATAAAAAATCAAAAACATAAATTGTTAAAACCTCAATAAAGGGCGAACCTATTGCCATCAACCGGACACAAACCCAGACACAAAAATCTACTCTTAAAATAAATACCAGAAAATATTTACCCGTGAACAAATCGACCGATTCCAGTAGTTCTACAAACTCTGAACTATAAGCTTTTTAAAAATAAAAATTGTCTTTGTGGACTCAAAGAGGGCTTTAGACAATGGAAGGCACAAAGCAATACCAGTGGGGCACTTTGTGGGAAAAGGCTTTAGTAGCTTCTATGTCACTGTTATGTATCGGCTAGTTACGTGGAATTATGGGTACATTTAAGGTCCCATATAATACTGGTATTCAGCTGCATCCGGTTAGACTGGAAGCCGACCCCAAAACAGTTGGGAAAAGGCTAGGCAGATGATGATGATGAAAATATCCCATTAAAATAGATGGATAAATTTAAACACAACGTTCAGTACGTCTAACCAAAGATATCCAAGCAAAACAAAACACTGATTAAAGTGATTTTATTTTGACCGTTTTGTGGATGTGTTTATTCTAGAGTGCCGTCAATTTATTATTTTAAGTCAAAATAAAATCACTTTAATCAGTGTTTTGTTTCACACAAATCCTTGTCAAGCATCAATTTTAGATTGTAACTAGAAGTAATAAGCACATCAGTCACATACACGAAGAATAAAAAATACATATTATAAAGGAGTATTACTCATAAAGTACCAAAGTAAAATTGATAAAATTTATGGGATAAATTATAATATACGAGATCACCGCGCGAGTTTTCTCTACCAAACGAAAAAAGAATCTTCGGTGAGAAAAATGAAAAAAAAAATGCTGGTGGAATACATAAACTCCTCCTTTTTAGTGTCCGGTTAAAAAATACATTTATTAATTGCTCACAACCAAAAATATACATTTTTCACACTATTGGGACACGAGCCTACTCTCTGAGGGAGTGTGTAAGCCATATTCTAATACGGGGAAAACTTGCGGGTCTATTGGCACTTTTCTTCGAAGTTTTGGATTTGAAAAAACCAACTGGAATTTACTCATAGCTGGAGTTCTGGGTACGATCTTCAGTGAGGCCGGGTAAGGTGTTATTGGATTTCATAGAATTGAATTCTGATTAGTTAGGTTCTTCAGAAAGTTCAGGTGCATAGTACTCGCATCCGGCCTTCGTGCATGACCAGATGAATGAACGTGGACGAGGCAATGGAGTATGTAAAGATAGGAGGTGGTGTTCTATGGTTTCTGCCTACCCCCATGGAAAAAAGGTGTGAGTAAAATGTATGTATATATTATTCTTAGTAGTAACCCGGAATTTCTCTTTTGTTTTTCTGGTTACTGCTACTCGCTTACCCCCTTTACATGGGACTTAACGCTAAATGTGGGTTCACGAATAAATTCTGCCTACCTTCTTTGAAGAACACAAGCATGGTTTTATGTTATTATTTTGTCTTAAAAAAACACCGCCATCTTCTTAATTTACCAGTAAGTATATGTAATATCCTAAAAATTCAATACATTATGGTTGTACATCCACCCTTAACAAACGTCACGTAAGGCCGCAAGACTGCCAAGGGTGTGATGGTACATGAAAGTAAATGATAAGTTGAAGGAGCCTAACAGACCTACAAGGCTAACAGTCCCTACGACCCTAAGCCCTAAGCCCTACACAGCCCTAACCTATCATATACCTAGTATGTAATAGATAAATATATAAATAAGTGCGGGATGTCTGCACCATGCGACCTAAGGTTACAGACGGATTGGAGACAGGATGTCCAGGTATGGGAAGGGTACACTCACTGCCAGTCCCGCAGACTCACGAGACCGATCAGAGATGGCTAAAGGTGTCTTGGCCACAGTGAGGGGTAATGAGACAAGAATACAAAATTCAAATCTGATTTATTTACAAATGTTACCGCTTATATACTACTTTTTCTTAACACACACTATTATATAAAATCTTTGTGTCCTATGCGTGTAAGATGCAACCCAATCATTATCTTAACTGGGCCGCGCGTCAGCCAGGCCGAGTGCTGAGTCAATGTCCAAAGGTAACATTGAACATTCTGGCGACTCTCAGGAACAGGATCCAAGTTGGTACAGGTCGATGGTCTCGTATGGTCTGGCCTGTCCTTGTTCAGCTTCTTGTGACTGGGTGGGCACGCTGAATGGTATGCCGTACCGCTGTTGTGTCTGTTGCGGGTGTGGTGTGCTGCTGACGATCGTCGGTTGCTGCACAGGTGGCGCAGGTTTTCTTCTAGCTGCAATGATGGCTCGAAATTTACTCAAAACCTGTGGACCGAAGTAAATTAAAATACATGCTAAACTGATAATAACAAGTGAAGTACTGATGCTAGCGATGTATGTATGAGACTCCAGTTGTTTCCAAATTGTGTTATCTAGCTGAGTTTGTAGGTTTGTTTCGGATGTAACTAAATGGTCGAAAACTCCTTTTGACTTGTCTAACACTAATTCTTCTTTGGATATATCTTTTATGTTTGTTGGTAAGATTTGCGTATTAATGGAGAAGTTCGTTGTTTTAGAATAAGAAGCTAGCACTCTTATCGTTGTTGTTCTTTTTGCCGCAAGTATGTTATTAAGTGTTTTAATTACGCAATTCTCGGAGATATGTAGAACTCCGACATCTTGAATAGTAATTTCTTTTCTTTGACCGTCACACACAATTGATATGGCAACCGATCTTGTCGTGATGAAGAGCCAAGTGTTTTGCATAAATAATTGCTTCCATACAACATCTGTTGATATCTTGTAGGTTTTTGACGTGCATTGGGTGTGGGTGTAGTTGTCAGTTTTAAAGAGTTGTTCAACTATGCAATTTTTATTTAATTGCATGTTCTTGACAGCTACAGGATAGCAGACAAACTCTGTAGTACTACCAAGGCAGTCTTTAAATTCTTCCTGACTTAGTTCAAAATAACGCTCGTTGTTGTAATCAAAGCCCATGAACGTCTGCTGAATAGTCAAACACTCAAATGATCCATCTGTTTTTCTCTCTGGAATTGGTGTAACGTGTATCAGAGTATATTTTGTTACGTCGTGTATTGGGAAGTAAGCGTACACTCTTATGTGCGTTGTATTTACGTTCATCTCAGTCTGTATTATTTGACCCTGGATAATTTTCAAGTTTGATGGTAGTTTTTGATTAGCCATTTTTATTATGTTGCTGATGTGCTTTGGTGTTAATATACTATATATAGTTGCTTTTTGTAAATAAATTTCAAGTAACCCTGTATAGTAGTCCATAATTTCTTTTATAAAATTATTTGCCAACTCGTAGGTTTGCATAACTTGTATCTTAATATGATTTCTGTCAATAGCTTTATACCAAACATTGTGGTCATTCATGAACGATATAGCTTCATTTAGTTTTGCTTGGAACCTCTCTAACTTTTTTTTGATTTGCTCTTCAGTTTGATTTACACCTGCTATGGTAGATATCATTATCTTTGTTTGATGATTGGCAGCGTCTATAAGGTTCTGCTGATTTTTATTTAATGTATCTATGTCCCTGTATACTTCATCATTAACTCCAAATACCGATGTTAACAGTTGTCCTAAGATACCTCGTTTCTTCCTATTATTCTTTGTCTCTGTTAGGTATTCCTTTGTTGTCTCAAACTTTGTTTTTTCTTCGTTTAAGTGGTGATAAAATTCATTGCAATGTGTTTCATCCATGATGTATTGGGTATCCTTGCAAAGTTGTTGAAATTGTGATGTTATTTTATCAATCTTTTTTTGGTCTAGCTCCAAGCTTCCTCTCTCATAATCTGCTTCAATTCTAAACGTTCCTCGATTAATAGTTGTGGTTCCTATTTTTTCGACATATAGTCCTGGACTCAAACTTTTTAACGTGAATGTGGGCGTACTCGACACGGTGCCAATTAATAGTATAATTATCGTATGTAATAGTAAACCCTTTATCCAACTTTTCGGTGTTCGTAGACCTTTTTTGTTTATTGTAGCTGTTGATATATTACATTGTATAGACGTTTGTCTGTCTTTGCTATCGCTATCGGTACCAATTTCTTTATTTTCGTTCACTGGGAGCGGGATCAACGTGTGAATTGATCTTTTCTGACAAGCGCCTGTTGCTTTTTGAAGAGTTACCACTCTAACTACTCCATCATCTCCCGGGTGTACTTCTGTGATTTTTGCTAGGGGCCATTTGCTTGGATTTATATTGTCATCCTTTATTAGTACTACAGTTCCAATTTTAGCATTTTCATGTGCTTGTTTCCATTTGTATCTTTGCTGAAGTTGATGTAGATAATCTTTTGTCCAACTGTTCCAAAAATCTTTTTTCATCTTTTGAATCTGTTTCCATTTGTTTACTAGGTCAGTATTAATGTTTTCCATTGGATCTGGTTTTCCTACTGCTTCACGGCCAATAAGAAAATGACTTGGAGTTAGTATTGTGTTGTCATTAATATTTTCTGTTTGTGCACACAATGGTCTTGAATTCAAACACGCTTCAATTTGCTGGAGAAAGGTTGTCATTTCCTCATATGTAAGTGTGGAATCTCCGATTACTCGTCGTAAATGATATTTGACTGACTTTACGCCAGCTTCCCAGATGCCACCGAAATGTGGTGATGATGGAGGAATAAAATGCCACTGTGTCCCTATGTTTGTTATTGCGTTTTGAAATTGCGGCGACTGCGTGATCTGTAATATTTCTTGATGTAAGAAGTTGGCTGCTCCTACGAAATTTGTTGCATTGTCACTGTACATGTGTGACACGTGACCTCTTCGTGCCATGAATCTGCGTAGCGCCGCGATAAATGTTTCTGTTGTTAAATCTCCCACCAATTCTAGGTGTATTGCTTTTGTTGCTAAACATACAAAAACAGCAATGTATGATTTATAAGACTTATGACCTCTCCCTTTCATAGTTCTGATTTGTATTGGTCCTGCATAATCTACTCCTGTATAACTGAATGGGTAGGATTGCGTTACCCGTGCTTTTGGTAGTATTCCCATTTTTTGAGAGTCACTCACACATTTGTTAATTATACTCTTCACTTTCCTTTTCCCATTAATGATCCAGTATGTTTGTCGTAAGTAAGCCAAAGTCAATTTGTTGCCTCCATGCAACGTTTTTACGTGTGCGTCTTGTATAATCAATGACGTTACATGATGGTTATATGGTAAAAGTATTGGATGTTTTTGATTGTACGGCAATTCGGAGTTTTGTAATCTGCCTCCAACTCTTAGTAGTCCATCCTCGTCTATAAATGGATCTAAAGTAGATAATGTTTTATTTTTCTTCAAGGGTTGTCCACTTTGTATAGTTTTCAATTCAGCTTCAAATTCCTGCTGTTGTATCTTCAGAAGTATTCGTTTGGCCGTCGCTTTTAGTTCAATACAAGAAATTGGTTTATTTGTTGTTTCTTTGTTTGCAAATCTGTAGCAGTGAGATAACACCCTTATCATTTTATCTAAACTAGAAAATCTATTCCAGAGATCATTCTTCTCAACCTCAGCTGTCGTGGTATGACTTAACTTGATTTCTTGGTACGGCTGAGGCATACGTCTCGTGATAGGGATTTGATTGGTTTTTAACCAGTGTGGACCGTTCCACCATAAAGAATAGTTAACCAATTTTTCCGGCTCAAGACCTCTTGAAACTATATCTGCCGGGTTTTCCGCCGAAATTACATGGTTCCATTCTGCGTTTGGTAATAGTTGTTGAATTTGTGACACCCTATTGGCTACGAATGTTTGCCACCGTTCTGGCTCTCCTCTTATCCAGCCTAAGGTGATCATAGAATCCGTCCAACAAGATATCGTAATATCCTTACAGTTAAATGCTTCCTTAACTTTTCCCATTAAACCGGCTAGTAGCAGTGCAGCGCATAACTCAAGTCGAGGTAGAGTAGTTTTTTGTTTCTTTGGTGCCACTTTTGATTTGGCTTGTAATAATGTAATGTAGTAGTTGTTATTGATTTTTACACGGCTATATACCACCGCTCCGTACGCTTTTTCAGAAGCGTCACTGAAACCATATAGCTCGATCTCTGTGCTGTCTGTTATGTGACACCACCGTGGTATTTTAATTTCTTCTATACTTTTAAGATGTTTTTGTAATTCAATCCATTTCTTCTGGAGTATGTCATCGACAGGTTGATCCCATCCTATGTCGTTCGTCCAAAGTTCTTGTATAAGCAGCTTCATTTTAATTACAATTGGTGCCAACCAACCCAGGGGATCGAATATTTTCGCAACTTCTGACATAATAAATCTTTTCGTTGGTTTTATATTTTCCGTAATAGTTATTTGGAAATAAAAACAGTCTTCCCGTGGTGACCATATTATGCCCAATGATTTCCTGGTCTCGTCTAACGGTAGTTTGAGTAGTTGATCGTCTTTATCTTCCACTGGTATATTTTCCAGTAGCTCTGAACTATTGGACGACCATTTCCGAAGTTTAAAACCGCCCTTATTTAACATGGATATTAACTGATTCTGCAATTCTTTAGCTGCACTTTCTTGGGATTCTCCGGATAAAATATCATCCACGTAGAAATCTTGTAATGTAGCTTGACTCGCGATTGGGTAATTGTTTTGTTCGTCTATCGCAAGTTGTTGCAATGTTCGTACCGCCAGATAGGGGGCACTAGTTGTACCGTAGGTAACTGTTGTAAGTTCATATTCACTAATTGCGTGTTTGGGAGAAAGCCTCCATAGTATCCTTTGATGTGCGTAGTCTAATTCATTTATTTTTATAAAGCGATACATTTTCATAATATCCGCCATGAAGGCAAACTTATGTTTTCGCCAACGTAGAAGTATAGTGGATAAGTCTTGTTGTAATCGTGGTCCTTTATACATATTGTCATTAAGGCTTATTTTTGTGCTGCTTTTACTGCTCGCATCAAAAACCACGCGTAATTTTGTAGTCAGCGAGTCTTCCTTAATTACTGCCTGATGTGGTATGTAGTATTTTCCTAAGTTATTATTCGTTGTATCAACTTTTCTCATATGACCCATATGTAAGTATTCGTTCATAAAGTCAATGTATTGTTGTCGTAAATTTTCATTTTTGGCGAACTGTCGTTCTAGTTGTAGTAGTCGTGCAGCTGCTTTCCTGCGCGACTCACCGTTTAAATTTAAGTTTACGGTCGAATCCTTTAATGGAAGTCGTACCGTGTAAGTTCCGTCTGGGTTTCTTATTGTTGTTTCTTTATAGTAGTTTTCACAGATCTGGTCATCATGTGTAAGTTTGTAGTTTTGAGGAATTTCTTCTAATTCCCAAAATTGTGTAAGTTGTCGTATATCTTCGGTGCAAGTCACCATGCTCAGGATTTTAACTCCATTCTTCGTATCATTGGGATAAAATCCGGATAAAATCCACCCTAACTCTGTGTTTTGAGCGATAATTCCATCCCTTAGTCTTTCGAAACCCTGTAATAATATTCTGCTATACTCTTGGGCACCTAATATTATATCAATTGGTCCCTTTTTATAATAAGTTGGGTCTGCTATAAGTGCGTTATCCATGATTTTTTCTTGTAATTGTTGTAAATCGTTCCTTGGTAATGAACTTGTCAGTTTTGGTAGTACTATTAGCGTTACTGGCAGTTTGTAGTCGCTAGAGTACCTTGGTTGTAAAGTAATGTTGATTGTATAGTTTGACGTTTTTGGTTTTTCATCTCCGATACCTTTTATTTCGGCTTGGATTTTTTGTCGTGGGTAAGACAATAATTGTGCTACTTCTTCAGTGCAAAATGACGCTTCTGATCCTTGATCACATAATACTCTCAACAACTGCGGCATTCCATCATACGAGGTAGTTCTTACTAAAGCAGTAGCTAGTAAAGTCGTATTTTTAGCGTCGATGTTAGTTGCAGATAAATTCGATGTAGCTATATTTTGTGACTTCTCTGACCCTGCATTCTTGGATATGTATTTTTTAGCGTTGTCACCGTTTTGATACGGCTTAGATTGATGTAATAATGCGTTGTGTCCCTTATGTTGACAAATTTCACATTGTTTATAAACTGCACTCACGCATTGTTTCTGTTCATCGTGATTTAAGCAACGTTTGCACATTCTTTTTTGCACTACGGCCTTGTATCGGTCGTTGACGCATAACGCCTTAAAACTAGGGCAATGATGTATAATATGATCGTTCTTTTGACAATACCAACAGCGTTTATATTTTTCTGATGTTTGTTTATCCCGTGATTGTTGACTGTTAGTATATGACGTTGATCCGTCAAAAGACTTAAGGCAATTGAACCGGTTTTCCATGAATTTCATCATCTCGTCAAAGGGTTGTAATTTATTTCGGTTTTGCAGTTGATCTTCATACTTCGTGTTTGTTTCTTCATCCCATTTTCTACTGACTATTCTTATCAATAGAGGGCCCCAAGCCGATGTGTTTATGCGTTGGTTTTTTAGTGCCTCGAGGCATTCATTTATAGTGTCATGCATGTCTCGTAATTGTGCCGCGTTTGCTCGTTGCATTTTTGGTAAATCTAATAATTTGTCAATAAATTTTGTAGCAATCATGCGCTCGTCTTCATATCTCTGCGTAAGCAACTTCCAAGCTGTTTCGTAATTTACTTCGCTTATTGTTAGATGACGTATTAATCTTGCTGCGTCGCCTTTTACGTGTGTTTTTAGATACTGCATTTTTTCTGTAGATGAAATTGATTTGTCTTCGTGAATTATTTTCCTGAATAAGTCTTGGAATGTGTACCACGAGTCATAGTTCCCCGTGAATGTGGGAATATTTATTCGTGGAAGTTTTCCTGAGGATTTTGTCGAAATTACTTTCTCTTCTGTGTTTTGATTGATTTTTTCTTCTAATAACTCCGTTATAACATCATAGTCGTTCTGTGTATTTTCGAAACAATTGTTTCTGAAGTAGTTGTTGTCCAATGTACTTTCGGCCATTAGTAGTCCGATGTGCGTTTCTTCGATTTCTAGCCATTGTTTTTGTAGAGTTTGTAATAGTGTTTGTAAATGCCATATTGGCTTGTTTTGGGTAATGGATTCCTTAGCCTGAGATATTTTTTTAGATATCTGCGACATTCGGAACAATTGTATAAACAGTTTTGGGCTACTGACATCTGCTTTGTCTTCATCTTCCTCTATAAACCGTGGTTCATATACACTTTGCACATGTTGTAACCTTTCTTCACATTTCTTCAGGTAGTCGATTCCTTCGTCGTAACACTTTTTAATGTTGTCGAAGTAGTTTGTAGTAATGTATTTATGAGTTGATAACACCTCCTGTTCCTGTAGTCTTAAGTGATTTTCTTGAACTCGTTGAAAAACTTGGTTTAATGTCTTTTTTCTTTCGCTGATGTATTTTTCTGTTTTTCTTGTGGGCGAGTCCTTTTTTATGTTTGTCAACACCCTTCTAATCTCGTTGTAATCCGCTTCCTGGCTCCTGATTACTTCGTTTACTTCCTGTATCTCCATAATGCTCTTCTTTCTTCTTCCCTAACAGCCCTACCCTACTCTAACAGTTAAGTCCGTACTAGTGGTATCTGCGCTCTTGTTATGTCTTTGCGACTTCTCAATCAGCTGGTTAAACCCGCTTGTGGGAGGCCAGTGACCGATCCGCAACGAGAGGCTTTCCGACAGAATACCCTAGTACAATGTACTTCAGATTACTGAAAACTGATGCTTTGTTGAGTACACCAGCCCCAGCTCTCTGAAGTGTCAGTCTGTCAATGTAATTCCCTACAGTGGGCAAGGGGGACCGCGTGATTCAAATGCTCGAAGGACCAAAATGTACATCCACCCTTAACAAACGTCACGTAAGGCCGCAAGACTGCCAAGGGTGTGATGGTACATGAAAGTAAATGATAAGTTGAAGGAGCCTAACAGACCTACAAGGCTAACAGTCCCTACGACCCTAAGCCCTAAGCCCTACACAGCCCTAACCTATCATATACCTAGTACGTAATAGATAAATATATAAATAAGTGCGGGATGTCTGCACCATGCGACCTAAGGTTACAGACGGATTGGAGACAGGATGTCCAGGTATGGGAAGGGTACACTCACTGCCAGTCCCGCAGACTCACGAGACCGATCAGAGATGGCTAAAGGTGTCTTGGCCACAGTGAGGGGTAATGAGACAAGAATATAAAATTCAAATCTGATTTATTTACAAATGTTACCGCTTATATACTACTTTTTCTTAACACACACTATTATATAAAATCTTTGTGTCCTATGCGTGTAAGATGCAACCCAATCATTATCTTAACTGGGCCGCGCGTCAGCCAGGCCGAGTGCTGAGTCAATGTCCAAAGGTAACATTGAACAATGGTAACAACTTGAAGTTGTTTAACTTTTCATCGTATTTGTGATGGATCGTACTCGATAATGTTAATATTCCTGTGGTAGATAATGTGATTGGTATTGAGCAGATGAGGCAGTATTTTGACGGTATGTCAATAAAATTATTGAACCGTTTTATAGGGTCAACTAATTAAAGAAATTTCACTACCAACATACTAACTTCTGATTACGACCTTTATTGTTTAGTTTTAGTATTGCAGACAAGAGTGTTAGTAGTTCTTTAAAAATAAACGGAAATTTTCAGGTAACAAATCACTAATCTAACCAATCTCCCATCAAAAAAAAATCATAATAAAAAAATCTGTCTAAACAAATCAAAAATCAAACTAATCTAAAAAAAAAATCTACTAATTTTTTGTAGATTTTTTTTACCAAATATCAATAAATAACCAATAGGTACAATCAATAGCTAATCTTCTCAATTAATTTGGCCAAATTTTATGTTTCAGGACTTAATCTGAAACCCTTGTCATTCTCTGTAAAATTCGTTCAGTAGTTTTTAGAAAAATAAAGAATCTTGGAAAAGTAACAAACACATCCACAGGAGGTAACAGAGTAATCGCAATGCTTTCTAACAATATGAGTAAAAAAAAACAAAATGGACTTCCTATACAAATTAATATCGCATTGGCTAGCAATTCTTTTAATTTTATTTAAAATAACTTTGCGTCCCATAGGAATTTCTCCTGAATCGTGGGTGCGTTCACAAACATTTAAACTCACATACACAAACACCCAGAACCAGTGCGTGATCGACCCTGCCGACACAATGTTCTTTAAGCAAAATTGTCCAGTTTGATAGTCTGATCTACCACCTAAGAGGTATTGCGTTTGTTCTGTTACACCCTATTTACACAAATCGCGTACCTTTATGTAGACAGATAAGCAGTAGTACTCGGTAACCTCTTATCCATCCCGGTTAGCCTAATTAAGGCTCGGACCCCACCAAAGAGAGGAGACATACGAAAACCAACCAATCACAATCGTTGAAATCTACATCGCGTCTTTCGTCTCCCCTGTGATTGGTCAAATCTTGCACATCACCTCTCTGCTCCGTCTTCTATTCTTTTTTTCATTTTTAACCCTCTTTTTCTTATAAATTGCGCCACAAGCCCCAGGTGCCTCTATAGGTAGGCAATCGATCATACTCATAAGGTGACAAGTGTCAACATAGACGAATCAATAGGCGTTCGGAATGGCGGCACAATGGATTGTCCTAAGTGTATTGGCGTTTTAGTAATATGAGTTATTACTTTTTTAATACAATCATTACAGCTTTTTAATGTTTATGTAAAAACTTTTTTGTTGCGTTTAATGGTGGAAAACGCTAACTGCTGCGCATGAGGTTCTGGGTTTGACTGTCAGGTCACGTAAAGTGTTATTAGGTTTAGGAATTTGTTAGTAGCAGCTAGAGGGTCTAGATTTGTGCCCGGTTGATGGCAAGCTACTGACAATACGCTCCCTCACTACGACGTGTTACTTATATCAGCTTCATCATCATTTCAGCCGAAAGACGTCCACTGCTGGACATAGGCCTCCCCCAAGTGCCGCCACATTGACTGATCCCGTGCGACTCGCATCCAGCAGATCCCTGCAACCTTCACCAGGTCATCGGTCCACCTAGTGGGAAGGCTTCCAACGCAACGTCTTCCGGTTCGCGGTCGCCACTCCAGAACTTTTCGGCCCCATCGGCCATCCGTTCTGCGAGCAATGTGCCCTGCCCACTGCCACTTAAGTTTGGCAATTCTTCGGGCTATGTTGTACTTGTGTCATAACTACATCGAATCCAGGCTCTCACGACCATAATGTGACTGCTACACTTGTAATCTCTATGCCAACAAGCCAGTCAATACCATAATCAGCCTCAAGCTTGTAATGTGCCCACTGCTGGGACACATGAGTTCTCTCATCGATATTACATACCATAAACCACTACACGTCACATGTCTGCAAAATTCAGTTTTAGGACATGTTTTCCTGAACATTTTTACCCCACGATGTGTTAATTCACAGTTTTAAAAACAGTGAAACAGTGTTTTCGATGTCATCATCATCCTCGTGGCTGAAAAGTAACTATCTATGTCCGAATCACAGTTTGTAAGCGTTGACCGTTTCTTTAGGAACACCACTTCTCTCAGAACGAGTGCCAAACATAGGTCGCATCAAAACGGAAATATCGGAAAAAAACACCCTCTTATCCTTCAAAGTACAATAAAATATCAACAAAAGTGTTATACTTCCTGAAACTCCATACAATCTATAAAATTACGAGCGGTCTTACAGGGGTTAGTAAACGTTTTGTATGCAAAGGAATAAGGATATCCTTTTGAAGGTGGATGCCAACTAATATAGGCTATATCCGTATATCGGTAATGCGATCGTAAAGAACGCTTATAAATATATTTGGAAACAGTATTCGGGAATATTTTATTGCAAACAATGCTTTTTGACGAATTGAATGTTCTTACATAATACATAAGGCAAAAACCACAGAACGTCACCTGCTTCTTCGAGTCGCTGGCACGACAATTTTTATATTTTGTTAACACAGAACTTCCACTTCCACTGCGTCGTTGATGCCAGCGCAAAGGTCAGCTGCATCTTTTTAGGCTAAGAGGGCAGGATTGAATGTGGAGCATATTTTGCGATACAGCACCACAACCACACCCCGGGTGGATTCAGGTGGACCACGGAAGGATAGACTCTGCAGGAAGATGCTAACTTGGTGGTGAGTAGTGAGTGGGAAGGGGACAGCTATTTTCCCACAGCTTACCTCGAGCCACCTGTTACGATCCTTACATACTCGTTTCGCCTCGTCTACGTTCATTTTTCTTCTGGACAGGTATATCATCATCTTCCAGCCCTTGTCCCATTCTATTTGGGGTCGGCGCAACACTCTTTCTCCTTCCATTCTCCCCTGTTAGATGTCACGGCATCATTTACTCCATTTTCTTTCATACCATTCCTCGCACAATCCATCCATCTTTTCTTTGGCCTTTCTCTCCCTCTCCATCCAATATTCATGTCAATCACTCTTTTAGTCACATGCGTTTCATCCATACTCATGACGTGCCCATACCAAGACAAACAACTTCCTTTCATTTTTTCTGTAACAGGTGTTACTTTCAAACTCCATCCTTACTCTATCCATTCTTGTCACTCCACACATCTATCTCAACATTCATCTCCGTTTCAATTGTTTTTCATCCATCTTCTTCATAGCCCAGCGTTCTCATCCGTACAGCACGTCAGGTCTGGTTCTGGACAGGTATAAAGTGAGCAAATATTAATATCACTGGTTTAGTATTAGTTTACAAAGAGTAAGAAGGGGGTATTTTTATGTAGTGCAACTCAAACCCTCTCATGACAAAAAAAAAGAAGATCTTAAAATATGCTGGGAATCAAGGCCAAGTTAGCCTCGTTAGATTATAATGCATTAAACTACAATTTATTTATTGAAAACAAAGCAACTATCTTGGCGAGTTCCAATACGTTACACGCACATATTTTTTTTTATCTGCACTTTTTTGTATTGATGTTGTATTTGCCGATGAAAGTATTAAACAGAAATGGATGCGCGGGAGCAAGATGACAGCGACAGCTGGTCGAACGAAGGACAATCAGACCCAGCGTGGCATGGCGTGGACTTCTTCAGTTTTATCCAAAGTGATTAATTGTCATTGAAAATAACAAAAATTATAAACAATAATATATAAACTTCACGTGTATCCGAACGCGATTTGGCGCTCCCGCGCGTACCAAAACGCGTGAAGTGTCAATTTAAAAAAAACGGGACAAGAATTGTGTTTAATTAAACAACGAACAGATTTGTTTGGTACATTTTTCAGCATTGATTATTATCATTACGAACCCTGGTTTTCTTCTAATAAAACCCTGCTTCACTGCTGATTTCATTTTTCTGAGGCCTCGCTCATAGCTGGTTGAGATTCTTAAAGACTTTCTATAAAAGTTTTTATTTTATAAGAAGTTAAATGTCCCACTGCTGGGCAAAAGCCTCCTCCATATCTTTCACTGCTCAGACCTGGGGGGTTAATATGACGTTCTAAAGCAGGAGTAATTCCAGTGTGGGAAAGAGACAGAGCTATAAAGGTCGTTTAGCGCGATCTCTTTCCCACACAGAAATTAGGCCACCTGGTGGCTTACCAAGTCTCTAAAAGTGAATAATAGTCATTAATTCAATAACTTTTTACCTTTAACCCCATTTAACCCTGCCCTTAAGCTACACATATTACGCAAGAAGAATAAAATCCTTACACCCCAGCACCCTCTTTGTTAGAAGTTACTGTGGAGTTATGTTTGTTTACTTAGGGCCCGCTTGTTCTTTACTGATCAATGGGGACGCTGGGGTATATAAACATCGAAGTTTTCACCCCGAATGGAGTTCCTTGGGTCGAATGTCAAGGTTATTTAGCTAAACGATGGTGGAAAATCTAGTTACAATAAGTTTTGCTAAAGGAAATCTTTAATAGGCAATTTTCAGGGTTGTTCAGGAATTGGTAGCCATAACATACAGCACTATCAGCCTATAATGTTCCCACTGCTGGGAAACAAGCTTCCTCTCTTAAGAAGGAGTGGATAGAAGTCTACCACGCGGGCCCAGTACGGGTTGGCAGAAGTTATTTTTAAATTGTTGATTTTATCTTTAACTCTGGACGCTCTTAATGTGCACGTCTTTCTACATCGTTCTCACATATATAATCTCATGATGATGATGTAACCAAGATTTTTTAACAATATTTTGATTTAAAAGAGTGTCCATGGAGTTTCTTGCCCATTCTTCTCCATAGAGATCTACGCTTTGGAATGTGCAACTGCAGTACTCTCTCAAGTTATTATGCCTTGTGACTGGGACTGTAGCTTCGCTTCTTTTTTTTTTTGACATTCAAAAGTGCTGTAATATTGGTCTAATTGAAATAAATGCTTTGAGTTTGAGTTACATGTCTTCGAATTTTTGATTTTAGGACAAGCCGGTTTCCTTACCATATTTTTCACCGTTTGGAGTAATGATACAATAAAAAGAGGACAGTGATGAAGAAATAATTTGAACAGAGTAATGCACCTGGTTATGTTTACACCTACGACATACACGTACTCTTATGTCGGGGCCACCGCTGCTTTTATTTCATTTCAATTGGTAGCAATGAATACGCATACATCATCAAGCAGGCCTAGCCGTTTCTCAACTATGTTGACGTTGGCTTCTAATCTAACTGAATGCACTGAATATCGGTGTTTTACATGGAGCAACTATCTAAGTAACATAATTATAAACATCACGTTTCTAATCCCCGAAGGGTTAGGCAGAGGTGTATAATAGCACACTCACATTTCGCCAGTTATATTTAAGTCCCTTGTAATAGGTGGCGATCCTATTGCCATCAATCGGGTACAAATTCAGACTCCGTGGCTGATACTGAGAAATTCCTGATGGAAAAACCTGATAACAATTTGCCCGATCCAGGAATCGAACCCAGGACCTCATGCTCAGCAGTCGCGCTTGCAATCACTAGACCAACGAAGCAGTCACTTCACCATCTAAGTGACATCCAAAATCCAGATACTGAGTTTACTGGATACCCCTTCGTAAGACTGGAATAGCAATGGAAAATATACAGGGCTATTTAGTCACCTGTCTCCCTCGAGCCTACCAGCTCAACTCCATAAAAGTCCACAAAGGTCCACAACTATCCCAGAAACAAATAACAAATTCCCATAAAACACATCATTCTCTTGCTCTTGTCAAAATTCATTTGGGTCGGCGCAGCGTGTCTTCTTCTTCCATACTTCTCTATTACTCGTCATCCCATCAGACACCTCCGTTCGTATCAAATCATCCTTCACACAGTCCATCCATCGTTTCTTTGGTCTTCCTCTACTTTAATACCCATCCACAGTCATACTCAAAACAGTTCTCACGACATTTTCGATTCAATAATACTTCCCATACAATTGTAGACAGATTATTTCGATGCATTTTGTATTAAAAGTTATTTTATTTCGATGCATTTGTATCAAAACCTATTTTATTTTCAAGAATTGTATATGAGTTTCTTTGTGAAAGTGGTTTGACAATACTGTCTTTTTGTATCAGTAGGAGAAATTATTCCTCCTTACAAAACCAAATGTCAAACACTTTTAACAACTTAAAATTTAAGAAAAGATAGTTCTGTCACGAACAAAAATGTCAAATCATAGAGGTAACTTATAAACACAAACGATGAAATAAATTAAATAAAATCCCGGCAAAATGCACTTAAGTCGCTGGTTGCATAATCAAAATTGATTAGAAAATAATATTTGAAATTTTGGTTGGTTTTTGGTGTTTGATGAAAGGCCTGGTAATAGGAGAACATAAAATTTGAAGAGACAGTCACAGATTGGAAACATGGGAATTGTAAATACCAAAGACTTAAGGAGGATAGATGAGGCTACTAGTAACTCCAGGTAACAATATGATTGTAATGTTAGTCATTGTTGCATGACTGTAACTGTCATGTTTGTTCTAAAAGAAATGGGATTTTTTTTCATGGTTATCTTCCATGGTTGAATGTGTAGAGGGTGCTCTTCATCAATACCATCATCCAACCAAAAGACGTGCACTTGTGGATCTACTGGAAATAAATACAAAAAGAGGTTGTTATTGCCATTTATCAACTAAATTTTTCAGTACAAGCAAAAAATTTATGAACTGTATTTTATGTTTTTTTTTGTGCACAGACATTCTTTGGTAAAATATAACAGATAAAACAGAATTTCAATGTTACCTTTTTTATGTCTTCTGCAATGCAACAAGCGAAATTTCTCTTGTGGCCTCTCTTCAATTCAAAGTACAGACTTCTTATTCTTTGTTGCAGTTTATCCAAGTTACGTTATGTTATAACAGAGAAACCTAAATGGAAAGTTTTTAAAAAGAAAGAGTGAGTCTTTATCAATGTTTCTGTAAATGTTATACAAATTCCATACTACAAAAATTATATGAATAATGTAATTGAAGCTCAAAAACGGTCCCATGCAAATGTGTATCTTTACTCCGCGTTCTAACTAAAGCGATTGGTTACGCGAAAGTCGCGCTAAATTATTATCATTAATTTAGGATTGCTTGTAAATGCTCTCTGTCGTTGTGAGATGAATTCTAGTTCACTAAACATAATGAACAAGATGGTCGCTTGTTCGCGCCATTGCTTTAAATAGAACGTGGCCTGAGAGTTACGTTTCTTCTCAGTTTATTATCAGCTTTTTAACAGGCCTTGTTAGTTAGTATGTATTGGTTAAATCTTGCACCTGAATATCAAACCAGTTCCTGCCAACTGATTGAGCTGAAATTTTGCACACACTTATGGTTCTAGTGACATGACATGATCCTGCAGCCAGGATCGCCTCCTCACTAGAGAACTCCTCAGCAGTTAATAGTTCAGACTAGAAACTTTGTATATACGTTCAATGTTGATAGACAAACATAATTTTGAAAAGAACAAGTTTACTTTTTATTAGTACATTGTATATTAACAAAAATCATAAAGTGCATTTACGCTAAATGAGCTGGGCACGAGCAGAGCACAATCCAAGCACAAATTTGCTTGGCAGGGGTGCGTGTTAGAAACTCCCTAAGTCCGTCTATATTAAGCAAATTCCGCTTATGCTTGGTTCCCCTAGTGTAGAGGCAGCTTCTTGTTGTGTCTGATATTATAAAGCTATCTTCATTTCAGAGTGGTGCCTATACAGCCTTATCGTCCGGCGAAGGGATGCCCTTGCGGCAATGATGGGCCTTGTAAGCAAAAAGTTACACCAAAAGGAGTCACTATACACTATCCTCAAAAGTAAGATATTTGTCAAAACAAAAACCCGCAGCCACAAAAGTATACGTATGTGTATAAAAAAATGTTTCTTTGGGAAAGTTGTTTGTTATTATGAGTACAATCACGTGTTTAAGTACCGGTCACTAATTACCAGTCACCCTATATAGGGTGTAACGTAAAAAGCGCAATACCTCTGTGGTGATGATTCAGATCATCAAACGGCAACATATCCTAAGGAAAAAGCGTCGAAAAAAAAATTGTACTATTGCGTCAGCTGATGCGATATATTGTATGAGAAGTCAAATTATTTGTTTTTTTTTGCGACCCTCCAGTTATCTGAATCACCATCATCCTAAGGTATTACACTTTTTCTGTTACACCTTGTATAACACTTAATTGGTAAAACTGGTTCTATGTCAACACGACGACGTCTGCGTGTTCGGCGAACAAAATTAACGTGACATTCGCGTCTTCACACAATAATCGCTTCAGTTAAAACACGGTCGGATATTTTGGGCTTCTTTAGTTTACCACAATCGTCGTTAAACTTTTTGAGAGGGGCTCGTGGCAAAATAATAACAGCCGCTCTGAGCGATCTTTAGGTTAAGCCGTGCTTGCCTGGATTGGACCGTGGATCGTTGACCACTCATTACATACCGAGTTGCCTCTGTGCCTCGAAAAGCACGTGAAGCCGTTGGTCCCGGCTGTCATTTGTAGATCTTTCACACTCGTTACAGGTAGTCAGTGGCCCAAAAAGTCTGACAACCAGTCTTACCAAGGGGTATTGTATTACCCAGTACTAACTGGGTTGTGGAGATCAGATAGGCAGTCGCTCCATGTAAAATACTGGTATTCAGCTGCATCCGGTTAGACTGGAAGCCGATCCCAACAGAGTTGGGAAAAGTCTAGGCACATGATGAATCGTCGTTAAAATTTTTCATACTAAACTCTTTGCTTATCCTTTAATATCTGTGTAGCTTTTTAACGGTACCATTTGCTTCGTATTATTCGACCAGGTTCTAAGCACGACCTCTTGGTGTAATTGCTTTATTGATCAGATTATTTCGTTTTTCAGGAAGAAAAAATTCGGCTCTTTCGGCTCATATAAGCTACCTAAAGTTCAGAAGAGTTATTTCAGCAGGTGTGTATGACATTCTGCGAATTTATAGCCTTATTTGTGACTGTAAAAATAGCTTTAAAATATTTACATTGAGACTGGACATAGTTCAGTGTAGTATACAAATAGTTGATAAATACATTGTAGCATCATTAATGTTACTTCATTTTATAACAGTCTAAGGGCTCATTTAAGGAGACCGCAATTTACGGAGACGTTTGCTTTGTTCACGGAGAAACGGCGTGATAAACGTAGCGATGAAGCACGCGGCGTCCCACTCGGAGTCGCACGCGCCGTTTCACGCCTCACGTCTCCATAAACAACATCGTACATTATCATACGTTTTTGTTTGCGCGTGTAATAATGAGGGTAACTATACACGCCGTGCGGCCCACCACACAACGTGCCACGTCTCCGTAAATGAGTCCTTTTTTTTTTTCGGGTGGTAAATCATCAAATGACTCCTCCCGCTCTGGGCGGAGCGGAAGGGAGTGTCAGACTTTTACTGACTAAAAACCACCCATGTTCCTTCTTTTGCCCTTCATGTTCCAGGGCCGCGGTATCTCTTTCAAACAGTCCCGCAGCTCCGTAAATGAGCCCTTAAGTTATTATTTCGAAGGAGACCGAAACCGTAATTGTAAACCAAAGCGGCAAAGCAGCTCAAAGACTTTTTGAGCGATTTCAGATTAGCGTATTTTTAGCGCAATAAGCACGCAACTCGTACGAGCGCGCAACTCGTACGAGCTTACACGGGCCGAAAAATACGCTGGTCTGAAACCACGAAACCATATCATAGATTCATCGGATTATACCGTTAGTATAACTAGTGTCATGAAACTGGCATATATGAGGCGTTGATCAAAAATACATGTACAGTCAAACAATAATTTGGTATACAGGCAAAAATTATCATTTTTCCACTACATTGCCTAAATTCATGTCCCATTTGTGTGCTATTGTTTTTACTATTGAGGGAGGCATAATTTAATCCTCATCAAACTTACAACATCATTGTAAAATAGTTGCACGCCTCTATACCAAATAATTTGTTCGACTGTACCTGCCTACTTTGCTTTTATTCACCCTAAACGTAATTTTTTAATTCGAAAATCGCTGTCTGAAGTGACATATCTTGATAAAAAAACGCCTTCTATGTGCCTTCATCGCATCTTGTTTGGAATGTTAAGCAGCTAATGAACCTATGTTTTTTTTCACTCCCAGATTAGCGTGGAAGGCTCTTTCCAGTGCTTTACCATTCCAAACAAGAATCAACGCGAATATAAACCTAAGCCTGCCATTGTGGCCAATATACAAAGTCACCAATGTATACAAAGCTGTAAAGTCGATGAAAGCAAATCTACCCTCAGTACGTAGCAAACTAAAGAATTTTAAGTCGCGGCATCATAAGGCTAAAAGGGTAAACAGCACGGATTTTATGTTTATGCCGTTTGGAATGTCTTAAGGTAAGTTCCATCGAAATCAAACGATCGAGTTTTTTTTTAATAGCTGTAATTGCCTCATTGCTGGGCAAAGGCCCCTCCCCCTTCCAAGTACTCTTCGCCTGCACCACCTCGAACCTGCCTTCGTGATATCTAGGTGATCTCATCACTTCTTACGGGGCCAGCCTTGGCGGCGCCGTTAATCCTCAAGAACCCATTGCGTTGTAACGTCATTATGCATGAGACTCACATGACCCGTCCGATCTCATTTTGGCTTGGCAGCTCCAACATCTGTAATTTCTGTTTTTCAGCCAAGCCACACTTATTTTTTTAAATTCAAGTAAAAGGCTTTGTCCCACATGTAGCCGAGTGTATTAGCCAAAAAATACCCTAAAGGTACAACGAAGTTTATCTAATAGTGGTTGTTTTTTCATGGGAACAGAAAGTTTAAAAAAATCGTTTATGAATCACTTGAATTTAAATTGTGGCGTAATAACTTTAAATATATAGACCAAATTGGCGTGCATGCATTAAACGCCAATTTGTTCTGTATATTTTTCCATTGTTGTCGATATTTCAGCTTACTACGTAAAGTTTTTTATTTTATTTCTTATTTTCTTTAATTTTTTCTAAAATACCGAATTCAAAGACGAATTTTTTTTAGTTATCTGTGAAAAAGTATCAGTTACATTGGTAACTGATACTTTGTCACGGATAACTGGATTCAAAAATGTTCAAGACAACCAAAAATGTGAAGAGGTTATTTATTCTTATGAGTGTAACCCCTTCACGTCGAAATGGTTACCTTTTTTGAAAGGGTTATGGTTATATATATAACTAGGGTTTTTATTTTGATTAACGGGGGCACAAGTTTGTCACCGCGGATTAAACGGCCTTCGAAAGGTTATCCTTGTGATAGACAATAATAACCTTTTCCAAATTGCATTCATTCTAGTTTCGTTTTTACTGAAGTTTGTCAATGTTTTCTTCAACACATCCTACTTTATCTTACAGAAAAGAAAATTGAACTTGATAGGTAATTAAATTGTCAAGCTTGTCTGAATTCCTGTCCTAAAAAGGTAATAATTTAAGAATTTCAGTTACGACATTTAGTTTTACGAAATTGCAGTCGATCGTGTCAGTTGCGCTTGCGACTGGTTTGAGGGGTAACGAATACCAGACGGTGGTGTACACAGCGGGGCTTCAAGAATGGGCGTTTTTCCTTTGGCACCGACGACGGCACTGCTAAGATGGAAGCAAAATTGTATGAATTCTAAATACGCGTTTTTCCACTTGCCGGCCATGGCGACGACAGCCTACATTTTGTTCATACATTTTGCCTCTATCTTTGCCGGGCCGTTATTATGTAAGTGCCAGTGTCGCTGCCTTGCCGGCCAATGGAAAAACGCTCTAAAACCGCTGAGATTTTACATGTGGTGGCTTTATAGCTAATATGTAGCTACCTTTTTAGTTTCGACAAACAGCATGTATCAGACAGTTGTGGTCATATTTAAGTAACCTTTTTCTGACCATTAAGCTCAACAGTTTTTTCCATCGTACCAACATCACAATCGCGAAAAATTATTCCGCCATCTCATACAAAAGTTCAATACCTACTCGATCTAAATATAAGGGAGGACACAACTTTCTGATATATGTTATAATTTTGTACAATATGTAAAGTAGCGTGAGTTCAAATTCATTTTAACGTTTGGAAGGATATCCCGTTTAGTGGGCAAAATTAGAGTTAACCCGTTCAATGTGTAAGGGTTACCCGATTACTGTAAAGGATGGGGTTAAAAGAGTTACCCTATTAATTAGTAAATATATAATTATTTTAAATAATAATATTTATTGTGTTCATAATTTACTTTTGTTACAGCAATAATACCCCGACAGTTGTTAATAAAGTTAAGTTGATTAAACATAGGAAATTTCCTACATGGAGATTGGATCAGATTTCATGTGGTTCCCCATTTTACAGGTAATATCTGCTTTTTAACTTACAATGAAACTGCTGGCGTTATCCTTTTTTTTCCTTAACCTAAATTAAAGGACAATGACCAAAGTTGGTACCAAAAAGTCTCGCGCCTCAAAACCAAAATATTATAGTAATTAGTTTCATATTTTTTTACGGCATTACGCGTCGGGGATTTGATTTTTGAACTGGAAATATACTTTTCGAGTTTAAAAGTACGAATATTGTTTTACTCCCTTTATATGACGTTCCGTTTCAACTGAATATAAATGACGTTCCGTTTCAATTGAACAAACCCTTGTCTGTCGAGCGGACTCTAAAATTAATTACAATTAAGTAAGATCAGTACACCAAATCGATTTAGTTTGGTTTATTGCTATTTGCAACAAAATTGATTTTCTCAGCCTAAAGATTTTGATTTATCGATTACATCCCTAAATCCCGACTAGTTTATAGCACTTACTATACTCTATGGTTTATAGTTATCTTATCTGTGGCATCTGACATTTGTACTGTACTGACTGACTATTGGCAATGTAAAGGTCTAAAATAAAATCGAGTTTCAGTCAAGCATACTGTGGATGTTACTTTAACTCGTAATTCTTACTAATATTAGTGTATTACGCTGTTTTTAGAGCAATAATGTAATGTATGTGTGTTAAAATACGTCGTTGGTAGCGTCGAAAAAATAGACCTACTTTTTAGGTTAGTTTCGATTTTATAAAATAACTCTGAAACGCGGGTTTTTTTTTCAAAAATAATTTTTGTAGGAGTTAATACGATCAGTGTAGTCTATAAAAAACAAGGTTTGATTTTGATGCAGCATGGTACGGGATTCCATACTTCCATGAGCATTCTCTTTTTCAATGTTCTTTTGTTTGAGTTACTCAACTCAGTTAGATGTGCGAGGTAATTCCGTGCCATACACACACAAAAAATTCGACATGCATTGTGGAGGTCAGATAGGTAGTCCACGTAAACTGTTAGTATTCAGCTGCATCCGGTTAGATTGGAAGCCGACCCCAAAATAGTTGGGAAAAGGCTAGGCAGATTATGAGTACATTTTTTTTACAGTAACAAATAATTTTTCGTGAGACTTAAAAGATATTGAAAAAAGTGCCAATAATCATAAATCATGGTACCTACTGTCATAAAAGTACTTTTGTAGTGATGATACATTTCCTAGAAGCAACTAAATACCATTTATTGTTTTAAATTTAAATAAATTATGATAAAAAAAAATATTGGTATTTTCTTAAAAAAACAAGTGATAACTTTTATGGAGATCAAGTTACGGCTCCACCACAGAGATTTTTTTTACTGAAAATAACCCCAAGTATAATGTGTTTTTTTTTTAGGAATTACGGAAGTAGTCGCTACTCCATTGTAGAAAAATCTAAATGGAAAGTTCGTGAGTTATTGTCAAACGAATTGATGTCGCCAAGTAGCCTTGGGCTCCGATTTAAAGGGTATGTGATACATATCTATATATTTTTTTTTGGTCAACTTTTCAGGTGTCTTACTCCAGCTTTCTTTTTTCAAACTTCTCTATCTTGTATGACCTCTGGCCATATTTACCCCGAAAAATCGATCACGTGGCCTACCATGACGACTTAAAGCAGGAGTAATTCCAGTGTAGGAAAGAGATGGCACTAGACGACCTGTATAGCTCTGTCTCTTTTCCATACTGGAATTAGTCCTGCTTAAAGACGTCATAGTAACCCTCCTGATCGTTACGTCACCTTTGCGACGGTGATTTCCTCCATTATTTATTTATTTTATTTATTAACTCTAACATGTGTTTTAACAGGAGACCCAAGCTAACAGAAGTAATTATGAATTGCTAATTGTCCAGTCCCAAGTAACGGGTCTAGGTAGGAGCACAAGTTACACAGTGGACAACATACTAAGTGGGAGTGGTAGGGTGGTGTATTATGGCGTCCAGTGTGTGATGATCTGTGTCCGCCTCTACCTCCAACTCTGTAATACTTAAAATTTGGCCTTAAAGCTAGGCCACCTACATCCTACAACCCAACCACCTACAATGCTGTCAACGGTGTTCTGACATGTGTTGTACTTGGAGTTTTTCGGCCAAAGTTGGATATGCTAGCCACTTGAGAGCACATGAAAGAGCAGTACACCAAAGCTCTTGACAACCACCCTAGAAAGCCATCGAATGCAGTCGCTGTGGCCGAAATCGGTTACATGGTATCATGATGATCATCACTTAAAATTTGTTAATTGCATGTGAATTGGCAAAAAGAGAGAATACACTAGGGCCTTTTCTGCTATATTACAATGTGATATTTTCACTTAAATTGGCTTGGTTTTAGGGTTTCGTACCCAAAGGGTATAACGGGACTCTATTACTAAGACTCCGCTGTCTGTCTGTCTGTCCGTCTGTCACCAGGCTGTATCTCATGAACCGTAATAGTTAGACAGTTGAAATTTTCACAGATTAAATGTATTTCTGTTGCCGCTATAACAACAAATACCTACTAAAAACAGAATAAAAAAATATTCATGTGGGGCTCACATACAACAGACATGTTTTTTTTAAAATAAGCCGTTTTTATAAATAATGGTACGGAACCCTTCGTGCCCGAGTCCGACTCACACCTGGCCGGTTTTTTAAATCATGTGAGAGTTTTCCATTAGAATTTCTTATTAATAGCCACGGAGTCTAGATTTGTGCCTGGTTTAGGGCAAAAGGCTCGCCCCCTGTTACATGGGACTTAAACATATGGCAAATTTTGGGGTACTATTAGGTACACCTCTGCCTTACCCTTATGGGATTCTAGGCGTGATGTGAAGTATGTCTATTCTATTAAACTTTGTTCCAGACCCATAGTACCCGTGCCCCCGCCCCCACCGTCGGCTTCCCCGACGACCGTTGTGAATCAAGAGTCCGTTCCGCCATTAAATATTATGTAACGTCATTACAATATTATCATGTTTAATAATATTATAAGTTACTTTTATAATTAGTTTTGTTTTATTTAGCACTTTATTGCATAGCATGTACTGGGGGTCTAAAATGGCCGCTTTAGCAGAATCATAATAAGATAATAATATGAATTACGTTTACATTCGTAAAATGGTCACAAGGTGACAATTCATAATAGTAGGTACGTCTATGACCATTTTAAGAATTTAAACGTAATTCATATTATTATCCTATCATGATTCTGCTAAAGCGGCCATTTTAGACCCCCTGTTCTGGGTTCAATTCTCAGATCGGGTAGAGTATTTTTAGGTTGTCCATCAGCCCGGTTGATGGCAATCCGCTTGCCCGCTATTACCTACATGGGATTTAAACATAACGGACAAAATGCGGGTGTACTATTTATTGGCTTCATCTCTGCCAAACCCTCTTTGGATTAAAGGTGTGACGTTGTGTTATGTAAGTCAGATACTATGATATTACTATCAGCAGTTTCTACAATGATAATACTTCCTTCACCTACATTATCTTAATCATCAAATATCTACGCCAACCACAGGAAATAATAAACCCATTTTGAAAACCACAATACTAAAACCACGCTCAGACAAAATCCACAAGAGTTCACGCAAAGGCAATTTGTTCCATAATCTGTAACAATGAGATACCCATAATACGAAGCTGGTGTCTTTGACATGGGTTCTGACAATACGGTGGAATCTAAGAAGGGCTACACATAGGTTCGGGTCGGCAAGATTTGGCACAGCCGGGAGGCAAAATCTAGAGGGTGGCGTTGTTGGTGAAAATTCGAGAAATTGTATTGTAAAAATAATATTTATTTATTTACTCTAAACATACAAATATCCTCACAGGCTAGACCCAATGCGATATTGTAGCACACTTAAAATTTAAATAGATCCACTGTTTTTAAAATAGCAAAATATATAGGTAGCTGTTCTTGAATTGAATTCACCCAAAGTGCAACAGAATATTATGTCCAACTCCTCAGCAATGAGGTTGAGAGTGCGGTGCGCGCTCGTGAGCGGCGCCTCGCGTAATAAGTTTGTTCGCGCGCCGCGTTTGTTCCGTAATATGGCGCCTCTAGTTATGATTTTGACAATGCGCTAAAAGATCAAACTCAAACCATTTATTTTAATTAGACCGTTATACGTTTGAAGGTCAAAAACAAAAAGATGAAGCCACAGTCCCAAATTCTTATCCGACCATATACATATTTATTTATTCCAATTTCAGGCTTATGTAAAAATATCCGTACACAGGTGGACTTAATGCCTTATTTTGTATGTATGTATATGTTTGAGAAAAAGCCGTTCGGCTTAACTCCAATAGTGTCGTGCCGAGAATAAAAGCCGGATATAGGTAGTACTTGGTTCAAGGCAGCTTTGTTGTCCATCAAATTTTGCCGGATCGAACGTACCGACCCGAACATATGAGTGCAGCTCCCTTTAAGGAAATGATTTATATGTAACAAAGATTCTCCTAGTGCACTTATTGTAGAGGTTTTTGGACAAGCTGAGAATTGAGGTCGAATACCGTGTGGGTGCAGAATTTTGAAAATGATAAATGGGAACATCTGTTGATGGGCCGTTTTTCTTTCTGTGGGTGCAAAATGGGAGGGATACGAAAGGGCAGAGAATTAAATCCGTTTATGTTCGGTCAGCAACAAAAAAGTACATTAAGACTGCGTTTCCAATAAAGATGTGCGAGGGTATCCAGCCAGAATGTGCATAAAAGTAACCAATCACATGGCTAGCTTAGCTCAAAATGTGAAAAATAAGTTTTATCATTGGTTAGTTTCACACACATCCCTCGCTACGCATTATCGTTCATCTTATGTGGAAACGCAGCTTAACACTGATACTTTTATATACCTCCAAAATTATCACATGTGAAAACCAGGACTTCAAATTCTTCAAATTTTACGATTGCCCTCACTATTTTAATATTTAATAAATAACTAAAGAGTTGAACCCACTTTGTTTTTGACCAATGAGTGCATTAAGATGGAAGCGACAGAGTAGCAAGATGTATGTTAAAATGAACTTGAGTTCATTAAACCCAATTCAATAACTATTTCATGAAAAAGTCATTCAATGGAGTTAAATGAACTAAGAGGGTTGTATTGATGATTTTAATGATTATTATTCTGTAACTACATACGTTTTACTGGCGCGACTCATTTTTCATCAACATACAACCTGACACTGACCTGTAAATTTTCTTAAGTTTAAATAAATAAATTGCCAGTATAGATTCTGGATCTGACATAATTATTATAATTTTAGAAACAGAGTTATAATATTAGTCTATCCGACATTTTATCTAAGTATCTTAATTACTTTGAGGTATATGTAGTATGTATGTATGTAGAAGTAAGATCTATGCTATAAAAGACATTGTATTAATTTAAGAAGAGGAGTAATAAATGGTAATCGATCGGCTTCAGTCGTTTCACTAACACTAGTTCCCTACATGGCGACCCTGCCATTTGGGGCGCGTGACGCGTCTTGATATTGTGTTACGGCTCCAAACTATACAATATCTTGAAGAAAGTTAAATTCAAACAAAAGAAATCAGTGCAAACGAAAAAGGAAAAAAAAAACATAAAAATGTTTCGATCAAATGTGGAAAAAGAGACGGTTTTCTTAAACCAGAATGCAGCAGGTTCAAATAATGGCCACATCGAAGAAATAAAGCTGCACATGTCAACTATCAGCGTTGTGCTGCTAATAATTGGCACAATTTTGGGTCTCGGTGTTAATTAATTTTTTGTACAAACAGTACAAAAAGTGTCACCACTCATGGATAAGGGAGCAAATCGCACAAAACAACTTTAGGCGATCGTTCAACCGTTCCAGAACCAATCGGGGAGATGGTGAGAGCTCGTCAGTTCCTGTCCCCATGAAATAGGAGGTGCAACAGAGCAGAAGCAAAAGTGTTTAATTAGTGAGTGAATTGTGCGGTATGTTTAAAAGTGCATAAAGGTAACGTCCACTACCGCTAGTGAAAATTAGTGACAAAAAAAAAAAGTGACGTAATTCCGGGAAAGTGACTGTGACTATTAACGACTTTAAGGTTTATTTTAAGTGTAGCCTAGTACTACTTGTAAAAGTGTTTACTATCATAATTGCATTCATTCAATAGCATGTATCAAGTTACGCCTGTGTCCCCTACTACGGTAACTCACTATGAGAATATGGTATGTATTATCAATATTAATTAATTGATTGTAAGGGAATGGAAGATGAGTTACTGAAATGTTTAAACGAACTTACGTTGATAAGTAAATATTTAGTTAAGAAAGGAAAATCGAGGTTCAAGGGTAATGTAATCAAAAATAAATTATCAGAGTCAGAAATAATATATGATAAAAGCAGAAAAATCATTCAATTATTGAGTACTAAGGAAGGAATAAAATCGGAAATTTTGGAACGCATAACTTTAATAAAAGATGAAATAAAAACTTGTTACTTAAAAATTCAGCATTTGTGTACTGAAGAAAGTAGTAGTGAAAGTGATTTTTGTGATACAAGCTCAAATACAGAATTAACCATGGAATTCGAATTAAAAACAGCGTGTAGTTTGATTCCTGTAATGAACAGTAAGGAAAATAACATTAAAAGTATAATTGACTCAGTAGAAATGTATGCAGATATGCTATCAGAAACAGGGAAGAAATTACTTATAACATTTGTTTTGAAGAGTAGACTGTCAGAAAATGCTAAACTACGAATGAACAGCAATTACATATCTACAAGCGATCTTGTCAAGGACTTACGTTCCACCTTGTTACCTAAAAAGTCTTTTACTGCTATACAGTCGCGGTTACAAAGTACAACACAAGGCTGGCGCACTGTCGACCAGTACGGTACGGAAATAGAGAAACTATTCACCAATCTGACAATATCGCAAGCAGATGGTAACTCCCAGAATTATGCTGTGTTAAAACCATTAAATGAAAAACTGGCTATTAAACGGTTCGCAGATGGTTTGAGTGATTCCCGACTCAGTACAATCATCGCTGCACGTAACTATGACACTTTGAAGGACGCAATCCAGGCGGCGAAAGACGAGGAGTTGACTACGGCATCAACTTCGGGAGCTGAAAATGTCATGCAGTTTTCACGACGTGGTGGAGGTGAGTCGCATGCCAACAATTTTAACTATCGCCGAGGGCATTCCTATAGCCATCGAGCACGAGGACAGCGAGGATATTATCACCAAAACTCGAATAATGTCAGGAGGAATTTTAATCATTCCAGTGGAAGATCATTTTATCGCTCTCGTGGTGAACATCGTGGTTCATTCAACACAAATCGAGGACGACACAATCAAGTGTCTCATGAGAATCGATCGAGGAACGAAGCTCATGGTAGTGGTAATAATAGTCGTCGCGTGTTTTACACGGAACAATCGAATAACAATAATAACAATGAATCCGTGAATTCTAAATCAGACGAAATGCAGTTTTTTCGATCTCAAACATAACATCTTAACATTAGCTGGTAAAGCCAAATTTCTAGTACTTACTGTATTTGGCGAATAGAAAATACTTTTGGTTGATAGATACTGGTGCATCTTTGTCCATAATAAAGCGCGATGCATTACCTAGCAACAGTACACTAATTAGGAATGAGACAACCATAAATGGTATTGGGGGTCAGATTCGTTCAACTGGACTTGTGGACTTATGTTTGACTCATCGTTATGACAATCATCGTGTTGACTTTAATATCAAGCTGCATGTTTTTGATAACATACCTTTAAAGGCTGATGGAATTTTAGGTTTAGACTTTCTGTCTTATTATGCATCGAATATTAATTTGGAGACTAATATCATCACCGTTTCTAAATATGGAAAGGAATATTCTTTACAGCTACGTGACACTATAGATTATACAAACGAAGTGTTACACATTCCAGCCAGAAGTGAATCAATTCATTATTTGCTTTTAAATAATAACTCAAATGATGACTGTGTTATCCACAGCAAACAATTGATGGAGAATGTTTTTCTTGCGGGATGTATAGGGAAAATTAAAAATAACAGATTACCAGTAAAAATTTTAAACACAAACGAGCATGATGTGACTTTACCAATGTTTCAACCAGAGATTTTTTCAATGCAACATTATGATTTATGCGATTTTAAATCGCAAAGTAACAGTTTAAAGAGGGCAAAAATTTTATTAGATATTTTAAAATTAAAACATCTTAACTTAGAGGAACGAAAATCAATTCAAGATCTGTGTGCTAAATACTCGGATGTGTTCTTTTTACCAGGCGACAGATTAACAACTACAAACGTTTATGAACAATCAATAACATTAAAACCCAATACTAGTCCGGTTTATGTTAAGCAATATCGACTGCCACATTCCATGAAAACCGAAGTCAATAAACAAATACAAAGCATGATTGACAACGACATAATAGAGGAAGCAAGAAGCGAGTGGTCGAGCCCTATTTTATTGGTACCAAAGAAAAGCGGGAAAGACAAAAAATGGCGGCTAGTAGTTGATTATCGAAGACTAAATGAATGCATCGTAGATGATAAGTTCCCATTACCGAATATAACCGAAATTTTGGACTCTCTCTCTGGGTCAGTCTATTTCTCACATTTAGACTTAAATCAAGGATATTACCAGGTGGCATTAGATAAAAACAGCAGAGAATATACTGCGTTTACTACCAACACAGGACAATACCAAATGAAAAGGTTACCGATGGGACTCAAGACAAGTCCAAGTGCTTTCAGCAGAGTCATGTCAGTAGCCATGTCTGGACTAACTTTTGACAGATGTTTTATTTATTTAGATGATCTAGTAGTTTTTGGTAGAAATTTAGATATCCATAACAAGAATTTAGTAGATGTTCTAGAAAGATTGAGGAAAATTAATTTGAAATTGAATCCTGAAAAATGTAACTTTTTGCAAAAAGAGATACTTTATTTAGGCCATTTAGTATCACAAAATGGAATTCTACCCGATCCAGCAAAAACTGATATCGTACAAAATTATCCCACGCCAACTAATACAGATCAAGTAAAAAGATTTGTGGCATTTTGTAACTATTATAGAAAATTTATTAAAAATTTCGCAGAGATAACATATCCGTTAAATAAACTAACCAGGAAATATGAACAATTCAAGTGGAGCGACGAGTGTCAAAATGCATTCGATATATTAAAGCATGTTTTAACAACTCCACCAGTTTTAGAATTTCCAGATTTCACTAAGGACAATGAATTTGTCATACAAACTGACGCTTCAGGTACAGCTGTTGGAGCAGTATTGTGCAATAAAAATATGAAACCAGTAGCTTATGCCAGTAGACCGCTAAATAAAGCTGAACTCAACTATCCAACCATTCAGAAAGAGTTAGTTGCCATTGTGTGGGCTGTGAAGTACTTTAGGCCTTACGTATACGGTAAAACATTCACAATTATGACAGACCATAGACCGCTAATATATTTATTTTCAATGAAAGATCCATCAAGCAGGCTTACTAAATTTAGATTAGCTCTGGAAGAATATGATTTCAAAATAATATATGTGAAAGGGAAAGACAATAATGTCGCAGACGCGTTGTCTAGAATAATAATAACATCAGATAGCCTAAAACAAATGAACGAAGAAATTATGTTAGTGATGACTAGAGCACAGAAAAGGCGTTTAGAATTAGATAAACCAGTAGAAGAGACACCTGCTCTTAGTAGACCCGACGACACGTGGCCTGATCAACCACACGTAGTTGAGGTACTAAGAGTACCAAGTGATTCCGTGGAAATGACTTTTATAGGAAATGATGAATTAAGTAAATTAAAAAGACAAAATAACGTAGATGTAGAGAAGGAATGTTTTATTTACAGTAATCGTAGAAAAACATTATTTATTAATCTTAACTATAGGGCACAATTTACGCGAGACGAATTTGTGACTAAGTTAAGAGAATTTTGTATGAATAATAATATTAAAGAACTATGCATAGTAAAGAGTAAACAATATGAAAGTTTCATCAAAGATTTATTAAGAGAAATAAAAGATTATAAGGATTGGACCGGTCCACGAATATATGTACTTAGAGGAGTTAAAAGGATTGATGATGACGAAGAAAAATACTATATCTTACATGACTTTCATTTACTACCAACCGCAGGTCATGCAGGTATACGTAGGATGGCCAATAACATTAAGAGAAAATTTTACTGGCCAGGCTTAGACAAAGACGTGAAGGAATTTGTGAGTAAATGCATAAAGTGTCAGAAAATGAAGCATTCGATCGGCTTCAGTCGTTTCACTAACACTAGTTCCCTACAACTTAGGCATAAAGAAATAAACAAACACTATTTCATCCACACAAATTAAGTTTCTCTTTAATTTTGCACTAAAAAAAAACAATATTTTCCTCAACTCCCAGAAAAGTCTGGGTTCTTTAATAAAAAAAAGATTTTGACGTATTCTACCAATGCATAATAGGGTTGGCTCATTACGCCGACAACGTAGGGTTTGCCTTGCAGTAGCAACGAAGGAATTCTTTAAAACATCTCTTGCAATGAAGTGAGAACAAAAAAAAAAATAGAGAAAACGGAGTTTTTAATATATTTTTTTGCAGAACTTTGTAGGAAAAAGAAGACGGTTTTGTATTTTATTTAGAGAGGAGTTAGTTTTTAAATTGTGAAGCCTCATTTGTTTTGGTATTAAATTAAGTGAGGTCCTTGGTTTTTAGTCGATTTAAAGAAAATACTCGTACGAATACAGCGGTGTTTGCAAGAATATAATATTTTCAGTAATACTTACATTTGACTTTTAAACCTTTACTATACATGATTTCATGCAAGCCAACACTGACTAATTTTCCCAATCAACCTTGAACCTAATGCTTTAGCGATAAAGTTGAAAATCTATTAAAGAAATTTGACACATTGTAGTAGCTTGATGTGCTGGCTGTACCTAATTGAGATATTCACTGAAAACATGAGTTTGTATTTGAACATATTTTATAGCAGTGACGGATAACATTCAAAAAGAAAATTTATTGCCATTTTTATATTTTAAAATTGGTATTTCTGGAGTACTACCCGATTTATGGAGCAGGGTGCATACAGAAAGATGTTAAAATAAATAAGGTCCGAGCTGTGTCCCGCCAAATGGCATAAAAAACTTCAAAGGCCCATTCATCCGTAACTTCCGAGAATCTACCTACATCATAGCCGCATAATCCTTGATCAATGAAATCGCAAGCAACCAAGCGTATACTCAGTCTGAAATTCAAGAAAAACGTACCAAAAAAGGGCAAAAGTATTTCTACAATCACTATAAACGCTGAAACAACTCGACGCCCGTCTCCCGGCAACGGTTGCCGGGGCTTCGCAAAATGCCAGCGCGGTCGGCGCGGCGGCGGCGCGGCGCCCCAGATCTGCAGCGCGACTGCGCGCATCACCTGTCAGTGCAATTGACAATTGTTTTTATGTATTTCTTTAAGTGTATTTTATAGTTTATTTTAGTTATTATACGTGTGCTAGTTGGTAAGTTAGTGTTGGTAAGTTAGTTTTTTTTTATGTCCAACGCCGGCTGTAGCGACGCCGGAATAATTAGTGCCAGTCAACCTGTCACATCACTGGATGTACAACTGGTAAGATGCTCTCACTGCACACAGGCTCGTTTTTTTAAAGGTGAACGGGGGCTCAAGATACACTATGGCAAGGTCCACAAACCTCATAGTGTACCTTTGTGCCCTCCAACCACATCCCCGACATCAACCCTTTTTGAACCAACTTTGTGGAAAACATTATCCAAATTCAAAAATTCCACCCCTGTCCTAAAAAGAGTCCCCCGTGGCGCGAGACACGCTGTTGCGCTGAGTTTAGCGCGCTGTGTCCGTCTCGCGACCCAGGAGAACTCGCTACGTGCCTGGGAGCAGTTACTCACCTTCCCTTACAGGATTCTGCATGTCCAAAAAAATTTGGCAACTCAAAAATCTTTAACAAACCAAATTAAAGAAAACTGCAACAATTCGGCCCGTATTTTAGATTCCAAATTACCTTTTTTTAATAAACAGAAAGGCATTTGTGATCATGTAGAATCCAAGTTAAGTGACGGTGACATTAGGGGGGCAGCCAGAATACTGTTCAGCAGTGATGTGGTGGCGCCTTATTCTCCAGAGACTCTTTCAGCTCTGGAGAGTAAACATCCATCGCCTGCGGATGATCTCACCTTCCCCGACCCGCCCACCCACCCCGACCCCCTCGTTCAGGATTCACCTTGTTTAAAAATTACAGCCCCGCAGTTGATCGCAGCCGTGAGCTCTTTCCGGAGTGGTTCTGCTGGCGGCCTCGACGGCCTGACTCCACAGCATTTGAAAGATTTGTTGAGTTCAGGCGCCGGGGAAGCTGGTGAGTCGCTCTTGAAGGAGCTCGCGGTTCTGATCAACTTAATGCTCTCCGGCGGTGTGAATGATGCCGTCGTCGATGTCTTGTATGGGGCTAACCTGTGTGCCCTGCGCAAGAAGGACGGCGGCATTCGTCCCATTGCCGTCGGTTGCACATACAGGCGTATGGCAGCCAAAATATGTTGCAAGTTTTATAGTGAAACTCTTGCAACTAAGTTCCAGCCCCTTCAACTTGGTTTTGGTTCCAGAGGGGGCTGTGAGGCTGCCGTACATGCCTTATCCTCCTTTTTAAATTCCAAAAAAGGTGAGGTTATCCTCAAGGTTGACGTTAAAAACGCTTTTAACTCCGTGAACAGGGACACTTTGTTGGCTGAAGTCAAAAAAGTATTACCCGAAATGTATGGTTTTATGTGGCAATGTTATAGACACCCTTCAAAATTACTATACAAGGACAACATTTTAGAATCTGCAGTTGGTTGCCAACAAGGTGACCCTCTCGGGCCTGTCATTTTCAGTTTGGCTATTCACCCCATAATTCAACAATTAAATTCAAAATTTAACGTGTGGTATTTAGATGATGGAACTCTAGGAGGTGATGTTGACACCGTTTTGGATGACCTACAACTCCTCAAACATCAATTTAAATCTATTGGCCTAGACCTTAACCCATCAAAGTGCGAAATTTTCCTCACTGACATTACCGACAGACAATCGACTATAGATAAATTTAATGCCATAGCCCCTCAAATCAAAATTCTAGAAAAAAGTTCCCTGCACCTCCTAGGTTCCCCTATTTTAGAAGAAAGTTTTTCATCTTTCATCGATGACAAAATCAATCATTTTAATGATATTTCGGATAGACTCTCCAAAATTAATTTACATTCGGCATTCACCCTGATCAGATATTGCTGTTTTGGTCCAAATTTTATGTATTTTCTCCGTTGTTCTCCTCTTTGGAAGAAACCACAACTTTTGGACAAAATTGACCAAATTATTCGCAACACATTAACATCCATTCTTAATGTGGCCCTGGACGACCGAGCGTGGCTGCAAGCCACCCTACCAATTCGTTTTGGTGGCCTCGGCGTCCGCAAAATTTCTAGTATTAGCTTACCGGCGTTCCTGTCCTCTGTCCACAGCACTGAAAAGCTAACCAGGAAAATTTTAGCTCTCTCCCTGGTTGACTCGGAAGTGCCGTGCTTGACCGACGCAGAGGTCGCCTGGAAAGTGACTTGCCCGGATACGGATCGGCCCGAGAACCCGTTTTCCCAGAGACAGTGGGATGAGCCGCTCTGCAGGTTGGTACGGAATAAACTTATTAATACGTCCACCAATACTGCTGAGCGTGCCCGCCTACTGGCTGTGGGTGAGTGGGAGTCGGGCCTCTGGCTTCAGGCACTACCGTCACCTAATATAGGCACTATGTTAGGTGACACAACATTCCGGCTCGCTACGTGTTTGCGATTGGGCGCTCCTTGTGGGGCTCCACATCGCTGTCAATGTGGTGAAGCAGTCGACTGCCTCGGACACCATGGCCTTTCATGCAGTAAGAGTGCAGGTCGGATTGCGCGGCACGCTAGCATTAATGATCTCATCCGTCGTGCTCTTGCCACCGCCGGGGTGCCAGCTGTCTTAGAACCCAATGGCTTGGCACGCGTCGATGGGAAGAGACCAGATGGTATGACCATAATGCCATGGAAGTTGGGTAGGCCTTTGGTGTGGGACGCAACTTGCGTCGACACCCTTGCGCCATCCCATCTTCCTAGCACAGTGGGCTGCGCTGGGGCGGCTGCTGCAGGTGCTGAAAACCTCAAACGGCGCAAATACAATAATTTAATTGGTAATTATGTGTTTGAGCCGTTTGGGGTTGAAACACTAGGGCCATGGGGTCCGAGTGCCCACCTAGTTTTTCGGGAAATCGCCAAGCGGTTGGTCGACTCTTCACGTGACCAGAGGGCGGGCCTATTTTTTGGCCAAAGAATCAGCATTGCCATCCAACGTGGTAATGCTGCCAGCCTTCTGGGCACTTTTCCTGTTGACAGCGATGCGGACGAATTTTTGGATGCCCTGTAACCCTTTTATACTTGTACATATTTATTTCTATTATAGTTTTGTAGTTTGTAAATAATTAATATTTTGATTAAAGAATAACTTAACGTTAAAATTACATATTTTATTCTAAAGATCATAATTTACATATTTACTTGCGACAACGTTCTGTTCTTTAAATAAGGTCCCATTAAAATAGATGGATAAATTTTAACATTGCGTTCAGTACTTCTAACCAAAGATATCGATGCAAAAAAAATACTGATTAAAGTGATTTTATTTTGACCGTTTTGACTGAGACACGTATAAATTAATTTTCAATCGTCAGCCTAAACACAAAATTTGAAGATCCTAACTTCAAAACGGACTTTCAAATAAAATTCCATCCCTTATTTTACCCCTTTAGGGGTGGAATTCCCAAAAATACTTTCTTAGTGGATACTTACTCTTTACAAAGAACACACCCTCCATGTTTCATGTCTCTAGGACCAGCAGTTTGGGCTGTGTCTTGATATATCGCCCAGTCAATCAGTCAGTCAGTATTCCATTTTATAAATACAGATTTCTGTGTTATTTCATTTTCATCAGATGCAGCTGAATGCTCATCATCTTTATTGTGTTTTATATGATGAAACTGCTTATTTAAACTGCACAATACATTAACTGGGTTAAACGAAATCCCATGGTGAGTTTGTTTGTCAGACTTGCGGGGATGAGGTCACGACTGACAAAAGTCTACAAATGCCAGCCGAGACCAACGACTTACCAGACGTGCTTTCCAAGGCACGGAGGTGGAGGTATCTCGACGTGTAAAGAAAGGCCACCCATCAACGGACCGAACTCGACAAGCACAGCTTAACCTTATTAATTCGCTGCGAGCTCCACTCTTAAAACATATTTCTTTTTTACGATTTGTAGTTAAATGTTATTCCTCCTTCGAAATCAATTAAAACTTCATTATTAGTTGAGACGTACCCTATTAGTTTTCAATCTAATCGTATGCCTTGATAGGAAGTTAGATTACTTAAAACTTTAATATTAGTTTACAGGTAAATTACATATAGCAAAATCGACTTGAAGATTCTACTTTTACTTAGCGTGTCGATGTTTTTTTTATATTGTGCTAAAAACTTTGAAAGGATAAGCCTATCTACAGAAGTCAGAAGTGTCGGCTCGATTGGCGCAGTGTTTAAGCGATTGGCTGCTGCACTGTCGCGGTTTCGATTCCCGCACGGAACAAATATATGAATACTAGCTTTTCTTTTTGCTTGCGGCTTCACTCGAGTAATTTAGAACTTGACAGTTAAACTCTTAGCACACTACTAAAGTTTCTGTACTAATATAATTCCATCATGATTCGAAAGACACGTGGCGCCATCAATTATCACAAGAACGTTATTGTTGTTTTCCTCGGAAACAGTTTTTTATTACGGGATAAATGGTATCCTGTGAGTTTAACTATTTGTAAACTCACCCACGATACAGTAGATATTCCTAGTGTTCGTTAACTTTTTTTTTTAAGTCTTTTATCCAGTGCACAGAAAGGCGCATCAGAAGGTAGAAGAGTACGTCGGTCGGGAAGCCTCCTTTTATGCACCCCAAGATTCGACTCCTTGCTCATGAGCTAGACCTTCAATCCACACGCGTGTGGCAGCGACTGCAAAGCAAAGAAATTTCGTGGGGCATAGCGTACGCGCTTCACCGCGACGGTACTCAGGCTTCAGCTAAAGTTTGAAGTTTGGCGCGAACATTGCGGTGAACACGCGCACATTTTGTTCATGTTTACTTGAGCGAGTCCACCAAAAGTAACATTTGTGATACACACCGGTGGAATTGCGCCTTAAGGTCTACTTATTTGGAGAGACTTAAGTGGGTCACACGCACGAGTAGGTATAGCTAGACAACCTTTTTGAGTAGTAAAACTGACTCCTAAAAGTTACCAGAAGTTCTCTATAATAAGGTTTACACGTGGAAAAGAAGATCATCGACCTTCTTATGCTTTTGCGATACAATTTTATTTGGATACATTATAGGTCGGAAGGTGTCTTTGTAGCACGAGTGTCGAAAACCATAGAACTGGTTCCACTAAAACTTAAAAAAAGGCGTCATATTGTGTAGTTCGAATTCTTTTCTTCCAAATCTTTCTTTTGGGGTACAATGTCATCATCATCAGCCTAGGCTTTCCCAGCTATGTTAGGGTCGGCTTCCAGTGTAACCGGATGCAGCTGAATACCAGTATTTTACATGGAGCGACTGCCTATCTGACCTCCAAAACCCAGTTAGTACTGGGTAATATGATACCCCTTGGTAAAACTGGTTGTCAGAATTGTTGGGCTACTGACTACCTGTAACGAATGTCAGAGATCTAAAAATGACAGCCGGGACCTACGCCTTAACGTGCATTTCGAGACAGGGAGGAAAGGGTTTTAAAAGGTAATTACAAATATATACTACTTGTATAAATTAATTAGAACAACAATCGTATAATAAAAAGTTAAATTGAAGTGTCGTGGTAAATGAAAGACATCTGCTCTGGATAACGTCTTGACTTATTCTCTCTTCACATAGACTCGGCGTACATTATCTTAATACATTGCTTACTTGGCTAGTCCTAAATAAGGTATGGATACACATACTTACTTAATAATACTAACGATACTTACTTACTTACATACACTAGAAATCGTCTGAAACATTTTTACTGTAAGATCTCCTGTAGAAAAATAGCTTAAATAACGAAACCTGAAAGAAACGAAGGAATGCTTTATTCGAAAGTGGAACAGCTTATTCCGACAATAATAATTATGAGAGCCAAGGGACAGACTGGTAATCCGCCTCCCAATACACTAAATTGTCCCTAAGTATCAAATACACTCGAGAGCAATGAATCCGGGTCACTTAAAGAATGTTAAAAATCTCGGAAACTAAAAATGACAGGTTAATGCAATAAATTGTATTTAATAGACAATGTAATACTCCTTAAATGAAAGTAAAAAAAATATGAGTCGCCATACATTTTATTAACACAAAATTACATAAAGAAAAAAACTGCTGATCTCTCCTTAAAACAAAAATAGGAAACATGAATTTTTTGAACTTTATTACGATTTTCTTGAATTTTAATACTTCGTATTGCCTCCTCGTGCTTCCATTACTGCGTTTACGCGGTTTGGCATGCTGTACACCAAGTTCCTTATACGATTTTGGGGAATATTCTCCCATTCCTCTGTGAGAGCAATTTTGAGCTCACGAAGCGTGATTGGGGGAGGGTTTCGTTGTTTTACGCATCTGCCTAGCTCGTCCCAAGCATGCTCGATCGGGTTGATATCCGGGCTGCGCGCTGGCCACTCCATACGAGTAATGTTCATCTCTTGAAGGTAGTCATTCACAATCCTACCTGTATGAGGTCGGGCATTGTCATGCATAAATATAGCATCCTCACCTAAATTGACCATAAATGGACCAACGTGATCATTGAGGATTTCTTCCACATATCTTACGCTAGTTAAAGAGCCGTTTTCTATGATCACCAGCTCTGTGCGACTTTCAGAAGAAATTCCGGCCCACACAAGTACAGACCCACCACCGTAGGCTACTTTTTCTTCGATGCATGCTTGCTTGAATCTTTCCCCTGGTCTTCGATACACTCTGTGTCTTCCATCGTGCTTGTAGAGCATAAATTTTGATTCGTCGGAGAACATAACTTTTGACCAATCTTCAATACTCCAATTTACGTGGCTCTGGGCATATCTTAGTCTTGAAATACGATGCCCACGCTCCAGTTTAGGGCCGTTTGCAGGTCTAAGGGGTTTTAAGTTAGATTCAGCAAGCCGACGTCTTACTGTCCATGCACTTGGGTTACTTCCTCCGAGGCGTCGAAACTGATTTGTGAGTTCAGTTCCTGTGAGAAAGCGATTTCGAAGCATGATCTTCACCAAGTATCGGTCTTCTCGTGCTGTGGTACACCTGGTTCTGCCCGTTCCTGGTCTGCGTAGGTTAGAACCAGTTTCTTCGTAACGTCGGAGAACTCTTTGTACTGTTGACAGCGACACACCGACAGTCCTGGCTGTATCGCGCTGACTCCGGCCGGTTTCCAGCATTGTAAGTATTCTGGTGCATTCTTCAGACGTAAGCGACATAATTTCAGCTTGAATAATGAATATAGAGCACTATCAACATGGTTTATGTACCCACATAAATGACAGATTACAAACAAAAGCAAAACCAAATGCTGTAATTTCGTAGTTCCATCTTCGAAAGTGGCCCTTTTTCAAATTTGAATTTTTTTATGATATAACTTTACAATAACTAAGAAGTTTTAATACCTTCATTTAAGGAGTATTACATTGTCTATTAAATACAATTTATTGCATTAACCTAGCATTTTTAGTTTCCGAGATTTTTAGGATTCTTTAAGTGACCCGAATTCATTGCTCTCGAGTGTATGTTAGTTAAGTTTTCACAAGAGGTGGTCGTAATTTACGATAAAGGTTGGCTTAGGGATTAATAAGTAAAATACGAGTTTATTCTGTGAGGTAGAAGGTTAAATATCTAATGAAGAATGGATTCATTATATATTTCAGGGAATTATTGGAATTTAAAAGCTAATTTTGATACATTTAGTAGTTAGTGGTAGTTCTTAGGTTGTACCTGACTACCTAGGGATATCTTATTACCCAGTACTAACTGGGTTGTGGAGGTCCGATAGGCAGTCGCTCCATGTTAAATACTAGTATACAGCTGCATCTGGTTAGACTGGAAACGTCTAACAATCAATCAATCATTTTATTGTGAGGTAATTGAGGTGACTGAACTGATAAAACACACAAAATAATCTTAAACAATAATAAACTGATACATATTAAAAACCTTATTAAACTATAACTATACACGTTATGTTGTCGGCGACGTGTTTCGCTGCATGGTGTTGCGTAGCCGTCCTCGGAAACGTCGATATACGACAACTTGCCACAATGCCAGGCTAGGTTGAAAAAAAACGCATTTTAAAGAAATAACAATTGAAGCGTAGATCTGGCCTGTCCCGTCAAACAGTCATCATGGGGCTGAACCCTATTTTAAGGAACTAACAGGCCTCATAAAACTTACTCAAAATTGCAATCACAGAGCCTAATTTCCACAAATCGTTAATAGTGCGGTGAGTAATGGTAGACCAATTTTAACAGGCGCAACTTACGTGCAATCGGGCTTAGGGTGGGTTCGAACCCAAGCAGGCTTATTTATTTTGAGCACTTAATTTATTTTATTTCCACTGCTCTTTGACTGCATCGATGGACTAGGTGTTGCAAGCGCGACTATTGATCATGTGGTTCTGGGTTCGATTCCACAGTCGGACAAAATTTTATTGGGTTTTGCTATCAGGAATTTATCAGTAGCTGCCACGAAGTCTGAATATGTGCCCGGTTGATGGTAATAGGCTCGCCCCCTATTACATGGGACTTAAACATAACTGGCGAAATGTGGCCGTACTAATGAGTACACCTCTGCCTAACGCCTCGGGGATTATAGGCGTGATGTTATGTTACCACTGCTCTAAAAATGTGAAGGAACACAGCGTAATGAAGCCGACAAATCGAAGATATTACGTGACATCCGTCAACTGGGTCCACGCGGTGGATTATGGCCCACTCTCACTCTCAGAGAGCAGGCCTGTGTTGCAGCAGTGGGAATCGTACACTGATTATGCTTAAGCTGCGATGTAACACATTCACGAATAACAAAATAATACCCCGATAACATCCTTTGCACAATATCTATAAACATTAATCATTTATAGCAGGAAAACCGTACTTAAAAACATAAATTTCGTCCAAACTTCAACTCTTGCGCAGTTGCTGTCAAACTTAAGCCATATTAAGGCAGTAAGTTTAAGTTTTATACCGCTACGAACAAGCAGCTTGAGTAACATACGGAGGGAAAGATGGTCGATCTTTGATTTGTGTTTTCTTCAAAGTTCTATAGGTAAAGTTCCCTCAAAATTATTATTAGTGTTTTTATTGTTATTAGTGTTTTATAGTGGCTTAAAAAGTTTCGTGTGAAAATGTATTGTTTAATTTTAATATTACCCTTTGGCCATGGCCAAACTATAACTTCTAGCTATACTTGTCTTGCGACTGCGGAGAAAAGAAATGGAAGAAGTCGTATCGCCCGAGGTTATGAACGGGGTCTTACAGTATTAGTGGCAGTAACGAATCCTCAGTCATTCAAAGAAGTATACGTGGTTCCGTATGTCCAATTAATTCACATCCGCATTTCGACAAAATATACAATTCTACCAACAACTGTGGTGAAAAATAGATGTACTTACCTAATACATTTTTGCCAAATAACAGAACAAATCTGAATGCAAATCCACTAAGTTTAATTTCCTCATAAAGATGACAGAAGGCTGTGTTTACAGTCTCTATTATCATGAAATCTCCATTTGAATAAATATCACACAAAGTCAAGGTCACAAAGTACATTAATAAATCAACTAGAAAACCAAACTTATTTAATCGAAAAGTATAAAATGATATTTAAAATTTTATTCTAAAATCAAATCGGAACAATTGAAAGGCAAAAGTGGTATTATTCAAAAATACTTACTTTCGTTCAAAGACTGAATGTCAAAGTTTTTGATTGTTTGTTTAATAACATAAACAAGACGGATTGGGAAGTTTGAAGAGCTCATTAGTCTATATAAATATTGTATCGTTTATTTTTCTTTTTGTATTAAGTACAAAAGTCGAGGAGGCGTTTCAATTTCCACTTGAAAAGTTGTTCTGAAATCCTGAATTGATTAGCGTAAAATTTTTGGAAGTCGATCACTAATAAGGCCATTTGGTGAAGCCTTGCATTTTTCTTTGATGACAACTAGTATTTATTGGCCTTATTCAATATAATAAGAAGTAAGTATATGAAACTAGTAGATATTTTTAAGGAAGAACAGATAAACCTACTTCTAAAAAAATTCGAATTTAAGTTTTTTTTTGAAGTGAAAACTTCTTTAGCGGCGTTGAGCACTTTAAAAAAATTGTTCTGTAATGGGTATAAAAATCTTAAACTCGCGTCAGGACACTCGCGTCAGGACACGTGACAAAGCGTAAGACGGATGGAGAGTAGACGATTTTGAACTTAACCTTCAACATTTTATGGTTTAAAATCATTTAAAGAAATTTGGAAAAAGCGTAAGACGGATGGAGAGTAGACGATTTTGAACTTAACCTTCAACATTTTATGGTTTAAAATCATTTAAAGAAATTTGGAAAAAGCGTAAGACGGATGGAGAGTAGACGATTTTGAACTTAACCTTCAACATTTTATGGTTTAAAATCATTTAAAGAAATTTTTAAATGTTTCCAATCAACTTTGAACCTAATGCTTTAGGGATAAACACGGAATAGAAAAAACCGTAGACAGAGTATGCTATAGACTGCTGGATATCTTCCTTTGCATTCGCACAAGAAAAAGAAGAACATATAAACGTCACAAGCAAAGAAAAGAGACAGAGTATAAATATTTCTGTCCCTTATCGCGTGTCGGCTGAGCACATCATTGTCAGTGCACAACAAGTTTGACGTTTGTGGCGGTGCCAGATTGACATCCAATTTGTTTATTAACAATTGCATCGAAATTATACACATTATATGATCTTTTCGAGCTTAATTCGACAACAGTACATTTGTGCAACTGTGCAAAATGGTAAGGTGCAGTTTAATAAACTGTAAAAGTGATAGTTTGATGAAGATTGCTGGACTGTCCTTTCACTCGTAAGTATTAGATCTTTTTAAGTATTCAATCGCTTTGTGTCCTATTATTTCTCATAAAATAGTCGCAGTAATGTACCAACTAATTCGTTTAATGGATAAATCTCGTATAATCGTGATTTTTGCAATAATTTTATTATCTTACCTCAAAATTCAGTGTTGCCACTTTTTGACGGGGAATTTACCCTTTAATATGGGTAATACCGAATAATGCAATGTCTATAAAAAAATACTCTTCCGACCTTGATTCATATGATATTAGTAATACGCACTACTTAAAATCTATGTTAGTAACACACGTATTATACGATTTTAATTCGTATAACTGCACTCACCTGACGCAAAAAATGAAAGATAATAAAAAATCTTATTAAATTTTCAGATTTCCGAATAAACCCGAAATAAGAAACTTGTGGATTGCTGCTACCGCATGAATCTTTAGGATGTGATCCTATGATCAACATAGATCATGATTATTTAACAGATCCTTCTAGGCTTACTCTTTATTCTAAAGAAATAATAACCTATATTGCTGGTTTTATTGCAAGAAAGTTGAGGAAAGTTATTAAATGTGAGGATTGTCTTTTGGCTTTGATCACAGATAAGTATCACGGAATCATTGTTAGAAGAGACAAAGGAGGCCTTATTTATCCTTCTACTGACTTAAATAAAGTCTGTGAATTGGCAGAAAAGATATTTCGAGCGCGTTCACATAAAGGAAATTCATTTTTTAATGAGAAAAATGTGATGTCAACACTTATATTATCGTGTTACAAGGAATGCACACGTACCAATATTAATATATTTATTAATGACCATTTCGACAGTCAGCCTTTTATAGGGAATCACAGAACTCTCCTCATTAAATCAATCGCAATGCATTACTTCGAAACCCGTATTCACCATAGTACCAAACAATGTTTTGAACCACAATCGAAAATAAGAATTATACATAATAAGTTAGTGCTTTTTCAAGGACAGTAATTTGTTTATAAATAAAATATTACAGTTGCATCATTGCTATGTTTTATCGTTTTCTGTGTATTGGAATGTTCATTTTAATTTGCAAGTGTATGAGTTTGGCGACACTGGTTCCCGTACTAAGGCAGTCTAAGGGCACTTCCATAAATGATAGTACTTTTATACTGATAAAGCAATTGGTGCAAAATTATTCCCTAACCATTCCAAAATATCAAACATGCTCAACGTTAATAATCAAGTTTTCACTTCTGCCGGCACTCCCGGAGTGCTAGTTTTGAAGTGAAAACTTCTTTAGCGGCGTTGAGCACTTTAAAAAAATTGTTCTGTAATGGGTATAAAAATCTTAAACTCGCGTCAGGACACTCGCGTCAGGACACGTGACAAAGCGTAAGACGGATGGAGAGTAGACGATTTTGAACTTAACCTTCAACATTTTATGGTTTAAAATCATTTAAAGAAATTTGGAAAAAGCGTAAGACGGATGGAGAGTAGACGATTTTGAACTTAACCTTCAACATTTTATGGTTTAAAATCATTTAAAGAAATTTGGAAAAAGCGTAAGACGGATGGAGAGTAGACGATTTTGAACTTAACCTTCAACATTTTATGGTTTAAAATCATTTAAAGAAATTTTTAAATGTTTCCAATCAACTTTGAACCTAATGCTTTAGGGATAAACACGGAATAGAAAAAACCGTAGACAGAGTATGCTATAGACTGCTGGATATCTTCCTTTGCATTCGCACAAGAAAAAGAAGAACATATAAACGTCACAAGCAAAGAAAAGAGACAGAGTATAAATATTTCTGTCCCTTATCGCGTGTCGGCTGAGCACATCATTGTCAGTGCACAACAAGTTTGACGTTTGTGGCGGTGCCAGATTGACATCCAATTTGTTTATTAACAATTGCATCGAAATTATACACATTATATGATCTTTTCGAGCTTAATTCGACAACAGTACATTTGTGCAACTGTGCAAAATGGTAAGGTGCAGTTTAATAAACTGTAAAAGTGATAGTTTGATGAAGATTGCTGGACTGTCCTTTCACTCGTAAGTATTAGATCTTTTTAAGTATTCAATCGCTTTGTGTCCTATTATTTCTCATAAAATAGTCGCAGTAATGTACCAACTAATTCGTTTAATGGATAAATCTCGTATAATCGTGATTTTTGCAATAATTTTATTATCTTACCTCAAAATTCAGTGTTGCCACTTTTTGACGGGGAATTTACCCTTTAATATGGGTAATACCGAATAATGCAATGTCTATAAAAAAATACTCTTCCGACCTTGATTCATATGATATTAGTAATACGCACTACTTAAAATCTATGTTAGTAACACACGTATTATACGATTTTAATTCGTATAACTGCACTCACCTGACGCAAAAAATGAAAGATAATAAAAAATCTTATTAAATTTTCAGATTTCCGAATAAACCCGAAATAAGAAACTTGTGGATTGCTGCTACCGCATGAATCTTTAGGATGTGATCCTATGATCACCATAGATCATGATTATTTAACAGATCCTTCTAGGCTTACTCTTTATTCTAAAGAAATAATAACCTATATTGCTGGTTTTATTGCAAGAAAGTTGAGGAAAGTTATTAAATGTGAGGATTGTCTTTTGGCTTTGATCACAGATAAGTATCACGGAATCATTGTTAGAAGAGACAAAGGAGGCCTTATTTATCCTTCTACTGACTTAAATAAAGTCTGTGAATTGGCAGAAAAGATATTTCGAGCGCGTTCACATAAAGGAAATTCATTTTTTAATGAGAAAAATGTGATGTCAACACTTATATTATCGTGTTACAAGGAATGCACACGTACCAATATTAATATATTTATTAATGACCATTTCGACAGTCAGCCTTTTATAGGGAATCACAGAACTCTCCTCATTAAATCAATCGCAATGCATTACTTCGAAACCCGTATTCACCATAGTACCAAACAATGTTTTGAACCACAATCGAAAATAAGAATTATACATAATAAGTTAGTGCTTTTTCAAGGACAGTAATTTGTTTATAAATAAAATATTACAGTTGCATCATTGCTATGTTTTATCGTTTTCTGTGTATTGGAATGTTCATTTTAATTTGCAAGTGTATGAGTTTGGCGACACTGGTTCCCGTACTAAGGCAGTCTAAGGGCACTTCCATAAATGATAGTACTTTTATACTGATAAAGCAATTGGTGCAAAATTATTCCCTAACCATTCCAAAATATCAAACATGCTCAACGTTAATAATCAAGTTTTCACTTCTGCCGGCACTCCCGGAGTGCTAGTTTTTTTTTAATATTAACAGATTTTTTTTTTGATCCGCGCATTTACTTCAATTTCTTGGGGATCTCATGGCTAAAAAATAGTAGCCGTTCAGTTCGATCTTCAGGTAAAGCTGCGCTTGCCTAGGTTGGCCCGTGGATGGGTGACCACCCATTACATACCGAGTTTCCTCCGTGCCTCGCAAAGCATGTTAAACGGCTTAAACTCCGTATGTAATGAGTGGTCTCCCATCCACTGACCTGGGCAAGCGCGGCTTAACCTGAAAATCAACCAGAGCGGCTTTTATTATTTAGCTATGAGCTCTTTGAGTATATAATTATGTATGTAGTAAAAAAAATGTTCGCCAGTATTTACGTCTTTATGTTTCCATGTTTGCTGACTCCGGATAGTAAATAAAATCCCCAGGTTTCGCACACCATAGCGAAATTATTTAATGTTTATTAGCCGTTTATAGGCTTGGTTTTAGCTAAAGATTTCTTAGTAGATATCGTGCTCCGTCCAGTCGTGACAAATTATTTAGTAGCTTGCTAAGTAAATGCATACCTGGATGAAGTAAGTACTGAGATCCGAGGCCAAGTTGTCGTAGTTTTTCTTGTTTATCTCTCTTAATTTTATATATTTTGTTATATGCATGGATGTATATTGTGTATATGTATATATATGTGGTGTGTGTGTGTTGTTATACGCATTTATTCTTTTGTTTTAGTTATAAATATTTTCTAGTCCTTTTTTCTGCCATTGCACCTACTGTGTACTGTCTCTGCATCACCCTAAGGTAGACTGGTAGAAAATGCCTAAGGCATCAAGTCCGCCTTTGAACAGTTTTTACTAGTGCATAACGTGTTAATAAATAAATAAATAAAATAATAGTAGAAGCCTGAAAGTCTGATAACCAGTCTTATCGTATTCGCCAATGTCTGAATTTTGGTTCTCAGACAAGTAAAAGCGTAAGAAGAACAGGGTGTAAACTTCCTCAATAATCCATAGAAAAGAGGAGATCTTGACGGTGTTGTGTCTGGTGGGCTAATGACAGTTCTTAGTTCTTCATTTGTGTCATAGATGGCGCTGAAGCATTTTTGTAGTGCCGCTAAAGCTGTATATAAGTGTGGTTTTCACTAGAAACACTAGTTAGTGTTTAGAATAAAATCACAAAATTATTAGTAAGTAGATGAACCACTTTAAGAGTACGTGCACTCGCTGCCCGGGATAAGTGAGGACTGTGGTGACGCAACCTTGAAGCTCACGCTACGTTTATTCAAAAAAATAATTTATTACCCAGATAATACAATCCAATGTGTTAGTAAAATAATACATACACATCTTAAACACTAGTGTTAGTACAGTAGTAGTAGTAATTATATTTGGAAAATTTTGGTAATAGTGACTAATAATATCAAAATAATTAATAATAATAATGTCAAAATTACCATTAATCATGACAAAATTATTAATAATACAATAATAGAAGATAAAAAGAAATAAGTACAATAATCAAATTAGCAATAATATTTAAAAAAAAAGACATTATTTTAAGGCACGATTTGACGGCAATACCACCGCAGCACGCGGTGTTGTGGCGGTATTTATTAGTCTAACACAATAAGAAACTGGTATTCTACTTCATTTGCTTATACTAAGGTCAGCACCTTCGCTGGGAAAAGGCTAGGCAGATGTGGCGTTTAAAATAGGTTCAAACGTGGACGTAGGCTCGAAAAAATACATAAAAGCTTTTGGTTTTTTCAGAGAACGGTGATATTGATGACCTTTGATTTAAATTTAAAACTAAATCGTTAAAATCCGACCCAAAACATAAAAACAAAAACCTAGAGGATTCATCATCTGCCTCGCCTTTTCCCAACCTTGTTGGGGTCGGCTTCCAGTCTAACCGGATGCAGCTGAATACCAGTATTTTACATGGAGCGACTGCCTATCTGATCTCCACAACCCAGTGAGTACTGGGTAATACGATACCCTTTGGTAAGACTGGTTGTCAGACTTTACTGACTACCTGTAACGACTGTCAAAGATCTATAAATGACAGCCGGGACCAACGGCTTAACGTGCTTTCCGAGGCAAGGAGGAAACTCGGTATGTAATGGGTGGTCACCCATCCACAGACCAACCTAGGCAAGTACGCTTAACCTAAAGATCGATCTGAGCGGCTGTTATTATTTTGCCATGAGGCCCTCAAAAAAACCTAGAGGATTAATACCTAAAAATTAACATACATTTTTAATTAAGTTCGGTGTGTCTTTAATTACAGGCAAAGTCCTCCACATAATTATAACAAAAAACAATAATAATTTTAAAGAAAATGACGTCAAGTCAGAAAGTTCTAAAAAGTACTATAAAAAACTTACAAACGTTACCCCGGGAAGTTTTCCTTTGACTTTACCATGCATTAATTACATAACTAAAAGTCTTGATTTATATTTTTTGCTGCAGTTTTATACTTTACTAGCTGCCCAGCGCAACTTCGTTCGCGTGGTGTCCTACCCCTTACCCTACCCTACTCCTAATTTACTCCTACACTACTCTTATCCTACTCCTACCCTACTCCTAACCTACTCCTGCACTACTCCTACCCTACTCCTACACTACTCCTACCCTACTCCTACCCTACTCCTACCCTACTCCTACCCTACTCCTACCCAGCTACCCTACTCCTACCCTACTCCTACACTAATCCTACCCTACTCTTAACCTACTCCTACACTACTCCTACCCTAATCCTACCAAAATAAAAAGTATCCTAGTGTTCAGTGGCGAGGGTTCCATACAACTCGATTCCTACCGGCTTCCCTTTGAAAAATGGCACAGTCAGTTTTCTATAGACAAATAATTTAATCAGGCTAAAGACATGTACTCCGGCTTACGTCTTAAAAAAATTGACCCTTCGCTACTGCTAGTGTTGTTTTTAGACTTATCCAGGCAATTTTTAAAATTTTACTCGCCGTAAAAACCATCCTTGAACTTCAACGAACATTAAAAAAAAAGAATTGGCCAAATTGGTCCAGGCGTTGTTGAGTTATGCGCTTACCAACACATTTTGCGATTCATTTTTATATTATAGATTTAAAACTTTGACGCTTATACTAAACGTCAGTTTGCTGGACTGGACTTTAATGACTTCGTGATTAGAGTTCCGTATCCGAAGGGTAACCATTACTAAGTAAGCCTCCGCTGTCCATCCTTTCGTCTATCTGTCAGCGGGCTGTATTTCATGACCCGTAATAGGTAGACAATTGAAATTTTCACAGAATTTGTATTTCTATTGCCGCAAAAACAACTAATAATAAAAATAAATTCAAAATTAAAGACGGCTCTCCTACTACTACGGTACGGAACCCTTCATGTGCGAGTTGCACTTAGCCGGTGTTTAGTGATCTTTCAGCAGTTATGTTTCGAAGTCCCACGTAATAGCCAGCCAGCCTTTTGCCATCAAATGGGCCCAATTCCTGACTCCGTTCTGCAACAGAGACATTACTTTTAACCTTTTACATAGATAAACAACGACGTTCGTTACGTCGTGAACGCTTCAAGCACAGAGTACAGAGGCGGACTTAATGCCATAGGCATTTTCTATCAGTTAACCTTCGGGTGATGCAGGGACAAAGAGTGGTAGGTGTATATCTGAAAACAAATGTTGAGTTTATACTGATAATTAAATGTTTCACATATGCATACTATTAATATATATCAAAATACTGCAATAAAATTCACAAACAGAAAAACACATGACGTATGGATCAGCACCATTAGAAGGGGACTAAATGATCCGACACACGCGCCTCCATCAGCGAGACATTTGAGTGAGCATGCTCTCAACCGCCAGGGCACATTCAAGTCAAGATGACAACCACCTAAACCTGTTACATCACCAAATTTAATCCAATTATCTTCCCTTCCCTATTACCTTCGTAGATCCAAAACACGTAACTCGACGCAAGCATTCACAAGTTTACACAATAAGTCATTACTGCGCAAAGTTAGCGCAACTATTTAATAAATCAACCACCGTAGGGTAAGTTTGCAACAGTACGAGACACTTACATGTCTTATGGAAACAATTAGTCAATATTACAAGTTTATGTTTGACCCCTCATTTAAATGGGGTGATTGGATAGGGGGGTGAATTGTGTTAGAGAACGCTGCGTTTGGAGAGGAAAAAATATAAATGAAGGCATAAAAAATGGTAAACAATCTAATCCTTGGATTTAACAAATATTTCTAGGTAAGATTACTTTCGAAGGTTCTTATAAATTTATGGTGTTGTTATGACTTTAAAGAGTAGGTAGGTACTGAAATAATGGGTTAGCCTATGTCATGATTATGACTGGAAATGCCTGAATTGCCCAACGTGCAACGGGGTCAAACATCAGAAATGTTTTTCACCGTCGACAGCCCATTAATTTTCACAATAAAGTCCCAATTACTCTCACAGTGACAGTGAGTGGAGACTCGTATATGACTAAATACCGGTTTTAAATGTAGGAAATGATAAAAAGGTTCGCTGAAGCAATAGTGTTGGTGAACAAAAGGGACTTCCAGGAACTGTTCGTGATAACCTCACGTCCCAGCTGCCGCGGGAGACGCCCCGGGCGTCGTCGGGGGCCACTTGGTGGCTCTCGGCCACCGTAGGCGCGGGCATGTGGACGGTGAGTAATGGGCTAGCTCGTCGTCAGTCCGTCTTATGATGACAGGCCGTGTCGACGGCGCGTTCGTGTTCCACGCGCGCCTCAAAGAGATGTCAGCAAGAGCAAAAGAAGGAACATGGATGGGTTTTAAGTCAGTAAAAGTCTGACACTCCCTTCCGCTAGGCCCAGGGCGGGCGGAGTCATTTGATGATTACCCATCCCAAAAAAAAAGTAAATGTTCATGCTTTCTTCTTCTTAGCGCGTTGATAGCAATCCAAATTGTGTCGTCCCAAAACTGAGCCACTAGTTTAGCACTTTTAGTAGCGTCCATCAGTAAAGACCGGGTCTCCCTTGTTTGACCGAAAAGAAATTGCCAAATTATCACTTCCCAAACAAATTTTCGCATTATTTCATTTGCCAAATTATTACTTACCAAAAAATCTCTTTACAAATAATTGTTACGAAAACCTATGTTTGGCAAGTGAACGTTTGAACAATAACTTGTTCACCAACTAGTACTTTTACCATTTTTTATCTAGTCAAATATTTCAGTTGGTATAACATATTTTACGCAAAATTACATAAGCCAAATATTTGGTGTCGTCAATTTTAAACTTACCATTTCAGTCAAAAGCACTATTAACTAGTTGGAATCTCCTATTTGGATTCGGTTGGGGCTCCTATTTCTGTCTGCAGGGTTTACAGGCACCTAGGGTGCCCCTGACGTCGACCTTCTAGGGTTAGCGTTTCCGTCAGCAGGTCGACGGATCCCCGCTGCGCGGGGCTCCTATTTCTGTCTGCAAGGTTTACAGGAACCTAAGTAACCGAACCTCGGGGTGCCCCTGACGTCGACCGTCTAGGGTTAGCGTTTCCGTCAGCAGGTCGACGGATCCCCGCTGCGCGGGGCTCCTATTTCTGTCTGCAAGGTTTACAGGAACCTAACTAACCGAACCTCGGGGTGCCCCTGACGTCGACCGTCTAGGGTTAGCGTTTCCGTCAGCAGGTCGACGGATCCCCGCTGCGCGGGGCTCCTATTTCTGTCTGCAAGGTTTACAGGAACCTAACTAACCGAACCTCGAGGTGCCCCTGACGTCGACCATCTAGGGTTAGGGTTTCTGTCAGCATCTGTTAAATTTCAATTACGTTATATTAAATCAATTTGTGTTATGTCTTCATTCCAAAATTTTTGCCTTTATATTTTTTGTCATAACAAATCATTTGACTAAACGTTTATTGTCTTAATTTTGTTTGCTGTAATAAATCATTTGATTAAAGACCAAAAGCCGTAATGACATTATCCTTAGTAATAATCTGCCAAGTAAACATTTGACCAAATGAAAATGTGCGTACTAAAATTATTCCAAATATTACATTGGTGTAAAAAAAGGTTGCTAAAAGGAGATTGAGCAAGTTACTATGGCACTTGGTTGCGCATCTTTTGACACAGTATAGTAATGAAAATTAGACACAAAAAAGTGCTAGTGTCATACTTTAAAACAAGGTTAAATTCAAAATTAAATATTGTGGGTTTTTTGAAAAAAATAACATAAGTTGAGTACCTATTGATGTTATGTTACATCTCAAAACAATTCATTTTGAAACGCTATTAACTGGCAAATATTTTACATTATTTTTTTACATATTAATTGAGTATTACCTATGTTCATTATTTAAGATATTTAAACACATTGGTCTAGAAATCTTCTCAGAAAAACAACATTTCTAACAATTTATCTGTGAAGTGTAAATCAACAACACAACTTACCCTTTAATTAATTAATAGTTACTTTCACATGGTTTTCTTTTTATTAACAACGGGGAATAGCCTGAAATTGACGTTCATCTCGCCTGATGGGGAGCAATGATAAGGCTGAAGATGGCAGCACACTTCATGGTATCCAACCACAGAGGGACTGGCTATCTTACCTTTTACTGTTGGAAAACGTTTTAAATTGTTATGACGGTAGATTTAGATTAGACGGTGGTAGCTAGCCAGGTGGACTTAAAACCAGCCCTACCACTAACTAAAACGAGCATGTACGCCGGGATCGAACCCGGGACCTCTGCGCAAACAAGTGGGTGAACCACAACACCAGAGGTGGTAAATAGTGTATCATAAATAAAATAAGAATATAGTAAGGTAGTGGAAGAAATAAAAAGTTCAATTAAATAAAAAAAATATTTATTCAGCCTCTTCCTCGTCATAATTAACATGTTCATAAAACATGTCATCTAAAAATTGAGCAGGAGCATTAATAGAATGGTAGCGTGCCCAACTGAGATACCACAGAACGGTCATCACATGAACACAGCAGCCTACTGTTCGGTTGCCCACTAAACAATTACAATAATAACCAGCAATATCTGATACACGGTTGGTGGTGTGACTATTAACTAAAATATATGCATAATAAACCTTATTGCCAATATGCCGAGATCTAATCCTGCCTCTTATGAGATATTTGTCCGTTCCCAGTACCAATGGCAGTTCATCCTCTATATCAATGGCCACTTCAATTTCATATTTCCCTTCGTTACGGACATGCTCTCCGTAATACGAGCGTGACTGTTTGATTTGATACGTACCATATTCTCGGCTTAGGCGCTTATCACACGGCACCGCGCACCGCCGCGGAGGGCGGTGGCGGTAAAGCGGATTTCGTAGCGGCACCCCGCGCGGTAAGGCGGTTTACACGCCTGTCAGCGCGGTTGGATTTAACGCGGATTTGACCAGTTTGATCACAGACACTGCAAGAATGGACGCTGAAGTGGTGGCAATAATCTGGCTTTTATGGTCTAAATAGAAAAAAAAAAAGATATTGGGTTCATCCATTTTTACGAAGCAGAACTCTAAATAGGACAATTTCTTCCCATATCACTATATTGTGTGCTTTTCATGTCCCATATAGCAGAGCGACTTTCAATCTCCAAAATAACCTTTTCAACATCAAAATCCATTTTTAAATTGCAACACATCCTGCACACCCGATGATTCGAGCGGTAATGCGGCGCCCCGTGTGTGATGCACCGCCCCTCCGCGCGGCCGGCCGCGCGGAGGGGCGGTGGCGGTGAGAGCACCGCACGAACGCGCGGTCAGGCGGTGTACGTGTGTTAGGCATCGACGGATTTAATAGAGGTCAATGCGACATGAGATCCGCTTCACCGCCAACCGCGGCGGTGCGCGGTGCCGTGTGTTAATCGCCTAAACAGAAACATCAATTTGTTTGACATTTCATCGAATAGTGTTGTGACACAACAATAGACTACGGCGTCATAACATAATCAATTATATCTTAATTGTTTTATTTTTGCCTAGAAATTGCTTTCTCACCGCCACCGCCCCTCCGCGCGGCCGGCCGCGCGGAGGGGCGGTGGCGGTGAGAGCACCGCACGAACGCGCGGTCAGGCGGTGTACGTGTGTTAGGCATCGACGGATTTAATAGAGGTCAATGCGACATGAGATCCGCTTCACCGCCAACCGCGGCGGTGCGCGGTGCCGTGTGTTAATCGCCTAAACAGAAACATCAATTTGTTTGACATTTCATCGAATAGTGTTGTGACACAACAATAGACTACGGCGTCATAACATAATCAATTATATCTTAATTGTTTTATTTTTGCCTAGAAATTGCTTTTTAATGAAAAAATAGTAACATAATTAAAGAATAATAATAATGACAACTATAAACACTTTTTAGTTGCAAATGTAGATTATTTTGTTGTTCCACGATTTATGTTAATGTTTAATCGATCGATTATAATTGAAAAAGGAGTCGCTTCACTATATTGGAAGAAATTACGTATTTATTGTATTAAATACTAATTAAAATGAAAATAGAAACCCCACCAATTATTTCAATGAATTTAAGTCAAAAATCGATTAAAATAATATTATGAATTATGCATTAACTCAAATGGCCATACGCGTCAAAAAGTGATACTAAAAGTGCTCTTTGTCCTTTGTTTGGGTAATGAAAATTTGGCAAAATCTTTTCGGCAAAACGGCAGGATCCCGTAAAGACCACCTGGGCATGAGTTGCGATGGCTGTAAGCAGGTGGAACGAATGGGTCTGGAAAGGATGTACTACCTCGCCACAGCATCTTTCCGTTGACCGCTCGCCAGTGAGTGGGGTGACACTGGGTGACACATTCCTGTAAAACGTTTGTAGGTATTACTAACATCTCCTAATTAAACAACAATAATTACCAACGGCTACGTCCCTAAAATGAACCCCGTATATTTCCACGCCTACCAACCCTTTTAAGTCCATCACGTTAAAATTCGATCCGTCACGCTTGGCGACCACTTAATTATTTTATTAGGTAAAACTGACTCAATAGGTCATTGTTTATTATTTACTCGTTTTTATTTATTAAGTAAATATCGTTTTTTGATCAACGAGGGATTCAATTTTTTTTTAAGGAATTTCTCCAGCATCGTGGGTGCGTCTGCAAACATTTAAACTCACACACCCAAACAGCCAGACCAGGAACAACTATCTGTAGGCCATATAAATAATTGTTCTGTGCAGGGATTGAACCCGCGACACGCAGCGAAGCAGCCAGTCGCTAAGCCCCTGCACCAACCATCATCATCATCATCATGATGGTGATGGTTGGCGCTTAGAAAATCATATAAGATAATAATTTCCTTTTTATAAATAAGTCCGGTAGGTTTACACGAAATTAACAGACGCTAAGCAAGAAAAAACATTATTTTCTTGGCGTTATTAACATTTCAGTTTGTATAGACATACGAAACAATGCTCTGTTCCTGTTTACGTAACTGTCACTGTTTAATTAATTAATCTCAGTATTTAATTATTGTATTTTCTTATTTCAGTTTCTGTACTTGCCACATCCAAGCCCCAGAGCAGTGAATAAAAAAAACATGGTAGAACGTTCTTTTACTTGTTCTGTCTAACTTCGTTTTTTTTTGCTAGCCTTTCATGTGTGTGGGACACATGCTGGGCAAAGGCCTCTTCTCAAACTCCTCTATGTTTCTCCTTCCAAACCTCTCTATGTTTTGCAATCTCTGGCCATGTTTACCCCGCAAACAAGATACTCAGATAGTCACACCATCTTCACCGCGAACACGTAACATCAGTAACATTAGTTAGTAAGTATAAAAATTGAAATCCTGCAGACGAATACCAGAAAAAGTCCTCACAGTCCCATCTAAAAAACATCCTATACCAACTAGGTACCCTAATAACCATTTCGCCTACACCAACGAAACTCCAACAATATGGCTGCCGTCAAACAAAACTGCGGAAAACAGCAAAAACGTCCACAAATGTTCCGAGACGTAACGTAGCAAGCTGTCGGTTTTGACAAATGGACAGTATCTTCAAGACTATCGTGAAATGTCCGGATACGTGTCGGATTTGGGGAAAAAATTGGTCCTTTCTTGTTAGTGAACCATTCGGGTTGTTAGTGTTGGAGGGGTAAAAGAAAAAAGATGTTGCTTGTTATCATTTGGATTTTATCTTTTATGTGGGTGGTCTGAATGGGAATTACCAAAAGCCACTTTACTACTACTTGTAGTCTACTAGTAGTATTATACTACTACCCTTTTTTAACATTAGCGCCACACTGCCTATTTTCAATAACAAAATTGGAAGCATTTATCTCAATCCAAACACGTGGTGATTTTGTCTTTGCACTTTTTCCCGAAGACTTGTTTTTCTTCAATGGCCAGTTCTTTAGACATGCAAGCAGTAAATTATAATTAACTAAATAATTTACATTTTTGTCATTATATATCCATATTACGCATATATTGTGTGTTAAGTTTATGCTATTACCAGTTTAAAATACCTGTATTAAAAACTTTGAAAGGCGAATTGCCAGCCTAATAAAGTGTTTTAATTTTAGTGTGTTAATGTAGCTTAAGGTAAGTATTTTTTTTATTGTGTATAGCAAATAAATATATCTGAAAATGAAAATGAGTTCTTCACACAGCAAGCGAGAAGCCCAACACAAGTGGCAAACGTGCCCATCATTTTCAAAGCGTTTTGCTTTACTATAATGACATTTAACAGAATTGACATAAGACGCAACCGGCGTGCATGTAGGACCAGATGTATGAATGTGGACGAGGCAAAAGGAGTATGGAAAAGTTCATAGCAGGTGGCGTTCTGTGGTCTCTGCCTACCCCCATGGGAAAATGGCGTGTGTTTAACATCAGATTTACGGTAGCTCTGATCCAACACATTTCTTACTTTCCCATCATCGTTTTCCTTTGATTCCAGAACTACTAACAATTTACCGAAATTTGTAAATCTTCTAAACTACCCACAAAATAAAAAGATGAACATACTGAACTAGCTGACAAAAAGTCACAACACGTTGTATTCTTTTGAGGACAATATGAATAGCAGCGAGTCCATGCGTTGATAGAGCGGCGACGTTGACAAATGTCGATACATTTGTTGTTATACGTCAATAAGTAGACCCTTTATAACAGCATTCGGGGTAAGGTTGTGGTGTTCGGACGCTCTTGGAATAAATTTAGTGGAAAATTCTGATTGATTTGGAAGGTGATGGTTTGGTTTGGTTTGGTTTGGTTTTGAGATAGGAAGTCATCAAAATGACTCCTCCCGCTCTGGGCGGAGCGGAAGGGAGTGTCAGACTTTTACTGACTAAAACCCATGTTCCTATTTTTGCACTTTGTGTTCCAGGGCCGCGGTATCTCTTTCGAACAGTCCCGCAGCCCATGGTGATGGTTCTACAAGGCATTCGTCTTGCGAATACGCAACTGTCGCGTGCCGAATGTCCTGCAAACCAAAAGTCTGGTCATGACGGTGGAGAGGGTGGTAGAGGGTGCCAGTTTTGCGAACAAATGAGTGACGCGATCAAATTGCTTTTGTTAGAAAACGGGCTCAAGAGTAGCAGTTATTATAGGAAGTAATGAATTCTGATGTCAAATGCAACATCTCTATAACGAACAAACTAAGGGAAACGTCGTAGGTGATCTTTAGAAAAACTTGCGAAAAGAACTCACATCTGGAAATTCAACTACCTCTTGGCAACTAAACCAACAACATTGACGCGATCCTCTATGTCCGCATAGGTACAATTTTCCAGGGTGAGTTTAGTATTACCATTGTTCCCTCCGCGACACCGAGAAGACTCCGGCGACTTTTTTCACGAGTAACACAGAAAGTATCCGCCATAGCTCCTCGACTTCACGATATTTTCATAAGGATTTATGTTTTACATGTATACTTTATGCTTTAGTCCTTTTCGTTATCTGGAAGAGTTTCTAGTGTTTAAACTATTTGGACACAGGCCATTCCCTCTCATAGAGAGGACTTTATGAGAGGGAATGGGCTGTAGTGCACCGAGCGCACCCAGTGCATGTTGGCAGATGTCACATTTCTTTGAATTTTTAGTTCTAATACATGTCGGTTTCCTCATGATGTTTTCCTTCACTGTTTCGAGAGCAGTGGTGATGAAATAAATTACACAAAGTGATGCGCCCACGCGGGAAACGGATGGATAAGGGATGCACAGAACCGAGAAGAGTGCCAGGAGAAAGGGGAGGCCTATACCCATCAGTGGGTGATTCCGGGCTGAAATGCTGATGATGAATGCGCCTGTCTAGTTTCGAACCCACAACCTACAACTCCATAATTCGGGGCCGTTACCACTAATCATTCGTATAACATGTAAAGTTAAATCAACCCTAAATAAGCAAGGTAAGGTATTGTCTACTATGACAATTTTAAACTAAGCATCAATAACTTCAGATAGATAACTAAAAGTAGAAACTAAGAAGTCTGCTCACCCCTTTTCGGTGTTAAATCGAAGTGCAACTAATGAGTGGCGCAGAGAAGGATGAATGGCCTCAAATTGCAGACGGAACGAGATAGACTTCGATTAATTGAGGGAAACTTCCATTTTGTAAGGCAAGGTGTTCATTGGCGGCTTGCGGATTTATGTGAAAAGGAGATAGGTAGAGAACTCTTCGTGTGAATCAGTTGTTTGAGGGAACTAATGATGGAACTTGGTTTCATTCGACCGTTATAAATTTATTTTTGGAAACTTCGAAATGAAAATTGTTATCTTTATATTCATATCAAATAAGTTTCTGATAAGAATCATCAACATTTTCTCCGAAGTACCTACTCGTATTTTGCGTTTCCAAGGGTAAATGTAAAGTACAGAACACTGTTATGGTTTCCAATCCTAATGTCCGTTACAAAATTTATCCAGATGTAGCAGATTTTGGCGAGACACTGTCATCTTTCTTTGTCGATTTTGCAGTAAAAGTACCCTATGACTTCGATTAATTTAGGGAAACTTCCATTTTGTAAGGCAAGGTGTGCATTGGTGGCTTACGGATTTATGTGAAAAGGAGATAGTTAGGTAGAGAACTCTTTACGTGAATCAATTGTTTGAGGGAACTAATGATAGAACTTGGTTTCGGTCGACCATTATAAAAATGTTGAAAACTTCGAGATGAAAATTGTTTTCTTTTTATTCATATCAAATAAGCTTCTGATAAGAATCATCAACATTTTCTCCGAAGTACTGTATGTTGTGTTAACAAAGGTAAACGTAAAGTAGAGAACACTGTTTTCCAATCCCAATGTCCATTACAAATTTAGTAGTTAAAGTACCCAATGAGTCGCTAAAATTGGAATTTGATTTGAAATTCACCACCACATCTGCTTAGCCATTTCCCAACTATGTTAGGGTTGGCTTCCAGTCGAACTGAATGCAGCTGAATACCTGTACCTGTACCTGTGATTGTATACATTTTGCATGCCTTACGGTAGAATCACTTGAAACATATACATTTTTATACCACCATTGTAACAGTGTTTTCTGCAAAAATAAATGATTTGATTTGATTTGAACTTTACATGGAGTGACCACCACAACCGACTTAGTACTGGGTAATACGATACCCCTTGGTGAGACTGGTTGTCAGACTTTCAGGCCTCTGACCACCTGTCAAAGATCTACAAACGACAGTCGGGATCTTATTAATACAGAGTGAATTTCACGAACAAATCTGTACAAAAACATCTTAACTTTCAACACAACAAAAAATAAAATAATCCCGCTTGTCTATCCCGGTCCTAAACCCCGTGAAAAGTAAACTAGAAGTCCGGCCACCGTGACACTGGTTATCTTTTTCTCAGAACGTCCGCGAGAGCAGGAAAATCTCAGTCTCTCCGTATGACAGCCTTTGTAGGTCTCCTAGATAAATGGCTGTTGCTATTTTATTATTATTGTTGGGTAAATCATTTTCTAAGTTATTTTGTAAGAAGATTTTGTTTTGAAGTAAAGGATTTCTTAATAGGACACCGATAAATGATGGTGGATTGGAAATAGGAAAAGTGAGCTTGAAACTTTGCAAAGATATTTATGAAAGAAAGAAACACACGCATAATCAGCCTATAATGTTCCTACTGCTGCTGTACAGGCCTCCTCTCTATGAGAGGGAGTGGGCAGTAATCCACCACGCGGGACCAGTGCGGGTTGTAAAGAAACAAAATAAATAATGAATATAATTTTAGATTTACTATTATAAAGATATTTTTTACGAACCAGGAACTTTTTTTATATATTACTTATAAATATATTATGGCTACATTATCTTGAACAGTTGGCCATCTTTAAACTTGTAACTGGACCTCATGACCCAGTCCAAAGTGGGTCACTCAATAGTGCAAAGTATAAACTTGGTCCTGTGGTATTCAGTTCAATGCTATAGCAAAAATAATTTTGCTCTTATTAAAATTTCAGTTCTCAATGTGTGTGTGTTTTTCCATCAGGATTTTTTCTCAGTACCAGCCATGGAGTCTGGATTTGCGCACGGTTTATAGCAATAGGCTGTCCCCCTATTACATGGGACTTAAACGTAACTGGCGAAATGTGGGTGTACTATAAGATACACCTCTGCATAACCCTTCGGGGATTACAGGTGTGATATTATGTTATTACTACCACAGGAATACAGCTTTACCATTAGTCGTATAGAAATGCTACCACATTCGCTATTTCCCCCAACTTCTATATTTCAAAGTTAAGTCTAAGGGGTCACACGTCTCAAGACCTTAAGTATTTTTCAAAACTTCTTTTTTGCACTTAGCACATTTTCGTGAAGTTTGAAAGCTAATTAATGTCTTTAGAAGAAAAATAAAATCAAATAAACAATAAATCGATACTAAAAGGAAAGTTACAGTCAACATTGGAAACTTTGGAAGTGCCCATATTGTGGTGTAAGATATGAGAAATCTTTGCAAATAACAGACTTTATGATAAAATCTTTGTTAGTAATGTTACCCGAGTGTTTTTAACCCCTGGTTTTATGTCTCTAACTTAAACGGCAGCATTGACGGCACATTGGCGCAGTGGCTGAGTGATTGGCTGCTGCGCTGCGTGTCGCGGGTTCGATTCTCGTACGGAATAATTATTTGAATGGCCTCTAGGCCTATTAAGAAAATAATTTGTTCTATCAAAGGAGATGCTCCATTTTGTAAATTAAGATTAAATCATTTTGTAATTTCTAAAAAAAGGATGATCCTTTATAAATGAGGTTCTAATTGGGGTTAGTATGTGATATCTCTAAGCCTATTATTGGCACATTGCGGCGCTCTCCTTCTTACATAAACAACAAACAACAACAAGGCTTCAATCCCCACTGGGGGAACATTTTAGGCTCATTATGATGTTTATTATTTATTTTATTTATTTTATTTATTTTATTTATTTTATTTATTTTATTTATTTTATTTATTTTATTTATTTTATTTATTTTATTTATTTTATTTATTTTATTTATTTTATTTATTTTATTTATTTTATTTATTTTATTTATTTTATTTATTTTATTTATTTTATTTATTTTATTTATTTATTTTATACTACTACTACTACCAACCACACACACCACCACCACACCACTACCACACCACCATCACGACCACCACCACTCACCACCTAACACATTTTTTATATGTTTGTAACCATCTTTTGCCTCTAACTTATACCAACCCCGACCAAGTAGGTCAAGTTGGCTGAAAAGGTTTAAGCGTAGATTTAGCCATCGCCAAGTCTAGGAAATGGAAGTAGAGTGTTCACTGAAAGAATATTTCAGCTTTCAGTGCGGGAAAGGTCGAATTTGGTTGTAAAGTGTCATGACAACTTGGAGTTGTTGGTTGAAACATTTTAAGTAGGTACAGATGTAGTTTCCCGTCGCGAGTTACCTATTTGCTGACTTGAAAACTGACGGTTACTTTTTGGCAAGGAAGTTAAATATGGTTGTATGGCATTAATGAGAACAATATGATATTATGAAATACTAGCTTTAGCTAATTGTGAATCTGACAATCAATTCGGGCTATACTCTGACTGTAACAATATAATTCAATCATGATTCGAAAGACACGTGGCGCCATCTATTATCATTAGTACGTTATTGTTGATTTCCTCGGGAACAGTACCTTTTTCGGGATAAAAGGTATTCTATGTCCGTTTCTGTACACTTGATAACTTATATGCAGAATTTCATTCGGTGGTTTAGGCGTGAAAAGGTAACAAACAAACTTACTTTCGCATTTATAATATTAGTTAGGAAGTTAGGATAGGATGACAGTATGGTAGGCAGGTGTGTGAGGAGGGGATGCCCTAGAAGGACATACACTGACCTTATTGGTCAGGAAAGGTCAGGTGCGTAGTATTTTCAACCGACGTGCATGTTTGAATAGACTTATGAACGTGGACGAGGCGAAAGGAGTATGTAAGGATTGTAGCATTGCGTTCTGTGGTTTTTGCCTACCACCATCAGTTTTTTTAATACAACAATTAGTCACTTAAATCCTTTTTTTTTTGACAAATAATTGGTTTACTTAAAATATTAATAATTTACAAACTACAAAACTATAATAGAAATAAATATGTACAAGTATAAAAAGGTTACAGGGCGTCCAAAAATTCGTCCGCATCGCTGTCAACAGGAAAAGTGCCCAGAAGGCTGGCAGCATTGCCACGTTGGATGGCAATGCTGATTCTTTGGCCAAAAAATAAGCCCGCCCTCTGGTCACGTGAAGAGTCAACCAACCGCTTGGCGATTTCCCGAAAATTATTATTTAAATCCTTTAAATAATATACGATAGACGGGACAACGCGAATAAAATCGTAATCCACACGCAAGAGCCAAGTCATCGGCACAAGACTCACGAGATCACATTTTTCTACGACATTTCTTCTAACTTTTATATTCTTTCTTAAACCTTTTTGGCTACCCATACAACATGAGGAACTGAGTTCGATTCTCAGGTCAGGCAAGGTTTTACTCCAGGGATTACTCAGTAGCAGCAACGGAGTCCAAGACTCACGAGATCACAGTTTTCTACGACATTTCTTCTGATAACCTTTATATTCTTTCTTAAACCTTTTTGGCTACCCATACAACATGAGGACCTGAGTTCGATTCTCAGGTCAGGCAAAGTTTTACTCCAGGGATTTCTCAGTAGCAGCAATGGAGTCCGGATTTGTGCACGGTTGATGGCGACAAGCTTGCCCCCTATTACATAGGACTTAAACATAACTGGCCAAACGTGGATGCATTATCAGGTACACTACTGTCTAACACTTCGGAGATTACAAGCGTGATATTATGTTACGTTATCCTTAGAAACAGCAAACTTATAAACATCTTATAAACTGTAATCACCTTAAATCGAGTTCATCTCGTAAACGAAAAGATATATTTTCATTTAAGAGGCTAAAACGGCCTAAGTTCGCAAGAAACTTTGTTAAAAGGCTAATCTTAACGAAAACAAATATTCTGTAAGCTAATAACGGGGCCAGTTTATAAGGAAACCTTTATTGTTAAATACAAAAGCTGATTTTGAATGGACTTGCTCTGATTGGCTGTATCCTTCTTATCCTTACTCCTTACTAATATTATAAATGCGAAAGTAAGTTTGTTTGTTTGCCTGGTACATTTTCACGCTTAAACCACTAAAACGATCATCCTGAAATTTTGTATATACTTTGTCAGGTGTACAGAAACGGATATAGGTTATCTTTTATCCCGAAAAAAAGTACTGTTCCCGAGGAAAACAACGATAACGTTCTTATGATGCTAGATGGCGCCACGTGTCTTTCGAATCATGATTGAATTATATTATTAGTAAACGTTGTCAGGTGTACAGAAACTGATATTGGGTACCTTTTATCCCGAAAAAAGTACTGTTCCCGAGGAATACAACAATACCATTCTTATGATAATAGATGGCGCCACGTGTCTTTCGAATCATGATTGAATTATATTATTACAAGCAGAGTACAACCCGAATTTGTTGTGAAATTCTAAATTAACGCGAGCGAAGCCGCGGGCAAAAGCTAGTCTGCTATTTAAGCAATTTCGGAGTTTGTAACTACTTAGGTTTAGTACCTACGAACAAGGTTGTAATTATTTTAAGTAGATAGTCAATCTTAGTGATTATGTTTTGATCCAAAAAGATAAAAATGCTATCAGCTCTCTTCGCATGGTTGGCGCAGTGGCTGAGCGACTGACTGCTGCGTTACGTGTCGTGGGTTCGATCCCCGCACGGAACAAATACTTGTATGTCCTACAGGTAGTTGTTCCGGGTCTAGCTGTTTGTACATGTGAGTTTAAATGTTTGTAAATACACCCACGATACAGGATAAATTCTTAGTGTGAGGAAAAGTTTAAAAAACAAAAAAATAATTGGGATATTGCAATTTTATGGAGTCTTACTGCGAGTTTAGTTTGGTAAGCAGTAGGCTTCAAGTTTCAGGCTTTCATGGATTTGGTTGATGTGATTTGCGATGTAACATCTATTAGTAGCGAGAGCGCTCGGTGTAAACGCAACGTAAAGACGACTGGTTTTAGAATTATTGAAAACTTTACAATAACACAAAGCTCATGAATATTTTTCAGATATATAGGTATAATACTTGTTTACTTGTACGTAAAATTTTAAACAAAAACATACACACACAAATAACACTTACTGAACAATCACAAATAAAAAACAGATACAGAACTAGACAAGCAAATGACATAGCGTTGCGGGCCCGTAGAACAAACTACGGCAGAAGTACTATTTTGTATGAAGAAGTACAGCTTTACAACAAATTACCTCGGCATGTAAAACATCAAAAATACATGTAATTTTTTTTTTAAATCTCTAAAAACACATTTTACCGGCTTTAAAATCTTAAGCTATCTTCGGGTAGTGTACTTATCTAACCTATTTTTGTTGTGTAACCGTTGCGTCGCTAATGTATTCTGTAGAAATGAGTTTTTTCTCTTAAAAGTGAATGTAATTATTTTTGAGAAATAAAGTTCTTAAACCTTAAAATACTTTTTTATATTGTTTTCTTAATTTTAAGAATTTATTCATAAATAGATGATACTTTTTTTTTCGTGTGGTTAGTGCCTAACCTGGTGTCAAAGTTTTATGCCGCCGATGGGCCTCTGACTTGACTGTATATGCCGTCGAGGAATATCTCGCAGGCATGCTGGTTTGGTTTCACTCATGAAAAAAAAAACATACGGAAGTCAAGACAGCATAAATATTTGATTACATGAAATAAAATAAACAGTACTTGGATTTTAATATAAACAACTATAGGAAATATAACAAACAAAAAATATAAAAGTATGTGCGCAGGCTAAACAGAATAAACATAAATACAAAGTGAAAACATGGTGTGTTTTTTTGTCTCGCTGAAGCGCTAGGGTAGCCCGCGATCCTGCCAGGGCTGCGGGACTGTTCGAAAGAAATACCGCGGCCCTGGAACACAAAGAGCAAAAGAAGGAACATGGATGGGTTTTAGTCAGTAAAAGTCTGACACTCCTTTTCTATCCAAAAAAAAAGGGTAGCCCGCGAAATTAAAAATTTTCTTACGTTTTTTTGCAGGTCCGTGCCACGTTTCGTCAGCGTCGTATTTTGCGGGCAACCCAGACGCTTCCCGCTTAACTGTAAAACTTTACGGAAGGGTAAGGAATACAACTACACATACGTGGTCCACTCTAAGCCAAAGTTTTCAGATCTTCCTGGTCTCGAGGGTTGGTAAAGAGTGGTTTAGCCTTAGAAAAGTTTAGTTTTCTAATTAGCTGATTCTAAATGGAAGCTGTGTAGATGAAGTTACAAGGAGTGAGACTAGCAAAAGGCTAGTAGATACAAATTATTCAATCTTGATCGTCTTGTAATCGTCTTTAAAAGTGTGCTTATAACACACCCATATTTCATCAAATGTTCATGTATTAGTAGCCGAGCTGAAATCTGACTACACGCAACTTGGACACACTTTACCTGACCTGGGAATCGAACCCAAAACCTCATGCTCAGCAGTACTGTAGCTTAACAAAAGGGGCAGTCTACTACCCTAAACAAAAAAAAGACAGCTCAACCTAATAGCGCCTCAGTGAATAAGAGTATTTCAATACAAAATTCTTTAAATATAAGCTTAAAATTAATATCTTATCTCCAAATTACTTAATCAAAATCCAATGACATTTAATCAAAACATTTAATAAAATATTAACACAATTTAATTTCCCAAAGATAAAATATCAAACACAATTCTTCAATATTTCTTAACCAATTATTATAAATCGATATTCGTTATTCGATACTAACGAAACGCGATATTAATCGATGATAAATTGTGTCGATTTAATTCGATTACACGGCTACGAGTTGGAGTCCTAATAAACTGTTGGCACCTTATAGATTGGGCGATAAGAGAGGATCTTATGTTTTCCTTAATAACTTTACACCTTTACCTGATTAAATATATTATTATAAAAAACTGGCCAAGTGCGAGTCGGACTCGTGCAGGAAGGGTTCCGTACCATCGTAGTAGGGAGCCTTTATTTTTTTATTTATTTTTTGTTATAGCGGCATTAGGTGGTGCTGCTGAGTCCCACTGCTGGGGCACTCGGAGAGATGCTGAAAGTCTGTGAAGCCTATGCCGAGTCACACGGACTAATTTACAATGTAAAGAAAAGTCAGTACATGGTCTTTAAGGCCGCAGGTAAGTGTCCGGAATCTGTTCCACCCATTACTTTGAATGGTAATAACTTAGATAGGGTGTCGCAGTTTAAGTACCTTGACATTACGTTACCGACGACCTTAAAGATGATGTCGACATAGAGAGGGAGCGCAGGGCTCTGTCAGTCCGTGGCAACATGCTGGCCCGTAGATTCGCTCGCTGTGCGGACCAAGTCAAGATCACGCTATTTAAAGCGTATTGTCAGGGTCTGTACACGGGTGGTCTATGGGTTAACCATACCAAAAAATCTCTGGACACTCTGCGCGTCCAATACAATAACATTTTCAGGATGATGTTGGGACTTCCTCGTTTCTGCAGTGCCTCCGAGATGTTCGCACAGGCTCATACTGACGATTTTCATGCCGTCATTAGGAAAAAAGTCGCGTCAGTCATGAGAAGGGTGCGGGGGAGTCACAACAGCATCCTGAAAACTGTAGCAGAAGACTTACGTGCTCCTGTGTTGAGGCATTTCGTTCGTCTGGTGACTGTTAGGGAGGTATCTCCCTATAGGTTATCTTGACGGGGCGGGGTGTCTCAGCACGGGGGTAATTCTGTGCATTTTTATGTATTTTTGTGTAAATTTTTGTGTATTTTTGTGCTTAATTACATAAAAATACATTACATTCTAATGTATTTTTATGTAATTTAGATTATTATTATGTTGAGCATTGTCCTGTCTAATTTAAGTACTAACAATAGTTTCTAAGTCTTGTATTACTAACCGTTGGATCTAGCTGTCCTAAAATAAATAAATTTGATTTGATTTGATTTTGATTTGATTAGAAATACACATTCTGTGAAAATTTCAATTGTCTACCTATAATGAATCATGAGATACAGCCCGCTGATAGATAGACGGACGGACAGCGAAGGCTTAGTAATAGGGTCCCGTTGGTTACCCTTCGGGTACGTAACCCTAAAACCAATGTGTTTTACAATATGGGATCGTGTGTGGCAACCATTTTTGTGTTAAAAAAAACCGGCCAAGTGCGAGTCGGACTCGCGCACGAAGGGTTCCGTACCATTATCTTGTTTCTTTTGATTGCGTTGACATAGAAGTTTGATTTTGTTACAGCTTAAAGGTATTATAGATTTGAGTATTTGATATGAATTTCAATATAATACCACTACGCGTTCATGAGGAAAGGGGTAGTAAGTTTAAAATTATTAAAAATATTTTTATTATATGATATAACTAAAAATGTATACTTTTCGCAATTTTTCCTATATCTCTGCTATAAGACGTTGCTTCATACCAAATTTCAAGATTCTGAGTTCACGGGAAGTACCCTGTAGGTTTTGATTCCCTTGCGAGTGTCGAAAATTTGCGGCATAAACGGGAGTATCTTTTGATCGCGTTGACTTAGAAGTTTGATTTTTTCACAGCTCCAAGAGACCATAGACTTGAGTATTTGATATGAATTTCAGCTTGATACCTCCACGCGTTCCTGAGAAAAAAGGTCTTGACAGACAGACAGACAGACAGACGGACAACAAAGTGATCCTATAAGGGTTCCGTTTTTACCTTTTGAGGTACGGAACCCTAAAAAACAATTACACCGACTTATACGGTTAAAAAACGGCCACTGCTCTAAATTGTAACTTAAAACTGTAAGTTGCTGCTACATTTAACTGGTAGTACGACAAAAGAATTGAATATATGAGGCACTTATGGTTTTGGATGGGTCATTAGAAACGATTAAGGAAAACGTTGTTGTTACAGCAGCTGATGGACTGTGGATAAGCAACTTAAAGGCTGTTCTGGGTAATTCTGAGAATGCTTAGCTTTTGTAGCACTCAGAATAACCGATAGAGATATAAGTTATTTACCACAGCTCCATAACATCACGCCTGTAATCACCGAAGGGATAGGCGAAGGTGAACCTAATAGTACATCCACATTTTGCCAGCTATGTTAAAGTCCCATGCAATAAGGGGCAAGTCTATTGTCATCAACTGGGCAACCGGGCACAGATCCACAGTCCATGACTACTATCGAGAAATTCCTGATGAAATTTCCCAATAACACTTTGCCGGATCAGGGAATCGAACCCAAGAACTCTTGCTCAGCAGTCACACTTGCGACCACTAGACCAACGAGGCAGTCACCAATTCCATCAAACTACAGTATTGCAAGATAGAAACGAGAACATGTCTAAGTCAAAGTTAATTCTAAGTAACGTTTATAGATCTCGGCTTGAGTGTTGCGGCTGTAGACTTCTCACTGTATGTCATGTATTAGTTTCTGAGGATGTTGATACATATCTTCGAGCTCAAGCAACATGCACTTAACCTTGAGCTGGCCTAGCATAGTACGGAGTTTCAATAGAATACAAGGCCAGTTTACACTGGTTTTATTACCTAAGATAATGTACATAGAATTTTATATTATTATTGAACTGGGCAGGCCACACCTGCCGCATGTCCCATCACAATTGGGCCAAAGTGGCAACAGATTGGGTTCTGAACAACAGAACCCGTTGACGTGGGAGGCCCAGATGGAGATGGCGTGATGAACTGGACTCTTAGCAAAAGGATTGGGCCCAAATTGCCCGAGACACAGAAAAATGGCAAGAGGGAAGGGACGCCTTTGCCCTGTAGTGGGACACATCAGGCTCATAATAAAAATAAAAATAAACCAGCCAAGTGCGAGTCGGACTCGCGCACCGAGGGTTCCGTATAAACATGTAGGTATTTTGTTATTAAACTACATATTCAGGCATTAAGTCCGCCTTTGTATATTATGTGCATAGTTTTAATAAATAAATATTCACTGATTTCTGATTTTTTTCTTTACATGTGCTGTTACTTGCCAAATTTCATGATTCTAGGTCAACAGAAAGTACTCTATAAATTTTGATTCCCTTGAGTGTCGAAATACACGTTTTTTGCTGCATAATCTTTTTTACGTTAACTTAGAAGTTTTATTTTTTCACAGTTTCAAGAGACTGTAGACTTAAGTATATCGTTTTAATTGCAACTCGATACCTCCACGCGTTCCTGAGATAAAGGATCTTGACAGACAGACAGACGGGCGGACGGACGGACAACATCATCTCATCATCTGCCTAGCCTTTACCCAACTATGTTGGGTTCGGCTTCCAGTCTAACGGGATGCAGTTGAATACCAGTATTTTAAATGCCTATCTGACCCCACAACCCAGTTAGCACTGGGTAACACGATATCCTTTGGTAAGACTGGTTGTCAGACTTTCGAGCCACTGACTACCTTAACGACTGTCAAAGATCTACAAATGACACCCGGGACCAACAGCTTAACGTGCTTTCCGAGGCACGGAGGAAACTCGGTATGTAATGGGTGGTCACCCATCCACGGACCAACCTAGCCAAGCGCGGCTTAACCACGCTATTTAGCCACGAGCTCCTCCCTAAAGTCCTCAACAAAGTGGTCCTATATTGGTTCCGTTTTTTTCCTATTGATGTACGGAACCCTAAAAATAATAAAATCATTGAAATTAATAAATAGGTACAATTAAAACAAATACAAATTACAAATAAAAATATCAACATTCAATAAATAAACGCCTGCGCAAAATACCTCGGAGGCCGCCATTGAATTCCTATTAAAAGGATTAAAATATTCACGTTCTTTAGCACAAAATATCACTGAATGAGATCAATTAAATTGATATTTTATTACTCGTTGACATTTCCTTCGTTAAATAATTGGTATTTTGATAGGGTTGGACCAATTTAATTGTATTATTTCTAGGAATTGGTAATAGTCACAAAGGCTTAGCGATTATTTTTGGAACTGTAAACAAAACATCATGCTCGTATTCGAAGTTGTAGGCAGTAGTGGGCATTGGTATTTAATGTTGTGTATAAATACTAGATCAACACCAGAACTTAATGTTCACTCAGATCCATCCTGTTCCTTTGCTGCCTACCCCCAGCGACGCCTTAAACCGAGGCTCGTACCACACAGGGGGGGGGCTCACAGCATAAAAAAAAATCTGCCGTGTTGTTGTATCCAGACCCTTAGGCAATTGTCGAACCACCCGATTAGGAAGCGACTAACTATCGGTTCTTTTCTCGCTCAAGAAACGTACTCGTACATTAGATATACATTCCGTGTAAACAAAAGTGATGCATATATTAATACTCACTCAGCGATACTTGCTCAGTGATGCTCGCTTGGCAGTTAGAACGAGAGACCAATCAGCAATTTCTACCTAGAGTGCGGATTTGAGTGTATCATTATGAATTCAGAACAATTACTAGTTCTAGTTCAGACGATTCTAGATACAATTCTAGTTCAGACGACGACGGTGATTTATTTTATAGTGTGCCAGTGGTGCGAGTAATCACCACTCGTACTCACACACTAATAGCCCAGCGACAAAACTATCAGAACTACACACTCGCTTTTCGCTGCTCGCCAACTCGTTTCTACTCGCTTCTCGGTCATCGTTGGCGGTGGGACAAGAGCCTTACATACACCTTTCGCCTCGTGTACGTTCATACACCAACGCAACCTCACCTTTCTAGAAAACCACAAAAATAAGGTCAGTGTATGTCCTTCTAGGGCGTTCCCACTCATATCTGCCTTGTGTTAGTCGTCGTTCTTTCATCCTCTCCACAAGACCAAATCATCTAAGCATATTCTTTTCATTTTTAGTCACTACATCGTCTTTTAAAGAGCAACGTTCTCGTATAACATTAAACTTCTCATTTAAATTAATAGGTACATTATTAACAGTATAGACCGAACGTACATTTCAATTTGTTTATTAACTACGCTAAAGATAATTATCTTTTATTTTATTGTATTTGACCACCTGAGTCATAAATGTTTATTGTTAATAATGCCCTAGTTTGTAAAGCATTTAAATGTAATTGTTGAATTGCTAATAGTAGGTAAGCTATATTTATGGCTTGAATGAATTCATTTTGAGAATAGTGAATAAAATCAAGCATTTAAAATACTGCCTATCTTTTTTTTTTATTTTTTTGGGGGTGAGAAATCATCAAATGACTCCTCCCGCTCTGGGCGGAGCGGAAGGGAGTGTCAGACTCTTACTGACTAAAAAACACCCATGTTCCTTCATTGGCCCTTTATGTTCCAGGGCCGCGGTATCTCTTTCGAACAGTCCCACAGCCCTGGCAGGCACCGGCCCTTGCGGGCCCCTCCCGTTTGCTGACATCTCTTTGAGGCGCGCGTGGAACACGAACGCGCCGTCGCGTCGACACGGCCTGCCCGTCGTCATACGACGGACGGACGGCGAGCTAGCCCATTACGCTACGGCTGGGACGTGAGGAGGTTCTCTCCCTCTCACGTTCCGCCGCCTCCTTCGCTAGCATGACTGCTTCGCAGAAGGAGGCGACGGCTTCCCATTCCCTCTCGCCCCGGACCATGGCTTGAACCAGGGCCGGACGCGAGAGGTCACCGCCGCCAATCGCCGCTACGAGGACACGGCGGTGCTCCGCCCAAGCGGAGCATACCTCCACGGTGTGCTCCACCGTGGAGGTATGCTCCGCTTCAATTGCGAGGATCGACCGGAGGACACTCCGGTCGATCCTCGCAATTGTAGCACCCGGGCGTTTCCTTCCGCCCGATTCGGTGCAGGTACCTCCCGAAGCACCCGTGTCCGGTGAGGACCTGCGTCAGGCGGAAGGTGAGGGCGCCGTGGCGCCTCTCAAGCCACTCCTCAAAGAGGGGACTTCGCCACTATCGTGGCGTGCCCTGCACGGGGTTGCGATAGTCGCTCTCTCCATGTCGCCATGAGATCACGGCGGAGGTCTGTCCGCCGCGCGACAATATGCCGCGGCAGCGGAGTTACCCCCCGGCTCTGTACCTCCGCGCGCCACTCGTGCAGGCGCGCGAGGACTATGGCCTCCAGATCCCATGGCGGTAATCCGGCAAGGAGGCTCGCCGCCTCGCGGGAGATCGTGCGGTATCCACGGATGAGCCTTACGGCTACCACCTTTTGGGGCGCGTTCAGGTAGTGCTTGGCACGCAACCTCAGCGAACGCGCCCACACCGGGGCCCCGTAAAGGGCCATGGACCGCAAGATCCCCGCATAGAGCCTCCGGCAGGAGGCGTTTGGCCCCCTCAGGTTGGGCAGGAGCCGCTTGAAGGCAGCCCCGGCCTTTTCCAGTCTGGGAGCCAAACGTCGGAAATGCTCCACGAAGTTCCATCGGCTGTCGAGGACGAGTCCGAGGTACCTCAACGTCGACTCGACGCCGACGGGAACCCCTCCTACCGTGAGTATGGATCCCGACGGTGGCGCGCTCCGAGGCCCATGAAAGCACATGGCCTCGGACTTGTGCAATGCCACCTCGAGACCCAATTGCCGGATCCTCTCAACGACTATCGCAAACCTGCGTGTCATCAATTCGGCCGCCGCCTCGTGCGACCTCCCCTGCGCCAGCACCAGCGTGTCGTCAGCGTAGCAAACTACGCTGACGCCGCTAGGGAGGTCGGCACGCAGCACCCAGTCGTAGCCGATGTTCCACAAGGGCGGCCCCAGAACCGATCCCTGTGGAACACCGCACGACATCTCTCGCCGGTTCCACTCTCCGTTGTGACCAGGGTATATGACGTACCTGTCCGTCAGGTAGTCCCCGACCACACGACGAAGGTAGGTCGGCACCCGGTGATACCGGAGTGCCTTCCTAATGCAGCTCCAGGGCATGGAGTTGAACGCGTTGGCGATGTCGAGAGACACCGCCAAGACGACCCCACCCCTGGACACCGCATCCCCCGTCGTGAGGGCTTTCACGCGCATGATGGCGTTCACCGTCGAGCGCCCCTTGCGGAAACCAAACTGGTTGTCCGCAAGATCCGGCCCAATCCCCGCAAGGTGCCCGGCGAGGCGGTTTGCAATTACTCTTTCGAAGAGCTTGCCCACCTCGTCGAGCAACACAATGGGCCGGTATGCGGACGGAGAGTCCGCAGGGCGCCCCGGCTTCCGGATGAGGACCAGCTTCCCTGTCTTCCAACGAAGCGGGAACTGGCCTCTCTCCAAGCATGCGCTTAGGAGCCCCTCCAGTCGGGGCCCGAGAGCCTGCAAGGCCAGGACCCAGGCTTTGCCAGGTAAGCCATCGGGTCCCGGGGCGGTATTCCTGGCCTTGAGCCGGTTTACCGCAAATACTGCCTATCTAACCTCCAGTAAAACGATACCCCTTGGTAAGACTGGTTGTTAGTCTTTCGGGCCACTCGCTAGCTGTAAAGACTGTCAAAGATCTACAAATGACAGCCGGGACCAACGGCTTAACGTGCTTTCCGAGGCACGGAGGAAACTCGATATTTATGTAATGGGTGGTCACCCATTTTCTGACCAATCTAGGCAAGCGCGGCTTAACCTGAAGATTGATCCAAGCGGCTGTTATTATTTAGCCACGAGCTATTTGAATAAGTGGAATATGTAACTGAAAATCTAATGTTAATGTAGCGAAAAATTGTAAAAATGGATACAATCTTTCAAAATTTTAGTAGTGTTGGCACTGACAATTTACATCCTCAAAAGATTGTAACATTTTCGTAAATAGTTATTATTAATCTTATAGATTAAAGATTACAGCGAATAAAGTAAAATATATTTTAAAACATAAGGATTTAAAATCCCCTAAAAACTGAATAGCTAATTGTTTTACCTATCTCGTTAGTCTTGTAGTTGCTAGCTCTGCTGATGAACTTTGATGTCTTAGGTTTGACTCCCAGGGCCGGCAGTCTCGACATAGATACCGACACTTTCGCAAACTTTCGCTCGCTTAATAATAGCAGAAAAAATCGGTTGCAATAACGTTGCTTGCGGGAAACGCATCTTGGATGTTGAGACTTGCATTTCTCGCAAGCAACGTTATGTACGTTGTTTTTTTCTGTTATTATTAAGCGATCGAAAGTTTGCGACATTGTCGGTATCTATGTCGAGACTGCCGGCCCAGGTTGGACAGGATGTTATTCGAATTTTCTATCAGAAAGTCAGTAGTATTTTGGAGTCTGGATCTATAACCGGTTGATGTCAATGCAGTCGCCCCCTATCATTATGGAACTTCAACTTATCCGGCGAGATGAAGGTGTACTTCAAGCAAAACTTTGCCCAATCCTTCGGGAATCACAGGCGCGTTGTTATGTTTATATTTATGTTTAAATTCAACTATAACTAGTGCCATCATCGATAGCCACCAAAACTATATTCTAACACACTATGGAACGTCTTTTAAATTAAATTAAATTAAATTCATTTATTTCAGGTACGTAACCCATATTGCAAAAAAAAAACAAATACAAAAACAGCAAATAACATAGATCTCATACACAATTAATTAATAAAAATAATAATTAATTTACAATTTTGTTAGTCTCTTACGGGCGACACTATATGTGACTTGTCTATCACAGCAGTGTCGCACATAAGGACAGTCCAACCTATCAGCAATCATTCTCAGAACGGCATTGGAGCTGGCACGCACCCTGCGCACAAGGGACGCGCATCGCTTCCGCATGGTCGCATGGAAGCAGTCCGTGCGGGCCCAAGCGAACATACCTGAAGCGCTGCAGCAGCGAGGCAGGCCCAATACCGCCCTGAAAGCGTTGTTAAATTGATTTTATTTCACGTATTTCTCTCTCCGTCTCACTACAAAAACAAAAAAACAAACAAGTTCTACATTTTCTACATAAATCACGTCCCCGCACCTCTTCATACAATAGTACGGTATTCGACCGCACTCCGTTTTATCGTCCGGGTAGATTTTCCGAACGATTTCTACAAACAAACGTCCAGCGATTTATCGAATAATGTGGGCGAAAGCGTAAGAGTTATCGCTCATTTACTCGTACCGAAACGATATGGGGTTCAAGCCCGATTGCATATTATGGAATAATTTATTCATAATTCTTTTGTGGCGGTTTTAAAATTTATGGATGGAGGATTTTTTATCTGCATAAGCGTAATCAGTGGTGGAACGAGCTGAAGAAGCCAACGATCAGTGGTGTAGAACATTGATCTTTGACCACTTTTGATTCAGGGCTAATGAAGATTAGCCCTAGATCAAAAGTATTAAGAGGAGAAACGAGAAATGATCTGCAAGGAATTTGAAAAAAAGGTATTTGAAGAAATTATTGCCGTCGCGCTGCGTCAAGCCTGCCCCGGTAGAGTGCGATAGGGACAGCAGCTGCAGCTCAGACCGATTATATCACAAAAATGTTGATGAGATCGACGTTTCGTATACCCCTTTTTCTCCTCGAAAACTGAGCCAATTCGATTATTTTTGACATTAAAATTTTAAGAAAGAGTATGTCTAGGTTATTATCATTTTTTTAATTTACAAACTGCAAAACTATAATAGTAACAAATATGTACAAGTGGGAAAGGGTTACGGGGCGTCCGAAAAATCCGTCCGCATCGCTGTCAACAGGAAAAGTGCCTAGAAAGCTAGCAGTATTCCCACGTTGGATGGCAATGCTGATTCTTTGGCCAAAAATAGGCCCGCCCTCTGGTCACGTGAAGAGTCGACCAACTTCTTGGCGATTTCCCGAAATACTGGGTGGGCACTCGGACGCCATCATGGCCCTAGTGTTTCAACCTCAAACGGCTCAAACACATTTAACTAGCAATTAAATTAATGTACTTGCGCCGTTTGAGGTTTTCAGTTCAGCACCAGTAGCAGCCACCTCACCGCAGCCCACTGTGCTAGGAAGATGGGATGGATTTTTTCATGTTTAAAACTCTTAGAGTTTGACTGGTAGTCCTCTAATCACGGCCGTAAAAATGAGGCATTTTTAGTCAATTTTGGCATGTCATATTTTCTTTACTTATTGGTTGCTGAAAAAAAAAAGAAATGACAGCAACGTGTCTTTATGACCTTGGTTTTATGAAAAAATTATAGCTAAAAATAGCGAAAAAAGTGATCGCTCTTAAAAGTCACGGGGATTGATCTTCGCCCAGCTGAGGGATAACGCAGGACGCAGGTTGATAGTAAAAGTAATAGTAGTCTATAACGTTCTCACTGCTGGAACACAGGCTTCTGTGTAAGGGAGTAGGCTGTGTTCACCATCAGGGCCCAGTGCAGGTTGGTGCATGTCTAGCTTGCCGTCCGTCCGTCTTATGACGACAGGCCGTGTCGACGGCGCGTTCGTGTTCCACGCTCGCCTCAAAGAGATGTCAGCAACGGGAAGGGCCCGCAAGGGCCGATGCCTGCCAAGGCTGCGGGACTGTTCGAAAGAGATACCGCGGCCCTGGAACACAAAGGGCAAAAGAAGGAACATGGATGGGTTTTAGTCAGTAAAAGTCTGATACTCCCTTCCGCTCCGCCCAGAGCGGGCCTACCTTTTTTTTGAGATGGGATCATCAAAGGACTCCTCCTTTGATGATCTCCCATCTCAAAAAAAAGGTTGGTGTATGTCATATATCTTCGAAGTTTTGGTTAAAGGACATGCCAGTTTCCTCAAAATATTATCTTTCACAATTTTCAGAGCAGCAGTGATAAAATAAATTACATAAAAAGTTGCGACTGCTTTGGTTCGAACCTACGGAATACAACTTGTGAGTTTATAAGTCGGATCCAGCATTGCGTCTGTCCGATTTCACTAATATGGGACACTTTGGAGGAAAATGTAGTGAGGAATGTTTTGAGTGGCTATAAAGCAAGAAAGAAAATACATTTATTTGGCACATGCCACAAGTTCACACAGTATAAATAAACAATAATAATAAAAGAAAACCAAATTAATAAAATAAAATAAAAAAAAACTTAAATGTAAACAAAAAAAAGAGTAATTTTTTTTTTTTTTTTTTTTTTTTTATTACAAAATGGGCCTGCTCTTGACCTCGATCACGCCTGGTGGAAAGCGATGGATGAGGTCTATGATGAAACGAGCGTGCCCAGAAGATGCCTGTTCACTCTTGCTTTGAAGGCAGACGGGTTATATGTGGGAGGGAACACAGAAGCCGGCAGAGAGTTCCACACCTTGGCTGTGCGCATGATAAACGTGGAGGAGAAGCGCCGAGTACGACTAGTCGGGATATCAACCAAGTGTGGATGGTACGCCGCAGTACGTCTGCTAGTCCGGTGGTAAAAGGGTGATGGTGGAATCAAATCGTGGAGCTCCTGTGCACACTCTCCGAAGTACAGTCTGTAGAAGACCGACAAGCAGGCGACATTACGCCTATGAGCTAGGCTGTGAAGCGAAGCTATCAAAGTCTCGTCGCCTATGAGTCTTTTAGCTCTGCGTTCCACCGAATCAAGTGCAGCGAGCTGGTATTTTGCTGAACCATCCCACAAGTGACTGCAATACTCCATACAGGAACGGACCTGTGCTTTATATAAACTTAAAAGCTGTCCAGATGTGAAGTATCGCCTCACCTTATTCAGGATGCCCAGCTTCTTAGCTGCGGTCTGAGCTTTCGACTCGATGGTTGAGCCGAAGTTGAGATCCGATGTCAACTCTATGCCCAAAAGCTGTAGGCGGTCGGTGACTGGTACAACTGTACCTCGGAAAGCTGGAGACAACTGGAACTGGCTCTTTTTAGCCGTAAAAAGACATGCCTGTGTTTTCAGAGCATTGAATCTGACCAGATTGTCGTCGCCCCACTTGGAAACGAGATTTAGGGTCAGATTCATTCGCTCCACCATGGCCTCTCTATGAGTAGCAGTTTCCTCTCTGCTGGCTCTTGCACTGGACAGGTATCTTTCCGCGACTGTGCTGTCATCAGCGTACCCGATTGCACCAAGCTGTAGCAGGTCGTTGATGTGTAGCAGAAATAAAGTTGCGGAAAGAACAGACCCCTGAGGAACACCGGCATCAATGGCCTTATGATCCGAAGAGCAGCCATCTATGACCACTCTGATCGAACGGCCACTCAGGAAGTCGGAAATCCAGTTGCAAAAGTCAGCAGAGATGCCAAATGCAGGAAGCTTAGCCAACAGACTAGCGTGCCAGACCCTGTCAAAGGCCTTTGAGATATCAAGCGATACAGCAAGGGCTTCGCCGTGTTTCTCAATGGCCTCGCCCCAGTAATGCGTAACATACACAAGAAGATCCCCAGTTGAACGACCACGACGGAAGCCGTACTGGTGGTCACTGAGGAGCTCATTGTCTTCGAGGTATGTTAGCAGCTTATTGTTCAGTACCCTTTCCATCACTTTGCACAGTATGGAGGTTATGGCGATTGGTCTATAGTCAGCAGGATCGGCACGGTTACCCTTTTTGGGCACTGGCTGCACATTCGCAAGCTTCCAGGACTCCGGCACCACTCCGGTTTTTAGAGAAAGGCGAAACAAGCGCGTCAAGACAGGAGATAACTCAGGAGCACAGCTCTTCAGGACTCTTGCAGGTATTCCGTCAGGTCCGCTGGCTTTATTCACGTCTAGATTGCATAGGGCCTTACGGACCTCTTTTATGTGGATTGAGATCACCGGCATTGCGGAGCCACAGTGAGATATGTTAGGTGGTATGTTTGAGGCCGTGTCTAGGCGTGAATTTTCGGCAAAGATGGAGGCAAATAGATTTGCCTTCTCTAGAGCCGTATGAGCCAGCGTTCCATCAGACTTCAGCATAGGAGGCAGCGTAGGACGGCAGAAGTTCGTCTCGACTGATTTCGACAGGGTCCAGAACTCCTTACTACCCGAGGGGCAGGACGCCAGCTTAGCCCCAATTCGTCCAACATGATCGAAGCGCGCCTTCCGCAACACCCGTTTGCAGTCCTTGGCGGCTGAATTGTACGCTTTTTTCGTTTCGCGAGCCCTCTGACTACTGCACCTGTCACTACGGGCCGAAGCCCAGGCCTGGTATGCCTGCTCTTTGAGCAAATCGGCTTGCGCACAAGACGCGTTGTACCAGGGTTGAGCCTCGCAGCCAAGTAAAACATCAGAGAATGGGATAAAATATTCCATTCCCTGGCGAATCACGTCGACAATTGAGTCAGCGCAGTCAGAAGGGTTAAGCGAAGAGAAGCAAGTCTGCCGCCATGGATAAGATGCAAAGAAATGCCGCATCTCATCCCAGTCTGCCGACCCGTACTTCCAAACTCGCCTCGTGCCTCTAGGGCTTAAATCTGGAGGAGAACAGGAAGACACGGATTTCACCAGACAGTGATCAGACGAACCGAGTGGAGCGCAGATCGATACAGAGTACCTGTCCGGATCTGTTGTCAGCAGAAGGTCTAAGCAGTTGGGTGTGTGGCTATCAACATCCGGAACGCGGGTAGCTTGACCAACCAGCTGGTGGAGATCTAGCGATATCGCAAACTTGCGCGCCTCTCTTCCAGCATGGTCAGTTTTCTGGTACGGGAACAACCAATCCTTATGGTGGGCATTAAAATCCCCCAGAAAGACAAGTTCCGCTGTCGGATATTTGTGTTGGGCCAGTTCAGCTGCCTCTGTAAGATGGTCAAAGAGTCTTGTTGTCTCCTGATCACCGCTGTGCGACCTGTAAACACCGACATAAATAGTTTTAATAGAGCCGGTGTCCACCAGTAGCCACAGAGTGGAGAAACCCGCAACCTCGTAGCAACGGAGACGTTGACAGCATATGTCATCGCGGACGTACACACAGACCCCAGCCTGCTTCTTAAACTTATGTTCAAGTGAGTATCCTGGGTAGTTGAGGTACGCCACGTCTAACGGGGTCGCTAACTTAGTCTCCGTCAAAAAGAACAAGTGCGGCTTCTCGGTCTCAAGGTGGTGATGGACCGGATTGATATTTGAGTGCAATCCACGGATGTTAGTGAATTGCACTTTAAGCGGGAGGAAGTGCCGCCGTTGTTTAAAAGTATTCTTTTTGTTTTTTCGCTTCATGGGTTTAAAGAGTTTCAATGGAATTCTAAAGAAAGCGAGGCGAGTCCAGTTTACTGAACAGCTCCCACGAGCAAAGCCCGACGATAAGGAAACTCACCTGGAGACTGCGGGGACGCCCGAACCCCCCCGAAGATGCCCGCCGGGTCCTCCCTTCCAGTCGCCGACTGGCACGGCGGAACATTTCGGGATTTTTCGCGAGGTGGCGGGGCAGCCTTTCACACGTGGCTGGCGTGCTAATTGGGCCCCCAACTTCCTGCGGTCGGCCAACGACAGGACCGTGCTTCGGATCCCGTTACCCTCCAAAGTGAGTTGCCATGACGAGGTTCACTCCTGGGCTGAGACTAGCCTTGGACAACGCAACTACCAACTGTCGAATTCCATAAGGCACTGGAACTCCCACGCAACGACGAAACACAGCAGGCTGCTTGACGCCGGATTCCGGTGGGAGGGTGGTCGTAAAACCAGGCGGGCGTTAGCCCTACCACCACAAGGGAAGAATTGGCCAGTCATAAAAGGTGTTGGGTGTGACTGCCCAGGATACGCCGAGCGCTCGGTTCAGTTAAGTCACTGGCGGAACAAACTGCGCTACACGAGGAGGCTTCTTCATGTATCCCAAAAAATGTGAAAAATAATAATGTGACACTGTGTGCCTCATGGCTGCGCCAAAAAGGCCCAGTTCAACTAGTATCCGACGATGGCTTTCAATTGGACCTGGATTAGTGAGGTTACGGATGTGAAGCAGTTTTATATAAGAGTAGAGGAAAACCAAAGTAATGATGGATGAACTGTGTGATGGCGATATGGCTAGAAAAGAGGGTTATTACTGTCAAGAACGTAGTATGTTTTTCTTGCTAACCCTTATTTAAATGGTCAATCTTTAAACTGCTTCTCAAAATACTACAAATAATCTCAATATTCAACATTTTACATAGATCAATGAACCACAATATTCAAAATTTTATACCGATTAGTTATTTTGCTAAAAAATCTTCCATTTCTTCTAACCCAGTACAAATTCCACCAAAGATCACCTTATTTCATATTCAGTACATAAGCAGTCGCGCATTAGGTAGAAAACAAGAGATGTAAGATAAGTCACCATTTGAGGATGGTTCAAATCATAACGCAGAGATATGGAGACATTGACAAACGTGGCGCCTCTGGAGATGTATGGTACAAGGCAAGAGAGGAAGCGGGTTATTTCTATGAGAGGTAGCGTTTCTGTGTCGGTGGTTAAAGGGTAAGTATAAAACAGTCGTTTACCAAAGTAGGCTCATAGACCAACCATACCATTCATTAGGTCTTACCTTAGGTCGTATAATGTTAGGTCTTATTAGGTTTTTTGCGTGTTGTTACTGCAGAGAGGAGCTCGTGGCTAAATAAGAACAGCCACTCGGGTCGATCTTTAGGTTAAGCCGTGCTTACATAGGTTGGTCCGTGGATGGGTGACCACCCATTACATACCGAGTTTCCTCCGTGCCTCGGAAAGCACGTTAAGTCGTTGGTCCTGGCTATCATTTGTACATCTTTGGCAGTCGTTACAGGTAGTCAGTGTCCCGAAAGTCTGACAACCAGTCTTACCAAGGGGTATCGTATTACCTGGCACCAACTGGGTTGTGGAGGTCAGATAGGCAGTCGCTCCATGTAAAATACAGATATTCAGCTGCATCCGGTTAGACTGGAAGCCGACCCCAACGTAGTAAGGCAAAGGCTAGGCAGATGATGATGCGTGTTGTTAGTGCCTAACCTGGTGTCAAAGTTTTTATACAGCCCATGGGCCAATGATTTGGCTTTACATGGCATCAAAAAGTATCTCTCAGGCATGGTGGTTTGGTTTCCTCACGATGTTTTTCTGACCGAAGCAAGTGATAATTATACGATACACACATGAATCCAAAAAATCAGAGGTGCGTGACTCGAGACCTATGCTTTGGTAGTCCGATGCTATCACTGTTGATAGCCCATCAATCGATCCATCAGTTGCCGCTGTGCTACGAAAAGCACGTTAAGCTGTCGGACGTTAAGTTTTGGGTAGCCAAAAAAGTCGATTTTATTTTTTGCAGAAACTTTTTTTATTTTTCCATTTTTAGGGTTCCGGACCTCAAAAGAAAAAAACGGAACTCTTATAGGATCACTTTGTTGTCCGTCCGTCCGTTTGTCTGTCTGTCAAGACCCTTTATCTCGGGAACGCGTGGAGGTATCGAGTTGAAATGAATTAAAACCATGTACTCAAGTCTACAGTCGCTTGAAACTGTGAAAAAATCAAACTTCCAAGTTAACTTTAAAAAAAGATACCTACGGCTGTTTATGCTGCAAAAAACGTATATTTCGACACTCAAAGAAATCAAAATTTATAGGGTAGGTACTTCCTGTTGACCTAAAACCATGAAATCAACCAAAAAAACAGACGAATTGATAACGTCCTTCTTTTGGAAGTCGGTTAAAAATACCTACAAGTTTATATGGAACACTCGGTGCGCGAGTCCAACTCACACTTGGCCGGTTTTTACTAGTTGTAATATCCTACATAATTTTTTCGTATGCATCAATTTTACATTGGTAACAATAAATTTCATAGGAATAGGCTTATCCCCAATATAATTGAACTTAAGAATAACTGGCGTTTGGGGGTGTTATAACCCTTCAAAGCATACAGGCGAAATGTAATGTAATGGAATTGAGTAAAGTAAGAGTAGAAGTTCGGTTAACCTTTTGACCGCCAGAGCATAAAGGCACGCGCGTGCCCTCCACGCAAAGCCACAAGTTTACCTAGCATTTTGTCACATATTTGTGTCGCTTGGCGTACAGGGCACGCGTTTGCTTGTCACATATATGTGAATAAGGCGGTCAAACGTTTAAAAAGCGTTTGCACAAAGTATACCTCCCAATATACCAAAACCTCATTGAATTCTGCTAGTCAGTTATTACACTTATCGCGACCTAATCATAGAACAGAGGTCAGTGATCTAACTGCATAATTGGTGACAAATTGCCCGACCTATAGCCATCGGCCATCTAATCCGTTTCCCTAACTACCAAACTGTTTCCCTTAATTGACTTATAGTGTTAAACACACTATATACCTAGTACTTGGTGGCAGATATTGATCTGTTGTGAATTAGATACTGATTTGGTTTAAATTGGAGTCGGTGTTGCCATGTTATTATGGCCAGCGACTGCAGAAGCTTGGATAGACAAAAAAAAAGTTGTCTATTGGGCTAAAATAAATATTGGGATCGATCTTCAAGGTTAAGCAGCGCTTACCAAGGTCAGTATGTGGATGGCTGACCATCCATTACAAACCTATTTTCCTCTGTGTCTCTGAAAGCATGGTTAGGCGTTGGTCCCGGCTGTCGTTCACAGATCTTTAACAGTCGTTAGAGGTAGTCAATGACGCAAAAGTGTAACGTTCAACCAGTCTCACCTAGGTTATCTTAATACCTATTACCTAGTACTAACCGGATTGTAGAGGTTATAATAAGCAGTCGTTCCATGTAAAATACTGATAAGCAGCTACATCCGGTTAGACTGGAAGCCAATCTTAACTTAGTAGGGAAAAGGCTAGACAGATGATGAATCCTTTTACTTGACTTGCTATGGAAAAACTAAGAATCATGTAAATAGGTTCTTCGGCGATGTCTCCAAATAGTCTAATATATCTGTTTTCATATCTTTCGAAACACATTTACTTTTTGAACGCCAGAGCATAAACGCACGTACGTGCCCTCCGCACCAAGCCACAATTTTACCAAGAGATTCCAAAACTATTGACTTTATTGTTTATTTCGTGTTATAGTACATCGGCCCTTGCGGGCCCCTCCTGTTTGCTGACATCTCTATGAGGCGCGCGTGGAACACGAACGCGCCGTCGACACGGCCTGTCGTCATAAGACGGACGGACGGCGAGCTAGCCCAATACTCACCGTCCACGGGCCCGCGCCTACGGTGGCCGAGAGCCACCACGTGGCCCCCGACGCCCGGTGCTTCTCCCACGGCGGCTGGGACGTAAGGTTCTCTCCCTCTCACGTTCCGCCACCTCCTTCGCTAGTATGACTGCTTCGCAGAAGGAGGTGACGGCTTCCCATTCCCTCTCGCCCCGAACCATGGCTTGAACCAGGGCCAGGCGCGAGAGGTCGCCGCCGCCAATCGCCGCTACGAGGACACGGCGGTGCTCCGCCCAAGCGGAGCATACCTCCACAGTGTGGTCCACCGTGTCCTCCGGGACAAGGTTAAGGCTCGATAAATAAAAAAATATCGTTCCTTTAACCACTGAAGAATTTTATTAGTCAGAAACCTACTTAATACTCGTAGTACACATACTTCGACAGTAATAATTAGTTCCACATAAAACTTGAATGAATTTTATATATTATACCACCTAATGTTTACCTATGTTCACAAAATAAATGAATTTGAATTTGAATTTGAATTTTAACGTATTCGGAAAAATATCTCATCAATTACTATTAACCTAACTAACCGTTTTACAACCACCTCGAAAATTAAATTTTGACAGCCTGCCTACACAGTATTTAACCCAAAAACGCCGTAACCCAAAAACTAATACATAACCCTACAATTTCCACTAAAAATATGACTTGTTTGACATGTTAGGGTTGTCCCCAGTGGAACCCAGTGAAGGTTCAAACCCTTTATGTTTTCAGAGATATTTGTCTCCTGGGTACAAAATGGACTTTCGTAAAAGCTATATATTATAGTTTTGGATGCTTTTGGGCCGAATTGATAGTTATCTGAGTGTGTTTTCTCTTGTGGTATAGGTATAGTTTATGTATAGAAGAGTCCACATGACTGACGAATACGATACCAAAATGGCTACTAAAATTATTCATTTACATCAGTACTTTCAGCCAGTAAGCCAAAACTTAACCAGTTAGTCACTGTTTATGGTGTCATCATACTGTATCTTTTCTTTCAGATTTATCTTTACTTCATGGGCTATTTATGTGCGACTCATAGCGAAATTCTTATGTCGTTATGAGCCGCACATTTTCTCTGTTCGCCTTTTCTCAGCTTACTTAAAATTTCACTTAAAAATAGTAAAAAGTTGGCAGCCTATCAACTTTTACGACATTAACCATTTCTTTGTCTAAAGAGACGTAGAGTAATAAACAAATAATAAAAATATTTTACGGTCATCTTGCCGTGAAAGAAGAATCGTTAAAACTGGATGGGTCTCTAAGTGAAGACATGGATTTTCGAATGGTCTTTTAGTGCCGGAAATGAAACCTAATAATTTTCGGAGCTTGATGGTATGAGGTAGACAGAAGAGTTCTCAAGACATAGTTTTAGGTCTTGGCCATATCCGAAATGATGGAATGTCCTAAAGGCTTGATGAACGCTTCTGTGACGCTAAAAAAATTACATTATCATTCTTCTTCCCTTATCCCAATTTATTTCGGCGCAGCAGGTTTTCTTCTTAAACTTACTTTTCTATTACTCGTCATCTCATCAAATACTTCTTTTCTTGCCATATCCTTTACACAGTCCATCCCTCGTTTCTTTGGTCTTCGTCTACTCTTATATAGGAAAGTTTCAAGTATGAATGTGGATGGGCCACATTCATACATGAAACTTTCCTCACGACATTTTCCTCATTCCTCCGCATCACATGCCTATACCAAGCCAACTGATTACAACACAACGTTACAGTTACTGGCAGCACTTTCAGACGTCCTCTTACGAATAAAAAAGAAGACGATTTAAAATGTCATTGCCACCCTCGGTTCGCGTCTACTACATCTACTTAGAATTTGTGTGTATTTGGTATCAGCCCCAAGATATAACTAGCCAAAATGAACATCTTCTATACACACACAGCTCTTTACTCACCTGCGGCGGAACCCAAAGCTAGGATTTTTATTTTTGGGACAAGCCCGCCACACTATTCCCAAACCACTGTATCTCTTGAAAGCCAGAATCAACAGTGGCGACCACCAGAAAAGCGCCGAGACAATGAAGTTCGGCGAAGTCCCAGGGAAACAATTTAACTGTCTTGGTTCCCGCAACGAAATTAATTAGAAAAGTATAGTGGAGGAGTAGGAAAACCATGATGTCCACTTCCCTCCATATCAGCAGGAGACATAATGAAACAAGGCCAATAGCCACAAAGAGACGTTAACAACTGGGATAAGCCCAGTTGCCTAGCACCACGGATAAATATTTTCATTAATGGGTCCTAAGTTGTGAGACAAAAACACTTGAACGCACGGAAATTTGTTCTAGTTTCTATAAGGTCCGTATAGTAAATAACTCCGGATGTAGCCTATACACTATCCAACGTAATATTGCGTTCATTCTGCCTAAGACTGCACTCCCATAAAATATGATGAGCTGATTGTTCATATTCGCAGTCAGATGTAGAACATTGACGAAATTGGCCAACACAGTGATCCTGCTCCAGCCATGCCCTGGCCAGCCGTTCGCGAACGGATGGAAAGAACTAGTGGAGGTGTCGGCCCTTGATGGGATTATCCCAACAAAACGATGAAGATGTTTTTCTAAACTATGTTGGGATCGACTTCTAGTAATACTAGTGGCAGCTTAAATAATATAATAATTTGGATTAGCCTGTTGGTCTAGTGGTTAGTGACACTGACTGCTAGAACGGAGGTCGTGGGTTCGATTCTCACACAGGACAAATCTTTGTGCGATGAGTACGATTATTTGTTCTGTATCTGGGTGTGTAATTTATCTATATTAAGTATGTATTTAGAAATAAATATAAGTATGTTTATCACTTGTCTGGTTGCCATAGTACAGGCTCTGCCTAGTTTGGGATCAGATGGTGGTGTGTTGGTTGTCCCAAGATATTATTATATTATTTAACATGGTGCGACTGCATATATATTATGATCTCCACAACACTGTTTATGTACAACACGGTACCTCTAGATAAGGTTGCACCATACGATCCGAAATTCTCCGCAAAAATATCCCGTGAAACCTCCAGTATTGGCCTGTAAATAATATCTTATTTAAGCCTTCACGAAGGATAGTAAAAAATAATATTTTACCCGTCGGTAATAATTTATTACTCCGCTATAAATTCAGCGCGTGAAAATTGCATTTTTAACGATGCAGTTGGTTTTAAAAATATTATCATTCAATTGGTTTTTGTTTTTGCGGTAAACTGTACGGAACGGAGGTTAGTAGAAAGTAATGCGGTTTAATATTGATAACCTAGAATTTTCCTTCAGGTTAAGCCGCGCTTGCCTAGGTTAGTCTGTGGATGGGTAACTACCGATTACAAACCGAGGCACCTCCGTGCTTCAGAAAGCACGCTAAGCCGTTGGTCTCGGCTGTCATTTGTAGATCGTTGACAGGCGTAACAGGTAGTCAGTGGTCCGAAAGTCCAACAACCAGACTTCTTGGTAAGACTGGTTGTCAGATTATCGTATTACCCAGTACTGATTGGGTTGTAAAATACTGGTAATCAGCTACATCCGGTTAGACTGGAAGCCGACCCCAACTTAATTGGGAAAAGGCTAGGCAGATGATGATGAGGATCCTAGAATCTCCTGTAAAAGAAGGGTTTATTACGAAATATATTTTCTCTAGCCTAGACATAAGCTCAGCTCGACTGAATCTTCTTACCCATACAAGATTCAGTCGAGATGAGTTTATGTCTAAAAAAAAATCTAGCAGGTTTGGTAAGGTTCAGTCGAGTTGAGTACCAGGGTTGGTGAAAATTAAAACGGTGTATTGGTATTAAAAAAAGTGTGTAAGCAGCAAGCGATTGTCATGGTATATTTTGTCGATAAATCTACTTGTGATCTGTCAGTCTGTTAACCTTGATATTTATAGACTGTTTGCAGGCGCCAGTACTGTAACAATCGACCAAATCAAGGTAAACATTAAGAAGCTGACAGATCTTATCGATCGTCGAACTTTTCTGATCGTTGGTCTTAACTCTTAACGATCCCGTGGTTCAATGACCGAACTCGCGAACTCCCTACCCGAAGCCGCGGGCATAGGCTAGTATACAATAAATCTGTCACTAACAACAAACCTTTACCAAATAGATACCAAAATAACTACATCCAAATAAAAAGAACTATAAAAACACCAAATCAAGAATAACGTTCGAACACAAAGAATAAAGGAAATTCTCAATAAAGCTAACAACATACGTCTTTGGAATTTATTGAAAAAATAACCGAAGCAAAACATATTTCAATTTTTCTGTTTCCGAACGAAAATTTCCTGAGAGTTAGAGAATAAAATCACAACATATTCGGAGCTTTGTCTATCTTAGCGCTTTGTCGAATGCCACGCAAAACGATAAAGGGCAAGACATACTTAGCATATGCCACGCCACGCCATTCACCTTAATTAATTAGTAAGCATTCTGATGCTTAAATTTTGCTTTCTAATACACAGTAAAGCTAAGATGGTAGAGTGGTAAGATGATAGAATGGTTAAAACTTAGTCCTCGCGATTTAAACTGATCGATATTCGTTCAAAAACAGCTAAATAGTAAGGTGAGCCATCGAATAAGCAAGAGACTTATTGGTCCGAGTAATTAGATCCTTTTAGGCTAATTATGCTATGAAACATTATGATTAAAAAATTGAAATGGGCTGGACATGTAGCGCGACTCAAAGATCACAGATAGACTAATATTATAACATCAGGGCAGGGACTTCCGGGCCAACGTCTTAAAGGTAGACCCCATGCGCGATGGAGTATGATATTAGTAAAATAGCTGGGCCGCAATTGGAACAGATAACCCAAGACCGTGAGAAATGGCAATCCTTGGAAGAGGCCTTCACCTGAGAGAGGTTCCTAATTGAACTATAAATAAATTAAGAATACAGTTGCTAATTGGAATAAAACACTACTACATCTACTATATTATAAACAAATGAGCAACATTGTGCACTATCTATATTTATTTAGTTTTTAAGGAAATTGTAACGTATGCTTAAAATTGTAGCATGTTTTTTCGCAATAAAAGGCTTTTTATTTATTTATTAAGCTATGAACCTAAAGCTCTTTGCTCCTAACCATACTCAATCACTTCTTTGACATTCACGTCGTATTTTAATGAGAAATGAATAAAATATTTATTTGTTACACATTTTACATGACAGTGAGATTGGTTTTAAGATTGATCGTGATCAGAAAAACTGTAGTAAAATGTTGCTGCACTTTCATAATAAATATTCGCGATTGAATCAAAAACGGCGGAGGTAAAATATTGTGGTGCATATTTTTCTGATAAATAACTTTACTGAATTTAATATTTTTATGTCAATTAGTGTGGATCTGGTGAATGAAAATTATAATTCTTCGCTAATTGATCTGGTGATTACGCTTTAAATTAACAAAGAAACGAATGGCAAAAAAACGCAAATTAAAAGACATTGCTAAAAGTACACTATAGTAAACCCATTACGTTTTCAAAAATCAGCCTCCAAGCCCCCATATAGTATAGAAGTTATTATTAATATACTATATGAGAATCATATCATCATCTTCATTGATTTTTCTTGACTTTTATTTTAACACTATAACTTTATTATATAATAAATATATAATATTAATACGTTGTAAATTATTATTTTATATTATTTTTGTGTATCTAAGTTACTGATCTAAACGGCTGGGCCCATTATAATGTTTTTTTTTTGTGAGCGTTTAAGTGAATCCTTGGATGGTTTAGATGCAAAATTGGACGCGGTGGGTGGTGCTGTTTAATCTGCCAGACCAAGATTACGTTAAGTTATTCTTGTTGTATTTTAATTTGTTGTCTATATTATTCATTATTATTTTGTTTTCATTTTACAATAATATCCAATCGCGAAGAAAGCAGAAGTCCAAAAAACGCGCCACAGTATCGAATTAGCAAGATAAATCGGTATCCAGTAAAAATCAACCCATTAGCAAACGTATGATCACCAGAACTAAGAAAGAACTGCAATAGGTGGACGAGAAGATGATATTGTATTGATGATGTGTTTTTTTTTTGTTGTTTTGGATTTTAAATAAACACTTAGAACGGGTTTTTTTTTAATGGCATCTTGCAAGTTAACCAAGGATGGCTGGCACGTTGTTGTCTGCTTCACCGGACTATCCTGAGTTTTGAGATTGATCACGAAGTTTCATGTATACATATATTAGATTATTATATGTTTTTTTTTCGTAGAATATTTAAAGAAGAATTCCCGTGGCGGTTGGGACATGAGGTTATTTCCCTCTCACGTTCCGCCACCTCCTTCGCTAGTATGACTGCTTCGCAGAAGGAGGTGACGATTTCAATAGATTCTTCTGAATCTAAAAAATATTTGTTATTGTTTCATTGATCAATAAATATCTAGTGTACCACGTCACTTATGAAGTTTCTGGCGATTCTAGGTTTTTTTTGGCCATCTCCTTTGAAAAGCAAAATATCATATCTGCATAATTTTATTTCCAAGTGTACAAATGACTGTTATAATATTTGTATGGTTAATTCAAAATGAAAATGATGAACAACCTCCTTTTTTTTTTTTTTTTTGGAGGTTGGGAAATCATCAAATGACTCCTCCCGCTCTGGGCGGAGCGGAAGGGAGTGTCAGACTCTTACTGACTAAAAATCACCCATGTTCCTTCATTGGCCCTTTATGTTCCAGGGCCGCGGTATCTCTTTCGAACAGTCCCGCAGCCCTGGCAGGCACCGGCCCTTGCGGGCCCCTCCCGTTTGCTGACAACTCTTTGAGGCGCGCGTGGAACACGAACGCGCCGTCATGAACAACCTCTTTACAGATACAAAATATTGTATTGCTACTCATCACAACATTTTGTATCTGAAGTTATTTTTTGTTGTGAAAACAACGAATACAGAAAACAAGAAAGCAACAGATTTTTTTTACAAAAGTGATGCTTATTTCTAAAGAAATCTCTTCCAGCATACCTGCGAAAGGAGATACTAAAAACAAAGATTTAGACATAGTGTGTAAAAAATGGAATACATACAACATAAATATAGTAGATAACTATTTTAAATATTAAATACAACATAAGAAGATACATATACACGTATAAATACAAAGATAAACATTTAACAAAACTATAAATACAATAAAATAATAATGATAAAAACTGGCGTCCAATTTTACATTTATTTACCAACCATTTCGAATGTTTTGAAATAATTACGATGATGCAGTCAACAATTTTGGACTGGACGTCTTCCTGTCCACATTCAAAGTAATTGATTCTTGATAGTCAATAAGCTTCAATTTAAGATAGTAAAATTATTTCCAACTTCAAAACAATAATAGAAATAAAAATATGTACAAGTACCAAGAGTTATAGGGCGTCCAAAAATTCATCCACATCGCTGTCAACAGGAAAAGTGCCCCGAAGGCTGGCAGCATTGCCACGTTGGATGGCAATCCTGATTCTTTAGCCAAAAAATAGGCCCGCCCTCTGGTCACGTGAAGAGTCGACTAACCGCTTGACGATTTCCCGAAATACTAGGTGGGCACTCGGAACCCATGGCGCTAATGTTTCAACCCAAAACGGCTCAAAAACATAACTACCAATTATTATTCTACACTTCTTCACCCATTTACACCTTAATTCTCCCGTCGCATAAGCTAAATATGCCACCAACGTAAATCAGTCGAGTCGGCTTGGTCTCTACCAGTGAATTTGTCACGAGCGCCGTTCGCCCGTGATTTTGCACCAATAGGGCTCATTATCGTTTCACTATCTAGTCTGTTTAGGAGATGGATTTACGATTTGTTGACTAAGAACAAATTTACGTTTGTAATTTGTAAATAGGGGGTGAGTTACGTTTGCTTTTGGGGGTGTATTGCTAAGTTGAGCTGTGGTGGAGGAAATTTATCTAGGATGCCAACGACGCAAACCAACGTTGCCTAATTTTAGCAGGGTTTACTACATTTAGTCACTTATAATCAGATATAAAAGTTTAAAGGACTACCTCATTGTTCATTGGTTGCAAGCACGACTGCTCAGCATGCGGTTCTGGGTACGATTCGGGCAAAGTATTATTGGGTTTTTCTATCAGGAATTTCTCAGTAGCAGCCACTGATTCTGAATTTGTGCCCCTCTCATGGCAATAGGCTCGCCCCCTATTACATGGGACTTAAACATAACTGGCAAAATGTGAGTGTACTAATAGATACCTACACCTTTGCCTAACCCTTCGGGGATTACAGCCGTGATGTTACGTTATAAAAGTGCCTTTGTGTCAGTTATTAAAAAAAAAAAAAAAAATACTACTTACTCTGTCAAGTCGTCACAGAAGTATGTTCATAGTGCCCTTGAAGTAATTACAACATGACTATTCTTGAGAACACATCACACACACATCACATCACATCACATCATGATTATTCTTGAGAATTACATGAAATTAGATTAGATGGACTGCCTCGTTGTTTTAGTGGTCATAGCGTTGAAGCATAACTGGATACAAGAATGTACTTTAGTCGCACAGGAGGACCTATAGTTCACCTGTGCGATTAATACTGTTAACCTGCGTCATCCCATTGCTGGGCAAAGGCCACTCCCTACGACTACCAGTTTCGATCCAGTGCTACCACTGGCTGCTAGTCTTGTCCAGCTGGTCCAGACAACTTAAGAGGTCTGCCGCGACGTCTTCTGGCTTTGTCAGGGCTCCACAAAGTAGCTGTTATGTTACAAAAAGAAAAACAAATATCACTGCAAACAAATAGTCAAAATAAATTGCATAATGAAGACTGTCAGCAATTATGAATAATAATTTTATTCTTGAACAAAATTATTTACATTTAACACATTTATTTTTCGAATTCTCCAGTATATCAGAAACCTACCGAGGATTGTTGATTTACAAGATTAAGCACTGGAACCTTTTCAATGAACGTTATTGATACGATTCCACAAGGATCCCTAATTGATTATGGTAATCTATTATTCGGTTTTTTCTTCACATTATACGGAGTATTGCTATTCGTTTTTAGATCGAATTGTTTGTTTTTAGAGACGTCCCTTTGTTAGATGTCAGTTTATTTTCTTGGATCGTGTTTACGAGAGAAAATGAGAGAGTATTTTCTGGTTTACTGTAGAAAAATATACGGTCAGTAGAATTAAAGAAAATTGGTGTACTAGATTTTACCCGCGGCTTCGTTCGTGTTAATTTAGAATTTTACAATCAATTCGGGTTGTACTCTGATACTGATAATATAATTCAATCATGATTCGAAAGACACGTGGCGCCATCTATTATCATAAGATTGTTATTGTTGTTTTCCTCGAGAACAGTACACCGACATTTCGCCAGTTATGTTTAAGTCCCATCTAATAGGGGGTGAGCCTATTGACATCAACCGGGCACAAATCCAAAATCCGTGGCTGTTACTGAGAAATTCTTGATGGAAAAACCCAATAACACTTAGCCCGACCCAAGAATCGAAACCAGGACCTCATTCTCAGTAGTCGCGCTTGCGACCGCTCGACCGATGAGGCAGTCAAAATCAAACAATTCGAATATACCTTTTTCTCGACAGTACGTTTACGTGGAACAAATTGCGACATCCACGCAGGCCGAGCCATAGGAGCCGAGGCACGGAGGAAACTCGGTATGTAATGGGTGGTCACCCATCCACAGACCAACCTAGACAAGCACGGCTTAACCTAAAGATCGATCTGAGCGGCTGTTATTTTGCCACGAGCCCCAGTATGTTTTTTTTTGTATAATAACCTCAGTATTAGTAAAAATGCCACATCGATCTTTCTAGTTCCAACATCGTCAACTGATCCATACAAGGAAATCTTTGGGCAAAAAATCACTCACACCAAAACTTAAGGTACCAGACCACCTGTAGCTCGTGCTTAACCGGCTAACACCAAAATACGACCACGATTTACCCGGATTACGCCGGACAACGCCCGGTTACGGTACTTCGAGCCGTTCATCCGGTTAAGACCGACTCTCGGTCAGATTTACATCGTAAAGAAACTTTGTTTTAATTTTTGAAGAGTTCTGAATGTTCTAATAGATTTAATCTATTCTGAAGTGTTGTTTTGTAGAATTTGTGACTTTGTGAGGGTTAAGTTGTCAAGTCTTTGTCAAAATGGTAATTTGGACGGGGATTGGCACAAAGTTAAGTGGAGATGACTGGCTTATTGGCTATAGTGACGACTCGATAGGATTAAAAGAAGTGTTAATAAGAAATAAGTGACCTTGAGCTGTTGAGAGAGTCAACATAAATAAGATAAACATATCAACACGGCTGTAATCCTTGAAGGGTTAGGCAGAGGTGTACCTAATAGTACACCCACATTTCGCCAGTTATGTTTAAGTCCCATGTAAAACGGAGCCTGTTGCTATCAACTGGGCACGAATCCAATCCCGTGGCTGCTACTGAGGAATTCCTGATGGCAAAACCCAGTAACAATTTGCCCGACCCGGGAACCCATTACCTTATACTCAGCAGTCGCGCTTGCGACCACTAGACCCACGAGTCAGTTCTATATTCGGTATTCATTATAAAAAGCAAGGCCGTAAAATTAAAATTTTCTTACGTTTTTTGCAATTTGCAGGTCAGTGTGTATGTTTTTTTTATATTAAATGGGCCTACTCTTGACCTCAATCTAGTCCTGAGGACAGAGATGAGGTCGACGATGGAACGAGCTAACCCAGAAGAAGCCTATTAACTCGCGACTTAAATAGATTGGGGTCATATGAACTTGGGGACACCGATGAAGGCAGGGAATTCCACTCCTTGGCTGTGTGCATAATAAACGATGTAGCAAAGAGCTTCGTGCGAATGTGTGGAACATCGACAAGAAATGCGAGATAAACCGCAATAGTATGTTGATTAAAATATGATTTACGACCGTAACAAGTAAGTAGTTACAAAAGCATAATCATGAAAACCATCAACTAAACCTTCTAAATTCATTTAATCTCATTGAATGACTATTTCATGGAAAAGTCATTGAATGGGATCAAAAACATGTAAGAAAATTTAAATTTCGCCGGCTACCCTAACGCTTCTTTCTTAAGTAACAAATTCTTAGTTTATTAACCTTTCCATTTAAGAATAATTAATTAATTTTTAGAATTTTGTTATTTTGTGTGCAATAAAGAATAAGAATAATATATGGGTAAAACATATTTAAGAAAAAAATATTTATTTGTCGCCGGGACATGACGTGCATACAAAATAAAAGCAATAACAATAATCTTAAGGCGCATCAAACAATCAATATTTTTTTATTTTTATTTATTGGTTATTTCAATCCTCTGATTAAACAAAATACAAAATATTAGTCCAAATTAATATTACATTATTCCAGCATTCCATATAAGACTTTGTCTCAATCGACACACCATTTTCAACCACAGCAATATGTGCCGTGGTCACCATAGGACTTTGAGGTTAGTGTTCCGGTGGATATATTCCACCGAACCACTAACCTCAAAGTCCTTGCTGCTATCTGCATGGAAGCCATTGATGTGAGAACTGTGTTCGCATCAACTATGTTACCGTTACAGCATTGAGGGTGTAGTCGAAACAGATAGGCGAAGTATCTCGGCTGGCAACATATTTGTGTGTTATCTTGTTGTAGACATCTTGAGGTGGATAGATAATATTTGGTGAAGGGTAGTCATTGGTCAATGTATAGATTTGAGCAGGAATTTAACTATGATGCAATGGAAAAGTAATAACAGCCTCTCGGATCAATCTCCAGGTGAAGCCGCGCTTACCTAGGTTGGTCTGTGGATGTGTGACCACCCATTATGTTACATACCGAGTTTCCTTCGTGCCTCGGCAAGCACGTTAAGCCGTTGGTCCCGGCTGTCGTTACAGGTAGTATGTGTCCCAAAAGTCTGACAACCAGTCTTACCAAGGGCTATCGTATTTTCCAGTATTAACTGGGTTGTGGAGGTCAGATAGGCAGTCGCTCCAAGTAAAATACTGGTATTCAGCCTGCATCCGGTCAGACTGGAGGCCGATCCCAACATAGCTACGAAAAGGCTGGGATATGCCCAACCTTTATTTTACAAAAAGGATAACCTAGGGTTCCGTGCAAAAAAAATTAACGCTTTAAATTATTTACAAAATCCAATTCAAAATCATCATCATCTTCCTGCCCTTGTCCCATTCTATTTGGGATCGGCACAACACGTTTTTTTTTCATTCCGAAAATCCGATTCATATAGGTAATATTATTAGTTTTTAAACGTCATGGTCACTAACATTATAATTAACACTAGAAACGAGATATTTACCATAAATAAAAACCATCCATAACCATCCATGATTTCCATACATGTTTTTCATTTAGGTAATATCGGGAACTCAAATCAAACAGTGGACATGGTCAATATCCCGTTTCTAGTGTTAATTATAATATTAGAAGTAATATTTTTAAAATAATCGAACGAAGCTCGCGGGCAACTAGTTTATATGTCTCAGGCACATTCTTCAGGTAGTTTTGCCTCCATTCACAATATTTATACCCAAAACACAACCAACAACAATATAACATTTTCCTCATACGAAATACACTTGGAAACTTCTATGGAAACATATAACTCTTGCGTTGCGTCGTATTTTTCCATCCGGCTTACATTTATCAGTACTCGCATCAGAATCTCAACAGAGAGGCATAAAACGAACATCGCACTACCGCATAAAGCATTTCAGATAAAATAGTATTAGCAAATCGTCCCTTAGGGCAATATATTCCGTCAAAATCACTTAAATTACAACCTCAGGCACTATTTTATACCTTATCAGAAGAGCTGTGGCCATTACTGGGACCTTTTTTTTTGAAAAAAAAAGTCAGCATCTACTGCCATACCATTTTGTACTCTATTCTTTAAAACAAAAAGTTGGTTTTCCTTTGTAATTATTGTAGCATATGTCATAGAAGTGTCTTGGCCGTCTTTTCTGGGGTAAGTTCGGGAAATTGATTTATAGGTATCGCTATGTTTCATAGTTTCAGCGCACAATTATGTTAGATTCGATACGGATCTGTAGCCGAGTTTTTTATGGGTCCATTCACCTTTCGAGAACGTTGATTACGTTTGCGACTTTGTCACATTTAACTGAACACTAAAATTAAGCTATATTTATCTTTTAGTGTAATGTGATAAGGTTCGAAGTGTTCATCATCTTCCTGCCCTTGTCCCATGTTACTTGGGGTCGGCGCTACACGTTATTTTCTTCCATTCTCCTCTGTCAACCGTTACGCTATCATTTACTTCTTTTTCAATCATATCACTCCTCACACAATCCATCCATCGACATATTTTTTTTGGTTGTCCTCTTCCTCTCCATCCATCAACATTTATATTCATTACTAGATTTTGCCCGCGGCTTCGCTCGCGTTATTTTAGAATTTGACAATGAAACTGTTAACACACTAGTAAACCTTCTTTAATAATATAATTCAATCATGATTCGAAAGACACGTGGCGCCATCTATTATCATAAGAAAGTTATTGTTATTTTCCTCGGAAACAGTACTTTTTTTCGAAATGAAAGGTACCCTATGTCCGTTTCTGTACACCTGACTACGTATATTTTATGCAAAGTTTCAGGATGATCAGTTCTGTAGGTTAGGCGTGAAAAGGTAACAAACAAACTTACTTTCGCATTTAAAATATTAGTAAGTAAGTATAGACTCTAAGGTTCAAAGTACAGTCTTTTTAACCGACTTCAAAAAAAAGGAGGAGGTTCTCAATTCGGCAGGTATTTTTTTTTTTTTATGTATGCACACCGATTACGCCGAAGTTTCTGAACCGATTTACGTAATTCTTTTTTGTTTGATGCGGAATAGTTTCGAATTGGTCCCATAAAAATTTGATTGAGGTAGGCCCATTAGTTTTTATTTTATGAGCATTTGACTCTGAAGTCTGTTACTTGTTTGTTGTTGTGGAGTTACTTTCGCGTTTATAATATTAGTAAGGAAGTAAGAATAAGCCTATTACCATGAAATGTATGGTTTACAATGTAAAATGAACGCATAGAAAATATTTGTATAGGATATTGCCACTAAAAATGAAAAAAAAAAAAAAAAAAAAACTTTTTGCAAAAAATAAAACCGACTTCAAAATCACAAAAAAGTGAAAAATAATTTTAGCTTCATAAGTCGGTGCCAAAAAACTGAATCAAACAAACTAAAGTCACCGACTTCTGAAGCTAAAATTAATTTTCACTTTTTTGTGATTTTGAAGTCGGTTTTATTTTTTGCAAAAAGTTTTTTTTTAATAATCAGGTGGTCAGTATGAAAACCATACCAAGAAAGACAACATCATTACCATGCATTATGCCAAAAGTTTGTAGTTTCTTGAAATCATAATGGTCGCTTGATTTTTCTGTTTAGTACTGTCTTTGGTGGTGTGCTGAATATACTAGAGTACAGTCGCCTGCACATCAAATTATCACAAACTGTCACATTTCTTCAAATGATTTTAAACCATAAAATGTTGAAGGTTAAGTTCAAAATCGAATGAGAAAATTTGACAGTTTGTGGTAACTTGATGCACTGGTGACCGTACTTACATAATATAAGACTTAAGCAATTTAGAAAATAAGCCATAATTTCAGAATGTTTTTTGGATTCTTAGACACAGTCTTCTTGCTTCGTTTAGAAGACAAAAGTTCGTTTCAAAATTGTCTCTGTTGTACAACTTTATTATAGTCACTGCCTTGTATTGTTTAGTTTTAGTGTACAAATAAACATTTATTATTTATTTCATAATGGTGTCAGAGGTCGAATGCAGTATCAAAATACTAGAAAGGAACAATTACGGCGTCACAAAAACGCCTCGATAGTCTAGTGGTCGCAAGCACGACTGTTGAGCATGAGGTCGACGGTTTGATTCCCAGGTCGGGTAAAGTGTCATTGGGTTTTACCATCAGGAATTTCGCAGTAGCAGCTACGGAGTTTGGATTTGCGCCCGGTTGATGGCAATAGGCTCGCTTCCTATTGCATGTGACTTAAACATAACTGGCGAAATGTGGGTGTACTATTAGATACGCCTATGCTTAACCCTTCGGGGAATTACACAGGCTTGATGTTATGTTATGTTTATAATGGTGTTAGCTGTCAAAAGCAGTATCAAAATAATTGAGATTGGTAAAACTGTCAAAATTAACAGTTACAGCGTCAATGGTGGGCCATTTTGATACGATTTTATTAGCAAGCGACTTTTTTCCAAGTCAAAGGAATTCATCTAAGGAAAAGACGGTTGCATGCAATTAAGTCGTCGATGACCCAGAGCAGATTGACATGAAGACCCGTAGAAGGGGCGACCCCAAATGAAATGGAATAAGGATTAGAAAAGGAAGAGGGAGGGAAAATATTAAGCGACTCAAAGGAATCCAACAAATGTCGTAATTAAAGTAGTTTGTTATGAAATTGTTGTTACGGATTGAATTATGTATTTGAATGTATATTATGTACTAGCTGTTACCGGCGACGGTCGTCTGTGTGAAATTATTATAAAAATATTACTTCCTTATTTCAATATTGTGGTTTTATATTTTTTTGCAGAGATCCCTAATCTATTTTTCCGTCAAAATTGGCCCAGCCGTTTCGGAGATTAGCAGGCACAGACGGACAGACAGACAAAAATGTAAAAAAGATGTGTTTTTGTTATAAGTACCGTATATACTTTCATAATGCATTCAGTGAAAATATCTTATTTCGAAATTATAAACAGACACATTAATTTTCTTTATTTCCATGATTTATAGATGTGAATCTTGATTGGGTGTTATTAGAATTGGAAATGCACAATCAATAGGTTCTTTGTAACATAGAAAAATACCACAGCTATATTCATTAACGGGCTAGGCTGTTATTAGGGCTTGCGGCTAGCCCTAGAATAAGCTGCGTTTACCGCGGTCAGTCTATGGATGGATAACCATTTTGTTTCTGATTGTGTTTCAGAGAACCTGTGTAAGTTATGCGTCTGATCTCACCCCTATCGTGTCCTATTGCCATCTTATTGGATTATGAGAGTAAAGCAATAGAAAGTGCACCTGTTTTTGTGCACTAAAATGATTGTTATCTTCTGCATTATCTGCTGTGTCTTTCGCCAGTAGGTATCCATTGAGGTTGACCGCCGCAACGTGACCGATTCGATCGGGAGGACGTATGTAAAAAGATATTAAAAATTGCCTGTTACATTAACATATCACATAAATAAATAAATAATATCTTGGGACAATCAATACAGCGCCATCTGATCCCAAACTAGGCAGAGCCTGTATGGCAACCAGACAACTGATAAACATACTTATATATTTCTAAATACATACATATTATAGATAAATTACACACCCAGATACATAACAAATAATCGTACTCATCGCACAAAGATTTGTCCTGTGTGGGAATCGAACCCACGACCTCCGTCCTAGCAGTAAGGGTCACTAACCACTAGACCAGTCATGATGATAATGTTTAATTTAATAAACAAGGTGTTTAATAAACGCAAAACTTCCTGTGTGGTCTCCCCGACCACGAAACTAAACAACTTTTATTTTACGAGTAGGTAGGTACATCAACTTCAAAAAAAAAATTGGACTTTGTATTGGAACTGATACGTTAGTTAGTTATGAATTTGAGTTACGAGTTATGAATTTCCAAATATCATAGAACAAAAATTGTTCAGTTTCATATCTCGAACTCGAACTTCTGATTTTTCGGATTCATGTGCGTATTGTCAAAATCAAAACATTATTTCAAGTAGTTACAGGCAATTTTGAACTGTCGAAACAAAGACAACAATGAAATGTACAGTCCCAGTCACAAGGCATACAAACTGTGAAACTACTGTAGTTGCCCATGTATGATTATCACTTACTTCGGTGAAGGAAAATATTTTAAGGAAACCAGCACGCCTTTTTTTGGGATGGGAAATCATCAAATTAATGACTCCTCCCGCTCTGGGAGGAGCGGAAGGGAGTGTCAGACTTTTACTGACTAAAACCCATCCATGTTCCTTCTTTTGCCCTTTGTTTCCCAGGGCCGCGGTATCTCTTTCGAACAGTCCCGCAGCCCAAACCAGCATGCCTAAGAGATATTTCTTGACGGCAAGTAAAGCCAAGTCAGAGCCCCATGGGTGGCATAAAAACTCTGACACCAGGTTAAGCATTAACCACACGATAAAAAAAGAAGTTTCATGGTCTAAGACACGAGAGGGCTTCCGCTAAATTATGTTACCCTGAAGAAGCAAGCCTATTGCCATAAATCCAGGCAGGCAGGCAGGTCTCCAGGCTGCTATTGAAAAATAAACCAAAACATTTAGCCCGAAGAAATCAAACCCCCGCGCTCGACAACGCAGCACACAATTCAAGTAAATTTTTATTCTCTCCAAAGCAAGTGAATTTCCTCCCTGTTACGAACTCGCTGCCTTATCGAAGACTCTCCCCATAGAAAGTGATAAAAGACGACTCCTCAAGATCAATTATACATTTGGGAGTGATGCGTCACCCCCAAACTTTTTGTTGATAACGAAAAATAACTTTTACGAGTCTCGAGTTTTTTGCTTTTGCTTTCAAAAATCCCTTCGGGAGTTCAAGTTTGGATTGTATTTATCTGGTATTTTTGGTTTATTATTGGGAATTTGTGCTATTTTGGTTGCATGGTTTTTGTTATTGATTGTTTTATTTTGATCGTTATTGTTTGTATAGTCGCCAGCACATCAAGTTACCAAAAACTTCTACAAATGATTTTAAAGCATAAAATGTGGACCAGAAAATTCTAAATGGAATGAGGAAATTTGATAGTTTGAGGTAATTTAATGCACTGGCGACTGTACTTTCAAGTTTAAGATTCTTGTTTCAAGGAACTTGCTAAGCCTAATACAGACATTTGATCTACAGTCTAGCTAAATCCAGATCATTTCCCTTGCAAGAAAGATTAAAGAGTTTGGTTGATAGTTCACCTTTTTTTTGGGATGGGAAATCATCAAATGACTCCTCCCGCTCTGGGCGGAGCGGAAGGGAGTGTCAGACTTTTACTGACTAAAACCTATCCATGTTCCTTCTTTTGCCCTTTGTGTTCCAGGGCCGCGGTATCTCTTTCGGACAGTCTCGCAGCCCTGGCAGGCATCGGCCCTTGCGGGCCCCTCTGGTTTGCTGACATCACTTTGAGGCGCGCGTGGAACACGAACGCGCCGTCGACACGGTCTGTCGTCATAAAACGGACGGACGGCGAGCTAGCCCATTACACACCGTCGAGAGGCCCGCGCCTGCGGTGGCCGAGAGCCACCACGTGGCCCCCGACGCCCGGTACTTCTCCCGCGGCGGCTGGGACGTGAGGTTCTCTCCCTCTCACGTTCCGCCACCTCCTTCGGCATATCTGCTTCGCAGAAGGAGGTGACGGCTTCCCATTCCCTCTCGCCCCTAACCATGGCTTGAACCAGGGCCGGACGCGAGAGGTCGCCGCCACCAATCGCCGCTACGAGGACACGGCGGTGCTCCGCACAAGCGGAGCAGACCTCCACGGTGTGCTCCACCATGTCCTCCGGGCGATCCTCGCAGTGATAGCACCCGGGCGTTTCCTCCCGCCCGATTGATATTTCACCCCGTGATCCAGAGCCACATTAAAAAATACTCATATAGGTACGTCAAACAGACGGTAATGTCGTCATCTACGGTAGTATTTCCATGGAGTTACATTTTGCGGTCGTCTTAGAAATTGTACTTTAATATCTTTATGCTATTGCCCGTATCCTAATTTAATTGGGGTCGCCGCTGCATGTCTTCTTCCCCTTTACTTCTCTATTACCCGTCATGTCATCAGACACCTCCTTTCTTGCCATACCAATTTATGATCTATCAAAATGTCGACCAATAAAATAAGTCGTATTTGTTTGTCTTGGATAGACTTTCAATAATAAATACATAGTTCATTATCACACACTAACTTGCATCTAACAATCCAGCTATGCACCTATTTTTACCCGACTACGGAAAAGCCAAAAGGAATGGTTATGATTTTATCAGTCTATGTATGTTTATATTTACTTATGTTCCTCCGTAGCGCCTAAACTATTCATCCGATTTGATGAATGAAGTGTCAATCGATTCCTTATTATTATAACCCGAGTAACATAGAATTCTGGTGTCTGTGATACAATGATTTTTAATCATTAGTACGGGCACCAATGATTCACTTTTGTCTGAAATGCTCATCTTTATTTGAAAATTGTTTTTGTGAAGCTTGAATGTGTTTTTTCTGAAATAAAAAAAAAATATATTTCTAGAAATTTCTTATGAAATAAGAAATAAGCAGTACCTTTGTGCTCTTCTATGTTAATATATTGTCCTGTAAGTAAGTAAGTATAAGTATATTAAGTATCTGTGTGTACATAAATAAATAAATATTTATTTTTATAGGCTACATTTTAACTGACTTCAACAATAGGAGGAGTCGATTGTACCTTGTAAACTCTGAAATTAACTAGAGTGTGATTTTTCGGTACTTAGGTTTTTAGTTGTATACCCATAGATATAATATTATATTTCTATGAGTATACCACACAAATTCTTGTTCATAAACCTGTTCGGCTTTAGTCATACTTAAATATTTGCCAAACAAACCCCAACAATTTGTTATCAAACATTCGCTGCCAATTTAAATGTAAATGTTTTTGTATGCATCAAAATCGACAACGATTGGACATGGAGGATCAATTATTTTTCACTGTGATACTGATTGAGGGCTGGTTTTTTGTTTGAAAGTTGTATAAAAGCAATTGAATGTAATGAAGGTTTAAATGGGGTATTGTTTTGTGCTGTTTTTTCTTAGGTATTGTTAACCAGTCTCCTTTTTAGGGTTCCGTACCCAAAGGGTAAAACGGGACCCTATTACTAAGACTCCGCTGTCTGTCTGTCTGTCTGTCTGTCTGTCTCCAGGCTGTATCTCATAAACCGTGATAGCTAGAAAGCTGAAATTTTCACAAATGATGTATTACTATTGCCGCTATAACAACAAATACTAAAAATTAAAAAAAAAATATTAAGGGGGGCTCCCATACAACAGATATGATTTTTTTGCCGTTTTTATAGATAATGGTACGGAACCCTTCGTGCGCGAGTCCAACTCGCACTTGGCCGGTTTTTTCTCTTGTAGTGGCACATTCTGACTTCACTATACAGGGTTATTTGTAAAACACCAGCAACCTCTTAAGAAATCATTGTACTCATCATTATGAACAACTTTTACTATGGGACCAAACCTGAAATCGCGAAAAAAATCAGCTGTTCCCTACATTTATGATCGATTAACTCGTCAAAATGTAGGGAACAGCAGAATTTTTTTTTCGCGATTTCTATATATTTCGAAACAATTTAACTGTCTTGGATCCCGCAACGAAATTAATCAGAAAAGTATAGCGGAGGAGTAGGAAAACCATAATTTCCACTCCACTCCATATCAGCAGGAGACAGAACGAAACAAGGCCAATAACCACAAACGGACGTTTACAACTGGGATAAGGCCAGTTGCCTAGCACCACGGATAAATATTACCAATAATGGGTCCTAAATTGTGACCTGTGTGTGACATTTGATTTTTTTGTTTAAAAAACCATTACCAATTTATATTTATCGTTAAAGACTTAAAAGTTTGATCCTAATAAACAATACCTTTTCCTATCTTTATTCCCAGCACCCAACTATCTTGAAACAACATTATTTTCGAAACCGATTGTCGCATTACTTATAAAAGCCTTTAGTTCAGCCAGATCGGGGGCTGCTTGGAAAATCTTGGAGATAAAAGTAATTTATTGGCGAGATTAGGAGCCCAGCTCGATTGTTTGGCTCTGTGTCAATCTGGACAGGGAGAGCGGAGCGATTTCTTTTATAATTGAGAGGTATAAAATAGTGCTTATTGTAAGAGATGGAGGTTTTTGGTGCAATTTTCACAGCAAAGATAAAGATGACTAAACATTTTACTTAAAACTGAGTCGCTGATCGGTCAAGTAGTGTACAAGACAGATTTTAGTAGAATATTGGGTCTATACTCATCAAGAAAAGGCGACAGAGTTTCAGAATCTAAATATCAACATGTAATAAGACCAATCCAACTATGGAGAGAATATCACACAGGTATGGCCAGGGTAGATAACTGGAACCACGATCTAAAACGCCAAACTATTTTGTAAGGTCGTATGGCATAATAAGAGCCGTGTAGGTTAACATCATATGCCTAGACTTTTTCCTAACCAGGCTTCCAGTCTAACTGGATGCAGCTGAAGTTTTTTACATTAAGCGACTGCCTATCTGACCTTCACAACTCAGTGGGTACTGTTTATACGTATTCCCTTTGGTAAGAATGCTTTCGGGTCACTGACTACATGTAACGACTGTCAGAGATCTACAAATGACAGCCAAGACCAACATGGCTTAACTTACTTTCGGAGGCACGGAGGAAACTCGGATTTTAATGGGTGGTGACCCATCCACGGACCAACCCTGGTAAGCACGACTTAACATTGAAAAATGACCATTGTGGCTGTTACTATTTAGCCACGAGCTCCTCTGTGCCGTGTAGGGTAACGTAGGTAAGTAGAACAATGAGGAACCCCCCATTGTTTAAGTCTGATTCAATCTCGACAAAGAAACTGTGGCGCTTTCTTTTTATAATTGAGAGCTGGGGCACCTTGAGAAGGAATTGTGTGGAGTAAGATAAAACTGTTGGAGCATGTGATTGCAATTATGTACAATGAACTTAGTCGTTTTTAGGGTTCCGTACCCAAAGGGTAAAACGGGACCCTATTACTAAGACTTCGCTGTCTGTCTGTCTGTCTGTCTCCAGGCTGTATCTCATAAACCGTGATAGCTAGAAAGCTGACATTCACAATTCATTCACAAATGATGTATTACTATTGCCGCTATAACAACAAATACTAAAAATTGCAAAAAAAAAAAATATTAAGCGGGGCTCTCATACAACAGATATGATTTTTTTTGCCCGTTTTTATAGATAATGGTACGTGCGCGAGTCCGACTCGCACTTGGCCGGTTTTTTTTTGTTTAATAGTAAAAAGGTAGAAAGTTCCTTAAGACGCGGTGTTACCTCAATATTCCCAAAAAATGATTTCTTAGATAGTCGAGTATCACGTAATGCAATGATAATACCTAACGCAAAAAATACAGTGGTCAGAGAAGGGTTTAAAGCAAAAAAATAACTGAACAGAATAATAAATAATAGTTTGATATTCCCAGTAAAAAAATTGGGAAGTTGCGGCACAGAAATAAACTTTGGCGTCGAAGATACTACTACTCTGTTACTCTGTATTTCCAGCGATAACAACAGTTTTTTTTATCAAATTTTAATAGAATTAACATTTTTAAAACTTTAACCAAACCATTATTTAATTTAATGTATATATTTTGAATAATCTAAAGAAAACCTATAAAATAAATGCCCATTCGCAATTTAGTCACATGTCAACACAAATACATATTTATTATTTTCAATTTTCAACCTTGTTCACACCCCATAGTGGTGGCAATAGTTTACGCGGTCTGGTAGCGATTAAAATTGTAGTCAGTCCGCGCCTTAAATAGTTTACGATTTAAATTATGAGCATGAGGTCTTGGATTCGATTCCCAGGTCGGGCAAAGTGATATTGAGGTTTTCCATCAGAAATTTCTCAGTAGCAGCCACAGAGTCTGAGGCTCGCCGCCTTTTACATGTGACTTAAACATAACTGGCGAAATGTGGGTGTACTATTAGGTACACCTCTGCCTAACTCTTCGGGGATTACATGTGTGATGTTATGTTATCATTAAAAGAAATGATCGAACATCCACCCCATTCCCTATTTCCCAAAACGTAGAAACACCTGTACTCAGCATTTCATTACCGCCATTTCTTTGTGTTCGGCTGTTCACTAGGTTTAACCGTGAAATTCATACATACATTATTTTCATCGGAACACTGCAGGGTAGGGAATTTTTGCTGACTGTACGCTACGTGAAATGAATGCAGATCAGGGTCCGTGTTCAGATTAGGGTGCTTTGATGTGGGAGAATTTTGTATAATAGGAAAATTAATAAATAAACACACTACAACTAAGATATCCATAAATTGTTAGTAGCAGTTTTGCACTTAAACACTATTGTTAGTAACTAAGCACTAATGTTAACTTAAACAAAAGGCGAATGAATGAGAAGACCACCCATCAACTAGAACAACGAAATACGTATATTTGCCATTTTTATGATTTCTTTATTTTTGTTGATAAAAACTTTTAAAACTACCAATTTAATGAATATCATGGTATTCATTTCTCAAATCCTAAACACAACCAAATCTCTTTTCTACTGGTGAAACGTGTTGTATACCTCTGCCTAATACCTCACGGATTACAGGCGTAATGTTATGTTTTATTATGATAATTCTTTACTTACCAAGTAATTACACCAATGATACACATACCAAACTACATACCAATTATTCCCCATACAACTTAACCATACTATACAAGATACTCCATTATGAACAACCGGAACCGGAAACGTAGTTTGATAACATTTCCGTTCGCCAAATTACAGGTCACGTGGTCTGAATGACAGTTGAGCTTTTGGCGCCCTCTGGTGGCGAGGTCGAGAACTTGTGTAGTGTCAGCGATATGTAAATAGTAAATTGATGGAGAAAACAGATGTCAAAATGTGTATAAAGTTTTAAATGGTTGGGAATACGGGGAAAGAGACATTTTTTTACTGACATATTAGTTCTACCCCGTTTGTCTAGACCAAGACGGGTAAAGAGTTATTGGGATTTTCCATCTGAAATTCCTGGTGGAACAACCCAATAACAATTTGCCCGACCCGGAAATTGAACCCAGGACCTCATGCTCTGTCCTCGTAGCGGCGATTGGCGGCGGCGACCTCTCGCGTCCGGCCCTGGTTCAAGCCATGGTCCGGGGCGAGAGGGAATGGGAAGCCGTCGCCTCCTTCTGCGAAGCAGTCATGCTAGCGAAGGAGGCGGCGGAACGTGAGAGGGAGAGAACCTCCTCACGTCCCAGCCGCCGCGGGAGAAGCACCGGGCGTCGGGGGCCACGCCGTGATGGCTCTCGGCCACCGTAGGCGCGGGCCTGTGGACGGCGAGTAATGGGCTAGCTCGCCGTCCGTCCGTCGTATGACGACGGGCAGGCCGTGTCGACGGCGCGTTCGTGTTCCACGCGCGCCTCAAAGAGTTGTCAGCAAACGGGAGGGGCCCGCAAGGGCCGGTGCCTGCCAGGGCTGCGGGACTGTTCGAAAGAGATACCGCGACCCTGGAACATAAAGGGCCAATGAAGGAACATGGGTGGTTTTTAGTCAGTAAGAGTCTGACACTCCCTTCCGCTCCGCCCAGAGCGGGGGGGGGGTCATTTGATGATTTCCCACCCACCAAAAAAAAAAAAAAAAAAGCTAGACCAACGAAGCAGAATGGAGGCCTTTCGAGAAGAACCAGCAAAATAATGAAAATATATAAATTGTTGCACATAATTTCATTGTCACTTTAAAGGCTGTCTAATAAACTTATTACTTATTAATGAATCTGCGAGAATAGACACTCCAATTCATCTCCAACACGCTAATTTAACGCAAATTAGCGTACCATTACAGAATACATAAAAAAAAATACAAAACAAATCAGGCGAGGATGATTTCGGACAAAAAACTGTTACTTTGTTACTGGAAAATGAAAATAGGTGGACCACATTGTAAGTAAACTACAGAAAAGTAATGCGTATCATTAAAACCAAGTAAATCTGCGCAAAAACTATTACTGGGAAACGATTGTATAGGTGTGGAAAATCACAGTTTAGGGCAATGCTCAATGTAACGCATTCACAGCTGTTGGAACTTCAATATCCCCGTAACTAGACGGTTTCAAGGTAAGGTCCTCTTCAAAAAAATGATTGCAATTTTTAATAATTGTTTTGATAATTATACAGGGTGGAAAGACGCAAGAACGAATACCACGACCTCATTATTCCGAACCACATGAACCAAGTTTTTTATCGCCAGTTAATAAAAAACTGTTTTCCTTAATTTTTTTTTCGACATGGCAGGTCAGCCTCATAGGCTGGCTTCTACTTAACTGGACTAACCTGTGGGTGCCTTGATGTAAGACCTCCAAACAGGGTATTCCATACATTTTGACCGTATAGACTTTTGTAAGTTTTATTTTAATTATTGCCGATGAAAAATTTATGTGTCCCCACATATAAATTTTTCAATGATGTTGGAATGATGTACTGAATACGTGGCCCCGGATTCGACAAATCACCAAATAATTATGTCACTATGAAAGTCTTACACCAGAATCATAGAACACAGAAACGGCTTGGCGGCGGCGGCCAACAACGACCTTATCGGAACAGGAATAAAGATCATCTTGATTAAAAAGCTCTCTGTCGATCAGCAGTTTCTTACAATGACTTTTGATTTTGATGTTTTTAGTTCATTGTGCAAAGCGATCCTTCTGCATAGTTTTACAACGGTAATGCTTTTATTTGTCCACAGCGCTTTTTACAAAACGGAGCATTTAACTACCTATTGAAAAGAACCGTGAAAAATTTGTCTTTTCATGAAAACGTTTCAGTGTTTTTTTTTTATTTTGATACATTATTATTAAAGCCTATTTATGTTTTTATTTTGTTGGATTAATGAAATAAGGTGCTTTTATCGTAGAACCTAAAATTTATTTCTAATAAATAGTTCATTGGTTTCAATTCGAACATATTTGAAGGCAGCAATTACCCCGCTTTTACGACCATAAACAAAGTGATTTACTTATTTCCTCATTTCCATTGTTATCATTATCTTCATCAGCTTACAGCAGGCCAGTGTGCGATATAAACCTCTCCAATTGCACACCACATAGGTCGATACTCGGCAGTTCTCATCTATCTTTTACCAGCCAACCTACCAGAGGTCGTTGCTTCACCTCGCCTGAGGCCATCCTACTTTACGCTGGTTTCCTTGTCGTGTACCTGTACAGACAAAACAATTGTATTGTACGTGAATTGTCGTTATTTTCGACATGTTGCGTTCACAATTTTGCTTACCGTGTATGCAACTAGTCTTTACAGCTTCTTTTAAAGGTAACTGATAAACGAAAACAGTACACGCTACATGCTTTATTCCTTGGTGCAAACTTAACGCTTACAAAAACATATTTAGCTCCCCGCCATCTTACGAAAATACGATATTTCTCACATTCACTAAACGCCGATGCACTATCGAAATTGACTCCCAACTTTCTATAACCATCAAGATAACATCAACCGATCAAATAAAAATTAAATACTATAAAAACCAGTAGCGCATCCTGTTGGTTAAGCGTCAATTAATATGAAACACACTAATTATAATTACTTATCAAAATCATCGATTGATAACCATCAAAATGGAGAAGCGATGCGTGTGAACAATTTTGACAATTATCGGAAAGGGTATGAAAGAAATTAATGTTTAGTGATTGGTTTTGAAGACTTATAAAAAGTTTTATGGTAGGTGATTAATTATGAAGTCCTTGATCTAGTCTAGTCTAGTAGTCTAGATCTGTTCGGTTTCAGGTACGTCGAAGGTATCGGTATCGTTTACGATGCAAAACCCGCGTTTGTCACTTGTTTTCATCGCGTAAGTGAGCTTAAGGCAAGTGCTTTCATTTGATTTCTGCGCAGTAGCTGTTCCAACACACGTGTCGTTTGAGCGCGTAGCTCATGGTTGAAGACTTGTAGAGGCATTATTGATACGCTTTTATTATATTCACCTGTAACCAACAATGTTAAAAAATCTTAGAAGTTAAATGTGACCCACTTTCTGCTTTTCGATTGAGCTGAAATTTTGCTTACATGTTTAGTTAAGATGACAATGCGTGGTTAGCTAATGAAGTCATTCTAAATTCAATATGGCTGACTCCCAAAGATGGCGAACTAGTTATTTTTTATGCATTCCCATAATACGGATATCAAACAAGGGATTGCTGAGAAGAATACGAGAAATAAAATGATGTTACTCTAAAGCGTGTTAAGTGTTTTTTTAAAGTATAATATTTATTTTAAACTTAGCTTCTGAGCAAGTACCTAATTGCGATCGGGAGTGAAAGACAAATAGTAGCATCGACTGCTGATACTCATATTATACTATAAGCCTTTCAACTTTTGACCGCACGTCATTCATTACGTAAGTACTAAGAAAATGTATCTTAGTTTGGTGAATTTCATGCTCCTCCAACATCTTCTACTATTTACCATCTCTCGCAAATCTTCTCCAATTTAGGCCCACTGTAAGCATATATTCTTGCCCCCATCTTTCATGTTATATAACCGTGTTATTATGTACCTATGTATTATGTTACCTGTTATTTTCGAAACATTTACTTAACCCACTATTCTGTGAGAGACTGTCCCACTGCTGAGTAAAGGCTCCTGCTCTATCTATGGGAAGCCCAAGTCTTTCCAGGAGCTATTATCCCGAACCACAAACTGGTGATCGGCTATGCAGGTATACCTTGTGCGGATACCAGTCTCTCACAAACTTTTGTACCTTAATTTTAAGCTGTATAATAATAAGTCATGGTTTGTGAAGAGGTATTAAATAATTTTAATTTGAATTTAATAAACTACGTAACTACATAACGCGTGACCAGAGTACTCTTTCTTTGGCCAAAGAATTCGCATTGCCATTCAACGTGGCAATGCTGCCAGTCTTCTGGGCACACAGCGACAGCGACAGCGATGTGGAGTATTCCTGTTGTTTATTTAGTTAGTTAGTATTTTTTTTATAAATTATTCCCTTTTTTGTAAATATTATAGATTTAATTATTCAATAAGCAGCTTTCATTCATTGATGTACATACTCGTATATCCGTTCTAGTATAAAATATGTGTTACTAAATATTTTCTCTCTTTCTTGTACTCCGTATATTACACGTTCGAGCATGAAAACTATCAAAGTGGCTACATAGGCTCCGTATCAAAGCGATATGATCATTACAATCACGGATGACTAGTTAACATAACTGTGGTTAAGATGACATTAGAGATAATTATTTAATTAGTTTCTTAACGTCTGCAGAGGAAATAAAAAATATTGATTGGAAGTTATTATAATAACTGTTGCCTTGACGTGTTTCTTTTATTTCTGGAGATAGTGCCTATATTTATTATAATTCTTATTCTTATTCTTTATTGCACACAAAATAACAAATTTACATACAAATTGCAATAATAAATTTTAATTTCAACTCGATACCTCTACGCGTTCCTGAGATAAAGGGTCTTGATAGACAGACAGATGGATTGACGGACAAGAAAGTAATCCTATATGGGTTCCGTTTTTTCCTTTTGAGGTTCGAAACCCTAAAAAACTGTGAAATATCCTACTGATCATCGCCATGTGAACGAAGCCTGAATATTTCTTGCTCCGAGGTTACTAATAGAGCCTTTCTTATAAATTCCTTTAGAGTGGCAACTAAACTTACTTTAAATTTATAATTTGAAAGCACTCGTGTAGAAATAGTATAGAAGTTCGTTTATCTCGTGGGAGTATTAAAAGGTCATTGTGAGAAAGATAATCTATATATCTATAAAAATGTAATGTCTGTTTATAATTTTAAAATAACAGCTTTTTACTGATTGCATATGAAAGTATATAGTACTTTTAACAAAAGAACATTTTTTATTTAATTTATGTCTGTCTATGTGTTTGTTCCGGCTAATCTCCGAAACGGCTAAACCGATTTTGAAGGGTTTTTTACTGGCGGATAGAAAATGTTATACGAAATAACTTAGGCTACTTTTATTTTAGAAAAATAATTAGGTTTCCGTGCAAAAAATTAAAACCCTTGAAATTGGTAACAAAATCCGATTCAAAAAGGCAAGTAATATTTTTTTTATAATAAATTCACGCGCACGAAGGTCGCGGGAAACAGTAGTGTTATCATAAAATATATTTTAGAAACTTATTTTTTTCTTTAACTTCATTATGGAAATAATTACATCATTATAATCCCTACTCGGAGGAACTCGTGGCTAAATAAGAACAGCCGTTCGGGTCGATCTTTAGGTTAAGCCGTGCTTACCTAGGTTGGTGCGTGGATGGGTGACCACCCATTACATACCGAGTTTCCTCCGTGCCTCGGAAAGCACGTTAAGCCGTTGGTCCTGGCTGTTATTTGTAGATCTTTGACAGTCGTTACAGGTAGTCAGTGACCCGAAAGTCTGACAACCAGTCTTACCAAGGATATCGTATTACCCAGTCCTAACTGGGTTGTGGAGGTCAGATAGGCAATCGCATCATGTAAAATACAGGTATTCAGCTGTATCCGGTTAGACTGGGAGCCGACCCCAAGATAGTTGGGAAAAGGCTAGGCAGATGATGGAAATAATAACAACTTTTAATATCCCTACTGAATTTTGGTAACAGCGTGGTGGAAGGTGTCAACAGAGCCAGGCACGCAGGAGATATCGAATAGTAAGTCATAAGGTGTAAACGCAAACAAAGGTGGACTTTTGGTACTCTCTCTCTCCTATTCCACCGGTAACTGCACTACACAACGGGCAGAGATCAGGAGAAGACTCAACGGTTAAATGCACCATATATTATTGAGTAGAGTGGTCGAAAGCGCGACTGCTGAGCATGAGGTCCTGGGTTCAATTCCCGGGTCGGACAAAATGTTACTGGGTTTTTCCATCAGGAATTACTCATTAACAGCCATGGAGTCTGGATTTGCGACTGATTGATGGCAATAGGCTCGCCCCCTATTACGTGGGACTTAACTGGCGAAATGTAGGTGCACTATTAGGTACACCTCTGCCTAACTCTTCCGGGGTCATAGACGTGATGTTATGTTATACTATAATATTTATAGAAAGACAGCTGAAAAACTTTATTTCTCATATTTAGTCTTAAAGAAAGAGGTACACTCAAGCGTTCAAGAAAGGAATAAAGGAACATTTCCTGTCAACATGAATGTATGTATATATATAAATATAGGATTTTATAGGTATGTATATGCGTATGTATTGTATGTATTACGTATATTATATTGTATGTATGTAGTTCAGTTTATAAAATTAATTAATTTGTTAATGATATTGCACCAAAAGTATACCCTCTTCTGCAAGTCTCGCAGTCAAAATTTGGTTTGCTGTAAGAAAACCCAATTCTGGGTTAAGCTCGCCATTGTACATAAGTTATATTATAGCAATTTGTATCCAAATTTGTTATTTTGTGTGCAATAAAGAATAAGAATAAGAATACACTTTTGAACAAATATTCAAAGCTCCATTAAACCAGGTTCAAATTGATACAAGCTTGAGGCAAGACAGACATTAGTTAGATGAAAACAAAGCCTATTTCAGGCTGCTGTACCCATAAATCGTTAGAAATCAACCCTTGTTTATTTCTATGCAAATTCATCCTTTGTTATCTGTTCCCAACAATGATTCAACCCCGAACACGAAAAATCAACCGTACCTTTCAAACTACAAAGTTTCATTTTGTTTGACAAATAAAGCTTATCCGCTAAACACGACATAGAAGCGTAGTATTGCGCTGCCTTTGTTTATTTAAGCAAAAATGGTTCTTATTTTACTTGACATCAGAAGTTGTTTTCGGTTGAAAACGAAACCATTGCTTAATTTTCACCTGTAAAAATATTGAGGAACAGTTTATGGTCTGATTTTGTGCTCGTAGAAATAAAGGGGAAAATAACTTTAGTTTTAAATGGTGGAGTTGTTTATGGTGATTACAGATAACCTAGTTTTTATTTTATTTTTTCCATTGAAATAAAAGAAAAAAAGGAATATTTAATTTTCACACCCAAAAAAAAATCGTCTCCCAGCAATAATTCTTGCGCAGTCATACTTAGTTTCATGTACAGAATATTTCATTGACGGCTATGTGATGTGTCCTTTTACACTCAGTATGTAAAAACGTGCGTTCGAAGTACTTTTGTAGGATTCGCAGAATATCCAATTTCGACGGTTCAAAGGGAGAATCGTTCCTACTATGTTCCTGTCATATACCTATGTGAAATTCATCAGATTATATTCAAACGGATTCTAGGTGTATTTGATTGAAACTTTTTGAATCCATGGTTGAAACAGCGTCAGACAATCGGAATCAGATATACCAGAATTGAAACAGCACCTTTTTATTTTGGCACGAGTTATTCGAAAACTGCCACGTTGGTCCAGTGGTCGCAAGAGTGACTGCTGAGCATGAGGTTCTGGATTCGATTTCCGGATTGAGCAAAGTTTTATGAGATTTTTTCATAAGTAATAATTACATGGAACTTAAAAATAACTGGTGAAATACGGGTGTGTTATTAGTTATTATAAGAGTGATGTTATGTTATTGAATAAAATGTCACGATAATGAGGTAAATATGTTGGTCAGCGGGATAAAATAATGCAGTAAAACTGCATCTATCTCGCTCAAAACTTTCACAGAGTCTAGGAGAAAGAACAAGAGAGATATACTGCCTCTGTCCAAGTTATTTGAAAAGCACTCGTTAATCCGGCAAAGTACCCACAAATAAAGGGTTAATTTGGGTTTGCATAGATTGATTGATTTTCGTGCGTACACATGACTGTTACCTATGACGAAGTAAGCTGTATTTCACCACGCAGGTTCAGTGCGGATTCTTATACGTCACATGACTTAGATTTTTTGGTTAACGAACATGGCCGGTTTCTTCGCGATGTTTTCCTTCACCGTTTTGTGAGCAGAAGTTTTGCCTGCCTGAGCTCAAGGCCACCACAGCAGTCAGTGTCCCTTAAACGGCCATAGACGATAAGTTATGCATGAAGGTTTAAAATGTGCATGGAGAACTGAATTCCATAGAGAACACATGCGTAACTGAAAGTCTGTCGGTTGGCTGCTTTGTAAGTATGCCATCACCAGCAACTCACGACAGTATGGTTGCTTTTGTGGGTTTATTGCTAGTTATAAAGAAAAATAAAAGAACTGAGAACTGAGAGGTGTGCATGCGACCTGCAACACACGAGGCGACGAGGCTGCGAGCGACTGCGCAGGAATAACCGAGCGTGAGTTGCAAGCGGTTAACGTATCTTTTAGATATTCTCTAGGCTGCATGTACACTGTACAAGCCAACTGCACAGGCAGTACTACACATGCGTTACCTATCGTCCATGGCCGGCTTTACACTTAAAAAGGAACGAATGAATGTCTACTATCACTGATCAATAATTAGGTCTCAATCAATCAACTGTCATCCATAATTCACCCTCGGTCATCAAAACTTTTTACATAATTTAAGGGTAGGTAACTAGCATCATTATTCTTAATTGTCAAAATCAAATCCGGGTAAAAAATTAAACGTCAATCATGGGGTGGTCTTTAATTAAAAACCGGTCACTTTTTTGATGTTCGGAGAAAACTTTTGGATTTCTTCCTTGTCAATTTAGTGAAAATGTTATGGTATGAAGTAGCTCGTGGCTAAATAATAGCTGCCGCTCGTGTCGATTCTTAGGTTAAGCTGCACTTGCCTAGGTTGGTCTGTGGATGGGTGACCACCCATTACATACCGAGTTTCCTCCATGCCTCGGAAAGCACGTCAAGCCATTGGTCCCGGCTGTCATTTGTAGATCTTTGACAGTCGTTATGGTAGTCAGTGGCCCGAAAGTCTGACAACCAGTCTTACCAAAGGGTATCGTATTACCCAGAACTAACTGGGTTGTGGAGGTCACATAGGCAGTCGCTCCACGTAAATACTGGTATTCAGCTGCATCCGGTTGTACTGGAAGCCGACCCCAAAATAGTTGGGAAAGGGCTAGGTAGACGATGAAAACGATGTTATGGTATGAAGTATGAAGGTTAATGAGTAAATGACCTTAATTTATACCTGTGTAGAGTGTATTATTGTATAGCATGGGTAAAGATGCCACGTATAAAATGGTTTTCCTTCAGCTTTATGTTTTCAAGTACAGTACCTGGCCGTAATACGGGTTTGTAGGAAATGTTCAGCTTCGTAGAGTTGTTTTAATATGTATTATTAGTAAATACATAATACGTTGACTACTTACGTGACTGCCTCGTTGGTTTAGTGGTAGCTAACGCGACTACTGAGCATGAGGTCCTGGGTTCAATTCCCGGGTCAGACCAAATGTTATTGGGTTTTTCCACAAGGAATTTCTCAGTAGCAGACACGGAGACTGGATTGGTGCATTTACATGGGACTTAAACATAACTGGCGAAATGTGGGTGTACTGTAATGTACACCTCTGACTAACCCTTCATGGATTACAGAAGTGATGTTATGTTATAATTAAATACCACCCTTTTTACTATTTATTTTAATTTCCATATTTATTTATTAAAACTTTATGCACATAATGTACAAAGGCGGACTTAATGCCTTGGGCATTTTCTACCAGTCTACCTTAGGGTGATGCAGAGACAAAACAGTAGGTGCAATAGTCCAGAAAATTACAAAGACTAAAATATAATAATAAATACATATATACATACATACAAACAAAATATACAAAGTAAAGAGAGTTAAAATTCTTACATAGATAAGGAAAAACAACAAATTAACTGTGGGACGAGTCTGCCAACTTCATACCAAGAGCTAGCTAGAATTTAACGAAACCCGATTTTTATCACAAACGCAGACAAAACTGCTTCTTCCATAAAATTAAACACACAAACAATATCCATCCGCCATTTCTGTCACATTTGACACTTTTCCAATTTCAAATTAATAAACACTTTGTATATTTTTAAACTGACGCTGAGCGGAAAAGTTAAAAGGTCCACGATGCGACCATCTAATTAAGAGGAATTTGTTACGCTGACAGAATTTTAACCCTTCAGTGGTCCTGGGAGCAGAATTAATTCATTCGGTCTGTATGACCGGTGAGGGTTGACATGGCCGTGAGAGGTGCAAAAGGCGAACTTGACGGGTGATAAGGATTACGTTCGGAAGGCTTTGGGCAGTTGATCTGCTATTTAGGGATGTTACTACCTTTGTTGTTGTATTATGGTGTAACACGGAAGTTTCTGGTCTTCAAGATACAGGGAAATTTTGTGTGGTTCGGTGTAATAACGATATAATGTTTTGTTTTTTAGAAAAGTGAAAAAATAGAGGAATGTATGTCTCTCTAATTATGTGTAAATAAGGGTGTTAATTGTATGTTTTTAGGGTTTCGTACCCAAAGGGTAAAACTGGACGCTATTACTAAGACTCCGCTGTTTGTCTGTCTGACCGTCCGTTTGTCACCAGGCTGTATCTCATGAACCGTGATTAGACAGTTGAAATTTTCACAGATGATGTATTTATGTAGCCGCCACAGCAACAAATACTAAAAAACAGAATATAAAAATATATTATTTAAGTGGGGCTCCCATATACAGACATGATTTTTAACATATTATAACCCTTCGTGCGCGCGTCTGACTCACACTTTGCCGGTTTTTTTAAAGATTTATTCAAAGAAACTTCTGAACCAGTCTTATCTACTACGTGACACGCCCCTGAAATATCAGAGTAGGATTTAAAAAGGGAGTTTTTTATGTATAAAAGTGGTGGAGGCCTTAAAATGTGTCTTTAATGTTATTTTTTCGTTAATTTACTCCGTCGAGATGGACGTTAAATAATCATACAGTAAACAATTAACGGTCAACTGTTCTGATTTTCTTAACAGTGAAGGAGTCGATTACTACATTAGTATGTAGCCTGACAGCTTCACAGTTTGATTTTCAAGGTTAAGTAGCGCTTGGCCGAGGTCAGTCCGTGGATGGGTGACCTATCTACATATTATGTACCGAGACCTTACGATTCTTCGGTGAGCGCACCTTCGACAGTCGTTACCGGAAGTCATACGCGTCAAAGTCTGAGTACCAGTCTTACCAAGGGGTATCGTATTACCTTGTAACTGGTTTGTGGTGGTCAGATAGGCAGTCACTTCAAGTAAAATACTGGTATTGCTGCATCCTAATAGAAAAAACTAGGCAGATGATGACTTCTAGTAAGTCAAATACTTCTATTTTACTATAGAACATCCAACTCAAGAAAACTCGTAGAAAAACTACATGATGGTAACAGAATACAAGCTGGTTTCATGTTGCCACAATTCAAACTAAAAACTAATCTAAATAATCCAACATTGCGATGCGGACCATTCCTGTGTACAAATGGCAAAATAGTTTAGTAGCAACCTAATGTCTAAAGCAGGCACTACTGTAGGTGTAAATTAAAATAAATATAAAATTACCACTTTCTTTCTAGCAGTCTACATATTACAATCGCTAAAAATAATGACACGATCAGTCCAGATGGCGACTTGAACAGATAAGTGAATTTATATGAAATTACATCAGTGTCTGAGTCTTCACACCGTAGATATCACCGTTTTGCCATAGGTTAACATTATTTATTGGCTCACCAGAGGACAATAACGAAACTGCTCACTATGATTTGAGAGAAATAGTAGTTAGGTTGCTTTATTTTTCAAAAAAGATATCTGTACTGCAGAAAATGAACATGATTGTTTAAATATTTGTCTGTATTTAATACACAAAAACACACAAGATCACGTACGACCACATTTCACTAATGATGTTTATGTCTCACTAGCTTTTGCCCGAGGCTTTCTTCGCGTTAATTTAGAATACTACAATCAATTCGGCTTGTGCTCTGCTTGTAATAGTATAATTCAATGATGATTCGAAAGACACGTGGCGCCTTCTATTATTATCAGAACGTTATTGTTGTTTTCCTCGGGAACAGTGTATTTTTTCGGGATTAAAGGTATCCTGTTTCCGTTTTTGTACACCTGACAACGTATACGCAAAATTTCAGGATGCTCGGTTTAGTGGTTCAAGCGTGAAAGGTAACTAACAAACTTACTTTCGCATTTATATTATTAGTTAGGATTAGGATAGGATGTAATAGGGGCGAGCCTAATGAAATCTTAAAAAAACGACATCATCACTTTTAATAAATCAACCTGCAAACGTACTCCTTTTGCCGGTAGTACCTCCCTATCTATACGTTTCCATTCAATGTGGTCGGAATGAACGCGAAATAAAATTAGGTGAATTGATTGAACCGTACCACTTTACGATACGGGAAAAGGATAACATTAGCCTTCTTTTTGCGTTTGATAAAAGATACATTTATTTTCATTTGCCGTTGACGTTTGTGTTCAAAGAAAATGTTCATTTATTGTTCGCGTAAAGGTCTTGATTTTCTGTTTATGTTGTGTCAAAAGGGTTTGGCTTGAAAAGGTGGTATTTTATTTATACGTAAAGAACCTGTTATTAATAGGTTGACCTGATTTACAGTGCATATTAATTGGCATTTATAGTGGGAAGTAAGTAATTGAAAAGTCAAGGAAATGGTTTTGTTGAGATGAATTAATAAAGCTGTGGTGGTATCGATAATGCTACTCAAGAACTTAATGCATTGTCCCTAGCGTTAAGCAAATTTTACATCGCGCAAGCCCATTATTTGCCCCGTCTACGTTGCCTGTTCAACAGAGGATTACTACCTCTAAAAGTAAGGACTGTCTTAATTATCTAGTGGTTGGAAGCATGACTGCTAAGCACGTGGTCCTGGGTACAATTGAACATTTCTTAATTCTCAGTTGCCTCCCGGTATCTGGTCTTCAGCCCAGTTTATGCCAAAAAGTAGCCCCCCTATTACACGAGGCTACGTCATACTTAACAGACAAAATAGAAATGTAATTTAGGAGACGCGGTAGACCTCGCAGGAGATGGCGGGACGAGCTGGACAGAACCAACGACCAGTGGTTCACATTGGCCCTGAATCAAAGGTTTTGAAGTCATGGGAGAGGCTTTAGCCCAGCAGTGGGATGTCACCGGTTAACAGCAACATGAATTTACCAGCTGTTATACAGTTTCACCTTTGGTATAACGTGGATCCGCGAACTAAACAAACATGGCAAAAATGCCGTGAGGTCAGTTTGTCGTAGATCCGCGTTCAGGCAAACAGGATTATGCGGATCTACGTTCGGGCCATGCCAAAGGTTAATAGGTTTCGAATACACTAGTACTTGTGTATTCGAAACCTATTAATTTATTTTTCAACATTTCTCACGGAATCAAAACTGTAAACGCCAACTCCTTAAACAGGATAGCTTGTTTAAGTTAAAGATTAGCTTGCTAAGCGGCTGTGACGAGCTGCTAACTTACCTGCACACGTTAACTTGAAGTTTGTCTCACAACAAGTTAGCTGTAGTAATTTTGTGGCAGTAGCTTTAACTTAGACTCGTTGCCAGATATTCTGGCTGCAGTTTCATGATTGTCTTAGATATTCAGTTGGAATAAGCTCGTGAATTAGTAGTTTGGGATACGTTTCAGAAGTTCTGAAGAAAAACATAATCTGTGTCTATTAGGACTCCTCCACACAAGTTTGGCGAGCGATAAAACGCATATGACATTGATTTACCGCCTCAACGCGATTTTTTCTTGAGTTTCACCGTCAAAAGCAAATGATACCGCTAAATAAAGTCTAAAATCTCAGTGTATAAATCTTCTTCACCATATTCATCGAAAAAGCTTAGTCAATTTTGATCGTTTTTTTCCTAATACAGGTATACTGTAGTTGATATGCTGTTGATAACGTGTAAACAGACCCTTCACGAAGCGCCAACTAAGCATTCTGCACATCAAGTTATACAAACATTATTGCTGGGAAACGACTTTTTTTGGGATGAAAAATAACATTTTACGATAAGTCTCAATATAACGCACTCAAGACATTGTGCTGATGGATGCATTGAGTAATACGGGGGTCATGGAGGTATTTAAAGTAAATTTATAACATCAAAAACTTGGAAAAAGCTAGAACTTTGACCACCAATGTCTTCGTAACTAGAAGGTTCCCAGGTATGGTCAAAGAACAAGTGCCTTTCGGCTTCGTTAAGGGGTAATGTTACACCCAATACGTCATTAAAAAAAGGATTGATTTCCATCTCTGTTACCGTCATCATCAACATCATCGCCGTGGTGCCGTCCAATGAGTCAATCTGATTCATTGAGTGGTTTTGATTAACTAACGAGAAGCAAAAGACTACAGATTCCCTATTTAGTTTAGGCATTTCAGTTAGTCCTATCAACAATATTAATGTTGTTCTAAATAATATAAATCAGCCTTTTAACCGTTCATCTCATTGTACTAAAAACCCCACTCCTCTCTTGTAATTAAGTAACAAAAGCTAAGTAATTATGCAAGGAACGAAACAATCTACTAGGCAAATGTATGGATCTATAGCTGATGGAAGTGGCTTCGATAGTGGCTTTAAAGGTGGGCGTAGACGAACTGACAAAGGAAGCCTCTTTTGCAATGAAAACTATGAATGGTCGATGACAGAAACAATACTAACTATCTGTCAAGAGAGACGTACTATCATTTTGGAAAATCTTAAAGAGTACGTCTGAACCTAGATACTGGGGCCATCTTTACTATACAGGGTTATTTGTAAAACACTAGAAACCTCTTAAGAGGTCATTGTACTCATCACTATGAATAACTTTTACTATGGGACCAAACCTGAAATCCCGAAAAAAAAATCAGCTGTTCCCTACATTTATGATCGATTAACTCGTCAAAATGTAGCGAACAGCAGATTTTTTTTTCGCGGTTTCAGGTTTGGTCCCATAGTAAAAGTTGTTCATAATGATGAGTACAATGACCTCTTAAGAGATTTCTGGTGTTTTACAAACAACCCTGTATAATGTGGCTTAACCTGCCTATGCAACGTGTCAAAGAAAAATTCTGTGGTAAATCAAATAATCTCTCTCACACCCGGCGATCCACGACAGAACTGCTGTCTCTAACACAAGACTTTGACAGATACTTTTCGAGTTTCATCATTTTGTAGCGGTGATGAGAATTTTGGGGTGGATGTGTGGTGTGAGAAGAATGGATGAAGTAAGGAATGAGTTAAATTGGAGGAAGTTTGTTATGGAGAATGTTGTGCCATTTACAGAAAAGTTGAAAGGGATCGACTGTCTTGGTATGGATAGGTGGACGTGAAGAGGGACAAATCGGATATGACTTTAAGAGTGATGAATATAAGACAAAGAAAACGATGGATGGATTGTTTGAGGAATGATATTGAAAGAATAAGGAGTAAATGATAGCGTGACATTTGACAGGGGAGAATGGAAGAAAAAAACGTGTTGCACCGACCCCAAATAACATGGGACTAGGGACAGAAGATGATGATGAACTGCCGTGATTATGTAATCTAGTCAGTTCTCAATAACCATAGAATGACTTTAAACCCAAGATTAAGACCTATCACATCCAGCTCTTTAGTTCTCTCTACCGCTATTTTGCTAGTGACATCGGCGGGCGTGGGTTAATTCCATTAAAAGATTAACAAACCGCAGGAGCGCTGAGATCGCCCGCTCAGGCCATGCAAATGAGGGTGGGAGAAGGGGGATGGGAGACGCATTACAGTGTGTTACCACCGCACGATCAGCCGTCGCGTGGTGTTTGGTGAAACAGAGCCTTAAAAGCCTCCTTATGTGGGTGGGGAACAGTGTCTTTTACTATTATATTAGGCCTGACACTGGTCTAGACTTGTTAGGGAGTACTCGAAGTAGGGTAGGGTTAGTAAAATATTAGTGCCCGAGACATTATAATACTTAAAATATAAGGGTTTCGTAATCTGCTACTGACGCTTAGTTTTTCTGTTTCGAAGTTTCACCTTTGGTCGCTGCCTCGCGTTTAAACTGAAGATAAGCTGTGGCCTTGAGTCTAGTGGTTGCAATCGCGACTACTTAGCATAAGGTACTGGGTTCGATTCCCGGGTCGGGCAAATTGTTATTGGGTTTTTCCATTAGGATTTTTTTCTGTAACAGCCACGGAGTCTGTATTTGTGCCCGGTTGTTGGCGATAGGGTCGCCCCCTCGAGGAACCTAGACATACTCTTTCTTAAAATTTTAATGTCTAAAATAATTGAATTGGCTCAGGTTCAGCAGGCAGGCTGGGGCGAAGAGAAAAAAGAGATATACAAAAATTTTGTGATATAATCGCCCCTATCGCACTCTACGGGAGTATAAATATAAATACCAATTTTTCAAATTCCTCGCAGGCCCTGTGCCCTCTTAATCTACGAAAACTACTCAACTTTCGCACGATTTTCAACTCTTTGTATTGAGCCGAGCATTGAGAATGTAACAGACCGTATTCCGGCTCGTCAAAAAAAAACGCGCAACTCGATTTCCAACTCTCGGTGCTAAGCAGTACTATGAAAATCCACAAAAAAGTAGTTAAATGTTAAATTGTTACCATGTCACAACGCGGTCGACTATGCAAACCTCATTTCTGATAACTCATGTAATAACTTAATGGGCCTCCAGACATAGTTAGATACTATAATATAAATTACTTAAGATGTACCTCCAAGTTAAACACCCTCAAATTTCCCCTAGTAACAAGATAATCCACGATATCAAATTTCTTTCAAAACATTTAATCGTTTCAAAACGATTAAATGTTTTGTTATAACAAAAAAAAACCAATATTTTCTAGAAAAAATCCAGTAACAAACCTCGAAGAAAAACAACACATTTTATTTTATTTTATACGCCCAATCATAAAGCGAAGATTTTTTTCCTGTTAACACGAAACCCGAAAATATTTCAGTGTATTTTCTTTGTAATATTCGTAAAATATTTTCTATACTTCGTAAAATATTATATTAACACAAGGAATTTCCATAAAAATGATATCTTTTTGCCACAATATGTTATCGTAATATTCGGTTCGTAGGGATAATAAAAAATGGTCACGTAATTATGTACCTACAATGGATGGTCGGTGCTTGGGTTCAGTATATAATATAATTTTCTTATTAACGCACGGTTAGTCAGTGGTGTACCTAATAGAACACCCACATATCACTAGTTATGTTTAAGTCCCAGGTAATAGGGGGCGAGCCCATTGCCATCAACCAGGCACAAATCCAGATTTTGTGGTTGGTACTGAGAGATTCCTGATGGAAAAAACAATAACACTTTGGCAGACGTGAGAATCAACCCAGGATCTCATGCTCAGCAATCACGCTTGCGACCACTCGACCGACGAGGCAATTTTCTTATTATAATCGTACCTATTTCGTTTTTGGCTTGCCAAACTTTCAAGACTGGTTTTGTTATAAAATACTTAGTGTGTTGTTAAATAAGATAATTGTTATCACCCATTCCTTGTCGATGTTCCACATATTCGCACGAAGCGCTTTGCTACATCGTTTATTATGCGCACAGCCAAGGAGTGGAATTCCCTGCCTTCTTTGGTGTTCCCAAGTTCATATGACCCCAATCTATTTAAGTCGCGAGTTAATAGGCTTCTTTTGGGTTAGCTCGTTCCATCGTCGACCTCATCTCTGTCCTCAGGACTAGATTGAGGTCAAGAGTAGGCCCATCAAAAATAAAAAATAAAAATTGTGTCGCGGTACTAATCGTTCGCAGATTTTTCTAATAAGGTGAGGTAGGTAATATAAAACACAACATCACGCCTGCATTACTGTTCAGAGTTAGACAGGCATATACCATATTACAAGAAATCGCAAGTCCATTTCGGCAGATCCGTTTAAGTACCTGCACAAAAATGGGTGGGGGCAGAATAAATGCTGACTCCAAGTTGATATTGCAATATTATTGTGTTTCTTAGTTTAGTATACCTTGAAAATCTATCATTTCTACGTCTATATTGATCGCATAACGATCAACTCTAAAAACTTTTAGTTTCTCTCTCGGCTCTCCACACACCAAACCCCACGGGACCCTAAAAAACCAACACAATATTAACACATCCTCCCGAATGGATGTTCGAATCAATAGATAAGCGATCGCCAACCATTTGTCGTTGCTAATAATACCCCGCTCTTCAGCCAGACGTTGATAAATGATGTGCCGAAGGTTGGCTGCTGTCAACAAGTTCGTCTTGCCATATTTTTTAACTGAGACTCGCGAATGATGGTTCATCGTTCATGGGTTTTTTTTGGAATAAGGATCGATGGTTTGTGGATAACTTTTTGATCGATTCTTGATGGTTAGTCTCTTTTTTAAAGTAATTGGTCTTACTTACTTGGTATTATAAAGGTTGGGAAAAAATGGTTTTGTTAGACATTATTACGGAACATAATATGAAATATCACGCATGTAATCTTCAAAGATTTAGACAGAGCTGTACATATTTATAGTTTATCCATATTTCGCCAGTTATGTTTAAGTCCTATGTAATAGCCAACCTATGTATTTGCCATGAACTGGGCACAAATTACTGGACTAATAGATGCTACTTCGAAAATTCTTTATTGAAAGCTCAACCACAGAGCCCGAAAGGTCTTTTATTTGTAGTTGGGATTTTACGTCAGGACTTCCTCAGTAACCCGGAGTTTGGGTTTGTACCAAGTTTCGTTTATTCATTTTTCTAAAAAACTAGTTATCTACCGCTGTCGGTAACAGGGTCCAAGCTACCGGTGTAGTGGTTATGTCTCCAGAGAGTGGAACTTGTAAAGGAGTAGAAGGGTGTAAGGAGTACTGCTTTCTGAATCAGGCCCTTGATCCAACCGCCTAGTGAGAGCCTCGAGTGAGGTTCGTCGAGGGTCTTGGCCATCATGACATTGGTCGTAACTACTATCGGCACAATAATAGCTGAGCTCGCATTCTATATGCCGACAACCTTGTGCCACCCGCGCCAAGTCGAGATATTCATTTGTTTCTCTTTCTCATCTTTCAACAGGTTCTCAACATGCGGGATGGTAACATCAACTATCATTACGCGGCGCGTTTTATTATAATTATTTTTTCACTTTATTTCAATACTTCTGGATCTCTTGCAACATATTTCGAAGTACCAAATTAAATATATTTAAGTATTTACCGAATAAAAAAATTAAATAATCTCAGCAAAAATTTCTTAAGAAAACATACTAAAACTCTACGGAGTATTCATTTCTTTGAATCTATTTTCCAAACAATCAAAACGTGAGCCCCTATTCCCGAGAAATCCGAAACGTGAAGTCAAGATTTACCAACATTTGTTTTGAATAGGGCTTTTTTAAGGCTTCTCTCTGTTCAAAGATTCTGTTCATGTTTTGATCGTGATGTTGAAATCGTAAGACCGTGAGGGATATTTTACTGAGAATTTGGATTATTCTTGGAAATATAGCTTTTAGTGATAAGACCGCCCATTGTGTCACCCTAAGTGAAATATTTTCTTTTAAGAATTTTACTTCTATGGCTTAAATAACAAAGAAAATTCTATTCTACTCTATTCTTTAGTTTCCTTTTGATTATAGTAGTTTATTTCCACAAGAAGAGACAAACATTGAGGAGTTGAGTGCGCATCTTCGACGGAGACACCATGGTTTGTCTGCGTGGAATAGCGCTACCTCTGTGCTTATAGCAAATCTTCGTACAGCAGGTGTAGATCGTTATGCAAGGGCACCAGTATCCACCGCAGCAGCTATCGCAACATCCGTGGCCTCCGAACATTTTTACGAGAAAATTAGCAAGTTTTAGGGCTCAGTGTAGCCTCCAGATAGGCATCGTCCATGAGATAATTCAAAAATAAAATTGTAAATACGTTATTCGCAAGTATATTGCGGTCCTTTCAGAGAGGAGACTGTTGCAGAGGTGGGTACGTTATCGACTGATATTAAGCTTTTATTTGCAATTAAATTATTTTGGGGCATCCTTTTTTTTTTGGATGGGAAATCATCTAATGATCCCCTACCGCTCTGGGCGGAGCGGAAGGGAGTGTCAGACTTGTACTGACTAAAACCCATCCATGTTCCTTCTTTGCATTTAATGTTTCAGGGCCGCGGTATCTCTTTCGAACAGTCCCGCAGCCCTGGCAGGCATCGGCCCTTGCGGATCCCCTCCGCTTTGCTGACATCTCTTTGAGGCGCGCGTGGAACACGAACACGCCGTCGACACAGCCTATCGTCATAAGACGGGCGAACGGCGAGCTAAATTTTGGGTATCCTTAAGCATGGATATTCTCATTATAAACCTACTATTAGGGTCAATGTATTCACTCAGTTAATCTTTACATGGTTGAAAAGTTCCTACCTCAAAAGTTACGTAAACGATCGAGTGGGGTGCCTGCCACCCTGATCATATATAAATAAATACAATATCATTGATACCCAATAATAAAGAACATGAGTTTTTAAAAAGCCAACGAGAACTTCAACGCGACAGATTTTGAATTCAAAAAGTTCTAAGCCTTCAAAGATCCGATGGGGTGCGTAAAACCCCACCCGACCAATAACTGGTTATGGTGTCACCAATACGAGAGTAGAAATTTATAATATTATACTACTATTAAGCTACTCAATTTCACTATCACATCCGACACATATATTTTATTCTTCTCCACATTTTTAAAGGAAAATCGTATCATTATTATCACTATACTTCATAATCGTCGCATTTTCCCTATGGTGTCGTATCTCGAAGCAATGCATATGCTTCTCTACAGACAAGGCATCATTTAAGATGAATTGGTTTAATGTACAAACGCCAGCTCATCAAGCTACCCGAAACTTTTTCATTTTTTTTTCAAATTTTCCCAATTAACCTTGAACCTAGTGATTTAGCGATAAAGTTGAAAATCTATTAAAGAAATATGGCAGATTGTAGTAGTTGTATTGCTTGATGTACGGGCGTCTGTACTGTTATAGCTGAATTGCGGGGAAAGGGGCTAGTACCTATCTAAGTAACAACAGCGAAACGGGTCCATTGTCTCTTTGGTCTAGTGGTCGCAGGTGCGACTGCTGAGCATGAGGTTCTGGGTTCGATTCCCAGGTCGCATAGTGGTATAGTGTTATTGGGTTTTACATCAGGAATTTCTCAGTAGAGTCTAGATTTGTGCCCGGTTGATGGCAATAGGCTCATCCCCTATTACGTGGGACTTAAGCGTAACTAGCGAAATGTGGGCGTACTTTTAGGTACACCTCTGCTTAACCCTGAGGGGATTACAGGCGTGTTGTTATGCTATGTGGGTAGATTGTTAAGGAAATCCTAAGTATGTAATGATTGAATTTAAATATTTTATACTGTTTTTTTTTTACTGTCTCTCTGACATTCACAACTTACTCAGTTGTTTATTACCAAGTGATTCCTTGGTTAGACTAGTTGTCGGAATTCCTGTAACGACTGTCAAAAAATTACAAATGACAGTCAGGATCAACAGCGTAACATACTTTCCGAGAGGCATGGAGTGGTCTCGATATGTAATGGAAGGTCACCCATCCATGAATCGACCTCGGCAGATTAACCTTCGAGTGATCTGTGTGGACTAAGGCTGTCACCGAATGGCGTCCGGCGGCCAGATGGGCAGACGACATAGTTGCCATCGGGGGAAAAACCTGGATGAGGCTGGCACAGGAACGTGGAGATTGGCAGAAGAAAAGAGAGGCCTATACTCAGCAGTGGGTGAATTCAGGCTGTGGATGATGATGATGATGATGATCCGTGTGGCATTTGTTATGTAATCACTAGCCTGTCACCATTCCACCCATTACCACGAACCTCAAAACATGATATATCAACAAACACAAACTGACATTACACACAAACGCTTTAACATACCAAAACTAATTATTTAACACACTCCCGCTCCGACCCTCCCTATCAATATGTTTATTTGTTGAAATATGGCGGGAGGGTGCAGCGTCGTCATTGATAGTAGTTATAGGTAGGTGATGATATTTACGGCTAGACACTATAACCGCTTGGCCACAAGTTACACGACCAAGCGACTAGCGTGTTGCGAAAAAACATTATGAAGGAAATTGCTTTGTGAGAATTCACAGGTACCACAACCACACCACATCACAACGACAAAAAGTGGTCAAACAGTGGTTACGTTTGAATAGTGTCGCAGTTTCGTTGTGGTAACTACAAAACGTCGGTGTGGTTGCGTTGTCGCTAGTAGTTGTGATGTGGGAACGTTGTGGCTAGTGTTTGCAGACAGACAGATCGGACGGTGCAGGGGTCCACGTGATGAACCGACCTTTTTTTCTCGGATCGTTAATCATCAAAATGATCCCTCCCGCTCTGGGCGCAGAGGAAGGGAGTGTCAGATTTTTACTGACTAAAACCCATCCATGTTCCTTTTTTTGTCCTTTGTGTTCCAGGGCCGAGGTAGCTCTTTCGAACAGTCCCGCAGCCCTGGCAGGCATCGGCCTTTGCGGACCCCTCCGGTTTGCTGACATTTCTTTGAGGCGCGCGTGGAACACGAACGCGCCGTCAACACGGCCTGTCGTCATAAGACGGATGGACGGCGAGCTAGCGCGATGTACCACCCTCTAGTGCGCGGTGTCGCTGCTGGTTGCAATGTGGTCGATTCACGGTTGAATTTCGTGTGAATTAAACTATTAATATTCATACAAAACATTACCCGCTCACATGTTGTTGTTGTGGTGGGGAAGTAGTTGTGGTATGTGTGAAACAAGTTTTATAGCATGCTACGAGCTAGTGCAACAGGACTTGCGGTGCGATAGTATTTACGCGAAGAAAATAAGTGACGCGAGTCGCTTGAGGCAAGTTGCGCCGCAGGTCGTAAACGGAGTGGCAGCCCGAAATCAACATTGTGTAAGAGGTAAAACTTTTACAATAGATTCAGTACAGGAGGTCTTCTTCTTTGAGCCGCTGGCACGACAATTTTTATATTTGGTTAGGCCAGAACTTCGATACACTTCGGCTGTAAGTTTTTGGGCTAAAAGGCCAGGATAGGAGAAGTGGAGTATAGTTGGTGACACAGCTCCACAACCACACCCCACTGCTGGGGCTACCTCAATGAAACATTGAGGTAGCCCCACCTAACCTAGGTTGGGGTTACATCTTCCCACTTGAGTCCGGAGACGGTTCAAGGTAGGCACAGTAGGCATTAAACCCTTTCATCTTCTGCTTTTTTTATAATATTAAATGAATTGAGCGTAACAGAGGTGGCTCCGTATTCTGAATTCTGGGTTTGGGCACTTTGTCGACTCTGACATAATTATGGGACATGATTTTCTCAGGAGCAGAACATTAGCACTGGGTAAACGATGGTAAACTCACACCACCGCTCAAGATTAAGCACAGAAACAATCGACTCTCATTCCCAACACTAGCCTTTTAATTGTATAAAACTAAATGAAAATTGTGGGCCGTGTCATTATTTTATGAGCGTAAAAAAGCCTGAATTCACTCCACACTTCACACACAAATGAGAGAGAGAAAGGGCTGGGTATAGCCTTCGCTCTCTTTCTCACTTTTGTACCAATATCCACGAGCAAAGTGGAGATAAAATGTCCAGGCAGAGTTTATTTTATCTGAAGGTTGATTTAGGCAGAGTCGCCCTTGCAACTATTTTAATATTGCAATTTAAATTCAATAGCCCTCAGATATCTATAGCTATTAACCACCATAGGGTTACGTGCAGCCACATAAACAGACAGACCCTCATTTGTGTACAGTTGTGGAATTAAATGTTTACGCACTTATACATGCATTATTTTTGCTGCGTACTGAACACGCTATAAATCTAGCAGATGCTAAAAATAGACACAATTGCAGTGGCTATATTTTTAAGATTAATAATAAGTAGCTTGTCGACAAATTGTGTGAACGCAATGTATATTTTTCTGGTCTATGAAATATTTATTTAGTTATTATATTCTAATTTAGGCAGTTTATTACACCAATTACTTTTTGAACTATATTCTTAGCTCCGAGCACTAATTACAAATGCTCTTTCAAATTCACTTACTGGGTTGATAAGGAAAATAACTCGTCTTCTCTGTTGCCTGATCATTAATCTGGATCTATTCAAAATTCGAGTGAATCGGTTTATTCCAGGCAAGCGTGCTTTGTAAGCCTATTGAGTACATCAAAAATAAAATAAATGGTATTGGCCGTAAATAAATATTATGTATGACACATAGGTTTAGATTGAACAAAAATGCACCCACCTGACTCAATCCACTGGCAAATCTACCACAATAGAATTATTTAAGCATACTCTATAGCCGGACACTGCCCCCTAAGATATAGTCCCAGCCTAGTTTAGGGGACAGGGTTAAACCTATTGTACATTACTACCTAATGCTAAATTAAGAACTTTAATCTTTATACAGTGCAATGTATTTTGAACTTTGTAGTAATAATTTATTTGTTTTTAGAAAAAAAATTGGCTAAGTAAATCCTCGTCTCCGTCACACACACCTTACTAACAGTTTTTGTCTAAAACTCGATATAACATATTAAAGATGGAGTACTTTATACAAAACTGCCTAACCTATTCAGTTCCCGAGTGTACCAACACACCATAAGTATACGTAGTTGCCACAGAGCACCCCCGCTGCACAGTGGCCTGCAGTGCAATCTTGTTGATTGTCCAGCGTTAGTCCGGCGACCAGTTTGATAAACTTCCCCAAAGGGATCGTTCCGTCTCCCCCAAATTTTGGATTATACTGAGTATAATTTTGAGCAGCATGTGGAAACTGGACGATATTTTATTCTGGTTCTGATTCCACTATGTTTTGTATTGTTTGTCTGCCAAGCCATAGATCTCCGTAGCGAAGGGTCAATTTTTGTAAAAGTAAGCCGGACTACATATCTATAATGTGATAATATTATTTGTCTATAAGAATACTGACTGTACCATTTTTCAAAGAGAAGCCGGTAGGAATCGAGTTGTATGGAACCCACGCCACTTAGGTCTCAAGTTCGAACCGAAGACTCCTCATTTATCGGATTCATGTGCGTATTGTATAATTATCACTCGTTTCGTAGAAAAATATGGTGAAGAAACCAGCATGCCTGAGAGATACTTCTCGATGGCAAGTTAAGCCAAATCAGAGGCCCATGGGCGGCATAAAAACTTTGACACCAGGTTAGGCACTAATCACATTGGAGGGACTGCCTTTCTGACCTTAGTACTGCTTAATACGATACCCCTTGGTAAGATTGGTTGCCAGACTTTCGGGCCACTGATTACCTGCAACGACTGTCAAAGATATACACAGCTGGGACCAACGACTTAAACATGCTTTCCGAAGTACGGAAGAAACTCGGTGTATAATGGGTGGTCACCCATCCACGGACCAACTTAGGCAAGCGCGGCTTAACCTGAAGATCGACCCGAGCGGCTGCTATTATTTCATAAAACGTAAAACAGCAATCCAACTTCAAAATGGTTTCTGATGTGATTCTTCGTTTTTGTTTCACTTATTTTCTCTTTTATGTTTCAAAACAGATAGAATCTATTTTAACATTGACTCGGCTTAAAGTTAACAAATATTAACAACTCAATTTCGGAAATTTTCAAAGTAAGTACCGTTTAGTTTAAACATGGTACTTCGAATTTTGTTATGAAATTGGGTCTCATTATTTTGTTTGTCGATATGAAACCTTTCAATATTCGTTATTTTTGTTACTTTGGCTGTTTCATGTCTAAGATCATAAAACGAAAGTCGAATTTACAAAAAAAACGTTTAGAAGTTCCTACTTACTTATTTATATGATTAAAAGATTAATTTAAGTAAACCGACATAATTTTTTGCTGAAATAACATGTATTATAAGTATATTTTGAGGTAAATACTATACTATTGTGAAAATCATGAAGAAATCGATTTTTATAAAGACATTTACTAATAAAAATTACCGACGAAAACCAAACTGAAAAGTAAAAAACCGGCCAAGCGCGAGTCGGACTCGCGAATGAAGGGTTCTGTATCATCGTAGTAGCCCCCATTATTTTTTAATTATTTTTTTATGATTTGTTATTACAGAAGTACACATTCTGTAAAACCTTCTACTGTCTACCTATTACGGATAATGAGATACAGACCGCTAAAAAGTAAATATGAAAAAATTAAAATAAATACATTTTCGTACTTCTTTCTAAAAAAAGACAAGTGTTTGTTTGCGCTATCGCTACTTCGAATCAGGGGATGACCCCTCGCTGCAAAACGATATATCTTATACATATTGTATTACGCGATTCTTGAACAGATATCTACACTATTCCATCGTATTTATGTTTCCTGTATTATATAAATACATATAGACATAGGGAGGTAACATAATTTATGGTAATGTGTTCGAAGAAAACGTAGGGGAATGAGCCATAGAGAGGTAACATAATGTTTTTCGCTTGCAACCCTAAGAGGCTTCTTCGGTCCTCTTGAAATAGAAGTGCACTCTCAATTTTGCAATAAAAGTTTCAGTTGTAACTGAATGTTTATACAACTTTGTAGTAGTCCAGCTATTTTATTGCTACCATCTATTATGAATGACTTACCGTTAGAAATCTACAATGCAATAAATGTGAAAAAATTTCTCGGAGGTAATAAAGAAATACTTTCTAGATTGTTGTACAACCTAAGAAGTGTCTGTGTATAATCTCAATTCATTTGGGGTGGCGCGCGACGCAGCATTTCTTCTTCTTCCATACTTCTCTATTACTCGTCATCTCATCAGACACCTCCTTTCTTGCCTTATCATCATTGGGCAACTACAGTACCTACTTTCACAGTTTTATGCCTTGCGACTGGGACTGTAGCTACATTTCTTTATTGCTATAGCTATTGTTATCTTTGTTTCGACAGTTCAAAAGTGCCTGTAACGGGCCTACTTGAAATAAATGCTTTGATTGATTTTGATTGATTTCATCCTTTACACAGTCCATTCATCGTTTCTCTGGTCTCCCTCTACTCTTAGCTTTCTTTCCTCTCCTCTTGTATTTTAAGTACCTATGCTATACTTTACCTAGTTTTGTACTGATCAATAATGTTGTGGTACCAAGTTGCCGTGTCAGGCATACCGCTGTTATCTGAGATGATTTGTGTTGGTATGTTTATTATTTTTTCAAAATGGTATGTAACAATGTTTATTGAATAATAAAAGATAAAAAATAACTGAAGTTATTGCTACTGACATGCTTTTTTAAAAATAACTGATGTTATTGCTACTGACATGCTTTTTTCGATAATGAACTTTGCTTGGCGTAATTTTACTACCATCAATTTTCAGACACAAATGGCCGGCACGAAGTTTTTACCACACAAATGCACCTGCTTTTTATTAGTGTGTCAATAGCTTTGTGTTATGACTTCCAGCCCTTGCTGAAATCTTTATTCCTAAATAAAGTAAATTACCTTATGGCCACGGCTTTGACCGCGCGAAGTGCGATAATTGTCCCACGGCATCATACTACCAGGATAAGTTCGATAGTTCTTGCGTGAAAGAGTTACAAACATCCATGCAGACTCACAAACTTTCGCATTTAAATCGAAATAAATAACAAGAACTGCCTCGAGGGTCGACTGGAGAGCATGAGACCCCGGTGTCGATTCTCAGGTCGGGCAAACTGTTATTGAGTTTTTCCGATTGTCCGAGCATTGCCATTGTACGTGGCAATGCTGCCAGCCTTCTTGGCACTTTTTCTGTTGACAGCGGTGCGGACGAATTTTTGGATGCCCTGTAACTCTTTTCTATTTGTACATTTTTATTACTATTATAGTTTTAGTTTGTAAATAATTTAATTATCTTTGAAATAAAAAGTTTTTGCAACAAAGAATTCTCAGTAGCAGCCACAGAGTTCGGATGTGCACCCAGTTGAGGCGGTTGATGGCAATAGGCTTGCCTCCTATTACACGGGACTTAAAGTTAATTGACTACTATATACCTCTGCCTAACCCTTCGTGGATTACAGTGGTGATGTTATATATATATATATATATATATTGTCAGAAAAAGCTTGAATCTTTGTTCGCTTGCACAAAAGAGTTTCGTCTCAAACAGCCATACCTGTTAGTGTCAGAGAACTAGACGAGTTCGAAATGCTTTATTATATTTGGGTACGGAACATAGCAAGGTTTAACAACAGAGGGTCACAAGAATAATAATAATAAATTTAAGTCCCGATCCAATATCATTCCGTCCCCATCCAACCTCTGAATAGTATTTCTAAGTGAATGGCTCCACCATTCATTTTGTATGACAATGGGTCCTGATTCATTTATGCGTTCATAAAACCTTGGTTATGATCTATTGGTTGTTACAATTAGTGGGTAAGCGGTGGGGGACGTTGTTTGTCGTAAAATATTGGATGAAATTCTTTTGTTTGACAACAGTGCAATATTGCAAATGAAAGTCGCTCCAATACAGACAATTTCTGCGTCCAGAAAAGCACCATAGCCTTATCAAAATTTAACTTTGAGAGGGAACAGGGGCTATTTTCCCCTTTTTCTTCTTGAATATATTCTATAAATATATTTAAACAGGAAATTATTATTTATATATTTCCTATATTAATTATTTACAAAAAAAAAATGCCTCTGAAGCTCTCATTTTTTTTCTTCATAAAATCAAGGTCTACTGTAGACACGTCCCTGTCATTTCCATTTTTTCAGCAACTAAGAAGTAAAGAAAATATGACCCTCCAAAAATGCCCCATTTTTACGGCCATGATTAAAAGACTACCAGACAAATTCGAAAAGTTTTTAACAGAAAATAAACTAATAGAAACCTAGACATACTCTTCCATAATTTTTTTTTTTCATAAATAATTGAATCGACTCAAAGTTTTCGAGGAGAAAAAAGGGACATACGAAACGTCGATCTCGTCAATTTTTTATTTTTGTGATATAATCTGCTGTCCCTATCGCACTCTAGGGGGGAAGGCTTTAATGGGCTAGCTCGCTGTCCGTCCGTCGTATGACGACAGGCCGTGTCGACGGCGCGTTCGTGTTCCACGCGCGCCTCAAAGAGATGTCAGCAAACGGGAGGGGCCCGCAAGGGCCGATGCCTGCCAGGGCTGCGGGACTGTTCGAAAGAAATACCGCGGCCCTGGAACATAAAGGGCGAAAGAAGGAACATGGGTGGTTTTTAGTCAGTAAGAGTCTGACACTCCCTTCCGCTCCGCCCAGAGCGGGAGGAGTGATTTGATGATTTCCGACCCTCCAAAAAAAAAAATAGGGGGGAAGGCTTGACGCAGCGCGACGGCAATAGTTTCGTCAAATACCTACCTTGCAGGCCCTAAGGCAGCTTATGCAAGTGATTCTTTAAGCCAATACTTGAAGCTTAACAAGTGATATCTATTTGTTTCTGTCTCCCGCCAGGTCATGTTTTAAAAAAGGACTTTTTGGTCAGGACACGGGTGCGAGTGATATAACGTGGTCACATCTCCCGAGGCTGTGCACCGGGTGATTCACATACACTATGTGAAACTAAAACGGACCAAAAACATGGCACACCGAGTTTCTCTGTCCGCCACTGTTTAGTTTCGATTCTGTTCTGTTACGATTCCAACGTTGTGAGCAAAGGTTTTAGAGCAATTTATTGAGCATCTAGGTACATTCGCTGAATTGAGCGTTACTTCTATCTCCTATGCCCGAATGAATGTAGGATTTTTATTGCGTCTATTTTTTTTTAAAATAATTATGTGTGTTTGTAACATCAAAATATTCCGATGTGATTTTTTTTTGGCAAAATTATAGTAAAAAATATGTGTTTGTAACATCAAAATATTCCGATGTGGTTTTGTTTTGGCAAAATTATAGTAAAAATTTTGACATTTCTATCCGTCAATCATGCGCCAATAACAGCAGTGATTTGGGAAATCCAACGGAAAACTAATCCTCTCTTTAAACGTCAGGTTCTGGATTTGGACAGCGGGATTGACTGCACTTCTGCATTTTGTTACCCTAACTGCACATAACATAACATCACGCCTGTAATCCCCGAAGTGTTAGGCAGAGGTGTACCAAATACTATAGTACACCCACATTTTGCCAATTATTTTTAAGTCCCATGTAATAGTGAGCTGCTACTGAGGAGTTCTTGATGGAAAATCCCAATAACACTTTGCCCGACCAGGAAATCGAACCTAGGACCTCACGCTCAGCAGTCGCGCTTGCGACCACTAAACCAAAGAGGCAGTTCCGAGTCAGGAGGCTCTAGTTTTAATTTAATCCGTATCTCACTTATTCGACTAATAAGTGTTAATGTAGCTAACAAAAACATAAAAATATAACGAGGTAGCTAAGAATAAAGCAGGCCGCACATCAGGCATACATTTGTAACTCGATAATTGTAGCGCCACATTTGAAACGCGACACATTTAACGCCCCCATATATTTGTACGCGAGCACGCACACCGAGGAAACATTTGTAGCGGGCGCACTTTGTGGCGAGACGTTGTCCGCGCTACACGAATTCAAGATCGAACACGTTCGTTTTTTGTGTCGCGTAATCGCGTTGGTTTGCAAAAAACTAAACTTTGTAAAACTTAATTTAACTAAATTTAATAATAGCTTGTATGTGTTTTCAGACATTCGATAATATAAGTGGAACTTTTCTTCGTCGGATTGTAATTCTTGCGAAATTTTGAAATTCCCGTAAATTGTACAATCTTGATTAAACTGATGAACCCAATAACGTCTTTTTTTTCTCATTAATCGCCACATCACAAAATCGTCGACATCGCTACAACTGTGCTTCCGATGTGCGCATAAACAATACATTTGTAGTAAGCTGAATTGTAGCGCAATGATTGTGGCGACGTAAATGTTCGATGCGTGTAGCATGTGGCGCTGGTGTGCGGCCTGCTTTAAAGTACATTTTGTTGTTGGTTTGTTTTTTTTTTATAGAAAATAAAGTGATTCAAAAATGAAATGAAAACATTATCAACTAAAGCATAAATTCCCAAGTAAATGTACTAGTTGGTTTGTATTTCCTACCCACGCCCCAATCGAAAAACAAGCTTGAGTATCAAGAAAATCGTACACATTTTCCTTCTAATATTTTCGCTAAACATTTTTCCCAGCTATTATGAACATACTGTCAAGGAGGTTTTTATCTGAACGCCAATTATTTAAGGTTCGACGTTCCGTGAAGAAATAGTAACAATATGGCGACCGGATTACTGACACTGGCTCTTATTTTTTATGTTATTTAGTTGTATAGGTTCTTCGATATTGTAGACTTGATTCTGTATTTTTGTTCTGTTGTTTTTAGTCAGACTAGCATCATATTATCTACTTTAGTAACTGTAGCACGCGAACTTCGTCCGCGAGAAATTATTTGAAATGTATACATCTATACAAATAAATAAAATTGAAGTGTCTGGTAATATAATAACAGTTTTTTACTGGAGGCATATAAAAATATATAATATAATCTCCAAAACGGCTGGACCGATTGGGGTCGGTTCCCTATCCAACCGGATGCAGCTAAATACCAATATTTTACATGGAGCGACTGCCTATCTGACCTCCACAACCCAGTTGGTCCCCTGGGTAATACGATATCCTTGGTAAGACTGGTTGTCAGACTTTCGGGCCACTGACTAACCGTAACGACTGTTAAAGATCTAAAAATGACAGCCGGGACCAACGGCTTACCGTGCTTTCCGAGGCACGGAGGAAACTCGGGCAATATCTAGTTATTTAATAAAAAAATTACTTCCCTATTTGAATTGGATTTTGTTAACAATTTCATGGGTTTCAATTTTTTTTTTGCACGGATCTCTAATCCTTTTTCCAAAATAAATAATATTGTAATGTGTTTTTGGTATATAACTGCTGAAAACGTGTGCTATCATATGCCATTTTTTTATTATAGTCTACCAAAGAGTCGAAAATCGTTGCAGAAACATGAAAAGCTTTGATTGCGATTGTCATTTACAAGACTTATCTTATACCGTCACTTGATAATATTTCGACGCTGTTACAAGCGCCATGATCGCTGGTTGACTTGCTTGCAACAGCGTCGAAATATCGGGAGCTCAAAATCATGAACAATCACAGAAGATATCCCGTAAGTGACAGTATACGTTTAGTTTTAAACCGTGAAAGCTTTAAACAGTGTTTGTCATTAACTTTACTAAACACTAATAAGTAATAAGGCAATCGACAATGAAAATGTATAAAGATGTGATGATGATGATGACGTCATCGAGCCGATTCTGGCCACAGCGAGTGCATTCGTTGACTTTTCAGAGTGATTAGTGTGCTGCTCTTTCATGTACTCTCCCATGACTAGCAAAAACGAAAGATATAAAATACTTATAAGACACAAAATTGTCCCAAGAATCCAAGATGGCGGTCGAATTACGATCACGGTCCTAACTGACACAATATTAGTTGTAGACTTAGCTCGTACCGTGTGTCAGTTAGTATTTGTGACATAAGTTTTAGACATTATGTAACAAGTTACTGAACTTGGGCCGATTGTTACTTAGGACATGGGTTGTACGTACCGCTCAGTCGTTTAGAAGTAAAAGACATAACCGTTTTGTCAGAAAATATGGCGGCATATACCTACCAGGCTTTGAAAGAATCACTGTTTATTTTTTGTATTGTAATTGTACTTAATACGGCATATTTGAAGCTTATAAACAGCGAAGGCCAACCAAAGGCTAAGATATGCATGCCTAGCCTGAAAGTCTGATAACCAGGCTTGCCAAAAGGTTACTCAGAAACTGGATTGGGTAGGTCAGGCCCTCCATTTAAAATACTGGTTTTCAGTTGCATCCTGCTAGACTGAAAACCGACCCCGATAAAAAAGGCTAACCAGATGAAGGAATATAATATTAATTGTCTGCTTCCTGGCTTGTTGGTCAGTGGTCACAACCGTAACTGCTGAGCATTAGGTCCTGGGTTTGAGTCCCGGGTCGGGCAGCGGTATTGGGTTTTTCGTTCGAAATTTTTCAATAGCAGCCATGGAGTCTGGATTTTTGCCACCCGGTTGATAGTAATAGGTTTGTTCTCTATTACATGGTACTTAAACATAACTGGTAAAATGTGGGTGTACTTTTAGGTACACCTCGGCCTAACTGTTCGGGGATTGCAGGGGTGATGTTATTATGTTATGTTATCGTCTTCATCATTCACCGACTTGCTTGAAATAAGCCTCTCCAATTGGACGCTACTACGTTTGATCCTCGGTCTCTGTCATCCTTATATTTTCTATTATTTATACCATGTTCACCTTAGTATATATGTGAACGAGCCACCCTAAATAATTATGGATTTAAAAAATCACAAGCTTCGTTGGAATGCGGAAAACGGGGGACATTACATTTGGGGCGCATCGTAGGGGCGTATGCCTAAATAAGGGGCGATCGTACGCTGATATGAAAAAAGGAAAAGAAAATTATTGTGGCGGAAACCACATGCGTGGAGCTAATATTCACGTAAATTGGATGCGTGAAATTGCATTAAAATAAATGTGATTTTACGTTTCTAAAGATTTTTGTTAGTTACAAGAATAAATTCGAGTGATTCACATGGTGTTTGTTTATTTAACAATTTATGCACACAGGAGCTCGTGGCTAAATAATAACTGCCGCACGGGTCGATCTTCAGATTAAGCTGCGCTTGCCTAGGTTGGTCCGTGGATGGGTGACAACACGGAGGAAACTCGGTATGTAATGGACATACCGAGTTTCCTCCGTGCCTCGGAAAGCATGTTAAACCGTTGGTCCCGGCTGGCATTTGTAGATTTTTGACAGTCGTTACAGGTAGTGGCCCGAAAGTCTGACAACCAGTCTTACCAAAGGGTATCGTATTACCCAGAACTAACTGGGTTGTGGAGGAAGTCGCTCCACGTAAAATACCAGCATTCAGCTGAATCCGGTTAGACTGGAAGCCGACCCCAACATAGTCGGGAAAATGCTAGGCAGATGATGAATTTATGTACACATTAAGTACAGAAACGAAGAAAGGGACAAAAAAATAGGTCCGAAGGTGATTATTTCTAGAGAAATCTTTTCCAGCATACCTGCGAAAGGAGATACTAAAAAAGAGATGTAGATCTAGACCTAGTGTGTAAAGTTGAAGTGAAACTGGAATACACATTCAACAATGTTTTTGTGATAGTAAAATCTTTTAAGGGTTCCGTAGCCGAATGGAAAAAAGGAACCCTTATAGATTCGTCATGTCTGTCTGTCTGTCCGTATGTCACAGACACTTTATTCCGAAACTATTAGGATTATTCAGTTGAAACTTGGTAGGTAGATGTTCTGTAAACCGCTTTACGATTTTTATACAAAAATAAAATAATAAAAGATTAAGGGGGAGCTCCCCATACATGGAACTGAAAGTAAAACTTCAAATTTTATTTTTTCATGAAACCTATACATGCGGGGTGTCTATAGGTAAGTATTTAAAAATTACCTTGAACTTTCTAAAACCATTTTTTATCAAAGTCAATCGTTTAGATAGACACTTCCAGTGGTAAAATGTGTGTCCCCTCCCCTCTAAGTTCTAAAGTAAGTGGCAAATTCTGAAAAAATGTAGGATTGTAAACGGTAAAAAAACTGTCAACGAAAACTGGTTTGAATAAGTTTTGACGTTTAGTTTTTGAGACAGGACTTTTTCGTCAAACTGCAGCAGTTTTTCACTTTGTTTTTCATTAACATACTATGAAAAACAAATTTAGTTTTGCTGTTGAATGTGATACAATACAACTTAAGAATGAGGCTTCAAAATATTTTATTATATTGTTTGGTGCTACGGAACCCTGTGTACGTGTGAGTAAGATTCACACTTGGTCGTTTTTTTTTTTCTTTCTTTCCGTCAAGTTGAAGTCGAAGTGAAAGACTCCTTTTATTGAAATCGCTGTTTTAAATATGTAAAAGTTCGTTTAGTCCATCCAAAGGTTGTTTGTAAAATATCACTATCTATTAGAGCGCCGTTTAGCAACATTTTAAAAGACTTGTATATTAATTTTCTTGTACAATAAAGTATATTCGATTCGCGATAAATAGCTACATAAGCTATTTATCGCCAATTTTAATCGTCAAATATGTAGATGCAGCCGGTCACACGCCAGCGGTAGTATTGCCCTTGAACTGAGCATGTGTTTCAATAGCATAAAAAGCCAGTCTACTGGTTCAGCCATCTGGTTTTGCAGCCTGCTGTACAGACAGTGAACAAGGCTACAAGGGAATCAAAATAGCCATCTTGTCTTGCTACTATTACAAATGCGAAAGTTTGTGAGGATGGATGGATGGATGGATATTTGTTACTCTGAACGGATTTGGATAAAATTTGGCACACAGATAGTTCATATCTTTTTATCCCGATATTACGACACTGTGTGGCAATTAACAAACTCCACGTGGGCGAATACGCGGGTGAAGCCGCGAGCATAAGCTAGTGCAATACAAGGCTTTGAAAAATTTATACAAATCATAACTTAAGCACTAATTGCACTCTACTTTGCACTTGCACTTTACCTTACCTACTTAAAAAGCGCCCTGACAGACGCACAGACGAACACCAAAGAGATCCTACAAGATTTCTGTGTTTCGTTTTAAAATACGGAACCCTAAAAACTATTTTACCTTTTGACCACCGAATTAACAATTAAAGTTATCCCAATTATAATTATAATAAACACCGGTGAATTAACACAAAATAATTATAACTGGTACGCATCCTATTAGTGAACAATTAATAAATTGGTAACGTTATATTCCGTACAAGGGGTTGGGGACACGCCTCTTGACAGCGGTATAGGGTTGAAAGATTGCCTAAAGGAGTATTTTGGCAGAAATAATGTTGTTACGAAACAACGAAACAGTCAGTCATATATTAAAAAAAAAGTATGCACTAACTATTTACTGTTAAGTATACCTCTATTTAACCCTTTTAAAATTATACGCGTGATGCTGTGTTAAATTATGTCACTTCCAGTGTCATCCAATTCCGTGGTAATCTTTAATAATTCCCTTTGTTGCGAAATGGCGATCGTTTGTGTGTAACACCCCTAATTGGAGTCATGTAGTACGAATGTTCTGGAATGCCCCGTTATTGTGCGAGCACCTTTTTCTAGCGTCCTTATTTCTAATTTGAGCATGGCCCGACTTCATGAAAGAGACTAAAAGTTAATAAGTGTTAGAACTTAGTAGAGATTAAGTTTAGCTTCCGTTGCCAGGTTTGGATAGTGTATGGGTGATGTAAAATTACATTCTCTGTAAGCAGCACTAAATAGAGTGCTGCTTACAGAGAAATATTAATAATTGTAAATAATACTGCTAAAATAAAAATAAAATCCAACAGTGGATTTTGACATACTCAACAAACGACGCGTGAAATCAGCTGTTCACTTCCTGCCTAGCTACAGAGTTCATCGAAATCGTCGTCGCGCTTGCCGTTCGCTACGTGCTTTTTGATTCTTATTGAGATCCTTGAGTTAAAAGTCCAGCTACACGATAACTGACAAATACTTGCACTGGCTGGACAGGTCCACTCAAATCTGTGTGGTTCTTTCTTCAAAAGACCATCTCGGATATTTATCTGCATAGTCCTCATGTGAGTTGACTAAGATTATGTCTGGACCTTAAAAGAGACTATCATGACCTCTGAGTTTGTTTCGGCTGTTTCTTCTCAGAGTAGTCAGGTACGAAACACAGGCCTCATCTAGTTTTAAAAAAGACGTTTAAAAGAGTTTTACCACATCGAGGTTCCTCTGTTCAAAGACTTGTAAGTCTTTAGGTGTTCCAGTTCTAAGTTGGCCAAAGTAAAGAAAGCCTGTAGATGACTCCGCTTTACAGTGCAAATATATTGGGTACGTCCCTCACCTGCCCGAGTTCGAATCGACCTACAATTTGTAAGTCGAGGCCATTAGCACTGCAACGCAGTAACTGAAACATTGAAATAAAACTAAAAATCACTGTAATTTTAGAAATTATACAAAATCAGAGGTATAATAAAGAAAGAACTATAAGTAATCATGACACCAACTCAGTTAATCTTATTACTAAAGCGCTATTAATAAACCACCTAACACTATTTAAGTCTCCCAAACTAGATTTACTGTCATAACTACCCACATTTGAAGCTTCAAAATGTTCGTTCTGCAACATGACATCAGCTAATGCCTCGCACCCCACCTAGGGCGATGCGACGTGCACGTGCCGTTTAAATCCAATGTCAATTGAATTATTTGTAACCTTTCTTCATACAATATGTTAAATAAAATGTACTAAAAGGAAACTTCTATGGCAACACAAGGTCGCGAGCGGTCGCTTCTCGGGTAGTGACGTCATAAAAAACAATTGACGATCGAATATAATATTACTCGTGCCGAAGATTTTGTGCCGAAGAAAAGTTTGTTTGAATTTAGGGAAACGGTGGTAATTTGGGACAAAAATCATTCATTTTATAATTCATTAAAATACGAGTATCTACTTTCATGAATATTTTATGTTTCATATTCTATTTGGCAACGTCAATATGCCCCTTTCTGATCGGGCAGGATTTTTTTAACACATTGTATATTTCCGATGGTACACATTAACCTACGACAAAGTCCCTAGAAGATGAGAATATTATGTACCTTTAACGAGAGTATTGTAATCTACCAGTCCCAAATACAGGGAGTAAGAGACAGCTTTCTGCAGACTGATGGGGTGAATTCAGTCTATCACACTAAGATGATCGGTACAAGAAATTAGAAACGTATCGTTACTGTGCAAAACGCACGTAGCAAACGGCAAGCGCGACGACGGTTTGATGAACTCTGTAGCTAGGCAGGAAGTACATCCACTGTTGGTTTTATTTTTATTTTAGCCGTATTATTTACAATTATATTTCTCTGTAACTCAACACTCAATTTAGTGCTGCTTACAGAAATGTAATTTAACATTGAAATAAAGATATAATAACTGAAAAAAAAACGATTAAAAACATGAAAATTTCCCAGAGAATTCCGGTGGAATATGATTCAAAATGAGGAGCCGAATGAACCCTGGCAGTTTGCGGAGGGCTGTCCCTTACATCCTGTATAGGAACCCTCCATATGACGTAAACTCCAAACTGTATGAACGTGGTCGGACCAATACGAGTATGTAAGTATTGTTGCAGGTGGCTCTGTGGTTTCTGCTTACTCTATGGGGAAAAGACGTGAGTTAATGTATAAAGGATGTAAATAGACCCTTAACATAGCCGAAAGGCACTTGTTCCCTCCATCACCACCTACCTACCACCACCTATACCACCATCCACCACCACTACCTATATTCTTGCAAAGAAATGTATCATTCATTCATTCATACATTCATTCTTTCATTCATTCATTCATTCATACATTCATTCATTCATTCATTCATTCATTCATTCATTCATTCATACATTCATTCATTCATTCATACATTCATTCATTCATTCATACATTCATTCATCATTGCGATATTTTTTTTGTTCTGGACCATAGGTACCGGGGAACCTTCCAGTTACGGTACAAGTTTCAACTTTTTCTTTTTTTTTTAAATAGTATTTGTTATGGATATAACTTTACTTGAAATACCTCCATGACCCGTTTACTATCTATCCATCAGCACAATGTTTTGAGTGCGTTCCATTGAGTTTTACCGTAAAACGTGGTTTCAAAGCAATATTTTTGAGTAAAGTTAATTAGTTTGACGTACCGAATTCTTGGTTGACGGCTTCGTGCCCGTTTACACCCTATATGTTTTATCCTTAGTCACTGTTGCAACACGCGAGTCGCTTAAGCTTGTATGTCGTGGCCAAGCGTTGAAAACATGAACTCTCTTAAAATTAATTATTCGGAATGAGTTTTAGCTGTCGCGTCAGTACGGATGTAATTAGCTTGGCTGGACAAACGAACTTTTTCCGGCTTTTTTTAAAGTTCTTTCGGTGACTCGGAATGGTTCCGTGATTCTTTTGAAACTGGGGTTACGTGATGTTTTTATTATTTTTGTAAAAGAATAGGATGCGGGGTTATTTTCTTTGATATTACGCGCACATATTTAAATTTACGGCTGTCTCATTGGTCTAGTGGTAAGATCAACTGGGGCCCAATTCTGCTATTAGAATAGTGTCAGAATGGTCTGTCATTGATTTCATAATTGTTGATTTTGACTTGTCAAAAGTTGTCAAACTCAACAATTATGAAATCAATGACAGACCATTAGAATTACCATTAGAATGGTCTGTCATTGATATCATAATTCTTGATTTTGACTTGTCAAAACTTGTCAAAATCAATAATTATGAAATCAATGACAGACCATTCTGACACTATTGTCGTCTATTGTAATAGCAGAATTGGGCCCCTGTTGAGCTGTCTGTTTGATATTTTAACCGAAATTATGATGAGCTAAGACTATTGTTTTAATTAAATGGTCATCATTTGCACTATATTGAAGTTAAAATGTCTATAGCACCATGTACTATTGACATTTTAACTAATAGTGGTGCTATAGACGTCTAAAAAATATAAAAGCTGATTTTTCAAGTGAATGGAACTCGACGGAACAACATAATTACGAGAGAAACACCATATCAAAATAACAGAACAATACACCCTCACATCCCACATACAGAACCATTGTCTACGGAGTCAAATCACATTCATTTACTTTTAATTTCCATGAGGCTCCAGTCCCTAAAGGCTGTTAGCCTAAACTGGACTTTGGGGCAAATTGAATAGAATATTTAATCCGATGGCGCGAGATTTACTTGGGAATGTGCTTCATCTGTTTTTAGAAATGAATGTGTAAATGAGTTGATGTGCAATTGTTTTTGACACTAAGCTGGCTATGAAGACGATAGACGGTGATTTTTAACTACGTTTTATTTATCCCACTAAAAATAGATATTATTATGGAGAAATCATGTGTACTTGAGGTAATATTTCTAAATGAGCTGTACCATAAATGATTACCTACCATTCATGATTGTAGACCTTTAACTCTAAAGAGGCACCGAAACAATGATTAAGGACACACGAAAGTCAATCTGGATTGACGGGTCTGGACAGTTAGTCAAAATTGAGGAACTCTGTCAAATAACTTTGTTATTAACAACAAGGCAAGTACCTACGTTCAATTAATACCTATGGCGCGATAAACTACTGTAAAATTTTCCTAATCAACCTTGAACCTAAAGCATTCGCGATAAAGAAAATCTATTAAAGAAATTTGACAGATTGTTGTAGCTTGATGCGCTGGCGTCTATACGTAAGACACTGTTTCAAAGACATGTAACTTCCACCAACACACATCGGGCCCACGTGGAGGATTATGACCCACGTGGAAGATTACAGCCCACTCCTTATCACAGAGTGAAGGCTCCTGACCCAGATGTGAGAACATCAGAAGCAGATTTTACTGAACGCTGCTTTGTCATTCTTGGTCTAAATCAATCAAGTAACGTCAAACATTCGCTATCTGTCGATACAAATAAATAAAACTCAAGTGTCTATTTATAATTTCAAAATAACAATTTAAGCATACCATAATCAGCGTATAATGTGCCCACTCCTGGGATGCTGGCCTCCTCTCTACGAGAGGGAATGGGTTAAAATCCACCACGCGGGTCCAATGCGGGTTGGTAGATGTCACATGTGGATTGGCCTGTTGGTCTAGTGGTTAGTGACCCTGACTGCTAGGACGGAGGTTGTGGGTTCGATTCCCACACCACACATCTTTGTGCGATGAGTACGATTATTTGTTTTGTATCTGGGTGTGTAATTTATTTATAATATGTATGTATTTAGAAATATATAAGTATGTTTATCAGTTGTCTGGTTGCCATAGTACAGGTCATGCCTAGTTTGGGATCAGATGGCGGTGTGTTGGTTGTCCCAAGAATTTTGGTTCCAGGACAGACAAGTTTCCTCATAATGTTTTCCCCGACAAAATAACAACATTTTTCTGAATACATATAAAAGTATACAAGGTACTAATAACATTTTTATTTTATTTTTGTCTGTCTGTTTGTTCCAGCTAAACTACGAAATGGCTGGACCGACTTTGACGGTTCTTTCAATGGCAGATAGCTGATGTTATAAGGAGTAACTAAGGCTAGGATTAGGGTTGCGCGCAAAAACAAAACCATGAATTTGTAACAAAATCTGATGAAAATAGGTAAGTAATATTTTTAGAATAATTTCACACAGGAAACAGCTAGTTTCTTATAATAATCAACAGACCGTTGAAACGCTGCAAAAAACTTAGTGGGCATTAAAAATCTCACTTACCCAAAATCCTTGGCTAAATCTGTTTATTCCCCAAAACAGCCCTTCCTCAAGAAATGTGTTAAGACAAAGAGACAATTACTTCCCAGATAAGGCTGACGCAAAAAATAATTGAGGTGGATTTCAGCTGATGCAGACGATTATGAAATGAGACCAACCTAGTTAAAACTGGACTGACAGTTTTTTGTTCTTACTTGTTGAAAAGGCACTGCTAGTGACGTTAGAAGATAATTTTGGACTTGCTAACTCAGACTTAATTTAGATGTTTGCTGAATAAGTCTTTTCAAATTAATCTAGGTTTTATTTTAGGATGGGTGAACGAGATAGGTTGCGTGAGTGTGCTGTGGTTTCTGCCTGGGCCAATAAAAAACCGTGACATTATGTATAGATTTAATCAAGGTTTTGCTGGATTCATTCTCTTCTTCTTCTTCCTACCCTTGTCCCATATTACTTGGGGTCGGCGCAACACGTACTCTACCATTCTCTTCTATCATCCGTGACGTTATCATTTAAACCTTTTTCCTTCATATCATTCCTCACACAATCCATCCATCGTTTCCTTAGTCTTCCTCTCCCTCTCCATCCATTAATATTTATCTCGGTTTCTTGCGGGTTATTGCGGGTTGCGCGTTGCGTTATCATCAGACGCTAATGAATTTAAATAAATTTACAGTTCTATTTGATCAAGCCTTTTAAGAGGCCTCTTACAGTCCACTAGCGCCGCCAATCGAAAAAATGTCATAACTCGTAAATAGAATCAAAAATACAAAATGTGGTCTATTATTACTGTGGAAAAGGCAATAACGTTATTGTATAACACCTTATCAACACTTGAAATATAGCTGTTTAGCTAAATCGTGCATTTGTAACAAAAACGGCCGTTTATGTTTTGAATGCACGATTTAGCTAAACAGCTATATTTCAAGTGTTGATAAGGTGTTATACAATTACGTTATTGCCTTTTCCACAGTATTATTAGAACATATTTTGTATTTTTGATTCTATTTACGAGTTATGACATTTTTTAGATTGGCGGCGCTAGTGGACTGTAAGAGGCCTCTTAAGGGAACACGAAGAACTAGAGGACTGTTTTCTATCGCGATCGCAGATGGTTACATAACATAACATAACATCACGCCTAAAATCCACAAAGGGTTCGGCAGAGGTGTACCTAATAGTACACCCACATTTCGCCAGTTATTTTTAAGTCCAATATGATAGGGGGCGAGCTTATTGCCATCAATCGGACAGAAATCCATTATCCATGGCTGCTACTGAGAAATGCCTAATAGAAAATCTCTAAAACACTTTACCCGGCTTGGGAATCGAACCCAGAACCTCAAGCTCAACAGTTGCGCTTGCAACAACTAGACCATCGAGGCAGTCGCAGATGATTATGATATCAATATTCAGAGACTGTTTATCTTTTGACACTTAGAATTGTAGACTGCACCTCTCTCGGCTTTATGGGCCGATAAGCTAAAAGAAGAGGTCTGGGACTGATTGGATGCGCAATTGGGAGGTCAGGGTTTTGTGGCACAGCTCTTGAGAGTTCTATGTTTAGAAGTGGTCTACGAAACGCTAAGTTGATGTTGGCTCGTCATTCTTGGCTTTAAATTGTCCGAATAAACAGATCCGAGTGCTCACATAGTTTTTCAGGACATCGCCAAGCAGTGGGTTACACTCCTCCGTAGACCTATTTTTTGTCAAAGAATCAGCATTGTCATCCAACGTGGCAACGCTGCTAGCCTCCTTGGTACTATTCCAGTTGAAATTGATGTGGAAGAATGTTTTGACGCCCCCTAATTTCTTCGTTTTTTTTTCCTAAACATATTTTTATTATCAAATATTTATGCTGTCTTGATTTCCGTACGTTTTTTTTTATTTTTTCTCACGGGTGACCATTGAAAACCAGCGCTGTGCTGCCCTCCATAGCACAGCATCATGCTGAGTGGTAGCCTGCTTGTCGCAGTCACGACGTGCAAGCTGTTAACTTTTCTTTTTCTGTTTCTGTCCTGTTGTATTAATGCGCCTTATGATTATTGTAATTATTTTTGTTTTATTTTTTTTTTGTATGCACGTCATGTCCCTGCGACAAAAAAAATATGTTTTCTTTCTTTCTTTCTTTTTTTATTAATATTTTAAGTTTGGCTATAGATCTTTAAGTTGGTGTAAAAGGTACCTAAGTAGGTAATTGCATGTAATGGTGTCTTTAACATTGACATTTCTGATTAAATTTGGTTCATGTCCAAAGACCGTTGCATCCGGTCACTGTGTTTTGTTTTATTTTAAGTGAAAATAGGGTTCCTTTTAGATATTGGTGAGATTGACGAAATTAACCTTTTGGTGAGATTCCTCAGAATGGTCAGGTGCGTAGTACTCGCGTCCGGCTTGCGTGTATGACCAGATGTATGAACGTGGACGAGGCAGGAGTATGTAAGGATCGTAGCAGGTGGTTCTGTGGTTTCTGCCTACCCCCATGGAAAAAGAAGTGAGTCTATGTATGTGTCGAAATGAAATGCATTTGAAAAGAAAAATGATATTAAGAGGAGAGAGAAAATTTATTAGGAAGCATGATTTTCTCGAACAGAAAAGTGCATTAAAAGTGGTAATTGCACCGTATAAAGTTCTAACTTTATGAATTATTGTGTTACCGCACTATAATTTCTCGAATTTATATTAAAAAAAATATTTATTTCCAAATGCATTTAACAAGACTAGTATAGGTACTAAAAAATAACGCTCAATCGTTTTGAGGCAACATTATGTGCGATTAACAAACTATAAATAAAACAAAAAAAAAAAACATACAAAAAGCAAAAAAAAATATTAAAATAAATATAAATAATTCAACTATTACAGTGGCAAAAAAAAATCAGACAAAAAAAAAAATTACTAGTTTTCCCTCATTATTATTTATACTATCTACTAAATTACTCAATTTTAGTTCATTATCACCTCCGAAATATACCTTTTAATAGTATTAAGTTAATTACTAGGCAAATTAAAGCTAATAAGTTCACAAGTAGCTATTATCACCTGAAGCTAAAACAACCACTATTTAGTGGCCTCAAAATAATTCTGATGCTGCAGCTGAGAGTAACTTTCATTGTTAAACAAAAATAGTTAAAATGTATTGATGTGATTGAAAAATCTGAATTTACCAATAATTATGTAGTATTCTATCAAAAAAGAAAATGTGTAATCTTCTGTTTCTTTTTGTGTGGTTAGTGCCTAACCTGGTGTCAGAGTTTTTATTGCGCATGGCCTTTGACTTGGCTTTACATACCATCGAGAAATACTACTCAGGCATGCTGGTTTGCTCACGATGTTTTCTTTCATAGAAGTTAGTGATCATTTTACTAAAACCTACAAAATAGGTACTCTTAGGTACTTTTATAACAGAAAAAAATGTGGCTCTTATTTAGGCCAATTATAATGATTTCTATCTACTGAACCCAACAGATGATTTAAGTGTCATCCTTAGCCACATCAAAACTTACAATAGTCAATTGTCAACCGAGTGCTAAGCGAAGCGTGTAGTACACAAAAATGTAGATAAAAAACCGGCCAAGTGCGAGTCGGAATGGCTCATGAAGGGTTCCGTACCATCGGAGTAGGAGTACTTTGATGGTACGGAACCCTTCATTATTTTTTGTTGTTATAGCGGCAACAGAAATACACATTCTGTAAAAATTTCAATTGTGTACCTATTACTGATCATGAGATACCGACAGCCCGCTGACAGACGGATGGATAGACGGACTGCAGAGGCTTAGTAATAGGGTTCCGTTGGTTACACTTCGGGTACGGAACCCTAAAAAGGATAAAAAGTAAGGTCTCATGGATGCAGCGATAATTCCCAGTTATAGTTTAGCTTCTTAGTTCGCTCGTTGGTAATTAAACTTTGTAGTAAACGCAAGGAGTTAAGATGCTTAAATCGTTAATCTAGTGGTCGCAAGCACGACTGCTGAGCATGAGGTCCTGGGTTCGAGTCCCAGATCGGTCAAAGTCTTATTGGGTTTTTCCATCAGGCCTAGATTCGCCCAGAGGCTCGCCCCTTATTATATAGGACTGAAGCAAAATATGGGTTTATTATTAGGTACACCTCTGCCTAGACCTGGGAATATAGGCGTGATGTTATGTTATGGTGTGATCTCCTTGATTGACGTTTTAGGCAAAAAAATGGTTTTACTATACTTGTAATTCATGAAATACATATTTTCAACTACAAAGGAAGCCTATGTCTAAACGGAAACCTAGAAAAAACTACATACGATTATAAATAATATTTATTTTCAAGAAAAAAAAAGTTCACGTTGAGATACCTATGCGTATGAATCAACGTTTGAAAATAAATAAAACTGCAATATATCTCGGCAATTTACTTCCCATTCAATTCCACATAAAATCGGTGTAATTAAATCATGTAAAACACCAGAGCAATTACGATTTTTTTTTATCTGAGTCAATATCATATACTACAAGACTAAGTGTGCCGAGAAAAAGAGACAACCTTATATCCGCTCTTTATGTTAGAAAAAGAAAGCAATACTTCATTGGAAGCTCACGATCACAGCACAAAGCGTAAAGTGTTACTAATTCGCGGCTGTTTATTTTTACGGCGATTAAGTGTGCATTGACCATTAAATTTTGTAAAAAAAAAACAATGTTTTGTCATTTTATTTGTGACGTATTGACTGTAACAACTACATGTTAATTACATTCATTAATCATTTAGAAAAAAAACAAACCGGCCAAGTGCGAGTCCGTATCATTATGTTTAAAAAATATTTTTATTATATGATGTAACCAAAAATTTACAGTTTTCGCAATTTTTCCTTTATTTGTGCTATAAGAGGTTGCTTCGTACCAAATTTCAAGATTCTGAGTTCACGGGAAGTACCCTGTAGGTTTTGATTCCCTTGTGAGCGTCGAAAATTTGCGGAAATTTGCGGCATAAACGGCTGTATCTTTTGATTTTTTCACAACTTCAAGGGACAGTAGACTTGAGTATTTGACATAAATTCCATCTTGATACCTCCACGCGTTCCTGAGAAAAAGGGTCTTGACAGACAGACAGACGGACGGACAACAAAGTGATCCTATAAGGGTTCCGTTTTTTCCTTTCGAACCTAAAACATTCACTCGAACAAGCCATTTTATAGTATACAAACAGCATGGTTTCTGCTTTACTGAGTAGTCAATACTTTGACGACACACTCGAATATTGTAAAGTTAAAACATTAACATAACATAACATCACGCTTGGAATCCCTAGGAGGGTAAGTTAAAGGTGTCCCACATTTCGCCAGAAGTCCCAGGGGGCGAGCCTATTGCCACCAACTGGGCACAAATCCAGGCTCCGTGTCTATTATTGAGGAAATCGTGATGGAAGAACCCAGTAACAATTTCAAAAGTTATCATAATTGTACTTAATTGAAATGGCTAAATGCATTGTTTATTTATTGATTTAAACTTCATGTACAAGAGTGGTACATAGGCGGACTTAATGCCACAAGGCATTGTACTGAGAAAATGAATATTTTTTGACTATAAGTATACTAAATAACTTGTTTCTCTGTACATCTTGGGGTGGAAGCAAGGGTAGCCGGACAATTGAATGACTTTTTCATGAAATAGTCGACCAACGTGCTTTTCGCGGCACAGAGGCAACTCGGTATGACACCCATCCTCAGATCAACCTAGGCAAGTGCGCATAGCCTGAAGGTTGATCCAAGCGGCTGTTATTATTTAACCACGAGCTCATAAACTATTAAATTGTTGAGGTGAATACACCACTGAACATTTTCTTGCTGATGTGACAATAATAATAAAATGCCAATAAAATACGAAATTACTAACACTACATTTAACACAAAAGTATAACTTTAAAAACTCATTCATTTGGAATTCGGTTGCAGTCGCACACGATTCATTAATTTATGACTCAAAACGAATGAATGATTTAACGAATGAATGTAAAATTATCACTTTTCAATATTATCCGACAATATTTTACATAAAATGCTTCCACTTGGTATTACAAAAATCAAGAATATTTTAACATTGTGTTTAAATAACACTTTAAATAATGTTGAATGTTACTTTTACGTACCTACATTATGGCTTATCAGTTATACGTATTTTGGAAAATGTAGAAGCTTTTATATGAATCATTTTGTAAAGGTACTATCCAGTGGTGAAGCGATATGGTGCTAAAATATAAAACTATATTTGCCTCATTAGCCCAGTGGTCGCAAGTGCGTCTGGGTTCGATTCCCAGGTCGGCCAAAGTGTTATTGGGTTTTTTCGTCAGAAATTCCTCAGTAGCAGCCATGGACTGTGGAATTGCGCTCGGTTGATGGCAAAAGGCTCGCCCCCTATTACATGTACACCTCTTAGGCAGAGATGTACATGTAATAGGGGGTGAGCCTTCGGAGATTACAGGCGTGCTGTTTTGTTATGTTTTATGATTATTTTGTACCAGAAAACAATGTGACATAAGAAAACCATTCTCAAATTAAAAAAATGTGTAGCCCTATCTCAATTTGCACAAAGAAACAAGAATACGACTTTAAGTCGGAATCGATTTTAAGTACTTCTACTGATTACCTTGAACACGTTAAATATCACGGCTGTAATCCAGAAAAGGTTTGGTAGAAGTGCACCTGATAGAACATCGACATTTCGCTTGTTATGTCCAAGTCCCATTTAATAGGTGTTGAGCCTATTGCCACAAATTCAGACTGCGTGGCTGCTACTGAAAAAATCCTGATTAAAAACTCTCATAGTACTTTCCCCGACCTGGGAACCGAACGCGGGACCTTATACGCAGCAGTTGTGCTTACCAGTAAAGCAACAAGGCGATTTTGAACTCGTCTTACCACGATAACAAAGTAACTATGAAGATAAGTCATCTCCCCACAATCCTGGCAATAAAAAACCGTTAAAGTTAATTAAAACTAACGTTATCCTGTCTTCACAGTAGGTGTGCCAACAGAATCTGTGCCAAGCCTCATCCGCTCTGTCTAGCACTCAATTAATTACTGCTTAATCTGCTAGATATAAGGTTCAAAATGTATTTTTAGTCCTGGTTTTAATAGAAAAAGTTATTTAAAAAAATGTAATTTTAATACTTACCGCTTGGCTACGAACTAAACGCGTTTTCAGACAGTGATTGCTGAGAAAACAAATTATAGAAATTACTGAAAGCATAACACGAAGTGAGTCGAATGTGACGATATTCACGCGAGTCGCGTCGCAAGTCGCATCACCTGAGGTCGTATACGAGTTGCAATTCTAACAAAGAATGTTAGAGTTAAGCAAGAACGATAAGGATACGATAATAGTTGGAAAATATAAGATGAAAACATAACGCCATTATGGTAATTTTCTGCATTGTGTATAATATTATTTTAAGATGGTTTCCAAGAAACAATTGATTTCGAAATGCGCTAAAAACGTTCACATTTACGTACCTATGTTCATTTATCTATCGCTTTGCTACACCTGTGTAGTATCACCTTTAAAACACACAGCATTCCATTAACAATTAGTCATCAAAAACAATGTTAAAATTTATTTTTAAAATCGTATTGTAAGTCGAACCATTTAACAAATAATTCTAAACAAGGTGACATAAAGTTATGCTCAAAGTAATGTAAAGTTTTAAGATTGAACACATTCTTTTCTTAGTACTCATATAGTCCGAAATAATAAAAGTGGATGACGTAAGTGTGAGGAATGACTCTTATGTCATTTACCCATCGGTGTTTAGTAATAACAGCCGCTCGGGTCGATCTTTAGGTAAACCAGAGGTGTACCTAATAGTACACCCACATTTCGCCAGTTATGTTTAAGCCCCATGTAATAAGGGGTGAGCCTATTGCCATCAACCGGACATAAATCTAGACTACGTGGCTGCTACTGAGAAATTCCTGACAGAAATCAGGAATTTCTCAGTAGCAGCCACGTAGTACCAAAACCAAACCACGTAGTACCAGTACCAAATAACACTGCCCAACCTGGGAATCAAACCCAGGACTTCATGCTCACCAGTCGCTCTTGCAACCACTAGACCAAGGAGGCAGTAAAAGTTCTCTTCTACGAGAAATTTCTCAGTAGCAGCCCCGAGTCTGGATTTTGTTTGTGCATGGTTGCTGGATGCGTCTATAGCCATCAACCACGATTTTGTATTTCTACATCGACCTTCAACAGGATCGACAGAATCTTTCCAGTAGCTTTTGCCAATCCAATAATCAATTAGAGGAGCTCGTGGCTACACGGGTCGATCTTCAAGGTTAAGCCGTGCTTGCCAAGGTCGGTCTGTGGATGGGTGACCATCATTACATTCCGAATTTCCTTCGTGCTTCGGAAAGCACATTAAGCCGTTGGTCCCGGCTGTCATTTGTAGATCTTTGACAGTCGTTACAAGTAGTCAGTGGCCCAAAAGTCTAATAACCAGTCTTACCAAGGGGTTCCGTATTACCTAGTCAAGCTGGGTTGTGGAGGTCAGATAGGCAGTCGCTCCATGTAAAATACTGGTATTCAGCTGCATCCGGTTAGACTGGAAGCCGACCCCAACATAGTTGGGAAAAGGCTAGGCAGATGTTGATGTCAAAACCAACGTCCATCGTCCTTTTCTATCTTGGAGTTACACATTTTGACAATCACTTCTCAATAAAAACTTTGCTTGATCTGCCCCTCTGTCATGAAATGTTGGGGGTCCTAGGGTCTATTAAATCAGACAACCAGCTCAATCGAATGTGCTTTAATCACTGAATAAATGGTTGTATATTTTATAATGCGCACTAGAGTAAACTGCTTACTTAGCTTAAAATTATACTTATATTCTAAAGGAGCGTACCTACTACGTTATAATACACTATTAGAGAGCATACATAGATTTCAATCCAATACATTTTTTGACTTTTCAACCACGGTTACCGCTGATAGAATGTAACTTTATCTAAGCCTTCTCGACACTGTTCTAGTTTTGAAGTAAAGTTGAGAATGACACTATCGGTCACAGAGGCTTTTGTTACATTATTCAAGTACGTCAAAGGCTTGATATAGAAAGCCGTCACAGTGTATGAGCCTATTGTCTGGAAGTTCCACTCTAGAGCCTCTTGAATGCCCTGGTAGCTTGGATCTTTGTAGTGTTTCAACATTGCTTGGGAAGAATTCAGACGGTACAATTATCAGAATTTGTACAATAGAAGCGTAACACGCCTTCAATTACAATCTGAATGTTTAAAAAAAAAAAAAGTTACCGACTTCCAAAAAAATATTATAAATGTGAAAAATCACTTTAGTTTCGGACTTTGCCACTTGCCATTGATTTTCAGAAGGTAAAGTTATTTTTCACTATTTTTATGTTTTTTTGGAAGCCAAATGCAAAAATGATCACCACGAAAATCAAGACAGTAATCAGACAGAAATCCGTGAACGTACATGAAAAAAATATGGTGGAATACATAACCTCCTCTTTTTTTACAGTAGGTTAAGACGTCCTAATTCACTCCTTCATACGTTTGAGATGGAATGAAATTGGTCTGTTAAACAGCGTAAAAAACGAAAACGATATCGCGATTACTTGAATCATTTGGATGAGGTTGGCTCATAACTGAGCTAGGAGTGACAAGGAGGAACACCGTGTGGTTTTAATATATATTTTTTATTTTTTATAACTACCGGAAACACATTGTAAAGGATGGCACGATTGTCATTATGTCGGGCATGTCACCGTCCGGGAGAATCGATCCGACACATCATTGCTGGGTGTTCTCGTCTGGCTAACGGAGAGTACTTGCATAGACACAACCTCGTTGCCAGGATTATCCACCAGCAACTTGCTTTGAAGTTTGTTCATTGTGGAATCAGACTTGCCATGCTAGAAGTATGCGCCCGAGCCAGTTCTCGATGATGGTAATATCACGTTGTACTGGGATCGACCTATCGTCACTGATAGGACTATTGTTGCCAATAAGCCTGACATTATGGTGATAGATCGATTGAAGCGTCGCACAATGAGTGTTGATATTACGGTTCCGCATGACGAGATCCTCGTGAAAGCAGAGAAAGATAAACAATTCAAATATCTAGATCTGGCTCGCAAGGTTGTCGACATGTGGGACGTGAGTACAGCAGTCATTATGTCGATAGTCGTGTCGGCCAATGGCTTAATAGCAATAGCCTCGACTAACATCTGAGGCGGCTTTCGTTGGGCAGCTTGATCAAGGGCTTTATTCAGGAAGCAGTTCTTCTGGACACGGCGCGTATTGTTAGGAGGTTCCTCTCTCAAGAGCCCTGACCACCACTAGCTCGGATCCTGTTCCTGATGCTGGTAAGCTAGTATTTTTTATATATTGTTTAAAAAAAAAATGTTAATAAAAATATTTAAAAATGTGTTATGTGTTAGAAAACTTCATTAATTTATTCAAGTAACAAGGATTCATTAATACATTAAACATATCAATACAACACAAAACGAAAAAACACACAAAACATAAATCCGTCTGTCCGTCCGTATCTGTTTTATTCAGTAAGAGTCTGACTAACCCTCCCTATTCCACGGCAGAGGACATTCATGAGGATCTCCACAATCTCCTAAAGAAAGGTAAAAAAGAAATCTAGAAATAAGAATCTAAAAAGGTGTTATTTAATGATGTCTTGAAATAAATAAAGCACCTAACAACACGACTCCTTAACTATTGAAAACTTTGAAGGACTTGCTAACAAAAACAGAATGCTTCCAATAGAAAGGCTGCTTCTATTGAAAGTACTATAACCCATAACAAATTGTCAACTAACACACAACTTTACGAAAACACTTGCCGTAAAGGGTGGTTCATACAAAGTGAAAAAGAAAAGTCTTACGAACTTTTTTTTGTGGAAATCTTGGAAATTTTCCGTCTGAAAAAGGTAGGTATTAACAGTAAAGGTCAACACAGTTTTGAGCACTGTACGGGATCAATATGGCCTCCTTAACTATACACACCGTAGTGACATCACAATAAAACTATACATGAGTTATTTCCTTGGTCCGTCCGTTAGTCTAGTGGTCGCAAGCGCGTCTGTTGAGCACGAAGTCCTGATCTGAAAGCAAGAAGGAAAAAAAATGTTTGTACAAGGACATGACGTGTATACAAAATAACAACAAAAAACTATAAGCAATAAACATACAAACAAAGCATAACAAATTAATATTAATATAAACGTGCTATGAGAGGCCCACAGCACAGCGCTGGTATTCAATGGTCACCCGAGAATAAACGTATGGAAGCCAAGACAGCATATATTTGGAATACACAAATAATAAAATAACAAAATTTGGATTTTAGTACAAAACAACCGTAAGAAATAAAATAAACACCCCCTGCCTTCCCATCGCCTGCGCTTCTGATTATCGCCTGCGCCATCGCCTGCGCTTCCACACGAGTCCCAGTCTTGCCTGCGATTTTCTTAATATCATCCAGCCATCTGCCTGTGGGTCTGCAACACTTCTTCTCCCGTCTCTCGATAAGCAATCATTCAAACCATAATGACGCCCGTCAATTTGAACGTTACCAAAACTGACAAGGTGTCATCATTGGCGATTCCAACATGATTCCATTTGTAGACTTGGGCCACAGCACCATAATAACCACAATTCTGCCCTAGTGTGTACAAAGCACAAGTGACCCAAAATCAGGGTAAGTGCAAAGTTTTGGCACAATAGTCCTCCAGTAAATAATATTAAAGAGTTTTCTTCCATATCGCCTCTTATTCTTTCGTTAGTTTTTGTTTCGAATATGGGCCTTTATGGAAATGGAACAATAATTTAAGTGACATTAAAAGGGTATTTTGTTATCATTATTTATCACAGCATTCAGGCTTGCTAAACACTTTCGACCAGATACGTAATTTACAAAAAAAAAAAAACAAAATTGGTGTACAAAATCTCTCAGATTGTAATTAAATAAAAAATAAATTTAAGTTCTGTTTATAAAATTAAATTCCTTACTTTTGTTTTGATAGTGGCGATCTTTAACAATAATTCTGTTTCATTTAGTTAACAAAAATGTTATCGTAAAAACGAATTCAGCGACACTTGAGACAAATTCCAAAAAAAAAAATCTATAGTCCTCTTCGGCAAACAGCACTCAATAATCTACCAAACTAAAACACTCACCTACCATTTCTAAAAGCACCACAAAACAAGATAAATTTAGACGTACCGCGATTCCGTTAATCACCATTAATAACCATGCTATCACAGTATTATCACCGTGGTATCACCGTAATGTCTTTGTATCCCCGCTCAATGTTTACGGCGTGTATTGAATGTTAATTCATCACCATCGGTTCGGTTTTATTATCGGCCTTAAATGCATTGAATTAAAGCACTAGTGTGATAATGTTAGAGGGCTTACACATTGACATCTGAAGATTTTTTTAAGTATAAGTTTCTTACTTGATCATTTTATCATTATCCACATGCTACCTGGTAATATCAATAATTATGTCCTTACAAAAATAAAAACATAGAAGTGTTTTATTTTTGACTCTGAATCATTTATACTTATGTGAAAGAGAAAGGACTAATTGATGCCGTGACGTCTGACAGGGGAGAATGGAAGAAGAAAACGTGTTGCGCTGACCCCAAGTAGAATGGGACAAGGGCAGGAAAGATGATGATGGTGAATCATTTATAGCATTTATATCTTGGTTTAACATAAACTTAGGTAGCCATACTTTAGAAAATATTTACATTCACAAAATAATAAAACGAGATACACAAAAATGTTCCACAAACACACACGCTCATTCGTAATATTTTACACAGTCGAACAATTTACTCAAATACTCGTAGAACAAAAAAAACATAAATTAAGATAATCACCAACATTTTAAGCTGTCCAAAAGAGAAAAAGACCAAAAGTTGTGTTATCTCTTCTTTAGAGATAGTTGAAAGTTTTATGACTTTTTAAATCAGATTACATTCGCTTATTCAACTGTATTGTCCCTGATAACTTAGACTTAAAAAAACTTTGAAGTCAGCCTTTCATTTCACTTAAAGACGATTTTCACCCAATTTTATACTTTTTTTTATTTCGCCTGGAAGAGTGTTGACAAGTTGACAGCTATCTGAGTTAGTTGGCTGACTTTCTCATCTTAATAAATAGTAAGTGAAATTAATTTAGCATCTTTTTATGTTTTTTTTTTATGTTTAATGGGCCTACTTTAAGACCTCAATCTAGTCCTAGAGGACAGAGATGAGGTCGACGATGGAACGAGCTAACCCAAAAGATGCCTATTAACTCGCGAGTTAAATAGATTGCGGTCATATGAACTTGGGAACACCGACGAAGGCAGGGAATTCCACTCCTTAGCTGTGCGCATAATAAACGATGTAGCAAAGCGCTTCGTGCGAATGTGTGGCACATCGACAAGGAATGGGTGATAACCTGCAGTACGTCTGGACTCCCGATGAAAGAAGCGAGATGGTGGAATGATCTCGTGGAGCTCTTGGGCACACTCACTCATGTTTCGAATATTATAGGTATTTTTAGAATTAATTAAAACAACAAGGTTATAAATCGGTAACTTTGTAACTGATCAGCCGCTGGCCAAAAGAGTTGACAGATCAAACAAAAAAGTTTAGTGTAAATAGTTTTCGCACAAGGATGATGAGCCTAAAGTGTTCCAACTACTGGCCCTGTGCGCATTGGTGTTACTCCAATAATTTGACATAAAACATTACCGGGTAATTAATTGCGACCACTTCCATTCCCTTTTTTTTCAGCCTTTCAATTTTTTTTGGTTTTAATTTATACATATTTTTTTGTTCAATAATTATGTATTTCCCACCGGCTTCATGTACAGAGTACAGACGCCAGCACATCAAGCTACTAAAAGTAAAATATTATGTCAAATTTCCTTATGAGATTTTCAACTTTATCGCCTTAGGTTTAAGGTTGTTTGGGAAAATTTGACAGTTTCGGGTGGCTGGGTGTGCTCTCGTCTGTACACAGCCCATTTTTGATTTTAACCATTTTTTTTATATAGTTTAAATTCTGCAATGGTCTTTTATTATTCTGCGAGTGTTGTGCACTTCTGTAAGTGCCGAATTCACTTTACCTAAAATTGTTTGTGATTTAGTTGAGTAAGTAAGTCGTTGAAATGCCTTATAAATAAAAAAAAAATACCAGTTTCCACTGGGTCACCAATTCTCAAGTGTAAATGCTTCTTAACAATAGCGTGACAAAGAATCCAGTGTGTTGTTTTCATAATTATTACCACTTCTTAATGTTACGCAGTAAAGTGCATCTGATTATGTTTAATTAAATTAATCTTTTGAAGTGGCCGTAATTCAATTAGGGACGTACTTATCGATTGTAAAACGATTATTCGAATGTTTATACGAGTACTGGAATAATTAGAATAATTCGGTCTCTTAGAATTAAATTGAAATCGTTGCTTAGAAATCACTGGGTAATTTATTTTATGGATGCAATTTTATTACGTTTCGTTTAGTTTATTTGAGTACTAGGTACAGTCTGGCTTAATAAAATTATACATCAACAAGATATTCATTGAAACGTCTAAAATCTTTGTACCATTACACACTGGGTAGTGAAACAGTTAGCAGTCAGTTAGTTAAGCAGTTAAACCATCATCATCTGCCTAGCCTTTTCCGAACTATGTTGGGGTCGGCTACCAGTATTTTACATGGAGCGACTGCCTATCTGACCTCCACAACCCAGCTAACACCAGGTAACACGATACCCTTTGGTAAGACTGGTTGTCAGACTTTCGAGCCACTGACTACCTTAACGACTGTCAAAGATTTACAAATGACAACCGGGACCAACAGCTTAACTTGCTTTCCAAGGCACTGGGGAAACTCGGTATGTAATGGGTGATCACCCATCCACGGACCAACCTAGGCAAGCGCGGCTTAACCTGAAATGAAGATTGACCCGAGCGGCTGCTATTATTTAGCCACGAGCTAAAAGTTGATACAATTTTATGAGACATATTACATTGTAGACAGTCAATTGAATTCTTGACGGTGCTAACATTTTTTTGAGGCCAACTGTCGAGTCTACGTAGGTAAGATCTATTAAATTCGAAACAATAGTGTAATCATCAGCCTATAGCAGTCCACTGCTGGACATAGGCCTCCTCAATCGCACACCATTCAACTCGATTCTCAGCAACTCTCATCCAGTTGCTACCAGCCACCCCGCGAAGATCTCACTCCACCGAGCCTGAGGCAATAGTGTAAACTATTACATAATTTGACTTAAACATAACTAGAGAAATGTGGGTGTACTATTAGGTACACATCTGCATAATCCTTCGGGTATGAATAGGCGCGCTGTTATGATGATAGATAAAAATTTAGTAAGACTTCAGAGTTCAGACTTCTACTACGATTTCATTGAAAAAACACAATAGGTAACATTTTTCCGGACCTGGATAACAAACTCAGAGTCACACTATGCAGCCGCGCTTACGACCGCTAGCTATCACACATCTTCTTAGCGTATCGATGGCAATATAAATTGTATCAGCCCAAAACTGAGCTACTAGTTTGGCGCTTTCATTAGCTTCCATCAGTTCCTGTAGCGAACAAACAACAGGACATTGTACCTAAATTTACATTTTCTAGTTTGCTAATATAATATTTTAGGTCTTCAAGTCTAATTCTACACTTATAAAACACAAAATACCTCCTAAAAAGTTTAAAAGGCACATACGGAACCAAAATTTATGAGTGAAATGTTTTTATTATGTCGTTACCAATTTATTACGATAATATTTTTATGATAACTCCATTGTTGGCTTGGTTGTAATCCGACTTTTATGTCCCTAATGAAATATTACTTTCTCGGAAATTAACTATAAAATTTTTAATTCATTAATTTTTATACACCTGTTTGAGATTTGATATTTATCCTAACTTACTTACTTAGAAACCTTATTTGGATTCAATTAATATGCATTTTATCTACAAAAAATTTGGTCACCTTGGTGAAATAGCAAAAATAGTAATTTGCCTACACATGTAGGGTAGGGTCAATATATACATAGGTAACCAACATATTATAAAAAATGTAGAAAAAAAAAACATTTTTTTAAAAGGATTTCTACAAACATCATTTTTGCCATTTATATATATATATTTTTTTACCACTAAATATAAAATATTAATGGGGAACTCAAACAAAAATAAAGCCTTATGATCATCATCTGCCTAGCCTTTACTTTAATATATTTTATTTTTAATTATCATATCCTACTACTATTATAAATGAGAAAGTTTGAATGGGTGAATGGATGTTTGTTACTCAATCACAACAGAACAACTGCACGGATCTGTATGCAATTTGCCACAGAGATAGATTATAGTCTGGAATAGCACATAAGAGCGGGTAACTGCTAGTGTTAACATAATTTTTCTAATAACTTATAATAAATTATTTCTGGACATAAATAATTTTATCTCAAGCATGGACAACTTTAGATAGTAACTGATCAATATTGCCAGTTCCCATGGCAACCAGTATTCCAGTAATACACCAGCATTATAATAAAACTTGATTAGGTGCCTACTGTGACTATTATCATATACATGGTGTAACAACATTTTGATTAAAGGCGCATGAAATTTCTTGCCCATTCTTCTCCATAGAGAATAACGCTTTGGAATTGGGAAACTACGTCCCTTTTACAGTTATTATGTCTTGTGGCTGGACTGCAGCTCCATCTTTTTGTGTTTGACAATTAAAAATGTCCTATTACTGGTATGTTTGAAATAAATGCTTTGATTTTGTTCATAGCTAAAGAAAAAACTTTCCGTACTTAATTTTTTTGATGAATTGTCAAACGTAGCTATATTTTTTCCACGAAACATATTACTATAATTATGGATTTAAGTAACGAAAATAAAAAATAAAAAAAATATAAAATATCAATGTTATAATACATACATTTCAGCAATACAACCACAGCTTGATAATATTATGATCAACCAAAATCCTAAATAAATCGTAAATGTTTGAATACTCTTTATAGGTTTTGTTCTATTTCTCAGGATTTTCCAAATATTTGGTAAAAAAAATAATGCATGTTTTGACTGAGTATGGCAACATCTATGAAAAACCTTTAATTGCTGAAAATATATAGTTAAGATTTCAATCCTAACCTTCTAAAAATAAATATAAACGTTACAACACGTCGTGGCTGTTAGGTGAAGGTGTGCCTAAATAGTACACACAAAATGTCACTACCTCAATTAAAAGACAATATTTAAAAGCAGCATTATTGATTTACAGAAAAAGAACCACTCCAAAAAAAATACCATAAAAAAGAACCAACCTGTATATACCAAAACCGATTCATTAACCGTCTGGACACACCTGTCGCCCTCGACCAATGGGCCCCCACCTCATAGACACCACATAAATATTGCCTCAACCTTATCTGATACATCCTATGATGTTGTAAGGGACTTTGTCAAATTATTTTCGGTTAAAAACCGGTTTATACGAAAAACATCGGTGTACCGTTTTGTTAGGTGATTGTGGAGTGGGAAATAAATTGATTGTTAGTTTAATTAATTAATAGATGTTTTGTTTGTATTTTAATTTAATGTTTGAATAAAAATAGTGAACCGCAAATATAATTGATATTTGGTATCATAATATCAACTGTGTTGTGGAGGTCAGATAGGCAGTCGCTCCATGTAAAATACTGGTATTCAGCTGCAACCGGTTAGTCCCCAACATAGTAGGGAAATAGCCTTTTCCCAACTATGTTGGGGTCTAACCGGTAGATGATGAACCTGTAGGCAACAAAAAATTAAATAATACTTTTCTTAGACGACCAATTTTGTCGATAAAGAAAAGCAAATAGGGCAATATCTAAAACGAATTTTAGATATTCATAAAAGCAAATTTAACATAAGCCAGTAAGCGGATTGCAACAAAGCATTGACTTAGAATCATCTTACATGCTCAAACTCATCAGAAATTCATTTGAAAATAAAAGCGACTGCTTGGCATGGTTAAATAAGGCGGGTGTACAAAGAAAACGGAAGATTTTCCTCTGAAACAATAATGCACAAAGCTAAAAGGAGTGCAAGAGTGAGGTTGAGTAAGGTAAGGTTTTGGATGTGGCATTTTTTTTTCTTTTATCTATACAAGTTGTTGGGGTGATCAACTTCAATAATGAGATGGTGATAGGTTTTATCATTTACTTGACATGTTGTTACAGCAATATTATATAAATTAGATGACAAAATAGATTTGCGCGACATGCGCGTCGTCTCGTGTAAGCGGAAGAGAGAGCTTCGATAAAAAATGGCCGCCACTGGCGCATTCTGCCCGTCGCGTTCCGTCCGCGACGCATCGACGACCTTTAGCTTTGGAGCGTTTCAGCTCCGTTGCGAACACAAGTAAATAACATTGAAAGTGTGTTTTTAGTTTCAAAATGACAGACTTTTACTGCATGCATGTGTAAATATACATAACAGGTGTGAAAAGACCCATAATGAAGCCGAATGGCACTTGTATTCCCCGTCATTGCGATTATTTTTTTGTTCTGGACCATACCTGGGAACTTTCTAGTTACGTTAGAGATATTGGAGTTCAAAGCTGTAACTTTTTCACAAGTTTTTTTTTCTAAATACTAGCTTTTAAGGTTATAATATTTGAAATACCTTCATGGCCCGTTTAATATTCAATACATCCACTGCATCCACCAGCACAATGTTTTGAGTGCGTTACATTGAGTTTTGCCGTGAAAGTAAAAAGAAAAGGATTTTTCGCCCCCAAAAAAAAATTTGCGTTGGGTTAGGTACTTAGTTAGATGAACAGAATGCTTGGTTGACGGCTTCGTCAGGGGTTCGTTTACAAAAGGTGTAAACGGACCCTTCACGAAGCCGTATACGGTCATTAGAACAAAAAAAAAACATTTTTAAAATGTTTTGTCTGTCTTTCTGTCTGTTTGTTCCGGCTAATCTCCGAAACTGTATTCATTCCGCTGCAATCGGTTAGACTAGCCTTTCAGGGCTAGGCAGATAATGACGAGTGTGTCGTTTACCCTATAAGCATACTTCAAAGCAAGTTCACTTTCTATTTATTTGCTACAACTGTTGCCCGCGACCTTATTTCGCGTGAAACTATAAAAAAAAATACTTTCCTTTTTGAACCGGATTTCATTAACAATTTCAAGGAGTTTAATTTATTTGCACGGAATTCTAATCATTTAAAATAAAATTAGCTTAAGTTCAGCTATCTGCCCAAAATTCCCCTCAAAATCAGTTCAGCCGTTCCGGAGATTAGCCCGAACAAACAGACTGACAGACAGACAAAAATGGAAAAAATAAAATAAATGTGCATTCAGTAAAAAGCTGTTATTTTGATATTGCAAACAGAAACTTCCATTACATAAATTTGTATAGACTAAGCTTTAAGATGACGTAACATGTCCATTCATACTCCTTGCTCGCAGAATGTTACAGACATTTTGCAAAACGCGCCCGTCGCTGTAAATTGTACGAGTCCTTTGAGTCCGGATCACCTTAGACGTCCTGTGTCAAACGAACAGGAACTATCTAAACTAGAACGTAAATTCTATATTACTACTTCTGGAGTAACTGGCCAACTAGAATAAATTCTACGTCTCCGTAAAGTTTGACATACAAAATTGCCTTTTAATAACCTAATTGAAATCAATGAAGATGTAGTGACGAAAATTGAAAAACCAAACCATCTAAAAATAAACATAAAGATCTTTATTTCAGGTTGAAATGGGTACAGTAAATCTCTTTATATATTAATTTCTTAGAATGAATGTGCACTTAAGTGTCAAAGGAGTGCTTTGGCATTCGTACTAGGATTATCCTGTATCACGAATACCATCACCTTCCTCCGGACCAACTAGGTAGTTCTTTACATAATTTATTTTGATAAAAAAAAGAAGAAATCTTTACAAAAATAAAATAAATAAAAACTAACTTTACATCTAAGCGTACTCGCTTAGATGGTTGGGTCATGTGGATAGGATGACTGAAACGCGACTAATAAAAGGTATTTACAAAGCAGATGTGAGTGGCAACACCGACAGGAGATCCCCTAGAAGGACATAAACTGACCTTATTGGTCAGATTCTTCAGAAAGGTCAGGTGCGTAGTACTCGTAGTGCGTGTACAACCAGAGGCAAAAGGAACGTGTAAGGTTGTAGCGGGTGGCGTTCTGTGGTTTCTGCCTACCCCCATGGAAAAAAGCGTGAATTTTATGTATGTAGGTATGTTGAAATCGACCACAAAATGATTTTAGATATTAAAGAGTGACTAACAGGAGACCTGTCTTAGAAAAACTGTGATCCAATGTCTCAGTGACGCTATAATGCAAAAATGCTATACGGTACCAATTTAGACACGTTTTCCTCTTTCTCCCGTCTATAGTTAAGGACATATAAATGCCTTTGGTCTGTCATAAGGTTCAAAGACATTTAAATGTCGACGAATGACGTATGACGAATGTGGGAAGACAACCGATGAGGTGAACAGCCGATCTTATTTAAGTGGCCGGAAGAAACTAGATAGCCGTGACACACAACCACCAAAAGTGAAGAGATTTGGAAGAGACCTACACTCAGCAACTAAAGGTTGAAGAAGAGAGAAGAGAAGGTTCAAGGTTAAATTCTCAGATCGGTCAAAGGATTACCAATTAAAAACTATTAAATAAATTAACAACAAACTATTAAAGGGTATCAAAAAAACTCCTCCTCCGTTGAGGAGGAGTTTGGTTGGAGTTTTTTGTTTGGTGTTTTTTGTTTTTGTTTTTTTGTTTTTGTTCCGTGTTTTTGTTTGTTTGTTTGTTGTTTGTTGTTGTGACATCGTTATGTCAGTTGGTAATGTGCACAAGAGACTAGTGGCGTTGCCACGTTGTATGGCAACACTTTGCCTCTGGCCCAGGTAAAAGCCAGCCCTTGGGTCACGGGAAGCGTCAACTAGGCGTTTCGAAATTTCCTTAAACAGGCTATGAGCACAAGGACCCCACGGCCTCAGAATTTCAACCCAAAACGGCTCGAGTATCGACACCTTATTGCGTCCCGCACTAAAGGCCTACCTATCATCCAAGGAAACAAAGACTGAAACAAGCGCTATTAGGTTTTTTCATCAGTAAATCTCAGAAGCAGCATGGAGATTTTGGAATTGTGCCGAGGTAGCAATAGCCTTTTTTTTTTTTTTTTTGGAGGGTGGGAAATCATGACTCCTCCCGCTCTGGGCGGAGCGGAAGGGAGTGTCAGATTCTTACTGACTAAAAACCACCCATGTTCCTTCATTGGCCCTTTATGTTCCGTCAGTCCCGCAGCCCTGGCAGGCACCGGCCCTTGCGGGCCCCTCCCGTTGCTGACAACTCTTTGAGGCGCGCGTGGAACACGAACGCGCCGTCGACACGGCCTGCCCGTCGTCATACGACGGACGGACGGCGAGCTAGCCCATTACTCACCGTCGACAGGCCCGCGCCTACGGTGGCCGAGAGCCATCACGGCGTGGCCCCCGACGCCCGGTGCTTCTCCCGCGGCGGCTGGGACGTGAGGAGGTTCTCTCCCTCTCACGTTCCGCCGCCTCCTTCGCTAGCATGACTAGGTAGCAATAGCCTCGGTTTCTATTTATTTTTTTATTGCCTTGCTGCTTTTCTGGTGGTCACCACTGGCCTTTAGGAATATTGCAGTGGTTTAGGAATAGAGTGGTGGGGTTATCCAAAAAAACACCCCTCTTTCTATTACTGACTTGAACAGAACTGGCGAAATGCAAGTGCACTTCAGGTGCACCTCTAACTTACTTTTCAAGAAGCTGAACAATCAACTATGTAAACATAATACTGTCACTTACGGGATATCTTCCGTTATTGTTCATAATTTTGAGCTCCAGATATTTCGACGCTGTTGCAAGCGCCATGATCGTGAGTTGACTGGAGAATGCGGGTGGATGGAAAATACATTTTTAGAAGCAGACAAATCTGTCCACCCTCTTTCTTTGTCTTTTGCTGCGCGCACTACTGGAAGAGTAGTGAGCTGAGTATAAGTTTAGTTTTAAACCGTGAAAAAATCAAAAAATCAAAATCATTTATTTGCGTAAATAAGGTACAGAGGGATCTCAAAGATACAGTATGAATCTCTTATTCTGCCATTAATGTCGGCGTGTCAACTTTACAGCTTTACAGCTTTAAAGCTTAAAACAGTGTATAATAAATTATGTGTTATTTTATTTTTTTCTACTTTATTTTTTGTAACCTTTGTTTACAAGTACACTCCCCTCTCGCGTACAAATATCACAGAAAATGAAACCAATTTAATGGGAACGTTCGTACCTATTGACCTTTTGTTAATCTGGATTGAAACGTGTTTGACCTTTCAAACTTTTACACGAAAATATCCTGAGGGCAAAAAGACATTCAACGATAACGATATTCGATGTAGAATGTCAATTTGTGAATGAATTGAATATAAAAAGTCTTTCCGTGAAAAACATTTGGATTGACATAATTATAACCCCAGATTACCACCGTTATTTTACACCATAATTTTGGGATCATCTGACTATTCAATGGGCTGCATGAAGAATGGGCTAAAAAACAGTGTCTGATGAGCTGACGAGTAAAAATAGAGAAGTAAGGAAGAAGAAGACATGCTGCGTCGACCCCTAATAAAGGATAAGGCCAGGAGGATGATGATAATGCAAGTCCATATTGCATTTGTTTTTAACCATACGGAGGTTGAATTATAATTATTATGTGTGCTCCTAATTTTTTGTGTAACCTAGCTGTGCGCGGCCATGCATTGCAATGCACGTTTTTTTACCTTTTTTTTTGGGATGGGAAATCATCAAATCACTCCTCTCGCTCTGGGCGGAGCGGAAGGGAGTGTCAGACTTTTACTGACTAAAAACCATCCATGTTCCTTCGTTTGCCCTTTATGTTCCAGGGCCGCGGTATATCTTTCGAACAGTCCCGCAGCCCTGGCAGAAACGTTTTTCTACCTACTACCTCCTTTTACTTTTTTCTACTCTATTCTACCTAACTACCCAACTTACCTACCTACCCTACCTACCTACCTTACCATACCCGAACCTACCTACCTACTCTACCTGCGTGTCATGAGCTGTCAATTGCGGAAGATGCCAAACCTAATTTATTTAAAAACTCATTTTACGTTTTTTTGTCCGTGAATTTTTCAGATATTTTAATAGTTGTTCTGCTATTCGGAGTGGAGACAAATCCAACAAACAATAGATCATTAAATAAATAAATAAATTTTATTTTAATAAAATGTTTTTTTTGTTACAATCGGTCCTGCCGTTCTTGAGTTATAAATAGTGTAACTAACCCGACTTTGTTTTATAAATATACGAGTAGAATATGTAATAGGAAATACGAAACGTTCTTTACAAACTACAAAACTATGATAGTAATAAAAATATGTACAAGTACCAAAACGGCTACAGGCCAAAAAAAACATACTATTACGCCTGGTATTCCCGAAAGGTTAGGCAGAGGTGTACCAAATAGCACACTCAAATTTCGTCAGTTATGTTTATGTCCCTATTATAAACGAAAAACGATTTGGAAATTAGAGTATTAGAGGTACAGTGGCCACGGCCATGATCTGCGAGTTGTAGTTTGAAGGTTCGAACCTTACATTGTGCATGTAGAACGCATGTGCTGTGTGCACAGGTCGGGTGGTTGCAGGCGCAACTGCTGAGCATGAGGTCCTGGGTTCGATTCTCAGGTCGGGCAAAGCGTTATTGGGTTGGGTTTTTCCAAATCAGAAATATCTCAGTAGCAGCCACGGAGACTGGATTTCTGCCCGGTTGATGGCAATAGTCTCGCGCGCTTACATAAGACTTTAACATATTAACTGGCGAAATGTGGGTGTACTATTATGAACACCTCTGCCTAACCCTTCGGGGATTACAGGCGTGATGTTATGTTATGTCTCTGACACCCACCAACACTAAAAAAAACCTGTTTCTAAACCTGTTGTCAATAAATAATAATCTCCTCTAGAAATCTCAACAAAGAAAAACTTCATTTTTATCTTTTAAAGACCTACCTATTCTTATAAAGATCAACAAGGTTTTATTTTTCTTGCCGTTTCTTAAAAAAGGCAAAGCCGCGGTACAAAATACTAGTTGAACGAATATCATATTTCTTTGTGATCTTACTACGTAAACACTAATGCTTCTTAAGCTAAAAGAACTGGTTCGTCTTCTCATTTAATATTCTAGAAAACTGAGAAAAATATAAGTTTTGTACAGAACTTTGTTTTTTATTACAGTTCCGTAGTCAACAAGGAACCCTTATAGATTCGCCATCTCTGTCTGTCAGCAGCTTAGCTCAAAGACTCTTAGTACTATAGTTCATTTGTTTAGGTAGTTAACTAAAGGTAAACAATCTTGATATGTCTTTTTATGTAAAATAAATCGTATAAAAGACATACAAAGATTATTTAAATGAAGTTAATTACCTAACATCTATTTAAGTAAATACCTAATTGTAAACATTTTTAGATACAATTTTTAGTCATTTTTTTAGATAAAAGACATGCTAAGATTGTTTACATTTAGTTAACTACCTAAACAAATGAACTATAGAAAGCTGTTTGGCATGAATATACAGTTTGTGTCTCTCCTGTAGACGTAAAGGGTTTTTTTCTCTCTCGCGTAGCCTATGGTGTGGCATGTCGTTGGATAGGTCTTTAAAAAATATGGCGAGTTTGCTCAAATAATTTTTCGATTACGAGATTCGTTTGTGAAATATTTAGCTTTAAACTGCAAATTTTTGTAAAAGTCAAGTGCCCCGCCCTCTATCAGCTAAACGCTTGTGTTTGGGTGTGAATAAATTCACGGTGATAGTATATATAACGAAATTAAAAGCAAAACTATCACAACTAAGAAGGCTTTGCAAATTTACGAGTAATAGTCGACCAACTTATGAAATGTGCCTGGATAACATATTTTCCTAAACAGGTAAATACTTAACCATTCTTACCAAAGAGTATCGTATTAGCCAGTAATAACCAGTACTAAGTGGGCTATGGAGGTCAGATTGGCAGTCACTCCTTGTAAAATACTGGTATTCAGCTGCATCGTTAGACTGGAAGCCGACCCCAACATAGTTGGGATAATAATAATGCTTTGAAGAAATGAATTCCAATATTTTTTTTTAAATCCTTTTTTTGATTGTGATGTGCGTGTTAAGCAATTGGGGTGCAGATGACAACGTAAGGTCTAAGAAGGCGTCAAATTAGACATTTTATTCTGGTAATCGTAGGACGCCTATGATGCCATAGGCGTCCTTCACTGTATATATGATGACCATGATGTCTTCTTGTTTCCAGGGGTCTACTTTGTTTAATAGACTGATACTAAACCTGCTCTTAGTATAGTAAAGTAGACCTAAGAACGTATAGTCGTAATAGCAACTATAAAATATGCTTATATTAAACACCTCTGCTTAACCTGAGGTGTAGTATATGAAACAAGATAATCTTCAGCTCCGTTATTAACTCGTAGTCTATATATAATATATATTATGTTAACAATTCTCCATGCATGTAGTTACAGCAAGGTCTTTGGTGAATAAGTGGTGCAAGTTTATAAGAGAAGCGATTTTGACTATATTTTTTTATTTTCGACTGCCGTTGATCGTCTCGTTTTTCTGGTCATAAGCGCGACTGCTGAGCATGAGGTCCTGGGTTCGTTTCCCAGGTCGAGCAGTGTTATTGGGTTTTTCCTTGACGAATTTCTCAGTAGCAGCCACGGAGTCTGGATTTGCGAACGGCTGATGGCAGAAGGCTCGCCTCCTGGTGAAATGTGGGTGTAGGTACTATAATTAGGTACACCTCCTGCCTAACCCTTGGGTGTTTACAGGCGTGATGTTATATTTTATCTTGGTTTAGGTCGCCTCATATTTATTTAACACTTCAAGCACAAAGTACAGAGGCGGACTTAATGCCATAGGCATTTTCTACCAGTCAACCTTTGGGTGATGCAGAGACAAGCGTTGGTAGGTCATATTTGAGTAGTGAGTCCCGCTAAAAATCTAGCTGTCACTAATACTAACAATGTTTACTCGTGCGAATGCTGAACGACTTTTCTGCGATAGTACTGTATCGTATCTTTTGCTGTTGTCCAGAACTCCACGTCCAAGGGCACATTTTGTTAACGATTGAAAACAGAAAACACTGGATCTTGATAAATCTTCGACAGTACAAAACATAACGCTTGTTGGATCTTTTTTAAAAGTAATATTTACGCTTTAAAAACTTTCGTCAGTAGGTATCAAATACAGGGTGTAAACGGACCCTTCATGTAGCCGCCAACCAAGCACTCTGTACATCAAACTAAGTAACTTTATGCAAAAATTATTACTGGGCAACGACTGTTTTTTTGGGTGAATCACGTTTTCCGCCAGGACTCAATGTAACGCACTCAAAACATTGTGCTGATGGATGCATCGAACAGTACGGGGGGCGTGGAGGTGCTTAAATAAAAATCTTACATTAAAAACATGTATTTAAAAAACAAATCTTGTGAAAAAGTTGGAACTTTGACCCCCAATATCTCCGTAACTTGAAGATTCCCAGGTATGGTCTACAGCAAAAACATGATCGTAATGACGGGGAGAACAAGTGCCTTTCGGCTTCGTTAAAGGTCTTGTTACACCCTTTATATTATTGCCATGAACTTTCACTCTGATATTTTTGCAAGTACTGAATTGAGACTCCTCAACACTGCTTCTCGATACCTGGAGTCCAATGCCACTCCCAGTACTATCTCGGGGTAAACATAGTGCATCCCTTTAAGATATTATGTAGTTTTATGATTATGATGATACTAGTTTTGTTAATTTTACTGTAATATCTTTGTTAGCGACGAAACGTAAATAACCTATGTATAACTTATGTAATCATAATAACTATTAGCGTAGATTCACGACTGATTAAGTTAGAAAGTGTACATATAAGATTTAAGATAGTTTTTACTAGTTTGGAATGTTATATATAGGATTTAAGGTAAACTCATTGGTAATTCTAATTGGAAACACAAAGTTAAGGTAGATTCATTAATAATTCTAATTGGAAATGTGATAATAATCTAGTTAGCGTAAATTCTTATTGTTGTTATAAGTGTTGTACATTCCAGTCACCAGGCGGCATCACCTGCGCCATAGTAACATGTAGCTTAGCTACTAGGAAACGTTACCGTAACGGGGACCGTTTTAGTTTTTCGATTATTTTTAATAATTATTTAAGGTTTTTAGTATTGTTTTGTGTTAATTAAGTTAAATAAATCCGTCCTAAGCTGTTAGGAATAAGCGTTATTGTAACGGATGCCTAATCACGGAAATAATAGCCCACAAAAGTTTTCCCATACAAAGAGGGCACCTTCGCTCTGATTGGTCAGAGGGGAGGTAATAGTGCCGTGTGCAAATTTTAAGTGTTATGATTGGCTAGAGCCGTCTTTAAAAGAGGGCCCCTTTTCGTGGTCAGGCATTCCGAATCCAGCAGTACCTCAAGAATAACCTAGAAGATAAGAAGAAAGAACTCTGAATAAAACAAGAAGAAAATCCTCAAGAAAATAGTATTTATTTTACTCCTGCACCGTCACTCTCTTCAGTCGTTATCCCGCCAGCGAACCCTCTCCACACAATATTCTACACCCGCAACATTTGGTCCTTCGTCAGCCGGATTGGGTTTCAAGAAAGAAAACTGAGAAGATGCCTACGAACACAAGATCAAGATCGGTGCAGTCGAAGACTACAACTACGAGTGAAACCAACGCCACGTCGGATACTACGGGCACCGGTACGACGGACTGGAGCATGATTACGCCGAGTGATTCTACAAGCGCCACGACTATGAACACGTCGATTTCAAATCGATCGACACTCACAAGAAGATCACCGCCGAGTAGCATCCAAGGACGTCAACAACCCGTACATCGACCCACGAATACTGCTGGAGAAGAATCAACATCGGGGGACGTAACTCATACCACCCCCCCGACCCGTACCATCGAAGCGTCGATTCCCGCCCACCATGAAGAAAGTCATCCTACGCCGCAGATTCAAGAAAGAAGTGTCGCCGTGAAAACGCGCCTGAACGAAGGAAGCACACCTACGTCCAGAGAAGAGAGTCTGCAGCAGCCTCGCCCTAAGAAGATGACCCGCGATCTAGACACTCACTCTGTTCGCTCGTCACATAGGAAGAGAGCAGAAGCGCAAGCAAGAATGACAGTGGCACTAAGGGAACTAGAATTAGCCGAAGCACGTTCCAAGGTCGCTCAAGCCGAACTAGATCTTCTAGCAGCAGAGTCAGAAGAAGAAGATGGAGTCGGAGAAGAGATGTTCGAGCGATCCCGAGAAGTCGAACAGTGGTTCATAACGACCGGAGACAGACCACCTCTCAAGGAGCAGCCAGCCAAGCCAGCTGAAGAAAAGAAGAGTGACATTCAAGAATTAGCCTCAGTCCTACTCAAGCTTTCCGAGAAGTCACGTGACACCATTCCATCAAAGCACCTCGAACTCCCTCACTTCAACGGGGCCTGCGAAGAATGGTTGGCCTTCAAGAGGTCATATGAAGACATGGCCGCTTCGTTCAACAACAATCAGAACTTAGCGCGCCTCAGAATAGCAATCCAAGGAAAAGCAAGAGAAGCCGTCCAAAGCCTGCTGTTCACCGCTGAAGATCCACGTGAAGTCATCAAGGGGCTGGAAGCAAGATTCGGAAGACCTGGAGCACTGGCACTAGCTGAGCTGGAAAAAATGAAGAATTTGTCAAAAGTCGGCGAGAACCCTAGCGACATCTGTGTTTTCGCAAGCAAAGTAAAAAACGCCGTCGAAACAATTAAGGCCTTGAAGAAACCCCAATACCTCAGTTCTCCTGAAACACTGAGGATCATAGTAGACAAGATGCCAACATCCATGAAATTCCGTTGGTTTGCCTACCACAGAAATAGAAGGGATGAAGATATTCAAGAATTATCACTCGTCGAAGCGTTTTTAGAATCAGAAGCCGACATGTGTGGGGACTTTGCTCCACCTGAAGTGCCCTCGGAGCAAAGAAAAGGAATAAGAAGACCCGTACATATGGTTCAAGAAGCGTCTCAAGAAAAATATAAGAAGTCATGTCCATTCTGCGAAGAAGAACATTTCGCGTTAGAATGCAAGAAGTTCAAAGAATCCGACATAAATGAAAAATGGGATATGATCAAGAAGGCTAAAATATGCTTCAAGTGCCTCCGATTCAAACACTCAAGAATCAACTGTAAAGCGCCGGTCTGCAAACAATGTAAAAGATGGCATCATACCGTCTTGCATTCCGAGAATCCACCAGTAGCGAAGGAATCGAGTAAAACCCACTCGGGAATTACAACCGAAGAAAAAGTCGCATCGATACACAACGCCAAAGGAGAAGAAAAGGCTTACTTGAAGATCATCCCAGTTGACCTTTATGGTCCAAAAGGTCAAGTCCGCGTACTAGCATTGTTGGACGAAGGGTCGACAGTCACACTGCTAGACGCATCGGTCGCCGAGGAGATTGGAGTCGAAGGGAAGCAAGAAAAACTCACAATCGAGACAGTCGGCGGGAAGTTACTAAGAAAAGAAAGTTCACAGAAGATCGAGTTCAAGATAAAGGGGGCTCACAAAAGGGAGAAGAGATCCATCACAGCGAGAACCATCGACGACCTGAAGCTGTCCGAACAATGCATCAACAAGAACACCGTGAAGAATTGCCCACACCTAAGGGCAATTGAAGGTCAACTCCTCTACGTCACCGAAAGGCCTAAACTGCTGATAGGCCAAGACAACTGGGGCCTGATAGTAACAAGAAGACTGAAGAAGGGCAAACCATCCGATCCTGTGGCCTCCCTAACCAACCTAGGGTGGGTGCTACATGGATGCGAAGCGGGGGCGACTGCCTCAGTAAACTTCACTCACTACGGCAGGTCGACCACCGATGAAGAAAGCGTAGAAGAGATTGTTCGAGAACATTTCCAACTGGAATCTCTTGGGATTCAAAATCGATCGCCAACGAACGACAGCGATAGAAGAGCTCTAGAAACCCTCGAGAAAACTACGAAGAAGCTATCAAGCGGTCAATACGAAACCGGTCTCCTGTGGAAGAAAGAAGAAGAAACCCTACCCAATAACTACAATCAAGCAATTCGACGCCTGGTCAACATTGAAAAGAAGCTGGATCGAGATCAAGAAGCTAAAGAACATTATGAGAAGCAGATCCAGAACCTAATTGAAAAGGGATACGCAGAAAAAGCTCCAAAGAAGTCAAGTGAGGGAAGAACATTCTACTTACCTCACTTTGCCGTCGTGCATCCAGTCAAGAAGAAGCTGAGAATACTGTTCGACGCAGCTGCCAAGTTCGAAGGGAAGAGCCTCAACGATGCCTTACTCTCCGGTCCAGACCTACTGCAGTCACTATTTGGCGTACTGCTACGCTTCAGGGAAGGACCAGTGGCCGTCATGGCCGACATCCAAGACATGTTCCTTCGTGTCAAAGTGAGAGAAGATGATCGAGACAGCCTCAGGTTCCTATGGCGAGGAAACCGAAGAACTGGCAAGCCTGAAGAGTATAGGATGTCGTCAATCATCTTTGGAGCAGCATCATCACCAGCAACAGCCATATACGTGATGAACAAGAACGCAGAAGAATTCAAAAGCACCCATCCCGAAGCAGTACGGGCGATAAATAGAAACCATTACATGGACGACTATCTACAGAGCTTCCCAACTGCAGCTGAAGCAAAGAAGACTTCAAGAGAAGTAAGAGACATCCACGCAAGAGCAAACTTCCATCTGAAGGGTTGGGCCAGCAACAATACGGGGGTACTATCGGAAATTGAAGACGCGAATAAAGCCGATTCCCTGCAACTAACAAAAGAAGAGAAAACCTTGGGACTAAGATGGCTGGTAAAAGAAGATGCACTAGCTTTCAACGTCGGCCTGCGTAACACGTCAGAAGACCTTCAAAATGGAAGAAGAACTCCAACAAAAAGGGAAGTTACGAGCGCAGTGATGTCTACGTTCGATCCAATGGGTTTCGCGACACCAGTCTTGATACAGGGCAAGAAATTAATTCAAGACATCTGGCGAACAAAGGTAGACTGGGACGAGCAGATCAACGAACCACAAAAAGAAGCCTGGATGAATTACCTAGAAGAAGTATCATCGTTAGTAAAGCTGAAGATCCCAAGATGCGTCTCACCCCGCGGAAGAAAAGGACAACTACATACATTTACCGACGCAAGCGAAGAGGCCTACGCAGCTGTAGTCTACTGGAGGACAGTCGAACCAGACGGAAGAGTCCACGTCTCTATGATCGCCGGCAAAGCACGAGTAACGCCAACAAAACCAGTCTCAATTCCAAGGCTGGAACTACAAGCAGCGTTGCTCGGCAGCAGACTAGCCGCCACGATCGAGGAAGAGTCTGACCTCGAAATCACAAAGAAGATCTACTGGACAGACTCCAGCACAGTACTACAGTGGATACAAGCGGAACCAAGAAAATTCAAGACCTTCGTAGCCAATCGACTAGCCGAAATAGAAGAGAAGTCCAAACCGAGTGATTGGAGATGGGTACCAACCAAGGAAAACCCAGCAGATGACGCCACCAGAGGGACTCCAGCCGAGTTCGACCACAACGCCAGGTGGTTCAAAGGCCCATCCTTTCTCCGTTGCCTAGAAGAAGAGTGGCCATTTCATGACTTCAAACCAGAAGGAGTCATGCCAGAAGAGAAAAACAAACAAAAGGTGATGACAATCAAGGTCACAGAAGACGTCCTCTTAGACGTAGAGAGGTTCTCAAGCTGGGGTCGACTACTGCGCACGACAGCCAGAGTGGTTGCCTTCGCAAGCCACTTGTTAAAGAAGACACGTAAGGCGACCACCACTGCCGCACGTCAGAAAGAAGAGCCCTGGAAACCCCAAGGAAAAACCCAGAAGAAAGCCAAGAAGATCTCAACTCAACTCGTCAACAAGGAAGAAAAAAGGCGGCTGTACCTGCCCCTGGAAGAAGAACACTTAAAAAAGGCTGAAGAATTATTGATGAAAATAAGTCAAAAAGATAGCTTCGCATCAGAGATTAAGAGTTTAAAAGCAGAAAAACCCCTAGAAAACGCGAGCCGTCTTAAGAAGATCGACGTCTACATAGGAGACGACGAAATAATCAAACTAAGAAGCAGAACAAAGAAATTCCGTGACGATGGCGAAAGAAAAATGAACCCCATCATATTAGACGGGAAACAAAAAATAACGCGCCTCATCATACAACATTATCATAAAAAATTCCTACATGGCAACACAGCAACAGTGATGAACGAGTTACGACAGAAATATTGGATCCTGGGATTAAGAGCGGCCCTAAAAACAGTCGCACACAGCTGTCAATGGTGCAGGACAAAGAAGAGTTTACCAGAAAAACCTCCGATGGGAGACCTACCAAGCGAAAGGCTGCAGCACCACCAGTTCCCCTTCTCTTGCGCGGCCGTGGATTATTTCGGCCCGATGCAAGTCACACTTGGAAGGAGGACCGAGAAGCGCTGGGGGGCCTTGTTCACCTGCCTCACCACCAGAGCCGTACATCTAGAGTTAGTGCCCTCTCTTAGCACGAGCTCGATGATTATGGCACTCCGTCGGATGGCAGCCAGAAGAGGAACTCCGAAAACCATATTCAGCGACAACGGGACCAACTTCGTCGGAGCCAAGAGAGAGTTAGAAGAAGCTGCGCAAGAAAAAGGCATCGAGTGGAAGTTCATACCCCCGGGCGCCCCAAACATGGGAGGCGCTTGGGAGAGACTCGTACGAACAGTCAAGACAGCGCTAGCGGTGGTCCTCAACGAAAGGAACCCACCTGAAGAAGTTCTCCACACGCTCATGACAGAGGTCGAACATATCGTCAACTCTAGACCTCTCACCCCCATCAGCATGGACCCTGAAGATGAAGAGGGTCTGACACCGAACCACTTCCTGCTGGGGAGATCCTGTGGAGCAATGGCGCCGGGAGAGTTCGACGACACCGAACTAATTGGGAAGGCAAACTGGAGAACCACCCAAAGACTCGCTGACCACTTCTGGAGAAGGTGGGTCAAAGAATACCTGCCTCTCCTCATGCCAAGGAAACTCGAGGGGAAAGAAACCAAAGACCCCAAGGAAGGAGACGTCGTACTAATCGTGGACTCAACACTACCACGAAACTCATGGCCTCGCGGAGAAGTTGTCAAGACGTATCCTGGACCAGACGGAAGAACCAGAGTGCTGGACGTGCGGACGTCGGGAGGAGTACTTCGCCGCCCGACTCGACGGATCATCGTGCTGGTTCCCGCTACATCGTCGCCTCCAGAGGATGCAGTGCTTCGCACCGTGGGGGAGAATGTTAGCGACGAAACGTAAATAACCTATGTATAACTTATGTAATCATAATAACTATTAGCGTAGATTCACGGCTGATTAAGTTAGAAAGTGTACATATAAGATTTAAGATAGTTTTTACTAGTTTGGAATGTTTTATATAGGATTTAAGGTAAACTCATTAATAATTCTAATTGGAAATGTGATAATAATCTAGTTAGCGTAAATTCTTATTGTTGTTATAAGTGTTGTACATTCCAGTCACCAGGCGGCATCACCTGCGCCATAGTAACATGTAGCTTAGCTACTAGGAAACGTTACCGTAACGGGGACCGTTTTAGTTTTTCGATTATTTTTAATAATTATTTAAGGTTTTTAGTATTGTTTTGTGTTAATTAAGTTAAATAAATCCGTCCTAAGCTGTTAGGAATAAGCGTTATTGTAACGGATGCCTAATCACGGAAATAATAGCCCACAAAAGTTTTCCCATACAAAGAGGGCACCTTCGCTCTGATTGGTCAGAGGGGAGGTAATAGTGCCGTGTGCAAATTTTAAGTGTTATGATTGGCTAGAGCCGTCTTTAAAAGAGGGCCCCTTTTCGTGGTCAGGCATTCCGAATCCAGCAGTACCTCAAGAATAACCTAGAAGATAAGAAGAAAGAACTCTGAATAAAACAAGAAGAAAATCCTCAAGAAAATAGTATTTATTTTACTCCTGCACCGTCACTCTCTTCAGTCGTCATCCCGCCAGCGAACCCTCTCCACACAATATTCTACACCCGCAACAATCTTGTTTTTATTCTAATTTCTGTCTAGTTACTAAAAAAGTTTTGTTTACTTTTATTCTTACATCTACCATATTGTTGTTTACTTCCTAATATTATTACTATTTTTTATTTTATTTTTAATTCTAATTTGTCAAATTTTATGTGATTTTACTTGATTTTTATGTTCAACCAATAACTTGTATGAAATAACTCTAACAAAATAGTTTATGTGGTGTGAAAGGTAATAGTTAATTATTAGTATGGCTGAAAGTATTTACCCCGTACGAAATGAAATGATGGCCAATAGATTATGTTAGACTAGCAGTGCCCCGTGACCTTCGTCCGCGATTACTTCCCTATTTGAATCGGATTTTGTTAACAATTACAAGGGTCTTAATTTTTCTTCACGGAACCCTAATGCTTTTTCTAAAATAAAAAAAGTGCGGTCAAAATCGGCCGAGCTGTTTCGGAGTTTAGCCAGAACAAACCGACAAACAGACAAAAAATTTAAAAATGTTTTTTTTTTGTTATAAGTACCGTTTATACTTTCATTAGCATTCCGTAAATAGTTGTTATTTTGAAATTACAAACAGACACTTTAGTTTTACCTATTTGTATAAATGATAAAATGCTGCGAAGACGTCAAACAAACGCCTTGTAGACAGAATAGCGATTCAAATGAACCAGAAATTTTCTAAAGAGCCTACACAAATCCCGCTTCCTCTTCTACCTTGTACCTTCACAACTGTAGTAACAGAACTATTGCAAGTCAAGCCGTTAACTGCCCCACATGGGTTCCTCAGCGCAAGGAATTTGAATTTTATCACACAGAAATGTGCAAAGTGTACTAGACAGGGTTATAGTTCGCTGTTGAGCTTATAATTTTTGAGTTGTTTCTTTTTATTCAGCTTTTTAGTGTGTTTTGTATTGTAAGCATAAGAGTAACGCCTTTTCTTGGCGGGGAAGCGCCAGGGTAGCCTGCAAAATTTCTATTATTTTTTTTTGCAATTAGCTGGCCATTGTCAGGTTGTATGTTTTTCTTTTGTAGTATATGTGATGTTGATTAAAATATAGTTCACGATCGTTACAAATTATTTTTGGTTGGTTATAAAGAGTTATGATCATTAAAATCATCAATACAACCGTCAAAGTTCATTGAATACCATTGAATGACTTTTTCATGAAAAATACATTCAATGGGATTAAATTAATATAAAGGGGTTGTATTGATGGTTTTAATGATAAATAATACTGTTGATAAATAAGTGTTGAGGTCGTGAATCAAATCAAATAATTTATTCGCATAATATGGGTAGATACATGGTACATAGATGTTACATTACATAATATAACAATAAGGATCCTCATATTAACCATTTCTGGTATACGAAACATTAAATTAATAAAACCGTATAATAACAATGAAACAAAATAGGTATATAACTATACAGAGATACTCGTTTTATTTTCATTTTATATTATGTTATAATTTGTTCAACATACAGCATGACCTGCAAATTACAAAAAAAAAAAACGAAAATTTGATGAACCTAAGGTTGATGAACTTCTTTTTTTCTTTCCTTTCTTTGTTTTTTCTTCTTTTGACTTTTCTTTTTCATGAAAAATTCATTCAATAGTATTCAATGATCTTTGAGGGTTGCGTTGATGATTGTAATGATCATAACTCTATAAAACCATAATGCAAAAGTTTCTGAGGATGGATGGATGGATGGTTGTTACTCTTTCACGCAAAAACTACTGAACGGATTTGGATGAAATTTTGCGAACGGATAGTTTAAAACCTTTTCTTTTTATCTCGGTAGTATGATCCCGTGGGACAATTATCGAACTTCACGCCGGCGATGCCGCGGGCGTAAGCAAGTCTTCCATAAAATCTTTAAATTGACCAACAGACCATGCCTCTAAAGAATACCTTTTAATCAAGTATTTTATACACATGGGAAAACCAGTTGGTCTTTTATAGCCAGACTAAAAAAGCTTATAAATAAATTAAAACTTCACAAGAAAACTCGAGTTAACTGCCTTTTCTTGTACCTCCAGACTTTTTTAAAAATCTTTTTTGTATACGGGAATTTTTCTTTCTGAATAATTTTTGATTTTTGAATAATATATGTCACCTCGATGATTAAAATACATAATAAACTTACACTAAACTGAGGACTAAGTGAGGAGCTCGTGGCTAAATAATAACAGCCACTCGGGTCAATCTTGAGGTTTAGCCGTGCTTGCCTAGGTTGGTCCGTGGATGGGTGACCACCCATTACATACCGAGTTTCCTCTGTGCCTCGGAAAGCACGCTAAGCAGTTGGTCCCGGCTATCATTTGTATATCTTTGACACTCGTTACAGTTAGTCAGTGGTCTGTCAACCAGTCTTACCAATGGGTATCGTATTACCCAGTACTAACTGGGTTGTGGAGGTCAGATAGGCAGTCGCTCCATATAAAATAGAGTATTCAGCTGCATCCGGTTATACTGGAAGCCGACCCCGACATAGTTGAGAAAAGGCTAGGCAGATGATGACTTATACTGAACTGTACACGCAACCTTACAACCATAATCTTATACATATATGAAATTTCCGTGTCACAATGTTAGTTACCATACTCCTCCGAAACGGCTTGACCGATTTTTATGAAATTTTATATGCATATTCAGTAAGTCTGAGAATCGGCTACTATCTATTTTTAATACCCTAAGTGATAAGGGTAGGTAGGGTAGGGTAGGGTAAAATGCGTTGCAATGCACCTTGCATTGCAACGCATGGCACAGCTAGTAATAATATAATAAAGTGTTCTAGTCTCATCTGATAATGGTGAGGGCAGAACGCTGTAAAAGAAGCTACCTTAAAGCTATTGTCAACGATAACTCTAACTCTAATTAGGGAAGCACGCAACAAATAAACGAGTCTCTAGCACAAAATCTAGTTTATTACTGCTTCCTATTAGTATTGCACTAATAATTTTAAACAATTAGAACATGTCGGTAGATAGGAGGGAAGATATGCATCACAAAAGCTTGACGTATTTGGACTATCACACGACTACACGAGCACACTCCGTTAGAATAAGTTCCACATCTTCAATGATCCCACAGACAGCGCAGTTTGGTAAAAATACTTTTCGCATTATAAACCATTAGAAAACTACGTCTTCATTTTTAACTAGTACTAAAAATAGTGTCACAAGATTTACATGGTACAAGTAATACAGAAATGGTACCGCCTGTCTAGGACATGGAGTGACTAGTTAATGGAGTATTAATTTTTTTTTTGTGAAGGAATGGACTCGTGCAGATAAAAAACTATCACTCATTTTTCATTTGTTTCACAATACGTGTGTTTCTATAGAAGAAATCTGCGGTTTCGTGGTTTGAAATAATCTTAAGTGTTTGATTAGATTTTGTCTTAGAATATCAGTGAGATCATTCAGAGAGATATATTTATTTCACAGAACAGGCAACAGTAAGGAATATCTTTCATACTCATGAGTAAGGATCTCAGCAGGTGGCGTTCTATAGTTTCTACCTTCCACCATGGGGAAAAAGCGTGGGTTTATGCATTTATGTATCAAAACTCCATTTACTAAACCTTTTGTGGTCAAAAACGTATTTGCAACTACATCTCCAGGGACTTGCCGCAGTCTACGTCTTACAATTTTTGAATTAAAAGAAAATGTAATGCAAAGTGTCAGAGACACCCCTGATCCTAGCTAATTTTTTTTCTACACTACATTTTTTAAATAAGCAATTTCTGTGATGAGGGATAAAATGAAATGTCCTCACATTCCAAGGTAACAAGAGATTTGCATGTTGTAGTAATTCTTTTTAGCTACATACATATTAAAAATGTAAGGTTTAATCTATTCTTTTAAAGAATTTTACCATTACCTACATGTCTGTCATATATGACTTATAAATTGACAATGATCAACGTTTTAAAGTAAGAAACAAAAAAATGCATTAAATTAGAATTTCCACAAAAACGTATTTTGTGGAACTTCATTCGTTACGTACCAAAAACACATGTTCATAAAATGCCAATTTTCCCCCAACTTTTAATCTTCCTTGAAACCTAAAAACACAAACTAACATAAAGCTTAAGTTCTTGCCTCCATTCAGGTTGTCGCAAACACATCAATTATTAAATAAACCAACGAATAACTAGGCGAGAAAGATTCACAATCTGTACATCTTTTATACAACTGCGGTGTCCAATGATTTCTCAAGGGACCCGAGATGTGGCCATTTGACCTCGATTTATTCTAAATTCTTAATAAACGGTAAAAACTTGCCTTTTTCCTTTTCTTTTCTATTTTTAACTAGCTTCTCTTGCCTCGGGGGTAAATTATTTGATTTATTCAATAATTAAGTTGTTGCTGCTTTTTCACTGTTGCTGTTACCGGGTGTAAAAAGACGGTGGGGTTTTGCATAATTAGTTTGGTTAGAGGAAAGTTTCGTTCTGATATTGTTGAAAAGTGATAGGTATTTGTCACTTGTTTATCCTTGGATTTTCTTTGCTTATTGCTAGAATCTGCGTGCATTTGACATTTCAACTTATTTCATAATTTCTTATGAAATTGAAATTTCAACTTATTGGTACCAATATTTTTTCTGTTATCGTTACATTAGCTATCATTTGTCATGATTAATCGTTAATCATGATTTACCCATTCTGCATCATCGTTGGTAATCTTGTCCCACCTACTGCTGCCTTTTCCCTTTGTGCCAGGCTTCCCTGGTTTGCGTAAATCTCAACCAGACCTTACCAGCGATTTTCTGAATGTCACGCACGACCCATCGGACTGTTGGTCTGCCTTTGCTTTGCAAACCCCGCATTTGGTTGCCTGCTATGTGATCACTGTTATGTTCTTACTAATTACTTTGTATATTCCTCAAGACTGTTTTAATAGTCCACATTTCAGAGGCAACTTGTATGCCATTTATTCCGAAACATTCAAACTCATTTAAACTTTCTCCAAAACCTTATAGGAAAATCAGCTGCCCCAATTAAATGTAATGACAGTGCAATTTAAAATTGCACCTCGACTAATCCTTCATTCCTTTTACTTTTTTAATTAACGCCACAATACAAAGAGGCCCCAATTCAGGTCACAGCAATTAACGTATTTGGTTTTATTTCGTGCCTGTGCCAAATTTTGAAAAAAAAACCACGTATCTTGAATTCCCGCCAACATTCTACAGTGTTAGATTAACTGATGTTAAAAGTTTGCAACCCCTGGCTTGATGCCAGTTTGTTTAGCCTGACTGATTTATATAGAGATGTCGAAGTGATGTTGTTTATAAGAGTACTGGTGCTGGTGGAGGGCTGAAAGTCCTTACAAGAAATTGTATTTAAAGAAATTGTATTTAGCGTTATTGCGACATTTCGCTTTGTCTTCACTGGGTCCCTAAAAGGTGGTGAGTGACATCTTTTATGGGCCCGTTCTTAAGACAAAATCAATCTTTGAAAGGTTACCATTCTTTGCTAGCAACAATCATGCCTGGCTTGATAGCTAGAGATGTCCTAGGCATAGCTGTTTTATGCCAGTCACCAAAGACCACACTCATTCAACCGTTTAAAATTACCCTTAAATTGGGGCACAGAAACGTTCGTATTTCTCTGTACAAACTCTATGACTATTTATTTGGCTCTATAAATAAACACAAATTGCATCTTTGAATGAATATTAACGGGTTCTATTTTGTACTGGTATTTATGCAGAAACGACAGAAGGACTGTTTGTAAATGAAGATGCAAAATGACACCCATATTAATAATTATTTCGAAGGGAATGCTGCATCACCCTAAGGTAGACTGGTAGAAAATGCCCAAAGCATTATGTATGGGCCCACCTTTGTACAGTTTTTACTTGTAATAATAATAATAATAAAGCCATTTATTCAAATCTTACATCAAAACACTATTACATTAATATTAACCTTATTCTACTATTTGAGATTTCTTTATCTTCTGCAGATCTGTTTGCCAATCGGCAAAGGCCTCCTCCAACCTTTTCCATTCTGACCTTTCTTGGGCTACTCTGTTCCACATCACTCCAGCAACCTGTCTGATGTCATCGTCCCACCTTTTTTGTGGTCTACCTTTCTTCCTTTTGCCTTCTCTGGGGTACCATCTTGTGACTTTTTTACTCCATTTGTCGTGGCCTCTGATCATATGCCCTGCCCATCTCCACTTTAGTCTTCTTATTTTCGTTGCGACGCTTGTAGTTTTTGTTTTATTTCTAATAATACAATTTTTCATTCTATCTGATTTCCTGATATGCAACATACTCCTTTCCATTGCATATTGGCATGTGGCGAGTTTATTTGCCATTTCCTGAGTTAACGCCCAGGATTGGCAGCCATACGTAAGCACGGGTAGTATGCAGGTGTTGTATAATTTGCTTTTTAGTTTTATGTTTATTGTTCTGTCCTTCATTACTTCTTTTAAGCCCCACAGTTCACAGTTTTTACTTGTAATAAATAAAAATATTATTTGAACTTGATTTGAGGAAACTGAATATTATATACGAGTTGAAGCATTTTGACAAGTTAAAAAAAAACACAGATGGCCAGAACAGAAAGGCAAAAGAAATTTATAAGGGAGTATGGAATCGTAAAAGTGTGGTGACGGTAGATGTCTTTCAGACATTTACAGCTTGATCTTTATTCTGATACTGTGAGCCTGGGTCATCCCACTGCTGGGCATAATTCTCTGCCCATGACTTCCAGTTTTTTCGTTTAAAGGCTTTTGTGGACCACTAATCGTTTATTTTGTCTAGCTCGTCCCGCCATCTTCTACGATATCTGCCGCGATGCTTTTTGGCTCTAGAAAGTGGCTATTTTTGCCCACTGCTCATGGGGCATGCGGCAGACGTGACCAGCCCGAGCCCACTTCAGCTAACCGGCTTTTTGAGTAACGTCAGTAATTTGTGTTAAGGAGCTCAGTGTGGCCTTGCGTACATGGAGCACAACTTAATCAGCCTGTATCTTGCCCACTGCTGGGATAAAGGCCTCCTCTCTGTGAGAGGAACTGAGTCAGTAAGTCTAGTGCGGGTTGGTATCTAGCAAAACAATGTTAAAGTTTTGGTAAGGAAACGACTGGTTTTCGGGTTTAAGTGTTGTATATTAACACTATTTCAACAATAAATAACTGAAACATACCATATTTTTCTCAACACATAAGAAAAACACGTACCAACTTACACAGATATGGAGATCCCAAAACAAACACGAGAAAATCTAGTTTACAAATGAAAACAGAAATACAAAATAAGCAAGGTATGTTTATCTTGACACGGACTGAAGCAAACTCTTGAATCTATTGTATTCTTGCTCTTTGCTATGCTTATTTCAAAAGATAGTGAATATAAAAGTAAAAGGAATAATGTTTGAAGGAGTATTTTATCGTTTTCTTATTGTGTGTGGTTGATTCATGTACCTGCTATACAGAGTTGATGAAAAGGTTTTTGTAGAAACTCGATAATTCCTAGAATTTGTTTAGAGGGTTTTAGTAGTCAAGGTAAGTTGAATGTGAAAGATTTAGTTCAGGGACGTCTTTGATCGATAGAGTATACTTTAATTGTACACCCAAATTGTTAGAAAGCTGTTTACCGATTCAAAAATCGACAATATTACGTACTTTACGTAATATACGTAATATTACGTACTTTACGTAATATTGTCGATTTTTGAATAAGTATATTACGTAAAGTACGTATTGTGATGGAAAAAAATCACAATAAGTTACGAATTATTAAAATTACTAATTGGTCAATAAATTATAGTACTTATTATACAAAATTTTAGACTTGATATTATAATTCGTCAGTATTTTTCTATTGAGACATAGTCGTGACTGTCCTATTATACTAATCTGCGATGTGGCTACTACATACGCACTGATTGTTAGTTATTTATATTAAAAATAAACGTATTTGTGTTCCGACTGCTGGGACACACGGCCTCCTCTCTATGAGAGGGAATGGGCTATAACCCACCACGCGGGCCCAGTGTCTTCGAAATTTTGGTTCTAGTACATGCCGGTTTCCTCACGATGTTTTCTTGCACCGTTTTTGAGAACAGTGGTGATGAAATAAATTACACAAACAAAGTAATGCGCCTGCCTGGGTTAGAACCCACGACTTACTGTTCGTAAGTCGGAGCCGCCACCGCTGCTCTCGATAGGTAAGAATTCATTATTTAACCTCTTGGTATCCTCACGATCCTACTCGGCCGTTTGCTGAACATAAAATATTGATTGTGTAGTTTCAGCATCTGCTGGTTTTCTGTGTCATCATAATTCTCTTGCCCTTGTCCAAATTTATTTGGGGTCGGGGCATCATGTCTTCTTCTTCCATAGTTCTCTATTACTCGTCATCTCCTCAGACACCTTTTCGTGCCATATCATTCTTCACACAGTCCATCCATCTTTTGTTGTTTTTCTGTGTATGAGAGATATTTTAGTTTGTGCTGGCTTTTAACATTGATAGTAAAAATGAGCCGACTATGACTTTGGCCAACTTGTCGACTGGCGGACAAGTCGGTTGCAAAAAAGCTGTCGGCTGAGTCGATCGTTGTTGTCGGTGGAGTTCCGGGTAAGGGTTTAAAACATCGGTAATGTCTGTGGCGTTTCATGTATAGCTGTGTCGCTCGACATCATTTATTGCATTCGATGACACCCGCCGTTTGGTCATAGACATTTTGAATTATTTATCCTGATCATCATCGTCATCTTCCTGCCTTTGTCACCATTTACTCATTTACTCCTTTCTCTTTCATATCATTCCATCAAACAATCCATCCATCTCTTCTTTGCCCTTCCTCTCCCTCTCTGTCTATCAACATCAATTATTTACCCTGATATAAGTTAAAATTATATTTCTCTTGTTTTAAGTTCAATACTGACTACCAAAGGAAACTTCGAATTAAGAAAGGAAGAATTCAACAATAGAGGTCCATACCAATCACTCTAGCCGACGCTGTTTGTTGACTATTCGCCGACTATTCACCGACTACAAAACAAGTAGTCGGCTTTCTCGATTACTCTAATCGGTACTTCTCTAATTGACAGTCTGCTAAATCTAGCAAACTTCTACTTCAAAATAGAGAGAAATAAAGAAATCACTACGATCGTAATGAATTGGAAAACTTTAATCGAAATATGACGTGTTTTGATTCGACACAAAGTTGTGAGTACCTAAGATTCTGTTTTGTGTCAGGTTGAGCATTAAAACCATCCCGCCAGCGGTGTCTTTGACGGAAAAGAAATAAAAATAGAAACATTCGAGAACCTGCCTGACTATAATTTGGCGGACACCCACATCTTTCAAACCGGAATACAGCAAAGTGATAGGCGGCAGAAAAAATATAGAACTATTTCAAACGAGAGTCTTATTGTCGGCTGCGTCGCTTCTACTCATATCATTGAACTTTATTTCCTGTACCATATTGTACACGGAAGATACAAATCTATTGTACAATCATCAATATTATCGTCAAGAATAAAGGTCTACCGCGGATGTGTGGTGTCATAGAATAAGAAAATGGTACAGAAGGGAAAGTCCAGGCATTTCTCTGTGCGTGCGCTAATGCGGCCGTGCCGCAATGATCAGCTTATTACGACTCACTTGGTCAAGCAAAATATGGTAGATAGTTTTGTTGATAATTGATATAATTATTCTTCAACTTACGCCTTGAAATGTATCTCGTAGTATGAGTCTATCAGTTGATCTGCATCTTTTGTCCAGCTACTGCACTTTCTCCAACTTGTATGAAAAAAGTAAATCTATTTCTTCTATTCCAAATTTACCGTTCTGCAACCTCTTTTCGAGCCCACCCTGGTATAGCCGGCTAACCTTAAGTACCTAATGCTGATGCGTTACACTCGTTTGGCCCTGCCAATCTATTTGCTAAAGTCAATTTAGTACTCCTGACTTTGAGCACCTATTTTCCTATTCTTTTGTAATCTTTAACAAGTTGTGGCAAAAAAATCAGTGCATATAATCAGTCCTTTTTGACTTAACACCACTAAAACGCTATAACTTTAATTTTTGTAATCGTTCCGCACCAGCGAGAAAGATATATAGTTCACCGCGTAGCAGCGGTAAGCACCGTATCGGGCCGATTTTGTTTGATCCGCAGTGAAGGTGTTAACACCCAGACGACAGGCCGTGTCGACGGCGCGTTCGTGTTCCACGCGCGCCTCAAAGAGATGTCAGCAAACTGGAGGGGCCCGCAAGGGCCGATGCCTGCCAGGGCTGCGGGACTGTTCGAAAGAGATACCGCGGCCCTGGAACATAAAGGGCAAAAGAAGGAACATGGGTGGTTTTTAGTCAGTAAATGTCTGACACTCCCTTCCGCTCCGGGAGGAGTCATTTGATGATTTCCCACCCGAAGAATGGTGTATCTAACTTCTATTCCCTTTCTGTGCTCACTTATTCTATGGCAGTAGCTACTAATATGTATTTGTAGATAAAAAGCGTGTGTGCGGTACGTACCGCTACTGATCGTAATTACGTTACGTCATTACGTATTTGATGCGGTCGCGGTAAGGTTTTTTTTAGTTTATTGTATGGTTGTAAGAAAGTTCGTAGTGTCTTTTTAGTTGGAGATTTTATATGAATGAAACGTAATATTAAAAGTGGCTAAAATGTTTTTTGTTGCTATTGCAGTAAGATAGTCGTGATGAGCTCGTGGCTAAATAATAACAGCCTCTCGGATCGATTTTCAGGTTAAGCTGTGCTTGCCTGGGTTGGTCTGTGGATAGGTGATCACCCATTACATACTGAGTTTCCCTCGTGCCTCGGAAAACACGTTAAGGTAACAGGACCCAATTGCCATTTGTAGACGTTGACAGTCGTTACAGGTAATCAACCAGTGTTACCAAGGGGTACCATATTACCCAGCACTAACTGGGTTGTGGAGGTCAGATAGGCAGTCGCTCCATGTAAAGTACTTTTATTTCAGCTGCATCAGGTTAGACTGGAAGCTGACCCCTACATAGTTTGGAAAACGCTAGGACGATTAGATTGATCGCGGTAAAATGGTCATATTTGATATAGTATAAAAATGATAGCACCAAAAAATGTGGTAACATGAATATGGTAGCAAAATTTTTAACCAATATCTACCGTGGATTATTCCAGGATTTATGAGATAAAACTATTTTATTTCAGAGCTACTACTGCAACAACGTCTTTTTATTTGCCATATGCTTGGATACCGACCTCTTCTCTATGAGAGAGAGTGGTCCACCATTCGGGCCCTGTAAGTCAAAATACGTTTCAGACACATTAAGAAGAAAAAATTTACCGACTAAACCAATTCTGACTGTCTAGTGGTCGCAAGCATGACTGCTGAGAATGAGGTCCTGAATTGGAATCCCGGACAAAGTATAATTGGGTTTTTCCATCAGGAATTTCTCAGTAACTGCCACGAAGTCTGGATTTGCGCCCGGTTGATGGTAGTAGGCTCGCCCCTATTACATGGCACTTAAACGTAACTGGCGAAATGTGGGTGTACCATATCCCTTCGGGGATTATATTACGTTATATTACACCAATTCTTTGGACAGACATAATGCTAAATCTAAGATGTCAGATCTTAAATTTCGCATTAAAACCTTCACAGACTAACATATATTCCCCGAACTTGCAACAAAACAAACAACTTTTTACCAATGATTTCCAAGTACTCGTAGATTATCTCATACGTGGAACAAAAACAACGCTAGAACTTTCGTCCGTCCGTACACTGGCCACCACAACAGAGTTATTACCTTCCAGATATCCACAATTGAATTAAGATAGTGTCATTAAGTTGGTGAAGGCGTAAGAAAATATCGCTACCACAAAAACTGGTGAGAACTGAGAAGCAAAGATTTTAAACCTTAGATATACCCTCAGCGTAATAAGGTCACATGTATGTATAAGTGTGTAATTATACAGGGTTATTTGTAAAACACCAGCAACCTCTTAAGAGGTCATTGTACTCATCATTATGAACAACTTTTACTATGGGACCAAACCTGAAATCGCGAAAAGAAAATCAGCTGTTCCCTACACTTATGATCGATTAATTCGTCAAATAACGTTTCTTAAGATGATGGAAATCGTCTTAAAAAACATCATGTTATATTAATAAGAAGATTGAGGTCGCATACCCCGCGACTGAAACGATAGATTTGATCAGGATAAGTAAGCGAGTTTAAAACAAAACATTGCACATTCATACATTACACAACAGACTGCCTTTTTTTTCCTTGTTCCTTCTTTTGCCCTTTATTTTCCAGGGCCGCGGTATCTCTTTCGAACAGTCCCGCAGCTCTGGCGAGCATCGGCCCTTGCGGGCCCCTCCTGTTTGCTGACATCTCTATGAGGAGCGCGTGGAACACGAACGCGCCGTCGACACGGCCTGTCGTCATAAGACGGACGGACGGCGAGCTAGACAACAGACTGCCTCATTGGTCTAGTGGTTGAAATTGGGTTTTTTCATCAGGAATTTCTCAGTAACAGCCACGCAGTCTGGAATTGTGCCCGGTTGATGGCAGTAGGCTCACCCCTCATTACATTGGACTTAAATATAACTGACGAAATGTCCGTGTACTATTACGTACACCTCTGCCTAACCCTTCGGGGATTGCAGGCGTGATGTTATGTTCCAAAAAAAAAAAGTGACTCTTTTTGGTCCAGCAGAGTGAATCTAACGATTCTAATCTGTGGTGAGAAATGTGTGTCTTGACGAATTCTTTAGATGTTATTGAGGAGGTTGTAATTGTGAGTTTTTGGGTCTTAATGTTGGTGTTGTAACTGTAAGTGATGTTTTCGGTATTACGAAGTGTGGGTTATATGATATAGACTGTAATTTTTTTTTTTTTTTTTAATTTTCGTACTGGCACCAAATAAGTTTCAAGGAGACCTCAACAAAGTGCCATTTTATCAGCGATAGCGATAATGGAAAAGCCAAAATGGGACATAATCTGCCAAAAAGCATTTATAAATAAATAAAAATAATAAATGTCTAACCTGTTGTAACTTTCTTTAAAAGCAATCGTCTAGTCTAAGCTGAAAGGTGATTTAGTTCAGTCTGAACGCCTGTGATTTGGTTTAATATTGATATTGTCTTTTGTTTTTATTTTTGCAAGTGTGTATTGACTTCTGCTCAAAATAAGCTTTAATACCAAGTCAGGCTTACCAACATAACCATACTCCTACACTATGTCTCATCTTTATTTGACGACTAGCTCATGCCCGCGGCTTCACCCGCGTAATTTCGATAATTGTCTAAATTGAGTAAATTGTGTAATTGGATAAAAAGTATCATTATGTCAGATTATAAACTATCTGTGTGACAAATTTCATCCAAATCCGGTCAGTAGTTTTTGCGTGAACGAGTAACAAACATCCATCCATCCATACTCACAAACTTTCGCATTTATAACATTAAGTAGGATTCAGTTGTCAGATCTTGCATAATGAATAGATTTGGCAGATAGATTAGTTGCTAGTACGCCTTTTTGAGCCACAGCTCTAGAAAAACTCAAGCAGGCCTTTTCACGGCGAACAAGAATAAAATCCCTCTTGAAACTTTGAAACACCCGTAATTACTACAACAACTTTAATCGCTTTACCCATTCTCCAATTATCTCTTTAGCAGGATCAAAAGCAGCTAAAATATTCAGATTTCGAAAAACAATTTTGATAAGAGCAAACAAACTATACGGAATCGAGTTAGTGAGCGGAAAATAGTCGATTATCCTCTCGAGTTCGGGACTTTGAACAAAATCAATTATACACTGACGTTAGGGGGCTAAAGGGATACGTGTGGTATCGAATCCGTATCGAATGTCTGTCGAATCGAGTGAATTTTAAAGAATTGGTTCAGTGGGTCTGATTTTGGAAGGATTCGGAATGCTGTTTTGTTTTGCAAGTGCATTATTGGTAATAGGGCAACGAGAGCAGGTACGATTCGGTATTTTTCGTTTTTCTTGGTTTATTGAACATCATTGTAAGCAAGCCGCCCGGTTCGATATTTAAGGTTAAGCTGCGTTTGAAAAGGTCTGTAGATGGGTGACTACCCCATTATATACCGAGTTTCGTCCGTGCCTCGGAAAGCATGTTAAGACGTTGTTCTCGGCTTTGTAGATTTATTAATATATAAATTTTCGAAAACAAGAAGTTATTTTTTAGATATTTATTTTATACCCTAACACAATGTTTTCTTATTTAACCCAAAGGTTGACTGGTAGAGAATGCCTTGTGGCATTAAGTCCGCCTATGTACCACTATTGTACATGAAGTTTAAATAAATAAATAATATTTGACAGTCGTTACAGGTAGTCAGTGGCCCGAAGTCTGACAACCAGTTTTGTCAAGGGGTACTGTTATTACCCAGTACTATTTCCTCATTTGTACGCACACGTTAGAACGTTACTTATTTTTGCCTTTATGGGTAACAAATGAAGTCGAAAGTCAATCCAATAGTAGCAGTTAAAAATACTTAATCATCATCTGCCTAGCCTTTTTCCAACTAAATTGGGGTCGGATTCCAGTCTAATCGGATGCAGATGAATATCTATGTATTTTACATGAAGCAACTGCCTATCTGTCTAGGTGATGACAGGTGGACTAAGGCTATCACCGAATGGCGTCCAAGAACGGGGAAAAGAAATGTGGGTCCTCCGGCGGCCATACTTGAGTACTAATGCTGTAACATGATAATATTGTAAAATCTAATCATTTTAAAAGAGTAACCATGGAGTTTCTTGCCGGTTCTTCTCCATAGGAAACGACAAACCCGAACCGTGCACCTTTTTGTCGACGTTTCGTAAGTGCCCATGTAGGCCTATGTGAAATAAAAATATTTTGATTTGATTTGCCAGATGGGCAGATGACATAGTTGCCATCGGGGGAAAAACCTGAATGAGGATGGCACAGGAACGTGGAGATTGGCAGAAGAAAATAGAGGCCTTTATAGGGTTATTTGTAAAACACCAGCAATTTTGACGAGTTAATCGATCATAAATGTAGGGAAAATCAGATTTTTTTTTCGCGATTTCAGGTTTGGTCCCATAGTAAAAGTTGTTCATAATGATGGGTACAATGACCTCTTAAGAGGTTGCTGGTGTTTTACAAATAACCCTGTATATAATGTAGGCCTGTGGATGATGATGATGAACTGCCTATCTGATCTCCACAATCCAGTACTAGGTAACACAATACCCCTCGGTGAGACTGGTTGTCTGACTTTCAGTCATATAAATACACAATATTTCTCCCAAATTCCATTAATTCCTCCGTCCTTATCAAAGACACAATATCAAACCACAGCACAATCGCACATTTGTTCCACCTACATTATTGTCTTACACATTACATTGTGTTCTCCATCCATCCTAGCACAGTGGTTTCCTGGCAAGCATACAACCCACACACTTCCAGAGGATGGGGCAATTAAATAATACATCGATGAACTTGAGGTCTATTCTGAGATTGTATTAATAGCGAAACATGATAGCAAGAATATTAATAATAGCATAACATAATGGCTTATTCTGAAATGTGAAGGAGTGGGCAACTGGAGATGTCGCCTTTATTTTCTTCAGCTGAAATACTGGAAAGTGAGTGATAGGTATTAGAGAGACTGTATTATGTTTTGACGTTTAAAAAATGCTACTGGCTTTTACTGTTTTTTTTTTCAAATACACTGCCTGACTCGGCATCGAAACTGCGACCAGGAGCTCAGCAAGAGGACTTGATATGAATATAGATATTGTTATACTTAATCACGTGTGTAAATTTTTGTAAGTTTGTTTTTTCCAAAGGACGACAAACGTTTACTTTACAAATGAAAGAGAAATCTTTTCATTTAAAAACTATTTCTGCTTGCCAGTATAAAAAAATCACTTTGTAAAAAAAAGAAATGCACACACTTACAACTAGTTTCACCGCAGCAATATCGAGCTCCATTCGAAAATCGAGTACCTACGATACTCGATAACCCTTGAAACGATGCAAGACACTATCGGCCAAAATAACCTGACCCCTTAATCTAATCAAAATTCTTTTCAGAGCTCCGTTTAAGAAAACAATTGAGGAGCGTGGAAGTTTAATTTACATTGGTGGTCTGATAGAGCAAAAACACTTCATTTACCACCTGAATTTCGGCCAGCTCTTTTTATATTGTGCTCAGTTTTGCGTGGCAGTAAGTGTAATAGATTCTTTTTTAGCTCGAGTACTGAATTGAATATCAGATTGCTGGAGTTTTTAGTCGATATTGAATGATGTTCAAGCATTTAGTTTTTTTAAAGTGAAGATTCGTTAAGGCGCGTTTGGTCGCAATTTGATTTATTTGATATTTTCTGAGAACGTGTAATTTCAAGTTTGTTGATATTGTTGGCTGCATTTTGTGAATTAATTTTGTCTGATAAATAAGTAAAAAGTTCTGTTATGAATGTTAACTTATGTTCAAAATAGTAGATAAAGTTCGTGTTTCTACTAAATTAGCTGTTGCCCATGACCTTCGTTCGCGTGAAGTTATTATATATAAAAAAATATATATAACTCCCCTATTTTAATCGGATTTTGTTACCAAAATTTCAAGGGTTTTAATTTTTTTGCACAGAACCCTAATTATTTTTCGTCAAATAGAAGTAGCCTAAGTTAATTTTTATTACACCAGTTATCTGCCAGTGAAAGTCCCGTCAAAATCGGTCCAGCGGTTCCAGAGATTAGCCGGAACAAACAGACAGACAGATAGACAAAAAATTAAAAAAAATATTTTGGTAGATGTACCGTACCTATATACATTCATGTAGTAAAAAGCGGTTATTTTAATATTACAAACAGACACTTTTAATTTTATTTATTTGTAAAAATAAAGATTTAAATTAGTGAGAAACATTACAATTTATAAGTAGGCAAGACCTACTTTAAATAATTACCTATCTTAACCCCCTTTGCGAGAAAACTATGTATATAAAAAATAAATGCTCCACCCTCTAAATTGGATCCCTTACCCGTCAGTAATATAACAACTAGTCCCACTATTTCAAGCTGAAACAGTGAAAGGGTTTCATTTCATATTTGTACGCTCGGGCTACAAACATTATGTTTATTCAACCCTCCCTTTGCGCTATGATGTTAGAACTAAAATGGAGCTACTTGGCACATATTTGAACAACGATAGTGATTTTCACGTCTTAGTTGGAATCGTGCGTCCGTTCCAGATTTTCTTTGTCTGGTAATACTGTACTAAAATGCTAAGTAAATTCTTACTGCTCAAGGTTTTTTTTTGTGATGGTAAATCATCAAATGACTCCTCCCGCTGTAGACGGAGTGGAAGGGAGAGTCAGACTTTTACTGACTAAAACCCATCCATGTTCCTTCTTTTGCCCTTTATGTTCCAGGGCCACGGTATCTCTATCGAACAGTCCCGCAGCCCTTACTGCTCATGGCTGGCAGCAGGTTTATGGATAGACCATTTGATGGCAATCCTGTCAGGTCAGCCTATATGAGTGATTATTTTTGACAAATGGCAAAACACAGAATCCTTATAGATTTGTCCTGTCCGTCCGAATGGGACAGACCATTTTACTCCGAGACTGTTGGCACCACACCGTTGTTTGGAGAGTGTAGGTGTCTTCTATGAACACACAAAACTGAAGTGAAATTAAGAAAAAAATAATGTACAATCATGAGACTCATCATCTTCCTGCCCTTGTCCCATGTTACTTGGGGTCGGCGCAACAGGTATTTTTCTTCCATTCTCCTCTGTCAACCATCACGCAATCATTTACACCTTTATCTTTCATACCGTTCCTCACACAATCCATCTATCCTTTCCTGGGTCTTCCTCTCCCTCTCCATCCATCAACATTTATATCCATCACATGTCACACCAAGTCAGTCAATTCCCTTTCAACTTTTCTGTAACTAGCGCAACGTTCAAATTTCCTCTAACTTATACTCATTCCTTACTCTATCCTTTCTTTTCACACCACATATACACGTCAACATTCTCATCTCCGCTACATGCAAGCTTTTCTCATCCAACTTCTCACAAGCATGATGCTGATGGTTGAAAAAATATTTTTTTACTTATATTTTATGTATAACGTGGCTCAAACGGCTGCCAGATGGGACTGGGCAGGTCATGTCTGCCACCTGCCGGACCAACTGTGGGCCAAAATAGCAGGAAACTGGTGGCCTAACACAGTGAGGCCGGGTCGCGACAGGCCACGAAGGAGATGGACGGACGAATCGACAAAATGAGAGATCAAAATATCTGTTATTTTGTCGATTCTTCCGTCGATAAAACCCGTCTCTACGGTGGTCATGCTACGCGCGTAATCATATTTTATTAACAACCTTTTTTTTTTTTGGAGGGTGGGAAATCGTCAAATGACCCCTTTCGCTCTGGGCGGAGAAGGGAGTGTCAGACTCTTACTGACTAAAAACCACCCATGTTCCTTCTTTGGCCCTTTATGTTCCAGGGCCGCGGTATCTCTTTCGAACAGTCCCGCAGCCCATTAACATACAACCTGACACTGACCTGCCAATTTCAAAAACGTAAGAATATTTGAATTTCGCGGGCTACCCTAGCGCTTCCACCTTAATTATATTATCAATAGTCATAGCCAATATTCTACTAAAAATCAGCGAAAGAAATATGCAAAAGAAAACATCATACAAAATATACCACCTTCATTAATTTCCCACTTCCATGCCCACGACCTTTTCTACCTAAAATATTAACGTTGGGCTCTCGTATGAAAAACGGTTGAGGCGGCGGGCAGAGCCGCAGGCACAGTATATAGCCTCCATTCGTGGTTTCATTAATTAATCATCCTCTGTAATTCATGGGAACCGAGTGGTTTTCGTACTTCATAATTCTGTTATTGGAAGTTGATATTCTTAGCTATTTTTGGCAGGAAAAATTATGGAATTCTTAAATGTGTTTGATTGGCTCATACTTTTTAGGGTTCTGTATGTAAAGAGTAAACAATGGGACCTTATTACTAAGCCTCCGCTGTCCGTCCGTCTGTCTGTCACAGGGCTTTATCTCATGATCCGTAATAGATAGACAGTGAAATTTTCACAGAATGTGTATTTTTGTTGCCGTAATAGTAATATTAGTTTTTACTAATACCACCATACCATAAACATTAGTTGTTTCAAACACTTACGTAATTAAGAAATTTCTCATAAGACTTTATAAGGGTTCCGTCCTTGCCAATTGGTTCCGGAATCCTCAAAAAAACCGGCCAAGTGCGAATTGGACTCGCGCACGAAGGATTCCGTACCATTATGTTAATGACCGTACCGTTTATGTTTATGAAATTGAATGTTTTTTTATTTTATTTTTATATTTGAGTTGATTGAATGAAAGGTAAATTGCGGTTTACGGTTTAAGAGGTATTAAAAAAAACTACTTACTAGATCTCGTTCAGACCAATTTTCGGTGGAAGTTTGCATAGTAATGTACATCGTAATTTTTTTTTAGTTTTATCATTCTCTTATTTTAGGCTAGACTATTCAGTTTAGAAAAAACTTATATTAGAAACCTCAATATCATTTTTGAAGACCTATCCATAGATACCTCACACGTATAACGGTAAAAATGCCATTTGGCTACGGAACCCTAAAAAGCCAATCACGTGTTGTATTATTTTAATCTTTGAAGTTTGGTTCTCATTTGAAGCTTTGTTACTATGGAGAAAAATCCCCCATTATTTTTTCCTTGGAAAAAAAGCATGTTTGTATACGGCTTCACCGTTTTCACCTTCAAAACACTTACGTCATCTATCCAAAATTCAGATAAAATGTCAAGAAAACAAGAATCCATATTGAAACATACACAACAAAAGAGTTGTTATTACAAAGAAAATATTAACAAAGGGTAACACAAAAGTTAGGAAATAGACCTTTTCAATGAGTCTGGGGTACAAACGAAATATAGAACGATATTATATATTATTTAATCAGCAGCTAAACATCTAATAACCAGGACAAAGACGACAATATGTTACAATGCAAAATAACAGAAGGTCCATCTGACGTCTTTGATATAAAAGCTGGTTTTAAAGAATAGGGATTCACTACCGATAATATAGGATTGAGAGCGTTGCTGGTTCACAAGTCAAGGAGCATGTGGCTTAACAACAGCCGCTTGAATCAATCTTCTGGTTGAGCCGCGCTAGCCTAGGTTGTTCTATGGATGGGACCACCCATTAGGTACATACCGAGTTTCACCGTGCCTCGCAAAGCACGTTAAGCTGTTGGTCCGGACTGTCATTTGTTGATCTTTGACAGTCGTTACAGGGTAGTCAGTGGCCCTAAAGTCTGACAAAAAGTCTTACCAAGCGGGTATTTTATTACACAGTACTAATTTGGGTTGTGAAGGTCAGATAGGCAGTCGCTCCATGTAAAATACTGGTATTCCGATGTATCCGGTTAGACTGGAAGCCGACCCCAACATAGTTGGGAAAAAGGCTAGGCAGTTGATGATGCTGGTTCACAAGTCAAAAGCGTGGCTGTTAAATGAAAGATTCTCTGTTCGGTCTGCCATCATTGCAGCAGAATACTATTGGAAATTCTCATTGGCTACCTGAATTTAAATGTTTTGCCGAGTTTATTAAAATTGTTACGCCCTCCATCATATTAGTACCTGTATTTACCGATTGGTGGCTGTAATCTGTGTAAGAAAAAACATCTTTCTTTCAATTAGGTTAATTAATTAGTTATATCGAGTATATTATTTATTTATTTATTTATCAACTTGCGTCTACTATTACAGCTAACCAATGCGCCTTAACCTAATTTAATTGCTATTCTGTTACAATCTTATGCATTTTTCAATTTAAGCATTGTTATCACTTTTATATTTTTTTGTCGTTATTCAAGTTTACGAATGTTATAAATTTTATACATTCTATCATTTTTATTGTTGTTTCTTATATATTATGTAACATTTTATTTAGTTGGTATTTGTGCAAAAAAAATAGACTTTAATAAGATTGTGTTTGTTTATGTTTTTGAGCGTATGGCACTCGTGGACTCCAGCTGAAAATCAGCGTCAGGTGGTACACCTTTTGTTGCCATCTGGCATTATGCTGAGCTGAGGCCCTTTTGGCATTATTCGATTTGTTTGTTTATTTATTTTGTATAGTTTTTAAGGTGTTTTTAATGCCAAACAAACTCAATTTTCTTTCTTTCTCTTTGCTTATCTTTCTTATTCTCTATGGAGAAGAATGGGCAAGAAACTCCATGGACACTCTTTTAAATCAAAATTTTGTTACAAAATCTTGGTTACATCATTCATTTGTTGTTAATACATGAGAGAGTTGAGATATATGTGAGAACGATGTAGAAAGACGTGCACATTAAGAGCGTCCAGAGTAAAAGATTAAATCAACACTAATATTTCAACCACTCCAAATCCTTTTCAAAGACAATCCAAACTGGATCCACCAAACTCAACTCGACTACGTATTAAATCCAACGGTTATAGAAGAAAAAAAAACACGCACCAGTGTATTCTACCATGTGTTACGTTACGCCATGACAGATCGCATGATAGCCCTTTGATGTGTTAATATCGTCTATATATCCTTTTAGAAACAATCCCGGGATTTTTCGGATTGTTCAGGGTTGGCAATTTACGGATTTTTGTAAAGAATTTTTGTGGGATCATTTTGTTGTCTAAAAAACGTTGGGTCTAGGTCTCCGTTTTCAATACCAGCTGTTGTTTGACTATCAGATATTCTCAAATATCTGTTTAATTTCATGACCATTTGAAAACCAAAGATGATAGATATTAAAATTACGGTACCTCAGTGTTCAGTTTTATTGGTAAAAAAAACTCTAAACATTTGTAGTGTTTCATATGGTGCTGCAAACGGCCCCAAGAACGCATGCTAAGCCATAAAAGAAGTTTTTAAAAATAAAATACAGATTTACGTCATCACTATTATGATTCTTTTTTCAAGCTTTTATTTAACTTGCAATGCTTGTAAGTCAAATCTTGCAAATTAATTTCGAAATTTTGTATACACGTTTAATTTAGATAACAATGCATGGTTAGCTAATTGACGTCATTCTAAATTCAATACGTCATCTTTATGAGTCTACTCTTAAAGATGGCGTACTACTTATTTTTTATGCACACGTCACGTCATACCATACTATATTTAAAAGATTGTTTTTAAAAATGTTTTCTCAATAGCGTGTTATCTTAATTACTGTAGTTTCAATGTATTAAATTTTCTCTATTGCTTCCTTTCGTATCTTTTTCCTCTTAATATTTTTTTTATTGTAACCTATCAATATCTTGAGATACCTTCAGTAGTTTATTAAAGGAGCTAAGACTATTTGTTTGAGTAGCAGCCCTATCGAACCCTAACGTTTGTTATAAGGTATAATAACGTCTAGGGCTATATGAGGGTTTTCGTTTGTCTATTGATTCCTGTAATACCAACTCAACTGTTGAGTGTTGAGGGCCCTTCCAATCTTCACATATTTCCGTGTGAGGCGGAGTGAGGAATTACTGTTATTTGTCGAATTTCAACGAAATAAGACCGACTTCTCGAATAATAGAGATAAAAGAAGATATTTTATGCCAGGTATTTTTAACGTACGTACGCGTTTTTTACGGGGGTCGTGGAGGTATTTAAAGTAAATTTAAAAAAATAAAAAGTTGTATTAAAAAAAAAAAAAACTTGTCACAAAGTTGGATCTTTGACCCTCAATATTGTTGTATTTATAATCTTTAGTCCCTTCTTACCGACTAATGGACATCTCTATACTTGTGTAATTTGCTGTCTATGATTGCTTTGTGTTTGTACTCTATGGTTTATCTCTAATAAAACCACGCCGTGTTATAGTACTTGTTATTTATTTAAATCAATCCAATAATATATTCCAACAGGTTATGGGCCCAGACCCACCTAATTCTTCCAAAAATAAATACAAATAAAGGTTATAGTCGATTCCAATATAAACTCGAAGAATCCAGTGTTCAAGTGAAACCTAACCTAAAAAGTAACAACGTGGTTGTGCCGGCGAACAGTGAAAGCGTCTTCATCAGCTAAAAATGTCTCCGAACAATACAATGGCAATTATAGAAAAGCTGACCGGAAGAGAGAACTATCCTACCTGGAGGTTTGCTGTCCAAACCTACCTAGAACATGAGGAATTGTGGAATTGTGTCGTACCGGCGTCCGATGACGTATACGAAAAGAAAAGAGACACTAAGGCAAAGTCAAAGATCATTCTATTACTTGATCCCATTATCTATATACACATACAAGAAGCAAAAACAGCTAAAGAAGTATGGGATAACTTAGCAAAAGCTTTCGACGATAAAGGACTGACTCGCCGAGTAGGCCTGTTAAGAGATCTGATCACCACAACGCTAGACGGATGTCAAAACATTGAAGAGTATGTAAATAAGATCATGACTACTGCTCATAAACTCAGAAACATCGGGTTTGTTGTTGATGATGAATGGTTGGGAACTTTACTATTGGCCGGGTTACCAGATTTCTACCAACCAATGATCATGGCATTAGAAAGCTCGGGTTTGACAATAACCTCTGATTCCGTTAAAACTAAACTTCTACAGGATGTTAGAAAATCAGAAATTACTGCGCTGTATGTTAACAAAAATAAAAATAACTCGCAGAATGTCAAACAAGCTTCCGACAAAGTGAACAAACCGAGTAAAGGTCCAAGGTGCTTCACATGCAATAAACATGGGCATATAAGCAAAAATTGTAGAAAGAAGAAGGAACAAAAATCTGAGGAAAATGTAAGGAACAAAAATGAGAACTCTGGTTATGTTGCTGTATTTTCTGCGTCAACCAGCAATGACAATGGTTGGTATGTGGACTCGGGGGCTTCAATGCATCTTACAATGCACCGTGACTGGCTCTTCGATGAAATACCACCTCCGATTAACACTATCAGAGTGGCTGACGACAAGAAACTACCTGTGAAAGCATGTGGGAAGGTAAATTTACATGTTTTGAATAAGAATGGTAATACTGAAGTGATTGCAGTGCAGAATGTTCTTTATGTTCCTGAGCTGGCGACTAATCTTCTTTCAGTGAGCCAAATAATAAAGAATGGCTGTCAAGTGCAATTTGACACAGAAGGTTGCAGAATATTTAACAAAATTGGTCAACAAGTGGCTGAAGCAAAATTGACAAACAATATGTACCGGCTTAATATACACAGTGTTCCAGCATACAGATCCACTACAAAGGGAAATGATTGTTATCTATGGCATCAAAGAATGGCTCACTTGAACTTTGAAGACCTTAATAAACTGTCTGAAAGTACAGGGACAAAAATAGAAAATAAAGACAAAGTTGTATGTATATCATGTCTGGAGGGGAAGCAGTCAAGAAATTCATTCCCTACAGAAGGTTCCAGAGCAAAAGCATTGCTAGAACTCATACACTCTGATGTCTGTGGTCCCATGGAGGTACAATCCCTCGGAGGTGCACGTTACTTTGTCACCTTCACTGATGATTTTTCCAGGAAAGTATTTATTTATATAATAAAGAATAAGTCAGATGTTTTTGAAAAATTTAAAGAATATAAAGCCACAGTTGAAAAACAACTTAGTTTATCTATAAAGACTCTCCGCACAGACAATGGTGGAGAATATCTGAGTAATGAGTTCAAATCATTCTTAATAAATTGTGGAGTGGTTCATCAAACCTCCACACCGTACACACCCCAACAGAACGGGTTAGCAGAAAGGATGAATCGTACAATATTAGAAAGAGCTCGTTGTATGTTATTAAATGCTAAATTACAGAAGCAGTATTGGGCAGAAGCAGTGTCTACTGCGGCATACATCACAAACCGCTGTCCAACCAGAGCGCTGGCATTTTTAACACCTGAAGAAATCTGGAGTGGTGAAAAGCCAGATATAAGCCATCTGAAGATCTTCGGATGTGAAGCCATGGTTCATGTTCACAAAGAAAAAGGCAAGAAATTGGACTCCAAGTCAGTTAAAATGTTATTTATTGGTTACAGTGAACAAACCAAAGGCTACAGGTTGTTTGATCCTAAAACAAAAAGAGTGTTGATTAGCAGAGATGTGATATTCTTGGAAAATTCTGTTATGAGAAATTATGCTCAAGTACCTCTGTCAGAATCTATCTCTGATGTTGTTATAAATGAATCAATTAATAGTGAAATAACACAATCATCTGAACAAAATGAAACAAGTGATGAGTCTTTTCACTCTGATGAGGGATCTTTATATGAACCAGATGAAACAATAGACTCAACAGATATTCATCCAAACATAACAACAAGATCAAAAAGGGGAATGAAAGGAAATACTTACATATGTACAAATGACAGTACATGCCAGCAGGATGTCCCTGAGACATACAGTGAGGCAATATCCTCAGAAAATGTGAATGCAGACAAGTGGAAACAGTCAATCGAAGATGAATTGTCGGCACATGCAGAAAACAATACTTGGCATTTAGTGGATAAACCATCAGGAGTGCGAGTAATTGGCTGTAGATGGGTTTTTAAAATTAAAGACCTGCCGTCGGGCTTGCTATATAAGGCAAGACTATGTGCCAAAGGCTGTGCTCAGACACAAGGTACAGACTACACCGAAACTTTTTCACCAACGGTCAGGTATGACTCTGTCAGAGTTTTACTTTCAGAAGCTGCTCAACATAATTTAGCTATGGCTCAGTTTGATGTAAAAACCGCTTTCTTGTATGGTGACATAAAGGAAGACATATATATGATACCACCGGAAGGTTTGGAAGTTCCATCAAAACTGGTATGTAAACTAAATCGTTCACTTTATGGTCTTAAACAAGCACCTAGGTGCTGGAATCTCAAATTCGATAGCTTACTAAAGAAATTTGGTTTTGAAAATAGTCATGCTGATAAATGTGTTTATATAGGTAATATTAACAATAAGAAAGTGTACCTGCTACTGTATGTTGATGATGGGCTCCTACTGTCATACTCAAGAGAATCCTTAGATATTGTAATATGTGAGTTAAGTAAGAATTTTAATATTAAACAATGTGAACCGAAGAACTTTGTTGGATTACAAATAGAAAGATCCAAAGGATGTATTTTTATTCACCAGGCTAACTATATTGAGAAACTCTTGTGTAAATTTAATATGCAGAATGCAAATTCTAATGTAATTCCAGTAGATCCTCATACCACACTGGAAAAGAGCTCAGCTGCACCAGACAAGAGTATCCCATTTAGAGAAGCAGTCGGCTCTCTAATGCACCTGGCTATAGTAAGCAGACCTGATATAATGTACGGAGTCAGTCTGGTGAGTAGATATCTCAATAATTTTGACCACACACACTGGAATGTTGTCAAGAAAATTATGAAATATCTAAAGGAAACCAAAAATTATGGTTTGTGTTACACATCTTCAAATAATAATGAATTACAAGCATATTGTGATGCAGACTACGCCAAAGATACATGCACACGACGGTCTCTTACCGGATATGTTTTTATAAGAAATGGAGCTGCAATAACATGGGCAACACAGCATCAGCAGAGTGTTGCGTTATCCACTACAGAAGCTGAGTTTATGGCGGCATGCGCTGCTACAAAAGAGGCTATGTGGTTGAAACGACTATTAATTGATATATGTGCTTTTCATCAAGATTCTGTGACTCTGTGTATAGACAATCAAAGTGCAATCTGCTTAATTAAAAATGTAGATTATCATAAGAGATGTAAACATATAGAAGTAAAATATAACTTTATAAAAGAAAAATTTACAGACAAACAAATAGATTTGAAGTATGTATGTACTAAAGAGCAATATGCTGATAATTATATTTACAAAGGCTCTACCAAGAGATAAATTTCAGTATTTAAGAAATAAAATAGGAATAATTAAATTGTAAACCTATTTTCAGGTGAAAGCATTTTGTTGTAAACTTTCTGTATTGTGTACTTTAGTGTATTATGTAGTGTATATCCATACTGTGTAAACTAAACTAAGCGGTGCCTAATTGCCTTTTATTGTTTTACATTCTTATATTGTGTGCATTACTGTTAGGTAAATTATTAATTGCTTTGAAAGAAGGGCCACAATTAGGTGAAAGTGTTGTATTTATAATCTTTAGTCCCTTCTTACCGACTAATGGACATCTCTATACTTGTGTAATTTGCTGTCTATGATTGCTTTGTGTTTGTACTCTATGGTTTATCTCTAATAAAACCACGCCGTGTTATAGTACTTGTTATTTATTTAAATCAATCCAATAATATATTCCAAAAGCAAAATAATATCCGTAAGTAGAAGGTATGGTTTGGTCCTTTAGGCTTCGTTAAGGGTACTTTTACACCCATTATATTATTCCTTGTTTGTATCCATTCTTGTCACTCCATTATCTCATTTTCAATAATAAATGCGCCAACGCTAGTTTGTTACAACTTCAAAATAAAGTGCCGTTTTTTATTGAGTTCCCAACCGAGCACAATTCGCGATAAATTCATTAAGTTCACATTCATGCATTTGAATGTATCGTGAATCACTCAAACTGCATTTCTGTTTTAATAAAAACTAGGATTATTCTCCATTGACTCAGTCGAAATTAATCTGTGAAATGTTTGTATTAAAAGGCCTCCATACATAATTGATGATTCAAAAGTAAACCTAGCCTAGGACGTACCTAACATTCTAGGGGCAATAACGATGGGTAAAAAAGTCGTATAATTATAATCAGTCTTTAATGTTTCCGCTGCTGGGAAACAGGCCTCCTCTGTCTCTCCACATTGTAGACGTAAAAAAAATGACAACATAGTACAAAAAGTCCCACATCGTCATCGATGACACAAATGAAGAATTAACATCAATACCTATTCTAAACCGGGCTATTAAAATTAAATAACACTTTTTATTTCTAAGAATAGAAAGTACATTTTAAGCAAAAAATTGCTTGTATTAGGTCCTTTTGTTCTTCCGGTTTACATTTACAATAGTGTTTTAGAATTTGACATTAAAATCAAATTCAAAATCAATTCCAAAGTTACATAAAATATAAATTAAAATTAATATCAAAATTAAATCAAATAATAATATAAATACACAATTAATAATTGAAATAAAAATAAAAATTAAATTAAATTAAAATAAATTTGACGTTATAATTCAAATCAGCATCTTAATTCAAAATTCAAATCAATTCAATTTGTCGGATTGTCAAGATTTATCCCTTTAGGTTCATAGATCATGTGGGTAGCAGATGGATTTTGTGCAATGAAAACGCACTGGGTGCGATACACTGTTTCTATTAAACTAACAAATTACTTGATATTACAATTTATAACAATAACTCGGGGCACAATGAATCGGGGTACAGTTCCAGGACATCTCAACTCCGCTGCGATCAGATCTTCAACTGCAGCTGTAAACATCAGGGCTCTGTAGAAGCACGTAGTGGTGTGGGTAGACTTGTAAGTAGTTCGCGTGGTGTCACCACTGGCGTACTTGCGATTCATTCCAAGTCCGCACCAATGACCGGATCTAACATATTTTTATTAAATAGGTGCTCTATCAGTGTGCCAATATTCACTTTAATCCAATCTGCAGTTATAGCTTATTGAGGAACAAACATACATACTCGTATTTATTATCTATAAACATCAAAACTTTTACTCGTATATTCATGAAATTACTAGAAAGTAGAATATTTTCTGGCCCTCGGAAGGAAAATATGATATGAATTTGGGAACGAATGCTTCCAATATTTTGACCTTGCTTTAGTTTTGCTAACAGGTATGTTTTCTGATTAGTTTCGGACCCAAACTAAGCTCTTTTCATGAACTCATCATGACATGATACCAAATATCAAAAAGGATCTGCAAGTAATTACAGTTACACGTGCCGCGTGTGAGATACACTATTTTGGTAAATTATTTTCGCAGACGAACGATAAATTGGTCAGACAAAATTTTCATCCCACGAAAAAGAAATTACAGTTCCGACATAGGACTACGTTAAGTCCGGGAGTGCGGGTAGTGGCTTTGAAGTTGAAAGAGGCAGAACACTTGGCAAGACGTGGTGATGGCAAGTGGAGTACAGCCCTCACTGAATGGTCACTGAAAGACGGTATCAGAAGAATAAGCAGACCAACAGCCAGATGGGTAGATGATAGTCAGCAGATCGCGAATAACACTTGCTTGAGAATCGCGCAGACTATGGAAGAATGGCACAAAAGTGAGGAGGCTTATACTCAGTGGGTGGAACAAGACTGCTAATAAAGATGATGATGGCCGTAAACACAGTACATTTTGATACAAGTGGGGAAACTTTGTTATTGCAGCCGAGGCGGAATTCACATCGAGCCGAGAATTGTAGAGACAAATGCCTAAGTGAATCAAACGACGTTTTTTAAGACGAATAAATAAAATAATAGAATGAAAAGTATTCTGATGATTTGCATATCCTGCCGAGGGGCTTCACACTGGCAATCTGTTTGGGATGGATCGAGAATATGCCATTTGTTTAGAACTGTGGGCATATTCCATCTATTTATGTCGACCAAAACAGTGGAATGAATGACCTTCTGTAACGTTGTGATTTTAACAAAATTTAAAACCTATCACGTTTGGCCGTTGGTCATCCATCCACAGACCAACCTCGGGACGCGTTGCTTAACCTTGAGGATCAACCCATTCAGCTGTTATTATTTGGCCACTCACACATTCCCAATCATCTTAACATCAATGCCCCTAACTACCGTACTTGGTACTTACTAAGGGCACTTGTAACTGACAGACCAATTTGAATGATGACGTAGTCGTACTTGACCCCAAGTGGGTCCTACTGACCCCATGTTTATAGCTAGTAACAGTTCCGTTAACAAGGGAGCATAGTAAGGGATGGAGAAGTGGAAATGTAGATTTATGGGGAATTATTAAGATCAAGCTCAATTTTAACAAGTAGGTATTTATATAAATGATTGTACAGATTTTGCAACATTTGTATTGTTTTATATATATAATATGTAACTTTTGTTGGTGAATTAACTATTTTATTATTATTATTATTTGGTTAAAGTTAATCTGAGATATAATATTTAGTTCGAAAAAAAAAATTAGAAAAATATTTTATTAAAGTTTTGCAACTTCAGCTTTTTTTCATTGATTGTTATCAACCAATAAGAGTTGGTTAATGTCGTAATTGGGAGTTGTCCAAAAATCTATTCATTCTACTGATAGATGAGACAAATCAGGAAAGATGACTAAAGAAAAGTATTTAAATTAGGAAAAAAAATCTTCGAAAATAATGCCTGAACAAAGGCGTGATGCCACAGATGATACTAATGAAGTAATAATCTAACCATTTAAACCAATAGTAACACTTCAATCAACCATCGAAATTCACGCAGAAATCACCGAGGGCCTGCCCTCAACGCTTAAAGGAGTATTAATTCAATTACGTCAGTATGGCCAAGAAATCGAGCTAGCCGTTCTGTATAACACCATCTCTTTCACTCACTGGAGTAATGTTAAAGTAATAGTTCCATAAGAGGAGGTGGTACTGGCTCTGGGCATTGGTAACGAGCTAACTCGAATCGAACTTACGGATCGCTTAGAGCCACTTAAGAGTTCAGCAGTAGATGTATAATAGGAAATGTTCGATCCCTACAATTCAGATTTCAATTCGATATGATTGATCAAAGTTCGGCTTGTTAGGAGTTTGCAAGATTTTCGGCATATTATGTTTGATTTCGTGTTACTTGATTTTGAAAGTTCGAGTGTGGGTGTTGACTTTGGGTGTTATAATGTAGGATGAAATTATGTTGTTGCTAAGTTAATAAGTTGATATCTTTCTCGTGTGTAATTTTGCTTCTCATGTTTCTACCTACGTCATGTTTTATCAGTCAGTATACGCCCACTGCTAAACATAGACATCCAAACAAATTATAATTTAGATTTTCCCCGCATAGAAAAGGTATCTACTACAACAACAGGTCGTTGTTCAGTTATGTTAAAGTCTCATTGGGCGAGCCTATTGCCATTAACCGGGTACAAGTCTAGGCTCTGCCCTGTTACTGAGAATCCCTGATGAAAGAACCCAGTAATATCTACTGAATGACTAGGGAATCGGACCCAAGCGCTTGTTTTCGCTGAACCAACGAAGCAGTCAACTACTTTTGGTAATAACCACTCCTATTAGATCAGGGATCACAGGCTGTTCAAATTAGCTATAGCCAGGACATTATAGCTCTTGTCTTTTAACTTAAAACTTAGCTCATGTTTGAAGATGTTATAAACTGAATATTATATAACATTCACAAACATCCACCACACGCCGAACCTCCATAAACGACTTTATATCTCTATAAAAATCCCCATAAGCAATTCTAAAACCCAACACATCATTAGTAAGAAGTACCCTCTCATTTGCCAGTTATACCTGCTTCAAATGCACACAATTTCGAGCCAGTTCCAACTCAGTTCCCCCGTAATGAGAGGACAGATACCACGCGTCAAAAACCCACATTCCCTCGAAAAGGAAGTACGTAACCTTTTTTAAAAACCTGTTTGAAGTGACCTTTAACTGACTGACCGCTGTAAAACAGCCCTTATCCAAGACCCTTTCTTATCCAACTTGGATTTTTCCATTCGATTTAGCGAACTAAGAATTTGGGACCCATCTTTAAGGTCATTGAATTGAAAGCAAGAAAATTCAATTTATACGAAGCCACGATGCTTTCAACGAATTTACATATTAAAATAAGAATTGTTTTGGCATAATGTAGGGGACTAAGATGTTTGTTTATTAAATCCGGTTTGAGTTTCTTGGATCTAATTAGCTGATCTGTGATATTCAAGATTTCGGATTTGCGTAAAAGGATCGAGAATTGTTAAGGTGAAATGCAAGTGCGTTGCTCTGACCTTTCGAAGAAACAAATCTATGAGCAAACACCTTTTGGATTATACTGTGGCTAACGAAGTTTTGGGTAAAGATAAACTTAAATAGGCTCAGGGTATAGAAATTTACATGTCTGATGAAGCAATGAAAGGTACACCTGAATTTAGTTGTCCTATAAGAGCAAAAAGGCTTGCAAATCACAATAGTGGTACTAAAATATATCTCACAATTCTTATACCCGATGTTACCGCCAATTCCCTAACTAACGAGCCATCCAAAGGGGAAGATAACCAGAATTTAACACAAGTACATGAGTTATCCGACTCGTTTTATGTGTCGTATCCATAAAACGGTGTGATAGTATTCCGTACCATTTTTATGACGTCACTGCCGTCCCTTCCGGTTGGTCCGACCGGTAACATATGGTGTTTATTTAAACACGAGTTTTTGTGTAGTGAGGTGGAAACATTTTCGGTTAAGTTTAAGGATTAGAATTTTGGTGGATAAAAAGAGTGGAATATTCAGTTTAGGAAAAGAATGTCACGGAAACGCTGATTAGCTAACATATCAGTAGAGAAGAAAATATTGTAAGTGAGAAAATGAAGTAGATGATTACTCCATCACTTAAGAGATTTTCGAGGATGATCAATCTCTGAGGACAAACTTCACTAATGAAACAGCAAACAACATTCTACAGCAATGATGACACTGGCTGCTCTGGAACGCGGCTGAGACAATAAATGCTGCTAGACATTTTTTCAGTTCCATTGGAAATTCGCCTTTAAAGTCAAAGCATACTTAAAGATGCTTTTTAAAGATCAATCTTAAAAAAAATCAAAGGATATTTACGCAGAGGTTACATTTATTTCTAAGACAAAATTTTACTTACACGCCAAAGAAGTTTCACAATGTCATTTTGTTTTACCTCCTCTCCAAGATAAAGGCATTAAAATTAAATAGGTTAAAACAATAAAGAAGAGAATAGATCTCAAACCGGTAAGTCAAACGAAATTCAGCATTTAACATAAAGTGTAGGAAGAAATCAAATATTGTCCTAAGGAAGGCAAATAGAGAGAATCTTGAGAAGTTAAACTTTGCACGAGAATTTTAATCTAAAAGTCAATTAGTTCTACTTGTGATGTTTGTCAGCGTTTAGGAGCACACGGTGCTGGAAATTGTTTTTGAAGAACTATGAAGAGTTTTAGAAACTATTGAGATGGAACCAGCAGGCAAACTGTGTAAGGAAGCCCATTTTAGATCTTTTATTTTAAGGATCTACTTCTCATACGTGAGAAGCAGGTGACGGAAATAATTTATCAATGGAATTAAGGTGTTTTATAAATCTAGGTCGAGCTTATCAGGGACGAAGAATGGGAAAACATGAGAAAATCTGGATGTAGTGGTCTGCAATCAAATGCTGGACAATCGAGGGAATATAAAGGTTCTATGTATGTGAAAGGCCGGTAAGGTTTTTTTTTCTAATCTTGAATTTATCAATAATTTACTCCATCCAGTCTTATACAATGAAAGGGTTACATTACCAATTATTTATTATTGTCTTCATTTAAATTCTGTTCCCGTATCAGTTAGCAATTTAAAATAATATTCGGGGAATTCTTCGAATCATTAAATCTGCTTCATTATTTTTGACGGAATTTGATTAAATTATCAAAGATTTCAAGTTTAAATTTGTTAGCAAGCTTGTTAGGCTGACAAGGCGATGAATTGGGGTTAGGACTTAAACAAAAATGATTAAATCAAGCGGTATTTCTAAAGACAGCAAGGGTGTTCGCCCACGGTGACTTATTGTAGCGCTGCCATCGTGCATTTATCGCATTTGCAACGTGCGACAGAACCGATGCAAAGGTACGTCTGCATCACTACTGTATCGATGTAAACGCGTGGCCGCTTTGTTCTATACAGGGTGTAAGGGACTGCCCACTGGGGCTGCGGGACTGTTCGAAAGAGATACCGCGGCCCTGGAACACAAAGGGCAAAAGAAGGAACATGGATGGGTTTTAGTCAGTAAAAGTCTGACACTCCCTTCCGCTCCGCCCAGAGCACGAGGGGAAATAAAACAAAACAAATTGATTAGAGATAACGTTCCTGAAATAATTTCTTGTACCGGTCCTCTTAGTATGATATACTAAATTTACCCCATCAGTCTGTGGAGGACTGTCCCTTACACCCTGTATAGATATCCATGAAAACACACGACTGCTTCTGACAACATCGGAGGGTACACAGACAGTGACAGCATCGCGGCCATTTTGCGTTTGCATCGCTACTGAAGTCGCCATGGACGAAGGCCCTTACTGTCTTTAGAAATACCGCTTGATTTAATCATTTTCTTAATTCAGTCTATGAACTAGTTTAAAAGGAATGTTGGGTCTACAAAGCCACAGTATTGTCTAGATGGGGCACAATCCACCCATCTTGGACACAATGCGATTTTGGAGCCCCAACATAGGATGAGCCACACCTTCTCCTGCCCGTCGTGCACAACTAATTGTACCCTCCACGACTTGAATGAGGCAAACGACAGAGGTGTCCAGGTTGCTACGCACTGATCGAACAAAATCTGAGTCACCGATTTGTGAAGAACAAGAAGAAGAATGTATAAACTAATCTAAAGCCTACTAATAAACGTTACTCAGCATTTGCTTCATCTGAGACCATTCTTGTTTTTGTCGTACCTACTACTATAAAAATTCCACCAATTATACCAATTACGAAGATAAATGCATACCGCAGTCGCAAAAGACCGGTTCTATGTTACTCTGTAAAAACGCTTTCGAATGTGACACCATCGCCTTTTGTTGCCTTTTTGTCTGCACTCTAGCAGTTGGCGTTTATTAATCTGAGTCTTAGATTTTATCATGTAGAAGACTTCTAGCTTACAGCTGCTACCAGAAAATAAAATTCTTCAATATCGCCATCGTCACTGCAGGCTGAACACAGGCCTCTTCACAGGCCACGCGGCAACTCTCAACCAGCTGCTACCAGTAATTCTGCGAAGATCGTCGCTCCACCTAGCTAAATCTTTTGAACGCCAGAGCACAAACGCACGCGCGTGCCCTCTTCGCCAAGCCAAAATTTCACCGCAAGTACCTACAAAAAGGAATAGGGATTTCAAAACTATTTAATTGTTTATTTCGTGTTACACTGCATTTTTTGTCACATATTTGTGTCGTTGGCGTATAGGGCACGTGCTTGCTTGTCTCGTATATGTGACTTTGGCGTTCAAAAGGTTTAGGGCGTCCTTCCTTACGCTTGTCAGTTTCAAGAAGGTAGAAAGTTCAATGACGAAAAGACATTGTTCTACATTTTCGATTTTAAGTCTTAATTTCATAGTTTAAAAAAGTGGGAGGATAGAGCCATTCAAAGTTAATATTTTGAACGAGTTACATTGCCATTCAATGCGACAATGCTGCCAGACTTGGCACGTTTCCGAAACTTTGCTATCTGCAGGAATTCTTGGTAGCTACGACATAATTACTGTGTTATTTGATTCTTGTGCATGAATGAGGGGAAGTATCTTTTGTTGAATGGACTTTAATGCACTTTGCTGCTCTTAGGGCGGATTACCAATAAAACTGAATCCGATCAGCACCTAGCATTGCATTCTTCATTGGCAAAATTCACCCTTAATAGTCTTACAAAAGTTGTCGATTGGCTTGCTCGCATGACCGGCAAGATAGGAAAGATTGAACAAAATTGATCGGATGACCGGTTGTACGACCAAACTTTCTTTCTGTTCGCATCTTCTTTGGCCAAAAGCCGTGGTCATGGCTACGTAGTACGCGAGGTCCCTTAAAGTCTTATCCTCTTTTGATAGAAAAGTGTATTTGCAAAAAAAAAAAAATTGGTACCAAAAAATCTTCTCTCCTACTCAGTCACAAAAACAACAACCAAAATGTAAATACAAAACTTCTCATAAAAGCCGTTTTCATTTTAAAGAACCGCCATTTTTTTGTCACTCAAGAATTGCATTCGAAATTTGAAAAAGAGCGACGGTAATTTGAAATTCGAATTCGTTCCGTGTCAGTCGACGTTTGGCTCTGCTACAGTTAGCACGTTTTAATGAAGTGCATTTAGCAGATGGCGTAGAAGTAACGAATTTAAAATACTTTGTCCCCCTTCTTCATTAAGAGTTTTTGTCTCTTGAGCTCTTATTTCAACTGTTTCTTTTCCCTTATCTTTCAGATAAAGACGTTTCATTATCCTTCGACCTTTTTTATTTTTATTGCCAACGCCTTTCATAGTGGTAATTAAAGTACAGATATTTTGTTTCTACGTAGACTTAAAGTTTATCCAGCACGATTTACGGCCTTTCTTGTTAACCTTTTTAGATTAACTTTGACTTTTTATGGTAGAGGAAATCCTTTTGAAAATAGATAGTGATGGCTAACTGGATTGTGTATATTTTAATTTTAGGTTTTTAGTGCGAAGTTAGAATGGTTTAGCACAAAATGAAAAAACTCTTACTCACAATAAACGAGTCCTTGTTTGTTATATTATATTTTTATGACAAACAAGGACACAACAAAACAGAAAAAAAAACTTATTAATTAGAAATTTGCATATGAGCCAAAATGCACTTCAATAAGATTGGTGCATCTATTTAACAATTATCGAAAAATTATTTGTATATCTGCTGTCATCATCAGCCTGCAGTATTTCACTGCTGGGTATAGGCTTTCCCCGTGGCTTTTTCTTATTTTCCTCCAGTTTTTATGGTACTCGATTGATTGTTGATTTTTTGTTCAGTCCCGTCTGTAATTTCAATAGCAATTTTATCTAGGTAGGTACTTCTCAAAATTAAAGGATAGGTGGAGTATAATGACCCAAATAGGAGTCGTATGCTGATTCTTTGCTTTGTTGTAATATAATGGGTGTAAAACAACCCGTAACAAAGCCGAAAGGCACTCGTTCTCCCCGTCATTCCGATATTGTTTTAGTTCCAGACCATACCTGGAAACCTTCTAGTTTCGGAGACTTTGGGGGTTAAAGTTCTAACTTTTTTTATATTATGGCTTTACTTTAAATACCTCCTCCTCCTACCAACCTTCATACTATTCAATGCATCCATCAGCTCAATGTTTTGAGCGAGTTTCGTTGAGTCCTACCGTAGAACGTGATACACCCCAAAAAAATAAGACGTTCCCAACAATAATTTATGTACGCAGAGTTACTTAGTTTGATGTACAGAATGCATGGTTGACGGCTTCGTGAAGTTTTTGAAATTACGAACAGATACTTCAATTTCATTTTTCTGTATATAGATTACTAGATGTTGCACGCGACTTCGTTCGCGTAAAAATTTTGATGTGAATGTGTGAGAAAAAAGATAGCCTATGTCCTTCCCCAGGATATAATCTATCTCCTTGCCATATAAATTTCATTACGATCCGATCAGCCGTTTAATCATAAAGTAACAAACAAACAGAGTTACAGAAAGTGAGAAAATTTGGAGAAGAAGGAGAAAATTACAAGAGCTCGTGGCTAAATAATAACAGCCGCACGAGTCGATCTTCAGGTTAGCCACTAGTTCCTCCTTTGGCATAAATCCATCAGATGGAACAATATGAACGCATATTAATTAAAACTATTTGCCAAAGTACTGCAAATCGGAACAAAGATTAAACCAAAACACACACAACCTTCCGACTACCCCAATCCTCTTTCTCTGTCCCACCCAAAACGTTAAAGAGCGTGAAAATACCGACCCCTTTCCTAACTTCGGGTTCTACCGCGATGAGTCAACACCACTTAAAATTCCACAGTTCACAAGGCAAACTTTATACACGTTTCAAACAAAAGTATTTTCAGGAACGATTTTCTATTCAGGGCCAGATAATATCAATAAAAAGCCGAAGAAACTCGTAAAATTTAAATAGAGTTTCGGAAACTGCAGTAACAGCTTTGCTGGACTGATTTTTTGATTCTGTGTTTGTGTTTGAAAAATAGGTCTTAAGAACGGTGAGTGCAGTTAGTTGAATGGGACTTGTTTGATTATGAGCTAGTCTTAACTAGCGGCGGTACTTTCATACGGCTACGTTTTCACAACTCGCCGTCCATCCGTCTTATGACGACAGGCCGTGTCGACGACGCGTTCGTGTTCCACGCGCGACTCAAAGAGTTGTGATATCAGTAAACCGGAGGGGGTGCGCAAGGGACGATGCCTGCCAGGGCTGCGGGACTGTTCGAAAGAGATACCGCGGCCCTGGAACACAAAGGGCAAAGCAGGAACATGGATAAGTTTTAGTCAGTACAAGCCTGACACTCCCTTCTACTCCGCCCAGAGCGAGAGGGGTCATTTGAGGATTTCCCATCCGAAGAAACAAAAAGGCTACGTTTTCACCAGATATGAGCGAGGATGTGTGTGGAACTAACCAATCACATGGCTAGAATGCCTCAAGCTGTGAAAAAGAAGCGATATTAATGGTAAGTTTCACACACATCCCTCGCTACACATCCTCGCTCATCTCTAGTGGAAACGCAGCCTAAAAGCTGGCTTACCGTGTTACCCTGCTACTCTTCATGATGTTAGGGTTTCTGAACAGTCTGTTTGCCGTATTGTTAGCCCCTAGACACGTGACTGGTTTCAACGTTTCAATTTAGGAGCTTACTTCGGTGAGATTTATGAGCTTATATTTGAAAATAATTTCATCCAGTGAAATAAAAGAAATGGTTTTATTTTCTAGGTTTTAAACGCCTTTGCAATCAAAATTTGTCATAACAGATTTTGGTTGTGGTACTCCAGAGGCATCGCTAGTATTTGGACCCTACCATGAAAATTACATCTGTTCGAAAACGGGGCGTGTCGCTAGTCTTCTATTTAATACATATAATTACTAAAACTGATCATAATCATCAATCAATAAACAAAGCATGGTGATTAATCTATACCTATACACATAAATAAAATTGAAGTGCTGTTTTTAATATCAAAATAACAACTTTTTAGTGAATGCATATGAAATTATATACGGCACATAGCACAAACACATTTTTTTGTCTGTCTGTTTATTCCGGCTAATTTTCGAAACGGCTGGATCGATTTTGACGGTTTTTTTACTGGCGGATAGCTGATGTTATAATGTGTAACTTAAGCTACTTTTATTTTAGAGTAAAAAAGAAACCCTTGAATTTTTAATTAAATCCGATTCAAAAAGGGAAGTAATTTTTTTTTAATAACAATTTCACGCGAACGTAGGTCCCCGGCAACAGCTAAATATGATTTAGTATACTATAAATTTTATTCAAAAAAGCTACCAAAATAATAATTCTTATCTTGAACAAAATACAGAAGAGCATTAACAGTAATATTGTTAAATCGTGTATTAACACCTCAGTAAGTCGAACTATTAGCCACGCTAGAATACACAGAAACACTTTCAATGGCCCATTGTGTGGATGGGTAGCCAGTTATATTGAATTGATTTTCGTTTCTGTATGTTTTATGTTATTTTTTTTTTGCATGTTATCTGACTTTTGAAACCCTTGAAGTAATTTCTTCTTCTTTTTCGTCTCAATCGTCGCTTCTTTGTAGTGCCAATGATTCCAATATTTAACTTGAATATTATTATTTTGGACCACATTTCTGCCACCTTGATAGCTTGAAAATAATCGGTTACACGATTTGAATACAATAGAATCAATTCAATCACTCAATTCATTTATTTATTCTCTCTTCACAACATTGGTTTCCTTAAAGATTAACAATGGTTTTGACCAATATTATATTCCCTCCTGTTTGCTGACATCTCTTTGAGGTGCGCGTGGAACACGAACGCGCCGTCTTATGACGACAGGCCGTGTGCCTGTCGTCATAAGACGGACGGACGGCCGGCGGACGGCGAGCTAGACCATTACTCACCGTCCACAGGCCCGCGCCTACGGTGGCCGAGAGCCATCACGTGGCCCCCTACGCCCAAGAGACTGGTGCCTGAAGTAGGTTTCTGAAGAAGCCTGTGTCACCAGAGCCGCCCCCCACAGCAAAACAATACAGTAAGAGGCTTAAAGCCGATCTTGTGTGAACATCACCAAGGAGACACAAAGAGACAATCAGTTTAAAGTTAAAAATAATAACAAATAGAAATAAAAGCAAAATTAAAAATGGAGAACTAATGGTTCATACGAAAGTGTAGTGTCGTGTATGAATGTATGTTGGAGTGTATGAATGTATGTTGCAGTCTGTGAATGTATGTTGGAGTGGGCGAGAGCGAGTATGAGATATAAAACAGCCACGGGAGAGAAGAGAGAAGGAAATCTATTTGAGAACTGTCAGAAGGTTCTCAGTTTTTTGATAGTCAAGGCTTTTAAGAAATGTTTTAACTATTTTGTGACAATGAGAGATGATTTTAGAATATAGATTAGGAGTGACATTTAATTTGTTGTATAAAAATTGACCAATGAACCAAAAAAATCTGAGGGAGTGAAGATTTGAACTGAAATGAGGGGCAAACTCTTCTCTTCCGTCGTAGGTTCTTGATTAATTTTAAGTCAAACTGTAGCTGGGGGTGCTTTTTAGCTACAATAAGTAGGATAAAAGTCTGTCTGACCGTAAGGATGTCGTATTCTTTGTATAAATAAATGGTTGGTTTGCTTTTTTGAGTAAGGTGTTGCAATAGTTACGGTAGCTTTTGTATGTGGTTTTAATAATTGCGTCATCAGGATTCCCTTTTAGTTTTTTATGCAAATTGTACCGGTATAATTAATATTAGAAACGGGATATTTACCATGTCCACTGTTTGTTTTGAGTTCCCGATATTTCGGCGCTGTTGCAAGCACCATGATCACGGATAAACTGAAGTTACTGCGGGTGGGTGTTTATGAGCAGATAAATCGGTCTACCCTCTTTCTTGTTCGTTTCAAAACAAACAGTGGACATGGTAAATATCCCGTTTCAGTGTTAATTATAATGTTAGTGACCATGACAGTTTAAAAACTTATAAATTGTACCGGTTTCTCAAACAACGTAATAACCCTTTAGTAATCCTCGGTTTCGTTATCAATTCTTTTTTATTTGTTTTAATCGTTCTGGTATTGTTTTTGATTGCTGCAGACAAGTAAGCTTGGTTGAGATATTTGCGTCCTGGGAGTCAATGATGGGATGGAAATTAATAGATAACTTATCTTTCTCGAGACTCTCGTAGTTCATTTTTCGTTTATGTAATGGGGGCGCGATTTGGGTTTACAGCTAATGGCTACACTATCGTGATCAGTAATGGACGTTTCAAAAACAAAACAAGATACGTCTATATTTGTCTTCAGCATCATGTGGTCTAGACATGTTAGTCCATGCGTTGGTAGACGTGGGAGCATACCATGGCTAGCCAATAAGTTTAGATAGTCGTGGGATCGTTTATCAGCACTAGTTGGAACTACGAGTATGTTATTATTTATGTCACCACAAAGGAAAATATTTTTAAAGGTTTTCAAGTTAATGATAGAGTAATATTTATTTGCTTAAAAACGGTATAATAAGATGATATTGTGATAGTCAAAATATGTATCAATTGCCATGGTACACGCTGAACGCATACTTGTACCCATTACTTCGCCTTTACTTGAACAGTTCACCATTTTTTCTATGAAACCCCATACTCCAACGTATAAAAATGAGGTGAAGTTTTTACGTGTGCTATTTATCAGCTTTAAACGCCAATTGTAGAAGCAGAGCGAATGGACTAAAATAAGATAACTAAATATTTCGGTTGATCTCAATCATCTAGAAACTGTCCTAAGATAATATACTCTCTAAGATGAATTAGGTCTGGCGTGAGTACTAGTGTAACTAGCGTGCGTATGAAGTTGAAAAAGGTATATTTTCGGAAAATTTCGCAGCACGAGTTATTTCATTTATGCTATTCCCCATGGTAGGTGGCGTAAATTAAGCATAGAATAATTTATTTCAATAAACACAGGATCATCAAATTCAACATAAAATAACACATCTTAAACTAAAAGTACTTACCTAACACTAAACATATCGATTGAAGTACTGGCAATAAAACCTCTGCGCGAATTCCCAATCTACTCGCGACTCGGCGAACATCCCTGATGTTCTACAAAATCGGGGCAGCCTCATCAGCACCCTAAACGCATTATTATATTGCACACGCAGGGCATTGTACTGTGCCCGAGCAGCCCATGGGTCTCATACACGCATGAGACCCATGGGCTGCTCGTGTAGAAAGTTGTCCGATATGTTCAGAACAAAGTCGTCTTCTATTCAGTGGTACAACGAGCAAACCTGTATGCCAACATATGTGCCCTCACATACAACGCCCTGCGCTCCCTCTCAATGTCTGTATCATCTTTCAGATCAAGAGGACAACATAATATGAGCACGATATTTAAAATGTTCCAACCTTTTAAGTGATGTTGCACATAATTTTATGGCAGGTATCGTTCCTGATATTTTCCTCTGGCCTGAAAGACGATGCATTTACTCTTCTTGACGTTAAAAATCAAGCTATGGCTGTGACCGTACTTTTCACATGTGCCCCACACAGAAGCACTCAGCAGCACTATGTCGTCTAACTAACTGATAATTATTATTGAGACACACATCGTCAGCGTGGCAACCGACACGCGTGTCGCTACAATGGTCACAATATAAGTAATAACTAACGATGCTCACAAGCTCATAAGGAAAACGGACACAAAAATTATCCCCATCAATAAACAGAAAGATTTGTTAAGAAATTACGTCTCAATCATCTGTACACCTCCACATATCACGATCCCATTACTAATATTGAACATTTAATTCAAACGAAAACTCTCTCGGGATCTGTTGTCAAAAATATCACGTAGAATCTTTATGAGCAGACACATTTGCACATAAAAAGAACTTTACGATGCCAACGGTACATCCAGAGATAAAAGTCGAAACAAACCACAATATTGTATGCCTGATGCCTTTTTTTGTTATCTAATATTTTAGCTGACGCACTGGCAATAATCTTTACTGGTTCGCCGCAAATTTCTTGGGGTAAAACTGGGGGGTATTCCCTTAGTAACTTACCCTTGGGTTATTACTTAGGAGGGTTGTTTTCCCACGGGGGACTAGGTGTTTCTATGTATTTTTGTAGTTCTGTTCTTGAATCAATATGGGTAAGGTATGAACCAGTTGTAGTAGAGACATTGGTCACAAAGTGAAAACATTTTTTTTTCCAAGAATTTTGCTTCTGGAAATCAGTAAGGGGCTACAGCAAATTAATGTTACATTAAAAATGAATGTTTGGGTACATTATTTGTTTTCTTTCTTATTCTTTATTGCACACAATATTAAAAGAAATTCACACAAAATTACAATACATAGCTTATGTACAACAGCGAGCTTAAACCAGAATTGAGTTTTTTACAGCAAACCTAACTTCGATTACGAAATTTTCCGAAGCGGATATACCTTGTATGTGCATAAACTAATGAATGAATTCATGAATCACACGTCATCTAACGAAGGGCTATCCCGCAAGGAGTGTGGAAGCGAATTCAGAACAGAAAAGAGAGTGTTTGTTTCTTATTTGCTTGTTAGGGTTCCGTAGCCGAATGGCAAAAAGCGGAACCCTTATAGATTCATCATGTTTTTCTGTCTGTCTGTCCATATGTCACAGCCACTTTCTTCCGAAACTAGTAGGACTACACAGTTGAAAGGTAGGTAGATATATTCTGTAAACCGCTTTACGATTTTTTTACAAAAAAATAGATTGAGGGGGGCTCCCCTCTCCATACATGGAACTGAAACTAAAAAAAAAATATCGTTTGAAAGATAGACACTTCCAAAGTGGTAAAATGACACATTTTACCTTCTAATTTCTAAAGTAAGAACGAAAATTCTGAAAAAAATTTAGGATTGTGTACAATTGGTTTGAATAAGATTTGATGTTCAGTTTTTGAGATATGGAACTTTTTTTATCAAACTGCAGCAGTAACTTTGTTTTTCATTATCATACTATGAAAAACAAATTTAGTGTTTCTGTTTAATGTAATACAACACAACATTATGAATGAGCCTTCAACATATTTTATTATGTTATTTGGTGCTACGGAACCCTGTATGCGTGTGAGTACGACTCGTACTTGGCCGGTTTTTTAATCTCTAGAAACCATGAGATTGAGGCACTTTCCTTTGTTCGAGAATTCTGTCACATTTAAAGAAAAGAAATCGTTGGAGATATTCGTGTAAGAAATTCTTTTTATTTTTAGATTTCCGATTTTTAAATCGGAAATCTAAAGGTTCCTATTCGTACTAAGTTTTTTTCTTAAGCCTCCAAAACCATTCCAGCTTTTCCAAAGCTATCAGCGATCCCAGATTTAAAATACCCAGGTTACCCAAACCCTCAAAAGTCGGTCCGCGGTCTGACATCTCAGTAAAAACGGCACGCTGCATAATTTTTCAGAACCTTTTCAAGCAAAAACAACAATACGCCTCGAAGAAAACACTAAACATGAATAGCCAAGAAAAAAAGGTCTAGCCACATCCCATATAAATTCATGTCCCAAAAGGTACCTATTTTAGGAAAACGAAAACGGCGTTGGCTAAACAATCTGGCTACCCTAATATTATGCAAAATGTCGCCGTGAGGATATTGAGGGAACTGTCTGAGGCCGTTTGGGAAACAATAGATGGGAGTGGAGCCTTTCAAATGGCCCGATAGGTAGCTTAAGGAGGTCGTATGTAGGCTTCTTTCGACTTCCCTAACGTTACAAGAAAAGGGAAAACGTTGAAATGTTGTTTTTCTGATAATAGCAGAATTTGACCCAATTCTGTTCAGGTCTTTAATAGGTAGGTGCAGAAAACGATTTAATCTATACAAATAATTTTTGTAATTTCAAAATTACAGCTTCTTACATATAGCTTTTCGCTGAAGAAAGTATATACGATACTTATAACAAACATAACATTTTTTTTTTCTGTATTCCTGTCTGTCTGTCTGTTTGTTCCATCTTATCTCTGAAATGGGTGAACCGATTGTGACGGGACTTTACTGGCATATAACTGTCAGATCTTATAGTTAGTTTTTGTTAAGCTACTTTTATTTTTGAAAATGGATTAGGGTTCCATGCAAAAAATGAAAACCCATAAAATTGTTAAGAAAACCCGATTCAAATAGGGAAATAATATTTTTATAATAATTTTCAGAGTTTCCTCCGTGAAGCACGCTCAGAAATCACGTTAAGCCGTTGGTCCCGGCTGTCATAGATCTTTGACAGTCGTTACGGGTAGTCAGTGATGATGATGATCACATTTTGACAACCAGTCTTACCAAGGGGTATCATATTACCCCAACCAGTCTTACCAAGGGGTATCGTATTACCCAGTACTAACTGGGTTGTGGAGGTCAGATAGGTAGTCGCTCCATGTAAAATACTGGTACTCAGCTGTATCCGGTTAGACTGGAAGCCGACCCCAACAGAGTTGGAAAAAGGCTAGACAGATGATGATGATGAATTTCACGTGGATAAAGGTAGCGGGCAACAGCTAGTTAAATGTAATAAAACGCATAATAGATGTAGTTGCTAAGGAAACCGTGATTCAGTGGAAATAATTTCGTTCTATTATGGAAGACACGCGCAGAACTCGTGTTACATTATGATGATTCTCATTATTTACATGTTTGTGGCATGCAAACTTGTCGTATAAGAGCTATGCTATAAGTTTGCAGACTACTAAAACTAAAGATTACCTGCACTTGAAACACGATTAAATTTATTTTCTACCCTAATTTATGAGAATTTGAACTTCGTTAGTATTCGTGTCAATGGTAAAATTAAGCAGTAGGTGTTGTAGGTGTTCCACGCGCGCCTCAAAGAGATGTCATCAAATAGGAGGAGCCCGCAGGGGCCGATGCCTGCCAGGGCTGCGGGACTGTTCGAAAGAGATACCGCGGCCCTGGAACACAAAGGGCAAAAGAAGGCACAAGGATGGGTTTTAGTCAATAAAAATCTGACACTCCCTTCCGTCCCGCCCAGAGCGGGAGGAGTCATTTGATGATTTCCCACCCCAAAAAAAAAAAGATTAAAATCATTGTTAAATCATTTTAGCACTTATAGGTCGCTACTACGGTTTAAGTCCATTCTTTTCTTGAACAAACCTAGTGATCGCTTAAGTAAGCGATCACTCTCGTATATTGTTTTATAACTAGATATTTTTGTGGACCATAAAAGTGAATTTGTACTTATAAGCAATTATTTGGTCTTTCTTAACTTAATCTCATGGCCGCAAGCGCGACTGCTGAGCATGAGGTCGTGGGTTTGATTTCCCGGTTGTACTAATTGGTTTTGGGTTCCGGAATTTCATACTAGCAGCCATTATTCGACGTTGATGGCAATAGGCTCCCATCCTATTAAATGAAATTAAAAAAAAAAAAATAACTCGCAGAGTTGCAAAATGGCTATCCTAAAGGTACACCTCTGCCTAACCCTTCGGGGATTACAGGCGTGATCTAATGTTAGGTTAAGTTAAAAGTAACGCAAAAAAAAAACATTTTTAAACTAACTTATAAAAACAGGTGTGACATTATTTTTTGTATTTTTCTCAGCAAACCCTTTTAATTGAGATCTATATCGTGGGGGTGCATAAAAAATAACTAGTCTGCCATCTTTCGGAGTCCGCCATATTGGATTTAGAATGACGTCACTCAGCGAATCATACATTGTCATTCAAACTGAACGTTTATGCAAATTTTCAGCACAATCGTTTGGGGACAACTGTCTTAAAATTCAGTCGCAAGAATTGACCTAAACAAGCATACAAACATTGCAAGTTAAATTAAAGCTTTGTTACTACAACAGTCAAACATACGCCAGCACTTCAAACTACCCGAAACTGACAAATTTCCCCAATCAATCTTGAACCTAATGCTTTATTGATAAAGTTGAAAATCCATTGATCTTTATTAATCTATTGATAATTTAGGGTATATTGGTTTATTATTCTTAGGTTGTAGTAGATTGATGTGCTGCGTCTGTACATACTTCAAGACATGAAAAAGGAACTCACTTTGCAAATGAAATTAATATGTCGATGTCTAGATGACAGACACTTCATTAAACCACGCACATAATGTAACAATCGTTCAATAATCAATAGCTATCGAGTTACTAAAACAAACTGACTAAGTCGATTAAGATAAGGAAGCAATTAGTTTTATTGGAAAAATAATCGATTAAATTACTTTCGTGTCAAGGGGAATTTGACCTTAGCTTTCAGGAATAGGGGATGATGTCGCTTGATTGTTGGCTTCGATGTGAGTCTTGGAAAATTCATATAATTGTCTCCTTTTTTTTACGTGGATTTCGAAAAAGTTTCCAAGTAAGGTCATTAATGTCACGAGTTTCTGTGAGTGATGACTTAAATTTCAATAAGGTTTTAGTATGAAAAGGTGTTTCAAAGAATTACATGGTTAAGGACATACAATTAAATATAAACTGGGATGATGGTTGAATTCATGATTTTTTTGACGAAAATACACAAAATTAAAAGTGAGCAAAGCTCTAAGAGAGAGTGCCGTAGAGATCTACGTTGGGGAATGGGCAACTGCAGTACTTTCACAGTTTTTATGCCTTGGGACTGGGACTGTAGCTACATTTCATTGTTGTCTTTGTTTCGACAGTTCAATAGTGCCTGTAAGCCTGTAACATCATCATCTGCCTAGCCTTTTCCCAACTATGTTGGGGTCGGCTTCCAGTCTAACCGGATGCAGCTGAATACCAGTATTTTACATGGAGCGACTGCCTGTCGGACCTCCACAACCCAGTTAATGCTAGGTAATACGATACCCCTTGGTAAGACTGGTTGTCAGACTTTCGGGCCACTGACTACCTGTAACGACTGTCAAAGATCTACAAATGACAGCCGGGACCAACGGCTTAACGTGCTTTCCGAGGCACGGAGGAAACTCGGTATGTAATGGGTGGTCACCCATCCACGGACCAACCTAGGTAAGCACGGCTTAACCTAAAGATCGATCCAAGCGGCTGTTCTTATTTAGCCACGAGCTCCTCCTGTAAGCCTGTAACTGGCCTACTTGAAATAAATGCTTTGTCTTGATTAACATTGAGTTTTACCGTGAAACGTTCCACCCAAAAAAAAGTTGTTTCCAGCAATTGTTTTTGAGTAGTGTTACTTAGTTAGATGTACAGAATGCTTGGTTGGCGGCTCCATGAAGTGTCATGAAGTTTGTTTAAAGATTGATTTGGAAACTGAGTAAGAGAGAATGATATCGAAGAGAGACTACTACTGAACACCCCGTATGTAGGTACAACTTCCATTACATGCAAATATTTCAATAACATGTCCTCCTATTATATACACCTTTTTTAATAACTCAAACCGATATTAAAATACACCAGCAACCCGTGGAAATTGGAAAATCTGTGAGTCTCCGGAAATAGCGGGGTTTATCAGATGCTCTGAAAATAAATATCGTATATATAACTTGATTATATAAAGGATACATACGTAGTATTTTTTATTAGGCTTATTCTTATTCGTGTTTAATTGATTTGTGATGATGTGAGACCGCTTCGTTAGTCGAGAGGCAAACGCGTCAGCTGAGTGTGACGTCCTGGGTTAGGCAAAGTGTTATTGGGTTTTTCCATCAGCAATGTTTCAGTAGCAGCCACGGAGCCTGTATTTGTGCCTGTATGTTTATAGTAAGCATTGGTTCTCGGAGAATTTAGAGTGTTTCAAGTTAAACATAAAATAACTTCCACGATATAGTGAAACTCAGAAATCAACTGCATTTCTTGCGATTGAATCAAAGACTAGGAATTTATAATGAAATTGCTACTGTCTCCTATGGTATAAAATAGTGACTGGTGTGCAGTTGAAAGTAACTTGTGTGTTTCTGTGTCAAATAGACGATGGCACGGTTGACGCAGTGGCTGGGCAATTGGCGGCTGCGCTGCGTGTCGCGGGTTCGATCGCACGCGGATCAAATATTTGTATGACCTACAGGTAGTTATTCCGGGTCTCGCTATTTGTGTATTGAGTTTAAATGTTTGTAAATGCACCCACAATACAGGAGAAATTCCAAGGGTGGCGCAACGTGATAAAAAAAACCTTTAATCTTTTATACAAATATATAAAATTGAAGTGTCTGTTTCTAATTTCGTAATATCAGCTTTTTACTGAATGCATATGAAAGTATATACGGAACTGACTACTCTATCCAGAAAATACCGGGAAACGATCGATAATACACAAAATGTTAGTTATTCATCCAAAGTTATTTTATCGCCTTCAAAGTTGCTCCTTCAGAAACGATATACTTACGCCAACGAATAATCCAGTCATCAAAACATTTTTAATCGCTTTTTCCGGAATTGAGTTCAGTTCTCGCCGCGAATTCTCCTTTATGTCTTCTACCGAATGAAAACGGGTGCCTCGAAGTGGTCATTTGAGTTTAGGAAAAGAAAGAAGTCAGCTGGAGCCATATCTGGTGCATAAGGTGGGCTGCCTGATGGTATTTGTTGAGTTTTTGGTCAAAGATTCGTTCAGTATGATGGCCTTGTGCGACGATCGTGGTACAATATCCAAGAATTTTCTTTCTTCAAATCTGGCCTTTTTCGTAGAAAAAGCTCTCTTAAACGCCGCGTAAGACTCAAATAATATTCTTTATTTACTGTTTAACCTTCCAGCAAGAATCCCGAGTGCATAACGCCGCGATAGTCAAAGAAAACGGTCATAATTATAACTTTGACCGACTTTGGCGAGGTTATTTTTGGTTTAGGTGTAAATTCGTATTTTAAATAAGCATAACTAAACAGGATCAGCGTATTAAGTTCCCGCTGCTGGGATACAATTTCTTCTAAATGTGAGTGCGATTAGGTTGTAATAACACAGATGTCTTCGTAAATTAGATTCTTGGGATTGCTAGTTTCCTGGCGAAGTTTTCCTTCACCGCTATGAGTGTAGTTGGATTGAAATAAATTAGCCGAGATAAGAATGTTGAGATTGATGTGTGGAGTGACAGAAATGGATAAAGCAAGGAATGAGTATATTAGAGGAAGTTTGAAAGTGGTGCTTGTTACAGAAAAAATTAAAAGAAGTCGTGGATCTTGGTATGGGCATGTAATGAGGAGGGATGAAACGCATGTTTCTAAAAAAAGTGATGAATATTAATGTTCATGGATGGAGAGGGAGAGGAAGACCAAAAAAAAAGATGGATGGATTGTGTGAGGAATGAAATGAAAGAGAAAGGAGTAAATGATGCCGTGACGTCTGAAAGGGGCGAATATAAGAAAATAACGTGTTGTGCCGACCCCAAGTAGAATGGTACAAGAGCCACACGATAGTCGTCATCTGCCTAGCCTTTTCCCAATATGTTATGCAGCTACTTTGCCGTTTTTGCTGTAACTTTGTTGCAGCTATGTTGTTAGGCTGTTGTGTGTTTAAGGCCAGACAATAGTGTGGAAATAAATTACAAAAAGTAAAAGATCTGCCTTGGTTCGATCCCACGACCTGCAAAACGTAAATCAAGGCTCATAACTACTGGCTCACTAGCTCCAAGTCCTTTCTATTTTAACCTCATTAAAAAAAAAATTACGTCCACATAACAAGTGTTGGAAAAAAGGCTGTTCAACATAAACTGTGCCTATATTGACCAACGTTCTATACAGCAAGTTTCACCGCGTCCGCCATATTTAAATACAACTCCAGTACGTTCTACAGGAAATGCATTTAACATTTTCCAAAACTAGGTTAAAAAATAACTTCACCTTTGACCGCTCGGTAAATATACTTTTCGTTCAACACACGGTTTAAAAATGTTAAGCGTTAAAGCTTTTTAACAGTTACTGTTTGAAGCTCGTGGAAAAACACATGTTTTATGTGTTATAACAGGAATTGGGTGACTAGGATGGAAATAGCATTATGTTTTCTTTTATTTTCTTCAGGTCTTGTTATAATATCAGAGGAGGTTCTGAACAGGTCTTTTAAGAAGAAACAGAGTATCCTCCCAGGTATGGTTTGTGACTCCACGGTCTTTTATGATCCACCAGAAGTGTCCCTATGAGAACTAAAAAAAAACTGGCCAAATGCGAGTTGGACTCGTGCATGAAGGGTTCCGTACCATCGTACCCTCTTTAATTTTTAACTTATTTCTTTCTATTAATTTTTGTTATAGCACCAACAGAAATACATTATTCTGTGAAAATTTCAACTAATAGAGCTAGAAGAGTTTTGAATGCATTAAATGAGTGTATTATTTTAATACATGAGGGTATTTTGTTGTACAATTTATGCTCCTTCAAATGTTATTTTTTTTACATTTCATTCATTTCATTTTTTTTTTTTAAACTTAGTTCTCAAGTTCGGCAAAATCAGAAAACTAGCTCGGCGACTGCTACGTTAGGATACTTGTTTCACTTTTACAAACGATAAATTAGTCAGTATATTTTTGTTTAGTGCTTTACGAATGAAAATATGTACATGTACTGTAAATATATAACTATTTCATTTTGTTCATTATTTTAGTTTCTTCATAAAGTTTGTTGATGTTAAAAAATGGGTAGTTAAAAATCATTTTAATTATTTTATTTTGTGCAACTTGGAGACTTGCTAGCTTCGTCTTGGCCGCACTGCCACAAATTTCAACCAGATATAGTAGATGTAATTTTACTGAGGCGTTATAAATGATATGACGAAATCTATGTGGAACACATCGAACTATGTTTCGAAGGGATCCAAGTAATGACGTTAACTTTGTTTTATATGATCCAAGTGAACAGTCCACGATAGAGAACTATCCATTCTTAAGCCAAGATATTTTTCACAAGATTTTAGATGTAAGAATACATTGATATAAACTAATGGATTATGTTGAGGTATTATTTTATTTTTCGCTTTAAACAAGATATAGCAAGAGTAAGAAATATTTATTTTTAATAAGTTAGATTGAAACCATGAAAAAGGGTGTTTAAATCGTCTTGATCCAGGGAAACTAATTCATGAATGGAAGGTCCGAAATAAAATAAGCAAGTGTTATCTGCGTATAGAGTAAGATGACAATGTAGTTGAATTTTATATTATTTATGTAGATCAAAAAGAGTAGGGGTCTCAAGATTGATCCCTGGGGAACTCCACACGTGATAGGTAATGTGTCACTTTGATAATTATTATCAGTTCTAACTAACTGCGACCTGTTTTTTAGACAGGAATGGAACATTTTTAGGACACTGCCGGTAATTTTTATTCGACAACGTAAGTCATGAATTGCTTTGGTTTCTAGCTTTTTAAGTAAAAGCTAGAAACCAAAGCAATTCATGACTTACGTTGTCGAACGCTTTTTTGAGATTAATAAAGATACCAAGGACTATGTGACAAGGTTTAGTTTCATTTCTTCCGTAATAACTATACCTACATACCACACATACAGGTATTCATTCAGACTGTATCTATAAAAGTATACCGTGCGTGCACTATAACCTTAATATCTCATGTCTGTCTTAATCCTCTTTACCTTGAGGCTTCAAAGTAAGCGTTTACGCCTTGTTCACGAGCTACACGCTCAAACGACATGCTTCTTGCGACAGCAGCTGCAGAGACACCGCAACGCTACTTGCTAAGTGACAGACATAAACAGGTTGCTTGAAGCACGTCTCATTGTGTAAACATAGCCTCGTCCAGTGGTTCTTCACTCGAGTGGATTCCTGCGACCTTCACCAGCTCATATCCATCTTGTGTGACTGTGCGGTTTGTGGGTTATTCCGGTACGTGATCGTTGCTCCAGAAATGTTCGACCGTATCGGTCACTAGATTCAATTATGTATTATATTTCTGTAAGTTCCAGTTTTTCATTGTCAGATAAAAGGTTACTTTGTATTTGTTGACCATCTTTTAATAAAACTAGGTGTTACTGACAATATCAAGGTCGATTTAATCAAGGTTCTAATTAGTTGAAAATTGGCCTAGTTATCTCATGAATTTTCAGACTTTCCAAGACAGACAATATTGCATTTGTTCCACCGCTGTTTTCGTCGCCACACGCTAACAAGGGCGATAAACATTTTACGTCCACGTCCATCTACAATATGAATTTCCTCATAACATCTACAAAGTACGTTCTTCAGTCTTTTTCATACTTACAGTGTGTTGAAGGATTCTTCCATTTGCTTCCATTTCTGTTGGCACCAATAATATACTATCCTACTCGAATAGGGGAATGCACGATGCTTAAATTTGTATCTGTCGGGGATATGAGGTAACCAGGGATTTCATGAAATCTATAGGAATCCCACAAAATCACGGAAAATGTCTAATAATCTATTACGTCATTTTACAGTTAGCGAATAGTGATTTATCAAAATACTACCATAATTATATTCAGTGATACGTCGTTTCAGTTCAAGAAAAAGGTAAAGTAGAAAATGATAGCGTAACGGTTGACAGAGGAGAATGTAAAAACGTGTTCCAACGACCCCAAGTAACATGGGACAAGGCAGGAAGATGATGATACGTCGTTTCACTAAACTGAATTTATTAATCCCTCTAAGAGTCAAAGTAACCTTCAAGGAATTCTACTCCTTGTGTGCCCCCTTTTTTGTTTTCTTAATTTGTTCGATAACTGCCTCGTTGGTCAAGTGGTTGCAAGCGCGACTGCTGGGTTCGATTCCTAGGTCGGGCGAAGTGTTATTGGGTTTTTCCATCAGGAATTTCTCAGCAGCAGCCACGGGGTCTGGGTTTGCGCCCAGTTGATTGCAATAGGCTTGCACCTTATTACATGGGACTTTAATATAGCTGACGAAATGTGGGTGTACTATTAGGTAAAAAAAAATCAGCTGTTCCCTACATTTTGACGAGTTAATCGATCATAAATGTAGGGAACAGCTGATTTTTTTTTCGCGATTTCAGGTTTGGTCCCATAGTAAAAGTTGTTCATAATGATGAGTACAATGACCTCTTAAGAGGTTACTGGTGTTTTACAAATAACCGACATATCGCGATCTCCTTCTTTGCGTGGCGATAGACTCACATTATACCCGACGAGTATGTAGCCACATGCACAGCTCTAACGTTGGCTTCGTTTAAATCCTGTAAGGTGCAGGATGAGCAGGAAAGGAGGTGGGGCATATCCTGCAATTTACGCGATGAATCTTATGGGCATTCAGCCGTACATCTCAGTAGTAACAAAAAAAAAACTCTCACCAGGTGCTAGCTTCTTTTTATATTGAGATTGCGTACTACGCTAGGCCGGCTCACAGTCAGTGTTATCATAAACGTGTGGTGTACACATACTCCCTCGTTTTCTTGGGACATGCTTACTACATTCCCATTCCCATTATAACTCCTAAAATTCAGAATCAACTGTGTCGACCGCCAGAAAAGTACCGAGATAATAAAACTTGACGAAGTCCCGGAGGAACAATTTAACTGTCTTGTACCTCGCAATGAAATGAATCAGAATAGCGGAGGAGTAGGAACAAACATGATTTCCATTTCCCTCCGTATTAAGCAGGAGACAGAACAGAGCAAGGCCAATAGGCCCAAAAAGACGTTTGCAACTGAGATAAGCCCAGTTGTCTAGCACCACGGATTAAAATTATTATCAATATTAATGGGCCCTAATGTCCTAATAATAGGTATGGCAAAACGATTGAACGCAGCGAAATTTGTTCTAGTTTCTGCATGCTCCATTTAGTAAACTCCGGATTAAGCATGAGCACTATCCAACATAACATTGTGTTCATTCTGCCAAAGAATACACTTCAAATTCCCATAAGATATGATATGCAGTTTGTTCGTATTCATAGTCAGATGTAGAACATTAACAAAAAATCGAGGCAACAAGCTTCTAGTGATAATTTACTTTTAAACTCATCATGTCCTGTGAGAAATCGGACAACACACTGATCCATCTCCAGCCATGTCCTGGCCAGCCGCTCACAAACGGATAGATAGAACTGGTGGAGGTGTTGGCCCTTGATGGAATTATCCCACCTAGATTGCCATTCAAATAAAACTTCCTCCTAGACGTCAGTTTGGACAAACCTTTCAGCCGGTCTCTTTGGAAACTATGTTACTACCATGTTGCATAATCACGAACTTTTAACAGAACTAAAAGTCTAGAGTCCATTTCAGTATATTTCTGATCAGATCAGAATAGAGACAAATTCAGGTAATATTGTATGACTCAAACAACACCAATCAATCTTTTTGTTGTTATTTTCAACGATCAGGAAAATAAACATTTAATATCCTGGTTCGAATAATATGTTACTGTTAATCATAATTTTCTTATCGTGTAGGTAAACCAATGGTCGCATAAAATATGTTGGCTAAAAGTCAAGTTTGAGTTTGAGTTCCTATTTAATTTAATTTTGACATCAAAAATAAATTAACTACTTATTTGAGCGTTTCTGAAGGATCTTGAGTTAAGATTTCAGATAGATTTATATTAAAATACTTAGAAAATACCATCAAATGACCGTCCAATGATTTTGCCTACAGATACATTATTTATTTATTTATTTAACACTTCAAGCACAGAGTACAGAGGCGGACTTAATGTCATAGCAGCTTTATGCATTATTATTCTTGCTACGTAAGAAACATTTCTCAAAAAAAATTAAACAGCAATTCAGTCTAATGAAAAGTGAAAAGCACTCGCTCGAAACTTTAGGTTTGACCCAAAAATAACAAAATGAAACGTGTAGTCATACGAAATGCCAAAAGAGATCACTCAATACGTTTCCCCACTATTCACAAAGAGTTCTCTACTTTGACATCGGAAAACAAAATTAGATTCCGTCGAGGGTAAAAGTAAAACACATGTTACATAGGCCAAAGTTTCATTTTATTTAGAAAAGTAGTTTGTACAATTTTACTAATTTACAAGTTGCAACTTTTTATAACTCGATCGTTACGCTTTTCTATCTACTTTTTTTTTCCTCACTCATAAAACATAACTCCTCTTCTCTATCGGCTAAATTAGTTCACAAAGTCAAAAGCCTTACATTTTTTATTATTAAGTAGTACATTTTTCTTAACATTTTCACTCACATAGTAATATAGCGATTAATATGTACAAAAAACACTTTAATCTATGTATCACAGAAAAAATAATTATTTATCTAGCATAATAATAGTTTTCATTACAAGAGGAATAATCGACATAAACCACCCTACACACAGACGTTTTTGAGTGTTCCGAAAGATAAAATCGAGAGTGTGTAAGCAGTTTTATATTTAGCTAGTGAAATACTCGATATTTTTTGTATTTTTTAACAAAATTAACTTTTCTATAGTAGACATTTGAAACAGAAAATAGGTGTTAATAATATAGTAAGTATTCGAATTTACAGTTGCTTATTATTTCACTGTTACTCGTTATAAAAAACACAAAAAATATCGACATCAAATTTAACATTACAAGACGGATGAGATGATTCCTAAGGCGATTATAATATTTTGATAAATAATGTGAAAATGTAATTTCTAGGCCATTTTTTTCTTGAAGCAATTTTATTGACTCAATAATGAAATAATTTAGTTTTGTTGGAATAGTAAAATATATTCATTCGAAATTGTTATATTTATCTTGATAGTATTAAATAACAAAAGGGGAAACCCTCTTTTCAAATAAAAAAGGAGAACAATTTCGTTTTTTGACCCATTTTTTACATTTTGTAAACTTTAAATACCCGTTAGATTTATTTGACAAAAAATAACAATCAAACATTTTCTTAAAACTGAAGGTGACAATATAAATATAACAATTGTAATAAAAATATTAGAAAAAATTAGGCGTGTGGTGTAGGTTAGTCTAATCAGTCTTGAATTGAAAATTTTAAATGAAATGTTTTACTTCTATAGATTATTGAGCATATTGTGATAAGCCGTAAATATTTAATAACTATTTTTATTTTCATAATTCATTTATGTTTACTATTAAATTTTCTACTGGACATATTTATTATTAATCCGAAAAAATATAAATGTGTATCTCAAAATATGCCCAGTAATTTGAAAATAAAGATTTAAATTGACATTGCACTAAAAAAATGAATGGAAGAACTGTGCATTTTACGAAAACTTTAATATGTATGTAAGATATGTTTGAGATATCATGAAAATGGCACATTTTAGAGAAATTAAAGCTTATTTCATAATTATTATTAGATATGTTTTAATGAAAGGATCAAAGACACAAAAACCATTATGTTCACTTATCCTGATAATTATGTACTCTTCTAGAAAATAAACGGTAAAACAAAAAAACTATGAAGTAATGTAACAACTATTACTTTTATTTTTACATTTACACGATATATTTAAGTTATTTATTAAAAATTTGGAAAGAAAACATAAAAAACGATGAATAAAGTAATATTATGAACATAAGTAAACTACGTAATTATTACGAAAAGTTTTTCAATAAAATTGACTTTAATTTTATCGACAAGAAAATAATATTATTTATGTATCTAAAAGGCGATGGTTTAATGGAAACTTAACTTGCTTTCGAATAGAGTGGGGCAGGTCCTTTATATTCTTTTACGCTTAATACGATGTCCTTTCATGAGCTATAAAAGCGAGTGTAACAAAATGAGTGCTGTATAAAAATGCTTTTTCTTAACTGCATTGTAGTCTGTGTTTTATACACGGTATATGTGACATTGTGATACAACCTTTTACCATACAATTACTATCCTTTTACAATACATCATTCTGGACCTACTTTCAGATAAACTTTTAATTGTTTTTATTTAGATTCGCTCAAACCGTTTAGGTTTAATTGCAGTTTTGTATGAAATAAAAGGTTTCATGTACGAAATCCGTGCTATAAATTGTAAGTTTTGTTACGATTTCCGTTGTTATTATACAGTTTGATAATTTAAAACTCAGTTTATCGCAAGTGTTACCCATTTAGGCACATAAAAGGACAACCTGTTTGAGACCAATAAATAGTTCTCTAAAGAAATACCGCCATTACACTCAAATATATTTATTTTAATATTATTATTTTATACACACTTTAATACAATAGTAACAAGACCAGTCTCAGTCGGGTTATATGAAATTGACGAAAATTTACACTTTTTTTTCAACAACTTTCAAAGAATTGACTAATTTTTTTATTAGGTACTGCTGTGGCACCATAATGCAATAAAAAAGATAATTAACAATTAAATGGGAGATTTTTTATTTGGAATTTCGGATGAGAACAATAAAATTAGAGGAAAATTTTTATTCAGATAAATGTACCTAGTAAATTTGTGTTCTGTGTTTTGTTTTTTTCATATAATAAGCAATCTGCTTTCTTCACACAAACTGTTTAACACATCTGGCTTACCAGTCTTAGGTATTTTAAGATAATAATGGAAATAATAATAATGGTACCAAGCCAGTACTTCCATATACCCAGTGAAAAAAATACTTATCAAGGTAAAACACTTAATAGGCTTACTTTACACCGTGATAGGTTTAAACCGATCAATCTGTGCCTAATTCGGTTGTAATAAGACCTTTTTTTGTGGTAATCTATTTTTACGATCTCTAGCCTAGATTTTTTTGAACACTAATAAATGCTAGCTAACTTCAAGGACAGTAGAGGGTTCGCAGTTTCTACTCAAACATTTTTCTGTCAAATCAGATTTTTAGTATACATTTTTAATTAAAATTTACAGAAAATGCTTGAAGAAAAACTGTAATAATTTACAAAAGTTTTTAACTGATTTTTTTAATTGATTACATTCCTTTAATTTGACCATAGAAATGACCAGAAGATAATATTTCTAAATTAAAATTTAAATAAAAAATATCTATAGTACATACACTGATACGCGAGACTGCGTAGTAAATTCATCCAAAGTTTTATTTATAGAAAAACGTTTAAACTTAACTTATACGTGTGTCGCTAACGGGGTTTGATGACCGTTACCTGTAGACAAAGAAAAACACTGTTAATAATTAAACAAAGATACACTTACAACGGTGATGAGTATTCTATGAGTATGTACAATTGTACATGTATGTATCAACACATCAACGTTGCATACGTACAGAAAAATTTAAAGGAAGTCGTTTGTCTTGGTATGGACATTTAATGAGGAGGGATAAAACGCATCTAACTAAAAGAGTGATGGACATGAATGTTGATGGATGGAAAGGGAGAGGACGCCAAAGAAAAGATGAATGGATTGTGTGAGGAGTGATATGAAAGAGAAAGGAGTAAATGATGCCATGAAGTCTGATAGGGGAGAATGGAAGAAGGAAACGTGTTGCGCCGACCCCAAATAGAATGGGATAAGGGCAGGACGTTGATGAGCGTTGCATCAGTGAAAAAAATATTTTTCACTTAGGCACCTGTCCGGGAAAGCGACTAACTATCGACTATTTTGCCCCTCATAAAACCAACAATATATGCACTAAATAATATATCCCTAATTAATAAATAGTTGATTGCTGACTATTCACACTGCCGGCGAGAACCTTCTCTGCACTAGTTCGCAGACCCAGGAGCCATCAATTAAAACCTCGCTTGGTACATACGCATATCAGTGAGCAACTGGGTGCGAGTAAGCCTGTCGCTCTCGCACACTCGTTCATAGCTATCCGGCATAACACGCCGTTGCATGTTGCTAGTTTTACTCGCTGCCATAACATAATCTTCATAATCTACGGTGTAACACTAATAAACTTTACTAATATTTAAGAAACATTTTTATAATTATTGGCCGTTTTTTATATATAATGGCCGTTTTTATACATAATGGCCGTTTTTCTAAAAAAAAACACAGTTTTAACGGCTCCGAAAAAAATGCTTGATGTTATCTGCCCTTAATTGGAAAGTGATCAACTCCTATTTCCTTTTCATTTTGAGGAAATTTCACTTAAAACCTAGACCATTAAATACTTGAATGAAAATACATAGCTTCTATCGTGAGGTTTTCAAAATACTATCCATGATTTAGTACTACGTTTTCAACGTAGTGTGAATTATTTACCCATTTGACGTTGCATGATATATTCTCGTATTCGATTTCCGGACACTGGAATCGTAATAGCAAGTCCTTTCAATAGTTGAAATGGATGCACATATAGAATGAAATATATTAAACTCTAGCTGACTGTGAGTTTTTAATTTAAGTTTTTACTAAATAAATGAAGGTGAAGTTGTTTTTTCGTTTTGCAATATAAAATTGGAGTTATTATTGATTCGAATTCTTTTTAGTTTTATAATATTGTGTTTTTAGTGTATTTAATAACGATTTATGTTTTTATTTTGTTAATAAACCTGGCATGTATTTTTGATAACTATTCATAAACAAAGTACTAAACTAAAATAAAAAGTTCTATAAATAATAATAATTTCCCTTAAAATATTTGCCTTACTTATAAGTTATAATGTCTTACCTTTTTTAGTAACAGTCGCATTACTAATAGTCCTATTCGATGGCGCCAAGATATAGTGCGCACTCGGCGATTGTGGCGTCGCTGACGATGTTGCTACACCAATCTACGACAAACATTTTATTGGTAAATACACAATAAAATAAGGCTATTTGCTATCGGTAAAAAGAACCCTATGAACATTTTCTCAAGGTCAAGCGACAAAGCTGCACTAGCACTGCTATGCACTGAAGCATTTCCTAGAAGTCCCGAAGCTATTTGAGTCACTGCGGGCGGTGTCGATTTTATACCCTAAGGTTACAATTTCCACAATGGTCCATAGTCAATTCAATATTGCCACAATTAATGAACATTAAAAATGTATAAAAACTGATATTGATTACTATTATTTACTGTTGGAATAAAAGCTATAGCATACTAGTAAAAATGTAACAGAATATTCGTTATAGTATAATATTTTTTGTCTAAAATTGAACCACACCCAGCTTATAAAGCTATACATCAATACTTGTGTGTGTGTGTGTAAAAATACGCTACAATTTTTCTCTAGAACTTAATCACATATCTCTCATCGTTAAGGCAGCGTTCGTAAGAAACGTTTTCGTTCGACCGTTTTTCGCCGACTTACTTTGCAAATCCGACTAACATTTTTCTTTTCATTTTTCGGGTTAATATATAGCTTATGACACTCACAAATAACGTGGCTTGCTATTGGTAAAATAATTTTCAAAATCGGTTCAGTAGATCCAGATATTACCCCCGACAATAATTATAAAGAGGTAAAGTAGTTTGTGAGGACAAACTCACAAACTTTACCTCTTTATAATATTAGTATAGATTTACTTGTAGTTTTTAAATAATGTTATGGTTGAACATAGTAATGTATAAAAAAATGAATTCTTTGTTTATAATAGACAATGAAACATCCAATCTTATACACATACGGAATGAAGAAGAGACGGAAGAAGACCGCTTCCACGGAAAAAAATGAATGTGATGTTATATTTGTTATGTTAATAATGCGTGAGTACATCGATCGTACTAACGACGATACGCCCAATGCATCTTCCTTCAGATGTGCGACCAGTCTCAAAGTTTAGGCAAACATGCATCGGAATACGAGTATCCAAAGTGTTTAGCCCGCCTTTGTACAATGATTGCACTTATGGATGAAGTTTTAATAAATAAATAAATTATTATCATTAATACTAGAAACGGGATATTTACCATGACATTGATGTTTAACATGGTAAATATCCCGTTTCTAGTGTTAATGATAATGTTAATGACCATGACAGTTTAAAAATAAATCAATCCGATCTCTACCACATACTTGAACAAATATTTTTTTATTATAAATAGGATTGGGCCGCAACTCGCCTGATGTGAAGCAATGACGCGGCCTAGGGTGCAGCACGCGAGAAGTTCGTGGCACTTCAAACATATGACTGTGACGCTTCGCCTATGATGGAATGGGGATGGGGGAATTAGATTGTGTAATTCCAAAACGGATAGGCTGGCAACTTTTTTTCCTAACTAATATTATAAATGCGAAAATAAATTTGTTTGTTACCTTTTCACGCTTAAACTACTAAACCGATCATCCTGAAATTATGCATTATACGTTGTCAGGTGCACAGAAACGGACATAGGATACCTTGCATCCCGAAAAAAGTACTGTTCCCGAGGAAAACAACAATAACGTTCATTTAATAATAGATGGCGCGGTGTGTCTTTCGAATCATGATTGAATTGATTGTCAAATTCTAAATTAACGCTAGCCGCGGGTACCATCTAGGAACTCAATACATACCGGTGGTTGCGTACTGTCAGTAGACATGGTTGACGTGGTGATGGGACTGGTGGCACACTGTGGTGACGCCAGACTGGTGGGTGACGTTATTGAGTGGGAGGAGTTACCTGTTACAAAAAAAAACCGTTTTTGAATTGTAGATAGCTACAAAATTGCGGACATATCTAAGGAGAGTGATGCGTAAGTTTAATTAATTAGGTCAGTTTAATCTGTAAAATAATACATGAGTCGATGTTAGGCATTGTTTTTCCTTGACTTTTTATGGAGACTCTTCATGTGTCACAATTTTATTGTCCTCTTCATTAAAGAGGACAATTCGCCACATCTTGTTGTCATCTACAATAGCGCGTTGGACTTTATTTGTTACGAAAATTTTAAACTGCAAATAATACTAACATTCCATATCGTTCACATTCATGTTAATTTAAACAGAGATACGATTAAGCCCTTTTAGTAATAATTGCTATACGGAGTTGGCTATTCAAAAATGTTCATTTTGCATTTGAAATGGAAACTGCAAAAAGGGGTATTACACCAGTAAAATTAAATTGGATCAGCATATTTAAACTGCGTTTAAGAGCTATGGGATTGCCTTAACTCTGACACCTCAGTTCAGTGTCAGTTTCTTTTGTGAATTTCGTTCGTGAATAAAATCAATACAATTCAAAAAAAAATGGCCGTCACCGGACGCCCAGCAGATATAATTAATAAAAAAAAAACCTATAACGAAATATGGAGTAAAATAAAATAAAGAAAAAATTGTCACGTAAAATCAATTTTTAAAGCGACACAACAATTGTTCCAAAACAACCTTTATTCTAATAGGAAAAGGTTGATTTTACGTGACGTAGAGGAGGTATGCCATGATCTTCCGTAACGGCATAAAATTCGGTTTTACTACCTAGGCGCGCATATATAGATGTTTCACATCAATAAATCTGCAACTTCTCACTCACCTGAAGGTAAAACAACAGAACTTCTAACAGACGAGTACGGTGGAGGCGCCGGCGTCGACGCCGGTTTAGCCGTATTCACGGTGTTGGCGAACCCGAGTCCGGCGCCCGTACGGAGATGCGGGTTGCCGTACGTAGCTGCGTATCGGACGTCCACACCGTGTATGAGGCCGCCGTTTGGAACGCGGTTCACTGGGGGAGAAGGTGGGGGTTAGGATTTCGCTAGTGGTATATTTAGGGGTTGCCAAGATTGATCCATGGATGGGTCACCCATTATATGCCGAGTTTCCTCCATGCAATAGTCGTTAGTGGCCCGAAAGTCTGACAGCCGGTCTTACCAAGGGGTATTGCATTAACCAGTACTAACTTGGTGACAGAACCCTAAATAAAAGAATACCATATCTATTGAACAGTCTGCCGGCAGACATAAGAAGTGAAACGAATAAAAATAGCTTTAAAAATAAAAAAATATATATTATCTAGAAATGTGTAAAAGTGCTACATAAAAAATAATATTTGGTTTTAAGTACGTTTAGTAGAGACTCGCTGACCCCACAGTCAAACCATTACTACGGTTTTGTGGGGCTTAGTTTATAAGATTACCTACCATTTTTGAATATAAATAAATAAATAAAAAAACTGGGTTATGGAGGTCAGATAGGTAGTCGCTCCATTTAAAATACTGATATTCAGCAGGTTTGACGGGAAGCCGAAAGAGAAAAATAACTAGTTTTCTAATAATCAGATAGCATTATAGGAACAGTAATATTCCTCATCTCATACAGAATAAAACATTAATTTCCCAAACGAAATTCCTTTATATTAAAACATTGAAGCAAAATTTCATCGAATACGGTATGAAGGAAATATTTCACGAACGATTTTTCCTCTTTTAAAAGCCTTTAAAGTATTACTTTAGAACGCACCGTACAAAGAGTACCTACCTATGTCAAAGAATTGTATGCTTTGACGTAAGAAGTTTTATAGTTTATGGCTTCGTTCCAAAAACAAAAATGTGAAGGGGTTATACAACATAACATCACGACTGAAATCCCCGAAGAGTTAGGCAGAGGTACATAGTTGATTGGCCTGTTGGTCTAGTGGTTAGTGACCCTGACTGCTAGGACGTCGTGGGTTCGATTCCCACACAGGACAAATCTTTGTGCGATGAGTATGATTATTTGTTCTGTATCTGGTTGTGTAATTTATCTATAATATGTATGTATTTAGAAATACATAAGTATGTTTATCAGTTGTCTGGTTGCCATAGCACAAGCTCTGCCTAGTTTGGGATCAGATGGCGGTGTGTTGGTTTTCCCAAGCTAATAAGATAAAAATAGTATTTTGGAAGACACATTTTTATGAAAAAGATCCTATCTCCAAGTTACAATCGTTATTTCCCCCGAGAATTGCTTTTAAATTTAGGAAAGTGTATTCATATTGGTGCTCGTGACTGTACCTATAGTACACCCATATTTGGTCAGGTTATGTTAAGGTCCCATGAAATGAGAGCGAGCCTAATGCCGTCAAATCATTCAAGCGGACACAACTCCAGACTAAACTAGGTACTACTTGTAATAAGTTCAATCCAAAATATTGACAAACAATCACACATTTTTTTTGATTAATGAATTGGGATATCAATCATCGCCCTTTAATACTACTTAAAAACCAACACGAAATGTACAAAAAAATAACCTTCAAAAATAGTCGTAGAATAACACAGATAAAGGTATGCTGGATAAGCTTCCCGACTGCGCTCACAAAACGTTTTAATATCAAAAATAATTTAATCAGCGCAGTTTTAGAGGAAAAAAAATAGTGATACGAAACGTCAATGTCGTCAAATTTTGGTGATATAATCGGTCTGAGCTGCAGCTGTCCCTATCACACACTACGGGGGCAGGCTTGGCACAGCCCGACTGTAACAGTTTCGTCAAATACCGGTACCTAGTTTTTGGCCCTGTTCCCTCTTAAAATATTAAGAAAAAGTATAATTATCTAGTTTCCTATCAATTACTTTCATGTTAAAAACTATTAGAGTTTGTCTCGTAGTCCTCTAATTCATCATCTGCCTAGCCTTTTCCCAACTACGTTGGGGTCGGCTACCAGTCTAACCGGATGCAGCTGAATACCAGTATTTTACATGGAGCGACTGCCTATCTGACCTCCACAACCCAGTTAGTGCTAGGTAATACGATACCCCTTGGTAAGACTGGTTGTCTGACTTTCGGGACACTGACTACCTGTAACGACTGCCAAAGATGTACAATAATGTACTTCTAATTGCGGTCATAAAAATGGATTTGTCATTTTTGAAGGGTCATATGTTCTTTACTTTTTAGTTACTGAAAAAAAAGGAAATAACAGGGACGTGTCTACAGTAGACCTTGATGTATGCAAAAAAATGGTTACTCTAGTGGCACTATTCAGGAAAAAAAGGGAAATAAATTTGTATGGAGAAACGCAGCATCTGTTCCCTCTTGACCTTTCGTGTGCCGGAACGTAGATCTACACGAGACACAATGGCTTTTTAATTGTGTCTATATACTCGGCATACAAGTGGTTAATAGAAAATACTCACCCTCTGAAGTAGGAAGTCCAAGATTGTTGAGCGCATTGCTGCTATCCTGTCTCTTCTGCTTGCGTTGTAATGAGTTATTCTGTGACCCGTTACCAGTATTGAACTGGACTGTTGATGGCGTGTCCACACTCCGCGGTAGACTGCCGTTTACTGACCTGTTACAATTATAGGTTAGGTATTAGTACTTAAATCATTAACAGGATTATTCGTGGACTACAATAAATTGGGTAGATTAGAAATCCCAAAGAAGAAGTTAAAATGAGGCTGGATATAAATCAAAACATTTTGAACGTCAAAACGTATATAAAACATAACATAACATCACGCCTGTAATCCCCGAAGGGTGAGGCAGAGGTATACCTAATAGTACCTAGACCCACATTTCGCCAGTTATATTTAAGTCCCATGTAATAGGGGATGAGCCTATTGACTGGCCTGTTGGTCTAGTGGTTAGTGACCCTGACTGCTAGGACGGAGGTCGTGGGTTCGATTCCCACACAGGACAAATCTTTGTGCGATGAGTACGATTATTTGTTCTGTGTCTGGGTGGTAATTTATCTATAATATGTATGTATTTAGAAATATATAAGTATGTTTATCAGTTGTCTGGTTGCCATAGTACAGGCTCTGCCTAGTTTGGGATCAGATGGCGGTGTGTTGGTTGTCCCAAGATATTTATTATTTATTTATTTATATTTATTTATTGCTATCAACCGGACATAAATCCAGACTCCGTGGCTGCTACTGAGAAATTCCGGATGGAAAAACCCAATAACACTTTGCCGTCGGGTAGTGTTATTGGGTTTTTCCATTAGGAATGTCTGATTCTAAGAATCGAACCAAAGACCTCATGCTCAGCAGTCGCGCTTGCGACCACTAGACCAACGAATCAGTCCTTCACCACTTTTAGTTAACTGGGGAGAAGTGGCATAATAAAATGCCCAACAAAACAAATAAAAATGAAAATCGAAAAACATGAACACTTTTGGAGGGATTTCCACAAAAACAAATACATATAACCACCACAACACTAAGTAGACTTGGAAACCACGGATACTTATTAAACAGACAGTTGCTCAATAAGACGTAGTAATTAAAATTAAATGTTTTATCAATCTATGAAGAAATAATGGAGAAACAATTGATTGGAAGAAAGAGGAAGTATATGGGAAGATGTCTTTACGACGACGTGAAACAGTCAAAACTAGATAAAAATACAATGATATCCCAATGATATTCACCAGTATATGATATGGTATGATATGATATATCTTACCTATTAGGCGTAAGTTTATCACTGCTCATGGTAGGCGACTGCACCCTCAAAGATCCTGGGGTATAGTCGTGTCCATAATGCACGTACGTTTGGTAGCCATTGCTGAAGCCGTTCACCTAAAAATAAACGACGAAATTAAAGAAGATTCACCGAAAGTTATAACTAAAAATATTAAAATAATTTCAAATTTTGTTTTGATGGATGGCTTTTTTACTGTATTTTTGCGGAAAGTTTTTTTTTTATAATACCCTTTTAGTTGTAGTATACCACACAAATTCTTGTCATATTTTAAAATTATAACTACAAGTTGTTAAGGGATCATCAAAAGAGAAAAAAACCAAACCACTAACCCGATTTTTATGAAATTTCTATGGGACCAATTGGAAACTTAAAATAATTTTTCAAATCGGTTTGCAAATGACGGAGTTTTTTTTTAATATTAAATGGGTCTACTCTTGACCTCAATCTAGTCCTGAGGGCAGAGATGAGGTCGACGATGGAACGAGCTTACCCAGAAGAAGCCTATTAACTCGCGACTTAAATAGATTGGGGTCATATGAACTTGGGAACACTGACGAAGGCAGGGAATTCCACTCCTTGGCTGTGCGCATAATAAACGATGTAGCAAAGCGCTTCGTGTGAATGTGTGGAACATCGACAAGGAATGGGTGATAACCCGCAGTACGTCTGGACTCCCGATGGAAGAAGGAGTTACGACATAACAAACATAAAAAAATACAACCGAATTGAGAACCTCCTTTTTTGAAGTCGGTTAATAAAACAACTTTGAAAGCGTTTACCACTTGAGTAGGCCCAAATCAATTCATGTGATGAAGCTTTAAAACTCAAACTTAAAGCATTTATTTCAATTGGACCATTATGGCACTTTTGAATGTCAAAAAAAAACAAATAGAAGCGAAGCTACAGTCTCAGTCACAAGGCATAATAACTTGAGAAATTCCTGCAGTTGCACATTCCAAAGCGTAGATCTCTATGGAGAAGAATGGGCAAGAAACTCCATAGACAATTTTTAAATCAAAATATTGTTACAAAATCTTGGTAACATCATCATCATGAGATTATACATAAATGTAAAATCATAGTTTTAGTCTTCAAATACAAATCATAAGAAAAATTATCCTTTATTAAAACACAAAGTTACATCATACCACATTCTCCCAAGATCATACAAGATACAGAATAGAATATTGATAGACACATTACAAATTCCATTACCTTATAACAATCAGCGTACGCGGGATCCGTGTAGTCGTTGCTATATCTATACGGCTGATATGTGTTATTCTGGTTTATCGATGATAGAGGCACTGTACCGGCGAGCGGTATACCGCTACCAAGTTTGGCGTTCGAACATAATGTGCTATCCGATCCAGTGTTTGAATAGTCCTAGAAAAAATGTATTGATAATTATTTATGGAGTTAATCGCTTCCTGCTTTTGAAATGATACGAACAGTTAATAAATATGGCTTAATCATGACGAGAACTGAATTTGTTTAGAACAAATTGGAGTAACTTGGAGTTTCAAAGATTTTTTTCTAGTTGGTAGGCCGGACGGCCAATCAAGCTAAACAAAACCAGTTTATGCGGATCTCTCATTGTATAGAAAATCTATACAAAGCGAGGCCAAGTTTTACCGGAAAAGTACAGATTCATGTGCCGCCGTGTGTACCGTAAAGATTTATTCTACATTGAACCATTTATATGAAATATCAATATATAAAGCTGACATCTTTTAACATTACTTAGTACTTTGGCTACTAACAGAAGTATCAGATAGAGATAACAGTGGAACATGTCTTAGCTACGACCGATGCTACTCGACGTTTAATGATCTGATGACCCACCATGACGTCTTAAAGCAGGAGTAATTCCAGTGTGGGAAAGAAATGACGCTAGAAGACCTGTATAGCTCTGTCTCTTTCCCACACTGGAATTACTCCTGCTATAAGACGTCATAGTAACGCCCCTGAGGCCTTAGGACTAGCGCAAGGTGTAGACGTAACGTAAATATGTCGATTTTAATATTTTCATAATTTTGAGAAGTTACGTTTCCATCTATGAATTCACTATGAAAAAAGTTTATTCTCTATGAATCTCATCTATGAAAAAAAAGTTACGGATTCATCGACTGTCTTGGTATGGACATGTGATGAGGAGGGACGAATCGCATGTGACCAAAAGAGTGATGATTTATATTCATCACTGACGTTGATGGATGGAAAGGGAGAGGACCAAAGAAACGATGGATACATTGTGTGAGGAATGATATGAAAGATAAAGAAGTAAATGATAGCGTGACGGTTGACAGAGGAGAATGGAAGAAAAAAACGTGTTGGGCCGACCCCAAGTAACATGGGACAAATACAGAAAGATGATGACGTATTCATCTATGAATGATACTGATTATGCTTGTTGTAAACAATTTAACAACAATGCTTTATGATAATAATTGTATATTAGATTAATCGACGTATTTACGTTACAATTACATCATGTGCTCGTGGTAGCACGCCAGAGGTCCTTTGGAAAAAAATATAACAGAATTACTCAAGTATTATCAAGATAATAGTTTTGTTAGAATCATTGCTTGAAACCTTCGTGTTACAAAGGAGGTTATGTGTGGATCTCTAAAGTTAATAGGCTTAATATAACATTCTAATGTCACACAAAAACCGCAAAGGTATCAATTGACCTTTTAGACTCATATCACGTTCTACACCACCTCACCTACCTCTAAACGTCTCCACTTACGTAGGCGTCTAATTTTCAGTAATTAAGTTACGTAATAATAGATGAGTGTGGTTTTGACTAGAAATTAGATTAGAGTAAGTTTAAAAGTTGCGCCAGTAACAGAAAAGTTGAAAGGGAATCGACTGTCTTGGTATGGACATGTGATGAGGAGGGACGAAATCGCATATGACTAAAAGAGTTATGAATATAAACGTTGATGGATAGGAGAGGGAGAGGAAGACCAAAGAAACGATGGATGGATTGTGTGAGGAACGATATGAAAGATAAAGAAGTAAATGATAGCGTGACGGTTGACAGAAGAGAATGGAAGAAAAAAACGGGTTGCGCCGACCCCAAATAACATGGGACAAGGGCAGGAAGATGATGGTTTTGACTAGAAACTACAATTAAGAATTTTCCAATATCGTCATTTTAATTTAAGAATATCATCATCGTCCTCATCATTTATTATTATAACGATGATGATATTCCATATTTATTTCAATTTATTTAGGGTTGCCGTAGCATCTTCTTCTTCAATACTTCTTCGTATCTGACTGTGGCATCACTATCAGAATACCAGCGCTGTGACATTTTTTTTAATGTTACAGCACCATGCTGAGGTATGTTGCATGTTTTTGACCTCGCACAGGACCAATTTAGTCTAATGTTATGTATGTGTATTTGCACAAACTTCATTTATAATAAAATGTATACTTACAATTTCACAGCTTCCATTCGCCTGTCTCAATTCAAGCTTCAAATCACTAATATTGGAATTTCTATCATTTTCTTTGTACAATTCTTCTGCAGTTACAGTGACGTCTGGTTTCTCTGCCACCTGAGTTTGCTTGTTCTTCCTCTGTTTTCTTTGACATAGTATCACTAGCATGATCACTGCTCCTACCATTATTGTGCCTGATGTTACTCCAAATAGGATTAGGAGGAGTGGGAATGTTTCTAGAACAAAATTAGAAAAAAAAAATTGTTAGTAACATAACATAACACCACGCCAACAACTATTGCTATTAACCGGGTACAAATCCAGACTTCGTGGTCTTTTTTGATAAGTTTCTAAAAGAAAAACCCAATAAGACTCGTGTATCAAAAGAGTGATGAATCTTAAGTCTTGTCCAGATACAAGTTAATTTTGTTCGGCGAACCCGAACGTGTTGTCACGCCAACGAAGGCCGCTTTTCATTTTCCGAACAAATGATCGCGACGATCATGTAGGGGCTTATATTGGAGCACTGGGTGAGACTCCTATTCATCTGACAAGCGGTCAAGACCTCGATCCAGTCATTAGTTTTGAACGCTGAGATATACCCCTCATTTTGCAAAGATTGGATCACCCAAAAATATGAAAAGTTACCCTAAAGATCCAGCATCCATCAAGCTAGATTTTATTTTTACTAGTCTTAGACAAAATTTTAGTCTCAGACGCTCGATCGAAGCACAAAAGCCCGAAGCCAATCTAGCGTAAACATTTTCGGAAAGAATATAAGAGAATTTTGTTAAGAGACCGGAGATGGATGATCTATAGTTATGTGAGGGTTATAAAGTCAAAATGGCGATACATTTACGATAATGCACGGCCGTTGGAACTGTAATAGCGGTTCTGTCAGCCGAGAGAATAATAGTGATGTCCTATCGAGCGATGGGACGGCTTTTAACGAATTTTCGAATGAATGACAGGAAGATATAGAATTATTCACTATTTAGATAGTTCATAGTTCATTCCTGATAGAAAAACTCAATAATATTTTGCCCGACCTCAATCGAACCCAGGACCTTATTCTCAGCAGTCGTGCTTGCGACCACTAGATCGTCGAGACAGTCCATTTCGTAGCTATTATTGATTTTATTTACTTCAAATAATAGTTCCATAAACTTAAACATTAAAATGTTCCATTAGGACATCCAAACAGGCTTAGTAACTAGAAACTACTAGAGAAAGAATGATGGAAATCTTTTCGTAAGTATTCCCACGATTCTGTTTACTCCAAATACATTAAAAACAATCATGAAAATGTTTCAATTGTCTCTCAAATCTTATCATCAGTTAAATAACGATAATGTAAATGATAACAAGACATATAAACAAAACTCTTATCAAGTCCGATATCAAATGTTTATCTACACAAAAACTATTAAGTTAATTTTCGGAGCAAATTACAGCTATTTAAAGGCCATCAAATGGAAGATTATCCTTTTCTTTCAATTTCCTCGGCGAACAGTCGTAAACTCGAAACTCGTAAAGTAGCTGTCATAAAATACTTAATAAAAAACAATGGTTGTAATGACGGCCCCCATCATCTTTTAAGACCAAATAGAAACAAGATTTTTTTCACTTCCTAATATTACTTTCTTTATAGCATTCGATAAGTATATCATAAAAACAAATATTATTAAGAAGGCGAAGAATGAAACTGAAAACTAAAATCCAGAGTTTTCTGAATATAAAAGAAAAAAATACAATTTTTGACGAGTGCGTAATATTCAAAAATGAAATGAATAATAATGAAAATGTAATACATAAATAAAGAACTGTAAATTTTAATGAAAGCTAAAGTAATTTTTGATTATAAATAATCCCTACTGAATTCTTGAACATACTCAAAACAACGCTGCGCGCTGTTATAATACAATCCTTAAAGACAAATCAACTGACATAGTATAAGTTTAGTCCTTGATTCACACATTTAAAAGGTTAGTGGGTCATTGTCAATGCTATCATTTTCATTGTTGTACGTACAAAATGGAAGACAAAAAGTCAAAGTTTCTTATAAAAGTTACCGAACATTTTAAGAACGCGTGTCAATCGTTGATTAAAATCTTATATATATCTACCTTATAGTTATAAAAATATAGCTTGATATTGTCTACTACACTCGAGAGCAATGAATCCGGGTCACTTAAAGAATCCTAAAAATCTCGGAAACTAAAAATGCTAGGTTAATGCAATAAATTGTATTTAAAAGACAATGTAATACTCCTTAAATGAAGGTATTAAAACTTCTTAGTTATTGTAAAGTTATATCATAAAAAAATCAAATTTGAAAAAGGGCCACTTTCGAAGATGGAACTACGAAATTACAGCATTTGGTTTTGCTTTTGTTTGTAATCTGTCATTTATGTGGGTACATAAACCATGTTGATAGTGCTCTATATTCATTATTCAAGCTGAAATTATGTCGCTTACGCCTGAAGAATGCACCAGAATACTTACAATGCTGGAAACCGGCCGGAGTCAGCGCGATACAGCCAGGACTGTCGGTGTGTAGCTGTCAACAGTACAAAGAGTTCTCCGACGTTACGAAGAAACTGGTTCTAACCTACGCAGACCAGGAACGGGCAGAACCAGGTGTACCACAGCACGAGAAGACCGATACTTGGTGAACACCATGCTTCGAAATCGCTTTCTCACAGGAACTGAACTCACAAATCAGTTTCGACGCCTCGGAAGAAGTAACCCAAGTGCATGGACAGTAAGACGTCGGCTTGCTGAATCTAACTTAAAACCCCTTAGACCTGCAAACGGCCCTAAACTGGAGCGTGGGCATCGTATTTCAAGACTAAGATATGCCCAGAGCCATGTAAATTGGAGTATTGAAGATTGGTCAAAAGTTATGTTCTCCGACGAATCAAAATTTATGCTCTACAAGCACGATGGAAGACACAGAGTGTATCGAAGACCAGGGGAAAGATTCAAGCAAGCATGCATCGAAGAAAAAGTAGCCTACGGTGGTGGGTCTGTACTTGTGTGGGCCGGAATTTCTTCTGAAAGTCGCACAGAGCTGGTGATCATAGAAAACGGCTCTTTAACTAGCGTAAAATATGTGGAAGAAATCCTCAATGATCACGTTGGTCCATTTATGGTCAATTTAGGTGAGGATGCTATATTTATGCATGACAATGCCCGACCTCATACAGGTAGGATTGTGAATGACTACCTTCAAGAGATGAACATTACTCGTATGGAGTGGCCAGCGCGCAGCCCGGATATCAACCTGATCGAGCATGCTTGGGACGAGCTAGGCAGATGCGTAAAACAACGAAACCCTCCCCCAATCACGCTTCGTGAGCTCAAAATTGCTCTTACAGAGGAATGGGAGAATATTCCCCAAAATCGTATAAGGAACTTGGTTTACAGCATGCCAAACCGCGTAAACGCAGTAATGGAAGCACGAGGAGGCAATACGAAGTATTAAAATTCAAGAAAATCGTAATAAAGTTCAAAAATTTCATGTTTCCTATTTTTGTTTTAAGGAGAGGTCAGCAGTTTTTTTCTTTATGTAATTTTGTGTTAATAAAATGTATGGCGACTCATATTTTTTTTACTTTCATTTAAGGAGTATTACATTGTCTATTAAATACAATTTATTGCATTAACCTATCATTTTTAGTTTCCGAGATTTTTAACATTCTTTAAGTGACCCGGATTCATTGCTCTCGAGTGTAATTAGAATGTAATACAACAAACATTTTGGAATTGAGCTGGACATGTACAAATGTCGCAAGTTCTACCATAAAAAGTGGGTCCGCTAAAAGCCAAATCAAGCCAAAGATAGGGCAGTTTAAGATAATGCGTAATTTCGGCGCGTACAAGCATTGGCACGCGCATAAGCTCGTACAAACGCGAGTTGCAAGATAAATAGTCACTTTTGCACAGAATTCAAAAAAGGAGATCCTATGTTCGATTGTATTTTTTTTTGCTAACTGTTTTCGTTTGAGGTGCGCGTGTACGCGCGTACGTCGGTACGAGCTTATACGCGCTACAAAATAATCTGAAACTGCTCTAAAGAGACGGGTTTCCTACCGAAAATACTGTCTGGTAAGAGACAGAACTGTGTGGATGAAGCCTTTGTACTTCATTGGGACAATACATACTAGTTAGTTCCTTATGATTTTAAGTTTAAAATATTTAAACAAAGATAAACTTACTGTTAGGCCGTAACACTATTTCCATAGTGTCGCTTCCATAGTCGTTAGAGACATTGCACTTGTAGACCCCGAAGTGTTTGGACTGGCTCTCTCGGATGATGAGTGTGGAGTTCACTACACCACCGGTTTGGAGCTCCTCGAGGAATGCGTAGTCCTGGTAAGAACAAAATGTTAGTGAACACCTACCAAAAGGACTAGCCCATTATAACTGAGAATGTGGAAAAGGGAGGGGGGGCGGTGTGGAAAGGGAGAGGAAGGTCGTTGCTGAGGAGCTAAATACAATACAAAGAATATACTTGTTGGAATTTGTTTAAATGTACCACCGAGAAAGGTGACTTCACAAGAGTGTTATTTTCATTTTTCTCAAAATTGTTGGGTTTGATTTTGTTGTCGTTATATTTAATGATGATCGTGAACATAAATGGCTAATTATAAAGTAAACAAAATCATCATTGGCTCATATACCACTTCTCAATCACTGCTTTGGGCAGTAACTTAATGAGCAAACCGACTAAATAATCTTGGAATGTATGCTGCAATTACTTAAACCCTATGTCAAAACAAAAAAAAACACACAATTATTTTTAATTTCAGCATTGATATTATAATGCCATGGTAGAATGATATTTCTCTTTGTAAATTGAAATTGGCGTATACTTTATAACAAGTTTTGTTCGTTTATAATGAACAACACCTTTCATCATTACAGCGAGGAGCAATTGTGTACAATGACATGGATTTTCAATATCGCCAATTATTTTGATTGCAATATTATTATAACGAAATATTTCGTTGCCATCAAATCTTATTTCATTATTGCCTTTTCTGATCTTCTAATTGTCATGAGATATATTATTTTCTACCTAATTTAACAATTTATTGTAATAAATATTTATTAAATTCAATTTATAAACGTAGACGCAGCAAAAGGAGTTCGTAAGAATCACAGACGGTGGCGATCGTAGTTTCTGCCTACCCCCGTGGGAAAATAGCGTTAGTTTACGAGTTTACGTATGTAAATTCAATAAGTACCTGATCATGTATGGCATCAATTTCTATTCCATCGAAAGTCCAAATGATATTGTCTATCCTGGGTACTGCAAAAGCTGCACATTCTATGTTCACTGTATCTCCTTGGTTCCCAAATTGAGTTTGGTTCGAAATTATCTTTGGTGGTCCTGTAAAGAAGACAAATATTAGGATATAGGTTAAATAATAATAATTGATGACATTGACTTAAGCGTTGGTAGTCTATCAACGTTCCTTCTGTTGGTTTCCTTCCTGGGATCTCAGACCCTCTTTCTATGAGAGCTGCCACAGATTGGACTAGGTGGAGTTTATTTGACTAAACTCTAAGGAAGTGAGTAATATGATGACAATGCTATACGGAAGTATCCGTATAGCACCCGAAATGATTTTTAGGGTTCCGTACCCAAAGGGTAAAATGGGACCCTATTACTAAGACTCCGCTGTATGTCTGTCTGTCTGTCTGTCTCCAGGCTGTATCTCATAAACCGTGATAGCTAGAAAGCTGAAATTTTCACAAATGATGTATTACTATTGCCGCTATAACAACAAATACTAAAAATTTAAAAAAAATATATTAAGGGGGGCTCCCATACAACAGATATAATATGATTTTTTTCCCGTTTTTATAGATAATGGTACGGAACCCTTCGTGCGCGAGTCCGACTCGCACTTGGCCGGTTTTTTAAATTCCAAAATAAAGCAGACGAGTGGAGCGGAGACGAGATGTGGAGATGTGCTAGATTCGACCAATCACAAGAGAGACGAGAGACGCGATGTAGACTTAAACCAATGTGATTGGTCAATTTCCGCACGTCTCCTCTCCGTTTTGTTGTCATGTTATACTTTCTTGAAACAGGGTGTAAACGGACCCTTCACGAAGCCGTCAACCAGGCACTCTGTACACCAAACTACGTAAGTAACTCTACGCAAAAATTATTACTGGGAAACGACTTTTATTTGGGGTAAAAAATCACTTTTTACGGTAGGACTCAATGTAACGAACTCAAACATTGTACTGATGGAAGCATTGAATAGTATGGGGCTCGTGGAGGTATTTAAAGTAAAGTTATAACATTAAATTAAGGGATTTAAAAAAAAAATCTAGAAGGTTCCCAGGTATGGTCTAGAACAAAAAAAAAATGGCGATGACGGGAAGAACAAGTGCATTTCGGCTTCGTTAAGGGTACTTTAAACCCTTTTTATTCTATTTATTCTGATCTCTGATCATGATGCATGACGTAGGTATGCCTTCGATATTTTGGATCTAAGACATACTGGTCTTCTTATGATGTTTTCCATTTTGGGAGAAGAGATAAAATAAATCATACAAAGTAAAGTAACTGTCTGTGTTCGAACCAACGACTTTTTAATTTATGGAAAAAAGCTCAACAAAGCTTAGATTAAAATATATATTCGGATCATAATAAAGTTTTTATTTATTATTCATTCGTAATTATTCCTGGCCGACATAATCAAGATTTCAAGAGCTACATTAGTTAGTAGTTTGAGCATTAATTACAAATTGAGTCCATAACACATGGTCATATACATGTCATAAACGACGCGTGTGGTCATAATGTTCATTTTAATGACCGTTCGTTGCTACTTTACCATTTATGGTACCTGCAGTAACTAAATATGGTTGGCGTTGACTTGCCATGACTAAAAAGTTTCGTTTTTAAGAGACCTATGCTTGTTTAAAGATTTTTGTCCAAAACAACTCTTATCAGTGTGCACTAACAACACACTACACCACTAAAATTAAATATGCCTGCATCATATAACATTGTTGGAATTTCAACTCTCATAGCTGAACTTGGAATGAACAGAAAATGTAATCATGTGCTTTTTAGGTGACCCCGGTGTGAGTTAGGTTGTAAATTTGTTTGCATAAAGACGATTTATCTTTGGAAGACCATTGTCACATATACGTGACAAGCAAGCGCGTGCCCTCTACGCCAAATGACACAAATATGTGACAAAATGGTAGGTGAAATTGTGGCGTGGCGTAGAAGGCACGCGCGTGCTTTTATGCTCTGGTGGTCAAAAGGTTAAAGAGCATATTTTTCTCTCTTTTAAGTTACGGGACAATATTTCATACAGTCTTCAAATTTATGATCATTATCGAAATTGTATTCTCATTAGAATATGAAGTCAAATGTATTATTGAACTGTCCAACCATGTCATCAAATTAGGTCATTCCACTAATCGACAGGCGTTATAATACACCGAATATCACCTGTCTAATTTGTTCTAGGTCTCGAATACTCTATTTACCTACCATTATAAATAGGGGTATATTTATCCAGGCTTGAATATGTATGTTTAGTTTGAATAGCTAGCAAGTGTTTCAGGGTTAGGAATCAAACCCTTTGTTACTAACCTAGTTTAGACTTGCCCTACTTACACCTGTGATTAAAATTACAAATTGTTCTATGTAGGGGACCTAACACACTGGCGACCACGACCGCGATTTTGGATACAGCGACTAACCTTTTTCCATCATTATCACGTAGTTTTGAAAAGGCTAGACTGGGATAATCTAGCTAAAATTTTTCGACTACATTTGCAGCTGAATACCAGTATATTATAATTATGGACCGACTGGTAGTCTATTGCTCAGTTATTGAGTCTATATCATTTGGTTAGACTGGTTGTCAGACTTTCAGGCGTCTGCCTGCCCGTAATAATAGTCAAAGATCTACAAATGACAGCCGAGACCAACAACGGCTTAACTTGCTTTCCAAGGCACGCATGGATTTTGGTGGTAATGGATTGGCACGATGAGCTCGTGGCCAAATTATAACAGCTAGGTACTCGGGTTGATCGTTAGGTTAAGCCGCGCTCTTCTAGGTTGGTCTGTGGATGGGTGACCACCCATTACATACTGAGTTTTTTCGGTGCCTCGGAAAGCACGTTAAGCCGTTGGCCCCGGCTGTCGTTACAGGTAGTCAGTGGCTCGAAAGTCTGACAACCAGTCTTACCAAGAGGTATCGTTTTACCCAGTACTAACTAGGATGTGGAGGTCAGATAGGCAGTCGCTGCGTGTAAAACAGTGATATTCAGCTGCATCCAGTGAGACTGAAAACCGACCCCAACATAGTCCGGAAAAGGCTAGGCAGATGAATGGATGGTCACTTATTAAGAGTCTTCGGCAAGCATCGCTTAGGTTAAACGACGAACGTTGATCGCTGTGACTAAAACCACTGGTCACATCGACCACAGCCTAAGTAACTTAGGTTAAACTGTGTCCACTGCTGCTGTTTTATGGTCACAGCGACCATAGTTTCAGCAATATAACGCAAAACTTCTGTCACTGCCGACCGTAGTCGCCGAGTGCGCGGCAGGCCTAAGGGCGGGCTGTATGACTTCAAAATGTCTGCTTTTGTCCGCTCAGTATTGTTGTACTCTGAATAGTCGGTTATTTGGTTCAAGCCTTGTTATTAAGAAGCACTCTAGTTACTTGAAATGCGTCATTAGTTTGATGGACTTGCTTTTTAAGTATTTAGAACTAGGACTTTAGAAATATTCGCGTTTTAGTAGGATTAATCGTGGAAACAACACAATTTGACTGCCTCGTTGGTTGAATAGTCGCAAACGTGACTGCTGAGCATGAGGTCCTGGGTTCGATTCCAGGATCGGGCAAATTGATATTTTTCCTTCAAGAATTTCTCAGTAGCAGCCAAACAGTCTGGATTTGTGCCCGGTCGATGCCAATAGACACGACCTCTATTACATGGGACTTAAAACAAATGGCGAAATGTGGGTGTACTATTAGGTACACCTCTGCCATACCCTTCGAGGATTACAGGCGTGATGTTATGTTATGTTACAACACAATTTTTTGCCGTTTCTTTTTCGTGTGAACCGGTATAGATCTTCTAACCAGGGCCGGCAGTCTCGACATAGATACCGACAATGTCGCAAACTTTCGATCGCTTAATAATAACAGAAAAAATCGGTTGCAATAACGGTGCTTGCGAGAAACGCATCTTGAATGTTGAGACTTGCATTTCTCGCAAGCAACGTTATGTACGTTGTTTTTTTCTTTATTATTAAGCGATCGAAAGTTTGCAACATTGTCGGTATCTATGTCGAGACTGCCGGCCCAGGTGGCTGTTGTATCTGGTGGGCTAATGTTCGTTGTACATATCCAAATCTCTCGGAGAACATTGTTTGACGTCTAGATTTTGCGTGACGTCATGTGTGATGCGTAGTTTGTATTGCCACCATAAACATATTGCGTAAATTCACAAGTTCTTTCGTAATAAGAACTGAAGTATGTATGATCGAGGATCCAATGACGAGTAAAAAAATGAAACATATGGTTGAAACGTTCAAAGCGATGTAATGTAACCTTGAAAGAATAAACCCTAAGAAATTCTCCACGTCCTCAAATCTAGGCAACCTAAACACGCTACCATATTTACAAATATACATTAACACATTCCACGTACAATAGAATTTACTTCAAGTTGAGCTATTCCATAACATTTTAGTTAGACAACATATTCATCTACACGACAGTAACGATAGACAAAGAGTGAAAACCCGGCGTTGTGGAAACGACGACGAGCGCGTTGTATGAAACTTCTTATTCACCTTTCCTGAGGTACGAGTAGCTAACATTCGCTTACCAGCCCATTTACGTCGCGGAGCCCGTACTAAGGGTACTGGTTTTCGAAAGAAAGTTTCATGTAATACTAATAATACATCGCCAGTTCCTCTAAAGAACTGCCATAACACAGAAATATTAGGTTCCTCACTTAACTTAAATTTCACTTTCTTTATATTTGAAAAAACAAGACAAAAAATCCTTAAAATGCACACACGAATTTAAAACATAGCTACAATACACGAATTTAAAACATAGCGAAAATACTAAAATTGAAATAAAATTTATTTCGGTAATACATAAACATCGATACGATACCCTTGTAAAGCCATATTAATACACTATCAAATTGTAAAAGTAACTGAAAATGAATGTACAAATACCTAATAAGTAACCAATGACATAGAAACACAAGAATTAATTCAAGAAAATTATACAGTTAATAACTTATTACAAGTTCAGGTAGAATTCATTAACATTTAAGATTTAAATGATTCATTAGATCCCGAGATAGGAGATACCTATTTTAGTGAATAACGAGGCTTGAAAATCATTTCATATTCTGTTTAGAATTTCAGCCTAGGTAGGCCTCGGTGTTAAATACTTCATGTAATAAGATAGTTAGACCTAATTTCATTAAATTAATGGCAAAGAAAATGTAGAAATTCCAAAATTTTGTTTTAATGAAATTAGTGGGTATAAGCGAACTGAAAACTAAGCTTAAATATAAATGAGAATTCAACTCATATGCCTACGATTATTATCGGATGAATCATTAAAATTGTAATTGCTATGGTAATTGTAATCCAATTAGAGAAATTGTATAACCTAATTTCTTAGAATTATTAAAGTGGATCAAACTTTATCTACATGTCTAATTTTCATTACAGTTCTTTTTTTTCAGTTTCATTTATTTATTTTCTTTAGCCTATGACTGTCCCATTGCTGGGCGAAGGTGTCTTCTCAAAAACCGAAAGCAAAGGTATTAATCAAGGTGAATCAATTTAACGTTTTCAAACGTTTAATCAAATAATTAGTCTTTATTATTTCTCCGTAAAAACACAACATAACATGATGCCCATAATTCCCGAAGGTTTAGGCAGAAGTGTACCTAATAGTACACACACATTTCACCAGTTACGTTTTTTAAGTTCCATGTAATAGGGGGCGAGCCTATTGCCATAAATCAGGCACACATCCGAACTCCGTGGCTGCTACTGAAAAAATTCTGATAGAAAAACCCAATAACATTTTGCCCGACCCGGGAATCGAATCCAGGACCTCATGCTCAGCAGTCGCGCTTGTGACCACTAGACTAACGAGACAGTCGTAAAAAAACACGAACAATATTTTTAGACATACTTTAAAAATAAAAGCACACGACCTAATAACATTAACAGATCTTTGATCTTTGCATATTATATGAATCCATAATAAAATAATTAATTACAGCGAAGGAAAATAGTAGGGTACTTCATTAGAAATGTGTGAGCTATTCAGCGTACGAGCCCAAGGGTGGAATTCATTTATTTTTTATGAAAGAAAGCGTTTCGTACGAAACGAGAGTTCTATAGAAACATAAAATTATACATTTGTAGGAAAATTAAGTAGCCCCAGCTACATAGAATTTATACACTTTTTGGAATATATAGTTTACTAGCGACCCACCCCGGCTTCGCACGGGTGCATGTATTATACATATAAACCTTCCTCTTGAATCACTCTATCTATTAAAATACCGCATCAAAATCCGTTGCGTAGTTTTAAAGATTTAAGCATACATAGGGATATAGGGACAGAGAAAGCGACTTTGTTTTATACTATGTAGTGAAGATGTATGTTTGGAAAAATAATTGTTTAACGAATGGACTACAGACTTAAGTCAGTATACTACGTGTATCGGAAATTTATTTGGGTCAAGTGGTATTTAACTCTTGATTAGAATAGTTGATTATTTTATCGCGATTGCAATAATCTACGTACTTGTGTCCATGGAGAAAATGATTCAGTTTAATGATTTTTACCACACTCTTAAATATGACCACATTCATGTTTCTAATGGATTGCCTCGTTGGTCAGTCTAGTGATAGCAAGCGCGACTGCTGAGCATGAGGTCCTGGGTTCGATTCCTAGATCGGGTAAAGTGTTATTGGGTTTTCCATCAGGAATTTCTCAGTAGCAGCCACGGAGTTTCGAATTGCGCCTGGTTGATGTCAATAAACTCGCCCCCTATTACATGGAACTTAAACATAACTGGCGAAATGTGGGTGTACTATTAGGTACACCTCTGCCTAACCCTTCGGGGATTACAGGCGTGATGTTATGTTTATTTCTGATACACGCTTTAAATCGTAACTGTCAGTCTTAGACAGTTGTTTTAAATGGCTGCCACACGACAAATTGAAGTACGTTATCAATTATTTCCTCTGACTGTGCATAGAATTTATGTGGGTCACGTTCCAGCAAAGAGGTAGTTTCTGAAACGTATAATTTCATTCCAATTCCTTTAGTTTTATTATTTCTGAGTAAGACATTCATTTTTCTTTCGAAGCTTGCGATTCGCAAAAGTAGGCCTTGTTTCGGGAAAGTCGTGACTCTCGGAATGTGTTATTTTATCGAAGTCGAAAACTAGGAACAGACAGTGTTCACTTGAAATACCTGGTGGCCTACCACGACGTCTTAAGGTGAATGCTCCAACCAGCCCGCGAAATTCAAAATTTCTTGCGTTTTTTGCAATTTGCAGGCCAGTGCTAGGTTGTATGTTGATTAAAATATTATTCGCGGCTGTAAGACGTATGTAGTTAATACAACCCTCTAAGTTCATAAAGGCGTAGGAACAAAAAAAAACATAAAAAGTCATTCCTACAGCTTTATGAACATAGAGCGTTTTATTGATGATTTTGATGATTATAATTCTGTAACTACATATGTCTTACAGCCGCGAATAATATTTTAATCAACATACAACCTAGCACTGGCCTGAAAATTGCAAAAAACCCAAGAAATTTTGAATTTCGCGGGCTGGTTGGAGCATTCCCCTTAAAGCAGGATTCCAGTGTGGGAAAGAGATGGCGCTAGACGACCTGTATAGCTGTGTTTCTCTCCCACACTGGAATTACACCTGCTTTAAGACCTCATAGTAACTCCCCTGTTTTGTTCATGTTTGAAGTATTTCTATCGAAGTTATCGACCTTGTCAACATTAAAATCAGAAGACAACGTTTCTTTAGTGGCCTTTCAACAAGTGCTATAAAATTCTGATACCTACATGTAAAAATTTTGTAACTTTGGATGATTGAGGATTGAAGTTATGCGAGAACGTTGAGGTTTTAAACAAGATGTAGTTACGATGTAGAATAGAGCAAAATTTGAAAAGAGAATGCTTAGATGGTTTGGTCATGTGGGTAAGATGAGTGAAAGGCGACTAACAAAAGGTATTACCAAGGCAGATGTGAGTGGCAACACCGGGAAGGGACGCCCTAGAAGGACATACACTGACCTTATTGGTGAGGTACATCAGAAAGGTCCAGTGCGTAGTACTCGCAACCATCGTGCGTGTATGACCAGATGTATGAACGTAGACGAGGCAAAAGGAGTATGTGAGGATCATAGCAGGTGGTGTTCTGAGGTGTCTGCCTACCCCCATGGGAATAAAGTGTGAGTTTATTTATGTAAATATTGTATTGTCCTCTTTGTAATTCTTTACTTTTGACAAAAACACCTAGTTGTTTGAAACTATCTGTCACATTCGTTTTTAAGCAAAAATAGACCCTAACTTTCGACCATAACGTTCTATTCAACTTGAGGGTGGCAAAATAATTATGACGTCACGTACACCATAATCATAAATCTATTTCAGGATTATTCTGGATGTTTTTGGCAACGTAATAATTCCTTCTCCAGGCTATAATTGAATATGAATCTAGACCTTATTCAATTAACTTAAGGTTTCACTTACCTTTGATAAAAACTGAAGCTTCAGCCTCTATTTCAGTGTATCCATCGACGCTAGCTTTGCAAAGGTACCGGCCAGAAGTATGTGTGTCTAATGTTAGAGTCAGATTCGCTGTTCTTCCAACTCGCTGTGGACAAAATATGTTGGTTAATACTTGGTACAAAAACGTTGAACTAAGAGGTTCGGCATAATTATGTTACACACTAAAAGGTCTGAAATCCGGTACGGACCAATGGCGGGCGCAAATCTGGACTTGGACACCTCCACACAAAAATCTACTGAAGTATCTACCATTAATTTCCAGAGCCGTATGCACACTTTGTCCGCACCGGTATTAGTGAGCTTTAAAGTAGGCCCTGGCAGCCGGACAAAACCCAAAAATGGGTCTTAAATAATTAAATACAAATATATGACCAAGCCCGTAATAAATGAAATCCACTACATTTCATTTTTCATATTATATCTAAAAAAGCACTTATCGCAGCCCGGTTCGAACTGGTCGTACTATGGATCCATAAAATGTTTTCTTTTAATATTTTGTGGCATCCTATTGTGCCATTATTATTTAAGACTTTTGGAGATGTTATTATGGGTGTAAAAGTACCTTTTAAAAAACCAAAAGGCACTTGTTTCCCCATTCCTGCGAATTTTTTTTTGTTGATCTAGACCATACCTAGTTCCATTCTTTTTATTTTTTAATATAAGTTTTTAAATATTATACAACCCAGTACTATTTAATGCATTCATCAGCATAATATTTTGAGCATGTTACATTAAGTTCTATCGTAAAACGAGATTTTTCACCCCAACAAAAAGGCGTTTCCCAGCAATAATTTTTGCGTAGAGTTACTTAGTTAGATGTACAGAATGCTTGGTTGACGGCTTATTAAAGAGTCCGTCTACACCTTGTACGTCAACAATATAGAATAATTTTAGATAATTATATAGTAATACAACTCAAAACACTTACAAACAAAACTAAATTAAAATTCAAGACTCAAAATGAGACCTAAATTCAGACAAACAGGGCTATCTCATGCCTTGTTAGTACAATTCTCTCAGAGATATGACAAGTTTGTAATAAAGCTGCGGCCGTGACGCCCACAGACAAAGTTATGTGTAGTATAGTAAGTAATGAGATTGCCTCGGGATAGTTTCGGATTTTGTAGACGAAATGTATATATTTTTGGAACGGAACGTTTAGTTCCCGGCTACCCACACTGTCTTTTGAAACTAATTTATTACTTAATCGTGGGAAAAGTACTTCTGAATTTGAAACTTTTAGTAAAAAACTTATCACAAAAAAAAACCGGCCAAGTGCGAGTCGGGCTCGCGCACGAAGGGTTCCGTACCATTATCTATAAAAAATACGAAAAAGAAAGTTTATTGTATGGGGACCCCCCTTAATATTTTATTTTTTTAAATTTTTAGTATTTGTGGTTATAGCGGCAACGGAAATACATCATTTGTGAAAATTTCAGCTTTCTAGCTATCACGGTTTATGAGATACAGCCTGGAGACAGACAGACAGACAGCGGAGGCTTAGTAATAGGGTCCCGTTTTACTCTTTAGGTACGGAACCCTAAAAATATGAAGGGTTCCGTATCATCGTAGAAGGGGAGCTCCTTATCCTGTGAAAATTTCAACTGTCTACCTATTATTACAGACCACGGAATACAGCCCGCTGACAGACATACGGACGGACGGACGAAAGGACGGACGGATGGACGGACGGTTGGACCGCGGAGGCTTAATAATAGGGTCCCGTTGGCTACTCTTCGGGTACGGAACCCTAAAAACATTCCAGAATTCAACGACCAAAATTCTAACGTACAAAACAATTCTGATATTCGTGTACACAAAGTAAATACCACAGATGAAATAACTTTTGGTAGAGCAAAACAATTAGGACCCGATATTGATACTGGTACAGTTCCAGCTAATATTGGAGATATAATTGGATATGGTGCAGATATTGATAAAACAAAATCTGTTACTGAAATAGATTTTTCTGTATATTAATTGGCTAAATTAATATACAAATCCCATTAGGGAGAAAAGGAGTAGAAAATGAGGAAAAAAGCTATGGATGGACTGCATGAAGAATGTTACGGCTAGAATGGGTGTGGGTGACTAGTATCAGAGTAGTCATGCTCGTCCATATTCATCTCTCAGTTAAGATGATGACTAATGGAGAAGTATGGAAGAAGCAACATGCTTTGTCAACCCTGATTGTTGGAGAAAAATGCAGGAGGATAGCAATTAGAGCAATTTGGCAGGGAGCAGTGGGACTTAAGCAGTGGACAGACCTGATTATCCGGGTATAGGGGCTATCTTAAAAGGCAGACTTGTGAATGGCCCAGAATCAAGATATTAAAGGTAAGCCTAATACAAGATTGGTGACGATCCTAAGCACTAGTATGGTATAGAAGATTGCCAATTAAATGCGAAGTAAAGATAAAATATGCCTCAAAGGGGTAGGCCCCTTCGAGGCATATTTTATCTTTACACGGACTGACATTGACTAAATACTAAGAATACATTGTGGGGTATTGCTTGTAGCTAAACCTGTTATGCTTGAGCCGTCAAAAATATGTAATTTGTAACGCAGTTCTTCGTGTATGCCTTGTAGCACTATGACTAACTAGTTTTTAAATTCCTGTATTTAAACTAACTATTGAACTATAGAAGAAGATGTTATAAAAAGCGAGCGTTGGCATTTTGTATAATGTGAACAAAATGGACCCAACAAAGTAAGTATCGTTAGTAGCTATTAAACTAATTACATTAATCTATAAGATCTATCTATCTATCAACCTAAAAAACAACGATTTTGTAATAGAGAATAGTCAGACAGCCAACAACAATGACAAGACCAAAAGAATGATGAATATAAATAGATGGATGGAGAGGAAAGGGAGACCCAAAGAAATGATGGCTGTATTATGTGAAGGGACTCCGACAATTAACAGTAAGTCAATGCAAGTGAAAATGTGCAAGATATTACAACAATAGCACTCGTTGAACAATCATAATTCAAAACCACAGCCAAAGCCCAAATACCACATAACCAATAATCCACAAGCTAACGGTGAAACTTTCGGTATAAAATTGTCCACAACATCGCTTTGGTCATCGATTTCACACAAAACTTTTGTATACAGTACGTTACATAATTACTCATGACCAACTGACTTTATACGGGTTTCATTGCGTCGGTTATTTTTGGACATTTGTTACGCTTCTAATTGAGAATTCTTTTGTTGGTTCGTGCGTTTTTGTTATGTAGTTTTTACTGTATTTGGAGTCTAGAATAATGCTGTATGATTTTATTTCCCAAAATGGTTGGACAGATATGTACGAGTACACCTACATTTCGTTACTTAAGTTTTAAGTGTACAATCCTATTACATAACATGACCTAGTATCACGCCTATCCCAAGAAGGTTAAGCATAGGTGTAATTATTATACACCCACATTCCACCAGTCATGTTTAAGTCCTGTGAAAAAGTGGGCGAGCCTATTTTTATAACAGGATTGTCACGGATTCAGGCTGCTACTGAGAAATTCCTGAAAAAATCTCATTGACACTTTGCTCCACCGAGGAATTTGGCCCAGGACTTCAAGCCCAGTAGTGGCGCTTGAGACCACTTGGCTAACGAGGCAGTCATGATCATTAAAGTCTTTAACTCTCATTTAATAGACGACTGTTTCCTTATAGAAGAACCAAAAAGGTACAAATCCGGGAATCTACCAAAATAACGCAAGTTCAGGAGTTGCTTGAAATAACTATTTGACGGACGAGGTAACATTTTATTTCTAGAAAAACACTAATGATTCCGGGATGGAAACCCACGCATTGAATCAATTTCGAGCTTTAGAAGGTATCAAAGTCGCAAATAAGTCGCGAGAAATTTCGAAGTGAGCACCGCGAAGGTAAATGCTAAAAATAGAATCACTCTGGAAAAATGTAATAGAGAACGCCCACTGGTGGCTTTCAAGTTTTATTTTCTAATGATTCTGCTAAAAATAAAAATAACTTTCTTATGCAAGTTAAAAGTATCTTAAAGACTGATCCAGTAATGTGCAACTACTGAATCTTAAGACTAATTGCTTTGGGCTGATGTTTTTCTAGATCGTAGGTAAAAAAATCTAAATTGACCTATTTTACGACATTTGCATTTGAATAAACATTAAAAGATATGAAAAGGTATGCAGAAAAAGTATAAAATCAACTTGTAGAAATATCGAATCGTCGCCAGACGGTTTTATTAAAAAGGCCCCCGATAGTGGGTCTGTTTTATACATTGTTGCTCGAAAGGATGTTAACACGGAGATGTTAGAGGTAAATGAAATAATAAGACGAACGCTCCTAACTTGAGCAAATAGGGTAGGACCTGTGAGATAAGAGCAGGAGAGTAACGATGGTAAAATGATCATAATTATACTTACAATCATCTGATCTTCTTCATGATGCAGCCACCTGATCTCCGGTGGAGGGTATCCATCGACATCACAACTGAGAGTGACGGTAGTACCTACTTCAGCTTCCACGTCTTTTGGCAGGTTTCTGAATGTTGGCGCATCTAAACAGGAAGTATATTTATGTTTTTGGTATCGGACAAAAGTGTAAGAAAATATGCGGAAGTTGTTAAGCCTTGTGACTGTGATTGTAGCTTAGCTTTTTTGTTTTTGACTTTCAAAAGTGCCTGTAATGGTCTAATTGAAATAAATGCTTTGACTTTGATTTTTGACTTTATGACAAGTATTTTGATAGGTTTACTATCTATGTAAACATTTTAAGCATGGTGACGAGCGAGCATTTCGCCTGCAATGTCACTCATCTTTTTGACGACACTACTTCCAAGAAAAAGCTCGTCTTCAAAATATGATACTGTGTTGTTGAAAAGTAGTTCTAAAACTGTTTCTACTTACATGTAATTTCAAGCGTCTCTATTTCCTCGCTGTTTCCGACGTCATTGAAGACAATGCATTTGATAGTTGCGTCATGGTATTTTCTTGTGATGTTGTATATTTTCTGTTGGAAAAATGAATATTCTACAAGTTGCACAAATTACAGAACGCCAAAATTTAATATATTTTCTTTAAAGTGTTACTATTTTCATCGTCATTCTCTAGTTTAGTAATTTCTTTAATTATTATTATTTTGCTGTTGTTCTCCTTTCTCTCCGACTTTTGAGAAATCTCATCATCTAGTATCTATTTAGTTGTATTAAGATTACTGTTTTCATTCAAATGTTTTATATAACAGAACGCCTGGAATCCCCGAAGGGCCAAATGTGAGTGTACCTAATGGTACACTCACATTTGGCCTGTTATGTTTAATTTAGATGTAATAAGGGGGCGAGCCTATTGCTATCAACCGGGCATAAATCCAGACTCCGGGGCTGCTTCTGACAAATTCTTGATGGTAAAACCCAATAACACTTTCCCCGACCCGGGAATCGAACCCAGGGCTTCATGTTCAGCAGTCGCAGTTGCGACCACTCGACCAATAAGGCTGATTTTATAGTCACGCGTTTCAGCAGCGCCGTCGGAGCACGCGCGCTCGGATATGTATTGGGGTAGTAGTAGCGTTTCAAATTCGCGCGCTTGAGCAGCGCCGTTCGGTGTTCCTGTTCAACAGCGCGCTGCCCAGCGGCGCGTCTAGCGGCGTGACTATAAAACCAGCCTAAGACACTCTTGTATGTTTTATATTTTACCTACATAATGATGAGTGTTTATGGTTCTTATTACGTACCAATTCAGTGGTATTTCCCTCGATGAGTTTTTCATTCAAGAACCACTTGTACGTTAGGTTGGATGGATTTGCATCGGCTCTGCAAGCTGTTGAAATAATATTTTATATTAAAACATGCTGTAATTATCGATTCGAAAAAACTAGCTTATGTTCGCGGCTTCGCCTGCGTGCAGTTCCGTAAATGTCCCACGGGGTCGTATTACCGGAATAAAAAGTATCATAGGAGTTAATCCAGGTTATAAACTATCTGTTTGCCAAATTTCATCTAAATGCGGTCAGTAGTTTTTGCGTGAAAGAGTAACAAACAGCCATCCATCCTCACAAACTTTCGCATTTATAGTACCTACTAATATTAAGTAGGTCACTTTGATGTAGATGACCTAATTTTAAAACAAAATTAAATGGCAGCAATACACTTAAACAGTGTTTATAATAAGTACATATAATTCTAATTTTGTGTGTGGAAAATAAACTTGAATTACTCCAAAAATAATGACTGTCACATTGATAATTTAATATTTGATAATGTAGTCTTTGACAATAATTTATGAAGCTTTTTTAATGACTTTCCAACACAACAATCAAGCGATTAAATTTAAGTAGGTATGTACTTTAGGGTCATTTAAAAAGGCACTTTAAGTCCTTGTTTATATGATTGATTGTCGGATCCTACTTATCCTACTTAATATTATAAGTTTGTGAGGATGCATGAATGTATGGATATTTGTTACTCTTTCACGCAAAAACTGCTGAACGGATTTGGATGAAATTTTGCACGCAGGAAGTTCTTAATATGGATAAGCACCTGAGTTATTTTATGTCCCGGTAGTTTGAACGTATGGGACAATTATCGAACTCTGAAGAAGCCGGCGAAGATGCGGGCATAAGCTAGTAAAAGAAATCATGAATCAACTTTACCTATAACGACGTCATCTCCTTCTGGAATCTTCCCATTTGCACCAGACTTGATGAACATCTTCACTTTAGGAGCATATTTTACCTGTTGACAAAAAAAAATGATTAATATCATAATAATTATCCGTGTAGAATCACCATAATAGACCACTACAGAAGGTCGACTGAATACAACGAGCGAAATCGGGCACTCGCACAAATGACAGTCGCGAGTGCGCTTGCACTCGCTGTACGTGAAGCGTGTGTAAATTTTCGTGGAGATCTCAGACAAATGACAGTTGCGAGTGCAAGGCGAGTGCGCTTGCACTCGCTGTACGTGAAGCGCATCTATGCGTGCGTGGAGATCTCAAACAAATGACAGTCGCGAGAGCTCTTGCACTCGTTGTACGTGAGGCGTGTTTTATCTGTGCGTGTGTTTTCGCTCAATGTACTGAGCCGAATTTCTATACCGCTATCTAATTCGTAGTGGGTTTATTACTTCCCTCTGTTTTAATTTCGTGAAGAGGCTTCCAATCCATATTGTGGAAAGGAAGTGGGTATGAAGGAAGTGTCGTTAATATCTCTTTAATAAAGTCTCAAGTACATTGATTCGACGCGTGGAATTATCCGCAAGTTTTTATCCTTGAATGAGTGACACTTCTTTACATACTAGAGATTCTGTTTTGCATTAGCGACCATGTTAAATTACTATCAGGCGACGTAGTTTTTGGATTTACAGGGTGTAAATTAACCCTTCACAAAGCCGTCAATCAAGCATTCTGGACCTCAAACTAAGTAACTCTGCGCAATTTTTTGCTGGCCAGAGACTTTTTTTTGTGGTGAAAAATTATGTTTTATGGTAGGATTCAATACAACGCACTCAAAACATTGTGCTGATGCATTGAATAATACGGGGTTCATGGAGATATTTAAAGTAAAGATAAAACATTAAAAACTGGTATTAAAAAAAAAATCTTGTTTAAAAGTTGGAACTTTGATCCCCAATATCTGCGTAAATAGAAGGTTCCCAGGTATGGTCTTGACTTAAGAACAAAAAAAATCGCAATAACGGAGAGAACTAGTGCCTTTCGGCTTCGTTTAGGGTATTTTACATCCATTAAATTCCTAATACATGACATAATATTTAATTTATATGAGGAACACAAATACAGCCATTTGAGACCGTTATTTTGTTGTGTGTTTGTCAAACTGGCACTTAATAATAATTTTATAATAGGAAAGGCTATCAAATGAAAATCAAAAGTAGGTCAAGTACAGACGCCAGCAAATTAAGCTACCTGAAACTGTCAAATTTTCCCAATCAACCTTGAACCTTATGCTTTAGCGATAAAGTTGAAAATCTATTAAATAAATTTGACAGATTGTAGTAGCTTGATGTGCTGGCGTCTGTACATTATCGATTTTAAATCAAAAAACAGTTTGGAGTATCGTTAAATTTTTGTAATGGACTTCAATCTTCTTTTTCCTACCGATGAAATTGATTATTCTGTTTTCTTAACAATTTTAATAGATAAGGTTTTCATAGAATACTGTACTGTACTGAACTGCCTCGTTGATCTAGTGGTCGCAAGCGCGACTGTTGAGCATAGGGTCCTGGTTTCGATTCCCGGGTCGGGCAAAATGTTATTGGGTTTTTCATTAGGAATTTCTCAGTAGCACCCACGGAGTCTGTATTTGTGCCAGGTTCATGGTAAAAAAACTCGCCCCCTATTACATGGGACTTATTAAAATAGGCGAAATGTGGGTGTACTATAAGTACACCTCTGCCTTACCCTTCGGGGATTACAGGCGTGATGTTATGTTCGAGAACTGTAAAACGTAATATTTTATAATATTTTGACGAAGACGAAAGTCAGTGGCAAGAGCTAGTTTAAAAAAAATAACTATCAAGTTTCATCAATTCAATATTATTCTGCTTAACAAAAGAAAACTATAAAAATATCAAAATAAAACAATCTGACGAGAACTTTTCAGATTTAATTGTTCAAAGTCTATTATAGAAACAAATTAAAACTAACAATAAACAATTACTGAATAATGGTAGCTATTACTTAGACACTAAACGAAGATTTGCAAAATATAAATTTTGTACAAACTCTCGATGACAAAACTTTTCAAGAGATTGTTTATAAGACTTTAGACATTCAAGCAATTAATAAATTTTTAGAACTACACAATAGATGGTTGGAGAGAAAGCCAGTGAATTAATTTTAAATGTCGAGTATATTCAATGATAACAGAACCAGTGTTAGCCGGCCTCTATTAATATTCTAACTAATATATTCTATTCAAAACTCCGTACTGCGAAGGTCAAAGTGTTACCACGGAACCGTGGTCGACTGTACTTATCATTTGCGTGAGGAATTCAGAATTTTAAGAAATAATCATGTTTTAGAACAAAAAACTCAATATCATAGAAGAAAAAGTTTAAATTCCAGTACAACAAAAAACTAGTTTACGACCTCATTATAATGACCACTAAAAAAAACAACTTATTCTACATAACTCTTAAGTCATGGTCATCATCTTCTTGTCTTTATCCCATGTTACTTGGGGTCGGCGCAACACGTTTTATTCTTACATTCTGCTCTGTCAACCGTCACGCTATCATTTACTTCTTTATCTTTCAGATCATTCCTCACACAATGCATCCATCGCTTCTTTGGTTTTCCTCTCCCTCTCCCTTTTCATCCATCAACGTTTTTAATCATCACTCTTTTAGTCACATGCGATTCGTTCCTCCTCATCACATGTCCATACCAAGACAGTCGATGAACACGTAACTTTTTTTTCATAGATGAGCTTCATAGAGAATATACTTTTTTCATAGTGAATTCATAGATGAAAATGTAACTTCTCAAAATTATGAAAATATTAAATGTGAACCGAGTATTTTAATTTTAAAATCGACATATTTACGTTACGTTTACGCCTTGCACTAGTCCTAAAGCCTCAGGGGGGTTACTATGACGTCTTAAAGCAGGAGTAATTCCAGTGTAGGAAAGAGACAGAGCTATACAGGTATAACTACATAACTCTTAAGTCAATAGCAATAAATGGGAACTTCTGTCTAAACAAGGAGGTACATAATAGTAGATGTAATAAGGTTCACCATCCCTGTTCCATTCTGACATTAACTTAACGACAGTATTACGCAAGTCCAAGTAAATTACCATATTGCCCTCGATACCAAACGCTACTCTAGTACTAACAATGACCTTACAGAAAAGGCAAAGATCACTGAACCCAAATAAGGAGTAGAACAAAGGACCACATGAAGCTGTCTTTGGAAACTTGCAGCTCAAATAGATAAGAACAGAAGGTCAGTTTCATGCAACCAGCTAAAACAGGTGCACGCACATTTAGACGTGTACGTACGACAATCTCATACAAATGGCAGTCGTGAGTGCACTTACACTCGCTGTACGTGTAGCGTGTCTATGTGTGCGTGGAGATCTTAAACAAATGACAGCCGCGAGTGCGCTTGCACTCGCTGTACGTGAAGTGTTTCCATGTCATCATCTGTCTAGCTTTTTCCTATCTATCTTTTTTATTTCAGCTTTTATTTTTGTTACAGCTGAATACCAGTATTTGATTGCTTAGCTGACAAACCCGGTATTACAAAACCCTTTGGCTAGACAGGTGGTCAGACTTTCGGGCTTCTTCGACCCATAACGATTGAGAGTGTCCACGAAGGACAGCCGGCACCAATTGCTTTACGTACTTTTCGAGTCACGGAGAAATTTTGATATGTTCCAGACCAATCCAAGGACTGACCTCTCAAGCGTTGCTTAACCTGGCTTTTTATTCAACGCCGAGCCTCTTTGTGAAAACAGTGTAATATGTATGAGCGCGGTTTTGCTAGTTGTATAGCGCGAAACTTCTGAACCCATCTCTTCTGTACAATAAGCCCAATGAGGCAATCAAACAAAATGGTTGCAGTTACTTGCAAGTTGTATGAATCAACTGCAAGGAATGAGAAAATTGAAGTTCTTGTAAAGTCTCGCAAATTCTCCCTGGTAAACGTGTTCATTATGTTCAGTTACAGAAACATTTGTAACACTATTCTAAAACTATAGAGGTAATATTTTGTTTAAAGGACATGATTGCAGTTTGCTATTTTCTGCTTAAATAAAGAGGATATAACTTTTCTCAATAATGTTAGTAAAGTAAATCGATGTGGTTATCACAATACTTACTTTAATACCTCACAAAGTATCAAAGAATAAAATTCTTCAATTAAAATCTTAGCCGTCCAATTAACGGTTTTATCTGTTCACAAAATGGTTCTGCTGATAAAAATATGAAAGAAGTAAATCATAAGCATAACATACTCGTATCATAATATACTTATGGAAAAAAGAACTCCCCTCCATGAGAAGGAGCGGCTCATAATCGCGGGACTCGAAGAAATCGAAACACTACTAATGAAGACAAACAACATGAACTTCTTACGATAACATTATAAATGCGAAAGTTTGTGAGGATGGATGAATGGATGCTTGTTACTCTTTCACGCAAAAACTACTGAACAGAGATTTGGATGAAATTTAGCACACACATTGTTTCTATCCTGGATTGAAACATAGGATACTTTTAATCCCGGTAGTATGATCCCGCGGGACAATAATCGAACTCCACGCGGGCAAAACTAGTAATCCATATTCTTTGAAAAAAGTCACTCCATTAAACGTTCCATAATGCAATTTAGAAAACAAAACGATACATTTTCTAACATCCTTTAAAAGAAAGCGTAGAAAAACTAAATGCAATATATTTAAAAATAACCAGGAAGACCTTATTGCCGGTTGAAAACAAACTAGAGACAATAAAAATGATTTATTACACCTAGAAAGTACTAAAAATTGTACCTGCAGGTGTAATTAATGAATACAGTCTAAAAAATATGGAGTAAACGCACAAAAATGTTCTGAATTATGCACGAGGAGTTTTTGTGCATTTTTAATAGCTGCAGTATTATCAGTGGTTGTTTTACCGTTTGTGTATAAATGAGAAATGAATTTTCATTTCTGTGCTGTTATTTTTCTTTCTTGGTAATGATGTATTTTATTTAGTAATGCTATTAGTTTGGCTTAGTCAGACTTGATGGGAAAGGTGGAGGACAGGGTGTTGTCGTACTTGGGAGAGTTGTATGTCCAGCAGAGGACTACTGTAGGCTGAGTTGACTGACAGGTTTGGTTTATCTTCAGAATTCTTCACCATTATGATGTTATAATAAACACTAGAAACGGGATATTTACCATGTCTACTTTTTGTTTTCAACCGGGAGGATGGGTTTCAACTGTCGAGAGTATGGACTCCTGTGGTTCAGCTGTGTGAAAACCGAAAAAGTGCCGAAATAAGTTCGCGAGCGGACACAGTGACTTTTATGTGTCGGGAACAGAATCGAGTTGCGAGTGACAGTGGTAGCGGTACTGAGTGCAAGACACAAACAAGAAAGAGGCTAGACCGATTTGTCTGCTCATTTACACCCACCCGCAATAACTTCAGTTTATCCGTGATCATGGTGCTTGCAACAGCACCGAAATATCTGGAACTCAAAACAAAAAGTGGACATGGTAAATATCCCGTTTCTAGTGTTAATTATAATGTTAGTGACCATGAAAGTTTAAAAACATATAAATCATTATGATGTTAGCCAGTATTTTTTTATCATAGATTCGTGATTGTCAGTTCATTATTATCATCATCATCATCCACAGCCCGACTTCACCCACTGCTGGGTATAGGCTTCTCTTTGCTTGTGCCTCCACGGTCTGTTTCAGGCTCATCCGGAATAATTCCCACAATCGTAGCAATTTCGTCTTCCCATCTCGCCGCTGGACGACCAACACTTCTCTTTCCATTCCTTGGACGCCAATCGGTCACAGCTTTGTTGTTGGTATATATAATTTGCAGTTTAGAAAATACCCATTTGCCTATTAAATGTAGTGAAATCGACATTCCTTCGTTTTACTTAAAACTTAGTCGTGTTTCTATGAATGTATGTTAAACTCGGGTATGATCGTTTCACATTTTAAATGGATAAGTATGTCACGTTTTGTACATAATTATTTATTTAAAAAGTATCAACTACATCATACAGATAATTAGCTGTATGCTATCGAATAGTTATTCCGACTTTCAAATAAATTACACCGTCCCTATATCCAGTTAAAGAACTTTTATCATTTTTAATCTCTGATATAAATATCGTACACAATCCACTTCCTAAATTATCGACGAACCACAATATCCTCCTAAACCCATAAAATCGATTCCCATAAAGATCCCATAAATTTGACCTACAAGTTTCAATCCCAAAAAAATAGGAGACGCCATGAAAATTTATATTCGCCACCATTAAAAAAGAAAAACGGTCACAACCGTATAACATGTACAAATGGCAAGTATCTCAGTATCATAGCGATATCATGGCACATCAGATCGTAAAAAGTAATTGGGTTGCCCGTAAAAAGGGGTTTTATTTTATGACCAACGAAAAAATATATGATAAACATATCGACCTTTTCTCCTCATAACAACGGCCTGGGGTTAGAAGAAATAGATGTGGTTTTGGGTGTAGGAATTGCCTGTCTGTGAGCGCAGTTTGCGTGGAAAGTACTTGGTATTTTTAGCACTGCTGATTTTATTTGTCCGGGTGAAATAGGCGTTTGAGTTCATGATTTATTACGTCGACGATGAATTAAAGAAAAAGTAAGCTAAATACTGATAGGCCGGCCATAGTAGCCGTAAAACCGATGCTCCTTGGGGTAGACGTATTCTTGAGTGGAGACCGCGAAATGGTAAACGTAAGGCATCATAGGCTTTTTTGTGGAACAAATTGACTAAAACTTAAACGACTTAAACTGGCGAAATATGGGCGAACTATAAGTACACCCCTGTTTAATCCCTCGGGGATAGCAAGTGTGATGTTATTCTAATACCTACTCAAAAATATTTTTATGCGAAGCAGGATGGGTGAGGTTGAAATTCGCCGTGAATTTTCACCAAAAGGACACCTCAATCAATATTTTCCTTAACCTCAATTTCACCTTTCCATTAAATTAAACCAAACTAAAATAAACGCAACCACATCCAGACTTCAATATCCAAGTAAAACAATAAACGAAACCTTTACATTAAAGGGAGAAACATATTAATATTAATACCACATCCAGTTTCTCTCTATACGCGACCGGAATAGTAATTTCCTACTGACTTTTGGGGGACGACAATAATTTTTACATCGGTACATAAGAACGTTACATTTGATCAATGTATATAAGAGATGGGCCGACTATAAGCTTGGCCGACTATGAATTTAGCCGACTAACCGACTGATCGAAAATTCGATTGCAAGACTACCGACTGCTTTAATTGACCTTTTTTTCCAATGCGTTCGCTTACAATAATAGATTGAGGTCAAGAGTAGGCCCAAACATTTTTGTTTTATTTTAAAATCTATTAATTTCCTACAGACTGTACTTTGACACTGACGAATTCAATAAAACTGTCGAATTGTAGAAACTGGCAAATTATGGAAACTGTCGAGTTGACGCAACGGTCAAATTTACACAACTGTCCAATCAGCGAAACTAACTAATCAATGAAACTGTCGAATTAAATAAACTGACGAGTGAGGGAAGCTGACCAGTGTTAGGCGTATTCGGCCAATTAGCCAGATCATTACTTTTAGTGGAATTCTGCTGGAATCGGCAATCTCCGTGGCGATGCTTTTGTCACGTGTATAGTTACGTCACTCCCATTGAAGTAATCTAGTAAACTATACAACGTGAACCGCGGCCACTCACACCTTTATATTATAATTATAGTGTACTATCTATGCTCACATCCGCTGTGCAGTCATAGTTTTTTTTTCTGTTAAAAGTCCAAATTATATTTCTCTTTTTCTCTTGACTTCAGTACATTCATTGACCACCAGAGGAAGAATTCCGATTCCTAGATTATGAAACAATCTATAAGGCTTCGCGTATAGAAAAAAATATTAACAATTAGGTTACAATTTCATTTTAATCAGACATATTAAAAGACCCGACTAGTAGGCACTTTTTGCAAACAAGTCGCCGACTACTAACCGACTACATAATTATATGTCGGATGGTCAGGATTTATTCCGTTAGGCTCGTACATCTTGTGGGCAGAAGATGGGATTCGTGCAATGAAAATACACTGGATGCGATACACTGTTTCTATTAAACTAATAAATGACATGAAATTACAATTTAACACAATAACTCGGGGCACAATGAATCGGGCTACAGTTCCAGGACGTTTCAACTCCGATGCGATCCGACATTTTCAATGTCGTCCTCGCTGCGACTTGTAAACATCACGGTTCTGTAGAAGCACGCTGTGGTGTGGGTAGACTTGTACGTTGGTTGCGTGATGTCACCACTTGCGATTAATTTTAAGTCCGTACCAATGACCGGATCCGACATACATATATGGCCGGATAGTCGGCTTTCCCGACCAGTCGGTACATCTCTACTGTATGTGTATGTTTATAGGCATCAATGTAAACATTTTTATGGACCACTGAATATACAGTAAGTAGTGATGAAATATCTTAATACTTCCTTATTGTGAGTAGGAGTATTTGGGATATAAAAATATTGAGTTGTTCTTTTGATCGGTTCGTTGTTGGTAAAAGATGTGGTAAAGAACGTTCGTATATTAGAGATTGTGTAATATTAAGAAATGAGGAAAAGATAAAGACTACAATATCTTACTTCTTACTAATATTATAATTACGAAAGTTTGTGAGGATAGATGGATAGATGTTTGTTGTCACGCAAAAACTACTGAACGGATTTGGATGAAATTAGTACACAGATAGTTTATAACCTACACTTGGGAGCAAATAAATCGAGCCACTACCTTTTTTCACGTAAAATGGTAAATATTTTTGGTAATATGGAACGTATCAATTCGAACTATATATCGCCTAAAAGTTTAGTTAATAACCTTTACAATGAGGGTAAATTATTGAATAATAACCTTATTGAATGATAAATTATTGGCTCTGCAAGAAAAATGGTAATTTTGATAGAAAATTTAGTAGGGCTAAAACAGTCCATAAAAACAATAAAAAAACAAAATTATTGCAAAAAAAATATTCTTAATAACTGGTATTACCCCCCCGGGCCCTGATACATTCTTGTAGCCTATTAGTCATCGATCTGATCAGCGTTACGATGACATATTGTGGTATGTTCTCCCACTCTTCAAGCACAGCGACTTTAAGCTCGGGAATGGATGAAACAGCGGGAACCCTGGCTCGGACTCTCCGTTTTAGCTCGTCCCATAGGTGTTCGATCGGGTTCAAATCGGGACTTCGTGCTGGCCATACCATTTGTTGAATCCCGATCGCAGACAAGTATTCCGTAACGATCTGCGCGGTATGAGGTCTCGCATTGTCATGCATAAACAAGAAATTTTCTCCGACAAAACCAGCATACGGCATTACGTGGTTTTCAAGAATGTCAGTTATGTATCGGTCAGCTGTTAATCCACGTCTACCACTGCCATCGTTGGCGGGGTCGACGAAGACAAGTTCCGTTTTTCCGTCTAGAGAAATTCCTCCCCACACCATACAAGAACCACCACCAAAACTCACCGTTTCTCGAATGCAACATTGGGCAAATCTTTCACCAGGACGTCTATACACTCGGTTTCTCCCGTCATTGCTAAAAAGACAGATTCTTGACTCGTCAGAAAACAAAACTGACCTCCAGTCTTCTAACGTCCAATTAATGTGTTCTCGAGCAAACTCCAAGCGAGATCGGCGATGAGCTACAGTCAATTTTGGGCCAGTTGCTGGTTTGTGTGATGTTAAATTTCGTTCTTTTAGTCTTCGTCTCACTGTCCACCTACTGATTGCGACTCCTCGAACGTCACGTAACGCTTGCTGTAGCTGAACAGCATTAAGTCCACGGTCGCGCAACGAATTGGTTGCAATAAAGCGGTCGTCACGTTCTGTTGTTGCCCGTGGTCGGCCAGTTCCAGGTCGCCGAACAAAAGCACCAGTCTCCAGATACCTGCGGTATACCCGCTGTACCTTTGAACGACTCAAATGAAGTCTGCGTGCCACTTCACGTTGTCCGTGTCCAACCTCAAGTAAAGCTACAACTTGGGCAGCTTCCGTCGGTGTAGTATCCATTTTATCAGGTTATTTTGATTACACAGACACAGATAAAGACAACAATAACAAGTAATATGGGTATGATTAACAAAAACCTCAAATTTAATCTTTTCTTAACAGAGTACAATAAAAATGTCATAAGCAAATTAAATGCGATAATTTTATTCTACCCTTTAAACTTTAATAAAAATGAAATTTTGACAACTAACTACCCTCATTGTAAAGGTTATTAAATACCCTTTTAGGCGATATATGTTTCGAATCGATGCGTTCCTTAATACCAAAAATAATTACCATAATGCGTGAAAAAGGAAGTGGCTCGATTTATTTGCTCCCAAGTGTAGATTAACAGATAGGATATCTACTTTTTATCGCGGTAGTATGATCCCGTGGGACAATCATTAAACTCCACGCGGGCGAAGCCGCGGGTATAAGCGAGTAGAATAATAATAAATTGTTACATTGCACTAACGTGTATGATATTTTTTTTAGTTGTAAAATATTACAAACCAAACCTAAACCTTTTGATCTTGTAGGATAATTCCATTTTGGTCTACTCTCCCTCCGTCTTAAGAATTTTCGATCAGGTCACGTGTCCTGACGCGAGTTTAACATTTTTTACCCATCACAAAAAAAGTGCACAACGCCGCTAAAGAAGTTTTCACTTCAAATATTGCGAGCATTTGAGTGATATGGGCGCCATGCTCAGCTATTCATGCTTTGACATATTAGGTGCTAGTCACTTGCATTGCATCCCTAAATCAAACTGTATTACTGTACTCCTGTAACTATAGTATTCATCATCATCTTCCTGCCCTTGTCCCATGTTATTTGGGGTCGGCGCAACACGTTTTTTTCTTCCATTCTCCTCTGTCAACCGTCACGCTGTCATTTACTTCTTTATCTTTCATATTATTCCTCACACAATCCATCCATCGTTTCTTTGGTCTTCCTGTCCCTCTCCATCCATCAACGTTTATATTCATCACTCTTTTAGTCACATGCGATTCATCCCTCCTCAACACATGTCCATACCAAGACGTCGATTCCTTTTCAACTTTTCTGTAACTGGCGCAACTTTTAGCTGTAACTATAGTATTATAGCTGATCATCAAAGTTAATATCTTTCATATCATTCCTCACACAATCCATCCATCGTTTCTTTGGTTTTCCTCTCCCTCTCCATCCATCAACGTTTATATTCATCACTCTTTTAGTCACATGCGATTTCGTCCCTCCTCATCACATGTCCATACCAAGACAGTCGATTCCCTTTCAACTTTTAGCTGTAACTATAGTATTATAGCTGATCATCAAAGTTAATAACGAATGCTTTTTTATATTCAAAGTCCTTGCTTCTCTTCTGAGTGTTGAACCAGTACGGTTTACAGATGGAAGAAAAAGATATCAAGACTTTTAGTCTTAGTAATAGAGAAACAATATGACGATCTGTCTAAAGTTTTTTCATAAATAGTGTGGGGTTATCTTTTAGTCTAACTGGACGAAGTTGAGCACCAGCAATCAATCCTAAGTAATATTATAAATGCGAAAGAAAGTTTGTTACATTTTCACGCCTGAACCACTGAACCGATCATCCTGAAATTTTGCGCATTGCGTTGTCAGGTGTACGGAAACGCACATAGGGTACCTTTCATCGCGAAAAAAAATCTGTTCGCGAGGAAAACAACAATAACGTTCTTATGATAAGAGATGGCGCCACGTGTCTTTCGAATCATGGTTGAATTATATTATAACAAGCAGAGTACAACCCGAATTGATTGTAAATCCTAAATTAACGCGAGCAAAGCCGCGAGTAGAAGCTTGTTTTAAAATACAAACCATCCTAATCATCATCTGCCTAGCCTTTTCCCAACTATGTTGGGGTCGGCTTCCGGATGCAGCTGACTACCAGTATTTTACATGAAGCGACTGCCTATCTGACCTCTACAACCCCGCTAGCACTGGGTAACACGATACCCTTTGGTAAGACTGGTTGTCAAACTTTCAAGCCACTGACTACCTTAACGACTGTCAAAGATCTACAAATGACAGCCGGGACCAACATCTTAACGTGCTATCCTAGGCACGGAGGAAACTCGGTATGTAATGGGTGGTCACCCATTCACGGACCAACCTAGGCAAGCGCGGCTTAACCTAAAGATCGACCCGAGCGGCTGTTATTTAGCCACGAGCTCATCCTAATACTAACCAAAAATCTAAGAAAGAAAGAGACACTCACCGATATTAGAATACCAAACACAAAAAACAGAAAACCATCTCATCAAATAGATCTTCACAATCATTCTCACGATTGCTTCTCAAAAATCGATCCAACAATATCCGCAAACAATTTCTTTGCAGATAGCAATATTTTTATAAGAGAAAACAAATACACGGGCCTAAAAGTTTACTAGGGGTTGAAGATAGCAAATAGCTACGACTGGAATTTTATCTCAATATTTTATGAGATCCCATGCTGAGGGGCTGCCGATTGCTTTGCAGAGTTAGGGGAAGTTTAGAGGTAGATATTCATAGAACGAAAATAACAGTTTAGATATTTATATCTTAGATTATTTTTTAAGCTGAGGTAAGAGGCAATATATACTTTGTTGACGGTAATTCCAATATTAGGGAACGGTTCGTCAAACTTATACTTGATCAACTTGAAAATAGAAGAGTTCTATTCGAATACTATGTTCGTAACAACATGAAATTTTAATCAGAACAGTAGGACTTAAAAGTTGTCAAGTGTTTACATATTGTTGCTCTTGACTGTACCACAATTTTTTTCAAATGCGTTTCACGGTACACATTTAAAACATCATTCTGTCTTTACATTGGCCAACAGAAGAATATGAAACTAACAGATATAACACAAAATTCTAACCAAAAAACAATAATAACATCGCGCCTGTAATCTCCAAAGAGTTAGGCAGAGGTGTACCTAATAGTACACCCACATTTCGCCAGTTATGTTTTACATTTCATGTATTAGGGGGCGAGCCTATTGCCATCAACCGGGCACAAATCCGGACGCCAAGGCTGCTACTGAGAAATTCTTGATGAATAACACTTTGCCCGACCTGAGAATCGAACCCAGAACCTCATGCTCAGTAGTCGTTATTGCGACCACTAGACTAACGAAGCAGGCCAAACAAAACACTTTACAAAAAATTCAAACAACACAACAAATATTTATCAGTACAAGGCCATTTTGTTTAGTCGAAACATTTCTTAGCTCTTTGGTACAAAAATGCGGGCTTTTTCTCGAAATGTCGAACGCGACTGGAATAAGTAAAGAGATCACGGTTACTACACTAAGCAGGGATCCGATGTAGGTTCGCTACGTATATACCTAATTAGGAGAGGATTTTATATAGAACTAGCTGTTGCCCACGACCTCTGTCCGCGTGAAATTATATTATTATTAATATAGGTATTATATTACTTCCTTAGTTAAGTCTGACAACCAGTCTTACCCAGAACTAACTGGGTTGTGGAGGTCAGATAGGCAGTCGCTCCACGTAAAATACTGGTATTCAGCTGCATCCGATTAGACTGGAAGCCGACACCAAAAATGCTTGGGAAAAGGCTAGGCATGATGATATTACTTCCTTATTTGAATCGGATTTTGGTAGCAATTTCATGGGTATTTTTTTGCACGAAGCCGTAATCCTTTTTCTAAAATAAGAATGTAAGTAATTCCTTATAAACATCAGCTATCTGCCAGTAAAAGTCTCGTTAAAATCGGTCCAGCGGTTTCGGAGACTAGCCGGAACAAACAGACAAATAAAAGATGTTTTTTTTAGTACCATACCTAATACTTTCAATAATGCATTCAGTAAAAAGCTGTTATTTTGAAATTACAGACACTTCCGTTTTTTTTTTTGTGTAGATGTGTTTTTGCGTGAATGAGCAATAAACCTCCATCTTCAGATAATTTCGCATTTATAATAGTAGTTAGGTCCACTAAACTGATCATCGATGGCATAGCAACTTTTATCGATAACTAAGTTATAATCATGAGATTATAACTTAATTATCGATAAAAGTTTTCTTTCTAACATAACATCGCGCCTGTAATCCCCAAAGGGTTAGGCAGAGATGTAGCTAATAGCACCCACATTTCGCCAGTTATTCTTATTCTTAATTGCACACAAAATTACAATATAAAGCTTATGTACAACGGCGAGCTTAACCCAAAAATAAACAGTACATTTAAAAATTTAAATTAACTTATCTTATAAACCAAACTAAACTAATACATACAATAATATAAGTAATGTTTATGTGACAGATGTTTAAGTGTTTAAGTGAGGGACGAACTGGATGTCTTCCTTGAAAATTGGAAAGTATTAGCATAGAATCGTGACCGTTGGAAGGCATGGAGGGAGGCCTTTGCCCAGCAGTGGAACAATATGAGCTAGCTATAATAATAATAAATCAATATCCATTCCATACTAATATTATAAATGCGAAAGTAATTTTTTTTTGTTTGTTTGTTACCTTTACACGTCTAAACTATTGAACCGATCATCATGAAATTTTGCATATACATTCTCAGGTATACAGAAACGGACATAGGATACCTTTCATCCCGAAAAAAAGTACTGTTCCCGAGAAAAACAACAATAACGTTATTTTGATAATGGGTGGCACCACGTACCTATCTATCGAATCATGATTGAATTATATTAAGTAACGCGAGCGAAGCCGCGGGCAAAAGCTAGTAATAATAATGATTAAGTTATGTTATGTTTAAGTCCTATGTAATATAGGCGAGCCTATTAAACTGGACACAAATCCAAACTCCGTTCTGCTACTTTCACGGTTTAAAACTAAACTTATACTGTCACTTACGGGATATCTTGCGTGTTTCCATGTGTTTTGTGTTCTTTTGGTGTCGAGTTCCAGTGGTGCGCGTAGCAAAAGAAAAAAAAGAGGGGGTAGACTGATTTGTCTGCTACTAACAATTTATTTTCCATCCACCCGAATTCTCTAGTCAACCCGCGATCATGGCGCTTGCAACAGCGTCGAAATATCGGGAGCTCAAAATCATGAACAATCATGGAAGATATCCCGTAAGTGACAGTATAAGTTTACTTTCTTGGAAATCCATCATCTGCCTAGCCTTTTTTCCAAAGTATGTTGGGGTCAGCTTCCAGTCTAACCGAATGCAGCTGAATACCAGTATTTAACATGGAGCCACTGCCTATCTGATCTTCACAACCCAGTTAGTACTGGGTAATACCTTATCCCTTGGTAAGGCTGGTTGTCAGACTTTTTTGGGCCACTGACTACCTTTAACGACTGTCAAAGATCTACAAATGACAGCCGGGGCCAAAGGCTTAACGTGCTTTCCGAGGTACGGAGGAAACTCGGTATGTAGAGGGTGGTCACCAATCCACAGACCAACCTAGGCAAGCACGGCTTAAGCCTGAGATCGACCCGAGTGGCTGTAATTATTTAGCTACGAGCTCCTCCTTCCAAATCCAAAAAGGTTTTATTATATTAATGAACTCCGCTTGTTAACTCGTCATCCGAGCACCAAGGACCTCTTAACAAAATTCTTGCAGCACTCCCTTTAATTAATTAGCTACATCACTTTCATTCGCAGGTCGCCAAATTTACAATGCAAATGCCATTCAACGAACATCGTCCCCCAATTCTAGTTGGTCGATCGTTTTATGTAGTTTAGTTGCCTCAATACAGAGCTACGAAACAGTCGTGTCATTTTATTCAAAATTAGCAAAAATACCCCAAAACTCACAATCAACCTTACGTCGTCACCATATGGTCCTTCGAGCCGGATATTATTAGTACCCGGCACACCTGTGGGTCATTAGTGAATCGGTAGCCGAGCGAGTTGAGAACAAAAGGCCGCATTCCAGAGATAAGAAGACGACTTGTTTACGCAAAATTGTGAAGTTTTTATATGAACTTAGATTTATACACAAGTGTGGTTGACTATTCATAGCACAAGTTTAGTGACATTACGTACATTATAGAACGTTATAATGGCTACGTCAACTTCCGAACAACAAAAATATTTGAATACACTGGAAGACGTGGCAAATTTAATACAAAAAACACAAGTGAACTTAAAGAAGTGTTCTAAAGTGAGACTTACAGACGGTTACATAAGGGCTAGATTGAAGTGCATTGAAGAGTATTGGTGTTCCTTTAAGCAAGCTCATGAGATGTTGACGCAATGTACTCCGAGAGACAAGCGTGGAGAAATCCCGTACTTTCTCAATGAAGACTTTTTCGTCGTTGAAGACCTGTACCTTTGCTTACAAGCAGACATGACAGACATGTTGAGCAAAATGCAGCAAACATCAATGGAAACTTCAAACACATCGTTACTTGGTGGTCAAGGGCAATGTTCGATCGTAAAACTGCCTCGGATTCAATTACCAACCTTTTCGGGAAAATACGAGGAGTGGCCTACATACCAGGACATGTTCATATCACTTGTACACAATAATACTTCAATCAGTGACGTTCAAAAACTACATTACCTAAAGTCTAGTGTTACCGGCGAAGCAGAAATAATATTACGGCACATTCAAGTTACGGACAGTAATTACAATCAAGCATGGCAATTGTTAAAAGACCGATACGGAAACAAACGTGTTATTGTGTTTTCTGTTTTGCAAAGACTATTTTATCAAAAGAAAATCACAAGTCAAACAGCTAACAGTGTGAAGACTTTATTAGATACTACAACAGAGTGCATAAATAACTTAAAAAACTTGAAAATTAACACCGATTCCTGGGATCCATTAATTATATTTCTGGTGATTCAGAAGTTGGACCAGGAATCACATAAAGAGTGGGAAACTTATGCTTATAAGGAAAGGTCAGAGGAGATACCTGCTTGGGCAGATTTAAAAAGATTTTTAGAATCAAAATTTAGAACTCTGGAAATGATACAACCCGTAACAAATAAAGACCGTACAGTCAAAGAGCGATCCTACCATGCCGTGTGTGCTGTTAAAGAAAAAAGCTGTGTACTTTGTAGTGAAAAGCATACCTTATGTCATTGCAAACAATTTATTAAAATGGACCTTACTGAACGTAACAATTATGTAAAAGAAAAACAGCTTTGTTTCAACTGCTTGCTTCCGGGTCACTCGGTTTATAAATGCAAGGTACCAGTTACTTGCCGCGTATGTAAAAGACGTCACCATTCCTTGCTCCACAAATCAGAGGCGTCGAAGGGTTCCACAGAATCAACACCTAACCAACCTATACAACCATCGACGTCTCAACAAGAAGACAACAAGGAGGCCATAACAAGTCTTCATATTGGTGTTGGAGCATCCGGAAGAGCATTATTAGCAACTGCACTAGTTAAAGCCAAAGGAGAAAATGGACATGTGACACTGTTAAGGGTTCTTGTAGATCAAGGCTCACAAGCGAGCTTCATAAGTGAAAAGGCAACTCAATTATTGAAGCTTCAAAGAAAATCAATTGAAGGCACTGTGACAGGTGTGGGTTCTATGCAGGCACCTATTAAACACGTGGTTCAGCTAAACATATTATCGAGAGGGAAACCAGAATTCAACATGCACGTCGAAGCTTACGTCATGACCAAGCAACTGACCACGCGAATACCACATCATACAATGACTGTTCACAACTGGCAGCACCTGGAGGGTCTCGATCTTGCTGATCCAGAGTACAACATACCAGGCCCGATAGATATGCTGCTTGGTGTGAAGGAATATGCACGAATAGTCGAACAAAGATTAGTTAAGGGTCCGCCAGGGTCTCCGTGTGCACAGAAAACAACCCTAGGATGGATATTGTTTGGAGAAATAGATACAACACAAAACGAACATTCATTTCTTGTCATGCATCACCAAGTAGACGTTGAGAGCATGTTAAAGACTCTTTGGGAGATAGACACCACTACTAGGCGAAAAAATACAAAGGAAGAACAATTATGTGAAGACATTTATCACAAAACATACACAAGAAATGAACAAGGAAGATTTATAGTGAAACTACCATTTAAAACAAATTGTATTCAATCAACCGAAGGAAATTCAAGAGATATAGCTAAAACAAGATTGATACATTTAGAGAGAAGGTTTAAAAATCAGCCTAAGTTAAAAGAAGAATATGAAAAGGTTATAGAAGACTACAAAAACTTAGGTCATATCGAAGAAGTACCTGAAAAGGAAATATATTCAAGAAAATCAGTATACTTACCCCATCACCCAGTCCTGCGTGAAGATAAAGAAACCACGAAAACCCGCATAGTTTTCGATGCATCCTGTAAGGGAACAAATGGTATATCATTAAATGATGAACTCTTACCTGGTCCAGTGCTCCAAGAAGACCTACGAAGCATAATCATGCGCTGGAGAATGCACGCCGTTTGTTTCGCTGCAGACATACAAAAAATGTACAGAATGGTCATGTTATACAAGGAGGATGCTAATTTTCAAAGAATACTGTGGAGAAATAATAGCAATGAGGAAATAAAAGATTTTAGATTACTTACCGTGACCTTTGGGACTACTTCCGCTCCTTATCTAGCAGTGAAGACCTTGATCCAACTTGCACACGAAGAACGAGTTAGCTACCCAGTGGCTGCTGACATTACACTGTCAGATTTCTATGTCGATGACGTCATGTCGGGTTGTGACACTGTGGAAGAAGCCATAGAAGCTAGCAATCAACTCAGAGCTATGTTAAGCAAGGGAGGTTTTGAGTTGAAGAAGTGGTCATCAAACAACATCGAATTGATGAAGTCGATGGATCCAAGCAACATTTCTTCAAGCATACAACTTGATATAAACCTAGATGGTAATGTGAAGGCGTTAGGTATCACCTGGAATCTTGGTACTGATCAATTTCTCTACAAAATTAGTCTCTCTTCACCCCCATCTACCATCACAAAGAGAAATATTTTGTCTGATGTACAAAAACTTTACGATCCATTAGGATGGATATCGCCAAGCATTGTGCTCGCAAAGATGCTCATTCAAAAACTATGGTTAGTTGGCACACAATGGGATCAACCATTATCAGAAGAATTAACCGCAGATTGGTTGAAGATAAGAAATGATTTCGAGAATGTCAACCACATTTCTCTAAACCGGTGGTTACACTCGTATAGCAGCAATATAAAAGCAATACAATTGCATGGATTCAGCGATGCTTCAACTCGAGCCTATGCAGCAGTTGTATACTGCAGAGTAAAACAACAGGATGGTACTGTGTACACAAGTCTAATTGCATCAAGAACCAAAGTTGCTCCATTGAAAACAGTATCACTACCTCGGCTTGAGCTGTGTGGAGCTCTTTTGTTGTCAAGGCTTCTAAAACAAGTCACATTAGCCATGAAAATTCCATATAACCAAACCTACTGCTGGACAGACTCAACGATAGTACTGGCGTGGCTTCATGGTGAACCTCAAAACTGGAAGACCTTTGTTGCTAATCGTGTGGTGGAAATCAAAGACAATACAAACAACATACAGTGGCATCATGTCTTGTCACAAGAAAATCCTGCTGATATAGCATCCAGAGGAATGCTCCTAACAGATCTGAAAAGGGAGAAGATGTGGTGGAATGGGCCAGAATGGCTATCAGAAAAGGAAGTTCATTTGAGAAGATCAGAAAATACAGAGACAGATTTAGAGTTAAAATTTACCTGTTGTACTATAACAAGTAAAACCCAAGAAAATGAAGAAAAACCAATTTGGGAAAGATTTTCAAATCTGACTAGAATGAAGAGAGTACTTGCTTATTGTCGAAGAATATTAAACAATAAAAACAAAGAGAAGTATTTAACTACAAATGAAATGAGCATAATTTTGCAAAGGTGCATAATATACTATCAGCAAATAATTTACGAAAGAGATATAGAATCCATTAAGAAAAATGGTAGGGTGAGAAAATCAAGTTCACTAATTAGCTTGACACCATTTTTAGATAAAAACAACTTGCTGAGAGTTGGAGGTCGTTTACAAAACGCTAACTTGCCAGTTACAACCAAACATCCAATAGTAATACCGAGTAATCGACATATCACTACATTGTTGATTAACGACGCACACAAACAAACCTTACATGGTGGTATACAAGTTATGATGACATACATAAGAAGTAAATACTGGATAATTCACTTAAAATCAGCTGTAAGAAAATGCATAAGAAGTTGCAAGGTTTGCATTGTAAATAAAGGCAAGACAAACAACCAGTTAATGGGTGAATTGCCAGCTGTAAGGGTGAGTCCACAGAGGGCCTTTCTAAACAGCGGAGTTGACTTTGCAGGTCCAGTATTAATAAGAACATCGAAAGGGCGAGGCCATCATGCTACTAAAGGGTACATCTGTTTATTTGTGTGCATGTCCACACGTGCTATACACCTGGAAGCCGTAACAGAGTTAACTTCTCAAGCATTCCTGGCTGCATTTCGGAGATTCGTCGCACGTCGAGGTCGATGTCTTCATCTGTTCAGCGACAACGGCACCAATTTCGTTGGTGCTGCAAAGGAGCTCAAAGACCTTTTCAAAGCAGGTGAAAATAGCACTTATAAAGAAATTTCCGAACACTTAGCAACCGATGGGACAACGTGGCATTTTATCCCGCCGCGAATGCCAAATTGTGGAGGCCTCTGGGAAGCTGGAGTGCAAGCTGCAAAAAGACATCTAGCAAGAGTTAGCAAAGACACAAAACTTACCTATGAAGAGATGGCGACATTGCTAACACAAGTAGAAGCTTGTCTCAACTCCCGCCCATTATGCCAGCTGGACAATACTGTTGAGACGATGTCACCACTCACACCTGGGCACTTTTTAATAGGTGAGCCCTTACTCAGTGTTCCTGATTATGATTATGAAAATTCCAAGATCAGCCTATTAACGAGATGGCAGTTAGTACAGCGAATGGTACAAGACTTCTGGCGAAGATGGCATTCAGAATACTTAAACACTCTGCAACAACGGACCAAGTGGCAATCAGCTATCCAGTCACCTACCGTGGGAGACATTGTGGTCATCAAGGAGGATGGTCTGCCTCCTACGAAATGGCTCATGGGAAAAATTATAATGCTGCATCCTGGAAAAGACAATTTAGTGAGAGTAGTTACAGTGCAGTGTAAAGGACAAAGTGAATTAAAAAGACCTTTATCTAAGTTAATATTCCTACCTAAAGAAGCTTAATTAATTGTTAGTTACTTAATTGAAACAAATTTTGTTTACATACTTGCTTATCTTTATATAAACTACTTACCCTATGAATCTAAGTCTGCATGATATTATAATATGATTGTTCATTACATTATTAAAAGTAGGGACTTAGGTGTAAAATAAACTAAGTATCTACATAAACTACCTAATCACTACTGATATAATTACGTAGGTACATATACTTACCATTCGAAGATTCAAGTTGCTAAACTGCATTACAATAATAATGATGTACTTACCTTCCCACCTGCATGCTATTAGTTAAAACTATGTATACTTACAACTGATAACTAATGTTATTGTGAAACAAATAGGTTCCTACTTACCTTAGTGAGTCATACATAATACTTGGTACTTTACTATTAGAATGTGTAGTAAACAGACATGTAGGCACTTATTTACTATTTGAAAACCTGTTATTTATTTTTTACAGTCCACTTTATGATTTTGTTAAATTTACTTTGAAAATTTGTTGTGTTTAGAAACAATACGTTAGTTAGTAAGCCCAATTAATTGTATTTGTAAAAGGACTAGGGTCCTTTTGGTGGGCGGTATGGTCGATCGTTTTATGTAGTTTAGTTGCCTCAATACAGAGCTACGAAACAGTCGTGTCATTTTATTCAAAATTAGCAAAAATACCCCAAAACTCACAATCAACCTTACGTCGTCACCACTAGTGTCATAAATATATAAGCCGTAAAAATACGACAGCGTTTCAGAAACAATTTTCATATTTCTAACTTCATTTTGTATTCTGGGAGTGTGGCCATATTTACTGCGCTTGCCTCTGTCACTGCTAAATCTCTCCCGCTATTGCAAATGGCGACACGTATCGCCCATCCGACTCGGTGTCCAGTCACTTTTGTCAATATTATTCGGGTTTGCTCTGGTTTTCGTTTTGTTATTGTCTTCTGGCTACTTTATTCATGTAGTTGTGTGCCAAAGAAGCCCTATTAAGGTTTTGTCTTAATTTTTGGATACTATTTCGCAGTTTTATAGATAAATTCTATATCATTGTTGGAGTTCTATCTGAGAATATCATTCAAATTACCAATATGACTTAATTAAATTTGATCATCCAATCAGTAACCAGAGGGCTTAAAACATAGTGACATTCTGTCATCGATAACAATGATGGAAAATCGAAAATGTATTTGATTAATATTAAACTATCTAAAGGGCCGTCTCCACGAGCGAGAGAATCACGACAATATTATCGTCGTGCCACGTATTTCTATGAGGCCGTCTCCACGAGCGAGAGAATCGCGACGATAGTTTCGCATACAAATACGTGGGACGACGATAATATCACCGCGATTCTCTCGCTCGTGGAGACGGCCCCTAAAAACTACGTTACGTGGCGTGGAAGCGATTGCCAACTGACTGGGCCCTGTGATAAATGCTTCATCATCATTCTCCAGCTCGATTGTCCCGATTTAATTGGGGTCAGTGTAGCATGCCTTCTTCTTCCATACTTCTCTATTACTCGTCATCTCTGTAGTCCTTTCAAGCCATATCATGATAAGTGCTTAATTTCCTAAATAAATGGTTGAGAAGTTCCTTTTACAAGTATGTTTAATTTCTTCTACATCACTTATGTTCTCTTCTTTAATTGTTTTGAAATGGTCGATACTTGAAACTGGAACCACTAGCTAATCTAGAATACCATCGTTGCGATTTTGAAATGCAGTTGGAACGTTCGGCTCAGCGCCTAAAGTTCAAAATCCAACAGCACACTTCAAGTCCTTTACGATATTTCAAATCTCCATCATCGATAATTGTATTTGTGCAAGTGTTAATACAATCAGTCTCACCTCTATTTGTATGCTTGCAGCTCTGTACGCTCTGTCAGCTGTGTTCTGTGCTTGACACGTGAAGGTCTGGTTGTGGTGTTCCTGCTTTGGAGTCATCTTTATAATTGACCTGGTTGAACAAAAGCTGAGATTAGATATGGTAGGTTAGTGCCTGATAAAAATAAATATAAGATTGGCATGATCCCGTACGATTTTGTACATCCAAATGGCAAAATATATTTAACATAATATCAGGCATGTAATCCACGAAGAGTTAGGCAAAGGTGTATCGTTTAGTACACCCACATTTTGCCAGTTAGGTTTAAGTGAAATAGGGGGCGACCCTGTTGCCATCATATACACATTCAAAAATAAAAGCTGAATCTCGTGAATGTTGACTCTAACATGACTGTGTAGCATGCATTACATGATTTATCATTAACACTAGAAACGGGATATTTACCATGTCCACTGTTAGTGACCATGACCGTTTAAAAACTTATATTACATGATTTTTTAGGTCTCTTACAAAAATAGACCTATTGAACATCGCTGGAATTCAACGGTTGTAAGAGGCACAGGTCAGATCGATGTGGCAATGCTTTGGAAAGGCCTGATGCCCCGGATGACGATTATTTTAAACACAAGTTACGTATTCAAGCAGGTATGAAAATTTTTGTGTTAACGAAATAATATTAACATGCCGTGCACCCAAACCGATGCTCTTCGGTGCATGCTAATTATTCCTTTTTCTGCATGTGCATATTTTTGCGGGCGGGAGGGCTTTTCTGCATCCTACATCCAAACATGGATCTTTATCGCGGGATTAAAACTAAATTAGTATTATCAACAACTTACCTGGCTGTAAACCTCTGCCCATCAGGCATTGGTTCAACAGTGTACGTGACTCCTTGCGTCAAAACACCAGCATTACTGTCTACCCACGTAATCTAAAACAAAAGATATTATATCGTTATTCAAATGTTTATTTTTAATCTTTTCATCATCACTCTGTCCTTATCCTAATTCATTTGGGATCGGCGCAGGATTTCTTCTTCTTTCATACTTCTCTTCTTTCTCTTTATCTCAGCAGTCGCCTCCTTTCTAGCCATATCATCCTGCACACAGTCCTTCCATCGTTTCTTTGGTCTTTCTCTACTCCCATCATCATACTCAAAATTTTCCTCACCACGTTATAATAATTAGTTTTTCTTTATTATTTTAATTTTTAAGTTTGGATGTAGCGTATCTTCGGAACTAATATCCGAAAATTCTTTGACTAATAGGAAGCTACATTATTCCCAAGTATCATAAGATTTATTATTCTACAGGATGTTCCCGTAGGATAATTTCACGACGAATTCCCGTGGGATAATATCCGACCATAACGGGAGCGAAGCCGTGGTCAAAAGATAGTATACAACAAAGGAAGAGCAAAGTTACTAAGTATTCAAGGCACTACCCGTGTGAAGATGAGAACTATATAAATGCAAAATAGTGCTTTGAGAATGTCGCGCACATTGGTATTACAAAAGAAAAATATGGGTTTATGGGAACTTGTCTAAGTTTATAACGAGCACTAGAGACAATTCTGTAAGAGTTCCTCTTTTACGGGTATTTTGTTATTAAAATAAGTATTGAAGTTATAAATTGTTTTATCATTCTTCTCTTTTATTCCTTTTATTATTTCTTGTCTGTCTTGGTATGGACATGTGATGAGGAGGGACGAATCGCATGTGACTAAAAGAGTGATGAATATAAACGTTGGTGGATGGAGAGGGAGAGGGAGACCAAAGAAACGATGGATGGACTGTGTGAGGAATGATATGAAAGATAAAGAAGTAAATGATAGCGTGACGGTTGACAGAGGAGAATGGAAGAAAAAAACGTGTTGCGCCGACCCCAAATAACATGGGACAAGGGCAGGAAGATGATGACACCTCTTCTTTTTCTTGACTAACAGTTATAATTTGTGTACCTTTTTGTAGGTCAAAATTAATATTTAACTATCATCTCCGAGCTTATTGTTGCCCATATCATTATTACCTAAATCTATACATCTTTCTTTTGTTTCGCCTCTTTCAAATACCTAAACTTCCAAAATTTTATGCTCAATATATTTACCACGAAAGTCAAAATCCAAATTCCCATCTTAATTTTAATCAAGAAGAAACACGGCAAATTAAAGTCACTCCACCAAAAATACGCTTACACACATTTATTATGCAAGAAGATTAAAACCCTTAGCAAATAATTTCCGCATCTCCTCAAATCCCAGGCTCATCAGAGATATTACTTGAGCCAATCCTAATCCTTTATTATGAAATATTTGTGCAATCAAAACGCTGCAGCCTCCACGGGACCACAATATAGACGCAACATCATTTTCAATTTAACTCCTAATTGTGCGAGGGTCCCTAGGGAGGTATACCTATTCACTCTACTTGAAAAGCTTAAATGGAATATTCTCTTGCTTAATACCGGGACAAACAAATTGACACAGAGCTAAATAAATTGGACAGACGGGGTCTCGCAGGATTTGTTTATGTAGAATGTGACAATTTTGAATTTTTCGTTTCGCATGCCTTAATTTTCTGGTTAGGTTTGGAATGAGAGTGAAATTAGTTTCGAGGATTATTTCGCGGTTTATTAAAGCGTTTACTTTTTACGTTAGGAAGTTTTTCGAGTTTTGGAACAAAAGACCAAAAAACATTACGTTTAATTTTATTTTGGAAAGCAGGAGCACTTCTTTTTTATTACTCGGTTAGTTACTCTAACTAATAAGCCCAAATTCAAGAACAATGAAAGAATAAAAGATTGAAAAGAGCATTTATGTACTTCATCAATCTAGATTGACCCTAGAACCAATTATTTTCGAGCACTAATCACCAATACTAATGACCAATGGTCCCTAATTAATAAACTAATCATGTTGAAAACCGAAGTATAATTCGCTAACAATTTCGTGCGAAGTTCAGTTCCATTTATTAATGAAATGTTTTACTAGCTTCAATTTGTATTGCGGTGTTCATGAACTTCATACATAAATAGTACGCATTTGTATCAAAATTAATTCTGATACTTCTTGCAGTTCACCATATTGATACTAAGGATATTAGACATGCATTTTGGGAGCGTATTATGTAAGAAGAAGGAGTAAATGATTCCGTGACGTTTGACAGGGGATAATGGAAGAAGAAAAGGTGTTGCACAAACTCCAAGTAGAACGAGAGAAGGGCAGGAGGATCATGATTTGGGAGCGTATTACTTAGTTTTTAATTAGACGAATGGTTTTAATAGATTCTAGACCAGGCATACATTGTGTAAATTATTTCATAATAGCAACTCTCAAAATGGAGAAGGAAAACATTGTGAGTAAATCGGCATGAGGAAACTAAAACTTCGAAGACATGTGGTATCCACAAACCCGTACTGGACCCTCGTGGTGGATTACGGTTTGTCCGTCATTGCTTGTGTCATTGTCCTTGTTTCAGCCGTAAGTATCAGTATAGACTTGTTATCTTTTGTAATTCCTTTTAATCAGATTTTTTTTTACGTAGATTCCTAGAGGTGTGTTAACTTTTGTTAACCTCTTATCTTGTTTTCTGTTTTTGGTGTAGTGAGCAACGACTTATTGTCGGGCCTATGCTGTCCCCCCATACTTGAGTACTAATGCTGTAACACGATAATATTGTCAAATTCAAATCAAATTATTTTAAAAGAGTGACCATGGAGTTTCTTGCCGGTTCTTCTCCTTATGAAACGACCAACCCGAACTGTGCACCTTTTTGTCGACGTTTTATAAGTGCCTATGTGAAATAAAAATATTTTGATTTTGATTGAATTTTAAAGAGGAGCCCGTGGCTAAATTATAACAGAAGCACGTGTCCATTATATACCAAGTTTCCGCCATCCGTCACAGCTTTCTTTTATAGATCTTAGTCAGTCGTTATCCGAAAATGTGACAACCAGTCATACCAGGAGTTTTCGTATTACCCAGTAATAGTTGGGTTGTGAAAATCAGATGGACAGTAGATCGAATGATCAGAAATCGTCATTGATGATGATGATGAATTGGAGATGGAAAAAATCTTAAACTTACAGTAAAATTGACGAGAGCGTGGATTCCTACGACTGAATTTGATCCCTAAGTGCAGTGCTATTGGGTCTCCATTAGAAAATTCTCGGTAGCAGCCAGAAGTCCGTGTGTCTGCAGGGTTAATAACAACAGGCTCCCCTTCTATTCAATTAGATTTACACTCGGTTTCTCGGACGAAAATCAATACAAATATTAACTGAGAAATTGCCAAGCGAGCGTAAACTAACATGATTGGTTGATTTGATTATCAGCAGCCAATGGGATCACATAACTTGCTTTTAATTTTGACATCCCGAAAGTTTCGTTTTATGTAACTGGAAGACATTATTACAACCACACCTCGGAACCTTCTGGTTACGGAGATATTGAGGGTCAAAGTTTCAACTTTTTCAGAAGTTTTTAATGTTATAATTAAAATATATCATTAAATACTTCCACGACCCCCGTACTATTCAATGCATCCATCAGTACAACGTTACATTGAGCCCTACCGTAAAACGTGATTTTTCACCCCGAAAAAAAAGTCGTTTGCCAGCAAAAATGTTTGATGTACAGAATGCTTGGTTAACGGGTCCGTGAAGGGTCCGTTTACAATCTACATACTTTTACACCTAGGCCTATCAATTAAGAGGCGTGGGGTTAAGTTTACATTTACATTGCACTAGCTCTTCGCCTACATCGAGTTCGGTAATTATCCTACGGGATCATACTACCGGGATAGTATCCTATCCTAAAGCTAAATCTTTATATATATAATTCTTCTGTGAGTGTGTATGTCACTGAACTTCTCTCAAACGACTGGACCGATTTTGATGAAATGTTTTGTGTGTGTTCAAGGGGATCTGGGAATGGTTTAGATTCACAAAAAATTAGGGTAGGTAGGGTAGGTAGGGTAGGTAGGGTAGTAGGTAGGAAAACATGCGTTGCAACGCATGCCGGGCACAGCTAGTAAATATATATAATAACTAGCTGTGCCCGGCATGCGTTGCAATGCACTGTTTTTACCATACCCTAGCTACCTACCCTTCCTACCCTACCTACACTACCTACCCTACCGACCCTACCTACCCTACCTACCCTACCTACCCTACCTACCCTTCCTACCCTACCTTACCCTATCTACCTACCTACCTACCTACCTACCCTACCTACCCTTCCTACCCTACCTTACCCTATCTACCTACCTACCTACCTACCTACCCTACCTACCTACCCTATCTACCTACCTACCTACCCTACCTACCTACCTATCCTACCCTACCTACCTATCCTACCTACCTAACCTACTTACCTACCCTACCTACCTACCCCCTTATCACTAAGGGGGATGAAAAATAGATGTTGGCCGATTCTCATAGATACCAGATAAGCACAAAAAATTTCATCAAAATCGGTCAAGCCGTTTCGGAGGAGTATGGCAACGAAAACTGTGACACGAGAATTTTATATATTAGATAGTTCCTTTTCCGCACAAGAGTATGCAACATGAATTTTATTACAAAAAGTTCCCGCTCGCTCACAAATTGTATTCGATTCCTCATGTACCCATGTTGGAGATCATGCTTCATACTTCGGGAGTTCTCTCAACACACGTACCTCTCATATTTCTCACTTGTCGGGTAAGTAGGTCAGTAGTTCTTGATATGGCTGCATATTGGGAATTTGAAGTGGATAGTTGGATTTTATTTATTTTTGTTAGACAGTGCTAAATATTGATGATGATACTGCTAGAAAGGAAGTAAACGGCTAATAGAGATATGTGGAAAACAGGTTGAACCTTATACCCCTTGGTAAGACTGGTTGTCAGACTTTCGGCTCACGGACTGACCTGTAACGACTGTCAAAGTTCTACAAATGACAGCCGGGACCAACGGCTTAACGTGCTTTCCGAGGCACAGAGGAAACGCGGTATGTAATGGGTCCCATCCACGGACCAACCTAGACAAGCACGGCTTAACCTGAAGATTGACCCGAGCAGCTTATTTAATCATGAGCTCTTCGGGTAATGTTGAACTTTTCGAAGAACAAAAACTAAAAGAAGCAAACTATAGGTAATAAGAGTTAAAAGAAAACACTCGAAGTGTTAACTAAAAAAATAAAGATTTACTTAACTTGGCTGAAAATAATATTGTTAGAAAAATGTTTTCAGTCTATCATGACAAAAAACTTATTGACGCGAAAAAATCAATACCAAGGCTTTCAGACTTAGACTAGTTAAATTTCTTCAGAGTAGCCTGGAAAATAACATTAGGTAAATTAATGACTTTCAAAAAACTGACTGAATGGCGGCCTAAACCATAAATTAGGTACATTAAAGTCACCAAAAGATTCCATTACAATATATTTTAAAAGCTTTTTAATAGAAAGAAATAGATCTTTGGAAAGTACGTGGAATATGAAGAAAAATGAGAAAAAAATATGAAAGGTCGAGGTAGTGACGGCAAGCCTGTAAAATTCCATTTATGTAGTGACATTGATTAATTAACATTATCAAGGGCTCAGAAATTGGGTGACAACTGAGAAAATATTGCTGTAAAAACATTCATAATGACATCCATTAGTTTCTTTAGTTATGAAAATTTTAAAGTGAAATCCTATTGAAAGTGTTGTTGAAGTTTTTTCCCCGAAAAGTGTCTGTAGCTAATTTAATTGACCCATCAATTTTTTCATATTGTGAAAATGAAAATTGATATTTTAAGCAAACATTTACCGGTACCTGAACGTTAAATAAAATATTTTCAGCGAGATAAAAGGAAAAACTTATTTATCATTAAAAACATTACAATCTCATTTGAAAGTCTTTTCAAAATGGCATAAATAAAAAAATGGCGCAGTTTAACATGAAGTCTTTCTTTTACAATAATTTGATCATGGGAATCAATTTCATCAATGCACAAAGTAATCTTCTTGTATTAACCCAAACCAGTCACTACCACATTCATACACACTGAAGCACACAAAAACACAGAAATCAATGCTTACCTCAGCGGGAGGTTTTCCACCAACGGATACACACTCCAATTTGATATTCCTGTCTTCTATTGTCGAAAAGAAATTGCCTTCGACGATGCGCGGCGGCTCTGGTGGCACCAACACAGTAAGTCGTGCGTACCGTGATCGAATCGCCGGCTCTCCTGTCAAACAGTTTTAATATATTACTCAGTATCGAAAATGGGTTTCGAGAAAAATATTGCGAGTTATAAAATTGTGAGGAGATATAATATCAAGCCTGTTATCCCTGAAAAGTTCAGCCAGAGGTGTAGGTATTGAGGCCAGTACATCAAGCTACTCGTACCCCAATTTGTCAAATTTCTTTGATAGTTTTTCAACTTTAAGACAAAAGCAATTGGGTGTACTTGTACGTACAGAACATGAACCTCACATGTTCAATTGAGAAAATTTGATAGTTTGGGATAGCTTGATGTGCTGGCGACTGTACGTATTAGTACACCCATATTTCGATAGTTGTGTTTGAGTCCCATGTAACAGGGGGCGAGCCTATTACCGTTATCTAGACTCCGTGAAAAAATCCTGATAGAAAAACTCAATCACAACTTCCCCGTCTTAGGAATCGAACCCAAAACTCGCTCAGCAGTCGCGCTTGCGAAAACTAGACCAACGAGGCACCCCTGTCAAACAGTTTTTATATATAACTCAGTATCGAAAACGTGTATCGGGGAAAATATTGCGAGTTATAAAATTGTGAGGGGATTAAAATGGCGGGTAATTTTGTTTCATGAGAGCTGTAAAGTTGTGAGGGGTTATAGGTTATCGAACGGCATTTTAGATTGGGGTGGACACAATTTTATGGATTGATGCCCGTGTGTGTAGATTCATGAACAATGTTTATACATACTGACACTGATACTGTTAGACTACGTCATCCCACTGCTGGGAAAATGCCTCTCCTTTTTAAGTAGATGTTTTAAAATTGTATTGGATTAAAACGTGAGTGTTTTGTACGCACGATGACCAATCAAGCTTTAATAAACCATTTTATGCAGATCTCTAATTGTACCGGAAACCTATACAAAACGAGGCCATTTTATACTGGAAATGTGTAGCTTTATGTGTCCCCGTGTCTATGTCTTTCACCCGTATCTATAGTCAGGTTAAAGTAATTACTTGAGTTTATGTAATTACTGATGCAATAGACAATAATTTAACGAAGTAAGAACCGTCAAAGAAAATAAAGCAAGTGAGTAATTCTAACTTTTGACAGTTCTAATTCAAGCAATTACCAAACTGCAGAATAAAAAACGTATCATATAATGACATTAACTCAAGTAATCACTTTGACATGTTTTTAACGATAGTGGACACGTGTTTACCCGCGTTGCGACCCATTATAATTTATGCATACAATAAAAATATAGCTTACTATGATGAATTCAATTACCAGTAATTTTTGAGCAAAATATTACTTTACACAAACGTAACATCACGCTAGTTTTCCCCAAATGGTTAAGGCAGAGACCTAAGTCCCCATAGTACACTAGCATTTTGCTATAAAAATAATTCTACGACTACTTTTGATTAAACATCTCTAATAAGTCATCAAAATCTCTATTAGCCATGATTTAGTAAACGAAACGTTTAATTTACACAAAAAAATTGTTAACAAACCAAAACTATTAAAATCATTAAAATTTACAGTAGGCTTCAGCCGGTCGTTAAACATAAAAGTTTTGTTAATTATTCATTTTCTTGAAACAAAAAACAGTTTTAGCCAAAATATCAAAACTAGTTTAAACTTTGCCTTGCTATTATTTTATAAAGTAGACAATACAATAAAAGTTTTACTTAACAAGGAATGTAATTTGTAAAGTTTGTGATAACTCTTTCTCTAGAAACTTTTTAAAGTTATTTTGTGTAAATTGTTAGTGTCAGTGTAGTATTAGAAACACCTCCCACGCGTCACACCAATATATAATATTATTATTGGAATTAGCTGGGTCAGTTGGTCTCCTTTTCGGTGACTGGTTTGCTGTAAATAGGTTCAGTTTATTGGAAATAGGTCCTAAAATAGTCAATTCCAAGTCTAAAGATTTGACTGTTACAGTTGGCAGTAGGTATCTATTTGTTTTACTATTCCTTGGAATAGTAAAATTGACTTTGCTCAATATTTTTATTCTTGTAAATAGTTAAATCACTGAAGTGTTGTTGGTTTAGAAACAATATGAATATTCACCAATCACACAATTCTAAAAATACAAAAGCGATTTACTTTGTAAGTAAAATGTCGCTGCAATCATAGATAATAATGAGTGTAAAAGTACCCTTAACGAAGCTGAAAGGCACTTATTTTCCACATCATTGTGATATTTTTTTGTCTAGAACAAAAAAAAATATCACAATGATGTGGAAAATATACCGGGAACCTTCTAGTTATAGGAGATATTGGGCGTCAAAGTTCCAACTTTTTCAAATACAATTTTTTAATGTTATAACTTTTCTTAAATACCTCGACGACCTCCGTATTATTCAATGCAGCACAATATTTTGAGTGCGTTATATTTGTTGAGCCCTACCGTAAAATATGATTTTTCACTCCCAAAAAAAAATTCGTTTCCCAGCAATTTTGGCGTAGTTACTTAGTTTGATGTACAGAATGCTTGGTTGATGGCTTCGTTATGGGTCCGTTTACACCTTGTATACAGACCTACGTTCGTGAACTGTATTAAAATGATGATACCCAACCCCTCATAAGTCCAACAGAAACGAAATTAAATCCAGCAATAAAGCAAAGAGGAAGTTTGCAATTCGTGGTCGGACCCACCGAACCACGGATCACAATTTAATACAACAGGAGGTCCCAGAGACAATGCCTTGTCCCCAAGAATAGTTTCTTACAAACCCGGGGAAAGTTTGTAAAGTTAAATAGTGCAAAGTTGTACAATTTAGCCGCAAGACTGTTGTCCATTGTTACTTTGCCTGATAAAAAACAAAGTCTCTGTAGTTAGTTTCATGTAAATCTTGGTCCTTTTTTCCGAAGTTTTCTGGTGATGGAATTAATTTGAGGCTCTGAGGGGCCGGTTGTTGGGCCTTGCGGGAAAATATGGCGTATCGTTTCTTTATTGTGTCTATTTGTTTTGTCTTTTCCTTGTTCTTGTTTGTTGGTCGGAATTATTATATTGGTTTTGGTGTTGTATGCGTAGATTGCTGTACAAATTTTTGGCAATATCTGGTGTTTAGTAGTGATGAAGAAATGCATTACTGTGTTACTTTTCTTCTTGACTAAGAAACTGTTCAAGATGTATCGGTTCAAATGCCATTCAGTCGGCATTGGTAACCCCCACTTACTCTTGTAATCCATTGATATTAGAAACCGCTGTTTAAAGATTTTGATCATTAATTTTAAAGTTTTCCTTTAAATGCTTATCTCGACATAAAATTCCGTTCAACACAAACCCACAAGCATCACACATGAAAACATAATTAACACAAGTACAAACAGTGACAAACGCCTTAAGGCTTAAAAGATAAAAGCAGAACAAAATGTACCAAGAATTGTTCGCGGTTTAATTTATTTTAATCTAAATCCAACTTCTCTAAACACCGAGCTTATTATGGAGATACAGGATTTGTTTCCGACGAGAACAATTCTAATAAACACGATAATTCCTTGAAACTCTGCGTATTACCGCTTCAAACTCTAGTGTCTATGCAGATTAAATGAAAGGTAAATAGAAAATGAGAATCTCATAATGTTTCTAATTAAATGGGATAGAGAGATTCTCACTGGCACGTAAATTTGTTTCAGTATATTTTTCTTATTTCATCTCCATACTCACATTTCAGTAAAATAATATCCATGTTATACTTTCCCCAAAATGTATTCTATGAAAATTAACCTTTTATGTAAACATAGCCAGAGTTTCTATAAAATTTATAAACGCTTTTAAAGATATTAAATACTGAAAACGAACATAAACAACCCAAGTAATTAAATCCACACCAGATGAATCTACAAGATCATGGATAACAAATGTATAAGATTACTAAAGAAATACAGAATCTAAATCTTGAAACAAAAGCTGAATAGCCCATAAGAGCTCGCTTTAGTCGAGATAAGAATACTAACAGAGACATTTCAAAGGAAAAGCGAAATTTATCAAAGGTTACGTTCTATACAAAGGGCAATGTAAATTAATATTATAGACCTTTTCGTTTGAATAGAGTCTCGCCCAAGAGGCTGAAGGGATCGAAGCTCTTGAAATTTCCGAGATAGCTTATTATAAATTCGTATTTATATCTTCAGATGATGCTAGAGAAATTAATTTAGATGACTTTAACGGTAGGGTTAAGCGTATTGGAGATAATAAGCGTGGAGATGTTATCGTTGAGGAAATAAGCAATACGAAGTTGAATGTTTCGTTTAAGTGGAGGCGGATAATTTGTAAGTTATCCTTGTGGGGCGAGAAAATTATTCGGGGAGAGGAAGTAAGTAAGAATTGCTTTTTGCCAATACATCGAGCAGTAATTATTAGTTCGGAAACAGGATTTGTTAGGGATTTTAGGTAGTGTTGTCAATGGCTACTAGACCACTTTTTAACCAAGTCTGTTTGCTGCTGAGCTTGAATTAGATTAATAAGTTTTGCAAAAATCTTGGTGTACAATAAAATTTATTCTATTTTCCTATGTAATGCAGGTTACTTGTTACAAAGGTCGACAAAGTAACAATTAAAGTTCCCATAGTACTTACGAGTGTTATTGATCAATGAATTTCATTTTATATCCGAAAGTAGTCTTGTCATGAAGTCAAAATTGCCACAACAACCCGTTTAAACATTGAATTAGTATGTCACTATTTTATCTGTTACAATAATATTCTTTCAAAAGTAAATTGTATATCAAATCCACGGAATAAAATATCTTTGCGGCGAGAAATGCAAATTAGGCGTTATGAAAAATTACAAAACAAAAATGGAAGCGAAACGAAACGGGTTGTGGATGAATTAATTACTAATTTAGGATCACCACAAAACCGGAATTTGCATTAAATAATAGAAATTGTTGAAAAACGACCAATGGAATGAACCAAATTGGTTTGCGGAAATGATATAAATCTAAATGCTAAAACGCTTTTAATGCTTAGGTACCTATTACTTAGTAGGTTAACGATTTCAATGAACACAATGAATCAAATAACAATAATGAAGATAATATCATCAGTTTTATACAACAAGCAATGATACTGCACTACTAGACAAAGACCTGAATCAGAAATCTGCAATCGAAACTAGTAGAGCAGAAACAACGTTGAAAAGCTGTTTCGCCAATTCTTGATACACCGGCAACCCACATACGTCAATATCAAACAAAGCCGATTTCGCTACACCTAGACTCGAATGACACCGACAAGCGGGCATAAGACTAATACGTCACATTGAACAGGTACTGTCAGCATTCACTAATACAATTGGGCAGGTTCTTGTCAAAGAGACGGACGTATTGACAAGTTTCACCGAAATACTGAGCTGTGATTGGTTAGCGATGATGTTGTTGATAGACTGGAGAGAAGTCGTGATTTAGGATACTTTGATAAATAGTGACTTGAGTATGTGTAGAATGATAAGTTTAATATTAATAATTTTGATAGTAAATCAATTGGTAAAGCAAAAGATGACTTAGATTTCTAAAAACATGTTTCAAGGATCGTATAACAAGAAGACGCAAGTTAACACAATCGGCTCGGTGGTAAATGATTTATACAACGACATAAAACTTACTCCGCAAATTGATGTTACCCAGCTGAGAAAGAAACAATCAGACTTTTCCCTCACGAAGCGAACTTTCAAAATCCATCAGGGTGGATTACAAGCTCCTAAAAATATAGGTATTATATAAAATGGGGAGAAAAATCGAGAGACGAAGGCCTGAAAACAGGCCAAGAATAAAATACGAGTCAAGATTTTCAATTTATTAAAAGCAAACACAATTTCGCGGGCTCCGGCTCAAGCACGAAAACAATAGTTACTTGGCTCGAAAGAATTACCTTCGGTACAAAGGATAAGCGAAAAGCGATTTATTATGTAACAGCTGTCCAATTTATTTCTTTTGATGGATCTTCTTAAAAAAAGAGCTACGAAGAGGTTAAATTGGTTGATTATTTGTCAATTGAAACACATCCAAGTGATCTTCAAATTTGACTAAATAATTGTTCATTAATCAGAAGTAGGTAATCGTGATTTGTCTTTCTTTGAGGATATAGATTAGTAAGTATGTAAAATCTAATGGGTATAAAATGTACCTTTAACGAAGCTGAATGGCACGTATTTACCCCGTCATTGCGATCATTTTTTTGTTCTAGACCATACCTGAGAACCTTTTAGTTCCGGAGACATCGGGGGTCAAAGTTTAATGTTACACTACTACTTTACTTTAAATTCCTTCACGATCCCCGTACTATTTCTATGCATCCATATGAACAATATTCTGAGTGCACTACATTGAGTCCTAACTCCTACCGTAAATCGTGATTTTTGAACCCCAAAAAAAAGTCGTTTCCCAGCAATAATTTTTGCGTCAGTTACTTAGTTTAATGTACAGAATCCTTGGTTGAAGGCTTCGTTGAGGGTCCGTTTACATCCTGTTTAGAATGTCTTAGCAGATTGTGGGAATGAACATACAATAATTTTATTCACATCGGATTATGAGTCAATTTCTTTTTCTCCCACAGTGAAAGGATTATCAGTTATGGGTATTTAATCTTACATTACCATGTCTGGTTATAAGTGATACCAGTTTAATTCATCCTATGATAGCAAAGCCGCGCTTGTAGTCAAAATCGATAACATCAATCTATTATGGAGATAAGTGTACCATCTCATTTAGTGGTAATAAATTCTTAAATGTGGCGATAAGGTATTATAGTACACTCTAAGTCCATAAAATAAGTACATGGGAAGACAAATATACATAAATATGTATGTATATACAGGGCTTTTATCCACAAGTTTGTTTGCCTGGCCTTTGGGAGTTTGCGCAATAAAGCGTTAGAGTACTCTGTTACTATGTTAACGTAATAATATATTCAAATTATTCTGCACAATGGGCGGTGGCATAAATGGTCCAATGCTGGAAAGCTGAACTGTTGTATTTAACTATATTATGGACTACCTCCACCCCCCCCCCCCCCCCACACTTTTACACGGTTTTTATTGAGATGTCATTAATCTGTATTTATTTATTAAAATAATTACTATTACAATATATGGTAACTTTTTCGAATAAATACTTTAAATAGTGGTGAAAACCGGGTTGTGGAGGTCAGTTAAACAGTCGCTGCATGTAAAATACTGGTATTCAGCTGCATCCAGTAGACTAGAAGCTGACGCCAACGAGTAGTAGTAGAGAAAAGGGCAAGGTAGATGATGATGATGGTGGACCTGATGATGATGGTAGTGAAAACCGCATCAAATTCCATTAAAAGTAACAACAGACACAAAAATAGTCTTTATTGAAGTAGATGAAAGAAAACAATTTCAGATGGAGAAATACGCTATAATGGAAGCAGGCGTAAGAAATTTTGTGGTAGACGTTAGAATGGGTAAAATAGTAAATAAAAAGTTCAAGGCTGAAAAACATTTGTCTCAATTCTAACAAAATTGTAACCTTTCAAACAGCAACAACAACATTTCACCACTTTGCCTTTCCAGTACTCCTACAATTTTGATTATAAAACCAAATTGTTCTAGAGACTCTTACGATGCCAAATTGTCGTATTTATCTGTTAATTTATGTCAAGTACTAGCCTCACTTATCTTCTCGCTCTTTTTCAATTACGGGGTTGGCAGTCTTCCAACCGGAAAGCACTAGTACAATTCCAAAGAATGAATGTCATAGCTTTTTCTATTTAGTAAGTGCGATTGCTTTTGTCTAGATATTGTTCCGTAAAGCTGTGTGCTGCTGCTGTGTGTGCGTGTGCTGTATGTTTACAAATAAGTAATTCTGATTCTGCTGTAATGGTTAATCGAATTTATTGAGTAGTAGTATCTTTTTTGCCGATGTTAACTATAAGATGAAAAACGATGCAAAGCTAAAATGGCACGTATAACACCTGTAGGATGGATCAGGACAAATGGGTACATGAAGACGGGGGTCGTCACCGAGACGGGCCCAAAAAAAACCCTTGCGTGACAATTTAGACTGTGTGTTGTTCTTGACTGATTTGCTGATAACAGTACATAAAGGAAATAATAAAAGTATGCACTACCCCAGTAGTGGCTAAAGAAAAGATCATAAAAACTGGCCAAGTGCTAGTCGGACTCGCTATAGCAACATTATCTATAAAAACGGCAAAAAACCATGTCTGTTGTGTGGGAGTCCCACTTAAACATTTTTTTAATCTGTTTTTTAGTATATGCTGTTATGGTGGCAACAGAAATAAATCATCTGTGAAAATTTCAACTGTCTAACTATCACGGTTCATGAGATACAGCCTGGTGACGGACGAACAGACGGACGGACAGCGGAGTCTTAGTAATAGGGTTCAACAAATCGTCGTTAATTTCCTATTTTCTTGAAGATATCGTAATTTTACGCAAACGGGCAATTGACTACGTAATGAATAGGACTACATCTTCTATGTAACGGAGTCATTCTCCTAACTTCCTCATTTCCTTGGTGTTGCAGATTAGGATGGCGTTAAATATTTTATTCATCCCTTATTACCCCATGATGTTGAATGCTTTGATTACCCATTACTGTAATGGTTCTAAGGGTTCTCATGAAAAATACTGGTTGCAAAGACATCATCATCTGCCTAGCCTTTTCCCAACTATGTTGGGGTCGGCTTCCAGTCTAACCGGATGCAGCTGAGTACCAGTATTTTACATGGAGCGACTGCCTATCTGACCTCCACAACCCAGTGAGTACTGGGTAATACGATACCCCTTGGTAAGACTGGATGTCAGACTTTTCGGGGCACTGACTACCTGTAACGACTGTCAAAGATCTACAAATGACAGCCGGGACCAACGGCTTAACGTGCTTTCCGAGGCACGGAGGAAACTCGGTATGTAATGGGTGTCACCCATCCACAGACCAACCTAGGCAAGCACGGCTTAACCTAAAGATCGATCTGAGCGGCTGTTATTATTTTGCCACGAGCCCCTCACTCATATACTGGTTGCAAAGACAAAAACCGGAAAATTTCAGTTACGTCAAAATATTTCAAATCCTAACTACGAGTAATTACGGTTCGATTATAAACTAAAATATTTTTTTCTATAAACATTGTGAACAATTATGTCAATAGTGGGACTCATAAACCTTTAATGTCATGCCTTTAGAATAAATCTCCATCATTCATGGTGATGGATAGAAGAGCTCATGGCTAAATAATAAGAACCACATGGGTCGATGTTCAAGGTTAAGCCGCGCTTGCCAAGGTCTGTCTGTGGATGGGTAGCCTATCATTTCATACTGAGTTTCCTCCGTATCTCAGAAATCACGTTAAGCCGTTCGTCCTGGCTGTCATTTGTAGATCTTTGGCAGTCGTTACAGGTAGTCAGTGACCCGAATGTCTGACAAGCAATCTTATTAAGAGATACGTTATAACCCAGTACTAACTGGGCTGTGGAAGTTAGATAGGCAGTCGCTTCATGTAAAATACTGGTCTTCAGCTGCATCCGGAAACACTGGAATCTGACCCCAACATAGTTGGGAAAAGGCTAAGCAGATGAAGCTGATGATGGATAGACAAAATCCAACAACATCACCATCATCAGAAATTGCTAGTCTTTTCCCAACCACATCGGGGTCGGCTTCCAGACTTACTGGATGCAAAACTAATACTGTCTCTTCTGCCACTTGTGGGATATCTTCCGTGATTGTTCATTACTTACATACCACGAATGCAAAGGCCTATTAGACCTCCACACCAAAGTTACCAGGTACGTGATACCATCAAACCAATCCATCAAACATCATCCTGTCCAATTTTATATATACCATAACATCACGCCTCTAAACCCCGAAGGGTTTGGCCGAGACGTACTTAATACTATTCCCGAGTACTCCCTCATTTAGCCAGTTAGTAAGGCCATGCGGCTGAGATGAGAATGCTGAGGCGGATGTGTGGTGTTACGCGAGTGGATAAAATAAGAAATGATTACATAAGAGGAAGTCTGAAAGTGGCGCTGGTGACTGAAAAATTGTGTGGTAATCGGTTGTCGTGGTATGTGCATGTGATGCGGAGGAATGAGGAAAATGTCGTGAGGAAAGTTTTGAGTATGAATGTGGATAGGTATAAGAGTAGAGGAAGACCAAAGAAACGATGGATGGACTGTGTAAAGGGCGATATGGCAAGAAAGGAGGTGTCTGATGAGATAACGAACAACAACAAGACAAGTATGCAAGAAGAAGACATGCTGCGCGGACCCCAAATGAATTGGGACAAGGACAAGAGAATGATGAATGATGATGATTTAGCCAGTTATATTTTAGTCCCATGTAATAGGGGGCGAGCCTATTGCCATCAATCGGGCGCAAATCAAGACTCCGCGGCTGATACTGAGAAAAAACCCAATATCACTTAGATATCAATTTTATTTCCACAACATTTCGCTTTCCTCTCAAAACTTGGTCCCGAAAATTCATTTTTTCTTTGCATGCTCATACTAACAAGCATCTGTTTGTACGCTACCGTATCATAACTCTGTGTGTCGAGTATTGATTTATTATTTCCAATTACACCGAGTTTCTTGTAGGATCAATTTATCCAAAATTAGGGACATTATTCGAAAATTCAATTTTATTTTCGGTATTATGTTGGTTCTTCTTGTTAAGCGAAGTATTAGGTAAGTAGTGGTTGTTTTAATAATTATAGCTTTGGTCGTGTATTTTGAGTGATTTGTGTGTGTTTTAATTTTGATACTGGGAAATCAATCAAAAAGATGACCATGAAGGATTTAATTTTTTGTCTTGCATTCAATAAAAACAGTGTATTAAAGTGATTTCGATTCGATGCCACGGAATAATCGTTCAATTTTCAGTTTTCTAATAAAAATAAAAATAAATTAATCCAATACAATTTCATCATCAAATATGAAAACTCACAACGAATATGTGTAAGAACTAGTTCTATTGATATTACTTAAGCATAACATACTTACAGTAAACATTTAAATGCATACCTTTAATCCCTGAGCTGACTTGGCACTGATATTTAGCGTCGTCATCCAACGTCACATCTCTGATGTCCAAGGAATAGTCACCTGCGGATGGAAGCACCAATTAGCAAAATACTAATAAAATGAATCAAGGAAATTGTATAGAAGGAAATTTTCGTCGATATGACACGCATTTTAAGAAGAGTTTTGCCTTCAGAGGCTGTCTTCATCTTCATTCTCGTGGTTTTAAAATTGTCCTTCGATGTACGATGCACTATAGCCTGCTGAAAACTTATCACCGAGCTGTTTCTACTACTAGCTACTGCAGTCGAGGATTCACTATGCTTTCTATGCGCCTTCTCTGGAGTCCTAACTACAGCTAGTTTGAACCTTATCGCCTTTGCCAGTGGATACTATTTTTAGTATTATTTTGTTATATCGTCGTCTCCCTTCAACCCTTAACCAAATATATCAAACAATCGTTACATAACATAACATCACGCCTGTAATCCCCGAAGAGTTAGGCAGAGGTGTACCTTATAGTACACCCACATTTTGCCAGTTATGTTTAAGTCTCATGGAATAGGGGGGAGCCTAATGCCATCAACCGGGCGCAAATCCAGACTCCGTGGCTGCTACTGAGAAATTCCTGATGGAATAACCTAATAACACTTTGCCGGACCTGGGAATCGAACCCTGGACCGCATGCTCAGCAGTCGCGCTTGCGACCACTTGACCAACGAGGCAGTTTGACGGCAATAGTCTGTCAGTAAGACAATCTGTTAGCGAATGAATAAAGAACAATAGTAAGTACACCAAGATATACAGTGGTCAACTACCGTACATTACCACAATACGTATAAGACAGTGTTCTGCAGTACCTACAATATCATCCTTTGATACGTGCATTGAATTCAGAAACCTCGTTTCGTGCGTGTGTTTTGTGAGCAGTAAAGCAGTGTATTTCTATAAAGATATTGTACTGTACTTTACTGCCATAATACTGTAACATTGTCAGTACAGATGGTTTAGCTGTCTGCTACCCATTTTATTTTTCATTCAGCAATTTTTGTGCGATTGAGTAAAAAACTTTATTCCTGAATTTTTTTTTAAGAAAAACTTAATTCATAACATCACGCCTGAAATACCCGAAGGATTAGGCTGTTTAAGTCTCATGAAATAAGGAGGGGGGGCTATTGCCATCAACCGGGTGCAAATCCAGACTCCGTGGCTGCTACTGTGAAATTCCTGATGAAAAAACCTAATAACACTTTTCTCGAAATGGGAGTTGAACCCAGAACCACAACAGTCAACAGTCGCGTCATTAATGAAAGTAATGGTAAAATTAAAGCAAAAAGGACAACAGTAACTAGAACAAAGTATAAAATACAATGACAAAAAAAACTAGCTTAACGTAAAACTGATTATCGTTCACAAAATAATATTGCTTTGAATAGCAGTTTGGTTTCACGAAGGGTAGGTCGACAACAGACGCGGGAGTAAAACTCATCAGTCACATTCTGGAATCCTGGGAGAAGTCCCAGGATGCCATTGGTATTTTCTGTGACCTCTCAAAAGCGTTTGACTGCGTCGACCACAACACACTGATCTGTAAATTACACCACTACGGAATTCGTGGACAAGCTGCTGATCTTGTTCTCTCATATTTATCAAACAGGCAGCAAAAAGTAAATGTAAATGGGGCGACGTCCTCCGGGTCTCTAGTAAAGATGGGCGTGCCCCAAGGTTCAATTCTCGGGCCTTTCCTATTTCTTGTTTACATTAATGATCTCCCTTACATGATGGCCAAATTATCGGATATAATTCTATTTGCTGATGACACTTCGCTAATTTTTAAAATAGATAGAAAGGATACGGATGTCTTACATGCCAACGAAAGTCTAACTGTTCTCTCGAAATGGTTCGCAGCTAACAATCTTTTACTGAATGCGAACAAAACAAAATGTCTAAAATTCTCTTTACCAAATGTACCTCAACGGGATATAAATTTAAATCTTGACGGCAAAAAACTTGATGTTATAGCGGAAACTGTATTCCTAGGGATTACTATCGATTCGAAATTGCAGTGGGGACCGCACATTAGAACTCTTTCGGGTAGGTTAAGCTCAGCTGCATATGCAGTAAGGAAAATAAGGCAGTTAACTGATGCAGCTACAGCTAGGTTAATATACTATGCTTATTTCCACAGTATTATGTCTTATGGCATTCTGCTGTGGGGATCGGCGGCAGACGTTGACTCAATTTTCATTTTACAAAAGCGGGCAGTCCGCGCGATCTATAAAATGGGTCCTCGCGAGTCCCTCAGAGAAAAATTTAAAGAGATCGATGTACTGACTCTGCCTTCCCTTTATATCCTAGAATGTATTTTATATGTCCGCAAAAACCGAGGGCTTTTCAAAATTAGAAGCGACTTCCACAATATTAATACACGCAGTAAACACGAAATTGTAATACCCAAATTCAGGTTAACAAAAACTAGTAAGTCTTTTCTTATTAACAGTATACGTTTTTATAACAAATTACCTAAGTCAGTTATAGAACTGACCGATGGAAAGTTCAAAAATTACATTAAACGTGTCCTTATTAAAAAAGCATATTACAAAATCAAGGACTACGTTGAAGATAAAGAGGTTTGGCTTTAGTTCCTTCTGCGCATGCGGCTTCCCTGGTAGCTCATAAACAGCACAAATATGTGGATGTCTCTAACTATTCTCAATCAATTTTTTTTTCTTTTCATTTTAATTTACAATGGTTTTTTTTTTTCTTTTTTTACAATGGTTATCACATCACTTAAACACCCTTTGTTCAGAATAGTTGCAGCACTGATGACAATATTTTTGTCACTTGTTTAATTTAGTCTTTTATAATATTTTCCTGCCTTTGTATAGATTCTTTTTAACGATTATTTGTGAATGTGTGAACAGTGTAGGCCTTGTAGATTCCTAGATGTGTGTTAACTTTTGTTAACCTCTTATCTTGCTTTCCGTTTTTCTTGTGTAGTAAGCAACGACTTATTGTCGGGCCTATGCTGTCCCCCCATACTTGAGTACTAATGCTGTAACATGATAATATTGTAAAACTAATCATTTTAAAAGAGTAACCATGGAGTTTCTTGCCGGTTCTTCTCCATAGGAAACGACCAACCCGAACCGTGCACGACGTTTTGTCGACGTTTCATAAGTGCCCATGTAGGCCTATGTGAAATAAAAATATTTTGATTGATTGATTGATTGAATAAAAGAAAACGAACAACTGAGATAACTAATATTAAACACGAATAAAATCACGTATATTCAAATATTAATATCATTGCAAAGAATAGAGGCTAAAAGGTCGAATTACATATTCTTTCAGACATTGTATTTCACGGAAAGGTGATCCTAAGGGCGTTCCATCTGTAATATTAAGTCCATGAACGTGTAGAAATATTCAGGACAACAGTAACTATGAATTATTATAGAGATATTAATAATAAATGATTATGACAGTACCTAAATAATAAAGGTTAGATGAGAGACCTTGGGTTCAGAAAGCATGAGATTAATAATAAATAATCTTATATGATATGTATTTTAGGATAAAGTAAAATATTGCTGTAGTTTACTATGAGTTTTTGATAGTATTATGTCCTTACCAACAGTATCAGTATTAATAACATAAACAAGTTTGTGGAATCTATAGATACTGTGAAGGTTTCACCTGATGAGCTCAAAAACCGTCTCATAAACTTTTTATTGATTGTTCATTGTTTATGGAAAAATTTACGTCAGAAGCGTTTTAAATTTGTAGAAAATTTTGACAGTCTTGTTTCTTAAATTGCTTGAAATTATGAATACAAAACAACTATCTTTATCAAGAATTGAACCATTTTTTAATTTTACTTTATTGTGTTAACTCATGTTTAAAATGTTCAAATTTCCTCAATCTGAAATGTAACCACCATAAATGAAATATAAAAGCTTAATTTATGGCTTACCGAATATCACAATAATTGTAATGTTGCTTTTTGATGAAAATAAACTTTAATTTAAAGCAAACGAAATAACATCATTGGTGTTGCTGTCCCACATCAAACAATAATTCTATCAAGATTTCTAAAGCCAACAATTTTCTAGACACATAATAAAATGTCGAATAACGAGACAGAACATAATCATGTAGACGGCAAGTTTAATGTTAATCCACGGACCCCTAATAAGTATGAATTATTACCGCTCCTTATAAGACATGTTTACGAAAGCAAAAAAGGTCTTGAAGATAATATTCACATTAATTACGTTAAGAGCGCGAATAAAGAAGATTGTGTACGTAAAGTAACTTTATGAAAAACAGACCTTCATAAAGTGGGTAGTGCTAAGTTAGTAATTATATTACGCTTTAATTAAAAATTAGAATTAAGGGCATTTGATGTTTTATAGGTACTTTAATATTTTTCTTATTTTATAGCTGCTGAGGGATTTGTTCCTAAAAATGTTATGAGTAAAATCTAATACAGCAAAAGAGTAATAAAATCTTTAGGGCAGGTAGATTTTATAGGTTTTACTTTAGCTAGGCTTTTGTATCGGCCCGCGATAAAATTATGATCTAAATTAAAACAAGAAAGCTACAAGATTGAATATCTTAAAGCATAGTTAAGAGTTTATATAAGAACGTGAAACAAAATGATTTACATTCAATTATAGAAACGAAGATCTATTTAAAATTCTACAACACAGCATTATCATTCAACAAACGAATATAATAGATCAATAGATAGTTAAATCAAACTGAATCCAGCGTCAACGAATAATATCTTAGGTCTGTCAGCTGGTTTAGAATCCGAGCGAGCAAAATGGTTGAATTCAAATGGCTCTTCGATTGGCTTGGAAAGCTGAAGATAATTCACTTGGAATTCAACCTGACGAAATGTTTAGCTTTTGCTATACCTAGATGAGATGGATTTTCCTATAGAATTTGGCTTTATTGCAGCATTATTAAACTGAATAGAATGTTCGAAATTGCTTATCAATTCTGAACCAGCCGTAGCCCGTGAATATGTTCGTATAGAAACTTTATCACCCCTCAGGAATTGATCCTCAATAAATCCAGTCGTGTTTTATTCTTCAGTGGTTTAGGCTTTACATAGTGTATCACTCAGTCAGCCTGTTTTATGTGCTCAAAAGATTTATCTTTCAACTCTGGACACAAACTGTTTTCCCATGGAACATCAGTTGTGGGTTAACGAGTTGCAACTGCAAAAAGCCACAAACAGTTGCGGCTAGTAGCAGTTTGTGATGGCGTTAATAGCTTTTGTTCACAACAAACTGATCTTGGCGACACTTTGTCCATTAAATGGTTTCTATTCTGTAGAATCTTTTGTTTACGATTTATGCTAATGGCTACACCTACCCTTTTATCTAACTAAGATTTTTATATGCTGGAGAAGAATTAATGTAAAGTATATGAGATTCGATACTTTCAAATGTTAGTTTATACCGATTACGATAGTCAGCTTCACAATTACAATGATCATATAATAGATACCAGCCCCATGTGATTGAAGCACATATTTTAACTTAGTAAGTCTATTTTATTTTTCTTCGTATAAATGTTTCAGTAGAATACCACTTTTAGCCGATTATTGTAACATCTTAAGTAACTTCCTATTCTTAGTATATGTTGAACAACGTATTCCATTATTTGGTAGTGAAAATGTATCTGATCGATTTTAATAAGACTAAAAAATAGTAAAGAACATATTAAGAAACTCAAAATTACCTTCTTCATCGCTCCCAATCATCTTGTACCGGTCGTAGCCGCTCAGTTCTCGATGAAGGCCGAGACCGAAGTCGTCCTTCGTCCATTGCAGCTGCCCCGCTTTGTTCTCCACTCGGCATGGTAACGTCACTCGAGATCCAACTACCGCTGTCTGTAGGTTAACGAACAGAGGTATTGTTAAATTATATTGCATAAATTGGCTTGAATAATCTCAAAATATTGGGAAAGCTGCACAAAGTAACTTCTATTCCGAATAAAGAATCAAATTTTATAACATCATCTATATATACCAGTTATTATTAGTTCTTAAAATGGCATGATTTCATGAAAGCGCAAGTACCTAAATTTGAGTGTAGGGCTTAAAGTCTTAATTATCAACTCTAGAAGCTTTCAAAATATCTCCCAATTTTGATGAAGGTAAGATACCCAAAAACGTTTCACCACTACAATCTGATAGTATTCCAATGACATGACTACCTAAAAAATTACCGCGGTGTAAAATCAAACTGATTAATACTGAATAATTAAGCAAATGTTTAACCTAAGTCACTAAACATGATTACGAACATAAATTCTCAGGCAAATGAACTTAAATTTATTTTGGACCAAATTAATCTGAGCTAGTTGAAAGGCTCGCCTTTGGCCCTAACTTACAAACTAACCTAATAAATGTTTTATTCGGTGCAACTATTAAATAGATTGCTTGTCTAAGTTATATAGGCTTAGATAGATAGGTTCTTGGAATTTGGTGTCGAGGATTAGTCTTATGGGATTTTTCGTCCAAATTAAACTTGGGAGCACGATCGTCTCTTATCTTATTTTGAAGTAATCTAATTCTCTTTCTTTGATTGTGTTTAATGTTGTTTTAGTAACCAATCAAAGTAATTCAATATTGAGGTACTTAACTAGACTAGACTGGCTTTTTAACCAAGAGAAGTTGATGAATAAGACAAAATTTATTTGAATATATTAATGAAATTTTTGAAAATGAGCACATTAAAAAAAACTTCATAAAGAAAATAGTTTTACAGTGGAATTGCATTTGGAAATCTATATTTCAGTCTACACCAAAAATTGTATTTATTACTGTCCATAAAATTACTAATAATTTGATAGGAAAAGTGTTTGTTACACAAAAAACTCTTTAGTCTTTGAGTAATTCACAAAAACAACGTCCACAAACGTTTGAAATTCTCTTTCCTCCTCTTCCTTCCTACATTTGGTAAGCAACTAATGACATGTGTCCATTTCAGAGTAGCGACGGTAATTTTCACCCCATTTCCTGCTTTCATTGCATCCGTGTCGCTACCGGTGTGGTCTTAATCTTGGCCTTTGTCGTGGGATTGAGGACAAGGATATTTAGATTTAAAAAAAGGACGTGAGCTGATTTCACTTTTTTACGAACATTGATTTATTTTATTCTCGTAATTATTTTTTCAGTTTTCACGTAGATGGTGAACAGTTTCTCTAGAAGGATTATATACTCCATCTATGTGATTTATAGATATTGAATTTGTGCACTTTATTTTTCATATCATAGGGTCAGATAGATAGACAGTTTGCAACAGATTTAAGGCTAGAATGCCAAGATAAGTTCAGCCGTAATGCTGATTCAAAGTCATAAATATAGATTATTTTATTTAAAAAAAAAAATACTCTACCACAGTGCTGTCTTATTTGACCCAAAGGTTGACTGGTAGAGAATGCCATGTGGCATTAAGTCCGCCTATGTACCACTTTTGTTCATGAAGTTTCAATAAATAAATAATAATAATAAATATAAATATAAGTCAAAGTAAAACAAAATGATTACCTGATCCTGAGGCTCCATAGCAAACTTCTGCTCCTGATATCCACCGCACACACCAAATACACCAATTAACACTGTACAAAACGCAATCACTTTCACATTCTCAGTCCGTAACAACAGGAACAATGGTGATACTCCCCTACTAGTGAGTCTTACTCTAAAACTAACTTTCAACATCATTTTAACCACACTACACACAGTGTTATTATCCGTCTGCCACCATAACAAGGATATCCGGGTTTTATTTTTAGGCATTCACATTTTAACGGAAGCTTCAGTTTCCCCTACGCAAACGGTCTATTTTTGAAACACACGGTTTTGGTGTGAATGCCATAGCTTTTATTTTTGGATGCTTTTTAGTCGTATGATTTATTGTTTTTCGAGATTTAAAAGCGGCCGCTGATGTGTCGTATCTGAAACAAATAGAAATGACAGAGTTAATTATTTTAATGCTAGTTGATGAAAGTATTTTGGTGATGGACGCTTTTTTGGTTAAAATGAGAGGAGTTTATGTTGTCACTTAGCTTTTGACAGTGCGCTTAATGTAGGTTTTTCCAGATGGTTTTTGAAACGTTAAAACTGCATGACAAAAGTTGACATTTTAAAGTCATGGGTAAACTGCAAAGTGTGATGTTGATGGTGCTAATTCAATATCAGCCTGTTTATTAAGACACAATAATATGTCAATGTGTTTGTCAACATGTGGGACGTGGACTCTGCAATCATTGTACCGATAGTCGTTAATGGACTAATAGTAAAGAGCCTCTACCAACACCATAGGAGGCTCTCATTGCACGGCTGGTTCAAGGGCTTAATTAAGAAAGCAGTACTCCTGAACACGGCACGCATTGTGAGGCGTTTCCTCTCTCTGGAGCCCTGACTGCCGGCAGCCGGGACCTTGTTCCTGATGCCGATGGGCCATCTATTGTTACATTTTTAATGTTTTGTTTACTTTTGTTTTTAAATTAAGAAAAATGTTGAATAATACGAAAACAAAAACGACCATTTATGCTGCAAACAAACTGATAGAAATGGCTAGCAAAATTGTTCATCGAGGAAATAAAAACATAAACTCCGCCATTTTGTTCTCGAAATTATTGAACGTACGTATTTTAAATTCTTGCACCGTTGCACATTTGACCTAGTTTTGCGAAACCAATTGATAAAGCAATTTATATAATGTGAATTTTCTTTGGTAAGTATTGCTTCAGCACTAAATTAAGTGTTTCATATTTTTCAGTAGCATTGAAGTTCAGTTTCTTTAAAAATAAATGTAGATTTGCGAACAAAGGTAAGAATTTGTGCCTATTAGGGCTTCTTACGTTCGTAGGTACTTATAAACTCACGGTTTATTCCCATGGCAAGCAGAAACTATAAAACGCCATACTTCGCCTTGTCCACATCTATTCATCTGGTCATACACATCATGGTCATCTTAAGCTCTTGTTGTCCAAAATATAATAATTCTATTTCAAACATAGAATTCCCAGAATTTTTTCGTAACGTAAGATTTCTTTTTTTTTTGAAGAAACAGTCTTTCGTTTACTTTTTCTGCCAGCACTTATGTATATTATTATTATTTTCCGTACGCAAAATACGGGCTTTGGACGTGGAGTTGCGGACGTCAGCCCATTATACAATATTGTGCAGTACTAGCGACCCGCCCCAGCTTCGCGAGGCGTCACCTATCAGATTCACAAATATCCTATTCGGTTGGGTGATTTCGAAGATAAGCGTGTACGAACATAGTGACACACGTGATTTTTATATTTTAAGTTTTACAGTTTGCAATTTATTTTATACGGGGTGGAAGAGAACATCAGTTTGAGCCCCCACGTGTAGAAATTTTTCATAGGTTATTAAAAAACAAACTGCTGTTTTCTACAAAAGTGCAATACCTACCGGTCAAAATGTATGTAACAGCTGTTTTTTTTTAATAATCCATGAAAAATAAAATGAAAAATACGTGGTAACCGTTTTCGCGTCGGTGTCCCTTTCTACCCCATATAGATATCTTATCTATCAGTAGGTACTGTATTATATTAATGATCGGAGTAGGTAGTGAGCAATTTTGGTTCACAATTTTGGTGACCGCAAACGTTGATGTTTGATGTTGATTCTAAAGTAACACGATCTTGTAGAACTTTAGAATAAGTTTGTAACGGCTATTGATACAAAATCGTTACAAAAAATTAAAAAAAAAAATTACCTATTTCAAAAATAAGTTTTTAATTAAGACGTGACAAGCTTTTTACAAAGTAAAAATCCCGGGAGTGTCCATAATAAGACAACGTATCGCAAGTACAAAAATGAACTACCTACCTACTCCGATCACTGATATAATAATAGTAGTACTCTTTATAGGAAATCTTGCAACAAGGTCAAAACTTTAGCAAAACGCGCGACTACCGCTGTCTGTTCGTAGTCTTAGTTTGCACGGAGTCTTAAAATAATAAATTACTAAGAAAACATAAAGTTCTGACTAACGTCCAACACTGGAGCAAGAATTGTTCTAGGCTTCAGTTGCACTTTCGAAACTAATATTTTTTATTTAACTTGAACATTCTCGTGATGAAAACTCATTCCTCTTCAGTTTGCCAACTGCAGAAAGATTGAAAAAGGAAATAAAGAAAATTGTTTTGTTAATAATTTCTTTGTTAACACGCACTGTGATGTTATAAGTTGTTTTCTTTAATTTGTATGTTGTACAGTTTAATATAAATTTGCATATTAAGAACAAGAAGTTATAAAATATGCAGAGATTTTACGTGCAAAGTAAAAATTACTTTAAGTTCTTGTTTTTAAGTTTTAATTTCGCTCAAAACGTTGTGAAGTAAAGATGTGTAGTATTCATAAAATTTAAATACTGTTTAGAGGTTCATTACATGCTCAATCTTATTTGCACCAATTCTTGTTTGTACAAGCAAACATATGCGTTAAGATTGCAAAACGGTAGACCACACGAACGGCTAGCACAAAACGCAAGTTTGTACAAAACTGATTTGCACAAATTAAGCATGTACTTGTACGTGAAGACGGTACATTATTACTTATATAATACGCCGTACAGAATTTGCGCCCAATTTTGCACAAACCATTTGCGCATGCAAGTCGCTATCGTGTAGACATCGTGCAGTTTTTTTGCGCCAATTTTTGCACAAACTTGAACCTTAAATATTTAGGGCCAGCCACAGTCCAATGTTCTGGAAGTATTACAATAATTTACGCACAAAACTATCTAGGCAGAAATACGGTTCTTTTGAGTAGTACAGATAGTACTATGCGTGAATGGTATATCACTTAAGGCCAACATTTATTCTCTACTAGCTGTTCCCCGCGGTGTCACACGCTGCGCGGCTCTTAAGGGTCGTAGCGTAATGTTATGTATAGGCCTATAGCCTTCCTCGATAAATGAACTATCCAACACAAAAATAATTTTTCAATTCGAACCAGCAGTTCCTGAGATTAGCGCGTTCAAGCAAATAAACAAACAAACAAACTCTTCAGCTTTATAATATTATATATATATATATAAATATATAATAAATAATAATAATAAATAATATAATAATATTATATTAAAAGTATAGATTTGCAATAACTCTTTTCATTATTCGATAATAAGATAAAGTAGAAATGAACCTTATTTTCATTAAAGAGAAGTTAAGTTATCTTTGGCAAACATTGCAACTTTAATCATATTTCTAATTTGATTATGAAAATAGGTTGCTTCATTGTCTGGAACAATCCCGACTGAAACCTGTAGCTGTTTAATAATCCCAGTAACAGTGACAAATAGTCTACTTTTAGCCCGACACAACGTGAACATTCACGATACAATATAATTATATAACATTTTCAACATTCCTAACTCCGTCACGAGGTCCTAGGTTCGATTCCCAGGTTGGACAAAGTGTTATTGGGTTTTTCTATCAAGAATTTTTCAGTAGCAGCCACGGGGCCTGAAATTGTGCCCAGTTGTTGGCAATAGGCTCGCCCCCTATTACATGGGACTTAAACATGAATGCCGAAATGTGAGTGTACTAATGGGTACCTACACTTCTGCCTAACCCTCCGGAGATTACAGGCGTGATGTTATGTCAGTTGTAACATTTTCAACATACCCAACTGCAGAATGCAGTCCTTCTAACAAGAAGCTGAAATCTGTCACTAGTAGCTTAAAAATAACCATTCCGCATTCACCGATCAACCAAATGAATTCAGGTATTTAGAAGCCGATAGTCATGCACTATTAATATAGCTTAAAAGGACTGCTATTTTAAATCTACTACATAGTAAAGAGGAGACAAAACTAGAAGATTTGGACGTGAAATATACGATTTATTTGTGGTTGGAATTAATATAGACTGCTGCAGTAGTGACGGCTAATTTCAAGCACGTTAAGCTGTTGGTCCCGGCTGTCCTTTGTAGATCTTGTACAGTCGTTAAGGCAGTCAGTGGCTCGAAAGTCTAACAACCAGTCTTACCAAAGGGTGGAACGTGTTACTCAGTGCTAGCTGGGTTGTGGAGGCCAGATAGGCAGTCGCTCCATGTGAAATACTGGTATTCAGGTGCATCTGGTTAGACTGGAACCCGACCTCAATATAGTTGGGAAATGGCTAGGCAGATGATGAAGACAGTGTGTCATGTATCATCCATGAAGCTATTTATACACATTGGTTGCTTCGCAAACCGTCATTGAAATACAAATTCTTTGATTTCTGGCTACCTTTTGGTAATTTGAGTTTGCAACAAGTTTCTTTTGGCTAGCGGTACGGACTTTTGCGTTTCGTGTTCGAATTGTCAAACACTAAACGAAACACGAGAGCAGCCGCGGTGGCCCAGTGGTGACGGTCCCGACTTACAAACAGTAAGTCGTGGATTTCAACCCAGGCAGGTGCATTACTTTGTGTAATTTATTTCATCACCCCTCTCAAAAACGGTGAAGGAAAACATCGTGAGGAAACCGGCATGTCCTAGAACCAAAAAAATCGAAGACATGTGACATGCACCAACCCACACTGAGCCCGCGTGGTGGATTATAGCCCATTCCCTCTCATAGAAAGGAGGCCTGTATCCCAACAGTGGGCACATTATAGGCTGATTATGCTATGCTTATGCTAAACGAAACACGATACGACTACGCTCTAGAAAGCTTAACTATTCGACCATTTTTTTATTACAGAATGGGCCTACTCTTGACCTCGATCACGCCTGGTGGAAAGCGATGGATGAGGTCTATGATGAAACGAGCGTGCCCAGAAGATGCCTGTTCACTCTTGCTTTGAAGGCAGACGGGTTATATGTGGGTGGGAACAAAGATGGCAGAGAGTTTTTAATTAAATCTTCAACAGTGGCGAGAACAGAATAGGACAAGTATTTTTTTTTTTTTTTTTTTTTTTTTTTTTGGGGGTGGGAAATCATCAAATGACTCCTCCCGGTCTGGGCGGAGCGGAAGGGAGTGTCAGACTCTTACTGACTAAAAACCACCCATGTTCCTTCATTGGCCCTTTATGTTCCAGGGCCGCGGTATCTCTTTCGAACAGTCCCGCAGCCCTGGCAGGCACCGGCCCTTGCGGGCCCCTCCCGTTTGCTGACAACTCTTTGAGGCGCGCGTGGAACACGAACGCGCCGTCGACGCGGCCTGCCCGTCGTCATACGACGGACGGACGGCGAGCTAGCCCATTACTCGCCGTCCACAGGCCCGCGACTACGGTGGCCGAGAGCCATCACGGCGTGAGGACAAGTATTCACACGAGGTTCGCTTCAAACAGCAACTAATTTTCTTTAAATTCCTGGCTGAATGTTCCAGTTCTCGCTGCGTAAACTGTGTTCTTGTTCTATATTTGATTGTTTCTGGTTAAGAGTGTCAGTTTTGAGCTGTCTAATTACATAACATCACGCCTGTAATCCCCGAAAGGTGTGGCAGAGGTATATCTAATAGTACACCCACATTTTTCCAGTTATATTTAATTCCCGCATGTAATAGAGGGCGAGCCTATTGCAATCTAATAAAACGCACGGATCGTAGTTTGAAACAGACTAAATATATTTCCTATAAAGGTAGGTAATCACGCATAGCTTACACTAGATGGCGCTACCTGCAGCATTTTTAATATTTAGTTACAATAAAAATAATACCACCACTTAACTAAATAATCTGAAAATATTTATCAAACCACAACAAAGTATATCACTTGGGTAATGCCACCACACCTATCTTATTCATAAAATAATAATGTTTAATTTTAGACAGACTTTTAGTTAATAAGTCAGCTGGCATTTCAGAACTTTTTAAATATTCTAATTTAACAAATTTATTACATACTGCTTCTCGTATAAAATGAAATTTTATATCTATATGTTTGCTACGTCTATGGTATACAGAATTTTCAGTAAGTTTGAGAGCACTTTGGCTGTCATTATACATCAGAATAGGCACATCATTTTGTCTGTTAGTTAATTCACATAATAGATTCCTTAAGAAAATTGCCTCTTTGCTAGCTTCACATACGGCCATGTATTCAGCCTCAGTGCTTGACAAAGCTACTGTCTGTTGCTTCCTACTTTCATGAGATACTAAACAACCTGAGTATACAAAGCAATACCCTGTATAGGATCTTCTATCTAAATTGTCAGATGCCCAATCAGCATCAGCGAAACCAATTAAATCTAAATTATTTTTAACATATTTTAAGCCAAATGATTTTGTACAACTTAAATATTTTAAAACTCTTTTAGCATGTTTCCAATGTGTTTCTGTATGACAGTTATTAAACTGACTTAGATAACTAATACAATACGAAATGTCAGGTCTAGTCAAAACTGAGAGATACATTAAGCTCCCAATCAGCTGTTGATAAGGAAATTTTGAATTTAAAGTTTTTCCTTTTTCTAATTTCAAATTAATTTCCATAGGAGTTTCCACATTTTTACAGTTTTCCAGACCAAATTTATACAATAATTTATTAATAAATCTTTCTTGACTAATAGAAATACAATCTTTTTGTATCGTAATATCCATACCTAGACAGTGTCTTAACTGACCTAGATCTTTTAACTTAAATCTTTTGCTTAATTGACTTTTTAAATATTCTACTTCTTTATTACAGTTATAAAATATGAAGAAATCGTCAACAAACAAAGCCACTAGTGTTTTAACATTTTCAAATGATTTTACAAACAAACAATGTTCATACAATGACTTTTTAAAGCCCAATTTTTGTAAATAATCATCAACCTGCTTATACCAGGCTCTAGCTGACTGCTTTAGACCGTATATAGCCCTTTTTAATTTTAAAACTTTATTCTGAACCGTATCACATTTAAAATTCTGAGGTAACTGCATATAAACAGTCTCGTCTAAGTGGCCGTTTAAAAAAGCTGTAATTACATCCAAATGGGATATTTTAAGGTCTAATTTAACACTTATAGCAAATAACAATTTTAAAGTGGAATATTTAAGCACTGGTGAAAAAGTTTCTTTATAGTCTATGCCTTCACGTTGTGTGAAGCCTTTCGCCACTAACCTTGCTCTATATCGCACTGTGTTATCAACATTTAATTTCTTTTTATATACCCACTTGCACTGCACCACCCTAGCATCACTAGGTTTGTTCACTAACTCCCAGGCTTCGTTTTCTTCAAAGGATTTTAACTCTTCCTCCATGGCATTGCACCACGGTTCTCGTTCAGGTCCACTCATAACCTCCTCATATGTGAGATTGTTCTCATCCAAGCACTCATCAATTTTACATATATTACTATATCCATACCTGTCTGGTTTTCTTTTTACTCTCTTCCCAATGTCAGCAAACTCTGGTTCTAGGCTTTCAGCTTCATCACACAAAGAATTGCTACTACAGAATTCTTCTGAGCTAGACGGGCTAGTAATCACATCTGGTATATATGTATCATCCTGTTCAGAGATTAAGCTATCTTCTTCTGGACTCGAAGTGGTATCTTGTTTTGAAGTGGTATATTGTTTTTCATCTTCAACTTCAATAATTGGCTCAATGTCTTTAGTGTCTTCCACCACTGCTTGTATTACATCTGAGTTCTTTTTCTCCATAATGACAACATCTCTGCTGGTAGTAATACTCTTCGACCTTAGATTATATAGCCGATAGCCTTTGGTATTTTCGGCATAACCAATCATGATATATTCTTCAGACTTTTTATCCCATTTAGTCCTCTTCACTTTAGGAACATGGACCATTGCACGACTTCCAAATATCCGGACATGGCTGAGATCTGGTTTTTTATTACTCCATAGCTCATATGGTGTTTTTTGTAGACCCGAAGCTAGCGTTCTATTACGTAAATAGACAGCAGTATTGACTGCTTCTGCCCAAAATCTTTTATCAAGATTTGCTTCAAACAAAAGACATCGAGCTCGCTCCACAACTGTTCTATTTAGTCGTTCACATAGACCATTTTGTTCTGGTGTATAGGGGTTTGTTGTTTGATGCACTATACCATTTTTCTTTAAATAGTCATCAAATTCCACAGAGCAAAACTCCCCACCATTATCTGTTCTTAAAACTTTCAATTTGTTTCCTGTTTGTGTTTCAACAAGAACTTTAAACTCCTTGAAATACTTTAAAGCTTGATTTTTGGCCTTGAGGAAGTAGACAAAAGCCATTCTACTGAAGTCGTCAACAAAAAGCAAAAAATATCTCGCTTGACCCAAAGAAACTTGTTCCATCGGCCCACAAAGGTCCGCATGAACGATCTCGAGCACATTTTCACACCTTTTACCTTTGTGTGAAAAAGGTAATCTTGCCTGCTTACCTTCACAACATGTGATGCAGTTAGATTTATCAATTTCTGCTTTATCAATGTACGATATTCCCTCTACTGCGCCATTCCTCATAGCATTCAGATCCTTGCTATTAATGTGTCCTAGTCTACGGTGCCATATCTCACTTGTCACTGTTGTAGCTGAGCACGCCACCAAACTTCCTGGATTTATATTCAATTTGTACACTCCATTCACCAAATTTGCTTTCCCAATCAGTATATTCTGCCTATTGCGTATATAGCAAACTTCTTTTTCAAAACTAACTTTGTTTCCATTTCGAATAAGTTGACTTACTGATAACAAATTGGTTGATAGATTAGGCACACATAACACGTCCTTGACTGTAATGTCGAATTCTGAATTATCAACTATGGTTCTAATCATTGTATTTCCTGAGCATATAACTGGTACTGCTTCCTTGTTTGCAACTACTATCTCCTTTACTTTGTGGTCGAGTGTAACACTTTCTAAACAACTCTTATCTGTGATCATATGCGAGCTTGCCCCGGAATCTATATACCAATCAGATTTTTGAAAAGTACTGTTCATAAATATCGCACTAAAAGCATTTGTTTCACTTTTATTTTGATTATTCGGGCATTTATTCATATAGTGACCGAGTTGTTTACATTTGTAACAGCGTACCGTTTTGACAGATTTTGTAGACGCCATTTTTGTTTTTTGTGTATTTGCTATGTTGGCTTTCTTGCTACGGTTTTGCCAACCTTTCGACAAAAAAGCATTGTTCGTTCCGTTACTATCAACTTCCGAACTCATGTCTAATAATTTTGACTTGATAATGTCCGTACTAATAATCATGCCAGAATGTTCGATGGCCATTATCATAGGAGCGAATCTATCAGTTAGCCCCGCCAATAGCAACGAACCAATCCACTCGTCAGTGATCTGGAAACCGGTACCTTTTAATTTCTGTGCAGTATCCACCATTTGTGTAACGTATGTCCCCATAGATTCGCAATCTTCCAATCGAATAGAAATTAGCTGACGCAGTAGGCTGATGCGACGCGTAAAACCAGAGTCGTCATAAAGACATTTCAAGCGTTTCCACACACCTTGAACTGTTTGCTCATTTTTGATGTGAACATAAATGGATGAATCAATTGTCATGATGAGTTTCGCCTTTGCTTTTTTTTCATCAACAGAACTTGCATCAGTCGATTCCTGTTTATGGATATCCACACCATCTAACATCAGAAAATTTTCCGCTGCAAACGCCCATTCGTCGTAGTTTTCTCTGCCTTTTAGTTTAGGCACATTCACTATGTAACTTCCCGCCATTTTGGAAAAATTCACTACGCCACGAGGTAACCGACAGTCAATCAGGATATAAGTCCACAAAGGAGCGATTTCCACCGTGATTTTATATTTCAATATCAAACGGTACACTGATAGTCCACGAAAAGTAAATAATCCGGAATAAAACTTCAATTTATCGCGAATTATGAGCTGGGCCCATAACCTAATAAAACGCACGGATCGTAGTTTGAAACAGACTAAATATATTTCCTATAAAGGTAGGTAATCACGCATAGCTTACACTAGATGGCGCTACCTGCAGCATTTTTAATATTTAGTTACAATAAAAATAATACAATCAACCAGGCACAAATCCAGACTCTGTGGCTGCTACTGAGACCTTCCTGTTGAAAAACACAATAACACTTTGCCCGACCTGGGAACTGAACCCAGGACCTCATGCTCAGCAGTCGCGCTTGCGACCAACGAGGTAGTCAAGAAAAAGGGGTTTATTTATGTTAAATTCTCTTTTTACAGACAATTTTCTTAGAAAAAATACACGTTTGCAACAATTTACGACTTAGCGTGCAACGCCTGGCTGGTAAAACAAATTCTCACAAGAAATCTGTTACAAAATAAAGAAAAACTAGAACACGCAAATTGACATTACTACAGTTTAAACTAAAAACCAGTCCAAAGTTATTAGTTTCTAGTCTAAACTAATCAGTATTAGACTTAATAACTAGACTAGGACAGAATAATGTCTAGATTTATGCATAATTATGTCATTTTCCTCTGATTCCCACGGGCCTCGGTATCAGTAATGGTGTTATTATAGATATTTTAGTGGTATTTGCATGTCGCAGGGAGATGGGAACATCTACTCGTCTGATACTTTTCCCTAGGGCACGCTTTGTGGTCTTACAACTTTCAAAGTTTGTAAGCCTTGATCAACTTACATAAGCATTCATCTACATGTTTAAAAATCACGTATCAATATGTTCGTTCACGCTGAGCTCTGGAACCACTTCACACTTCCAGCTTGATAGATATGACGCAGGGGCGCGTAACTAGTAAATACTTATACCGGGTGGAAGAGACACCAACGCGAAAATGGTTATCAGGTATTCAGTACATCATTCTGAGCCCCCCACATAGAAATTTTTCATCGGTTATTAAAAAACAAAACAGCTGTTTCCTGCAAAAGTCTAATACCTACACGGCCAAAAAGTATGCATTAGCTGATTTTACAAGGTGGACCATAATAAACGCAAGACATCTCGTATAGTATCTTGGACCATAAACTGACAAATATTGTCCTACGAATTCTTGAAATTGGCAAACAAATAGGACTTTCTATAAGAATTGACGTGGTCAACTGATCAACATGAGAGCTAGCAAAAAGTCATAGAACGAAAAAGTGGTTCAATTTCGTGGTTTGAGTCACCACACGAGAGGTCTTGCGTATTCTGTAACACCCTGTATAAACTCATCGTTGCTCTTTTCCCCATAATCGTTGGCAGGAACCACAGATAGCTACGTACTACGATTTTAGTTCATCATCATCTTCGTGCCTTTGCTCCATTCTACTTGGGGTCAGCGCAACACGTCTTCTTCCATTCTCTCCTGTCAGACGTCACGGCATCATTTACTACTTTCTCTTTCATATCAGTCTTCACACAATCCATCCATCTTTTCTTTGGCCTTCCTTTCCCTCTCCATCTATCAACATTCATGTCCATCACTATTTTAGTTACTTACATACGTTTCGTTGCTACGATCTTTATATATGTACTCCTTTTGCTTTGTTCATGAAAGTCAGTCGGAACGGACTTCACATAGCCACTGGGCTCTTTATATATACCAAATAAATGCTTGCTATAAGAAACACAATATAAGTGAAAATAATTTCAAATCAAAGTCTGGTATTTTGAGAATATTGTAGTTAGTCACTTCTCTCATTCCCATAGATGCATGAATAATAAACTCATCTAATGAAATAAATGGAATCGAATTAGTTATAAATAACTCAAAATATGTGCTTACAATAATCAAAAATACAAAACTAATAATTTTTGTTTTGTTAACACTAGTTCAATTAATTTGTTACCGCTTTTTATGTTTATTGAAATTGAAATTAATGTTTTTGAAATTAAAATTGATGTTTTTATCAATTAGAATTAGTATTTGCTTTGTAGAAGTTCGTTTTATGAAGTTCTTTAATTCTTTATCTTAGTTTTAATGATTCATTTTTTAATTATAGACGTGGAAAGTGGTTTCTGTGGGAAAACTGATAGTAAGGTAATAAATAATGTTCTCAGCAAATGTAGAGTAATTGAATGTTTTCTATCAAATCGTTTTAGAAATTAATTTGCCAGCAAGCAAAATACAGAATGTAAACGGACCTTACACGAAGCCGCAAATAAAGCATACCAGTCAAAATTTACGGTAGGACTCAACTTGTGCAAAAGTTAGAACTTTGACCCCCAATATCTAGGTATGGTCTAGAACAAAACATTGATCACAATGACGGGGGGAGGAAGCTTTGTTATTTCAGGTAGTGTGAAATATTTTGAAGTTAGGCTGTGCAGATGTGCACAGACTGAGTCAACACGTTAGTACTTTATGAAAACCAGGACACTAGATAAAAACCGACAAACAGTCAAAGAAGATAAAACGTACTGAAAAACTCGATTTTGTCACAAGAACCAAATGCTTCGATTCTTTGAGATCATCCTAAATTGGGGCCGACATATCCAGTTTAACTTTAACATAATCAAAGTCAACCACACATCCGATTTGACCCGATGCAACACTGATAACTCAAGTCATGTCTCTATACATTTGCATATCATTCCCTATCATTACGTTATAGCCCTATTAGTTATCAAGCCACAGAGTAGATAGATGCAGAAGGTCGCCTAACAACGAGAGAGGACACACGTTCGGCGATCACAAACAATTGACACTCGTAAGTGAGAGGCCTATGTCCAAAGGATTGTGATAGGATAAACTTATTTATTGATTGATTGAGTGCGCTTGCACTCACCTACCCACATCTGATTTACCCGCGTTTTATTAAGCTGAAGGGCTAAACAAAGTGATATTCTACCAGCCATGACTATAGAAAACTCAAAAAAATGTGTTGTATTGAATTAAGCTACCAAATTTTTTTATGTGAAGTCGTTGTGGAAATACGTATCACTTAGAAACTCACTTCTCTATGTTCGCTCAAAAATCAAAATCAAGAGTTATTTAGGATTTATTAGGGATTTATTTAGGCTGACATACACGACAGACCGTCAAAACCGACCACTTCCTAGTGTTTCGTGTGAGGAGAAGTAGCGGAACCTACTCCCAAGATAGTAGCAACACATCTGTCTGTAAGAAGAACTTGATTCTATAAAATAATGTCTGGCCTTCTGAAAAAAATCTATTCTGTGATCAAACAAAATATCTACCGTTTCAATAAAAACTAATGTTTCAGATACCACTACCTAATTAGTTACCCAATCATCAGTATCTCTAAACTTAAGAAGGTTATTTCAACGAATAACGTGAACATTTAAATTTATTGCTGATAAGGAAATTGAAATGGATGGCGGCGATAACGATTTAAACTAATTTCTATCATATTCTTCGATTGGTTTAAGTCTCACGGTACCACGTGTACTGTATTAAGTTTTTAGTGAGTTTTAAGAACGTTGTTAAAGAGATTTTGGTATAGTTAACCGATTTTTTATTCCGTTTTTAAGTTAAAGTAATAAATTATGAATGGTTTGAAATCGAACACCATTTTTGTGAGGGTTTTAATCTCCATTTTTATAAGTTTTTAATTTTCTGGTTATTTTTTTAAATGTGTTAATTGGTATCGTATTAAATGTTAATGACTATTCCGGTATAGTTTTACTGTAGGTAGTCACTCTACGCGCATGGCAGTTACAACTTAAAAAATATGACATTTTAAATGGTGCTAAAGAATGTGATGTTTTCTTTTGCATATCTTTACAGTGAAAAAAAGTTGTTAAAAGAGCAACAATACACACACACAACTTACCTAACCAACACAAAATATCACAGCCACTATTCCACAATATTTTTTCTAAAACACAAAACCTAACCCCGCAACTGCAGACGTGAAACCACGGTGTGACCAGACAACCCGTGCCACGCGACTGTTCCGACATTTGAATATTCAGCCTACCGCCGGGTATTTTTAACCTACCCCCTCGGAAGCTCAGTCTGGCGCGGAACTGAGTCATAGAGGGTGCCACAATCCAGTGATCTCCGGCCGAGTAATTAATTAATTATTTCTGTTGTTCTTGAGCTAAAAATAGGAGTTAATGCTGACGGGATATAAATGAACAAAGTTCGGGTATGTGTTTCTACAGTTGGTTGTGATTAGATATAGGAATGGATGGGTAATGTTTCATTGTATAATGAGTAGGTCTAAAAATAAATTTAAAGTAACAATGGCACATGAATTACATTTTTGGAAATGTCATAATTACGTCAAAAAAGACTCATAATCATCATCTGAGTAGCCATTTCTGGCTTGCCTTTCAGTTTAATCAGATACAGCGGAGTTAAAAAAATCACATCATAATAAAATCAAAATACAAAAAAGTGTTGAAGAGTCGAAGTGTCTATAAAATACATAACATAACTTTACGCCTGTAATATCCGAACGGTTAGGCAGAGGTGTACCTAATGGTACACTCACATTTCGCCAGTTATTGTAATAGGGGGCGAGCCTATTGCAAAAATTCATATTTAATTTATCACTGCTGAGAATTTACACACGAATATTTCACCAAAATTTGACTAAACTTAAAACATAAATAAAAATCAATAGTTCAAGTTTCCTTAAACAGACTACATCTCTACTTTAACGGCATTAAAATCAATTTAAATTAAAATACTTCAACCCAAATTTAACTTTCGACAACAACTTAAACGCATATTCAAAATTTAAATCGCTCGTAAGACTTTAAAACACACATAAAGCAAAGTGAGGAGAAAAATATATTAAGACATTAACTGCAAATGGTGTGAACAAACTGAAAGCTTTAGATAATTTTGAATTCAAAATATTCAATGGCTACATTCAGTTAATTCATGAATAACTAAATCTGAACGTTCACAAGAATGTTTTTGAAAATGGAACCTTAATTGCCAAACAGATAGCACTAGGGAAGACGCCATTCCAGATTCGAATATAGACATGGTTCTAAATTTAAACTCTGAGTCGCTATTGGTTGTCCGGAAATGGACTGCATTCTGGGTAGCGATAGATATCCACGAGTTTCGACATGATCAAGTTTTTTAAGGAGTGCTTGAGAAAAAATAGGACACGTTTTTTAGCTTTTATTTGTTTGTTTCTTTTTAAGATTTATTTGGTACGTGTGTTACGCTTCAATGATACAAAAAAATAGACAATGTACAAGCAATGGTATAGAAAAAAGGAAAATCTCATCATGTGTAAGTCATTTCCTTTTCTTTATACAAAGAGTAGCTTTTTAAAGAAGATAAACGCCATTAATCCATAGATAATTAAATGGGTATTGAAATCAGATAGGCATACAATTGGTTTTTACTATTTATGCTGAATGTCAGACGTAACAGAAAAATAATAGCAATGAAATAAATGCATTTCTGCTGAAGGTATTTAACTTTTTTATTATTTTATACTATCATTTATTTATTTTACAAATAAACAAATGATGGTAATAGCACTGAAAGAAATGATTGTATTTTGAAATCAGATAGTGTTGGGTCCGTATCAAATCTTGAAAGATTGGCTGACAATGTCTACTTCAAATAGAGAATATTTGAATGTTAATGGTTTTAAAAACGGAATCCATAGTAAGGTTGATTTAACCAGAAATCAGAAATTAGAATAAACAGGCCCAAAAAAAAATAGGAGACAGAACAGATATCACAAAAAATTTAAATCGTTGGGCTCGTGGTTGCTAGTGCGACTGCTGAGCATGACTTCCTGGTTATTGATTCCCAGGTCCGGCAAAATTATATTTGGTTGTTCCGCCAGGAATTTCACAGTAGCAGCCACGGAGTCTGGATTTGTACCTACCCGGTTGATAGCAATATTGACAATAGGCTCGCCACGATTCATAGGACTTTAACAAATAACTGGCGAATGTGATGTACACACGGCGGACAATCAACCTATACAAAACCAGTATACGCGGATCTCTCATTGGAAGAGAAATCTATACGAAGCAAGGTCATGTTATACTGGAATTTATAGCTTGATGTATCGCTGTGTGCACACCTCTGCGAAACCCATACCCATACGGACATAAGAAAACATTGATCGTAAACTAAAATACACAGACTTTTATTGCTCCCAGTACTTTGAGTTTATATAGATCGTACAAACCAAAAATCTTCCATACATCATTAACAATAGTCATTACTGTCACTCAGTAACAGTAAACATCAAAAATTCATCAAAAAGCCTATCATTAGAAAACAAAACTAAAACACTAATTACATGTTGTTGATCTGAATACTATAGTTACTGCCCGTCTGTATAGGCTTGGCTTGGTTTGTATATTTTTTATTCGATGTATCGATACTTTTTATATATTGAAATAAAAAATATCGATACATACACACATATCGACAGACAGACACACACACATACAGACAGACACACAGACATATCGACACATTGGTTTCAATATGTCTGTGGTGACATCTATATTTTTACATAATATGAACTAATCTTTATTAAAGAGGTAAAGTTTGTTTCTAAGTTTGTATGTAGGTAGGGGATAATCTCTCACTAATTATCCACTAAAAATTCTTTCCCTGGCAGAAAGCTATATTATTCATTATTTTTTCAGACGAAATCGCGGGCGAAGCGCTAGTCTGGCTTATTCTACATCGGAATATTGAAAGCCCATCGGCTTTTAACTTGTCGATACCAAATACTAAGTATCTTAAACATATCAAAGCAACGTATTAAACTACATTTGTACAGCTTTTAAAAAATCGCCTTGATTGGAAAAGATAGACTTTACATCCGAACACCTACGCTGCACGCGTCGCACATTTCTTACATTTTTTTCTCAGTTATAAAATCGGTCTAACCACTTATATCCTTACAAAATGCCAATATTTTACTGTTACTGCCTGTGTCATCCCACTGCGGGGCTACAAATATTTCGATCCAGGGCCGATGTGGAACACTGGTCGTTGATCCTATACAGCTCCTCACGCCATTTCCTGTGAGGTCTACCGCGTCGCCTTCTGGCTGTGTCAGGGCTCCACAACGTGGTTATTTTGGCCCTCCACTCGTCGGGCATACGGCAGCTTAGCGGCTTTTTGAGCAACGTCAGTAATTTGTGTTTTGGAGCGCAGTGTGGTTTTGTGTATATTTTGGTCGGTTAGTTTAACGCCTAGGACAATGCGCTCCATCGCAAGTTGGTAAATCTTGAGCTTGAACTTTTGAATGTTTGTCAAAGATCGAATCCATAGGTCAAAATAGGAAAAATGAACATGCCCATTTTTCGCTTGAGTGACAATAAAAGATTTCCTTTCATAAGCTCTTTCATGGACCAGTAGCTCTTCCAGGCGTTTTCGGTTCAATATTTTATTAGTTTTTTTTTAAACATCGATAATCAAATGCATCGATATATCTTTTTCACACTACCGACATCCCTATATCCATGTAGATCACTATTACAGTGACCTATGGTGTTCTCTTTCTGATTATCATATAATTACGACTTGTTACGTAAGTAAGGTTCTGAGTCAATAAATTGGAAATTATACAGTAGGTGTGGTCGTGGTGAAGACTGGTTATGGACATTCAATGGTGTGAGAACATGGGTTGGTTTGTAAGGCAACAGGGCCTACGGTTCATCGAATAGAAGAGGATTTCTACTGGCATGCACATATGTTACTAAACAGGGTTGAAGGGAAACAGACGGACGCTAAAACTTACCACATATTCATATTCAGTACATCATTCTGAATAAAAATCCCCTCTACAAAAAAATTTTTCGACGGTTATTAAAAAAAACCGCTGTTTTATACAAAATTGCAATACCTATACGGTCAAAATGTATTAACAGTTTTTTTGAAGTGAAAACTTCTTTAGCGGCGTTGAGCACTTTTTCTGTAATGGGTATAAAATCTTAAACTCGCGTCAGGACACGTGACCTGATCGAAAAAGCGTAAGACAAATTTTCTCATTCGATTTTGAACTTAATCTTCAACATTTTATGGTTTAAAATCATTTGACCTGATCGAAAAAGCGTAAGACAAATTTTCTCATTCGATTTTGAACTTAACCTTCAACATTTTATGGTTTAAAATCATTTGACCTGATCGAAAAAGCGTAAGACAAATTTTCTCATTCGATTTTGAACTTAACCTTCAACATTTTATGGTTTAAAATCATTTAAAGAAATTTTTAAATGTTTCCAATCAACTTTGAAAGATCGAATGTGACGTTCCTGCTTACGTGCTTACTAAGCGCCTGTGAAAAGATGTATCGCACACATTTTTATGTTTTTTTTTCGTAAGTCTTACACTACATATACTTATAATGAATACGACGACACACAATTATAAAAGCATCAGCATTCGTTTGTCACATTTTTCAAAGAACTAACATGTTGTGTGTCTGGCATTATAATAAAAAGTGAAAACAATTCGTTAATTATATCTTCTCAGAATTAACTCGACTTCATAATGTTTGTGAGTCATGACAACTAAATGCCTGCAGTATCAGCATGACACATGTCATGTTCATCATTACAATATTTATTATGATTTACATACATACATTATCCATATTATTAATTAATCATTGTCATCATTCTCTTGCCCTTATACCAATTCATTTGGGGTCGGCGCAGCATGTCTTCTTCTTGCATACTTGTCTTACACTCGTCATCGCATCAGACATCTCCTTTCTTGCCATATCGCCGTTTACACAGTCGATCCATCGTTTCTTTGGTCTTCCTCTACTCTTATACCTATCAGTGGCGAAGGTTCCATACAACTCCATTCCTACCGGCTTCCATTTGAAAAATGTCAAAGTCAGTATTTTATCGACAAACAACAAATAATAATATAATTACATTAATTACCTCTTACAAAAATTGAACCTTCGCTACTGATACCTATCCACATTCATACTCAAAACTTTCCTTACGACATTTTCCTCATTCCTCCGCATCACATGCCCATACCACGACAACCAATTACTACACAACTTTTAGTCACCGGCGCCACTTTCCGACACATGACTACGACATGACTTTCTATCTATATAAATAAATAAAATTGAAGTGTCTGTTTGTAATATTTAAATAACCGGTTTTTACTACATGTAATGAATATGCATATGAATGTATATACGATGCATATACCAAAATATATTGTTTTTTACAATTTTTGTCTGTCTGTTTGTTCCGGCTAATCTCTGGAACGGCTGGACCGATTTTGACGAGACTTTCACTGGCAGATAGTTGGTGTAATAAGGAGTATTTTAGGCTACTCAAATTTCACGCGAACGAAAGTTGCGGGCAACAGCTAGTTTAAAAATAAAATCTAAGCTTTTGTCATTCTCCAACCTTTATCGCTATTTATTATGGGTCGGAGTAGTTGGTTTTCTTCTTCCATATATCTCTGTCAGTCTTCATTTCAGTAGTTAACTCCTTTCTAGTCTTGTCGTCAGCACCATTCACACATTATCAGCCATGCACAGTTTTCTCTCTACAGATCTATGGTTTGGAATGGGCAAATACAGCCCTCATACTATTATTTTATTATTATTTCTCGCATCGATCGTTTATGATGGGCATTATATCAATACGGACACGTACCTATTGATATAATTACATCGAGTCCAAAATTGCTTCAAAAAAAGCATTTTTAGCAATAATTTCAGGTCATTTAAACCCGTCAAGAGTAAGAATTATAATTTCAGAATATTATACATAATATACGTATGATTGCATGTCCTTATATTCTCATTCAAGTAAACGAGAAAACAGGTTCGTATGATTCATTCACATGAACGAACGATAATTTCAATGACCGAGAATGTTTTAAAATAAGTATGGCTTATTATACCAATTATTTTCGACAATTTGATTCCAATTATTTGTTTTCTGAGCCATATGGAAGCGGGTTTTGAGCTATTAAAACAAAAACCTATTGTTAAAACAATCATCATAATACTGTTACCTTGTTTTTGAAGGGTTAAATGTGAACCTGAGTGACACACGGTTAGAAAGTTTGATGAGTAATCAAACATTTTGTTATCTTTTCTATTTTATTTTTCTACTTTAGATAATTATCGGACAATAAAAGCCAGCCACTGTGATTCAAAAGAAAAGTATTAAAAATAAATGAAAACATTAATTACGCTGAAATTAAAAAGGTTTGCAATAAATTATGTCAGGTTATAAAATACTGTGTGAAAATCCAAACGCATAAACACTATAACAAGCAAACGAATAAAACAAGCAACGATTAAAACTTTATTTTATTTTTTTCAACACTAAAGGCAACGTGATTTCAAAATCACAAAATGATAGCGAAAAATAATTATTTGTTTCATAAAATAATAGTGTCTTTTTAAATTGCGTGAAACGTAAAAAAAAAGTAAATTCGCCAAACTACTTAACCATATGTCTCAGCACGTTTTTACTGTTTCAATCCTTCTGAGAACGGATGTCCAGGGGCCCAATTCTGCTATTACAATAGACGACAATAGTGTCAGAATGGTCTGTCATTGATTTCATAATTGTTGATTTTGACAAGTTTTGACAAGTCAAAATCAACAATTATGAAATCAATGACAGACCATTCTGACACTATTCTAATAGCAGAATTGGGCCCCAGAGCATCCGTTTAATCGTACAATCCGAAGACAACCGACTACCATCGGAGATAAACCTCACACCAATATAGATTTTATTTTTCGAAGCATAAAGGTGAGAATCTATTGTACAATTTCCGTGATGATATCAGTACCTCAGAGGTGAACTGTGCATAAAGTGGGCAACTTAACGATGTGGATGGCTGGAAAGAAAAAAAAAAGAGATACGTATTCGATTTTATTGCTTACTCTTGTTTTTTTCCAGAAAGGGTGCCGATTCTGTGTGCGTGTAATATATTTTTTTTTTGTTCATCCGGTAGGTAGTGAGATTATCATAAGCGGTTTAAAGGTAAGGTATGATGATATCACACTGACTGAGATTTGCAATCAAATTCTCTGGGTCTTCAAATTAACTAACTCTGATAATGCCCTGTACATGATACAAAATAATCTTCTTCTTCAACCTTTGGCTACCTAATAATGAATGTAGGTCTTCCAAGGTAGGTTTTGAGTTATGGCTATTCAGGTTCTTCCGGCTAATTTACAGAAATAGAATCATTAGAAGTTTAATTCGTAATTTTAAGCGCTCAACCAATGTAGGGCATGTGGAACCGGGTTTAGGTCCCACTGTATAACCGGTTTTTCTCGAGTTTATCTATGGGACCGAAACCGAGTTTCTCATGCCCAAAACCAATGCAATGCTACTGCCATAACTTGAGATTTCTACCGCTATTGGACTTTGTATACTTTAAATTTGTTTGTGTTATTGTTTATAATTGAATGGTATGGGTGCTGGTGAAACTACTAAAACTTATAACTAAATCAATAATTCTGTCCTCAAAATCAGTTGAGGGAATACGTCCAACATACAATGAGTTTTTTGTCACAATAAGAAACGTCTTCATATACTCAAACTCAAACTCAAACTCAAAGCATTTATTTCAATTAGACCATTACAGGCACTTTTGAAAGTCAAAAACAAAAAAGCTAAGCTACAGTCACATTCACAAGGCATAATAACTTGCGAAAGTACTGTAGTTGCACATTCCAAATCGTAGATCTCTATGGAGAAGAATGGGCAAGAAACTCCATGGACACTCTTTTTAATCAAAATATTGTTACAAAATCTTGGTTACATCATTCATGTTGAGATTATACATATATGTGAGAACGATGTACAAAGACGTGCACATTAAGAGCGTCCAGAGTAAAAGATTAAACTAACAATTTAAAAATAAAGTAATTAAAATAAACCGTGACAGCTAAGAGATGACCAGTCCCAACTGACAGCGCCCGTTCACGAACATGACGCATGGATCAGCGCCATTCAACTCAACCACATTGAAGGGAACTAAATGACCCGACACACCCGCCACCATCAGCGAGACATTTGTGTGAGCATGACATTCCCTCAGCCACCAGGGCACATTCAAGTCAATGAAGATAACTAAATGTAAATGGTAGCTTTACAGTACATAGTACTCACACATGTGCTATGCGATTATATAATACTAAGAGATTGAATCTATACAATTCAAAGATAGTTTTACAATCTTCTGCAGCTTCCACAATAACTTCACATGGTAATCAATTAGTTTGCCCCTATGGTTGTGGAGCAGGACCAGCATTGAGCCAAGCATTTTTATCATCAATGTAATCCCCCAACTTATAATATGCTTGCCTACATAGTGTGCGTTTTATACAAGATTTAAATTTCGTCTCATTCAGTTATAGAATGTGGGGAGGTATTTTATTGTAACATTTTAAACAGTACCCCATGAAAGATGAGTCTACTTTAGCTAGCCTGAAACCTGGTTGAGTTAGTTGGTCCCTATTTCTAGTATGATAGTGGTGTCGGTCACCTCTTTTACTAAATAAATGCAAATTTTTCCTAACGTACATGATGTTTTCATAGATGTATTGACAAGGTACTGTCATGATGTTAATTTCCTTAAACAGTTCTCTTAGAGAATCGCGTCTACGTAGACCATATAAGGCTCTGATAGCTCTTTTCTGCAGAATAAATATAGACTCAATGTCTGCAGCCCGTCCCCATAGTAGAATACCGTATGACATAATACTATGAAAATAACTAAAATAGACTAGCCTCGCGGTATCTACATCAGTAAATTGACGGATTTTTCTAACAGCATATGCTGCTGAACTCAGCCGTCCTGCAAGAGAAGTTATATGCGGACCCCATTGAAGCCTTGAATCGAGCGTGATCCCCAAGAAAACAGTTTTTTCGACGAATTCTAGTTTCTCTTGATTCAATACTATGTCACTATCACTACTTTTGACATTCGGTAGAGCAAATCTTATACACTTCGTTTTTTTCCCATTTAATACTAAATTATTCGCGGTGAACCAATTATGGACCAGCAATAGGGCGTTATTTACGTCGTCAAGATTTGTGGCACGTCTGTTTGTCTTAAATATTAAAGAGGTATCGTCAGCAAACAACACCATTTGTGGTTGGTTTTTAAATAAATGGGGTAGATCATTTATATAGACTAAAAAGAGGAAAGGACCTAATATCGAACCTTGCGGTACACCCATACTTACTTTTAAACCCATTGAATTGACACCATTTATTTGTACTTGCTGATGTCTATCGTTTAAATACGATTTAACTAAACTGAGCGCAAGTTTCCCTAAACCGTAATGTTCAAGTTTCAAGAGTAGGGTTTCGTGGTTTACGCAATCAAATGCTTTCGAGAGGTCACAGAAGATTCCTATGGCATCTTGTGCCTCTTCCCACGCCGTAAATATGTGTTTTAATAAGGTGACACCGGCGTCAGTCGTGCAACGTCCTTTGGTGAAACCATATTGTTTCTCATGTAAGATTTTATTGGTGTTAAAGTGTGTGAGCATCTGATTAAGCATTACCTTTTCAAACACCTTGCTGAAAACCGGCAACACGGATACGGGTCTATAGTTATTGGTGTCTTTACTGTCCCCGGATTTGAAAAGTGGTATTACCTTGCTGTATTTCATAAGGTCCGGGAAGACTCCTTGGTCCACACATAAATTAAATATTAAGGCTAAGAACGGTGCTATAGTCTCAATAATAGCTTGACAAACTTTAATGGACATTCCCCATAGATCTTCAGTTAATTTGATTTTGATTTCCTTAAAAGCTTTAATGACTGTGATGGGGTTTATATGCTTAAATTGAAACTCAACCGGACAGGCTGAAACGTTCGCTCTCAACAAATCAATAGAAACCAAGGGTGAGGAATTTAAGGTTTCAGTAGTTTTAAGTGGGATACTAGTGAAGAAATCTACAAATTCTTGAGCAACTTCGTTTTTAGAGCTTATAAGACCACGTGAAGTATCTAGTGTGATATCATTATTATATTTTTTGTGTCTATTAGTTTCACTATTGATAATTTTCCAAACCGTCTTTATTTTATTATCGGCGGATTTAATCTTGTTGCTAATGAATAAGGCTTTAGCTACCTTACAAGTGTTTTTAAAAATTTTAGAGTAAGTTGCAACATATTTATTAAAAGTTTCTGAGTTGATGTAAGGCTTAAGGCCGTACAGTTCAAACAATCGCTCCCTACTTTTCCTAATACCCTTAGTTGCCCAGTCACTGAACATAAACTTTGGGCAAATAGATTTAGTTTTCATTTTTAATGTATTATTAAACTCGGTGTAAACTACCGAAAAGAATTCCTCATAAAAGTGATTTACATTTTCAATAATATGGTCCGGAATACCTAGATTACTAATTAAGTTATTATTAAATTTATTTAAATTACTGGGTGTCATTTGTCTGGACTTTATCTGAATTTTTTGTAATGGTGTGTAGGACTCGAAAACAACGGTTTGACCGCTATGATCAGAAGGAAGGTAATTTACAATTGATTTATCCAAGTAGTCGCAGCAACAAAAAACATTATCAATACATGTTGCAGTATTTGTAGTAATTCGGGTTGGTTCCGAAAACACGTTTAACAAATTAAATGATTTAAAAAGATGTAATAATCTACTGCTATTTGAATTTTGATCTAAAATATTAACATTAAAGTCACCACAGATTACCAGTGATTTATTACCAGTTGCAAGCTTTGCTAAAGTATCTTCCATTACCGATTCAAAAATAGAGTAGTTTTGATAATTTGGGGGTCTGTAAACGCACACTATAACATGCCTATCCAGCTCAACACAAGACAGCTCAATATTATGTTCAACCGATAGATCAACAATATCACTACGAGTCTTAAATTTAATACAATTTTTAACTAAGATTAATGAACCCCCACGAATCTTAGCTTTCCGGTTAAAGCAACTGCCCACACTGTAATTTGCGTAATTAATTAGCATTTCATAATCTTTTAACCAATGCTCAGTGAAACAAACAATTTCAATCTTTGTTTTTTCTAAAAACAATTCAATTTCTAGTTGCTTTGAAGAGAAACCTTGAATGTTTTGATGAAATAATTGCATGGAATTCTGCTTAGCCCCTTTTTTACATTTAGCTATTTGAGAGCAAGAAGATACAAGTATATTGTTGTTGATCGGTGTAACATCAATGTTACCGGTACCCTCTGTTGTCTTACTAACTAGTTTAAATGAGTATCCGGAGTGAGCCCCAAGACTCCTATGCCATCACAAGGCAATGAGATCCTACTACTAGTGGACCCCACTCCAGGATCTCCTATAGTTACACAATTGAAAAAAGAATTATTAGTATTATTACTAATAGTCGCAGTGTTAATAATTGAAGTAAACATTGACATACTACTTATGTCTGAGTGAATATTATATACTAATAGCCTAGCTATTTTGTGTCTACAACTCATAGGTAGATACACTTTACCCCGTGTCGACTTAAGTTTACCAACAAAACTGTTGATATCTAGATATATAAGCCTGTCACTATAGTGACCTACTAGAAAATGAACATGCTTATTCAGCATGTGAATATAATTGTTTTTCCTGCTTGACAACTTTTCAAAATATGGGAAAGCACACAATATTATTTTACGACAATTCAACTTTAACAACTCCGTTACACTGTCTGTGATATCTTGTTTTGTAAGTTTTGAACTGTTTCCTATAAATATTGTTATATCGGTATTAACATTATAAACATTTCTAGTTACAGATGCCATTATCTGTTGGTATGTTGACCCTGGCATACAATGATTTTGGTTGGAAAAACTCAGGTTATTACTTACTAATTTACCTACACCTCTTCCTATACTATCTGAAAACATTATTGAGTTAGAACAGTCATGACTATCATGTAACTCAGGCTGTACCACATGTAAATAATCTTGTGTAATATTATTTGTTTCTTGGTTGAGTATACAGTCCTGAGATAAATTTTCAGCCTCGGACGGGTCCTCCATTACCTCAGGCTGGACAGTATCATGGTTGGTAACTGTTTGACAACTACATCGACACAGTACCATCTCATTTGCCGCAAGAATATGTTCCCTTATTTGGTTCTGAGAACTCGCATACCTACTAGAAAGGGAACTAAGTGAGTCTTGAAGTACCTGTATTTCAGACTGCAAATGCTGAGTATCAATTTCATAAATTTTTATACTGTCTTCTAATTTTATTTGGTAATTATCTAACTTATTAACTAAATCAACACGCTCTTTCCTCATTGGAATATATTTAGAAAAGCGTTTATGCTGTTTCCTAAATTGATTACATTTTTTAATTATTCTATTCAGTTTTGCATATTTTTTAATTTTATTATTGCTTACTGAATAATTCTGTTTATGAAAGGAATCTTCAGTCAGATCAATTGTTATTAAGGAAGGTGGGATACAATTACTATTTAATAATTCATTATATAAGAGGTTTGTTTCTTTAACCTGAGTAACTTCTTTTTCTTTTTGTAAGTTCAATATACAATTATTGGCTTGAATTAACTTATCTTCTAGGTCCCTAATTTTATTTAAAGCCTCCTCATACAAGTTACTACAATTTGTAAAACCAGCTGTGACAACCTTCAGTTGATCCCGTTCATCAACAATGTCCAAGTATTGCTGATGTAGGTCTACTAGCTCTCGTTTTAAGCTACAGATTTTGCTGTTTACTTTATAGACTTCCACTTCACTCTCTTCTCTCTCCTGTAACAGTTGTTGGACTTGGAGGTTTGATTCTTTAAGTTCATTGAGAGCCGTTCTTAATTTTAGCTCCATATCTTGAGCAGTAGCCTTACGGGTCATCACAGGCATGGTTTCAGGATTGGTAACTGAAAATTAGAAGTAAAGAAACGGTGAGAACTAATAGAATAGACTATTAAAGAAAAGTTAGCGGTGAAAGGAAAAAATAAAAAATAATAATATATAAAACAGAGAAAAGCCTTCAGTTATGAAATTAAGTGAGGTAGGCTGCTATATTAACTTTAAAAGATTATCTTTATATTGAATGTATCTAATTGAATATTAAATTTTACTGGTTTTATTGTCTTAGGGTTTTACTTTTTCATAAGAGGGTAGCTTGCTTATGAAATAAAAATTAAACTTAGTTTATTAAGATATCACTACAAGACAATAATGCACAATAATGATCATTAAAGATGTATGAATTAATATTGAAAAGATGAATTTAAAAAAAAAGGGATCTACAGACTTATGGATTTGTCAACAAAGCGATTTAGAACCGGTACAACGTAATAAATCGGCAAAAAAAATACACTAGCAATTAGCATGGATGTGTTTTAGAGTTAAAGTGAAGTTTGTGTGCTGTTATTAAATAAAAGTAAACAATACTTCCCCTGAATAATCCGTATATAGCCGTAGTTAGAACGTCAGCTGTTTTTAGGTTACCGGCAACGTTGTACTACCGAAATCTTTATTAATTATCAAGAAAACAATTTTCCTGAGTATTTACGCGTTTATAATACGTTCACACAAATAATTACACCTTAATATAACTTATTTCCTAATTAAATTAAATTTTAAAATACGGAACAAAAATTTTACATGTCACTCGGGCAGTGTTGCCACTTTTTTTTTTTTCTACATACATAAGTAGACCTAGATTTTCTCACAGACTACATAACCGTTTCCAGACTGAAGAAAAACACAGACATAACTCATATCTCACGTGTAATTAGCACAGCATCGCTAATGAGGTGGCACCTGTTGCCGACACTGCACACTGTCATAAGTCGGCGCTACCAAAGTAAGAAGGTCGACTCCATACGAGTGATAACAGGGGCACGCTAACATAGGACTCGTACGTACAGTATGACCACTTTAGGTGTGCAGTTCAATGTGGCACTACTTGTCAAGAAACAATGCATCAATATGTCCAAATTGGTACAATTATTTTAGTTCTAAGTTTTCCCGCCTGCACAGATAAGTTGGTTGAAGTGATTACAGTTGTGAGTGCACTTACACTCGCAGTAAGTACGTGCAACGTATCTATGTGTGCGTGGAGATTACAAACAAATGACAGTCGCGAGTGCGCTTGCACTTGCTGTACGTGAAGCGTGTCTATGTGTGCGTGAAGATCACAAACAAATGACAGTCGCGAGTGCGCTTGCACTTGCTGTACGTGAAGCGTGTCTATGTGTGCGTGAAGATCACAAACAAATGACAGTCGCGAGTGCACTTGCACTTGCTGTACGTGAAGCGTGTCTTATGTGTGTGTGGAGATCGCAAACAAATGACAGTCACAACAGAACTTTCGCTTGTTGCATAGAGCTGTCCTTCTGTATTTATTTGTTTTGTGGAACTGCCAACAAAATAAATCTTGGTGAGAAGGCAAATAAGCGAGCTTCGAGATGGGTGCGAATGTGAATTTTATGAGTTTTGGTAGTTTTGTTTATGTTCAAGGCACTTAAGAAAGTCTAGTTTTGTCTGGTAAAACTTCATTACTTACCAGACGCCTTAACACGAACACGAGACGAAAACGTAACGTAACCTTATTATTTTACATGAAGTGACTGCCTATCTGACCTCCACGACTCAGTAATTGGGTACAAGAGGACGTACTGTCCTCTGTATTTATTTCATGCTACTGCCCATTCTTTTATATTGTTCTTTCCAATCAAAGAACAACGCTGACTCATTAAATTCCCAGCCTAATTAAAGCCTTAACTCCCATCCAACTTGACCCAGACAATGAAACATTAAACAAAAACGATCAACGTAAAGTAAAATCAATTAAATAGAAAACTGGAAAAAATAGCCCTTCACGGCCCTTTTCTAATCGATTAAACAATCAATTTAGTCGATTAGTTCCACTCGATTCGACTATGTAATGTTTACTTTAGTACCAAACATCGAATGTGTTAGTCAAGAGGACGCTAGGGAAAATCTCATTAGGTAGGGTCAATTTTGTTGCTCACCCTCCGGTTTTGAGGTTTCGTTGTACTAAAAGATTTAATATGGTTGGATATTTTTGGGATAAAAAGCTAACAAAGAACGTAGATTCAGTGTCTTTGGAAGTACTTTAATATTACTCCGAATTTAAATATTAATATTTGCGAACGTATAAGGCAAAAGAAAGTACCTGGAAATATATGGGGAGGCCTTTACCCAGCTGTGGGACATTCTACTAAAAAAAAGCCAGATATAGGGATCAATTTGCTTTGATTTTGGTAAAGTTTGAAAACACACCAAATAAACTGGTACGGAAAAATAATCGTTTGATACGCATAAGAAGTGATTAATTACCATCTAAGACGAATATTCGCAAAAAAAAATTTTATGGCTGTAAAAAAGTATGTCATACGATGTCATACTTCTGTTGGCAACTTCACTCACTGAATAATCTTAAAGCCGTATCGTTATGAAACAACACAACATAATTTTATCAAAAAGTTGGAACCGTGCAGTAAACATTCTCGAAGATTCTGCAGAAAAAGTAAAACTGGACAAAAAGTAAAGTACATAGCATATCACACTCTGGAGTCAAAATATTAAGGGGCTGTCTCCACGAGCGAGAGAATCGCGACGATATTATCGTCCGTGCCACGTATTTCTATACACTCTCTTAGGGGCCGTCTCCACTAGCGAGAGAATCGCGGCGATATTATCCCATACAAATACGTAATATCGCCGCGATTCTCTCGCTTGTGGAGACAGCCCCTTAGGGTTGGTCTCTTCAAGTTACTTTAGGGGTCGTTTCCCCTGTTGTGTTTTATTCAAGGCCTGCCTTGTTATGAATATTTTTACTTTACGAAACTTTAAAATTCAAGTTTGTTAATTTTTACTTGAGGAAGAAAGATGCTTTAAAAAATTGTTAAAAGTTTGTGGATGATCAAGATGGAGTTGTATTTTAAGTTCGTTGTGAAGTTCTTTTCAAGATATAATTACCTCATAACATCACGCCTGTAATCGTCGAAGGGTTAGGCAGAGGTGTACCTAATAGTACACCCACATTTCGCCAGTTGTGTTAGTCTGATATAACAAGGGCCGAGCCTATTTTCATCTAATCAATCCAACGAATCCAGACTCCGTGACTGCTCCTGAGAAATTCCTGATGGAACAAACCCAATAATGCTTTGCCCGACCTGGGAATCGAACCCAGGACCTTATGCTCAGCAGTCGCGTTTTCGACCACTATACCAACTAGGAAGTCACTCATGTTTATTAGTAGCTACATAAAACAGCCAGGTCGATCTTAGTCTAAGCTACGCTTGCCAAGGTACCGATCGTAGATGGGTGATTGCTCATACGTAGACCCTTCCGTGGCGCCAAAAACACGCTAAGCCGTTTATACTGGCCGTCATTTGCAGATCATTTACAGTCGTTACGGGTTGGCAAAAAAAACTCAAACAGAATAACTAGTATTACGAAGGGGCATCAAATTACGCAGTAACTAGGTTGTGGAGGTCAGATAGACAGTCACAGTCAAGCGCAGGCCACAAAGCTAGCGAGCGAGCGAGCAGGGCGTGCATCGTTTCTCATCTTTTCATATTTCGGTTCAGGGGCCCAATTCTGCTATTACAATAGTGTCAGAATGGTCTGTCATTGATTTCATAATTGTTGATTTTGACTTGTCAAAACTTGTCAAAATCAACAGTTATGAAATCAATGACAGACCATTAGAATAACCATTAGAATGGTCTGTCATTGATATCATAATTGTTGATTTTGACTTGTCAAAACTTGTCAAAATCAACAATTATGAAATCAATGACAGACTATTCTGACACTATTGTCGTCTATTGTATTAGCAGAATTGGGCCCCAGGTCTTTTGGTTGTTCGCCGTGTAAATCGAAGAATGAAAAGAGCTCGCTCGCTCGCTCGCTAGCTGGCGGTGTGGGCTACGTTTTATACTTGTAAAGCTCTATGAATTATGTGAAAATAACAATTTTACAGATGAACAGCAGGCATAAATCTAAACATTCTCAACGTTAATTACCTTATTTCAAAGTCGATTTGAATAAATCACAAAAACCATGAAGGTACAGGTTTGACAGAACGATTTTGAACATAAATAATACATCAAATCTACGCGTAGTTGGAAGTTGTTGACTGCAATAAATCAATATAGAATTTTAATTAACAACATGGCTGTTTATCGTTCTGTAATGTAAGTTATAGCTGATGTTTTCTGACAGAAATGGGTCAATTCTAAGGCAGAAGAATACTTCATACTGGTATAAAAAGATTAGTCAGTCGGAAAATGAAAAGATGTAACTCCACCCTCATACCTGCCCCTCCACTTTCTTCTAAGGTAACCTGTGAGCCGCCATCGAAGCGATTTTATTTCATCGTAGTACCCACCCTTTAAGTTTTTTAATATTAATTGTAGCATCAACAACATTCTGTGAAAACTTCAACTGTCTACCTATTAGGTATCATGATATACAGCCCGCTGACGCACAGACGGACGGACGAACAGCGGAGGCTTAGTAATAGGGTCCCGTTGGTTACCCTTCGCGTACGAAACCCTAAGGACTGTCGTGTCAACGATTTAAAGACGGAGAAAAGTGCATTGAGGCCCTGACTATCCACTCGGAGTAGAAATTCAAGCCGCAGAAATCGTTTCCATGAATAATCGTGACGTTTAAAGTGACTATGTTGCGGTGGTATGGGTGCCTTTTACTGGAGAGCTACTTTTATTTAAGTAAACACGAGTGAAGCCTCAAAGCCTCTTATACTTAAAGCATTTTCTCAGTTAGCATTCGTTTCTCGGTTCACATGATTTTAGTCGCATCTTCAAAGCTAAGAATTGGGTTGGTGAGAGAGTTATCTTTCAGTGTCAAAATGCCTCTGAGCGTTTTACAATTTACTTTCAGCAAGCTAAGGAACCCGTAGTTTTAGTTAAAGGCATAAGAAGACAGTCATTTTGTTATTATATTAAAATAAAAAACCGTCTGCAATAGACGGTTTTTTCTGGAAAACATTAAATTTTTACCAACTATGTTAGGGTCGGTTTCAATCGACAGCAACAGAATTTCATTTATCAACTGTATTTAACACAACAGCTTATTTGACTCCCATAACCCAGCTATTGGGTAACGAAAGTTTCCTGGGCAAGACTCTTACTCAGATTTTCACGTTTCTGAATACCTACTGGTAACGATTGTCAAACATCTATAAGTGGTCACTTAGGTACCCAAGCAGTTGCTTGATAATAAAGTCGAGGTCAAACCTCCCAAAAGTTTCAATTTAAACCAGCCCATCAACACAAAAACTACCTACCACACATTTTCAATTACATCCAAAGAATCCGTATAAAAAACTTTGTCGGTACATATGCCAGCACATCAAGCTACTACAATCTCTCAAATTTCTTTAATCGATTTTCAATTTTATCGCTTAAGCATTAGGTTCAATCTTGATTGGGAAAATTTGACAGTTTCGGGTAGCTTGTTGTGCTGGCGTCTGTACATCTATCACTAAGTCATAAGTCGTTCATTTCATTAACATATTGATTGGTACATTCACAGTGGCGAGTACCCGTCAAAATATTGTAACACGTCAATCGAAATGTGATGAGAACTTATGACATATCATTATTTTTGTTGCTTGGCTACAAGCCGATGTGTTCATTGCGTGTACAGGGTGGCAGGGACACCGACGCACAAACGGCTACCTTGTATTACATCAAATTCAAATTCAATCAATTAATTTAATTTTTTTTTTGTTTTTTGCGAGAGGGAATGGGAAGCTGTCACCTCCTTCTGCAAAGCAGTCATGCTAGGGAAGGAGGTGGCGGAACGTGAGAGGGAAATAACCTCACGTCCCAGCCGCCGCGGGATACGCCCCGGGCGTCGGGGGCCACGTGGTGGCTCTCGGCCACCGTAGGCGCGGGCCTGTGGACGGTGAGTAATGGGTTAGCTCGCCGTCCGTCGACAAAACAAACGACAGGCCGTGTCGACGGTGCGTTCGTGTTCCACGCGCACCTCAAAGAGATGTCAGCAAACAGGAGGGGCCCGCAAGGGCCGATGCCTGCTAGGGCTGCGGGACTGTTCGAAAGAGATACCGCGGCCCTGGAACACAAAGGGCAAAAGAAGGAACATGGATGGCTTTTAGTCAATAAAAGTCTGACACTCCCTTCCGCTCCGCCCAGAACGGGAGGAGTCATTTGATCATTTACCATCCCAAAAAACTAAAAATAAAAAGGGGGTCTTTTTCCGCATTAGCAAAATCATGATAACATAACGATAGGTATGACTTACGTTACAATTCCTAAAATGGTCACAAAGTGACAATTCATAATATTAACTGCGCCTGTTACAATTTTAAGAATTTTAACGTAATTCAGATTAGTATACTATTATGATTGCTAAAGCGAAAGAAAAAAGCGCTAAACGAAAGTTGCGCCAGTTACCGAAAAGTTGAAAAGGAATCGACTGTTTTGGTGACATGTGATGAGGAGGGACGAATCGCACGTGACTAAAATGGTGATGCACGTAAATTTTTGATGGATGGAGAAGGAGAAGATGACCAAGGAAACGATGGATGGATTGTGTGATATGCAGGAAAAAGGTGTAAATGATAGCGTGACGGTTGACAGAGGAGAATGGAAGAAAAAACGTGTTGCGCCGACCCCAAGTACCATGGGACAAGGGCAGGAAGATAATGATGATTCTGCTTATGCGGCCATTTAAAACCCTTAGTGTTACGAACTGGCAGAATTATACGATGTGCAGATTGTAACAATTATAAACCAAAGTAATTTGATAGTGTGGGCGCATGTTCATTATTTTATTTGGAAAAATATTTTATTTCGTAGCCACTGGGCATACAATCTGATATGCTTACTATGATATCCTCTTTCACACGCTTGGACGCAGAAAATTAAAAAAAAAAAAAAAAAAAAACAAGCAGACCTACTTTGTAGACTGCACGTCAGATGTAAAAACAGCCGAGTGGGAGTCGGACTCGCGCACGAGGAATTCCATACCATTACCTATAAAAACGGCAAAAAATCATGTCTGTTGTATGGGTGCCCCACTTAAATATTTTTTATTCTATTGTTTTAGTATTTGTTGTTATAGCGGCAACAGAAATGCATCATCTGTGAAAATTTCAACTGTTTAACTATCACGGTTCATGAGATACAGCCTCGTTGCAGACGGACAGACAGACAGCGGAGTCTTAGTAATAGGGTTCCGTTCTACCCCTTGAGTACGGGACGAGTTAATCTATCATAAATGTAGGGAATAGCTGATTTTTTCTACGCGATTTCAGGTTTGGTCCCATAGTAAAACTTGTTCATAATGATGAGTACAATAACCTCTTAAGAGGTTGCTGGTGTTTTACCAATAACCCTGTATATGTAAACTTACTTTTCAGTTCTCTTATCCGGGATTGACCGTATTTTTCTCGAGATTTTATTTTACACCCACTAAACATAACAAGTCACGTACTACAAAATAAACAAGAAGGTTTAATGAAATTCGGCGTCGATTCGCATGGCTTAAGCATTCCCTCGCGGTCATTATTAAAAAAATAACACAGAAACTTTTTGACAGCGAAATATTCAATTTCGATTTATTACACAAGCTTTTTTGCAACTCTAAAAGTTTGTTGTTGTCCAATTGTGAGCTTTATGCAGCTGTGTTCAAGGTTTTGATGGGTTGTTCGGGTGGTACATAAGCTTGGTAATTCTGGTGTCAGGAAATGTCAGGCGTATCAATTGATAGGTTGGAAGTTCTTCTCGTGTTTTTTGGGCGTAAAAAATGATACGAATGAATTAAACACGCTATGTGATATATTTGTTTTGTAAATTGCCTGCTATCCTGGTAGGTTCTGATGTAGGGTAGGCACAAGTACAAGCTATTAACAGTTTACATTAGTTTATATGTAGGAGCTCGTAGCTAAATAATAACAGCCGCTCGGGTCGATCTTCAGGTAAGCCGCGCTTGCCTGGGTTGGTCCGTAGATGGGTGAGCCATTACATACCGAGTTTCCTCCCCGTGTCTTGGAAAGCACGTTAAGCCGATGGTCCCGGCTGTCAATTGTAGATCGTTGACAGTCGTTAAAGGTAGTCAGTGGCCCGAAAGTCTAGCTGACAACCAGTCTTACCAAGGGGTATTGTATTACTCAGTACTACCACTAATTGGGTTGTGGGGGTCAGATAGCTGCAGTCAATAAGCTTCATATTAAATACTGGTATTCAGCTGCATTCGGTTAGACTGGAAGCCGACCCCAACATAGTTGGGAAAAGACAAGGCGGGTGATGATGTGAATTTATGTTTTGAAACTGCATTTATTGTTTTAATAAAGCTGCAATGCTTTCAAGAGAAACTTTCATTCATTAGATAAAATAGGTTTACTTTGGCCGGCATTAGCTTTCGAACATAATTAAAATGGTCTTTCACTGGAAAGTTAGATATATACTTAAACTACGATAGTTTTCCGAAACGGCGTTGCTGATTTTGACGAGACTTTCACTGGAAGATAGCTGATGTTATAAGGAGTAACTTAGGCTTCTTTTATTTTAGAAAAAGGATTAGGGTTCCGTGCAAAAACAAAACCCATGGAATTGTTAATAAAATCCGATTCAAATAGGGAAATAATATAAGAAGTAATATAATCTATACATATAATAAAACTGTAGAAAAGTCGTTTTTGTACATCGAAAAAATTTCCAAAAAAAATAGCCAGGGTGTTAAAGGACAACCAATAGAACCCATTTCCAGCATTTTTCGAATTTTTGTCTGTTTGTCTGTTTGTCTGTTTGTCTGTTTGTCTGTGTATTTGTTCGGGCATCACGTAAAATGTACAAAAGCAATGTAGATAACTTTTATACACAACGATTGAGCGTAACTTGGAGTAACATTTAGTTTTTGTTGCATTGCAATCGGTTCAGTCTACCAAAAGATATTTGAATTTAAAGTGTTACAGAAGTAAAATTAGGGTTATGTGCAGTTGGTCTCACAACTTCCCGTAACTTTTATACACAACAATATGTGCGTAAATTGAAGTAATTGAACATTAAGTTTTTTGTTTCATCATAATCAGTTCACACCTTATAAATGGCAAGAAAGAAAAATGTAAATTAATAAAATTATAATAGTGTTTCCGAAGTAAAATATTAAAACAGCGCCATCTATTGAACTCAGACTGGACTATATCTAGACATCAACTGCGTGCAGCATTGAATATAGATATTCGATAGATGGCATTGTGCGCGTGACGTTATTTTCTGATTGAGGCATGTTTAACTAAATACTGATGGAGAAATTCCTGACCTATAGGGTACGTGAAATTTGTCACAACAGGTCCTTATTGGCTATTAAAGAGATAGTTATAAGTATACCAGGGAACCCGATCAGTCAATGCGGTTTGCCCACACCGACAGTCAATGGGGAACGTATTAACAGAGAGTACGTATCAGAAATTAGTTATCATCCCGTGGAACTCGCAGAAATTTTACAAAATAGCTGCGCAAAGACAGAGGATCAGCGCCAGACGTTTGATAGGGTATGCTGCAGTGTAGAAAACGCCTCGGGTGAAATCCTGTTTTTAGACGCACCGGGCGGAACAGGTAAAACTTTCCTAACCAAAGTTATTTTGGCTCGAATAAGGAACTTTGGGAGTATAAAGAACAGAGTGTAAAGCTCTTCAACCCCCATTGAAAAGGGAGGATCCTCCGACCAGACGGGTGTTATGTCTGGTGGGCTACTGCCCTACAGTTGTTGTCGGGTTCTTCTATATAGTCTTAAGTCGCGAATAACTTTACTTGCGCGATGCAGAATTTAGATATATTTAGATTTTTAGTTTATCTTCTGCGTCATAGATGGCGCTGTAGTACTTTTTGTAGTGCCGCTACATCACTCCCCCGCGGAGACTAGGGTCGGTAGTAGAATGAGTCGTTGATTGCCAGGAGAGTGGAAAGTCGTTGCCGCATTGTTCACGGTGAGTCGGAACTGTCTGCGGCGATAGTGCGGACCCCTTTAGTCGGGGTCGGCGCTGCATGTGCTCCGTTGCGTCGGACGTGGTTGAGCGCCGCGATGTGGCTGACTGCTCGCATCGACCGGGAGGTACAGCTCTCAACCGGCCGAAAGTCCAGTGCCAAGCTTTATGAGGCTGAGGGTGCTGACCAGGAATGTGCTTCCGCTGCATGCTGGTGGTCAGGAATACCCATTTTAAAACTGGCTGGCTATATGACTCGCTGCTCGAAAACTTGAGGAAGTTTGAGGAAGCTTGAGGAAGTGATGTTGATGACGTCACGTTGCTCGAAGGCTGCGCTGACGTCCATTTAGGGGTCACCAATTTGGGGGTATGGAGAACAGGGTGTAAAGCTCTTCAACCCCCATTGAAAAGGGAGGATCCTCCGACCAGACGGGTGTTGTGTATGGTCTGGTGGGCTACTGCCCAACAGTTGTTGTCGGGTTCTTCTGTATAGTCTTAAGTCGCGAATAACTTGCGCGATGTAGAATTTAGATATATTTCGATTTTTAGTTTATCCTCTGCGTCATAGATGGCGCTGTAGTACTTTTTGTAGTGCCGCTACAGAACAAAGATGGAAAAGTTATTATGGTTGATAATCTCTGTTCTTGCGTTACATCACAACAGGAGCTAATTTCTTCTGTGTACGGAGATTCCACAAACATGGGAAATCAAGCCGGTTCTTGGCTATGTCAGCGAGCTATTTTGACTCCTCGCAATATCCAAGCTGCGGCAATTAATTTAAAAAATTGATTCATGTGTCCGGGAATAGTAGAGAATACACCTCTATAAATACAGTTATGGAAGAAGATGACTCCACGTACTATCCGGTAGAATTTTTGGATTCCCTCAACACACCCGGACTTCCAGCCCACAAAATAGTTTTAAAAATCGGTGTACCAATAATTCTCCTCAGAAATTTATGTCCTCCAAACTTTGTAACGGCACTCGGCTCAAAGTCACAAATCTGCAGCAAAACATAATCAAAGCTGAAATATTAACCGGTCGCTGGTGATATTGTTTTTATTCCAAGAATACCTATAATTCCTAACAACTTTCCTTAGTCTTTCAAACGAGTGCAATTCCCAGTCAGTCTCTGTTATGCCATGACGATTAATAAAGCTCAGGGCCAGACATTATCCGTTGCGGGGTGGACTGCTAAGTATTGGATGCTTTTCCTATGGTCAACTATACGTAGCTCTTTCTCGCGTAAACAACCCCAATAACCTTTTTGTGTACGCTCCAGATGGTTCCACAGCTAATGTTGTTTATAAAGAAGCACTAGCATAAATAAAAAAAAATATTTGTATCGGAATCCGCCAACAGCGCTTCGCACAAAAAAATACATTGTTAAGTTCCGACATCCACGCGAACGAAGTCGCGGGCACAGCTAGTAATAAATAGATTCACGCGAACGAAAGTAGCGGGCATCAGCTAGTATTTCTTTAAGTAATAGTCAACAGATTGCTTGTAATCTCAAAAGAAGTATTCATTTCCGTAATTCACTGTGTACTTAAAAAACAGGATGAGCATCTGGAATACTCCGTTTTATATTCCCATACTATTAAGATAGTTCCAATTAAAATTACTCAATTAATTACTTAAAATCTTTTAACCAGTTTTGTACTGTTGTATTAATGGTTTAACACTTTCATCCGACGTTGATGAAGAGGTATGGACCAATGTGAACAGGTTATTTTTTTAATTTTTTGGGTTCCGTAATTCGTAGTTAGGTAATAGTCGAAGCAAGTTATGGCAAGAGAAGTGTCCACCTCCTCACGACTTCTTGAAGCCCCAAGAACACCTGGCTACCTTCAATGAACTACAGTGGCCTATTTAAAAAACTGTGAATCGATAACGTACCCAAGTAGGCCGCTGCAAACATAATCTGGCTAAATGGGGTATTATTGGTTAATCCAACACCGAGTGCGGCGCTCTGGATCAAACTATGCCCCACCTGCTGGAGTGTCCCAGGTGTCCGTTTACACTCTTGACGACCTGAATAGCGCCTCAGCATTCAATTCGCACGAAGCGCTTTGCCACATCGTTTATTATGCGCACAGCCAAGGAGTGGAATTCCCTGCCTTCGTCGGTGTTCCCAAGTTCATATGACCCCAATCTATTTAAGTCGCGAGTTAATAGGCTTCTTTTGGGTTAGCTCGTTCCATCGTCGACCTCATCTCTGTCCTCAGGACTAGATTGAGGTCAAGAGGCCCATTAAACATAAAAAAATATGGCCACCTACAGTGTCCAAACTTTGTAATATGGAAGTAACAAATCGATACGACAAGAAGGAGTTAAGAGTCACAGTAATTGCTTACTTGCCTAGATTTTAATAAGGCTATGTAGGTACTCGTCTTGTTGAATTTGTATTAGAATTTAGAATGTGATGTAAAATCTACCAGTAGGTAGGAGCAGATCCGATTGGAAGACTCCATGCTAAAAGGGTTTTTTAAACCTTAACACATATGGCTCAACGATGAGACCTAGAACGCTAAAGAACTGCATGGCTCTACCTATGATTAGATCAATATTCCAGAAGAACCTTGTATGATCTACGGAACCGTACGTGAATGAATCGACTCGCGCGAGTTCTAATAACTATTTACAGGAAGTACCAAAATGTTTACGAGACTTTTTAATGAGCTGTTTTAGCACTGACTTCCTCAGTTGTTAATTATTAATTATATTGTCAGAACATCCTAGAAATAGATTATTTAGGAGTTATAATTCATTAAGTTATTGGCACCGTTAACTTTGGATACAAATTGTAATGATCTAGTTTAGTGACATTGGCTAATTATATCTATGGCACCTTGCTAATTATAATTATCAAGTTGGCTGTGAATTTTTGATATTTTATCAGAGGATATAAATTTGTACAAAACAGGAAAATTAAGAACCGATAAACGTTTCTTAGCTTTTTAATTATATTAAATGTACATGAGAGTTATATGCTAATCATTTTATGTGTATCTAAAATGAAATACAGAGCATTGAGTTTGACTAACCTAATCTGTCGAACATTTATTTCTAAACTAGCTTTTGCCCGCGGCTTCGCTCGCGTTAATTTAGAATTTGACTATCAATTTGGCTAATAATATAATTCAATCATGATTCGAAAGACACGTGACGCCATTATTATCATAAGAACATTATGTTACACATATTGTAGTTTTCCTCGGGAACAGTACTTTTTTCGGAATAAAAGGTACCCTATGTTCATTTCTGTACACCTGATAACGTATATGCAAAATTTCAGAATGATCGGTTCAGTGGTTTAGGAGTGAAAAGGTAACAAATAAACTTACTTTCGCATTTATAATATTATAGTACCCAAGTTCTTCAAAATACTATGGACTGATAAAGTTCTCTATGTATGTATTTTACCAGAAACCTTCATCATCATCATGATATCAGCGTGAAATCGTAAACTAAACCCTCGTTTTCTGTCATCATTCGCGGTCAGAACGTCCCACATCCCGGATTTTCACTGATTTCTGCGACAAAGTACGGAAAATCTTATTCCTATAAACCTTATTATTTCTTTATCGTGTGGTTAGTGCCTGACCTGTTGTCAGTTTTTGTGCCGCCAGTGGGCCTCTGACTTGGCTTTATATGCCGTCATGAAAAATCTCTCAGGCATGTTGGTCACGCTGTTTTCCTTCACCACAGCTTATTATAAACTACACGTATCATCATCTGCCTAGCCTTTTTCCAACTACGTTGAAGTCGGCTTCAAGTCTAACCAGATGCAGCTGAATACCCGTATTTTACATGGAGCGACTGCCTATCTGACCTCCACAACCCAGTTTCTGAGTACCACGGTACCTACTGGTAAGACTGGTTGTCTGACTTTCGACCTTCTGACTATAAACCCTCATGAATTAAAATTAATTCACTAGAGATTTTCTATTCTAAACACAAATTAATGACGTCGCTTAAAAAGCCGCTAAGCTGAAGTGGGACTGGACTGGCCACGTCTGCTGCATGCCCAATGAGCTGTGGGCCAAAATAATCATTTTCTGAAGCCCTGACAAAGCCAGAAGGGGTTGTGGTAGACCTCGTAGAAGATGGCGGGACGAGCTGAATAAAACCAACGACCAGTGGTCCACATAAGTTCTGGATCGAAACAACTGGAAGTAATTGGGAGAGGCAATTACCCAGCAGTGGTATGACACAGGCTAATAGTATCATCCGTCCGTCGTATGACGACGGGCAGGCCGTGTCGACGGCGCGTTCGTGTTCCACGCGCGCCTCAAAGAGTTGTCAGCAACGGGAGGGGCCCGCAAGGGTCGGTGCCTGCCAGGGCTGCGGGACTGTTCGAAAGAGATACCGCGGCCCTGGAACATAAAGGGCCAATGAAGGAACATGGGTGGTTTTTAGTCAGTAAGAGTCTGACACTCCCTTCCGCTCCGCCCAGAGCAGGGGGGGTCATTTGATGATTTCCCACCCACCAAAAACAAAAAAAAAAAGTCTGATAGTATCAGCAGACTTTTCTCCTTCGCTACAATCACATACCCACGCCAATATCAAACCAGTCTTATTAATTCCAGACCGGATAGATGTCGCCACTTATTACCATAAACAGTTCATAGAACCAGGACGCTGAGATGATGACTAAATAACAATTCTAGGCACAAAACCAGTTCTTTTGAGGCTCACATACAGTTTTTAAGACCTCAATCTATATTTTTGTGACACACAGGAAATGGCAGTGCATCTATTAAATGTTTTTTTGATTTCCTTCGTTTCTGATTCACATCCTTCCTATAAGCATGTTTTATCTTTGTAATAAGACTAATGTTTTTTCTGTATGTACTTATTTTTCAACTAAACATCCTGCATGAAGAGACTGTCGTTGGTCTAGTTGTCGCAAGTGTGACTGCTGAGCATGAGATCTTGGAATCGTTTCCCGGGTCGGGCAAAGTGTTATTGATTTTTTCCATTAGGAATTTCTCAGTAGCAGCCACGGAGTCTGGATTTGTGCCCGGTTGATGGAGATATGCTCGCCCTCATTACATGGACTTAAACATAACTGGCGAAATGTAGCTGTACTATTAGGTACACCTCTGCCTTACCCGTTGATGTTATGTTATGCTGCGTGAATTTGAAGGTGGTGAAAGACAAATTGCGGAAGGTGGAGAATCGGACGTTGATTTTTTGAAAGGTACATGTTCAGAATCATAAACATCACGCCTGTAATTCCTGGGTCTGGCAGGGATACCTCTACACTCACATTTAGTTAGTTATGTCATGTCCAGCAATAGACCAGAATTAATGATAAACATTAAAATCTTTAGCACTTTTCTTTAGCAGCAGAATCTGCCTACAATTCTGGAAAGTGTGGTGAAGCTTCCTTAGTCTGGCAAAAAAAGAACGATGAAAACATGTTATGAATTAAAATATTTGCCATTAAATGTCCAATATAAATGCGAGTCTCCTAATAAATAACTTCAGTGAATGGCGCCGATCAATAGATAAGCATTTTATTAATGAATAATTATATTAATTTATTACAAACAACACAATAACATGAAGATATAAAAGTTGGTTGACCTCCGACTCCGAAATTAATAAAAATAGTAAAAACCGTCCAAGTGCGAGTCGGACTCGCGCATGAAGGGTTCCGTCCCATCGTAGTAGGGGAGCCCCCCCTTAAACATTACTTACTCCGAATAATTACTATAATTACAGATATAATTATAATTACAGATAGATAGCGGAGTCTTAGTAATAGGGTCCCGTTTTACCCTTTGGATACGGAACCCTAAAAACGAGACCGACTGACCAATTAAAAGATGGTTTTTTATGTATTCATCTTTATTTAAATGCTATAATATAATCATATAACACATAAAGATACACCATAAACGAGATGAACATAATACAAATCGCAGAAATATTTTTTTTTGTTAATATCCGAATACAGTATGATGTTGAATTAAATATAACCTGTACTTATTATACGGAAAATTATGTTTCATGTTTTCATTTTAACTTTATTAGCATTTGTGATCTGAAATCTCCAACCTGGACATGATCTGCCATGGTCGATCTGCAAGTGCTAAAATAGATTCTGGACGCAGGTTGGCTAAAGCAAGAAAAACTGTTTTAGGTGGAGATTCATATGACTGCCTTAAAGGATTAATTGGTTTTATTCTTCCAATGAAGGAACACTTGATTATTGAGTCCAACCTATCTTGCTGTTTGCACTTTCCATGAGCTGATGGGTGCTACTACCAAACTCGTGGCAATATTAAGCTTAGTGGTGTGACCGTCGGACAGCAAATACATAGGTCTCAAATTCGAACCTAAGACTCGCACCTCTGATTTTTCAAATTCAAGTGCGTATTGCTTCGGCATATTGTATTATTATCACTTGCTTCCGTGAAGGAACCAGCATGCCTTTTTTTTCATCAAATGACTCCTCCCGCTCTGGGCGGAGCGGAAGGGAGTGTCAGACTTTTACTGACTAAAACTCATCCATGTTTCTTCTTTTGCCCTTTGTGTTCCAGGGCCGCGGTATCTCTTTCGAGCAGTCCCGCAACCAAAACCAGCTGCCTGAGAGATATTTCTCGACGTCAGTCACCAGGTTAGGCACTAACGAAACGAGAAAGAAAAAGATGGCAATATTTTGAGCTGATTCAATTTAGATTGCCACCGACCCACTAAGAATATTAATTAGCATCAACTTGACTAATTACTGCCTCTTACAAACACTAATTGCTCGTTATGTTCCTGATGGATTCGTGATGGTTTCAACACAACTTTAACATTTGACAAAACTGTATCGATATTTCATAACCTACTTTAAAAATACCCTGTATACGTATGAAGCTAATGTGTTTTTGTATAATTTATACACGAGGCGCCACAAAAGTTTTGACATTAAAATCGCGTTAGCTACCAAATTAAATAGTCGTATTGATGTTAAGTTCTGTACGGTCTGTTAGCGAGGAATTGATGATTTTTTGTAAGTACAGAAATATACTCATATTTTCTAAATATTTTCGAAAAATAATTAAAATATAAATAATTATACTGAGGAGGACTAAAATTTATAAAATATACATATAATATGAATCGAAGAAACTGGCAAATTATGGAAACTGTCAAATTCACACAACTGTTCATCATCATCATCATCTGCCTAGCCTTTTTCCCAACTGTGTTGGGGTCGGCTTCCAGTCTAACTGGATGCAGCTGAATATCACTATTTTATATGGAGCGACTGCCTATCTGACCTCCACAACCCAGTTAGTACTAGGTAATACGATACCCCTTGGTAAGACTGGTTGTCAAACTTTGGGCCACTGACTACCTGTAACGATTGTCAAAGATATACAAATGATAGCCGGGACCAACTGCTTAACGTGCTTTCCGAGGCATGGAGGAAACTCAGTATGTAATGGGTGGGCACCCATCCACGGACCAACTTAGGCAAGCACGGCTTAACCTAAAGATCGACCCTAGTACTGAACCAACTGTTCAATCAGCAAAACTGACTAATCAACGAAACTGTCGAATCAAATAAACTGACGAGTGAATCTTTCCTGATCAAAAACGCTCTTAACACCTATTAATTCCGTAGAATTCAACATGGACTTTCGATACAAAATTGTAAATCAATTAGTACATTCTGTTTTAAAACAAAATTGGCTTTTAAAATAACACAGGCCTTGTTTTTTCAATATTAAAATGTCAATATCAATTTATAGTGTTTGCTTTTTCATTGGAAACTTCGCGTTAAATCTCTTTTTTTCTGAGGAAAATGGTTTTAAGGGGTGGAAGGGACACCGACATGAAAACGGTTACCACGTATTCAGTACATCATTCTGATAACTGATGAAAAATTTCTTTGTTGGGGGACATAGAAATTTTTCATCAGTTATTAAAAAATAAACAGCAGCTGTTTCCTACAAAAGTGCAATACCTACACGGTCAAAATGTATGGAACAGCGTCGTAATATCGGGAGCTCAAAATAATTAATAATCACGGAAGATATCCCGTAAGTGACAGTATAAGTTTAGTTTTAAGCCGTGAAAGATTAAAGCAGTGTTTGAAAATATTCTTATTTTAATGATTCAACGAATTCTAACACAACTGTGCCGAAATAATTATAATACAAAGCCAAAAGCATGGGAGTACTAAAACTGTATTTGATTTATCTGTGTGTGTAATCGATGTATCCGTTATATTAATAGAACCCATGTATTTCAGCTTAGTAATAAATCACGTCTTAAGCTACACGCGGCGTTTTTTCGTCTCTCCGAACCCACCACCTTACAGTACCGTGTAACTAACTCATATCGCTGACGATTAGCTAAAATGTCACAGCACTCTTCAATCGACTTAATGTGAAAGCGACAAGGGTAGCCCACGAAATTCAAATTTTCTAACGTTTTTTGCAATTTGCAGGTTAGTGTCTGTCTGTATTCATCATCTGCCTAGCCTTTTCCCAACTATGTTGGGGTCGGCTTCCAGTCTAACCGGATGCAGCTGAAGACCAGTATTTTACATGGAGCGACTGCCTATCTGACCTCCACTACCCAGTTAGCGCTAGGTAATACGATACCCCTTGGTAAGACTGGTTGTCAGACTTTCGGGTCATTGACTACCTGTAACGACTGGCAAAGATCTACAAATGACAGCCGGGACCAACGGCTTAACGTGCTTTCCGAGGCACAGAGGAAACTCGGTATGTAATGGGTGGTCCCATCCACGCACCAACCTAGGTAAGCACGGCTTAACCTAAAGATCGAACCAAGCGGCTGTTCTTATTTAGCCACGAGCTCCTCCTCAGTGTCTGTCTGTGTGTTGAACAAAATATGATTCGTGACCATAACACGGATGTCGTTACAGAATTATAATCAATAAAATTATCAATTTACGACAAAATTTTGTCGCGTTTCGGATAGCCTGACGAGTCACAATCAGTTATTTCTCCATTATGACACCCAGAGGTACTAAGTCTATTCTCATAGACAAATATACTTAATATCTGTCCAGAACACCCGTTCCCTAATAGCCATTAAATTAACTTCAAAACAAATTACCAATTATTATGCTAATGAAACAAAATTTACATACACGCGTATTTGTTGAAGTCGTGTAACGAATATTTATTTTCCCTTGTCATTAATTAGAATTTATTTTCCGTTGAAAACTGTTTTCAGTACAAACGTTTTCGCCGTATAAAGTTGATGTTTACTATAGTTAATTAACTTACGCCGTTGGGCGTAGGTACGATGGTAACAAGGAAAAGTAAATAATTTGGATAAATATTTTGGTCTTTGGGAACGCAGTATTTTAGTTCCCTTTTAGACAAGACAACGTGTTTGAAATATTTTAGGTATTTTTTTAGGGTTCCCTATCTGAAAAGGTAAAAAGGAACCCTTGTCACTCTCTTGCCCGTCTGTCTGTCCCTGTGTCACCACCGATTTTCTCAGGTACGGGTGAACCTAGCAAGTTGCAATTTATACCAGATACTGAGGTTTATAGTCCCTATTAGGTGTATAAAAATCAAGGTCTTGAGCCAACACGACAAAAAGATATGTTCAAATTTAGTTTTTCGGGAAAACTTGTAAGTACCAAAATTTACCTTAATTTTAACTTTTTTTTATTTTTCGGAATTTTCCCTTTACTTGTGCTGTAAGACCTTGCTTTTAACCAAAATTGACAATTCTAGGTCAACCGGAAGCACCCTATAGGTTTTGGGTCGAAAACCTATATGGTAGTTCCCGTTGACCTAGATTCTAGGTCCTAGAATCATGAAATTTGGCAAGAAGCATTGTCTTATATCACAAGTAAAGGGAAACATCTGAGAACCGTAACTATGTAGTTTAATAACAAATTATCTCAGTGATGACGTCATCAGCCCTAAAACTTTATATTAATAAAGTACATATTAATTTAACTAGCCATTGAATTTCAAAAATATTCAAATCAGTTTCTTAAAATAGGTACTATATTTTAACTAAAAATAATTAAACATACAGGTTTATTGTTTATTTCAAAAATAATTAAATTATTTACAAACTACAAAACTATAATAGTAATAAATATGTACAAGTAGAAAAGGGTTACAGGGCGTCCAAAAAATCGTTCACATTGCTGTCAACAGGAAAAGTGCCCAGAAGCCTGGCAGCATTACCACATACAGGTTAGATTTTTTGGACAATGGCCCGTTCCACACATAAAAAAGTACAACTTTCTTTATCTCTTCGTGTGTGGTCTGTACCGATCATTACTCAGATAAACTTTCAATTAAGAGACCTTTTATGGCACTGTACTTTGTTGAAATAATTAACGTTCTGGTTTACGATCCACTTTGTAATAACATAATATGAGGATTAAAAACTGCTCTTTTGTTTTTTAGTTTTACAAGCGAGAATATGAAAAAATGCAATAAAGTACGTAATCTCTTAGACGTGTACCTTATTAAAAAGGAAAGAAGTAATGTTAGTGAAAATATAAATATTACTAGCTTATGCCCGCGGCTTCGCCCGTGTAGAGTTCGATAATTTTCCCACGGGATCATACTACCGGGATAAAAAGTAGCCTATGTGTTAATCCAGGTTTTAAACTATCTGTGTGCTGAACTTCATCGTAGTCCGTTCAGGAGTTTTTGCATTTATAATATTAGTAGGGTAGGACAAGGTGAAATTAAATTTGCTAGTGAAACTCAGTATGCGATATTTAAACAGAATAAAATGAAAAAAAATAGTGTTTTTTGTGTAAAATTCACATAAAGTTAAGGGTATGATTGAAAAAAGCCTGATATTTCAAATAAAAACATTACAAACGAGTGTTGACTCAAAACAAAAACATCAACACAATTTATCTTTCTGTTGCCTCTTCTTACATCTGTAGAGTTCCGCTTGCAATTTTATTTGATCCTGTTTAAGCGGTCACAATAAATTCAATCACAGGAAATGACAACTAAAATGGTCCATGACAGTTCTCTCTCCGTAATTTCTTGGAACAATCATATTTACCTTGCTTTTCTCCATATTATTTAGATTAAAAACACCAGATAATAAATAACTAATCGATATTGTCAACTATCAAATATCCGACAAAAATGATTATCAAAATTGAATAACGTTCAAATAAAGAAGATAAGCTAATTCAAATGACTTTCTGCGTAGGAGTACCAACCTACCTATCCATCTTGTTTTAAGTAAATTGATCTACTTATTACATCATAGTCAGTATAGCCACACCCTTTTATTGGTATTTTAAATGATAATAATCTTAACAAAACATTATTTATTCATTTTTTCACAAACTTTTTACAATTTAAATTATAATTTTTTTTAAAATATATAATAAAACATTTAAAAATATAAAAAATGGTAGCCCACCGGTATCGCGAACAGAGTCCAAGCTGCCGGCACTCAGGACTCCAGAGAGAGGAACCTCCTAACAATACGAGCCGTGTCCAGAAGTACCGCTTTCTGAATCAAGCCCTTGATCCAGCTGCCTAACGAGAGCCTCCAGAGATATTGGTCGAGGCTCTTGGCAATTAAGCCATGGGCTGACACGACTATCGGCACAATGATCGCTGAGTCCACATAACAAAACATTTACACCTGTAATACCTGAAGGGTTATGCAGACATGTAACCACAGTACACTCATATTTCGCCAATTACGTTTAAGTGCCATGTGAAGGAGCAAGCCTATTGATATTAACCGGGTAGAATTAAACCAGATCTGATAAAAATCTCCAATATCGTATTGCTCAACCTGGGAATCCAACCCGACTTCTTTGCTTGTATTGCCATGTGATACTTTTTGTAAAAAAAATTGGCAGACCCTCAGTGTACTCGGTAGTACGGACGCCAGCAGATCAACCGACCCGAAACTGTTAATGTTCCCAACCAACCTTGAACCTAATTCTCTAGAGATAAAGTTTAAAATCTATTAAAGAAATTTGACAGATTGTAGTAGCTTGATGTGCGTCTGTACCTACCTACGTGCAAAAATCCTTTTCGATTACGCATCTGGTCCTTTTATCCGAAATTAAAAAATGATGCTTAACACAAGAACCAACGGCTATCGATCTTAGTATTCTCGGTACATTTTTGTATTATTTTTATTTATACTTTACAAACTTGAAAGTGCAAAAATCATAAATTAAACACACGCGATACAATGGTTTATTTGTTAACAGGTTTCTGATTCGTCACTTTAACGAAAAAAATGTTATGAAGGTAGATTTGAGATTATGGATCGGGTTCTGTAGAATTTTAATTTGCTAAGAAGACGACAATGAAATCCGAGCTATTGCTTAAGCTATAGCATTGAGTGAAGATTGAGCGGGTTTCGATTTCAAATCTACTCTTTTGAAACCTTAATACGACTCAGAATCGACTTTAATACGTTTTGTCGTTAAAAAATAATGCATCTTTGGTAACGATTTAAATCATGCCTTTTTTACCTGTGTCGACCCCTTGGCTTAGTGCGAAATGAAAAACAGTTCCCCCCATAAATGTCAAAATAAAATTCTTCAATTGGTACTTTATTTAGAAGATGATCTACTGAAAAATTCGTTGAGATCTAACCACAAGATGACTTTCTGCGCAACTGCGGAACCCTAAAATAAAAAAGCTAAACCACAGCCAATCAAACAGGTGTCAAGTGTGAACAGAATTTTATTACAAAAAAAACACTTCGTACATAACTCAACGATTACAACGATTTACGTTTCTTAGAATCTGCCATTTTTTTTGCTCAAAATAACGATTGATCGGTTATGTCAAGGGAGCTTAAGCTTTATTGTAAGAAATAAATAGAAGTGATAATTGGGTAGGTTTTAGCTTTTAAATGATGGATTTAGTTTTGTAAGTAGATGTCAACGTACTATGAAAATATCCGGGTTTTCGATATTTATAGACTTGTTGAAAGGGTTTGAATTTGGTACTTCCTTGTTTGGTGGGGAAGCACAGACGCCAGCACATCAAGCTACTACAATTTTTGTCAAATTTCTTTAATAGAAAAGAAGAGAATAAATTTAGAATAGAAGAGATTTCTTTTTTTGAAATTTCTTTGATTCGATTTTCAACTGAGCTCGTGGCTTAATAAGAACAGCCGCTCGGATCGATCTTTAGGTTAAGCCGTGCTTACCTAGGTTGGTCCGTGGATGGGTGACCACCCATTACATATCGAGTTTCCTCCGTGCCTCGGAAAGCACGTTAAGCCGTTGGTCCCGGCTGTCATTTGTAGATCTTTGACAGTCGTTACAGGTAGTCAGTGGCCCGAAAGTCTGACAACCAGTCTTACCAAGGGGTATCGTATTACCTAGCACTAACTGGGTTGTGGAGGTCCGACAGGCAGTCGCTCCATGTAAAATACTGGTATTCAGCTGCATCCGGTTAGACTGGAAGCCGACCCCAACATAGTTGGGAAAAGGCTAGGCAGATGATGATGGCTAAAGCATTATGTTCAAGGTTGATTGGAAAAATTTGACAATTTCGGGTAGCTTGAAGAACTTTCATCTGTACTTCATTATAGATCTTGCAAAAGGTTATGCGAAACCCAACAAATAACTGTTGATATAACTAAATAAATAAATATCCCTGGACATTTCACACAGCACCATCTAGTCCCAAGCTAAGCAACCTAATGCTTGTGTTATGGTAACTAGATGGCTGATAAACTACATATATACATTTTTTTTTTGTAAATACATACATATTATAGATAGAAAAACACCCAGACCCGGAACAACTACTTGTAGGTCATACAAATATTTGTTCCGTACGGGAATCGAACCCGCGACATGCAGCGCAGCAGTCAATCGCTTAACCACTGCGCCAACCGTGTCGCCAACTGCATTCATACTTAGTATTTCACATTCATTCAGCAAGTTCAGATGTTATAGAGATAAATATTTTGGGTGTGGTTCCATTTTGCGTTGGTTCCTATGGAAACATGTTGATGTACTTTATGTTAAGGGTTAGGTAGATGTCTACCTAACCCTTAAAAGATCACTGGCGTGATATTATGTTATGTACTATTTTGGGTGCGGGAAGAGACAAGAGATGTGATGTAGATTTCAAGCAACGTGGTAGGTTGATTAGGAGCAGTGGTGTCACACAGGGAACGGCCCTGACTTCTATGTTGTTAACCAAGACAAGCGCGTTACTTAGAGCAATTAAGTCCATCACCACTGCTGTCAAAACTGTGAGAGAAAACATCACGAGGAAACTAGCATATCCATCATAATCATTATCTTGCCCTTGTCCCAATTCATTTGGGGTCGGCGCAGCATGTCTTCTTCTTCCATACTTCTCTATTACTCGTCATCTCATCAGTCACCTCTTTTCGTGCCATATCATTCTTCACACAGTCCATCCATATTTTATTTGATCTTCCGCTACTCTCTCCTCCATCCACAATCACACTCCAAACTTTCCTCACGACATTTTTGACATTCCTCCGCATCACATGCCCATAAAACTAGCATATCCTAGAAACGAAAATTCGAAACATATTTGCCAACACGCATCAGGCCCTGGTGGTTGATTACAGCCAACTCCCTCTCTTAGAGAAGAGACCTGTGAGCCACCAGTGCGAATATCAGAAGTTGATTTTGATAGGTCGATTCTCCGACAGGCTCTTTCTGCTCCACTTATCTCTGTGAAAACTGAGCTCAAACTGCGCGAATAACTTCAATCTCTCTTTATGGTACTTCTGTGTTCCTCCTAGTCGTAAGTTTTAACGCACTACGAACAAAACTGGTAGCTAAATGTCGGGTTGAGACGTCGCAAAACATTGCAGGCTATAAACTACCAAAGAACATTTCAATAAACATTCAACCTAATCCTCATACGCCAAAGTGCTATTTTGATCAAAGGCATCCCGACGCTTGTGTCGTTTCAGAAATCGTATGCACGGTCGGCGGCCACGCGAACGCTTGGGTATCCTAAAAGCCGTTTTGGATTTTATTCTTTGGAAGTAAGTGCCAATTTGGGGTGAAAGGAAAACTGTGTATACGACGTTCTATGTCAGAATAATGTCGCCACGCGTAAAGTACTTGCGGGGACTCAACTGGTTTTTCTTTTTATGTATTTTTCTTTATTTTTCGCATTTTTTCGATGCGTCGCCTCAGACGCTGGGAATATTTATTTTAATGCTATTGTTCAAACATGGCAATATTTTATATTTATGTGTTTGAATTTAAAATATGATCTTTTCATGGTAATATTTTTTACTTTGTGTCAAAATAAATAAAAAATCTTGACGGTAACAAGTCTTTATGTTGTAATCATAAGATACATTCAGTTGATAGCTTCATAAAAATTAATAGCAAATATTTTTTTATGAAATTGTGTGATTTATTTTAATTTAAAGAGTCAAACATACGGTAAAAATAAAATGTTCTTTAGTTGATACAAAAATTAGTAGATAATTTGTCAACTAACTTAAAATTATATTTAACATTGTTATAATAAATACGATAGAGAAAATTAGGTGGCTGCGTTTACAGCCTGACGGTGTGTACGTTTACCGCACACTAGAATCCCTTTGATTTATTTTGAAATCGCATGCATTTCTGTCAATGGGAGAAGGCTGGCTGCCATTCAACTTGGCAAATTGTGATTTTTTAGCCAAAACAGCCAACCTCTTGACGATGTCCCAACTCGTCCCCTCAGCACGAGAGAACAAAAGGGGATCGAACTTTTATTCACATTTACTACTCAATATCTCCAACACAGCATGCTGATAATACTGTTTATTCCGATCTTCCCCCATTGATGGCAGTTGCATCTATTTGTCGCATCTACCACCACTGGCGGTGGTTGGGTCTGATTCTACTGACTGGTGGCAGATGACACTTAAATTAGTGGAATCCTCCAGCAGTAGACTCCACGATCAAGTAGCCGTCTGTCATCACCAAGTATTTCAACTAACAAATAGAAAAAATTATAGCCTTAAACCGATACTACTATTAATTTACAGCAACAATCACCAAATATCCCAATAAACTACCATGACCTACCATTTAATTTAACCCTAAACACTATAAAAGTGCTGTAAATGAGCAATACTTGTCAGTCAATTCTCTTGCGTCCATAAAATACTACGATCTTATTAACCTGAGGTGAAGCCTATGCAAGATGCAAGTCCATTTGGAGCCACGTCAATGGTTGCCAAGCAACAAGGCGTCACAAGTATGTAACTAAACAAAATAAAGGTAACTGCATCCGGGCACTATACAGAAAAATGTAGAGAAGTATCAGTTTTATGACTTATACAAGGTGTAAACGGATTTTACGAAGCCGTCAACCAAGCATTCTGTACATCAAACTAAGTACCCCAACGCAAAAATTTTTGCTGGGAAATAAATGATTTTTTTCTTGGGGTCAAAAATCACGGTGTGCGGCAAAACTCAATGTAACGCACTTAAAACATTGTGCTGATGGATGTGTTGAATAGTAAACGGGTCATGAAGGTATTAAAAGTAAAGTCCTTAAAAACTAGTCTTTAAAAAAAAACCTTGTGGAAAAGTTGGAACTTTGACCTCCAGTATTTCCGTAACTGGAAGGTCCCAGGTATGATTTAGAACAAAAAAATGACAGCAATGACGGGGAAAACAAGTGCCTTTGGGCTTCGTTAAGGGTCTATCTACACCCTTTATATCGCCATCAACATCAACCATGTTCCATATAATGCTTGCTGAATTGGCCACTCAATTTTAGTGCCTTTCCACTGGACTATTGCATGGTTTCAAGAAAAATGTTTGTTTGATTGGTGCTTAAATTTAGCGTTGAAAATCATCGAGTTCACCATCATCTTCCTGCCCTTTCCCCATTCTATTTGGGGTCGGCGCAACACGTGTTCTTCTTCCCTTCTCTCCTGTCAGATGTCACTTCATCATTTACTCCTTTCTCTTTCATATCATTCCTCACACAATCCATTCATCTTTTCTTTGGCTTGCTCTCCCTCTTCATAAGTGTTTGAAACTGTGACTGGTCCTTCAGACTTGGTTCTTTTACCTAAAGTAGTTTTTTGTGGGAATCGTTCAGTAATCAGTATTAATTAATATAAAAACAATCACTAGTAGACGTCCTATCTATGGACAAGGTACAAATTTTGTAAAAAAAAAAATTGTTTATTCTTGACAACAATAAATTGAATGGAGTCACTGTTTTATCCACATTTTCTTCTTAGCAACTCATTACATTTTCAGCGACGTCAAAATTATAGGGTCTAATAGAATATAATGGGTTATTTTACATGTAAAAAGCCAATATCCCAGTCTATAAGTTCAACGAGTATGTGTACGAAAAAATATTAAATTAGTTATGATCGCGTGTGAAAAAAAAATGCGCGGCGTTTGTCGCCCGATTCGATTATTTGATAATATTCTCCAATGTTAGTAAGCCATGAAACTCGATAAAATGCTATAATATACGCAAATAGCGTTACGGAATATTGTTTTAAATTGATGTTGTTATCATTATTTCGTTTTCAATTTACCTACAGCAAGCATCAATTTTTGGGATAAGTTGATTGCGGGTAATATTCTCTTGGGAGGGTGATGTGAGTGAGGTAAGCTCATTTTTTTTAAATAAGGATTACTTATGTAGTGATATTGAAAATAAAGGAAAATCAAACTGGCGAAAAGTGACCGCGCTAATATCATTTATTTATTTAACACTTCGAGCACAAAGTACAGAGGCGGACTTAATGCCATAGGCATTTTCTATCAGTCAATCTTTGGGTGATGCAGAGATAAACAGGGGTAGGTATATTATCTGAAAATAATACACACACATACACACACACGTACATCACACATCGTACATTACTTTACATTATTTTTTACCTAGAACAGATAAAAACGATATGATAAAATATTTTGATTTCAGATGCAGTGCCATCTTTACTAAAATCAAGCTTCAAAATCCTGACAACAGTAGCAAAAATGTATCCTCTATTAACCCAAATTTACCACACTGCCGTTGTACTTTTATTTGAAAATCTTATTGTTGTGCAACATGGAATTGGAGTTGTGTTATTAATACACATATCTTAATATTTCACACAATACATAAAAATACATAGATTCAACGGGGTGGAAAGGACACCGAAGCGAAAACGTTTACCACGTATTCAGTGTATCATTTTGAACGAGTAGGTATTGTATTTTTGTAGGAAACAGCTGCATTTTTTTTTTAATAACTGATGAAAAATTTCTGTCCCGTTGGTGTTCCTTCCACCCCGTATATAACTGAAAGGCATAAAAAAAAGGGTTTTCTTTCCTTAACTTAAACAATTGTAGAAACAATTGAAAATTCTTGTACAAAGTTCACCTTCTGTCGCAAACCCTGTATATTGTATAGGCGCCGTTTGCGACAGGTGTATAGAGCGGATGTGTGACCGGTCGCAGCCTCAGCAGCCAGTTTGTGGTCGCTTGGTCGCCATCTCGCTCTGCCACTAGACTAGTATCTCAGCGACCACGTATCGGTTTTCTAATTTGATTATAAATTGTTTTGGTTTTTTGGTACGGAGATATTTGAATTTTATTTTATAAACTGATAAAACAATAATTCATTTCAATGAAATCTAAATACACGAAATCAAATACAGGTACACATATTTATACACACACACACATTTACATAATTATATATGATTTTGAATGAAAAATATTTTTTTTTTGTTTCTAAGGTTTGAAAAGACAGACACGCTGAATCCAATTTATTTGGGCTCACCAAATACATTGGGATAAGGCAGATGAATGACTAATGTAAAATGAAGAGAAAATTAGTCCCTGTATTACCATCTAAAACGTTAACAAAAAAAAATAAGCAAACTGAGTAAGCAATCGTTGTAATTTTCTTCACACGTAGTCTGAAGTACATCGACATAGTTCACAGAGTGATTGACTACCTCATAAACTAGTATTCCATTTATCTTACCATAAATGATATTCAATCAATATGTCAAACACTTGTAAATGATCCTACAAATGCCGATAAATCATTAATTATTTGCACTTTAACATAAATAAACGCGTGTCATAAAACCTAATTACTATCCTTGCTATTTTTAAACACTCTAATTTCCAGTTGGCAGTAATTTATGCTTAATAATACCCTGTAGTACACCTGGTGAAGTTCCTTTACAAAATATTTAAAAATAAAATAATAATATTATAAATATTGGTTTTTGTGTAACTGTACAATAATTCTCGCTATATTCTCCCAAATCTTACGTTTCCGGCTTAAAAAGCCGTTAAAACAACTTTAAAAATTTCGAAACCGATAAAAAGTAATTTTACACAGTTTTCAACTTTATTGCTTTCCAACAATACGTGGTTACCTTCCTTTTTTCGACCGCAAAAAGATCTCGTAAATAATGTTTTATATTTTTTTATGTTAGTATATTTTTATATGGGTTGTATATTTCCCGAAACGGTTTGCGGTAAATCATTTATATGGCCAGTAAATGTCCAAGGTTTCCTTAAAACTATCTGTGACGGTATCGTAAAGAAATGTAGGGTTTTCGATACCCTTTGAGAAGTGGAAATTAGGTTTTTAGTATTATATTAACGTATCAGGGCAGTGGGCTTAAGATATTGACGGCTACCAATTTCTTTCAAGTTTAAGAAGCAACTTTGGATTTACAAAATCTCCAATATGATTTTGGACCTTGCAACATTGCATGTAATTTTTGGAGATGCATACACACACACATTATGCACACACCCACACACTCACCCGTTACTCACTCCCTCACTCACACACACACAACTTACTCCCTCACAGTCACACACGCACACACCCATATCTCACCCAGACACAGTTTATCAAACTCATAGACACTACACTTATCAAGATTTAATTTATCTTTTTGTTTTTAATATTTTTGTTTTGTAATGCTGTTTTTGTTAAATTCTATTGTGCAAATTTCTTTGTGTTGCAACGAAAGAGACTGGCCTTCACGATACAGGGAACCCAAGTGTGGAGACCGGAGACCTATTTTTTATGTAATGTTCTTCTGAAAAAATTAAGTTGTTTGTATTTTTTGTAAGTCACTTATGGCTTGGAACTTCAGTTTACATAACAAAACCCATATTTATTTGAATATTAAAGCAAGCGGAAATCAAAACCATGTTTTAGTACTTCAATATTATTCTCTGAATCATCATTGCAAATCTCTCTATCTGTGCATTTAGAGTGTCCTGAATAAATGTATTTTGTTCCTGTCTCTATTAGAGTGATGGAACCCTTTTATCAGCACGCATTTATAAACTGTCAAGATTTAAAATTACAATGTGAAATGGATTCCAATAAATCTTGAGTTTACTGTCTTTTAGTTTTCACTTTTAGATCAACTTTCCGTATATAATAAAATTTACATTTTTCAACAATAAAATGTGACTGAATCATTCATGGACAGATTTGAGACGACAACATAGAGATTTGTGGTTATTTCATTCACAAAATATTTTATAAAAACCTGTAGAAAAAAATGTACGTCAATAGTGAATGAATTGAATATTATAAAAGATCAAGATTCAATATGTTACAATGAGGATGGGTCAATCAAATAAACTGCCATAAATGAATTCGTAAGAGATGAAGTTAAAGAACTGATGCCATTATTTTGGGACGTTTAGGAATATTTTTTGAAAGACGACATTTTAAAGAAGATGCTTTTAGATTAAAAGACTATCAAGGTGACGACGGACGCATTGTAAGAAAAAATATACTTTGGAGTTAAAAAGAGCATGAATGTAAATGGATTTTTTTTGGGAGTGTTTCTCCGTCCGTACTATGTAAAATAAAAAGCTCTATTTCTTCTGTTTTTCTGTCTGCCCTATTAACGTTAGTGCAGATTCTAATAAGAACACGATCTTGCTCAAAGCACAAATAATAAAAGCCTTTGCAACAGGCCGGGAAAAACTATAGCCCAAAGAAAAACTGTCAGATTGCACGTCTCTCGTTTTACTTCAGTCAAAGTAAAAACCTCATTTACTCGCCTGTCTGTTTCGACATTCATTTGCAGAAAGTGTGAAGTCTATTGTATGTTTCCCGAGTATTTATGTGCAAAAAGTAATTATGTAGGTACTATTTTAATAACACAGACCTCGTTACGTGGATATCTCATTTTTTAGTTAGACCGTTACTTTTTAAATGTTTGTTGACAAAAACTTTGATAGCCGAACGGAAATTGTCAATTATGGTACGGGAGATAATTATGATGATGGTAAAAAGTTAGTTGAAGCTTACTATGAAGTGGCTTGGATTGTGTTTGGCAAATTGCTTTGAGTATACGGTTTCCACACTACCAGCAACGGCTACTTAGCGTTAGTAAAAAAAATGAATTAAGAAATTTAACTCGCAGACACCAAAAGACGAATAGATATCCTGTAAGTAACAGTATAAGTTTAGTTTTAAACCGTGAAAACTTAAAGCAGTTTTTGATGCCGTGACGTCTGAATGGAATAATGGAAGAAGAAAATGTGTTAATGTGTTGTTTGTCTCAAATAGAATGGGATAAGGGCAAAAAGATGATGATTATGATGATGTCTTTACAGCCTGGTACCTCAAAATTCTAAATAACTTGTTTGAACCCATTCTATACTATTTTAAAAGGAATTATAAAAGAAATCGGTTGTAACAACATCCATAATCTGCATTTTACAATATGTGACCCCATAAAACTATTTCGTGGGCGAAATTGATTTATTAGCAATAAATTACGAGTGTCTGTCTGTTTGATAGTCATTTTAACTTTTAAAAACAATATATCATTGAGTTAATGTCCTAAAATTATAATATAAAGTTTTATTTTGTACACGTTTAGCGCAGGTTAAAGATTTGCATAAGACATTAGATTAGTCATGGGTTGAAAATGCATGAGATCTTTTTTTTTATTGGTTCAGTGCGAACTGAAGTGAGATGTTCCGTACAATTTAATTTACAGTCAAGAAATAAAGTATCATAGAACTAAAAATCTACAAGAATCACATCAGCCCATTTAAGTCCCTTGTAGTAGGAGGCGAGGCTATTGCCATCAACCGGGCATAAATCCAGACTCTGTGGCTCCTGCTGAGAAATTCCTAATGGAAAAACCCAATAACACTTTACCATACCCGGGAAACGAACCCAGGACGTCATGCTCACCACTAGTCCCACGAGAAAGGAGGCAACAAGGGAACTAAAAATTAACGAAAGACGATTGTGGTCGTCAAATATGGCCAAATGTGGCAAATAAAGTTAATGAATGTTCAGCTATCAATAATTACAAGATAAAGTAAGGAATGAATATATTAAAGGAAGTTTGAAAGTGGCGCCGGTTACGGAAAAATTGAAAGGCAAATGAATGGAAGGAATGTCATGAGGAGGGATGAAACGCATGTGACTGAACGAGTGATGGATATGAATGATGGATGGAGAGGGAGAGGAAGGCCAAAGAAAAGATGGATGAATTGTGTGAAGACTGATATGAAAGAGAAAGGAGTAAATGATGCCGTGACGTCTGACAGGGGAGAATGGAAGAAGAAAACGTGTTGCGCCGACCCCAAATAGAATGAGACAAGGGCAGGAAGATGATGATGAATATTCAGCTATAATGGCTTACGAACTGTAACAAAGCATGTTTTTGTTTATGCTTGTGAGTACCGGTAATCTCTAGAAAACACGCGATTTTCCAAAAGTCAATTTACACGTGTGCCGAGCAATTACCATTTATTTAATTCCAATAATGTTCATTGACTTATTTTCCATGCTTTCAATCACAAGAAAAATGGACAATAAAATGAAATGACCAATCAGCTTTACTTAATTCCCATCAACCACCATTGACCAAGTATTGGACAAAGCCAATTTGTGACCAACATTTGCGGTGACCAGTCTAATTATTTTTACCTTATAAGGTGCGAAGTACTTGCATGATATTCCTTGAAATGAGGTTTAATAGAAAGTGCAAAAGTAGGTGCTAGAAAGTACTTATAACAACTTCGGTTTATAGGACAACTATGTGGTGTACGTAAGCATTCAAAATTAGCCTACTTAATGCAAGTTCTATTGGAAGCCAATTAAGATGCTTATTACCTTGCGTCCTGATATGCCCAGGTATTAATTGACAGGCAAAAAGAGACACTTCATGATTAATAAAACCGACACCTAATTTCGCTATAGTGATTCTGGGAAATATTTCTCGCGATTAGAAGGAACGGTTTGGTTGATTAACACATTAGGGAAAATATTTATAGTAAAACTGCCTCGTTGGTCAAGTGGTCGCAAACGCGACTACTGAGCATGAGGTCCTGGGTTCGAGTCCCAGGTCGGGCAAAGCGGTATTGGGTATTTCCAACAGGAATTTCTCAGTAGCACGGAGTCTGGACTTGCGCCCGTTTGATGGCAATAGGCTCGCCCCCTATTACAAGGGACTTAAACATAACTGACCAAATGTGGGTGTACTATTAGTAAACCTCTGCCTAACCCCTCGAGAATTACAGGCATGTTGATATAAATGTAAATATATCTATATTTATCTATATGTAAGACCAGATGTATGAACGTAGACGAGGCAAAAGGAGTATCGAAAGATCGTAGTAGGCGGCGTTCTGTGGTTTCTGCCTACCCCCATGGAAAAAGGCATGAATTTATGTATGTGTGTATGCCTATTCAAAGTCAAAGTCAAAGTCAAAGCATTTATTTCAATTAGACCATTACAGGCACTTTTGAAAGTCAAAAATAAAAAAGCTAAGCTACAGTCACAGACACAAGGCATAATAACTTGCGAAAGTACTGTAGTTGCACATTCCAAATCGTAGATCTCTATGGAGAAGAATGGGCAAGAAACTCCATGGACACTCTTTTAAATCAAAATATTGTTACAAAATCTTGGTTACATCATTCATGTTGAGATTATACATATATGTGAGAACGATGTACAAAGACGTGCACATTAAGAGCGTCCAGAGTAAAAGATTAAGCCAAAAATTTAAAAATAAAGTAATTAAAATAAATCGTGGCAGGTAAGAGATGACCAGTCCCAACTGACAGCGCCCGTTCACGAACATGACGCATGGATCAGCGCCATTCAACTCAACCATATTGAAGGGAACTAAATGACCCGACACACCCGCCACCATCAGCGAGACATTTGAGTGAGCATGACATTCTCTCAGCCACCAGGACACATTCCAGTCAATGAAAGATAACAAAATATAAATGGAAGCTTTACAGTACATAGTACTCACACATGTGCTATGCAATTATATAATACTAAGAGATGGAATCTATACAATGCAAAGATATTTTACAATCTTCTGCAGCTTCCACAATAACTTCACACTTCATAATCAATTAGTTTGCACTCACAATGTTGATATAAAATATACAATTCACACCCTAAGTTTCCAAAAGAGAAACGAGAAAGAGGAAAAAAAAAAAGAAAAGTATAATTAAAGGGGGAGCATCTCTTCCAAACAATAAAATCTTAGTTCGTGAGCCCAAGTGGCTGTGGAGCAGGACCAGCATTGAGCCATGCATTTTTATCTACGAGATAGTCTTCCAACTTATAATATGCTCGTTTACATAGTGTGCGTTTTATGCATGTTTTAAATTTCTTCTCATTAAGTTGTAGAATGTCAAGTGGTATTTTATTGTAAAATTTTACACAGTACCCCATAAAAGAAGTGCGTACTTTTGACAATCTGAAACGTGGCTGATCTAATTTGTCCTTATTTCTAGTATTGAAATTATGCCTGTCGCTTATTTTACTAAAAAGATGTCTATTTTTCCGAACATACATAATGTTTTCATAAATATATTGACAAGGTACCGTCATGATGTTAATTTTTTTAAACAATTCTCTTAGAGACTCGCGTCTGCGTAGGTTATAGATGGCTCTTACAGCCCTTTTCTGCAGAATAAATATTGAGTCAATATCTGCAGCCCGTCCCCACAGCAGAATACCGTAAGACATGATGCTATGGAAGTAACTAAAATAGACCAGTCTCGCTATTAATTAAAATTAACTTTTTTTTTTTATTGCTATAATATGCAATATGTAAATTATATTCATCCGTAAAAATACAATAGCAGATCTCTTTTGTTATTAATAGATAATAGATATGTCACAAAAAAAATAACACATCGTAAACACAGACAAAACCACACATAAAAAAGCCTTTGTTGCCCATCTACCTGCAATTTTTTTTATCTAAAACCATACAACCAAAGATCCAAATCCCACCTCTTTGAACCCAAATTATATAACACAATAAAAAAAAGAAAACGCCCAACATTTTGCAAGACCACAATCTTTTTCACCGTCTGACCCGAAAGTTATAGGGCTCGTCCATGGTACATATCATAAGCGGGTGATGAGGCGGGCGCGGAGTAGATGTTATACGCAGTTACTGATGGAAGAAGGCCTGTTATTCTCCATACAAACGTATTTTGTTTATTTTATTTAACAGTTTATGTACACACTAAATACAGAAAAGCAGAAAGGAACAGAAAAAATAGGTACAAAGGCGATGCTTATTTCTAAAGAAATCTCTTCCAGCATGCCTGCGAAAGGACAGTAGAAAAAAAGAGATGTAGACATAGTGTGTAAAAGAAGAAGAGAAAATAGAATACATAAAGCAAATAACGAATTTAAATACAACTTACAATATAAGATAAAAATAATATGTACATGTATTCGGAACAACTCCATACAAATGTAGAGCTATCATTTTCTTTTCATAAAATCAAGGTGCTGTTGACACGTCCCTGTCATTTCGTTTTTTCAGCAACTTATAAGTAAAGGAAATAATATGGCCGTCCAAAAAAAATATATATAGGTACGGTCGAATTGAGAAACCTCCTCCTTTTTTGAAGTCGGTTTAAAAACGACAAAAAATACCCTATTTTTACGATGGTGATTAGAGGGCTACCAAAGTAATTCAAAAAGTTTTTAATATTATAAGAAATTGATAGGAACACAGACTTTAATCTTTATTAAAATTTAATGTCAAAAATAATTCGAGTAGACAAAAGGGACGACAAAAGTATCACGTAGGTGTACTCCTTCACTTACAGGACCACAGCATGCACTATAAAATGTACCACGAACCGTCGATCTCGTCAATTATTTATTTTTTATTTAATCTGTCTGAGCTGTAGCTGTCCTTACAGCACTCTACGGGGGCAGGCTTGACGCGATAGTTTTTTCAAATACTTATTTATCAAAATCCTTGGCTCTGTTCCTTCTTAATATAAAAAAAAAATCAACCGGCGATGACATCGCCAAGTTACATATAAGTATGACTATATTCAAGTTCGATATTTCTCATCTTTGTTGGAATTTAATTATTGTCTGTAATTGTGGGAACTAAATAATATTACAATATACAATATTAAACGGAGACGTGACAACAATTTGAATTTCGAAGCTAACGAGACACAGAATTTGTCGTTTAGGGTTCTGTCAACGTTCAGTAACCACCACAGTGGGTGGAGAGCAGCGGTGGCAGCCCCAACTTACGAATAGTAAGTCGTGGGTTCGAACCCTGGCAGGCGCATTACTTTGTATAATTTATTTCATCACCACGGCTCTCAAAAAACGTTGAAGGAAAACTTCGTGAGGAAAACGGGATATCCTAGAACCGAAAATTCGAATATATGTGACATATACCAACCCGCACTGGGCCCGCGTGGTGGATTATAGCCCATTCCCTCTCATAGAGAGGAGGCCGTGTGTCCCAGCAGTGGGAACATTATAGGCTCATTATCCTTATGCAACGTTCAGTTAAAACTTAAAAAGCGTTGGATAACTTGACGTACTTATGTAAAAACAGTTTGGTCTATCTAAGCAATCGTCTTTTGTTTTACCTGAACTGCCCGCTACAATAAACTTCAATACGATTCACACCTAATCGCCTCCGCTACCGCGTCTAAACCGCGCATTCACTCTTGACGAGGCCATGGGACTCGTGGGCGGACCAGACCATCGCGCGATCTCTAACGGTCTTCGAGATCCGTAAGCAAACGACATACGAATACCGAATGGTGGTATTGTGTTAAGTAGGTTGTTATAACATGATTTTGGCTCATTTTGGATAAGTTTTTCGAACCTTCGTACTTCATAAGAGACACTGAGTGGAGACTATTACTGATCGGAATTAAATCAGAATTATTAACAGTTTGAATTATTAGAATAGAATAGAATTCTATTTTGCAAATATGGGTAATACACAATAGTTGTTTTCAAATATCAAAGGTCAGGTGGTATTCCAGTAACGAATGACAAACTAAACAGCTTTAGTAGATTCTTCTGTGCTAAACGTGTCCTCAAATGTAATTTTATAGTTCCCACCATAAAACCATTTAACAAAACATTTTTGGAGCAAAAACAATTCTAATGGGCCATCGCTTTGAGGTCCTTTACTGTTTCTCTTCTGTTCTGTGTCGTATTGTGTCACTAGGATGGCAAAAGTATTTATTTCACTCAATCAATATTTATAAACATGTGACACTTCATATCCGGCTGAGGATCTCGTGGCTAAATAATAACAGCCGCTCGAGTCGATCTTTAGGTTAAGCCGCCTTTGCCTAGGTTGGTCCGTGGATGGGTGACAACCCATTACATGCTGAGTTACCTCCGTGCTTCGGAAAGCACGTAAGCCGTTGGTCCTGGTTGTCATTAATAGATCTTTGACAGTCGTTACAGGTAGTCAGTGGCCCGAAATTCTGACAACCAGTCTTACCAAGAGGTATTGTAATACCCAGTGCTAACTGGGTTGTGGAGGTCAGATAGGCAGTCGCCCCATGTATAATAATGATAATATTCAGCTGCACCCGGTTAGACTGGAAGCCGTGCCTAACATAAAACATTGGGAAAAGGCTAGGCAGATAATAGTCAAATAAAAAAAAAAACAAAATTATTTAAAAAAAACAAACATAATAACAGATTGGTCCTACACGAGGCCAAAAGGTGGTTAACATTTATTTGAAGTAAAACATTTGAATCACCATTCAAATACCTACCTTTCAAAGCTCTGTACTCAGCTAAAACATTCACATCCATCGATCATCCATCAGACAATTCAGCTTCACCTAAGTGCTAAGCCAGAAGTGTTTACGCTCGTAAAAGCCAATTCAGATAATGATATATTTTCGGATGAGTGGAAAACGATAATATGATCGGTATTATTAGGCTGAGAAGGCAGCATCCGTATGGTATTTCTGTCTTTGGTTAGTATCTAGGAAATATTTCTGCTTGGATTAAAGATTAAAAAGACAAGTAAAAAACACATGGCAACATAAAGCAGAACCAGCAGTACCTTTGTGCTCTTCTATGTTAATATATTGTCCTGTTAAGTATCTGTGTGTACATAAATAAATACATAAAATCACGCCTGCAATACCCGAAGACCGTATTGCCATCAACAAGCCAACCACCAGCCACAAATCCAGAATCCGTGGCCGCTACTGAAAAATTCCTGATGGCGAAACCCAATAACAATTTGCCCGAACCCAGGACCTCATGATCAGAACTCGTGATTCTGACCATTTGACTATCAGGTAAAGAAAACCATCATGAGGAAAGTGAATGTCTTGGCACCCAAAATACGAAGACGTGATACCAATCCGCACTGGGCCCGGTTGGATTTCGACTACTGCCTGGGACCTCGGACACAGGCAATACCTCCCAGACAAGAACCCAGGAATGGCCTAGATAGTAGGAACGTTGCTATTATAGGCTGTTGATGCTTCATCATCTTCCTGTCTTTGTCCCATTCTACTTTTATTTATTTTTTTCGGATGGGAAATCATCAAATGACTCCCCCCGCTCTGGGCGGAGCGGAGGGGAGTTGCAGACTTTTACTGACTAAAACTCATCCATGTTCCTTCCTTTCCCATTTCTGTTCCAGGGCCGCGGTATCTCTTTCGAACAGTTCCGCAGCCTTGGCAGGCATCGGCCCTTGCGGCCCCTCATGTTTGCTGACATCTCTTTGAGGCGCGCGTGGAACACGAACGCGTCGTCGACACGGCCTGTCGTCATATGACGGACGGACGGCGAGCTAGCCCATTACTCACCGTCCACAGGCCCGCGGTCCCATTCTACTTGGGATCGACACAACACGTTTTCTTCTTCCATTCTCCGAAGTCAGACGTCATCATTTATTCCTTTCTCTTTCATATCATTCCTCACACAATCCATCCATCTTTTCTTTTGCGTTCCTCTCCCTCTCCATCCATCAATATTAATATCTATTAAGAAACTAATTTGAATATTTTTGGTATTCGAATTTTAAAGTTAGTTTTAGGGCTGATGACATCATCACTGGAAAAGATTCCTTTGATCATTCAACGATTTAATACGTGAGTGACGCTATCACGATATTCCTTCTTGAGATGACGTCATTAAAGGCAAATATAGGGTAACCACATTTCTTCAAAAATGAACAAGCCTCATTACTCCAGATCTTAAAATTTCACAAATATTTTCTGCAAAACTCAAAGGGTATTAACATAAAGAAAAGCAGTTAAAATACTAAGAAACTCCGCTAAAACATGTGGGTAGCTTGAATATCACCCACAAGTGATTCGAAGAATTCGCGTGGGTGCATGTCGAGTAAGTAGTAGAATGCATGAGCAATTTCCTACGTATACTCCACACCTTCAACTTCATTATAATTACCGTAGGTTTTTATGGTTTTATTTCATGATGCATGTGGTCGATCCCCGAAGGGTTAGGCAGAGATGTACTCAATAGTACACACATTTCGCTGGTTATGTTTAAGTCCCATGTAATAGGTAGCGGGTCTATTGCCATCAGCCGGGCACAAATCCAGACTCAATGGTTGCTACTGAGAAAGTCCTGTTGGAAAAACCCAATAACACTTTGCCCGACCTGGGAATCGAGCCCTGGACCTCATGCTCAGCAGTCGCGCTTGTGACCACTAGGCCGGGGAGGCAGTCACAAAAATAAACACGTAAGTATATTTATTTCATCAGGTACCAACATGCACAAAACTTATTATTAAGCTTGTTATACAAAAAGGGATAGTTAGAAGATACGTCCTTTTTTGTCGACAAAAAGTCGGGCAAGCGATAAAATACACGTCAGAAAAGTGAACTTCTCAACTTCGTATTTCTGCCTAAAAGCTTTTAAATATATTATGTCACATTCCGGTTTATAGGACCCTGGCCAGCACATACTAAGTGACATAAATAGTGTCAAACAGTTGTGGGCAAAGAATGGTATTAGGGTAAACGAGAGAAACTTGTACACAGTTTATTGGTACATAGTCAGTTACTAACACTACTGTACTAACTAAATACTCTGAACTTCAAAGGAAACAGAGCAGTTCCTAGACTATGTGTCACGACCACGCCCGAACGATCACCACCAAACAAATTAAGGCGCTTGTGTTTAATTTTAAGTGCATACTCATCATGTTCCGACATATGTACGGGGTGGAAGGGACACCGACGCAAAAACTGTTATCAAATACTCAGTATATCATTCTGAGCATAGAAACTTATCAAAGGTAATTTAAAAAAAAAAACTGCTGTACTATACATTTTGACCGTGTAGATATTGCACTTTTGTAGGCAACAGCAGATTTTTGTTTTAATTCCACCCCGTATATTGTCAAACACAAAATATCAATTTTCCGTGAGAATTCGAAACAAAGGAACGACGGAACTCGTTCAAATTGATTTACAACTTAAACCCGCCACAAGAAAGTTGCAAATCGTTCGCTAATTAAATTTCAAATCTCTGCATAAAGATTCTGAACTTTAACCTCTTCTAAATAAATATTAAACTCGTTGAATGACTGGTTAAGTGGTATATACGTGCCTGATAAGCCCTGTATCGGGTTCCATAGACGATATAAAGTCTCATTTCTGATAAGGTTTAAAGGCTATATGGGAGTTAAATTGTTATGGTCTACATAACACAATAGATGGTAAAAGGCTATAACATTACATTGAGTCGATTATGTGTTGAAATGATTTATGATAAAAACAGTTTATTATCGCCAGTAGAAAATTGTTCCTGGGGTCAGCAATTTGATTTAATTACTTTGCAGTTTTGTTTGATAAATTAGTTAAGTTTGAATCTTGTAGTACAAGACAATGATGCGATAATTGAATGGTAGCACAAGAAGATTTTGAAAATTCCAAATAATATTCTACTTTAGCTTCCATACTTTTAGAATAGAATTTAATTAAAAACTTGTTGTTTAATTAATTCCCAGTTACTAACAAATGAGCATTTAAAATTCAAGGTGTTCATTTTGTTTTAGAGCAAAAATACATGTTTAAATATAAATACACTCATACTTACTTTGTTCAATACTTCAAAAGCCCCAAATTCAACTATAAAAATCACTTCGCTACACTTAATTTAAAACTTTCCTCTTAAGCAAAACTTCCGCAAAAAACTACGAACTTAACACTCACGTGAATGGTTAGAAACTATAGAAACAAAGTTTTATAAAAAGTATCTGATACAGTAACTGATCTTGATCGTCTAAAAGCAACCCTTGAAGGGACCTGACAATAGCATTGTGGGATACCATTTAAAACTCACTTGGTTATCACTTTACTTCAACCGTTATCACTCGTTTCTCGATTAGGTATATCAGAAGTCGAATGAATGATTAATGACAATTTTATTTATTTATATAAACCTACAAAATCTACATCGAACACACCGACACACATCCGTATTGACATCAGTGCTGAATGTCAAGTCTGAGATTACTGAAAAAATATTTAGCTTGTATTTGACCCAATTTAGAAAATTATTGATATAATTTTATATGAAAAGTGTCGTTAAATATTAAAGAAGACTTTACTCCAATCACAAAGATTATGCTTAGAAATTATCGATAACTCGTAAAACAATCCCAGCAAATATTTTTTTTTATAACATACGAGTATAATAAACCCACTTAACTGATATATAAAACATCATAAAGTTGAGGTTAAGTAAATCTAGACCTTATCAAAACATACACATAAAGAAAAAAAAAATACATTCCCAAAAATCAACACAATTAAAACGTAATAATCTGTTTTAAGTGTTAAGTGATAACGAATCTACAGTCACCCTGTAACTCAACTCGAAACCTTAGTAACCCTCCTTCTATTAAAACGGGGAGCGAGTTTTTGTGCCCTGGGATAATTGACCAACAGGTGTGTCCGAAGTTTGTTTGTTTTTATTCTAAGTCGACTGGTTTGAGAGCAGACTCGATCAAATGTAACGCAGCGTTTGAGGGTTTCGGTTAAGTGCCGTTTTAAGATCGCTTGCCCTCTGGCTTCGTTTGCTTTTATTTCCATTGATAGTGCACATAAGTCACTGCAATTTTAACAGAATAGTTATTATGTTACATGAAATGACAGATTGGGTTGCGCCTATGGCTTTCCGCGGTTGTTTGTTATGCTGAGGAATCAGCAGAGAACTGTATTTATCCAAGATATAAGGGACATAGTGTCACGAACTTTTATTAAGGAATGGAAAATCCGCCAGCACTGATTTTTTTCGTCGAAGAGTAAAAATAAATCAGCTGTTTGATACATTTATCCTGTATAGCACTTTTAATGGAAAAACAGTTATTTTATAGTAACCTAAGCAAAATTATACTGCAAGAAGACTATCTAGTGGGGAACAGCAGGATACAGGCAGCTATCAGTTGTCTCAACTCAAGAACCGTGTCCAGGAGTATCGCATAATAAGTGGTACTCCTGGACACGCCTCTTATTGTTAGGAGTTTCCTTTCTCTGGAGCTCTGACCGCGTAGCCTGGACCCTGTTTCTGATACCGGTGGGCTACATGTTTTATATTTTTAATTGTCTTTATAGATGTTGTTAAGTAATATGTTTATTAAGTAGTATTATGTTTTAAGGAATATTTAAAAATTTGTAAAGAGATAAATAAATGAAAGTGATACATTACTAAATATTAATTAATATTTTTGTATAAAATAGTGAACCTAGGTGAAAACTTACGGCTTACTTATGGTAAATTGGGTTTTCAAATTATTTGTTATTAAGTACCATTACCATTCAAAGGAGCTCGTGGTTTAATATTAACAGGCGCTCGGGTCGATCTTTAGGTTAAGCCGGGCTTGCCTAGGTTGGTCTGTGGATGGGTGACCGTATTACGTACCGGGTTTTCTCCGTGCCTCGGAAAGCACGTTAAACCGTTGGTCCCGGCTGTCATTTGTAAATCTTTGACAGTCGTTACGGGTAGTCAGTGGCCCGAAAGTCTGACAACCAGTCTTACGAAGGATATCGTATTACCCAGTACTAACTGGATTGTGGAGGTCAGATAGGCAGTCGTTCCATATTGGTATTCAGCTGCATCCGGTTAGACTGGGAGCAAGATAGTTGGGAAAAGGCTAGGCAAATGATGATGATGATGAGGTATTCAAAGGGGTTACTAAGTATTCCTATAAATTCACAATGGTTACGGTTTCTCCAAAGACACGAGTAAAGAAGTTGCCTAACCTAACCTAAGCCATTAACAACTAAACCCTCTGTCCCGCTTCTATTACTAATTTAATTGTGAATAACGACAATTACTACATTGACCTCCAAAATAATTGATGGCGGACTTCCAAAATCTATTGAATCCTGAACAATATGGCCCCTTTGATTGTTACCCTCGAATATTCGCCTACAACGCCCCTATAAATTTGCTGGCTAAAAGGCTAAAAATCTTGATAAATAAATGGAAACTAGCTTGTAATATAAGCTAGATTCTAGGAATAAGCAGTTAGTTTTGTATAGCTGTTTTATGTTGATGTGAAAATGTATGTAAATTATAGTTAGTGAACAAAGATTTTTACTAAGTTTCAGTACCATGTGCATTCATCTATCAACTCTCCCGTACCTATTTATAATAGTCAAACACGTTGACAATTTGAAATTCACAGCGTATTTAGGTTACCTAATTAATTTCGCTGTTCAATTCACGCGGCTTAATGTACAAAAAATGGATTATTTGGTGCTATGATGAATACATTACCATTATTAAAACATTGAAGTTGAATACAACGTGTAACTAGAATAATGTTACAGTGATTCTCATGGAAGCAACAAACACGCAAAAAGGCCATACTTTGATGTCACATCGCGTACAAACATTACAATGACGCTAACTGTACATAACCGCGATAGGAGACACACCTATGTATCAGAACCCCACATTATTAGCTACCTAAATCTTGTTTATAGAAAAATCTAGGAATTTTGAGTTTTTTTACCACTCCCCAGAGCTTACATTTAGTTTTTCCAAATAAAGGTGTTACTCAAAAAAAGGTTATATCGTGGTGAAAAGATTGGTACAATGTCAACGAGGTAAGTGACGGTTGGCGCAGTGGCTGAGCGATTGGCTGCTGCGCTGCGTGTCGTGGGTTCGATTTCCGCACTGAACAAATATTTATGTGTCCTACAAGTAGTTGTACGGCCTGGCTGTTTGTGTTTGTGAGTTTAAATGTTTGTAAGCGCACCCAAGATACAGGCGAAATCACCCACTCAGTCCACCCACGCGCAAAGGACATAGAAATACACATTCCTAGTGTAAGCTTAGAAAAAAAAACACGCTGACCTACTCACCAAGCTGTGCGATAGTTAGTAATCGACAGTTGTGGAGGCAATTTTTAATTATCTTACTGGTCTACTTATAATCAATACAATTTTATCATCTCCCCTCTGCTCCCCCTCTCTGAAGTCCATACAAAGGTTGTCTACAGTGAAAGATTACTTTAAGTGAAAAGACAACAATTCTGGCTGGCAATAAGACTCCCTATGTTTCTCTCAAAAGTCCGAATTGTGATTTATAATTATTATATGTGTTCAAACAAAAACATAGATATATATCTGTATCAGATACCTCTTATAAAGTAGCTGCGTATTCGCACATAACATCACGCCTAATCCAGGAAGGGTTAGGCAGAGATGTACTTAATATTATACCTACATTTCGCCAGTTAAGTTTAAGTCCCATGTAATAGTGAGCGAGCCTATTGCCAGCAACCGGTCACGGATCCAGACTCCGTGGCTGCTACTGACAAATTCCTGAAGGAAAAACCCAATAACAGTGCCCGACCTGGTAATCGAACCCAAGACCTAATGCTCAGCAGTCGAGCTTGCGACAAGGCAGTCAGCTGCGGCAATCAATGCGATCAAATCAGTAACAAAACTAGTACTAAAACACCTACCATCTTTATTTCAAACAAATTGCTCCCTTTTCAGCAAAAATACGTATAATATGAACAATAAGCTGACTATTTCAACATCACTCAACATTTTACCTGACGTCAACTGACGTCACCATTCGTGACACTTCTCTGAATTAGGTGCTAGGGGGTGAAAAACAGGGTGTATAGGAGGGGGCATGGTGTATATTCCACCCCTTAAAGTACAAAGTACTGTGTTTATAGTTCCCTTTCATACTTAGTGGGGGTAATTATAATTAAGATTTTTCTTTTCATGTTTTTTGTTAACTTTTAAATGAAATGAGTTTCGAAGTATTTTTTTTGGTGGGGTGGAAATTTGGGGGGGTTACGATGGCGATTTAAAATGAGGGTAATAGGTTCCGCCATGTTAAAAAAATATTGTAGTAGACTAAGATATCTACGTGGATACGAATATTTATTTATTTATTTAACATTTCAAGCACAAAGTACAGAGGCGGACTTAATGCCATAGGCATTTTCTACCAGTCAACCTTTGGAACCTTTTTTTGAATAGTGCTCGGTGATGTGGTATTGTCAAGTCAAATAAATTGAAATCAACCTTTGCCACTGGTGATAAATCATCATCATCATCATTCTCTAGCCCTTATCTTAATTCATTTAAGGTCAGTGCAGCATGTCTTCTTCTTCCATACTCCTTTATTATTCGTCATCTCATCAGACACCTCCTTTCTTGGCATATCATCCTTCACACAGTCCATCCATAGTTTCTTTGGTTTTCCTCTACTCTTACACCCGCTGGTGATAAATATGGCAGATACTTATGTTTCTTTTTCTTAGTTCGCAAATACCCAATGCTAACATGGGCCAATCCAATTATAGGCAAGTTCCATAAACGGATCGACACGTATAAAGTACTAGTTGTTCATGCAATCATAAACTCATGTCTTTTAATCTATAGCATCCTAGTCACTAAATAAAATTGTATTGTTTGGTTTTTGTGTAAAATATACATTAATAGTTATGTCCTTTATTTATTTCTATTCAAATTCCATACATTAAAAAAAAAAAAAATACTTAAAAAAAAACAATAATTACAACAATGAAAATCATTTAAAAATATAGAAAATAGTAGCACACTGGCATCGGGAACAGGGTCCGAGCTACCGGTGGTCAGGGCTCTTGAGAGAGGAACCTCCTAACAATATGCGCCGTGTCCAGAAGAACTGCCTTCTGTTCTTGTATTTATTTCTATGCAAATTACATACATTTCGGAGTACCGCTTTCTGAATCAAGCCCTTTATTATAGAAGTAGACGAAAACTACAGAACATCCAATGCTACAATTTCAAGCCTAATTCATTTGGGGTCGGCGCGGCATGTCTTCGTCTTCCATACTACTCTTTGACTCGTCATCTCAGCAGTCACCTCCTTTCTACAATACAATCTTTTGTTTCGTCGTTTAAACATCTGTTCATGTATGGATGAATGTATTTCTCAGTCGAAATTTAAACCTGGTTAATGATATTAATATGCTCAATTTGGCTACATCTCACGTAGATAAATGCGGGTATGCTCATAAACTTCTGCCGGCGCCTCCGGGCAATATAGACATGTTATTCAGGTAACATCATTATCACCATGCCTCCCAGATAAATTGGTCATCCTAGCACTAATCGTCTCAGCTAGGTCGCTGTCAATGAACCAAATGAAAAATTCACCGAAATATACCCCATCACTATGAGAACATCTGTATAATTACCGGCTTTTACTGATATAAAATCCTCAATAATTAACAAAAATCTATTATTAATACCTACCAATAAATGAAATAGGAATAAAAAAAGCTACTCCATACTAAGCAACAGACAGAAGTCAAAATAATAATTCGTGTAACGAAATTACTATCGATTACTTTTCTAATAACATACCATCAACGTTTTAAGTACCAAGAATTACACTAAAAACATTGCTTGTACCTCTGAAATTAACGGCGTGTGTATACAAAAGATAATTTCCTTACGCCAAGACAATGTTTTGACACAATAACTTCAATGTTATGATTATGCTAATGAGTTCTGAACGTAATAATTTTATGTTGAACATCGCGGGAATATGTTGGTAGAGTGTTACTAATGTTCAACATTAATGTGCGTGAGCTTTGGTTTCATGTTGAGGCTTCTTTAGTAGTTGAACCTCGTTTTTGTCGTGATTTTTCAGTCAAAATGTTACCAATTAGAATCAAACATGTTTGCTACGGCTGCGGGTCTCAACAAACCAAAGAATAAACAAAATCGATTCATTTCTTTTTGAGTTAACTAATATCATAGTAATACAAAAAATATAAAGCCTCTAGTTTCTCTTCATAATATTTTTACAGGAAAAACGTAAAAGCCTTCGGGAATTTTCTCTCGGAAAACGCGTGCGAGAAAGCTTAGCAAATATTTCTCATATATTTTGAAATACCTAGAACCTTTAAGTGGTTTTTGTGCAAAACACTAGCAGGAACAGTCAACATTTGCATTTTAGTATGGAAATAAAACAGATATAAAACGCTCGTAGCGCTTTTTATTACCCGAAAAGTGGTCCCGGCATTTTTGTGGGAACGCGCATTTTTTTTCTGACATATTATCGTCCAAAAACACTGCATCGTCAACACGTTTTTTTTTTCATAACAAAAATAAACCAGTCATTCACGACAAACACGCAAGAATCACGTTCAGAAACGACTATTTTAACAAAAAGTAATAGTCAACTAACCTTCAGCTTCGTTATCACGAAAGAAAACGTTCATTACTAGGTAATCCTGTAATCTTTCACATTAAAAATCCAACATCTGAAAACGGCACTACACTAAAAGAAATCCACGAAAATAATCATCCACCACAGACTAAAAAAAATCAGTTGTTTTTTTGCACTTGCACTCACAGAAAAAACACTGAATTGTTTTTGTTTTTAGTATTATTTTTTTTAATGTTCGTTTTTCAAAATGCCGCGTAATGACGGGCGCTGGGACGATGGAACGCACTGACACTCGCGACGTTCAGCTAGTGACTGAGGGTGTAAGTAAAGCTGCGCTCGCCCGGCCAGGCTGAGCACCAAAGAGTAGGCTTCTGGGAGATATGATACTGCTTTCTGCCAACTTGTGAAAGTTGCGTGAAAAGTGAAAAAAATATTTTGTTGTGCGAATATTGGATATTGTATCGAACTAATAACTACGAAGAAAATTCGTCCTAGGGGTGTAATTTAGATACAATTGGTAAATACTTTGGTATCGAGATTTAGAAATAAATATGAATTAAAAGATCTTGAAGTATGTTTATTACTATGCTCTCGGTTCATAATAATATAATTAAGTCGTGTTATAATTAGTGCAGTAAAATTGAACTGTGTTTGTAATTTAAGTAAATGTAGGTACCTAATGGTGTTATACTGGTTTAGATCACACTGCTGTTAAAAAAATATAAAGCAATGTTTATTGCCATTATAGCAACAAACAAAAATAATAAGCTAATCAGGTTGGATACTCAAAATAACAACGAAACGTATAAAACATGTTTATCTGAATAAGTAGGTACAAAATGTTTGAAAGGCTCCTGTGTCCTCACTGAGTAAACCCAAAAAGCCTGCAATAATTGTACCCAGCCACGCATCTACAAATTTTCCCACTAACCTGTTCTTTGACTCGACAACGACCTTAATCTGAAATCCCTTTTCAACTCCTCGTGCGTCTCATTATTGATCTCTTTCACTCCTCACTACCGGTGCAATAATACCTCTGTCTCACTCTGTTAAAGCGTAGTCGTATATCTCTGTCTCTGTTCCGCATCACTGCAGAGCCTCAAAAACGAGGTAGAACCACCGTACTATCAACGTGCGCGTTCCGAATAAGAAATTTTTCCTTTACACTGACCACAGAGTATTCTAGTTCAGTTCGTTCATTTGCTCTTACTGGCAATTTTTCTTCGAGAATCTATGAACTTTTTCTATCTGCGCCATTTCTTGTAGAAATAAGAAGTTAAGTATGAACGACTGAATGACTTATAAATCTCTTTTGGAGAAAAAAAATGGATGCAAATATAAGTCGGAAGTGTTTTTTTTTTTGCTTTTGTAGGCAACAATCAGCTTGAAATATTCTGGGCGAGATCGGGTTCGGGCGCTGAATAAAATATAGGAGCAGTTGGTCAGACACGATATTTTCAATCGAATTGGTTTGTGTACTGGAACCATTATTGTAACGATACGTTTCGCGGATTAGTTTGTGAAGTGGGATGGGTACGGGAAATGTTGATAGTATTTTCTCGTTTTTGTCGAAATGCATTTGTAGTGGTGCATCGATCAACTACTTTTTGTGGAACGCTGTTGCGCACTGACAACAGATGTCAAGAGATATGAAAACTTGATGTAGCCCTCAAACTTTTTTATTTGGGTCACAATTGACGGTCAAGAAATTGGGGATTGAAGGAATGTACAGACGCCAGCACATCAAGCTATCCAAACTGTCAAATTTTCCCAATTGAGCATGAATCTTATTCTTTTGAAATAAAGTTGAAAAACTATCTAAGAAATTTGACAGATTTGGGTAGCTTGATGTGGTGGTTTCTATACATAGATTTAATTTGAAAATTAAATGAGGTTTACCTTTCTAATTTAGGGAAACAATTGACTATCAACAGCCTGAGGAATTTAGGATTGCAGGTATCGTTTGGAATGAGGTTTAAATCATGTTTTAACTAAAGAAAGGTTGGCGAGTAGTTTCATAGAGATTAACGGGTTAAAAAAACCGGAGAAATGCGAGTCGTACTCGCGCATGAACGGTTCCGTATCATGATAGTAGGGGAGCCCCCTTTGATTTTTAATTCATTTTTATTATTTTTTGGTAGAGCAGCAACAGAAATACAAATTTTGTGAAAATTTCTACTGTATACCTATTACGGACCATGAGAACAGCCCGCTGACCGACAGACGGACGGACGGAAGGACGGCGGCGGAGGCTTAGTAATATGGTCCCCTTCGGGTACGGAACCCTAAAAATGCTGCATGCTGGAGACTAAATGACGATACAGCTTAGACAGCTGATGTCTAGGTCAATTATGCATAATTGATGATTGATTGATTGTTTGATTTATTGTTTTTTTGGTTTATTTATATTGTATCATGATTGTGTTTAATTGTGTATGTTTATTTATTATGTTTGTTTGTATGTGTCCACATGTTTGGAGCAAATAAATTATCTTATCTTATCTTACCTATGGGTATTTTGCCTGAATTAAAGCACAATTTAATTTTTTATTTTTTTATTAATTGTTGCATTGTCGATCGTAGAAGGAAAGTTAAACAGTATGCATTTTTTACTAGCAAGAGCAATTATTTATAGTTTCTAATAACACCATCAGAAGTGTCGGCAAAAAGGTGGTTGTTACGTGCATACGGAGTTTTTTTTTTTATTTGATTCTCTAGATTCCGCATAGATGGCAACTTATGCCCACCGCACATCTATGACTTAGCATAAATATAACTCGATGCTCTATTTATCTCTGCAATGTCAACCAGACGTTAGACCTGTGATGACGGTAGCAATTTAGATAAATCATTACGAATGAAAGTTTGATTATTACGGTTATCGACGTCAGAATCTATGTTTAATGTCACTGTCCCATCACTACGGCAGGTGACGTCACCTTGTAATAGCCAATTGCACTTGTCAATCCCCAGTCCGCGTGCACCACATGGCCTACTGCAAAATTTGGTGAACTCGAATAGAATACAAACAAAATGTTCAAGATGGGGAATCTAGTTAGTTATCTGTGTTTCTGCCTGGCTTAAAGAACCCAGGCAATCGCCTACAAAACTTTTCGTATTTTTAGCGATGAATTTGAACAGGATGGACATGGCAAGCTTTTTTGTAAGTATTACAATTAGAGGTTTCGATCCCGGTCGTATTTTAGTCCCGGAATTTTCGAGATTAATTTAACAAATCTTGGGATTTTCAGGAATAATACAATTATTAATTAATAACGATTCCTCTAATTTCCATCGATACAGAACTCGTTTTATCAGCCTATGCATATATGTGCAACAAATTGAGAAGCATGCTTGGAGATGAAACGTTGGACGCATTTTATTTCTTAGATTTTATTTTCGCAGTTTAAATGAGTAAAGCATAAAGTCATCATCTACCTAGCTTTTTCCCAACTTAATTGATGTCGGCTTCCAGTCTAACCGGATACAGCTGAATACCAGTATATTACATAGAGCGACTGCCTATCTGACCTCCACAACCCAGTTAGTACTAGGTAATACGATACCCCTTGGTAAGACTGGTTGTCAGACTTTCGGGCCACTGACTACTTGTAACGACTGTCAAAGATCTACAAATGACAGCCTTGAATAACGGCTTAGCGTGATTTCTGAGGCACGGAGGAAACTCGGTATATAATGGGTGTTCTGGTCACCCATCCACGGACCAACCAAGATAAGCACGGCTTAACCTTAAGATCGACCCGAGCGGTTGTTCATATTTAGCCACGAGAGTAAAGTTTCAAGTCAATTTAATTTTAAAATACTAGTTTAAACAATGATGGTTGTGGGTTAACCTAAATAAGTAAGTAGTAAGTAGGTAGTAAGTAGTAGTAAGGTAAGTATAACATATTCGTTTTTTTTTAGTAGTAGTAGTAGTAATAAGTAAATAGTAGTAAGGTAGGTAGAACTAATTCGTTTTTTTTTTAAGTTTATTGTTTAATTTACAAAAGTGTCTAGTTTGTTTATTTTAGAAGAATAATAAGTAATAATAAAGTAGTAATAAGTTTGAAGTATAATTTTGTTTCATATTATCTGTCGATAGAGACTGGATCCTGCGACACAAGGTATCCAAATGCGGGTTCCAGTGTCATACCTAAATATTGTTACACTTTTTATGAATCAATAAACATTTTTTTATTTATCTATTTGTTTAACCGGCTTTTCGAAGATTTAAAAGTTAAATACATTGCCAAAAGTTAAATAAAAAAACTAATTTTGACATGGTTTATTTTGACTTTTTGTTGCCATTTTTCATTACCTTACAATCCCGGGACTATCTGGCGATCCCGGGATTTATTGTAGATAATTCCGAAATCCCGGGATTAAGAACAAGGGCCGGGATAGAATCCCCTAATTACAATACAATATTATTGACTGTTCCGTCATTATTGTCGCCGAATATTACGTTATTAAATTATCAAGTTCTCTAAGAATCTTTTTCTAAAGCTTTATGTGACTGTAATAAATCTAATATTAGCACTAGGGTATAGTAGGGTGGGCTGCGGGACTGTTCGAAAGAGATACCGCGGCCCTGGAACACAAAGGGCAAAAGAAGGAACATGGATGGGTTTTAGTCAGTAAAAGTCTGATACTCCCTTCCGCTCCGCCCAGAACGGGAAGAGTCATTTGATGATTTCCCATCCCAAAAGGGTATGGTAGGGTTTGCGTGAATATATGACTACCTCAGACCCTAGACTCATTGTAGTAACAGGAACAGTGGTATTTTTGTCAACTGGAGATCGACACACAAACTGTTACCACGTATTTAGCACATCATTCCGAACTCAGAAATATTCCTTAGGTTTTTTTTTAATCATCTATTTCGTACTATACTGCAATACCTACCAAACGATCTAGAAGAACGGCTGATTTAAAATAAAATACCAATGGAAAATTTCTGTGTGATGTTCTTTTGTTTCGGTATGATGTACATTGTACTGAATACGTGGTAGCTGTTTGTGTGACATAACCCTTCGTTTTCCCAACATGGTGTGTATCCAACCCATGAGGATATTATCCCCGTACAAAAAAAGTTGGTGAAGTACCTTTCCGATTAAACTCCATGCTAGGGTTGACAAAGTACGCGGAAGCTGGATTTTGTGAGTTTTTCCTCTTACTCCCCACAGTTCGAGAAAATGTTTAATTTTTTTCGAATTCATTCATCTTCTTGCATATTGGTTATTTCCTTCCTTAAAAAAAGTAATTTGGGTAGAACGTATTTTCGCACAGTTGTTCCTTTTTCTTTAATTTGGATTAACATATAAGAGTACTAGCTTATGCCCGCGGCTTCGCCCGCTTGGAGTTCGGTAATGTCCCACGGGATCGTATTACCGGGACAAAAAGTATCCCATGTGTTAATCCAGGTTATAAACTATCTGTGTGCCAAACTTCATCTAAATCTGGTCATTCGTTTTTGCGTAACAGTAACAAACATCCATCCATCCATCCTCACAAACTTTCTCATTTATAATATTAAGTAGGAAGTAGGATTTATGTGCGTTTGGTCGTTTTATTTGGTGATGATCATTTCAAAATTCACTGTTACTGTAATATTTAAAGGTATTTAAGAGAATAGGCAATTTTTAAGATCATTTTTGCGAGTTGACATTATCTGAGAACTGTTGATGAATATTTATCTATGACGTTATTAATGTTTAAATTTATTTCCTTCAATATTTCGTAATAATTATTAAGCAACTTCAATAAGTTACAACTTCAACAGGTTACAACTTCAATAAGTTCTTTAATTCAGAAAATCCATTGTGGGACGAAGTTTGAAAAAAGACTGTTATCAAAATCACAATACCGCCGCTGCCGCACCTGTTGCTTCACCAAGATTTCTACCTACCCCATAATCGAAAACCACCGTGAAGGAACCTCTCCCGTTGCCGTCGTAGCTATTCATCAGGTGTTCAAAGCAAGTTCTGTCATAAAAACACGACAAATCTAGAGTTATCCTGTTTGAGCCACGCGACTGCATCTGTCTCGCTCACTCCTGTATATCTTGCTTTACCTATCTCTTTCTGTCATTGCGCTTATGTGGTATGACTTGAATGGGTACTCGATAGAATTCCAGTTTTTGTTGAAGATATAAATATACTTTAGTTTATCCCTTAGTCACGCTATGTCACACGACGGTTTTTGCAAATCAATTGATTGATTTATTTTAGTTGGTAGATGGCATTGTTTGTCTTTTCTCGGTAATTTCGGGATTTGTACCGGTACTTCATTTTGCAAGTTATGGCTAAATAAAAACAGCCGCTCGGGCCGATCTTTAGGTTAAGCCGTGCTTGCTTAGATTGGTCTGTGGATGGGTGACCACCCATTACATACCGAGTTTTCTCCGTGCCTTGGAAAGCACGTTAAGCCGTTGGTTCCGGCTGTCATTTGTAGATCTTTAACAGTCGTTTCAGGTAGTCAGTGCCCGAAAGTCTGACAACCAGTCTTACCAAGGATATCGTATTACCCAGTACTAACTGGATTTTGGAGGTCAGATAGGCAGTCGCTCCATGTAAAATACTGGTATTCCGCTGCATCCGGTTGGACTGCAAGCCCACCTCAACATACTATAGTTGGGAAAAAGGCATGGCAGATGATGATGGTTGTCAAAAACCACTTTTAGATGTCAAAAATAAGTTATTTATAAAACGAGATGGGTTGGTATTTTCTGGCTACTCTGAGAAGAATCATTCAAAACAAACTCAGAGGATAGCATTCGTTCTATGTTCATCGGAATCCTTATTGAAAGCCCAACACTCTTGGGATAAGACTTAGGAAAAATGGTTATCATAACCTACCTAAGCTTATGATAACCATTTTTCCTCCTACTGACTCACGTGAGGTGGATAATGATAATATAAAGGGTGTAACAAGACCCTTAACGAAGCCGAAAGGCACTTATTCTCCCCGTCATTACGATCATTTTTTTGTTCTAGACCTTATCTGAGAACCTTCTAGTTACGGAGATATTGGAGGTCAAAGTTCCATCTTTTCACAAGTTTTTTTTTTTTTAATACATGTTCTTAATGTAAGATTTTTATTTGAATACCTTCACGGCCCCGCACTATTCAATCCATCCATCATCACAATGTTTTGAGTGGGTTACATTGAGTCAGAGTCGGTAAAACGTGATTTTTCACCCCAAAAAAAAGTCGTTTTCCAGCAATTTTTTGCGTAAAGTTACTTAGTTTGATGTATATGACGACAGTTGCGGCATGTCTTCGTTGACTCCTTGGTCGGTCATGATGGAACGAGGAGTCCGACGTGAAATAATACACAGGCACTGTTCGGTACACTAAACTTTACTGTTTAAAACACTTTGCAATAAAAAATAACAAAAGATTGAAGATCTATTTTCGGATTGAAATAAAATAAAATGGAATGTAGTGAGGTTAGCCAAGTTAACCGTGGGTCACCACGATTACAATTTGAATGTGTCAACTGAACAAGTCTAACGCCTTTTTATTCACATCAAAAATGACCAACGACAACTTTAATCGACTAAACACACTCAAGCATTGCCATACCAAAAATCAAATTAAACAAACTAAATTAAAATTATGATAAACGCTTGACATTCCATTGGCGATCTGCGACATATATGATACTAAGTTGACAGCTTCGTGAAGGGTCCGTTTCGACCCTGTATTGTTTAAGATACTATTGTTAGTATTTCTTGAAATAAACTGTTACTTTTACACAATTACAAGTAAATTCACTATCATTTACAAGTAAATTCTTGCGTTAGTTAATATTACAGTTTCAGTTGACAACTTGTTGGGTTTATATCATAACACGATGCAATAAATACAATAATAACGTATGCTAGCTTTATATAAAACACGTCTTTATAATAAACGGATGTAATTTAAGAAGATCACTTCTGCCAATCTCCTTTGGTGATTACTTGCGTGATGTTATGTTATGTTGCAGGTTGGGCTTGATGTTGATATTTCTTACAACGAAACATGTTTATAAGCGGCCGTATATTTATAGTAAATCTTAATCTGTTTGAATGTACTACAGTGTATATCTTGTTACTGATAGTATCGCTACTACACTTGAGGCCGAGATAAGGGTAACATCTTACTTTAAGATAGTTGCTGCAATAAAGAAGCTTTCTCTTTCATTTATACTTTCGTTTTTTTAATGTTGAGATTTTGAGCAACAATTTATAATAACGTATTTTGTACAAGTATTGTTTACATGGAACAATTAAGTTTTCTAATTACGAACACTGAATTAGTAATTTAATTTTCTATGTTCTTACTTACACACAAACATTATAAGCAACGTTTTTTCTCATGGAAACCAGAGTATACGAAATATGTTGTAGTAAACGTTCCATAAGATTAATATCATAAGGAACTTTGACTACAAAATATTTTATGAAAAGTTGAAAGTTACAGAATTACCTTGTTGGTCTAGTAGTCTCAAGTAATACGACTGAGTAAGAGGTCTTGGGTTTAATTTGTTTTCCATTATTTCTCAGTAGTGGCTTGGAGTGTGAATTTGTGCTTGACAGTTGGATAATACATAACTATAATTCAAATATAAGGTACACCTCTGCCGAATCCCTTGGTGATTACAGGCGTGATGTTATGGTTATGAAAGCATTCTAGTACACATAGTACCACTAGTAATTACATACTCAAAAAATAAACAAAACACGTTTAGTAAACATGTTTTCTTTCTTTCTTTCTTTAAATTGATGACTTTAAAACCTAAGGCTGGTTTTATAGTCACGCCGCTAGACGCGCCGTTGGGCAGCGCGCTGTTGAACAGGAACACCGAACGGCGCTGCTCAAGCGCGCGAATTTGAAACGCTACTACTACCCCAATACATCGCCCGAGCGCGCGCGCTCCGACGGCGCTGCTGAAACGCGTGACTATAAAATCAGCCTTAACAAATAGGTACTTAATTAAATTGGTTCAATAAAATGAATAATACACATATGCACGTTGCATTACAATATCTCAAAGCAGAATCTGTGTAAATGCTCCACAGTGCAATAACTCGGTACTCAGTACTCACCGATTATATCGCCTTCTACGCTATTGTACACTTCAGGACAAAAGTAATGGGAACGATTATAATATATGTCTTTGGTATAATGATCCGATCACGATTTTGTAATTTAAATGATAATATTATTGTGATTGTCAAGTTTGCTTTTTGTTTGTATGATAAAACCAGATACATTGAAAACTCTAATTTATTAAACGCGACAGTTCCATTTTAAGTTCTGGAAGAATGATTAAATTTGTTGTCAAGTCTTTATTTAAATTTTAATTCTAAAACATTAATTTGCCCATAGTATTAGACGTCACGTCGCATTCTGATGATACTTTAAACTAGTATTCTTTGCAAAGTACACCTGTTGACATATAGAAAAAACTCACAATCAACACTATAACATTCAAATCTCATTAAAACAGCGCTACTCATCTAACTGTGATGACAAAACCGCTAGGAATTCTGCTCACATCGTAACCATAAAGAGGGCATGAAGATAAATAGTGCCCTCATTGCGATTGCCATTGTGATTGTGAATCCCACGATCACGAGTACTCTAGATAGGCAGATACTAGCCCACTGACTTAAACAGTAAGTATGCTGACGGTTATTACTGGGTAACTTGTTAATGGTTATACATTAATGTACCAACATTTGCATGAAAAAACAGGGCTTGGTATTTTTTTCTTTTGTTTATAAAAAATAATGATCGGTCTCATCAGTAAACTAAACTGTTTTTGGCAGGGTTTAAAATTATCAAGATAATTATTTTCACAATGCGAGCCGTATCGAGGTGATTGTGACGTGATTTTTATAAATAATAAAATAATGACAAATGATGATCATCACTTCAAACCTTGATATAAATAAAGGAAAAAGTAGTAAACAAGTAACAACAACAAAGCCCTACCTTAGCAATGTTTGACGTCGCACTTATAATTTGATTAAAGCTCTGGTTAGATAAGCTAACGTCACCATCAACATAAACTCAACAAGTTAGGTCTGTCTGTCAGTGTAAGGGTTTTTCGTTGTCTAGACTGTGTGCTCTATAAAACCACGCTAAAAGATTGGCTGGTCTCCGTATGTCACGATTTTTCGTTGCAAATAATGCAGTTATATTTTTTACTCCTTGGTTTATTATACTTACAAAGAAAATGAGCAGTTCAAATTTAAACAAAATTCATCTTTATTGACAAGGGAATGCGCAGTTCATTACGCTTTAACAAGAAATAAAATAGAATGAATGAACAAAAATTGACACAGACAAAAATAAATAAAATCTAACTAATGGGTTAGGTAACTCACAATTAAATATTAATTTTTTCATTAATTCTTATACGTTAGTCAGCAGTTGATGATTTTCAAAAAACAGAATAGTGTAAAAATTATACGTTTGGCACAGACTACAATAATCAAAATAATCGACTAAATAAATGAATGTGTACGAAAAAATTAGTAAAAAGTTTGATACAAATAGTATTAGTATTTTCTTCTATTAAGAGGGGTATTACAAAAAAAACAACGCTAAAATAAAAAGCAAATTGTATGTTTTTCGATCGTTGCTTGAAATACCAATTACTTATTAAAAATAGTTCGTTTGCTCTACTACAATAATAATAAAGCTAATTTTAGTTTACTTATTTATTTACGAGTATTTAGTAATAATTATTAACCCGATGCATGTTTAGGCAAAAATTCACGGAGACCTGATTTGGGACCTATATATCGACGGTTGAAAGGCTAATTGGTCTAAGCGACATTTTTTGCGATATTGAGTTATATACATATTCGGAATCAGCAAATTTTTCTCCGTCGTTTGAGTCGGGTTTCAATTTTTTTTTACTACTTTTTTGGCGCTTAGCACCCACAGTAAAACAGGCCTCATTTCTATGCTCATTGATCTATATGACACCAAATTAGACAAAATTTGGGGACTCCGTGACTTAAGCTAATTTGATTTTTCGAACTTTTATAACGTGTGTCGATTAAGGCATTTGGCTTTTTGGCCATGGTTGTGGTTTTGTCGTTTGGCCTATTTTGCATTAAACTAAAACAATAAGCTATGTCGTTTGGCCCATTTTGCATTAAACTAAAACAATAAGCTATGTCGTTTGGCCCATTTTGCATTCAACTACATTAAAAAACTTGGGCTTCTTCTTGTGTATGTTACGCATTACTGGGGCGAGGCCATTGAGAAACACGGCGAAGCCCTTGCTGTATCGCTTGATATTTCAAAGGCCTTTGACAGGTTGTGGCACGCTAGTCTGTTGGCTAAGCTTCCTGCATTCGGCATCTCTGCTGACTTTCGCAACTGGATTGCCGACTTCCAGAGTGGCCGTTCGATCAGAGTGGTCAAAGATGGCTGCTCATCGGATCTTAAGGCCATTGATGCCAGTGTTCCTCAGGGGTTTGTTTATTCTGCAACTTTATTTCTGCTACACATCAACGACCTGCTACAGCTTGGTGCAATCGGGTACGCTGATGACAGCACAGTCGCAGAAAGATACCTGTCCAGTGCAAGAGGCAGCAGAGAGGAAACAGCTACTCATACATAGAGAGGCCATGGTGGAGCGAATGAATTTGACCCTAAATCTCGTTTCCCAGTGGGGCGACGACAATCTGGTCAAATTCAATGCTCTGAAAACACAGGCATGTCTTGTCACTGCTTAAAGGAGCCAGTTCCAGTTGTCTCCAGCTTTCCGAGGTACAGTTGTACCAGTTACCGACCGCCTACAGCTCTTAGGCATGGAGTTGACATCGGATCTCAACTTCGGCTCAACCATCGAATCGAAAACTCAGACCGCAGCTAAGAAGCTGGGCATCCTGCATAAGGTGAGGCGATACTTCACATCTGGATAGCTTTTAAGTTTGTATAAAGCACAGGTCCGTTCCTGTATGGAGTATTGCAGTCACTTGTGGGATGGCTCAGCAAAATATCAGCTTGCTGCACTTGATTCGGTGGAACGCAAAGCTAAAAGACTCATAGGCGACGAGACTGATAGCTACGCTTCACAGCCTAGCTCATCGGCGTAATGTCGCCTGCTTGTCGGTCTTCTACAGACTGTACTTCGGAGAGCGTGTGCAGGAGCTCCACGATCTGATCCCACCATCACCCTTTTACCACCGGACTAGCAGACGTACTGCGGCGTACCATCCACACTTGGTTGATATCCCGACAAGTCGTACTCGGCGCTTCTCCTCCACGTTTATCATGCGCACAGCCAAGGTGTGGAACTCTCTGTGGTCCTTCCCACGGCTCCCACATATAACCCGTCTGCCTTCAAAGCAAGAGTGAACAGGCATCTTCTGAGCACGCTCGTTTCATCATAGACCTCATCATCCATCGCTTTCCACCAGGCATGATTAAGGTCAAGAGCAGGCCCATTTTGTAATAAAAAATAAATAAAAAAACTTAGGCTTAGGGTGATATACCTTCGGACTGACCTCCGCCATGATCTCATGGCGACATGGAGAGAGCGACTATCGCAACCCCGTGCAGGGCACGCCACTATAGTGGCGATAAGTCCCCTCTTTGAGGAGTGGCTAGGGAGGCGCCACGGCGCCCTCACCTTCCGCCTGACGCAGGTCCTCACCGGACACGGGTGCTTCGGGAGGTACCTGCACCGATTCGGGGGGGAGGAAACGCCCGGGTGCTTTCATTGCGAGGATCACCCGGAGGACACGGTGGAGCATACCGGGGAGGTCTACTCCGCTTGGGCGGAGCACCGCCGTGTCCTCGTAGCGGCGATTGGCGGCGGCGACCTCTCGCGTCCGGCCCTGGTTCAAGCCATGGTCCGGGGCGAGAGGGAATGGGAAGCCGTCACCTCCTTCTGCGAAGCAGTGATGCTAGCGAAGGAGGCGGCGGAACGTGAGAGGGAGATAGCCTCAGCCTCACGTCCCGGCCGCCGCGGGAGGAGAAGCACCGGGCGGCGGGGGCCACGCCGTGATGGCTCTCGGCCACCGTAGGCGCGGGCCTGTGGACGGCGAGTAATGGGCTAGCTCGCCGTCCGTCCGTCGTATGACGACGGGCAGGCCGTGTCGACGGCGCGTTCGTGTTCCACGCGCGCCTCAAAGCGTTGTCAGCAAACGGGAGGGGCCCGCAAGGGCCGGTGCCTGCCAGGGCTGCGGGACTGTTCGAAAGAGATACCGCGGCCCTGGAACATAAAGGGCCAATGAAGGAATATGGGTGGTTTTTAGTCAGTAAGAGTCTGACACTCCCTTCCGCTCCGCCCAGGGCGGGGGGGGGGGGGGTCATTTGATGATTTCCCACCCACCAAAAAAAAAAAAAAAAAAAGGGTTATATACCTTGTTCCAAAACACGTTAGATCAACATCTTGAATGATTCTTGTACACAAAAATGTTTTTTTTTATGTACAAAACGCTGTCTAAAATTGTATAAAGTGGCATACCAACCTGAAAAATATCTTACGGACGTTGCTGATTAATGAGAGCCTAAGCACCAATATAGATCTACTATAATCTAGTAAGGGTTCATATTTTTCATCCAGCAGTCCCTCTTATGGCATCTGCATCAAACTACTTCACTCTGGTGCAACACCATCATGTTGCTTAGGTTCATTGGGCATATTCAACTGTCGGTTGACTTGGCGCTACATTCGTTTTCTCTCGTATTATTTGGTTCTAAGTCGATGCTTGAGCCAGTTTACTTTCAGCTATTTTATTAACGGTAGGCATTTGAACCATTTTGCTTTTCTCAAAAAATAACTAACTTTGATGCATTTTGGCCTAACCAACATAAATTTTCTAAAATAATACACAATTTTCAACAGTAATAACTTAAAAACCTTCCTTACTTAATTACGGATATACTGTATTAAATAAATAAAAGTCTATCAAATAGTTTTTTATTTATGATTTTTTTTTCCAAAAAAATAACTTTGATCCGTCCTCCTGCAAGTTTTACAAAATGTCGCTTAGATCAATTAGCCTTTCAACCGTCGATATTATGTAGATTCTAATGATTATAGACCATAGATTTTTTTTCATCTCACGAATAGCCTGTACTTTTATAATAATAGAATACATTTTCGTTATATGCCTTTTAATTAAATTGTGTAATTAGCGTAACGCCGAAATGTAAGTGGGCTCTTAAACTACTTGCCCAATATTTCTGTCCCGTACTGTAAACAGGTTAGATTTAGCAACGCATTCGCAATGTCAAAGCAGACGTGCCGAATAACCCGACCAGTAGGCGAGGCCTCTAAGAATTTATCCCTTCACTTAGAAAGGACTTTAATATACGAGTTACTGTTGCAAAACGATTTTGTATAAATTATCGTGTTTAGTCCTTGTGAGATTCTCGTAAAACTGAGATGTGTTAATTGGGTTTTATTAGAGAAACTTGTTATTAGATGTTCCTTAGATAGATAAATTAACTGCCTCGTTGGTCGATTGCTTGCAAGCGCGACTGCTGAGCAAGAGGTCCTGGGTTCGATTCGCGGGTCGGGCTAACTATTATTCGGTTTTTCCATCAGGAATTTTTCAGTATTATATTTCTCAGGTTGATGGCAACAGGGTCACCCCCTATTACATGGTTCTTAAAAAAACTGGCGAAAAGTGTATGTACTATCAGGTACACCTCTGCCTAACACTTCGGGGATTACAGGCGTGACCTTATGTTATGTAAATATAGCCAGACCACACAATTTACAGAGAATACATATTTTAAAGAAGCGACAGACAAAAATGAGATACATTTTAGTTATGGCATGCATTAAAAGTGTTTACAAACATAAAAGAGAATGAAAAAATAATATCGGAGTTTACATTTTTAATTTTGCCAGTTATGTTTAAATTTCATAAAATAGGGAACGAAATAAAAATTCTAATGAAATTAAAAACTTCGGCATTCCGTCAACGCATCAACCAAACCGCCATTTTATGAATTCACCTCGTGCACAAAATGGCGGCCCGTATTTGTGGCCAGTATCGTTCGCCTTAATGTCCACAATAAATGTCAAATTGCAATCGTTACTTCTAAAAATTATGGTGTACATTTGTCCTCCTACGTGTTTGGCCCAGTAATTAGAGGTTTTCGGGTAGTATAAATATTTTTTCGTTCCATTTCCCGGTGCAATGTAATTACTATGGCTTATACTGAATTGTGGTCCCAATTTTGCTGAAATGCAGTGTAAAAATTCAGAGTTAAGTTTTGTGTTTTTGGTTAAGTAGGTAATGTTGGTCCTGTATAATTGGATGTGTGAAAATAAGCTTCGTTCATAAGTTAATCAGGCCGTGGTTGTGGATTCGTTTTGCTTCAATAATTATTGTGGTTGTTCAGTAACAATCTCAACAGTTTTTATTTTTTTGGTAAGCTTACGGGTTTTTTTGATAATTAGGCTGTGTTCTACTTACGATTTCTTCAAAAGATAATTATGTTATCCAGTTAATAAGGATGGTCATCATCATAACATCACGCCTGTAATCCTCGAAGGGTTAGGCAGAGGAGTACCAAATAGTACACCCACATTTCTCCAGTTATGTTTAAGTCCGATGTAATGGAGGGCGAGCCTATTCCCGACTTTCAGACTCCGTCTCTGCTACAGAGAAATTCCTGATGAGAAAGCCTAAAAACACTTTGCCTGACCTGGGAAATGAACCCAGGGCATCATGCTCAGCTGTCACGCTTACGATCTCTTGACCAATGAGGCAGTCAGCAATGATAGTGTATGGCATTATTACCTATATGAGTAAACTCTTAAAACTAGACCAGAGGGCCCAAGGCGAGTCTCAGACGACACTGCGCGTCCACGCGGTCGGGCAGAGGCGGCGAAGGTATGGGCAACTACAATACTTTCACAAGTTATTATGTCCTGTGTCTGTGACTGTAGCGTTGCCTTCTTTGTTTTTCTGACATTCAAAAGTGCCTGTTATGGTCTAATTGAAATAAATGGTTTGAGTTTGAGTCTGACGGTGCGCCGCGCGGAGAGGTGGTAAGCGGCACTCATCCGCGCAGTCGAGAGGCGTACATATCTTGGGCATAAATGGATTTCTTACAAGCCAATGCAACGTGAGATCCGCTTCACCGCGCGGACAAGCGTTGTCTTGTGAGAATGACCAAAGCAAGGTGACGTTCTATCAGTGACCAAGATGATGGAATAGTTTTAAAGTCCATGACAGCGAAAGCATTTGGACTGATAAGAGAAGACTAGAAAGAGATATCTTGAAGCGGCGAGAGAATTGCAAACTAGGTGTGTAATCAGCCTGCCTTCGTCGGCGTTCTCAAGTTCATATGACCCCAATCTATTTAAGTCGCGAGTTAATAGGCTTCTTTTGGGTTAGCTCGTTCCATCGTCGACCTCACCTATGTCCTCAAGAGTAGGCCCATTTAATATAAAAAAATTTAAAAAATATTCCCTCTGCTAGTACACAGGCTTCTCTGAGGGAGGGAGTGACTTTAATGAAAACAAAGATCACCAAATCATTACCAAATCTCTCATCATCTATCTGGTCTTTCCCAACTATGTTTGGGTCGGCTTTCAGTCAGCATTTTACTAAATGTGCTATGACTGCCTACTTATCTGACTTCCACAACCCAGTTAGAACTGGGTAATACGATATCCCTTGGACCCCTTGGTAAGACTGGTTGTCAGACTTTCGGGCCACTGACTACCTCTAACGACTGTCAAAGATCTACAAATGGCAGCCGGTACCAACGGCTTAACGTGCTTTCCGAACACGTAGAAAACTCGGTATGTAATGAATCCTACACACGGACTGACATCTACAAGCGCGGCTTAACCTTGAAGTACGACCTCATCATCATCAGCCTACAACAGTCTACTGCTGGGTATTGGCCTCTTTAATTGCACGCCACTCAACGCGATTCTTGGCAACTTTCATCCAGTTGCTACCACTCTGCGAAGATTGTCGCTCCACCGAGCCTGAGAGCGTCCCACCTCACCCTTGCCGATTTGCGGTCTCCACTCAAGAATACGTCTACCATAACGGCCAATGGTTCTACGGCTAATATGGCCGGCCCAGTGCTCACTTATTACCTGTGTACGTACTTCAGCTTACTTATTCTGTGAGCTATGTCGACAACTCTTGTTTTCTGTCAGATCACCGCGTTCCGGATGCGAAGTACGACCTGTGCGGCAGTTATTATTTAGCCACGAGCTGCTCTATATGATCAGATCTATGTAGCTAAGAAAAAGACATTAAGAAGACTGTCTTCTCCATTTGTTGCAAAAACATAAATCAATACGTCAATAGTAAATTAATGAGTATACAACTAAGGTAATAATTTTTGACAGGCGACATATAAAGCATGTCTACCCAGTATAAACTGACCTCTCACAGCAAAGACATTACGTAGAAATAGAAGGCAGGTAATATTGGACAAGTATAGCCTGGTAATCCAAAAGTTTTAGTATGAGATCTAATAAAGACCGGTCCACATTCATTAATATGACATCGTCTATTTAAGCAGCTTTATAACTTGATTGAAGAAAAGTTACCTTATGCTGCTTCGTTAACAGTTGATTTTTGATTGCAGGTCACACAAAAATAAACGTGGAGTGTATGCTTTTAGACATTTTTTTAGTGCAATAATAGTTATTTAATTTTATTCAGTTTAGGTACTATTAATGGTATACGATATATGCTTAATTAGATTATAAATGCAGAAAATATAAAACATACGATGATATACATCGATATTAATCATTTATAAAAAAATGTGCCAAGCGTGAACCGGAAGTGCTTTATTTGGTTCAGTACAACGTTTTAGAACTGTCCATGTGAACAAAAATTACGTGCTTAGTTTCAAAACTTTTTGTCACTAAATACCGAATAACAACCTACCTAGTTCTGATGATTATGGCGAATAATAAGTTAAATTGTCAAAATCATTTGAGTTAAATCAAATGATTTTGAAAAACCAAAGAAATAATGGATGATTGTGAGGAAGACATCATTACTTATGACTAATATGGATGTATGGTACATGTTAGAAATATCCACAAATATCAGAAAAAAAAAAACAAATTATTATTGATAGTTACGGTAAACAGAAAAACAAAATAAGTAGGTTTACAAAATGTAGTAGGTATTTCATTAGAATAGGCCTATTTCAAAAATAGGTATAGTCAAAAACTACAAAATGCCACTATCCATAAACACTCTTTTTAAATACACCATTTCTTTTTTTTTCAATCTAACCACTCAAAATAATGACTATTTTTTCCAATTCCTATTCAAATTTCAAAATTGTCCGTTAAAGAAACACATAAGGCTTAATCTACCAATGAATAGCAAAGGTTTTAAGCAAAGAGGCTTGAATGCAGAGAAACACCGCACTATGAAATCCAATGGCAACAATTACACAAGGAACCCTAAATATTATAACGCTGGATCATCCGGTGCGATCGAACGGAAATAATAAAGCAAGCACTCTGCATACCGACATTAGATAACACTCTTATTAATAATAATTGCTTTGATTCCGACCGAGTGTTTCAAAATTAATAACATTTAATAATAACATGACGTACAGTTTGGGAAGATTGCTGTGGTTAAAAGTAGCTTCATGAATCGATCATGGGTTGGCATATCCGTATGGAAAACCCCCATTTTGTGAACAAAGAATAAAATAAAAATAAAAATATTACTCGATTATAAAACTGTTTCTCTTCTTTACGTAGTATAATAAAACAAAGTCGGTCTCGCTGTTTGTACGCTTACCCTAGAAAGATAGTCTGCGTAAAAATGACGCATGGGTTTTCGAAATATCGCTTTCTCTTTCTAAATAGCGCGAATCCATAGCTGTGCGTTTAGGACATCTCATTCGTCACTGGGAGCTTCCGTATGGCACACGTGTCAGTAAGGTAAGTGTAACCGATTTTGAAATATAACGACCGCGTGCGTCAAAATTACGCATGATTATCTTTTATGTGACTTTTATGATTTTGACTTGCATAATTTGATTCTATTTTTTTATGTTATTATAACTATATATCATTACTTATATTATTAGTTTCTTTTTATAGATATTGAAGCAACAATGGGAAGTAGAAATTTGGACGAAGACCATATCCTGGCCAGTCTCATACAAAGTGACGACGAGCTTCCCTGTGAGGATACCGACGACAGTGAAGTAGGTGACCATAAGAGTGAAGATGACGTGTAGAGCGACACAGAAGAAGCTTTTATTAATGAGTTAGAAGAGGAACAGCCGACGTCAAGTGAAAGTGTAAAAAAATAATAAAGTCGTCTTGTAAAAAGTGTAAAAAAATAATATGTCGTGAGCATAACATTGATATGTGCCAAAACTGTTTGTAATTGATTTTTATAGAATTCTATGCTTCTAATATGTAAAAGATATCGTTATTGTTGATTTTGTGAAAAAAAAGGTTGATATTAATAATTTATAATAGAAAAAGTAAGTGTTAAAAAAAATATTCGATTTATGAAAGAAGATTATAGCTTTTGTTGTTTTTTTAATAAAAAAATATTTATAAATATATTATCTGCAGTTTTAATTATTCTAATATATGTGTTTATATAATTATATAACATACAATTTTATTGAAATAAATTAATAAACACCAACCTACAGCTAAATAAAACACATGCGTCAATTTTACGCATGAGTATCTTTTCCGTACGACACAATATGATTATCTTTTTACGCAATGGATTTTAATGCAGTTTTCAGCAATAGATAGAGTATTTCAAGAGAAAGGTTTATATGTATATGTATGTACATTGCACCCGTGCGAAGCCGGGGCGGGTCGCTAGTATTTAATAAGTTGTTAATTAAGTTCACCCTCCGCGGTCATCCACGGACCAACCTAAATAAGCGCAGCTTCACATGAAGATCAACACTTCTCTTATTTACTTCTGAAATTATTGTTATTTTTAATTTTAATTTTATTCTACATGCTGAAATTTATTTTAGTAAGTTGATAACGAACTTACTAAAAAGAGTTGTGAGAAGAGGTGTGAGTTGTGTTGAGGAGCTCGTGGCTAAAAAAGAACAGCCACTCGAGTCGATCTTCAGGTTAAGCCGTGCTTACTTAGGTTGGTCCGTGGATGGGTGACCACCCATTAAATACCGAGTTTCCTCCATGCCTCGGAAAGCACGTTAAGCCGTTGGTCCCGGCTGTCATTTGTAGATCTTTAACAGTCGTTACAGGTAGTCAGTGGCCCGAAAGTTTGACAACCAGTCTTACCAAGGGGTATCGTATTACCTAGCGCTAACTGGGTAGTGGAGGTCAGATAGGCGGTCGCTCTATGTAAAATAGGTACTGGTATGCAGCTGAATACCAGTATTTTACATAGACCGACCGGTTAGACTGGAAGCCGACCCCAACATAATTGGGAAAAGGCTAGGCAGATGATGATGAAGTTGATAACGAACAAGGTAACCAAGTAGGAACATTTAAAAAAAGCTAGGTTTTTGGAGCCCAGACATAGCCAGAAGGCGTCGCGACAGACCTCGTAGACGATGGCGGGACGAGCTGGACAAAACCAACGACCAGTGGTCCACATTAGCCCTGTATAGAAACAACTGGAAGTCATGGAGAGAGGCCTTTGCCCAGCAGTGGGATGACGCATAACAGTATCAGGTTGTTTGTGTAAAGGAATTTCACAGTCACTAGCGCCGCTAATCTCGAATTCAATGTTGGCTTCACTGTTTTCCAATCTTTTTAATCTGGACCACTTCAAAGTTCGAGTGAAACAGTTTCTTATAGGCAAGCGTGCATCCTAGGCTGCATTATGGCTTCACATCAGGCGAGTTGCGATCAAAAGCAAGCCCATTTAGCGTAAAAATCGTTCTGGGGCCCAATTCTGCTATTACAATAGACGACAATAGTGTCAGAATGCTCTGTCATTGATTTCATAATTGTTGATTTTGACAAGTTTTGACAAGTCAAAATCAACAAATATGAAATCAATGACAGACCATTCTGACACTATTGTAATAGCAGAATTGGGCCCCTGTTGATAGCCATTGGCTTTTAGGTGGGTATTTAAAACTGGAGAAATATTAGCGCATCATAGGTACACCTCTGCCTAACTGTTCGGGAATTATAGGCATGATGTTTTGTTATGTAAAAAACACAAGGTATTCTTGCGAATGTTATTGAGTAAGTGTATCTTAATACTAACTGCTTCAATGGTCTAGTGGTCGCAAGCGCGATTGCTGAGAATGAGGTCCTGGGTTCGATTTCCAGGTCGGGCAAAGTGTTACTGGGTTTTTCCATTAGGAATTTCTCAGTAGCAGCCACGGAATTTGAATTTGTGCCCGGTTGATGGCAAAAGACTCGCCCCCTATTACTCAGGACTTAAATTAACTGGCGAAATTTGGGTGTACTATTAGGTAGAACTCTGCCTAACCCTTCGGGATTTTTGTGCCTTTACATAAATAATGTTTGTATAATCTTTCATCTGGTGTATAAATGAATCGGTTGTCGGGGCTCAAAAACATGTTAAACCAGACTAACATAAAAATACGACTTTTTCAGGCTAGGTTTGTGAAAATTCGGTTACGCGTAACATAGTTTTAGATCTGGAATTAGATCAGAGGCCCAGTTTGGAGTTTATTTACGTGCCTGAAGCCTGGGTGTTGGCTATGAATATTTTTTACAAATAGGAATGTTGAAATGGTCGTAGATAGTATTGGGTTTCTGTGAGGGTATTGATAGAAAAAACTTCCTAGAGGAAAGTGGACACTAGTATTATGGAGATAATTTAAGAATACTTCTTTTCTTTCTTACGAATATATTGAGCAGAAATTATGGAAATCACATTTTGTTAAAAACATAACACTCCTTTTTTTGGGCAGTCGTATAAAAAAGGGAGATACTTATACCCAATTGTGGGTGAATTCAGGCTGCATGTAAGTAGCTTAGCAGATTTTACAAACAAAATAATGAAAAATCATAATCATAATAAAGCCCATAAGCCTGATATAGTGGGTAAACTATAGGAACATTATAATATGAAATACTAATAGTTCAAAAGTTGTACTACACACAACAACACAAAGAAACAAAACAACAGCATAAAAAAAAAACAAAAAAATATATGAAATTAAACATACATTTATTATGCTTGCATTGCAAGCAAACTCACCCGGTTTCAGCCAACCAATCAGCGCTCAGCGATTTTTCCAAAACACATTTTTGCTCCAATAAAACTGAAGGACCTCAGTCCTTCCTCAGGCCTTGAAGAATGAGTGCCGAAAGGAAAATAAAGCTTCACGTCAATTGTTACTGTGATTTTCACCGGTGACTCTCAATTAGGTGACACACGGTGGAAAGAGTTGGGTAGCTAAAGAAAATTTCGTGTATTTTTTTGCGTTAGACATATTTTAACTAAGCTGTTGTCCGCGACCTTCGTTTGCGAGATATTATTAAAAAAAATATGACCAAGGGGCCATATTTTTTTTAATCTAATTTTGTTACCAATTTCAAGGGTTTTAATTTTTTTCACGGAACCCCAATTCTTAGTCTAAACTAAAAGCCTGTTTTAGACCTTACTTCAGCTATCTGCAAGTAAAACTCACAGTCATCAAAATCGGTGCAGTCGTTTCAGAAATTAGACGTAACAAACAGACAGACAGACAAATTTTTTTTTGTTTTAAGTACCGTATAATTTTCACACGCATGCAGTAAAAAGCTGTAATTTTGATGTTAACAACAGACACTTCAATGTTATTTATTTGTATAAAACATCGTATCGTTTTTAAGATTTCCTTTTTATTTTTAAGACCTACTTACTTTAAATATTTAAATAAAATAAAATATTAGGGAATGTTTTTTTATTATTATTATTGCTTTTATCTGATATTCACAATCCAGTTAGGTACTCCTAACTCTATTGTATTGATGGGCAGTGGGACTGCCATGCCAAAAGTAACACAAATCTGACATAGCTCATTGAATCTTTTTTAAAATGTTCCTAATAAAAAAGATGGCCTTATAATTTACTAATGCCGTAACTATTTCAGCTGACAAGAGGGATTACTTTGTTTTAGTTTTATGAGTTGTACCTAATGCGTGTGTAGTGTTTTCTAAATAAAATTGATAGTATGCTTGATCTGTGAAAAAATACTTTAACAACTGCATAAGCACTACGTTGATTTATTTCAAAGAAAGAGTAAACTTCTAAACATGCTTTTTCATAATCTCTAAAAAAAATGTATTCGCCGCTCTCCAAACCCGTGTGTCCCAACACACGCACCGTTTACCCAATAAATGGGCTTCATTAGGTGGAATTTAAGACAATCGGTCTTAGGTTACCTGCGACGTAATCACCGTAATTGGTAGCAAGCTGCTCGATCTTTACCGTCTGCGTACGTTCTGTACTGGTTCCAACGATATTTTATTCTTTGTGTCATAGTGTGATGCTAACTGCCGCTCGAGTCGATCTTCAAGTTAAGCCGCTCTTACCTGGTTTGGTCTGGGAATGGTTGACCACCCATTACATACAGAGTTTCCTCCGTGCCTCAGAAAGCATGTTTAGCTGTTGGTCCCGGCTTTCATTTGTCACTCAACTACGGTCCAACCTAGGGCAGGCACGGCTTAACCTGGAGATCGACCCCAGCAGCTGTTATTATTTAGTCATGAGGTCCTCCTCAACAGTGAAACACAATGGACTGAGATAATTGAAAGCGTTTGACACTTTGTCTAGTCATAACATCACGCCTGTAATCCTCGAAGGGTTAGGTAGAGGTGTACCTTATAGTACACCCACATTTCGCCAGTGATGTTTAAGTCCGTTGTAATAGAGGGCGAGCCTATTGCGATCAACCGGGCGCAAGTCCAGACTCCGTGGCTGCTACTGAGAAATTCCTAATGGAAAAACCCAATAACACTTTGCCCGACCTGGGACTTGAACCCAGGACCTCATGCTCAGCAGTCGCGCTTGAGACCACTAGACCAACGAGGTAGGCTTTGTCTAGTCTATTCTGCATAATCCACCTTACGACGCAGACTGAAAGTTTTTACGACAACATGAGCTGCTGTCATAGTTAAGACTGTGTCTTAGTGTTTTCCTCCTAGTCGAAGTTTCCCCATCCCAATAATCCAGCCATTTATTTGCAACAATCGTAACGCTTTCCGTGTACAACAGCCCCAACAAGAAACTTATTTGCGTGCTTCTCAGTTATGTTGGAGAAGTTAGAGATGCCTCATTTATATGTTGAACATGTGACACCAACTGTAAGTAATATGTTACGTTTGACTTATGTTGTTTGACCTTCAGTGTTGAACTTTCGACCTTGAGAGCGGTGACTTGGCAAAAGAGATATATTATATTTGAGAAAGTATGTTTGTTAGGTTTAGAGAAGCAATAATTGGTATTTGAGTGTCCTGTTTTTCCTCTTATTTGATGAAATAAAAGTTTAAATATTACGTAATATTTTTACGTAAGATATTTTTCTTGGAAAGGGATAATCTTTCATTGTGTAAGCTTGTCGTTAAAATCCACCCCAATCTTCATAAAAATATGTAAGCCATCATGCTAGGTATGTAGTCAGTGAATTAATTAAAAAGCAATAATATTCTTAACCTTAGTATTCACTTTTCAGTCTTACAAAGGGGTATAGTATTTACCCAGTAACTTGGCTGTTGTGAAGGTCAGAATTGGCAGTCGCTTCATTTAAAATACTGGTATTAATTTGCATCTGGTTAGATTGGAAGCCAATCCCAATATAGTTAGGAAAAGGCTAAGCAGATGATGATGAACTTTCTTAAGTTTACTGCACAACTGCTACAAATCGTGATACAAAATGATCTATTTACATGATGAAGATGATGCCACCTAGCTGATTTCGGCCACAGCGACTGCATTCGATGGCTCTCAAGTGGCTAGCATATCTAACTTTGGCCGAAGAACTCCGAGCACAAAGTGGACATGTCAGAACACCATTGACGACATTGTAGGGTATAGCTGTAGGTGGTCCGGCTTTAAGGTCATCTCGCTTTAAATCTAACTGCGACCTTCTCTCTTCTGATGCACATGACGTCTCCACTCTGGCTGATATTGTGCCTGCTTTTTCCACACTAACTCAATTTTGCATCTTTTGAAGTGTCTCTTCTAAACATACCTGAAACGTAAAATCTGACCACCACGTTTCCATTTTCCTTGCTGGAGCGCAGAATAGAAGATGCGTTTCGCCATTTCTATTTACATAACATTGACTGAAAAAACATCTATCATCTCTCTTTTCAAAATACCGTTATTACCTTCAAATAATCTTCCAAAATTTCAAGGAGCCGTAATGTAATATCCGCCTTAGAACGCCTGCGGACATAGCTTTGCCGATGCAATTTCCTACATGAGGTACGGCCAATAAAGGGAATATGAAAATCGAGTGAGCATCCAAGCGATTGTTAGATGTAACGCTTAGACCAATAATAATATCCGATATGACAGTAACGTTGAAAGTCGTCGTGAGTTATTTCATGATAACCTGGTATTACATGTCATATCACAGCATAAATATTTTTTGTTTAGAATGGCTGCCTTGACCGAAGTACAGTCGGGATGATATCAAATTGAGTTGGACAGGACTCCTTCTCCACAGTAATGACACCTGGAGTAAAGCTGTGAACGAGTGATCAAGGCCTGGGAAAAGAAGTTCGGAAGCGAGACGGGCCGACGACATTGTTGTCATGGCGGGTAACAAACTGGATGATACTTATAGTTTTGAGGTTAAGAGAGACCTAATGGGTGTAAGAATACCCTTCACAAAGCCGAAAGGCACTTATTGTGCCTGCTTTTTCCACACTGCTTGTCGCAGTCACGACGTGCAAACTGTTAACTTTTTTTGTTTCTGTCCTGTTGTATTTGCAATGTATCATGCGCTTTATGATTGTTATTATTTCTTTTCTTTTTTTTGTATGCACGTCATTTCCCTGCGACAAATAAATGTTTTTTCTTTCTTTCTTTCTTATTCTCCCCATCATCATTTTTAGTGACGGAGATATCAGAGGTCAAAGTTCCAATATTTTCACAAGATTTTTTAAATTACAAGGGTTTAATTATTATATCGATTTATTACCTGAATTCAACAATCTTACAGTAATTCCATTTAATCTATTACCATAAGTTTCTATTTAGTTACGTGACACCAGTAACTAAAGATTGTCTTGCTTTCCAGCATAAACTTTAAGCTGTCTACACACCGAAGCCACACGAACGCACGAACCCGGCGGGCAAGGCCTGATTTTAACGATCTTGCCGTGCGTGTGTAGACAGCTTTAAGGGAGGCCTCCTCAGAGTTCCTGGAGGAAACGGTGGAGCACACCGTGGAGGTCTGCTTCGAGTGGGCGGAGGACCGCCGTGTCCTCGTAGACCTCTGGCGTCCGGCCCTGGTTCAATCCATGGTCCGGAGCGAGAGGGAATGGAAAGCCGTCACCTCCTTCTGCGAAGCAGTCATGCTAGCGAAGGAGGTGGAGGAACGTGAGAGGGAGAGAACCTCACGTTCCAGCCACCGCGGGAGACACCCTAGGCGTCCGGAGCCACGTGTTGGGTCTCGGCCATCGTAGGCTCGGGCCTGTGGACGGTGAGTAATGGGCTTGCTCACCGTCCGTCCGTCTTATGACGACAGGCCGTGGCGTCGGCGCGTTCATGTTCCACGCGAGCCTCAAAGAGATGTCAGCAAACCGGAGGAGTCCGCAAAGGCCGATGCCTGCCAGGGCTGCGGGACTGTTCGAAAGAGATACCGCGGCCCTGCAACACAAAGGGCAAAAGATGGAACATGGATGGGTTTTAATCAGTAAAAGTCTGACACTCCCTTCCGCTTCGCCCAGAGCAGGAGGGGTCATTAAGATGATTTCCCATCCGCAAAAAAAGGCCTCAGAGTTTTCGACTGTATACAGTTTAATTTTATAACTTTACCTTAAATATCTCCATGACCCCTGTACTATTCAAAGCACCCATTAGTACTGTTTTGAGTACGTTACATTGAGTCGTACCATAAAACATGATTTTTCACCAAAAAAAAAGTTCTCCAGCAATAATTTTTGCGTAGAGTTACTTAGTTTAATGTACAGAATGTTTGGTTGACGGCTTCGTAAAGGGTCCGTTTATATCCTGTATGCCCAGCAATGGGTGATGTGAGGCTGTGCATGATGATAATAAAAAGTGTCATCACCTAACACGAACTCCGATTAGTGAATTACCACAGCAAAGTCAGTCTTTGGATGGGTTATCAGATCCTTTCGACTGCAATCGAAATCACAACATGATTGGTATTACGAACAACTTCAAAACTATTAAAAAAAAACATTTTAAACCTAGCTATGCGGCTATTATTAATCCTAAAAGAGGATTCTAATTACAATTTAATAGGTTATAAAATACGGAACAAAGAAATCTCAATCACATGAGAAATGTAACGATGACATGAATCGAACGATGTTACGTTTTGAAATATAAATCGTTATACCGTGTATGGGTCATAAAGAATGATTGAAACAATGGGAGATCATTACAACAAGTAAGTAAGTATACTTGATTTAAAGTTATAATTACAAATAATAATTTAATTAAAACTACATAGAATAATTAAAACTCAATATTTAGAAAACAGGGACTAATTTTTATAAATTAAACTTACTAAATAAACAACAGTGCGCTTGGCGTCTAACTCCTCCCCATCGCTGTCATCCGGACAGAACACTGACAGCATTGCCACGTTGAATGGCTTCTTCTTCACGTTGAATGGAATTATTTGACTAAAGAAAGAGCCAACCCTGTGGTCACGCGAAGTGTCAACCAGTCGGCGAGAAATTTCCAAACACGACCCCAAATTTAATTAAGTGATTTATGAAATAGCTATACTGAGACGCATGGAATCACTCGCTGTTACAATACATAGTTGGAGTTTGCTATAATTGCTTTTTTCATTTTTTGTATTCCTACCTCTTTCTTTGTCATGGCTGCGTTAACTGAGATAAATCGTTATGATTATTGTTTATGTTGTTTCATCATCATCTGCCTAGCCTTTTCCCAACTATTTTGCGGTCGGCTTCCAGTCTAACCGGATGCAGCTGAACACCAGTACTTTACGTGGAGCGACTGCCTATCTGACCTCCACAACCCAGTTAGTTCCCGGTAATACGATACCCTTTGGTAAGACTGGTTGTTTATGTTTATGCTGTTTATTGACTTAAATTATCCCAAGTTTGGTGAAAAAAATGGTAAAAGCATCACCCACTTAATGCCATAGGCATTTTCTACCAGTCAACCTTTGGGCATAGGCATTTCCTTTTTTTTTAAACTTATACTGTCACTTACGATATATATTCCGTGATTGTTCATGATTTTCAGTATAAGTTTAGTTTTAAACCGTGAAAGCTTAAAAAGGTGTTCTTTTTTTTGGTGGCTTATTTGTTTGACACTTTAAGGACAAAATAATGCTTGAAGTGTTAAATAAATTAAAGGTCACTAAAAACTGGACTCTTTTATTCTCTTACGTACTTTATGTTCTGTATTTGTTTTCCTACAGCACGTTAAGCCGTTGGTCCCGGCTGTCATTTGTAGATCTTTGACAGTCGTTACGGGTAGTCAGTGGCCCGAAAGTCTGACAACCACTCTTACCAAGGATATCGTATTACCCAGTGGACCAACTGGGTTGTGGAGGTCAGATAGGCAGTCGCTCCATGTAAAATATTGGTATTCAGCTGCATCCGGTTAGACAGGGAGCCGACCCCAAGATAGTTGGGAAAAGGCTAGGCAAATGATGATTAGTTTTCCTACAGATTGATTTTGGCACACTATTGAATATAGTTACCACCACTATTGAGCACGAAGTTTCCATTGCAACGAATATAAGTACCTAATAATGAGTGTCATCTTAGTTTTGTTTTCATCAGCAGTCTTTCTTTTATATCTTAACAAATTTCCTCAAACTGTCTTTGAAAAATAAGTGTTCAATAACTGAGATTTACAAACTTGTATGATATTATACACCTTCTTATGGTATGTTTATCAAACAGATCAATATTCTATCTATTAGAGAACTACTAGGACAAGGTTTTCAACCTGTCACTGCGCATAGTAATAATTTTATCAGTACAACCCAGTATTAAATGCCGAAGTCGCGATATAGCGCAAATAATATGAGTCCACGGTATTGTTATTAGTAAAGGTCGTGTCTTTGTATGATAAATGGCTGTTTTTCATTATTGTAAGCCTGCTTGATTCTACTGCTGGGATAAGACGAGCTTGTATTGAAATTTGCACCACTCAGATGGTGATCATCATCTGAGTCTTATGCCAACTACATATGTTGGAGTCTCTCCAGTTGGTACTGGACTCAACTGATAGACTATTCATTGTCTCATAGGTACGCGGTTAGCCGTGACGACTTCAGTTTATCATCACCATCTGTTTAGACTTTTTCTATGTAAGGGTTAGACCAGTTAGACTGGTTTCGAGTCTTACCACATGCAACTGAATATAAGTGTTCAGGTTCACTCAGAATACATGTGTCATTTCCCGTCAAGAACAAGTCCCGAATTGCAATTTGTGCAGAAATTGTAATTACTGCACTGATATTTCAATTTGTGCACTTGGAATTGCAATTAAAACCGTATTCTAATTATTTATTATTTGGGTAATAACATTTCCATGAGACCAACCAAAATAACTCTGTTTGTGCTTAAAGTGGACTCGACAACAGACTTAACAAAGTGAAAACCGATATTACAGTTTATTTCTGCTTGATAAAATAAAACCACTTTGACCATAAACTTGCCCCTAGCAATCCTTCTGAATAATTTATAAACACACATATCCAAAACAATTATCTCTAGGCCACACAAGTCCTCTCTCACAGGAATCGAAACCGCAGGACAGAACTAGTATGCAAATCAGGCTGTCATACAATTATTATCTCTCTATCATTTGATATCGTAAGTTTTGCGAACAGACACACAATAAGAACAAGATTGATTTGATTATAAGTGATCTGTTAGATAACGATATTTGAGTCGAGATATAAAAAAAAAATCGTAAATCTGTGTTTAAAGTGATTTGGATTAACTGTCTGTCTGTACATTTTTTTGCACACTGTCCAAGCAAATTAAGGCTCAGTAGAACATCTTGAAGACACCTCTGCCTACTCCTTCATCCACATTATTAACACAAAGTACAAGACTGTTTTACGTCCGTCATATCACTATCTCCACTCACTCACTCACTCACTCTCTCTCGTCTGTCACTATTTCCACGCGCGCCTCAAAGAGATGTCAGCAAACAGGAGGGGCCCCCAAGGGCCGATGCCTGTGTGTCAGACTTTTACTGACTAAAGTGTCAGACTTTTACTGACTGAAACCCATCCAAGTTCCTTCTTTTGCACTTTGTGTTCCAGGGCTGCGGGACTGTTCGAAAGAGATACCGCGGTCCTGGAACACAAAGTGCAAAAGAAGGAACATGGATGGGTTTTAATCAGTAAAAGTCTGACACCCCCTTCCGCTCCGCCCAGAGCGGGAGGAGTCATTTGATGATTTCCCATACCAAAAAAAAAGCAAAAAAAGGTTTAGTTGAAAACCAGCGTCAGGTACTAGCTGCTCGACAGTTTGCTAAACTGGGCCTATTTGACGCAGCTCTGAGACAGACAATATTTTCTTTATTTTTTCATATTGTGTGCACTTGTGGCATGTGCCACATAAACACGTCTTCTTTCTATCTTCGAGAAATTACTCGTCTTCCTTTTTTAATCGTTTCCATAATGCTGAGAGTCATGACCACATCATGAAGGATAAGATCCAAGATCCAGGTTCTTCCACCATTAATGTGCGAATTTGTTCTAACCGGCTTAGAGGACGTCTTTCTCTTGGTTGTTTGCTTCATAACAATTAGCTTTAATTTGTTGTCACTAACTTTGAAGGAGCTCATAATAATAACAGCCACTCGAGTCGACCTTTAGGTTAAGCCGTGCTTGCCTAGGTTGGTCCGTGGATGAGTGACGACCCATCATACCGAGTTTCCCCCGTGCCTCAACAAGCACGTTAAGTTGTTGGTCCCGGCTGTCATTGATCTTGTACAATCGTTAAGGCAGTCAGTGGCTCGAAAATCTGACAACAAGTCTTACCAAAAGGAATCGTGTTACCCAGTGCTAGCTGGGTTGTGGAGGTCAGATAGGCAGTAGCTCCATGTAAAATACTGGTATTCAGCTGCATCCGGTTAGACTGGAAGCCGACCCCTATATACATAGTTGGGAAAATTTTTGCGAGCTATATGACCTACTAGCTGTGGCCGCGACTTTGTCCGCGTGGACTTAGATCTTTCTCAGCTTGTTACTTGCACAGGCACTTTATTACGGGTCTATTTGAAATTTCAATCAAGTCTATAACCTGCCCAATCAACAATACCTAACTAAACCTATGTTTACGAGCTGTGTGTGTTCTCAAAGAGCTAGCTCGAACATTTCAGAACTTTTAAAATATCGCACCAGGTGGTAAAGAGTAGCATATTAAATGCCTTTGACCACTGTCGGCACTTACTATTTAGTACCATATGGACCATTATCAATCAAAAGTCTTTAGAAAACCATAAAATACCACACACAATTAAAACTAAAAAAGAAGTGTTCCATTATCTTTGGACGACAAAAGAGTATTTAACACAAGCCGCGTCGGGAGTAATGCTTATAGAAACAACTTGTAACAATAGATATTTTATATCATTAATCAGATCATAAATGATGCTTAATCTGACAATCACTAAAATGGAAGTCGATTAAAAATCCGACACAAAAAAAAAAACTAAAATACTTGAACGATATAAGTGCGTTGTGAGAAACACAACCTTATATCTTTACTCAGCGTTATTATTGTTCACAGAAAAAGTTATCATTTCGTTCATTGGTATTTTTTGAAAAACAATACACGTTTTAATTAGTAACATACCGATTAATAAATCATTGGGATGATGGATGATCTTTGCACTAAATATTTGAGGCATCGTTTTGCAAAACAAAAAATAATACGGTAGTAGACTATGGTTGCTATTTCTTTTTGTTTCTAAACGGTTATCTCTGCAGGGAACGCCAAAACTAACTAGTTGATCAGGTAATTAGAAATTGTCTAATTAGCTTGAAAGGTTTTTGCAACCTTTAGAATAATGTTCCGTATTGTGAGTTTTGTTTTACCGTTGTTGCTAATTTGACCGAAACTCTTGGCTTTGTTTGGCAAATAGGCTTTATCTTACTGGTATCATATTTTTTTTTTTGAGATGCTGGTTTTTTATTTTACTTACACTTTATACATTCCCAGACAAAGACCAATGTATCATCGATAATTTTACTGGAAAATTCAAAAATGGTTTGGACTGACTTGTGCAGTCACCAGAGCATCATGTTACTACAAACTGTCAAATTTTCTCAATCGATTTTGAACTTAACCGTCACAATTTCATGGTTTAAAATAATTTGGAGAAAGGAGATGTTTCATTTTCGGCCATAAGATGTACATTTATTGAAAAAGAGGAAAAAAATCGCACGAACTTAGTAAAAATATTCTTTCGTAAATTTAAGCCTGATTTGCTGTGAGCAAAAAGTAATGGTTTTTCAATTATTGCGATATTCTATTCAACATGGCGTCCTTATAGTTTGCATAGTCTGCTTTCGTTCTGCAATCATGTCACATAAAACATAATAATATCACGTCGACGTTAAATATGACAAGTATAATGTTCTTGTAATTAATGAGCATTATTATTCTCTTATACATCATTTTCAACTAATTATATACAAGTGTGATCATTTCATCGTTATAAAATATAATAGGTACCTTCTACTTTTGTGGAGTGTACTTCTGAACGAAAAATTCAAAACGACATTTTGTTCTGACAAAACCCATCAGTTTCAGTCAAGATAACAATTTCTAGGTTATGTAAACGTCATATCTACGTCATGGCTGTCATAACTGTCAAGACAAACGTCAAAGATTTTTAATTTTTAATGTGAGCATAAAAACCATAAATAATATTATGTCAAAAACGTTACTTTATTCTATTCAGGGGTTTGTTTCCCAGCTTTTCTGAAAGGTACAGGTTATGGCCGGAGTCCCATACAAAAATGAAACATCTCCTTTGACAGTTTGTGGCAACTTTATGTGCTGGCGACTGTACTACCGAAAAGAATACGTTAATCCTGTTCAAAGTCGTTGTAGAAATACATAACTAATTGAAAGCGATTTTCATTTGTCCTCTGGATTCAGATTTTTTTTCGATAAGACATAAAAACATTACAGCAAAATGTGTTTCGATTATAACAGCGTACTTCTTGCCAGAACTCAAGGCGTAGTAATCATATGAAAAAAATGTTCACATCTTTCTAGGTAGCACAGAATGTCCTCATTCAGAATCGGATAATAAATCGTCATCTCTTTCATGCAGTGTGACAAGATAATAATTGAATTCTTTCAACCAAAGTACAGTAGGCATAAGGAATTGGTTTGTAGACGAGAAACGCTCAGATTTTACATGCCACATTTATTTTTATAATTAAATAGTTGTCGCCCGCGACCTACGCCTGCGTGAAATTATTATAAAAATATTACTTTCCTATTTGAATCGGATTTGGTTAACAATTTCATGGGTTTTTATTTTTTGCACGGAACCTAAACCTTTTCTTAAATAAAAGTAGCCTAAGTTACTCCTTATATCATCTCTCTATCAGTGTAGCCTGCACACCAACCTCTTTTGTTAATGGTACATTTTATTATTAATCTTATTTTGCCCGTAAGTTCTCCCAGAGATTTAATAACAGATGATTGCAGTATTTGTATTGTTTTAAAGATTTTTTGCCTCCAGCAGTCCGGAGCTTACAATTGGGTGTTATTTTTTGTTATAAATGTGAGAATAATTGGGGCCTGTCGATGGATATTTTATCGGAAACTTATTAAATGTTTTCTTTTTGCGGTTGGTCTGTAAATTGTGAGTATCCGCTCTTTTTTTCGAACCATAACAAAGCCAAATATTTCACTTTTTAACCATAAAGCTGGACACAGATTATTTGCAACACAATATGCAATTGAACATTTTCTATAAGCCGGGTATGCATGTAGCGTGCGCGCAGTTGTTTTGGTTGTTTGGAAAATATTGCATTGCATGTTCTGTTGCAAATATAATCTGTACCCGGCTTAAATAAGACTATCCCAATTCTGTATTATTTTTTGGAGGCCCTACCGTCGTCATAGGAAATGCAATGCAAGAATTGTCAAACATGAAAGATATGAAAAACTGTAATTTTATGTATATCAACTATAAATCAACATTGTAAAAACCAGTATCACTTCAAAATTACCAGATTGGCATGAAAGCTATTTATAATTTAGATTCATACGCATAAAATAAAAACTAAAGTCGGATCGCAGATAATTTTAAATTGAAAGTGGCGCTCGATAAAGCTGGTTGCACAAGTTCAGATTGAAATGTCATGTTTAGCCTCATCAAGGGGAATTCTCATTACCGGTAAGCTTTTGCAAAAATGGCATTGAGATTTTAGACCCAAAGGGTAACCAACGGCAGCCTATTACTAAGCCTCCGCTGTCCGTCCGTCCGTCTGTCTGTCTGTCTGTAAGCGGGCTGTATCTTATGATCCATAATACGTACACAGTTGAAATTTTCACAGAATGTGTATTTGTGGTGCCTCTATAACAACAAATAATTAAAACAGGATAAAAATTAAAGGGGGCTCCCCTATACGGAACCCTTCATGCGTGATTCCAACTCGCACTTGGCCGGTTTTTTGGAATCAGCTACTCGACGAAATCAATATACCCTATAAATCCAAAAACATGAATTAGACCACACACGATCCAGCCAACGCGGTCTAAAATCTAAATAATTACATCCAGTGGCACTCAAAGCCTCCATCAAGGCAATTAGTTACGGGGCAATAGACAGAACTCGTAGGCATTAGACCAACGTGTGTGAAGGCAAAGTTACAATATAATTGAATGGTCGAAGAGATTATTGTGGGTAGTTCGAAAATGGTTGGAAATGCGATTTGGGAAGTTCTGTTGTACTAGCTTGGTTTGGATGACTAGGAATAGGTTGGAACACTAAGGTAGCCCACGAAATTCAATTGTTTGCCATTGCACATGGTTTCCATCATCTGTTTCAAAAGTATTTGATAAAAGTTTAAACAAATCTTGTGCAGTTATAATACCACTACTAGCGCAGCGGGTCAGCGGGCTATCAGTTACCTACGGGTCCAATATAATAACGGGTTCAGGATGTTGATGGGGCTGCCCCGTTTCTGCAGTGCATCAGGTATGCTCACGTCGATGGCTTCCAAGCCATCGTCAGACAGAAATCTGCCTCTTTGCTCTGCAGAGTGCGGGACAGCTCCAACTCCATCCTGAAGACCATAGCGGGGAGGTACGATTCTCCTTTGTTAGGTGATGTTGTTCAAAGATGCATTTTGAACAACAGCCTTGTTGTCAAATAGATAATAGATATATAAGTTTACTAACATAGGTATAATTTCATCTCTTTTTGTTTTTTCACTAACCCATATGGATGTTGCTTATCCGAATTAAAGACAATTTTTTTTTTATAATTCTGCCTCAATAACTCACTTATTTTTTATTTATTTATTTATTCATCACAAAATCCACAGCTCTTTGAAACACACACACTCACTCACACACACCACACTCACCCCACACAAACTCACACACACACACTCACTGCCCCCACTGCACACACTGCACTGCTGTACTGCTGCTGCTCTCTCACTTACAGGACAAAAGTCTATTTTAGAAATGTGCATTACATTATTTATATTATAATCTATAGGCAGTCGCTACATGTAAAATACTGATATTCAGCTGCATCTGGTAAGACTGGAAGCTGACCCCAACATAGTTAGGAAAGGGCTAGGCAGATAATAGATAATACTCTTTTATCCCGGTCGTAAGATCCCGTGGGATAATTATCGAACTCGCCGCTGGCAAACCCGCGGCTATAAACGAGTAATATCTGTAAGTAACCCATACGAATGATCCAAACTATCGTTCAATGAAAGTCCAGTTCATGCCGTCAAATCTTACGATATCCATCGTTTGAAGGCGCCCTAAGTAAGCATCAATTTTCTCATCCCATAAAGTTATGTATGTTTCTATATCGCTAGTCTGTCATTAGCATGGAATTCTCTACTACTGATGTGTTTGCAATAAATAAATAATATGCATTTTTAATGACAATATGTGTGCTGGTGCAAATTACAACTGTGTATATTATTTTTGTGATGTTTTTTGGCCTTCGGAAGTAAGTAAACTATTATTACTCGATGTTGTGTCTGCGTATTTATATAAGTGTTATTTAAACACTGTTTTAAGCTTTAACGGTTTAAAACTAAACTTATACTGTCACTTACGGGATATCTTCCGTGATTGTTCATGATTATGAGCTCCCGATATATCGACGCTGTTGCAAGCGCCATGATCGTGGGTTGACTGGAGAATGCGGGTGGGAAAGTAGCAGCCGGCATCGTAATAAGGAATCCACAAAACCTGGTGATACTGTGAGTGTGTTTTGCCGTGACTTAGTGACGAGTTCCAGTAGTGCGCGTACCAAAAGACAAAGAAAGAGGGTAGACCGATTTGTCTGCTCCTAATAATTTATTTTCCATCCGCCCGCATTCTCCAGTAAACCCGCGATCATGGCGCTTGCAACAGCGTCGAAATATCGGGAGCTCAAAATCATGAACAATCACGGAAGATATCCCGTAAGTGACAGTATAAGTTTAGTGTTATTTAAAATTAACCGTTTTTAAACATTTGAGCAACATACCTTTTACGAGTAAACCCAGTTGTAGTTACATCACATGCTTATTAGTTTATTAGACTGCCTCGTTGGTGTAGTGGTCGAAAGTGTGACTGCTGAGCGTGAGGTCCTGGGTTCAATTCCCAGGTTGGGAAAAGTGATATTGGTATTTTCCACCAGGAATTTCTCAGTAGCAGCCACAGAGTCTGGATTTGTGCCCGGTTGATGACAATAGACTCACCCCCTATTGGATGGGCATGGGACTTAGATAATATAGGCGAAATGTGGGTGTACTATTTGGAACACCTCTGCCCATCTCTTCGGGGATTACAGGCGAGATCTTATGTTATGTATTTGCAAAAGTAAAAATAATACTATAAACATTTTTAAACAGACATTGTGTTATTAAGCAACATTGGTGAATCCGACCGCGTAATGGAGAAAAGCGTTGTCAAAACTAATTTAAATGGCCACTGCTCGGCCATGTAATTGTTGACTTTGACCAATTAGGTGTAAACTGTGACTAAAATTATTGCGTTTAACAGAAGAAAGCCAGTGAATGAAATTGAAGAAAAAAACCGGCGCAATGCGAGTCGGACTCGGTCACCAAGGGTTACGTATACCATCATAGTAAAGCCCCCTTTAATTTATTTTTATTATTATTTCGTAGCTCAGGATTGGTGCCCTGAAACAGTGACACGGGGTCGCGGCAGACCACGAAGGAGACGAACTGGATGTCTTCCTTGAGAATTGGAAAGTAGTGGCACAGAATCGTGACCGTTGGAGGGAATGGAGGGAGGCCTTGCCCAGCAGTGGGACAGTATGGGCTAGCTATAAATATAAATAAATATACCTATATATTATTTCGTTGTTATAGCGGTAACATACACATTCTCTGAAAATTTCAACTGTATACCTATTCTGGATCATGAGATACAGCCCGCTGACAGACAGACGGACGGACGGACAGCGGAGGCTTAGGAATAGGGTCCCGTTGGTTACCCTTCGGGTACGGAACCCCAAAAACAGCCAAATACTAGATAGGTGGTAAGTCAACGAAAGAGTTTGGTAAGAAACAAACATCTTTTCTATCATGTAGTACCGTAAAAAACGAAGTTTGTTTTTTTTTCAAAATTTCTAAGCTTTCTCAGTTCAGCGCATCTTTTGAAATAGTGACATGTTAAATAGAAATAGAATTGGTATCTTCAGTATTTGCAAATATACCAAATACTTACTTGAAGTCATCTTTTTGAATAAAAAAGAAACGCATTTGAATCTAGCAGTGCACCCATTTTTGCCATCGACTATGCACGCAATAGAAACAATCCGTCCAAACACCAAAAATCCAAATTGTAATAAACAAATTAATCTCACAAAGAAGAGCAGCGGTGGCCCAGTGGTGGCGGCCCCGACTTACGAACAGTAAGTCGTGGGTTCGAAAGGCAGGCACATAACTTTGTGTAATTTATTTCATCACCGCTACTCTCAAAACAGCTGAAGCAGACTAAGACAAGAAATGTTGTTAAAAGACTCGACATTCCATCCGCAATAATTGATGTTAAAAATACAGATTTCACTCCAATTCTTTCGTCAAATGATGCTAACATCGCGGCTGAAAACCTTGTTACTATTTTATCAGATATAGTCAGGTCGAATGCTAGGGATGTCAAAATTTCTCACAGGAATAGAATCATCAAACCGTGGATAACGCCAGGCCTATTAAAATGTATCAGAAATCGCGATAACATGCATATAGAATCTGAAAAAGATAAAAAAAATATGGTCAAAAGAATCACTTATACCCGGTATCGAAACTTTTGTAACGAACTTTTAAAAAAACTAAAGAGAGTGTATGAGCAGAACGAATTTGAAAAAGCGAAAGGTGACCCTAAGGCTACGTGGGATGTAATAAAAAATGTTGCCCAACTTAACCAACAAAAATCTGCACCTGATGAACTGCTGAACATTTCAGAGGATCCAACCTCTTCTATAAATGAAGTTAATGACTTCTTTGTCAACATAGGGAAAAATCTAGCTGTCTCTATCATGAGAAAACATAATCATAGTAATGTAAGTTCGCCACAAATTCCTCTCCCCCAGACTAACAACAGCCAGGATCCAAATTTGACCGGTTCCTCAATGGCTCTTCTAGATGTCGATGAGGGGGAGATCGAGACAATCATTATGGGACTTCGCAACGATTGTGCCATAGGATGGGACGGAATCTCAGCTAACTTCTTAAAGGAAATACGCACATTTATTTTACCAGCTCTTACCCACGTTATTAATCTGTGTTTTTCAAATGGCAAATTCCCAAGAGTTTTTAAGAGAGCTCTTGTGCATCCTATCTTCAAGAGTGGGGACAGGGGCAGTGTCACGAACTACAGACCAATTTCCGTTTTGACCACTATTTCTAAAGTTATAGAGAAAGCACTAAACACTCGACTGGTTAACTTCCTGAACACAAACAAGATTCTAGCACAAAATCAATTTGGATTTAGACGTGGTTGTTCGACTGAGGATGCAATTATGGATCTAACAGAGCATATCAGTAGAACACTCTAGATCATGGCAACAAATGTATCGGCTTATTTCTTGATTTGTCCAAGGCCTTTGACACTGTCTCGGTGCCCATTCTTGTTGATAGACTACAATCCATAGGCATAAGAGGTATTGTTCTTGACATTTTTCGTAACTATCTGACGGAACGAAGTCAGTCTGTTAAGATTGGTTCTCTGGTCAGCAATGAGCAGATTGTCAGTTACGGTGTGCCCCAGGGCAGCGTGCTGGGTCCAACATTGTTTTTGATCTACATTAACAACCTGTGCACGTTGACTTTGCCTCATACTAGGATCGTGTCATATGCCGATGACACCGCACTGCTCATTGATGGTCCAAACTGGGAGCAGACTAAGGGTTATGCGGAAGACGCCTTTAGAATTGTTATGAATTGGCTATCTGGCAATCTCTTGACTCTTAACTTGGACAAAACATCGTTTGTAACTTTCTCCCTTTCACAGAAAAGCCAACCTCAACCAGAGACATATACAATTCAGGCGCATTGCTGCGACTCCGCCAACGCCTATTGTGACTGCCTCCGTATTAAGAGGACCTTCTCTGTTAAATACCTTGGAGTACAGGTCGATTGTTTGCTGAGTTGGAAAAAGCACATTGATGAACTCGTCCCACGTATTCGCAAGCTCATCTATGTGTTCAAGAAACTCAGAACAGTGGTAGACCTTAAAACACTCAAAACGGTTTACTTTGCGCTTGCCCAATCTTTGCTGGGGTACTGTATCTCTGTTTGGGGTGGTACCTTTGCAGTCAGTATGTTACGTATTGAAAGAGCACAGAGAGCGGTCCTTAAAGTAATGTGCAGGAAACCCTTTAGGTATCCTATCGCACTTCTCTTTAAAGAGTGTGAAGTCCTGACGGTTAGACAACTCTTTGTGCTCCAAATAACATTGCGCAAACATGCCACTATACCACAGTCCCTACGGCTGCGAGAAGGGAAACGCAAAAGAACTAGACTGTGTAGCACGGAGAGACACAGAACCGCTCTAGCTCAGCGGCATTATTGGATACTGGGTTCACGGGTTTACGATAAGGTCAATGCTGCTCTGAATATTTGCTTACTCACCAAACACCAATGTAAGACCTCTGTAACTGCTTGGCTAAATGGTCTCACCTACGAAGAGTCTGAGAGACTTATACAATTAGTGAGTTGACTGTCTATATTACCAACGCATAATTATTTACTTTTATCGTGTAGAATACAGGACACACACTGCCACTCACACACACATACATACACACACACAAACACACTCACTCACACAAACCACAGCACACGCCACAAAAATACACGCACATACTCCTTTTGTTTATCTTATCTTTTTTTTTTTTGTGTATACCTTATAAAAGTTAGTTTTTATTTATTTTTTATTTTTATATAGATTTTTTTCTCTTTTTAATCAAAATAAATTAAATTATATAAAGAACTACCTAGTTGGTCCGGAGGAAGGTGATGGCATTCGTGATACAGGATAATCCTAGTACAAGTGCCAAAGCACTCCTTTGACACTTAAGTGCACATTAATTTTAAGAAATTAGTATTTAAGGAGATTTTCTGTACCCATTTAAACCAGAAATAAAGATTTTTATTATTATAAAGATTTTTATTTTTATTTTTATTATTTTTATTAAAACGGTGAAGGAAAACATCGTGTGGAAACCGGCATGTCCTAGAACCAAAATTCAAGACATGTGATATCTACCAACTCACACTGGGCCCGCGTGGTGGATTATAACCTTATTCCCTCTCATAGAGAAGAGGCAGTGTGTCCCAGCAGTGGGAACATTATAGGCTGATTATGTTAATCTCACAAAATCCTTGATTCCCACTGAGTAGTTAACATCGACAACACTCAAATTACTGGCAGACATCGAGATCACAACAAGCATTTTATTAATTAATTAATAATCGCTTATTAATTTACACTCACGTTACACAAGAGCAATTAATAAAACCGACGTGTATTAAGCACTATTATCAGTACAGATTGGCACTCTATTATTATAATTCGAATGTACTTGTTTATTATTTAAAAGATGGCGGCTGACGTATTATGTTTTATAGCGAAAATGTCATTAATATAAATTGGAATTTTGTCTTTTATTGTCATGTGGTAACTAAAGACATTGCGGCCGGGTGTGGTTTGTTTTTTTTTTTGGTATGTTATTAAAAATGTGTCCTATCATCATAATGAGTGATGCTGAATCTTAGACACATAATAATTAAGTTAATTCACACACACATAACATCGCCTTTAGTCTCCTAAGGGTAAAGGCACAGGTATACCTAACAGTACACTCCTATTTCATACTACTTGTTATTTTAAGCCTCAGATTTCTTTTTGATTCTCTATCTATCTATTATCTTTTACCTTGTGAAAACTAAAAAAAAAGGGATCCAAAAAAAAAAAATCGCCAAGAGTATTTACTTGAGTAAAACATCCAATTTATATACTTTGCATGTGTTGTAGGTAGTGTTACTTTTTTATCAATAAACAAAATAAAAACATGCAATTATTCCATTAAAACTATCAAGGTCAAAATTAAGAAAATCTAATTTCAGAAGAAGTTACCTAAGAAACTCAAAGTACCAGGAAAACCTCACCAAAGTCCAATTTAAGTTTCTTTTAGACCCTCAAATTTCGGGTCGTTTTGCCAGGGAGGCACTCGTTTTGCCTCGAGAGCTGCAAAACTTTTTTAGAGTGCAAAGACGTTTGTAAATTGGTTTTGCTTAGCTACTTGAATCTGAAGATTGTACCTATATTTCTTTTTGTTGATGACAGAAAGTTATTTCTTTACTGAAAACCCAATTATGTGGAATAAATTAATTGCTAAGAATACCTTTTCATTCTGATTACTAGATTTTCCTAGAACCCATTTCTTTCGCTTGCAGCTTAACGAGACAATATATTAAAAAAACTTATAGTACGACTATTTCCAACTTTACAGAAAATTCAAACAGAAAAGCGAGTAATTTCACATTCAACTACCAGCCATCAAGTGGCATCTGAACAAAGGAAAAAAAAACTGCATTGTTTTCTAAAGTGGCTTCTGAACTCGTGGCCATAATGCTGGTTTTTGACCTAAATGCGTCTCTGTCCTAAAAAGACGTTGATCCCCAACATCACCGGAATATACTAATGGCATTTACACAGCGTGCTTATTTGAAAAGTTTCCAAAGGAAGAATTTGTGTTTTTTTAAACGTTTCACCTCTAACTTAAAGCGGTGTGACGGTTGTTTAAAAAACCAGCCAAGTGCGAGTCGGAATATCACACGAAGGGTTTCGTACCACTGTACAATATTTAAACCCGTATTTGGCAACAGAGAGTCGTCCTGTCCGTATGTCTGTCTCTCTGTATGTCCGTCCGTATGTCACAGCCATTTTACTCTGTGACTGTTGGTATCACACAATTGAAATTTGTCAGGTGGAGCAGATGTCTTCTATGAACCGCTACACAAAAGGTGAAATTATGAAATGTGAAATTATGAATACTAGTAAAAAAAATAGGGGTAGCCTTCCATATTTGTAGGTAACTGAAGGTTGAAAAACATATTTCTACGTATATAATTGTGTGGGGGATCTAACAACAGCTCAGAAAAAGTAAGTCGAGGTACCTCATTTACTTTTTTTCTGAAGTCAATGGTTGATTAGATATTTGCTTTTAAAGCTGTTAAAATTGCGTCTCTCTCATTTAATTTCTAAAGTAGGTACAAGGAGGAAAATTCTGAAAAAAATATAGATTTGTAGTACAAAATACGAACTTTCAACGAAAATTGGATTGAATAAGATTTTGACATTTAGCTTTTGAATAAGTTTTGCTGTTGAGTTTAAACTGACCTATGAATGAGCGTATTATGATAACAATATTTTTAACACGGAACCCTTAGTGTACCTACGAGTCCGACTCGCACTTGTCCGTTTTTTTTTAAATTAAATAGTTTTATAAGAATCGAGTTGTACGGAACCATCGCCACTGTGGTCCTGTGACAGACAGACGGGACGGACAGACAGCGGAGTCTAAGTAAGAGTCCCTTTAACACCTTTCGCGAACGGAATCCTCAAAGTGATCCGTTCCTTTGCCGTGTTGGAAAAGATGTAAATAAACGAAAGGCGGCGCTAGTAATACATATTTTCGTCTTCACCGGACAACACTGGCTTACTTATTTATATTTTTTAAAGATTTTTTTTTAAGTTTTTCACGCAGTTTACTTTTGCCGAGTCAAAATATTTCATGCCTTTTGAAAACACTTACGATGGTAAAGTGCATATTGTAAGCAAAATTCCTAGTTTTTAGGGTTCCGTACCTCAAAAGGAAAAAACTGAACCCCTTATAGGATAACTCGCGTGTTTGTCTGTCTGTCCGTCTGTCACAGCCAATTTACTCCGAAACTACTGGGTCGGTGAATTAAAGACGGGTATGTAACGTAAATTACTGAATTTTATACATGGATGCCACTTTTGGGGGGTAAATTAGAAAATAAAACAAAAAGATTTGCAAACTATATCGTGTTACTTAACAAACGAAAGGGCTCATTGTGAACATCTCAAATATATATATTTTTATAATTTTAAAATAAATAGCTATGAAGTTATTTAATAAAATACTCGAAAATTGACCATTAACTGCAAAACTACAAGGCCGAAAATTTGATGTTATGATATGTGACAGTGGGCCTGCAATGTTTGTCTAAGAACCGATAGCCGATGGAACAAATCAGTGTCCACACGGGTAAGCGTAGCATTGATTGTCCCCCAGCTAACTGAACCGAGTACGTTAAAAAAGTGTGTCAGAGTGGAGGCGGAAGGCGGAGAAACGGGTGTTGTGGCGTAGCTTGAAATGTCAGAGAGCACAGGGAGAGAACCTCACGTCCCAGCCGTCGCGGGAGAAGCACCGGGCCACGACGTGATGGCTCTCGGCCACCGTAGGCGCGGGCCTGTGGACGGTGAGTAATGGGCTAGCTCGTCGTCCGTCCGTCGTATGACAACAGGCCGTGTCGACGGCGCGTTCGTATTCCACGCGCCTCAAAGAGATGTCAGCAATCATGAGGGATCCCTTCTTTTCGCATAATGTTCTTTGTCCTAATATACTTCGGCATAACGATTTTGGCACAATTTGTTTTGGCATAATAATACTTCGGCATAATTTTTTTAGGCATACATTTTATGTTGGCATAATCATCTTAAAGACTAATTTGTTTTGGCATAAATTTGATTCGCATAACGTTAGTAGGCCTAATGACTATTAGCATAATAATATTTAGGCACACAAAATATTGTTGGTTAAAAATTTAATATGCTGTGCAACAAAAGTTAGTGACAGAACCGAATTGCTGCAAAACCGACTCCACGTAGTCTTGTTTGTCCTACCCCTAGAGTGTAATTTAAAATCGCGTAGGCGCGTAGGGGAGAGGCGGCCCGCGGGCTGAGGAGCAGGTGGCTGCGAGCGAGCCGCCGCGGCTGAGGCTGGCCGGCGAAGCCGGCCAACAAGCCGAAGCTGCGGTGGTGAGCGAAAGCCGTCTGCGACGATTAGCACGCATGGGGCCGCCGGAGGCCCGCAGCGCCGGAGCCGTGACAGAAACCCTGCCTGCTGCATGTTGCATGCTCGCTTGAATGCTGCATGCTGCATGCTTGCTTGCATGCTGCATGCTTGCTTGTTTGCTGCATGCTTGCTTGCATGCTTGCTTGCATGCTGTATGCTTGCTTGCATGCTGTATGCTTGCTTGCATGCTGTATGCTTGCTTGCTTCATGCTTCCTACAGCGAAAAAAAAACCCACAAAATTGTTCAATACGGTATAATTATTATATTAATATGTTATTTATTACCTGATTCAGGAGATATGGCTTTTTTCCAATCGTCGAAATAAATTGGTATAATTATCCTCTTCGGGCAAAAAAGCTAGGGCGTATAAAAAAGTTATGCTTTAGAACTTTATGCTTAATAAATTTATGCTTTAGAATATTATGCTTCATCATTATTATGGTTAGAGAAATTATGCTTAAAAAATTATGCGTAAGCTGTTATGCGTAATTATATTATGCGAAAATATAATTATGCCAAACAAAATTATGCTAAGTTATATTAGGTCTTAACATTTTATGCAAATGGATAGTGAACCCAATCATGAGGGGCCCGCAAGGGCCGATGCCTGCTAGGGCTGCGGGACTGTTTGAAAGAGATACCGCGGCCCTGGAACATAAAGGGCAAAAGAAGGAACATGGATGGTTTTTAGTCAGTAAAAGTCTGACACTCCCTTCCGCTCTGCCCAGAGCGGGAGGAGTCATTTGATGATTTCCCATCCGAAAAAAAAAGAGATCGTAGCACGGACGCGCGAAGCGCAGCGTAGCGTAAATATGTCGATCTATACAAATTAATAATATAAAGTGTATGCTTGTAATATCAAAATAACAGCTTTTTGTTGAATCCTCATCATTTGCCTAGCTTTTTCCTATCTATCTTGGGGTCGGCTCCCAGTCTAACTGGATGCAGCTGAATACCAATATTTTACATGGAGCGACTGCCTCTCTGACCTCCACAATACACTGGGTAATACGATATCCTTGGTTGTGTTGATGATTTTACTGATTATAATTCTGTAACTACTTACGTGCTACTGCGCAAATCATAGTTTCATAAACATAATATACAACCCGAGGTTGGTCCGTGGATGGGTGACCACCAATTACATACCGAGTATCCTCCGAGCCTCGGAAAGCACGTTAAGCCGTTGTTCCTGGCTGTCATTTGTAGATCTTTGACAGTCCTTACAGGTAGTCAGTGGCCCGAAAGTCTGACAACCAGTCTTACCAAGGGATATCGTATTACCTAGCACTAACTGGGTTGTGGTATCCGGTTAGACTGGAAGCCGACCCCAAAATAGTTGGGAAAAGGCTAGGCAGATGATGATGAATAAACAACCAATAATATAAAACAAATTCGGGGGTTACCCAGGCACTTCCACTTTAAATCTTTAATCTGATGTCATTTGTAAATACTTTAGCAGTTATAAACAGATGCCTCAAAGTCTGACTTCCAGTCTTTCCAAGGGGTATTAAGGTTCCCAGTTTCTGGATTAAGAAGGTTAGATATACAGTCGCTCCATGTAAAATGAAAAAAACCCTTGTAGTTCATGCAAATTAAATCAAATTACCGCTAAGTTACATAGAGTAAATTCATACATATTTAATCTAGATAAACCCCTCCTCCAAAGAAGCCCATTTCTCTCTATCTTGGGTTACTTGTAGCCAGTAAGGGGCAGCCGTTTTTAGGGTTCCGTACCCAAAGGGTAAAACGGGACCCTATTACTAAGACTCCGCTGTCTGTCTGTCTGTCTGTCTGTCTCCAGGCTGTATCTCATAAACCATGATAGCTAGAAAGCTGAAATTTTCACAAATGATGTATTACTATTGCCGCTATAACAACAAATACTAAAAATTAAAAAAAAACATATTAAGGAGGGCTCCCATACAACAGATATGATTTTTTTGCCGTTTTTATAGATAGTGGTACGGAACCCTTCGTGCGCGAGTCCGACTCGCACTTGTTGTAACGTCATCATCCCACCTCATGTGAAGGTCGCTCCATGTAAAATAATGTAATATCGACTCTAACATAGTCAGAAATAGACTAAGCGGCTTCTGGGGGTCTAAAATGGCCGCTTTAGCAGAATCATAATAGGATAATAATATTATGAATTACGTTTAAATTATTAAAATGGTCATAGACGTACCTACTATTATGAATTGTCACACTGTGACCATTTTAAGAATTTAAACGTAATTCATATTATTATCTTATTATGATTCTGCTAAAGCGGCCATTTCAGACCCCCTGATATTCTGATAATATGAAGTATTTTCTAGTTTATGCAAGAAAAACCACGGGCAAAATACATAGTAAAACAGCAAATGACCTGAAGCAATACAGAAACATTATTATTTCTAAATTACTATCGCTAATAATTACGCAGTTATACTGTAATTTGGAGATTCCCAGCTGTATTAAGATCGGTTGATGTCTGTATTATGGCGAAGATTGGTAAGACGGCCAAATAAAGAATATTTTGTCACCGCTTACCTACCTACAGCTTCTTATTACGCTCCAATTGTCGGCTTTTATACACAAAATAAAATGTACAGAAGTTCCACTTTACATGCAGGTTCATCTATGTTTTATTTGTAGAGTTCCCTACCCGAAGAGTAACCAACGGGTCCTATTACTAAGCCTCCGTTGTCGTCCATCTGTCTGTCAGCGGGCTGTCTCATGATCCGTAATAGGTAGACAGTTTTCACAGAATGTGTATAATTAAAAATTAAAGCGGGTTCTTCTATTAGGTACGACGGTACAGAACCATTCATACACGAGCCCGACTCGTACTTAGCCGGTTTTTTTTCTTTCTTTCATTCACTCTCGATCTTTTATCTTTCATCATCTTCCTATCCTTAATCTTATTTATTTGGGGTCGGTGCAAATTGTCATTTACTTCTATAAATCTCTATTGTTCATTATCTCAATAGTCAGTTAACATAAAAGTAAGTAGTTTAAAATTTCTGTATTGGAATCTGATGATAGTAGTTTAAAAACATAGCCTATTTTCCTACAGCTGGAACAAGGAGTCGGCCATAATTTCATCTCGCGGGTTGATAGATATCACATCTCATCAAATTTTTGGTTCTGGTACAGACGCCAGCAAATCAAGCTACCGAAACTGTCAAATTTCCCCAATAAACCTTGAATCTAATGCTTTAGCGATAAAGTTGAAAATCTATTAAAGAAAGGAGAAAGAGCAAAATGGTCTATGAGCGGCCAACAACGAAATAGGTATTAAATGAAAGTACTATTACTAAGGACTAACTTTTACTATGAACGTAACATTGCAGCTCATTTAGAAAAAAAAATACATATAGGTAAAATACTTAGATAATAAGTGCAAGAAAATGTGCAAACCCATTTTATAAAATACTTATTAACATTAGTTTATGTCTTCAAAAGTATTTTGTTTAGGCAAGAATATTTTAATCGCGCCTTAAGTCACATGTTTGAGGACTTTCAAAACGCAGCGGCACTCATCAATGCGTTCCAAACACCAATACAAGATAGTATTCATGCATCATCGTTCGTAAATATAATTAATGAACGTTTTGAAATACCGAACCTCTTAGCGGACTATGTTATCCGTCATAACATAAATAGACAGAGGGCATCATTTGAAAGACTCAGCAGCGACCAACCTATTTTTGAAGACTTTCCGGTTTTTTCTGAAGAAGACCTAATTCTGTTTGCACTTGGCACATACCAAATCAAGTTGGCTCGCAGCTACTACGCTGAACACTTAATTGAAGGCTTATACAATATCGAAGTATACCGGGAGCGACAAATAAGTCAGCTCAGAGATTTTATTGAAGAAGAAGATATTTGGTTATTACGTGTGCGAATACAATCTAGACATGTAAGGTCCAGAATATATTATTCTTATATTGTAATTAACCGACAAAGACAAAATAGAGAAGCAATTGCTCATTATTATTGCAGTTGTTTGAGTGGAAGGCGCACAATCGGTTGTTGCGCACACGTTATGTGTGTAGTGTGGTATCTGGCATGGGCTAGACATCAAGACGAGGATATTTTATTACCGGCATCAGAACTCAGTGCTATTATTGTACATTAAATGTATGAATGTGGACGAGGCAAAAGGAGTATGTAAGGATCGTAGCAAGTGGCGTTCTGTGGTTTCTGCCTACCCCCATGGGAAAAGGGCGTGAGTTTATGTATGTAAATGTATGTAAAATAAATGTATTGAAGTAAACAAGTCATTTTATTTTATTTCCTTATTTTTAAGACTAAATCTTAGTAATTAATACGCTAAATCACAGGCTTACATATCTAAAATAAAAATGTATTTAGTTCCATTAATAATGACACTACAGATATAAAACTTCTTGAACCCGTTATTGTAGGGTGATATTAAACCAAAAAAAAATAAAATGTTCCTGGCCGCTGATAGACCAAGTGCCGTACGATTTTGCCCATTCTCCTTTGACAGATTTCCTCACGATGTTCCTTCAACGTTTTGCGAGCAGTTTTATTCATAAAATTTTCACAAAATTCCTCTCAGATTTAAACCTACGACAAAGGATGCTCCTTTGTCCAGGACCCCAAGTTTTTTTTTTAATACGTAATACGCCTTAAACGGATTCACTCGAACCTTGAAGAGATCCAGATTGTATCCAGTTCAGTTTTATACATCAGGGCTAACCTTCTGCTGCGGGACTGTTCGAAAGAGATACCGCGGCCCTGGAACTTAAAGGGCCTAAGAAGGAACATGGGTGGTTTTTAGTCAGTAAGAGTCTGACACTCCCTTCCGCTCCGCCCAGAGCGGGAGGAGTCACTTGATGATTTCCCACACTCCAAAAAAAAAAAACAAAAAAAAAAGGGCTAACCTTCTGCTCCAAACATTTTACGTAGTCATGCGATAAATTAACCTGAGCTCATACTTATCTACAAAAAATATAACGAAACCGGTTGCGTAACGGGAAATAAGTGTGACGATAGTCTAATTAATGAACGGTTAGTTTTCACTAATAGTTCCCTAATGAATGCGTAGAGGCAGCTTAGTGAAACTAGCACTTTGACCGCGTCTTCGTCCGCAAAAATTGTGATAGCTCGGCTTAATGCATGATATTATAAATCAAATTTTATAGCCTATAGTTGTTGCCACACCAATCGATCGTCTACCGATGCCATCGATCGATGGTCATTATCATATGTCTAGCCTTTTCCCAACTCTGTTGGGGTCGGCTTCCAGTCTAACCGTATGCAGCTGAATACCAGTATTTTACATGGAGCGACTGCCTATCTGACTTCCACAACCCAGTTAGTACTGGGTAATACTATACCCCTTGGTAAGACTGGTTGTCAGACTTTTTGGGGCACTGACTACCTGTAACGACTGTCAAAGATCTACAAATGACATCCGGGACCAACGGCTTAGTGTGCTTTCCGAGGCACGGAGGAAACTCGGTATGTAATGGGTGGTCACCCATCCACAGACCAACCTAGGCAAGCACGGCTTAACCTAAAGATCGATCTGCGCGGCTGTTATTATTTTGCCATCGAACGATGGTAGAAGGGATTATTCGACGTCGATCGATAGTTTCTCTCTTTCGACTAATCTTTTCTACCATACAACCGACTATCGATCGATTGATGTAGTAATACCCTATAGCACCCACAAATGTAGCTTTCTGCCAGTGAAAGATTTTTTAGAATTGGATCATTAACTCCCGAGATCACCCCCTACATACAAACTTACAAACAAACAGCTCTTTATAATATAAGTATAGACTATAAACTGCTAGATTTAGGCTGGTCCCAAAACTGCACTACATCACTCAATCATCTAAGTTCCAGTCTATCTTCGACAACATTATCACTGGCAGTCTGGTTCTTCTTAGGGGCTGTCTCCACGAGCGAGAGAATCGCGGCGATAATATCGTCGTGCCACGTATTTCTATGAGGCCGTCTCCACGAGCGAGAGAATCGCGGCGATATTTTCGCATACAAATGAGGGACGACGATAATAGCGCCGCGATTCTCTCGCTCGTGGAGACGGCCCCTTACTGCTTAATATAGGTGGCATTCTGCCCTGGTTGGCGCGAGTCTAAGGGTACCTGTTAGATACGGACTCGCTAGTTGGTTGCACACTGAATCATGTATTCTTAGAGGCACAGCCCGCACTCCTACGCTATGCATCCGTCGACATATGTAGGTACATATATAACAGTACCTTTCCACCAGAGATGTGATTTGCAGCTGTACTGCTGTAAAAGCTAAGATAAGAAACTATGTAACCGGTTCCACAAATGTGCTATGAAAATGCGTCACCATAATAAAATTATGGTAGCTGAATGATAAAATAACTTTTTGTTTCCGCAATGGCATGTTTACTTTCGGTGATAAACGAGCGCCTACTGTAGGTATACTGCTACATATCAATAGCACGCATCCAAAGCTCGCATCTATAGCACGCATCCACTGCACGCATCCTTCCATATTATAAAAGTAGCTTAACTAAATCAGTTTCCACCAATGCTATGATATTTGAACCAATGAGTATGATTAATGGATGTCAAACGCATCCATAGCAACGTTGCATAGCACATATCATATCTCTGCTGGAAATACAGCCTCAACCAGAACTCGTAATCTTCTGAATGTCATCCAGCCATCTGGCTTTTGGTTAACCAGTGCCTCTTCTACCGTATCGCAAGTGGAGTAGAGGCCTTTATTAATGTTTACCGCATTAATAAAGGCCCTTACTCCTGCCACCATTTGTACCAGCCACTTTTTGAGCTCCGCCGTCGCTAGTTCAAAACATTCCCGTTTTGGTTGCGTGCATTTTATGCTTGATTAAGTAATCTGTTGTAATAGTGTGTGTGTAGTTTATAGCAAAATAAGTCTTATTTCTACATGAGATGCCACAAAAATGTATCGTTGCGTGACATCAGCTATTCAAGTGTACATTATCATCATCCTAAATCAGTTCACTGCAAGTTGTAGGGAATATTCTGCTACCTCCAGCCGCCCTGTTAATATACACAATACAAAAACAACAACGTAACTTACGTTGTGTGTAGGTCCCAAGTTTCCAATATATGAAAACTTTAAATCACACGCGTAACACACGTGCAATTGCCATCAATCGAATAAAAATTCAGATACCGGGCTGCTACTGAGAAATTAATTACTAATGCAAAAACTTAATAACACTTTGACCGGCGTGAGTATCGAACCTAAGACCTCGAGCTTAGCAGTAGCGTTTATTACTACTAGACCACAAAAGCAGTCCACAATCTACAAAATATAAAAAATCAAAATCCCGGGACACAATCTAAAAATAGAACTTTATCGTAACGTGTAGTAGAAATTAATACGGTAAAATTCAAGGTTAGGTAAGTAGTAATGAACATAATACGGCGCAAACCCGATCCGGAGGCCTTTCATTTGTACCGCCACTTTATTTTGTTTTTTACTCCTACCTGACACAAGTAACCTGTGGTTAGAGCGCGCTTAGTATGGAGTGGGCTTTGGATTGGTCAAAGGTAAGCTTATGGCTAGTTCAGTTTAAAGAGGCGCGATATAAAAGTTCGTGGAAGGAATTGCGGGAGGACTTTGCTCAGCAGTGGGACAGCGTAAGGTACCGGCCAAGTGCGATTCGGACTCGCGTACGAACGGCGAAAAAAACATGTCTGTATGTGTCAATATTTTTCTATTCTGTTTTTATTTGTTGTTATACTTAGCGGCAACAGAAAAGCATCATTTGTGAAAAGGACAATGACCAAAGTTGGTACCAAAAAGTCTCGCGCCTCAAAACCAAAATATTATAGTAATTAGTTTCATATTTTTTTACGGCATTACGCGTCGGGGATTTGATTTTTGAACTGGAATTATACTTTTCGAGTTTAAAAGTACGAATATTGTTTTACTCCCTTTATATGACGTTCCGTTTCAACTGAATATAAATGACGTTCCGTTTCAATTGAACAAACCCTTGTCTGTCAAGCGGACTCTAAAATTAATTACAATTAAGTAAGATCAGTACACCAAATCGATTTAGTTTGGTTTATTGCTATTTGCAACAAAATAGATTTTCTCAGCCTAAAGATTTTGATTTATCGATTACATCCCTAAATCCCGACTAGTTTATAGCACTTACTATACTCTATGGTTTATAGTTATCTTATCTGTGGCATCTGACATTTGTACTGTACTGACTGACTGACTATTGGCAATGTAAAGGTCTAAAATAAAATCGAGTTTCAGTCAAGCATACTGTGGATGTTACTTTAACTCGTAATTCTTACTAATATTAGTGTATTACGCTGTTTTTAGAGCAATAATGTAATGTATGTGTGTTAAAATACGTCGTTGGTAGCGTCGAAAAAATAGACCTACTTTTTAGGTTAGTTTCGATTTTATAAAATAACTCTGAAACGCGGGTTTTTTTTTCAAAAATAATTTTTGTAGGAGTTAATACGATCAGTGTAGTCTATAAAAAACAAGGTTTGATTTTGATGCAGCATGGTACGGGATTCCATACTTCCATGAGCATTCTCTTTTCAACTGTCTTACTATCACGCTTCATGAAAGACAGCCTGGTGACAGACGGAGGGACAGACAGCGGAGTCTTAGTAATAGGGTCCCGTTTTACGTCCAATGAAGTGCCAAAATATGCCATTTAACTATAGTTAAATGGCATGTTTTGGCAATCTAAGCAGTCATTACACTGACACTCATCTGAAACACAGCCTTAATTCTAAGGAAATAAAAACTCAACTTGGAACTTCAAAAAACTTTGCCGTGATGAAAATTTATGACACCAATTCCGGCAGTGCCAGATGAAATGTTCTAATATTTGATCACACCAGTAAAAAAATTAAAAAAAGAACTATTTTTCCCACGTGCATCCTCCACCCTCCTCCAGCCCTGTTGAAAACGGAAGGCCGTCCGAACCCAGGCTAGTAGCCGGCAATCAGCGAGCGCCGCCCAAACACAGACACCGCATGATTTATGTACTGAATATGTATTTCATATTCACTTCTTGGTCAATCAGCATTTGTGTGTGGAGTATGATTGAAAGAAAGAAAGAAAGAAAACATATTTATTTGGCACATGCCACAAGAGCACACAACATAAAATATAAAAAAAAAACTTAAATCTAAACAGAAAACAAGAGATAGTAATAATATTGTGTCTCACGGCTGCGCCAAATAGGCCCAGTTCAGCAAACAGCCGAGCAGCCTGCTAGTGCCCAACGCTGGTTTTCAACTGGATCAGAGATGGTGATAATGACGGACATAAAACAGTTTTGTACTTTGTGTTACTAATGAGGCATGTGAATGAATAAGTCATCATCATCTTCCTGCCCTTGTCCCATGTTACTTGGGGTCGGTGCAACACGTTTTTTTCTTCCATTCTCCTCTGTCAACCGCCACGCTATCATTTACTTCTTTATCTTTCATATCATTCCTCACACAATCCATCCATCGTTTCTTTGGTCTTCCTCTCCCTCTCCATCCATCTACGTTTATATGTGGATGAATAAGTACTTATTTATACAGAATAAATTTCTGTATAATAATATCAAATAATTGAGAAAAGTGCAAGGCGAAACAAAAAACCTCAGGTACCTAAATAAATGAAATGGACAACAGTCTAAAAACTGTGTAGCCCGAGCGTTGAATCCGTTCGAAAGGTCAGTTTACTGCATTCAAATGTACTGAAGAGTAAGTACAAGCCACACCCTGCAGATTCTTCCAATATAAAATACAGTGAAGGTCCAGACCAAAGTTCGCACTAGTGCAATCAGTGAAAGGTGGCTAGCCAATCACCTGCAAGCACCTTTAAATGACCTGCTTACTTAAGTTTGCTAACTGTCTGCGTAGAATCTAGGCTGTTGATATTATAGGGTCTTGTGGCTGCCACGCCTTGGTTAGGAAAAGGTTGCGCACGCACTGATGGTCCTATACAGGGTGTGAATAGATAGATAGGGTTGTGTTTATTGAATTGGATACAGTAACTACTACTAGATTGCCTCGTTGTCTAGTGGTCGCAAGCGCGATTGCTGAGCATGAGGTTCTGCGTTCGATTCCCAGGTCGGGCAAAGTGTTATTGGGTTTTTCCATTAGGAATTTCTCAGTAGCAAGTTGATGGCAATATGCTCGCCCTCTATTACAACGGACTTAAACATCACTGGCGAAATGTGGGTGTACTATTAGGTACACCTCTGCCTAACCCTTTGGGGATTACAGGCGTGATGTTATGTTATGGATACAATAAGTTGTTCTTGACGAACTAATAATCGTGTCTACTTCGTTGTGTTAATTAATGCGATGCATTTTAAGTCTGTTTTCTAATTCCTAGGCCTTTGGGACTGATAAATTGTGTCTGGCAAATAGTTTTATTCCCTTCTAAGTTTTGGACCGTCCGTCGCAGACGATCATAATTCAATATTATTTGGTTCTTTGTCTTCAATTTCTTTGGCCAAAGAAAGAGCCAGCCCTCTGGTCACGTCTAAGGTGTTTCGATCCCAAACAGTTCAAAACTGTAGTTCCAAATAAGGTTTCCGTATTTACGCCGCTTGAGGATCTCAGTAGCTGCAGCAGCCAGAATCCTACTAAATCCTATTTTAATATCATAAATGCGAAAATTTGTGAGGATGGATGGATGGATGGATGTTTCTTACTCTTTCGCGCAAAAACTACCAAGCGGATTTGGATGAAATCATATAGATAGCTTATAACCTGGTTTAACACATAGGACTATTTTTATTCCGGTAGTTTGATCACGTGGGACAATTATCTAACTCCACGCGGTGAAGCCGTGGGTATAAGCTAGTTAATAATCAAATCGTAAAATCTTATCCTAACCTAACCTCACTCCTCAAACTCGTCGCCAAAAACAAACGAACATCATACAATATTACTTCCAACGGAGCCCGAACACATAAAACTCACTTCGCAGGTAATCTTAGCTTGTCAGATACAAATGACATGCCCTAACGTGCAGACGAAGATAATTTCACAGAATATGTTTTATTTCTTTATTTTCTAGAGCCATATTGAAAATTATGACATTTGAAGGCAGTAAGGCGTACGCTTTGATTATTAACGTAATTTCCTCGTTCATTTGGGATTTTGGTGTCCCTAGAAAGGTGTGAAATAATAAATTTATGCGTACACGTGTTTTGAATATTCTCAAGGCTAATGTGGAAGTCTGACGACCAGTTCTATCAAGGGGTATCGTATTACCCATTACTAACTGGGTTGTGGAGGTCAGATAGGCAGTAGCTCTATGTAAAATACTGGTATTCAGCTGCTTCCGGTTAGACTGGAAGCCGACCCCAACATAGTTGAGAAAAGGCTAGGCAGATGAATGTGAGTTTTTAGATTTTAATGTCCATCAGGGTTAGAGTTAAAAATAAATAATTTTGTGGAAAGCATCATTATTACACAAAAATTCTCCAAATGGAGAGCAATAGAACGAAGATTAAGCTACGGTTGCCGAGGTTGACCCGTAGATGGGAGACCATTCATAACATATCGAGACTGTTTCGTGCCTTTGGTCCCGGCTGTCATTTGTAGATCTATGACAGTTGTTGCCGAGGTTGATCCATAGATGGGAGATAATTTATAACATATCGAGACTGTTCCGTGCCTTTGGTCCCGGCTGTCATTTGTAGATCTATGACAGTTGTTGCCGAGGTTGATCCATAGATGGGAGATAATTTATAACATATCGAGACTGTTCCGTGCCTTTGGTCCCGGCTGTCATTTGTAGATCTATGACAGTCGTTGCCGAGGTTGATCCATAGATGGGAGATAATTTATAACATATCGAGACTGTTCCGTGCCTTTGGTCCCGGCTGTCATTTGTAGATCTATGACAGTCGTTGCCGAGGTTGATCCATAGATGGGAGATAATTTATAACATATCGAGACTGTTCCGTGCCTTTGGTCCCGGCTGTCATTTGTAGATCTATGACAGTCGTTGCCGAGGTTGATCCATAGATGGGAGATAATTTATAACATATCGAGACTGTTCCGTGCCTTTGGTCCCGGCTGTCATTTGTAGATCTATGACAGTCGTTGCCGAGGTTGATCCATAGATGGGAGATAATTTATAACATATCGAGACTGTTCCGTGCCTTTGGTCCCGGCTGTCATTTGTAGATCTATGACAGTCGTTGCCGAGGTTGATCTATAGATGGGAGATCATTTATAACATATCGAGACTGTTCCGTGTCTTTGGTCCCGGCTGTCATTTGTAGACCTATGTCAGTGGCCCGAAATTCTGACAACCAGTCTTACCAAGGGATGTCGACCAGTAACTGGGTTGTGGAGGTCAGATAGGCAGTCACTTCATGTATAAAATACTGATGGTATTCAGCTGGATCCAGTTAAACTGGAAGCCAAACTTAACATAGTTTGGAAAAGGTTAGGCATATGATTATAGAGACCCCTGCTAAATATAAGCTTCCTCTAGAATCGGCACGATCACAATCAATCATTCAGCCGAAACTTTATCCTATCAAACCGATCAAATCTGGGCCCGCATGGTGGATTACTGTCCAGTCCCTTTCAGTCAGAGGAGGTTTGTGTACCAGCAGTGAGAACATTACTTATAGGGTGTCTTGTAAATAATGGATCAAAATTAAATGTAACGGGTAGGTAGCTTACCTAATGTCAAACAACTAATTTGAAAAAAAAAAATATTTACATAAGCATTTTTTCAATTTTGGTATTTTCATCATAAAGAAAAAGCTTTTTAATTCAAGATGTTTTTTCTAAGGTAAATGAAGCGTTATTTAAAAAAATGGTATCTTGTAACATTAGTAAGCTATTCCGAAATTTTAAACAAAAAACATGCCTAAAAATGTTATCATTTGCAGCGATAGGTAGAGAAAATGGTAAATTGCGAAAAAAAATTATCTTGGTTACCGTAACGGTTTTTTTTTTTTTTCAAATTAGTTGTTGCAAATCAGGTAAGCTACCTACCCGTTACGTTTGACCCAGTATTTACGGGACACCCTATATATGCAGATTAGGTTTATTTACCCAAAATAACTTTATGCTGGACATAGACCTCTCTCAAGCGGTCGGATCGACAAATAATAAGTAATTTAGAAAAATGATACCATAGAAAAATTCTGATATTGCGAAAAATGATATCTCCTATCAATTTCTGGCAATATCAACATTTTGATTTTTCAAATATTCTTTTCAATTTTTTTTGCGGAAAAATGCTGTCTTCAAACACACTCACTCAAATAGATACCATATTATAGGAAGCACTTTATAAAATTATGCTGATAATGGAGCTTCTCGCGACCTTACAAGAGGTCAATAAGCCCACCTGAAATCTTTTTCATGAAAAAAGAGAACTTAGTAACATTCCGAATACGTACGAACACATTCATCCCCCACCTTAAATAGGGTGGCCATGTTAAAAGATTTTTAGAAGAGTTATCCACACTTGTCGTCAGGCCAAAAATTTTTTCAGTTATAATAATAATAATCGTTTATTTATAAAAAGGGCACATTTACAATGAAATATCTTAACAAATAAAATAGAGCACAGTTGGTTATTGCCGGAACTAGGTTGAACCTGTGTTTCAGGCTACAAGGTGCATACATTTCTACTTTAAATAAATAAATTAACGTTCAATGAAAAGTAAAGTAAAATTAAAACTTATACATTAAATAAAAATAAAAAACAGCGTGCCAGCAGTTTACTTGCAGACAACAAGTAAGTCTTCTGTCTGTGCATAAGATAAGATTTGTAAAAAAGAAATTATCGACTTTTTACAGCTAAAATAATTTAACTTAAATATACTTAGTTTTCTATTTAATCTATTGTACAGAAATGGGCCTAAAAATGAAAAGAATCTTTCCACAAAAACATGTTTGGAGGTTGTATTAGAAATGCATACTATATCATTCCGTCTCTTGTTAGTATTGTCAGCATTGTACGTGAGCATGGTGTGCTGTTTTAAAACTAGGTGCATAATGAATAGCTGGCGCACAGTCAGCACGTTGCAGGATTTATACAGCTGATCTGTGGGAAAGTAAAAGGGATGGAAGTTTGCTACCTTTAAAATTGCTCTTTGAGCTCTTTCAAGGGGAAGCAGGGTAGTTTTTGATGCGCCACCCCATGAAATGATACAGTAATGAATTATGGATTGACATAGGGCGAAATAAACTTGTGTGATCAATTTTGAATCTGCAAAAGTTCGTATTTTTTTAAATACGTATATTAATTTGCGCACTCTTTTAACCAGACTTTCAATATGATACTTAAAAGAGAGTGTGTCGTCTATTATAACACCGAGGTATTTAATGTTACAGGTTTTGAGGATAGGAGGACAGTTGCACATGTTGACTGACAGGTTATCACATTGATGGGCATATAAATGGAAGTTAGCAGTGTTAAGTTGAGGCTTGCGCATGGAGAAGTGAATATATTTAGTCTTGTCAGCATTTAGTGTTAGTAAATTGCTTTGAAGCCAATTAGTCACACTATTAAAACCAAGTTGAGCGTTTTCAAATAGTTCGCTGCTGTTTTTAGCAGAAAATATTAGCGCCGTGTCGTCAGCATATGAAATGATTTTGCCGTGCTTGATATTTAGATTACACAAGTCGTTAATATAAACCAAGAAAAGGGTAGGGCCCAAAATACTCCCTTGGGGAACACCAAATCCAGTATTTTTCTGCTCATCGCTCGTAAATTTGTCAATCCTAACACATTGGTATCGGTCGTCTAAGTAGTCAGTAAGTAAAGTCAACGGCGTTCCCCTTATTCCTATTGCCTCTAATTTTCTTAGAAGCACGGAAACAGAGACAGTATCAAAGGCTTTCGCTAAATCAAGGAAGACTCCCAGGACCTGGTTCCCTTTGCCAAGCTCTTCTGTGACATAATCGGTCAGGCTAGTTGGGCAGTTGATTCTCTCATGTGCACTTTTTCTGCAAATTAAGTCAGAGACAGGTCATTCAACTTTCATAATAATTGTTTTATGCAGATAACTCTGATTTTGCTGTAGTGGCTAAGCAAAGTAAAATATCATTTTTTTGACATTTGCATGTAGTTTAGAATATTTCAGGATTGAGTAAGTAAGTCCCGATTTTTACTGCTGCGTACAGAACTTTCGAATAAAAGATAATTAATAATTGAAAGTAAATATTTTTTATCTACACCATCGTGATTTAAGTTTAATACTCGTACATACATACATAACATCACACCTGTAATCCCCAAAGGGTTTGGCAGAGGTGTATCATAATACACCCACATTTCGCCAGTAATGTTTTTGAGCCCCATGTAATAGGGGGCGACCCTATTGCCATCAACCGGTCACAAATGCAGGCTCCGTGGCTGTACTGAGGAATTCCTGATGGAAAAACCCAATAAAACCCGCCGATCTAGGAATCGAACTCACGATCTCATGCTCAGCACTTTGCGCTTGCGGCTTCTATGCCAACGAGGCTAAGCATAATCTAGTCCAAACATATAATTTTTACACATATCCCAATCCCTAAACCGAACATGGCGGCCCTACTCAAAGGTTACCTTAGAAGCAAGTAAATAATTATTATTTAGTATTCGTATCACGTCGCCGCGGCTTTTGGGGGGAGGCAGAGAGCTCGTGTGAAGTTGAATAAAGAATAACAATGATATTTTCTTATTTTCACAGTGTTTTTTTTTCGAAGTTTATCAGGTTTATGCAGTATGAGCATTTGAGCACTTTCGGTGAGGGTTGCTCTTGGTTTTCCTTTTTGGAACTTTAGAAAAAAGATTATTTAATTCGATTGAAAAGTTTTGAAGTCATGGATAGAGTAGAGATGCCATATAAGCCCAGGCAAAGTGCCTTCTGTACTACTGTATGGCACGCCTTCGCAGTCCTCTGCACGTTCAGTATAATAATGCGTTTAGGATGCTGGTGGGGCTGCCCCGCTTCTGTAGTGCGTCGGGGATGTTCGCAGATGCGCATGTGGATTGTTTTACGCAAAAATGCGTAAAAGGTGCGCTTCCCTGGTGCGCCGGGTGTGGGGCAGCACCAACAGTATCCTAAGCATGATTGCCAGTCGCCTGGACTGTGTTTATGTGGGTTGTTGTTGAGCAATTACTCATGGGTTGTCGCAGCAGTGATCCACCGTTATTTGTAGTGTTGTTTGTTTTTGTCAGTGCTTACTAACGTAGTCGTAAGTTTCACTAAACATTTTTGAGTCATGGATACTCGAATAAATAGATATATTCTATTTTATAACGTATTTTTTTTATTACTAGAAAATGCACCTAGTCTTGAAATTGGTTTAAATGTGATTTATAGACAATTTGGCCTTGTTATGCACAATTTGTTCAATATAGGGACAAGACGAAGGAAATCATAACCCAATACTTGTTACTACTTAGTAACAAATCGTTTTGTCTAGTGTCAGACGCCCGCTTGTCAGGTAGCATTCGTGTGTCAAAATCGAAAATGATCGGGATCAAAGTTTTTGTATGAAAATATTCCCAATGTCCGCTCTATAAGTCTTTAAATCTCTTTGGTTCCTCTGATTAGTGGTGCTCTTGCTATTAAATTGAAATTGCCAGGATACCCCGCGATATTCAAATAAACTTACGTTTTTTGCAATTTGCAGGACAGTTTCAGGTTGCATTCTAATGAAAATATGATTCGCGCAAGTAACACTGTTGACACACACACACACCAAAACTATGTTGGTACAGAATTATAATCATTCAAATCATCAATACAACTCTCTAAGTTCATTTAACCCCATTGAATGAATTGTTCAAGAAATAATTATCATTATTTATATGTCCATCAACATACAACCTGACACTGACCTGCCAATTGAAAATTTGACTTTCGCGGGCTACCTTAGCGCTTCCTCCTTCAGTGTTGTTGGAAGTAGTATTGCTGCCTCGTTGGTTGAGTGGTTGTAAGCGCGACTGCTGAGCATGAGTTCCTCGGTTATATTTCCAGGTCGGGCAAACTGTTATTGGGTTTTTTATTATTGAATTTCTCAGTGATTTGACGGTTGATGGCGAAAGGCTCGCTCCGTACTACATGGGACTTATACATATCTGACAAAATGTGGATGTATTAGGTACACCTATGCCTATGTTGCGAGTGACAATGGTAGCGGTACTGAGTGCAAAAAACGAACAAGAAAGAGGGTAGACCGATTTGTCTGCTCCTAAACACCCTCCCAAAATAACTTCAGTTTATTCGTGATCATGGTGCTTGCAATAGCGCCGAAATATTGGGAACTTAAAACAAACAGTGGACATGGTAAATGTCCCTTTTCTAGTGTTAATTATAATCTTAGTGACCATGACAGTTTAAAAACTTATACACCTATGCCTAATCCGTCAGGGTTAACAGCCGTAATGTTATGTTATATTTATGAATGTGCGTAAAGCTCCTAATTCCTATCAATCAAAAATATACCCTAAAACAACATTTAATAAGGCCTACATTCCCTAACAATTCACCGTACCTGTTGAATGCAGATCTTACACCGTCATATTTCAACTATGTTACTGCTATTCACTTTTAGCTGAAACTGTCCGTCTATCTAGCAAATTGAATTAATTCTCGTAATTATGTTTTACTTCAAGGAAAACTGACCTTTTAGGTAACTGTTTTCAATTTCCTGAAAGGTCATTTTTCCTTGTAGAAAGGCAGGTTAGGATAGACTGTTATGATATCAAAATGACAGCAAAGCTTTGGTTGTCCTGTTTAAAGTAATAAAAGTTCAATTCAAATTCATTTAATTCAATCCATTTCAGATCATATAAGTCATAAATCCCATTAAATGACTATTTCATGAAAAAGTCATCCATAAACTTATACTGTCACTAACGGGATATCTTCCGTGATTGTTCGTTATTTTGAGCTCTCGATATTTCGACGCTGTTGCAAGCGCCATGATCGCGGGTTGGGTATTCAACCCGCGATCATCATGCTTCAGTTTTAAAACAATCATGGCGCTTTAGTTTTAAACCGTGAATGCTTAAAACAGTGCTTAAAAGTCATTCAATTGTAATGATTATAACTTAGTAAAGCCTTATTTGTTACGGTTACAAATCATATTTGAATCAACGTTCAACCTGACACTGAGCTGCGCATAGCAAGAAACGTAAGTAAATTTTGCGGTCTAAGCTGGCGTTTCCACCATAAGATTCCAAAATACAATTAATACCAGGGTTTTTAGACAAAAGGTGCCAACAGAACCCTATCACAAAGGCTCCGTTGATTGTCTGTCCGACTGTCTGTCTTTCACTTGGCTGTATTTTTGAACCGGAACGAATAAGACCATGAACATGTGTGTAGTATTCTTATAATTCACTAACACAGCTTAACCATAGCGCTTTATATTCATTTACAAGAGCCCAAAATAAAAATATCATTTTTAATTACAAAATCGCCAAAATCTGACTGCCTTGTTGTTGTTGTGGTCGCTAGCACGACTGCTGAGGATGAGGTTCTGTGTTCGATTTCCGGGTCGGGTAGTGTTATTGGGTTCTTCCATCAGGAATTTCTCAATAACTGCCACGGAGTCTGGATTGGTGCCCGGTTTATGGCAATAGGCTCGCCCCCTATTACATGGTACTTAGACATAACTGGCGAAAATTAGGCTGCCTATCCCTTCGGGTAATATAGGCGTGATGTTATGTTATGTAATTACAAAATAAATATTTAAATAATTACTTGGTAATTAATCTTTATTTAACACCACTCTGGCCGGAAATCGGTGATAGTTCGTGAGAATAGCTGTTAAATGCATACAGATAGTACAATAAACTGCATGTCTATGGTGCCGTTAACAGTGCCTTTATGTCGTGGCAGTAAGGAAGGTTTTCGTAGTCCAAGTGCGGTTGACCGTACACAATTTAGTTTGCTCGACTTAAACCGAGCATTAACGTTAATATATTTTAAGTGTTCTGTAAGTGATCGCTTTTGGATGTGACTTTATTGATAAGCGGCAGCGGGAGCGGGTGAAATTGTAGCAATAATAATTTGTGACGTTTGGATTTGGAAGCCAGATACAATGTGTGTACGGACCCTTCACAAAGCCTGCAACCAAGCATTATGTACCTCAAACTAAGTAACACTGCGAAAAAACTATTGCTGGCCAACCGTACCAAACCGTAATTTTTTTTTTTTTTTTTAACGTAACGCGGTCAAAATATTGTGCCGATGGATGCTTCAGACAAAAATATTAAAGGGAGGTATTAAAAGGTTTATTTAGTTAACATTATTAAAATTAAAATTTGGTCATTTCATACTATTTTAAAATGCTCACGATGAGCCCTTTAATTTGATATCCATATTGCTGTATTAAAAAAATGTGTATATTTTTTAATTTAAACTACAGTGTCTCACAGTCGTCATGTTGGTTTTTTTCGCATCACCCAAGTGTATTTAGAGAGGTCTAAGAACACTAGGCTTACCAAGACGAATCTATCCAAATGTTTATTAAATAACTCCGTGCAGCGGTTTGGATGAAATGAGATAATAAAGAATATTACATGCATACAAGATACGCACGAAGAACATAACCCTTCCTTGGCAGTCGGGTAAAAAAGAAAGCGTGAAAAAGTTGGAACTTTGACCTTCAATATCTCCGTTACTAGAAGATTCCCAGGTATGCAGTACAAAAATATTACAATAACGGGAAGACCACGTGCCTCTCGGGTTCATTAGGGGTGATTTTTCACCATTTATACCTCAAATAGAATAGGGTATTTACCTTTATCATAAACACAACAACCTATTTTTATCCCTAAATAATTGCTTTAACTCCCACGGGACAGATTTATTTCAACCAATGGCAAAAGTCGCCTAATTTGAGGTAAAATTCCGTGTTATTTTAGAGCTGTGTTAACTACTAACTCACTCCTATTACATGGGACTTAAAACATAACTGGCGAAATGTGGGTGTACTATAAGATACACCTCTGCCTAACCTTTCGGGGATTACAGGCGCGTTGTTATGATACATACTATTTTTTATTATATCTCTTTGCTTTTACAACAGCCAATAAGATAGTCAAATTCCCCTTTCACATTCAATAATAAAATAATTATCAACCACTAAGACCACACCCTTAATTTGCTTCGATCGTGTGTGAAAAGAATTTATCATTAGCTTAAGCTTAACCTCACTGTAATACCCAATAATGTTAGTGTAAGTGATCATTTTGATGACTCGGACCTGAATGAGTGATTTGGAGTAATAAAGCGTTGTATGAATGAAACGACGACCGTAACAGAAGGGAAAGGGGGAGGGGATTCTAATGTCAGTTTCATTCTGTCAAAAATATCTGTTATTTCCTGACATTTTCATCAGTTTCAGAAAAATACATTCCATAGGTACTTAATGTTTTGTATCTTTGATGTAAATAAGCGACTTTGGGAATTTGAGACATTATCTTAAAATGACCTTATGTAACTAACTTAACAATAAACTAAAAAAATATGTCTAAAAACTCTTCAACGCTATCAACTAGCAATGTCCCCAAGAGACAGGCGGCGTTGCCACGTTGTATGGCAACGCCTCTCAGTCTCTGGCCAAGGTAAAAGCTAGCCCTTGGGTCACGAGAAATGTCAAGTAGACGTTTTGTCAGTTTTAGAATATAGTTTATTGCTGAGATGGTTCAACTAGAATATAAACGGTTTTTTTTTAATTCGCTAGGGATTGAGAGAAATGGAATGGACCAAAAGTCATAAGTTAAGGTCACAGCACACATATCTCATTCAATACTGAATGGCTCGAGTTGATACGGTGCCGATCCCTTTCCGAGTTGATATGTGTGCTGTGACCTTTAAAAGATGCCGAGAATTAAGTATACCTTAGTTAAGAATTGAAGATACTAGTCTACAGTGGCAAATCTATCCGAAATAATTTAAACTATTTTTTGTTCGTCTATGCATGCTGAATTCACGTTGATACGTTGATGTATACTTAGTAGTCAAATGTTGAGAAACATTTCAGTTTTATTTTATAGCAAAATGTCCTAAAAATGTGTGAATAATCTCGATATTTTTTTGTTTGTTACTTTTTTGGTGAGGATATTCGGCATAAAGAATATTTCTTTTGTAACTGCTTCAACGATGAGATATTATTACTGGACTGTCTGTCCAGATGTTCTAGAAGTAGAATATAAGTCGGCAGTGACAAAAACACATTGTAATTCAATTCTGCTATTCAGTAGAAGAAGTTTCTATAAATTTTTAAAATCGTGTTTGTTTTTTCTACCAAACTGAAACTAACTTTGAAATATTATTTTCGTTTCATATTCAGAATGAACAAATGGATAAAAAATCGACTTAACTTGAAGAATACTTTTTCAACGGGAAAATTTGTAAAACAGTGCAATATATCTAACACAATTCAGCCTGTAACAGTCCACTGCGGACCCCAACATAACCACCTTTCTATCTGGAGAAATAATAACCGTAAAACGTCGAAATTAATCAAATTATAATATAACATCACGCCTACAATCCCCGAAGGGTTAGGCAAAGGTGTACCTAATAATACACCCACTTTTCGCCAGTTATATTTAAGTCCCATGCATTTGGGGGCGAGCCTTTTGCCTTCCCAGGAACCCAGGACCTCTTGCTCAGCAGTCGAACTTGCGACCACTTACCAACGAGGCAGATTAATAATGATCAAGTTATCTGGATCAAAAGTGTCACTACATGATACTCTGAACGTTCAAGTCTGCTTACACCACAGGCTGGCAACCACAAAGTCAAATAACCACGAGTCTGCCATATCGGCATAAAAGCGGAGTTTAGACGTGACAAGAGGCTGGCATTTACCTTAAACAGAGGATAAGCTAGCCGTCTAGCTGGCAATATTGCCAGAAATTGGAACACTGCCAGTTGGGAGCTTGGCACTTTTTTTCGCTTTAGGAATAAGTTCGTTGCTTATCGTCCAGCCGTTTTTCGAATTGGGTAAGTAGGATATGAAGGGGAGTTTTGTTGGTGTGATTTTGTCGTTGTGATTGAAACCTACTTTTGGCTTGTCTGCGGCAAAAATTGAAGAAGGTTTAATAATGTTTCTTAAACAATTAAACATTGCATGTCAAATTTCTTCAATAGATTTTCAATATACATTTTCTCATTTGTTTTTTTTTCTTTGCATTAGGTTCAAGGTTGATTTGGAAAATTTGACAAACTCGGGTAGCTTGATGTGCTGTCGTCTTTACAGTCCATTCACATTTATTTAACATCTAGTTAATAAGCAGGCTAGAGGCTGAGGTCCAAATGGTCTTCTCTTTACACAAACTTCAGGTTAGCAACTATGAAATTAATGGCAGTAAATGGCAAAGCATGTCACTAGATGTTTCCAGATGCACAAACACCCATTGTTTGAGACCACGGAGATTGTAATTTAATAGATTCAATTTTATTGATTCAAATTTTGTGTGTTCTTAAGACTAATTCATAGGCTCATGACATAACTTACCCAATTTTGTAATGTACTGGTTGTATGGACTTTAACCCTTGATTGAAAAAAACTAGATATCATGGGGAACAATATTTGCCCAGCAGTGGGATGACACGAAATAACAGTATCAGTTTCAGTATACATTTGATGCCAAAATTTTTGGCTAAATCAATTTAGGTTGCCATCTTTGATTTTACATTGTTTGAGAAAAAATGTAACGTAATAATAGCTATATAAATTCATGAAAAAACTAAAAATGAAATTGCATTTGATCGTACGAACAAACCAAACAAAAATATAATTACGTCTAGAGTAACTGCACGGCGAGTAAAAACAAAAAAAAAAAAAACACCCTCTTGATTGAACTGTACTATAAAAACAATTGAAAACAATACCGGAGCTCTTTGCGGGAACCTCTAGAGATTACAGCATGGCATTTGATAGTAGTAATGGTAGACTGTCCCTGGAGAGCTTGTCACAACATTGAGGTAATAGAGTAGAGAGAAAATGTTACTGTTCCTGGCATAGTTGCAAAGGAATGATTGCTTTGGTATACATCGTGACTTTTAAGTCGTCTTACAACGGCAGCCCACTTCAGGTATCCAATGACTACCAAACATTCATAAAACAAAAATAGGTATTTATGAGATTGAATAATTTTAAAATAAAAATAATATTCATTATTATGACGCATGATGTAGTTGAAACACCCTGTTGCGATAGATGATCTACTCGACTCGTGCGCTGGGTAAGTTTGTTCTACACGTTAACATTATTAACAGGATGTTTCATAATTCTAATGTATTATTTATTTTTCTTTGTACCTATTATCTTAATTAATGGTCAACAAAAAAAATCACGTCTAGAGGTATTTTATGTCAAATGGACCACCTTTGTAAGAGTATCCTAGGCGTCAAATTTACCGACCAAATACGCAACACCACACTGCGCTCAAAAAACTCAAATTACTGGCGTTGCTCAAAAAGCCGCTAAGTTAAAGTGAGACTGGGCTGGCCATGTCTGCCGTATGTCCGACGAGCCGTGGGCCAAAATAACCACGTTATGGAGCCTGAAGCCAGAAGGCGACGCGGTAGACCTCGCAGGAGATGGCGGGACGAGCTGGACAAAACCAACGACCAGTGGTCCACATTGGCCCTTTTTTTTTTTTTTGGTGGGTGGGAAATCATCACATAACCCCCCCCACTCTGGGCGGAGCGGAAGGGAGTGTCAGACTCTTACTGACTAAAAACCAACCATGTTCCTTCTTTGGCCCTTTATGTTCCAGGGCCGCGGTATCTCTTTCGAACAGTCCCGCAGCCCTGGCAGGCACCGGCCCTTGCGGGCCCCTCCCGTATGCTGACAACTCTTTGAGGGGCGCGTGGAACACGAACGCGCCGTCGACACGGCCTGCCCGTCGTCATACGACGGACGGACGGCGAGCTAGCCCATTACTCACCGTCCACAGGCCCGCGGGTCCACATTGGCCCTGGATCGAAGAATTTGGAAGTCATGGGGAGAGGCCTTTGCCCAGCAGTGGGATGACACAGGCCAACAGTAACAGTAATCTCACAAATCATACGCACATTCGTCGGTCGCAGTTTTTCTGTCTCCAAAAATATCCTGAAATGGTTTGTATCTTTAGCAACGTCGCATGACGTATAGAAACCCGAGGTGTTAGTCACATGAACCAATTTTAATTACACCCATTTATGTCGTCCTTCAACCTTTAGCTCAGTTTATATGAACTTAGGAGGATACACCATTTTCTTCCATCCATCTTAATAAACCAACTTATCAGAGCTCCTTCCTTTCTTAGCCGCAATCAACTGTTACATTATTTGTGGACATTAGACCATTTGTTTGATATCAATCCATCAACTTGGCTTTTCATGGGTCAAGGATGGTAATAGACCTCCTTGCACTGCAATAACACCAGTTTTACGCCATCTGTATCCAGTCTATTTGCCATGACGTCTTCTTCCATGAGACTTAAACATAACTGGAGAAATGAGGGTGCACTATTAGGTACACTTCTGTCTAACCCTTCGCATATTACAAGCTTCATGTTATGTGAATACAAAAGGATCAAAATTCAAACTAGAAAATAAATACAATACAAACAAAATGCTATTCCTATCAACCCCAAATCTAAACACGGCAGTGCAAAAGCCAAGTTCGACGATCAAAAAAATAAACATATCTACACCAATTAAAATGTTAACTTAGACCAGTATTTAACTCTCATCCATTTCGGAATCCGACACGAAACTTAACGATTTGTATGTTAGTCTGTAATTAATTACGTGGCTCCGAGGCATCTAAAACGCTATTTTAATTATTGTTCTTTGAAACTCGGAGCATATTTTATACGTGAATGTTAAGTAAGTTTTTTAGAGTTCTTGTGTTTGAGTTTGTTGAATATAATGTTTCAAAGAACTGATGTTGGATTTGCGGTTCGCTGTTTTTACCAAGTTAGAAGATGGAGGATTGGTTACATTATAGACACTTCTTGTTCGGGTCGGCTACATCATAAGCTAATCCGAAGCTAACTTATACACATTTCGGTTTTCGGCTAGTGCCGATCGGCAAATGACCAAATCATGTTCAAGTTGGTTCGGCACAATTTGAATTAAGTCGAGCGGCTTTTTCACGAACGTACATATTTTCTGAATGGCTGTGCCAAAATACATCAACATGAAGCTGTGTGAAGCAACTCTCATACTCAAATCGTGGTGTATGACCACCACGACACCGATCGTCCACGCGGTCGGGCGGATGCGGCGAAGATTTTGTGGCAAGGATAGGTGGTTAGCACCGCTCATCCACGCGCTCGGGTTGTGTACGTGTGACAGGAATCAATGGATTTCATACAAGACAATGCGAAGTGAGATCCGCTGCAGAGCCTGACAGTGCGGACGAGCGCTGTCGAATGAGCCTTTAAGAGAGATATTTATATTTTTAGTAGCGTACGGGTGCTATAGAAACATGACAAAACATTGAGATTTATATGCGGCAACAGCGCACCTTATTGAGTCTAAAACTACCGTACCTTACAAGCTAAAACCTTACACATTCACAAAATCACATTAAATTCTTTTGGGTGCTTTCAGAGATAAGCATGTGATTTTTATACGGAGTGGAAAGGACATCGACGCGAAAACTACTGAGCCCCATATAAAAATTATTCATCGGTTATTAAAAAAAAAACAACAGTTTACTAATTGCTGAACAGCTATTTTGCTTCCAAACAAAAAAAAATCATCGAAATCGGTTCAGAATTGGCGTAGATATCGCTGAAAATACACACAAAAAAAAAGAAAAAAAAAACAGACGAATTGATAACCTCCTCTTTTTGGAAGTCAGTTAAAAAGAAGAACCTTGCACTCCGTATCCTATTTTTTTGTTTTTAATTTATATGAATTCTTGAACCACCTTGAGCTAGCATGATAACAACGGAATTTATGGCATGCAATTACCGGTTAAACATTTAAGGAAGTTTTGATACTCATCATAATCTTCCTGACCTTGTCCCATTCTATTTGGGGTCGCCACAACACGTTTTCTTCTTCCATTCTCCCCTGTCAGACGTCACGGCATCATTTACTCCTTTCTCTTTCATATCATTCCTCACAAAATCCATCCATCTTTTCTTTGGCCTTCCTCTCCCTCTGCAGCCATCAACATTAATATCCATCACTTTTTTATTGACATGCGTTTCATTCCTCCTCATTACATGTCCATACCAAGATAGACAACTTCCTTCATTTTATTGTAACGGGTGCCGCTCTGAAACTTCCGCTAATATACTCATTCCTTTATCCATTCTTACCACTCCACACATCCATCTCAGCTTCTCGTCTCCGCTACATGCAATCTTTTTTCATTCATCTTCTTTGCAGCCTTCCGATCCATACAGTAAGACAGGCCTAATCACGGACTTCCCCTTCTTCTTTTCCCCCTTTAACTTGAGGGGCATCCGCGGTTTGTTCTAGTGACCTGTCACCATAACTTATCATAAAGTAGTAAAACGCCATACAAATCGTAAAGTCCCATGTGAACTTACTGTAGTGTGCCTACACGGGTCACTTGTCACAAATTATGTCCGGACCCAGAACTTTATCAATGATTTCGATCTACTGTTAGATTGTTTCTCCTTTATGCTTTCTTAAGCGGATTAAATGACTATTTCTCAAGTTCTTCGTTAAGGGGAAGTGATCCATTTGTTTTTTCTAAAGTAAAAGTTCATAAGGCAATCTTAAAATCAAGAAAAGTGCTATGACAATTGGTGATTTATTTCTTACAACACCTTATCATCCTAGACTACCTTTAAATCTAGTCGTTCTCATTAAACAACGGGTCAACAAGAAAATACGACAACTGCTTTCTTTATCGTGTGGTTAGTGCCTAACCTGGAATCAAAATTTTTATGCCGCCCATGAGCCTCTGACTTGGCTTTACATGCCGTCGAGAAATATCTCTCAGCATGCTGGTTTTATCACGATGTTTTGCCTTCACCGAAGCAAGTGATGATTATACAATATGCATATGAATACGAAAAATCCGCCGCCTGTGTACCACTCTTGTACATGAAGTTTAAATAAATACAAATCAGAGGTGCGTGTCTTGGGGTTTGAACTTGAGACCTTGGCAGTCCGACGGCCACACCACTAGGCACTGCTATATGTAACTGGTTAATCCTCCAGACAGATTGATCTACGCAGTAGCTATATAGCCGTAAGGCGGACACAATTATCATAAATACACATATTATGTACCGATCTGATATCTTAGTATATCAGCTATAATAGGCAGGTAGGCTACACTCAGACGCAGTATGCCTAGAGGGTATGTGCTTCCGGCATTTAGAAATATCACGATTACTTTTCATCCATCTTCTGTCGTTATGTATTTCCGTCCATGACTGATGGATAATATAGAAATTGAATGCCAAAATGTGTTCACTATAAACATTGTATAACAAAACAGTGTTTTACGTTTGCCACCAGTAGCAACCTCGCAAGGTATTTTGGTCGATCTGGACCCGTCTTATCATGGACAAAACTGTTTTCTTTCTAAATATTTCCACGTCCATTCTCCCTGATACTGTTTCACTTTGCCTAGGCCCTCTGGTTCTCCAAAGTATAGATAGCCCTTGGATACAGCAATGTTTAAAGGAAAAATTAAATTCCACGGTTGATTTTTAGGTTAAGCAGTGCTTGCCTAGATTGGTCCGTGGATGGGTGACCACCACGTCATTTGTAGATCTTTGACAGTCGTTAGCTCGTTACAGGTAGTCAGTGGCCTGAAAGTCTGACAACCAGTCTTACCAAGGGGTATCGTATCTAGTACTAAGTGGGTTGTGGAGGTCAGATAGGCAGTCTCTCTATGTAAAATACTGGTATTCAGCTGAATCCGGTAAGGCTGAAAGGCGACCCTAACAAAGTTAGGAAAAGGCAGATGATGAAATCGCATTCCATGTATTTTCAAAATTCTCAAACGATGTTCAGATGTTTTGATTCAATAAAATCCTTCTTAACTCACGACTGTAGCTGGCTATGTGTCAGAAATTGTGTGGTATGAAGGCTTGTGAAGGCAACATAATGGTGTAGTGTCCCTTGACGATCGAGGTGTCATGAGCCAGCTTATTCTTGTGATATGTCCGGTTTCAGGAACTAGCTCCCTGGTGGGACTTTTGGAAGTGAGTAATATGCTTGTCTAGTGCAGTATTTCATAATCTTTGAATAACACTGTTTTTATTATCAACTGTTTCTTCCGTTCCTTTGTGATAAGCGTTCGTTTATCTGGTGCAAACGGTCATTAGGTTGCGTTTCCACCAGAGATGAGCGAGGATGCGTAGCCACGAGTGTGTGTGAAACAAACCAATAATATCGCTTATTTTCTACAGCTTCAGCTATTCGAGCTTTGTGATTGGTTAGTTCCACACACATCCCTCGCCACGCATCCTCGCTCATCTCTAGTGGGAACGCAACCTTAGACTTGAACAGATGAGAGGAAAAGTGGCTTTGTCAGTTTGATCGACTAAGTAATCTCCTGTAGCTATTGTTCAATTAGCGCATATAGCCTGTGACTCAGTTATGACTTGACGGTTAAAATCCGCGTAGTGACTTAGTACCTACACACACATGCAAGGTGGAAGGGACACCGAAACAGTCACCACGTATTTAATACATTATTCTGACTCCCCCAGTCCTCCACCCACCCACGTAGAAATTTTTCATCGGTAATTTAAAAAAATACAGCTGTACCAAAGGGCAATACCTACACGGTCAAAATATATGGAACAGCTGTTTTTTTTAATTACCGTTGAAAGATTTCTTTGTGGGGGATTCAGACTGAGGTACAGGATACGTGGTAACCGTTTATGCGTCGGTTTTCCCTTACACCCTGATATTGACACTTTTTGTCTTGGCAGAAACTATAGGCCTATACCTGCTTCGATGCTTACATACTCCTTTGTTTCCTCCACTTTCATTCATCTGGTCCCACACTGTTCTGGTTTTACATCTCTGGTCACACATTGGCAGACCATAGCATCTATTTTATAATTGGAACTAAGCAGAAGTCCTGACGCCAGCGCATTAAGCTATCCGAAACTATCAAATTTTCCCAATCAACCTTGTATCTAATGCTTTAGCGATAAAGGTGAAAATCTATTAAAGAAATTTGACAGATTATAATAGCTAGATGTGCAGGCGTCTGGAGTTGAAAAGAAGCCCAATAAGATGTCCAAATCATCGAAACAGTACCTACCAATCGATTTTAGTCTCAAGTCAAGTGCCTCCGATCCTAAGAGTATTACAATTCCCCTTAAGTGTGTAGTGATCGACATACAAGTTGTTTCGGGCGCCACAGCAGATCGATCAAGTGTCTAATACGCGTTAACGGACTGTGTGCTAAGATACCATCTATTTACGTTGGTTAAGTAATGTGTGGATACGGTAGTGTGTGGATATTGACGATTTGAGTTTCTTCTTGGACCTCTATCATTTATGTTTTGACAAAGTGGAAGCGATATTTTGAATAGATTTTTTTTTTGTGATTCCTTTTTGAGAACATAATCATCATCATCAATATCATCATTCTCTTGACTGTGTGCTAAGATACCATCTATTTACGTTGGTTAAGTAATGTGTGGATACGGTAGTGTGTGGATATTGACGATTTGAGTTTCTTCTTGGACCTGTATCATTTTTATGTTTTGACAAAGTGGAAGCGATATTTTGAATAGAAATTTGTTCTTGTGATTCCTTTTCTTTTTGAGAACATAATCATCATCATCAACATCATCATTGTCTTGTCCTTATCCCGAACCATTTGTGGTCGGCGCAGCATGTCTTCTTCTTCCATACTTCTCTGTTACTCGTCATCTCATCAGACACCTCCTTTCTTGCCATATCATCCTTTACACAGTCCATCCATCGTTTCTTTGGTTTCGTTTGTTTGAGACCAAAATATCTTTGTTAATTCATCAAAATACTGTTATTAGCTGATGCTGCTTAATTTCGGTCCTTTCAGACTCAAAATCAGCATAGTTAAGATCAAAAACATCTTCTCCTAGGATATAAAGGTTAAGGCAATGACAAAAACTTAATCGCATCGAACGTCAATTAGTCCACGTATTCGAAATTAATATGTTTGATGATTGATTGTACGAACTCAATTCACGCGAACTTGCGATGATCGCGCATTTGCGTATTAGGACGACGCCGCCTTCATCATACTAAAATCTGTCTAATAGATTTTCAACATTATCGCTGAAGCTTCAGGTGCAAGGTTGATTGGGAAAATTTAACAGTTTCGTCTAGCTTGATGTGCTGGGTGGCTGTACGTTGTTCATACTACATTCATTCCAAAGACGTTGCCAACTTTCTGTGCTCACCACATCCATTCCTCTTAGCTCCATGTAAACCGCGGTCGGGTAGCCGCCGACTCGTCGGACTAGTTTGACAAATTATTTTTATTTTCTATCTGCCCCTCATTTGCGGTCACCGCGGGACATACGACACTTTACTTCGTAACTTTGAACATATTGACATCGATCCCGACTTTTTGGTTTGTTTATTTTTCCTGTTGGATGTGTTAAACTGGGTTTTGAACACTTTCACACCATCATCATTTTCTTTTCCTTTATTCATTTTGAGTCTTCTTCTGTCATACATTTCTAATGAGTGTAAATTTGTAAAAGTACCCAGAACGAAGTCGAAAGGCACTTTTCCCTTTCCCCGTCCTTTCAATAATTCTTTTGTTCTAGAGTCTAAAAGAATTATTCGGTTAGGTTCCCAGGTATGGTCTAGATTCTAGACCATACCTGGGAACCTAACCGAATAATTCCTGGAACGAAACCTTCCTTTTGAAATGGAACCTTCTAGTTACGGAATTAATGGGGGCCAAAATTCCAACTTTTTCACAAGTTTTAATTTAAAAACCAGTTTTTAATATTTTAACTATACTTTAAATACCTCCAATACTCCCTTAGTATTGATCATTCATCTATCAGCACAATGTTTTGAGTGCGTTACATTGAGTGCTACCGAAAGATTTTTCGTCCCCAAACAAAAAGTCGTTTCTCAGCAATAATTTTTGCGTAGAGTTACTTAATTTGATGAACATAATGCTTCGTGTAGGGTCCGTTTATAGCCTGTATAAGATTTTATCTCATCAACGTCATCTTACACACCAGTGACCGTTTCTTCTGTTGTACCAATCAGACTTCAAAACAGACGGACTTTCATATAAACTTCCATCCCCTATTTTACCCCTTTAGGGGTGGAATTCCCAAAAATCCTTTCTTAGTGGATAAGAACACACCCTCCAAGTCGCATGTCTCTAGGACTAGCGGTTTGGGCTGTGTGTTGATATATGTATCACCCAGTCAGTCAGTTCACCATTTTATATAATATATAGATGTTAACTAAGAAGGACTAAGATAGTTTTGATGGAATTTCTAAGAGAGGCCACTTACACAACACCTCAAGCAAACTTATTACCTAAACTAGCTGTGCCCCACGACATTCGTACGTGCGTGTAATTATTACAAAAACATTACTTCCTATCGGATTTTGTTAACAATTTCAAGGGTTTTAATTTTTATTCACGGAACCCTAATCCTTTTTCTAAAATAAACGTCGCCTAAGTTACTCCTTATAACATCAGGTATCTGCCAAAAAAAGTCCTGTCAAAATCGGTCCAGCCGTTTCGGATATTTATAGGTGGAACAAACAGACAGACAGACAAAAATAAAATGTTTTTTTTTTGTATAAGTACCGTATATATAAAGGGTGTCCGGTAATTAATGGATAACCTTGACACCTGGACAGCCCACCATACCTCAAAATGCATTCAGTAAAAAGCTCTTATTATGAAATTACAGACACTTGAATTTAATTTTTTTGTATAGGCAACTAAAACAAAAAGCGGTCGATTTCTTAACAACACACAGTTTTAAAGATACAAACTATCGATAAATGTTATACAAACAGCGATGGTATCGAGCGTCACGACTGGACCATTAGTCACCACTGTGTACACGGGTGATCGACGTGGTAGGAAACTGTCGATTGGTAGAAAAAGTTGGAGACGTAGATGATATTTTTATATTTGAATGACATGGGAAATAGTGATATAGCATGGGCACACTCACCTCATGATTGTTGGTGTATTGATCAGAAATGACAATGGTCACAGAATAAATCATGTTTTGATTCAAAAATTCATTTTGAATGATCAAGATAAGAAGATAAGGAAGCTGTTGTAATAAATATCTCTAGCTACCGGTGGGCGTACACCAATACAAAATATTAGCTACCGATATGAGAATATTGATGATACAGAGCAATACAAAGATGTCGTTTATTGTCTGTGACAGTTGCAAGCCCTTCTTTGATATAGGTATCTACCTAAGTCTGAGGAGCTCGCTGCTAAATAATAACAGCCGCTCAGGTAGATCTTTAGTTTAAGCTGTGCTTGCGTACGTTGGTACGTGGATGGGTAATTTACCAAGCGGTATCGTATTACCCAGTACATACTAACTGGGTTGTGGAGGTCAGATAGGCAGTCGCAAAATCAAAATCAAAGCATTTATTTCAAGTAGGCCAGTTACAGGCACTTTTGAATTGTCGAAACAAAGACAACAATGCAATGTAGCTACAGTCCCAGTCACAAGGCATAAAAATTTTGAAAGTACTGTAGTTAGTTGCCGTTGTCGCTCCATTTAAAATACTAGTATTCCGCTGCATCCGGTTAGAGTTGACTCCGACCCCAACGTTGTTGGGATGAGGCTAGGCAGATGATAGTACAAAAATCTAAGCAAATACAAAAAGCAACTTCGAAAACGATACCAGACCAACACCCGTCTACCCGCGAGAAAACCACCATAATAGCACTAGTTGTATGAATAAAATAACTGGCAATGTACTCGCTAATGAGCAATATAAACTAAGTGCCTTCCCTAAGTATGCGATAAGACGGGAACATACCGGGATTAAGAAGTCTCGCCGCTTTTACTAAAAAGTATGAAAGTATCTTAGCATGGTATTATGAAGTTTCTGCCTCGGTGTATGGTAAAAAGGCGTGGTTTTATTACTTAATATCACGCCTGATGGGGTAGCTATGCTGCGGGACTGTTCGAAAGAGATACCGCGGCCCTGGAACATAAAGGGCCAATGAAGGAACATGGGTGTTTTTTAGTCAGTAAGAGTCTGACACTCCCTTCCGCTCTGCCCAGGGCGGGAGGAGTCATTTGATGATTTCTCACCCTCCAAAAAAAAAAATGGGGTAGCTATAGATCGGTCGTCTCTTTTTTTATAAGATCCATGTTTAAAAATATTGGGCCTATCATTCTAGCTATGTATCCAGATTCCAGGCTCTTATTAAGAAATTCCTGATGAGAAAACCCAAAAACACTTTACTAGAATGTGGAATTGAACCCAGGACCTCAAACTGAGAAAAGAAAGAAAGAAAGAAAACATATTTATTTGGCACATGCCACAAAAACACACAATAACATAATAAGCAATAACAGAAAACAAAAAAAAAACTTAAATCTAAATAACAATAAAATAAATAATAAAAAAAGTAAATAATAATACTGTAGCACTGTACACTGTACTGTGTGCACTGTAGTACTGTAGCAGTAGCTCTTGTGACCACAAAACCAACGAGGTAGCTATAGAAGTTGGAAATAATTTTTCATATTTATTTTCGAAGTCTACAGTAATATCGCAGACTTTTGTAATTATTAATATCTCGTAGACAAATCATTTTGCTAAAATAGTTTCTGTCTTGTAGTTTAATAACAAAATTCATAGAGCATTTTTATAGAGACATCTCGGTTCGGTACAAATTTTCTTATAAAACCAAAAATATGGGAGATATCGGTATAAGTTGTCTGGGAATTTGAATAGCAGCAGATTTTTTTACTTACATATTCATCTAAGATCCATTGTTAGGATTCCAAGTAAATGCGATGGATTTTCTTGTGATTTTTCGAACCAACTTTTTCACAAGAAGCTCCATTTGTAATAAAATCCACCGGATTCTGCGAAGTACACCGTCCCAAGTTGCTTGGAGAAAAACGGAAAATGATAAACAACAATATAACCCCCTATTTACAACCTAAAGCGATGCGACTTGCCTCCTGACTTGTCCTTTCCGTATATACAGTCGCGTCGCAGCCCGGCGACTAGTGGCCTGGTCTAAAGCCCGAATCACACAAAAAGCGAGTGCGGGGTGGGCGCGGGTCGGGTCGTGTCCGTCGCGTGAGACGAGCTGTTATTTGCCAGCACACACAACGCGGGCTCGTGACGGCGCGGCGGTGGGTCGAGCGCGTGCTACTTGATAGTGGCATCTGTTGCTATGGCTATATTAATTATAAAACTGCATTTTTGTCATTTTCGTCACTAAGCTCGTAAAAACAAGTCTGTTTACGAGTACATTCTATAACTTTTCGCTACGATCCATGGCATAAACTCTCTCGCCCGCTCGCTGTTTGTGGTGACGGGCGACCGGCGCGCCTACCACGCGCACGACCCGCGCACGACCCGCGCCCGCTCCCTGCGTTAGTGTTGCGCTTAACCAATTTTTTAAATTGGTCCCCCCGCAGTCGCTGCTACTACTCTTGCGTCGCTTGAGCTTGTACTTTGTGGCCAAACGGTTGGTCTCTATCAGGAAATGTAACTAATCTTCTTTATTATTATAAATCTAAAGTTTAATCCGAACAATAAACTAGGAAGGTAAGCTAATTAAATACTACGCTGTTTTTAGTGTAATTTGTTACTTGCAAGCGAGGCAAATATAGTCTTCACCACTAGCGTTTAAAGTTTCGTCAGTTTTGCCGGTTTGAGTTCGTATTAAGCAGAGGTGTAACAAAAGGACTTTCGGTGTATCGCTATTATTTTGTTTTTTGTTGTGACTGCTCCGGTGGTTACGTGGTCGCAAGCGCGACTGCTGATCTTGGGGTTCTGATTGCAATTCCTGGGTCGGGAATGTTATTGGGTTTCTGTATTAGGAATTTGTCAATAGGAGTCCAGAGTTTGGAAGTCGGTGGTTAAACACCTGCTCTCTCTGGTCATGTCAGACTGCTACCCCATTGGACAGAGAAGATAGTTCTAGAGACTGCACTTATGTTTGCGCACACTATTGTGCACTATATTTCCTACTACGTGCTTGGGTAATCTCTTTTGAGATTGGCTGCCGCCGCCAAGGATACTTTTTCAAGGATTCAAGTGTACGGGCATGCGTTTTATTTTGTTAAAGTGGGTCATGTTTTAAAAGGGGTCAAGGCTTTCAGACACATTATTCTGGCGCGAGCGGTATGACTTTTCACTATGCCGGCCACTCGTTTGTGCTGCATGACCGAACAGTCATCTCACATTCACATATACGTAAACCCCAATCAATGAAAATGATCTTTATTTTACAGAGTGGCAGTTTAATCATCCACGGTACATCGGTCAAGGGATTGAATTTACTCTTAATCTTACTTCTCACTTAATACTGTAAACGTGAACGTTATAAGGATGTTTTTTACTCTTTCACGCAATAATTACTGGATGCATTTGGTTGAAATTTGGCACACAGATAGTGTATAACCTGGATTAATACACAGGATATTTTTTATCCTGTAAAACAATCGCGTTAGAATAAATTACCGAACTCTACAAAGCATAAGCTAGAACTAAAGAACTTTCACCATGCTGCTCATATCCGATTCGTAAAAAAGCGTGTTTTGCGTAACTTTTTACCAGAAAAAGGAAAAAATCGCCAGCATCAATTAAATTAGCCCACTTCATACTAACTTATTCCAAACTTTAGAAAAGACAGTCTCGCCTTTCCGAAGATCAGTATCAGCCGAGTCTATTGCACTTTTCAGTGTTGCCATCAGCCTACTCTGCAGCAGGTGTGTCAGAATTACAGAAGGCAAGATGTTTCGCCACCTTCGCGAATTCTTCATTCATCAGCCAGCATTTTCCCGACCAGTACGTAGCAACCTGGATACATCTGTCGTTTGCCGCATTCAAGTCCTGGAGGGTGCAATTAGTTGTGCACGATGGGCAGGAGGTGTGGCATGTCTTGTGTTGGTGTTTCATACTCGCATTGAGACAGTAATGTATTGATTTGAGTCATTGAATCGAGAAGAAGAAGCATTTTCTCAACCATGTTGGATCGTCTTCCAGTTTAACCTGATGCATGTGCCTATTGTGTATCTTACTTTCGCAGCTCAAGCCCCACCATTCCCCCCCTCTCTTTCAATTTTGACCTGGGTCTTTTAAAAAATGGTAATTGTTACGCTTCGGTGTGACAGTCAACAACTTTTGTTAGCAAACCGACGAATTCGAGTGTTAACTTCAACTTTCTAGTTTTAGTTTCAGACTGGTAACAGTTTATTGGTTTTACTCACGACCAGAATGTTACGGAAGCATTCGTGTCGGTGTAATTTATTTTATTCTATGAAACAATTATATATGACGTGTTAGGTCGGTGTAAAAGAGTATTAAAATATTATTGTTAATGTTTTCTTATTTTTTTGTTTTTATAATGAATGAGGTGTTTTCTAGGAACGAGAAACGAAAACTGGAACACAATTTTATTCTAACTAAATCATTTTTTTGACGACACGGTTGGCGCAGTGGTCAAGCGATTGACTGCCGCGCTGCATGTCGCGGGTTCGATTCCCGTACGGAACAAATATTTGTATGACCTACAAGTAGTTGTTGCGGGTCTGGGTGTTTTTCTATCTATAATATGTATGTATTTACAAAAAAAAAAAAATGTATATATGTAGTTTATCAGCCATCTAGTTACCATAACACAAGCATTAGGTTGCTTAGCTTGGGACTAGATGGTGCTGTGTGAAATGTCCAGGGATATTTATTTATTTATTTATTATTATTTTTTATAAACCAGGATTATCAGGGTTTGGGTAAAATATTAAGCTTGTATTTTGAGGAATATAAGCAGTAGAGCAGCGGTGGCCCAGTGGTGGTGGCCCCGACTTACGAACAGTAAGTCGTGGGTTCGAACCCATGCAGGCGCATTACTTTGTGTAATTTATTTCATCACCACTGCTCTCAAAACGGTGAAGGAAAACTTCGTGAGGAAACCGGCATGTACTAGAACCAAATATTCGAAGACATGTGACATCTACCAACCCGCACTGGGCCCGCGTGGTGGATTATAGCCTATTCCCTCTCTAGAGAGGAGGCCGTGTGTCCGAACAGTGGGAACATTTAGGCTGATTATGCTTATGCTAAGCAGTAGTAGAGACATTAGCACCTATTATTATATGACCCGAAGATTTGGCTAGTCTTGTTTAAGTCCAACACAGGGACAGACTATTGCGATTAACCGGACGCACTTTCGAATCGTTTCTGTATTGAAAAAATATTCGCTTACAATCTTTCTTTTATTATGACCAATCAAAACATCAACCCTAAACAAATCAACCCTTATTGACATTGAAATAACAGTTTCTGAACTAGTTTCGTAACATTTCTTCAACTTAACCCTTTAACTGCAGCAGTCACGAGAAGCACATTATCGTGTGTATAATTGGAAAACAACGGGTTTCGACACGACATGGTGTCAATTGAGTTACACAGTGTAGGTTTAGAAATTACACGTGCTGCGCTTGGGGCAATGTCAAGGTAGAATCTACTTACTAGAATAACTTTATAGGAAGGCAATAGGCTTGACCGAGCTTAAGTCCGAGATTAATTCCTATTACATAGGACTTAATCATAACTGACGAAATGTGGGTATACTATTAGTATTAGTACACGCCTATCTTGAGCATATTATGTACTTTGAATGTAAGTAAAATGGTAATATTTACTAACTAGCTCATACCCACGGCTTCACCCGCGTTAGTTCGGCAATTGTCCCACGGGATCGCACTACGTGGAAAAATAATATCCTATGTGTTAATCCAGGTTATAAACTGTCTGTGTGCCAAATTTCATCCAAATCCGGTGAGTAGTTTTTGCGTGAAAGAGTAACAAACATCCATCCATCCATACTCACAAACTTTCGCATTTATAATATTAAGTAGAATTAAATAAGTAGATTGTTTAGTTGATAATAACAGCCACTTGGATCGATCTTTAGGTTAAGCCGCACTTGCCTAAATTGGTCCGTGGTGGGATGACTACCCATTACATGTCGAGTTTCCTCTGTGCCTCACGTTAGGAAGGCACGTTACTTCATTGGTCCCGGCTGTCATTTGAAGATCTTTGACAGTAGTCACAGATAGTCAATAGCACGAATGTCTGACAACCGGTCTTACGAAAGGGTCACATATTACCACATACCAATTGGGTTATGGAGGTCAGATAAGCAGTCGTTCCATGTAAAATACTGGTATTCAGCTGCATCCGGTTGAACTGGAAGCCGACCCCAACATAGTTGGAAAAAGGCTAGGCAGACGATGATGATTTTTAGGTTCAATAAGTATGTTAATGAATGATAAACCAGTGTATGGGTGGTGGGGGTCAAATTGGCAATACAATCGGGGTGTAATGTTTGCACTGCTACTGCACTGACAGGCCTGCTCTCTATGAGAGAGAGAGTGGACTGCCGCGATCCCCGGGGCGTGTTGGTGGACGTCAAAATACCTACTCGTCTTCGATTTTAGAATTCTAGAATTTCGATTTCTTCAGTTTTTGTGTGTCACTAGATAACTAACTCCATACCTACTAGTCATCATATGCCTAGCCTTTTCCCAACTATGTTGGGGTCGGCTTTCAGACTGCCTATATGATCTCCATAATCCAGTTAGAACTGGGTAATACAATCCTCTGCCTAGCCTTTTCCCAAATCTGTTGGGGTCGGCTTCCAGTCTAACCGGATGCAGCTGAATACCAGTATTTTACATGGAGCGACTGCCTATCTGACCTCCACAACCCAGGTAGTACTGGGTAATACAATACCCGATGGTAAAACTGGCTGTCAGACTTTCGGGCCACTGACTACCTGTAACGACTGTCAAAGATCTATAAATGGCAACGCGAATCAACGACTTAACATAGGTATTTTCCGAAGCACAAAGAAAACATGGTCGACCATCTATGGATTAACCTAGGCAAGTGTCGCTTAACCTGAAGATCGACCCGAGCGTCTGTTATTATTTAGCCACGAGCTCCTTGATCATACTGCTATGCTTATACTATCACTTACGGGACATCTTCCATGATTGTTCATAATTTTTTAGCTCCCGATATTTCGACGCTGTTGCAAGCGTCATGAACGCGGGTTGCTGTCTGCTCTCTTTCTTTGCACGCACACTACTACGCTCCACTGTACGCTCCACGCTACTACTACTACGCTGCTACTGCTACGCTACCAACGCTACTACGCTCTTTCATTGTACGCGCACTACTGGAACTCGACACTAAGTCACGGCAAAACTCACAGTATCACCAGGTTTTGAATTTAAGACATGGCAAGAAGAAAGTGTCTGCTGAGATGAGAGTAATAGAGTAGTACGGAGGAAAAAGAAATGCTGCGCCAACCCCAAATTAATTAGAATAAAGGCAGAATGAACAAATAATGATACAACAAAATTTTACAAAATGTCTGCACAAAATTACTACAAGTATAAGTGTTGCGAAATTGTACGAAACATGTTTTCTAACATGTAATCAGACACTAATTCGCCACTTTATTTGATGTAGGAAAGTAATTTGTAACGCGTTGTGACATAAACATAACACATGTGAATTGAGTTATACATGTTTTAAACAAACACGTGCCTAGCCTGGGGCTAGCACTAAAGCATGTGCATAGTATGAGCTATAAGTTTTATTGTGGCACTAGCTGTGCCCCGCGACATTTTTGTCAGCGTGAATCTTTATACAGGGCGTAAACAGAGCCTTCACGAAACCGTCAATCAAGCATTATGTACATACATCGAACTAAGTAACTTTGCGCAAAAATTATTGCTGGGAAACGACTTTTTATTTTGGGGTTAAAAATCAAGTTTTACGGTTGGACTCAATGTAACGCACTTAAAACAGGTTCCCTATCCATTTGCATAAAATGTTAAGACCTAATATAACTTAGCATAATTTTGTTTGGCATAAGTATATTAGGACAAAGACCATTATGCGAAAAGAAGGGATCCCCTTAAAACATTGTGCTGATATATAATTGAATAGTATGGGTCGTGGAGCTGTTGAAAGTAAAAATCTCTCTAACAAACAGACACACTCATTATATTTTTCCACCATCAGTTACGAGGAGCGCTGAATTTTGGTGACATTAATTTACTATACTAGAAATCAATATCATAGCTTGGCTCACACTCTACACAACAAACTTTAATTCAACCATTTTAATAAAAAAATAAGTGTAGTAAAAATAATAACAGAGATACTTTGAAGGCTTTCGCCGTTTGTAGTAATTACTGTAGTGTTAATACAACTTTCATCTTTGTCTACTGTCTGTCTTAATACTTGATGGATTTAAATATAATTACAATGTAACCGTATGTAAGGAATCGAAGGGATATGCTTTTCCCTTTAGTGGTATAATGACCTATATGTTTTTTCCTATAAGATACTTCTATAGCAGTATCTAATACATAACTTATGGGGCTGGTTTCTGCTTAAACGGACCTGCCTTGAGAGTAAGGCCTCCATCCAGGGGCATAAAACTTTATAAACTAAGCAGCAGCGCTAAAGGCCTCCTGTGGGGTTGAACCTCAGCTTAGGGCGTCGCTGCGGAGGGCAGCAAAGTGACAGTATGGATCTGAGTGAGATTATTTAGTTTTTTATTTCTTTAATGACATTTTCAACTTTATCGCTAAAGCATTAGGTTCAAGATTAATTGAGAAAATTTTGACAGTTTCGGGTAGCTTGATGTGCTGGCGTATGTACAGTGTCGGACATTGCCAGTAAAACATTTTAAAAACAAAATGCTTTCGACCGAAACAGTTCATGGTAGTGCATTAAAACTCAGAATTTACGAAACCCTAAAAGAAATTTAACTGAACGAGAGAAGTAAACAAATTATAATTAGAAAACCCACTGATCTTCAATCATTCTCTAAGTCTTACGACTAGGTAGACAGATGGTCTTATTAAAGTGGCCGCAAGAAACTGGATAGCCATGAGACGAAACCGTCAAAACTGGAGATATTTGGAGGAGACCTACATTCAACATTTTGACCAAAGTTTCAAAAATAAAAAAGTGTCACGAAAGTTCAATAATGGTAATTGTAATTTATAAATGATGTTTATTTTGCAAATAGGTTTTTACTAAGTACAAACCCTTGGTAGGTACAAATGCTGTAACATTATAATATTGTAATACCAAATGATTTGAAAAGAGTAACCATGGAGTTTCTTGCCGGTTCTTCTCCATAGCAAGCGACCAACCCGAACCGTGCACCGTATTGTCGACGTTTTATAAGTGCCCATCTAGGCTATGTGAAATAAAATATTTCGATTTTTAAAATCACTTTTACGTGTAATTTTTCTTTTAAAAACTAGATTGGGCCGGTGTTTCATACCAGACTACTCTCAGAAGAAACAGCCGAAACAAAATCATGGGTCTCTTTTACGGTCCAGACATTATATTGGTCAACTCACATGAGGACTAATATGCAGATTAATGTCTTATACACAGATTTGCTTCATTTTAGGGTTCCGTACCCAAAGGTAGCGGGACCCTATTACTAAGCCTCCGCTGTCGGTCCGTCTATCTATCAGCGGGCTGTATCTCATGATCTGGTATAGGTAGACAGTTGAATTTTTTTTTCACAGAATGTGTATTTCTGATGCCGCTATAACAACTATCTAATAATAAAAATAAACTAAAAATTAAAGGGGGCTCTCCTACTACAATGGTACCGAACCCTTCATGCGCGAGTCCAATTGACCAGTTTTTTTAACCCCATCTAATCACTATCCAAAATTAACATCACAAACTACCAATTATATCCATTTCATCCCGCACCTAATGGACTGATAAAACACCAATAAAAACTACTCATTAATGTTCAAACTAATTAACTATCAGTAACTTTCGGAGTTAAGTCCTGAATGATAACAGTGCCCTCCTCAATTACACCACTGCGACTAACGTGATGAGCGCACGCGACGCATTCCGTATCGCTAACTGTACTGCGTTCAGGGATGCCACGGTGAAAGACGTTAAGGGTTAATTTTGATTGGAGCTCAGATTGTTTTTAGGGTTCCGTACTCGGAGGGTAACCAATGGGACCCTATGAGACTGCGGGGGCTTAGTAAGCTTCCCCTGTCCGTCCGTCCGTCTGTCAGCGGGCTGCATCTCATGATCCGTAGTAGGTATAGGTAGACAGTTGAAATTTTCGCTGAATGTGTATTTCTGTTGCCGCTATAACAACAAATAGTAAATAAATTAAAAATTAAAGGAGGCTACCCTACTGCGATGGTACGGAACCCTTCATGCGTGAGTCCGACTCGGACTTGGCCGGTTTTTTGTGCCACTAGTAGTTTAAGAAATTGTCGGTGTCAATAACACAAATGTGTGTTTCAGAAAACATGACTATTGAGTCTCCCTCTGGGTTCGAATCCCGGGTAGGGCAAACTGCTTTTGGATTTTTCCATCAGGAATTTCTCAGTAGCAACCACGGAGTCTGGATCTGTACATGGTTGTTTACAATAGGCTCGCCCCATATTACACGGCACTTAAACATAATGTGGGTACACTATTAGGTGCACCTCTGCCTAACTCTTTTTAGATTACAGGCGTGATGTTATGTTATGCTAATTAATCACATCTGTAAGTATTAAATTAAAATACTCAAACCTATAACTGGTCGCATTTTTTTAACACACACAACCAATATTAAAAACAAGTCTTTACTGGCAACCCTAACCGCATGTCGTACATAATGGCATTTACCCGACCCGTACACTTTTGTTTCTCCCACGAAACCAAGCAGAGCATGGAACCTTCTACTAGCTTTTTTAAGCGGTTTGCACTTTGAATCGGATGAGTTTGGATGTGGTATTATTTGAATTTATTTTATATAATGCCATGTTGTAGCAATTGAAATCTTATCGACTTATCTCTTTTCATACTTATGATCTTTGAATACTTGGAAAAATTGCACCCAATTATTGTCAAAGCGCACTATAAGCATGATGCTCAAGCAATTAGAATTTACAAATCTATACGTTACGAAGAACGAACGAAGTTAAGTTACGTTAGTTGTGTTACGTAAGTTAGTGTGCCTATGTCCGTTTTTAACAGATTTCTAAAAAGGAGGACGTTCTCAGTTCGGCTCCAACTTGTTTTTTTTTAGGTTTGTCACCTCATAACTCCGTAATTACTGGTCTGATGTACGTGATTCATTCATTTTGGTAGAAGAAGCTCGCACCGTGGTTCTATATAAATTTTATTCACATTGCTTTGGGTAGTTTATGAGTAATTTTCTGTTATATTTTTTTTTTCATTTTCATAACAATTACCTACTTTCATCATCATCATCATCAGCCTATAGCAGTCCACTGCTGGACATAGGACTCCTCAATCGGACGCCATTCAACTCGATTCTCAGCAACTCTCATCCAGTTGCTACCAGCCACCCCGCCCCCACCTTACGTTTGCCGGTTCGCGGTCTCCACTCAAGAACACGTCTACCCCAACGGTCATCGGTCCTACGGCTAATATGACCGGCCCATTGCCACTTCAGCTTACTTATTCTGTAGGCTATGTCGACAACTCTAAATTACCTACTTTAGTAGATCTTTATCATGTTTTAATCAACGTCATTCACATTTTGATTAGAGATTAAATAACAATTAACTCAAAATAATAAATTAATAGTAAGGTATACCTCGTTGTATCTCTTTTATTGTAGGAAATCACAATTATTTTACCAGTCACCATAAATCCCTCTCAATCTGGAGCAACAAATTATTTGTGGTCAGAAAAATGTGTTTCCAAACTATACGTCATATCTGTCACCCGTCATCTTAGTGTCTACTGCCTTCCTTGTCACAACATTTTGTCACACAATCCATCGAATTTTTATAACTCGACTACGGCATGACCCACAAAAAGACTGTAATGTTATTTAGTCTGATCGGCAATCATACTTAAAAAAAGCGGCCAAGTGCGAGTCGGACTCGCCCATGAAGGGTTCCGTAGCAGCAAGTAACATAATATAAAAGTTCTTGTAGTTCTTTGTAACTTTGGTCAATGTTTTTATTATATTTTAGTTGATTAAATGAAAGGTGAATTGCGGTTTACGATTTATGACGTATTAAAAAAAAACTACTCACTAGATCTCGTTCAAACCAATTTTCGGTGGCAGTGGTAATGTACATCATATATTTATTTTAGTTTTATCATTCTCTTATAAGTAGTAGTATTCTCGTATAAGTTACAGGGACACACATTTTACCACTTTGGAAGTCTCTCGCGCAAACTATTCAGTTTAGAAAAAAATTATATTAGAAACCTCAATATCATTTTTGAAGATCTAACCATGATACCCCCACGTATGGGTTTGATGAAAAAAAACTTTTTTGAGTTTCAGTTCTAAGTATGGGGAACCCCCAAAATTAATTGTATTTTTTTCTATTTTTGTGTAAAAATCTTAAAGCGGTTTACATAATACATCTACTTACCAAGTTTCAACAGTATAGTTCTTATAGTTTCGGAAAAAAGCGGCTGTGATATACGGACGGACAGACAGACAGACATGACGAATCCATAAGGGCTCCGTTTTTTGCCATTTAACCCTAAAAATCTTATAGCAAAATGTTGTCTGTAGGTATTTCTATAAGGTTCATTATTATTATTCTTAAAATAGTTTGAAATTAACCCATTTACGCCTATGCCGTTGGTCGCAAGCGCGACTGCTGCGCACGATTCCAAGGATTGCCCTGGGTTCGATTCCAAGTTCGGGCAAAGTGTTATTGGGTTTTTCCATCAGGATTTTTTCAGTAGCAGCCACGGAGTCTGGATTTTGATGGTTGATGGCAATAGGCTCGCCCTCTATTACCTACATGGGACTTAAACATAACTGTCGAAATATGGTGGTACTATTAGGTAGGGACCTACGCCTCTGCCTAACAACTCGCGGATTACAGTTGTGATGTTATGTTTGATCACTTGAATTGATTTGGAATAAAAAGTCCAAAGGTTAATGTGAACACCACAGCAATTGCTTGAGACCCAAGACACGAAAGTATTACTTGGTAAAAGATCAACAGCCAATAGAGAAATTCTCAACCTGAGAGGAAAACGTGTGAGATAGATAGGCTTTGAAAAGGTCAAGACCGAAGACCCTTTGGCAAGAAAAGATTAACAGAAGACAAATTAAAAGAGTTTTCTAGACAATATGTTCGAGCGCTTTTGCCTTCTCCATTTTAAAAACTTCATCATGACTTCTCGGCATTGCCACAAGAAACAATGTCGACTCTGAACTGAAGACACAGTAAGATCTACTTACGGTTGGCCTTGCATTGTTCTTGGTAATATTTATGGATGTTACAGTATATCAACTGCTTTCGTACATTTAGGACCCGTGATCAGGTTGAGGAGATTAATTTTGCACACGTGATTACGAAAGTTAGGGTGCGTTGAATTTGAAAATAATTACGTATTTATTATTAAATCAAATCCTTTCATTTCATTATACCTAGAGGCCGAACTCCAAAGCCGTGGTCTGATCAAATCTCTGAACAACTCGACATATCTATCAGCACCGTACTCCACCAGGTCACTGACTGTTGTAGTGTGCAAGACTTATGTATGTGTGCTCATGTGTATTCTAATATTAAGAATCAATATATATTAACGATTGCACGTGCTGTAAGTGCAGTAATATACGAGATTCCAATGAAGGCACCTGTTTTACTCATCTTCCCGAACTGACAACCTTACATGGCGACCCTGCCATCTGAGACGGGTGCCGAGTTCGGTCGCGTCACTTAATTTATTGGACTATGATACAAAGTGATTTTGTTTGGTCTTTAAAAGTGGATTAATATACTTACTTATTAAAATGTAACATCATCATCTTTCTGTGCTTGTCCCATGTTACTTAGGCTGGGTGTAACATGTTGTTTTCTTCCATTCTCCCCTGTCAGCTGTTCTTCACACAATCCATCCATCGTTTCCTTGGTCGTCCTCTCCCTCTCCATCCATCAAAATTTATATTCACTACTCTTTTAGTCACATGCGATTCGTTCCTCCTCATTACATGTCCATACCAAGACAGTCGATTTCCTTTCGACTTTTCTGTAACTTACGTAACTTTCATAACATAATCAACCTATAATGTTCCCACTGCTGGGACACACGGCCTCCTCTCTATAAGAGGGAATGGGCTGTAATCCACCACGCGGGTCCAATGCGGGCTGGTAGATGTCACATGTCTTCGACTTTTTGGTTGTAGGACATGCCGATTTCCTCACAATGTTTTCCTTCACCGTTTTTGAGAGCATTGGTGATGGAATAAATTACACAAAGTAATACGCCTGCCTGCGAACCCACGACTTACTGTTCGTAAGTCGGGGCCGCCACCACTGGGCCACCGCTGCTCTCAAGCAACTTTCATACTTCCTCTAATATACTCATTCCTTATTTAATCCATTCTTGTCACACCACACTTCCACCTCGACATTCTCATCTCCGCTACATGAAATCTTTTTTCATCCATCTTCTTCACAGCCCAGCGTTCCGTTTCATACAATACGACAACTGTAATCAAGGACTTGTATATTTTCCCCATTAACTTTAGCCACTGATCTTAACAGATGTTGAAAAATATACTAACCAGTACCCGTCATTCTTGGCAGTAAAAGTTAATTGGCCATTGTAAGAACTCTTGTTATGTTATTGTTATAGTCTCAAAAAGAAATGGGTATCGTTTAATGTAGAACAAAAATGATTAACCCAGTAAAGTGAAGAATGGATAATTTCGGCTTTTGCAAACACATATAAATCTTTTCTATTCATTGTAAAAGTTTTAAGTGTGAGTTTTATTACTGCTGAGAAAGAAAAAAGAAATAGTTAGTGAATGTTACGAAGCGGATGTTAAAAGTTAAAGAGTTCAAACGAGATGTGTATTGTGTAGGGTTCTGCCTATCGATATTTTGATTCCCTTTTACATCATCATTTGCCTGCCCTGTCCTAATTTATTTGGGTTCGGCGCAGCATATCTTCTTCTTCCATGCCTCTCTTATTACTCGTCATCTCAGCAATCACTTCCTTTCTAGCCATATCTAGCTAGGTTTGCTAGATGTTACGAGACCGGTTAAGAGCACCCTTTTTAAGGCATATTTTCAGTCATTTTACACATGCAGCCTGTGGGTTAGACACACGCAGAGGGTCTACAACGCTCTTCGTGTCCAGTATAGCAACGCTTTCTGGGTGTTGTCGGGGCTACCGCGCGTCAGGCATGTTTGTTGAATGGACTGTCGAAAGTTTTTCAGCAATTATGCGGAAACGAACGCCATCATTGATACGCAGGATTCGGGGGAGTACCAACAGTATCCTAAAGGTGATTGCGAATAGGCCAGACGGCGTTTTCCTGGAGTATTGGACCCGTATGTATAACTGCGGGTCTGATGCTGCAGGAAATATGAATTAGAGTAATTGTAAGTAAGTATAGGTACTAACATAGTTATGTAAGCTGTATTACTAACAAAAATCTATGGAACAAGTTTCTGAAATAAATGTTATATTATTATTATTATATCATTCTTCACACAGTCCATCCATCGTTTCCTTGGTCTTCCTCTACTCTTATAGCTGTCTACATTCATATTCTGCATTTTGCTCATTACATTTTCCTCATTTCTCCGCATCACATGTCCTTACCATGGACATTGTGCTGACATGATAACCTATTACTCCACAACTTTTCAGTCACCGGGGCCACTTTCAGACTTTCTCTTATGTACTCATTCCTTATTTTATCCATTCGCGTTACACCACACATCCCCCGGAGGATTCTCATCTCAGTCACATGTAATTGACTTTCATTCGTCCCTTTTGTGGCCCAACATTCTGATCCGTACAAGAAAGCAGGACTAACCATGGTTTTATAAATCTTCTCTTTGAGTTTAAGGGGAATGTGGGAATGCCATATTTTTATATAACCCTTATTCATAAATTGTAAAATGCTTATTCGGCTTGCCAGCCTTGTTGGTCTACTAATCGGCAAGAGCTACTACTGAGCATGAGCTCCAGGGTTCGATCCTCAGGTCGGGCAAATAATGACTGGGTTTTTCCTTCAGGAATTTCTCAGTAATGGCCATGGTCTGGATATGTGCCCGGTTGATGGCAATAAGCTCGCAAATGTGAGTTATCTACTGTTAGGTACATCTCTGCCTAGTCCTTCGGGAATTACAGCCGTGATGTTATATTATTCAACTTTATTGGAGTGGTTATCAATATTTAACGTTTTAAAACACAGAGACAATCCAACTTTTGAGTGTACACTTAATGTAAAAGAATCCACCAATATACTTGAGGACACGTCGCATTCAAGCCATCTGTTCAGTCTCTTAAAAGTGGTATTAAAAAAAATATACGGTCGAATTGACAAACCTTCTCCTTTTTTTAAGTCGGTTAATGAGAAAATACTAGAAGATTTTCTTCCTGATCACTTCATGACAGGCTAGAGCAAACCAACAGCGGACACCTGATGATGTACTAAAGTATTTGTCAGTGTCCGGTTTCCGCTGATAGTCCACAATTTGTCCGTATGAGTTTGACCGAACCTAGCCACTTTGTATGAGCCATCCTATAAAATATTAAACAGACTTTTACAAATATCAAACAGAAGAAGCAGAAGCACCTTTGCAGAAGTCACCGTTTAAGCTACACAAAATGCTACAAACTACAAAATACCGATAGAAGTAATATTAAAATCCTCTACAGCTATCGAATATGAAAAATTCTGTACAAAGATACGAAGAATCCAATTCCTTGTTGGCTCCAATTCTTTATGTGTTGCAATTCTGCCTGCTGGTGCGCGCAAAGTTAAATTAAAAAATGTCGATGGCACTGTGTGTAGGGATGGTTTGTTTTCACTTCGATGTTTCTGTATGCCTGGTAGCATTTCGAGGAGTAGGTGTATTAAAGTATCTTCGTTTTTATGAAATTGATTTTTTTATAGTTATATAAGTATTCTAATATTTTATAGATGACTAGCTGTTGCCCTCAACCTTCGTCCTCGTGAAATGATTATAAAAATATTTTCGATATCGGATTTTGTTAACAATTTCAAGGGTTTTTTTTTTTTTTCTTATAACATCAGCTATATGCCAGTAGAAGTCCCGTCAAAATCGGTCTAGTCGTTTCGGAGATTAGCCGGAACAAACAGACGGAAGACAAAAAAAAAATTAATAAAATGAGTTTTTATTATAAGTACCGTATATAATTTCACATGCATTCAGTAAAAAGCTGTTATTTTGTTATTACAAACTTCAATTTTATTTATTTGTATAGTCGTAAAATTAAATTAATTTGGACACGAATCTTTATGATGCCATGTTTTAGTTTATTGCTAGGTAAGTTACGTTAGGTTATAAGTTTTTGTTAATAGATTGTTCATTACTTAGAAACAAAAGAAAGAAAGAAAAAAAATAGTCGCAGGGAATTATGACATGCATCATATAAAATGAAAAAAAAAATAACAATAAAAATATAACGCGTTACTAAAATTTAAACATACAACAGGACGAGACGGAACAAAAAAGAAAAAAAAAGTTGATAGAACTTAAGAACATAAGATTGTTTATAATAGTTGAAAGAAAAATACAAACTATTCAGAGACATTGATATGAATTTCAAAGAGATCAGGGATATAAGGCGTTCTGGATGGTTCTGTTTTTTTTTTTTTAAACGATGCCCCATGCTTTTTATATCTCCTGTTTCGTGGGTGCGTTTAGAAACATTTAAACTCACATACACAAACAGCCAGACCTGGAACAACACTATTTGCAGGCCAATACAAATATTTAATTCGAGGGGGAATCGAACCCGCAACACGCAGCGCTACAGTCAATCGCACAACCACTGCGTCAACACTGCCGTCATAATTGATTCGGATTGAAGCAGTGATCTAGTGGATTTAATCATCTTCTGTTCAAGAAACTATTTTAGTCAGTGTTATCTGACATTGGCAGTAAAACCTACTAATATTAAAAATGCGAAAGTTTGTGGGGATGTATGGACATCTGGATGTATGGATGTTGTACTCTTTCACGCATAAACTACTTAATGGATTTGGATAACATTTAGCACACAGATAATTTATGACCTGGATTGACAAATAAATTGTTTTTTTTTTTATCCCGGTAGTATGATCCCGTGGGACAATTATCGAACATCACGCTGGCGAAGTCGCGTGCATTGGTTTGTCCACTCATCATCTGCCTAGCCTTTTCCCAACTATGTTGGCGTCAGCTTACAATCTAACCGCATGCAGCTGAATACCAGTATTTTACATGGAGCGACTGCCTATTTGACCTCCACAACCCAGCTAGCACTGGGTACACGATACCCTTTGGTAAGACTGGTTGTCAGACTTTCGGGCCACTGACTATCTGTAACGACGTAAGTTTGTAGACACTAAACTCACGAAAATAAATATTTTATCCAACAAACTAACGTTTTTGGCAAACTTGCTAAAGATTCCAGTAGCTTGGTGATGTGGTGGTGAACTCACCATCATTTAACCCAGTTTTTTTGGTATTATAAGTATAATCCCATCTCGTTGTACTGAACACAAGAAATTGTCATCCTCCTGCCTTTGTCCCATTCTACTTGGGTTCGGTGCTTCACGACAGACGCTGCTGTCAGACGTCACGGCATCATTTACTCCTTTCTCTTTCATATCATTCCTCACACAATCCATCCATCTTTTCTTTGGCCTCTCTCTCCCTCTCTATCTATCAACATTCTTTCTTTCTTTCTTTTTTAAAAGCTTTTATTTAGCTTGCAATGTATGTATGTAATTTGTTCGGGTGGAATCTTAGAACTCAATTTTGAAATAGATATCTTCAACCGATTGAGTTGAAATTTTGCACACGCCTTTGGTTCTGGTGACAATTCACTTTTATGACAGACATTACTTCATCCTGCAGCCAGGATCGTCTCCTCACTAGAGACCTCCTCAACGGTTAATAGCGCGGACACGAAACTTTGTATACGTGTTCGATTGTGATAGATATAAAGATGATTTCTATCATGACCTCAACCTGCAGCCAGAATTGTCTTCTTACGAGGGAACTCCTCAACGGTTAATGGCACAGACGCGGAACTTTGTATACGCGTTCACTTTTGATAGATAAAGTTTATTTCTAGCATGACCTCATCCTGCAGCCAGGATTGTCTTCTCACGAGAGAACTCCTCAACAGTTAATAGCGCGGACACGAAAACTTGTCAACGTGTTCAAGTTTGATAGAAAAAGATAGTTTCTATTGTGACCTCATTCTGCAGACAGGATCGTCTTCTCATGAGGGAACTCCTCAACAGTTAATAGCGAGGACACGAAACTTTGTATACGTGTTCAATTTTGATAGATATAAAGATGATTTCTATCATGACCTCAAACTGCAGCCAGAATTGTCTACTCACGAGAGAACTCCTCAACAGTTAATAGCGCGGACACGAAAACTTGTAAACGTGTTCAAGTTTGATAGAAATAAAGATGATTTCTATCATGACCTCAACCTGCAGCCAGAATTGTCTTCTTACGAGGGAACTCCTCGACGGTTAATAGCGCAGACGCGGAACTTTGTAAACGCGTTCACTTTTGATAGATAAAGATTATTTCTAGCATGACCTCATCCTGCAGCCAGGATTGTCTTCTCACGAGAGAACTCCTCAACAGTTAATAGCGCGGACACGAAAACTTGTAAACGTGTTCAAGTTTGATAGAAACAAAGATGATTTCTATCATGACCTCAACCTGCAGCCAGAATTGTCTTCTTACGAGGGAACTCCTCGACGGTTAATAGCGCAGACGCGGAACTTTGTAAACGCGTTCACTTTTGATAGATAAAGATTATTTCTAGCATGATCTCATCCTGCAGCCAGGATTGTCTTCTCACGAGAGAACTCCTCCACAGTTAATAGCGCGGACACGAAAACTTGTAAACGTGTTCAAGTTTGATAAAAAAGTTTGTTTCTATCGTGACCTCATTCTGCAGACAGGATAGTCTTTTCATGAGGGAACTCTTCAACGGTTAATAGCATGGATTCGAAAATTTTTAGATGCGTTCATATTTGATGGATGAAGAGCATTTTTATCATGAGCTTAACCTGCAACCAGGATCGTCTTCTCACGAGGGAACTCCTCAACGGTTAATAGCACGGATACAAGAAAAGTGTTAAGGTAATTATGCGTTATCAGAAATAGTTACGATACAACTAAAAATTTTAAAAACAAGGTTTTATTTAAGTGCGCTAAAAATAATAAAATAAACTTTTCCTTTAGAACTTTTACTATCAACTTATAACGTAAATTGTGTAATGACACAGTTTATATGATATAAAACATTGCCGTGTCGTGGGGTCAACGGGAATGACGCCGTCAGTCACCCGGCAAAACCGATGTATCAATTGTTCACCTGGTTTTGAGGTTATTTTAGATTTTATAAAATTACTCCGAAACTCTGCTTTTGTTAACAAAAATAACTTTTGTAGGAGTTAATAATGATAAGTGTAGACTATATAAAACAATTGATTTTGATGCAGCATGGTACGGGATTCTATACATCCATGAGCATTGTCGCGAAAAGTCAAAAAAGAAACTTACATTATAAAACATAATTATGGTGAATGGTGCCATTGGACATATTACAGAAATTATATGGCCATGCTTTCGAAGAGCACAAATGTATGACACTGATATACCATCCGTCCGTATTGAAGACGGTGTTCACGTAATTCAGCCTAAGTCTATACAATTTCCATCAAAATATAGTCACGGAACCGCGGAACGAAGAATGCTGCCAATTGTATTATTTTGGGATTGTACAGTACACAAAATGCAAGGTAGTACTGTCGAAGAGCGACTATCGCAACCCCGTGCAGGGCACGCCACGATAGTGGCGATAAGTCCCCTCTTTGAGGAGTGGCTTGAGAGGCGCCACGGCGCCCTCACCTTCCGCCTGACGCAGGTCCTCACCGGACACGGATGTTTCGGGAGGTACCTGCACCGAATCGGGCGGGAGGAAACGCCCGGGTGCTACAATTGCGAGGATCGACCGGAGGACACGGTGGAGCACACCGTCGAGGTCTGCTCCGCTTGGGAGGAGCACCGCCGTGTCCTCGTAGCGGCGATTGGCGGCGGCGACCTCTCGCGCCCGGCCCTGGTTCAAGCCATGGTCCAGGGCGAGAGGGAATGGGAAGCCGTCGCCTCCTTCTGCAAAGCAGTCATGCTAGCGAAGGAGGCGGCGGAACGTGAGAGGGAGAGAACCTCCTCACGTCCCAGCCGCCGCGGGAGAAGCACCGGGCGTCGGGGGCCACGCCGTGATGGCTCTCGGCCACCGTAGGCGCGGGCCTGTGGACGGTGAGTAATGGGCTAGCTCGCCGTCCGTCCGTCGTATGACGACGGGCAGGCCGTGTCGACGGCGCGTTCGTGTTCCACGCGCGCCTCAAAGAGTTGTCAGCAAACGGGAGGGGCCCGCAAGGGCCGGTGCCTGCCAGGGCTGCGGGACTGTTCGAAAGAGATACCGCGGCCCTGGAACATAAAGGGCCAATGAAGGAACATGGGTGGTTTTTAGTCAGTAAGAGTCTGACACTCCCTTCCGCTCCGCCCAGGGCGGGGGGGGGGGTCATTTGATGATTTCCCACCCTCCAAAAAAAAAAAAAAAGGTAGTACTGTCGACTACGCCGTTATTTACTAAGGCTCGAAGCTGTTTGCTGCTGGTCAAGCATACGTGGCCTTAAGTAGGGTAAAATTATTAGAAGGTCTCCTTATTGAAGAGCTGGATTGTTCAAAATTAACCGGCAAACGACCTTGCAACAATGATGCGTTGAATGAGATGAACAGACTAAGAAACCAAGCCAGTGATAACTAAAAAGTAAAAAATAAATTAAAATAAAAAAAAAACTTTTTAAAACAAGCTTTTATTTAAACGCTCTAAAAAGAAGAAAATAAAATTTTCCTTTTAAATTTTAACTATGAACTTACAACCTCATTATACACAACTCATATGATCATAAAAGCTTGTCGCGATGATCAATATTTAATTAATTGAAATTTTATTAATTTAAACTTAGCAGATTTTACATAAATCAATAAGTAGGTACTAGTTTATTTACACAAGAAAAACGCGCGACAAGCTTTTATGATCATATGAGTTGTGTATAATGAGGTTGTAAGTTCATAGTTAAAATTTAAAAGGAAAATTTTATTTTCTTCTTTTTAGAGCGTTTAAATAAAAGCTTGTTTTAAAAAGTTTTTTTTTTTATTTTAATTTATTTAACTTTATAAAGGGTTAAAAACGTTGCCCCACACTAGGAATTTCTCTTGTATCGTGAGTGCGTTTACAAACATTTAAACTCACATATACAAACAGCCAGACCCGGAACAACTATCTGTAGGCCATACAAACACGTACACAACACACACACACTCACATACATTAATATCCAGCACTTTTTTTAGTACATGTGTTTCATCCCTCCTCATTACAATGTCCATACCACGATAGACGACTTCCTTTCAATTCAACACAAAAACAGTAGGAATCAGCAGTGTAAAAATCGTCACCAACGTTTCTCTTTTCCAAGATAATTTAACAATCTAGTTCCACCAGGGACCCCTCTAAACATAACTCAGCAACTCTTGAAAGACTTTCAAAAGAAGAAACATGGCTGCAAGAACGAACATGGCTGAAAAGAGACGCATTGACCAGAGTCACGTAGCAAGTTGGTGGAGCCCCGCTCATTACGCGATATAATTAATTGGAGTTCAGTAGAAAAGTTCCCGGTTCGGGGTAGGTTTTGGGAAATTCAGGGGCAAAGATGTAGAGAGAAGTGAAGTGGCCGATAACTATGTCTTCCTAACCAATGACTGAAACACGATATTGTTTCTGATTGATTCTATTAAGTTCACATTGTTCACACAACTACACAAATCTCCTGAAAATCCTCATCAGACATATCAATTCATACTATACTATAATGGGTATTTGTATTGAACAAACTAGAGAAAACATTGAGGAGCTCGTAGCTTTATAATAACAGTCACTGGGATCTTCAGGTTAAACCGTGTTTGCCTAGGTTGGTCTGAGGATATGTAAACACCAATTAAATACCGAGTTTCCTCCGCGCCTCGGAAAGCAATTTAAGCCGTTGGTCCCGGTTGTCATTTGCAGATTTTTGACAGTCGTCACAGAAAGTCTGAAAATCAGTCTTACCAAGGGGTATCGTATTGCTCAGTTCGTACTGGTTTGTGGAGGTCAGAGAGGCAGTCGCTCCATGTAAAATACTGGCATTCAGCTGCAACCGGTTAAACTAGCAGCCAACCCCAAACATGCTTGGGAAAAGGCTAGACAGAAAACTAGAGAAAACATTGAACATTAATATTGCAGTCATGCTCGGGCAATGAATTAATATTCTTACCAACTACTAAACACAATGATGAGCTGGTATGACGGATTTTAATATTAATGTCAGGTCAAAATGACCTGACAGCAGCGGTGGCCCAGTGGTGGCGGCTCCGACTTACGAACAGTAAGTCGTGGGTTCGTACCCAGGCAGGCGCATTACTTTGTGTAATTTATTTCATCACCACTGCTTGTCGCTCGTCGTGAGGAAACCGGCATATCCTAGAACCAAAAATTCGAAGACATGTGACATCTACCAACCCTGACTGGGCCCGCGTGGTGGATTATAGCCCATTCCCTCTCTAGAGAGGAGGCCGTGTGTCCCAGCAGTGTAAACATTAAAGGCTGATTATGCAAGAGGACATAGTCTCTCAATGGACAATTCAAAATACAAGGTGTACAACAGACCCTCCACGAAGCCGACAACCAAGCATTCTGTACATCAAACTAAGTAACTCCACGCAAAAATTATTGCTGGAAAAGGACTTTTTTTTGGGTGAGAAATCACGATTTTCGGTAGAATCAATATAAAGCACACATAACACTGTTGATGGATGTGATAGATATACATAGAATTTCAGTTTATTAATACGATAATTCACGTCTTTCTTTAGTTGAACACGAATAAAAACATCCCTACAATAATCATAACCTTATTTACATGTTTGTGTGTGTGTCGTGTATGTGTATGTATGTGTTTAGCACACCCTTATGTATAATATCTGACTGTTTAAAAACTCTCAGTAATGGCTACATTAATAATAATATGATCCAGCAACGTCGGCTGTCAAACGTAAAATAACATTGATGTATGGCGATGTTGCATTTCAAAATATCACTAAATTTATAATCATCGTAAATTAATATTAGAGAACAGAAAGGTTCTAATTTCAAATAAACGTAATATACATTTTCCTAAAGGTATTTTATACTACGATGTATTTTATAGAAATAGTTTTTATTGTGGCTTAAAAGGCTTAGTATCCAAACGAAAGACAGTTGTTATATTTGAATAATCAAGTTAAATGTTTATTTACTTTAAGATTAATTAGTAATATTTAAGTGTGTTATGTGTTATTTTTATAATGTGTCCCAGATTTTATGTTGCAATTTCAATATATCAAGTTGTTTCAATCAATTCTCTGAACTATCAGTTGATGTTCATATTTTATCCGATTAAACATATAGATTACAAATAAATACTTACTAGTTTGCTAAATTATCTAATGAAGTTTTAAAATAGTTCCCTTACAGAGGATTTGTTAATTATTATCTATAATATTAGTTATTTAGCTATAATATGTGATCATTTGCTATTGGTTTATTATGGCGGGAAGGATGTACTGAGTATTTGACATTTGACGTGTATAAAAATAGAGGTTGCCGCCAATTCGGGGCTTGTTATACTGCAACAGTTCTAAGGATTAGGACATACCCTGAGAGATATATTGTGTGTGCCATGTGTATAGTATTAAGTTTGAAAGTGACGTAGTAATGAAGATACCAAATGTGTAAAGCTGGAACCTATTTGCATTACCCTAAGTTTCTACAATGTTAATGTAAGTTATTTGATAATATACTATGAATATTACTGATAATTATGTGCTAGAATTATGTGTTATAATATGGTTTATATTGCTTATTGTTTATCTTCACTGATAAATTGCTATAATTTGAGAAGGGTCCAGGACAACATATAATTGTTCTGGCTTAATACTTTAAAAGATGTTACCGTGGAGTTTCTTGTCCATTCTTCTCCACGAAGACCTAGGTTTGCGAATGGACGTAGCTTGATAGGTAATTAACGTTACCTATAAGTATCTGACAAGCCTAATCGAAATAAATGAATAGTCTTGTCTTTGTGCCTTTTCTTGATAACCCTTTTGCCTACACACCTTTTTAGAGATACTTTTAGACACAGTAAATAACAAGTAACCATTCTGACACTCAAAGCTTGATAATCAGTGGATATTAATACTTATACATATACATATATGTGTGTATATTACCCATTATCTTACAGATGCATTGAATAAGACGGTGGTTGTGGAAGTATTTAATTTAAAGTTATACATTAAAAACTCGTTGAAACTTTGACCTTCAATATTTCCATAACTGCAAGGTATCCCAGGTATGGTCCAGAACAAAGAAACAATTGCAATGACGGAGAGAACAAATGCCTTTCAGAAGGGTCTTGTTACAGCCTTTATATTGGTAGTTTAAGCTACTAATATATTTTTGGCTTACTATTTTGATTTACCTTATTCCTGGTGAATTTCATATTAGGAATAAAAAACGCTTTCAAAGGGATGCGTGACCAGAGGGCTGGATCTTTCTTTGGGCAAAGAATTAGCATTGCCATTCAACGTGGCAATGCTGCCAGTCTTCTGGGCACGTTTAAAGATGACAGCGATGCGGAGGAGTATTTTGACGCCTAAGATGTGTTCTATTGTCGTCGTTGTAGATATAGGTACTTTATTTTAGTCTTCTTTTTATTTATTTTAGTTCTATTTGTAGTCTGTATATATTTTTATTGCGTCCCTCAGAACTCCTGAAAGTCTTTAATGTTAACATTGTTACATTTTGTTAACTTTAAACCACATCTAGAGTCTAAACATCTTTGTACAAAGCTGTATTAGACTGTGACTGGAATCGATAAGGGAACTCTGGCTGAAAGTTTTTGTCCAATTCGAGAAAGGTTAAATGATAAAATACTTCTGAAGTAAGAAATTTTGTTGTAATTAATGTTCTTCTGCGATTATTGGAGAGGTAAGATAAATTGTTATATTGTTATCGATAAAGTTGTGATTGGTATTATTTATGAAAATGTTTTTTTTTTACATTCAACGTGCTTTTTAGGGTTCCGTACCCAAAGGGTAAAACGGGACCCTATTACTAAGACTTCGCCGTCTGTCTGTCTGTCTGTCTCCAGGCTGTATCTCATAAACTGTGATAGCTAGAAAGCTGAAATTTTCACAAATGATGTATTACTATTGCGGCTATAACAACAAATACTAAAAAATAAAAAAAAATATAAATTTAGGGGGGGCTCCCATACTACAGATATGATTTTTTTGCCGTTCATTCGTGCGCGAGTCCGACTCGCACTTGGCTGGTTTTTTTTTAGTTCGAGTCACAGGTGAGGTAAAGTTTTATGGGGGTTTCTTTCACAACATAAAATTGAAGTGTCTGTTTGTATTTTCAAAATAACAGCTGTTTTACTGAATGCATATGAAAGTGTTTGTAGACACTTCCAGCTGGGCAGTAGGGGGAACTAACTTAACCAATGCAGCAACACGAAAATGGACTTAGGAGACGATCCATAATTTTTTGTAAAATTTTGACACCCGTTCACGGATTAAAAAAGCAAAAAAATGGCCATTTTATACAAAACATTTTATTGATGCCAATCGATCTTATCGCTAATACTGAACAAAAACTTATATGGGACCAACCCAGGTTGAAGTACTAAAAAAGTCAGAAATCGCAGAAAACTCGTTAAATTTTTGTGATATGAAATCGTTCTGAGCTGCAGTTGTCGGGATATCGCACTCTACGGGGGCAGGCTTGACGCAGCGTGACGGCAATATTTTCTTCAAATACCTAATCGACGAATTAATCGATTAGGTCGATCATTTTCTCGAAGAACACAACAGTCATAATAATTTCGAGAGCTTCTTAATAGCACTTATTTCTGCTATTACAAATTAAAACTAATGTTTATAAGTTTTAGTGTGCCAGTTACGTAAGTTTGGTAGTGAGATCTACGCGTCGACCCGAATATGCACTCCTACGCAGATCTTACAAGGCTCTGTCAGTTTACTGTTTGTTTGTTACAGACGGTTTAGTGTGGATACGACTTGTTTTTGTTTTTAGAGATTATTGGGATGTTGTGTTATCATCAAAAATCATAAATCATATTTATTTCTGTAAATTGGTTTTACAAATCTGATTTAAAGCGTTATTACAGTTAAGTTTCGTCGTTTCTGTTACAGCAAACACCCAACCAGCCTCACAAGGTTTCGCATTTATAATTATAGTAAGAAGTAAAATATGAGGCTACTGCTACAACTTACTAAAACAGAGGCTAATTAATACATTTGTTAGCTTTTAGCTAGCAATGTACAGCAGCATATCAAACTACTACAATCTGTCAAATTTCTTTAATAGATTTTCACCTTTATCGCTAAAGCATTAGGTACAAGGTTGATAGGGAAAATTTGAGAGTTTCGGGTAGCTTGATGTGCTGGCGTCTGTACGCATTCTAACTTAAGTACGGGCGTATCCCAGTTACACGTTGACTATGATTGTGTTTATTCTCAGTTTCGTCACCAGATTTTAATGCTGTTTAGTCCAAACATGTTAGAAAAGATGAGATTATCAGCTTTTGCCCGCGACTTTGAATAAATAATCCTATGGCACTCGGCAATAGTGGAGCTTTCCACCAGTGAAATATTTTTTGAAATCGGATAAGAAGTGTCGAAGATTACCTCCAACATTACCGCTTTATAATATAAGTAAATATTAGAGGCATATCCACACTAACCCATCGCGAAATCTTATCGACGACATTGCCGTCGGCGGCGCCACATTCGTCGCCGCTTGCGCAACGAAGTTAGTTTCCAAATTTGAAATATTGAATGCGTACAAGCAATATAAACCCTTATATGGAGTTTATAGAGCTATTGTTTCGCTTCGAATTGCGTAAATAAAACGAATGTCACTTGGAATTAATTCTATTAAGTTATTAATTTATTGTTCTGTCGAGTTTGTCTGTAATAGGCAGATGATTAAGTGTTATTAATATATTACTTTGCTCAGGAGTAGGACAGCTCAGGTTAAGAAAAAAGTAAAATACACATACTAGACCAATTTCATTATTATAGATTAAACTTCTATGAAAAAATAAACAAAAAAATAAACAAAAAAAAATACGATAACTAGTCAGTATTTATTTATTAGTGAGTGAGACATTTTCGCAAATTGATTTAATACCGTTTTTCTGAAATTAATAAAAGAAGCAACTGGATTTTCCGATACCTACATATATTTTTTAAGGCAAAACAATTTTATTAACAGAGGGCCCGCGTGGTGAATTACGTCCCACAGCCTCCCAAGGAAAAGAAGCCAAAGTCCCAGCAATGGAAACACTTTAAGCTCATTATTCAGCATTTAAATGTTACAACATTCCCACATACACTCAAAACAAATAGACAACATTAATCAACGCCCTACAGAACCTTTTAGAACAAATTATTGTGTTACACTAAACTTAAAACGAAAACTGTGACTCACACTAATACTATTTGCGTTAAAACGCTGTTTATAAATGGGAACCACCCACGTAATATTCCATATTCGGTAGAGAACCCTAAAACCGTAAAACAATATAAATCTATTATAGTCTGGGAGTAGATTAAAATAGAAAGTGATTGTGGATTTACTTTTTAAGGCTGGGCCATTGTGATGGTTGTAATAAATTGATTTTGTTTTAGATTTTGCAAGAGCTCAAAAGAAACTGTAAAATATATGATGGGTAATGCTGCCAGCCTTTACGGCACTTTCCCCGTTGATAGCGATACTAATTAGTTTCTGGTTTTGATACAAATACTACTACTATACTACTGCGGTTACTATAGTAAATCCTTACTAATCCATACTTAATATTATAAACGCGAAAGTAAGTTTGTTTGTTTGTTACCTCTTCACGCCTAAACCACTGAACCGATCATCCTGAAATTTTGCATTTACGTTGACAGGTGTACAGAAACGGATATAAGGTACGTTTCATCCCGAAAAAAGGTACTTTTCCTGAGAAAAACCACAATAACGTTCCTATGATAATATATGGCGCCACTTGTCTTTCGAATCAGAATTATTACAAGCAGAATACAACTCGAATTGATCATCAAATTCTAAATTAACGCGAACAAAGCCGCGGGCAAAAGCTAGTAATGAATAAATATTAGAAAGTTAACAAACAAATATCTTCAATTGTTTAGAAATGGAAAGAGAGCTATGAAGTGAAGAATGTGTTTTAGGAAGGCTTGCTTTTTGCCTATAATTTTCCTCTGAAGGAGATAGAGGGATGAATTGGACAGGTTCCCTCAGATCTGGAAGAAGGACGCACGGGTTCGTGAGAAGTGGAATGAGAGGAGAGAGGCCTTTGTCCAGGAGTGGGGCAGAGCAGGCTAGGAATAAAAAGTTCCCACTGCTAAGAAACTGGCCTCTTCTATACAAGGGGGAAAGAACTGTAATCCACTAAGAGTGCCGAGTGAGGGTTTATGGATGTCAGATTCAAGTCCATGATATGATATTATGTTATGATCCCTTCTTTCTTTCTTTTTCGTGCGGTTAGTGCCTAGTCAGAGTTTTTATGCCACACATGTGCCTCTTTTTTTTTTTTTTTTTTTTTTGGGGCGTGAGAAATCATCAAATGACTCCTTCCGCTCTGGGCGGAGCGGAAGGGAGTGTCAGACTCTTACTGACTAAAAAACACCCATGTTCCTTCATTGGCCCTTTATGTTCCAGGGCCGCGGTATCTCTTTCGAACAGTCCCGCAGCCCTGGCAGGCACCGGCCCTTGCGGGCCCCTCCCGTTTGCTGACATCTCTTTGAGGCGCGCGTGGAACACGAACGCGCCGTCGACACGGCCTGCCCGTCGTCATACGACGGACGGACGGCGAGCTAGCCCATTACTCGCCGTCCACAGGCCCGCGCCTACGGTGGCCGAGAGCCATCACGGCGTGGCCCCCGACGCCCGGTGCTTCTCCCGCGGCGGCTGGGACGTGAGGAGGTTCTCTCCCTCTCACGTTCCGCCGCCTCCTTCGCTAGCATGACTGCTTCGCAGAAGGAGGCGACGGCTTCCCATTCCCTCTCGCCCCGGACCATGGCTTGAACCAGGGCCGGACGCGAGAGGTCGCCGCCGCCAATCGCCGCTACGAGGACACGGCGGTGCTCCGCCCAAGCAGAGCAGACCTCCACGGTGTGCTCCACCGTGTCCTCCGGTCGATCCTCGCAATTGTAGCATCCGGACGTTTCCTCCCGCCCGATTCGGTGCAGGTACCTCCCGAAGCACCCGTGTCCGGTGAGGACACATGTGCCTCTTACTTGGCTTTACATACCGTCGAGAAATATCTCTCAGGCATGTATGGTTTCCTCACGATGTTTTCCTTTACTGAAGCTAGTGATAATTCTACAATACGCATATAAAAATCAGAGGTTAAAGCTTTGGGTGCGAACTCGTGATCTATGACTTGGCAGTTCGACGGTCACACAGCTAGGCCGACAGGCCGTGTCGGTACAGCAACATGTCTGTCGGAACAATGTCGGATGAAGGGGCAGTACAGTCTCACGTCGTGACGGCTCTCGGTCACCGTAGGCGCGGGTAGTAATGGGCTAGCTCGCCGTCCGTCCGTCGAATGACGACAGGCCGTGTCGACGGCGCGTTCGTGTTCCACGCGCTCCTCAAAGAGATGTCAGCAAACAGGAGAGGCCCGCAAGGGCCAATGCCTGCCAGGGCTGCGGGACTGTTCGAAAGAGATACCGCGGCCCTGGAACACAAAGGGCAAAAGAAGGAACATGGATGGGTTTTAGTCAGTAAAAGTCTGACACTCCCTTCCGCTCCGCACAGAGCGGGAGGAATCATTTGATGATGTCCCATCCCAAAAAAAGCTAGGCTATCACTGCTTATAAGATATATAACTTTTTTTATTAAGATATTACCTATGCTACACTTTGGAAGAAAAGTAAATACAGCAAAAATGTGAAGTAAAAAGGTTTATTAGACTTTGAAAAACGTTCACAAATTAACAACGAAGACATCATCATCTGCCTAGCCTTTTCCTAACTATATCGGGGTCGGCTTCCAGTCTAACCAGCAGCTGAACCAGTATTTTACATCGAGCGACTGCTTATCTGACTTCCACAACCCAAAAGCCAAAAAATAAGAACATTCAGTTTCAAAATGGTGATGACGTAAATTCAAGAGGCCTGCCGTGACATTTATTATGAATTAATAAGATTGGAACTACGCCGATTCGTGCAACAGTGTTTGGCCTTGTCTGGTCGTCTAGTTTTTTAATCTCATTAAAAAAAACAGCCAAGTGCGAGTCGGACTCGCGCATGAATCGTTCTGTACCATCGTACTACGGGGGACCCGTTTACTTTTAATTTGCTTTTATTATTTGTTGTTATAGCGATAACAGAAATACACATTCTATGAAAATTTCAACTCTCTTATTTCGGATCATGAGATATTATAGCTAGCTGACAGACGGACGGTCGGAAAGCGAAGGCTTAGTAATAGGGTTACACTTCGGGTACGGAACCCTAAGAAACTAATACTCTACCTTCCTAATCCCTTATCTTTATCAATGGCAAACTCATGGCAACCCCATAAACCGTAACGGCACTTGTAAAAGTACGTAATTACTTGTGATGAAAAATTATTACCTTTGTGCACCCCTGTTTGGTTGGAGTTTTCTTGTTTTGATTTTAGGGTGAAACAGCCTGGGGTAGGACAGGGGTTGATTCTGTTTAAAAATTCATTGCATCGCCAAATCTAGGTACCTAAGCCAAATAATAAATTAAATTTTCTTAAAATATGCTGGTTAAAAATGCCTAAGGCGTAAGGCCCATTTTAATAATAATAATAATAATTTATTTATTTATAAGACTACAGAGAGGTCCACTGTGTTAGTAACAATATAACTTAGCCTATGTTAGTACTTAATCCTTATTATAATAATTTGTATCTAAAACACGTTATACAAACTAGCATTATAGCATATATCTGAAAGACGGCCTGTGTGCCGCCATCCAGTGACACATTATTCTGCCATCCACCCTGCCTGCTACAGTAGCCACGAGGCTGTTGGGGCTGTCGCGCATCCGACGCATCAGTGATGCGATTCGCAGGCGCAGCAGCGAGCCAAAATCCGGAACGCGTGCATCCGCGAACATCCCCGACGCGCTACAGAAGCGCGGCAACCCCAGCAATACCCGGAACGCGTTATTATACTGGACTCGTAGAGCACTGTACGAGCCCTGTGTATAACTGACCCACAGAGCGCACGTGTACAGCGACTGGCAATAGGCTCTGAACAGTGTTATTTTAACCTCTCGCGTACATCGCGCGAACCTGCGGGCCAGCATGTTACACCTGACAGCCAGCGCTCTACGTTCCCTCTCCAAATCGGCGTCATCCGACAGCCCATCGGTGACCCAGTGTCCCAGGTACACGTACCAGGTACGGTATTTTGTACAGTAGTCATATTTTTGTGCAAAAAGTTTTTAATAAATAATTCATTAAAATATACAGTGTTACGGGTTACTCGACGTATTCCTTGCAGAACGTCACAGTAGAGTTAACATGCAACAAATTAAGCCAGCTAATGTTCTACCGAAATTCAGTAGTTTTTGAGTTCGTTAAATTTTTGTTTTTTTTTAATCTACCTCAAATCCCAGATGAAATCATTTGAAATTACAACTTAATGATTTATGGCGCGACTGTACTGAAATTTACGTTGTTATTATTGCCGTAGCAGACCTTTGTTATATATATATAAAAAAAAATTAAAAAATGCCTGAAATTTTGACAAAGATCACTAATCAAACATTTTTTTAAATTTTTTTTTGCCATTACTTCATTAAAAATGTTGTCTAGTGCAAAAAAATACTCCGCCTGATGAACTAATTACTAGGAAAATATCCTTGTCTTAATTCAATCCAAATTAAAAATGGTTTGGCATAGCTTGATTGCTCGTCTTGCGTACACTGCACCCGTGCGAATCAGGGGTTGGTTGTAGTTGATAAATAAATAAAATTAAAAAGTGCTCCACGAATCAAGTTTCTGTTCAATTCAACATAACAAAACATCACGTATGTAATCCACCAAGCGTAAGGCGTGTACCTAATAGTACACCCACATTTCGCCAGTTATGTTTAAATTCCACGTAACAGGGGGCGAGCCTATTGCCATCAACGGGGCACAAATCCAGCCTCCGTATCTGCTTCTTAAAACTTCCTGATGGAAAAACCTAATATCGCAATGCCCGACCCGGGAATCGAACCTCAGACATGCTCAGCAGTCGCTTGCGACCACTAGACCAACGAGGCAGTCTGTTCAAGTCATCTATCAGATAATATATCTGCAATACTTTATAAAAAGTTTTGGTCAGCCTCTTATGAGCGGACTCGAAGGCCCATTTCTCGTAAGATGTTCATCGTAAGAGCATGTTTCTCGGTAGCTAAATGGTTTCTAAGACAAGGTTAACCTGATACTTCCACTAAATTGGGAAAGCCCTCGCTTCATAGTAACCCAAAGCTACACTACAACCAAAGTTTTGACCAAAAGTTTCTGTTAGGTCTCCCAAAATCTTTAACAGTAACCGAAAGAATTTAAGACAATTTCAGGTTCTTTGTTTTTAACCGAAGCCTTCTTTCTTTATCGTGTGGTTAGTGCCTAACCTGGTGTCAGAGTTTGTATGCCGCCCATGGGCCTCTGACTTGGCTTTACATGCGGTCGAGAAAAATCTCTCAGGCATGCTGGTTTCCTCACGACATTTTCCTTCATGGAAGCAAATGATAATTAGGCAAAACACATAATACATAGTGAACGTGGTGTTACCCTGTTTAATTATTAATTGTTGCACGTATAAAATATGAAGCTATAATCATTGTTTTGTAAATGTATTGTGCAAAAAATTGTTGGTTAACCAAATAAATAAATAAATAAGCACATGAATCCGAAAATCAGAGGTACCTTTTTTTTTGGATGGGAAATCATCAAATGACCCGGAAGGGAGTGTCAGACTTTTACTGTTTGAAACCCATCCATTTTCCTTCTTTGCCCTTCGAGGTATCGTATTCCCTAGTACTCACTGGGTTGTGGAGGGCAGATAGGCAGTCGCTCCATGTAAAATACTGGTATTCAGCTGCATCCGGTTAGACTGGAAGCCGACCCCAACAAGGTTGGGAAAAGGCTAGGCAGGCCCTTTATGTTCCAAGGCCGCGGTATCTCTTTCGAACAGTCCCACAGCCCTGGCAGGCATCAACCCTTGCGGGCCCCTCCGGAAGAGGTGCGTGCCTTGGGTTCGAACTCGAGACCTATGATTTGGCAGTCCGATGGTCACACCACTATGCTATCACTTCTATGACCGAACCCCAAAAGGCATAAACACATCCCTTACACCAGAACCAAGTAACAAACACAAGTATAAACCTTCAAGTAATTCGTTTAACTTTTCAACTTTTTGATGTTTACCCTTCTGTCGAAGTTTTGTAATTTATTCCCTGAAGCTTGTGTACTTCGCTGTGTTACATTTGTCTAATTTTGGCATTTAAAATTGTTTTTATGCCTTCAATGTAAGGGCGAGATTGTAAGTAGGTACACATTTATGATAATTTTTGTTTTTACGTCAAAACTTTGCCTTTTTAAAGCCTTTACTAGTCTTTAACTTTGAGATTCTAAAGAAGTTTTTATTCATGTTAGGTCGTCAAATGAGCTCGTGGCTAAATAATAACAGCCACTCGGGTTGATCTTCAGGTGCCTATGGTGGTCCGTGGATGGTTGACCACCCGACATACCTACATACCGAGTTTCATCCGTGCCTTGGAAAGAACACTAAGCCGTTGGTCCCGGCTGGGGTTATTTTATAGATATTTTTCAGTGACCCGAAAGTCGGACAACCAATCTTACCAAAGGGTATCGTATTACCTAGTAGTAACAGGGTTCTGAAGGTCAGATAGGCAGTTGCTCCATGTAAAATACTGGTATTCAGCTGCGTCCGGTAAGACTGGAAGCCGACCCCAACATAGTTGGTAAAAGGCTAGGCAGATGAGGTCGTGAAACGTTGGTGTGATATGGTATTCTGGTAGAAAGTAGTTTCGCCATCTGCGGACCTGTAAGGCCTGTTTACGATTTTTAGCTACACAATTAAATAAGGTTCATCAAACTAGAAACTAGCAAAGCATAATTAACAGAGAGATCAAAACCAACTGCATTTTAATTCAGGTTAAAGTCAATACCACACTACATCATGTGGTTTAGAGTGAAAGCGCTAGGGTAGCGCGCGAAATTGCAATTGGCAGGTCAGCGTCAGGTTGTATGTTGCTTAACATACGATTGTCAGGTTGTATGTTGCTTAACATACGATTGTCAGGTTGTATGTTGCTTAACATACGAAGACGGCACGGTTGGCGCAGTGGCTGAGCGATTGACTGCTGCGTTGCGTGTCGCGGGTTCGATCCGCGGGGTCGAATATTTGTATGGCCTACAGATAGTCGTTCCTGGTCTGGCTGTTTGTGTATGTGAGTTTAAATGATCGTAAGTGCACCCACGATACAGGAGAAATTCCTAGTGCGGGGCAACGTTTTTAAAAAAGAAAAAAAAAGAAAAGCTTTAAGCACTGATCTGCAAATTGCAAAAAACCTCAGATAATTTGAATTTCGCAGGCAACCCTTAAATCATCATCATTTTCTTGCCCTTATCCCAATTCATTTGGGGTCGGCGCAGCATGTCTTCTTCCATATTTCTCCATTACACATCATCTCATCAGACACCTCCTTTCTTGCCATATCATCCTTTAGACAGTCATCCATCGTTTCTTTGGTCTTTCTCTACTCTTATACCCATCCACATTCATACTCAGAACTTTCCTCACGACATTTTCCTCATTCCTCCGCATCACATGCCCATACCACGACAACCAATTACCACACAGCTTCACTTTCAGACTTCCTCTTCAGTACTCATTTCTTATCTTATCTATTCGCGTAACACCACACCCTTAGCATTCTCATCTCAGCCACATGCAAATGCCTTTTATTCATCCCTTTTATGGCCCAACATTCTGATCCATACAAGACAGCAGGTCTTACCATTGTTTTATCAATGTTCTCCATAAGTGTAGTCTTCCCCTTAAATAAAACATAAAATTATTTTACAATACTATGTTTATTAATACAATTTTTTGCTATTTAAACTAAACCTCCATAAAATATAATGTTATTGTGCCCATTGTAAAGCTTTATGATCGGTTTCAGAATAAAAAAATCTATTTTTTTATAGGGCAGTAGTTTATGACTACTGGTCTTTTTATTTTATTTTATTGCCAAATTGCTAGGCTTTGTGTATTTATTACTTCTAAAATGCCGCAAGCGAAAAATACTCAAACATGTATAAATCTTTAGCTTCTTTATTTATAGTACCGAGTTAATTAACCGTGTAGCGGGATTTTGTTTATTTTGTAAAACATATTCACGAATAAAATATAAGTTAATCTACACATCTATACAGATAAATAAAATTTAATTGTCTGTTTGTAATAATCAAAATAGCGGCTTTTTACTGAATGCATATGAAAATATATACGGCACTTATATCAAAAACACATTTTTTTCAATAGTTGTAATTTTTTTTTTCTATAAATATTCGTAAATCACTAAGTAAGCTTGAAACTGAACGTAAATTTAACTAAATTCTAACATTTTTGAGGTTGCGTCTGTCTAAATCATCTCAAAATGCGTAAAATGAATCGCTAGGCCGGCCATTTTGTTGACAGTGACAGAAATATACTTTACGTCATTCCGTTGCTTCCGAGTTTAAGTGAAATTGATCCCATACTTTTTTATAAAAAAAAAACAAAGTACTAAATTTAAGAACCAATAAAACAAAACGGTTATGTCATATAATCGGTGAGCCACAAACTAAGCATGGCTTGTCTCTTGTGGCTCGGGAGTGCAAATTTTACAAAAGAATACTTACATTAAATTGAGGACATTAAAATATAATAATAAACATTATTAGGGTATGAAATTAAAAATGTTAAAGAGCTTCTGTAATGTGCTCTGAACACAAAGTAATTTAAAAAAGTAATGAAGTAATAAAATTTAAATAAAACAATGTTTACATTTGTTGGGATGTGTTATGGTGTGTGTGTGTGTTGTTGTGTGTGGACTTGAGTGTATGTGTGTGGCTGTTGTGCAGATGTTATATTTCAAAAGAGCTATTATCTTAGTATTTTTTATAGGTGGTGGTTGAGCAGTCTCGTAGGTCGCAAATTTTACTTATTTTATTATAGGTGTAGTATGAGAAAAAGTTGTACAGCGTCTAGCTAGTTTCGATTTGGTATTAGGTACTCTAAATACTCGTTTGTTTAATAAATTGTTAGTCAAGGTAACGTTTTTTTTCTCCGGTAGGGAGGAAACTCCCCCTCCACCATCCCCATCACCCTATTAAGACGACTCGATACTAAACCTTACCCAAATCCGATTCAAAAAGGGAAGTAATCTTTTTTTAAATAATTTCACGCGAACGAAGGTCGCGGTCAACAGCTAGTTATAAATAAATCTTTGGACAAGTTTTTGAGTACCTACAAAACATAACATAACGCTTTAGTACCTTCAACTACATTTTGACTGTTATCAACCGGGCACAAATCAAGACACCAGGGGCCCAATTCTGCTATTACAATAGTGTCAGAATGGTCTGTCATTGATTTCATAATTGTTGATTTTGACTTGTCAAAACTTGTCAAAATCAACAATTATGAAATCAATGACAGAGCATTAGAATTACCATTAGAATGGTCTGTCATTGATATCATAATTGTTGATTTTGACTTGTCAAAACTTGTCAAAATCAACAATTATGAAATCAATGACAGACCATTCTGACACTATTGTCGTCTATTGTAATAGACAAAATAGAAAATCTATTAGAAAAACACAGTAACATTTTGCCATAACTAGACATCGAATCTAAGACCTCATACTCAGCAGTAACGGCTGCAACCACTAGGCCGTTATGGCAGTCTGCTAGCTAATTTACAAAAATATTTTTCTTCTTCTTGTCGCTGGCAGGGCATTATATTTTATTTGAGTAAAACTTCGCAGTTCTCGGCTTCGTCGGCGGCAGCGCTGAGGTCTCCTTGGTTGCATGTTTTTTGGCTCAGTGGCCATGTTAACAGGTATAACATTATCATTACCTATCCATACTACCCTGCACTTTACTAAGTTGTAGTGACTTTTGTCCACAAGAATCCGTGGATGGTTCAGGGACTTCCAGATGGAGCATTGAAGCTCTTTGTTTCTAGCTGGTAGCACTTAATAAAGGGTGTAAAAGTACCCTTAACGAAGCTGAAAGGCACTTGTTCTGCCCTTCATTGCATTTTTTTTTTGTTCTAGACCATACCTTCTAGTTACGGATATGTTGTAGTTCAAAGTTTCCAATCATTTCAGAAGTTTCTTTTTTAAATTACGACTTTGAAAGGCTATAACTTTACTTTAATTACCTCCATGACCCGTTTCCTATTTAACTCTCTGCAACTGAGGTGACTTTACTGTTAACATTTGACTGACGTGTTGTCTACCAGACGTCAGCTATACTAGCCTTATTTGGCTATATTTTGACGATTTATTATATATATGCATATTTTATATGTTGTATTGGTTCTTATACTTTCAAAATAAATAAATATCAATATTAACAAAACAATGCATTGACTAATACGAATCACTTTTAATGAGATCAACATTTTACACATTTGGTGACATACAGGTACAAAATATTATTTAAAAAAAAAACTTAATGCTTATTCTTTCTTTGAGCAAACATTAAAACAAACACAAATTATTTTTAACATTACAATTAAAAGCTATGAAAAAAAAAACAATATCCTATGATAGGTTCAGGCACAAATCAGTCTCAAAGTCAACCCTAATTTTATTATCTAGAACTTACAGTCCTCACAAATTTGAGCCGAGCATTGCAAGCAAATAGCTTTTTTGCAAGCACAGCTGAATCTTGTCTGCCTTTTCAATCTGCTGGGGCATAATATGCTACATAGTCTTCTTGCTGATGGTCCAGGTTGTGGAGGAGGTTGAGGAGGGGGAGGCAAATCCTTACCTAAAACCCTTCTGATTGTCAATCTAAGCTCTCTCGGCAGTCTGTAATTATAGACGCGCTCTTTCACGCTGGGAAGTACTAACTCTCTTGCTAAGGATAATAAGAAGTCTCCTCTCCACAATTTGGCACCAGGACAACCTTGGTACAAGACAAAAGCATTCACACCAGCGACGTGTCGATCGAACATTTCTTGTCGATTTCATCGACTCCGGCCTTGCTGTGGTTGTAATCAACAATCATAGTAGGTTTATTGGTCATTTATCTTCGGCACATAGGATACGATTGTGTAGTCCTTGGTGAACCCATATAAAGCGCACAGTCTTCAATGTAGGTATCTATATTTCTTGGTCTTCCATTAAAACTTCGTTTGGCGGGTCTGCTATCTGTTCGACATCGGCTATGTTATTCGACATCTGAAAGTAAAAAACATACTTGAAGAATAAATATTATTACAAGAAAAATAATAAATTGAGGTTACGTAGGAGAGACACTATGGCAGTTTACATATTTTTACTGAGGTTACGAATGTTGGACACTATGGAACTACAGTCGATCTTTATGAGGTAACGTCTATCAGAATCAGATCTTATTGCTGTACTTACGTCTGAGGGACACCAAATGCTCGTAGCTCCAAACGTGTAGATCGCGCGACCGCTCACGCCACACTGCCCGATGCCGCGAACCAATACAGGAAGGTACTGAGCGAGACAGAGCTACATCACGCGATATTGCGAAATGGCAACGAATTTTATGATTGACGGTGTCTGACATACTACCACCTCAGTTAGGTTAGCAGAGGGTTAAAGCATCCATCAGCACAATGTTTTGAGTGCGTTACATTGAGTTTTACAGTAAAACGTGATTTTTCACCCCAAAAAAAGCCGTATTCCAGCAATATTTTTGCGTAGAATTACGTCTTACTTTGATATACAGTGCCAGCAATCTGTATTTTTTTTTAATTTACATTTTTTAGCTTTATCGCTAAACCATTAGGTTCGTGGTTGATTGAGGAAAATTTGACAGTTTCGGGTAGCTTGTTGTTCTGGCGTCTGTACATAATGCTTGGTTGGAGGCTTTGTGAAGGGTCCGTTCACACCTTGTGTAGTCGATGAACCTTATGAATGCCATATCTGCATAAACATTTCGCTGTCACGATAATTTAGTCACTCCGCAGCCATTCAACAAATTATTCAACTTTATGTTTTTGACGATGCGGAATTTTAACAAAGTTGTTAATTCAATTAAAATATTCATTCGCCTATAACATTGTTGTGTGAGGATATAGCGACATTGTTGGTGATTGTGATAAACAAACTGGTTGGTAATGAGTTGGTATGTTATGTGGTAATTATGTAAAAATTTATGCTGAGATAAAGTGGAAGTAGCCATGTGACATCTGACAGTGATTACAATGATAGATTGGATAAGGGTTCGGTTACACGGTCAGTCTTGCATGCGTTAACAGTTTGTGAAAAAAATTGGCACAAAAACTGCATGGTAGCTAGCCACTTGTGCGGTATACCATTTTATGTTTGCTTGTACCAAGAATAATTTGCGCAAATAAGATTGAGCGTGTAGCCAAGGTTCAGGAGAATAATAAGAATTGTATTTTCATTACATTGTTATGACAAAATATGTGTCTCAAGTTTGTCCAGCCCTGCCTCCACCCAAGTATCACATTGACCGTTCCCATTCAGCTCGCATCAAGCGGATCCCTGCCACCTTCACCAGGTCATCAGTTCACCTAGTGGGAGGCCTCCCAACGCAACGTCTTCCGGTTCACGGTCACCACTCCAGAACTTTTCGGCAATTTTTGGCTATTCTTCGGGTGGTTCTCATGCTTCATTTCTGATTCAATCACGCAAGGAAACTGCGAACATTGCCTTCTCCATAGTGTCATAATTATAAAACCAGAATAAGATGCCACCTGAAAAAAACTCTAACTTTATCACACGAGACCAGAACTGTAATCTTTTTAAAAGAAAACCCCTAATCTTTTGCTTACAAATTACACCTTTTTTAATAAAAGAGTTAAGAGATGCACAGACGGCAGTACCAGCACTTCAAAGAAACACAAATGACTTAACATAACGCCTGTAAATCCCTAAGGGTTAGGCAGAGCTGTACCGACACAACAGGACACTCACAATATTGATAATTAAGGACAGTCTAACGTAATAGGGGGTGAGTCTATTGCCATCAACCGGGCACAAAACCAGACTCCATATCTGCTACTGATAAAATCCTGATAAAAAACCCCAATGACACTTCGCCCGACCTCAGAATCAAACCCAAGACTTCAGGATACACATTAAACTTATAACACCCCTCTTTTTTCAACGGGGGTTAAAAAGATAGTCACCTCAGCAAAAAAACATCCCCTGACTGACTTACACAGAACCACAACCCTAATCTTTTAAAAGAAAACCCCCATTCTTTTGCTTATAAAAGACACCTTTATTAATCAAGGAGTTAACAAGGGTAGGGTGCGCGGACGGCAGTACCAGCACTTCAAAGAGACACATTAGCATATTAAACTGGTGAGACGCGTCTGGCTTGTAGTATGGACGCTTTTGTAGGACTAAAGAGATGAAAGGACTGAGACTGATTGTTAGACTAGCTGTTGCCCGCGACCTTTGTTCGCGTGAAATTATTATAAAAAAATATAGGAAAATATATCAGGAAGAATTCTTTAATCAAAATATTAATTATTTACAAACTACAAAACTATAATAGAAATAAATATGTACAAGTATAAAAGGGTTACAGGGCATCCAAAAATTCGTCCGCATCGCTGTCAACAGGAAAAGTGCCCAGAAGGCTGGCAGCATTACCGCGTTGGATGGCAATGCTGATTCTTTGGCCAAAAAATAGACCCGCCCTCTGGTCACGTGAAGAGTCGCATCAGGAACTATATATTTCTTCCCTTTTTGAATTGAATTTTGTTACCAAGTTCGAGAGTTTTAATTTTTTTGCACGGAACCCTACATAATTATTTTTCTAAAATAAAAGTAGCCTATGTTCGACCTTATAACATCTGCTATCTGCCCGTAAATGTCCTGTTCAAATCGGTCCAACGGTTTTAGAGATTACCCGGAACAAACAGACAGACAGACAAAAACTGAAAAAACAATGTATTTTTGTTTTATGTTATAAGAGCCGTATACATATTATATTTTCACATGCATTTAGTAAAAAGCTGCTATTTTGATATTACAAACAGACACTTCAATTTTATTTATTTGTATAATATAAATAGTTAACAAGGACGATTGTTGCGGAGCAACCGAATTTAGTGACAAACATTTTTATTGTTTCTGGTCGGTTAAATTCTAAGAGCTGATTTGAGAATAGTTATGAAATGGCATAAGAATGATGGAGATTTCAACGTGATTTTTATTTTCTGGGTAACGAAGGTATACCTGGATATTATACCAGCATTTAGATAACTAAGTATTTAAGTTAAAATGTGAAAGGGGGCGAGCCCATTGTCATCAGTAAGGTACTAGACTCCGGGAAATTCCTCATAGATATTCCAAATAACAATTTATCTGACCTGAGAATCGAAACCATGGTCTTATGCTTATCAGTAGCACTTGCGACCTCTTGACCAACTAATTTGAAGTATGTTGTTAAATAAGAAAGGAACTGCCAATAAATTCCAGAAATATGACCACAGGAAAAAACATATTGCAGAAAGTTAAACTTTGCATTTCAAAATAACTCCCAACGATTCTACACATGTTGCTCTTAAAAATATATTCAAGAACACACTCCACAAGCAATTCTGCACAAAAGAATTACATGCTTTCCTTGTAAGACAAGTTTATAATTCGAGACAAGAGTTTCTTGTGTGCTTAGGAACTGTACTGTTTCAGTGTTCACTCTTTGCTTTGAATTTCAATTTTCTTACTACATCAAAGATTTAAATTGTTGGATGCGCTGTGACTGTGATCGAGTCGATGATGCTCTCTCATGGCTAAGACCACACGCTCAAGTGACGTGCGTGTAGATAGACAGCAGAGTAACAAATGAAAGAAGCAGTCTAAGCCCCGGACTTCACCAAAGTAGAGTGGAGAAGAGACGTGCGGGATCCGACTAATCACATTGGTTGAAGTCTTCTTCCAGTCTCTCGTCTCTCCTGGGATTGGTGGAATCTTATGCTTCTCTCCACTGCTCTCTTCTCCGCTTTGGAGGAAGCCGGGTCTTAGAGGGAACTGGGCCTGCGAGGTAGATATTTGAAGAAACTATTGCCGTCACGCTGCGTCAAGACTGCCGCCGTAGAATGCGATAGAGCCAGCTTCAGCTCAGACCGATTATATTACAAAAATTTTGACGAGATCAGCAGATTCCCTTTTTGGATGTTTGTCACCATGAAATGAACTGATGTCGATGAAATTTAGCGCACAGATAGTTTATATCCTGAATTAACATATAGGAGACTTTTTATCCCCATAGTATGATCCCTTGGGATAATTATCAAAATTCACGCATAGCGGGCATAAGCTAATTTATAATGAAAGTAAGATAGCTAGGCATATATTCTATGTTTATAATGTTATTTAATTAGTGACAGCAATCCAGGTTTTCAACCAAATAAGATACTTTTTAATTTTTATAGTAACGGCTAGTTCAATAAACAGCCGGACAATCGACCAACCGCCAATGGACCAACGGTTTTCAACGTGTGAGACAATTACAACAATTACAGAACTACTCGGTTAAACTTAAACTCATGTGGGTCTACTATTAGGCACACCTCTGCCTAACCATTCGGGGATTACTAGCGTGATGTTATGTTATGTTACGCGGGTGAAGTCACGGGTGAAGCCGCGGGAATAAGTTAGTCATCACATAACTTAGGAAAATCTGTTTGTTTTTTTGCGATTTCAAGATCGGTTCCGAAATAAAAGTAATTCAGAATAATGAGAAAAATGACTCCTAAGAGGTATTCAGTTATTTCAGTCACACCTTGTTTATTACACAGACTGGTTGTCATAGTCGTTATGAATGCTCTACCTGTCTTATCTTTAGCAAGTAGTCCGGTGGGAACGATAACAGTACGCTGATCCCAGCCGCGACGGGCGGGCTCTGCTGACCAAGCATTCTCGATATTGTTAGAGTGTAAGTCTATACGCTAGATAATAAGGAATGTTTATCCAGTTGTTAGTTAAGATAGAATAAGTTAGTCTGAAATAAACGGTCGTCAAGTAAAGTTGTGCCTTTTAAAAACTCTCCAAGACTCCCCGGTAACTTAAGTGGCGCAGCCGGTAGGATACCCAAAATTTAGCCTGTGCTTCGAAGGACACTAAATCGGTTCTGTGCGCGTGGTATTGGGTAAACTCGAACCAAACAAATTCCTGTCAACCGGGTGCCGAGAGTTCCTGTTTCTACGATTGCTGCTCTACGGGAAGGCATGGGATCGAGCGAACTGTAAGTAGACCTTCTTACGATTCCTGTCTTGTCCTTGTTATTTCCTGTGGCTACGAAAGTAGATATATATCGTAATTTTCGAACTAAAATCGTCGAAAGTTATTTGACTTCATCAATATTTGTTAATTAGGTTATTATTTTAAGTGTGAAGTGTTTGAGCATTATTCTCGGAATTTTATATTTTTATACCTAAGTATTTTAAATTTTATATTAATAATTTTAATAATGGCAGACCAAGTACAAGTTATTCCAAGAGAATTGCTCTCCCTTATCCCTAAGTTTGATGGGGACCAAAATATGTTAAATTCATTTATCAAAAAGAGTGAATATATATTGAGAAATTTTAATGGACCGGTAAATGCGATACAATCAACATACGTATTTCATTGTATTACTAGCCGATTATGCGGTAGAGCCGCAACTCTACTAAGTGAAAGAGACGACATTAATTCTTGGGAACAATTGAAAAATACTCTCATACAGCATTTTGGAGACCCTAGATCAGAGGAGTGCGTAGCGATTGAGCTCGAGAATTTAAAAATTAAAAATGATGAAACTTACTTACAATTTTGCAACAGAATTCAACAAACGCGTAGCACCCTCTTCTCTAAGGTAAACTTGCTCACGGACGAAGGTTTAAAAGCTGCTAAAATGATAATATATAATAATATGTGTCTTAATGTGTTTTTATACAATCTTCCGGAGGATCTAATTAGAATCGTACGTTTGAGAAACTCTAATACTTTAGAAAGTGCACTTAGCATTGTCATGGAGGAAGTTAACTTTCAGTATCAGTACAAAAATAAAAACAAAGCTCAGAAACAAACTTCATTACCTAATCCTAATAATTCTGTAGATCCTAGATCGCCTAAACAAAACTCTTTATCGCCCAACAGCCAGCTTTTTAAATTAGGAATCCCGCAACAAGCGCAAAATAATACTAGGCCTGGTTTTAATAATGCTAATCGATTCGGCACACCACAGTTCACACCAACAAATTTTAAGTTTGGTATTCCAATAGTTCCTCAGCAAGGTTTTAGGCCCAACTTACATGGTCAACAAAATTTTAGATTTAGAATCGTTCCTCAGCAAGGTTATCAACCCCAATTTAATAATAATACTCCAAATCAGGCCAAGCCAATTTCCAATGGACCAAATCAACAATTTAAATTTGGCATACCCCCACAAAATCAACCACAACGTAACCCACCACAGTTACAGGAAAGTGATGTATCTATGCGTACAGCTCGCCCGATGAGACAAAACATGTTAAATATTTTACTCGATGACGATAATAATCTATTCTACAATATTGAACCCGTAGAGACCCCGTCAGAACAATCCAATCAAAATGTCACTTATTATTTAGAAAATTATGCTTGTAATTTAGAAATGCCCGAAACTCAAATTGACAATGAACCGTCCGACAAGAAAAATGATGAAAAACCACACGATGTTGAAAATTTTCAGGTACAAGCCTCCAATTTTCACCCGAAGTAATTCAGTTGAATTGTGATTCACTCCTAAAACTCCCGCATATAGAAATTCCCGAAATCAAGGCCCGTTTCATGATAGATACTGGAAGTACGCGGTCTTTCATAAGTCCTGCCAAAGCAAATGAATATTTTTCAAAATATAAATTATACGAACCATTTGAGGTCATAAGTACGCACGCTCGTAGTCAACATAATGAAATAATTTATATACCACTTTTAAAGACCTTTAAAACTTTAGGTAAACATAAGTTTTACGTATATGACGTAGATAAAAGATATGATGGTTTGATAGGCTCAGACTTATTAAAACAATTAGAAGCCTCTATTGATATGAAAAACCAAATATTACGTACACCCACGACAGACATTCGTATATTATATAACCCGCCATACGAGGTCACATTAGAACCAAGGACAGAGTCGCGAGTTAAAGTTCCGACCGATATGAAAAATGGAGATGCTATATTAAACTATACAGATTTCGGACAGGGTGTTAGAATGCCGAGTGCTCTCGTGAAATGTATCGATTCATTTGCAACTACAGTTATACAGAATGCTTCAGAAAATAGCGTCACATTAACGTTCCGGCAACCCTTGATTACATATAAATTAAATGACAATACTTGTGAGATAAATATGACAAATAACGAACCATTGAGCAACTTTGAAATCGACGATTTACTTAAAAATAACTTAACTAAATTACGTCTGGACCACACCAATGCGGAAGAACGTGAGGCTATAACCAAATTATGTTTTGAATACAGAGACATATTCCATTGTGATGAACTCCCTCTTACTTTTACCAATCAGGTAAAGCATCAGATTAGAACTAAAAATGAAGATCCCATTTATGTCCGCCCCTATAGACTTCCACCGTCGCAAAATATAGAAGTACAAAAACAAGTTGAAAAATTATTGCAAAATGACGTCATTCAGGAATCTTTTTCGCCTTGGAGTGCACCCGTACATCTTGTACCAAAAAAAATGGACGCCTCGGGTGAACAAAAATATAGGATGGTTATAGACTATCGACGCTTGAATGACATAACTACGGACGATAAATATCCCTTACCTAACATAAACGACTTATTTGACAAATTAGGGAAGTCCACCTACTTTACGACACTGGACCTCGCAAGTGGCTACCACCAGCTGGAAATAGATAAACAGGATAGACCCAAAACTGCGTTCACTACCCCATCAGGGCACTTTGAATTCACCCGCATGCCCTTTGGCCTTAAGACCGCACCTGCAACATTTCAACGCGCAATGGATAACGTGTTGAGGGGATTGCAGGGTATCCATTGCCTGGTTTACCTAGACGATATAATAGTCTTTTCAAACAGCTTGCAGGAACATATAGATAAACTTAGGAAAGTTTTTGATCGACTTAGACAAACCAACTTGAAGGTGACGCTTGACAAATGCGAATTTTTACGTACAGAAGTACTTTATTTAGGACACAAAATTACCAAAGACGGACTAGAACCCAACAATGACAAAGTAAAAGCAGTACTAGACTTTCCGTTACCGAGAACGCCCACTGAAATAAAAAGTTTCCTGGGCTTAGTCGGTTATTACCGTAAATTTATAAAAGACTTTGCTAAAATCACGCAACCACTCACCTCTTGTTTAAAAAAACGAAACAAAGTACAGATCAGCCAATCCTTTATCGATGCCTTTAATAAGTGTAAAGAGTTGCTAGTAAACGCGCCTATTCTTCAGTTCCCCGATTTTTCCAAACCTTTTGTCTTAACCACGGACGCCTCCAATTATGCTCTAGGAGCAGTCCTTTCACAAGGCCCTATTGGAAGTGACAAGCCCATAGCCTACGCAAGCCGCACTTTAAATGACGCGGAGACACGTTATAGTACAGTAGAGAAAGAAATGCTAGCCATTATTTGGGCAACAAAACATTTTCGTCCGTACCTATATGGGCGTAAATTCATTATCTACACGGACCATCGTCCTCTAGCCTGGCTTACCTCATTTAAAGAGCCTGACAGTAAGCTCACTCGATGGAAGCTTAGATTGGCTGAATTCGATTTCGATATCATTTACAAAAATGGGAAACAGAACAGTAACGCGGATGCCCTGTCACGCATAAAATTAAATATCCTCACCAATAATAATGATAACGAATCCATGCAGTGTAACGCAAGTGAAACGAACAAAGATAACGATACAATAGTTATCTCCGATTCATCGGAAACGATTAGTGCGCCTTCACTTACCTCTTATCCAGTCCGCTCTGCAACATCTAGTACTATTACAGCCTCGTCATTACCTGAAACAATTCACTCTGCCGAGGATGTTGATACCGACGGAATTCCCATATTAAACGAAGCAGTAGACACGAAGCCCCACCAAGTTCTTGTCTTTACCTGGAACAGAAACCAGACATTAGTTAATGATTTATCACGAGATAAACAAAAAGTATTAGAGGTTCACTTACCTGTTGATAATCCCAGTTTAGTTAAAAACTTCTTACTAGAATACATAAAACCTAAAACTAAATACTTCTTTTATTTCGAAGACAAAATACACAGAAGTCAGTTTACGGATGCCGTTACTCGATTATTTAAAAAGAATACAGTTAAAATTTATGAATGCACTAAAAGAGTTGTATACATCGAAGACGAGGACGAGCAACGCGCAGTTATACTTACGTATCATCGCGGTAAAACATGTCACCGCGGAATTAAAGAAACGCTCATGCACCTTAAACGGACATACTACTGGCCAAATATGGATATAACTGTTGCTACTATGATTAATAATTGTGACATCTGTAAGACAATGAAATATGACCGCAAACCCATTAAACCGCAATTACAGCTTACTCAAACACAAACCAAACCACTTGCCGAAATCTTCATAGACCTGTATTCCATTGAAGGGAAATACTTTCTTACCATAGTTGATGCATTCAGCAAACTAGGACAAGCCTTTGAATTATCCAATCGCTCGACTCCTGAAGTAGTTCGCGCACTTATCAAATATTTCTCATTTTATGGCGTACCAAATAAAATCAGTGCTGACCCTGGGTCAGAATTCAACAACACTTTATTGAAAGAAACTCTTCAATTCTATAAAATAGACTTGCACATAGGTACTGCACATAATCCCAATTCCATGGGAATAATAGAGCGTTTTCATTCTACTATAGCAGAGATATATCGTAGCGCTAAATATGAACATAAAATAACAGACGCAGCCAACGTCATGACATATGCGATTATGGCCTACAATCAAAGTATTCATTCCACGACAGGTCTTACACCCTTTGAAGTTGTTTTTGGCCATACCGAATCTAATAGTACTTTTGCCGTAAATTTCGAGAAACAATACACACAACAGTTAGTGAAAGATCATGTTCAGCGAACGAAATATCTCTATAAACAGCTAACAGATAAAATAATACAAAATAAGGAAAAGGTAAAAGAAAAACGTGGCGGAGGGACGTCATTTGATGTACAAGAGGGGGATGATATATACATAAAAGGGGCCAACATCAGACGTAGCAAAGATAAACCTCGCTACCAAAAAGCTACAGTAACCGGAGATATTACTAGGAACACTTGTCCAGTTAAAATCAAAACCCGCGATACCAAAGTACCTATTAAGGACATTAAACGACCTTCACAGGTACCTCCTCGTACTCCTGATCCTGACCTTCAGGACCCAGGCCCTTCAACTGCACAGAATTAATAAGAATCCAGGAGTGATTCTTACGAAGCAAGGTCAAGCTAGAGTAAGTTATGATAAGTGGAATATTATTAAGGTTCTAGACTTAAGTTCGATGCGAGAAGACTTAGAGTTGAATATAAAAAAATATGTAAATTTCAATAACCAAGTCAGGAGTTACTTTGGAAATAAAACATTCGATCGACAATTGATGGACGTGAAGTTTCAAACCGATTATGTCATGAATTCCAGTATAGAAAAATTCAACCAGTTAGCTCCATCGATTAGAATTAAGCGAGGGATCTTTAACCCCCTAGGATCTATTATTAAGATAATTAGTGGTAATTTAGACTATGACGATGCTATCAGGTACGAACAATTGATTAGGGATATAAAAACACGTCAAGACACTTTAACAAAAAAAGTAATCGTTATTTCAGAAATGTCCAGATCGCTAATTAACGTGGCGAATTCTACTATGAATAATTTCATCCACATAAATGAAGAGTTATGGGAAATGCAAAATTGGATACACAAAACTAATATTAATATAACAATACATAATTTCGTTATCGTGTACAATTTATTCTTACATCATTTCCAATTACTCTACATTCGGTGGGATGTAATTGAAACTTCGGTAACCTTCAGTAAACTAGGTATGTTGCATCAGTCTCTTATAAACTCAGATGAATTACTAGAATTATTAAAAGTAATAGAACAAACTAATAAACTTGTATATCCAGTTAATTACGATAATCTAGTAAAATTAGAACAGTGTATAAGTATAAAAGCATTTTCAAAAGGAAGTCAAATAACATTCGTTTTAGATGTACCTATAGTAAAAAATGATATATATAACTACTACCAAGCAATCCCGATTCCTACAACTAATCCTTCTAACCAAACTACGCTCATAATTCCAAAATATCCTTACCTGCTAGTAAAAGGGTCGAAAATGGTCTCGCTCTCCCAGCCATGCACCGAACTCTATGAGGAGACATACCTATGTAATGAAGGTATGATGCCTTTCGTGGAGGAAGATACTTGCATAGCGGCTTTGATGAAGTTCTCCAACAACATTAGTTCCTGCAATTCAGTTCCAGTCGAAATCAATAACCTAAAGATCCAGCCTGTGGGGAAAGACCGATGGATACTCTACAGTAAAGCGGAAACCATCCTATCAAAGATCTGCGAAAATAATGAAATAACCAAAGAAAAGATACGAGGTACTTACTTCTTGATATTAGACGATAACTGCAATGTCCAGATTGGCGAAATGACTCTTAAAACCCGCTATAGCACCACGAGTAACTTGAACCTGCCGAAACTGCCTATCATTAATCTTCCTGAAATCGTGCTCTCCGAATCTCAGATGCAGCGAAAACCTATTAACTTGGATACAAGTGATTTAGTGAATTTACAACAACTTAATGGCCTGTTAAAAATCAGTGAAAGTGAAGTGGAAAATAACCGTGAGGCGGTGATAAATGTGAAAACTGTTAGCATCGGAACTCTATTATTATATATAATCATAATTTTAAGCATTTCTGTAACTCTAATATATAAGTACTGTAATTTCAAATTTCAAAATAATCCGAGCGATAACAGTCCCTCGGATAATTTTGAAGCTGCGGGGGGAGGCGTTATGAATGCTCTACCTGTCTTATCTTTAGCAAGTAGTCCGGTGGGAACGATAACAGTACGCTGATCCCAGCCGCGACGGGCGGGCTCTGCTGACCAAGCATTCTCGATATTGTTAGAGTGTAAGTCTATACGCTAGATAATAAGGAATGTTTATCCAGTTGTTAGTTAAGATAGAATAAGTTAGTCTGAAATAAACGGTCGTCAAGTAAAGTTGTGCCTTTTAAAAACTCTCCAAGACTCCCCGGTAACTTAAGTTAGTTGTCAGACTTGTATCTCTTGGATTCAAAGTCTGTCACAGGTAGACTTACTATGATTGTCATGACAACCGACATCAAAAGTAAATCTACCTACCTATCTCAACTGCTCTTTCGAGGCACTGAGATTTCTACGCGTGTATTTTTTTTTCAACATTATTATCTGTGCAAAGTCCGCAATGTTTCGTGTAGGGTTTTAAAGATTTTAATCATTCATTTTTATTTTTGGGAAATGGCAACACTAACCAACCGTCAATGTTATAGCGGGGGGGGGGAAGTTATAAAGGATGGCAATTGGAGGAGAGAGCTCAATTTTGGTGTAAGCAACTGTGTTGACTGTATCTTTGAAGGAGTTAATCCCTACTTCCCTACTTAATATTATAAATGCGAAAGTAACTCTGTCTGTCTGTGACGATTTCACGTGTAAACCACTGAACTGATTTTAATGAAATTTGGTACAGTGATAGTTGACCTTGAGAAAGAATATAGGATAGTTTTTATCCCGGATTTTTGAAGAGTTCTCTTGGAAACGCGATATAACCGAACTCGACGCGGGCGAAGCCGCGGGCGGAAAACTAGTAGAAATACAAAGTATTAGTCTACATTTAGTGAGTTTTATTACATTCGTAAGATTATTGTAATTCGCCTGGATGGCATTATAGAAAGATTACTTAAGTGCCTCGTTGGTCTAGTGGTAGTCTATTGCTAAAAATTAGGTCATGGGTTCGATTCCCGGGTCGGGCCAATTGTTATAGGGTTTTTGCATCAGGAATTTCTCAGTAGCAGCTACTGATACTGGTTTTGTTTTCCTTCGCCATTTTGAGAGCAGTGGTGATGAAATAGATTACACAAAGTACCTAATGCGCCTGCCTAGGTTTGAACCCACGACTTACTGTTCGTAAGTCAGGGCCGCCACCACTGGGCCACTACTGCTCTCAGTTGGGGCCGCCGCCACTGGGTCACCGCTGCTCTCAATAGGCTGATGTCAATAGGCTCGTTCCCTATTACATGGAACGTTAAACTGGTTGACTATAATGGGTGTAAAAATACCCTTAAAGAAGCCGAAAGGCTCTTGTTTTTGCGTCATTATTTTTTCGTTCTAGACCATACCTGGGAACTTTCTAGTTACGGGGATATTGGAGTTCAAAGTTTCAACTTTTTCACAAGTTTTTTTTTTAAATAAGTACAAGTTTTTAATTTTTATGATTTTTCTTTAAATATCTCCATGACCCCCGTACTGTTCAATGCATTCATCAGCACAGAGTTTTCAGTGCGTCACATTGAGTCCTACCATAGAATGTGATTTTTCATCTAAAAAAATAGTTGTTTCCCAGCAATAATTGGCTTTACATACCGTCACGAAATATCTCTCGGGCAGCATGCCTCGGTTTCCTCATGATGTTTTTCTTCACCGAAGCAAGTGATAATTATACAATGCCCATGAATCCGAAAAATCAGAGGTTCGAACTCGAGACCTATGACTTGGTAGTCCGACGGTGACACCACTACGTTATCACTGCTATGCCTCCAATGATGTAATACGGTGTTTTATGACGTGATAGAGACTTCAAAATCGTGGTGATAAAAGAATAACCACAACTGTACACATAGTAAGGAGTTCGTGGCTAAATAATAAGCCGTGCTAGCCGAGGTTGGTTTGTGGATGGGTGACCACCCATTACATACCAAGTATCTTCCCTGCCTCGGACATCACGTTAAGCCGTTGGTACCTGCTGTCATTTGTAGATCTTTGATAGTCGTTACAGGTAGTCAGTGGCCTAAAAAGTCTGACAACCAGTCTTACTAAGGGATATCGTAGTACCCAGTAGTAACTGGGTTGTGGAGGTCAGATAGGCAGTCACTCCATGTAAAATAGTGGTATTCAGCTGCATCCGGTTAGACTGGAAGCCGACTCCAACATAGTTGAGAAAAGGCTAGGCCGATGATTTTAGTACGGATACTTATCGTCGTATTGATTAAAATATAATGTACTAGCATCCCGCACATACTTTGCTTCATTCAAACTGGAACCACACATTTATGTACTTACCAAGCGCTTGTTCAAACACAATCGGGCGAAAAAATCAATGTTAATTATTTTGAGGATACCTATTCGTGCACTGTATTCGCTGTAATTTGTCATTATAACAGTTGGATGTCATTGTTTAGATAGCCAACCAAGAATTTGAAAAGACTTTACTCAAGCAAGTATTCAACGGAATCTGGAGTTTATTTTTTACACCGTAAGGGTTTAATTTCTTTGGAGATTCAGCATTGCGTGACCACATCGCGTTCCCAACTGCCTATTGTGTTGACATTCCTTTTGAAATATCTTAGTTTTTTCCAACGTCACTTTTTACACTGCTGCGTTTCTTTGCTTTAAATTTTTTGCTAGGCGTTCTTGCTTCTCAATGGAGAGTGAAATAATTAGTTTTGTTGAAAAATGCGACAAAGCTGTCTCGGTGACGCGTCATGCCATGATTTTTATGGTTCTGCTAACACTGTTATCTGTCTAACTAATTGATATTGAATATCGCGGTCTTTTTCTAAAGTAAGACGGATTAAAGGGACTTTTGTTTGGACGTTCTTCATTTGTTTAGATAATGTTGTTTTGTTTAGAATGCAAATCGTCATCATCAGTGTGCTGGACACAACTCGATTCTCAGCAACTCTCATCCATTTGCTAGGCGCCCTGCGAAGATCGTAGCTCCACTGAGCCTGAGCCTGATGCAAGCAGTTGTTAAATTTATCAGACTGTAATGTTCCCACAGCTGGGATACAGGCTTCCACTCTGTGAAAGGGAGTGGGTTGTCATCCATCACGCCGGACCAGTGTGGCTTGGTAGATGTCACATGTGGTCTTTTTTTCGGTTCTAGGGCATGCCAGTTTCCTTACGATGCATTTCTCCATTGTTTTGAGAGCAATGGTGATAAAATAAAATAATTCATAAAAGAGAATTATCTAAAACGGAAGCAGTGTGCCCAACATTATTTTCCTTGGAACTAATTAGTGATTATTTAGCATGTAGCTAAATAATAACAGCCGCACAGGTCGGTCTTCAAGGTTAAGTAGCGCTTGTTGAGGTCGAGCCAGTACAGAAAGTCCTTCTTGCCTCAAAAAGCACGTTATACCGCTACCTCGAAAATAAATCGATGAAGTGCACCGGGCGACTGATCTACTAAGCGAGCAAAAGTGATACAATTACTTTTGAAATGCAAAAGAAGAGATTGCTTTAATGTGCGTGCGCTCAGAATAAAACGACTTAAGTGCCAAAACGAATTTACTCCTTTTGTAACAAAATAAATGAATTAATTTTAAAACTACTTTGAGTAAACTCTGAAATGATAATTCTCTATGTTTTAAAGTAAATTTCATTGAATAACTCTTAAACGTTACGCCGTGATGTCAAGTAATTCAATAGATACAACTTTGGATTTTTTTGTATTAAGAAAACATTATTGAATCGTGTATTCTTTAACATGATACTAGACCAGAGTCAAAAAACATATAATGTTAAATCCCTATTCCACATACTTAACAAGTTACAAGAAATAGAAAAACGACATTTTATTTTCAATATATCACCCGTATATAGCCGTGCATAGCCGTTGGTCCCAGTTGTCATTATTTTGTAGATCTTTGACAATTGCTACAAGTGGTCAGAGGCCCGAAAGTCTGACAACTTACCAAGGGGTACCGAATTACCCAGAACTAACTCGGTTGTGGATGTCGGCCCATGTATTAAATACCGGTGGTCAGCTGCAAAAGTGATATAAGATCATTCAGAGAGGGTTCCTTATCTTATTTATTTACTTGTATAAATGCGATAGTTTGTGAAGATATCTGTAGCTCTTTCACGCTAAAAGTGCATTATTACAGGCATATACATTATTATTAGGAATATATTCTATGTTTGTAATGTGATTTAATTAGTCACAGCAATTCCGGTTTTCTACTAAATGACAGTCACCATACAACCCGCCCACCGCGCGTTTGTCAACAATTCGATAGTGGATCGATTTTCGCCTAATTAGACATGCGTAGGTAATTGTAGACTGGCTATTTGATACCCTCTACCTCATAATAAATAGCTACAGAAGTCCAACTACATAAAAACAATTATTTTTTAAGAAAAACAAATCAATATAAATCTAAAGAAATATCAGATAAACAACTAGTTGTTGTTGTTGAAAAATAAACGTAAATAAAAATAGAGTTAGACTACTTTCACCCACAGGGTATAGTCGGCCGCCGACTGTGAACATTCAGTAAAAAATATACGAAGAAAATTCAGACTTCCCTTTTTTTTTCATACATTTTGAACTTGACGCTCACAGTCAGCGGCTGACTATACGCTGTGTGTGAACACGGCCTTACTGCTGTTATCGAACTGTCAACGTGCTGAGAACTGACACAACCAAATGGAAATATCGCTTATATCGCTATAAAAGTGTAGGTTCACACCATGTACCTACTGGGTTTGCCACGGGAGTTACTGCGGCATATTATACATTTAAATAAAACTGTTGGATCACCGTGGTATTATTATTTTATTCCAGAATTATCCCAAGCTGAACACGCGCACACAGATCGGCCAGTGCGCAGTAACTGGCGATCGCCCAGACACACCTCTCTTTCATACCTTTGTGGTATGAAAGAGAGGTGTGCCGCTGACGCATAACATTAGTACTTACAGTGTCCCTTCAAACGCAATAACTGAATTGGAACGCGTTTTGTGACTATGATCGCTAACATCAATATTTTTGTCCCTCAGAACGCACTCGTGATTGTGATCGCCGTACGTACGCCTCTAAAGTGTGCTTCGCTGTTTTCGCTTGTTGTGTGGAGTCTAACTTCTGTGCTTTTCTGTTTGATACCTTATATTGTAATAGTCATGGTTTTAATTAGCGGTACGGTTTAATTTGCTGGCTAATTATTGATATGTGGGGTCTTGTGTGAGCTGGTTGTAACTTGATTAATTCTGAATTTTCTTTAATAAGAACGCATCATATTCGCAGTCAGCGAAGCATGTCGTCTTTTTCCGTACATGTCTCATGTTATCAGTAGTCACTCAATTTTGTGTTCTCCTATTGTATGTATGATTCGTATGGATTTGCACGCGGCAAAGGGGTAGTAAAATAGAACCTACGTACAGAAAATTTCCGTTCGTCTTAGTTCGAATTGTGTCGATTCGGCACAAGGAGCAAGATTCGGCGATGGCTTTGTTTGTCAACAAAGACTGCTGAATCGAATGCAACGACCCAAACAATCCGAACATGTGTACTTGCATGCACACACACATGCATGTGCACTGCTGTGCGCTGTGTGCATGTGCCGAGCATTTATGTGTTTGTACTTCTAAGTAACATGGCGAAATATATTATGCATGAATATGAGACAGCAGAAGAACGACAGATTAGGGAAGGCACACGGAGACAGGACATTATACGTAACAAGGTACAGCCTAATTTGAATATTGTGAGGCACAGTCCCAGATATAAATCGGTTATATTAATAGAAAAGGGGCCTCTAAAAAAGCCTATAGCCTAAGCCTATACAAAAAGCGCTATCTACTCTAGCTCCTTTAAAAAGCAACTAAAAAGTTTCCTGTTGAATAAGTGTCTTTATGCTGTTGAAGATCTATTACGTAATTTCTATAAATATGTTGTATTTTGTTGTTGTATTTATGCATTGTTGTAATATTTGAGTGTGTTTTTGTTTTCTTCCATACGTAATTTTAATTTTCTATGTAAATTCAGATACAATTTATTGTTCATGAATACATGACTAATGACCTCTGAGATCTGAGTGTCTTTTCAGGCAATAATAACATAAGAGACTTTCCTGATGTAATCTTCATCTTCGCGTATCGATGGCAAAACGATCTAATACGAGTATGTTTGCCCCAGCTATGTAAACTCCGCTCACTCATGAAGTCAAATTAAAAATCATCAAGTGCACAGGGAGAGCATCGGTGGCCCAGTCGTGGCAGCCCCGACCTACAACCAGCCCCAAGTTATGAGAATAAGTCGTGGGTTCATTACTTTGTATAATTTATTTCAACACCACTGCTCTCAAAACGGTGAACGAAAATATCGTGAGGAAACCGGCATGTCCTAGAACCAAAAATTCGAAGACATGTGACATCTACCAACTCGCACTGGGCACGCGTGGTGGATTATAGCACATTACCTCTAATAGAGAGGAGTGTCCCAGCAGTGGGAACATTAGAGGCTGATTATGAAGTGCACAGGAGACAGGGCCATGAGGCGCAAATAGAAAATATAAAAAAGTATTTCTATTCCTTTTTGCTATTCAACTAAGTCTTAATTTCCCTAATAAGACAGACGTCGTCATTCAACAAGTAAGGAAGCGATTTGTACCAGGAAACCCGCAGATGTCAACTTATGAGAAACAAGCGTCTCTCACTATTGTTGATAACAATTGCCGAGTTTTTCCGTTACATCTTGTGAATGATTTCCTTGATTTGTATGTGAATTTTTTTATTTGTCTGAAATATGGGAATAATAACATAGGAAAGCTCGTAGTTAAATAATAACAGCCGCTCGGGTCGATCTTTAGGTTAACCCACGCTTGCTTTGGTTGGCCTGTGGATGAGTGACCAACTATCATCATCTGCCTAGCATTTTCCCAAGTATTTTGGGGTCGACTTCCAATCTAACCGGATGCAGCTGAATACCAGTATTGGGAGTGACCACCCATTACATACCAAGTTCCCTCTATGCCTCGTATGCCTCGGAAAGCACGTAAAGCCGTTGGTCCCGGCTGTCAATTGTAGATCTTTGACAGTCGTTACAGGTAGTCAGTGCCCGAAACTGACAATCAGCCTTACCAAGGGGTATCTCATTGCTTATTACTAACTGAGTTTAGGACGTCAAATAGGCAGTCGCTCCATGCAAAATACTAGTAGTTAGCTGCATCCGGTTAGACTGGAAGCCAACCCCAACATAGTTGAGAAACGTCTGGGATGTCTTGGAAGATGTAAATAAGATTTAAACGGTTAGTTGATGATTCCGTGACCGAAGGGCATTACCTTGGCCAGAGGCTAAGCACGTGGCCACCAGTCTCTTGGGCATATTAACGGTTAGTAGCGTTGAGGAGGAATTTTTTGACGATATATTTTAGTTTGTTTTTAGTATTGTTTTTTTTATACTAAATGGGCCTGCTCTTGACCTCAATCTTGTCCTGAGAACAGATTTGACGTCAGCAATGGAAAGAACTAACCCAGAAGAAGCCTATTAACTCGCGAATTAAATAGATTGGGGTCATATGAACTTGAGAACACCGATTATTTTTATTATTTTTGATGTTTGTAGTAAGTTAGTTGTATAATAGATTAGTTTATAATTAAATCACTGTTGTAACGTTTAATGGTATATAATAAGATTTTGTTTCAGATTTTTATTTTAAATAGTAATTTAATAAAAATCTGAAAAAAATTGGAAATAATAGTTGCCGCATAAAATTAAAATGACCGCAATTCTGTAGTTGAACTAATTATTTAAGGATTCGAATGACAAGATTATTCTACAAATCATCGAGGTCGTGAATTGATGAAAACGAAACTTGCATTGTATTTTGGTTCGTTCAGACGCCAGCACATCAAGCTCCCCGAAACTGTCAAATATTCCCAATCAACCTTGAACCTAATGCTTTAGCGATAAAGTTGAAAATCTATTAAAGAAATTTGACAAATTGTAGTAGCTTGATGTGCTGGCGTCTGTACTAAGCTCATTCTTGGGCGAACACTGGAATAGGTAGTTAAATGCCTGGCGTGCCTATACGCTAAAAAATGTCCAATCTCTTTTGGCCCTAACCACAGTGACAGTCGATTAATGTAACTATTAAACCTCAAACGAAGAGTGTCCTTAGGAGCATTAACGACTTACGCGGAATTTCATACAAACTCTCAAGTATTTTTTTTCAAAATGAATTCATACGCATAAGCTTATAAACTTATCGAAATGTCTTTTAAAAAAAATAAAAATTGAATTTTAGATTTTCCATAGAAACCAAAATTTTCATTTTTTTTTTTAGAAGACATTTCGAAAAGTTCTCTCTCAAATTTTTAGACGTATATTTCCTGCTTATGCGTATGACGCACAGATCCGGGCAGTGTGGCAGAAAAAAGGGGCAGCAGTGGGTGATTCCGGGCTGATATGATGATGATGATGATGATGATGCGTATGAAGTTTCATTAAAATCGGTTCAGTCATTTCGATAAAAATGACTTGAAAATTTTCATGAATGCAGTAAGTCGTTAACGCTCTTAAACATAATTATGTATGTATGCACACACATAAATTCGTTTCTTTCTGTTCGTTATCGTTCCTCATCCCCAGCACTTAACCAACCCTCAAAAACTGACCCCCAAACAGTCATAAAAGCATAACCCTAAACCGCCACGCGTCACCATTACGTAAACATCGGTAATTTCGGTACGGATGGCACTTCGCAAAAAAATTCAAAAATAAAAAATACAAAAAATTAATTAAACGCAACCGGGACCTTTTGTGCGTTGAATTCACGTATTTATTAGAGCGAGCATCGTGGCCATACTGTAATTGCCCTGTAGGGTTGGCGGGACGTTTTGACATGACGTAGTTGTTTAGGGCATTTAGATAATAGAAATATGGAACAGTCATCGCATGATTCACAACCATGTAAATCGTTTGTTTATGCCAATAAATAAATAATTTATTTATTCACATAAACATGGGAAAAGCTTAATAAACATAGAAACATTATTATCTATCAAACCTATTTAAATGAAATTGAAGTGTCTGTTTGTAATTTCAAAATAATAATAAATACCTAATTGAACGGAATACATAATTCTGAAAGTAAATACAGTACTTCAAACAAAAAAAAAAACATTTTTCTGTCTGTCTATCGGTCTATCTGTCTATCCGTCTGTCTGTTTGTTCCGGCTGATCTCCAAAACGGCTGGACCGATTTTGACGGGATCTCTCTCTCTTTTTTTAAAAGATTAGGGTTAAGTGAAAAACAAATAAAACCCTTTCAATTGTTAACAAAATCCGATTCAAATAGGGAAGTAGGTAATATTTTTATGATAATTTTACGCGGACGAGGGTCGCGGCCAACAGCTAGTGTATTATAAGTTAAAGTTGCTTTTAGTGTATGTCTGTATGACATACACTAAAAGCAACAAGTGCAAGCAAATGCAAGTGCAAGTGCAAGTGCATGCTTTGTTCTTATAAAAACCGCAACGGCTTTTGATGCGGTGGTCAAGTTGTAATGCCATTCGAAGCGGGGGTGGATCGCAAGCCACACCGCCAGCTAGCGAGCAAGCAAGCGAGGCAGCGTTTCACCTCTTTTCATACTTTGGTTCACACCACGAACTACCAAACTGACAAGAAGTATGAAAATAAAAAAATAGCCTTGCCTGCTTCGCTCGCTCGCTTGCTCTCTCACTCATCTACAAAAGTGTTTTACTAAGCTCGATTCTTAATCATTTTCATCTATTTGTTATAGAAACACCTTTGTTTTTTTTTTGGGTGGGTAATCATCAAATAACCCCTCTCAGTCTGGGCGGAGCGGAAGGGAATGTCAGACTTTTACTGACTAAAACCCATCCATGTTCCTTCTTTTGCCCTTTGTGTTCCTGGCCCACGGTATCTCTTTCCAACAGTGGCGCAGCCCTTGCAGGCATCGGCCCTTGCGGACTCCTCCGGTTTGCTGACATCTCTTTGAGGCTCGCGTGGAACACGAACGCGCCGTTGACACGGCCTGTCGTCATAAGACGGACGGACGGAGAGCTAGCCCGTAACTCACCGTCCACAGGCCCGCGCCTACGGTGGCCGAGAGCCACCACATGGCCCCCGGCTGGGACGTGAGGTTCTCTCCCTCTCCCTCCCTCAAATTTAGTTATTAAAACACCTAACATTCTCTCATTGAAAAATCAATTTAGTTGAAACATAAATAAAAGAACCTAAAATTCCAAAACCTTTAAAAACTTTCACAAAACACACGTAAAACTTCAACCACAGTAAAAAAAACACCAGCGTTCCTAATTACTTTGGAACCCTAAAGTCATTACTAAATGTCATTCCGGATATCGCCAGCCCTGTTCCCGGGGTCATTCTGACGCGAGTGTTAAAGGGTTAATTTAACGGTCACTGCTTTGCGACAGACTCGAACCGTGTATTTCGGCGTATGTAGTGTTGTAGCGCGCCGGGATTCAAATTAAAATCCCCGGAATTTGCATGGCAGTGAACATAGTGGAGTTTAGTTGAGTCTGTCATTTTATGATGAAGCAATTAAGTTTTATGTTATGCCCTAGAAATAACTAGTATTATGAGCTACGCCTCTATTCCTGTTGGGGTAGACAGAGGTGTCTGTTACAGCCACATTAGACCAGTTATGTTCAGGCATCATGTTGGTTCACATCGACCGTTCATTTACCAGTTTGCCCGAACTGAAGGTCAAATCTCGAGTGTTTAGGCTTTCTTGTTTTTAGACAAACGAGCCAGTCATTTGTATGCTATATAAAGAATTTTGTTTATTATGACAGCAAACTCGTATTTCTCCGTAAAAGTTAAGGATACTAAAATAGCGCGTTTTAAGGTAAATAAATAAATAATGCATACAAAATGGTTTAAACGGCGGTATTGGATTTTGTGTAGGATGCAGGTTTAATTTGAAAACAATTTATTATTGAAACCCTGCGCCTGTCGGTTGTGCGTCAGCAATTTACGCTTACGCTTACAATTTGTTGTTAGACGGTCTAAGCTTAGAAGTACCCAAGTAACACATCAAAGCACTATATCGGCCGACTTCCAGCATTTCTGTATCGTTTTCGCATTTTGAGTTAGTTCTATGATAGCATTACAAACGTTTATACGGCTACTGTAATGCTAATTTGGGCACAAATTATACGGCTTTAGATCATAAATAAGTTCACAAATAGTTGTTTAATTGCATTACAGGCGCATTATATTAGCATTATTGTGACCAAATAAGTTGCGAATCGCATTATAGAAGCATTATTACGGTCAATGAAGTTGCCAATCGCATTACAGAAACATTATATTAGCAATATTATTGATAATGAAGATGCTAATTACATTACAAAAGCATTAGACTAGCATAAGATTGTTCTAAAAGTATGATTGAGGCTATTTAAGTGTAGGGCACGCCACGATAGTGGCGGTAAGTCCCCTCTTTGAGGAGTGGCTAGGGAGGCGCCACGGCGCCCTCACCTTCCGCCTGACGCAGGTCCTCACCGGACACGGGTGCTTCGGGAGGTACCTGCACCGAATCGGGCGGGAGGAAACGTCCGGGTGCTACAATTGCGAGGATCGACCGGAGGACACGGTGGAGCACACCGTGGAGGTCTGCTCTGCTTGGGCGGAGCACCGCCGTGTCCTCGTAGCGGCGATTGGCGGCGGCAACCTCTCGCGTCCGGCCCTGGTTCAAGCCATGGTCCGGGGCGAGAGGGAATGGGAAGCCGTCGCCTCCTTTTGCGAAGCAGTCATGCTAGCGAAGGAGGCGGCGGAACGTGAGAGGGAGAGAACCTCCTCACGTCCCAGCCGCCGCGGGAGAAGCACCGGGCGTCGGGGGCCACGCCGTGATGGCTCTCGGCCACCGTAGGCGCGGGCCTGTGGACGGCGAGTAATGGGCTAGCTCGCCGTCCGTCCGTCGTATGACGACGGGCAGGCCGTGTCGACGGCGCGTTCGTGTTCCACGCGCGCCTCAAAGAGATGTCAGCAAACGGGAGGGGCCCGCAAGGGCCGGTGCCTGCCAGGGCTGCGGGACTGTTCGAAAGAGATACCGCGGCCCTGGAACATAAAGGGCCAATGAAGGAACATGGGTGTTTTTTAGTCAGTAAGAGTCTGACACTCCCGTCCGCTCCGCCCAGAGCGGGAGGAGTCATTTGATGATTTCTCACCCCCCAAAAAAAAAAAAAAGGCTATTTAAGTGTTCACAGGTAGAACTTAAATCATCATTGCAAAATCATCTCTAATACCATAGCACAAATGTTATAATACAATTAACGTTGTAATTTCACTACTTTATTCAGCAATATAATATGGACGAAGATCGTCAAAACTGAGTGACACCATACTTGTATTTGCATTAAAATAAAATTTATAATACTTGCTAAGTTTTTGACTCTTTTGTTATTTCATGCCTATTTTAAACGCAATCTAGTTTACTGTAAATATCTATATAAGTTTCATTGAAATTTTTTACGCGCCTTCGATATTTTGTAGTTTTGATATAAAATGTTATATAAAAATATGAATCAAATAATCAAAACAATTTTTTTATTCCTAGTCTAGAATGAATTTTGCATAATTAACGTAATAGTATTGATTGGGCAGTATTAAATTAAGTTAAATCATTATGATAAAGGTCTATTGCTATTATAAATAGGTTCGAATGATAATATTTTTTGGTTATAAAATATTTTCAAAATGGCGTGAGTCTACAATAGCCCGGTGAACCTTTATAAAGGCCAATTAATGCCGTCAGCAGTATAAATAGTCACACGTGAACAATCGTTAAGCTAGAGGCCAGAGAGAAGACTTTTGATGAACCACCGTAGTGCCATTGGCTATAAAGTAGTTCTCTAAGGGTTCACCGATATACCAATAGACTTGATGTAGACTGAAATAGTGCCATTGCTTTAAAGTAATTTTGGGGATCCTTGAGCAAAACAATAAAACTCATTTCAGAATTTGTATTACTTGAATAATCACAACTTAATTTTGTTATTAGCATAATTATCATAATCATTACACACGGTTAGGCAACACACCATAAAAAATGCTGTTATTTGTTGATGTATACACATATTATATTTTATGTGCTTTTCCCCAATATGGCCGACAAATGGTTTTAAGAATACAGTAAAGTGAATGTATACATAGCTTTAGGCATTACAATAACTCACGTGTATTTGATTAAAAAGCTGTTACTCGCACAACAGCACTCAGTTGATCTTTAAAAATGCAAGCATTATATTGATTCACGTTTATGCTGTTCAGCAGTATTAGGCTTTTACTTAGCACTTAAAAGTGCTATAACACAACAAAGGGCACTAAAAACAACCTAAAGCTGTATAACGGATTTACGGTGCATTATAATGGTACAAGTTTATGCTATTAAGCGGCAATAGGCATTATCTTACTGCTTAAAATGCTATTGTAAACCCTAAGGCACTAAAAATAGCTGAAAGCTGTATACTGGATTTACGATGCATTATAATGGTACAGGTTTATGCTATTAAGCGGCAATAGGCATTATCTTACTGCTTAACAATGCTATTGTAAACCCTAAGACACTAAAAACAGCTGAAAGCTGTACAGCTGCATTGTGGTTGGCTTCACTAAAACTAAAGGCTTTACAAAAGCATTTTGGTAGGCCATTATCCAACCGTTATACATTGTAAAGCATCATAATGGTTTTGAAATACCAATATAAAGCATCAAGACGTTCGGTGAACTTTTGTAAGAGTTTATACGGACCTTAAGTTTTACATAAGTTTACTATTCGTATTTTAAAATGCTTCCTGTGTTACTTGGGTACCATTTTGCCATGAAAACTTTCCAGAAATTTCACAATACAGCTCAATAAATACGTCATGGTGTTTTTTTTTAATATTAAATGGGCCTACTCTTGACCTCAATCTAGTCCTGAGGACAGAGATGAGATCGATGATGCTAACCCAAAATAACCTATTAACTCGCGACTTAAATAGATTGGGGTCCTATGAACTTGGAAACACCGACGCAGGCAGGGAATTCAACTCCTTGGCTGTACGCATTATAAACGATGTGGCAAACCTCTTCGTGTGAATGTGTAAACAGGATTTGCGAGACAGTACTTACCTCCAAAATGTCACGAAATTTCGGAAAAAAAAGCTTCTGTTAGCTGGACTATGCTTAAATGTGACATTTTTGCTCTGAAAATTAACAACAGTTTTCCAGCATCCAGCCCAAAAGAAAGTACTAGTGTAATTTCACGGGATTTTTGGCTCTGCAGCACCAAAATCCCCGGGAATTCCAGGGAAAGAGATTTACCATCACTATTTGCCTACGTGTCGTTTCATCCGTCAGGTGCGTAAATTTCATGTAAATCATACCTTTACTTTTGAACGGCACACAGTTGGATTTTACATTTCAATGTATTGTCAGGATTTACGGTTATTTAAAAAAAGAATTTTCACTACGCAATGCCTGAAGAATTGTCTTGTGATCGAGGCAAGCCCAGTGCCGGCGTAAGGGCCACTGACACCCCGGGCGAAAATATTGTGGCGCCCACTTGGGGGAAGCAATATCAAGTGTTAGTTTTTTGCTGATCCCAAACCCTCAAAAATCCATCTAAAAAAAAACTCAATAAAAAATATGCATATGCACAGAGCGTAGAGCACAGTTTTAAGGGTTTGCACCAGGGGAGGCCAGAGACTCCAACTCCAGACCTTGGCGCCCCCCAGAATTTGTCGCCCTGGGCCGTCGCCCCGTCGCGCCCCCCCCTAACGCCGGCACTGGGCAAGCCTAGCAAGTGCTGGCTGGACCATTAAAATTGGATACTGCCGCGCTAAAAAATAACGTGGTGTCAGTGAAAGGAAGATAGGCAGTCGCTCCATGTAATATATTCAGCTGCTTCCGAAAGCCAACCCCAACATAGTCGGGGAAAGGCTAGGCAGATGATAGGCTCATGTCATCAAGTTACTGCAAGATCTTATGTCTAATAACTTCGTTAATGAGTAGCAATCAAGACGGATATAAACGCGTGTGTGTGGTTTGAGAGAATCGTCCCCGTGAGGGTTGTTAAAAGTGAATACGGGCTTTCGTCAAATTGATGGGGTAGCACGGTTACGTCGTTATTTTGAGAGATCCTTGAACTTGAAATCGTTTGCTGATTGAACTATACTCGGAATTTTAATGACACATCCAGTTTAATGCAGTTGTCCCATCGCCAACGATAAGCGAGAAGCGAGTAGAGCTAGAAACTAGAAACGTGTTGGCGAGCAGCGAGAAGCAAGTGTGTAGTTCCGATAGTTTTGTCGCTGGGCTATAAGCGAGTGTGCGGGTGCGATGGATTACTCGCACCACTCGAGGCGGCTAGTTCTGCGCAACACTGCGCGCGCTCCGGTTCCGACAACAATAATTATAGTTCTACTAGTAATTGTTATGAATTCGTAATTTGTGCACTCAGATCCGCACTCTAGGTAGAAATAACCGCTGCTTGATCTCTCAGAGATCAACCAGCGGTTCGGTTAGTCACAACGAGTATTGCTGAGCAAGTATCGCTGAGTAAGTATTATCTTTGATAGCTTTTGTCGCTCAGCGACAAACTAGTGGAGCGAGTCCTCGCCGTCAGTCACCGGTCAACTATTAATATATGAATCTCTTTTGTTTACACGGAACGTACATCTATTGTGCGTTTCTAGAGCGACAAAATAGCTGACAGTTAGTCGCTTCCTCGTCGGCGGTGCGGTGGGGCAGCTGCTTAAAAATGCCACCCACGGACATTACAAACCGAGTTTCCTCCGAGCCTAAGAAAGCACGTTAAGTCGTTGGTCCCGGGTTGTCATTTGTAGATCATTGAAAGTCGTTACGCAGTCAGTGGCCTGAAAGTCAGACAACCAGTCTTACCAAAGGGTATCGTATTACCCAGTACTGACTGGGTTGTGGAGGTCAGATAGGCAGTAAAATACGGGTATTCAGCTGCATCCAGTTAGACAGCCGACCCCAACGTTGTTGCTAGGCAGATGATGGTTGCCGAAGTACAAGCAAAATGTAGTCGCTTAGGTACTTGAAATAGACAAATCGTCATTACAATTTCTTAACAAAATTGTCGATGGTGATATACCTACCAGTATCTGCAGAGCTACACGGATTTTATGGCCTTTCAATGGCATTGGCCATCTTTCACCGGTTCGTCTTTGGTAAATAATTTTGAAAGTTGTCAACTGCTGGACTTAGACGTCCTCAGTCGCACGCCACTCAACTCGATTCTCAGCAACTCACATGCATTTGCTACCAGCCACCCTGCGAAGATCATCGCTCTACCGTGCTTGAGGGCGTCCCACGTTACTTTTGCCGATTCGTGCCATTAGAAAACCAGCGGCAGGTAGCATCACCTGGCTGGCATGAATGCTGAAATGGACCGATTTGGCACAGCCGTGAGGTACACAGCACATACTGTGTATTTTCTCTTTTTAGTGTTCCGTACCTCAAAAGGAAAAAACGGAACCCTTATAGGATTTCGGATTCGAAATTATCAAATGAACTCAAGATCAAATGATCAAGTCAAGTGATTTGTGATCTAGTGTCGGACTTGTACTGACTAAAACCCATCCATGTTTCTCCTTAACCCTTTGTGTTCCAGGGCCACGGTACCTCTTTCGAACAGTCCCACAGCCCACTGTATGCGATCCCTCAGAGCGTCCGTGTAACTGTATTGTGACAAAAATACAGTGGCGTTAGTTTATAATAATTATATCCTTGAGCAGTGTTATCCACTTTCTCTTGAAGAATCTACAACAGTTCGGTATAACTGTCGAACACAGTTAGCATAACTCATCCCGCATAAATAAATCACTGTAACGCTCGTAATGTCATTTGGAACCGAGCGTCATTACCGCCTGTCGCAGTTGTGATCCTTTCCTGAGGACGTGACTATTTGTTTTATTATGTCTAAAAGTTGGGCCGCAGAAACTGTGGGACGACATCGCAGTCGCAGCTGAGCGGATCTCACGTCGCATTGGTTTGTATGAAATCCGTTGATACCCTAACCCACGTACACCGCCAGCCCGCGTCGCACGAACACAAAATCCTTCGTTGCCTCCGGCCGACCGACCGACGCGCGGTTAGAGGTGTCGTGTGAGAATCGCCTCAGATTCGTTAAGAAATATGAATAGTTGTAGATAATTTTTTTCGCAACCTGAAAGTCTAACAATCAGTCGTACCCTGGTAGGGTTACCAATTCTGAACTTAAAACTCCTGACAGAAAGTCGTACTTTCGTAAAATTGTCCATTTAGTACAAGTAATAGTCTAATGGAGATTTTACTTTTTAATTTATTTGTTCTCAGTATCTATCTATAGATATTTTCAAAAAGCTTCTCTTAAGAGGGAAGCGCCAAGGTAGCCCGCGAAATTCAAATTTTATTCTTTTTTTCTTATTATTTATTGCATACAAAATTGAAAGATATACACGCAAAATTACAATAATTATAAATAAAAAAGGCCAGGAAAAAAGAAAATTCTTAGAAAAACAGAAAAGAAAAAAAATAAGAAAAGAAAAAACAAAAGAAATAAAATAAAAGAAAATAAATAAAAAAAGTCTTAAGAAAGGTCTTAGGTTTTTTGTAATTTGCAGTTCAGTTGCAGGCTGTATGTTAAATGCGACAATATCGAGCACGCCCGAGCGCGTGCGCTTACTCAACCGTAACACATATCAAGTTACAGAATTATAATCATTAAATTAAAATAAATAAAATACAACTCTCTAAATTAATTTAATCCCACTAACTATTTCATAAAAAAGCCATAAAAAGGCTATTGGCGATTTTAATGATTACATCTCTGTAAAGCCATAATTACTTGTTTCGGTTGCAAATCATATTTTAATCAACATACAACTGACCTGCAAAAAAAAAAATAGAGGAAGACCAAAGAAACGATGGATGGATTGTGTGAGGAATCATATGAAAGATAAAGAAGTAAATGATAGCGTGACGGTTGACAGAGTAGAATGGAAGAAATAACATGGGACAAGAGCAGGAAGATGATGATGACACCTGACCTGCAAATTGCAAAAAAAGACAATTTGAATTTTCGCGAGATATGCTGGCGCTTCCACCAAGTCAAGCCCTGGACGGGAGGCCAAATTCTACATGTGGATAAATTAAATATTTATTACTCTCATGATTCTGTTCACACTTGTTGGGTCTTTAAAGAATAATATCGCGATATTGTCCAAGTTATTCAAGTAGGTACACTCAAAGTAATATTGGGCGATTACCCAATACAGCTCAAAGACCAATTTGAAAGTTACTCTGAGATAAATCATATTGCTACGAAAGTTAGCTAAAGGATAGAATACTGTTTCTCAGTTTCAACTAAATCTAGGAAAAAAAATATGCCTATAAAAGGTACCGGTGACTTTTCAAGATTTGGTTCTGCGCCGAGCGTCGAAAAATATGTAAATATTATATTTAGGCCTATAATCATTTAGGAGTGATTAGTGTTAGTAAAAACGGGAATATAATTATCTTACTCATAGTAACAATATTGTCTTTGACTTTTAACCGACTACTAAAAACGAGGAGGTTCTCAATTGGTTTCATTTTTTTTATGTTTGTTACCTCAAACTCCGTGATAACTGATCCGATTTACGTGAATCTTTTTTCATTTGTTAGAGGAAGCTTGCCAGGTGGTTCCATAATAATATACATTTTATTCACATTAGTTTATGAGTTGTCTTCTATCCTACTTATTTTTTCCTCTATGTCTATGTGGACGATCTGCATCTGCTGATAACTTTTAGTACTTTTTATTTAATTTTATTTTTATTTTATTTATTTGGAAGAACCAACAATTACACATTGTTTATTACAAAAAAAATTAATATAAATAGTTATACAAATGTGCAACCAACAACGTTCTCCACAGATACACAAAAGACAAACACTTTGTTTAAGAAGTTTAAATAAATAAATAGTAACTTTTAGTAACAATGGAAAATGAATACTCCACAAAAATGTCTATGAGATGCCATCATACTACAAGTCTACAACAAAAAATGCTGATGTAAAATTTTTTTTTTTTGCCAAATAAAACAACCGTCTTAATAACCCCCTAAAAAGTGAAAAATAACTTTACTTCAGGAACTCGGTGGCTAAAAGGAGGAGGAAAGAGGAGCTCGTGGCTAAATAAGAACAGTCGCTCGGGTCGATCTTTAGGTTAAGCTGTGCTTACCTAGGTTGTTCCGTGGATGGGTGACCACCCATTACTCGTACATACCGAGTTTCCTCCGTGCCTCGGAAAGTACGTTAAGCCGTTTGGTCCCGGCTGTCATTTGTTGATCTTTGACAGTCGTTGCAGGTAAATCAGTGACCCGAAAGTCTGACAACCAGTCTTACCAAGGGGTATCGTATTACCTAGCGCTAACTGGGTTGTGGAGGTCAGATAGGCAGTCGCTCCATGTAAAATACTGGTCCTCAGCTGCATCCGGTTAGACTGGAAGACAACCCCAACATAGTTGGGAAAAGGCTAGGCAGAGGATGAAGTCGGTGGCTAAAAAGTCCATGAGACAAACAAAACTCTACAACTTCAGGAAGCAAAATTATTTTCCACTATTTAGTGCTTTTTTACAAGTTAAGTATTCAACTGTGTGCTGTTTCCTAAAATCGCTTATTTCAGAACCACACACAAACGCAAATCTGTGCTAATGCAATAAAAGGGGCATATTTGTACGTCGTACTGAATGAACGAACGAATTGAAGGTCCCTTGTTATGAACGAATAATTTGCATACGTATCTGAACGGAAAGAACGTCTGACTAAACGGATTCATGGCAAACTGTATATTTGTATTGCAATTCTGTGCTTGAATTTTGTCAACGAATTGAGTTTGATAACTGTTGTTTTGTTTAGAAATACTGATGTAGGTAACCAAGACGTACAGATATTTGTTTCCGTGTCCCGCAAGTACCTATTGCGGACTCTAATTAAGGGGGAATTAGAAGGGGTGGGGGGGCTCGTGGCAAAATAATAACAGCCGCTCAGATCGATCGTTAGGTTAAGCCGTACTTGCTGAGGTTTTTCTGTGGATGGGTGACCACCCATTGCATACCGAGTTTCCTCCGTGCCTCGGAAAGCACATCAAGCCGTTGGTCCCGGCTGTCATTTGTAGATCTTTGACAGTCGTAACACGTAGTCAGTGGCCCAAAAAGAATGACAACCAGTCTTATCAAGGGGTATAGTATTAACCAGTACTAACTGGGTTGCGGAGGTCAGATAGGCAGTCGCTCCATGTAAAATACTGGTATTCAGCTGCATCCGGTTAGACTGGAAGCCGACCCCAACAGAAAAGACTAGGCAGATGATGATGAGATAATAAATTAAGGGGGAAGTACCAGGGCAGCCCACGAAATTATTCATTTATCCCATTGAATGATTTTTTCATGAAATACTTATTCAATACGATTCAATGACATTAGAGGATTACATTGATTATTTTAATGAGGACAAGTCTGCAATTTCATACGTGTCACGCTCGCAAATCATATTTTGTTCTACATACAACCTGACACTGACCTGCAAATTGCATAAACATAAGAAAATTTGAATTTCGTGGCCTACCCTTGCGGTTACACCTTAAGTTCCGGCTGATCTGTTCGACTGCTCCTTCACTGTCCTGCTGTCCGCAGACAAGTACGACTGACAAACAGTCTATTGCAAATAAATCTATGTTCAAACTTATGGACTGCCTCGTTAGTCTAGTGGTCGCAAGCGTGACTGCTGAACAAGAGGTGCCGGGTTCGATTCCCAGGTCAGGCAAAGTGTTATTGGATTTTTCCATCTATTGATCTCGATCACTGCCCAGGCAACAGGCTCACCACCTATTACATGGGACATAAACATAACTAAGTAGTAAAATATGTGTTTACTATTAGGTACACCTCTGCCTAAACCTTCGGGGATTACAGGCGTGATGTTATGTTATGTTTATGTTCAAACTAACAAGATCGGTTGATCTTTGACAATCGTTACAAGTACAACCATAATCATATCAGCTGATGTCCACTGCTGGACGTGAACATAACCCAAGCGTCACAGCGTCCACCGGTCCTATACCTCTTGCATCCAGCGCATCCCATGGTTCGCACCATGCCATGAGTCCACATTTTGAAAGACCCTCTAACTCTGCTTTCGATACTTCAAAATTAAAATCAAAATAGCCTTTATTACTAATAATATTATTACATTGCATCTCATTAAAGTCATTTCTGTGATTCTTTCTCGACATAATCTTTCAATGCATTACAATAAATTCCAATAAATCTTAACATAAGAAATTCCATGCACTTTCAGTAATTGTATTTCATTAATATTAAAAGCTTTCGATACTTGGCTAACACTTTAGAATCTTTTGGTCCCGATGACATTTGATAGTTGTTGACAGGACTATTGCCGAGCCTCGAAAGCCGTTGGTCCCTGCTGTCATTTGTAGATCTTTTGTAGTTGTTACACGTAGTCAGTGGTCCGAAAGTCTAACAGTCTTACCAAGGGGTATCGCATTACTCAAAACTAACCGGGTTGTGGAGGTCAGATAGGCAGTCGCTTCATGTAAAATACTGGTATTCAACTGCGGCTAGACTGGAAGCCGACCAAAAATAGTTGGGAATAAGCTAGGCAGATGATGACTAGAAACACAGGTAAGTTAATCGAAACTAGTCGAGAGATGGTAAAAGGATCGTTGAGATGCCATAAGCCAAAGGAGTGGACGAACTAGAGTTGATCGCGTGGAATACGTAATGACACTTGCTTAGGCAAGCGAAGCATGGCACGGAACTGCTCCATAGAGGTGAAACAAGACATGTCCATGATAATAACATAACATCAAGCCAGTAATCTCCTAAATAGCGGCAAAAAAGCTGGGTATTATAAATAAGGTTAAGCGTTACTTCAAGCCAGGACAGCTTTTAGTCTTATATAAAGCTCAAGTTCGGTCCGGCATGGAGTATTGCTGTCACCTTTAGGATGGCTCAGCCAAATACCAATTAGCCACACTCGACTCTTTTGAGGGCAGAGCCAAGAGGCTCATTGCTGACGATAAGCTGGTGGGTACCAAGCTTCATAGCCTGGCCCACCGGCGCAAGGTTGCATGTCTGTCGGTCTTTTACAGGCTGTACTTCGGTGAGTGTGCCCAAGAGCTCCACGAGATCATTCCACCATCTCCCTTCTTGCATCGGAAGTCCAGACGTACTGCGGGTTATCACCCATTCCTTGTCGATGTTCCACACATTCGCACGAAGCGCTTTACTACATCGTTTATTGAGCGCACAGTCAAGGAGTGGAATTCCCTGCCTTCGTCGGTGTTCCCAAGTTCATATGACCCTAATCTATTTAAGTCGCGAATTAATAGGCTTCTTTTGGGTTAGCTCGTTCCATCGTCGACCTCATCTCTGTCCTCAGGACTAGAATGAGGTCAAGAGTAGACCCATTAAACATACAAAAAGGGTTAGGCAAAGGTGTACTTGATAGTACACCCATATTTTGTCATAAGTCCCATGTAAAAGGGGGAAAAGTTTATTGCCATCGACCAGGCACGAATCCAGACTCCGTGACTGCTACTGAGAAAGCAGCTGCGGTTAGACTGGAAGACCAAAATAGTTGGAAAAGGCTATATAGATATGAATGAAGCTGGACTCTTATTCTTTTTAACTACACTAGGCTAAATCAAGGTCGATGTTATTCCATCGACATGCGGCCTAGGGGAGTTTTACATCCAAAGAATGGGAAAATAAAACTAATTTTGTTCCGTCGGACGCTCAGAAATGAAGAAATATCTTCATAATTATGTTGAGATTTTCTCATGCGTAGGTGTGACTCCTACTCTTAAACGAATTGACAGAGCGTTGGTGGTAAAATGGTTTCATTGGAAATGGAAAGTACTTTACCGACGCACTCACAGACGTTTATTTATGTTGATGAATTATTTATCGGAGGAGCTCGTGGCTAAATAATAACAACGATCTTCAGGTTATGCGGCGCTTGTTCTGGTCTAGGATAAAACTTTAGTTGTTCCCTGGATGGGTGACCATTCATCACATAACTAGCTTTCTCCGTGCGTCGAAAAGCACGTTAAGCCGATTGCTCTGGTTGTCATTTTTGTAGATCTTCAAGATTCACAGAATGCAAGTGGCCACACAAGTCGGACAAGCAGTCTTACCAAGAGGTATCGTAATACCCAGTACTAACTGGGTTGTTGAGGTCGCTCCATGTAGAATACTGCCTTAGCTGTTTCCAGCTATTTTGGGGCTGGCTACTTTCAGTCTTACCGGATGAAGCAGAATAAAAGTATTTTACATGGAGCGATTGCCTATCTGACCTTTACAACCCGGTCAATACTGAAAATTATGACCCCTTGGTAAGAATGGTTGAAAACCTTTTAGAATGCGGCCAAAAATTATTATCCTAACTATTATTATAAATACGAAATTAAGTTTGTTTGTTACCTTTTCACGCCTAAACCACTGAACCGATCATCCTGAACTTTTGTACATACGTTCAGGTGTACAGAAACGGACCTTACCTTTCATCCCGAAAAAAGTACTGTTCCCGAGGAAAACAACAACAACGTTCTTATAATAATAGATGGCGCCACGTGTCTTTTGAATCATGATTGAATTATATTATTATTACAAGCAGAGTACAACCCGAATTGATTGTCTAATTCTAAATTAATGCGAGCGAAGCCGCAAAAGGCCCAAAGCTAGTGACTAATTTATAAGAGCAGACATAAATGCAGTTCTAAATTGGTATTTTGTGTAGGTGTCGAAGAAGGAAAATTTGGGGTTGTACTTCAAATAATTTATAGCAACTACCTACGTTTGAAATGAAAACGCTGTACATTTTATTTTTACTGTAGGCACGTGGGAGTTGAAAAAAGGGGATGGGAGTTTAAAGGTTATAATGTTCGATGGATGAGAAAACTGAGAATTTTATCATAGACATGTATTTTTAGAGCCCACGCGTTCGTTTCCATTGGGGTCGTAAAAGGAATAAAACATTAGTAAGGGATCCTATCTATTTTCGGGTTTTATAAATGTTTATCTAGTTGTACAAAGATATTTTGGCCCTGGAATGACACTGACAGAAGGGCGCAGTTATTTCCTTTTCTTGTTTTTTTTAATACATATTTTAGTTTGACTGTTTGTCCTGTCAATGAATAATCGATGCTCTGCTGAAGCAAAGTAACCACGACAAGCCTTTACCCAAAATTACCTCTTTGAATCCAATTTTAAGATGTATAAATATTTTATTCGTAATTTATACAATTAATTTCCAAGAGAATTCATTGAATGATACCAAACTTGAATTTTATAATGCTTGAAATTTTACGTCACAAGGAATTAAATATCAATGGTTTGTTGCCCATTATCAAAAATGAATGTTGATAATGGTCAAAAACATATTTTATTTAATCCCAATGAATTAAAAGTGTGTAGTGTAATGTAAGATGCTTAATATTCAGCTGTTCTATACCGTGTATTATGAACGTTGACGAGGCAAAAGCAGTATGTAAGGATCGTAGCAGGTAGCGTTCTGTAATTTCTGCCTACCCTCATGGGAAAATGGCGTGAGTATAAGTATGTATGTAATTATGACTATACTGAAAACTGTGAACATTGACGAAATCGTATTTCTATAACTACAGGATTGTAGTAAAAATTTCAGTAACTTATCAAGCAAATTACAATGTGTTAAACTTAAATGTCACTTTGTCTAGGTTAGTTTCATCCATAGAGATGATATAGCGGCAGATTATAGATCTAAGGAGTTTGAAATTAGTAATTTTTTTGGAAATAGAGTATCGTCATTAATTTTCAGACCAGATAATAGACAAGAAGATACTACATCTTTTTCTTCTTTTATGTTCCAGGGCCGCGGTATCTCTTTCGAACAGTCCCGCAGCCCTGGCAGGCATCGGCCCTTGCGGGCCCCTCCTGTTTGCTGACATCTCTTTGAGGCGCGCGTGGAACACGAACGCGCCGTCGACACGGCCTGTCGTCATAAGACGGACGGACAGCGAGCTAACCCATTACTCACCGTCCACAGGCCCGCGCCTACTGTGGCCGAGAGCCATCACGACGTGAAACTAGTCTGCCTGAGAGATATTTCTCGACGGCATGTAACACCAAGTCAGAGGCCCATGGGCGGCATAAAAACTCTGACTCCAGTTTAGGCACTAGTCACACGATAAAGAAGAGACCTACTACTGTCAGGTCTATCATTGACCTCTTTTATGTCCTGGAAAAACGGATTGTACAGAATGGGCAAGAAAGGAGGTGGTGCGTACCCCCCTCACTAGAATCATGTTTCAGATAGGTCCAGGATACCCCATTTGGAGATTATTTTAACACCTAATCGGCTAGTCTGTTGATTACTCATTGATCAAATAACCAAGACCAGAGCCTACCACGAAAGGTATTTTTTTAACCGAACGGCCATCAATCCTCTCATGACCCCGTCACCACGAACCCTACCGCAATATTTATTTAGTCAATCAATGCATAAATATTTGAAGCGCATCCGGACACACAAAACAGTCTGGCTGACAGACGACATCTGCGCAATCTGATCAGAATAACAAAACAAATCTAGTTTGCATTTACGAATGCCAAATTTATTAAAATAAGTACAGTCACGTTGAAATATAAGAGGAAGTTTGATAGTTGCGCCAGTTACAGAACAGTTGAAAAGAAGTCGTTTGCCTTGGTATGGAAATGTGAAAAGGAGGGATAAATCGCATGTGACTAAATGAGTATAAATGTAGCTGGATGGAGAGGAAGACGAAGTCCAGAGAAACGATGAATTAAAGCAAAAAGTTAGCGTGACGGTTGACAGGGGAGAATGGAAGAAAAATCATATAGTGCCGACCTCAAGTAACGTGGCATAAATGCAAGAAGATAATGATGAACGAAGCTGAAATCTGATAACTGCTAAAGCGTTCATCCTCTCAGTGCCTTGAGAAGCGCAATAAGCTGTTAGTCATTTTTGACAGTGGTTACGGGTAATCAAAAGCCCAAACGTCAAAATATTAAATTATTATTTAAAAAAATATCAAAACTATTGCACCTGATTGTACATTTTCTTACTTATTTCACTGTTGCCTTGCTTTTCAATTTGTTGAAGTGTGTACATATTTTTGCTCGTCACTGTACGTATTGGTTTGATTGTATTCCGAAAGTAGGTCATTTTTCGAATTATTCTGCGATTAAAATATTATCTTGGACGAATAAAATTGTGTGATGGTTTTAATTCATGCAGGAATCGAGAGGGAATAATTAACATGGATTTATAGTATTTATTGAAGTTCTTTGTTGTGGAATATGGAGTAATCTTTTGTACCTTCACTTTTAAAGACGTAACAACAAGTTTTGATTTCTACAAAATGCATTAGTCCCGAGTGCATGTGACAATTGCTTTCAAAGCGTTTTGTATTTCTGCAAAGAATTCCAACAGGATTAATGTAACATATTCGGCAGTTTATGGCTTTGCAACATTTTTTTTAGTTTGTCTAAGTTGTCGCCAATAGATAGTCAGTTTGTCTAGGCCGTCTGGTCAAAAGAATAAGTTTTGATGTTTTTATAATATAGGGTTTAAATAAATTATCTATAGTTAAAACAAAAAACACGCTTTTCAGTGACGTCATTTTATTTCTCTTATTCTTCACAGCAAACATTTTCATTTGATACCCATACACCATCGAAATGCATAAAAAAAAAACACTGGTCCGCCATCTTTGGCAGTCCGCCATATTGGTTTAAGAATGATGTTGCTTAGTTAACCATGTTTTGTTATTCAAACTAAACATGTATGCTTTAAGTTCAATTAGAAACCGGAATGTGGGTCAAAAACTTCTAAGATTTTTTTAGATAGTTACAGGAGTGAAGCTAATAAAAGTAGGTATGTTAAAATAGATAATAGAGGAGGTTTCAAAATGGCCGAATATTAAAAATTCTTACGTACCCACATCGTTATCATACAGCAGCCGTAGCAGTTGTATATTACAACACGACCGAAAAAAATATACGAAAGCCGTTCTCCATTCCCCAAAAAATCAATAGAACCGTAATCAATCCACAAAAATCTGACCGGTCATTGTGAAAATTCTCACGTATTCCCTCTCACCCATCAAAAATCACTTACAAGTGCTTACAGACCAATAAAAACAAACGGCCGTACCTCCGAAACCAGTTCCTACTAGTTTGAACTGGAGAAATATCCGCCATTTTGCCGTATAACACCTCCCGAAACCGCCCGAGACCGGTGTGAACCGGTTTTTGCCAGATGTCGCATGACAAATAGCAATGTGGTTCTAGATGATTTCGGGACTCTTCGGGCGTTTGTTTCTTATGAAGCGATAAGCGAATAGTGGTTTTATTTGGTTTCACTGTGGTTTTTTTCGTTAAAATATTTTTTTTATGTGCTACTGGAAAAATATTGTTTTTTTGGGCTCTAAGGTAAGCCGATCCTTGAACCAACCGCAATACTTGCTCTTATCATGGGGAGACCAGCGTGTCACTGGATTGCAATCGTAATCCAAAAAAATGATGTTCCCAACTGCCCATTACCTCAGAAAAAAGGAAAATAGAGAAAAGAAGCTACTTTTACCGGATTTGTTTGTTCCCTCCCTTTAAATCCTACCATATTCATTAGAAACTAAAATATTTAAAAGACTTATAGAGCGGATATTGGGAATATTTTCATATTTAATTTTGATCCCGAATATTTTTGATTTTGACACACGAATGCGGCTCATACGCCCGCATTCGTGTGTCAAAATCAAAAATGTTCTAGACAGACCAATTTCTTACTAAATAGTAAAAAGTATTGGATTCATTTTCTTCGTCTTGTTCCGTCTATCGCTCGTAAATATTTGTTTGTCTTTGATTAGAAAGCAAAGAACTCGAACGATCTAAATACAAAAGTAATGCAATGCTCACTAAGAAGTAGAAACCAACACAATATTAGTTCCAAAACCTCATCTATTACGAACTGGAACAAGCAATTCTCCACGAAATCATATTAACTCATTTACTCCATGTCATTGTTACTTAACTAGTATTTAATAACTTGGCAAGTTTGTTATAAAATAGGGAGCGTTAATGCCAGACTTATAGTGCTTACAAACTGTATAAAGTTATGCTGCTTCAGATGTCTTTAGACCATGAACGCTACCTCCTTGAGTGGCTGACTGGAGAAAGTTAAGTGGTAGTAAGTCTCCGCGCAGACTGCAGACTTTCTATCGGTCGATAGTTTAGTCGGGGTGGACTGAAAGAAAGAAAGAAGAAAGAAAACACATTTATTAGGCACATGCCACAAATGCACACAACATAAAATAAAAAAACATCATTTTATCTACACAATAAAAACTGAAATCTAAACAGACAAAAAGAGAAAACGTTGTGTGTCTCACGGCGTCGCCTAAAATAAAATAAATAGGCCCAGCCCAGTTCAGCAAACTGCCGAGCAGCTAGTGCCCGACGCTGGTTTTCAACTGGATCAGAGGTGATGTGACGGACATAAAACAGTTTTGTACTTTGTGTTAATAATAAGGTATGTGTGTGTATGAATAAGTACTTAAATATAATAAATTTGTGTACAATGATAACAAATAAAATTACATATTTAAAAAAAAACTGCTAGCGCGCACACTAGGCCACATAAACGGTCGGGTTGGTGACGAATGCGCAAACCAGACCAACAGTCGCTCGAACAATTTGCTAACTGTTGGTAGGCGCTTTTGAAAATGGCGCTTGCAGAGTCGGCCGATTGGCCAATCGGCTAGTTGCGCGCGGGATAAGAGCGCCATACTGATCTAGTAGTTGGCCGATAGTGTGCCTATTGTATAGATTGAAGGCAATCGTGTAGCCTATCAAACTGATTTATCGGCCGATACCAATAATGTTCATATTGACTAAGAGCCCGACTAAAGTAACGGTTAATAGAAAGTCCGCAGTCTGCGGGGACTAAAGATCATAGATTTATCAGAATTCAGTTATAAAGCTCGAGAAAGGACACAGTTTTCCGGTTGGGGTGACGTTGAAAACAGACAAAATGTTTCCTGTACAGACGGCATTGTATTTATAAAACCCTAGCTAGACATTAAGAGTGTCTAACAACAGTGTATATAAGGCTGACATTATGAGTCACAATGCTAAGCAATTTCGACAAACCACCAGACTTTTCTTTTATCTCTTTACCAGCCTACATGACCACTTTCTGTTCTGCTTTCTTTATATAGGTACAACAAAAATCTATAGCACAAAATACCAGAAAAACAACGTATTTTTTTTTTTGGTATAAATCAGGTGTAAAAAGACCCATAACGAAGCCGAAAGCCTGCACTTGTTCTCCCCGTCATTGCGATATTTTTTTGTTCTTGGGAACCTTCTAGAGTTACGGAGATGGGAACCTTCTACAGTTACGGAGAGGAACTTTTCACAAGTTTTAAAAAAGTATTAGTTTCATTTACTTTAAGTACCTCCATAACCCATATAATATTAAATGTATCCATCCATCATCACAATATTAGGAATGCGTTATATTGAGTTTTTTTAGGTGATGGGGCTACCCCAATACTGCAGTTCCACGCGACCATGCGCAAGCGCGCCGCGTCCTTGGTGCGCAGGGTACGGGGTAGCCCCAACATCGTACTGGTGGTGATTGCTGGAAGACTGTACTGCTCCTTCATCCGACATTGTTCCGATAGACATGTTGCTGTACCAGTGTCGGAATGAAGGTATTAATTTTATTGTTTGACGTTATTTGTACATTTTATTTGATTATTAGCTTTATTCGATTTATTTTGATTTAATTTATCTTGATTTGTTTTATGCGGTTTTTAATTGATCCAATTTGATGTACCTAGTCTGATTTTATTTTATTTGGTTGTTTAATTTTATTTAATTTTATCTTGTTTTTATTATTTATGTCTTGGTATTTTTATCAATGTATGTGTGGCAATGGGTGTTATATACCTGAAATAAATGAATTTATTTATTTATTTACTGTAAAACGTGATTTTTGACCCCACAAAAAATAGTTTCACAGCAATACTTTTGCGTAAAGTTACTTAGTTTGATGTACAGAATGCTTGGTTGCCGGCTTCGTGAACGTTCTTTGTATAACTTTTATATAAATACTAAAAATTTCATAGAATACGTAGATCCTAAAATTGAGCAAGGTTAATACCTTTTGCTGACACAGAAAATGTAAAAACTCTGTCTAAGAAATCTTCTCAAAGACTTGCTAAACGCTAATCGCTATGAACTAGACCAACACCTAATAAATCTTCTGACTTTCATACTACCCCAAATTAAGCACCACGATTTAATTGCTATTTCGTGGAAGCTCTCCAAACAATATTATGTACACACTGTATGTTCTAATTAGGGCAGGAATTAAAGGTCGGTGCCTAATTTAGAAAGGTTAGGTCTTGTAATCCAATTTGGTAAGCACCTTGACGTGTTAAGTGGGATCGTAATGGCTGCCCATTCAAAAATAACTTTGGGTCAGGTACAACGAAATTAGGTATAATCAGATCTAAAGTAGTCAAATATCCTAAATTTAATGTTTTATCAGTTTTAGACTCATTATATCACCCGCCGCATTGGTCGAGTGGTCGCAAACGCGACTGCAGAGCATGAGGTAATTGAATAGAATAGAATAGTCATTTATTTGCTCAGAATGTAGGTATTACAATAAGGTGGTTACAATATTATTAAAGAATCCTTGTACATGCTACCATTTTAGCATGCAAACATTGATGCAGTTCATCATCAAACATAGAAACATTGACACACAACTAAAATATATCAGCTAAAAAATCGGATACGGAGTAATAACATTTATTTAATAGAAGTTCAGTTAGTTCTTGGGTTCGAATCCTGGGTCGGGCAAAGTTTTATTGGGTTTTTCTATCTGGAATTTATTCAGCCACGACGTCTAGATTCGTGCCCGGTTGATGGCAATAGGCTCGCTCCCTATTACTTAGGACTTAAACAGAACTGGCGAAATGACCTTTGCATAACCCTTCAGGAATTACAGTCATGATGTTATGTTATTATCATTGACAAGTCTTGCTCCACCTTTATGGAGCAGTTCCGTGCCATGCTTCGCTTGCCTAAGCAAGTGTCATTACGTATTCCTCGCGGTCAACTGTAGTTCGTCCACGCCTTTGGCTGATGGAATCCCAACGATCCTTTTACATCTCTCGGCAACGATTTCTCTAGATGTCGGACTAGTTTCGAGTAAGTTTCTAGTCATCTTATGCCTAGCTTTTTCCCAACCGTTTTGGGGTCGGTTTCCAGTCCAGCCACAGCAGAATACCAGTATTTTACATGCAGCGACTGCCTATCGGACCTCAACAATCCAGTTAGTCCTGAGTAATACGATACGCTTTGGCAAATCTGGTTGTCAGACTTGCCACTGACTACCTGTAACGACTGTAAAAGATCTACAAATGACAGCTGGGACAAACATCTTAAAGTGCTTTATGAGCCACGAAGGAAACTCGGTATATAATGTGAGGTCACCCATCCACGAACCAACCTAGGCAAGCGCGGCTTAACCTAAAGATCGACCCGAGCGGCTGGCTGTTATTATTTGGCTACGAATTCCACTCTTACCTGTGTTTCTAGTGAAGACCGCGAAACGGCAAACTCTACTATGTGAATGACCAACTTTGCAGCATGGCTGGTAGCTGCTGTGGTAGAGAAACCGAGAATCACGTCAAATGACGTACAGTTGAAGAAGTCCTCCCTGTATTCTTTCCAATTGGACTTTATTTTCCATTGTTCTAACAGCCATATCACTGCCGGCTACCAAGTACTAAACCATCGATGTATTAACAATTTACTAAGTCACTTGACCTTTCATGCCAAACTAACAAGGTGATTATTTAACAGTCTCAACATCAAAGTCAAAGTATTATTCAGAAGCGAAAATAAGTCGCAAAAAGTAACAATCGTAAAAAGATTTCTAAGAGACACCTTTCCACATCATCTCCCTTCAAAACCTCTAAGAAAATTCAACCGCAAAAAACATCCTATTACCGCCACTAAATTCTGTCAGCTAATTACACAAACAGGCCAAAATTCTATTCCGTTCCAACGAATAAAATTCAACGGCGCACTTTCTTTCAAAACGAAGGCTTTCTTACTCAAAAAACCGACGTTAATGCCCTGTTATGGAGCTCAGAAACAAAAGCATAAAAATTAATCGATTTCGCACAAAATGGGGGAGGTCTCTATTCAAATCTGAAATGTAACAGTTTTTCGCTTCGTTTTATTAAAAGCTGCTTAGGTCGGGCGGTGGAAACATTGATTCTTTGTCTTATTACTTATTATGGTTGGTTGATTTAATTGGTATATTTTCGGGAATTGAAAGGGTATTCTTGGTTGGTTTTGGGGTGGAGACGTATTTAGAACCGATGGAGTGTGTACTTGACATAGGAAAAACAATATCAATTATTTTTTATTGGAAATTGTTGATGTTAGTCTGTAAGTGGGTTATGAAAGCAAGGTTTCGATAATGACCTTCAAAATAATCTTTTTAAGATGTCCAAGTATCGCTAGGTTTTGGTAATAATAAAGTTTCTAGTTAAAATGATTGTAGTCCCCTCAGAACGTGAACCCACGAGCTGAAGAACGTGAAAATCAGTTCAGACTAGGAATCGAAGCGACATTTATTATAGTAACTAGTTTTCCGACCGCGGCTTCGCCCGCGTCGAGTTCGGTTATATCGCGTTTCCAAGAGAACTCTTCAAAAGTCCGGGATAAAAGCTATCCTATGTTCTTTCTCAGGGTCAACTCTATCTATGTACCAAATTACATTAAAATCAGTTCAGTGGTTTAGACGTGAAAGCGTAACAGACAGACAGACAGACAGAGTTACTTTTGCATTTATAATATTTAATTAAATTAATTAAATAAAAAAATAATAGTAGGGATAAACACCGGTTCAACTACTCCTATAATCTCATTTTTCGATGGGATTTAAATTTCACACAATCGGAAAGGGACTCGGAGGTATCACACCGCCACTGCTATTGAGAAATTTCTAATAGTAAAATCCAATAATACTTTGCCTGAACTGGGAATTGAACTCAGAACCCACCCTCAGATGTAGCGCTTGCGACCACGATATAAATTGGAGAGTAAAATAAGCTAACTACGCGACTTATGGTAAACACCAAAGATAGGGATCCCTTCTTTTCGCATAATGTTCTTTGTCCTAATATACTTCGGCATAACGATTTTGGCACAATTTGTTTTGGCATAATAATACTTCGGCATAATTTTTTTAGGCATACATTTTATGTTGGCATAATCATCTTAAAGACTAATTTGTTTTGGCATAAATTTGATTCGCATAACGTTAGTAGGCCTAATGACTATTAGCATAATAATATTTAGGCACACAAAATATTGTTGGTTAAAAATTTAATATGCTGTGCAACAAAAGTTAGTGACAGAACCGAATTGCTGCAAAACCGACTCCACGTACGTCTTTTGTTTGTTTGTTACATTTTCACGCCTAAACCACTGAACCGATCATTCTGAAATTTTAGATATACTTTATCAGGTGTACAGAAACGGACATAGGGTACCTTTCATCCCTAAAAAAAGTACTGCTGTCGAGGAAAACAACAATAACCTTCTTATAATATGTATGTATTTACAAAAAAAAAATGTATATATGTAGTTTATCAGCCATCTAGCTACCATAACACAAGCATTAGGTTGCTTAGCTTGGGACTAGATGGTGCTGTGTGAAATGTCCAGGTATATTTATTCATTTATTTATTTATTTATGATAATAGATGGCGCCACGTGTCTATCGAATCATGATTGAATTATATTACAAGCAGAGTTCAACCCGAAGTAATTGTTAAATTCTAAATTAACACGAGCGAAGCCGCGGGCAATAGCTAGTAAACCAATAAAACACACAATCCCATTCTTTGCTAAATTATATCCGTCGTAGCGACTAACGACACATTTTTCGAACTTACCACGTTTTTGCTTTAATATATTAATGTTAGCATTCGTTCAAGTGGTGTGCGCAGGGCATTTATACATCATTCTTAGTGAAATATTACAGCCTTAAGTGGATTAATATACTTGTAATCAATTCTTGTTAATTGTTAGAGTGTAATTTTAATTTCAAGGTGTAATTTACTAGGTTCTGCGAGTTAGGGTGCGGGATTTTTTGAATGTGAAGGTGCAAATATTTCGAAGTGCATTTTAAAAAATCTTAAACAAAAATAAAATACTCTCTACTAAGAAATTACCCAAGTTTTAGGAAAATGTAATGAAATAACTATCAGGACCACAAATGTATTCTAATAAGACACAAGATAACAGTTAAAACACAAAAGTTATAAGTTTAAGTAACGAAATTACAACAATATTCGAGTGAACAAATCAAGGGGAATAATTAGTAAGTGGCGCCGCCGATTAAGGGAATGAGCCCTTGGCCACGCTGCGCGTTGACTTATATAGGCTCGTTCATATGGTCCGGGCTCTCTGGAGGGGTGTAGGTTGGGGACGCAGCTATCGGAGACGCAGCTAACACGGCCTCTCCTGACGTGCCGGCGTCCTCGCAGGCCTCGGCAACCACCGGAGCGTCGTCAGCGGGAGCTACCTCCGACTCGGCATTTCTGAGTGTCGCCGACGAGGTGCTCGGCTGTTGAGCTGCTTCATTCTGCTCATCATCAGAACCTGCACATCATAAACCAAGAGTGAGCATCAAAATATCAGATATGATAGCAGATAACTTCCTTTTTTTTGTTTTTCACTTATGTGCTGGATGAAAGAGTTTAATCGATCAAATGCTAATGAGATATGAATTGCTTCTTAATACTTATTTAGGTAATATCAAATTCACCATGATAACAAAAACCATAGCCACATGAACTCAAAAGCCTCATATAGGCTAGCAAAGAGCTCACGTGCCATTCACCAAACAAAGCCTTATGCAATTGCGCAGTTGCAATGGGCTCACATGGTCCAAATGACAAAGCTTGTCCTCGGGCTTTACACAGTACTTTGCCATTCACGCCCCGATGTCTCTCACACGGGTACTTCCTGGGTCACGACTGTTACCAACTGGTAGGAGCAAAGCTACAGGCATAGGTTAAAGCTCACAAAGAACCCGTTATTTAGGCGATTTAATTCACGTCCCAGAAACATCAACAGAGATCTTACACTCAAGCACTCGAGCACAGTTCGTGATCTTGGATCAAGTACCAATAACAATAAATCGGTTCTTAGGCTTAACAAAAGTTTCACACGGGTGAGTTGTGAATTTATGAAGGGCACACTTTAGACTCAAGTGCATTTTGACGCTTGTCGCATAGCGATAAGTGCCGTGCGCTTATGCGTCGTCGTATAACGCTGTAAGTGGTGCCACTCACATAACAATTCTATCCAACACAAGTCAGATAAGCATAAAATGCAACGATAATATAATCAGTGAATGTTTATGCGAACATAAATTAATGTCAGCAAAGTGGCTTAACGTCGTAGGTACGACAAAAGTGAATGAAAAGATCAGCACATGAACAGTTTTAATTTAGAATACTCTAAAACTTACTTTCGAACAATGCAAACACAGCACTCAGGTGTCCATTAAGTTGACCAGCAGGATATACACCATTCGTATATCCAAAGACAATCTCAGGTTTGTCTTATTTAAATGTCCTGGCAGAGCTACGCTCAATGCCACACAAGTAATACAGACAGAGGCACCCAGTTCGCATGTCTTACATGGACAGAGGCACCCAGTTCGCATGTCCTGGCAGAGACACATCTCAATGCCACACAAGTAGAACAAAACATCGTTTAGCATTAAACAGTTACATAAAGTCTACTTACTATCAAAACATAGCACAGGACTCGGGAGTCCACTCTCCTCGCCATGCAACCATATGCTCGGCCTAACCTGACCATTGCTTATGGTTCTCCCAAAGTACTTGTCACCGTAATATTATTTACACACGCATGGTCGGCGCAGATACGCTGGCAATTGCCGGTACGAATGTATGCAATGCCACTGCGATTCAAAACATCGGTATCTATTATCACCGGTATACTCAAACAGTCTACCTCTAAAGTCAAATTATCGAACTCAATTGGCAAAGTGACGTAGCTATCCGATCTTAACTCATGACCACCTAATCCACGCAACATCTAAGCATTAGGGTTTAGGCGGCAAGAAAAATGCTTAAGAAGTTCGTTCGATATGAGGGATACAGACGAGCCGCTGTCAATTAAGACGTCCGTAGGTACACCACACAGCACTGCGGGTGTCACGTCACGGTTCGCCATATCACCCTTAATTTCTCGACAAAAATTTACATTTGATTTATTGCGCGACTCCGATCGCTGTTTAATAAAACACTCTTCTTCCCTATGCCCCGTTTTGTTACAAATGTTTCATTTATAGTTTCTCATGTTCGCGGAATTTGAGTTGGAAAAAGAGTTCTGATTATCACTTACGGCTTTGCTAGAGTTTGAACTGTTACTATTTTTAAATCGCTTGAGACAAGCGTTGCCCTTACTGGTGTGGCCATGAGCGCCACACGAAAAACACTTAAGAGTTTTTTTTATCCAACTCTAGCACTACGGTTCCTATTACTACCGTTATCGCGACAGCTATTATTTCGATTAAAATGGGACTCTACATTGTTTCTGTTCGTATTTGCGGTTTTACTTGGCTTAACATTAATTGATAAAAATTCCACAATGGTTTCGGTAGTACATTTTGCATTCATAGCTGCAACACGAATCTATGGATCCTTAATAATATGCACAATGATTGCACCCAAAAGATCATTACTTAGTCCTTTAACGATACGCAAACGCAAAAAGGATTTGCGCGCGTATGTGGAATATTTATCTGACTCAGTGCACATGCCGTCTTAAAGGATATTAGCAACATCGACACGTTGTGGACAAAGTGAGTTTAACTGTGATTTAAAGGTAGACCAAGTACGATCCGTTTCGGTTCAATCGCGTAACCAAGAGCGAGATTCACCCTTCAGACACAAACCGATACGGGCCAGACATTCTTTGTCGTCCCACCTATTTTGTGTCTTAGCGCGGTCAACTTCTTCACACCATGCTATGACGTCATGAACATTAGGGTCGAAGTTGGAGACGTAATAATGGTTTGATCTCACCGGGTTTAAGCTCCTTAGCGCATCGATGAGGCGCTCAGCGACGTCCCCTGCAGCCGAAGTTGAAGGCGAGGGCGACAGCATCGGCTCCGGTGCCAGTAGCGTCGGGACAGGTCACGTGACGGCGGAAGGGCTGGCCGTGCCCGTGATGGTAGGGCGCTGCTGCTCCACGCTCGATCGTGGTTCTGAAACTGAGCTTCTCTCCAAGGCAGAGACCCTTTTGAGTATTGCGTCTAAGATGAGTTAGGTCGGGCGGCGGAGGCGAGCACTCACGTTTACGTCTTTTTCTGGGGCCAGTATTATTCGATATTTTATTTATTTATTTAAATTTAGTGTGAAAACGAGAGTCGATCTCACTTCTGATTTTAGGAAAATGTAATGAAATAACTATCAGGACCACAAATGTATTCTAATAAGACACAAGATAACAGTTAAAACACAAAAGTTATAAGTTTAAGTAACGAAATTACAACAATATTCGAGTGAACAAATCAAGGGGAATAATTAGTAAGTGGCGCCGCCGATTAAGGGAATGAGCCCTTGGCCACGCTGCGCGTTGACTTATATAGGCTCGTTCATATGGTCCGGGCTCTCTGGAGGGGTGTAGGTTGGGGACGCAGCTATCGGAGACGCAGCTAACACAAGAGTAAACTCCAAAACCAAATTTATTTATTTGTCGGAATATGGTACAAATGTACAATACATGGTTTTAAATTATTTTTTTATTTATTTTAAGATAAGATTTACTTATTTATTTATTTCTGAGTATATGGTACATTCATTAAGATCTTAATATTAAAAAGTTTCACATACACTACCGTTGCCGGTGTAGAAATATTAAATTAATTTACAAAATAATTCAGTAATAAATGGTCTCATCATTCTGCCACGGGGGTTGGGCAATTATAGGTACACAAATAAAATGATTACAACACTAAAATAAAAATATTGAATAAATAATTAGGAATTAATCTTACAATATTTATGAGGCATCTCAGTTAAAAATATTATCTAGGTTAATGTCAAAATATTATTCTATGTCAAACTATCAGAGAGAGAATTAAAAGTCTATAGCAATTAAATCAGGATGTCAAAGTATCCTTCAAAAAGTCATTTAGATTATAACAGCAACTCTTTGAGTTCCTTTTTAAACCCATTTAAATTTAGCTGTTTGATTTAGTTTGGTAATTTGTTAAAGACTTGCGGGGCTATACAAAATATGCTCTTCCACATTAACGCTGTTATTGCTCTTCGTCTACGTAACATATCATACTGCCTGTTACGTTTAACTGTGTCTGATAAGCTGGGAAACAGTTGTGAATCCTGTTCTTTTAACGGAAATACACTACTCCAAAAGCTGTGAAAATCTAACCTTCTAATTTGTAAAGTCAGGTGATAAGGCTGGCGGAATCAGGATAACAATTTTGAGACAGAAAAGTTTAGTGAAGATCTTATTTAAAATTAACTCAGATGACCTCGGACTCACGCCTACCGAATTTACAACAGTTAATAATAGAAATGTCAGTTATAAAGTTAGTGACTTTATCGGTAAGCAAGATATAAACAGTGCTAAAGCCTTGGTTGATAAAGCCTTTCTTAAAATAGAAAGTAAGGTCTACTTTCGGAAGTAAGTGTTACTGTCATTTCAATTCATCGTACAGCTGAAGAAAATCCAGTAAAACTTTAACCAAGATACAACCTTTAGTTTCTTTAAGCTTTTTTGTCAAAGACGCGACAAATAATTACATTAGCGTTGACCGTGGAACCAAAGCTGCAAAGTTGTGCTTCAATGGCCTGAGAGCCAGAAAATTTAGACTTACAAAAAAAAAAAGGGTCCCTGACATTTTTACAATGGTTTTTGTGTGGTGGTTATAGCGAGGGTCACAGAGTTTTGACCATACCCCCTGAACTAGGCGGGAACCTGTATCTCAAGGCATAAAAAATGACCGGATGAAACGAAAACATTGAGTATGATCTTTTAAACTTACAAATTTTTTTATTCACAAATATCTTTTACTAGATTTACTGCTTTCCGAAAGCTCGTTGGGTCGACGATATCGTCAAATTTGCAGGCACCTGGATGAAGAAAGAATAGAATCGGGAGGTGTGGCAAAAAAAGAGAAGGCCTATACCCAGCAGTGGGTGATTCAGGGCTTATATTATGATGAGACGTCTCGTAAAAGTTATCAATTATATAATTACTTTGATTTCTCCTGCATATCTATGGAAGATATCGAGTCCGACCCGCACTTGGCCGGTTTTTATCAATTTTAAGGACCGAGGCAAAGTCAATTTTCGACAGCACGGTTGGTGCAGTGGCTGAGCCATTGACTGCTGCGCTGAGTGTCGCGGGTTCGTTTCCGTACGGAATAAATACTCGTATTTATATGGTCTACAGATAGTTGTTCCGGGTCGGGCAGGAACAAGTTTAATGTATGTGACTTAAATTGCATGTAAACGCACCCACCCACAATACAGGAGACATTCCTTTGAAATTATTAGTGTAAGGAAACGTGTTTAAAGAAATAGTTTCATTTATCAAATTAATGTTCCTAATCTTATGATTTACTAGAATTCCTCAAGGACTGTGCTCTATTGTAGGTTAACTCGATTGACAGACAGACGATTTAAACTGATTAGATGGGGTGTAAATTATAAAGTCAATCGGGGGTGATATTTTGTCATTGTTAAGTTGGAAACTTACGAGGTGATATTTTAAGCATAAACGCTTAACATTATATTGTTTCTGCTAATAATTGTATTGGAAATCGTACTTTCATCATCATCTGCCTAGTCTTTTCTCAACTTTGTTGGGGCTCGATTCCAGTATAAGCGGATGCAGCTGAATACCAGTATTTTATGGAGCGACTTCCTATCTGACTTCCACAACCCAGTTGGTACTGGGTAATACGATACCCCTTTGGTAAGGATGGTTGTCAGACTTTCGGGACTACTTGTAACGACTGCGTCATAACGTGCTTTTCAAGGCACGGCCTTTAATCAATGACAAAATGTCGTCACGAACAAAAGATTCTAAAGTGGCGACTAATTAATTAACGAAAGCAGCGTTAGAGACAGGTCTCTCAAAATGTGGACTCATGACCTGGTGAGACCCACGGGATCCGTTGGATGCAAGAGGCACAGAACCGGTGGACGTTGTGACGCTTGGAGGATGCTCTTGTTCAGCAGTGGACTTGTTTCAGCTGTACCAAAATATTTGCGCGGATGAAGCGAATAATGCGCTCAAAATTGAAATTGGCACGTTTACGAAAGGGGAGGGTAGCGCTTATCGTTAGGAACACCAGAAAAGAGCGATACGCTTGTAAGGAAGGATGCACATACCACCTCAAAATCCTCGTTGCAGCCTCCTCCAGTTTTCAACAGACACACGGTAAGTCGCACGTTCCTTCTCGCTCGTACGAATGCGATGAGCATGTGCGGGAGAAGGAGTGGGGATAGGAAATAAAAACAAGCCAAACGAAACGTGTTTCAGCTGATATGATGATGGTAAATATACGTCCAGTGATTAGTAAAAACCTTCCAAAAAGGAAATTCTTTCACCATGCTTTTCAAAAGGAATTGCAAAGCATGGTACAAGAAGGAGTGATAGTAATCATGCAAAGTATCATAAATAAGAGGCCGACTTAGAAATCTCTGAGCAAAGATTATCTCCACAGGTGGGGGTTCATGGATGGTTCTGATCTCAAGGTAGTATGTGGTGTCTCCCCTTTCGACGATGGTCCACCTTACATCTTGAACTACGTGCCCTGTCACTTGCGCACTTGATGACCTTTTGACTGCATCAGCAAACGGAGTTCAAGTAACGAAATTTTGGATCAAAAATGTTTGATTTATGTGATGTTGATGCCATCGATACGCTAAGGAGAAGAATAAGAGAAGACAACTCAGACATTAAACCTGAAATAATGACTCCTTATCAGCTAAATGCCGTTCAATACTGGACATAAGCCTACCCCAAGCATCGTCACAACGACCAGTCCAGTAATATAAAAAAATATTTCCAGCTGAAATAACACTAAAATAAAAATGGATTGCAGAAAATTCTCTACCACCATACTGTTTCTACAACTCAATAAGCCGTAACTGAACAAATCTATGTTTTGAGAAAAATGGGAATTTGTAAAAATTGATCTCTCTTTTTCAGTACGAAATGTTGGTACATATTCCTACATAACTTCACGCCTTTTTTCCATGAGGGTTAGCAGAAACCACAGAAGATAAATAAATAATAAATAAATAAATATCCCTGGACATTTCACACAGCACCATCTAGACCCAAGCTAAGCAACCTAATGCTTGTGTTATGGTAACTAGATGGCTGATAAACTACATATATACATTTTTTTTTGTACATACATACATATAGATATTAAAAATTTTAAATAAAAAAAAAAAAAAAATTAAATATATTAAAAAAATATGAAATGATATTTTAAAATGATGATTGATGATGATTTTGATTTTTTTTTTTTTTTTTTTTTTTTATATATGATATTTTAAATATATTTATAGTATTTTATATGTCCTTGTAGTTTATAGTAGTATAAATAAAATTATTTTCAGTATACACCTACCACTGCTTGTCTCTGCATCACCCAAAGGTTGACTGGTAGAAAATGCCTATGGCATTAAGTCCGCCTCTGTACTATGTGCTTGAAGTGTTAAATAAATAAATAAATAAATAAATAAATAAATAATAATAGATAGAAAAACACCCAGACCCGGAACAACTACTTGTAGGTCATACAAATATTTGTTCCGTACGGGAATCGAACCCGCGACATGCAGCGCGGCAGTCAATCGCTTGACCACTGCGCCAACCGTGTCGTCAAGATAATTGTTATTTGCCCAGCGCGGCAGCGTTGAGTCAGTACAGGCTAATACACAGGCTGCACTAAAAGTATCGGGAATGAAATATTTCCACTGTTCCTGTCATGTTAAAATCTTTTTAATTGAAAACTCCTTGGTTTTAAAAATCGAATACCATTTATTTATTTAAAAAAGGTACTCGGTCTTGTCACAAGGTTTTGTCAAACTTATGTAGTCGTTGAGAAAATAGAATTGACTCGAGAAAATTCAAGAGCGATGATTTATTATGACTTTCGAAATGGTTTAACACAAAAACAGTGTGTTGACCGGATGATTTCTGCATTTGGTGATAAAGCCCCAACCAAAACCACAATTTATCGCTGGTTTGCTGAATTTCAACGTGGACGTGTCAAACTCAGTGATGATCCCAGTCAAGGTCGTCCAAAAACTGCAGCCACCCAAGAAAACGTTGATGCTGTGCGTTAGCTGATTGAGGAAGATCGACATGTGACATACCGCGAAATTGAGGCAACTTTAGACATTGGCATGAGTCAAATACAAATAATTTTGCATGAACAATTAGGTGTAAAAAAGTTGTTTTCCGCATTCGCTCTGTGAAGAGCAAAAAGCGGCTCGCGTTACTTGTTGCATCAGAACTCTCGAAAGATTCCACGCAGGATCCTCAAATGCTGTATACAACATCGTATCAGGTGACGAATCCTGGATATATGCGTACGAACCCGAAACAAAAAACCAGTCACGAGTTTGGGTGTTCGAAAATGAGTTAAAGCCAACAAAAATTGTTCGTTCACGGAGTGTTGCAAAAAAAATGGTGGCCACGTTTGTCTCCAAAACCGGCCATGTTGCGACTATTCCTCTTGAGGGACAAAGAACGGTTAATGCAGAATGGTATGCTAGCATTTGTTTGCCCCAGGTCGTTTCTGAACACCGTAAAGAGAACTGCAACCGCCGCATCATCCTCCAGCACGACAATGCGAGTTCTCACACTGCGCACAGAACAAAAGAGTTTTTAGAGCAAGAAAACATAGAATTATTAGACCATCCGCCGTACAGCCCCGACCTAAGCCCTAATGATTTCTATGCTTTCCCTAAAATAAAGAATAAATTGCGTGGTCAGAGATTTTCATCACCTGAAGAAGCTGTGGACGCCTACAAAACGGCCATTTTGGAGACCCCAACTTCCGAATGGAATGGTTGCTTCAATGATTGGTTCCATCGTATGGAAAAAGTGTCAAATTTTGCGGAGAATACTTCGAAAAGCAATAAATACATTTTTAAATAGTAATGTTGTGTCACTTCCTTGATTCCCGAAATTTTCAGAGCAGCCCTCGTATGTATTTCATTCTTGATGCTTTTTTATTTACTTTATCCCAATAAACATACGATTATTTTGAAATCAAAATAACCGATGTTTGAACCATTTAATAACAATTTGTTATGGTTAAATAACCATCTGATATGCAATGATTAATAAAATTAAAAATAATAAATTGAACAACCATTTTAGTTTTTTTTTGAGATACTGCTTTTAGGTTTACGGCAGCAGAATAGGATATTACGTATAACGATTCCCATTGATAGAACGGCCACGATCATAACAAGCACCCTTATAATTTCTCATAACGTTATTAAGACAGTGGGGTCAGGGATGCCAAAATATGGGTATACTCCCAACGGCCACCACTAAAACAGGCACCAGTGGTGGCCGTTAGATCAGTGCATTATTTTTTGTCCCAACGGCCATCAGTGGCGGACGTTGGGACATTAAAAATAATATTTATTTTCAGTGTTTTGTCAATGTAATTTAACTATAGCAAATGTACCTATAATTTAACTAACAGTTTGCTAACAGATATACATACATATATATGGTGAATTTCTAGATAATGTTACTTAATTCAATCATTTGTGACTGATCTTTTATTCGCTTTACTACTTAATATCATTTCATTCATTTTACTATTTATTTGCATAGAAAAACAATAATCACAATAGCAGTTCTCGGAATTCAAGGGAGGCAAGGAAACTACGAACGATAATAAACGGCGACGAGTCGGAAGGGTGTCATAAACTTTTTAAATCCTACCTATTTGCGGTCCACTTTGATTTATTTTACCGAGGTAAAGAGAGAAAGAATAAAAAATGATTTTATTTTGATTTTGATTTTCTGGTTAATCCATTGTCATCAAACGCTCGTTGCAGAGTTTCCCACACTTCTTTGGCGGTCTTACAACTTTGTACATATATAGTTTTGCGGATCTAACAAAAATATTAACTTGGACTTCGCCTTGACATCCTTGCCAGAATCAACTGGTTTGTCATCTTTGGGCTCCACACATTGCCACAAGTCTTCGTGTTCTAGATATGTCTTGACACTGAACTTCCACGTTGTGAAGTTTTCACGCCCGATCAACTTATCAAGAACAACTTACCTACAGAAGTGCCCCTGTCTGAGGTAGAAAACCTCATGCCATCAGATGAAGAAACTACTGGTGATTGTGTAACAAATGAGAATTGTGATCAGGATTCTAGTGAGTATGAGACGGACGCAGGGGATTTAGATGAAACTTATGTCCCACCAAGATATGTTCACTCACAGTATCAGCAGAACATGACACTAAGGTCTCGAAACAGAGCACGAAGGAATAACACAGATACAGATGAAAACAGTATGTATTGTTTACTTTCTAGTTTCGATGATCCGCAGACAGTTGAGGAGGCACTTTCATCATCATATGCCAAACAATAGAGACAGGCAATGGACGAGGAATACAAATCACTGATTGAAAACAACACCTGGAGTTTAGAGAACTTGCCTTACGATAGAAAGGTTTTACCTTGCAAGTGGGTATACAAAACTAAAACTGACCAAAGATGGTGAATCAAACATGAGAGGCTTCTGTGACGCAGACTGGGCCAGCGATAATATCGATCGTAAGTCCTGCACGGGCTATGTTTTTATTTCTCAGGGAGGTGCGGTATCCTGGTGCTCGAGGAGACAGCAAACGGTGGCTCTGTCGACGGCCGAGGCGGAGTACATGGCGATGTCATCGGCAGCGCAGGAGGCCATGTAGGCTGCGACAGCTGCACGTCGAGTTGGGCCAGCCCCTAGCCGGACCGCTTCACATATTTAGCGATAATCAAAGCGCTATAAAATTGTCTACCAATGACTGTTATCTACCTCGTTCTAAACATATTGATATCAGATATCATTTTTTGAGATTTTAAAATATTTAATTTGGCATTTTGATTTGTAACACGGTCCACCTACAATTCGAGCTCGATTGGTCTGACTGTAACTGCCACCAATGGCAGGGGCAGTTGACACAATAAATAATATTACCTAATCCTAACGACCCCCAGTGGTGGCAATTTAGTGGTGGCCGTTGAGACAAATATTATTTGGAATGTTTCAACGTCCGCCACTGGTGGCCGTTGGGACAAAAAATAATGCACTGATCTAACGGCCACCACTGGTGCCTGTTTTAGTGGTGGCCGTTGGGAGTATACCAAAATATGTGACCCTAACCCCTACCCATTTTAGCCTAAAATTATACCAACTGTTATTGTTATAACCGTTAAATTTAATTGTTTAAGGGATCAGTTTGAGGAAACAGTATCCGTCTGATTCGAAAATGAAATACATAGGAGACTGTTATCGTATCGCGTTGTAAATTGTAACGGGTTTCGGCAATTCTAGGGAGATGATGGTCTGTGTTGATCTTATGGCTGATTCCTAATGTTCTACGAATAGATAGTATGTTTGTCAATGTCGAAGTCTTATTAGATTAACTGAAACGATCAGTTTTGTTTTTGAAGCGTTTCAATATTACTTCTTCTAAAGGTAGATAAAACTTGCTTGTCAGACTTTTTAAGCCCTGGCTGGGGGCCTTAAAGTAATTTTTGGCCACCACAGGATTGTCCGGTTAAGCAGCTTCAACCTTAGAGAGTTGTTGCGCTGCGAGAGGCAATTCAAAAAAATAAAAAATTAAATTTACAAAGATACATACATGTTCATTGTTCATGGTCCTTACATCGTCTTTTCGCCCCGTTCATCATATCTTGGCCGTATGCCTGTTGAGAGTATACTACGCATCTGACTTTTCTGAAGAACATCTCCAATATGGTCAGTGCATATCCGTCTAGTCTAGGGCGTCCGCTACTTTTTAGTAGTACGTAGTCGTATGTAAGGACCGTACTGGGTGGCGGTGAGCGACATGGTAAAAGACGTCAGCTTTTGTATACATTGGTCGACTTTGTATAAAAGGTGTAAACGGACCCTTCACGAAGCTGCAACCAAGCTTTAAGTAAATAAAATAAAATAAAATTCATTTATTTCAGGCACGAGCCCATACAAAAGATAAATTTCAAAAGACAAAAGACAAATAATTTCAGGACCAATAAAATTTCAAAATGAAAACTAAATAAAGAAAATGAAATAAAATTACATCATAAATAATAGTATGTATTAATTAAAATAAAATTAAAATTGTTGGCAAGAATATTGACAGCCATATACAAAGAAATAATTAGCTTCATACATATATGCTTCGCTTTATGTACATCAAACTAAATAACATTACACAAAAATTATTGCTGGGAAACGACTTTTTTTTTGGGTAAAAAATCACATTTTACGGTAAAACTCAATATAACGCACTCAAAACATTGTGATGATGGATGCATTGAATAGTACGGGGGTCGTGGACGTATTTAAAGTAAAGTTATAACATAAAATACTTGTATTAAAAAAAAAACCGTTTGAAAAAGTTGGAACTTTGTCCCCAATATCTTCGTAACAAGAAGGTCCAGGGTATGGTCTAGAACAAAAAATAATATCGCAATGCCAATGAGAAGTAGTGCCTTTCGGTTTCGGTATGGGTATTGTTGCAGCCTTTATGTGTATGACATTCTTACATATTATAATGTTGTATTATAATAAATACAAATTTGTTTAGGGCCATGTGGTCCGCGTGCCCACCTAGTATTTCGGGAAATCGCTAAGCGGTTGGTCGACTCTTCACGTGACTAGAGGGCAGGCCCTTTTTTTGGCCAAAGAACATTGCCATCCAACGTCGCAATGCTGCCAGCCAAATTTTTGGACGCGCTGTATCCCTTTTCTACTTTTACATACTTTTATTACTATTATAGTTTTGTAGTTTGTAAATAATTTAATTATCTTGAAAATAAACTTTTAGTTTCGATAAAAAAATTATTTAATTAAACCATGTTACAGGCTAAATTCACATTTTTGTCCTAGAAAGCAGATGTTACTTCAAAACAAGTTTCCCAATCAGCTAAATGCACCCGTCTTCAAATGAAGCGTCCGATAAATTGTTTTCAGTTTTGTTTACCAGAAATGTACAGCAGTCCTCCATTTGTATGTGGTATTAGCACCGTAACCCGTTAGAAGTTTAGACTTTAGTGCTCTCTCTGGCACATGGAGCTCCGAATAACCAGTACCATTAATTTGTCAAAGGAGTAATGGCAGTTACGACACTGGAAGCTTAATGTTTCCTTTCCAATCTGTTTAGCATTTCAATAATGAAAACACACATGCCAAGCCTGTAATCCCCGAAGAGTTAGCCAGAGGTGCACCTAATAGTACATCCACATTTCGCCAGTTATGTGTCCGATGTAATAGGGGGCAAGCCTATTGCCATCAACCGGTCGCAAATCCAGACTCTTTCTCGCTGCTACTGAGAAATTCCTGATGGAAGAACCCAATAACGCTTTACGCGACCTGGAAATCGAACCCAGGACCTCATGCTCAGCAATCGCGCTTGCGACCACTAGACCAACGATGCCTGTACTATACAATGCATCAAGCATCAGCATAACATAGCATAATCAGCCTAAATGTTCCCACTGCTGAGACACACAGCCTCCTCTCTAAGAGAGGGAATGGGCTATAATCCACCACGCAGGCCCAGTGCGGGTTGGGAGATGTCACATGTCTTCGAATTTAGGTACTAGTACATGCCAGTTTCCTCACGATGTTTTCCTTCACCGTTTTGAGAGCAGTGGTGATGAAATAAATTACACAAAGTTATGCGCGTGCCTGTAAAATGTAGGAACTTTGACCTTGAATATTTCTGAAACTAGAAAGTTCCTAGGTATAATATAGGTAGTATTGTATATGGGAGCATCTGCCAACAAACTGCTTTACTTACTCTTTCTCAAAAAAACGACGGAACGGATTTGGATAAAACTCTACAGTGATAAAACTCTTAAAACATCAGATTAACACACCTTTAAAGATTGTGTACCTTAACAAATGAATTGACGCGGACGAAGCCACAGGCGGAAGTTAATTTATACATAGATTATCACTCATAGAAACTACTTAATTGCACCCTAATATAATTATAAGCAACGAAGTTTCAGATAGGGCCTTTCTTAGAACAGGCTTTCCTTCCCTTTGACTGTAACTACTTCTAAAAGGTCAGTAATTCCCTTTTAACAGTATAAAGATCATTTACGGCTATTCTGTGAATAATCTAACGAATGTAGTGTATTTGACGTAATCAAGATGAGCTTCCAGTAAGACAGAGATGGCTTTTAGCGGTTAAAATTATAATACCCAACGATTTTCTTGTTGGTCTAGTAGTCGCAAGCGCGACTTTTGAGCTTGAGGTGCTGTGTTCGATAACCCAGGTCGGGCAACGTGTTATTGGGTTTTTCCATCAGGAAGTTCTCAGTAGAAGCCACGGACTCTCGATTTGTGCCCGGTTGATGGCAATAGGCTCGCCCCCTGATACTTAAACATAACTGGCAAAATGCGGGTATACTATTAGGTACACATTTGTCTAACCTTTTGGGCATTACAGGTTGTAATGTTATAAAATTATAATACAGGCTGTGATATTATTCGTCGTCGTACCGATGATTCTTTTACCACCTCAATTGAGGTTGTAGGAACTCGTATAAGTCCCTCAAGATGCAGGTGGAGTTGTACAAGGAGCAGGACAGGACTTGGGTCATGGTGTGCGATTTGGCTTCTCAATCACATTGCATTTCAACGGAATGCGCAATCAGACTTGTTGTTGTAACTGCAGCTGCTGCCCAACTGGCTTCCTTGTCAGTTAAGAGATTTCCAGATAGGCTTTGGCAGTTATATGACATTGGGGATCCATCTTTTTATAAGAAGTAAATTTTTAGACACATCATCCATTCTCGTTGTTGACATAACAGTTTTGGAATAACTACAGAAAAAGTACTACTGGGTACTGAAATTATGAACGTTTCTAATGAAATTATGAGCATTTTCATCAATCAGAAAGTGGTGAAAGTTCCAAGGTGACCTCATTGAATGACTTTGTAGCGGCACTACAAAAAGTACTTCAGCAACATGGAACAAAAAGTACTACAGCGCCATCTATGACGCAGAGGACAAACTAAACATCTAAATCCTGCATCGCGCAAGTAAAGATATTCGCGACTTAAGACTATATAGAAGAACCCGACAACAACTGTCGGGCAGTAGCCCACCAGACATAACACCCGTCTGGTCGGAGGATCCTCCCTTTTCTACGGGGGTTGAAGAGCTTTACACCCTGTTCTTCATACCCCCAAAACTTTTTCATGAAATAGTTATTGAATAGGGTTAAATTAACTTAGAGCGTTATGTTGATGATTTTAATGATTATAATTCTGAAACTACAGACGTGTTACTTACGCGAATCATATTTTCTTCAACATACAACCTGACACTGACTACCCTGGCGCTTCTACCTTAATATTATGCGTCAATACATTTGAAGAGTATTTGATTTTAACCCCGACTTTGCACCACTGTTAAAATCACAATGACTTTTATTCTTTTAACAATAAGGTTGCTTTTGAGTAGCTGCTGTCACAGGTCAAAAAACAAAGAAAGGCTTCTACAGTAGAAGAGACTACAATCATCAGCACCATCTTCCTTCCTTTGTCCCATTCTTCTTGTGGTCGGCGCAATACGTTATCTTCTTCCATTCTCCCCGTCGGACGTCAGTGCATCATTTACTCCCTTGCCTTTCTTATCATTCCTCACACAATCCATCTATCCTTATTTTCTTTGGTCTTCCTCTCCCTCTTTATCTATCAACATTAATGTACTATGTACATCGTTCTCACATATATGTATAATCTCAACATGAATGATGTAACCAAGATTTTGTAACAATATTTTGATTTAAAAGAGTGTCCATGGAGTTTCTTGCCCATTCTTCTCCATAGAGATCTACGATTTCGAATGTGCAACTACAGTACTTTCGCAAGTTATTATGCCTTGTGACTGTGACTGTAGCTTAGCTTTTTTGTTTTTGACTTTCAAAAGTGCCTGTAATAAATAAATGCTTTGACTTTGACTTTATGTGTTGAATTAACTACGTAGTCATTCGTAGTTTGATGACTTTCTGTTTCAATTGACATAAAAAAATTGTATTCTCATAATGAAGTTAAACTGCCCAAAATATTCAGCTTGCAAATCACCATAACGCCTGAAAAGGCTCCACGACGATAAAACAATGACAGAAATCTACATTGATACCAAAATGGCCTACCCGTGTACAATCATCTGTCATACACTCCGCAATAGCACCCTTACTCATTCCAAATTACACCATTTTGTTCAAGGATTAAAGTTGAAAACGCAACGTCTGGAGTTTTTTCCCTGGAACTCATTGCGAACGATTTCGGTCGACGATTTAACCGCAAGGTGCAAATATGCCAGAAGTTCTGTTTCGGCATAGGACATTCAAGAGCATTGTTAGTAAGTAGGATGGCAGATCACGTCTTCAAAATGACGGGAAGGATAGACTAAATGCAAAAGATAGCAAACTGGGTTACTTGAGAAACAGTAGCCTGCTATAGGTACTTTACCAACGCTAAAATGGATCACGTGATCCACCTAAGTAAGTGGTGTTAGTTGGTAAGTGTTAAAAATTCCAAATATTAATCAACTTAGCCTATCCACTGCTGGACTAAGGCCTCGTCCAAGCTGGTCCACGTCACCTGGTACTCCACAATCGCATATATTCCGTCTCAGAAAAATTACAAATAAAATTAAGCATCAATCCAGCAGCAAACTACAGAAATAAACTATAGAACGCCTGCTTCTTTTTAACTTTATTTTTCTTCTTGATGTGGAAATCCACAATGAAGGTCCGATGCCCTGGGGATAGTGGAGAGGTCTGTCAGACTCTTACTGACTAAAACACACACCGGTGTTCTCGCACACTTGCGTCGGGGTGCACCTGGATCGAATGCAACTTCCGCTGCACCTGCTACGATCCTCACATCATACTTTTGCTTCTTCCTCGTTCAAAGAGATGGTTGTACATGCACACCAGCTGTGAATACTACGCATCTGTCTTGCGGTTCCTTACAATAGTGAATATGCTTTTAATATTAGTCATTAAATTCTTAAAAAACATCTCTTAACCATCACACTATTTGTCTCTTTGCCTTCTGACTAAGTTTCACATCAGCTTAACAAAACGACCGATTTAAATTTCAAATTGCCAGTTATCCAGATAGAGGTTAGCGATGAATCGAATAGCATTAAGTTCTCTGTCTACTTTCTGCTCGCCTGGTACCGAATCTTAATACAGGACGTTTTAATTATAGTCAAAATAGACCAAAACCGGTGTTATTTTATTTTGCAGCTGTGCAATAATTGTTAAAGGTGAAAATGAATATCTGTATTGGTCGGTCCAAAATAAAAGTGTTAGAATAGTTTGTTCAATCATCACCAGTCATATGGTCATGTTGAGCAATGATAATGAAAGAAAAATAAAAACTAATACAAGGTATAATTCTGTAAACAGCCCTCAGTTCTGGTTCCTCGTTGATAGCCTGTTCAGACTCCTCGTTATTGCTGTCTGATTCTGAAAAAGACAGAAACAGCCCGCACAATAATCAAGATGTGGTGAATTCAGTGTATCATACTAAGATGACCGGTACAAGAAATTATTTGAGGATCGTTATGGAAATCCAATAAAGATTTGTTTTATTTCCTAATACGCTATTGCGTACATGGTAACGATATATTTATCGTTACCATGGCAAAACGCACGTAGCGAACGGCAAGCGTGACGACGAGTTTTATGAACTCTGTAACTAGGCAGGAAGTGAATGTATTTTTAAAATAAAAACAGCTGTTTCCTACAAAAGTGCAATACCTACACGGTCAAAATGTATGGAACAGCTGTTTTTATTTTTAATAACCGATCAAAAATTTCGATGTGGGCGGCTCAGAATGATGTTCTGAAAACCTGGTAACCGTTTTCACGTCAGTGTCCCTTACACCCCGTATAAAGGGTGTAAAATACTCTTAACGAAGCCGAAAGGCAGTTTTTCTCCCCGTCATTGCGATCATTTTATTGTACTGGAACATACATGGCAACCTTCTAGTTACGGAGATATTGGAGGTCAAAGTTCCAAATATTTCACAAGTTTTTTTAAATAGTTGTTTTTTATGACCCGTTTACTATTCAAAACATTCATCAGCACAATGCTTTGAGTGTGCTACATCGAGTTTTACAGTAAAACGTGTATTTCACAAAAAAAAGTTAAAGTCGTTTCCCAGCTATAATTTTGCCTAAAAACTACTAAGCGGCACATAATTGTAATGCTTAAATATTAGATATCGCACTGCATTTAAAAACTTAGCACTTAACCGTAAGACGTGTCAATCCCTTTAAAAGAACAATAAGCTTCTCAACCAACGTGGGCGAGTTAGTTAAAAAAATAATAACGCGGATGAGACAAGTACTTATTCTGCATCTTTTTTCTTTAAAGAGGTATTAAAACAACAAAAATAAAACTTCCAAACTCAACGGGGCCATCTAAAATGCAAACATTGTATAAAGACATTTGTTATAATAAACACACCCTGTTAGGAAATATTTACGTTTTTTAACGACTTTACTTCCTTTAAACAAAAAAGTTAAGAATTATTTAAATGACTATATAATATTTGCAAGTATTGTCACTACGAGTTTTTTATTTTCGGTTTTTCAGGTTAAAAATATGAATGAAATAACTTATGCCCGCGGCGAGTTATTATCCCATGGGATCATGCTATAGGAATAAAAAGTATCCTATGTGTTAATCCAGGTTATAAACTATCTGTCAGCTAAATTTCATCTAAATCCGTCCAGTAGTTTTTGCGTGAAAGAGTATCAAACATCCATACATCCATCCATCAATCTTCACAAACTTTTGACAGATTTTGCTAAAGTATTATCAGTTTTTTGTTTTCGTTTTAAAAATATGGATGCATTTAGTAGCCTCCGAGAGCAAGTATGTGGGTGTACTAAACGCCTATGCTTATCCCTTTGGAGACTTATAAAATAACGAGTTACTATAAAAGTGGTCTTCGGCAGTTACAAAACACTAGCATTTGCAAACAGACGACGCCGTTTGTACAGTTACAAATCATACAATTAGGCGATTACTCTGTTTATTTGGTCTACCGTAATTAACAGCAGGACACACAGGCTTCTCAAAAAAGCTGACGCTACATTAATCTTAATTTTTGGAAAAAAAAACCCAAAAATGACTAAAAACATTCTTTTCTACTTAAAAATTGTGAAGCTAAACCACAAAAATCCGAAACTTTGCATCTAAACAACATATTTGCATTATAAAGTTAAAATATGAAATAGCCGAGCACTGCTGTTTTATAACTCCCCTAGCAGTACATGCACTGACAAGGCAGACGTACATAGTAAACAGAGACCCAGCTTTAAATAATCACAATTATTTTCCGAGTTGCAATGATAACAGGATAGTAATGGAAGAGTTATTCAAAGCATTTATTCGTTCATAAGCTATCAGATAAGTATCAGAACGGCGTAGATTTCTCACAATCAGCAGTTTATGGTGGCGAGGTGGCTAATTTCTAAAACTCTTTAAAAGTTCCATGTCTCCAAAACTACCCAGTTTGGACCACAAATAATTGGGGTCACAATTAAGTCAATGCAAATTAGTTCAAATAGAACGTGGAGATTGGCAAAAGAAAAGAGAGGCCTATACTCAGCAGTGGGTGAATTCAGGCTGTGGATGATGATGATGAAATTAGGTCTAGTATCACCCAATTCAAGGAATTCACCCAGTTACCAATCATTCTGTGTAGCATTTTATTAAAGTTATGCCAAAAATCTGGTTACTAAGTAAATCAACACCTAACGAAGTTTAGACTCTGTTCTCTTTGTACTCTTTGCTGACAGTGTGTATATATTAGAGAAACGTTAAATGCACGTCGGCAAACGAATATTAATTTCAAGTAGAGCCCTTGTTTGTAGACTCTGTTTGCCTGCTTTAAACTAATTAATTGGATACACCACTTTGTATTGATGCCAGGAAGTAGGAATTGTTAATTATGGCGATAATTATTAACAACTAGCTGTGCCCCGCGACTTTCGTCCGCGTGAAATAATTATAAAAAAATTACTTCACTATTTGAATCGGGATTTTGTTAACAATTAAAAAAAAAATCTTTACTTTATTTTTTTTTGCACGGAACCCTAATTTTTTTTCTAAACTAAAAGTAGCCTAAGTTACTTCTTATAATATCAGATATTTGGCAATAAAAGTCCCATCAAAATCGGCGCAACCGTTTCGGAGATTAACTGGAACAAATAAACAGACAGAGACAAAATTTAAAAAAAATGTTTTTTTTTGAAGTGAAAACTTCTTTAGCGGCGTTGAGCACTTTTTCTGTAATGGGTATAAAATCTTAAACTCGCGTCAGGACACGTGACCCTGATCGAAAAAGCGTAAGACAAATTTTCTCATTCGATTTTGAACTTAACCTTCAACATTTTATGGTTTAAAATCATTTAAAGAAATTTTTAAATGTTTCCAATCAACTTTGAACCTAATGCTTTAGGGATAAAGCTGACAAATCTATTAAATAAATTGCCACCCGCCGCGCGCCGGCGCAGCGCCGTGAAACCTAGTCCTCTGGCTATCTTCATCGTCCTTAAGATTGTGATAGAACCGTGGTCTTTGGGGGATTCGCACCGTGCTAACTACGAAGGCAATTTACGTGCTATTTACAAACGTTACGTACCTGTAGGTATGTTAGTGTAGCTAAAATTCCGTATTTCCTTGCAATTTTATTGATTGACGCATAATGACAAGAGATTCTAAAATCAATAAGACAGTGTTGTCTTTGAGTTTGCAGCTTTCTTAGTATCTAGTAGCTATTAAAAGTACTTGTGAAGGCTTTTAAGATGCAAGCACAATCATGATAATAAAATAAAAAAGGAAATCGTTCAATCGCAATAAGTACCTTCCGAGTATTAAATTGCTAAACATTTTCACTAAGGCGTTTGTTGTTTGGTAAAATAAAGTTCAGTTTATTTAAAAACCTGCTTTAAAAATGATTTGATTACAAGTATTTACAAGTAAGTTAAAAAGCACGAGTGTTATTGGTATAGGAAACCGATAAATTCTCAGCTAATTCTGTAGTAAGATCGAATGTGACGTTCCTGCTTACGTGCTTACTAAGCGCCTGTGAAAAGATGTATCGCACACATTTTTATGTGCGACAGATTACTTCCACACTTTTAATTACAAATTCTTTAGGCAGGATTCAATGATAACATAACATCCTGTAATCCCCGAAGGCTCAGGCAGGGGTGCACCGAATAGTACACCCTGTTCTTTATACTGATAAAGCAATTGGTGCAAAATTATTCCCTAACCATTCCAAAATATCAAACATGCTCAACGTTAATAATCAAGTTTTCACTTCTGCCGGCACTCCCGGAGTGCAACCCGTCTTTTTTTTTTATATAAGTACCGTACATACTTTCACATACATTCAGTAAAAAGCAGTAAAAAATATAAACAGACACTTCAATTTTATTTACTCGTTTATATGAAATTGTGTGAAGCGAGGTGTAGGTACTTAATTACGCGTTGTGCTTGTAAAAAGCCGTCAATAATATTACATTCGAGTCTCTTACGTCCCACTATAGGTAAGGTCAAGTAAAATTAGCTAGTAACACTCTGAATACGTGATGGGTATCTTCATTTTATAAAAGAAAACATTCTTAGTAGTACAGCCCTTTTACTGTCAATGTGAGCCTGTGTCATCCCACTGGTGAGCAAGGGCCCCTCCAGATGACTTCCAAATCTTTTGAGCTAGGGCTAAATGTAAATCTAAAGGTATAGGCCTAGTATGAAAAATAGAAAATTCAAATATCTTTGAATTTAGAACACAAATAAATGTTAATGTTATGATTATTAAAGTAAATATTTTGTTTTAAATAATCATGTTTATCTAAGGTATTCTATTTATACTCTTCTTCTATTCCATTTAAACACTCAAAAAATATTTACGGCGTAAAGACACATATCTCTTTTAAGATTAAAAAAAAACAATCACCGCCGACTATAGTCATTGAACCCATTTGGACTTAGTACAAGTATCTGTGGAAACTTTTATTTCCGCACGTGTGCGCAAAAATATTAAAATCCACGCGTGTGAAATACATTGTATGTTGAAACTAATCGAAGTGCGATAAGAACCAGTTTTCGTGAAAGTGTATTGAAAATATATTTTTACGTTTCATTTCAATGCCGGGCATATACTGTAATTCTGAAAGATAGTGCAAGAGTGAGCAAACTATTGAAATGAAAAAAGCCGTACGGTATTTCGTTATTGAATTTATTTTCATGCTCTATATATTTTAAAATAAAAGTTTTACTCTAATTTTATTTATGATCTAATGTAGCATTATTTTAAAACTTTATGTACCAATAAATACTCATTTCAGTCAGATTTTTTTTTACTTTTTCTTCAGCTGCTTTCCGTATTCCCAGCCACTGTCAGGCCGGTTTCCAGTCTAACCGGAGCACCAGTATTTTACATGGAGCAACTCCATATCTAACTTAAAACACACAGTTACACGATATTCCTTGGTAAGACTGATTGTCAGACTTGCAGGATTTTGAATACCCCAGCGACTATTTAAGATTTACTTAGCAGTGACCGCCAGATCTTTTCGAGGAATTCATGTGTCTCGGTATGTAGGTAATGGATGGTCAACCATCCACGGACTGACCTCAGAAAGTATTGCTTTAACTTTTTCTTTTCTTTTTCTAGTGCTTTTTTTAGTGCTTAACCTGGTGTCAGAGTTTTTATACCGCCCATGGGCGTCTGGCTAGGCTTTACATGCCATCGAGAAATACATATCTCTCAGGCATGCTCAGTTGGTTTCCTGAAGATGTTTTCTTTCACCGAAGCAAAAAAAAAATCAAAAACTATCGGAAAAATCAGAGGTGCGTTTTTGGGTTCGAACGTAAGAATTAGGGTGCAGGTTGGTAGCTGTCACATGTCTTCGAATTTTTACCTTAAAGCTCGACTATATTATTAAGAGGGTCTTGAGTATTTTTAATCATTTCAGAGCACTAAATAAATTATTTTTAACTTGATATTTGCTTCCCAGTCTCTGTGGATAACATTAATAACCAACTAAAAGGGGCGTATTTTCAGCTACATTAGGGAGCACAGCACAGGATAGGAGTATAATATTAGTTCTGAACGTTAGACTAAACCCATGGGAATACTACACTGTCTAGTTGCACTTAGCACTATTACGATTTTATGCCTAATTCGGACAGTCACTAAAACGTATTGAGGTCCCTGCATGTACAGTCACGAGCACCATATGTGTACATTTTCAAATCAAATCAAATCAAATCAAATCAAAAATGTTTATTCGCAAGAAAATACAAATTACAAGGAAAGATTTTATGGCCTAAAAGTCATTGTATTCTGCCTGCAAGCAAGCGTGCAAATTTTTTACTTACATCTACTATGTAATTATTAACATGCAATAATTAATATTATTACAATTATTATAAGATCAATTATTCATTTTCATTCATCATTAACATTAATTTTTAAATTCCATAAATTCCTTAATGCTATAGAAACAACTATTTTGTAGCCACTCAGTCAATTTTTTTTTAAATAAATTACCCTGCAACAATTTCAAATTATTTGGAATGTTATTATAAATCAATATACACATATTAAACACATTTTTTTTATAAATATCTTTATGACTAGGTGGGTGATACAATAGATTTTGAAACTTGGCCCTTTTTTGTCTTGGTAGAACCTCACTACGTTTCCCTAATTAATTGCAATTTTCGCGAGAAATAACGATTGTAACTTGGATATAGGATCTTTTTCATAAAAATGCGAGGTCCAGAATACTATATTCGTAACAACATGAAATAATAAATAATTTAATCAGAACAGGAGAAAAACACTTTTATAAGTTGTTAAGTGTTTACATATTGATGCTCGTGACTGTACCTACCTATCTAATTAATTATTTACGTATTCAGAAATGCTCATATCGTTTGACTAGGCCTCTTGATAATGTGCTGAATCCCCATAATAAATGAAATCTTAATGTTTTTATACATAGGTAGAAAGAATAAACTTATAAATACAATACCACTTTTATTTGCAAGCATAATGATTGGTTTCATTGTCTTATCGACTTTAAACTCACTGTTTTTGACGTGAATTCTTTGGAGACTTTAATTCCACTCAGTCAACAGTCAGTCACTCTATCTGTGACTAATAAACATCAGCAATTTCTATAATAAAGGACAAAACAAACCCTATCCAGTCCGAGGTGAGTGCTAAAATTTTCAAGCTCGCTACTCGCTCTTAAATCCTATTTTTTTTAAAGTTACTGCTTGGATGAATTGTTAAATAAAAATCTAACATATCCGAGGTGGAGTCCGAAAAATGTCGAGCTGTTTTCATGGAACTGAAGATGCACCTGGAAATAACCCTGCCGCCGCCCATGTTCTAGCGTGATGGTTAGCACATGGGCGCCGGCAGGCGTTAGGTACACTTACACGTGACTGCCAAGGGAACCACGAATCACCGCAACGCGACTTGCGGAGCTCTCGTGCTGTTTGTCGCATAGCCCAAGGTCTGACGCAGCTTCTATGCGGCGTCAACTATACATCAACTAGAATCCATTAGTTAGCCAATCAACTCATCCAGTCACTCCTTGACATGGGTATCTGCAAGACCACGCCAGAACACCCTGTACTCCGTCTTTCGCATCCAGTCTGACCCAGCTACCTTTTAAAGATCGTCAGTCCAGTTGCAAATGCGTCCCTATTTCTCCCAAGAACTAGAATGCAAATCACACGCCATCACAATTCACTGCCTCAAATTGACCCAGGATGCGTAATTGCAAAACCTATTTAGCTCACTCATGAAGTCAACCTGAGGTTGTGTATGTGTAGCACAGAGTAACAATTAGCTAAACATATGCAAATGATTGCAATAGGCGACGTCAACTAGGGTTTGGTGAATGTTAATGTTTTCTAGACCTAAGAAATGTGTGGAGTGGTCAAGATGGAATTTTTTGTAGTGAAGTTAACGCCATGAGGATCAATTAACTTTCACTGTTTGTAAAATATTTAGACACCAAAATAAGAAAAGAAAACCCTGAATTAATTATATGAATAAAAGAATAAAACCGGCCAAGTGCGAGTCGGACTCGCGCACGAAGGGTTCCGTACCATTATCTATAAAAACGGCAAAAAAATCATATCTGTTGTATGGGAGCTTAATATATTTTTTTTTAAATTTTTAGTAGTTGTTGAAGCGGCAATAGTAATACATCATTATTTTGTGAAAATTTCAGCTTTCTAGCTATCACGGTTGAGATACAGCCTGGAGAGAGACAGACAGACAGCGAAGTCTTAGTAATAGGGTCCCGTTTTACCCTTTGGGTACGGAACCCTAAAAATGGTTATAATTGACGTAAATTCTTCCAATAGACGTTTTTATTACGGACTGGTAAATATTATCTTATTTCTTAATTTCAATTTCAAAAGTTTGTTAGGATGGATGGATATTTGTAACTCTTTTATACAAAAACTACCGAACGGATTTCGATGAACATTTTGTGTTAAATCACGGCAGGTACAATTATTTTTGGAATGAGACACAAAAATTACCAGTAGCATCAAAACTGTAGCTTAAAGAAACATACTCACTATTTAAAGTCAATGCTAAAATCCACGACACACAACCGGATATCCCAAAGGTCAAGACGTGAAATAAACAAACAATTAAAACAGTAACGCGTCCCCACATATTTCCTAATCCAACCTGTATGGCAACGAGATGAGTTTGTGTTCCTACACAGTACTCTACCCCGGCTTTGTCAGTGGCTTTGTAATTACACATCAACTTCGTTCATACACCACAAGATGCCTCATCCCGGTTCTCTTAATCTTCTAATGTATTAACACCTCTTTCTTATGTGGGTTTCGCTTGTGAGTCCTTGTTTATGTCATAGATCCCCTAAATCTGGTAACAGCTGTATCTTTTGGAGCATGGCCTAAGAAATAATTTAAAATAACTTCTTTATTTCAGTACAGTGACAAGATAGTTATGCAACCTGAACCACAACGTGTGATCACGGTGAGAGCATAAAATGCACAGTTTTAGTTTAGGGTAGCCCCTCTAGAACCTTCGATGCATTTTTGTCAACTTAACAGATAAGTAGCGTTAAGTCCCACATGCAGCCACTAAGATTAGTACTGCACACTACATTAGAGCATGCGCTTCTGCTGACATGTAACTCTACTCTTTTATTTAATATAATAACACTTCCAAAAACAAAAACGTTGATGTTTGTTCGTTGTTGTTTCGTTGTTTTTTTTCCAAAAACTTGACTGGCGCAGGCGGTAGGATCGCCGAATAGAGCTGCGCTGTTCTTCGCGTTTTTCCGAAGTAAAACTTTTTCGAGTTACGCATTCGGGTGGCCCTGAAATCAGCTGTGGTGATTCTATTTTACATGGAGCGACTGCCTATGCTCCACAACCCAGTTTGGTCTGGGTAATACGATCCCCTTGGTAAAAGTAGTTGTCAGACTTTCGGGCCATTTCTTATGCTTTTCGAATCGATGACTCAGATTTTATCCGACTTTCGGGCCACTGATTACTTTTAGCGACTATCCAAGATCTACAAATGACAGCCGGGACCAACGGCTTAACGTTCATCGAGGAAACTTGGTATGCAATGGGTGGTCCCATCCACGGACCAACCTAGGCAAACGCGGCTTAACGTAAAGATCAACCCGAGTGGCTGTTATTATATAGCCACGAGCTCCTCTCATTTCTCGTACTACTCAAAAAATGTTGTATATCTAGCTATTGGATATTCTGCATTCTTTGAAAAAGGAACCTTACAACTTTTACAAGTTTTTAAACTGTCATGGTCACTAACATTAATTATCATTAACACGAAGAAGAAAAACCGGCCAAGTGCGAGTCGGACTCGCGCACGAAGGGTTCCGTACCATTATCTATAAAAACGGCAAAAAAAATCATATCTGTTGTATGGGAGCCCCCCTTAATATTTTTTTTTTTTTTAATTTTTAGTGTTTGTTGTTATAGCGGCAATAGTAATACATCATTTGTGAAAATTTCAGCTTTCTAGCTATCACGGTTTATGAGATACAGCCTGGAGACAGACAGACAGACAGACAGACAGACAGACAGACAGACCGACAGACAGACAGACAGACAGCGAAGTCTTAGTAATAGGGTCCCGTTTTACCCTTTGGGTACGGAACCCTAAAAAAGGTAGACCGATTTGTGTGCTCATAAACACCCACCCGCAATAACTTCAGTTTATTCGTGATCATGGTGCTTGCAACAGCGCCGAAATATCGGGAACTCAAAACAAACAGTAAACATGGTAAATATCCCGTTTCTAAATCAAAATCAAAATCAAAGCATTTATTTCAAGTAGGCCCGTTACAGGCACTTTTGAACTGTCGAAACAAAGATAACAATGAAATTTAGCTACAGTCCCAGTCACAAGGCATAAAAACTGTGAAAGTACTGTAGTTGCCCATTCCCTAACGTAGATCTCTATGGAGAAGAACGGGCAAGAAACTCCATGGACACTCTTTTAAATCAGAATATTTTTACAAAACCTTGGTTACATCATTCATGTTTAGATGGTACATTATGTGAGAGCGATGTAGCAAGATGTGCACGTTAAAAGTGTCCATAGTAAAAACAAGGAAAATAACAATTCAAAAAATAAAATAATTAATTCAAATAAGCCGTGGCAACCAAGAGATGACCAGTCACAACTGACAGCGCCCGTTCACGAACATGACGCATGTATCAGCACCATTCAACTCAACCATTTTGAAGGGAACTAACTGATCCGACACACGCGCCACCATCAGCGAGACATTTGAGTGAGCATGACATACACTTAACCGCCAGGGCAAATTCAAGTCAAAAAAAAAAAAATGACGTAGGTTTCCAACGAAGGATAGCTTTCTATTACATAGTACTCACATAATATGGGCTATGCGGTTATATAATACCAAAAGAAATTGAATCTATACAATGCAAAGATAGTTGTACAATCTTCAGCAGCTCCAACAATACTATTTAATGCTATCCATTAATCAGTTTATGCGCCCCTGTCCATGTGGAGCAGGACCGGCATTGAGCCAAGCATTTTTATCAGAGATATAATCGTCCAACTTGTAATATGCTTGCTTACATAGTGTGCGTTTAATGCATGATTTAAATTTCGTCTCATTCAGTTCAAGAATACTTTGTGGAATTTTATTATAGCATCTTAAACAGTACCCCATGAAAGATGAGTCTACTTTAGCGAGTCTGAAGCCCGGCTGAACTAATTGGTCTCTAGTTCTCGTACTGTAATTGTGTCTGTCACCTCTTTTATTAAAAAGATGTAGATTTTTTCTAACGTACATTATGTTTTCGTAGATGTATTGACAATGTACCGTCATGATTTTGATTTCCTTAAACAGTTCCCTTAGAGAATCGCGCCTACGAAGATTATATATGGCTCTTGTAGATGTTGTAGGTGGTAATCGGCGAAGTTAAACGCGAAACTGCAGTAAAATACTTATAATTTGGAAAAAGGCACGAATAAAATTAACAAACTAGGTAAACACGTACAAGCGCACCCGCTTGTAGTGCTCGCACGGACTCAACTGTCAGCGTCTTGGGTGGGGGCCAGTGGCCCATACATCTATACTTAAGATTAACATGTACATATATTACTACTACTAACTATGAATCTAAAAGACATGAGCGCGTCGCTAACATTCCCACCCCCAGTGCTGGGTCAGCACTCTTCAACAAGTGAAATACGCGCGACGCGGGCTGCAGGTCGCTTCCAAACACCAGTCTTAGTCTTCACTTCGACCAGTCTGATTCGTTCATCCTTTCCTTGGCATGTCTTTTGAATAACACCCCTCGGCCAGGTACTACTACGTCACCTACCTGCAAAGGCTTCACCTCCTCGTTCCATTTTCTTCGAGGCAGTAAGTCAGGCAGCACCTCTTTCACCCATCTACGCCAAAACATATCCGCTAACGCTTGAGACTTTCTCCATTGTTTACGTAGAAACATGTCGGAATCATCGAAAGTCCCAATGATAGGTATGTTGGATGAGCCGCCTAAAAGAAAATGGTTAGGAGTTAAGGATTCCAAGCTTTCAGGGTCCACGGAGACGTGTGTCAACGGACGGCTGTTTACCATATTCTCCACTTCCGCTAACAAGGTAAGCAGCACTTCTTCGCGGGGAGCGCGTTCCTTCATTATAACTCGGAGTGACGTTTTAACACTTCGAATCAGCCTCTCCCAGGCCCCACCCCAGTGAGGACTGGAGGGGGGTATAAAATGCCACTGCATGGCGTTGTTCACGCCGACGGCCTTGAGAGCATCTATATTAAGCGCCTGCTCTGATTGCTTCAGCTCCTTATCGCTTGCTCTTAGGTTGGTGCCATTGTCAGAGTATAGATGGCTGGGCCATCCTCGCCGTGCTGCCATGCGTCGCAGCGCCATAATCAAAGAGTCTGACGTGAGTGATGGAACAAGCTCGATATGAATCGCTCGTATAGTGAGGCAGGTGAACAAAACGCCATACCTCTTCTGCCTTCCTCTGCCTACAGTCACTTCCATTGGACCAAACAAGTCCAGGCCACAAAATGAAAATGGTTGTTGGTGATGTGCTACTCGAGCATGAGGTAAGTCACCCATTCTGGGTACTTGAGGCTTACATTTCCTTATGCGGCAAAGCATGCAATTCGAAACCACCCTTTTGACTGTTGGCCTTATTCTAACAATATGATATTTCTGTTTCAGGTTATTGACAACCATTTCCTGGTTCCCGTGTGCCGCCTTAATGTGAAAATACCGGACAAGAAGACGCGTTATGCCATGTTTCCCATCTAATATAATTGGTCTCTTCGTTTCTAGGTCTACGTCTGACGCAGCATCGATGCGGCCACCGAGTCGGAGTAAACCAATTTCGTCTAAATACGGTGACAAGGTAAGTAACTTACTATCTCGTGATATGTGTTTTCCATTTTTGATTGCAGATATTTCGGCGGAGAACGATTCCCCCTGCGCCTTCTTTAGCAGCAGGATCTCAGCTCGAGCCATCGCATCGCAGTCAACCTCACCGGTAAGTCTCTTGCATCTGTCAATAAATTTCAAAATAACGGCCGTGGCTCGCAGCAAGCGAAGCCAGGAGGAAAACCGCTGCGGCTCAGGAACAGGTAAGTTACATGTAGGCTCATGCATCACAGCTACACACTCTAAACTCCCTTCGTCTCTGTCAATGTCGGGGTTCACGACATCAGCAGGCCATAATGACTCCATTTTGTATAAAAAATCAGGCCCTGTGAACCACTCACTGTGAAACATTGTGTGGTTAAATTCATCACGAGTACCAAGATCTGCGACATTTAGTTTGGTAGGTACATATCTCCATTCGGAAATACGCGTCAGTTCATCAATTTCTCCTAATCGGTTCGCTTCGAACGTTTTATACCTACGTGTGTTATTTCTAATCCACTGTAAAACGGTTGTGGAGTCACACCAAAAATATCGTCGCTGTGTTCCTTCAGAACGGTATCTGCCAATCGAGCAGCCAACAGCGCCGCCTGTAACTCGGCTCGGGGCACAGTCATGGGTTTAACAGGTACAACACGACATTTACTTGCTATAAATGCGACGTTAACATTCCCATTGACTATCCATCGCCAGTACGCCACACAACACATGGCTTGAACAGATGCGTCGCAAAATAAATGCAGCTGTAAGCATGTATAATTATTACTTGCCGGCGTAGCACACGTAGCGGTTTTCGTAGGCGGTCTACGCGTCTCGTAGCAGCTTCCCGTAGCAGATAACTCAGGCCCGGGGTTCGCGGATGCGGTGGCGGCGGCGGCGGCGGCGGGAGGAGGAGGCCTTGTCATCACAGGCTCGCCAACCGGTTTTCGTCCCGTCTCGCTCCCACCTTGTAACACAGTAGTTTTATTATAGCACCTAGGTATGCGTATTTGCTTTATATCCTTTAATAACTCGATCCATTTGCACCATTTATTGTAGATACTATCGGGTACTACGTCATCCCAACCTATGTTTAAGCGCCAAGTATCTTGCAACATAATTTTGCCCTGAATAGTGAATGGTGCTAAGAATCCTAACACATCAAAAATCGACATAACTATTCGTAGCATGATTCTTTTAGTCGGCCTATCTTTATTTAAAATTATATTTTCAGGTATTCGTTTCAGAGACACGTCGAAACCTAACTCATCTTCGCCAGGATACCAGATGAGTCCCAAGGTGCGCTCGCCATGGTACTCCTGTTCAAATTTGAACCTAACGCTGGCGGTGCCTAAGGTATCCTTCGGAATACTATCTAAAACAGCCATGCTATTACTAGTCCAGTTACGGATTTGGAATCCACCACTGCTATGAATATTAGTTATATTTTTTACCATTTCTATCGCCGTCGTGTCATCCGGCAGGCTATCAATATAGTCGTCCATATAGTGCGATTTGTATATCGCATTAACAGCGGCTGGTAATGCCGACTCGTAACGACGCGCATTTACATTTTTAACAAACTGAGCTACAAAAGGGGAACAGTTAGCGCCGAAAATAAGTGACGTCATAATGTAAACATCAACTGGCTCGTCGGGGCTGTTCCGCCAAAGGAACCTACACGCGTGTTGATCCTCAGGGCAAATTTTAACCCTAAGGAACATGTCCTTGATGTCACCAGTTACTGCAATTGAATATTCCCTAAAGCGCAGCATTATACCAAACAGAGATGACAACAAGTCCGGCCCTGTGAGTAAATAGTCATTGAGACATTTATCACCAACTGGAGCAGCAGAATCGAACACTAGCCGGAGTGACTTTTTGTTGGGGTTATCTACCCCGAAGTGAGGTAGATACCACGTCCTGGGTGCCGGCAGCCGTTTTTCCATCTTGTGAGCGTAATCATTTTGTAATAAATGATTTATACGCTCGCGGTATCTGACGGCGAAACCATCGTCACGTGACATCTTCCTTTCTATCCCCTTCAACCTTTTCAGAGCGTTAGGATAGGTGTCGGGCATGGTGCAGCCCTCATCTTTCCAAGGCAAACCGGCACGCCAGCGACCGTTGATGAGTTCGACAGACTTTTCCAGCTGCGCGACGGCACGAGTATCATTAATATTTTGTCTCGGCTTACCTGACACTCCCAAGGCGTCTACAGCAAAAGAGTGCCTCACCTCCTCGTGGAGCTCCCGTAGTATGCACTCGTCCCTGTCCGCGGTGGTGGTAGCTGCCGAGCTCAACAGCAGAGTGGCGTGCGCCTCGACGGCGCGGCGCTGGCGGCGACCTGCGCGTGCCGAGCGTGCGGCCTACGCAACATACCGTGCATGCACCAACCTAGGGGAGTCAATGTAGCGGACGGCTCATAAATTTTACCTACTATAACTTTGAGAGGTAACAATAAGTGACAGTTATCTTGACCTATTAAAATCTCAGGTTTTACATCATGTTTACATAACTTATCATTTATCCCATACAGGTTTTTATAATTATTACAATCGATAACAGAAAGTTGTTGCAAAGGTAAGTTTAATTTATCTACACATCGAAGTTTAATATTATGCATCTTATTGTCCATACCAGATAATGTAACATTCGCGATGGTCGTTTCACATACCAGTTCGTCGTCAGACCAGGCTCCGCGAATTCGCATCGTCTCTGAGCGGCCACGAAGCCCCGCACGCTTCGCTAACCCCGCACTGATAAGCGAGACGGTCGATCCGTCATCAAGGAGGGCGTTTGCACTGAACACACCGTTCGCACTATGTATACGTATAGGTACGACTTTAAGTAACACTTTGTTTTCACTCGCGTTTATATGCGTCACTGTTTGTGTACTATCGGCGGAGGACATCGGCGACGCCGTCGCCGTCGGCGGGTTTTGTACTGGCGTTGACTTCGGCTCCGGAACTTGGCTACTTCCAGCGTCACTTTGCTGCTTGTTTCCGACGTAGTGAAGTAGATTGTGATGCCCTTCGCCACAGCCATTTTTATTGCAAGGCGGTGCTGAGCATGTGTCCCGTGCGTGGCGCGATAGTAGGCATTAAAAAGCCCGTTACGTTTCACGAATTCCCATCTGGTCTTACGTAACGCCTTCTTGAATTGTTTACATTCAGTTAATTTATGTTTCGAGGTATGGCAGAATTTGCAGTTATCAGTATCATCTGTTTGCAATAATATAGTTTGAGATCGATTGCCGGAACTATCTTTGTTTTTATGATTATTGTTTTTATTTTGGTCAGTGCGAGGACTCGTAAAATAGATATTTGATGTCACTGATATCTTTACGGCCTCATTGTGCAAGAAATCAGATAAAATGACCATACGGGATTTCTGTCCTTCAGTGATGAGCGGGTAACTATAATCAGACCATTTTGATAACAGTGTTGTAGGCAGCTTGGACAATATAATTGAAACAATGCTCATACCTTGTAAGTACTCTTCGCGTCCAACTGCTCGCACTGCTTGTATAAGGTTTTGCACTTTCACTGAAAATGGCACGATTTCATTATGATAGTTTTGTGACATTGAGGGTAATTTCTTGATATCCTGCACTATTTTGGTTATTATTAGATCAGCATTGCCAAAACGTAGCTCCAAAGTTGACATGATTTTGCACGGTGGACTCGCAGAAATAAGTAAGGCTGCGACAGCCTCTTTGGCAGCTCCTCGGAGACACTTTCTCAACCTCCACAGGTTTTCTTCAGGAGAAAATTTACAAAGCTCGGTTGACTCATTATAGGCTTGTTTGAACTGCAGAAATTCCAGTGGGTCTCCCGAAAAGTCTGGAAGATCCTTTGGCGTGCTTAATCGACTTATAAGGTTGGTATTCGGTGCACTCGTAGAACCCAGGTCTTTCAACGCGCCAGCTAGTATCTGAATAGTCGCTTGCATAGTGGTGGCCTCCGCCGTTGGTGGCGGTGCGGGTACACTGTGTGAGTGCGACTCCATCGGCAGATGTGGCACTGAAGGTGGTGGCTTTTGAGGTGACGTAGTTAGCCCTGGTGGTGCTGCTGGTGCCGTAAGGAAGTCGGCATTAGCAGGCGCGGCTGGTTCTGTCTCCGGCGGATGCAACTTGCCCAAGGGGTTGCCATGATCGCGGGCCGATTGCATTAATTCGTGGTGACTCCGTTCCAGCCATTGCTCCACGTCGTGAGCGCGTTCTTCGTGTGGACTGTATTTTTCTTCTTCCTCTAGTTCAGCTAAGTCCGCTTCCAGCTGTTTGTCTATGAGCTCCAGTCGTATCTGTGCCTTTTGCTTTGCAGCATCCAAAAGCAACTGCGCCTTTCGAGCTTTTACCGATGATGTGTCGGAATGACCTTTTGACCTTGGCGACGTGTTTTCGGTTTTTACGCTCGGCCCTGCCGCAGGTGTTTTAAATACCATATTTTGTTTGGCTGCTGCGCTGGTTGAAGAATGACACTCTTCATTATCTGTTTCTTGAGCTCCCTTTTGTTCGAAAAGTTTACGTTGCGCGAGCTCGCGTCGCACCATACTTCGCGTGCCCACCATCTTGCTTTTTCACTGGTGGCGTGACAAATAATAATCGTAATTGATCCGGTTCGATTGACCACTTTGTAGATGTTGTAGGTGGTAATCGGCGAAGTTAAACGCGAAACTGCAGTAAAATACTTATAATTTGGAAAAAGGCACGAATAAAATTAACAAACTAGGTAAACACGTACAAGCGCACCCGCTTGTAGTGCTCGCACGGACTCAACTGTCAGCGTCTTGGGTGGGGGCCAGTGGCCCATACATCTATACTTAAGATTAACATGTACATATATTACTACTACTAACTATGAATCTAAAAGACATGAGCGCGTCGCTAACAGCTCTGATGGCTCTTTTTTGCAGAATAAATATAGACTCAATGTCTGCAGCCCGTCCCCATAACAGAATGCCATAAGACATTATACTATGAAAGTAACTAAAATAGACCAGTCTAGCGGTATCTACATCAGAAAATTGACGGATTTTTCTAACAGCATATGCTGCTGAATTTAGGCGCCCCGCAAGAGATTTCAAATGAGAACCCCATTGTAGCCTTGAATCAAGCGTAAGCCCCAGGAAAACGGTTTTATCTACGAATTCAAGTTTCTCTTTATTCAATACTATATCACACTCGTTACTTTTAACATTTGGTAAAGCAAATCTTATGCATTTCGTTTTTTTTTCATTTAATACTAAATTGTTTGCTGTGAACCAATTATGGACCTGAAGTAGGGCATTATTTACGTCATCTAGATTTTGGGCCCGTCTATTTATCTTAAAAATTAGAGAAGTGTCATCAGCAAATAACACCATATTTTGAGGTTGGTTTTTTAATAAATAGGGTAGATCGTTTATATATACTAGAAAGAGGAAAGGACCCAATATTGAGCCTTGCGGAACCCCCATTTTTACTTTTAAACCCTGTGAATTAACACCATTTATTTGAACATATTGTTGTCTATCACTTAAATAAGATTTTACCAAACTAAGTGCAAGTTTACCTAGTCCGTAATGCTCAAGTTTCAAAAGCAATGTGTCGTGATTTACGCAATCAAATGCTTTGGAGAGGTCACAAAATATTCCTATTGCGTCTTGGGATGCTTCCCAAGCAGAAAATATGTGCTTTAATAAGGTTACACCGGCGTCAGTTGTACAACGTCCCTTAGTGAAACCAAACTGTTGGTCGTGTAAGATTCTGTTGGTGTTAAAATGATTGAGCATTTGATTAAGCATTACTTTTTCAAACACCTTGCTAAAAACTGGCAACACGGATACAGGTCTATAATTATTAGTATCTTTACTATCCCCGGATTTGAAAAGAGGAATGACTTTACTGTATTTCATTAAATCAGGGAAAACTCCTTGGTCTACACACAAATTAAAAATTAAAGCTAAGTATGGTGCTACAGTCTCAACTATGGATGTACAAACTTTGATAGACATTCCCCAAAGATCTTCGGTCAGTTTGACTTTTATTTGCCGGAAAGCTTTAATAACTATCATAGGGTTTATGTGTTTAAATTTAAATTCAGCCGGGCAGCCAGACACATTCGCCTTTAATAAACCAATTGCTACTTCAGGAGAGGAATTAAGAGACTCCGTAGTTTTTAACGGTATATCGGTAAAAAAATTCACAAATTCTTGAGCTACTTCCTGATTAGAGCTTTTAGGACCACATGCTGTATCTAAGGTGTAGCTAGTGTTACGTATTTTCTTCTTGTTAGTCTCGTTATTTATGACTTTCCAAACTGTCTTTATTTTATTTTCTGCTGTTTTGATCTTGTTGCTAATGTGCAGGGCTTTGGCAACCTTGCATGTATTTCTAAAAATGTTTGAATACTTAGCAACATACTTATTAAAAGTTTCAGTGTTTATATAAGATTTAAGGTCATAAAGCTCAAATAGTCTTTCCCTACTTTTTCTGATACCTCTAGTTGCCCAATCACTAAATATAAATTTAGGGCAAATACTTTTTGTCTTCTTTTCAAAAGTTTTGTTGTATTCAGTGTGAACTATTGAAAAGAAATGATCATACAATTGATTTATATTAATATCGTCCATATGATGGCTCATAACACTTAACTTGTTGCCAGGACATCTTCCATTATTGATTCAAATAAGGAAAAGTTTTGATAGTTTGGGGGTCTGTACACACACACAATTACATGCTTATCTAGCTCAACACAGGACAGTTCGACGCAATGTTCAACCGAGAGGCCTACTATGTCAATACGTTGTTTATATTTAACACAATTTTTCAAAAGTATTAGGGAACCTCCACGCAGCATAGATTTACGGTTAAAGCAGCTACCAACCGTATAGTTCTCATAATTAATCAGCATTTGGTAATCTTTTAGCCAATGTTCGGTAAAACAAATAATGTCAAACATATTTTTTTCTAAAAACAATTCAATTTCTAATAATTTGGAAGAAATGCCTTGGATATTTCTAGTGCTTACAGCTTTATTCTGCAAACAACGCCGTATTCTTCTTACATCCTCTCATTAGTTTGTTTCTACAAAATAATGTTCCCATAATTTTCCGAGAAAAATCTACACAGAGTCGGGACCAAACACTTCTAGATTTTTTCTCATTAAGTCTGTGGTTCCAGGTCGTCTTAGGTACTAATTTATAAAGTAGTAGGTACCGTCAGTTTCCTTTTAATAAACAAGTTTAATAAATGTCAGGTAGTTTTATAAATAAAACTAGCTGTTGCCCGTGACCTTATTATATTATTAAACTAAACTACAAATTGCTTCCCTATTTCAATCTGATTTTGTAAATAATTTCAAGGGTTTTCATTTTTTTGTAATAAAAAATACTCTTGGAAAAGTCCCATCAAAATTGGTCCAGCCAACAGACACTTCAATTTTATTTATTTGTGTTGATAAAGATTAAAGTCACATTACTGTTAATAATTTGTTGTCAACTTTATTAAAATTAAATCGAAACAAAGTCTAAACAAAACATACGATTCCCTCCTACGAATATGTAAACAAAGTATTACAAAAAAAAAAAACTTTTTAGTTTTGTAATAATGTAATACATTTTTGTTATATGTGTTTTAGGTAAATTTTAAAATTAGCGTAAGGCGTTGTTCACATCACTACGTCACGATGTCGTTAACGGTGCGGTGTCGCAGTGTGGCACGTTGACGTGACTTGCAAATTTACGTTACTGTGTCGTGAAACTGCACGACACGATGCCACAACGTTAGACGTTGTCGTGCCTTGTAAACGACGTCGTGACGTGATGATGTGGACAAGGCCTAACGCCGAAATGTAAGAGGACTCTAAAGAATTGTTTACACCTTCAATATTTTTTAAAAGACCCGTCTTTGACAACTAAAGAATAAATTTAATGTTTTTTTTGTTAAATAATGAGAATCGATCGATGAATGAATTTTTCAATGGGTATCGTTCGCATGTGTTGCCGATCGTGGATACGTTTTACACACACAATACATATGCATTTGAGTTCTCATTATTTAAAAAAAAAACATTAAATTTATTCTTTCGTGTTTTTTTTGTTATTTTTTGAAAAAAATAGTCCCAATCATTTCGAGTTCGATGATCGAGTTCATGGTATTCGGCTCCAGAACGACCTAAAAATAATGGTGTATTGATAAAAGAAAAACACATAATTTCTTGAGAAATAAAATTAAGAACCATTTCCTAGACTTGACTGCTCATTTTTAATAAAAACTTTTTCAAGGAAAAATATTCTAGAAAACTGCCGTCTCACTTTTTTGTCGCATCAGTTTAACAAAAGACTGGCAATAAAACAAAAAAAAAACAACAGTATTTGTTAAAGGCGACTCCATCGAAACTTTGTTCGTTGCATAATAGAAATTAACTGGAGAAAATGTAATACTCTTTTGTATTTTGACCTTAAGGCAAGTTAATTATCCTGTCTTAGCGGCGCGCATGTCTTTGAAATGCTTTGTGGTGGAGTCTTTAAAATATTAGAAGGTTCTAGAGAAAATACTGATATTAGAGGAGTAAATTGTGATGTGTTTAGAGGCATTAAAGGGGGTGATTATGAGGATCAATGAAAGCAAACAGGTAAGCAAAATTGGCAATCTCTTAGTTAGTATCTAGACAATCTATACAAATAATAATAAAATTGAAGTATCTGTTTGTAATATCAAAATAACAGCTTTGTAATGAAAGCATTTGAAAATATATACGGCACATTATACAAAAACTCTTTTATTTCGATTTTTGTTCATCTGCCTGTCTATTTATCTCCAAAACGGCTGGGTGATTTTGACAGGACTTTTACTAGCAGATATCTGATGTTACAAGGTCTAACTTAGGCTATTTTTATTTTAGAAAAATAATTAGGGTTCCGTAAAAAAATATATAATTACGGCTAATCTCCGAAATGGCTAGACCGATTTTGACGGAACTTTTACTGACCTAAGGCTGATATACTCAAGAAGAAGGAGTACTCAAGGTTACTTTTATTTTAGAATAAGAATTAGGGTTCTGTGCAAATAAAATATAACCCTCGAAATTGGTAGCAAAATCCGATTCAAAAAGTGTTTTCTATTTATAACAATTTCGCGAACGAAGGTCGCGGACAACAGCTAGTATTACAATATGACTTGTTATTGAGTCATGAAAATTGTCGCGGAAAATAGCTGGTTGCGAGAAGCACTGGACCGGTCGATATGACGATGCTTCGAGGAAGTCTACGTCCAGCAGCGACCGTCTTTCGGCTGAAATACGAGAAAATGAAAATGTGTGTCTTATCATTTAACATGCTGCTTTTTCATGATCTCCCTCTCTATAGACTTCATCATCATCATCTTCCTTCATTTGTGCTTCCATTCTCCCCTGTTAGAGGTTACGGCATCATTTACTCCTTTCTCTTTAAGACTTAAATGAGTAAAAACTCGCATAATTGAAATTATGTTTTGACCTAAAATAGCAACCCATTTTCAAACCGTCACAAAATAAAATTACCATTAACAATTTCCATACATCAATCATCCGAAGACACAGCTCCTGAATCAAAAATTCACTTCAATAGAGAGAGACTGAATTGATTGGGCAGACAGAGCACATCTCCGGGTGACGTCACAGGTGCCCAGTCATGTGAAACGACCACACACGGTGGTCCGCGGTTAACCGCTAGATAGACAAGTACAGAAGCTTGACTTCATAGAAAGGGCAAAGACAGGCACGCGCACACATAGAAAAATAAATGAGAGAGGCGAGTTTGCTTGCACTTACTGTACGTGACTTCTTGGCTAAGTTAAACAAGTTCAAAGGACACGTCGCGTCTCTCGACAGTAAAAGTGGAGAAAACATATGAATGCAGAAATTATTTATTATATATGTTATATATATAAAATGGTAAACTGACTGACTGACTGACTGGGTGATATATCAACACACAGCCCAAACCGCTGGTCTTAGAGACATGAAACTTGGAGGGTGTGTTCTTTGTGAAGAGTAAGTATCCACTAAGAAACGATTTTTGGGAATTCCACCCATAAAGGGGTTAAATAGGAGATGGAAGTTTAAATAAAAGTCCATTTTGCATTTTTTTGTTTTTTTTTCAGCCTAAATACAAAATTTGAAGTTAGGATCTTCAAATTTTGTATTTAGGTTGACGATTAGGATTGGCCGAAGGGTTAAAAAGGGGGATGATTGTTCCCGTCGGATATTTCTCGACATCCACGCGGGCGAAGCCGCGGTCAAAAGCTAGTTTAGAACAAACATGGTGTAAACGGAGCTTTCACGAAGCCGTCAAGCAAGCATTCTGTACATCAAACTTAGTAACTCTACGCATAAATGATTGCTGGGAAGCGACTTTTTTTTTCGGTGAAATGTCACGTTTTTCAGTAGCACTCAATGTAACGCACTCAAAACATTATGCTGATGGATGCATTGAATAGTACGGCGGTCGTGGAGGTATAAAAAAATATTTTAAAATTAAAACAAACTTGTGAAAAAGTTAGCACTTTGACCCCCAATATCTCCGTAACTAGAAGGTTCTCAGGTATAGCTAAGCAAAAAAATTGTTTATAATGACGGGGAGAACAAGTACCTTTCGGCTTCGCTAAAGGTACTTTTACACCCATTATTATGCCAAGAATCATAGCGACGCTAGTTACGGACCGCAGCTACTCATCCGAAGAAATCAAGTGACGCTCATGCGTGTTGCTTGACGCAATGCACGGCGACGTGACCAGCAAGCATTGAACCGGACCATGGTGGAGCAAAGACCGTCATATGCGTACGGTGATAACAGCCTATTACAAACAATTAAGGATAGTCGCCAGTGCGCTTGTACTTACTGTAAAAGAAGCGTGTCTATTGTGTGCATGGAGATCTCAAACAAATGCCAGTCGCGAGTGCGCGTGTACTCGCTGAACGTGTATCTGTGTGCGTGCCTTTTCGCTCGTTGTACAGAGCCGACTTTCTGTATCTCTTCTACATGTTTTGCGGTTAAACGCTGGAACAACCACACCTGTCAATGCAAACGGAGAAAAAATACTCTTCGGAAATTTTCGACTCTCGTTTCGGAATAAAATATACGGTTTTATATTTTTTGCTGGATGGATCTGGACAGTACAGAAAATATTTTTGCAAAAATTGTGTTCGTGGACTGATCTGAAAAGCCAAGTTGTATTAAAAAAAAGCGGCTACTGAGAATTCCGAATTTCCAAGTAGTTAACAATGGAATGACAACTGAAAAGTTGTTCTACCAATTCTAAAAACTGCATAAATTTTTCATCAAATTCTAAAAACCACACCGTATTTCCGTTCACGATTTACAAAAAAAAACCCAGTCAAGTGCGAGTCGGACTCGCGCATGAAGGGTTCCATACCGAACTAGGGGACCCCCCTTTAATTTTTAATTTATTTTTATTATTTGTTGTTATAGCGGCAACAGAAATACATATTCTGTGAAAATTTCGACTGTCTACATATTACGGATCATGAGATACAGGACGCTGACAGCCAAACGGACGGACGGACAGCACAGGTTTAGTAATAGGGTCCCGTTCGTTGCCCTTCGGGTACAGAACCCAAAAAAGTCTGCATACATCCACCCGAGTACATACTTTACCATAGCAACAAACAAAAACGTGTTAGAACCTCTACACATCATAATAATAATGGATTTCCTCAACACCATGATCATACAAAAAGTTGAGTTAAATTTTTTCTATTGTGTTAAAAACCCGACTTTGGCATCTGAACAATGCATGGTGAGACAAAGACCATGAAGTGGTAGTCGAGGGCTCTTGTTGTGAGTCACTTTTCATCACATTGTCGGGCTGTGAAAGAAACCCCTCATGGGTATAATCGGGAGAAGGGAAAATTTTATGCAACATTTTTATCAAAGAACGCTGGTGTTTTATGTGCGGTGTAAGGTGTACGTATGATGTGTTGAAATTGTTCTTGTGTTTAGCGTTCACTCTTCGACAAATTAATCCTAATCCTAACTAATATTATAAATGCGAAAATAAGTTTGTTTGTTTTTTAGGGTTCCGTACCCAAAGGGTAAAACGGGACCCTATTACTAAGACTTCGCTGTCTGTCTGTCTGTCTCCAGGCTGTATCTCATAAACCGTGATAGCTAGAAAGCTGTTCACAAATGATGTATTACTATTGCCGCTATAACAACAAATACTAAAAATTAAAAAAAAAATATTAAGGGGGGCTCCCATACAACAGATATGATTTTTTTGCCGTTTTTATAGATAATGGTACGGAACCCTTCGTGCGCGAGTCCGACTCGCACTTGGCCGGTTTTTTTTTGTTACCTTTTCACGCCTAAACCACTGAAACGATCATCCTGAAATTTTGCTTATACGTTGTCAAGTGTACAGAAACGGATATAGGATACCTTTCATCCCGAAAAAAAGTACTGTTCCCGAGGAAAACAACAATAACGTTCTTATGATAATAGATAGCACCACGTGTCTTTCGAATCGTAATTGAATTATATTATTTTAGAAACTTTAGTAGTGTGTTATGAGTTTTTCTAAATTAACGCGAGCGAAGCCGCAGGCAAAAGCTAGTAATAAATAATTAAAAAATAATCTCTTGAAACAGTTTCCAAGTAAAAATGAGGGTATTCAGTTAAAGGATTAGTGATGTGGTTTTTACTGATTAGTTTCACGACAGTTGCCGACACGCTGTAGTAATTATTTTCACTTAATCCACCAGTTTCTAACTCGCAGAAACGAGGTTTTATTATTTTGTTTAATAACTGAGAAATTAAAGGGTGAAAGTTTATTTTAAATTCGTCTAATTGATGATACTTTATATGTTTATAGTAGTGTGTATAGTACATCTAAATTACAGATGTAATTTTCTTATAACAGCTTAAACTATAATTAAAGGGTATACTCTAATGCGATAGTTTAAGGAGTGGAATTCCCCTGCCTTCGTCAGTGTTCCCAAGTTCATATGACCCCAATCTATTTAAGTCGCGAGTTAATAGGCTTCTTCTGGGTAAGCTCGTTCCATCGTCGACCTCATCTCTGTCCTCAGGACTAGATTGAGGTCAAGAGTAGACCCATTTAATATAAAAAAAGATAGTTAAGAACTTAAACTAATAACCTAAAATATATACTTAAAATAACCAAAATAGAAAAATTAAAAGTAAAAACATTATTAAATTATGTTTAATGGCGCCATCTATTATTATACGACCGTTATTATTGTTTTCCTCGGGAACAGTAATTTTATCGGGATGAAAGGTACCCTATGTCCGTTTCTTTACACCTAACAACGTATAATACAAAATTTCAGGATGATCGGTTCAGTGGTATAGGCGTGAAAAGGTACAAACAGACAAACAAACTTTTTTTATTATTATTATTGTTCTCAAACATACATATTTTTTTGTTCTACAATTTACTCGACTACTCGCCGACTCGCCACTTACATAACCATTTATAATATATAGTTAGGATTAGGATTTTTAACCTTATGTCAACACTGGTTTGTGACGGTATACAGAACTCGCATGTAAATTGGAATGTTGATAAGGTGGTGTGGTTTGTAGAAGATATAGGCTATACATTTTGTGCACACAAACCTCACTGTCTCACTGTCTTTTTGGTCTAGTGGTCGCGAGCACAACTGCTGAGCATGAGGTCCTGCGTTCGATTTCCTGGTCGGGCAAAGTGCTAATGGGTTTTTCCGTCATTCATCATTTCCATTTTTCAGTAGCAGCTACGGAGTCAGGACGCCCAGTTGATGGCAATAGGCTCGCCCCCTATTAAATGGAACTTAAACATAACTGGCGAAATGTGGGTGTACTATTAAGTACACCTCTGCCTAACCCTTCGGGGATTACAGGCGTGATGTTGTTTTTATGTTATGTAAAACAATAATTGCCGAGAACCGTAAAATCCACATTTTAAACTTTAATCGAAATCGTTAGAGCCGTTTTCGAGAACGTAATTACAAATATTGCTCATTTAATAGTAAAGGATACACTAGTAATACTACACACACTATACATACACACACACACGCACACACTAGTAGTATAGCACTTACTCCATCAAGCGTTATAATCCTGCTAAGCACATTATTCAACTGTCGCAACCAACCCTTACATTAAAACAAGTCGTGTCTTATCCGGACGATAAATTTCCATTACTTCAGCTATAAAACGCTGAATATTCCGACTTAATTGTAGCTAGATCCGTTAGTTTGAAAACACTGAAACGGTAACTGAATTACTTGTGAATTTTGTTTTCAGTATGTAAATACGCGATAGTAACTGATAGTTAGTTTAGTACTCGTAAGTAAAATGGTGTAAAAGCCAGAGGGTATAAACAAAGTGACAATTTATCAGCGCCGCTTTTCCATCGCTTGTTATTTCAGAATTATCAAAATAATTATTTTATTTGATACACAGGGTGGAAGGGACACCGGCGCACAATTATCGGATAGTTATCAGATAATTATCAAGTTGATGGCATGTTCACTTTAATCTCTTGAGGTCCTGATTTTTCGGCATTTTCATAACTACCACTCTGGTCCTTTATGTGACAAACAAAACTACGCACATAATGTACTAAACATTCTGGCCGTCGGATACGCGCGGACGCGTCGAACTACGTTCGGATACACGTATTATAAATTATCAAGATATTATTATCATGATAATTATCGAGATAATTATCTGTCAATGATAATTATCAAGATAATTATAATTATATAAATCATAATTAACAAGATAATTATCTATCAATGATAATTATCACTTCAAACCTTGATGTAAACTGTTGAAATTCATATGATGGAAGTTAAAAGTATTGTAGAAATACGCAAAGCTTTGAAAGCGATTGCCATTTAGCAATTCAGATCCTCTATTCAAAACAGGTTCCTAAAAATGTGTTTCAGTATTATGAATCCCTTAATCTCCTTGATTAAGTTTCAATTTACTTAACATCTGTTAAATAAGTAATTAGTTGCGTTTTTCAGTATGGAATATAAATGTCGTTGTAGAAAAACGATATTTCATTGGGCCCGCGTTGTGGATTACAGTCCATTCCCTCTCATAGAGAGGAGGCCGTGTGTCCCAGCAGTGGGAACATTATAGGCTGATTATGCTACTATTTAATCCTCTTACCAACCCAGCTACACTCTTTGATATCAACCTTATAAGTGGCCAAAACTCCACGGATCGATCCCCATAAAAAAACTTACCGTATTACCAAACATATTTGAAACTCTACGACTGATCCAACTGGAAAGTAGATATTAGGCTTCATTACAATTCGACAGGTAAAGTCAAAAGTTAAAGCGGAATCGCTCTGCTAACGCTGTAAGTATTCCAGCCACGTATAGGAAGGTGTTATGCCAAATGTACCAACGAGTAAATGTGCTGTAATTCTGATGAGTTCAATTTCCTAGAAGTCGTAAATTTTCGCGTGAATGTGTGTGGTGATGAATTTTCAGTACTGATGGACTATTTCATTTCAAATTAAGAGGACGTTTAGATGTGTGGCGTTAATTTATTTTTGTCAGGAATTTTGGAGCCAGCTGCAGCTGTGGGCATTTTATGTTTGCAGTTTTGGATTGTATATGTTACCGGCCAAACCCGATTTCAGGACAAACTAGTTTTGCCTAGGCTAAACCGGTTTATTGGTTTATCTTGTCAGGATGTACTAACCCAAGGAAAGCAATTACAATGTGCCCAACTTGGAAGTGGCGTTCGCCGGCCGCTGCCGCGGCACCGCTCGCAAGGCTCGATCGGCTCCCGCGCGGTTGGTCACAGTTCTAACCTAACCTAACCCATTCAGACGGGGTGCTCTATGATCGTTCTTTTGTGATTGGCCTAGGACAAACTAGTTTGTCCTGAAATCGGGTTTGGCCGGTAACATATACAAATGCGCATAAACGGTGTTTTCTCGGTATTAGGTTCTTATTTATTTATATTGCTATTCAAGCTATGACGATCTGTCGCTATCTTCTATATATAAATCTCCCGAAACAGTATCTGGTTTAAAATACTCACACTTTAAATAATTGTGGCAGATTTTTAATGTTTTTTTTTAATTACGTTTTCACACTGCATTTTCTTTTATGTATCTGCTGCAAAGTTCTCATGTGAGTTATCAGCACAATATATATATATTTTTTTTGGTATGGGAAATCATCAAATAACTCCTCCCGCTCTGGGCGGAGCGGAAGGGAGTGTCAGACTTTTACTTACTAAAACCCATCCATGTTCCTTCTTTTGCCCTTTGTGTTCCAGGGCCGCGGTATCTCTTTCGAACAGTCCCGCAGCCCTGGTAGGCATCGGCCCTTGCGGGCCTCTCCTGTTTGCTGACATCTCTTTGAGGCGCGCGTGGAACACGAACGCGCCGTCGACACGGCCTGTCGTCATAAGACGGACGGACGGCGAGCTAGCCCATTACTCACCACGTGGCCCCCGACGCCCGGGGCGTCTCCTGCGGCGGCTCGGACGTGAGGTTCTCTCCCTCTCACGTTCCGCCACCTCCTTCGCTAGCATGACTGCTTCGCAGAAGGAGGTGACAGCTTCCCATTCCCTCTCGCCCCGGACCATGGCTTGACCCAGGGCCGGACACGAGAGGTCGCCGCTGCCAATCGCCGCTACGAAGACACGGTGGTGCTCCGCCAAAGCGGAGCAGACCTCCACGGTGTGCTCCACCGTGTCCTCCGGGCGATCCTCACAATTATAGCACAAATGAATGATATGATCTACGAGTTAGCAGCACCTAAATCACAGATTTACCATCTCCTTTACTCACACCAACCACATGCTACTTGAATATTGTACTACCTAATATATAACATAACATCACGCCTGTAATCCCCGAAGGGCTAGGCAGAGGTACCTATTAGTACACCCACATTTCGCCAGTTATGCTTTAAGTCCCATGAAATAGGGGGCAAGCCTATTGCCATCAACCGGGCATAAATCCAGACTCTATGACTGCTACTAAAGATTCCTGATGGAAAAACCCAATAATACTATTCCCGACTCAGGAATCGGACCCAGGACCTCATGCTCAGTAGTGGCGCTTGCAACCCACTCGACCAACGAGGCAATCTACTAATATAATAAATACTGATATAAAAATTACTAAAACATCTATTTTGGTTCCCTCCTACATGAAAAAACCTCGTGAATTTTTCCCTCGATTGGCAAATTAGAGTGTATGCGACTAGTCGGGATATCTCAACTGATTCTACTTGGTTCTGATTCCACTCAGTTCACTTCAGTTCACGTTAAGCTTTGGTTACACTGAGGCGAATCCCGCGTGGCAAACGGGATGTCACTGTACGCATCAAATGGTGTAATGATTATGAAGTGACGTGATTATTCGGATAAGTTTGAAAATGTCAAGTTAGTTGGATATCTAATTTAATTGAGGGTTTACGTCCCTCATCCCGAGCGGGAATCGCTTCAGTGTGGCCAGAGCTTAAGTTTTTCACTTGTTACAACCCAGGTCATTAGTTTAAGTAGGTTACTACCCGTTTTACACGACTGAGTTTTTAGATCGAACCAGATTACCTGGAGATTCATTAAATGAGATCGTTAGGGAGATCGGGGATTTTTAATGGTTCGATTTTTAAATAAATCGCGGTTTTATTTTAAAAGAGGGATTGTACGGGGTTTAGAAAATAAAAAGAACAATTAGTGATCATGAGACCTTTGCTCAGTTTTCTTTTTATAAGCCTTTTTTATTTTAATGTTGGTAGACTCTTCACGTGACCAGAGGGCGGGCCTATTTTTTGGGCAAAGAATCAGCTTTTCCATCCAACGTGGCAATGCTGCCAGATGTCTGGGCATTTTTCCTATTCACACAATAAGCCCTTTCATTTGATATGTAACACGAAATAGTAAAACTTTTTTTTTCATTTTCTAATTAACCCCCAAAAGTGGCCTAAAGTGGTTTAGAATTCATTAATTTAAGTTATACGTTTCACCAAATTTCAACTCAATAGCTCAAGTAGTTTCGGATTAAATTGGCTGTGATAGACGGACAGACAGATAGACACTGGAGTGATCCTATAAGGGTTCCATTTTTTCCTTTTGAGGTACGGAACCCTGAAAATAATAAGTTATACTCGTACTATTTTCGTTATTGATTCTGCTTATACGACGCTTTACGACGAATTTTTATTTTATTTATTTAGCTCACCAACAGTTGAATACAGTGCTTCAGTCAGAGACACATCATGCACTACTTATTTATCGTTGGATGTCTACTTCAAATCAGATGAGTACCTAACTATTCACCGCACACAACTATGATTTTTAAATACATAATTCAAATTAAATCAAAATCAATGTTATGAAACTAAAACGCTTTATACCTTTTAATATTTCATACCAGTTCCGACAACCGATTCAACTGAAATTTCGCAGACACCTTTGCTTCTGGTGTACATTTACATACACACATTTTAGAATACATTTTTATAACAGACATGAGTTGATTCTGCAGCCAGGATTGTCTCCTCACGACAACACTCCTCAACAGTTTATAACATGAACACGCAACTTTGTACACGCATTCAATTTTGATCGATAAACCAATTTTTCATAATACGAAAACCTTGTTTTTTTTTTTAAATAAATGTTTAATTTATTATTTTTATCCGTTAGCACTATCTTATGGGACAATTACTGTGAACTCTAGGCGGGCATAGCCGCGGGAATAACCTAGTCTTAAAAAAAAATAAGAGCTGAGCTTTGTAATACCTACTGCTTGATTACAGCAACAGCAACTACGGAGAAACAAATAAAAGAAATTGCTCAGAGCGAGACGTTACCGCGACACACTTTCGTTAAGAAAACAAGTTAGGGATGTACTTGACACATGTCGCATCGGATGAGGTCGTGAATAGAACTTTAGGGACATTTTAAAACTGCCAAGGCTGCGGGACTGTTCGAAAGAGATACCGCGGCCCTGGAATACAAAGGGCAAAAGAAGGAACATGGATGGGTTTTAGTCAGTAGAAGTCTGACACTCCCTTACGCTTCGCCCAGAGCGGGAGGAGTCATTTGATGATTTTCCATCCCAAAAAAAAGGGACATTTTAAAAACAATTTTTAAAGACATTTTTAAACTTCTTGTTGACGCTTCCCGTAACCCAAAGGCTAGCTTTTATTTGGCCAGAGACTAAGTATTGCCATAAAACGTGGCAACGCCGCCAGTCTCTTGGGCACATTACCAGCTGATAGCGTTGAGGAGCAGTTTTTTGATACCCTATCATAGTTTTCTGTTAGTTTAGTTATTTTATTGTTTTTAATTGTTATAATTTTTATAGTAGGTTTATCAAAAAAAACAAAATTATGAAAAAAACTATATTTTAGCACAAATGAAAAGGTTTTGAAGTCACGTGGAATTCAAAAACCTTTAGACACTTGACATTAAAAAGGTACATGCCCGTTTTCTTTTTAACTATAACATTTGAAAAAGAAATCATGCCCAAAATACTTATCCTGTAAACAATGCAGGTCTATAATACCTGAAAGAACAATAAATTATTCACTTAATGAAGCGGCCATGACAGAAAGGAAATTGGGTGCGTTACCGCCCTGAAATTAATCCTTTTTATAGGGTTAAGCTGTGAGACAGTTTATTTGTTTTTTTTAGTGCGTTTTTTGGGACATTTTAAGTCTTTTGATGTTTTATTTATGCTGATTGTTTACTTTCAGTAAGTTGGACTACTGAACTGGTGGAAGAAGAGAGACACATTTTAGAAGTTTTCTCGTATGACGATACTCGAGTACTCTTGGTGAACTCTATGCAGTTTCATTAACAACTTTTCGGACTGATTAATACTAGTAAAAATATGGCATTACCATTTGAAATACTATCCCGTTAAGCATCTTCTTCGAGAACAATGCTTCTTTTCTTCTTCTTTCTCAACCTTTTATTAAAACACAATTTCATTCCAAAATAAATCAATCTATTCTGATCGAAGGTGTCCTTAGTCTGCCTATTTTAAGAATTAAAGATTGCTCTTCTCTTAGAATACTCTAAAAACCATCATCATCTGCCTAGCCTTTTCCCAACTATGTTGGGGTCGGCTCCCAGTCTTATCTGACCTCCACAACCCAGTTAGTGCTAGGTAATACGATATCCCTTGGTAAGACTGGTTGTCAGACTTTCGGGCCACTGACTACCTGTAACGACTGTTAAGGATCTACAAATAAATGACAGCTGGGACCAACGGCTTAACGTGCTTTCCGAGGCACGGAGGAAACTCGGTATGTAGGGGTGGTCACCCATCCACGGACCAACCTAGGTAAGCACGGCTTAACCAAAAGATCGACCCGAAGCGACTGTTCATATTTAGCCACGAGCTCTTCTAAAAACCACAGTTGGCAAATACTTATTGTTATTATTATTACTAATTATTATAAATGCGAAAGTTTTGTGAGGATGGACGGATACCATATGTTTGTTACTCATTCACGCGAAAAATACTGAACAGATTTGGATAATATTAATTTGATATTATAGATAGTTTAAAAACTGGATCCTGGATATTGGATACCTTTTATCCCGGTAGTATGATCCCGTGAGACAGTTATCGAAATTCACGTGGGCGACGCCGCGGACATAAATCTAGTCATACATACGTCTGTGATTCCAGTATTGTTGTTTACATACAACAGAACGTAGTTGATAATCCTGACATGATCCTTCCCCTTTCTGACACACACAAGGAAAACACAATTAATTTTCCGCTGCTTCACAAAAATATCAAAAATCCTCGTCCCAACACACAATTGTAAGAGCCAACAATAATATCATAGTCCAAAATAACTTCATACAAATCATGAGCCCAGTAAACATATAAATTAACTGGATTGAGGGTCTACCCTTATCACTGTGGTGTCAGGTCCATGCTGTGCTAACAACTCTTTCGACACAGTCACCTGTAAGGCCCCTTTCACGACCTCGGGTGAAGCTACACGCTTAAGCGTCGCGCGTGCTGCGACAGACTGTGAAGTAAATAAATTGAAGAAATTGCTAAGAGCATGCTATGTTTGGTACTCCCGCGAAGGAAACTAGTGACAAACGCGCACGTCGCTTGATGCTAGTCTCATCTTTAGAGGTCCTGAACCGGGTGTTAAGGAAAAAGCGTGCGTATGTTTCCTTCGCAAAAGTACCGTCGTCGCTTCGCCACGTTACATTAGCTCGTTAGGATGATGACGTCTTAAAGCAGTATTATTTTAATGTCACTCCAGTGTGGGAAAGAGACGGTGCTATAGAAGACGTCTAGCGGCATCTCTTTCCCACTCTGGAATAAGGATAAAACAATACTGCTGTAGGACGTCATGGTAGATCACCAGCTGGCATGCACTAAACAACTTCTTCTATTTGTTTTCTCTCCAGTCGTTGTCGCAGGATGTTTGTTGCTTGAGCGCGAAGCTCGTGGCCAAGGGGCAATGCGGGTGTAAATTTCGTCGTGTATGCTTTTAATAAGTATGTAAATGTGGTTTTAATTACGGCGTCTGTGAAGGAAAAATAATGAGAAATGGTTTTTCAAAAGATTGGCTTTTTGACATTTACTATTGTTGTATTTTTACAGAAGAGGGTAATATGTCTAGTTCTTCCTTCGATTAAATTGTTTAAAATAAACGTGTATTTTTGGGAAATCTCCCTTGTTGCAAGATGCACTTCTGCTGCAGAGTTAACAATGACATTCGAATAATTAATGACTCATTAATAAATACTGCCTCGCTCATTTGGATAAGTTCTAGGATAGAGTGGACCAGAACGGCTCAAGAAAGGCCTTCATCCCAAGATGGATGACCGCTTAATAAGCTGTCAATATTAAAAAAATATTTAAAAAAATAAAATAAAACATCTTTATTTCAGACCTACATCAGTCCATAAGTTGTTAGTGGTTGTTGTTGGTGGTGGTGGTAGATTGAGCTTATATGCTATGTTAGTGTTATTAGTGCTTAATTCAATTTAACTTAAACCTATACTTATTTTAACCCAGTGTCTTTGGATGGGGCAATCTACTCTGCCAACAATCATTATAGGAAAATAAAGGCTGTTTTTTATTTAATTTATACTGTCTCGCTTATTTATACTGAAAATTTTTAGTATCGTTCGCGCGACCCAAGGACCTTGAGGGTTAAGAACAACTATTTTGTATGGGACCAAATCTATTTTAATAGAACATCACGCCTGTTATCCCCGAAGGGATTGGCAGAGGTGTCCCCAATAGTACACCCACACTTCGGCAGTTATGTTTAAGTCCCATGTAATAGGGGACGAGCCTATTGCCACTAATCGGGAACAAATCCAGACTCCGTGGGTACCACTGAGAAATTCTTGATGGAAAAACCCATCACTCTTTGCCCGACCCGGGAATCAAACCCCGGACCTCATGCTTAGCAGTTGCACTTGCGACCAACGAGGTAATCACTAGACCAACGAGGGAGTAAATCTAATTAATGTTTATTTATTAAAAATAGGTACGCCAACAGTTTCGGAAAAATCTGTCTATTTAAGCTAGCCTAAAGAACACTGTTATAAACACCAAATTGCTCATGTAGGTATTACTTAAATTATTTGCGAGCCAAAATTTAAATCGAATACCATTTTTGGCATGGTCTACCAGAACAACATACGTACTGAACGAACATTTATTTCCAACAATTAAATTTATAGTTTAGCTAGGGGCATTGGTTACAAAAATTGGAACTAGATATTTTTTTCTAGAATTTATTGCTGTTTTCTGAATATTACGTTGGTTTTGTACATTTGTGTTTTAATCACGTTGAATTTATTCCCGTGTTACTATAAACCATTAATATTACAATTAGGGTTACATAAACCAGGAAGACTTAGGGCCGATTTTACCAGTTGCCCATTAAACGGAGTTCAATAAAACTAAGTTCAAATCGATCGCGTTTACATAAGCGTTCGATCTTGGTTCAAGCACAAATTGATTTTACCGGCCACATTTTGATCGCGTTTACGAAAACTAAGTTTACTTCCAACATAGAACGTAAACTCGCAGACAATTGCAATAAGCATAGACAAAACTTGAAGTGACAGTTGGCAAAATAGCCGTCACGCGAAAAAATAGTTTGACAATTACAATTTGTTACAAGATTACAAAATTGTTCCTCGACAAAATGGAAAATTATGTATGTGTTATAATAATTTTTAATTGAATTATATTATTACATCGCTATAAATATATTTATTATTGGTAATTAAAGTATAGAGTAATTTTATTATACTTAAATACTATCAATTTGAAGTTTAATAATGAAATCATGTTTTGTTCCGGAAATGTTATTCTTAACTGGCAATACTAACCTCGCTTTTCGGGAATTTTTGAATTAAATTAAATTAAAAAAAAAACTACAAAATAGAACTTACATATTTGTAGGAAACTCTAGTTTATTTTCAATAGATTCCAATAAATCTAACACTCTGTGTTTCGTGAGACGAAATCTTGTAACAAAATCCTTATCATCAAGGGTGTCAAAATGTTCTTCTCGCTCACGTATCCATCTTGGTCGGCGATGGCGAATAGTATTTTCATCGTAAGTTTCATCAAATGCAAGCGATAGAGCCCTTTTCATGCTTTTATTTTATTAATAAAAGCCGATTTCTTCGAAAATACGAAATCTTTCCACAACAACAAACAAAACGATGACAGATGACGAATGTCATTTGATTGCGTTTAACCACGTTAACCGTAAAAAATTGGGCGTTCAGAAATTAAACGAGTTCAAGCTCTAACTGAGTTCAGTTTGTGTTGGTAAAATCCAATTTGGGCTTTTGAACTCAGTTAAATGCCTAAACTGAGATTAGCTTGAAGTGATCGCGTTCAATTGAAATGATAAAATCGGCCCTTAGGTACCTACTTTTGAACGTGACTGTGCTTGGAGTCATTTTACAATATTTTTGCAAAATTTTTAGCATTTAGTATAGGACCTAAACTAATTAGTCTGAGTGACAAATATTTTAATTTGTGTTTTGATCGAGTCGGGCTGATGATGATTTTTCAGAAGTTGCTTGGTTATCCTCACCGGACACGGTTGTTTCGGGAGGTACCTGTACCGAATCGGGCGGGAGGAAACGCCCGGGTGCTACTATTGCGAGGATCGACCGGAGGACACGGTGGAGCACACCGTCGAGGTCTGCTCCGCTTGGGAGGAGCACCGCCGTGTCCTCGTAGCGGCGATTGGCGGCGGCGACCTCTCGCGCCCGGCCCTGGTTCAAGCCATGGTCCGGGGCGAGAGGGAATGGGAAGCCGTCGCCTCCTTCTGCGAAGCAGTCATGCTAGCGAAGGAGGCGGCGGAACGTGAGAGGGAGAGAACCTCCTCACGTCCCAGCCGCCGCGGGAGAAGCACCGGGCGTCGGGGGCCACGCCGTGATGGCTCTCGGCCACCGTAGGCGCGGGCCTGTGGACGGCGAGTAATGGGCTAGCTCGCCGTCCGTCCGTCGTATGACGACGGGCAGGCCGTGTCGACGGCGCGTTCGTGTTCCACGCGCGCCTCAAAGAGATGTCAGCAAACGGGAGGGGCCCGCAAGGGCCGGTGCCTGCCAGGGCTGCGGGACTGTTCGAAAGAGATACCGCGGCCCTGGAACATAAAGGGCCAATGAAGGACATGGGTGTTTTTTAGTCAGTAAGAGTCTGACACTCCCTTCCGCTCCGCCCAGAGCGGGAGGAGACATTTGATGATTTCTCACCCCCAAAAAAAAAAAAAAAAAAAAAAAAAAAAAAAAAAAAAAAAAAAAAAAAAGGGACGCACAGAACCGGGAAGTGTGGCAGAAAAAAGGAGAGGCCTATATCCAGCAGTGGGCTGATTCCAGTTATGATGATGATGATGATGTAACTATGGTTATATCAAACATTTCTGACTACAACTTTGGGAAATCTTGTGATATTATAGTGTAGCAGCTTCCTATAATTACATGAGATAATTATTATTCACTGGTTGATCATCCCTCGTGGTTAAATAATAACTGCCGCTCGAGTCGATCTTTAGGTTAAGCTGCGCTTGCCTAGGTTGGTCCGTGGATGGGTGATCACCCATTACATACCGAGTTTCCTCTGTGCCTCGGAAAGCACGTTAAGCTTTTGGTCCCGGCTGTCATTTGTAGATCTTTGACAGTCGATAAAGGTAGTCAGTGACCCGAAAGTCTGACAACCAGTCTTATCAAAGGGTATCGTAACTATCGTATTACCCAGAACTAACTGGGTTGTGGAGGTCAGATAGGCAGTCGCTCCACGTAAAATACTGGTATTCAGCTGCAACCGGTTAGACTGGAAGCCGACCCCAAAATAGTTGGGAAAAGGCTAGGCAGATGATGATGGTTGATCATCCCAAATTTTTTTGTAATCCTAACAAACAGTATTGTTCGAGGCTTTTTAAACTTTTGTATTGTATAACGGGCTGGTGTCTGCAACTCCACGTCCAATGCGCATATTTTGATTAGACTATTGTGATATCGGTATTCCTCAGGGTTCGAAAAAACCCTTATGCGCATCCTTTGAGTTGGTAACAAAAATTGTAAAGCTCATCAACATTTACGTAGACAGGTTGTCGGCACCAACACGTGGAAAGAGACTAAGGTATTCTAAGAGCAATGAATAATTAAGGGATATGAATAATTTAGTTTAAGGTAAATTAAAACACAGCTTTGCTGGTTGCGTGTTGAATATACAGTTCGTTGGTTGTCGTTCTTCATTCATTCTGTAATTTGCTGCTACCTCGGTGTTTGAGGTAGTGTGTCTGATGACTGCTCAGCATCCTGGGGGTCTAAAATGGCCGCTATTATGATTCTGCTAAAGCGGCCATTTTAGACCCCCGGTCTAGGGTTCGTTCTTGATCGGAAAAAGTGTTATTGTTTTTTTTCCATTAGGCACTTCTAAATAATAGCCCGGAATTCGGAATATGGTGGTATGACACCTCCGTGCCTCAATCTGTGCCTGATTGTTAACATAAAAGCTGCAATTTCGAATGGACCCGAATCTTAAAATAACTGTACTTAACGCTATTCATGGCAACGTTCATGCCCCAATATAGCCCCATACCAACGAGATTACCGAAACCGACAAAAATAACGACATCAACTTGAAATCAACCGAAAAAAAAAATAAACAATTCACTCAGTTTTAAATCCCAAAAGTGAACAGACAAACCATTTTATCGGTATAGATTCCCACATTTCAAGCGTGCAAAGCCTTTTATCAATAAATTTCAACTGTAAGCCCACTTAAGCCTTCGGTGCGAGTACTATGGCACTAATTTGTGGACTAAAACCGTTCACTAGATATTTAGTTTGGCTTACCAATGATTTTATACCTGTATCCTGTTATTTTGTGGTTTACTCGTGTTTCTAATAATGTGGAATTATTAGGATTTAAATGCAGTCAAGATTTGTATTGGATTTGGTAATTTGTAGGAATCATTTGATTTTACAAAGGTATACAATACTGTGTAGATGTACTATTATTATAATATATAATATATCTTGGGACAACAAACACACCGCCATCTGATCCCAAACTAGGCAGAGCCTGTACTATGGCAACCAGACAACTGATAAACATACTTATATATTTCTAAATACATACATATTATAAATAAATTATACACCCAGATACAGAACAAATAATCGTACTAATCGCACAAAGATTTGTCCTGTGTGGGAATCGAGCCCACGACCTCCGTCCTAGCAGTCAGAGTCACTAACCACTAGACCAACAGGCCAATCGAATTATAAAGGTAACGTTTGTAGGTTTGGATGTGGGGATAATCTTCCAAACTTCTAATCCGATTCCAAAGAACTCAAAAGAATAGGAAGCTACGTTATCCTCGAGTGTCATACACTTTATTTTTAGTCTAGTTAAATTAGTTATAAGCAATAGACCCGAATTTGAACGGAGTAAGAACCGTCAATGAAAGCAAAGCTAAGAATTCTAACTTTTAACAGTTCTAACTTCAAGCAATTACTCAACTACGGAATAAAAATTGTATCTTAAGTAATTATTATTACTCAATAATTAATCACTTTGACTTGTTTATTGATAAAGAGAAATGTGAAAGTGTTCGCAATGACTTTAATCAAAGAGCTTAGCATTCATTGATTGGCCTGTTGGTCTAGTGGTTAGTGACCCTGACTGCTAGGACGGAGTCTGCCTAGTTTGGGATCAGATGGCGGTGTGTTGGTTGTCAAAAGATATTATTATAAATAAATTCTCGGCTTTTTTAACTGCAGTCATGTTTACGCCCCATGTAACACTAGGACGTGAGCCAATTGCCATCAACAGAGCACAAGCTAGAGATGTATTAGTAAAGATGGCCCTAACAAAAACTTAGACATCTAGATAAAACACTTTACAGACCAACACTAACTAGATAAACACATGATGATTTTTAACTATCTTTACTTTGTATATTTTATTTGTATGTATGTATATATGTATTTATTACTATATTTTATTCTTGGTAATTTTCTGTATTATTATTGCACCTACTGTTTTGTCTCTGCATCACCCTAAGGTAGACTGGTAGAAAATGCCCAAGGCATTAAGTCCGCCTTTGTACATTATGTGCATAAAGTTTTAATAAATAAATAAACACAGACTAAACGCATCCGCCATACCTGTGTAAATCACAGCATCTTATAAAAACTGAAGGGGAAACCCATTTCCACGCGACGCAAAGCCAGCAACAGGAAAGGGGGGAAGCGACAACTTCCCGTGTATCCCCTACTTGTGACTCCTCTAGAAATTCCTCCACAGGTACTTGTCCTACCGCTCCCGAGGCGAATCCTGTAGACTGTACTCTCACTCGGCAACGTACAAAAGATTATAGGTCCAGTAAAAAAGATACATTACCCTGTAATGTTGCTCTCGAGGTCACAAGCGAGACTGTTGAGCCTCGGGTCCTGGGTTATGAATTTCTCAGTAGCAACCCGGAGTTTGTATGTTTGTTTGCAGGCCATATTAGCCGTAGAACCGATGACCGTTGGGGTAGACGTGTTCTTGAGTAGAAACCACGAATCGGCAAGCGAAAGGTGGGACGCCCTCAGGCTCGGTGGAGCAACGATCTTCGCTGGGTGGCTGGCAGCAACTGGATGAGAGTTGTTGAGAATCAAGTTTAATGGCGTGCGATTGGGGAGGCCTGTAATACAACATTTATATATCTACACGTATGCAGGGTGGAAAGAAACACCGACGCGACGCACAAACGGTTACGACATTTATTCAGTAGGTACATCGTTCCAACCGGACACATTAATTATACATTTTTGACCGCATTTATTGCACTTTTGTAGGATACAGCAGATTTTTTTTTTTATTACCAATGAAAATTTTCTATGCAGGGTTCAGAATGATGTGAAGGATACCGACGCACAAACGGTTACCGATTCCGTGGTAACCTTTCCAACCTGAATCATTGGTATTAATAGTTGATTACTGGCTTTTCTCATCACTGCGTCAGCGAAAACCCTGTCAATCAAATAAATCGGTTTTAGTAATTAATTCTACTCGCTTCTCGCTTAACGCTAACGGAGGGACAGGCGCCTTATGCCTCTCGTTTCCTTGGTAGACATCATTTGCATTAGAAAAATATATTTATGTTTTTTGTTCTAGTGTTGTGTGTATTTTGTTTTTTTTTATTTATTATTCCTAAGAGTTTGCACCTTTTAGTTTTGTTTTTGTTTTAACGTAATCCTTCTTTATTATTACAAGCATTTATTTAATTTGCTTTAATGTATGTACCTATGTATGTCCGGGTGGAATCTTGAAACTGAATTTTAAATAAGTTATCTTTAACCGATTGAGCTGAAATTTTGCGCACACTTTTGGTTTGGGTGACAATACACTTTCATGACAGACATTACTTCATCCTGCAGTTAGGATCGTCTCCTCAAGAGAGAACTCCTCAACGGTTAATAGCGCGGATACAAAAATTGGTATACGTGTTCATCTTTGATAGATAAAGATGATTTCTATCATGACCTCATCCTACAGCCAGGATTGTCTTCTCAAGAGGGAACTCCCCAAGGGTTAATAGCGTGGACACGAAATCTTGGTTACGTGTTCAATTTTGATAAATAAAGATGATTTCTATCATGACCTCATTTTCCAGACACTCTTCAAAGGTTAATAGCATAGATTTGAAAATTTGTAGATGCGTTCATAAATGATGGATAAACATGATTTATATCATGACTTTATCGTGCAGCCAGGATCGTCTTTTCGCGAGGGAACTCCTCAACGGTTAATAGCACGGATACGAAAAAAGTGTTGAGATAATTATACGTTATCATTTCTGATGAATTGATTATCGTCTAAATTAATTCTTTAATCAAAATATTAATTATTTACAAACTACAAAACTATAATAGAAATAAATATGTACAAGTATAAAAGGTAATTTGTCCGCATCGCTGTCATTGATTATCTGATTTTTTAATAACAAGCTTTGATTAAAACGCTAAAAAGATTAAAGTAACCTTTTACTTTAAAACTTTTACTATCAACTTATAACATCATTACACAATTTATATGATATAAAAACTTGTCGCGAGATTTACCAGTGTAGATAAACAAGTAAATTAAATAACTTGATCTGACTGATTTTAATTTTGTAAGTTTTCAAACTAAGTAAATACGAGTACTTAAATATCGCGACAAGCTTTTTTTCCCGAAATACACGCGGGCAAAGCCGAGGGTATAATCTAGTTTTCCATATCAAAAATATATCTTGTTATTGAAAAAGCGCCCTACAAGATCTAAAACTTTCTCCAAACAACTCCAGGTCTCAGTTTTGTATAAAATGAATCGGTTTCTTTTAGGCAAGCGTGCTCCACCCTAGGCCGCATCATCGGTTCACATCAGGTGACTTGCGGTCAAACGCAAACCTACTTAGGGCCGATTTTACCAGTTGCCCATTGAAATTGAAATTGAAATTGAAATTGTTTATTGAAATAATTGAAATACAAAAATATTTACAATATGGCCTTAAAAAACAATAGGTATACAATATGTAATTGGATTCTACCTGAACTAGGAATAAACCTGTATCTCAGGTAACTCACTCAAAGTGCTTACATCTAAATATTATCTAAGATTCCATAAACAGATAACTAGTAAATAACTTATCTATAAATATAATACGTAATTATTATGGTTCTATTCAAAGTAAGAAAAATAGTTTGTTTAGCCAACTTCTCTGCAACGTTCTATTAATTTTACAATTAAGCATAACACAAAAATCCAGGTCACGTTTACTTTGTGTCTACAGAGAAAACTGCTATGTCATTAAATTGCAAAAATGTACTAAACAATTGTATTATAATTTGTGAAAATATAACTAATATTATTTTAAGTGCGACAATTTGTAGGTACCTAAAGGTCAATAAACTTATGAGTAAACGATTTGTGCCTCTGTCGTCCCACTATCTTGTCCCACATTCCAAAGAATTCCTCGTTCGTCCCACTTGAGTTTTAAAGTCACCACTCGTCCCACATTCCTGGCAAATTCAAAGTACAGTTGACAAAAAATATTGTACTATATCTTCCAATAAATTGAAATAATAGTTTTTTCCAAATTACTAAAAAGAACTTACAAATAAAGTCGGCGCTCTCACGGGTCATTGTAATCAATGGAATTGACATATCTTGCCACAGCTAATTTCTTAGCGGGGCATTCTTGATCGCCTGTTTTGTGGTTGCTCGGTTTTTTAAAACGCAAGCATGTTGCACACTGTGGCAGTTCAGCATTTTTATTGCACTCCTTAGACTGATGACCTTGCTCTCCACAATGTCCACACGTAAAGGTAGCCTCCCGACAACTCTTTGCAGCATGTCCATACTGTTGACACTTAAAGCACCTGGTCACGAGTGTAAAGTCCCTCACTGGGCAGGATGTCCAATTAATGTACACTCGGTTTTGGTTTATAAGAGCCTTTCTTATGCTGGCAGTAACTTCAAGAACAAAGTTACACGTAGGTCCTTCCTTTTTACCCGACTTGTGACTTAATTTTATAGAAGCCATAAAAGAGTCACGAGGTAAATCAGGCAGCTTGTCGGCTAAGTTCTGCTCATAAATGCAATCGTAGACTTCTTGATCACTTAAAACGGTTGGAACTCCTATAACAGCAATTCTTGGTCTTCTCTTATGATTGGTTATCTCATTAAACGGAGTTCAATAAAACTAAGTTCAAATCGATCGCGTTTACATAAGCGTTCGATCTTGGTTCAAGCACAAATTGATTTTACCGGCCACATTTTGATCGCGTTTACGAAAACTAAGTTTACTTCCAACATAGAACGTAAACTCGCAAACAATTGCAATAACCATAGACAAAACTTGAAGTGACAGTTGACAAAATAGCCGTCACGCGAAAAAATAGTTTGACAATTACAATTTGTTACAAGATTAGTAGATTAGTGTAAAAAAAATAGACAAACCGCCAGACGGACAGAATTAGGCCCTTCGCACATGGAGCTACTTAAAAAGAACTAGTCACAAACTTAAATTACTAACGAGTTGCCTGAGCGTCACAGCCCTTACATGTTCAATGGAGGTTCGCACACGACGCGACTAGTTACTAACTGGTCAGTAACGCGTTAGCAACCGATCACGCGCGACGCGTCGTACCGGTCACCACGCTACTGGTTTCCCGAGTTTCTTTGATTTTTGTTATAAAAATGAATGAGCAAACATTAAATATTCAATTTGTGAAGGAGGTGGAAAAATACCCATGCATATATAATTATAAAATAACAGAATATTCACGAAAGGATATAACAGAAAGAGCTTGGAGTGCAGTGGGAAAAGTCTTTAATTTGCCAGGCGAGTATTTTTTAAAACCTGCGAATATTCCTTCGACGTCTATTATGATAATAGTAAAATACAATATCGTCGTCGTCCTCGCTCGATCCAGTTGACATGTTTACCAGTCGTTAACCGTGTGCTTTTGTAAACAGAAATAACAGAAGTGACTGAAACCTTACAACTTGAGTAGCGACGTGTGCGAGATACAATTTCTAACTGGTTTGTAATCGTAATTACTGATTAGTTCAGTCATTTTTGAGTAGCTCCATGTGCGAAGGGCCTTACTTTCGCATTTAATGATATTAGTATGGATGAATCGATGTTTAAATGGAAGCACATCATAATTTCAGATAACGCACACTCAACGATTATAGTTTCCAAGTCTAGTATCGATATAATCAATCGGGTTACTCGATTATACGTTTTCGCTACGTGCGTCGCATTCGGTAAGCGAATTCAGTGATTATAGTGTAATTATGTGTAGACTTTACGTTAGTTTGTGGTTTAATTGGAATGAAATTATCGTGGGGTGTATCTTGTTTGATGGAATTTGTAAGCCCTCGATTATTTTAAAGGTTTTTTTTCTCGTACGAGGCCTTTAACAGTAATAAGTCAGATAATCTAGCAGTGCACCTTTTAGGAATCAAAATGTTAGGTGTCTTCTAGAGTTAGTGAAAGTGAGTATTAATTACCCTACACACACACACACACACACTTACATACACTTACTTACATTTTCAGCTAAGTATAAGTAAATAAACATGCTGCCTGTGTAATTCATCACTCTATCAAAATTTATTCTTGCATTGCTCATGAACCGCCAGAGAAGTATTTTAATTTCTTTCTAATAGAGAATAAGAAAAATTACGAATAAAGGAAAAGCTTAAAGCTAGCTTTTGCCCGCGGCTTCGCCCGCTTGGATGTCGAAAAATATCCGACAGGAACGTACTACCAGAATTAAAAATAACCTATAGGGTAATACCTTGATTAACTTATAGGTTACTTTTAAAACGGTAACAAAAATAGTTACATACCTTCATCCCCCTTTTTAACCCTTTGGGGGTAAAATTATCAAAAACGCTGAGACACGTTAATTTTCAAACGTCATTCAGCCTAAACACAAAATTTGAAGATCTTAACTTCACAAAGATCACACCCTCTAGTCAGTCAGTCAGTCAGTTTACCATTTTATATTTATATATAGATGAAGAGGTAAAATTTGTTTGTGAGTTTGTATGTAAAGTAATCTTCGGAACTACTGATCCGATTCTAAATTCTTTCACTAATAGAAAACTACATTATCCCCTAGTGTTCTAAGCTACATTTGACACGTTGCCGTGAGTACATTCTGTACATAATATGAGCAAAGCCGCGAGCAAAAGCTAGCATTAAATCCAAATCATAGCCATAGGCATCCAGCTTACAAGGCCACTACTTACAAATAAATACCCTCTAATTGAAGGAAATTTCCCGCGCGACGCGTTTTTATGGCCTTTCGAGATAAAAATATGGACTTGTTTGTATGAAAGTAAATTATGATATTTTTTACAGTCTACCTACGACAATATTTTAGCGAAATTAATTTTTCAGACATATATTAGTTGAATGAAAGTCTTTTGAAATTGGGTTTCCATTCTGTCGCTATATTACATCAAAGGGCGAGCAAAAAATGTTTGCATAGGATTAAATACGTCTAACTGCCAGTTTTTGCTATAATAGTTTTAGTTAAATTATGATGCCAAGTGATTCAATTGAAATTTATTTATTTTGGGACAAATAGATCCAAAGGTTAGTATACAAAAGCTTAGAAAAACTATTGTTAATACCTACTCAAATACAATTAAAAAGGACAACACTCATCATAATATACAGGGTGAATTTTCCAATTTTTTTCGACTTTTCGTTGATTATTACCTACTAACTGCTTGCATACTGTTAGGTTTTTATCAAAAATGAACTCTTTCATTTCGTTTGCCGTATGTCATTAGTTCTAGGAATTCGATCATTATTAGCGACACTATCGAATAGTGTAATAATACAGTTTGTATTTTTATTTTCCGAAATCTCTCGAATGTGCTCTTAAGTCAGGTGATGCTGTTCCACAAACGATGGGACACTTAATATCGTGTCCTGCGTGTTCTGTTGTCTGCACGGTACAGGTACTGATGGACACTACTGAAGACGCCCAAGTTGGAGCAAATTCTAGGACTCAAAATCAAAAATTATTTATTCAAATTAGGCTGATAATCAGAACTTTTTCAAAGACAATATTACAAGGGACAGTCCCCCAACCCCCCCCCCCCCCTCCTTCCCACATAAGTGTGATTACTACCAATTTAAAACTACATATTAGGTTGTCTACTAGTTTACCAGTTATAAGAATCAACTTTTTTGCCATAAAAACCTTTTTAAAACTACAATGTTTTTTTTTTTAACTTTCGAACGAAGAACGATCCGGGCGATATTGCAGCAACAATGAAGACATTGACAGCGTCCATAAATTTTAAAAGTGTATAAAATAAAGCCTTTACGGGTATTGCACAAAGGGATATAATAAAGTGCATGGCTGTTGAGGGTTGATGGGGTGGAAAACAAAGAAAATTAAACGAACTGATGATGGTAAAGTCATGTCACATAGCCAGATGTAAAATATATCCAGTTTTTGTCCGCGACTTTGGATGCATGGAGGGGGAAATTATTCTATGGGAACGTCCTGTTGGCATAAGAAGTATCATATTTATGGGCATCTAATGAGGAGAGATGAAACGCATGTTGCTAAAAGAATGATGGAGAAGGAGAGGGAAAATAATGTCAAAGAAAAGATGCATGGATTGTGTGAGGAATGATATGAAAGAGAAAGGAGTAAATGATGTCTTGACGTCTGACAAGGGAGAATGGAGGAAGAAAATGGATTACGCCGCCCCTAGTACCATGGGACGAGGGCAGGAAGATTACTTTATAAACCTGCAGGAAGAGTTCCAATTTGACGCGTTCATTTTTTTTTAGGGTTCCGTTCTTGAAAAGGAAAAACGGAACCCCATAAAAGATCACTCGCGTGTCTGTCTGTCCGTCTATCACAGCCAATTTACTCCAAAACTACTAAAATTGGTGACCCAAAGACGGACGTGTGACGTATATTTATGAATTTTAAACATGGAGGTCACTTTTGGGGGCCAAATTAGAAAATGAAAACGAAAAGTATTGCAAACTATATCGTGTTACATATCCAATGAAAGGACTCATCTCAAATATACTTTTTTTATAATTTTAAGACAACAACACACAAAAAAAAATATATATGCATACACACACACACACATATATACACATCATCAGAGCATCATCATACACCATCATCATCAACAACATCATCATCCGTATACTTACTTTTTTTTGATTATTTTTTATTTTTTTGATTTTTTTTGGGTCATTTTTTTTTTTAAATAGTGTTGTAGTTATTTGAGAACATAGGCGAAAGTTGACCATACCCCTCTTAACTCCGAAACTACAGGGCGGAAAATTAAAAAAAAATAGTTTGCCTATAGATTACAAGAAAACCTATAATCTTAGATTTAAAACAACTTACGGAATTTAGATAATTAACGTACGGAACCCCATCCACGCGATTCGACCTCGCACTTGTCCGGTTTTTTTAACACTCATGTTACCTATCCCAATTAACAACTATCAAAGGGTCAACTAATGTAAGGGTTTTGTTACTAATAATGTCTATTGGTATTTAGTTTGGTCGTATAGTATCTATTGTTTTGTTTGGTGACTAAATGTTTTACTACGAGAGCAATTAAATTAATTGGAGAGAATTAATTAGGTGGTTATTAAGAACGGATGTCGGTGTCCCTAATTAAAACTGAACGCGATCAGCGCATTTAAACGGCGTTCAAGAGTTGTCAGCGTCAATTTGTAGCAGTTCAGATACTTAAGATAAATTGACCAAGATATTTAAACAGTACGTATAACATTACGCCTTTATCCTTCAAAGGGCTGGGCAGACGTGTATCTAATAATAGGTACTCCCACATTTTTTCAGTTATGTTCAAGTGGTTGCATATTAGAAAATCAAAACTTTCTCGAGCAAATTTCAAAAGAACAAGAAACGAAATAACAAAATTTAAATGACCAAAAGTTTTATTTAGAAAAAAATTAAAATCCCAATGTATATGACATCAAATGAACGACTGATCAAAAGTTGCTAGATATAATTTTAAATTATCAAATCATTACTTATCAAATCGACTTAATATAACGTAATTGAAATTTAACAGATGCTGACAGAAAGCCTAAAACTAGACGGTCGACGTCAGGGGCACCCCGAGGTTCGGTTAGTTAGGTTCCTGTAAACCCTGCAGACCGAAATAGGACCGAAATGTATTCACCTTTTTCAGTTAATCCATTTGATAATTAATAATTTATCCAGTAATCCATTTTGACCTTTAAACGATTTGGTCAATAGTGTAATAAATAATTTAAACATTGATATTCCAGACTTTGGTCAGCTGAACTTTTGATCAAATGACCATCGTTATTTTAAACCATCGTTATTTTAAACTTGATTTATACTTTGTTCTTTTGAAATTTGCTCAGGAAAGTTTTGATTTTCTAATATGCAACCGTTCAAGTCCCATGTAAAAGGAGGCGAGCTTATTGCCATCAATCCAGCACAAGTAAAGATTTCATTGCTGCTACTGAGATTATTCCTGATGGAAAAACTTAATAACACTTCGCCCAACCTGGAAATCGAACCCAAGACCTCATGCTCAGTAGTCGCGCTTGCGACCACCAGAGACACACGTAATATTATAAAACCTGCACTACCCACATCATTACATAAGTTCTATTAGCAGACAAGAAGTCAGTCCCGCTCCACGTCAGGCCCACAATAACATGTTCCCAACTAACTTGACACTTTTGAACGCTACTCTAAAACTAATATCGAACTTTATTACCTATTCTAGCGAACGGAACCGAGTTTAAAGCTGCTTGCACATGTTAAGACAGAAAATTCTGCGACCTTTTTGTGTTATAATATCTTATCCCCTTTAAAGTTGAACTTTTTAAGGTTTGTTGGGGTAACTGCTGTCACAGTTAAATAAAAAAACTGTAAAACGTTGTATCATCTTCATTATCATTCTCTTTCCCTTATCCTAATAAAATTAATTTAGGTCGGCGCAGCATGTCGTCTTCCATACTTTTCGATTTCTCGTCATCACATCAGACAACTCCGTAACTGTAAAACTTTGTGTGTCAAGTCAAAAGCGGAATTGTTCACTAAATATTTCTTCATACTTTTCCATCCAAGGGACTTCTCCTGCATGGAGACGCCCCGGGCGTCGGGGTCCACGTGGTGGCTCTCAGCCACCGTAGGCGCGGGCCTGGTGAGTAATGGGCTAGCTCGCCGTCCGTAAGTCTTATGACGACAGGCCGTGTCGACGGCGCGTTCGTGTTCCACGCGCATCTTAAAGAGATGTCAGCAAACCGGAAAGAGTCCGCAAGGGCCGATGGTTGCCAGAGCTGCGGTACTGTGCGAAAGAGATACCGCGGCCCTGGAACACAAAGGGCGGAACATGGATGGGTTTTAGTAAGTACAAGTCTGACACTCCCTTCCGCTCCGCCTAGAGCAGGAGGGATTTCCCATCTGAAAAGGGCTTCTCCTGCATGACATTAGTTTATACCTACTTGTTAAAGTCGACTTCATAACGAATTCTTGGAAAAAAATATCTTTTGCAGAGATTATTTTTTTAGGTAGCTTTGTAAAGGTTTTAGTCTGAGAATATAGATGCTCGCAGGCTCGATGGCTTTAACAGGAAATGAGGTAAATAAAAAATATTGAGAAAATCTTCGTCATTAAGCAGTCTTTGTTTATTTAAATTGAGCTTATTTCCAAGTAAAACTGCTGTAAATCGAGAAATAGATAACAGAATATTATAGGGGATAAGAAATGATGAACAAATTTGTAAATATAGGGAGCTGTGCAACGGGGCACTACGTAACATGGACTTTGCAGTGGAATTGCGGGACTGCTGTGACTATAAATGTGTGACACTGTAGATCATAGGCGCATAATTAACACAATGTACGCTAATATTAAGTCCATCTTGAGTGGTGCCTCGGAGACAACTCGAATTGCCAATAAAATTAATAAAAAGACGTGTATTGCTGGGTGGAAACACGTTGGAGAATCACATAGGCTCGGTTTAGTTTCAGTAACTGGGTCCTAAAGGGGAAGCCGCGCGCGGGCCCCTGCATCTGAGTATGTGTGAAACACGAAAAGAGTTTAAAAAGAAATTGAAATGGCGCCAGGATAATACCGAGCAAATAAAAATGGATATACTGGCGGCAAAACTTGAGGCTAAAGATTTTAGCAGTTTTTGGAAAAAAACAAGGCACCTGAATTTTAAGCCGAGTGTTCCCGTGAGCGTCGATATTGTAGTAGGGGATCAAAATATTGCAAATGTTTTTAAAGATTTATTTACTGTAGAACCAATGCCATGTGAATGTAATAATTTAAGTAAACAAATAAAAAATAAAGTTAAATTATTATTTCTCTTTAATTTGAGAGTCTCAACGACAAGAGTTGAGCTATACTTTTTTTTTTTTAAACCGGCCAAGTGCGAGTCGGACTCGCGCATGAAGTGTTCCGTACCATCGTAGTAGGGGAGCACCCTTTAATTTTTTATTTATTTTTATTATTTGTTGTTATAGCGGCAACACAAATACTTATTCTGTGAAATTTTCAACTATATAACTATTACGGATCCTGAGATATATAGCCCACTGACAGACAGGCAGATGGACAGACCTGATAGGGTCCTGATGGGTATTCTTCGGGTAAGGAACCCTAAAAAGCATGTGCAAAAAACTTATATAAAATTTAAGACAATCCAAAGTTTATTTATATAGGAAAATCAAATAGTAACATATTACGGGTTTATAATTAGGCTTACATACTAAACTATGATAAATATGCTACCCACCACGTTTTCCACAGATTACTTTAAATACTAAATAACTATATATAAAAAAAACAGATATGATATATGTGATGCACAATACTCGTATATACAAAGTTACATAAACCGAGCACACAATAATATAAAGAGTACACATAGTAGAAATAAACGAAACATCGTACACCTTGACTCATCATCTGCCTAGCCTTTTCCCAACCTTGTTGGAGTCGGCTTCCAGTCTAACCTCCTGCATATCTGACCTCCAGAACTCAGTGAGTACTGGGTAATACGATACCCCTTTGTAAGACTGGTTGTCAGACTTTTTGGGGCACTGACTACCTGTAACAACTGTTAAAGATCTTCAAATGATAGCCGGAACCAACGGCTTAACGTGCTTTCCGAGGCACGGAGGAAACTCGGTATGTAATGGGTGGTCACCCATCCACAGACCAACCTAGACCAGCACGGCTTAACCTAAAGATCGATCTGAGCGGCTGTTATTATTTTGTACCCTTTGACTAGAAATGATATACTCGCATTTCCGTCAGCCACCTCCCAAACGAATCTACCAATCGCAGCGACTAATCGCACAACGATAGCCTGCTTTACGGGTAAAGTCGGTATCCGGAACTAGGTCGCCATATTGTGTTGTGATTGAAATTTAATGCCCCTGTTCGCAGTTTGTTTAAAAACAACTTTCTTCGGACTTCGCTATGTAAGATTTACTTCGTTGTTCGAACATATACTGTTTAGTTTGCAAGGTTAATAGTTGAAGCCTTTATAACCCTCCCCTTAAGTTTGAGAGGGAAGTTTGGTTGAGGGCGGATATTTAGGTTTGATGTGTGTTCTAGATTTTGGGTGGGTAAGGTTGCAGGTACGATAAATATTACAGCATTTGAGATGGAAGCAGATTTTGGTAAACTTTCTATAAGTTTGCAATCATCATCATCTGCCTAGCCTTTCCCAATTATGTTGGGGTCGGCTTCCAGTCTAACCGGATGCAGCTAAATACCAGTATTTTACAAGGAGCGACTGCTTATCTGACCTGCACAACCCAGTTAGTACTGGGTAGTATGATACATCTCGGTAAGACTGGTTGTCAGACTTTTTGGGCCACTGACTATCTGTAACGACTGTCAAAGATCTCCAAATGACAGCTGGGACCAACGGCTTAATGTGCTTTCCGAGGCACGGAGGAAACTCGGTATGTAATGGTTGTTCACCCATCCTCGGACCAACCTAGGCAAGCGCGGCTTCACCCTAACCCGAGCCAAGCGGCTGTTATTATTTAGCCACAAGCTCAAAACTCAAAACTCAAAACTGACGAAGCGCCTTCTGCGCCTGGATAGAGATAGCCTGCGACTGGTGGCGGGGACCATCACTGGACACTGCTCACTTAACAAACACTTTCACACCCTAGGTTTCACTGACAGTCCCCTGTGCAGGGCGTGCATGCACTTTAGGGACTAAGTGCGGAAACCAAAATCCCTAACATAGAACATAGCCACAAGCTCCTATAAGTTTGTTATCATAATAACAAAATAACCCCTTTCAGCGCAGCGCACCGACACAAAATCTTCGCCGCCTCCATCCTACAGCGCAGACGAACGGTGTCGTGTGAGAATCGCCTAACGATTGGTCAAAACTTCTTAGCATACAGATGCCCCCTATTTGATATAGGCGACCCCTAATCATCAACACCAACCGGTCTGGCATTATCTATTTCTTGGTTAACACCGAATTTAATCGTCATCATCACATCATATCAGCCTAGAAAAAAAGGGGAGGCTTGCACCCAGCAGTGACTGATGTCACTGCTGGGTGCAAGCCTCCCCTTTTTTCTGACACACTTCCCGGATCTATGCACCGAATTTAACTAAGAGAAAAAACCACAATTAAATGCTTTTTATTTTCTGAATTCAAAATTTTGTTCTGAGCATAAGCGAGTATCGATTCGTATGACAAAGAACCTGAATTAACGCCACCATAAGTAGGCATGGGGCACATTTTTCATACTGATTGATGGCGGTTTATGTCTCTCCCTATCCTGAAAGGGTAAGATTTGCAGTGCGGTTTGGGGTAAGAAAGCCTGCATACATACTATGGTGCTGAGTGATCCCTAATCCACCTAAAAATGCATGGGGCACCTACATTATGAATTTTGGCAAATGTAAAAAAAAAAATAGATAATTCGGGAAACAGATGAATAAAGGACGCACAGAACAGAGATGTATGGCAGAAGAAAGGAGAGGCCTATTATACCCAACAGTGGGTGATTCCTATGTATTTGTATGTTAATAGGTTGTATTTTAAGTTAACACGAAAAAAGTCACACTTAAATAAGATGAAAATGTTATCAAAACACCAGCAACAATAAGAAAGTCTCAAGAAACTTAAAATTCGACAAGTTATTCATAAGTTTGAAATTTTATAGCTACGCAAAGAATAAGCAGTCAAAAATGGGTTCAGAAATATAAAATAAACAAAACTAAAACAATAGAAAACGCGTTAGGTTTCCAAGAAGTCGAAGAAAAATAAAACTTGCTTACGCAATAAACCTTGGATTGGAAGCCAATCAAAATTTTCCTATAGAAAACATATAAAAAAGGGGATTGTACGGAATCCGTGGCAGCCTACTAATCAGTGGTAAAGCCACGGTGGCTTTCGCAAACAGAATCCCCGACAAAACAGCGATCTTTGACTTTTGTGGTACAAAACAGAAACTTACGGCTTGTTGCTGTTTTTAATTTATTTGATCTAGTTACTAGGATTCATGGTGAAACACCACATATTGACGGACCAGCAATATAATGAATAAAAAGTCTGCAAAGGATAAGTGTGGGCAACCTCCTTTAAGGTTGAATTCTCGTAAATACTTCTCGTAATACATAAAACGGGTTTCTGGAGTTATGTGGCAGTCAAAAATGCTTAAATAAATATTACGATATCAACTTTAGTATCAGAATTTCGTAACACGATGCTTACTTTCACAATATGACCACTTTTTGTTCTTTAAAGTAATCGGTAGCACAATGCCAACTTTCTGAATCCACCATACATTAGATTGCATGATGCCTATTTTTAAATTTTTGTCACAGTTACATCGCAAACGCAAGCACATCCAAAATTAGAAAAACAGTTCAGATTTACCACAGCGTCGTTTTGATCACTCATACTTTTGTGTCTCCGTCTTCAACTCAATCTATTGCTAAGCGGTGGTCATGAATCGTATGATATACTAGCCGCTAGCTGTTGCCTGTGAACTTTGATAGCGTGAAAAGATTATAAAAATGTTACTTTTAATCGGATTTTGTTAACAATTTCAAGGATTTTAATTTTTTTGCCCGGAAGCCTAATTATCTTTCTAAGTAGCCCAAGTTAGATCTTATAACATCAGCTATATGCCAGTAAAAGTCCCGTCAAATTTTAATCGTTATTACTCTATAAGAGAATTTCTAGATGATAATACATTGAAGCGAATCCATTGAATGAATAATTTTTAATTTGACATAGATAAATTATTTTACTAATTTAATCATAATGTATTGCATGACATTTGTATGTACTTATTGTATTTTAACTACCTACATATTTACCGAACTTTTGACATAAATTTTGTATGCCTCAATGGCGGGACGAAGCAGACTTACCTGTATTTAATTAACACAACATCTTGAATTTGAATTTGAAAATCAGTCCATCTATTTCGGAGATTAGCCGGAATAAACAGACAGACAGACAAAAATTAAAAAAAATGTGTTTTTGTAGTGTCATATAATTATATTTTCATATGCATTCAGTAAATAGCTGTTATTTTGATATTACAAACATATCTACACTTAAATTTTATATAGATTAATCTTATCTAAAAAAAAAACAGGTTAAATTACATAGTTTTCATACCGACTTTAAATATCACACGCACCCCGCTTCTCTCAAAAAATTGCGCCAGTCACAAAATCCTTCAAATTATTGGGGCTATAAGTAGCAGCGGAGGACTCTTCCTACCCCATGACATATCAAAACGTGACTTTCGGTGATTTTCTATTGACTCACCCACTTCAGACGTACAGGACAATATTGGAGACGGATGATATGGTACATACACGTAATGAATGCCTTTATGCTCGTATATGGAGTTATCGAGAAAAAGGGCGGTGAGTATGCTTTCTGAAATGGTTTACTGAATGAATATAGTTGTGTTAGGTTGTCTTGTTGTTGTGTTTTATTATTGGAAATTTTTTCCACGGCTCGCCCGCGTGTATGTCGAAAAATATCCGACGGGTACGTACTACCGGGATTAAAAACTAACCTATAGGTTAATTCAGGCTACGGTAACAAACATAGTTACATAACTTCATCCCCCTTTTTAACCCTTCGGGGGTACAAGCTTTAAATGAAAAGAAGATATTTAAGTTAACACTTTCACCGTCCGCAAAGCAGACACAATAGCTAAACAATCGCCCTGAACCATATGTGGTTCATGGGACAGGAAATGGGTTAATCTATCAACATTGAATGCGTTTACAGAGATATTAACCGTTGAGGAGTTCTCTCATGAGGACGCAATTCTGGCTGCAGGATCAAGAAAATGTACCTACTGTCACCAGAACCAAAGGTGTGTGAAAAAAAAAATTAGGTCAATCCGATACCAAAAAGTGGTCGAAAAATGGTTTGCAAATGGAGCGGACAACTTGCATAATAAACCGGCTAAGTGCGAGTTGCATTCGCGCATTGAGGGTAACGAATAAACTTGTAGGTATTTCGTTATGTACATATTGACGGTATTCAGATTTTTGCTTTACATGTGCTGTAAGACATTGCTTCTTGACAAATTTCATGATTCTAGGTCAACGGGAAGTACCTTATAGGTTTTGGTTCCCTCGTGAAATCGCAAAATATGCGACATTAACGGTCATAAAATATCTTTTGACCGAATTGACTTACTACAGTTTGATTTTTTCTCTGCTCCAAGGGGTAGCAAATCTGAGTGTTTGATATTAATTTCAACTTGATACCCCCACGCGCTCTTCAGAAAAAAGGTCTAAACATAAGGACAGACAGACAACAAAGTGATCATATAATAGTAGGATATAGTAGTAGGATGTTCGCAGATGCGCGTCTGGATTGTTTTTACGCAACAATGCGTTAAAGGTGCGCTTCCCTGGTGCGCAGGGTGTGGGGCAGCACAAACAGTATCCTAGGCATGATTGCCAGTTGCATGGGCTGTATTTATGTGGGTTGCTGTTGTGCAGTTAGTTACTCATGGGTTGTCGCAGCAGTGATCCACTGTGTTTTGTTGTGTTGTTTGTTTTTTATGTGCTTTACTAACTTAGTCGTAAGTTTTTCTAAAAGTTTTTGAGTCACAGATACTCGATTAAAGAGAAATTCTATTCTATTCTATAGTTGCGTTTTTGCCGACTGAGGTACAGAACCCTAAATATAAAATAAAACATAAAACTTATAATAAGCTGACCGTCGGTAGGCGCAATTTTTACCGGTAACATCGTCAATATTGCTGATAAAATATAACTTTGTTTAGGTCCTCTGGATTTAAGATAGCCGTAAAACCATCACATCTTTCACCATTTGGCGCCACGGTTGGCGCAGTGGTCAAGCGATTGACTGCTGCGCTGCATGTCGCGGGTTCGATTCCCGTACGGGACAAATATTTGTATGACCTACAAGTAGTTGTTCCGGGTCTGGGTTTTTTTCTATCTATAATATGTATGTATTTACAAAAAAAAATGTATATATGTAGTTTATCAGCCATCTAGCTACCATAACACAAGCATTAGGTTGCTTAGCTTGGGACTAGATGGTGCTGTGTGAAAATGTCCAGGGATATTTATTTGTCCAGGGATATTTATCTCCTGTTAGACAAAGACCGTGTTACTAGCCACCAGCAGCCGGAGGTGTGTTGAAAAGTTGGATGGCTAACTTGCTTTAAAGATAAAATCAAGTAAGCTGAACAATAAGCACAATGTGCAATAAACACAAGACACGACTGTGCATCATCATCATCATTCTCTTGCCCTTGTCCCAATTCATTTGGGGTCGGCGCAGCATGTCTTTATCTTCCATACTTCTCATTTACTCGTCATCTCATCAGACACCTCTTTTAGTACCATATCATTCTTCACACAGTCCATCCATCTTTTCTTTGGTCTTCCTCTACTCTTATACCCATCCACAGTCATACTCAAAACTTTCATCACGACATTTTCCACATTCCTCCGCATCACATGCCCATACCACGATAACCGATTACCACACAACTGTGAATACATTATTTAAGAATTTCTAAATTGAAATGATTAAAGCTAAAATAGCTATAAAGGGACTTAAGTTTTCCTTTTTAAGTTCACAAGACCGATGAACATCCGATAATGGAGTTTTGATGGTAACATGGTTGATGCTTTTGTAACGAACTTTATGGGATAGTGACTTGCAAAAAATGGGGAGAGTTAAGTTCCGAAGCAACGCCTGAAAATATTACAGACAAATGTGTGAACATTTATAAACCGGTGCAAAATAGATGAGCATAAGATTTCTGGACTAAAATTTTTTTTTTTTATGAGTTGATTTCTCCAGCTGATTAGCCTTATCTTAGTCATCATGCCAGCGTTTCGTAAAACCTAACTTAGAGAAGAATTGAAGGCCATGGGGAGACCTTTGTCCAGTAATGGGACAATACGGGTTGATAAAAAAGTATGTATAGTTTTTATTGCTATTTTGGATCTAGAAACACTTAATAGGTCTTTAGGGGTATGAAAAACAGGGTATAAAGTTCGTCATCCCCTACGGAAAAGGGAGGATCCTCCGAGTAGATGAGTGTTGTGTTTGGCCCTACAGAATAGATGTTGTCAGGTTTTTCTATATAGTCTTAAGTCGCGGATAACTTTAACTGCGCAATTTAGAATTTGATGTTAGTTCTTCATTTGTGTCATAGATGGTGCTGTTATACTTTTTGTTGCTGTAGTAATTTTTGTTGCTGTAGTACTTTTTGTTGCTGTAGTAATTTTTGTTGCTGTAGTACTTTTTGTTGCTGTAGTACTTTTTGTTGCGGTAGTACTTTTTGTAGTGCCGCTACAGGTTTTCAAAATTTAAACATAATTATATTTTCTAAATGTTTTTTTACGGCAGTACGACATGATATTTTTCTTATTCCTGATCGGATTTATGGCCTTTGCTTTACAAGGCAAATGGCATAAATCCACCCAGGAAAAAGATAAATAAATACCATCAACATACTACTACTAATAACTTGGTACATGAAATCCTCCCCCAACTCTCATATCGAGAGGGAACACGTGACCAATTAGACGATACTTCCCCTTAGAGTCTTGATTGGGACCTCTATTGTTTTAACTTTTAAAACTTTCATTACTTTTTAGCCTCGGGAAATTGAGTGGTGATATTTTTTGATGCGTTTGTAGAGGGGATTTGGCATGTTTGTAATGTAAAAGCCTCTTTTCATTTATGCGGTCCTGGTACTCGTAAGTTAACTTAGGAAATATTATGAACGATGAAGTTTTGGGATTAACAAGAATTTTGGAGAAGTAATTGTAGTTGAAACGAAAAGACAAAAAAAAACAAGATAAATTGCAAAATTATCACCGAGTTAAGAGTTGTAACAAGTTTATTTGTAGTAAAATACATTGGAAAGTTTCCAAGTAATTAGTGTCCCAAATCGACAATATGTAATATTGTCTATGAATTGCAAGGCATTCGGTTAGACTAGGAGCCGACCCCAAGATAATTAGGAAAAGGTTAGGCAGATGATGATTACAGCAAGCTAAGTTGTACTAAATTTAGTACAACTTGCCTTGCAACTTGCTTGAGCAATAATAGTCTAGTAGTGTAACCTTCGGACTCCCAAGTCTTGAGTTCGAACCCAAGACATGCGTGTCTCTGATTTTTCGGATTCATGTAGGTATTGCCTAATTGAAAGGACTGTTGAAATGACGAGTAATAGTGTGCCGACCCCAATTAAATTGGCATCAGGGCAGAGGAATGGTAGTAATGTGCGTGACCGCGTATTCAGAAAAATAAAATCAGCTGTTCCGTACACTTTGACCGTATAGTTAGACTTTTGTAGGTAACACTGTTTTTTTTTTTAAATTACCGATGAAGAATTTCTGTGTGAGAGGGTTCAGAATTATGTTCTGAATACGTAGTAACCGTTTGAGCGTCGGTGTTCTTTTCGGTCTAGTAGCAGTAGTTCGGTTGTTAGTCCGGTTGACCGAACTACTGAAACTTTCAGTTGCGATAGTTTGGTTCTAACAAAGCACCGAACTACTGAAACTTAAATATGTACCCTCCCTTTAGTTCGGCAAATAAACTGCCGTTTTCTCGTGGTCCTACTATTTTGTCCTACTAGTAGGACCACGAGGGAGACCAGTTTCTGTTCGTCCTACTATGACAGACGGTCGACGTCAGGGGCAACCCGAGGTTCGGTTAGTTAGGTTCCTGTAAACCCTGCAGATAGAAATAGGAGCCCCGTCGGGGATCCGTCGACCTGCTGACGGAAACGCTAACCCTAGACGGCCGACGTCAGGGGCACCAGGTTCGGTTAGGTTACATAGGTATTTAAGTTTCAGTAGTTCGGTGCTTTGTTAGAACCGAACTATCGCAACTGAAAGTTTCATTAGTTCGGTCAACCGGACTAACAACCAAACTACTGCTACTAGAGGTCCTTTTCACCATACCCTGTATATCAACACTTTATAAAAAAAAATCTATTAAACCTAATTCCAGATCAGTACCAAATATCAACATAGAAAAGGCCAAACGTGATCCTTCTCACGCAAATTACTCGCCTTCTGTTAATTTCATTACTTTTATCGCCACTACATCTATACATATAATAAAACTGTAGAAAAGTCGTTTTTGTACATCGAAAAAAAATCCAAAAAAAATAGCCAGGGTGTTAAAGGACAACCAATAGAACCCATTTCCAGCATTTTTCGAATTTTTGTCTGTTTGTCTGTGTATTTGTTCGGGCATCACGTAAAATGTACAAAAGCAATGTAGGTAACTTTTATACACAACGATTGAGCGTAACTTGGAGTAACATTTAGTTTTTGTTGCATTGCAATCGGTTCAGTCTATCAAAAGATATTTGAATTTAAAGTGTTACAGAAGTAAAATTAGGGTTATGTGCAGTTGGTCTCACCACTTCCCGTAACTTTTATACACAACAATATGTGCGTAAATTGAAGTAATTGAACATTAAGTTTTTTGTTTCATCGTAATCAGTTCACACCTTATAAATGGAAAGAAAAAAAAATGTAAATTAATAAAATTATAATAGTGTTTAGAAGTAAAATATTAAAACTGCGCCATCTATCGAACTCAGACTGGACTATATCTAGACATAACTGCGTGCAGCATTGAAAATAGATATTCGATAGATGGCATTGTGCGTGTGACGTTATTTTCTGATTGAGGCATGTTTAGCTAAATACTGATGGAGAAATTCCTGACCTATAGGGTACGTGAAATTTGTCACAACAGGTCCTTATTGGCTATTAAAGAGATAGTTATAAGTACACCAGGGAACCCGATCAGTCAATACGGTTTGCCCACACCGACAGTCGATGGGGAACGTATTAACAGAGAGTACGTATCAGAAATTAGTTATCATCCCGTGGAACTCGCAGAAATTTTACAAAATGGCTGCGCAAAGACAGAGAATCAGCGCCAGACGTTTGATAGGGTATGCTGCAGTGTAGAAAACGCCTCGGGTGAAATTCTGTTTATATACGCACCGGGCGGAACAGGTAAAACTTTCCTAACCAAAGTTAATTTGGCTCGAATAAGGAACTTTGGGAGTATGAAGAACAGAGTGTAAAGCTCTTCAACCCCCATTGAAAAGGGAGGATCCTCCGACCAGACGGGTGTTATATCTGCTACTGCCCTACAGTTGTTGTCGGGTTCTTCTATATAGTCTTAAGTCGCGAATAACTTTACTTGCGCGATGCAGAATTTAGATATATTTAGATTTTTAGTTTATCCTCTGCGTCATAGATGGCGCTGTAGTACTTTTTGTAGTGCCGCTACATCACTCCCCCGCGGAGACTAGGGTCGGTAGTAGAATGAGTCGTTGATTGCCAGGCCAGTGGAAAGTCGTTGCCGCATTGTTCACGGTGAGTCGGAACTGTCTGCGGCGGTAGTGCGAACCCCTTTAGTCGGGGTCGGCGCTGCATGTGCTCCGTTGCGTCGGACGTGGTACAGCGCCGCGATGTGGCTGACTGCTCGCATCGACCGGGAGGTACAGCTCTCAACCGGCCGAAAGTGCAGTGCCAAGGTAGCTTTATGAGGCTGAGGGTATTTGGGGGTATGGAGAACAGGGTGTAAAGCTCTTCAACCACCATTGAAAAGGGAGGATCCTCCGATCAGACGGGTGTTATGTCTGGTGGGCTACTGCCCAACAGTTGCTGTCGGGTTCTTCTGTATAGTCTTAAGTCACAAATAACTTTACTTGCGCGATGCAGAATTTAGATATATTTCGAGTTTTAGTTCATCCTCTGCGTCATAGATGGCGCTGTAGTACTTTTTGTTCTATGTTGCTAAAGTACTTTTTGTAGTGCCGCTACAGAACCAAAATAAAATTTCCCTTGCTGTCGCCTCTTCAGGGATAGCAGCCACATTATTGCCTGGTGGAAAAACGGCAGACACATCATTTATAATTCCTATCGACTTAGACCGCACGGAAAGCCCGGTTTGCAACATATCGCGAAATAGCGATAAAGCAAGGGTTTTATGCGATTGTGTTTTAATTTTTTGGGACGAGTGCACTATGGCAAACCGCAAAGCTGTAGAAGCAGTGAATAGAACTTTACAGGACATAAGGCAAAATGACCGGCCGATGGGAGCCATCACGGTGCTGTTCTGCGGTGATTTTCGGCAGACACTCCCGATAGTACCCCGAGGAACGAGAGCCGGAGAAATTGCTGCCTGTCTGAAGAGTTCTGTTTTATGGCGCAATATATCATCTACACACCTGAGTGTACATATGCGTGCACAGTTGCGAGGCTGCGAAAATGCACAGGAGTTTCCCAATTTATTGTTACAAATAGACGATGGCACATACCCCGTACAAGAAGATGGCAAAGTTATTTTGGTTGATAATCTCTGTTCTTGCGTTACATTTTTTTTGTTGGGTGGGAAATCATCAAATGACGCCCCCCCCGCTCTGGGCGGAGCGGAAGGGAGTGTCAGACTCATACTGACTAAAAACCACCCATGTTCCTTCTTTGGCCCTTTATGTTCCAGGGCCGCGGTATCTCTTTCGGACAGTCCCGCAGCTCTTGCGTTACATCACAACAGGAGCTAATTTCTTCTGTGTACGGAGATTCCACAAACATGGGAAATCAAGCCGGTTCTTGGCTATGTCAGCGAGCTATTTTGACTCCTCGCAATGTCCAAGCTACGGCAATTAATTTAAAAATATTGATTCATGTGTCCGGGAATAGTAGAGAATACACCTCTATAAATACAGTTATGGAAGAAGATGACGCCACGCACTACCCGGTAGAATTTTTGGATTCCCTCAACACACCCGGACTTCCAGCCCACAAAATAGTTTTAAAAATCAGTGTACCAATAATTCTCCGCAGAAATTGATGTCCTCCAAACTTTGTAACGGCACGGCTCAAAGTCACAAATCTGCAGCAAAACATAATCGAAGCTGAAATATTAACCGGTTGCGGCGCTGGTGATATTGTTTTTATTCCAAGAGTACCTATAATTCCTAACAACTTTCCTTTCTCTTTCAAACGAGTGCAATTCCCAGTCAGTCTCTGTTATGCCATGACGATTAATAAAGCTCAGGGCCAGACATTATCCGTTGCGGGGGTTGACCTAAGTATTGGATGCTTTTCCCATGGTCAACTACACGTAGCTCTTTCTCGCGTAAACAACCCCAATAACCTTTTTGTGTACGCTCCAGATGGTTCCACAGCTAATGTTGTTTATAAAGAAGCACTAGCATAAATAAAAAAAATGATTTGTATCGAAATCCTCCAACAGCGCTTCGCACAAAAAAATACATTGTTAAGTTCCGACATCCACGCGAACGAAGTCGTGGGCACAGCTAGTTATACCTATAAGTACAGGCCAGACATATAGAACAGCCCATCTTATTGGTCATAAATCTTTGCCGAAACCGTCTGAGCCTCAAGCAATTTTGGTCAATATTAGACATGAAAGACTTAGCATCTAAGGCGAAATTTGTGGCACAGCGATTAATATTAAGTGGATTTGTAGCTTGGGTCCAACAGAGGTGATATATTGTTTGGCGTTTTACACTACAAGTTGGTGATTTTGTGTAATTGAGGGAGAGTATTGAACTTGAGTGTCTAATAGTGTTTGTTTTTGTGGTAGCTTCATTATTTTGTAGAGCTTTTGGTATTTTGTCTGGGAGTTTTAAGTTGATTGCTGACTAATTAACAACATTACTTTTGATCTTGTTTAGTTTAATAATAAATATATAAATTTAAGTGCAACGTTTTCAAAAAGCTAAAATTATTACCTTGGAACGGTCCGTCTCATGAAACTTAAAATCAATATAAATGATCTAAAGTTTCAGCTTTCCAAATATCCAAATGCGAGAATTTCGACACATTTGGAAATTTAGGTTGAGTTTAAGTTATCAGAGCATTTCGCGTATGTATTTCAAACATAATATTTGAACTATTCGCTATCGATATCTGCCTAGCCTTTTCCCAACTATGTTGAGGTCGGCTTACAGTCTACCGGATGCAGCTAATTACCAGTATTTTATATGGAGCGACTGCCTATCTGACCTCCACAACCCAGTTAGTGCTAGGTAATGCGATACCCCTTGGTAAGACTGGTTGTCAGACTTTCGGGCCACTGACTACCTGCAACGACTTTCAAAGATCTACAAATGACAGCCGGGACCAACGGCTTAACGTGCTTTCCGAGGCACGGAGAAAACTGGATATGCAATAAGTGGTCACCCTTCTCCGGACCAACCTACGTAAGCACGGCTTATCCTAAAGATCGACCCCAGCGGCTGTTCCTATTTCGCAACGAGCTCCACTATTCGCTATCGATATGCTCACAAGAATAAACGATAAAGATACCATTTGATGCTTAACTTTGAAAAAGCAAAGCCAAATATACCTTAGTGGACCTCACTCAAATGGATGATGGCAAAAACCCTAAACCACCTCAAAAGAAAAAGAAAAGCTTCGGGACCCCCAATTTTTCAAACTCCACATCCGAAACTAGAAAGTCTCAGTAACCTTCGGTGTGACGCCGATATTTGTAAAACATAAGCCATAAGCTGTGTGACACGCGATCAAATAAAACACACACGCTCAGGATTACTGAACCCTTTCGTGGAGACTTTTTTTGGGAACGTTCCAAGGGAAGAGCGACAGCGGAAATTACTCTTTATTTTACTTTGACCGAGATGTATATTTTAAGAGTGCTCTTCTATCTTAATCTAATCTCCTGTTAAGTATTAAGTGGGTACATCAGTAAATTAAATAATGCATGGAAACCTGCCATTGTTCTTTAATTGCATAATTATATTTATATGCCCTGTTTTATTTCTCACATCACGCCAGACAGCGGCCGTGAGGTACACTTAATTATAAATATAATAATCGTTTATTTATAAAAAGGGGCACATTTACAATGAAAAATCTTAACAAATAAAATAGAGCACAGTTGATTATTGCCTGAACTAGATTGAACCTGTGTTTCAGGCCACAAGGTGCATAAATACCTACTTAAAATAAATAAATTAACAATAAATGTAAAGTACTAAAATTAAAACTTACATTAAATAAAAATAAAAAACAGCGTGTCAGCAGTTTACTTGCAGACAACAAGTAAGTCTTTTGTCTGTGCATAAGATAAGGGTTGTAAAAAGATAATTATAGAGTTTTTACAGCTTAAATAATTTAACTTAAATATACTTAGTTTTCTATTTAATCTATTGTACAGAAATGGGCCTAAAAATGAAAAGAATCTTTCCACAAAGACATGTTTGAAGGTTGCATTAGAAATGCATACTATATCATTCCATCTCTTGCCATCTCTTGTTAGTATTGTCAGCATTGTACGTGAGCATGGTGTGCTCTTTTAAAACTAGTGCATAGTATTCTATATTTAGTATTACATTTTCTGTTAATTTTAGTTTAAAAAAAACCTTTGTTTTTCAAACACTATGTTTTGTGTTTGTAGTTTTTCTTTTAGCCCATGGATCCTTTTTTAATGAAATTTCCCAAGTTAATGACAAGATGTCAATGAGGCCACGATAGTTGGTGGGTTGTAAAATTGTAAATTGTAAATTTTTGACAATATTTAGTTGGAACAGCTACTTAAGCTATTCGCTCTTCACTCAAACCATCGCCCTTATAAATAGCCTCAATATTTCTACCGGGAATGTTTGGTGACTGGCGAGACCCATCAATCGGTGACCAGCGAACACTGGATATATCCTCACTCGAAGATTTGGACGGCCTTAATGTTCGGGACTGAAGTGTTAGACTGAATGGGGGGTCATTAACCCTTATGTGAGTGACGAGGTACCCGGGTACCTTTAGCATTTTCAAATTTAAAGAAAAGTATGTTTTACGCTCTGCAGGTAGCTGTGATTTCGTGAGAGCTCCTAACTATTTATAAATTATATATTTTTTAATGTTTTGATCCAGTCAACTATTTACAATGTTTTGTGGAAACCAAAACATATTTCAAAATCACAATAGAGTGACAAGGTACCCGGGTACCTCTTTATGTCTTGTATGACAATGAAAAAAGTATTTATAATTACGTACAAAAATGAAATAATAAAGATTTGTTATGATGTTTTATTTCTATAAAAAATATAAATTCTTTGTTTATGTAGAATTAGCACACCTCTCGAAGCAGGTGTTACATGTTGGACGAGTTACTGCATGTTCATCACAAACTGGTTTTCTGCAGTTAGTGCAAGCTTTTCGTGTTTTTCTTTGCTTGCGTTTGAGTTCTCTACATATGTAGCAACTTCCGACGACTGCAACTCGCCCTGTAGAATCGCGTCTAGTCTGACTTATAGAAGTTGTAGATCCAGAAGGAATCGAAAGCCTTAGTTCTTGGCCAAGCACGTCCTGCATTGCAGATCTCACATGTAATTTTGATGTCACAATGCTATTTTTTTTTTGATCTTTCTTCTATATTTTTACCACTCAGTTGTAGACTCAATGATTTTAGAAACTTTCTACGTCTGTCACTTGAGACAAATTGTGGGTTATGTTCCATGTAAATAATATATGCTGCCAAAGCTGCAATGTCAATGATATTGTAAAAAAGTGCTAAGGGCCACCGATTCGTTCTGCGTTTTACGGTATATTCTGCTAACAGCTTATCCATATTGTCCACCCCACTTTTGGTTTTATTATAATATAAAATTATTTCTGGCTTGGCTGTTTCCTTATTACTTTCAATAACTGGTGGCATGTGCATTGATGACAACATTATTACTGCTTTATTCTGTTTAGATACGTAGGAGCACACAGTTGCTTCTTTGTGTGCAAAAAAAAATCACCCTCTCCTTATGTGCTTGCATATTAGCAGGAAGAAACCGTTTATTTTTTCTTACCGTTCCAACTAGTGTCATATTCCACGAATTCAAGGAATGAGCCAGTTGAAGTATCGGTAGTAACATTCAGTCCTGAATTTTTACATTTAGCTACGAGATCTAATACAGTGCATTCTCCAACATTTGTTTGACGATTGCCATCACTTGGCTTTCCTGTATATATTTGTCCATTTAGGGGGTAGGAATTATTTGCATCACAAGCCCAAAATATTTTTATGCCATACTTTTCAGGTTTTGATGGCATGTATTGATAATATTCAAAGTGTAGGTAAAGTTAAAACAGGCCTCGATTGGTTACATTACATATAAACTGTATGAAGGTACCCGGGTACCTCGTCACTCTGTTAAAGGTGTTTTATTCGTCACTCACATAAGGGTTAATACCTGTAGGACTGGAGTTTTGAGGGCTGAAAGAGGTATTAGTGAGTTTTTTTTGGAGGGATGCGAAATTTAAAATACGTTTTAAATAGTGCTTTAAGACATGATCTGTAGTGACCTGTTTGGAAATCACTTAACCGATTGCGCAGTCAAGTAGGCCGCTGTGTAAACAATTTGGCCAAATGTGGAATTAGAGATTCTTCCGTCTGTCAGAGTGCATACGCATTTTTTTCTCTCTATCTGTCCATTTATTTATTTATCTATTTGGATCTCCAACAAACGATACACAGATAAAATACAAGTCACAGTTATACAAAGGTTCTTTTAACTGTGTTTATTCAATTCCATTATTGTGCTTGTCAAGAGTATAAGTCAAAAACCATATTTTGCTAAATTGATACTGGTTAATAACGTTTAGTTCAGATTTGGAAAACACTTACTTTCAGCATTGGGTGGCCAAAGATTGAAGATAAAAAACGTTAAGTTTTCTTGTAGAATATTATGAGTCCACTCGAGAGAAGCTACGGTAAAAGCTAGCTTTTAATAAAGATAAGTCTATTTAAGTTAATAAAAAACTGGCCAAGTGTGAGTCGGACTCGCGCGTGAAGGGTTCCATACCAAAAAACACGTATCCAGTAGGAGAGCGCCCTTTAATTTTTAATTTAATTTTTTTTTTGTTATAGCGGCAACAGAAATACATATTCTCTGAAAAATGCAACTGTGTACCTATTACGGATCACGAGATATAGCTCGCTGACAGACGGACGGACGGACAACGGAGGCTTAGTAATAGGGTCCCGTTGGTTACCCTTCGGGTACGGAACCCTAAAAATAAAGGTCATAGACAAGCTGATCTCAAATAAAAAAGAAAAACCCAACTTATTCACCCCTTTCATTATTCTCAATTAGTCCAATTTGCTTAGATACTTCAAAATTCAAGTCCTTTTTCATTTATTTAGTACGCCCTTCGTCCACTTTACATCTAATCCTATATTTTTCTTCGTCAAACATTAGTTTATTCACGTCCTTTGATAAACCTGTGGTAGCCATTTTATAGGCCTCTTTCATAACATATTAAAAGTAAAACACTTTGTTTAACTATTTTCTGAGATATAAAGGCGAATACCAACTGGGGAATATTATACTGTACAGTTTTTAGAACCAAAACGTGGTTTGTAAGATCTGGAGCAATTCCACGTGACCATCATCTTTCTAGTCTTTTTCAACGATGTTCGGCGGTCAGCTTCCAGTCTTAACGGTTCTAAATACTAAAATTTTATATGGAGCGACTGCTTTTCTGACCTTCACAACCTGGTAAATGGGTACTTCGATACCCCTTTGTAAGTCTGGTTGTCGGATTTCTGACTACACGTAACGTAAATCACGTAAGGCAGTTGTAACAGAATAAGTTTGCTGACATCTCTTTGAGCCGCGCGAAACACGAACGCGCTGTCGACACGGCCTGTCATAAGACGGACGGACGGCAAGCTAACTTGCATTGTGCCTCTTGAGCGAATTTTAAACTTCATAGATATGCTCCAGTTTGTACTCACCTTAAGCCGAACGTAAAATATTCACTCCTACCCTTCCCTCCTCTTTCCCCCTGGTCCCCTTTGGTTAGTACTTGCGGTTTTTTATGGTCCCTCAGGCGCAACCCAAGGTTCGCGTCCAAAAACCTTATTAATCCTTTGTCCGCCCGTCTGTACGTTGTAAAATTTAATTTCTGGCATAAATTAATAGCTCACTGTGTGGTAGAGATTTTTGTTCCTGATTGTACCTTAAATGCTCTTACCGGGAACTTGATGAAAGTTAAAAATACGACGAAAAGTATAGAATAATATGAAATGGCATTTTAAGAAATTTTGAAATGAGAAAAATCGGTGGAACACCAACTAGAACTATTAATTTTTGGTTTTGCTGACCATAATGATCTTAAAGCGCGGACTGACTACGATTTTTCCTCGTAAGCTATTGTCACCACTATGGAGCGTGAATAAGGTTGAAAATTGCTAAGCTGCGAATGGGGATTTATTTTACAGGTTTTCTTTAGATTATTTATGATTCTGTTCGGTTAAAATTTTTCCTTAACCTTCACTGACCACTGTATTTTTTTCGTTCGATATTTTCATTGCATTACGTCATACTCGACTAGAGCTAAGAAACTATTTTTTGGGAATATTGAGGTAACACCGCGCCTTAAACTCAAAAAATAATTACCAACGTAGTAAAATCTTTGAAACATACAAGGAAAACTATAACTTAACTAAGCTTAAAAACCCATAACCACAAAAGAACCTCGACTAAATTAAGTAAATTAACTGCACCAATTAAGTTATCGCCCCCAAATTCTTTACCCACAAGGAAAAAGAGATAAATCTTTAGAAAATGGCCTCTATCCATCCCCTTTAAAGGAACTCTCCCCTAAGATATGCAGTAGCAGCTGAAATTACAATAACCGTATGGGGCCGAAAATCCACTTGGATTTGGGTGTCCAAAATAAATAGGTATCAGGGGCTTGAGCTAGAAGAATGTAGTGTAATACGTCAAGGGGACGTTGCGCCGATTGGCTGCGCTCCGATAAAGGAATAGTGAGGGGACCTGAAGTGGTTAAAGAAACGTCGATAAATATAATTTATAAGTGTTTAAAGTAGAATAGTAATAATATTTTTTTGTTGTCTCACCTTAGGGAGAGTAAGTACAATATTAAAAAAACTAGCACTCCGGGAGTGCCGGCAGAAGTGAAAACTTGATTATTAACGTTGAGCATGTTTGATATTTTGGAATGGTTAGGGAATAATTTTGCACCAATTGCTTTATCAGTATAAAAGTACTATCATTTATGGAAGTGCCCTTAGACTGCCTTAGTACGGGAACCAGTGTCGCCAAACTCATACACTTGCAAATTAAAATGAACATTCCAATACACAGAAAACGATAAAACATAGCAATGATGCAACTGTAATATTTTATTTATAAACAAATTACTGTCCTTGAAAAAGCACTAACTTATTATGTATAATTCTTATTTTCGATTGTGGTTCAAAACATTGTTTGGTACTATGGTGAATACGGGTTTCGAAGTAATGCATTGCGATTGATTTAATGAGGAGAGTTCTGTGATTCCCTATAAAAGGCTGACTGTCGAAATGGTCATTAATAAATATATTAATATTGGTACGTGTGCATTCCTTGTAACACGATAATATAAGTGTTGACATCACATTTTTCTCATTAAAAAATGAATTTCCTTTATGTGAACGCGCTCGAAATATCTTTTCTGCCAATTCACAGACTTTATTTAAGTCAGTAGAAGGATAAATAAGGCCTCCTTTGTCTCTTCTAGCAATGATTCCGTGATTTTTTTTTTTAATTTATTCATGACCATGGATACATGTCCTTCAGTCGTAATGATTCCGTGATACTTATCTGTGATCAAAGCCAAAAGACAATCCTCACATTTAATAACTTTCCTCAACTTTCTTGCAATAAAACCAGCAATATAGGTTATTATTTCTTTAGAATAAAGAGTAAGCCTAGAAGGATCTGTTAAATAATCATGATCTATGTTGATCATAGGATCACATCCTAAAGATTCATGCGGTAGCAGCAATCCACAAGTTTCTTATTTCGGGTTTATTCGGAAATCTGAAAATTTAATAAGATTTTTTATTATCTTTCATTTTTTGCGTCAGGTGAGTGCAGTTATACGAATTAAAATCGTATAATACGTGTGTTACTAACATAGATTTTAAGTAGTGCGTATTACTAATATCATATGAATCAAGGTCGGAAGAGTATTTTTTATAGACATTGCATTATTCGGTATTACCCATATTAAAGGGTAAATTCCCCGTCAAAAAGTGGCAACACTGAATTTTGAGGTAAGATAATAAAATTATTGCAAAAATCACGATTATACGAGATTTATCCATTAAACGAATTAGTTGGTACATTACTGCGACTATTTTATGAGAAATAATAGGACACAAAGCGATTGAATACTTAAAAAGATCTAATACTTACGAGTGAAAGGACAGTCCAGCAATCTTCATCAAACTATCACTTTTACAGTTTATTACACTGCACCTTACCATTTTGCACAGTTGCACAAATGTACTGTTGTCGAATTAAGCTCGAAAAGATCATATAATGTGTATAATTTCGATGCAATTGTTAATAAACAAATTGGATGTCAATCTGGCACCGCCACAAACGTCAAACTTGTTGTGCACTGACAATGATGTGCTCAGCCGACACGCGATAAGGGACAGAAATATTTATACTCTGTCTCTTTTCTTTGCTAGTGACGTTTATATGTTCTTCTTTTTCTTGTGCGAATGCAAAGGAAGATATCCAGCAGTCTATAGAATACTCTGTCTACGGTTTTTTCTATTCCGTGTTTATCCCTAAAGCATTAGGTTCAAAGTTGATTGGAAACATTTAAAAATTTCTTTAAATGATTTTAAACCATAAAATGTTGAAGGTTAAGTTCAAAATCGTCTACTCTCCATCCGTCTTACGCTTTTTCCAAATTTCTTTAAATGATTTTAAACCATAAAATGTTGAAGGTTAAGTTCAAAATCGTCTACTCTCCATCCGTCTTACGCTTTTTCCAAATTTCTTTAAATAATTTTAAACCATAAAATGTTGAAGGTTAAGTTCAAAATCGTCTACTCTCCATCCGTCTTACGCTTTGTCACGTGTCCTGACGCGAGTGTCCTGACGCGAGTTTAAGATTTTATACCCATTACAGAACAATTTTTTAAAGTGCTCAACGCCGCTAAAGAAGTTTTCACTTCAAAAATAAAAATAAGTATTACAATAAATATTTAAAAAATAGAAAACTAAGCAAGTTGAATAACTTCTTATTAGGATCAGCGGGCGGCATAAAAACTCTGACACCAGGTTAGGCACTAACCCCATAATAAAGAAAGAACGAATGTGCAATGCCTTAATTAAATATAAGTATTTATAAGAATTTAATCATCTTGTGATAATTGTATTTAAGCTGCAATGACCTGAACTTTCAAAGAATAATTATATATAATTTTGAGTACCTAGTGCCATTTAAATACGTTTCATTTTTATAACTTTAACTCAACGTCATTCGCATAACTTTATGACCTATGTAATAGGGGGCTAACCTATTGCCATCAACCGGGCACAAATCTAGACTCCGTGGCAGCTACTGAGGATATTCCTGGTGGAAAAACCCACTTTTCTACGTGGAAATCGAGACCCCCCCGTTGCTGAGCAGTAGCGATTGAAAACACTCCAAACAAAAAAAAACTTTTCAAACAAATTCATCGATACCTCTACAGCTCTAATTAAACAGAAGAATGGACTAATTTTATTGGTTGGATTTAGGATATCGCGATAATATACAGATACTGCCATTTGACTAGCTTAAATTTTTTACATAGGATTTTCCGTGCCATTCAATGGACAGGGGTTTTTGCTATCGATATTACTCAACTGGCTTTCTCCGGGTTATTTTGTTTTTAAAAAGACATTTTATTCGTTTTCTTTGATAGCAAGATTTTTGTTCAAAACTTTGTATTTAAATATGCGGATAAATGGACAGTGTTCTTACGTGTAAGTTATACGAATGAAAAAGGGTTAAAACCATCAAAGTTCTTTTTTTTTAATTGTATAATTTTGAAATCAATTTTTGGCTTGCCATTTAACATAGACGCACGATGTGGATATTAAAACTTAAATCTTAGATTTTTGAATTGATTTTGTTTGCACATAGTAACCTCTTTTGTTGGAGGTCTACAATAATTAAATTAATAAAATATATACTTATACTCATAAATGATAATATGACTCATAAATATAAAATATTATTTTCTGAATGTGTGTGAACTTAGCTCATTACAGTAAGCATTAATTTCCACACGAAACATCGACAATCTCACCTCAAAACTTTATTATCAACTTATAATAATATTATTATTTATTTACGCAAACATTGCACGTAGATAAAATTTATCTATCTACGTGATGCAATTATGTAGATTAAAGCAGAAACGTGAGGGCTCTCCATACTTTAATCGGATGAAAGTTTAGTCTTTGACAACACCCTATTGTTGTACTTAGTACAAGGTGTTAAAGTTTTTCAGTCAGAGTTTTAGAGGTTAAGTTTTAGAATCCTACGTGCTATTCCAGACTATACTCTATTTCTGTACCAAATTTCAACCAAATCCATTAAACCGATATGGCGTGATTGAGAAACAAATATAGTAAAGAATACATATTTATGTGGCACATGATATAAGTGCACACAATATTTAAAAAAAAACCGGCCAAGTACGAGTCGGACTCGCGCACGAAGGGTTCCGTACCATTATCTATAAAAACGGCAAAAAACTCATATCTGTTGTATGGGAGCCCCCCTTAATACCTATATTTTTTTTTTAATTTTTAGTATTTGTTGTTATAGCGGCAATAGTAATACATCATTTGTGAAAATTTCAGCTTTCTAGCTATCACGGTTTATGAGATACAGCCTGGAGACAGACAGACAGACAGACAGCGAAGTCTTAGAAATAGGGTCCCGTTTTACCCTTTGGGTACGGAACCCTAAAACCAATACAAAAATAACTTAAATTTTAACAAAAAATTTAACAATGTTTGCCTCACGGCTGCGTCAAATAGGCCCGGTTCAGCTGGACCGGATTGGATTAAAGGCGACGCGAGGTTACGGTTTTGAAACCGTTTTATAATAAGTGTAAATCTAAAACATTGACTTGTACAAGTATCAACAAACTTGCATCCAATAACATCATTTAGCACTCTAGCATAAGTTCTTAACTGCTACTTTAATGCATTCTCAATAGTCAGTAAATTGACTCTCAAATGGGTTTCAAAGGCGATAATTAAATTCGCATTATTTGCAATGCAGCATTTGCAAGGAATTGCACCTGTTACGTTTTGAACTATTGCAGTATTAAATTCGAACTTGAGCTCAAACAGTTTGCAAGTTGTTGCTCATAAAGGAGTGGTGGAATGAAGACATAAATTGGGGAAATTGGAATATAATTGAGACTAAGAAAAGTAGTGATAATATCTTGTTAGAGTTGTATTGGTTAGTAAGCTAAAATGGCCTTATAAATAGAAGAAAAAGAAGATTTTCTTTTCTACTTTTGAAATTAAGCGCCTACACCGTAGAAGTGTCAGCAGCATTGCATAGCCTGGTCCCCACTTTGTCGGGTCGACCAACGAGACAGTCAAGTGTCAGTATTATCATCCAATGATGTCGTCTATGCTGAGATACAGGCTTCTTCTCTGTCTGAGGAAGTATTCCAACAGGTGGACCCGGTCCTTTTAGGTATTTTTGGTTCTAGGACAGTTTCCGCACGATTTTCTTTTACCATTTGAGAGCACTGGAAGTACATTGATTCGAAATAAAAACATAATGCAGAAGTAAATAGCAGCGGCGAAGGTTCCATACAACTCGATTCCTATCTGATTCCCTTTGAAAAATGGCACAGTCAGTATTCTACAGGTACTCCGGCTTACCTCTTACAAAAATTTACCCTTCGCTACTGGTAAATGGTAAATCTTCCAATAGCTTCTGTAAACCACTTTTCTTACAACATCATTATTCATCTTTCTCCTGTCCTTGTCCCAATTTATTTGGTGTCAGCGCAGCATGTCTTCTTCTTCCTACTTGACTATTACTCGTCATTTCAGCAGTCACCTCGTTCCTAAAATTTATTTATTTATTTATTTTATGAAAGGTAGCTTTACATATCACCCTTCTCACATTTCATCCGCGGTTTTTTTGGTCTTCCTCTTCTCTAATAGCCATCCACATTTATACTCAATACCACTTTTCTGAAGTATAAGTAAAAATTAATCGCAGGCATGATAATTATCACGCCGTGATGGCTCTCGGCCACCGTAGGCGCGGGCCTGTGGACGGTGAGTAATGGGCTAGCTCGCCGTCCGTCCGTCGTGTGACGACGGGCAGGCCGTGTCGACGGCGCGTTCGTGTTCCACGCGCGCCTCAAAGAGTTGTCAGCAAACGGGAGGGGCCCGCAAGGGCCGGTGCCTGCCAGGGCTGCGGGACTGTTCGAAAGAGATACCGCGGCCCTGGAACATAAAGGGCCAATGAAGGAACATGGGTGGTTTTTAGTCAGTAAGAGTCTGACACTCCCTTCCGCTCCGCCCAGAGCGGGAGGAGTCATTTGATGATTTCCCACCCCCCAAAAAAAAGGCATGATAATTATCGAAGAGCGGAGGTAGTCTAGTGGTGGGGGTCCCGACTTACGAGCAATAAGTCGTAGGTTTGAACCCAGGCAGGTGCATTACTTTGTATAATTTATTGCATCACCACTGCTATAAAAACGGTGAAAGAAAACATCGTGAGCAAACCGGCAGGGCCTTCCTTCTTTTGCCCTTTGTGTTCCAGGGCCGCGGTATCTCTTTCGAACAGTCGCGCAGCCCTGGCAGGCATCGGCCCTTGCGGATCCCTCCGGTTTGCTGACATCAAAACCTTTGAGGCGCGCGTGGAACACGAACGCGCCGTCGACACGGCCTGTAGTCATAAGACGGACGGACGGCGAGCTAGCCCATTACTCACCGTCCACAGGCCTACGCCTACGGTGGCCGAAACCGGCAGGACCTAGAACCAAGAATTCGAAGACGTGTGACATCTACCAACCCGCACTGGACTCGAGTGGTGGAATTATAGCCCATTCTCTCTCTTAGAGAGGAGGCGTGTGTCCCAGCAGTGGGAACATTATATGCTGATTATGCTTATGCTATACAGTTGCCAGTTACAGACTACCCAACCGGCTCTTTAGAAAAACAGTACCACTAAGAAACAGCGTCCAGTTTAGTTTTAAAAGTTAGGTGCGCCATTACCACGTAATTATACTTCCCAACTTTGTCTATAAAATAAGAGTATGTCTCTCGCTAGAAATCCCAAGAGTTAGTAAGTCTATTGTTTAATTTGGCTAGTTGTGCAGCTACTTGTTACAACAACTATTTCTATTTCCTTTATTTATTTCTATACAAATAACTAGATATATATAAATACAAATAAATAAACATTCCTTAAAATATACTCACCTAGTATAATCACCGGTATCGGAAACGGGTCCAAGCTACCGGCGGTCAGGGCTCCAGAGAGAGGAACCTCCTAACAATACGAGCCGTGTTCAGGAGTACCGCTTTCTGAATCAAGCCCTTGAACCAGCTGCCTAACGAGAGTCTCCTCAGGTATTGGTCGAGGCTCTTGGCAATTAAGCCATCGTCAAGTCAATATAACAACAACTATTTCTTATTATTAGGGTAAATTGTCATAGTTTTAATAGAGGAACTCGTGGCTAAATAATAACAGCCACTCGGGTCGATCTTCAGGTTAAGCCGCATTTGCCCAGGTTGGTCCGTAGGTGGATGACCACCATTACATACCGAGTTTCCTCCGTGTCCTGGAAAGCACGATAGAAAGAAGAAAAGAAAGAAAAAAATATTTATTTGTCAGGTGCATACAAAAAAAACAAAAATAATTACAATAATCATAAGGCGCATTAATACAACAGGACAGAAACAGAAAAAGAAAAGTTAACAGCTTGCACGTCGTGACTGCGACAAGCAGGCTACGACTCAGCATGATGCTGTGCTATGGAGGGCCCACAGCACAGCGCTGGTTTTCAGTGGTCACCCGTGAGAAAAAAATAAAAAAAACGTACGTACGTAACGATAAGCTGTTAAAAAGTATCAGTCGCGTGGTGTACTCGGTTGCGTGGTGGATTAGGGCTTATCACCTCTTACAGCAAGGAGGCTTGTGTCCCACCAGTGGGAACATTACAACGTGGTTTAATTGGGATTCTCATTGACGAAACATATTTTAAAAGTTAAGATTATTTAACTTTGGACTATGACATTCATCATCTGCCTAGCCTTTTCTCAACTATGTTGCTGATGGCTTCCAGTCTATCCAGTTGCACATGAAAACCAGTATTTCACATGAACCAACTGTCTATCTGACCTTCACCACCCAGTTAATACTGGATAATACGATAGATTTTGGTAAAACTGGTTGTCAAACTTTTGGGCCACTGACACCCAAATGACAGCCGGGACCAGCGGCTTAACGCGCTTTCCGAGGCACGGATTAGACCCGATATGTAATGGATAGTCACCCATTCACGGACCGACATAGGCAAAAGCGGCTTAGCCTTGAAGATCGACCCGTAGTTGTTATTATTTAGCCACGGGCAAAATCAAGACTTTAATACTCTCACTGCCAGAACAAGGGCCTTGAGAAAAACTAGGCAATAATCGACCACGCGGGTTGGTAGATGTCACATATCTCCTTAACCCCACAATAATTAAGACATAAGTTACTAAACAAGATTGTATGTCAAAAACAGTTGTACAACGATACAATTGTGCTGAATATTTCATTGGGCTAGACCCAGGCATAGTCCCTGAGGCGCAAAGGTCAACTGCCGGCCTTATCCTATTTCCAAAGGTCATTTGTCAAACGTCGAGAACGTGGAACTACGAATGGGTTTTGTGTGTGGAGTAAGCCGTATTTTATTTTGGTTTGTATTTATGGAGCATGCGTTTCATAGTTCATCGTGCTATGATATTAAAGGAGGCTATGTGGATTATTAAAGGCTATATTTTTTTGTAACGTATTACTAACATTTTATTTAAACAAAAGTATATAGCATCGTGAACAGGGTCCAAGATACCAGTGGTCAGGGCCCTTGAGAGAGGAACTTCAAAACAATACGCGCCGTATCCAAAAGTACTGCTTTCTGAATCAAGCCCTTGATCAAGCTGCCTAGCGCTATTTACAATAATTATAATTACGAATATTGTAACTGGAATGATTTTTTGCTAGAAGCTTTATTTTTTTTTGCAAGATAAAGAATAAATTACTTAACATTACCTGCGGTGGAGATCGCATGCGGCCGCAATATTAATAAAATAAAATCTACCAATACTTAAAGTTTCAGATTCAGAGATACATATAAGTAGTCACCCAGTAGGTTTACATATAACTGATAGCAGTACAATGACATTTTAGCGCGTGTGCGAAATCAGATCTAAAGAAACGTTTATCAACAGCGCGCTCGTCGTCAACATCATTCGACCGCCAAAATATCCTTGTCAAACATGTCATATATTGTTGCATAATTCTATTGGCGCGTGGTCTATATCAAAACTAACGCCGCCATTTTAATTAATGCGGCAAACTTCGATCAACAGTAGCATAATTATATTATATAAAACAAATTAAATTTCATAATTAAATAAATTTATCAAAAAATATTTATATTTTTATTTATTTATTAAATTTTTTTAGGGTTCCGTACCCAAAGGGTAAAACGGGACCCTATTACTAAGACTTCGCTGTCTGTCTGTCTGTCTGTCTCCAGGCTGTATCTCATAAACTGTGATAGCTAGAAAGCTGAAATTTTCACAAAATAATGATGTATTACTATTGCCGCTATAACAACAAATACTAAAAATTTAAAAAAAAATATTAAGGGGGCTCCCATACAAGATATGATTTTTTTGCCGTTTTTATAGATAATGGTACGGAACCCTTCGTTCGCGAGTCCGACTCGCACTTGGCCCGTTTTTTTTTATGTTGCTATTGTTGATCGAAGGCGGCTAAAGAACCATTATTAAGGTTTTTAAATGGAACGGCTTTTAAAAAGATACAACATTATTCTTAAATCTTCGTAGATCCACGTCACAGTTACATGATGAAGAGTCTAGCTCAGTACGTCTCTCGGGCTTAGCTTAAATTTTAACTGAGTGATGTGTGTTCATAAATTACACACTCACGCCTTTATTTCAATTTATTTATTATATACTAAGCTCATTTTCTGATTGTTTTTCAGATGACCTTATGTGAATTTAAGGTTGAATGAGTGCATATTAAAGTAATATTTTGTTATAAGTCGAATGGGACTCGGCAGACTTTTCACGCACATCGCAAAACGGGAGCCCTGAAACAGATAGAAGGGGTCGCGGCAGATCGAGGCAAAGATGGCGGGCCTTTTCGTTAATTGGCAAGAAGAGGCGCAGCACCGAGAAAAGTAAAACTGTATCAGAAAACTTTCACCTTCTTCATATCCGTCGATAAGCTCGACCTTACATTGGACTTAAACATATTATGTAACTAGTGAAGTGTTGGTGTAGTAAGTATACGAGGTGTAAACGGATGCTTCACGAAGCCGTCAACCAAGCATTCTGTACATCAAATAAGTAACTCTACGCAAACAATATTGTTGGTGAACGACTTTTACTAAGGGGTGAAAAATCACGGTTTACTCAATGTAATGCATTTAAAACATTATGCTGATGGATGCATTGTGCGATGTTGAGTGGGCCTCTAAGGCCCATTTTCAAATGTTTGATCGCTGTTGATCAACCCCTGTAAGGCCCTTGCTTATAAAAACTGCATCTATCTTGCTCAAACTTTCACAGAGTCTAGGAAAAAAGAACAAGAGAGATATACTGCCTCTGTCCAAGTTATTTGAAAAACACTCGTTAATCCGGCCACAAACAAAGAGATGGGGGTGTTGGAGGCATTTAAAGTAAAGTTATAAAATTAAAACTTGGTACTAAAAAAAAGTGAAAACGTTGGAAGTTTGACCACCAATTTCTCCGAAACTAGAAGGTTACTAGGTATGGAGATCCAGAGTAAATAAATGATTGCAATGATGAGGAGATCAAGTGCCTTCATAAAAGGTTTGCTTACAGCCCTTATTTTCAGTTATTCACTTTTGCCTAACGTGTCTCTGCCTTTCTTATATCAACCGAAAGGCGAAAGCCTTTACTCCTAGACATTGCTTTCGCCAAGTGTTGCCACATCATTGACTAGTCCTGTGGTACTCAGCGGTACATTACTCGCAGAAGGAAAGGCCGATGAGGCTCAAAGTCTCAGAAGTGCTGACCACGTAACAGAAGACGTAGCTTTAGAAGGCCTTTGACTTTTAGTTTAATAATAAAAGATATCAAAATTTAAAAATTTGTCGTGCCAGTGACACAGAGAACATAGATGAATTGAAACTTTATTACAAAATTGTAGAAAATTGACACTTTTTTTGTACCTTTTTTTTTCACTAGCCATTTGTTTGTCCATAATATGTTGACAGCACCATTCACAGACCATCATAGATAATAATGGTATAGAGTACCAACTCAAGAGCTTTTTATGGCAACCTGTTACGAGTAGCGCCATCTGGATATCTTGTTCCATAACTAACCATACTATTATACCTACTCATTTTCATTTCATTGTTTTTGCATACTTCGTATTATGTTGCAGCCATTAAATAAAATAAATAATATAGTGAATTTATGCTTCAATAATTATCATAAAATTAAACTAAAATAATGAATAGAATAATAGATAGCGCACCAAAAAAATTGCTGTCTACGTGAAGGCAACTTCCCCTCCCCCCCCCCGCACCATTCATCTGCCAAACGAGTGTCAAAAACAAAAATTTTCAGCACTAAAATAATTTAAATCCCTATTTAAATCAATTTTAATGTTGCCTCTAATTTCACACTGGCCTGTGGATACTTTCTCAGCAGAGATTCAATTTCACGTGTTATAAATTAACCTGCATACTATCGTAAGACACAGGAATTCAGTTCTTAGCAGAGATGGTGGAGCCTCTGCTAATAAAGATCATCCATTGAAGAAAACCTTGGCTTCATATATAACTGAAAATCTAATCCAATTGTAACCTGAAGAAACAAAACTGTCCAATCATGGCAGCCAGATCAGGGGACGGTATTCGGTCCTTAAAAACTACTTCAAGGTTCCGAATCATGAATTTTGAGCAGTATATGAAGCCTAATATGCTCATCAAGGCTTATGGCCTATCCTGTTTAACGGGTGCATTTGGATACCTTGCCTACATGGAAAATAAATATGAAACCAACGTGTCAATAGAGCAGGATGGTCAAGAGCATTTTGAGAAGAAGAAGTCGAAGTGGGATTGAAGTGTAACATTCGTTTTTTAATTTGCAATTTTGTATGAGTCTAAAATAAAGTTCAGATTCAAGTGAAAGCATAGTTGGAGTTTATTTTATTTGTCATTCTATTTTGAACTGAGAACTAAATATTATAATACATACATCTATACATACAAATAAATAAAATTGAAGTGTCTGTTTGTGATATTAAAGTAACCGCTTTTTACTACATGCATATGAATGTTTAAACGATACACATACCAAAATAAATTTTCTGTCTGTCTGTCTGTCTGTTTGTTCCGGCGACAGATAGTTGATGTAATAAAGAGTATCTTAGGATACTTCTATATAAGAAAAATAATTAGGGTTCCGTGCAAAAAATGAAAATCCTTGAAATTGTTAGCAAAATCCGATTCAAAAAGGGAAGTATTTTTTTTTTTTAATGGTTTCACGCGAACGAAGGTCGTGGGCAACAGCTAGTATTATAATATATAAAGATACGATTGACCCTAAAAAGAAACTTTAAGAGCGTGTATGTGTTGGCCTCTCTCAATAAACAGCAAGTTTTCAAGCTGATGATCAGCCAATTAAGATTTCTCCATCAGAAATTGCTCGGTGTCTATATTTATGCCCGGTGGAATGGCATTATGCTCGAATTCGTGACAACATGGGGCTGAAACGTAACTAACAAAATCTAGGAATACTTACTGCACACCCTTGCCTGGCCTTCGATGAAGAACCGGTGTGAGTATTAAAAAACCGGCCAAGTGCGAGTCGGACTCGCTCACGAAGGGTTCCGTACCATTATCTATAAAAACGGCAAAAAAATCATATCTGTTGTATGGGAGCCCCCCTTAATATTTAATTTATTTTTAATTTTTAGTATTTGTTGTTATAGCGGCAATAGTAATACATCATTTGTGAAAATTTCAGCTTTCTAGCTATCACGGTTTATGAGATACAGCCTGGAGACAGACAGACAGACAACGAAGTCTTAGTAATAGGGTCCCGTTTTACCCTTTGGGTACGGAACCCTAAAAAAAGCTTTTCTGATCTCTGAAAATTAAAGGTGTTTAATAAAATAAATTTTGATCAACTTCAAGGAAAGTCAAAACAGTGCAATACTAAGTTTAGCTCCAAAAATCCTAATTTTAGACAAGGCTAAAATCACTTATAAAGGTATACCTTATTTTCAAAGCACCTTTTTTCCGACTCGTTCAACATTACCCTATTTACATCATCATTTTAAGTGATGACTTGAGTAAAAATGCTTCTGATATTAAAGGTAACAAGATGTCCTTCACTTACACCGTAGCGTAATCGTGAGACGGCACTCTGGACTGGAATCACTGGAGTAGAACTACGATTCACCACTTAGTCCGAGAGGTTTCATAAAATTAAAATAATATACGACTGGCTCGGGACGTCAGGCTAAAAATCGACATCAAAGATGTCCAACTGATAAGTTGAATTCAGTAATGATATTTTCCATTTTGCAAGATTTTGCATTATGAAGTTTATCATTAATTTTTCATTATCCGTTGATGATAAGCTTAAGCACTTTTTATGTTTATGATCAATGGATACTTTAAAATTCGTATATCATTTAGGCTTAATTCTGAAAGGCAAACTCTGACTTGGCTCAATCTAAGTACCTACAGTATCATTACTTACGAAATTGAAACCTATTAGCTTGAGTTAATGTTCTTATTCGTATGAAGTACTTGATCACAGATTAATATACACTGTACTTAGAGTAGAACAAAGTATCTCTAAGCATAAAATTCCAATCCATCAAGCAAGTATTTTTACACCAACAAAGTTGGAAACTTTCCCACTACTTGCGCTGCTAACATTCTCTAAGAGTTCATAGCGAGCGTGAAGTTTTAATGTAGGAGTAATATCCTTCATACGCCATACATTTTTGCGTTAGCATCAAACATTCTTCAATTCAGCACATGAGTATCATGCTTGGAAACAATTTTACGAATCTTTGAATTGTTGGTCGAAGCGATGCAACAGGTTGGAGGGAAAACAGGGCAATTTTATTGTAATTCTTTTGAAGACCTGCAAGACAATGATTAACATTTACAGATTTTCGGAATATTTACATCGCTATTCGTCAAGATTGATTTCTTTTCTTTTCAACTATTTCATTTTCTAACAGGAGTATCTTGTTTCAAAGTTAGTCGTCTCTTTATGGGGTAAATCTGTGAATCAAGGCCGGTTACCACCAAAGTGCAGATGAATGAATCGGAATTGTAACATGTGCTAGTCACATTCATTGAAATCCGCATCGTGTCTCTCGTCCATCCAGTGACAGGTTGAATCTTACACGTCTCCGCTCCATTCCCTTTTTTTCCACTTTGGCGGGAATCGGGCTTCAAAAAAGAAGTTTTTCCAAAAAATTAACCGACTCCCAAAAACCACTAATAAAGTCTAAAATAACTTTACTTTCGGAAGTCGGTGACTTTGTTTGTTTCATGAACTGTTTTGCTACCGACTTCCGAAAGTAAAGATATTTTAGACTACGTTTTTGTGTTCTTTTGGAAGTCGGTTTTATTTGCACAAAGTTTTTTATTTCGCCCTTTTTAGTTGTAGTATACCTACCACACAAATTCTTGCCATAATTCAATTGACATACATACTGTTACTAGAAGTTATTAAGGACCATCATGTCAACCTATGTCAAAAAAAAACCGAACTACTGAACCGATTCGGATGAAATTTCTGTGGGACCAATCGGAAAGTATATATTTTCACTTAAAAATATTTTTTTAAATCGGTTCATAAATGATAGAGTTATGAAATAACAAACATGAAAAATAACCTCTTCCTGTTTTGAAGAAAGTCGGTTAAAAAAAGATTAAGTTTTGTTTTTACAGAAGAAATGATAGTTACTGAAATATTCCAGAACTGATTTTTATTCAAGCCGTACAAGTAGGAATTTTTAAAAGAAATTCGTTCGCTACGGTGTAAGAGGCACTCTAAAGGTATCTATTGACGTGGACGATGAAAAATCACCGCACACTGCAAACGCTTTCATTAGCTCCGTACGTGAGACCAGGTAAAATATGATACCTCGATCTTAAGGGGTAATCCACAGTCCTGGATGAGCAACTCATGCTAAAAGAAGCGATACGAGACGGTATACCGAACAAGGCTATATTTAACAGTTAAGTTAAATGTATTACTACTTTTTCAATACACCTATAAGTTTTTAAACTGTCATAGTCACTAACATTTTCATTAACACTAAAAACGGGATATTTACCATGTTTACTCTGTGTAAGAACCTAAAAAGTGCCGAAAAATGTTCGCGAGCGGACACTGAGTTTCGTGTGTCGGGAACAGAATCGAGATGCGAGTGACAGTGGTAGCGGTACTGAGTGCAAAAAACGAACAAGAAAGAGGGTAGACCGATTTGTCTGCTCATAAACACCCACCCGCAATAACTTCAGTTTATCCGTGATCATGGTGCTTGCAACAGCGCCGAAATATCGGGAACTTAAAACAAGCAATAAACATGGCAAATATCCCGTTTCTAGTGTTACTTTTTCACTTTTTATGAGCTTTCTAGCTTCAAGGTTAAGCCGCGCTTGCCAAGATCTTTGGATGATTGACCATCTCTAATATTCTGGGTTTCCTACGTACCTGAGAAAGCTCGTTATACCGTTGGTCCTACCTGTCGTGGTAGGTCTTTGACAGTCGTTACAGGTAATCAGTGGCCCGAAAGTCTCACCACCAGTCTTACCAATGCGTATTACCAGTATTAACTTGGTTGATGAAGTCAGATAGGCAGTCGCCCCATGTAATATACTGGTATTTAGCTGCACCCGGTTAAACTGGAGGCCGACCCCAACATACTTAGTTGGAAATAGGATAGGTAGATTGTTACTTATTTTATTTTTATTATAATTACTAACTTTTGCCTGCAGTTTCACTTGCTTTTATTAGGGATTTAGATTTATTTCAAGAAGGTTCGCTCTTTGTAGCATCACCTAAATATGAACCTGTGTTTTGATCGAAGACGTTTCTATGTAAATTCCTATTGAGTTCTTCACGAAATTTACTTAGGTACCTATAATAATGGGCGTAAAAATCCCCTTAACGAAGCCGAAAAGTAACTTGTTATTCTCGCCATTGCGATATTTTTTTTTGTTCTGGACCATGGGAACGTTCCAGTTACGGCAATATTGGAGTTCAAATTTCCAATTCAATCACAAGTTTTTAATTTTATAACATTACTTTAAATACCTCCACGACCCCCGTACTATTCAATGCATCCATCAGCACAATCTTTTGAGTGCGTTACATTGAGTCCTTCCGTAAAAACTGATTTTTCACCCACAAAAAAGTAATTTCCCAGCATTAATTTTTGCGTTAAGTATCTTCGTTATCTTGTATATAGTACAGTTTCTGTAAAGTTTATAGTGCAGGTAAATCTAATTACTGCCAGGGCTGCGGGACTGTTCGAAAGGGATACCGCGGCCCTGGAATACAAAGGACAAAAGAAGGAACATGGATGGGTTTTAGTCAGTACAAGTCTGACACTCTCTTCCGCTCCGCCCAGAGCGGGAGAAGACATTTGATGATTTCCCATCCCGAAAAAAAGGTAAATCTAATTAGCAAAATTGAAGAAAACTATTTTCACATAAACCATTGTCTAGAAAAGAAATCATTTCGATCACAAAATAATAAAAGAACGCCGCATTAAATTTTATCGCAGGTTATATTATCCTCAACGCTCCACATCGCATAATGTCACTCACGTAGGTCAATAGATTAATGTTCAAGAGTGTGTGAATATTAAAAAAAAAAGTTATAATGGTGCCCTCAAGTGCTGGATATTACATGCTGGTAATAAATCAGGAGCCTAATTGCTTAACTTCTATGGATATGGCTTTGGGTTTGGCAGGCGTCCATTAATCCGTTCACTTCGTTAATATTGTGAAGGCATTAGGGGTAGTTCGACGTGACCTTGGTAATGGGTTTGAATAGTTTTAATGTGTAGTGGTTTTTCTGCTAAAAATATGATAAGTCACATTGTGACTTAAACTTTTCCAGAAGCAAGTCAATGTGACATTATTATGTGTAAATGGAAAAATATATACGTAAACCTGTGCCTATGCTTTTTTAGGGTTCCGTGCCCGAAGAGTAACCATAGGGACCGTATTACCAAGCTTTCGCTGTCCGTCCGTCCATTCGTCCGTCCGTTCGTCCATCTGTTAGAGCGGGGGCACACGGCACAACGCACCGTGTGCGGGCTCTTAGCGGGCTGTATCTCATGATCCGTAATAAAAAGACAGTTTAAATTTTCACATATTGTGTATTTTTGTTGCCGCTATAGCAAAATTAAAACAAGAATTTGTGTGGTATGCTATAACTAAAAAGTAAGTTTAGACGCTACGAGGAACATACGTAAATACAAACATACATCCATAGACTGCTAAAATCACAACCCTTCCTTTTGACTTCGCCGTAGTCGGATGCCTCTAACATTTCATTCTTATTTGCTTTTACGCCATCCTCAACCATTTTAACTTAAAATTTTATTTTATTTGTCAAACAATTCCATATTTCCCAGTCTTAATGTACAGTGGCCAGCACATCAAGTTACCACAAACTGTCAAATTTTCTCATTCGATTTTGAACTTATCCATCTATATTTTATGGTTTAAAATCATTTAATGGAGAAATTTGACAGTTTGTGGTAAGTTAAGGTACGACTGCCCAAAAAAAGGAGTGTGTTATGTTTTCAGGGTTCATGTATGTGTATGTTTGTAAGTTTCTTTATTCCACACTAACTTCTAAACGGCTTAACCTATTTCAATGTATGTGATCTCATTAGAAGCGTTGAGTTATTCTAGGTAGCATAGGCTAGAGAAAATTTTAAAAATATAAAGGGAGAGCCATGGTTCATGAAAAAAAAACGGAAATATTTTGTTTTTCATGAAAATTTGATTACGTATACTATCGTCGTCTAGAGCTTGCACGTAACAAAAATATGTAACATTATGCGTATATATGCGTCAATATGCATTCGTTAACTAATAAAATATATAAAAATAAATAAGTTAGCTTTTGCGTGATATTTTTCCTAAAAAATAAAAGTTAACTTTCGTGGAAAATTGTGCGTTTGCAAAAATATTGTGTTATCACTAAAAGGTATAAAATAGAAACAAATAATTAGAACAATTAAAAAAAACACGCCTGCCATATCAAAAAGTGAACTAAAAAAATTAATAACAAGTTACATGCTTTTAGTTTTAGGTAAACAAGGTACAAGGTAGGTACTAAATAGATAATAATATTTACTGTGCAGATAAAACGCCATTGTGCCCAAAAGTGGAAAACTGAAAACCAATCTTTTCTTTGCAGTGGGGAGACGGTTCCTTGGAATAGTTCTTAACAGGTTTATTGTATAACTTTAATTCTGTAATGGTATCTTACTTGACCTTTTATTATTCTGCGAGTGTGGTGCAACTCTACAAGTGACGAATTCAATATACCTTTGGGGGTATGAAGAACAGGGTGTAAAGCTCTTCAACCCCCGTAGAAAAGGGAGGATCCTCCGACCAGACGGGTGTTATTGTCTGGTGGGCTACTGCCCGACAGTTGTTGTCGGGTTCTTCTATATAGTCTTAAGTCGCGAATATCTTTACTTGCGCGATGCAGGATTTAGATTTTAGTTTGTCCTCTGCGTCATAGATGGCGCTGTAGTACTTTTTGTTCAATGTTGCTGTAGTACTTTTTGTAGTGCCGCTACATCACTCCCCCCCGGAGACCAGGGTCGGTAGTAGAATGAGTCGTAACATCTGGTGATGTTTTTGCCAGGCCAGTAGAAAGTCGTTGCCGCATTGTTCACGGTGAGTCGGAACTGTCTGCGGGGCGGTAGTGCGAACCCCTTGAGTCGGGGTCGGCGCTGCATGTGCTCCGTTGCGTCGGACGTAGTAGGTACAGCGCCGCGATGTGGCTGACTGCTCGTGTCGACCGGGAGGATGAGCACTCAACCGGCCGAAAGTGCAGTGCCAAGGTAGCTTGATGAGGCTGAGGGTGCTGACCAGGAATGCTTCTGCTGCATGCTGGTGGTCAGGAACACCCATTTGAAGCTGGCTGGCTGTCTGACTCGCTGCTCGAAAGCTTGAGGAAGTTATTGAGGAAGTGATATTTTGATGACGTCACGTTGCTCGAAGGCTGCGCTGACGTCCATTTCGGGGTCACCAATTTGGGGGTATGAAGAACAGGGTGTAAAGCTCTTCAACCCCCGTAGAAAAGGGAGGATCCTCCGACCAGACGGGTGTTATTGTCTGGTGGGCTACTGCCCGACAGTTGTTGTCGGGTTCTTCTATATAGTCTTAAGTCGCGAATATCTTTACTTGCGCGATGCAGGATTTAGATTTTAGTTTGTCCTCTGCGTCATAGATGGCGCTGTAGTACTTTTTGTTCAATGTTGCTGTAGTACTTTTTGTAGTGCCGCTACATACCTAAAACTGTTTGTGATTTCTGTTTATTTATGTTTTAGTTAGAAAGTCGTTGTACCAGCGCTTTTTTACAAAGTATACAACAAATTCGCTGCCGCCGCCGCCTGTACGCTTAGAAAACTACGCAACGGATTGCAATAGATAAAGTGTTTCAAGAGAATGGTTTATATGTATATGTGTATCTACATTGCACCCGTGCGCAGTGGGGGCGGGTCGGTAGTAAACAAATAAAGTAACTAAATAAACATCTTAGGATATAGAATAGAGTAATAGTATAAAGATACCGGACGGCATGTCTTTGTTTCCATGGAAGATGGGTAGGCCTTTAGTGTGGGACGCAACATGTGTCGATACTCTTGCGCCATCCCATCCTCCTAGCTCATCGTGCTATGCTTAGGTGCCGCTACGGCTGCGGAGAACCTCAAGCGGAGTAAATAATTATAACGTTATTGGAAACTATATTTTCGAGCCGTTACGGGTTTAAACTAGGACCGTGGTCCGAGCTCACAGCCTTTTCAAGGAAATTTCAAAAGGCTTCGTTGACGCTTCCCGTGACCCAAGGACTGGCTTTTATCTTGGCCAGAGGCTTAGCGTTGCCATACAGCGTGGCAACGCCGCCAGTCTCTTGGGGACATTACCAGTTGACAGTGCCAGCGTTGAGGAGGAGTTTTTTGACGCCATTTTTTAAGTTAGTTTTAAGTTAGTTACTTGTATTTTAATTTTTATGTGTATATAATATTGTTATGATTTGGTTTAAAATAGTTTCAATCAAGATATAAAAAAGTATTAGGAGTAATCAGAAGGTTATGACAGACTTGGTATCTGTCCTACTGCAAAAGTAATCTCTTCTCCTAAAATAAAAATCAATCATTGATCACTACGCTTCTTGTTTTAGTCGAACTAATTAACACTCAATTTCAGTCTACACTAACAATACCAGAATACATTGCGACTAAATAATTCATTTAATCAGTCCACAGGATTGTCGTACTGTTCCAGACATGTGTTCATTATGTATTCATTATTTACTATTTATGTACTTAGTACTGGGATTTGAAGTGACTGCTGCGAGGAGATTGTTTTTGGACTTGAGCCTGATGAGAGAGATAAAGACATTAAATGTAGGAATTTCTCAGTATTTGCCTGGAGCCTGGATCTGTACCCGGGTAATAGTAATAGGTTCGCCCCCACCTACATTTCCGGCAACATGAGAGTGTCTTAAAAGATACAATTCTGCCTAACTCAACGGGTATAACAGGTGTGATTACGGTTACACAATAAATAGCGTGTTACCATAATATGTTTTAATATTATATCCCCAACTTGAGCGCAATCTTGGAAGTCAGCAGTATCCCCAATACGAAGACGGACGTAAGACAATTATTGTAATGGCGTAGCACAATCACAATCTATAATTTAAGAATAGATTAAAGACTTATTTGATCAATAAAGCCTATTATAAAGTTGTGAATATTTAAATGATAAATGTAATTACATTTTTAAGTTATATAGTTAATGAATGTCATAAATACCATAAAATAATATTTTCTAATTAAATTTGTAACAATGAATATAAGATTTATATTTTTTATTGTAATAGATATTTGCACACCGTTAAAGTAGGATATGGCATAAAGAACTTCTGTTTTATGTATAACCTCATGTACCTACCCATATTCAAGCAAATAAATGATTTGATTTGATTTTGTTTGTTCAACTACATTAGTTAGTCAGTTAGGTACGTTGTCGCTCAGACATTTACAAACCTACAAAGATCAGGAATTTCCTTCAAAGTCATTCAGATTGTGATCATAATTCGGGTTCCAAACTGCATCATCATCATCTTCTGTGTAGCGGCACTACAAAAAAGTACCTACTACAGCAACATAGAACAAAAAGTACTACAGCGCCATCTATGACGCAGAGGATAAACTAAACATCGAAATACATCTAAATCCTGCATCGCGCAAGTAAAGTTATTCGCGACTTAAGACTATATAGAAGAACCCGACAACAACTGTCGGGCAGTAGCCCACCAGATAATAACACCCGTCTGGTCGGAGGATCCTCCCTTTTCTAAGGGGGTTGAAGAACTTTACACCCTGTTCTTCATACCCCCAAAATCTGCCTAGCCTTTTTTCTCAACTACGTTGCGGTCGGCTTCCAGTCTAACAGGATGCAGCTGAATACCAGTCTTTTACTTGGAGCGACTGGCTATCTGAACTCCACAACCCAGTTAGTACTGGGTAATACGATACCCCTTGGTAAGACTGGGTTCAAAACTGCATGCAGGTACACAAAACTTGCAATACTTTCGTTAAAGATTTCCTGGACTGTTTACTTATTTAAATTGAACCAATTGATTCAAAAACCAATTTAAATTCGAACTTCAAAAGCATAACTCTTCACCATAAACAGGAACAATTGACAAGAAATAACATAAAAACTTTTATAGTCTGAATCTTATTTCCCAACGGTGCATTGCAGAGCAGGATACAAAAATAGAAAGTGCAAAACGGACGCAAATTACCTTCGCATTGCATTGTAGGAAACATAAAAATGTTTTAAGGCCAGTTATTCAGGATTCAGATGTTTATAAAAATCTTTTTGGTAATTCGGGCGTAGTTTTAATTTTTTTGACATTTTTAGCAGCAAGATAAATATATTGTTACGTCGGCTGTGTTACGAGAACATTCTACATTACGTTCGAGTCTAGAATGTTTCGCTACAGAACTGTACAGAAGATTCGAGAGTAATCCTAGAATGTTCCACTATGGAACTATGAAGAAGTTCTTAGAAATTTGTGGAACTTTCTCGAAGGATCGGTTGGCATATAAATAGCCGTCGTGTTTTCGCGAGCAGTCAGTCTGATTTAAACGATACAGCGAAGCGGATTGAAGTGAGATAATTGAGATATCTAAGTGAATAGTGATCAGTATTTTGAGTTCTAAGTGTTTTGTTATTAATAATGGTATTTGGTGTTTAGTCTCGTGACAATAATATCTTCTACATATAAAAAGATTACAAAGGATAACTTGTGACTCAAATGTCAAGATGCTTCCTCAATAACGAGGATAATATCATAACATCATGCCCGTATTTTCCCGAAGTGTTCGCCATAGTAACCGCACATTTTGCCAGGTAATAGGAGCGAGCCTATTGTCATAAAAACATTGCTCATCAAGTAGAACTTCAAGTTACTTCAATAAATTCTCTAATCACTAAGATTAACTTAGTCAGTAAGTAAGAATACTGAACAGTGAATACTAATAGTATAATTTTGAACTAAAATACCGTAGTTTCATTTAAGCCAGATATCATCATCTTCATGCCTTTGTCCCATAATTATGACTAGGGGTCGGCGCAACAAGTTTTTTTCTTCCATTATCCCCTGTCAGACGACACGGCATCATTTTTTCTTTCTCATTCATATCATTCCTCACACAATCCATCCATCTATTGTTTGGCCTTCCTCTCCCTCTCCATCCATCAACATTCACGTCCATCACTTTTTTAGGCACGTTCGTTTCATTTACACCAGAAAAACTGACTGTAAAACACGTAATACAGATATAGCATGTAACTTATCGAATGAAAATGAATTCTTTGGTACCAAACCGATGGTGCCTTCTCATGTAAACCAGTGACGAACAAAACTATCTAAAATATGTATTAGGATGACAGATATGGACGTACCTACGCACGTGAACTGCCAATCAATAATGATACACACACATACACACATTTAAACATGTTTAGGTTACGGGCAGTGTGTGGAAGTTCGGTAAAGTTTCAATTGTACTAATATTGCACACATTTTTCATGAAGATATGCGGAGAAGCGTTCATCATCTGCCTTGCCTTTTCCCAACTAGGGGTTGGCTTCCAGTCTAACCGGATGCATGGGGCATCTGCCTATCTGACCTCCACAACACAGTAACTAGGTAGCATGTTACCCCTGATTAAAGACTGGTTGTCACACTTTCGGTTACAGGGCAACTGACTACTTCTAGCTCGCCGTCCGTCCGTCTTATGACGACAGGCCGTGTCGACGGCGCGTTCGAGTTCCACGCGCGCCTCAAAGAGATGTTAGCAAACCTGAGGGGCCCGCAAGGGCCTATGCCTGCCAGGGCTACGGGACTGTTCGAAAGAGATACCGCGGCCCTGGAACATAAAGGGTAAAAGAAAGAAGATTTCCCATCCCAAAAAAAAGGTAACTGACTACTTGCAATGATTGCTAAAGATCAACGACACAATCCTCTTCGTCGTGTCGATGATTTATCTTATCTTTTAATTAAACTAGTTTTGACCAGAACTCTGCCACCTCGACGGCGTTGGTGGTGGCCTCGGACAGGTCCCTCAAAGTGCACGTGGAACCACACATAGTGCTGGACAGGAGGTGAGCCATAGTTTGCATTGAGGCACCGCAGTCACACACGGCTTCATCGGAATACCCTCACCGGACCTGGTTGAATCTGCAGCGGCTCACCTGGCTTCGCAATCACTTCCAGATGGGCCATGGGAGCTGGTGTCCCGGGGAGAGCCTTCTGCAGCTTCGACATAATATGTCGGAGGTGAATGTCTGAGGAGTCACAACTTTTTGATATTGTGTTATGAGTACGTTTTGTTCTGCGTGAGGAGCTAGTGGCTAAATAAGAACAGCCGCTCGGGTCAATGTTTAGGTTAAGCCGTGCTTACCTAGGTTGGTCCGTGGATGGGTGACCACCCATTACATACCGAGTTTCCGCCGTGCGTCGGAAAGCCAGTTAAGCCATTGGTCCCGGCTGTCATTTGTAGATCTTTGACAGTCGTTACAGGTAGTTAGTGACCCGAAAGTCTGACAACCAGTCTTACCAAAGGGTATCGTATCACCTAGCGCTAACTGGGTTGCGGAGGTCAGATGCATCGACACGCTAAAAATTAGATAGGGACAATAAAAATCTGATATTACGTCCTTCTGCGTCATCTAGTCATTCGGTACAAATACGTGCAGACGCCAGCACATAAAGCTAATATAATCTGCCAAATTTCTTTAATAGATTTTCAACTTTTCATTAGGCTCAAGGTTGATTGGGAAAATTTGACAGTTTCGGGTAGCTTGATATGCTGGCGTCTGTACAATACCGTAATTTTGAACATTACCAGCGACACAGGTATACAAAGATGAATGTATGCATGTTTGTGAATTATTCCTCTATCGATTCACGCGAAATATTTGTCGTTGTGCAAATGCAATTTCCATCAGATTTGCCGTGTATTGTATTCTGTTGTTGTAAAGGCTTTATGGAAAACGTTGCGAAAGTTATGTTAACGTGTTGTAGAGTTTTCAATTGGGGATAACATAACATCATGCTTGTAAGCCCCGAAGGGTAAGGCAGAGGTGTACTTAATAGTACACCCACATTTTTCCAGTTATGTTTAAGTACCATGTAATAGGGGGCGAGCCTATTGCCATGGCCGCAAATCCAGACTCCGTGGCTGCTACTGAGAAATTCCTGATGGAAAAACCCAATAACACTGCCCGACCTGACCGACTGCCTCGGTGGTCGAATAGTCGCAAGCGCGACTACTGATCTAGAGGTCCTGGGTTCAAATAGGGATAAATTTGACATTATAGGTATAATCTTTTTCTAATCGTATCGATGCTCCTTCCATATTACACGGTTTGGGCCCAGTTGGCCACGTTTATTGCAGCGGCAGAGCTGCTATTTAGGTCGTCAAGAGTGCAGGTGAACGGACATCTGGGACACTCCAGCAGGTGGGGCATAGTTTGATCCGGAGCGTCGCACTCGCACTCGGTGTTGGAGGAACCAATAACACCTCATATTGTCAGATTATGTTTGCAGCGACCTACTTAGGTACGCAATCGGTTCAAAGCTTTCCAGACAGGCCGCTGTAGTTCACTGCCAGGAGCCAGGTGTGTTTGGGGCTTTAAGAAGTCGTGGTATATGATGATGTAAAATATGGTTTAAGAACTTTATTATTCCTCATCAAGAATTAACAATAATTCACTTACTGAGAAACGAAATTTAAATAAAATGTTTATGAGCGTACAGAATCTACGGTCATTGCAAAAAATAACAAATATGAGGGTAAGGGATCACAACAACAAAACACAAATTGTATTGAGTAGCTAATCACCAACCAAGCAAACACGGATCTAAAGTAAAAGTAAGTTATTGTAGTAGATGTGGCAATACATGGCAACATAAAAATTTTTTTTGTTTAAATTTTATTTTTACTTTTTAGTTGCTCATTTTGTATGATTTGAGCATTTTTTTAAAATAAGACATACTTTTTGCTTCTTTTATAAAATGATAACATAACATCACGCCTGTAATCCCAAACGTTAGCAGAGGTATAGAGCAGAGCAAAGAAGAGCTGGTCTGGTAGTAGGGCAGAGTTATAGCACACCCACACTTCGCCGTTTATGTAATAGGAGCTAAATCCAGACTCAGGGCTGTCACTAACCCGTTCATGGTGAAAAACCTATTAAATCTCAGCCCGACCTTGGCATCGAACCCGTTTGAGACTAATTCAACTTCTTTCTTTCTTTATCGTGTAGTTAACACCTAACCTCCGAAATCAATGGCTACGATTCCTGGCGAGGATTATTGATTTTTCAAAAATCTAATGATACAGTTTTAGTTTTCATCAAAATCGGGCTCGGGACTCCTTTGAGCATTTTTCGCTATTCCTCATAATTTTGGATTTGGCCATCCAGGCCCACTTGCAAAATTCAGCCTGTATATATTTGACATGGAGTGACTGCCTGTCTGACCTCCACAACCCAGTTACAGGGTAGTACGATACCACTTGATTAGACTGGTTGACAGACTTTCGAGTTTCTGACTACCTGTAACGACTGTCAAAGATCTACAAAGAACAGCCGGGACCAACGGCTTAAAGTGCTGTCCAAGGTGCGGAGGGTACCTACTCGATATATAAGGTGCAGTTTTGCATCCTAGTCAAAATTCAGGAGCTTGTCACAGAAGACATAAATAATCATTTTAAATTACGTTACCTGGTCAATAATTAATAAAGTTGCTATTTTAATTTGTTTAAATTTGACAGTATTTCAGAATCATACGAAAGTAAACGGGAATACAATAGCGAATAAACGTTTGCGTTTGTGTGTGACGGCGCGGTTATGGGCTAAGAACAGACGGGTTGCGTTTAAATACGGGTGGTTTAAAGTTACCGTTTCCGTTTTCCGTATATATATATACCTACCCATTTTACTATCGATTCGGGTCGAGAATCATTAGTATAGATACCTCCTTCAATTTGACCAGGATGCAAAACGACAGCCTGCATATAATAATATAAATTAATTTATTTCAGGTGTATAACACCCTTTGCCACAAATAAATTGATAAAAATCACCAAGACATGACCAATAAAATTAAATAGAATCAAATCAAATAAAACCAAATACAATAAAATTAGACTACATCAAATTGGATCAAATAAAACCAAATAAAACAAATCAAAATAAATGGAATAATGATGCTAGTAATGATGATCACCCATACATACCGACCTCGGCAAGCACTGCTTACCATTGAAAATGCACCCGTGCGAGTGTTATTAATTATTATTTTGCCAGAACTCTCTTTAGGTAGCGTTTAGCAGTATTTTTTAGAATTGAAAAATTGCAACTCTTCATAGCACAGAAAATATTCTCTTAAAAGTAACCTACTTCAACAATAACATTACGTCAGCTACCCAAGAACAATGCACACGAATAAACCACACAGACCATTATGCAAATAAATCGATACAAAACTATTCGGAACATATCTCTCGATAATCGAATAATGGAATATCCTCGCGGCTCTGAATTATAGAGCGGAGCGCGCAACTGCCACTCGTAAATAACGAGTTAGCGCCGATTCGCTGAGACAACGATTGTTCTAATCGATTCCACTTCTCGATTATTCGGATGTTTGTTTCCGAGTCTTGTTGTGTAGTACTGTTTATGAATGTATGGGCTTGTGAGTTACGTTCGAGTGTGTTTTGTCTGGAGTGCAGTCTACGAGTTTGGGGATGTTGGTATTAATATTACAAAATGCGAGAGTAACTGCGTTTGTTTCTTTGTTACCATTTCACGACTAAACGGCGGATCGGATCGTAATGAAATTTGCTACAAACAAATTCCTGATAGAAAAACCCAATAACAATTTGCTCGACCCAGGAATCGAACCCAGGACCTCATGCTCAGCAGTCGCGATTGCGTACCACTAGACCAACGAGGCATAGCAGTAGAGATGAAATAAACTACACAAAGTGAAGTCATGGTTTGTCCGTGCCACCACTGCTCTTCAATCATTACTTGCACACAGGTATCATCTGCCTAAGGTTTTCCCAACTATGTTGGGGTCGGCTTCTAGTCTAACCAGATGCAGCTGAATACCAGTATTTTACATGGAGCGACTGCCTATCTGACCTGCACAACCCAGTTAGTACTGGGTATTACGATACATCTCGGTAAGACTGGTTGTCAGACTTTTTGGGCCACTGACTATCTGTAACGACTGTCAAAGATCTATAAATGATAGCCGGGATCAATAGCTTAACGTGCTGTCCGAGGCACGGAGGAAACTCGGTATGTAATTGGTGTTCACCCATCCTCGGACCAACCTAGGCAAGCGCGGCCTAACCTTACCCCGAGCCCAGCGGCTGTTATTATTTAGCCACAAGCTCCTCCTATCAGCTTATAATATCTAGCTCCTCCTATAAGTTTGTTATTATAATAAAAAATAACGCTTGTCAGCGCCATCCATAGTCATGCTAGGTATAGTAGGTTTAAATGGTTCCTAAATACTACCGATACACATCATAGTAAACTAAAGCACCATTATACATCACAACACTATCTGTACAACAATAACACACAGAGCTAACACAATCAGTGATGTATCATGACCTCGCACAATTCACGACAATATGTCTCTGTGCTGTAACGGTTATGGAGCGTTGCTGTGGAATTATATCAACTAGATATAGCAACTGGGAAGCGTAGTGTGGGATGAAACCAGCTAGATGCACCATCATCCGCATAGCCTTTTCCCAAACATGTTAGGGTCGGCTTCCAGTCTAATAGGATGGAGCTGAGTATCAGTATTTTACATGGAGTGACTGCCTATCTGACCTCAACAACAGGTAGTACTAGGTCATTGTGAGGATCGCCCGGAGGACACGGTGGAGCACACCGTGGAGGTCTGCTCCGCTTGGGCAGAGCACCGCCGTGTCCTCGTAGCGGCGATTGACGGCGACGACCTCTCGCGTCCGGCCCTGGTTCAAGCCACGGTTCGGGGCGAGAGGGAATGGGAAGCCGTCAACCTCCTTCTGCGAAGCAGTCATGCTAGCGAAGGAGGTGGCGGAACGTGAGAGGGAGAGAACCTCACATCCCAGCCACCGCGGGAGAAGCACCGGGCGTCGGGGGCCACGTGGTGGCTCTCGGCCACCATAGGCGCGGGCTTGTGGACAGTGAGTAATGGGCTAGCTCGCCGTCCGTCCATCTTATGACGACAGGCCGTGTCGACGGCGCGTTCGTGTTCCACGCGCGCCTCAAAGAGATGTCAGCAAACAGGAGAGGCCCGCAAGGGCCAATGCCTGCCAGGGCTGCGGGACTGTTCGAAAGAGATACCGCGGCCCTGGAACATAAAGGGCAAAAGAAGGAACATGGATGGTTTTTAGTCAGTAAAAGTCTGACACTCCCTTCCGCTCCACCCAGAGCGGGAGGAGTCATTTAATGATTCCGAAAAAAAAAAGGTAGTACTAGGTGATACTATACTTCTTGGTAAGACTAGGTGTCAGCTTTTGGAGCCACTGACTACTTGTAACGACTGTCAAAGGTCTACAAATGACAGCCGGGTGGTTAACGTGCTTTCCGAGGCACGGAGGAAACTCGTTATGTAATAGGTCCAGGTAGGTAGGTATGGTTGGTCGGTGTTGGTCCATCCATGGACCAACCTATGCAAGTGCAGCTTAACCTGAAGATCGACCCGAGCGCTGATCTCCGGCTCCACTCGTTTCAAAATAAGAACAGGAATTTAAATGCCACATCTAGTTTGCCCTCATCTTAAACGCACGAATAACGATTTTCCACAGCACAGCATACTTCACGAGAACAATATTTGTTTTTGCATCATACGAGTGCCTCGGAAAGCACGTTAAGCCGTTGGTCCCGGCTGTCATTTCAGGAGGTCAGATAGGCAGTGGCTCCATGTAAAATACTGGTATTCAGCTGCATCCGGTTAGACTGGAAGCCGACCCCAACATAGTTGGGAAAAGGCTAGGCAGATGATGATCATACGACTAGTTAATAGGCTATTAGACAACATCGAAAAAAATATATATTTAGTCCGTCAGTTAAATCACCAAAAAATGTTGGACATGTATTTTTTTTTTGTCTCAAAATCAAACAAAAAATGGCGCAATACTGCTCATCAAAGTTCAAGGGAGGGGGCTTGTGACGTCACAGGATAGTGAAAAGTAACAGAAATTGTGACGTCATGCGAGATTTCAACGAGCTGTATAGTGGTAATTTTTCATTTACATGATAAAAGAAAAAATACGTGTCCAATATTTTTTGATAATCTAACAGGCGGACTATATAGATTTTTTCAAGCAAATACTCTATTATGTTTGGATTCGGGTAAAGTTTGTCTTTGAGACGACAGTGAACGAGTGAACGATGTGATGTTATTAAAGTTAATTTTGTTATGAAAGGTTCAGAGATTAGAAATGGCTTTTCATCCGATTAGTATAGCGCGATTGCTGAGCATGAGTTCCTGGGTTCGATTTCCAGGTCGGCCAAAGTGCTATTTGATTTTCCATCATGAATTTTTCAGTTGCAGATTTGGAGTCTCGGAGTCGGAGTCTGGATTTGTGCAAAGAAGGCTGGATGGATGAATGATAGGCTCACCCCCTATTGCATGGGTCTTTAAAATAACTGGTACTACGCTTCGGAGATAGCAGGGGCGATGTTAAGTTGGTACCCTCCTCAGTATCTGCTCGGATATTGGTCTGTTTAGAGTGTTACCTCATTGCATTGGAAAGAGCACCTTAAGTCGTTGTTCAAACGTCTGATCTCTCATCAGTCGTGTCGGACTGCATGCCGTTCCATCGGATTATAAGAGTAAAGACAAAGTGATACCGTACCCCTTGGTTAGAACCTTATGTTAAGACTGGTTGTCAATTTTTTGGGTCACTGACAACCTATAACGACTGTCAAACATTTACAAATGACAGCCGTGATCAATGGCTTAACGAGCTTATCGAGCAAAGACATTTAAATATTTTCGAGCGATAGACGGGACAAGACGAAGGAAATCATAATCCAATACTTGTTACTACTTAGTAACAAATCGTTCTGTCTAGTGTCACACGCCCGCTTGTCAGGTAGCATTCGTGTGTCAAAATCGAAAATGTTCGGGATCAAAATTTTTATATGAAAATATTCCCAATGTCCACTCTATAATTTGTTTAAATCTCTTTGTTATCGAGGCACGGAGGAAACTCGGTTTGTAATGGATGGTCACCAATACATGAACCAACCTAGACAAGCGCAGCTTAACCTGAAGATTGACCCGTGCGGCTGTTATTATTAAGCTACGAGCTCTTTGATTACGGCCTTATCGTAAAATTATTTCTGTTAAATTTGAGCTCAGTAAGTATTTCAATATAATCATTTCAATCACACTCAATCTACAAAAAATGTATCGTACGCAAAAAAGGCAACCCAATCGAAAGTATCCTCCAAATCGTTATATCACATAACCCAAGCGTTTTAAGTCGTCAGCAAAAAAATAGATTCAGATTTAGCTGACATGGAAATTACAGTTTCGATATGAATGTATGTAGGTCGAACATTTTTCCCTGTAATTATTTTCAGTGTGCAGTTTTCAGAGTTTTGAAAGCGAACTGCAAGTGAACATGTTTTTAGGATTTTTTTTAATGGTAGATGTACCATTTTTTAGAAAACTTTTGATATTCGGTTAATAAGTTAGAGGCTCCATAATGATGTTTTTAGATGAGCCAATAACAATCTTAACCCTTTTTTTTTGTTCCCGGGGTGGAAAATCCACAGAGACTCGGACGGAGTCTAACCGACTAAAAACCACCCCGGTGTTCCCTTCGCACACTTGCACCGGGGATCATGGGAACTAGTGCACCTTCCACGACCCCGGCTGGGCCGGCCCGCGCGACAATCGGTCTTGTCGGACAAAATGAACGCGAAGTTCGCAATCGCCGATCGTTTTGGTTAGCACAGCCTTAAGGCCGGACTCCACTAAAGCATAGACGAGACGAGATATTATAGGAGATGTGTTGTAATAACCACCAATAGAATTTCGTTATTTACACTTCTCGTCTCCTCTTAGCTTTATGGAAAAAAGTTGACCTGAGAGGAGAGCAGATGTCTTGTAATTTTTTTATTACAAAATGGGCCTGCTCTTGACCTCGATCACGCCTGGTGGAAAGCGATAGATGAGGTCTATGATAAAACGAGCGTGCCCAGAAGATACCTGTTCACTCTTGCTTTGAAGGCAGACGGGTTATATGTGGGATGGAACACAGATGCAGGGAGTTCCACACTTTGGCTGTGCGCATAATAAACGTGGAGGAGAAGCGCCGAGTACGACTTGTCGGGATATCAACCAAGTGTGGATGGTACGCCGCAGTACGTCTGCTAGTCCGGTGGTAATTGTTTAGGCCAGCGGAGACAAGATTAGAGGTGTGTTGTGAGTGGTTGCAGCGTGCGGTAGATACTCCCTAACTCTAACGCATCTACTCTCCTTTCCACTTCGCACATGTCCCTTCGTCTTCGCTTTGTTGGAGTCCGGGCCTTATTTAGTTCGTAAAAAACAAATGAAAGAAATTGGCAAGCAAGTTTATTTCATTTATCAACAGTCTTACAGTTCATATTAGGAGTGAAAAATACACACAGACTGACTTATTTTGCAATATACTACTCGTTTGGATGGATACCGGTATGCGTCATATCATATCAGCCCGGAATCACCCACTGCTGGGTATCGGCCTCCCCTTTTTCTACCTGCATGCATATAAGGTGTACACGGACCATTCGTTTTACGGTAATAGTAGCGCACTCAAAACATTGTGCTGCTGGATTCATTAAATAAGAAACGTACCATGGAGGTATTTTAAGTAAAGTTACCTTATTGTAGTGACCTTTGAAACAAGTATTAAAAATAAACTTTGAACTTTGATAACATCTAACGATTCTTCGTCGACGTTCCTATTTAGGTTTATGTAAAATAAAATGTGTTGAATTTTAAAACACTGAAATTAACCCCAGTTCCAAGAAACAAAAAAACAACTACTTCATTTTTCCATCGAACTAGCATTGAATGTAACCGTATCTAGTCTATCGCCTACATTACGAACAATGCTGCATTGTGAGGCGTCCGATACTAGGACCATTGTACTACCAACAATAAGGTTGTGCACTGAAAATGTTCTATAGACAAGTGCAGACATGTGCAACTTTGTGGATACGGTGTACGTTGTTAGAATTGTACTTTTATTTTCTGGTTTTATTGGTTGAAAAAAGTTTTGTTGGAAAGGAAATTCTTTATTGTGATTTTCTCATTGCATGGGCCTTACACATAACTAAGTTGTACTAATGACAGGCTCTGAATACGTCACAAAGCATTGACGTACAGTGCTTTTAAAGATACCTATTATATTTCAAAAACAATAATCGGTAGGTAGTTTTAAAAGTGTGAGTGTCTTAATAATAAACCCCTTTCCCGCCTCATTATCTCTCACATTATAATTAACACTAGAAACGGGATATTTACCATGTCCACTGTTTGTTTTGAGTTCCCGATATTTCGGCGCAGTAACTTCAGTTTATCCGTGATCATGGTGCTTGCTGTTGCAAGCACCATGATCACGGATAAACTGAAGTTACTAATAATATCGGGAACTCAAAACAAACAGTGGACATGGTAAATATCCCGTTTCTAGTGTTAATTATAATGTTAGTGATCATGACAGTTTAAAAACTTATATCTCTCACATTGACTAGCAATTGATTTTTTTATTGTCTGCTTCTAATTTTATAGTCATCCACATTCAAACTCAAAAACTTCATCACTACAATATGTTCCAGTAGTTTAGATTTTTTTATCATAGAGGTAAACTCACAGTGAACTTAACCTTCTAGAACATTATTTCATATTTCACCTTAAAAAGAAAACCGTAAAACTTTCCAGAAACTTAATTATGTCAACGACTGATCCTGCCATCTTCCTACGCTCCGTCTACACATGTCATATCTCATTAGTCATAACAAACATCAACAAAATAATATTTTTCTATTACTTTCATTTCAAAGGGAATTAACAAAATAATAAGAATCACAATTTCGTGAAACGAGAAAATCATAAAATCTACGCGTGGCAGAAATTAATCTTCTTAAAAAGTAGGTCAATGACAAACAGGTAGGTTCTTTTAATTCTCTAGCTATGCCACTTTTTTTGTGAAATATTGAGATATTTTTATCGCGTGATTCGTACCTAACCTGTTGTCAGAGCCTCTGACTTGGCTTTACACGCGGTCGCGGCACGAGAGTGGTAGCCATTGCAGTTTTCGATAGACACACGGTAAGTCGCACGTTGCTTCTTGCTCGTACGAATGCGATGAGCATGTGCGGGAGAAGATGCGAATAGAAAATACGAACGACCCAAACGAAAAACGACAATCATAAATACAATGAAGTTAACTACACAACAAGTTCAGAATCAGTGCAGCCACATGCCGTAGAGAAATATCTCTCAGGCATGCTAGTTTCCTTACGATGTTTTCCTTCACCGAAGGAAGTCATAATAATTATACAACACGGACATGTATCCTCCTGCTGAGCCTTTTCCAACCATATTATAGTCTGCTTCCAGTCAAAAAGTATGTCTGAACGTCAAAGAAGAGGCGACAGGAGTATTTTTATGGATCGAGGTTTTCTTATACGTATATGAATCGACAGTCTATCCCACCTCCAAACCCAGTTCCTGAATAACAGGCATGACTAGTTGCTAGCAATACTGTCAGTGTTATACTTTCCTGCGTACATCAAAATCGTTTGGAACACAAAATCTCTCTATGAATGATGAGTAAAATCTACCGGGACACGCTTCACTGCCGTTGCTAGTACAATCACATTCAAAACACGTTACATGCGGAGTAGACGTGACTTTTGTTCCGCACTACCAACTAGCACAACAATGCTCTAAACATTTCTCTGGTACATTTTTGGATTTTGATTTTCGGTACAAAAATGTTGGAAAAGTCTTCACTTTCCTACAAAATCAAAATTCAGGACTGGAAACAGTGAGTTTTTTTTTCTGTAGTTAAAAAAAAAAGTTTTTTTGGTAATCGGTTATCGTGGCATGGACATTGTAACACGGAGGAATGAAAAAATTTCGTGATGAAAGTTTTGAGTATTAATGTAGATGGCTATAAGTGCAGAGTAAGGCCAAAGAAAAGTTGGATGAACCGTGTGAAAGATGATATGGCTAGAAAAGAGGTGACTCCAGAGATGACGAGTAATAGAGAAGTGTGGAAGAAGAATATATGCTGAAACCCTAATATCCCAAATAAATGGAGATAAGGGCAGGAGAAAGATGACCATTTTAAATAAGATTCAGATGTTTTTAGTAACTTTTTTGACTTGCGTAGGTCATAGTCAGACATAGAACCATCTAGCATCGGTTCATTTGTGTAAAATGTCGATGCATTAAAATATGCTGCATGTACAATTGTACAAGTGTTACTCTATTGCAAGAACATGTTATTAAGTGGCTTTTTAACAATGACCCAAAAAGCACAAATACCTTGTAATTAAAATGATGAGATAGAAGTTTTTAAGAAAGAAAAAGAATACTTCTTCTGCAAGGTGTAAACCGACCCTTCACGAACCCGTCTACCAAGCATTCCGTACATTAAAATAAGTGATACTACGCATAACTAATGCTTTTTTTTTAGGTGAAAAATCACGGGACTCAATATAACGCACTCAATTCATTGTGCTGATGGAAGCTTAGAGCAGTACAGGTGTCGAGAAGGTATTAAAAAAAATTATAACATTTAAAACTTGTATTTAAAAAAACATGTGAAAAAGTTGGAAATGTGACCGTCAATATATCCGTATCTAGAAGGTTCCCAGGTATGGTTCAGAAAAACTATGCTAATGACGGGAAGAACAAGTGACTTTCGGCTTCGTTAAGGTTATTTTTACATCTATTATTACTCATTAATTAGAATGATCAATGCACATAGGCTGATAAGTTGATTTTAACTGTTAATGGGCTAAACCAAAAAGCCTTTCAGACCATTCATCAACATCATCATCATTTCAGCCATAAAACGTCCACTGCTGGACATGGCGTCCCCCAAGTGTCGCCACATTGTCCGGTCCCGTGCGACTCGCATCCAGCGGATCCCCGCAACCTTCACCAGGTCATCGGTCCACCTAGTGGGACCATTGATACCTGTTAATTCCATGGTACAAAGATCCCCTCACTTCGTGGTTTTCCGAAGGTAATCAAAGTGATAGGAAAAAATGTAATTGAGTTTTTCTGCAACAAAAGTTTTAAGCTATAACTTGGAATTGAATGGAATCTGATAAATTTTAACGATGACGGGTTTTCCCCCTATCTCAAAGCAGTTGATAGCTTCATTAGTGGACTGTGACTATTGAAAGGAACATTCCATAGATCTTGTCGAAGTTGGCTGATTCAACAAAGGAGACTATCTATATTATCTATACAAATAAATAAAATTGAAGTGTCTGTTTGTAATATCAAAATAACAGCTTTCTACTGAATGCATATGAAAATATATCTGTATCTGTCTGTTTGTTCCTTTCAATCTCCGAAACGGCTGGACCGATTTTGACGAGACTTTTACTGACAGATAGCTGATGTTATAAGGTTAAATATAAGTACCTAATTTTATTTCAGAAAAATAATTAGGGTTCCGTCCAAAGAATGGAAAACCCTTTAAATTCATAATAAAATTCGATGAAAAAGGGAATTAATAATTTTATAATAATTTCACACGAACGAAGGTCGTGGGTAAGAGCTCGTACCTAAATATACACCGTGGTATGGGTTCAAAGACTACGTTGTATACGAGCAATCATTCCGTGCTTTTAATTGACTAACTTTTTAATATGATACCCACGACTATTAGAGTAGAGAATGATGTTTACAAATTCAAAAGAATGCTAACAAACTTTACGGTTATAAAGCGGACTATTCTATTCGTGAATTCTTATCAGAGAATTTAAATAAATAATAATTAGGTATGTTGTTGTGCGAGTCTCAATGTCCGATTTATTTAATAAGCTAAATTATATCTATGAGTAATTATATAATTGAATTTAAATGATTAATAGTATTTAATTATAATTAATTTTAATAATACAATGTATGAACATTTTAAAATTAGTGTTTTATGTATCCAAAATTTATAATTAAGCTAGATTTGTTTTTTTTTTTGTTTTGAGATTTGTAGGTTAAACATAGCGATCCTGACATCCGAATTAGGTCTTGTTACATTATACCTATGTTTCACAAATAAATAATTTGAATTAGTATTTAAACCCCGTATTGCAATTGACTGATACGTGTGTCTCAACAATAATATTGTTTCCTCCGTAAAGAATTTAGGATATTTTTTTTTGGGATAATTTTAGACCTCCATTGTGTCGACGTCAATCTACCCAGCGGGTTCAATAGGGCGAAGAGTCAGAGGACATCTGTGACTTAAAGGACCATTTTTTTTTAGTTTCGGTGTTTGACAATGTCAGTACGTCATTATTAATTTCATTTAGCTAATTTTATTAGTTGTTTTGGGTGCCGTAAAAATGGCAGAAAATTCAATTTTAAGGGCATGAATTAAAGTGTTCGATAAAACGGCAAAAACCTATTTGATAATATTTTCCTCACTTTACATTTCGCGTTGTAAACTTTAAGTATTCACAAAGGTGTTGAAAAACCGGACGTATTAACAAATCATTGGAATATTCTCTGAAACTGGCTAATAACAAATTCTCTTAGCCTTCTAAGCCTTCAAACTAGAAACTCCATTCTAAATTAAGGTATTAGTTTGGCTAAACTTTATACTAAACAATTATTAACAGTTAAATTAAACGTAATTATCCCTAATAACGCAGCATCGCAATCTCTTTGTAACTGCCTTCAGTGTTTTGACTTTTCACAGAATTTAATTAAAGTGCTTGTAATAATTTTGAGCATTGGTCTAGAGTCATATCCTTAAGCGGATGCTGAGGCGGGCGCAGTTATGTCAAATATATGTTTTTTTCCTATGAGTGGTGAAGGTTAAGCACAAGTCTGAGAATGAACGGAACTTTCACCTTTATGGGCTGGAATAGCCTCAAATTGTGAAAATGCTCTTGTTTTAAAACTACTGCTGTCACTTTGTGATTAATATTATTCGAAATTGTAGTTTTGTATCATTCAAAAACGTGACTCCAAGAAATTTTCTCAATAGAAAAATATCTCAAAGATACCTCTAAATTGAATGATGTTTTTGCTAAGCGTAGTGACGCCGCATTCGCCCTCTTTGCAATGAGATATACCACTTTCGAAACATAGTAATATCTTACCACGTTTTCTGTGCAGACATTTTTCTCTAACAAGTTTCGAAGCTTAGGAATGGAAGGCAAGCACACCATTCAACAGGGGCCCAATTCTGCTATTACAATAGACGACAATAGTGTCAGAATGGTCTGTCATTGATTTCATAATTGTTGATTTTGACAAGTTTTGACAAGTCAAAATCAACGATTATGATATCAATGACAGACCATTCTGACATTTTTTTAATAGCAGAATTGGGCCCCAGGTCGATTAGACAATGAAACGGATAAAAAAAAAACAATCTATTTATTTCCAAATGCATTCATAAAATTACACAAAAAGAAATACGCTCAAGCTTTTTGAGGCAAGGCAAAATTTTAGTTACACACTCACAGGTCTTTGTGGACCCACACGTAGATGAAGAGAGATTTTCATTTAAAGATCATGGAGTTTCTTACCCGTTCTTCTACACTGTAGATTCCATTCCACTGTTCATTCCATAGCGTAATAGGTTCCTATAAAATCTACAGGAACCTATTACGCTATGGAATGGGCAATTCGACAATTCAAGACAAAAGTGCCTGTACCTAACTGATTTATTGACAAAATAATTTGAGTTTGAGTTGAATGGCTCAATAATGATGCACAAAATCATATCAAATGATCAAATCAACTTTTCCGAGTTTAGTCAAAATCATCATGTGCCTAGCCTTTTCTTATGTTGGGGTTGGTTTCCAGTCTAACCAGATGCAACTGAATACCAGTATTTTACATCATGGAGCGACTACCTATCTGACCTGCCCCAGCCAGTTAGTACTGGGTTATACTAAACCTTGGTACGACTGGCTGTCAGGCTTTTCGGGCTACTGACTACCTGTAACGACTGTCAAAGATCTACGAATGACAGCCGGGACCAACGGCTAAACCTGCTTTCCGAGGCATGGAGGAATGTCGGTATTTAATGGATGGTCAGCCATCCACGGACCAACATAAACAAGCACTATTTAACCTTGAAGATCGACTTGTACGGCTGTTATTATTTAGTCACGAGCTCCTGATTACTTAGCTCAGGTTTAATCGCTCCCGCTGCCGCTCTTACTCACTCTAGTCGTGGCCTAACCGTTCCTTTGTTACGGGTCTATGTGGAATTATTATTTAAAGTAGGAATCTTGTTTGCTTAACGTTTGCCTATTTCGTGAGTGTTCTAATAGATGCCTTAGGAGTTTGAATTCCTGGAGATATTTGATTAGTCTAGTCTGGTTCGCAAATTATTTGATATGCGGTCTTTGTTAGGTTATTAGGTTATTCGATACTCATGTGCCTACATACTTAGTAGATGTTATTTAATCCTACTAAGATCATTTCTTTGGTGCACAAGACTTTTTCTTAAGTCAGAAGTGCCGCCACGATTACCTTTGATCTTTCTTTCTTTATCTTGTGGTTAGTGCCTACCTAACCTAGTGTTAAAGTTTTTATGCCGCCCATGGGCGTCTTGGCTTTACATGCCGTCAAGAAATATCTCTCAGGCATGTTGGTTTGGTTTCCTCACGATGTTTTCCTTCACCGAAGCGAGTGATAATAATTATACAATACGCATATGAATCCGAAAAATCAGAGGTATGTGTCTTGGGGTTACCTATCATAAGTTCGAAAATTATTTGACCGAATTTCATTTTACCTAAAACTTTTCAACTATTATTATTTAGTTTTTTTTTACTTCATCGAAGTCACGTCTGCCACTGTATCTGTTGACCTATTATCAATTCGATTTTTTTCGTTACTCCGACGTTTCATTTTTTTGAAAAACTTTTTTTCAAAAGTATTATGTTTCCGAACATTAATTATACCTCTGTTTCAATTACCATATTTACTCTATTCTTATTGCTTGTCTATTGCATACAGGCAGCTTACAAGCAAGCATGCAAGCAGGCAAGCAGTTATGCAGCATGCACCATGCAAGCAGGCATGCAACATGCAGCAAGCATTGCTTCTGTCACTGCTCTGATATTGCGGGGTTTGTTTGGCCCCACGTGAGCTCATCGTCGTAGGTGCTTATAATGCTCACAACCTACCCTTCAGTGCGCGGGCTACCCCACCCCTCCTAAATTACACTCTAGGGGAAGGGCAAACAAAACTGCGTGAAGTCAGTCAAGAAGAGTCGGTTTTGCAGCGATTCGTTTCTATCACTACATTTTGTAGCACAACATTTATTCTGGATAAGGCCAAAGCCTTTGACCTCGTGTCTTACAAGGAGCTTTGGAGAAAGCTAGGGGATAGTGGTATACCGGTCGAGATGCTGAATATTTTTAAATATTGTTACAATAACCAGACGAACTGTGTCAAATGGTCAGGCACTATTTCCGATTCGTACAGGCTGGAGTGCGGTGTGAGGCAGGGGCGGTTATCATCTCCAAAGCACTTCAACCTGAATGTAAAAGACCTCATGATGGAACTCAGCAGCAGGCGTGTCGGATGCGGTGAGTGGTATCAGTGTAATTAGTATCAGCTACGCGGATGACATGGTGCTGCTGAGTCCCACTGCTAGGGCGCTCGGAGAGATGCTGAAAGTTTGTGAAGCCTATGCCGAGTCACCGGATTTACTTACAATGTAAAGAAAAGTCAGTACATGGTCTTTAAAGACGCCGCTAAGTGTCCTGAATCTGTTCCATCCATTACTTTGAATGGTGTTAACTTAGATAGGGTGTCGCAGTTTAAGTGCCTTGGACATTACGTTACCGCCGACCTTAAAGATAATGTCGACATAGAAAGGGAGCGCAGGGCTCTGTCAGTCCGTCGCAACATGCTAGCCCGTATATTCGCTCCCTGTACGGACCAAGTCAAGATCACACTATTTAAAGCATATTGTCAGGGTCTGTACACGGGTCGTCTATGGCTTAACGATACCAAATAATCCCTGGACACTGCGCGTCCAATACAATAACATTTTCAGGATGATGTTGGGACTTCCTCGTTTCTGCAGTGCGTCTGAGATGTACGCACAGGCTCATACTAGCAATTTTCATGCCATAAGGAAAAAAGTCGTTTCACTCATGCGAAGGGTGCCGGGGAGTCACAACAGCATCCTGAAAACTGTAGCTGAAGATGTACGTGTTCCTGTGTTGAGGCATTTCGTTCGTCTGGTGCTTTTTAGGGAGATACCTCCCTATTGGTTATCTTGACGGGGCGGGGTTTCTCGGCACAGGGGCATTTTTGTGAATAAATAGAATTTAGATTGTTATGATGAGTGTTGTCCTTTTCAATTTTATTTAAGTACTAACAATAGTTTTCTAAGTTTTTGTATACTAACCTTTGGATCTAGTTGTCCTAAAATAAATTAATTTGAATTTGAATATTGACTTTTTATGGGTTGTACACTATTTTACAGCCAAAAGTTTTATAGAATTTTGTCTCATATAATTTTTTTCTCATATTATCGTTTCATAGAATAATCAATACGCAGAATAATTTTTTCGAAGATATTTAAATCATCGATTTTTGTTTCAAATAAAATTTTATGTTGCGATTTTCATAAATAACATATAACAACAAATTAAGTATTCTTTCTCATATTGTTACTTAACATAAAACTTTCCAAGAAAAACATTGTGTCGAGTTTCTAAGTGTTTCAATTCATACCTTTTTTATTATTCTTATTTAAAACACATACCCTCCTATAAAATTACAACACCGCGTTCACAAAAACAATGCGGGTAATCTTGCTGTTCTCATTAATAGTGAATTTATATTTTACAATAGAAAACACTATAGGTTCACAATTGTCGGAGTGCCCTAATTTTTTTACTGCGACCAATTTTGAGGTCGCTCGACTCGCGCGTTGTTGGTCACAGTTCTAAACTAACCTAACCTATGTGATCGGAGTGAACGGAACATTTTCAACGTCAAGGTAAATATAAAATGTTGTAATACTTTGTAGTCGACGAAGCCCCGCTAGGCGGGGCTCCTATGTCTGTCTGCAGGGTTCAAAGTAACCTAATGCGTCTACTTTTACATTTTCGTTAAAATAAAATACCAGGGAAAAATACTTCGAACAAACAATATTCGTTAAAATAATTCTACTGTTTGACAAGTTTGTTAAATGAAAAAATGTGATTGTAAAATTCATTAAAATTGTATTTCTGTGAAATTTTTCATTCAATAAATAATCTTTAAAACAATAATATTCGAAACAAAGATAAGGACCCAATATTATATGAAACATTTTCTGTGGAATGAAATTCTAGGAAATTTCTGTCTGCGAAACAAGAGAAGACCCTATTATGACACTATTTTAATTTAATATTGAAAATGCTACCTAGTAACTGGCGATATATTTGTGACCGAATAACATTGCAACATTGTTTCGCTATGGTGAAAATATGGCAAATAAATCATTAAAATTTGACAAATGAAAAAAGTTCAAAAGAGGCTTCGGCCAATTAGCAAAAAGTTATTTTGTAAATCAACGAAATATAGTTCGGTAATAGTACATTACGATATTAGTGCGTTATGATGGTCTTCTTCTTAGCGTATCGATGGCAATCTAAATTGTATCAGCCCAAAACTAAGCTACTAGTTTGGCGCTTTCAGTAGCGTCCATCAGTTCCTGAAGCGAACAAACAACAGGACAAGCAGGACACGATAAATTGTATCAGCCCAAAACTGAGCTACTAGTTTGGCGCTTTCAGTAGCGTCCATCAGTTCCTGAAGCGAACAAACAACAGGACAAGCAGGACACGATATTAAGTGCCCCATCGTTTGCAGAACAGCACCACATTTACACTCCAGGGCAGAATCATTAATCAATCCTCACCTGAGCAGGTTTTCCTTACTGCGACCAACCTGGGTCCGGAGTCTATTCAGAGACTTCCAGGTCAGCCATGGCAGCTCATGTCCAGGCGGGAGCCGATATAACATGCGAGGCGGAATTTCAGCCCGAGCCGAAGGCGAGGGCGTAATTGAGCCGAGCATGTTATAACCAATACGCACGTATATCATACGACGTTTTTTAACACATTTGCGAGGAAACAGAAAAAAGATATTCACAATACAAGTACAAAGAAAAGAAAATTTGAGAAAAATGGCGCGAGGATTATTTTCTGCCGTGGCTGCGTGAAAATTTTGGCAAAGACGCTAGAGCATGCAGCCAAGTTATTAAATTACCGAATGAACTGTTTTTTTTTTTAAATAAACTCAATCTGTGAATGCACACTGTTGCTTTCCCGCCATTTTAACAGCGCGCTAGCGCTGCCTACTGACTGGCGCCGCGCGGCGATTAGTTCGGAATAGCAACGGCACGCGAAGCCGAAAGGCACTCGTTCTCCCCGTCATTACGGTATTTTTTGGACCATACCTGGGAACCTTCTAGTTACGGAGATATTGGAGGTCAAAGTTTCAACTTTTTCACTTTTTTTTTTGTTGTAATACTAGTTTTTAAAGTTATAACTTTATTTTAAATACCTCCACGACACCCGTATTAATCAATACATTCATCAGCACAATTTTTTGAGTGCGTTACATTGGGTTTTACCGTAAAACGTGATTTTTCACCCCGTTTCCCAGCATTCATTACATTTTTTGAAAGGAAGAAAGAAAAATATTTATTTGTTTTTTTTTGCGTGAATGTGACTTAGTTTTGATGTTCAGAATGCTTGGTTGGCGGTCCGTTTACACCTTGTATAATAATATCATGTAGACTCACTAGATGTCGTAAAAAACTTACCAACAACATACATACAAAAATTCACGCTCATTCTATGGGAATGAACAGGAACTATAGATCTTACATTAGCTTACCTGCAGACACCATACACCAACGTCCAACAGCTAATGCTACTGTACTAAATCTTGGCTCACAAGACCACGTTTCCACGTATCAAGTTCCAAGTGAACCAAGCTCTTAATGGATGAAAGTGACGCCAGTATTTGCACAGTCTAGCCTAGGCTTAATTGGATCGCGTAAGGGTAGTAATACACGGTGGTCCTTGGAGGCTTGCAGCGAGCTCGATATTGCGTGGTCTGCAGGGTTGGTTTCTGTTCATTTGTTACTTTTAGTGGCTTTGTTTGTTTTGCACGATTTAATAATAAAAAAGATTATATCAGTATTATTGTATAAAGTGGCGATTTTATTAAAGGTGACTGCCTCGTTGATGTAGTGGTCGCAAGCGCGATTGCTGAGCATGAGATCCTGGGTTCGATTCTCAGGACTGGTAAAGTTTTATTGGGTTATCCAACAGGAATTTATCAGTAGCAGCACAGAGTCTGAAATCGTGCCCGGTTGGTTGCAATAGGCTCGCCACCATGTCGCCACATGGGACTTAAAACATAACTGGTGGAATGTGGGTGTACTATTAGGTACACCTCTGCCTAACCCTTTCGGGGATTACAGGCGTGATTATATGTTATATATTGTTAACGTGGACGAATGTTAAAGAATATACGGTCATATGGGATATAGGAACCTCATGGGAAAAAGGCATGTTTATATATGAAAATGGAATGTTGTTTCTTCAAGGCAAATGAATCTTGATGAATGGAGAGGGAGAGGAAGACCAAAGAAAAGATGAATGGATTATGTGAGGAATAATCTAGAATAGAAAGTTTTTATTTCAGACCGGAGTCCATAGGATTAGTAACAATTTTACTTAACGTCTAGTACTAGTAGGTAACAGACACAGATGAATATATACAATTAAAATTCAGTGAGGTGCCGCATCCACCTCCGCAACATCGGGGAATCACAGCGATGCACATCTGTTTCTAATAATGGCGGCAAAACCATCAATATTATTATCAGCAAACATCAATGACGCACTACTATGCACCGGCAGCCGCAGCAGCACTCTCAGCGTATGAACGCGTAGGTCGCTGTATGTTCGCTGAGTGAAGTGATGTGATAGAGAAAGGAGTAAATGATGACGTGATGTCTGACAGATGTGAATGGAAAAACAAAACGTGCTGCGCGACCCCAAGTAGAATGAGCATGCGCTTGAGCAGGAAGGGATAAATTATTTTGCTTTTCATGTGACATAGATAAACTATACCAAACAAAGGGATTTAAAAGATTTACAGAGCGGACATTGGGAATGCAAAACGAAACAAACAAAAATAGTCAATGCAAAAATTTTGATCCTGAATATTTTCGATTTTGACACACGAATGCTACCTGAAAGCGAGCGTGTGCCACTAGACAGACCGGTTGTTACTAAGTAGTAACCAGTATTAGATTACAATTTTCGTCGTCTTATCCCGTCTGTCGCTCGTAAATATTTGAATGACTTTGATGGCAAAATAGATACGACAGCATAAGTAAAAAATATGTTGTTTGCTTCGTAAACTATTGTCCATGGTGAAACTAAAGCCCAATAATGAAACCTGTAAGTCAAGACAACAAAGAAATAACAGTATTAAAGCAACTTCACTTAAAATCGGTTAGCAGCCAAGTACACCATTTCCTCATTAAAAATATTATCCGTATATTCTAGTATTAGATTTTTTAATCCAAGCTGCAGTACACCTAATGAACTTTTATAACGTCGTCAACCCTACTCTGCCGAGTCTCATACGGGGCATTAATTTGCATTATACTCCCGTGGTGCATAACCCTATAAAATGTAGTAATGGACAAGCTTATGCGCCATAAAGTGCTATTTCGCATGAGCTCGGAATCAGCCACGCCGTTCTGTTTGATGAGCCGATTAGATTCGAACGCAAGCGATTCTCGTCTTTATCTATTTCTGCGAGTTTATTGGAAGTGATTCGGGAATTGGGATCGTTCGTTCTGTATTTTGGGAATGTCGTGCATATAGAATGCGTGGTAGGAATAACTTAAATGTGAAGTAATATTTGATTTGGAGTTGAAAATGTTACAATTCCGTTACTATTCCTGCATTTTTAGGATTTAACGATAGTTGTCTGTGTGATTTTAAAAAATACAGTTACGCGTTAGTCATAAATTAGATTTTAAAACAAACTAAACCTCATAACCTCAAAGGTCACTATCTCTTTAGAAGCCCAGACATAATCTTGGTCAAGCGAAATGGGGTTCATGCAGATTTGAGTCCTAGATAGTCTTATGAAGAAAGCACTGTATAGATCTGAGTGGCGCCGTCTAGTCCATGCATAAAATCAGTTATCGTGTAGCTCAACTCAGAACTCAACTTCTGAACGCTATTAACACATAAATGTACGTGACAAGCAAACGCGTGCCATGTACTGTACACCAATGACACAAAATATATGACAAAAAAATTGCGGTACATTTTAACACGTAATAAACAATAAAATAGTTTTGGAATCCTTTTTGTAGGTATTTGAGGTGATACTGTGGCTTAGTGTGGAGGGCACGCGCGTGCGTTTATGCTCTGGCGTTCAAAAGGTTAAGGAGCTCAACTATTAGACGAAAAATACTAGACCATACATTCACAGGATTTAATATAATGTTATGATACCTGCTTCGTAATAAAGCTTTTATTATACCCAGTTTTAATGAACTTAGAAATACATTCAGAAATTGATTCTTTATATAATTTTCTTGTTGACCTAATAAGTCTTTTTAATTTACAGGAACCCAGTGTGATTGAATTATTAGATATTCTCACTACTTTCTCAAAGTTCGCTGGAATTTCGCCAATTGTCTAGTTTAATTCGCTGAAAGGTTAATAGCTAGTAAGTTAGTACCTAGATAATAGTTTTATCCGCTTAAAATAGTTACAAATTATGAAGTGACTGGCTAATAGCTAAGGTTCAAAGATGACAGTTGAAGAAAACAGTTTCCTCTCTCATATTTTAATCGGTATAGGCATTTTTACTTCACTTTTGGTTATTTGGCTTCCCTATTTTTTACATAAAAATAACATCACGCCTGTGATCCCCGAAGGGTAAGACAAAGGTGTAGCTGATGAGTTTGTCTTAAGTCCTACGTAGTGTGGGGCGAGCCTATTGCCATTAATCGGGCACATATTTTATCCGAACTACGTGGCTGCTACTGAGAAATTCCTGGTGGAAAAACCCAATAACACTTTGCACGACCCGGGAATCGAACCCAGGACGTTGTGACTCGACCAACGAGGTAGTCTATTTTTATGAAGAAATAATAATCTTATGTCTTGTCTTATCTCGTCAAATGGCAGACGATTGCTGGGCAAACTTGATATCTGAATGGTTACCAAAGGATAGAAATCAATGCCATGGAATACCTAGATAGATAGTGTCTCTCGGCGTTTGGACATATTTTCTTGCTCTTTGGCGGAATTCCAGAGGGTGACACTTAGTATGTTATCCGCTGTGTAACTTGTGTTTCTACCCTGACCCGTTACTTGAGACTGGACACAATGCATGACTACTTTTGTTTAGCTTGGGTCATACCTGTTAAAACAAATGTATGTGTTAATGAATAAATAAATAAATAGATGAGAATGGCGAGACAGACTAGAAATCTACACGAAAGTTTGGACCACAACATTCAAATTATTCCTGTTAACCTGTTTCGTCCCACTGCTGGGCAAAGGCCTCTCCCTATGAGATCCAGGTGTTCCAATCTACTGAAAATAAAAGAGCTAATGTCAACCACTGGCCGTTGGTTTTGTAAAGCTCGTCCCACCATTTTCTTCAGCCACAGACAACTGTCGTGAGAAATGGAGCAGTTTGGCAGTATGGGCTTCTTCTTTAAGCTTATCGATGACATTCTTTTTGGCTAAATATTCACTTCTTACTGATTCGGTCAAACGGCCATAAAATATAGGTGTAACGTCCTGCTTTTTTTTGTATTCTTCTCTACAAACCCTCTTCAGTATCAATATACTCATAATTATCATGGGGGTGCTACAACATAACTAGTCCGCCATATTAGATTTAGAATCACGTCTACTCACTTCGCTAACCATGCATTGTCATTGAAACTAAACGCGTATGCAAAATTTCAGCTTAATCGGTTGGAGATAACTGTCTTAAAATTCAGTTGCAAGATTTGACCAAACAAACATACAAATATTGCAAGTTAATTATAAGCTTGTAAAAATAGTCTTTACTATAGAAGAACAAAAACCCTCACTTTTTAAACAAACCTAAACATAGTACAACCAACATAGTACACACTACAATAACTGTCAGTAACAAGCAGTGTTCCGCACATACGCTCATAGTAATTCAGAACGCCTCAGGTCGGTTCCAGAAAGGAAAGTTTTACTTTACCGTGGAACAACTGACATGCTAACGTTATCAAGCGGGTTATAGATGTAGACATGATGGAAGGTGCTTCATATTATACACAGGAAGTAGATGTTTAAAACTTTGAAAGGATTCTGTGGTAGCGAGATATCAAGCCATAAACTAAGGCTCAAAAGTAGTAAACTGTGCGTGTCAAAATCGATGGTGTCCCGATGACGACGTTGATCACGTCGGGGTCACCAATTTGGGGGTATGAAGAACAGGGTGTAAAGCTCTTCAACCCCCGTAGAAAAGGGAGGATCCTCCGACCAGACGGGTGTTATGTCTGGTGGGCTACTGCCCGACACTTGTTGTCGGGTTCTTCTATATAGTATTAAGTCGCGAATAACTTTACTTGCGCGATGCAGGATTTAGATGTTTAGTTTGTCCTCTGCGTCATAGATGGCGCTGTAGTACTTTTTGTTCTATGTTGCTCTGAAGTACTTTTTGTAGTGCCGCTACAGTGTCTTTCGCGCAATACTTGAATGCGTATTATTTCTGGCTTGCATTGAAACACAACATTGGAATTGACGCTTGTAAATTGTCTTTTCTCTGCATAACTTCAGTTGCAAAAGGTTAATTTAAAAATACTTGTTTGAACCGAAGCCACTGCTGAGGTTGTCGATGTGGCAAAATTCTGGCCGCAATTAATTTAACTTTAAGTTTATGTGTATAAGATTAGGTCGTCTGCAAAGCATAAGTGGTTTACTTTTTCACCGTTTATATTCAGGCCTTCGTGATCCCATTGCTGATTCCTGAATATAATCTCTAGAACCGCTGCAAACAATTTAGGTGAAATTGGGTCTCCTTGCCGAACACCTCTCTCTAAAGGGGATTCTTCACCCATAGTTTCAAACCTGACTTGGGCTGTGCTTCTGGAGTATAATTATATTCCGGAGTATTCATATATACTTTCCAAGTATTCCCTGTATACGTAGTGCTTCCCAGATATAATCATGTCCCAAGGAGTCGAAGGCTTTATTATAATCAACAAATCCCAGATAGATAGTATGTTTTGTTGTACTCTTTGTATTTTTGTAGAACCTGCCTTAAAACATATTATATAATTCTAGGTCTATTGTTGAATATTTACTGCGGAAACCCGCCTGCTCTCTTGGTTGATTTTCATCGAGGGTAGAAGTGATTCGTGACAAAATTATTTTTGAAAAGACTTTATTTTTATTTTATTTAAAAAAAAAACTTGCGGAAAGTTTGGAACTTTGACCCCCAATCTCCGTAACTAGAAAGTTCCCAAGTATGGCCTAGAATAAAAATAAAATATCAATGACGGGTAGAATAAGTGCCGTAACCTTTTGGCTTTGTTAAGGGTACTTACACCCATTATGAAACATTCATATTTCTTAGTCCTTCCAGGAAAACTACATCAAACCTCACCCATTAAATCAGGTTAAGTAAAATTTAGAGCCGGTATGTGAAGGAGCGTTACATGTATAATCCATTCTTTGTGTGAAAGGACTTTTATTGTTACTGCCGCTAGAGGGCGCTCTGTACTTTGAAGTGTGTCTTAACTGACACAGTTACAGTAATTTTGAAGGTGTTAAAGTTTATGCGAGTGTCATAGCGAAGTTTTTATTGTTATTTTTTGATATACATACATCTTAATGTAAGGACAGACAGACAGACAGACATGACGATCTATAAGGGTTCCGTTTTTTGCCATTCGGCTACGGAACCCTAAAAACTCCATACTGCAACTCACACTTAATTCTAACGGCATCGCCACGGATCGAGATCAACTATGCTAGCTAGCTATGCATGTAGCTAGCTATAATCTTAAATTCTTAAAGAGACATTATCTCAGTTTAGTTTTTTTCTCTCTGTCAGACGAAATGTATTTGAATTTAAGATTTTTCGACACCTAAATCACTAAAAATAATGTAAATATAATACAGATTAAAAATTCAGACTCACTATACCTGCTAAGTTTTTCACAATAATTCCTTCGGAAACACAACAAATCTCAAAATTCTCTCATCTCAAGCATTCTTCGTTTCAACAAAACTTCTAAGAAACATAATCCAAGAATCCTTTCATCGGGAACAACAAACAATCAAAATAATAAGTGAAAATTCTATAACAAATGATTGTAGTAGATAAGTACTGGAGCCCTTATAATTAATGAACTGGCAATCCTTTTCACATCGGACTTAATGAAGTTGGAAGGGGACACACGGGCACGAAGTTGATCCAGCCGATTGGATTAAGTTCAGTCGAAATTATCCAGTTATCTAACTTCGAAAGCTGGATTTAACAAAATCTGTTGTCACTGTTGTCAGATGTTGTTTGTTGAGATGGTTTGGACAAATAACAACAGACTATCTTTTTCATTGTGCATGTTGTTTTGTGAACAGATTGAATTTAAGAAATTATTTTTTTCAAAAGGTTACTTTGTACATTATTTACAAACTATATTAGAATTAAAATCATAAAAAGAAAGGTACAAGTTTCAAAACGGAAAAAGAATATTACAAGGCATCAAAAATTCGTCCACGTCGCTGTCAACAGAAAAAATGCCCAGAAGGCTGGCAGCATTGCTACGATGGATGGACATGCTGATTCTTTGGCCAAAAAAGGCCAGCTCTCTGGTCACGTGAAGAGTCTACCAACCGCTTGCTTTTGCGATATCCTGAAAGACTAGGTGGGCCCTCGGGTCTCATGGCCCTGTTTCAACCCCAAAAGACTGAAACAAATAACCACCTATTAAGTTATATTGTACTTGTGCCATTAATTTTGTACTATTATAATTTAAACACTTTTAAGCTTTCACGGTTTATAACTAAACATTATAGGTAACGATGGATGGACGTATCTTACACTATTATCCATTATTCTTAGCTAAAGATAAGAGCCATCCCGCGATCATGGCGCTTGCAACAGCGTTGAAATATCGGAAGCTCAGGGCCCGACAGTCTCGACATAGATACCGACACTGTCGCAAACTTTCGATCACTTATTAATAACGAAAAAATTCGTTTGCAATAATGATGCTTGCGAGAAATGCATCTTGGATGTAGAGACTTGCGTTTCTCGCAAGCATTGTTGTTCCAACCGAATTATTTCGTTCTTATTAATCTATCGAAAGTTTGCGACAGTGTCGGTATCTATGTCGAGACTGCCGGCCCTGAATAATGGATAATCACTGAAGATATCCCGTAAGTGACAGTATAAGTTTTTTTTTATTCATGTGTCAATCGTGGCTACTTAAACTAGTGTAATCTACGATTGCTATTTGGTTTTAGGAGTGTTAGTACTGCAGTAGACTGCAATCCATTTGACGATGCTCTTTGTTCTTCCCAACAGCATGTCCAAAGAAATAGATCCAGCCACTCCACCGGGATTGATTTACGCGGCCTTCTAATTATCAGCGGAGAGATTGAAAGTAATTCACTGAAACAACGTCTACCAGGATAAGCGGTAACAGATTGGATGAAATTTATCCAACTCATCGATTTTGTTGTTTATTGATCATGGACTGTGGGTCGGAGGAAACAACTTTTGTGAGCGCAAGAAATTAAAACATGTAATACCTGTCTTTACTAACATTAAACGACGTGTAAATAAATGGAGAAGGCTATGCTCGGAAATTCCTTGCGTGATCGAATCAGAAATGAAGACCTCCGCAAGAAAATCATGGTTACCGACGAAGCCCGAAGAATTGCTAAACGTGGGCAGGGAACATTGCTCGCTGAACGGATGGCCGATGGGGCCGAAAAGTTCTAGAGTGGCAACCGCGAACCGGAAGACGTTACGTTGGAAGGCTTCCCACTAGGTCATTGGTTCCCAACCTATGATCCGCGGACCACCGGTGGTCCGCCGAAGTTTTAAAATATGGTCCGCGAAAGGTTAAAAATTTTATTCGTAGTTTTTAACTTGCACAGAAAATGCAAGCTCAACCTTAATAATTCAAAATCTATCAGAGGCGGGGTGCTAACATCTTTGAGCTTGCTTCGCTCGCTCTTGCAAGATTATTCATAAGCATTTCTGAAAATCGACTTATTCCTATTTTTTGTGCGAATGATTGCTAAAGTTTTCGAGCTCACAAGAGCGATAGGCGTGTGAGCTAAAGATTTATCCACCTGGATATAATCCGGTTGGTGTCCATGTTTATCTAGGACCCTATGATCCCTGTTAACAATAAAGACAACAAAGTGGTCACTGGTCCAAGAAAGGTTGGAAACCACTGCACTAGGTGGACCGATGACCTGGTGAAGCTTGCGGGGATCCGCTGGATGCGAGACGAAACTTGGGGGAGGCCTATATCCAGCAGTGGACGTCTTTCGGCTGAAATAATGATGATGATGATGATGATGAAATAAATGCGTAATTATGCAATTACATTTGGTCGTTTGCCCGAATTAGATTGCCTTCGGAATTTGGACAAACAGCCAGTTGTAAAAGAACACTGTCGAGTAAGCCATCTTCAGGTAATCTTTTTCGGTTTTATGGTTCGTCTTCATTCAAACTACTCTCGATGTAATATATTCATCGGGTGCCCTTTATTATCTAGAGCTTCAGCTGACACGTGCATATTACAGGAATCTGACAAGGAGATAGATCAATGTTAGTCTCGCAACGCATAACTTATTTAGCTCGTCAGTGACAATCCTATAATTGCTTAACTAAATATTCTGTCGTCCGTATCAGCACGTTACAGAATAGGTTGGTACGTTTGATGTACCTACATGTGTGCACTTTATAGGCTGAAACATAGGTTCAACCTAGTTCAAGCAAATAAGCAGCTGTAATCTTTTCTAATTGTGAAGATATTTTATTGTAAATGTGCTCATTTTATAAATAAACGATTCGTTTATACAATCATAGTACTTACATCTTAAATTACATAAGTATTCCTTTAAAAATCAATAAAAAAAAATATTTATTAAAAGTAACCCACCAGTATCGGGAACAAGGTCCAAGCTACAAGGTCAGAGCTCCAGAGAAAGGAACATCTTAACAATGCGAACCGTGTCCAGGAGTACCGCTTTCTGAATCCCCTCGATCCAACTGCCTAACGAGAGCCTCCTCAGGTATTGGTCGAGGCTCTTGGCAATGAAGCCATTGTCTGAAACGACTATCGGCACAATGATCGCTAAGTTCACATTCCACATGTCGACAACCTCGCGAGTCTAGATAATTGATTTGCTAAATAAATAAACAGTTATTATATTATTATTACTGGTATTTTATTCTAATATATAGGTGTATCGATATTTAAATTCTCTACGCTTTACATTTGTGAAAAATATAGAACTAAATTCAAAATGTGTTTAAAATAAATTAATCATCATCAGCTGCCTAGCCTTTTCCCAACTACGTTGGGGTCGGCTTCCAGTCTAACCAGATGCAGCTGAATACCAGTATTTAACATGGAGCGACTGCATATCTGACCACCACAACCCAGCTAGCACTGGGTAACACAATACCCCGTGGTAAAACTTGTTGTCAGACATTCGAGCCACTGACTACCTTAACGACTGTCAAAGATCTACAAATGACAGCCGGGACCAACGGCTTAACGTGCTTTCCAAGACACGGCGGAAACTCCTTATGTAATGGGTGGTCACCCATCCACGGAACAACCTAGGCAAACGCGACTTAACCTGAAGATCGACCCGAGTGGCTGCTATTATTTAGCCACGAGTTAATATAATTTGTATTACTTAAAAACATAGAAGTTGCTGTTAATAACTTTAAATAAAACTGTGTTGCTCAGGATTAAAAAAGTTAAAAGGCTCACACATGAACAATCAAGCATTAATCTGTATTAAAAATAAAATATTTTAGTTTGTCAAAAGCATTTCAATATTGAAACGAAACTTAGTTCCTACGTAATATTGAACCTTTTCCATTAACCTAGGAAAATTCCATTAAAATTCCGTTCAAAATGATCATCTTAAAGAACAAAACGATTTCATTTTCACTAAGTCAAAAAGTTCCTACTACTAAACTATAAATAGAAAATAATTTTAATGGCTAACATAAAGGAATTGTTAACAACAAAAAGCTAACGACAAGCTGTATTAATAAAACAGCCGAGAATAATTAAAATGTACGAATTTGCATAGTTATCAAAGTGGTTCTATGCCGTTTTACATTTCGCCCTATCTAGGCCACTGCTTTCCATTCACCTAGAGTATTTCCATTGGATACTTAATCAAAGTGACATATAATCCATCACCTTAAGGGAACCTTAAGAACTTCCCCTTTCAATTCATTATGCCGGTCCCAATGATAAAATGGTTGCAATTTTTCAAAGATATGACTATAAAAGCTTTAAATATCTATTCAATTTATTTTTTTTTTCTTGAAAAATTGCTTGTTGGAACACTGGGCAATGAGACGGAAGCGTTTCACTGTGTTCAAAATCAGTGATTTTAAGGGAATGGGATCGTGTTTTTGTCTGTCGACATCAATTAAAATTCGATTTGGCTTGTGAATGGAATCGCGTTCCGAATGTACCTACTGTTCGAGGATTTTAGGAGTTTCAATTTGTTGTGTTTACATTGGGTGTTTTATGATTTTGTAAATGATTTTGATTTTAAAAGTGTGTCAACTTATCGAGGTATTGGATTACGCTAGTTTTTTTCTTCCTTCTATAAGGTTATTTCTATCGATGAAGTTAAAATAAAAAAATAGATTATCACAGAAAAAAAACCTTTTGCGAGCTTTAATTAAAATAGCATTAATCATGAAAAGTAAATACTGAGGACTCATTAATCCCTCATCATTCATTTTTATGGTTAAAACTTTCCGCTACAAAGTGTGCACACTATTTTAGGAGCCAAACCTTCAATCCTCTTTGGATTAGTCTACCTCAGCTATCAATCGGAGGGACTGACAAATCCGATCTCGTGTCGATCTATTGTCGAGGACCTGTCGTGGGTGAAATACTTACAAAGTGCATTTTTCCGATATTTTTTACTGGATTCAAAGCTTGCAGTAAGGTGTTGAATACACAAGATCTATCTACTATTATAAATGCGAAAGTTTGTGAGCATGCTTGTTACTCTTCCGCGCAAAAACTATTGATCGAATTTTAATGAGATTTGGCAAACAAATAGTTTATAACCTTAAATAACGAATGGAATAATTTTCATCCTGGTAGTACGATCCTGTGAGACCATTACCAAACTCCACGTGGGCGAAGCCGCGGGCATAAAGTAATATACGACTATTTTCAATGAGGCAAAAGGAGTATGCAAGAATCGTAGCAGATGGCGATCTGTGGTTTCTACCTACCCCCATTGCAAAAAGGCGTGAGTTTATGTATGTATGTATATATTACAGTCAATACTGTAAATCCGTAAAAAACACTTTTGACTGGTGTCAGTCGAAACCCATATTAGGGTAGAATGCGTTTCCTTTAATGTGCTCGTAAATAAATGTAACCTAGAATGTTACACGAATACGATGTTTTTCAAAGAGTCATGAAAATCCAACAAGTTTCCAATAAAATATTGGTTGTAGTTGTAAAATAATTTTAACCAGTCACAAGTAGTTTAGATTGATTTACAGTTTTGACTGTAACATAATTATGCATTTAATTGCTCGTCCCTACATAAGTAGACTGCTAAAACCATAACCCTTCCAGGTCAGGTAAAAATAAAGTCACATCACTGCATGCCGTCATCATCTGCCTAGCCTTTTTCCGAATTATTTTGGGGTAATTATTAGAACGAAGCTTTTGACCAATTTATGGATGACTTCTCTCTTGTATATAGACTGTGTTTTCCGGAGAAAATAAAAATCATTAAAACTAGCAAACAAACGAAATGGATATCTCACGGAATAAAAATATGCAGTAACAAACAAAGGCGATTACTTTGGGAACACCGATTAAACTCAGACTCAAAACATAAATTAGCTTATAAAAACTACACCAAACTTTATAGGAAAATTATTAAACTCACACAAAAAGCACAAAACAATCATTTCATAAATACGGCCCATAATAAGTCGAAAGCAACCTGGCAAATAATAAATAAATCCAAATTTTGTTTGCCACTGGATCCGATAATGTGCGTTAATAGAGATAATTTGACATTTACAGACCCCGTTGACATTGCAAATGAATTTAATGATTATTTTATTGACACAATTATTGAGAATAATGTAAAAGCTGACATAACATTGAAAAATACAAGTTTAAACAAACAAACATTAAATTCACTATTTATGCAGCCTGTAACAACTGATGATATAGTAAGAATAATATGTAGCCTTAAAAACACTAGTACTGTTGGATACGATGGAGTTTCCACAAAAGTATTAAAATTTATCAAAGAACTTGTGGCACCTCCATTAGCTCATATAATCAACTTGTGCATAGCCGACGGCATATTCCCAAATAAGCTCAAAAAAGTTATAGTTAAACCCATTTATAAAAAAGATGACAAAACGAATTTAAAAAATTACAGACCTATTGCAAAAATTCCCATTATATCAAAGATTTTTGAGAAAGTAATATATAACTCTCTATACCTATGCATATTTCGAAAAGTATAAATTATTTTGCCAAGAACAAAAAGGTTTCCGAAGGAACACAACGATTAATATGGCACTATTTGACTTATTAAGTAACATTATGACATCTATAGATAAACGGAATCCAGTCTGCGCAATTTATACTGACATGACTAAGGCTTTCGATCATGTAGACCATAAGATCCTGCTACATAAATTGCATAATTACGGTATAAGAGGTAACATATTTAAGTTAATAGAATCGTACCTAAGCAATAGACTTCAGTACACAGAAATTTCTAGGATATGTCCAAAAAGTAAATTAGAAAAGAAATATGTATCAAAACCAAGACACGTAAAATATGGCGTTCCACAAGGTAGCGTACTGGGTCCGCCACTTTTTTTGATATATATAAATGATCTCCCGGAAGCAACAACCAACAAAATGGTTCTTTTTGCTGATGACAGTACAGCTATTATAAAATGTACTGATCCAAATAATTATAAAAATGACATCAATAATTGCTTAAATGACATAATAAACTGGCTCAATAATAATAATTTAGTTATAAACCTGAGTAAAACAAAAGTCATGCATTTTTATCAACGGTGTGAAAGCCCAAAGATGAATATTTCCTTCAAGAGCTGCGATATTGAAGAAGCAGATAAAGCTAAGTTCTTAGGTATCACAATTGATAATCAACTTACATGGAAACCTCACGTAGAAGAACTATGTAAAAAACTTAGCAAATCCGCATATGCTCTATATCAACTTTCAAAGAAAGTCAATAGTCAGGCAATTTTAGCAGCCTACCATGGAATAGTTGCCTCTATTTTGCGGTTTGGCATTATATACTGGGGGCAGTCTACTGATAGAGAAATGGTGTTTAGGTTGCAAAAGCGATGCATCAGGTCAATGTGCGGCCTGAAAACGACTGATAGTTGTGTTCCCTATTTTAAGTCATTAAAACTTTTAACATTGCCTTCTCTATATATATTGGAAACGGCGTTGTTTGTGAAATGTAACCCACATCTATTCCAAAAATTATCAGAGGTTAGAAAAAATCCAATACGGACACAATACGTTAATAAATTATGTCATGTGAAATGTAAAACTGCACTTATGCAAAAAAGTTTTTTTGGTATCGCCCCTCGCATTTATAATAAATTACCAAATATTATAAATAAATTGACTATATTACAATTTAAAAGGGCGCTAAATGAAATGTTGCTTATTAAATGCTATTACTCTGTTGACAGCTTTCTTAATGATGATTCACTTGCTGATTGACATAAGTAATACTACTCTGATTGACTTATTATTATTATGATTTGACACACTTTTATTCCATTTGACATTTCTTTTTATTTTTGGATTTTTTTATTTTATTTGTGGTTGACATTTTATTTTTTATTGTATTATATTTTTTCAATTAAGTATGGTTGACTGAAACTGTGCGAATACTGTTTGCATGCCCATTGGACGGTAAAATGTGGAGAACTTGTATAAAAATATGAAACATCTATGTATCTTTTACCCATGTTTGCAAAGAAATAAATGATTTGATTTTGATTTGGGTCGGCTTCCAGTCTGACCGGATGCAGCTGAATACCAGTACTTTAGAAAGAAAGAAAGAAAACACATTTATTTGGCACATGCCACAAATGCACACGGCATAAAAAAAAAAAAAACTTAAATCTACGCAATAAAAACTAAATTTAAACAGAAAAAAATAGGAAAATGTTGTGTGTCTCACGGCTGCGCCAAATAGGACCAGTTCAGCAAACTGCCGAGCAGCTAGTGCCCGACGCTGGTTTTCAACTGGACCTGAGATGGTGATGTGACGGACATAAAACAGTTTTGTACTTTAACTTTGACATTTTTTTACGTGGAACGACTGCCTATCTGACCTCCAAAACCCAGTTAATTCTAGGTATTATGATACCCTTTGGCAAGGCTAGTCGTCAGACTTTCGGGCCACTGACTACCTGTAACGACTGCATGCCATTGCAAAAAAATCGGCCACTTTACTTCAAAAGGTTTATGGCAACATTTCTTGACTATAACTGCGTAAGTTTACCAGACCGAACGTTCTCCACGTGAGTATGTTGGTAATATCCGCTCAAGTAACGTAGAATTCCTGCATAGACTGGAAATAGAAGGCACTGCACGGAAGTTGTGTGCACATGTTATTTTAAAACATGTATTTGTATGTATTAGGTAGACACTCGAGGAACGGAGGGGTAGTGTTTAGCACTGTTATTATTTTTCCGAGAAGGCTTCGTTTCTATCAGAGGATGAGCAGCGAGAGATGTGTATAAAACTAACCATCACATAGCCTTAGCATAGCATAATCAGCCTATAATGTTCCCACTGCTCGGATACACGCCCTCCTCTCTATGAGAGGGAATGGGCCATATAATCCGCCACGCGAGCCGAGTATAGGTTGGTAGATGTCACATGTCGTCGAATTTTTAGTTCTAGGACATGCCGGTTTTCTCACGACGTTTTCCTTCCTCGTTTTTGAGAGCAGTGGGGATTCCACCCTGTATTTATCGTTGCTACTAGTGGGTGACAAAAAATTTGGTAAAAATGTATACTTACAGCATCTCAATAACTTAGACAATATCTTGCATCCCTAGAGTATAAAATAATAAGAAAAAAATTAAGCAAGAAGATACATAATTCAGCAGGAGAGCAGCGGTGGCCCAGTGGTGGCGGCCCCGACTTACGAACAGTAAGTCGTGGGTTCGAACCCAGGCAGGCGCTTTGTGTAATTTATTTCATCACCACTGCTCTCAAAAACGGTGAAGGAAAACATCGTGAGGAAACCGGCATGTCCTAGAACCAGAAATTCGTAGACATGTGACATCTACCAACCCGCACTGGGCCCGCGTGGTGGATTTTATAGACCATTCCGCCGCATTGCCGTGTGTCCCAGCAGTGAGAACATTATAAGCTGATTATGCTATGCTGTACATTATTCTAACATCAATAAACTAAAAACTTAAACCAATTTGGGTCCGTAAAAACCAAAACGCTGTGTGAAGCTAACTTCACACGGTGTTATGTTTCGGATCCAATATGACCTATGTCGTTTGTGACAAAAAAAGTAAGTTAAAAAGAGACAAAAAGATATTCTCTTCTACCCGAGTTTTTCTTTCATCCGTTAGCCATTTAACCTCTCGAACAGAAACTGGGGCTTCTTTAAAAGGATATTACGACCAACCTCACGTGTAAAACATTCTGTATCGCTAGCAGTTAGCCCTCGTAACAGATGGCGTTTGCTAGAATACATAAAAGATGATCGAAAAGTCTTGTGCTGTTCTGTTAGAGTTGCACTTTACTAAAGGAATAGAAGTTAGTTTGTTTTTATTATAAACATAAGTATGGCTGTCACTATCTTGCTGGAAAAAAATAAAAGATGGTAGAATAAATATCTGTTGCACATTTTTTTTTTTGTAAAATTGGCCTGCTTTTGATTTCTATCAAGCCTAATGGAAAGCGATGGATGAGGTATATGATGGAACGAGCGTGCCCGGAAGATGATTGTTCACTCTTGCTTTGAAGGCGGACGGGTTAAATGTGGGAGAGAACACAAATGCAGAGGTTAACAATAACGTAACAGGTTTAAGCTGAGGTAAACTTAAGTATAGTAGAATGAGCCAGTCTTCTGGGCAGGTTTCCAGATGACAGCGATGTGGAGGAGTACTTTGACGCCTAAGACGTGTCCTATTGTGTTCATTGTTTAAATATATACGTACTTTATTTTAGTCTTCTTTTTATCTTAATTTTAGTATAGTAAATCCACATTTTGCCAAAAGTCCAACGTACTTAACAGAGGTGAGACTCATCATCAACCTAGCACATACAGACTTCTGGCCGTTACTGAGAAACTCAGATGGAAAAATCAAATAATACTTTGCGCTACCAGGGAATCGAACTCATGACCTCAGCTCAGCAGTATCACTTGCGCCACTAGACCAAAGAAGCAGACCTAAATTCTAAAGTCTAGATGACTCGTACTCATTTAAAAAATACTAATTGGTACATTCAATCACGACTGCTGAGCATGAGATCCTGGTTTCAATTCCCGGGTCAGACAAATTATTATTGGGTTTTTCCTTCAGGAATTTCTCAGTAGCAGCCACAGAGCCTGGATTTGTGCCCAGTGTATGGTAATAGGCTCGCCTAGGTGGCGAACATATTGCATAGGACTTACAAAAATATAACTGGTGAAATATAGGTGTATTATTAGGTACCTACACCTCTGCCTAACCCTTCGGGGATTACCGGCGTGAAGTTATTTACATTCTAAAAGTATGCCTGCTGTAAAAAACCCCTTCCCTTGTCTGTAACTCCCTTTCTGTAACACCAAGATATACTTAACTTATTATCCCTATCCTCATCAACCTAACTCATTAAAATTCCCAAAAAGTACAATTTCTTTGACAAAAAGCTAACTTTATAAAAGTGAGAAGTATAACGATTCCCGCGACGCGAACTTAACCCTTCCGCCGCCACTTGGGGGGAGTGGTCGCGCATGTCCAAGGACAGATGTCTCGCGTCGGCGGGGTTAACTCGCATAATGGATGTTAAAAAGGTTTGATGGTACTTTTTGTCATTCATTTACGCTTCGCAACTTTGTCAGAGTCTGAAAAGAACAAGTGATGTCTCATTTTGCTAGATTGTTTCGTTTTTTTTTTCAAACACGACCCCAGTTATGTTTAAGTTCCATGTCATAGGGGGCGAGCCTATTGCGGGACAGAATTCCAGGCTCCATAGCTGCTACTGAGAAGTTTACGTTTGATCATTAAATTCATCTATCTCTAAAAATGCTTTCCGTACAAGATATAATGTATTCTCAATCGTCTTAGGAGGGAACATGGGCTACGATTCTCCATACAAATACTCTTATTCTTCCTGAATAATTCCTCTAGAGCAATCATTTTTCTTTCGTAAAATCAAAGTTGGCTGTTATGTTTTTTTTTTCAGCAACTAATAAGTTAAGCAAATAGAACCCTACAAAATTATAAAAAATGGAGGACTAGAGGACTACCAGACAAATTTAAAAAGTTTTTAACGTAAAAGAAATTGATAGGAACATAGACATTCTAGTCTTTCTTAAAATTTTAATGTCAAAAATAATTGAAACGGCTCAGTTTTCAATCAATCAATTCAATCTCGTCAATTTTTTTCTGACATAATCGGTCTGAGCTGCAGTTGTCCCTATCGCACTCTACGGGGGCAGACTTGAGGTACCGCGACGGCAATAGTTTCTTCAAATACCTATTTTTCAAATTCCTTGCAGGCCATGTTCCCTCTCCGCTCCGCCCAGAGCGGATTTGATGATTTCCAATCAGAAAAAAAGGCCATGTTCCCTCGTAAAACAGAAACACAAATTATGTTTCGTTCGTAGCACTTCGTAGCAATGTAAGCCTACGAAGCTACACGCACGAGCTAAGTTACGCGTTTGCTACGCGGCCGTGCTACGACCTCCGGTTGCGCTACGTTTGTTGAAACTAAACACAGTTTTCACAGTAATCAAAAACTCAAAGTAATTATTTCAATAAAACCACTGTTACAGGCACTTTTGATTAGTCAAGAAGTCGGCAAAATAGTCAAAAAGTTGAGGGAAACTCGCCTTTCGAAAACGTAGATCTCTATGGAGAAGAATGAGCTAGAAACTCCATGGAAATCTTGTAAACCTGGGTAATCCATAACTTTCTCATCATCAACTGCAATTTCCCAACTATCTTGGGGCCGGCTTCCAGTCTAAACGTATGCAGCTGAATACTAGTATTTTACATGGCGTGACTGCCTATCTGACCTCCACAACCCAGTTGATACTTGTAATACGATACCCCTGGTAAGACAAATTGTCAGGCATTGGGCCCACTGACTGACTACGTGTAACGACTGTCAAACATCGACAAATGACAGCCGGGACAAACGATTTAACTTATTTTCCGAGATATGGAGGAAACTCGTTATGTAATGGACGGTCACCCATCCATGGACCAACCTCTTGACCTCAATCTAGTCCTGAGGACAGAGATGAGGTCGACGATGGAGCGAGTTAACCCAAAAGAAGCCTATTAACTCGCGACTTAAATAGATTGGGGTCATATGAACTTGGGAACACCAACGCAGGCTGGGAATTCCACTCCTTGGCTGTGCGCATAATAAACGATGTAGCAAAGCGCTTCGTGTAAATGTGTGGTACATCGACAAAGAATGGGTGATAACCTGCAGTACGTCTGAACTCCCGATGGAAGAAGGGAGATGGTGGAATGAGCTCGTGGAGCTCTTGGACACACTCACCAAAGTACAGTCTGTAAAGGTAATTGTAATTGCTGCTAAACCTGTAAGATTGACCCGAGTGGCTGTTATTATTAAGTAACTTAGTGTTACTTCCTCGTATTATAAGAAAAAAAACAGAAAGACGAAATAATTCATTGTACGGCAGCCTTCATCATAAATCTGTTTTCAGACAGATCGTATGGCGAACGAATAATATGTACTATATTAACTTTTCCCTACACTATGTAACGAAAAAACTCACTTCGAACAGGAAAACGTTATTAAATAACTGCGAATCACGTTCCAAGTGACTGTCAGAAGGGGGAATTCATCTTTCATGGTTGCCTGATGGGGTACGGTATTCTGTCTATTTGATTTGAATCACTGTATTATGGTATTTATGGGAAGAATTTTCTTCGTAAGAAATAGAGAATGAGATGCTAAATAATAACAGCTGTTTTGAACGATCGTTAGGTTAAGCCGCTCTTGCCTAGGTTGGTCCATGGATGGGTGACCACCCATTACATAACGAGTTTCCTGTATGCCTCGGAATGCACGCTAAGCCTTTGGTTCCGGCTGTCATTTACAGATCTTTGACAGTCGTTCCCGGCTGTCATTTATAGATCTTTGACAGTCATTACAGGTCGGTGGCCCGAAAAACTGACAACCAGTCTTACTAAGGGGTATCGTATTAACAACGTATTATCCATTGCTAACTGGGTTGTCAGCGTGCTACCAGTTATACTGGTAGTATGCCGAAGGAAATTATGTCCTATCTCTGTGTGCTAAACGCCCAAATTCGTTCTCAAAACGTGTGTTACTGTGAAGAAGAATGGGCAAATACTCCACATTAAATACTCTTTTAAATCAAGCTTTTATCTTAACACTGATGACATCATTCATAGCATCCATTACAATGTCCTCCTGTCTGCTTGTTTATAAGAATATCCAAGTAACTGTGAATTAAAATATGATTTTACGAAGGAAAGTTCCGGGAAAACCTTACGTTTCCAGGGTTAGCTTTTCTTTTGAGTATATAAAGAAAAATTTAATGTAATAAATAAATTACGTAGGTATATTTCGTAGAAGAATCTTTGAAATGTCATGAAAAAGTTAAACATAAATAATAAATAAATATAAATAGTAAGTTACCATCGTGTGTCGTAAGTTTTCCAAAACGATATTTGGGACACATTCGATGAGTAATGAATTCGCAAAAGCAGCTTTTTTTAATGACATTAATAATTTAAATAATAAGTATAGGTGAGAGAAGAGTAGAGGAAGACCAAAGAAACGATGGATAGACTGTGTGAAGGATGATATGGCAAGAAAGGAGGTGACTGATGAGATGAAGAGTAATAGAGAAGTATGGAAGAAGAAGACATGCTGTACCGACCCCAAGAATGATGATGATGGTGCAAATAATGAAATTAATAATAAAAAACTGAAAAAACACAAAAAATAAGCAAAAGACATTGATATTTTACGTCCCTTCCAAATTGGCACTAAAACTGGAAGCGAAATTACCAATTACTTGTTTCTTGTCACCAGAGAAAACTGAATTTTGCGTCAATAATATTGTGAAGTGGCATTTTTATACGGCCATAAAAATCGACACCGTTACATAACATCTCAGAAAATAACAATTTAAGTAATGGCGTAATACAATTATGGTATCAATTCCGCTCGTGAGGGTGTCGGAAAAATTCCCAGTCGGAATTACCCTGGCTTCGGTAAAATTCCGAATCAGAATTACCCTGGCTCTAGAAGAATCGTAGATTCCTTCGTAATAAGCCACTTTTTTGGCGAAGTGTGGGCTGATGATGTCATATGGATTGTATGAGTTAAAAATAATGGTGCGGAAGCTTCGTAATAGGCTTTACTCGTAGGGATTGGATGACGTTACGGAAAATTAGGGTGGATCTTTTCTTTGTGTGTTGGTATTCGAAAGTACTTGACTTGATTTGTATTTCGTCTGATGTCTGACGATTGAGCGAAATTCGATGAAATCTATTTAAAGAATGTACGGTTTAAGGGTGTCTATGCAAAATTTTCAAAAGAAATATGCAGTACTTGATTGTAATCAAACATATTATGTGAATAATATCCACAAATCCACGTCAAAAAAGCATGTTTTCCTTTATTTAATTCAGTGTAGGTATACCATCTAAATTGACCTCGTCGGTGATAGCACCAAAAAACAGATTCAAAAATAATTGTCAGTAAAAAAGTGAAGTTGCATACAAAAGCAGAAATAGCAGGTACAAAATAACAGGTCACGGTGACACAGGAACTGTTATAAATCACAGTATAACGTGTCGAAGTGAGTCGCCTCCTGTAGAAGCGATACGTGAAATATCGAGGCAAAGTTGATTGTGTCCTACGTCCATAAAAAGAGACAAATTTTTGTTTAAATGTTAGAAGTTTTGTGTTATTGTGATGATGATTTACATGTTTTAGCGACAGCAATAGCCTTTTCAACATTCACAGGCACTATTCCAAACATTTCCTCCAAAATTATTCAAGACACAATAAAAACTAAACACCAAACTGCCTTCTCACGCCGAACACAGCCATAAAATCAGAGCAGCACCATAAAGGCATACATCATTCATGAGCATAATGTTAATATGAGGGAACTAGCCATAAAAACAATATTAGACCTCGTTTACACGGGCAATTTTTATTCTGCGTTGAATTTTCAACCCAATGCTCACCGCTGAGAGTTGATAATCCAGCAGTGCGCTTTTTCTACTTTCTGGGATGCGGACTGTTGAATTCTCAATGCTCGGCTCAATACTGAGAGTTGAAAATCCCAAAATCGCCCGTGCTAAGCCTAAAGAGCAAAAATTGCTAACGTTACTGACTACACAAAATGGTCTCGTATTATACCATAGGACAATGACCACTTTAGAACGCTCAAGGACCCTTGAGACAGGGGGGATGGGGAGTTCCTACTAAGAAAAATCTGTTAGCCAAGGGACACCATTTTTTAGGTGTGCTTCACACTAAGCTTGTTCGTGGTTTATTTTGATCCGGAAGTATTTTTTAACAACAAAACTTTAAGTTTTTTTACGGCTTGTGCCGATCGGCAAACTACATTCGGCATTTACTTTCAGTGAATTGCCACGTTGTCGTCGATATTTACCACTCGCTCTGTCAGGCTCTGTCTAAGGTCATAGTGTAGCGTGTGTGTGTTTGTGTGTGTGTGTGTGATGTGTTTCTTGTGTGTGTGTGTGTGTGATGTGATTTTTTGCGAACAAGTATACATACTTTATATTTAATTTTACTACCCGTCTGTACCGAACCATAATTAATGCCGACCCGAACAAGGTGTGTATCCGACCTTATATTTTTCGAGCATGTGATACCTCGGCTTTTGGGGGAGTAAGGAGATGGTGTAACAAGTGTGCTTCAGCCTTTTGATTATCGTTGTATGAAGGTGAGTACTGTAATAGTGAATGGATTTTTTTTCATCCTTCAATTTTGGAGGCATTTTATTTTCGATGGAGTCAATTGATATTTATATTTAGGATAATTTAATATAAAAATTACATTAATATATACATAACATCACGCCTGTAATCCCCGAAGGGTTAGACAGAGGTGTACCTAACAGTGCACCCATATTTCACCAGTTACACAACATCACATTAATAATAAATATTTACTCTTGTTTTGTTACAATATCTAGTATCCCAGAGCTGGGCAAAAGCATCCTCTTTACCGTTCCAAACCTCTCTTACACGATTCTTCGCCATGTTCGCCCCGCAAACATAATCAGATCGTCACGCCGACGTCGACCTCGACAGCTCTATCCTTCCTCAGGTGTCCAGTGAGTGACGACTGTTGCCCACTTCAGACTGGCTGAGTTTTCTCCGACATCTGAGCTATGCAGCGCAGGGCGATGTTTCTAACGTGATCGCTTAAGGGACCTCACGCATTACACGGCCATGATCACGACTTTCGGCCAAAGAAGCTTTGACTAGGAAGACAGTTTGGTCGCACGACCAGGTGTCGACCAGTTTTGTCTAAGATAGCGACCGGTCATGCGAAAAGTCTGGTCGTGGCCAAATCTTGAGTTTGGACTTCTATTGTTTAATAAGTGACCAATTCTGTGCACCGTGTTAATAAACATTCATCCTACTTAATATTATAATTGTGAAAGTTTGTGAGTATGGATGGATGGATGGATGTTTGTTACTCTTTCACGCAAAAACTACTGACTGGATTTGAATGAAATTTGGCACACAGATAGTTTATAACCTGGATTAACACATAGAATACTTTTTATCCCGGTAATGTGATCCCGTGGGACAATTACCGACCTTACGCGGGTGAAGCCGCGGGGATGACCTAGTAAATTATATTAATTTCTGTAAATTGGTTTTAAAAAACACTTTTACACTTCATATCATGCTGTTTTAAAAATAGATGGGGCCAATGTTTCGCACTTGACTACTCTGAGAAGTAGAGAGTCTCTTTTAAAGTCCATAGACATTGGTCACGTCATATGACAATCATGCAGATTAGCGTCCGAGATGGTTGATGACAGAACCACACAGATGTGATTGGACCTGTCCGTTAAGTCGTCTAATAAAACTATTTATCATCAACATCATTATCAACAGACCGACTTCACCCACTGCTGATTAAAGGCCTCTTTTTAGGGTTCCATAACCAACGGAATCCTATTACTAAGCCTCCGCTGTCCGTCCGTCCGTCTGTCTGGCAGCGGGCTGTATCTCATGATCCATAATAGGTAGACAGTAGAAATTTTCACAGAATGTGTATTTCTATTGCCGCTGTAACAACAAATTAAAATAAATTAAAAACTAAAGAGCCCCTTTTCATTTTTATTTTATTTTATTATTTGTACGGAACCCTTCATGCGCGAGTCCGATTCGCACTTGACCGGTTTTTGATTGTGTCAATCTTCACGTCCCTTTTTTTGTTTTATTAAGCGGTGAAAAATGCCTAACGCATACCGCACCGTCCGGGGAGACGGCTTGGTTATGTGGGGCTTGCACCCACTAAAAAACACCGCCGTGAGCCTACTAACGCCTTTGCGGATGGGCCGCGAGAACTGCTACGCATGACATTCGCAACCCATCCAGCGCAGCCCGTCTCCGGGCACCAAACTCCTTTGGCGATGTCCGAGCTCACCTGAGACATCGCCACCACTCGTGAGGGCCGTGCAAAGCGACGACGATAGACTCCCCGGTCTATCGCCCGCTGGCACCTCCTAGGGCGGCATCAGGTCGCCATGATGCCTCCTCCGCCGCCCCGTCCTCCTGCGACGAATCGCGTCAGCGAGGGAGTCCTCCTCCCTGACGCGCTCCGCCGCCTCCCTCTGCGAGATAACGTCCTCGCAGAAGGACGCTACCGCCTCCCATGCCCCTCTGCTGTCGACCATGGCCTTTGCCACGGCTGGCAATGAGAGGTCTGCCCCGATTGCTGCTGCGAGAGCACGGTGCTGCACCACCCAAGCAGGACAATGCTCAAGGGTGTGACGCGCCGTGTCCTCGTCGCAGCCGCACTGGTGACACACAGGAGTCACCTCCCGCCTAGCCACTTTGTGCAGGTATTTGCCAAAGCAGCCATGCCCTGACAACACCTGCACTAGACGGAAGGACAACGTCCCGTGTCGCCTCCGTACCCACTCCTCCAGGATCGGCTGGATAGCCCCAATGGTCCAGTGACCTGCACTGGGCGTCTCCAGCCTCACCCTCCAAATCCTGAAGGTTTGGGATTGGGCCTCCCTACGCCACCTCGTGACCAACTCAAATCTTCACGTCCCTTTTTTTTTTTTTTTTTTTTTTTTTTTATTAAGCGGTGACAAATGCCTAACGCATACCGCACCGTCCGGGGAGACGGTTTGGTTATGTGGGGCTTGCACCCACTAAAAAAACACCGCCGTGAGCCTTCTGTCGCCTTTGCGGATGGGCCGCGAGAACTGCTACGCATGACTTTCGCGACCCATCCAGCGCAGCCCGTCTCCGGGCACCAAACTTCTTTGGCGATGTCCGAGCTCACCTGAGACATCGCCACCACTCGTGAGGGCCGTGCAAAGCGACGACGATAGACTCCCCGGTCTATCGCCCGCTGGCACCTCCTAGGGCGGCATCAGGTCGCCATGATGCCTCCTCCGCCGTAAATCTTCACGTCCCTGTACCAACCTCGTCCAAGATTTATCCACAACGGCTACCATGTCGTTTACCCAGAAAATTATTCACTTTTCACCTTTAGCTGTAAAACGACAGTTTTATGTTTCAGTGACCTTTGGTGCAATGCTAATAAAGGTAAAGTGTATCGTGAACTTTATGAAGGTGCATTATTAAGCAGCACTCCCTAATAGGTCACTAGTTACTCATACTGTGTTTGCGATTTAGTTTCCTTTCATGTAAACAATGTGTTTAAAAAAAAACAACTTTAACAAGACAAGCATAAAGTTCAATTTGCGTTTGAACTTCAAACATTTTATGGCTTTATTTATGTACACTAGCAATTTGATATATATTTAAGTTGAAATAACACCCACCGATTGGAAACAAAGATTTGAATGGACTTTATTTGTGACTAATATTACATCTATACGTGGTGGGAGGAACAATGCTAGATCGAGCTGATTTTTTTTTAATAACCGATGAAAATTTTCTCTGTAGCTCAGAATTATGTACTGAATACGTAGTAATCGCTTTCGCGTCGATGTCCGTTCGACCCCGTATAAATACTGCTCCTATTTTTGTGCCATTCCAACAAATTACTTGACCCCTTAATTAAATTTCCAAAACGAACTTTCACGAGTTCCTGAATGTAATATCGAATTTCAAACAAAATAAATCAACCTTTCCCATTGCACCCCACTTGAATTCAAAACAGAAATTACGAAAAGAGAAAAAAAAATCATACCTCCACTCTTTTGAATTTTCAACAATGCTCTACGTTCCCATATTTCAGATGGACTATGCAAGCACAAAATAGAGAAGTACAGAAGGTTTTTTACATACAACACGTCATGTAGATACGATGATCAAATGTTGACTGGTAGAAAATGCTCATGGCATTAAGTCCGCGTCTGTACTTAGTGCTTGCAGTGTTTAATCCTAATCCTAACTATCCCAGCTAATATTACAAACACGAAAGTAAGTTTGTTTGTTTGTTAACTTTTCACGCCTAAACCACTGAACAGACCACGGAATTTTGCATATACGTTGTCATGTGTATGGACGGACATAAGGTACCTTTATCCCGAAAAATACTGTTCCCGAGGAAAACAATACGTTCTTATGTTAATAGATGGCGCCACGTGTCTTCCGAATGATGATTGAATTATATTATTACAAGCAGAGTACACTCTGAATTGATTGTTAAATTCTTTATTAACGCAAGCGAAGCGGCGGGCAAAAGCTGTCTAAAGGTGCCAGTGCTGTCATGGCGCTTGCAACTGCGTCGAAATATCTGGAGCTCAAAATAATGAACAGTCTCGGAAGATATCCCGTAAGTGACAGTATAAGTTTATCTAAAGGTACTTACGGAAAAATTGACAAGCATAACACCGTTTAAAGTACTAAAAAAGTATCTGATATGGTCTGGTGTCTGTAGACCGATCACAATTTGGTCGTACCAGATTCCTAATCCTTAAATTTTAATGTCGGTCAACGTGCGCGTGAAGATCTCAACAAAATGACAGTCGCAAGTGCGCTTGCACTCGCTGTACGTTAAGCGTGTCTATGTGTGCGAGCGTTTCCACTCAATGCATGGAACCGGCCTTCTGTTTCTATATTCTTTGTGGTGTAAGGGAGTGCCGATCAACAAACAATTTTTCGTCTTATTAAGGAGGGGAATTTATCAATTTAGTCCCCCCCTCCCCCTTGAGTTTAAGGTAAGATTATGTAAATTGAGAGTAAAACGATAAATGGAGTGTTTTTTCGTCTTTGTCAATGGTAGATTGTTATATATAAGAATGGTTTGGGGGGTAAACTGATCAGTGGCGATTATCTGCTTCGATTTTGGGCGTTTTGATTGGTAGGAATATAATATTCGCCTAATGTACTTGTTTGGCGTTCGATTTTCTTGAGCTGTTTAATTTTTGCTTTCAATGAGGGATTCCGATCGGTTTTTGTTATGGAGCAAATTATAAATAACTAGTTACCCGTCCTGGCTTTGCTAAGGAGCAGGATTGTATCAACGAACATAATTATAATAATAACGTAAAAAAAGCTAAATGGGCAGTGTAATCGCATCAAAAAGTGTAGTTGAGACAAATTAAAGGGTCACACAATAATTTTTGTTTTGTACTATTTATAGTATGAGTTAAGTTGACGTACACAAATGTATTTGTTCACTTGCTTCGGTGAAGGAAGACATTGTGAGGAAACCAGTATGTCGAGATATTTCTCGGCGCCATGTAAAGCCAAGTCAGAGGCCCATGGGTGGCATAAAAATTCTGACACCAGGTTTGGCACTAACCATACGATAAAGAAGGAGATTTGATAAATCAAAAATAATTCAACATTTAAAAGCGTATTTCTTCCTTTAATTCCATTTATTGCATAGCTATTTCAAACGTGCAACAAAAAAGAATTACTCAGCGAAACTATGCCATTCCACAATTATTATTACACATAATTTAACATTACCTTCGTAATGTATCGGGTCAATAAATTTTATCGCGCAAATTCATAGGAACCTCATGAATTATGCAATATTGTTAAATATTAATGAGCATAATCATATTCCTGTCAGGACGTATTGTTATAAACGAGGGCACTAAACTAGTGTTAGTAGTTTAGTTACATTAATACCTAGAATGCTAAATCAAAATAATCAAAATTACAGATTTTGAATTGAGTTTATTACAGGAAATCTGTGGACACAGACTATCTGCAGGCAGCAGTATTCTCACCATCTCCCTGAAATCCTTCTAAAGCTTGAAAAGAACGCTTTTATCGATAAGACCATGTAACCGCCATATTTTATGCAAATAAATAATCTTGAATTTTGATATCACCCTATGTATAATGTGCAACTTTTTTCTACCTTTAATTTGTACGGTGTAAATAAATAAAATATTCAAACTACGCGAAATACAACGGATAGGTTTTTGAAACATAATATGATACAATTTTTTTATCATAAAAAAGTAGTTTGTAATGATGAGTACAACAATCCCTGAAGAGGGAACATAAGATTGTACTTTTTTTTTTTTTTTTGGGGGGTGGGAAATCATCAAATGACTCCTCCCGCTCTAGGCGGAGCGGAAGGGAGTTTCAGACTCTTACTGACTAAAAACCACCCATGTTCCTTCATTGGCCCTTTATGTTCCAGGGCCGCGGTATCTCTTTCGAACAGTCCCGCAGCCCTGGCAGGCACCGGCCCTTGCGGGCCCCTCCCGTTTGCTGACATCTCTTTGAGGCGCGCGTGGAACACGAACGCGCCGTCGACACGGCCTGCCCGTCGTCATACGACGGACGGACGGCGAGCTAGCCCATTACTCGCCGTCCACAGGCCCGCGCCTACGGTGGCCGAGAGCCATCACGGCGTGGCCCCCGACGCCCGGTGCTTCTCCCGCGGCGGCTGGGACGTGAGGAGGTTCTCTCCCTCTCACGTTCCGCCGCCTCCTTCGCTAGCATGACTGCTTCGCAGAAGGAGGCGACGGCTTCCCATTCCCTCTCGCCCCGGACCATGGCTTGAACCAGGGCCGGGCGCGAGAGGTCGCCGCCGCCAATCGCCGCTACGAGGACACGGCGGTGCTCCTGCCAAGCGGAGCAGACCTCGACGGTGTGCTCCACCGTGTCCTCCGGTCGATCCTCGCAATTGTAGCACCCGGGCGTTTCCTCCCGCCCGATTCGGTGCAGGTACCTCCCGAAGCACCCGTGTCCGGTGAGGACCTGCGTCAGGCGGAAGGTGAGGGCGCCGTGGCGCCTCTCAAGCCACTCCTCAAAGAGGGGACTTATCGCCACTATCGTGGCGTGCCCTACATAAGATTGTACTTACCTTTAAATCATTATCAAAGCTATAAGTTCAATTTTTTGTGAGGAATTTCTCATGGATAGAGGAGAGGAATTAATTAAGTTATCCGATTAAAACTACGGATTTCTTCAACACCGTATAACATGTCACATTTCAACACCTGGTTTAAAATATAGGATACTTTTTATCCCGTTAGTATGCTCCCATGACTTAATTTCGACCACCACACGAGCGAAGCACGGGCGATAGCTTGTTAGTAAATAATGGATGTAAAAATATATAACCATAACGATAGGCACTTGTTTTCCCCGTCATTGCAATCATTGTTTTGTTCTAGTCCATAACTGGGAACCTTTTTTTATTTTATATTGGGGACATTTTATATCGGAGATATTGGGGGTCAAAGTTCCAACCTTTTCACAAGTTTATCTTGTAAATACTAGTTTTTAAGGTTATAACTTTATTTTAAATACCTCTACGACCCCCGTACTATTCAATGCATTCATCAGCAATAAATCAGCACAATGTTTTCAGTGCGTTACATTGAGTCCTAACGTAAAACGTGATTTTTCACCACAAAAAAAAAAGTCGGTAGGCAGCAACAAATTTTGCGTGAAGTTACTTAGTTTTATGTACTGAATGCTTGACGGTTGCGTGAAGGGTCCCTTTACAACCTGTATGTCTAATAAAAAACACAAAAAAGTGAAAAATAATTTTAGTTTCAGAAGTCGGTGACTTTTGTTTGTTAGATTCAGTTTTTTGTCACCGACTTCTGAAGCTAAAATTGTTTATCACTTTTTTGTGTTTTTGGAGTCGGTTTTATTTTTTGCAAAAAAGTTTTTTTATTTTTTTTTATTTTTAGTTGCAATATTCCATACAAATATTTTTCATCATCTGACCTGTAATGGCACTTGTAACCCAGATGGGTGCAAAGTTTTAATCAATATACATGAATTAAGTCCAAACGCAAGGTAGCTACTGTAAACAGTTGAGGAGTTCCCTTAACTGTCCTTCGTCTTCATCATCAGACCCCTTATGACAGTCACAACCCATCTAGGTGTAAATTTCTCATCAATACAAATTAATCAAACCCAAACACAAGGTGACTGCTGTAAACCGTTGAGGAGTTCCCTCGACTGTCTTTCGGTTCCATTATCAGAGCGACTCCAGACCTTCTTTCAATTGTAGTGTTTTAAAATACTTAATCAAAAAATTTATAAACTCACTAGTTGCGAACACACATAAAAAAATATATATATCTAGGTATATACGGTCGAATTGAGAAACCTCCTCCTTTTTTGAAGTCGGTTAAAAAGGAAAAAAAAATCATAAAATAATACAGGTACAAATGTGTAAGCACATTTTAATTTAAATATCAAACTCCCAATCAGCCCTGTTACCTTTCAACCTCGCGTTATCCTCCTTTTCCTTCAAAATAATTTCGTTTTCCACCATTACTCAAAGATAAATGGCTGAAAAACAAATTTTCGAAGCAACAGAACCGTTTTTAATAGCGTCCGTATTATAAATCGTTATGATAATTGCCTTATCGGTACAAACGGATAAGGTGTATTGAATGCTATATTCTTTGGGGAGCCTAATTGGTGTTCGCTCTCTGCTATTTGTCAATGGGTTATTGTAATGATATTCGTGTTATATTTTTAGGTTTTATAATTAACACTAGAAACGGAATATTTACCATGTCCACTGTTTGTTTTGAGTTCCCGATATTTCGGCGCTGTTGTAAGCACCATGATCACGGATAAACTGAAGTTATTGCGGATGGGTGTTTATGAGCAGACAAATCGGTCTACCCTTTTTTTCGGATGGGCAATCATCAAATGACTCCTCCCGCTCTGGGCGGAGCGGAAGGGAGTGTCCGACTTTTACTGACTAAAAACCATCCATGTTCCTTCTTTTGCCCTTTATGTTCCAGAGCCACGGTATCTCTTTCGAACAGTCCCGCAGCCCTGGCAGGCATGGGCCCTTGCGGGCCCCTCCTGTTTGCTGACATCTCTTTGAGGCGCGCGTGGAATACGAACGCGCCGTCGACACGGCCTGTCGTCATAAGACGGACGGACGGCGAGCTAGCCCATTACTCACCGTCCACAGGCCCTCGAAATCGGTCTACCCTCTTTCTTTCTTTCTTTTTCAGAATCGAGTTGCGAGTGACATAAATGAAACTTCAATTATAACGACTTTTGAAACATCATCATGTTCCTCTGCACGCACAGTGTCTCATTTTGACTCTCCCTTGGTCCGGGCTCTGGCAATACTGAATGCTCTACAGGCATCGACTCCGGAGTGTGATTTATTTGCCTCGAGATGGGTAGACCTACATATGTCGTGGATGTTTGAGTTTCTGTGAGAGGATGAATGAAAGGTGAGTTTTGTCTTGTTTTTTTTTTAAAGTATTTTATAGAACATTTTTGTCGTTCTTTAATGTCATTAATATATTTCTTGTAATCTGTGTTTTGTCTGTGCAATAAATTTTATTTCTCTGTTACGTAGCACATGTTTTTTTTCTCAAATAAATAAACCATTTATCAGAAAAAAACAACTTAAATATTTAAAAAATCCAGAATTATTACATTTCGACATCTCCAAACAGAAATTTTGTAAAAAGCACATGTTATATTTATTAAACTCAAACATTCTAATCCTCCTTTCCGTTTTTCTTAAAAGGAAAACTTCGTTTGTATCATTTTAAAGCCTTTTTGATGTTAAACTTTGGATGGAGGCTCGATAAATTAGATTTGGGCATTTTGTCATCTTTTTTTCTTGAAAAAATAGGTCAATGAAGTCTTTTTACTTTTTAGTAAATTATAATTATGTGAGTGAGTCTGTAATATTGCGCTGTGAAGATGATGGATGAAGAAATATTGCATGTAGTGGAGATGAGGTGGATGTGTGGTGTGACAAGAATGGATAAAGTAAGCAATTAGTATATTAGAGGAAGTTTGAAAATGGCTCCAGTAACAGATAACTTGAAAGGGAATCGACTGACTTGGTATGGCCATGTGATGAGGAAGGGCGAATCGCATGTGGACTGAAAGAATAATGAATATTAATGTTTATGTAGAGAGAGAGAGAGGAAGACCAAGGAAACGCTGGATGGATTGTGTGAGCAATGATATGAAAGAGAAAGAAGTAAATGATAGCGATTAATAGAGAAGAATGGAAGAAAAAAATGTGTTGCGACGACCCGAAGTAACATGGGACAAGGGCCACAAAGATGATGAATTACGTGAGTGAGTTCAAGAGTAATGTTATTTTGGTTCGGTAGATATAAGAGTGTTTATCTAATGTTTAGGGATTGCAAGCGTTAATCTGGCCCGGGAACTGAATCCAAGACCTAGCCTGTACTGTCCCACTCCTGGGCAAAGGCCTCCCTCTACTTCTTAAACTTCTGACCTTACCACGGCACAAACAATTTTCAATTAGCTCAGCATTTAAAGTTACTTGAAAAATGGTTTACATGTTTTATTTAATGGCGACTATAGTAGAAGATACTTTTTAGGGTTCCGTACCCAAAGGGTAAAACGGGACCTATTACTAAGCCTCCGCTGTCTGTCTGCCTTTCTCCAGGCTGTATCTCATAAACCGTGATAGCTAGAAAGCTCAAATTTTCACAAATGATGTATTTCCGTTGCCGCTATAACAACAAATACAAAAATTAAAAAAAAAATTAAATACTAAGGGGGGTTCCCATACAATAAACGTGTTTTTTTCGTATTTTTATAGATAATGGTACGGAACCCTTCGTGCGCGAGCCGGACTCGCACTTGGCCGGTTTTTTTTAAGATTTCTTTCTTTAGATACCGTTACTAAGCTATGATTCTTGCAAAAATAAAGTCCCCTTGCGTATAAAAAATATAATTGTAATCCAAAACCAATACAAAAATAATAGTATAAAACTCGTTTCATTAGCAAATATACACATACAAATATTGCTATTTATCTCCAAGCAAATTTATCTTTTTCTCTCAACATACGAGGTGAAGACACACAATCATCCCAGTTTGATCTCGGCTCCCAATTTCTGATACCATAATAAATTGAGATAGCAAAGTAATTTCCAGATAATAACGAGCATATTTCTAAGAGCACTCCATCTTAGAACATTATTGGCAAAGATTTGAAAGAAATATATTATCCACTAGCTTAATACCGGGGCTCTGCCTGTGTACCCAGAAAAAAAACCAAGTCATGGTCTGAGCATAATTAACCAGTGAAGTTTCCACTGCTGGGACAAAAGCCTCCTCTATAAGAGAGGGAATGGGCTGTAATCCACCACGTGGGCCCAGTGCGGGTTTGTAGATGTCTGGTCATGTCTTTGAACTATTATTTCTAGGACATGCTGGTTTTATAAATCCTCCATTCTCCTTTAACCTGCTGTCTTGTATGGATCAGAATGTTGGGCCACAAAAAGGGATGAATGAAAGGCATGTGGCTGAGATGAGAATGCTAAGGGGGATGTCTGGTGTTAATGAATGGAAAAAATAAGAAATGAATGTACTCATTTCTTATTTTTTAACAGGAAGTCTGAAAGTGGCGCATTTGATGAAAAGTTGTGTGGTAATTGGTGGTCGTGGTATGGGCATGTGATGTGGAGGAATGAGGAAAATGTTGTGAGGAAAGTTTCGAGTATGAATGTGGATAAGTATAAGAGTGGAGGATGACCAAAGAAACGATGGATTGAAACAGGATGATATGGCAAGAAAAGACGTGTCTGATGAGTGGACGAGTAATAGAGAAAATATGGAAGAGGAAACATGCTGCGCCGACCCCAAATGAATTGGGTCTTTTGGGATGGGAAATCATCAAATGACTCCTCCCACTCTGGGCGGAGCGGAAGGGAGTGTCAGACTCTTACTGACTAAAAACCATCCATGTTCCTTCTTTTGTTCTTTGTATTCCAGGGCCGCGGTATCTCTTTCGTACAGTCCCGCAGCCCTGGCAGGCATCGGCCCTTGCGGAAAATGAATTCGGTCAAGGGCAAGAGAATGATGTTTCCTTCACGGTTTTTTAGAGCAGCTGTAATGAAATCAGCTGCGATGAAACATCGTGAGGAAACCGGCATGTCCTAGAACTAAATATTCGAATGTGAGGTGGTGGTGGCCCGTTCCCTTTTTTTTTCGGATGGGCAATCATCAAATGACTCCTCCCGCTCTGGGTGGAGCGGAAGGGAGTGTCAAACTTTTACTGACTAAAAACCATCCATGTTCCTTCTTTTGCCCTTTATGTTCCAGGGCCGCGGTATCTCTTTCGAACAGTCCCGCAGCCCTGGCCGGCATCGGCCCTTGCGGAAAATGAATTCGGTCAAGGGCAAGAAAATGATATTTCCTTCACCGTTTTTTAGAGCAGCTGTAATGAAATCAGCTGTGATGAAACATCGTGAGGAAACCGGCATGTCCTAGAACCAAAAATTCGAATAAGGGGTGTATTATAGCCCGATCATGAAGAGGAGGCCTGCGTTCCAGCCGTAGGAACATTATAGGCTGATTATGGTTAATGCTTATGCCTTGGAAACCTTAAAGGTGTGAAAAAATAATAAACAAATATACTTTCGCATTTATATTATTAGGTAGTAAAGGTAACATATCCAATATCGAAGGTAAAGAAAAAACAACTATAATATACATCATTATTATCTTGAAACATAAACGTCTTTGTTTTCCAAGATACTATTAGTTTATGTAATGGCAAAGCAGTCTTATTTGACATCTCGAGTACCAGACAGTTCACAGATGAGTTGCTAGCCAGAGACTAAGCAGAAAATATATCATGTGGCACCGCAGGTCACTGCTAGAAACTAGTTTAGAACTGATGCGAACATAATGAAATTAAAAAAAAAAAAATTGAAAAAAATAAAACCGACTTCAAAAACACAAAAAGTATAAAATAATTTTAGCTTCAGAAGTCAGTGACTTTTGTTTGTTTGATTCAGTTTTTTGTCATTTTTATTTTTTCATTTTTAGTTGAAATATCTTATACAAATATTTTCTATGCGTTTATTTTACATTGTTAACAATAGCTTTCATGAAAATAGGCTTATCTTCAATAAAATGGAACTTCACACTTAAGTAACCCAACTGCCGAAATTTGGGTGTACTGTACACATCTGCGTACACCCTTAGAGCATACAGGCGTTACATTAGGTTACGATGTTGTGTATATAACAAACATCGGAACAAGCACATCCGTCATATCAAATCCGTCAATATATGGCGGAGTAATGCCCGAACATACATAAAAAAAATATGTAAATAAACATCCGAATTGATAACCTCCTCCTTTTTGAAGTCGGTTAAAAAATAACGCTAGTGACATCTATTTTGCAAGATAAGAGCTACAAATCCTGCATCGTGCAATCAGATTACAACGACCCGACAGCAACCGTCGGGCAGTAAGTAGGCCACCAAAATCAAAATCAAAGCATTTATTTCAAGTAGGCCAGTTACAGGCACTTTTGAACTGTCGAAACAAAGACAACAATGAAATGTAGTTACAGTCCCAGTCACAAGGCATAAAAACTGTGAAAGTACTGTAGTTGCCGGCCATAATACCCGTCTGGGCGGAGGATCCTCCCTTTTCAATAGAGTTTGAGGAACTTCACTCTGATCCTTCCTTCCTGAAGAATTTTCAAGCTGGAACTCATAAACGTTGCTTGGATGTCTGGGACTAGAAGCATATCAGGGGAATAAAGACCTTTTTTACCATGTTCCTTCTTTTGCCCTTTATGTTCCAGGGCAGCGGTATCTCTTTCGAACAGTCCCGCAGCCCTGGCAGGCATCGCCCTTGCGGGCCCCTCCTATTTGCTGACGTCTCTTTGAGGTGCGCGTGGAACACGAACGCGCCGTCGACACGGCCTGTCGTCATACGACGGACGGACGGTGAGCTAGCCCATTACTCACCGTCCACAGGCCCAGGTGAGTAAAGACCTAGAGACCAAATTGAAATGTCTGCTGTTCTTGTAGTTAACAATCACATCCATTTGGGAGGGCCCAAAATGGAACACGGCCAGACTGTGGCCGCAGAAACCGGTATACTATGCAGGTAGATGAATAAGCTCCTTCACAAGGACTTCTACTAGCTCTGCTTGAAAAATAAACACAACCAGGTGTTCAAACCAGCCGATTGGTCACACGAATATGTGATCAGTCATCACCCAACCCAAACGAGCGTCACTCGAACGTCGCATTTGAATTTTTTTGACAGATCTGAAAACGTGATTACTCGTACATTATACGATTGCGATGGTCGCGTTGGTTGTCTAATCGCTTTGGTTAGAACGCGGGATTAATCAACTATTTGGAATACCAAAAGACGCCCTCTACCGACCAATCAATTGCGTTAAGACATGGGTTAAACATAACATAATATAACATAACATCACGTCTGTAGCACCGAAGGGTTAAGCAGAGGTGTACTCAATAGTACACCCACATTATTATTTTCGCCAGTTATGTTTAAGTAACATGTGATAGGGGGCGAGCCAGTTGCCATCAATCAGGCACAAATCCAGCCTCGTGGCTGCTACTAAGAATTTCTGATGGAAAAACCCAATAACACTTTGCCTGACCTGGGAATCGAACCCAGGTCCTCTTGCTCAGCAATCGCGCTTGCAACCATTCGATCAACGAGAAACACATGGGTTAAAGCTTCATCTAAAACCATATTATTAAAACAGTCCTAAAGGTACCTTTTTTTTTTTTTTTGTGGGTGGGAAATCGTCAAATGACCCCCCCCCCCCGCCCTGGGCGGAGCGGAAGGGAGTGTCAGACTCTTACTGACTAAAAACCACCCATGTTCCTTCATTGGCCCTTTATGTTCCAGGGCCGCGGTATCTCTTTCGAACAGTCCCGCAGCCCTGGCAGGTCCTAAAGGTACCTGTACCAAGTTATTCTGGCCACCAAGCATTACTTATGTACGCACACTACAATTTAAATTTCATAAAACATTTAATATTAATTTTCTTGAGGAAACGTTAACCACTGTGGCGAAGTCGGTTCAGTAAAAAATAAAAGAACTTGCCCACGGTAAGTTTGCTTTGCATTTCCCCGGACGTAGTCGCATATTAAACATAAATTTGAGATGTGATTTGTTGTTGTTGAAAAGTTTCACTTATTCTTGCAGTCATCTTTATCGTGTGGTTTATAGTGCCTAACCTAGTGTCAGAGTTTTTATGCCGCCCATGGGCCTCTGACTTGGCTTTACATGCCGTTAAGAAATATCTCTCAGGCATGCTGGTTTCCTCACCAGGTTTTCCTTCACCAAAGCAAGTGATAATTATACAATACGCACATGAATCCGAAAAATCAGAGGTGCGTGTCTTGGGTTCGAACTCGAGACCTATGACTTGGCAGTCCGGCGGTCACACTACTAAGGTATTACTGCTATATTCTCCCAATTGCCGGCTAGGGCTATTGAATCTCTAAGCCCCTGGTTATTGTTGGCTCTTGGCTTATAATTACAGCCGCACTGATTGATCTTCAAGGTGATCGATGGGTGATCATCAGTGATCGGAATGGGCTGACTATATTTGCCTAAACTTCGGAGAACAGAGACAGAAAGTGTAGAATTCCTTACGACTATTTTTTTTATCGGGATTCGGGAAAAATCTTCAATAAGTTGAAAATAAGCTTTATTTAAGATGTGTAAAGGCTATTTTTAACTAAACTTGCAATTACCAAATTTCGGGATTTTCACGTAAAATCCCGAAATAAATAATCTAACTTTAATTCATGTATTCAAATTATATTTACGATCCTTAAACTAACCGTTGTATCAAATTATTGTAATACATGATTTAAGTTAGATTAGTTTTAGTGAAAATTCCTAAGATTTGTTAATTGCAAGTTTAGTTAAAAGTAGCCTTTACACATCTTAAATAAAGCTTATTTTCAACATACTGAAGATTTTTCTTTTGAAAAAAAATATATAGTCGTAAGGAAGTCTCCACTTTCTGTCTCTGTTGTCCGAAGTTTAGGCAAATATAGTCAGCCTATTCCGATCCACTGGTGATCATCCATTATATACGGATATCTCTCCGTGCCTCGGAGAGCTAGCTAAGCCGTTGTTCTCGGCTGTCTGTAGATCTTGGACAGTCGTTGCAAGTAGTCAGAAACCGAAAGTCTGACAAAATGTCTTACCAAGGGGTATCGGGTTGTGTTAAAATACTGATAATCAGCTGCAACCGTTAGACTAGACACCGACCCCAAAAGCCTAGGCAGATAATAATTTATAATAATTTATTGGAAAGAAAAAACCCAGTTTACAAAAACTCTGTGTACGATAACAACTGCATTAGTACAAAAATGCGTCGCAGTCATTAACGCCCACCTCCAAACAGTCGAGACATATGCAAAAATAAAACTAAAATGTAAACTAAAAATAGAAAATTAAAATAAAAAGTAAAACACAATTAAAACTTAAAATTAACAATATTATTTCACTTCGTAATTTTATGTGAGATTATGTGTTTGTATGGAAGAATTATGTATGTTTGTGCGTGGAGTGTATACGTGTGTGTATATGTGTGTGTGTGTGTGTGTGTGAGTGTGTTGGAGATGAGTGTAGAGAAAAGTGTATAGGTATGTGAGGGGTGTGCGTTTGCGCATTTTTATACATATATAAAGGGCAATTAGAAAAGGAGTTTTAACATAGATTTCTAATTCTTCATACGTGAGATGTTATAGAACAGAGGACCTAAGCAATTGGCAAGCGTTTTCAAAGCATTCCGTATTTCTACAACAACTTGCAACATTATTGACATAATCTTTTCAGTAGCCTGTGTTAATCCAATATCTTTCTACAGTTTTGACTTTATTATAATCGATAAAGCTGAGAATGTCAGTTTGTCTGATCCCTGTCTTCTCTATAAGACAAAGATAAGTCACTTCAAAACTGCACCACAATGTACAACGATAAAATCAGTTAAGGAACTCTTAATATCTCGAAATGAAACGCAAGCGGAATCAAGATTGCACCAAACATTTCCCACTTTCAAATAAATTGGAAAGAATTCTAGGCACTCGCTGAAAAAAAGAGAAAAACGTTCTAAAAGAGACATTACGGGCCTTATCTAAGATCTAAAGTTGTTGCTTCCATAAAACGTAGCTGCACGAAGTTTTTATTTAATTCTATTGGTAAAGGTAGGTCCACACTTGTGTGCTTAACCTTCGTTTTGTGCTTAAATTCTGAAGCATGCGTGTATCGCCGTAACGCATTATCATCATTACATCTACTTCCTTATCTCATGTTACTTAAAATCAGCAAAGAGTTTTCTTCTTCCATTCTCCCCTGTGAACTGTCATGCAACATTCATGTCATGCATTCACTACTTTTTCTTTCATATTATTGTCATTCCTACAATATACAATGTTTCTTTGGCTTTAACAATAATTGAATGACAGCGCATGCCAATAGCGCATGTTGATCCGACCGATCCGATCTTTCTCATTGGGGTAGACAGAAACTACAAAACGCATTTTTTTAGCACTAAATCAGACTGAGGTCCACAGACGTTACTAGACGTTACTAGCGCCTAGGTTTTTTAACTTAGCCATTTTTTTTCACTAACTTAGAACAGTGAAACTTTAAGTGCAAGACTGAAACATATCTAAGCCAAATCAGGATCTAACTTTACGTGAAGTAACTTTTGAGATCACAAAACATCGTAAATCTATAAAAATAAATCATAAAATCATTCCTCAAATAATTAAAAAGTTTCGAAGAGGTACCAAATTCACGATAGGATTTTGTTTTAATCATTGGAATCAATCAAATTGATTTCTATTTAATTCATTTGATTCCAGCGAACAAATGTTTTGAAATAAACCAATTTGGAGCCAGTTAATAAATTAATTCCGTTTAGATTAGAGTTGGTATTATATAGTGTTATGTTGTCCCAAAATGAATCTAGTCCGCATTGAATTCGGTTGTAGCAATCAGTTTGCCGAATGACACAATTGAGCTTATGCCACTTAACTGAATAAGCACAGTTAGTTTATTGATACTCTATTGGTATATTGTCACTATTTTATTGATCATCAGACCTGATGGTGTACTAGGTTTTATGGTGTTGGTTTTAATTTCTAGTTTTTTTTTGTTTTGTTAAAACTAAGTGTTAAGTTAACTATATACATTATACAACATAACACCACAACAAAACACTTAAGCATAATATCAGCTATCTGCCAGTAAAAGTCCCGTCGAAATCGGTCAAGCCGTTTCGGAGATAATCCGGAACAGACAGACAGACAAAAACTGAAAAAATGTGTGAAAAAAAGTGCCGTATATGTTTTCATATTCATTCAATAAAAAGCTGTTATTTTGATATTACAAACACACTTAAATTTTTTATTTGTATAGGATTTACTAAAGTAAATAAACTAACAACACCCTATAAAAGGGCATCAAAGAACTCCTCCTCAACGCTGTCAGCTGGTAATATGCCCAAGAAACTGGTGGTGTTGCCACATTGTATGGAGACATTTAGCCTCTGGCCAAAATAAAAGCCATCCCTTGGGTAACGAGAAGCGTCAACTAGGCGTTTCCAAATTTCCTTTAACCGGCTATGAACACTTAGACCCCACGGCCCCAGAGTTTCAACCCCAAACGGCAGCACAGCACTATGAACTTGGAGGATGTAATGGCGCCAGAGTATCGACACAAATGTTCCGTCCCACACTAAAGGCCTACCCATCTTCCAAGGAAACAATGACATGCCATCCGGACTTTTGCCATCGTCGCGTGCCAAGCCATTGGGTTCTAAAACAGCTGGAACGCCGACGGTAACAAGAGCTCGTCGGATGATGTCGTTTATATTCGCGTGCCGTGTTTTGTTTAGTTTCAGGTTCAGTAGTCGGAAGCCTTTGCCTGAAATCTTTTTTATTCACAGTAAAAATAGTGCTTCTGACCGTTTTCGGCCATGGTAGCCTATGTCAACGGAGACTAGCTATCGGTACAGGAAATATTGTAGTGCACAAGTATGTACACTTGCCACCAAAGGGAAGGACCAAATCATGTCATATGTTTGAACATGCTATCAGTACTCTTACTCTAACTAGCTAGCACCATTATCAAATTCAAGTGAAAAAAACACCATCTGAAACCTGAATAATCACGTTAAATAAAATAAAAAAACCTAAGAATATTTCTAATGGTTTAGAAAACCTGTGACCTATGACTGTCCCCACCCCGTGTATCTGGCAGTCCGGTCTGGCAGCAATCATGTTCAAAATGCGATTGTCAGTACCACGCAGGCGCTTTAGTAAGAAGGCCGCTTTTTTCACATGATAGCGTGGAAACCATATGTGCGAGCCTCCACGAACATTCCCGACGCACTACAGCGCTATGGCAGTCCCAACAGCATCCTGAAGGCGTTATTAAATTGGACGCTCAGAACATTGTAGGCTCGACGCGGGTATGACACCCACAGGCAGCTCGTGTAAAATGATTTACAGAACGCCTTAAAGACTTAGACCGACCGACTTAGATCTTAAAAGATTAACAACACCTAACTAAATAACTACTATGCAAAGACAGAGCAAAGGACTACACAGGGAGTGACCGACAATCCCCTGTCCTAATTCTCGCATAAAAATGTGTCAACTAAACAAGACAGGAGCCGGGTCCATGTTTACCCATAATTTGCCATTAAAACGGGCTAATTGAGGGGAATGTCAGCTAGAGGAAATTTGGCGGAGTGACTTTCCTTGTAAGCTGAGGTAATTGTGGGCTGACGGGGACTATTGCGTGTTTTGCGCCTACTATATTACTTGGGTATGGGCTGAGGTGTAAGAATTTTGGTGTTAAGAAAGGTGGTGTTTATACACCATCTTTGATGGATGAAGATGCAAAAAAGACTAGGATTTATATCCTCGTCTTTTATGCATCTCAATTGGAATTTGGACAGTTCTCTTTCGAAGATTCAGTAGCACTCATGTGTTTGTTATTTATTATTTAATTTTAAAGAAAGCTTACAGACTAATAACAATTATAAATATCATGCATAAGTAGTGACATTTGCTAATTACAAACTTCCACATATATATATCTAATTAGTTATGAGTTACTTGCGTTGACCAGTTACATCGATTTTACATTGTTAAATTGGTATAAAATTTTCGAGATAATATATTGGGTATGTCAAGTCATGCAACATCAAAATCAGAATTAAAAGCTATTTACTGTTGTCACCAAAATACTCCTCGTTCAGAATATTTCTAATTTTCAAAAAGAGATCTTGAAGACTAAGACCGAATGCTAAATGCATTCGGTCTGATGAGGAAAAGCAAGTTTGCCTTTAAACTCTTCGAATGTCGATTGAATTACAGTTATTTTTAGTGTAAATTTAATGAATAAGAAAGATGGATTCAATATTCGTAAAAAAATGTTATTTCGGAAAAATTATGATTACCTATGTACTGTAAAAAATTTTGATTTGTGTTTTTTTTTTTTAATGTAGAAATCAACAATTCCTTTTAGTCAATGACTGTACATACATGAAGAAGGTTTTTTGGAAGTATTTCTAACGTGTAACCGCTTAGCCACGAGCTAAACGCTGGAGGCGAGACGCACGGGGCCGGTCAATGTCCAGCAGTGGACGTCTTTTGGCTGAAATGATGATGATAATGAAACGCTAAACGTCGGAGAGGTATAAGGCATACCTTGTATGCCTTATACCTCTCCCAATAATATAATTTATCAAGCCTGTAAGTTCGTCTTTATATACCGTCTGAACTTCGAGTTCAACGATAAAAACTTAATACCACTGTTATTATCAAGAGCTTACCAACTTGTGGAATCCTAGTTCCTTTTAGTACTTTTTCGTTCGTTCTAGTCTTGGACGTTCTTATTCTTACAAATCTCTGATTCGTGTTAGTTTGAAAAGTCTTTGAGTAGATTTTTTTTTGCTACATCTGTTAATGAGATTTCTTTGTGATTTTTTTATTCTTGAATTTTGAAAGTACATGATTGATTGTTTGGAGTGCTATTTTGTTCTTTATTTCAGCCAATCCTACTTCCACGTCTGTATCTTGCTAAAAATCGCCATCAATTAAACTTGTACTGTAACTTACGAGATATCTTCTGTGATTGTTCATTATTTAAAAAACCGGCCAAGTGCGAGTCGATGTCGCGCATGAAGGGTTCCGTACCATTATCTATAAAAACGGCAAAAAAAATCATGTCTGTTAGGGAGCCCCACTTAAATATTTTTTTATCTGTTTTTTAGCATTTTTTTTCATAGCGGCAACAGAAATACATCATCTGTGAAAATTTCATTCAACTGTCTAACTATCACGGTTCATGAGATACAGCTTGGTGACAGACGGACAGACAGACAGACAGCGGAGTCTTAGTAATAGGGTCCCGTTTTACCCTTTGGATACGGAATGGTGACAGTATACGTTGAGATGTAAACCGTGAAAGCTTAAAATTAAAACAGTGTTCGCCATCGATTGTTAATTCTTAGATTCTCCTTTTCTAATCGATGATACTTTCGTCTAGTGCTAGCGTCTTAGTTGCTCTGCGTACTGCTTTTTTTTTTTGGCGTCTCGCAGTTCAACCTCTGAGGTTGGCTACTGCTTAACCGGGCAAGTTCTGCGTACTGCGCAAAGAGTAAAATACTTATACCGAATACTGCGTGTTGGAATGACCGTGCAGCCGTGGTGCCTGTATTTTTGGTTAGATGTTTGTAACAAAAAATGTCAGTGAAATGTCAGTCAGCGTTTATTGTCAAACATGAATAAAATAATCTACAAGAGATTACTAGTGGCAAGGTTTATTTTATGTTTCTGTGTGTTTGCGAGGTTACATAACACAAAGATTACTTGTCAAATTATTCGAAAATTTTGTCATCATCTGCCTAGCTTTTTCCCAAACTATGTTGGGGTCGGCTTCCAGTCTAACCGGATGCAGCTGAGTACCAGTATTTTAAACGGAGCGTCTGCCTATCTGATCTCCACAACCCAGTAACTGCGATACACGATACCCCTTAGTAAGGCTGGATGTCAGACTTTCAACTTCTGACTGCTTATAACGACTGTCAACGATCTACAAATGACAGCCGGGACCAACGGCTTAACGTGCTTTCCAAGGCATGGAAGATCTCGGTATGTAATGATGGTCACCCATCCACGGACCAACCTCAGCAAGCACGGCTTAACCTTTAAGGTCGATTGTTAGTTAGTTAGTTTTGTTAGCCACATGCTCCAAAAATTTTGTAATTTACCAAAATATCTCCAAGATTATCTTCGGAACCCCTTTCAAATAACCTTGGCCCACCAAAAACACCAAGTTACCTAAACACACCTACTTACCTTATCTCAAAACTGAATCAGTTGCCACTGAATCTAATTGAAACAGTAGACCCAATTCCGGGACCTAACTATAACCTTCACGAAGGTAACAGGCATTACGGACCGTTTTCTGTGCCATTCAATTATTTTTTACGATCAGGTGGGACAAAATGGCCAACAGATAAAACTGGGATACCCCACGTCCACGTATAACAACCTTCAAGGTATTTCCACGGATCATATTTGAAAAGTTCAGTTATTTTTGCGCGTTTGGCAGGTCTTAATTGAACCACAGTGTAAATTGGACCGGTAGGTTAAATTGGGCCGTTTTAATGTCTGTTAAATAATTTTGTTTGAGTTCGTCGCTTTGGGTGTTTTATTTTTTTACATTTGTTTTTGTATGTAAGTATGTTGTGTAGGTTAATTTTGGGCAGTATCCTTTTTTGTTATAGAAAATTAAAAGGTGATGTCATTCTTGTTTAAAGTTGAAAAGCTATAGAGTTTTTTCCGTCGGTCCGTTGAATCTTGAACCCAAAAGAAGGTACTGCGTAAATTGTACGGAAAATGGCACGAAATGTATCTAGTTTAAAGAGCACAAATAATAGTAACTACAACGAAGCCGATGACGCCGCGCAAATTGTCACCGTGATTGGTCCATAGACCACGAAACTTCTACAAAACCAGAACCAAACAGTTATACAGAGTCCACTCTGTATAGTAAAATTCATTTCCAGCAAAATCGATCGGAACACCAAATAGATAATGCTTTCCGTTCCGAATATTTGCGTTTGGTTTAAATACAATTAATATTTGTAGGACGTTGCCTCCTGTTTGTGTAGAGATGGACGGTGTAATGAAAGAATGAGCTATTTATAGATGTCACTTAGTAGCTGTAGGTACTTTCATACACGCCTACAAGCTTGGCTTGCCCATTATAACCTACTAGGTGGTGTTAGGGTTTCTGAACAGCCAGCTTGGCTAATGGGCCGGCCGTATGGTTGGGCCACTGATGTAACTGGGTGTTGCCCGACCTCGGAAGTACTGCTTAACATTGCAAATTGACCCGCGCGGCTGTTATTATTTAGTAATAAAAAGAAGAAGAAGCGAGAGAAGTAGAACTATAATAAATAAAGACACGTAGAAATATTGTTAGAAAAGAAAAAAAGTAATAAGTTATAAAATAAAAATGCGCGTTTGTGTTTGTTAGTGTTTGTAGTGGGAGTACGCACGCGATAGGGCTGCATGCCGCTCCTACAGTATTTTAATTTTGTCTACTTGGTTGAGTTTCTTTCTAGATTTTTTTTTGTCATTATAAATAACATTTTGTATTTGAAAAAATTAAATGTGTTGTGAATGAATTAGGAAGTGTTCAATAAAAATACAAGTTGTGTGTTTTAATAGTAGATTTAATAAAAATTATAAAGAGACTGAAAAATATTTTCGCCTCGATTAAGACGTACGGAAAGCTTTAATATTAAATTTAATAGCATAAAAAAATCGCATTCGGATAAAAAATTTAATTTAAAAGTGAGGAGTGGCAGTATGTACTTATGAAAAACGCTAGACTAGAATAAGATAGTAAGCAGTTTTTCCGTTTCTACATAATCAAGTTCTAAAAGCCACTGTGTAAGCTTCTTTTTACATACCTATTCTTTTTAATTCTTGCGCACATCTCACATAAAACAGCCCCTAGCAGTGTGAACGTTGTAATCAATGTCGTTTGTATTTACCATAGCTGCACTCGCTGCAGTTTCCATCCGCGCCAACATTCACAGGTATTCCGAATTCAATGACATTCTCGTGATTTACGGTCAATTGCTGGTTTTTTTTTATATTGTAGGTATTTTATCTTTTGTTGATTGCTTTCGTGGGTGATTTTAATTGGCTACGCTTTTTGAATTCGGTTGAAATGATAGTGTTTTAGTTGAATAATATTGATAAAAATAATTATATACAGGTACTCTTCACATAGTTATCTAACGTGACAGTGTAGCGGTGTGCGTGTGTGTATGTAACATCATGCCTGCCTCCTCGGAGCGTGAGCAGCTTTAGGTGTAGGTATCTATGGTACACTTTGAAAGTTATGTTTAAGCTATGTAATAGGAGGCGACCCTATTGCCATCACCTGGCCGGCAATCAGATTGCTGGCTACTGAGAAATTCCTGGCGTTAAAACTCAGTAAAATTTTGCCTAACCTGGGAATAAAACCCAGGACCTCATGCTCAGCTGTAGCGCTTGCGACCACTAGACCAACTAGGCAGGTAACCGACCCCATCAGGTATAAAACCAACTAAATTTTACTATCACTGATCACAGATATATCAAATATTTCACCAATCAACTATTGTAAGTACGCTCAATATCAGTACAAGCTCGCAAACACCCTCATAAGAAGTAGGCAAACTCGTCCTACTATTAATTTGTCGTATTTCTCCATCTATATATTTTCAAGATATTTTTTATGAATAGTAGTTTATTCCCACAAAACGGCACGGAAGAGACAAACATCGAGGAGTTGAGTACGCATCTTCGACGGAGACACCATGGCTTGTCTGCGTGGAATAGCGCTACCTCTGTGCCTCTAGCAAATCTTCGTACAGCAGGTGTAGATCGTTACAAAAGAGCAGCAGCATCCACCATAAATTAAATCATTTACAAACTACAAAACTATAATAGTAATAAAAATATGTACAAGTATCAAAAAGGTAAAGGGTTACAGGGCGTCCAAAAATTCGTCTCACTTTGTATATTTTGTTTGTATGTATGTGTGTTTATATGTATTTATTATTATATTTTATTCTTGGAAACTTTCTATATCATTTCGCATAATATGTTTGTTTCTGAGCATTACCCTAAGGTAGACTGGTAGAAAATCCCAAGGCAAGTCCACCTTTGCATAGCGTTTTTTTAATTATGTCCATAAAGTTTAAATAAATAAATTACATCGTTTACTCTTTACTCATTTTTAATTATTTTTAAAAATAAAAGTAGTTAAAAACATAAAAAAGGTAGATAAATAAATAGTAGCCCAGCAGCATCGGGAACTGGGTCCCAACTACTGGCGCAGTGGTTATGGCTCTTTAAAAAGGCCTACTAACAATACACCCCGTGCCCAGAAGTGCTGCTTTCTGAATCAAGCCCTCAAGCAATATTGTTTTTATTCTTAGAGGAAGTTAATGTTAGCATTGTTACCTAACAAAAACTGGTTCTGTCTAGCTTAAACCAATCCCGCTGTGTGGACGCTATAATCAATGTTGTTTGTGTTTATTACAACTGCACCCCGCTGCAGCTCCACGACCAAGAATCCCGGGATGTTCCCGTGTTCCGGATTTACTGACATTTCCGGGATTCAAGAGTCTTTGCACAGATTTCTGAGATGCGACTGTCTCAACAACAGAAGCTGTCTCATAAAATGACTTACATCTATTATAAATCCCGGCGTTCCCGGGATTTGCTGGATGGTTTAGAGTTAAGGGGAATTTGGTTGAGATTCCTGAATAGTTAAATTATTAACTTACTGTTTCGGTTCATTTGAAGTGGGTGTTTTGTTATTTTTTTAACCATGATCTATTTTATTATCAAAAACTGTGTAAAGCTTTCACGGTTTAAAACTAAACTTATACTGTCACTTATGGGATATATTCCGTGATTATTAGTAAATTTGTTTTAGTCTTTTGCTAGACTAAGAAAAAGGGTAGACAGATTTGTCTGTACATATCAATGTATTTTCCATCCACCAGCATTCTCCAGACAACCTGCGATCATAGCGCTTACGCTTGCAGCAGCGTCGAAATATCGGGACCTCAAAATAATTAATAAACACGGAAGATATCCCGTAAGTGACTATAAGTTTAGAGATGAATTATATAATTGTCTTCATTTCAAATCAAATGTTCTTTAATGAACTGCCACGGTATCTCTAGCGTAATATGACAATGGAAGAAAAATATGTTGTACCGACCCCAAGTAATATGGGGCAAGTGCAAGAAGATGATGATGGTCTCTCTACCATAGGGAACACCTTTTAGAGTAGTTATTATTAGAAACTAATATTTTCGTGAATTCTTGACTATCAAAAGTGCATTCATTGTGCATCGTGGCTGATGAGTCGATGGCACTCACTCGAAGGAAACAACTCAGAGACGGGCGTTACTTTTTACTCAAGTCACGTCACAAAGGCACATCATCACTGGTCATGAACGGAGTAGTATGAGTAGTGATAGCCTAGTGGTGACCGTCGGAATACCAAGTCATAGGTCTCGAGTTTGAACCCAAGACTAGCATCTCTGGTTTTTCGGATTCATGTGAGCATTGTATAAATCACTTGCTTCAGTGAAGGAAAAATATCGTGAGGAAACCTGCATGCCTGAGAGATATTTCTCGACGACATGTTAAGACAAGTCAGAGTCCCACGGGCGGCATAAAAACTCGGACACCAGGTTAGACACTAATCAGGACTGCGGGACTGTTCGAAAGAGATACCGCGGCCCAAGAACACAAAGGGCAAAAGAAGGAACATGGATGGGTTTTAGTCAGTAAAAGTCTGACACTCCCTTCCACTCCGCTCAGAGCGGGAGGGGTCAATAGATGATTTCCCATCCCAAAAAAAAAAGGTTAGGCACAATCACACGATTAAGAAGATGAACGGAGTGATAGTATTAATTACACAAGTATTGCCGTCAAATCGTGTCTTGAAGTAAGGTTTATTTGGATATTTTTGCTAATTTGATTATTGTGCTTTACTTATTTATTTTTATCTTCTGATTATTGCAGTATTAATAATTTTGACATGATTAATGGTGATTTTGACATTACTTATTTTTGATGATTTTGACATTATTATTATTAATTATTTTGACATTATTGTAACTATTACCAAAATTTTCTAAATATAATTATGTACTAACACTATTAAGATGTGTATGTATGATTTTACTAACAAATTGGATTGTATTATCTAGATAATAAATGATTTGATTTGATTTGATTAATAGTATTTTTTTATCATAAAAACACGAAAATAAACAAAAGAGTCTAGAACCAGTACAACATTACCATTCCTATCTATTAATTCCACATAGACATCTATTAAAGCGCAGACCTCATAGATCTGCTTTATCTACCTATTATTTTGTACTGATTCTGGTAAGATTTCCATTTTCGTTCCAGTAAGATCCTAGGATTATTTAAATGGGTTCTTTTAATTTATTAGTTGTCGCATCAATAGTCTAGTGTCCGCTACAAGTCTTGGATTCAATTACTGAGTTGAGCGGAGAAGGGAAATGCGGGAATGCAATTACGTTGGTGTTGGATTTAAATTATTTTAAACGATAGATAGGTTTATTGTTATTTTACACTTTTTATTATTATTATAGCCTCTTTAATTCCATAATGAATGACTTTTATAAATAAATATAATTATCATAAGATGACTATTACATAATTATTATGTGCATGCATAAAAATAACAAACTTATTACAATTTATATCAAGATTATAAAGTTACAATCGCATAACAAATAATTTCTAAATTAATAAATTCATTTGTTTCCTTGATTTCAAAATATTAAAAAAAAACAATTTTCAAAACTGTTATTTTACACTTAAAAATTAATAACAACTGGGAACATTAAAAGTTTAACATTACGAGGCAATTGATGAGTCTAAAAAAAAACTGTTTTTGATTTCATATTGTTCATGAAGATAATGATTCTCCAGTCAACCAGCGAACATGGCGCTTGCAACAGCGTCGAAATATCGGGAGCTCAAAATCATGAACAATCACGGAAGATATCCCGTAAGTGACAGTATAAGCACATAAGTTTAGTTTTAAATCGTGAAAGTTTAAAACAGTGAATTGATGAGACATCCATACTAATATTGTAAATGAAAAATTTCCTCTGAACAGTAATAGGAACTGTCTGTAGTATTTCATGTTTAGTATCCCATGGCCAATCGCCATATTGACCAAACAGACTGGCCATGACGTGGCTTAGAACATAGGGAACGTAACTTCGTTTATTTTAGAAAAAGGATTAGGGTTCCGTGAAAAAAAATTAAAACCCATGAAATTGTTAACAAAATCACCAGTGGGAAAGAGATAATTTTCAGTAAAATTGTACTTGTGTTTTAAATGGATTTGCCGGCTAGTTTCGGGATGGAACTGAGGCTTACGGCATAAGCCTATTCCGTTTCACTTGCGTAGTTGCGTCCTCTTGAAAACAATCTTGGCTAATATTCCTAGGACCGAGCAGAAACTATTCTAATATTCAGTAAATTACTCCTTTGTTATTTTAAATTTAACAGAAACTTTAGCTTAGTTAGGTACTAAAACTAGGTTAATATTCTAGACTCAGTTGGGACTTTTGAATTTGTACAGGACGTATCCTACTTAATTAATATTTGGACTTGTTTGGTCACATATTGTTGCTTGAGTTTGTTAACCTTCTTAAGTAGTAAACAGCCGGAAAACGTCGTGACACAAACTACTCGTATATACGAGGTGGAAGGGATAGCGAAAACGGTTATGACGTATTCAGTACACTAAGCCTCAAAAATCCGCTGTTCCCTACAAAGTGGTACCGGTTTTAAAAAAAAAAAACCGTTGAAAAATTTTTATGAGGCCACATAGATATTTTTCATCGGCTCAGAATGATGTACTGAATATGTGGTAACCATTTTCGTGTCGGTGTCCCTTCCAACCCGTATATACATGAATATAATTAACCAGGAATAAATGAGTCAAAACACTTTTTTGGGCTTCATTTGAACTTAGAATGCAGTTAAGAAATGAGTATGTTAGAGGAAGTTTGAAAGTGTCACTTGTTACAAAAAAATAAAAAAAGGAAGCCGTCTATCTTGGTATGGACATCGGAATGAAACGCATGTTTTTACAAAGTGATGGATATTAATGTTGATGGATGGAGAGTGAGAGGGAGGCCAAAGAAAAGATGGATAGATTGTGTGAGGAATGATATGAAAGAGAAAGGAGTAAATGATGCCGTGACGTCTGACAGGGAAGAATGGAAGAAGAATACCCCAAGACCCCAAGTAGAATGGTACAAGGGCAGGAAGATGATGATTTAAACTTAGCTACCAAAGAAAAAAGTGAAGGCAGCTCATGACATGTTGAACGGATGTAATTTTGGTCCGAAAGCACCACAGTCTTTTCCGACAAAAAATAAAACGTCGAACAGTTGGTTATTAAAAAAAACCTCTGCGTTGCATTATTTTTTACCACCCACCATGACAATTTTTAACCGTAGAAGGTAGGTAAAATATTGTTACCCAACTTATAATATAACCAACGGATGCCTTTACCCAAATCGAGTTGACAAAAAACCGAAGCATCTCGAAAATGTAAGACACCAAATAACTTCTTCATCACAACGAAATGAAATTTCAAAAGCGTCAATTATAACTTCAGTGTTGCCCTTTGTTTCTTCAAATGTCCACCGCTCAAGTAATTTGTACCTTGTTTACAAAAGTTTTCTCATTTCATGTTTATCCAACCCTCTGAGAGGCTTAATCAAATGCCTTGAAAGCTTTATGAGCGAAACTTTAGGGACTTGGATGAATTAAAAGAATCGTTGACTTGAAAAATATTGTTTTTTTTTCTTCTCTCAGCACACGGCCTTAGGAATGCCGTGTTAAGAGTTGATAGCGTAAAATTTTCCGGAAAAGTTCTCTTTTTGAAGTTCGAATTATATAAGGTTTTACATTTCGGTCCGGGCTATCCTGGCCAAATGTTGCCATTCATGAAAATAAACAAATGACGTGTTTAAAGATTTTAATTTAGAACGCTTTTTTTTCTTAATGTTTGGGAATGTAAAGTTTGCAATCAGTAATTATTGCCAGTTACTGTTTTAAAGTCAATAATATCGGTATTTATTAATTATGAGTATCGAAATGCCGGTAAACAAGTTGGTAATTAATACTTTGTGTTGTTTACCAATTAAAACTAAAAATGTACAACCAAAAATTGGTTAATTATATTATAAACAACATGCAGGTAAAGCAAAAAATTAATGAGTATTCATTTTTTTTCATATAATTCACGTATCTTTAACGGTTACGCAATATAATTAAACAAAATTCAAAATGTAAATCGAACATTACATTCCATTACGTTCAAAATTCGGAATTTCCAAAATACAGGATCGTTACGAATTCCACCAATCACAGTTTAGTACATCAAATCCCGATTCGATTTGTTTTTACGATTGAATTTACGAGTGTGCAGTACCTTAATTTACGATTAAAGTTTAGTTTATATCGATTTAAAATCGATTAATGGTGTCTATTCGACTTGCTTCTCGAAGTTTTATGGGTTTGTGAGTGAGACAATGGATGCTGGGTTTTATTTAAATGATGTTTGAAATCAATTTGGTGTTCATTGCATGTTAAGTCAAAGGAACTAGGTTACTGCTAAAGTAATAAAACTAAAACTACGATTACCTACACACGTGGCACTAATTCGCCACTGCCTTATTTCACTTTGTTGCCACACTGTTTTTGGAACAAAGCATTAAAAGCTTTAGATATAAGTATAATGACAATTTTTTCAACAACAAAATGTTCTTCATGCAATAGCAACAATCTTGGCAATTATTTAACTGCTTTAGTCGCACAGCTGTATTGTTCTACTAAAATTGAAAACATAAAACAGACAAAGTTTTTAAAGACCTATTCAACGACATCCCACACTATGGGTTCATCATCATCTTCCTGCCCTTGTCCCATGTTATTTGGGGTCGGCGCAACACGTTTTTTTTCTTCCATTCTTCTCTGTCAACCGTCATGCTATCATTTACTTCTTTATCTTTCATATCATTCCTCACACAATCCATCCATCGTTTCTTTGGTCTTCCTCTCCCTCTCCATCCATCAATGTTTATATTCATTTTTAGTCACATGCGATTCGTCCCTCCTCATCACATGTCCATACCAAGACAGTCGATTCCCTTTCAACTTTTCTGTAACTGGCGCAACTTAAAAGTCCCCACTTTAAATATACAGGAGAAAATAATACTTTTCGAGATTTTATTTTACCACTTTGTCGGCGTAACTAATCTGTATATTCGTACTAAATTAAAGCTTTCAAGTACTAAGAGTCTTTGAGCTAAGCTTGCGGACGGACAGACGGACGAACATGGCGAAACTTTATGGGTTCCTTGTTGACTACGGAGCCCTAAAAATTAGGTACATAAACTCAGATTTGCCCATGGAGGCAGACACTACAGCAAGAAACCTTTTTGGAACGAAGTTCCTTACCGCGCGTTGTGAAAGGGGACTAGACGGAAAAAATTCAGACGAAAAGTTGTAACGACACTTTTTACCCGACTGCGCGACGCAAAGGAGGCTGTGTTTTTGCTATTGTAAGCCGTGCGGCGTGCGCATGTTTCTCTGTCTGTCTCTCTCTCTCTTATAGAAAGCAAGCCAGATATTTTCGTTTCGTCTGGTCTGTGGATGGGTGATCAAGGTTAAGCAACGACTGCCAAGGTCTTTCTGTGGATGGGTGATCAAGGTTAAGCAACGACTGCCAAGGTCTGTCTATGGATGGGTGATCCAAGTTAAGCAACGGTTGCCAAGGTTGGTCTGTGGATGGGTGATCAAGGTTAAGCAACGACTGCCAAGGTCTGTCTGTGGATGGGTGATCCAAGTTAAGCAACGGTTGCCAAGGTTGGTCTGTGGATGGGTGATCAAGGTTAAGCAACGACTGCCAAGGTCTGTCTGTGGATGGGTGATCCAAGTTAAGCAACGGTTGCCAAGGTTGGTCTGTGGTTTTTCTTCTTATTTATGTCCCTGGCACGACGTTATACAGGGTGAAAGAGACATCGACACACGAACGGTTAAACATCAAAATTTCATCATCTGCCTCATCTGCCTAGCCTTTTCCCAGCTATGTAGGGGTCGGCTTCCAGTCTAACCGGATGCAGCTGAATACCAGTATTATTATATTAGCTATCCGAGGCACGAGGAAACTCGGTATGTAATAGGTGTCGAAATTTATCATTGGTAATAAATAAAAAAATCTGCTGTTCCATACATTTCGTGTAGGTATTGCACTTTTGTAGGAAACATCTGTTTTTAAATTACCGATGTAAAATTTCGATGTAGGTTCAGAATGATGTACTGAATACGTGGTAGCCTTTTGGGCGTCGAAGTCCCTTACGCCCTGTATTTTACTGTCCCGTCTACGACAACCATAGGTTTGCTACCTAATGGCTGCGGGACTGTTCGAAAGAGATACCGCGGCCCTGGAATACAAAGGGTAAAAGAAGTAACATGAATGGGTTTTAGTAAGTATAAGTCTGACACTCCCTTCCGCTCCGTCCAGAGCGGGAGGAGTCATTTGATGATCTCCCATCCCAAAAAAAAGGTTTGCTACCTACGTTCCTACCTTTATACTACATAGGTATTGCTTTTACTTAAGGTAGCCATACACGCTAGGGTGTATATGACAGGTTTGCCCGTACAGTTGAACAAAAAAAATCAGCTGTTCCCTACATTTTGACGAGGTAATCGATCATAAATGTAGGGAACAGCTGATTTTGTTTTCGCGATTTCAGGTTTGGTCCCATAGTAAAAGTTGTTCATAGTGATGAGTATAATGACCTCTTAAGAGGTTTCTGGTGTTTTACAAATAACCCTGTATACTATATGCTATATATCGTAGTCTGAAAGCTACTTTATAAACCACTCTCGTTACAGAATTGCAAGGTACTACCTTATTTTATTAAAATTATCACAGAACCACATTTATTTACCTCCAAATCCTCACAAAATTGGATCTGCGTCTACTATTTTTACATCGACCTTTCAAACTTAATTTACCTTTCCAAACAGACTTTGTCTTCTAATTTTGTTTCAAAATCGTGTCCAATTTTATCACGTTCTCACATAAATATAATTATCTTACACCCGTATATTTAGTAATTCGCTTACGAACCTAAATCCTGGGTATAAAGCTAGATTAGCTTTTGCACAAGGTCGTCGGTTTAGGCAAGAACGTGGTAGGTGTGTTCACGGCTTTATGAGAATGTAGGAAATATTATTGGATTGTGGTGTATTCTTGGGCTTATATGACATGTTTAATAATTATTACCTGATTCTTATTTAATGCTGAAAAGCTTATGCCGGCTGTCATTTGCAGATTTTAGAGAGTCGTTATAGGTAGTCAGTGGCTCGAAACTCTGACAACCAGTCTTACCAAAGAGTATCGAATTACCCAGTACTAACTGGGTTGTGGAGGTCAGATAGGCAGTCGTTCCATGTAAAATAGTGGTAATCAACTGCATTCAGTTAGACTGGAAGCCGACTCCTACATAGCTGAGAAAAGGCTAAGCAGATGATGTCTAATTATATAATTACCTGAAAGCTTATAAACTACGTTAGGTACTGTTTCGATTTTTGACATGACCATATTTTCCGCTCTTGTCCAATGGATTGGCGATCTCTTCTTCTTGCGTGTCGATGGCCATCTTAGAGGATTCAACCCAGAAATTGGCAACGATTTTGCACCGTCAGCAGTGTCCACCAGTTCCTGGAACTTTCAGAGAACAGGACACGCTAGCAGTACTGTAGCGTAGGGTCAATTTTTGAAAAAGGTAAGCCGAATTACATAATATATTTAATGTGATTATATTATTTATCCATAGAATACTGACTGTGCCATTTTTCAAAGGGAAGCCGGTAGGAATCGAGTTGTATGCAAACTTCGCTACTGCACGCTAGTCAAGTCATTACTACCTGTCCAATAGTTTGTATTTTATGTTATTGTACCACATATTTAGTAAGAACCACCATTCTCCCGCCGCCATCCCAATTTATTTGGGGTCAGCGCAGCATTTGTTTTTTTTTTATACTTCTCTATTACCTACTCGTCTTACGACAGTCATTCCCTTTCTATCCAAATCATCCTGTATAGAGTCTACATCATGCTCAAAAGTTTCCTGATGACATAAAATAGTGGGAATTTTCCCGCAAGAATTTCTTAGAAGGTAACAACCCGTCTACATTTTTAAACTGTTGATAGCAATATTAATAACTGGCGGAATGTGGGTGTACAGGCACACACACACGGCACACCTCTGCCCAGCCTTTAGAGAATTACAGGCGTGATATTGCGAGTTGTGGAGGGTTACTTTTTTTTTATTAAAATGAAATTATTTGTCTTTTGAAATTTATCTTTTGTATGTGCCTGAAATAAACGAATTTTATTTTTATTTATTTTGTTTTTTTATTTATTAAAACTATCCTTATATCTCATTTGAACAAACCTAACAGTACATCAGGCTTTTTGTACTATTTTATTTGGATGAGTTATTTTCTCCCACGTTACTATAGAATGTCGTGGTACAGTTACAAACAAAAAGAGGATTAGATTCACGATACGTATTGTTTGATAATTCTTGTTAGTTCGATAGATTGGCAGACAGAGCTATGAAACGCACGACTCGTGTAGGTGCGTTAACGACTAATAGCAGAGCATAATAAACCAACCAAACCAAAATATTTGATTATATTGACACACTTTTTTACAAACTGCCTCGTTGGTCAAGTTGTCGCAAGCGCGACTGCTTGGGTTCTTGGGTTCGATTCCCGGGTCGGGTGAAGTGTTATTGGGTTTTTTCATCAGGAATCTCTCAGTAGCAGTTATGGAGTCTAGATTTGTGCACAGTTGATGGCAATAGGCTCGCCCCCTATTACATGGGACTAAAAACATAACTTAACCTTGTGTCAATTTTTTATCCCCATTTCTTTGAATACGGTAAACGGTATCGTGAGGAAACCGACATGTCATTGAGCTCCAAATATAAAGACGTATGACAACTACCAATTCGCACTGGACTCGCGAGATGGAGACCTGTGTCCCACCAGTGGGAAAATTATAGGCTGATAATGCTTATGTTACGACATCGACCATTGCAGGTGCATTAGGCCCGTGTGGTGGATTGACCTGATGATACAATATTTCTGAAAATGAACACAAAAAATGATCACAGGTTTGACCCATTTCCAGAAACGTATAAAGCTGGAATCGTTTGAAAATCCTCGTATTCATTGACTAACACCACACACAAGGCAATCACGGCTGCACAATAAATTGAAATAACCTCTCACACGGTACAAAAGAATCGCCTTGTCCTTTGTAACCCTATGCAGGACGATTTAAAACTGCACTGTCCTGGTATTGCTGAGGAATAATAGTATAGAAGCGACACTTTTGCCATTTGTCTGTAATCTCGGAGTGATTAATAAAAACCGGACAAGTGTGAGTTGTTCTCGACTCGCGTGGAGAGGTTCCGTAGTTAAGTTAATTATCTAAATTCCGTAAGTTGTTTTAAGTTTCACCCAAATTTGTTACCATAGATTTCTTATAGGTTTTTCTGTAATCTATAGGCAAAGAACTATTGTTTGTATTTTTTTCAAAATTTTCGGCCTCGTAGTTTCAGAGTAAATTTGCTGTGACAGGCGGACAGACAGACAGACACTTGAGTGATCCTATAAGGGTTCCGTTTTTTCGTTTTGAGGTACGGAACCCTAAAAATTTGAAAGATTTGTTCCTTGTGTTTTGTCCTTGTTGTAGTGTTGACTTGAGACTTGTAAGATTAATACATATATCCACATTTTGCCAGTTATGTTTATGCCCCATGAAATGGGGTAAAAGTATAAACAGCGTAACACATACTTTTACCGCGGATTCAGTTATGGCTCCTTTACACTAGATCGTTTTGACCGATTCGCTTGCAGCCCGTATTCAATCACCGACTAGTGTAAACGGGTTTTCGGTTAGCCATATTCGACCACAGCCCGTATTCGGTCACCGACTTGTGTAAACATGTTTTCGGTTAACCGTATTCGGCCGCAGACCGTTTCCGGTGACTGAACACGGCTGATTTGTTGAAACGCGCCCCTCATTTTTCAATCGAAGCTCACGCTTTCAACAAGAGTTTACACAGTTACGCTGAATGCGGTTGCCAAATCCGGTAAACCGACAACTTAGCGAATACGGTCGCCGTATTCGGTGACCGACTTACTGTAAAGAGCCCAATTCGATGAATAAATTTGGTTAAACCGAATGCAGTCGCCGCATTCGGTGACCGACTTAATGTAAACTCGTCATTATAGGGTTATGAAGAACCGGGTGTAAAGTTCTTCATCCCCCATAGAAAAAGGAGGATCCTCCGACCAGACGGGTGTTGAATCTCGTGGGCTTCTGTCCGACAGTTATTGTCGAGTGTGTTCTTATGATTATAATTTTATAATCTAAGTCGTGGATAACTTTAATAGCTCGATTCAGAATTTTGATGTTAGTTCTTCATTCGTGTCGCTGTACTTTTGTAGTGCCGCTACATAATTCCAAACCAAGCAGGACACAAAAATCCATCCAACACCATCCACCAAACACACGCACACACACAAACATCTCACACACACACACACACACACACCGGTCCCACACATCACACACACATACGCACATCGGTTCCATTTGAATTGAATTGAATTGAAAAGTGCAAAAACCTACACGGATAAAATGTATGAAACAGCCGTTTTATTCCACGAAGTCCCCCTTCTCACCGTGTACAAGTTTCGCCTCTATTCTTTTCTCTCAGTTTTCTTATTCTTTGGTATTTGCTAATAAAGCGCCAAGCATTTGACGTCGCAAGTGCGCGCCATTTTACTTTTTACTGCTGAGCCAGTTTGAGATGGAACTTGAGTTGTTTTTTATCGTTGTCAGTATATAAATGTTCTCGAAAAAGGTCTTTAAGGCTACTCAGAGATTCTGTCATTTCTATAGTGAAGAAGATTGCAGATTTGGGTACCTACTTACCTTATCTTTAGCAAAAAATATTTTTTGCGGATGTACTGCGAAAAACTTCTGTTGACTGATGACCATTTTTTGCGAAAATTTCATTAATTTTTAAACCTTCAATACAGCAGCTGGTGTTAATTTCGCTATCTACGGGCAGCACGTTCATAGAGTTGCATAAAAATCAGTATAATCACTGCTATTTATTTTGGCGATTGGACGGTTGCAGAATCTGACGGTTTGCTGCAATTGGGCTACTGCTATTATAATTCTACTTCTGCACTAAACATTCAAAACTTTTCATTTATTCATAATTATAGAACATACAAACACGTGATGTCACCACTGGCGTACTTGCGATTCATTTTAAGCCCGTACCAATAATCGTCTCCGATGACGACGATTAACAATGATTGACGATGATTTGATGACGTTATGAGGAAATAATAAATATGACAAAAATATATTATAAGATGTAATGTTCATAATAATATAATATGATATTTGAAATCAATTCAAACTCAAGGTAACTCAATCGTCGGTGAGTAATGGGCTAGCTAGCCGTCCGTCCGTCTTATGACGACAGGCCGTGTCGACGGCGCGTTCGTGTTCCACGCGCGCCTCAAAGAGATGTCAGCAAACATGAGGGGCCCGCAAGGGCCGATGCCTGCCAGGGCTGCTGGACTGTTCCAAAGAGATACCGCGGCCCTGGAACATAAAGGGCCAAAGAAGGAACATGGATGGTTTTTAGTCAGTAAAAGTCTGACACTCCCTTCCGCTCCGCCCAGAGCGGGAGGAATCATTTGATGATCTCGCATCCGAAAAAAAAAAGGTAACTCAATCGTTGCACCACAATCCGTCGCACGCGCTTAATCCAACGAACTCAAACAACAATAGAATTCACTTCCTACACGTAATCGGAAATTATGATTTAATCATCAACCAGGTGTTTTAGCCGTTTTTGTTGGTCGTAGGAATCTTATGATACCTTGCAAGGTTGTGAACTAAGAATCCGAGAATTACTCAGTGATTATACAATGTGTAACGGAAGTTCGTAGTAAGCGAAGAAATTATTGGGCTTGAAGTTCGTAACAGCTTCGGATTTGTGAAAAAATAACAATAAATTAATTGTTACCGAGTCATTCAGACTTACCAAGGAATATCATATAGCTACTTGGTTGTAAAGTTAGCTGGTAGTAAGTAGTCTGGAGAAAAGCTACGCAGATGATGATGAATTCAATTCAATTCAATTCAATTCAATTCATTTAATTCTGATTAATTACATTACTTACATATAATAATCCAACCAATCAACCAAAAAAAAAACAACAATTAATCTAACCAATCTAGCATTAATTAATTAGTACGTTTTTCATTTGTATTTTGTATATCTGGTGTATGTAACACTAAGCAATTAACTGTATACACCATTATTTGTAGGTCGTTCTTGAACTGAATACCATTAACTCGATCATCGAACTCGAAACGATTGGGACTATTTTTTTCAAAAAGTAACAATAAAAAAAAAACGAAATAATAAATTTAATGTTTTTTTTTGTGAAATAATGAGAATCGATCGATGAATGAATTTTTCAATGGGTATCGTTCGCATGTGTTGCCGATCGTGGATACGTTTTACACACTCATATGCATTTGAGTTCTCATTATTTCACAAAAAAAAACATTAAATTTATTCTTTCGTGTTTTTTTTTTATTGTTACTTTTTGAAAAAAATAGTCCCAATCGTTTCGAGTTCGATGATCGAGTTAATGGTATTCAGTTCCAGAACGACCTAAAAATAATGGTGTATCTGTACCTAAATAAGTAAAATCGGTTTTGTAACTGCATTTCCTACTCTTGAGTTCAATGCATGCATTGGCAGCTTTTAGTTAAGGCTACACTATAAAATATAAAAATAACATGAGTACTTTAACATGTATTTTTGGTGTATGCTTTGTTGGTTGTCCTTAAATAAATAAATTTATAATTAAGAACAATGTTTTAGGATGTCGGTAACAAGTTCTGTGTAAACATAGTCATTAGTCATTTATGCATGAACAATAAATTGAATCTGAATTTACATAGAAAATTAAAATTACATAAGGAAGAAAACAAAAAAACACTCAAATATTACAACAATGCATAAATACAACAACAAAATACAACACATATATAGAAATTTCGTTATAGATCTTCAACAGCTTAAAGACACTTTTTCAACTGGAAACTCTTTAGTTGTTTTCTAGAGCTAGAGTAGATAGCGCTTTTTATATGTAGAGGCAACTTATTAAATAATATAACCAATTGATATCTGGGACTGTACCTCACAAAAACAACATAATCAGAGTAGCAGTGGTCCCCAAACTAGGCTACGCATGTATCTGAGCTGGAGTCCGGATGGGGTTAGCAAAAACTTTGCTTCCAGGGGCTTTTGATTTTAAATTGCCGTTTTTGGTTCCAAGTAAAAGGGAGCCAATATATTGGTCAAATCAAAATCGAGTACAGCAAATGCGCTTTATGGTGTCACGACTTACAGGTGCAGAATAGATTTGAACCAAGTAAAAAAAAAAAAAAAACTGAATGCCGCGCCGAAGTAAAAGAGATCGGCTTTCATTTAACAAAGCTATTGGTTAGAATGATACCCATCTTAACCCTTTTGTCAACATTTAACTAGGTATACGAAATAATAAATAATTTAACGTTTTTATCTTCAAAATATCATAAACCTGTTGAAAGTTGAAGTTTTATTAAATTAAGTAAAGTGGGGACACTTTGCTTAATTTAATAAAATTTCAATTCCATCGCACCACACAAATAAAACAAAGTAAATAAACATGTACACTTATCTATACGTCACTTTAGTGCTGGGACATTAATTCCCAAGCGATGCCAAAAAAAAAGGTCAGAAGGTCAGCTCCGTACATTACCTAATCAGCTTAAAACAGGCCTCTAGTCTGTGAGAGCGCTACGCGGCGCCAGTGCGGGTTAGTAGTTGACAGATGTCTTCGAACTTTTAATTGTATGACTTGTCGGTTTCTTCAAGATTAGTGCATGCATTCGGTGCTACAAATAATTTGAAAGAACTGGGCTCGACCCAGCTCTTTCAGGGTATTTGTAGAACCGGTTGCATGCACAAAGTAAGGCACCTGTCTTTTTTTTCTTTTTTTTGGAGGGTGGGAAATCATCAAATGACCCCTCCCGCTCTGGGCGGAGCGGAAGGGAGTGTCAGACTCTTACTGACTAAAAACCACCCATGTTCCTTCTTTGGCCCTTTATGTTCCAGGGCCGCGGTATCTCTTTCGAAAAGTCCCGCAGCCCTGGCAGGCACCTGTCTGGGTTTAAATTCGTAAGTCGCAAATGCGAGCAAACACAGACGGTCCTCAAGTACTTGCGCACTCGCGACTGTCATTTGTTTGGGATCTCCACGCACACATAGACACGCTTAACGTACAACGAGTGCAAGCGCACCCGTGACTGCTATTTCTTTGAGATCAGCGTACGTACTCGTCTATGTGTGCGTGCGCCTGTTTTCGCCCGTTGACCTTCTGTGTCTCTTGGTATACTGTACCGATGGTAACAATTTAATTACTGTTCGCAACCCGAATCGAGGCCGAAAGTATAACTTAATGCTCATCATGTGCAGCGGTTATTAATTATTAAGTAAGGTTATTGCATAACAAGCGTAAATTGAGCTTGCCATTAATGTGAAATACGGCTGATCATACACATTAAACTATATATAAAACGTGAGAGACCAGGTGTATGAACGGAGACGTGGCGAAAGGAGTATGTAAGGATCCTCGCAGGTGGCTGATGTAGTTTCTGCCTGGCACGATGAGAAAAAGGCTTGGATTTATGTATGTAATGTGTATGATTCAGACCATAAAGCTGGACAACTTTCTTTTCTTTTCGCCACAAAAGAAAGTTTCCTCCGTGCCTCGGAAAGCACGTTAAGCCGTTGGTCCCGGCTGTCATTTGTAGATCTTTGACAGTTGTCTTAGGTAGTCAGTAGCCCGAAAGTCTGACAACCAGTCTTACCAAGGGTATTGTATAACCCAGAACTAACTGGGTTGTGAAGGTCAGATAGGCAGTCGCTCCACGTAAAATACTGGTATTCAGCTACATCCGGTTAGACTGGAAGCTGACCCCAACATAGTTGGGAAAAGGCTAGGCGGATGATGATGATGAGCCACAAAAGAGATGAATGAAAGGCACTTACATGTGGCTGAGATTAGAATGCTGAGTGGGAAGTGTGGTGTTATGAGAATGGATAAAATAAGAAATGAGTACATAAGAGGAAGTCTGAAAGTGGCGCCGGTGACTGAAAAGTTGTGTGGTCGTGGTATGGGTATGTGATGTGGAGGAATGAGGAAAATGTGGATGGGAATAAGAGTAGAGGAAGACCAAAGAAACGATGGATGGACTGTAAGAAGGATGAAATGGCAAGAAAGGATGTGTCTGATGGGCTGAAGAGTAATAGAGAAGTATGGAAGGAGAAGACATCCTGCGCCGATCTCAAATGAATTTGGATAAGGACAAGATAATTATGAAGTTAGACAACTTTCCCTAAAAACTTACCTTTTTTTCGACCCATACAAAATCAGCAGACGCAGTTAGTACGAAGTCCCGATTTTTTTTAACGGAATAGATAATCAGGTATTCTTAGGAAAAGTAATCCTATTTAATGGTCCGAACAACCACCTTAGAGGTATTAAGCTTTTAGAGTTACACCTTTAGTGGTCGCACGTTAGTAGTAGGTATACGTTGGTAGTACATATTGGCCTAGAGTTGGTCTAGCCATGGATTAATAATTATTAATTAGCTTTTAAAAAAAAACCATGCCATCACAAAATAATTTCCACCGACCGACCTAAGTAATTAATAAAAACTTTAAAAAAAAAAAAAAACTAAAATGAACATCGAATAATAATCGAATCGCAAAAACATCTAAAGCCTGCCACACACGTTCCGTAATGAACGCATCGACCCACTTAGTCTAGTGGTACACTCTGGCACTGCTACTCAGTTTTTTAATTAAACATTGTCTCTTCGCAATCAAGACGGTATATCAAATAGTAATACTAGCGGGGCGGGGTAGTGCCGAGGTTCGATTAAAAGCGGGGTTGTTTTAAAGTGAAATGACAAAGGAAAATTATGTAGGTTTTTGTGAAAGTATGAGAAGTTTGCCTTCGATAATAAAGCTCAATTATGTTCTCGTTATTTTCTTTAAAGGTAAAAAAGCCGGAGGAGCCCCCTTTTATTTTTTAATATTTTTTTTTTATTTGCTGATAAAGTGCCAACAGAAATACACATTCTACAAAATTTCAACTGTCTACCTACTACAGATCATGAGATACAACCCGCTGATAGACATACAGACGGACTGACAGCGGAGGCTTAGTAATAGGGTCCCGTTAGTTACCCTTCGGGTACGGAACTCACAAGCTAAGACCCTGGGATTTCATGCGGCCAAACGAAGAATTTGTTAGGAGTTTGGATAGGTACGATAAATTACTTATTCAGTTTCGCTGCTATTGCAGGTTGGGAGATTAGCTGTTAGTTCTTGGAGTAGTCCTTACCATTGTAAACGAATCATTTTTATTATTAATTTAAGTCTATATAAGTATAGTTTGTTATTAAGTTAGAGTAAAAAAGTATGACAAAAAAAACAAAAAAGAAATAAAAATGTTTTTTTTCTGTGCGTGGGATATCGAAAAAAAAGTTAAAAAAGCAAGATGTAATTGATATCCTATCTGGAGGGTTACTATGACGTCTTAAAGCAGGAGTCATTCCAGTGTGGGAAAGAGACAGAGCTAAACAGGTCGTCTAGCGCCATCTCTTTCCCACACTGAAATTACTCCTGCTCTAAGACGTCATGGTAGGCTACCTGATTACCCCTGAAAAGAAAAGCCAAAAAAAAACTGGGGTCAAGGTGAGACTCTTTTTAACAGAATTTTCTATTTTGGTCATCTCAATGATTCTCTTCCTAAGTCTCAAAATGTTCACATTTACAATTATTGGTAAAACACCAATCAATTAAATCCGTGGCTGGCGTGAATATGTTGACATATCTAAAATTGTAATTTGTCAGGGCGGCCATTTTAAAGTTTTGACGTCTTCTGGTAAATCGGTAAATTAGTTTAACATAAGTGATTTAGTTGTAGTAAAGGTTATTTTATGCCATCTTTTAAATGATGACAATAAATAAACGAAATTCCCCATAGATTGCATAATAATAGACTTGTCAAGTCGTTCACCAACGAGTTGTCAACTTATTCACCGAGTTGTCAACTTGTTCACTAACAGTTATCAATTTATTCACCTTCTGAGTGGGCAGTATTATTAGATAAACAATGTTATTATAATGACAAACACATTATTTTAATTGGATAGCAAACAGATGACATATATAAAAAAATATTTGATTTGCTGAAATATCTACTAATCACTGAAATCAAGCAATGTTGTTCTAACTGAACAAATATTTAATTGAAACACCACGAACCTATCAGTTTCCCAGTGTTTTTTTCAATAAAAAAAAATGAAATTTTTTATTGGACCACAAACAACGTCATCATACAGATACAAGTATGTTACTAACACAAATAACTAAAACATTGACTCCTCAACCCCGTCGAAAACCCATTAATCACTCCTACGTATAGCCACATTATCATTCATATTTTATTGGACCTCAGAATCCTCTTCATCTGGGTTGTCCTCGTTCAAATCTGGATCAGTAGACGCAGCGATATCACCGACAGTTTTTATATTAATATAAAACTCTTTGAACGAATCGTCAATAAGGTCAATCATGTCCATCAAATCCTTTTTTTTATCTGCACCGATTGGCAAAGCTTCCTTGGAGATTTGGCTCAACCTAAAGACATCTATGGTGGTTTTTCCTCTTTTACGAAAATTGATTGACTTGAAAGGGGGTTCGCGATCCAGGCTTTTCTTGAAATGACTATCGCAACCCCGTGCAGGGCACGCCACGATAGTGGCGATAAGTCCCCTCTTTGAGGAGTGGCTTGAGAGGCGCCACGGCGCCCTCACCTTCCGCCTGACGCAGGTCCTCACCGGACACGGATGTTTCGGGAGGTACCTGCACCGAATCGGGGGGGAGGAAACGCCCGGGTGCTTTCATTGCGAGGATCGCCCGGAGGACACGGTGGAGCACACCGTGGAGGTCTGCTCCGCTTGGGCGGAGCACCGCCGTGTCCTCGTAGCGGCGATTGGCGGCGGCGACCTCTCGCGTCCGGCCCTGGTTCAAGCCATGGTCCGGGGCGAGAGGGAATGGGAAGCCGTCGCCTCCTTCTGCGAAGCAGTCATGCTAGCGAAGGAGGCGACGGAACGTGAGAGGGAGATAGCCTCAGCCTCACGTCCCGGCCGCCGCGGGAGGAGAAGCACCGGGCGTCGGGGGCCACGCCGTGATGGCTCTCGGCCACCGTAGGCGCGGGCCTGTGGACGGCGAGTAATGGGCTAGCTCGCCGTCCGTCCGTCGTATGACGACGGGCAGGCCGTGTCGACGGCGCGTTCGTGTTCCACGCGCGCCTCAAAGAGTTGTCAGCAAACGGGAGGGGCCCGCAAGGGCCGGTGCCTGCCAGGGCTGCGGGACTGTTCGAAAGAGATACCGCGGCCCTGGAACATAAAGGGCCAATGAAGGAACATTGGTGGTTTTTAGTCAGTAAGAGTCTGACACTCCCTTCCGCTCCGCCCAGAGCGGGAGGAGTCATTTGATGATTTCCCACCCTCCAAAAAAAAAAGGCTTTTCTTGAAATAATTTTTTCCTACGCTGTTTTTATTATATTGCAGCCATTTAAAAGGTTGCCACAGAAATTTGTCCCCAGAATCGTCCAGTTTTTTTACAGTAAAGGGTCCTTTCTTGGTTTTTAGTTCGGCAAAATCCAAGAAATCATTTACCGTCATCACCACGACCTTGAATGGTTTCTGAACTTTGCAAGTCCTCACCAGCTGCAACCAATCATATAAATGATTGATTCTCATTTGTGTTCTCTTTTGTGTGTGACTCTGACCACGCGATTATTGAAAAAACATTCAATAATCGCGTGGTCAGAGTCACACTCCATATGTGTGTGCCCACTGAGGAGGAATTTGTGGTTTATCTTTTGCAACGTCGGATGCTTATGTAGCAAAAACATGAACATCATTGCCACTACATTGTTTTTGTTTTGGCCACCACAAGTATCTGAATAAAAATCAGTTCTCTGACTTCCGATGGCAAACTGTTGCAGAAGTGCCACAAATATGAGGCAATTTGGTTTGCTCCTCGAGCTCCTATTGTCTCGTCCCACATGTAGCAGGTAGCCTCATTAGTTGCTAAATCATGCACTGTTAAATTAAAAGACCAAAGCTGTCTTAATATGGTGTCGGCAAGCACTGCTGGAGGTCAAATGCAAATGCCCTAATAGACGAATCTGCTTTGTCATTCTCTTTATTACATTTATGGTTCAGAACTTCATTTGCCGTAACTGGACATCTCAATATATCGCAATTTAAATAAACATACTTCGGTTAGCCATAACTTGATATATCAATTTGTCACGATTTAATCAAAAAGACATCAGCTGGTAATAGCTTGACACTTCAATTTGTCAATTTAAAATTAGTACCTAAAGAAAACTTTTAAGTGTATAAGTTGAGATCTCAAATAACGAATATTATTTTGGGTAGTGAGTATAGGTTGATATAACAAAATATCAATGTTCGATCACAAAAACATGTGAATCGTTAATTTGACATGAGGTTTTGTTAAGTTAGACATGTCAAAATGCGAGATGTCAACATATTACCAAAGTCGATTGCTCCAAAAATTATGTATATTTATAACTGTCAATTTTTTTCATATAAATTCCTAATGCGTAGGATGTAATAAGCCAATAAAAAAAAAATCATAGAAGTCGACATGTCAATGTGTTCACGCCAGCCACGGAAATATTAGTCATACTCATAGCAAAATTATAATAATAATTAATTAGTAGAAAGTAAGAGTATTAGAGTAATGATATTGATCATTTAAACTGTTCTTTGTAATTATATTCTAGTGTTGAGTTATTTTTATTTTGCTGCGCCCTAACAGGGTACTGTATTCATTTATTTTAAGCCAAGCTTGTAACAGTGTGTACATTGTGCAATAAATAAATAAAAACACCAAATCATCATCTTACATGGTTGAAATCCCGCTTTTCCTGTAAACTTGCTTCTAAAATCGCTCCGCTTATCGTAGTACCTCATCCCGAGTGCGCAGTCCATTGTCACCGGTACAATAGTCTGATTAATACCAAACAGGCACCGAGATTGGCTCTGTACAATGTCTCTGTTTACGCCGATGATGGCTTTGGTGATTTACGTGTGTTCCCAACCTAAAATATAAAGGCTTTTGTCTTATGGAAATCTTGTGGCGTCTTTGTGTGTACTGAGCTTAAATTATGATTATGGGGTGTGGATTTTTGGAATTAAGAGGATTTTCGAAATAAAGGGTATGTTTGTAATTCGCCGAGAGGAGGCCTGAGTCCCAGCAGTGGGAAGGTTATTGGCTGATTATGCGTAATTTTCTGTGTTTGACTTTTGAACAGTGTAAGATAGCTCGGAAGTTAACTGTTAATGATTGGAAGACCGGTTACACGTTGGTCCACGTTTTTTATGTTTTACGTCCATCGCATAATTTAGCAAGAAAATCTAAAAACTTTGTCATCCCCACCCCCATGAGAATTATGTATGTTACGTTTTACAGTTTTTCAATATTTTGTGACTGGCTGACGTCGCTGGACCCGCTGTGTATTCGCAATCTTTGCACAAAACTACCCTCCTCCTACTTTATATTATAACTTAGTATTATAACAAAACGTACATTTTGTATGTATAAGTCATTGTAAATATTATGTGGGTCCTTACTAAGACCTGCACATACTTAGTTAATCGATTTAAATGTATAAGTTAAGTCAACACTTAAATAAGGTAATATTAACATGTTTTGATGTTTTTAAAGGCGATATATTTAGCCTATGTAACAAAATAAATCCTGACTTGTGAACAAATAGAATAAGATCATTTGTAAGCAGATTGTATTCTAATCATGTATAAATAAAGACAGAAACTTGAAAAATTGTCAGACCGTGGCATCAGTAGAAGTCCTATCAGAATACCAGCGCAGTTACTTTTTTTTCTAAATGTCGCAGCACCATGGTGATAAAGCATTTTGGTCTCGTACATTACCAATTTAATTTATTATTTATTTATTTAAACTTCATGTACAATAGTGGTACATAGGCGAACTTAATGCCACAAGGCATTCTCTACCAGTCAACCTTTGGGTTAAATAAGAAAACATTGTGATAGGTACAATAAATATGTAAAAAATAACTTCTTGTTTTCGATCATTTATGTTCTTTTATTTTTTATAATTTTTGTTTTATGGTTTGGCCTGTGCGAGTCTAATAAATATTTTTTCTTTCTTAAATGAGAACTCAAATGCATTTGTGTGTGTAAAACGTATCCACGATCGGCAACACATGCGAACGATACCCATTGAAAAATTCATTCATCGATCGATTCTCAATATTTCACAAAAAAAAAAATGTTTTTTTTTATTGTTATTTTTAAAAAAAAATAGTCCCAATCGTTTCGAGTTCGATGATCGAGTTCATGGTATTCGGCTCCAGAACGACCTAAAAATAATGGTGTATATGTACTATTTATCTAGCAGCGTTGCTGTGTTCCGATTTCAAGGGTATAGTTGGTGAAGTGATGTGACATGCACATGATATGTTTGTCTAATGTTGATGATAATCTACGATGTCTCTGATATTTTAAATGTCATTCGGCGATGAATACGTAACATCATGTGGCCTCGTTGGTCTGGTGGGCGCAAGCAATCTTCTGATTATGAGGTTCTGGGCTCGCAGAGTTATTCGGATTTTCATGAAGAATTTCTCGGTAGCAATCCGGAGCTTGGTTTCGTGATCAGTTCAGGGCAATAGGTACGTCCCCAATTACTTAGGACTTAAACATAACTGGCGAAATGAGAGTTTACTGTGAGACACCTCTGCCTAACCCTTTCGGGGAAATACAGGCGTTACATTATTATGGTAGCCTGCTTGATGGTAAGTCATTGCCGAATCTTACACCTTTTATAAATGTGAGTCTGTAAGGATGGATGGATGGATGGATTATTTGCTACTGTCTCAAGCAAAAACTACTGAACAGATTTGGATGGAATTTGGCAAACATGTAGTTGGACCTGGAAATGGTTTATCCCGGTAGTAGTAATAGTACAATTGCCAAAATCCACGCGGGTAAAGCCGCGAGGATAAGCTAGTATAATACAATGAACATTTATTTTTCATAAGCTGCACCAAAACAATACAATAACTAATGCACTTCCTACGATCCTACTGAAAATTACCATTAAAATAATATAAATACGATACAAAACTGACTAAAACATAGATTTAGGTTATGAATTCCGTTTTGCTAGTGTTCGCAACACTATCAACCGGAAACGGATGCTAACAACACAAATCCGAATACGGAAATGCTGTGTTTGCTACCACTTCCTGTCATTCGGATGTAGCTTTGTAGGGGCAGCACAAAAAATGTTCGGAAGTTTGATATATGGGCTAGCCTGCTTGTTAATATTTATAGGTCAAGATTGTAGTATTTGTTTTGCAGTACGCGGGAAACAATGGAGTCAGTTTGATTGATATATTGTTGAGTTTGAAGGACGAATGAAAAGGGACGGTACTGTATTGATTGTCCTGTGAATACTTTTGGGTTGACTTACATAAAATATATTTGTTTTCAAAGAGTAGGCTCAGATAATAGTAATAGTTTTACTGTCACAAAAAAAAACATACATTACTATACACTGATTAACAAGATGCTAACTACGCTGCAGAAATCTGTATACAGATATTGTGAGCCCTACCTCTCAAACTAGGATAACCTGTATCTTAAGAGACAGTGTTCAGCTGTGAGGTTACTTAGAAATAGGGATTATACAGCTGCGGACTGTGCCAACTTGATGTTCATGTTAATAGTTAGATTTACTTTTAAACATACATATTATAATTTAGTAAAAGGACAGGAAAAGGAAAAATAGTATAAAATAACAATTTAATATCTATGGTATATGAATGGGTGAATGTGTGTGAGGATGTGTTTATGATGTATGAGTGTGTGGTGACTTTTTGTGTAAGTGTGAAGTGTTATAATTAAGTGAAGCACTAAAAGCAAAATAAAGCAATATTAGGCAATGTATTTTAGATGGTTTGGTCATGTGGAAAGGATGATTGAAAGGCGACTAACACGGCAGATGTGAGTGGCAACACCGAGAGGGGACGCCCTAGAAAGACATAAACTGACCTTATTGGTGAGGTACATCAGAAAGGTCAGGTGCGTAGTACTCGCAACCGGCGTGCGTGTATGACCAGATGTATGAACGTGGGCGAGGCAGAAGGAGTATGTAAGGATTGTAGAAGGTGGCGTTCTGTGGTGTCTGTCTACCCCCATATGAAAAAAGCGAGAGTTTATGTATGTACATAATATGTGTGACCATGACCTATTAAGAGATACACGCTTTAGAATTAAAAGTTATTATGCCTTGTTGCCTTGCTGAGAGCAGCGGTAGCCCAGTGGTGGCGACCCTGACTTATGAATACTAAGTCGTGGGCTCGAACCCAGGCAGGCGTATTACTTTGTGTAGTGTATTTCATCACCACTGCTCTCAAAAACGGTGAAGGAAAACATCGTGAGGAAACCGGCATGTCCTAGAACCAAAAATTCGAAGACATGTGACATCTACCAACCCGCACTGGGCCCGCGTGGTGGATTATAGCCCATTCCCTCATAGAAAGGAGGCCGTGTGTCCCAGCAGTGGGAACATTATAGGCTTATTATGCTATGCCTTGTAATATTTTGACTTTGACAATTCAGAGGTGCGCCACTTTACAAAATTGCAATCAACGGGTTTCGTGAAAGGCGTTTTGTTAATACGCGGCCTTAAATCTTTGGTTCGAGTGATTTGGTAAGTGAATACGATTGTGGTAGATTTATTACGTTTATAATAATTGTTTTCTAAAAAAAGGTACCTACCAAGTGTCAATAAAAAGGAGACTGTCCAAAAAAGGGGACAAGATACGAAAAGTTCCAGTTAGATTTTAGGGTTCCGTACCCGAAGCGGAACCCTATTATACTAAGCCTCCGTTGTCCGTCCGTTCGTCAGTATGTCTGTCTGTCAGCGGGCAGTATCTCATGATCCGTAATAGGTAGACAGTTGAAATTTTCACAGAATGTGTATTTCTATTACAACAAATAATAAAATCAAATTAAAGGGGACTCCCTACTATGATTTCCGGTTTTTGTATCTTGTCCTTTTTATGTTCCAAATAAACTCTTGGAGGTTGAAAGTTCGAGTTTTACGTTACTAAACCCTTTTCCATTCTATAAAGCACTCCAAGAATTCGCATATTCACAATCTTATAATGATGAACAAAGCAGTATCTCCTAACGTGTCTTTTTAGAAACTCCAGTACTAGCAATTTGATCTCACAATTGTTTGCAATGTTCCCAGTAACGCTATAAAGCGATGTAGTCGTTTAAAATATGGCGCATAAAGACAACAATGTAGGTCCGATTACGAGTGCTATTGTATGCCGAGTTTAATACGACTTGAATAGTGCATTGTGATTTATTCGATGATTTTCTAGGAATAAAATAAAGACATCTGTTAAGAGGGCACAGGAGCTGCCATTCTCCGTATAAATGTATTTCCCCTTTTTTATTTTATTTTATGTTGTGTGCACTTGTAGCATGTGCCGAATAAATATTTTATTTTTCTTTCTTTCTTTACCTTCCTGAATAATGGCTTCTAAAGCAATCATTTTTATTTTCTTCATAAAATCAAGTTCTACTGTGGAGACGTCTCTGTCATTTCCTTTTTTTCAGCAATTAATAAGTAAAGAAAATATGACCCCGCAAAAATGAAAAAATGTGCCCCATTTTTACTGCGGGATATAATCGGTCTGAGCAGGCTTGACACAGTGAGACGTCAATAGTTTCTTCGAATACCTATTTTTCAAATTTCTCCCAGGCCCTGTTCCCTCTTAATCCCGTCTCTATTCTCCGAAGCAGTCCGAACCTACAGTTTTCCGGGTATGCGATTAGGTTTGAGCTGTTTCTGAGAACTTCTCCTTTTAGCAAAGCTCTATAGCACTGGCATTAAAGCCAAAGCCTTAAAGTCAGCAGTCGTGGTTGTAACAGTTACACCAAGGAAGTCCCGCAAGCCATTGCATTCACAGAAAATATTATGCTAAGATATCTTTTTACGTATAAACGGAACCCTTATAGGATCACTCGAGTGTCTGTCTGTCCGTCTGTCACAGTCAATTTACTCCGAAACTACTGGACTGATTGAGTTGAAATTTAGTACACACATAATGTGTACTAAATTTCAAATCGGTGACCCAAAGACGAAGATGTAACGTAAATTAATGAATTTTAAACATGGGGGCCACTTTTGGGGGGTAAATTAATTGTCACATATCAAATGAAAAGGCTCATTATACTCGTAAGCATTTCAATTTTTATTTTATTTTAAAATAAATAGTTTTGAATTTATTTAAGAAAATAGACGAAAATTGACCTTAACTCCCCCTTAACTCAGAAACTACAGGGCCGAAAATTTTGAAAAAAAATACAAAAAATAATTCTTTGCCTATTAGATGAAGAAAAACGAAATCTATGCTAACAAATTTGAGTCAGATTTACTCGTAAAACAACTTACGGAATATAGATAATTAACGTGCGGCGCGGCGTGTCGAACTCGCACTTGCCCGGTATTCTTCTATTGACTGCCTCGTTGGTCTAGTGGTCGCCAGCGCGACTGCTGAGCTTGAGGTCCTGGGTTCGATTCCCGGGTCGGGCAAATTGTTATTGGGCCATCAGAAATTTCTCAGTAACAGTCATGGAGTCTAGATTAGTGCCCGGCGAAATGTGGGTGTACTATTAGGTACACCTCCGCATAACCCTTCGGGGATTACACGCGTGATGTTATGTCAATGTATTTTTTTAATTCATATACAAACTCGATTCATCGACCATGTATTACTGGATAAATGACCATTCTTCACACGTTGTATCTGGCATGACTGACGACATACACCTCCCAGTGCGTAGTTACGTCCCACTCCTTCTCACAGATCGGCATGTTTATATAGCAAAAACTCAACGGAAATATAAAGCTGTATCACACAGACAGACAAACATGACGAAACTGTACTGTAAAGTAGAATTCATTCCTGTCTTAGGTACCTTTTGACTGCAGTTGCAAAACCAAAAACGCCAATATGAAACCAAGTCCCAAAACTGCCCAAACCTCAATTGGAACCTAAGACGAGTCATCTACCCGAAAATAGGCCAGCTTACCCGAAACAAAGGCTGTATGGAGACGTTAATCCTATTTTCATAACTATTGCCTGGAGCATGAAGGTCTAGATTGAACGCAAACATCGCCTAGATTGCTCCGGGCTAAGCCCGCGTATGCTCCGTTGCTTACGTCTAAATTAGGTCAGATTTAGGTCTTTTAGAATCGGGGTAGAGGGTAGATTTTATTTTTTCAGTAGGTACACCTTTTCTGATAGTATCATGTGTTTTTTCTATTTGCATAAACAGTTAGTTGCGCAAGCTTGGACGAGTTACAGAACTTGGAAATATGGTAGACGTGGGAATTGGCAAAAGAAGCAAAATTTTAGAATAAATACGGGATATACGTGCCAAAACGGGAACTGAGGATCTGTACAGTGACATTCTAACAGCGATTAATATGCACGATGTTTAAAATGTATTTGAGGAGGTCGTGGCTGAATAATAACAGTCACACGGGTCGATCGTCAAGGGTAAGCAGTGCTTGACAATGTCGATCTGTAGATGGGTCACACCATCCATTATAATCGTAATTATATCTAGTTCCCTGTGCCTCAGAAAGCTCGTTAAGCTGTTGGTCCCGGCTGTCATATGCAGATCTTTGACAGTCGTAACAGAAAGTCAGTTGCCCGAAAGTCTGACAACCAGTCTTAACCAAAGGGTATCGTATTACCCAGTACTAACTGGGTTGTTTAGTTAGGCAGTCGCTCCATATAAAATACTGGTATTCAGCTGTATCCATCCAGACTAGAAGCCAACCCCAACAAAGTTGGAAAAGGTTAGGCTGAGGATTTTGTCCAAAATGTAATAAATTGACATAATGAAAATCTTATGTCAATTCTTAACATACGAACTGCTTTGAAAGTATTATACATACGGAAAAACATCAAGCTATAAATATCCAGCACAACCTGACCTTGCTTTCTATGAGTCTCCTCGTGCAATGAGAGATCAGCGTATACTGGTATTTCAGAGTTTGATACATACTTAACAGAAAGGTCAACGGCTCCGCTCGTTTTAAAGCACCCTGACTTTGCTTGGCTTAATGCATGATCCAGTTGACAAAATCTACATTTCTTCTGCCTCGTTGGTCTAGTCGTCGCAATCACGACTGCTGAGCAAGACGTCTTGGATTCGATTCCCGGCTCGGGCAAAAACGATATTGGGTTTTTCCATCAGGATTTTTTCAGTAGCAGCGGCGGTGTCTGGAATTGCTCCCGCTAGATGGCAAAAAGCTCGCCCCCTATTACATGGGACTTAAATATAACTGGGAAAATTTGGGTGTAGGTACCTATTAGGTACACCTCTGCCTAACACGTCGAGGGTTGCAGGTGCGATGTTATGTATGTTCCGCATAGAAAAACGTTCACAATTATGATGTGAATATTCGATATTCGATACAAACCATCTTACATAACCGATTTTTCACTAAACATTGTTCGTCACTGCCCTTTTCTTCGACACAAAAGGCGAGAGAGCACTTTGGGCCAGAAAGTGCACAAGTGCTCATCCATACTCGCTTTCTTGTCTGCCATTGTTTTCCACTCTCAGCTGGTCCCCTTTATAGATAAGGGTGTGCCACGGACTTGAGATTGTCTTTGATAATGTTTTATCAGGTAAAAAGAGTTCTATTTTTAAAATGGTGGACGGGTTGTGTTTTGTGGGCGTTTTGGTGATCTAGTTACTGATTTAGGATTTTAATCTATACTTCTATAATTATATAATAAATTCGAACGTTTGGATGGATGGATGTTTGTTACTCAATCACACCAGAACAGCTGAACGGATCTGGATGAAATTTGGCACTTTGATAGATTATAGTCTGGAATTTTTTTTTCTGACACATACACATCAAAACTTCCACGCGGACGAAGTCGCTGACAAAAGCTAGTATGTTAATAATATGTCAGATAATTTAATAAACAAAACGACAAAAAAACAATCTTCATATAACGCGCTTTATAATTTTATTAAAACCCTAAATCCTAATAATATAAAGCACGTTCGTTATATGAAGATTTCTTTTTGTTGTTTTGTTTTTTAAATTTTCTGACATTGTTATTAACATTCTTTTTTTAAATTACTTATGACTCGTTTGGCTGCAACTCGACTAAAATGTGAAGCAATGACGCGGCCTAGGGTGCAGCACGCTTGCCTAGAAAAAACCGATTCACTCGTACTTTGAAGAAACCCAGATTATAATGATCCGGGAATCAGAGAAGCCAGAATTAATTTAAGAATCTTGCTGGTGTGGTGCGTGAAAATTCATAAGACTACGTAAATAGATCATTTCGTGTGGTTGAAACAAGTAGATTTCCATTTGCAAAAACTGTCTCAAAACCTTACTGGTTGGATTACTGTTTATTTCCACTGATCAAAAAGAGAATGCTCATGGAAGTATGGAATCCCGTACCATGCTGCATCAAAATCAAACCTTGTTTTTTATAGACTACACTGATCGTATTAACTCCTACAAAAATTATTTTTGAAAAAAAAACCCGCGTTTCAGAGTTATTTTATAAAATCGAAACTAACCTAAAAAGTAGGTCTATTTTTTCGACGCTACCAACGACGTATTTTAACACACATACATTACATTATTGCTCTAAAAACAGCGTAATACACTAATATTAGTAAGAATTACGAGTTAAAGTAACATCCACAGTATGCTTGACTGAAACTCGATTTTATTTTAGACCTTTACATTGCCAATAGTCAGTCAGTACAGTACAAATGTCAGATGCCACAGATAAGATAACTATAAACCATAGAGTATAGTAAGTGCTATAAACTAGTCGGGATTTAGGGATGTAATCTGTAATCGATAAATCAAAATCTTTAGGCTGAGAAAATCTATTTTGTTGCAAATAGCAATAAACCAAACTAAATCGATTTGGTGTACTGATCTTACTTAATTGTAATTAATTTTAGAGTCCGCTCGACAGACAAGGGTTTGTTCAATTGAAACGGAACGTCATTTATATTCAGTTGAAATGGAACGTCATATAAAGGGAGTAAAACAATATTCGTACTTTTAAACTCGAAAAGTATATTTCCAGTTCAAAAATCAAATCCCCGACGCGTAATGCCGTAAAAAAATATGAAACTAATTACTATAATATTTTGGTTTTGAGGCGCGAGACTTTTTGGTACCAACTTTGGTCATTGTCCTTTAACTATTGCTTTCATAGGAAGGCCGAAGTTATACACATAACTTATTTACTATTAATGTTTTCCTAAAAGACAAGTTTCGTATTACCATTCTCTGAGTAAGCAGTGACACAAACAGCCAGACACGGAACAACTACCTGTAGGACACACAAATATTTGTTCCGTGCGGGAATCGAACCCGGGACACGCAGCGCAGCAGCCAATCGCTCAGCCACTGCGCCAACCGTGACTTCAAAGTTGTAGGTTCAAACCTATGCAGGTAGTTCATCATCATCCAAAGTCTAAATTCACTGAATAAACTCACTGAATAAAAGACTGTATCCGCATTGCCTTTAAGTATAAAATTGGGCGCTAGCGCATCCTCGAACACTCGCGAGAAGACGCGACGTCTGCGTCGAATTGTCTGATACAGTCACTGACATCACACAGGTTCGAAAGGATTTTTCTGCTCAGTGGAAACTGAACCTAAGGCCAATTTGTGAATGTAGATTCGACCTAAGTAAAACTTCCTTTTACTGGGAACTCTTTTTGTGGTATCTGCTGCATTTTAAATGATTTCTTTCTTAATAATATGAAATTAAATGAAATGCATAAATTATTCAAAACTTTTATTAATCTTGTTTTTCATTGCGTAACCGACTCCAAAAACATTTGATCATCTAGCAGTATAAATAGTTCTAATTAATAATTAATTAGACAATTTTACAGTTTAAATAAAACCATTTTGAGTAAATTAATCTACTACAAACCTTTGGACTATAATATAATTATTTCATTTAAGTTAAAAAAAGCTAAGAAATAAAAAATAACTTTTTATTAAAATGCAGTAAGATAAAGTGACTGAAAAAAGTAAAAAAATATATATAAATTAACAAAAATACAAGCACACAGTAAAAAAAAAAAACTTTTTTAAGCAAGAAATTATTACGAGATAGTATTTACATAGATACTAACTCAAATACTAATCTAAAATTAATTTTCAGTCTGTCAGAAGGTTTTTTTCTGAATTTATTTACATAAAAACTAGATACTTAACAAAAAATTTCTTAAGCGATAGACATTACAGGTTAAACTATTTATTTTAGTCCTATAAAAAGGATTTTCAATAAAATCGATAATTCGAGGTTAAAATACTATTAAAATTAACATTGACGTCTTAATTGACAATAATTCTTATAAAAAATTAAAAAAAAATCTACTTAATAAAATAATGAGATAAGTACTTAGGTTTATTACATTTTTCAATAAAAAAAAACTATTTTTAAAACACTTCTTAGATTAATTAATCAATATTTTTATTTTCTACAATGTAAAACAAGACAGCTAATTCAGAAATACTTAAGAAATTACAACTTAATTTAAACTTAAACATAACGTAACTTAGGTTAGGTTTTTCTTTGACATGAACACTTAAAGCTTTTAATTTTAGGCTCGTTTGTCAAACTTTTGACGTAATTAAAGTCGTGAGAAGTATACGAAGGAGACATCTTTTTCATTAAACTTTTTTTATTATTTTTGCACCAACGTTAACTAAAGCAGTTTTCCTTTTTAATTACTACGTGCTCTCATTAGTTTTCAGTATTTCTGAAAAACATTAAAAATATATATTTTTATTAATGACTCATAAAAGTGAACTAATTACATAATAAAACAGTAAATAAATTTTGCTTCTAAATAATTAAACAATATCTCTAACATAATTTATGAAAAGTGAATTATTAGATAAATTAGTTAATTACTCAGATTAAAATTCACACACAAGACAGGTTAAACTTTGACTCTGAAAATTATATAATGAAACAAAAAAAGAGAAATCGAAAACCGAGATCGAAGACTCAGTTAAAAATAAAAGGGAAAACAATTTTGTAGCTAATAGTACTTTCTATTTTCATTTCTTAAGTTAACATCAGTGCAATAACTTCAATATACAATTTACATAGTGTCTTCGACACGATAGGGCGATTCATCTTTAAGCTTACGTATACTATTTATATTTTAAACCGATAATATTTTAAAACATTTCATGTATTTTACCTAACTACACATCATTTACTTAAACGTGGGTCCCGGCTGTCAGCTGGACACCATTACCTGAAATTGAAGCCAATATTAATAAAATGCAACGGTGATCATAATTTATTGGATTTTTCATGTTTGGGAGGGAGGTTGAAATATCGGATGTGATGGTAATAATTTTATATTTTGCAGCAAGTACCTTCTTTTATCATGTCATTGATAGATTTAATACAAATTAAATTTACTGGAGAAATCTTACAGAAATCTTTTTATGGAAATCTAATGACAAAATAAAAATATTTAAGTAACTTAACTACAGCTGATGGGGCCAAAGGCCGTTGAAAGTTACATTAGATTATGAGGTTATAGCTAATTTCATTTGATTCAGGAAACAACGAAACATCAAGGAGACGACTGCGAACATAGCCTGCCAGAATGGACTGGAATATTTTTTGTTTTTTTTTTTATTTTTTTTATTACAAAATGGGCCTGCTCTTGACCTCGATCACGCCTGGTGGAAAGCGATGGATGAGGTCTATGATGAAACGAGCGTGCCCAGAAGATGCCTGTTCACTCTTGCTTTGAAGGCAGACGAACACAGAAGCCGGCAGAGAGTTCCACACCTATGAGAGACAGGCCGGAAAGTTTCTCTTTTGTGTTATTAAAAAGGGAGAATTCTCCGACCAAACGGGTGTTGTGTATGGTGGGCTACTGCCAGACGGCTGTCACGCTAACATAACATCACGCCCGTAATACCCTATGGGTTAGGCAGAGATGTATCTAATAGATTGCCATCAACCGGGTGCAGACTCCGTGGCTGCTATTGAAAAAAATCCTGATGGAAAATCCCAATAACAGTTTGCCCGACCCGGGAATCGAACCCAGGAGCTCATACTCAGCAGTCGTGCTTGCAATCACTAGACTAACAAGGCAGTCTGTGGTCGACCTATTGCATGTATAAATTGTAATCTCGTAGTTAACTCTACTGGAGCGATGTAAGATTTGCGTGACGTAGCAGATTTCGCCAAAGATTGTTGAGGTAAAAATTAAAAACTATTCAGCACCCTGTTGTTTTACCGTCATCAAATTACACCACATTTTTTTTTGTGAAAATAAAAAATTAAAATATTTTGCTATTATTAAGACATATTGCAAAGTACATTTATTCTTTTGAAATTATAATCATAATTGTATTTACATAATTCAAAAGACTCCAAAAGAGAAAATATGGTTAGTAAAAAGATGAGATGGTAGTAATCTAGCCTACGTAATATTTTGCGTAAGAACACATTAGAATTTCAATTTTAACACAATTTTATTATGACACGAAGTCAAGTGATATAAAACGATGATACTGATACTGTTAGCCTGCAACAACCCACTGCTGGGCAAATACCTCTCCCCATGACTTCCAGTTGTTTCAATCCAAGACTAATGTGGACCACTGGTCGCTGGTCTTGTCCAGATGATCCCGCCATCTTCAACGAGGTCTGCCTCAAGGCCGTCTGGCTATGCCAGTGCTTCAAAAATGATTATTTTCGGCCACAGCTCATTGGGCATGCGGCAGACGTGGACAGTCCAGTCCCAGTCCAGCTTAGCGGCTTTATGAGCAACGTCAGTAATTTGTGTTTTGGAGCGCAGTGAGGTGTTCGGTTCGGTTAGTTGTTACGCCTAGTATGAGACCTTGAGTTTGGACTAAAACGATGCTGACACTAAAACAATTATGACGAGCCGTTTCAGTTCCTAAGGACCACATGAAATAAAATTATGCTAAATCGTTTTCACTAACTGTAAATCGATACATAAACACACTGAAGAATTCTAGACACTGAACTCAGCGTCGAGAGTTGAAATTGCAATAATGTAATAATACGTTAGCATTCCTGTTATAGGTACCGCTTATGGTTTTTAAAACGGAAACTTCCAAGCTATATAATATAAAACATACCTTTTGTAGTAATCTGATTGGACTGCAAGTTTCCTTGACTGGACGGCGGAAGTATATACAAAGCTCCTGAAGACTGCGAAGATGATTTAGGCACCTGTGCAAAGATAAATAAGGCTGCAAATCCAGTAAACAATAGTCTTAGCACAGTAGGACATGGAGGAAATCGTGTAAGAAAAGGTCAAAGGTTTGCCTTATTAGTAAAACTCCGGGCAGGTGATCATGTGACCGAAATGAAAATACTATTCTTTGTATCGTGTCACTGGATCGATCTAATTTGAGTCGACCCAGAATTTGGCTTTAAGTTTGGCGTCTTCAGTAGCAATCATCGGATCCTATTATGTGCAGACAATAGTACTAGCGGGGCACAATATTAAATGTCTCAATGTTTGTGGAACAGCACCACATTGATGTCATCTAAGAATCTTCACCTGACCAGGTTTTCCTTGGTTCGGACATCCGGGTTCCATGTGTGTTTAAAGACATCCTGGTTAGCCAAGGAGACCCATACCCAAGCGAGAGATTTTCAGCAGGTGGTATTAAAGTGGTGGCATGGAAGCAGTGTCATGTCTTGAAATAATTTCATGTGATCATGTGAAAATAGTCCCCATTACCTCAACCGAGTTCAACTTTAAAGTAAGCCTCAGAGGTCGTTAACGAACTATGGCGGGTAAATTATTCAGTTAAAGGTCCAGCTATCGTTTAGTGTTTAGTAACTTTTCCTATTATACCCAAAGGACCAATATGTAAGCGGGATGCTCACTTAAATTAGAAACATAACCGTTACGTTACTGAAATTAGTCAGAAATATCGCCTTTAGTTGTTTGAATTTTAATTAGGTACTCAGTCATTATTTCAGTATCTAGACTTTTAGTCACGAAATTGAAACTCTCAAATATAAGTGTTTAAAACTGACATGATCACTAACATTATTTATCATTAACACTGAAAACGGGAAAACCATGTTTCATATTCAATAATGTTTATGTGTTATCATCTTCAACTGTGTAAAAACCGAAAAAGTGCCGAAAATGATTGCGAGCGGACAGCGAGTTTCGTGTGTCGGGAACAGAATCGAGTTGTGAGTGACAATGGTAGCGGTACTGAGTGCAAAATAAGAACAAGAAAGAGGGCAGACCGATTTGTCTGCTCATAAACACCCATCCGCAATAACTTCAGTTTATCCGTGCTTGACAGCGCCGAAATATCGGGAACTCAAAATAAATAGTAAACATGTAAATATCCCGTTTTCAGTATTAATGATAAACTCTCGAATGTAAAGACCGTCCGTCTTTACATTCGAGAGTTTATCATCATTAATACTAATAGTAATGCAAAATCATTAATACTAATAATAATGTAAAGACGGACGGTCTTTACATTCGAGAGTTTATCATTAATACTGTCATCCCATATGACAGTATTAATGATAACTACTAAGGGCAGTATCCAGCTTTTAATAATTTTTTTGCTATTCAATATACCTCGTACTTCACTGGCATTAATCACATCCTCATCTAGTAACATCCTGATTGCATGGTTTATCAGAAACTGTTGCAAGCGGTTTATCACTGAACTTTAAATTATGAGACAACCATAAGTACCATGCAAGTAAGACAATTTGATTCTCCTTTTACAAAGTATTCAGCAGTGCAAACTAATATCCAACCCAACCCAGAAGTGTATGGCAGTAGTATAATATTGTACTTACTTGAGGCTGCGCACCACTATTGGTCGAAGACGATGACGCCAATGGACTGGTGACGGGCCTCGAAGATGATGACGATGACGGTGAAGTTACTGATGGCACTGATCAAGATGATATAATAGTTAATTTATGACTTTGTCACTTAAATGTCACAGAAGTAGTAAGAGAAGATAGTAAAAAGATGCCAAAACCAAACTCCCACCCACGATTTCCATTTAAAAGGAAGTTATTTATTCCATAAATCAGATTCTATAATATTTGACAGAAGTGTAATTTTCTGTCAGTGAAAGAATTTTGGTAATCAGACCAGCACCTCCAGAGATTTCCTATTACAAACAAACGGTCGTCATCCACCAAACCTTTTCCCAACTTTTTTAGGTTGGCTTCCAGTCTAAGCGGATGTAGCTGAATACCAGTATTTCAACATAAGTGACTGCGTATCTGACCTTCACAATCCAGTTAATACTGGGTAATACGATACTCCTTGGTAAGACTGGATGTCAGACTTTCGGGCCACTGACTACCTTTAACGACTATCAAAGATCTACAAATAACAGCCTGGACCAACGGCTCAACGTGCTTTCCGAGGCACGGACTAAACCCGGTGTGTAATGGTTGGTCACCCATCTACGGACCAACATAGACATCGACCCAAGCGGGTGTTATTATCAAGCCACGAGCTCCTTAACGAACGAAAATTTTAGGGATTTACAGAGACTAATAAAATACGGGCAAAATCTTAATAAAAAACATAATTACCGTAAAGATTATTTGGAGGGTGATTGGTATTTCTAACAGAGTAGTACGGTGGTGGTGCTGGTTTCCCAACTGGATTCGTATTCATCTGTGGCATGTACGCTGTTGACAAAGTTCATCGTTATTAGAATTTTAAACGATCGAGTGAATTGGTTTCTTCTAGGCAAACGTGCTCCACCTTAGGCTGCATCAGGCGTGTTGCGGCCAAACGCAAGCCTATTTCATGTTTAAAGAGAATTACAATCCTCTCCTTCATTGTGTTGAGATTGTAGAACAGAACGCAGCAGGGCTTATGGCAACTCCTCAAAGAGAATAATATAGAATTGCAAAATGAGCTGAGGGTAAGGCAAGCGATGATTGCTTTCGTCAAAACGTCTCATATTTCTACAAATACTAGTATCGAGGCGATTGATGACTGTTTAGTAACTTATGTCAGTCTTAGACTTTACACTTCTACACACATTTCAATACATAATATACCCTGAATATATAAAAAGTCACTTCCTCTAGACACTCAAAAATAGACCGCAGTGTTATTTGTGGCTCTAGGCAGGTATTTAATGTGCAAAATTGAACTTGCAAAATGATCAACGCAGGAGGTGGCCGCCAGTTATGTAATAGGGATATAATAGGGAGCGAGCCTATTGCCATCAACCGGGCACAAATTTAAACTCTGTGGCTGCTATTGTGAAATTCATGATGGAAAAACCCAATAACACTTTGCTCGAACCAGGAATCGAACCCAGGACTTCATCATGAGAAAGCATACCGTTTTATTTTAATATTATTACTAGCCCTTAATATCCCACTGCTGGGCAAAGCCCTCCTTCCATTCCTTCCAACGTTATTATGAAATAAAATACAACCGACTTGAGAACCTCGTCCTTTTATGAAGTCGGTTAAAAATAAAAAAATAACCGTGTTAGTAAATTGATGGAACAGTTCAATGATTTTGACAAGTAGGTAAAGTTAAGATCAACACGACCTACTTAAATATGAGTAATTATTTATTCTAGACCGGTTCAAGTTGGCTCCAAGCCTAACAAGATACTAAATCTACAAAGGCTCTATAACCTTTGAACTTTAACTTTTCTAAAGTTACCTGTACTAATAATAAAGTTTACAAACACACACATAAACTTACCAACAGGAGCGCTGCCTCTCAAATAAGGGTTGCCGTACGTAGCTGCGTATCTGACATCTTCTCCCGTGAGGACCACTCCAGGACCAGACATAGGTATCACTGTGGAAAAAATCACTTAGTTAATTGGGCCATTATTTTTTTCCAGGGCCCATAATCGGTCTCTCAAGAACAGAGCCTATTACATTTAAAAAAACTATGATTACTAAAATAAAATCGCTATTGGTAGAAACGTAACAATAATATCCCTCTAAGTAGACATAAACATTAGTGAAAAATGTTATAATTTGACGTAAATGACGGTAACTCAGTCGCTTTTCTCGGTAACGCAGTCGTATCTCATACAAAATCAGGCTGTCCCAGCAAGCAACTCGCTTCAAATACATTGACATTACATTAAAACTCTTCACGGCACTATTAAATTAAAATATCTACGGAAATTAAGGTAAATATGAACTTTATTAACAGGCTAATAAGTTTATCTTTTCTTTAACCGTGTATTATTTACGAAATATTTCTTGTATTGTCTCTGTTGAAGTAAGAAAACGTAAGTACTCTGTGTTACCAAGCAAAAGTGAGTCTTAAATTCGACTTTTTTCGTGCATTTTCGACTAAGTTCGTTTGATTTAATGTGAATTGCTGGCGGGGTGAGGCGGGTGTTCGTGGCCTAGACGCTGGCCGCGTCAGTCGAGCTCGAGTCATCCGGAGAGGCGCGTGTGTTTATTGTGCGGCCGCTGAGTTACCGACGGCAAACGGTGAGTTTTTTAAATATTTGATTGTTTTTTTATTGAGTTTTGTAATAGAATAAGTAAATATTTGCATGCACTCAAAAATAATTAGGTATTTATTATCATATGACCCAAATGTTAGAATACACGTTATTTTTACAACTGCGTTACCACTACACTGCGTTACTACGAGAAGTAACGCAGTTGTAGGTGCAGTAACGCAGTTGCAAAGTAAACAGTTTTCGAAGTGTTTTTCTCTATTTTACAGTTCACTTAATTAATTATTGGGTTATTTTGTTACAGTATATTATTTTCAATATAATGGCGTTAACACCGGCAGAAAAACAACGGCGTTATAGGGAAAATTGAAACAGGACCATGTGAAAAATGCTGAGGCTAAAAGAAAACATCTTCTGAGTTATCTCCTGTCTTGACGCGCTTGTTTCGCCTATCTCTAAAAACCGGAGTGGTGCCGGAGTCCTGGAAGCTTGCTAATGTGCAGCCAGTGCCCAAAAAGGGTAACCGTGCCGATCCTGCTGACTATAGACCAATCGCCATAACCTGCATACTGTGCAAAGTGATGGAAAGGGTACTTAACAATAAGCTGCTAACATACCTCGAAGACAATGAGCTCCTCAGTGACCACCAGTATGGCTTCCGTCGTGGTCGTTCAACTGGGGATCTTCTTGTGTATGTTACGCATTACTGGGGCGAGGCCATTGAGAAACACGGCGAAGCCCTTGCTGTATCGCTTGATATCTCAAAGGCTTTTGACACGCTAGTCTGTTGGCTAAGCTTCCTGCATTCGGCATCTCTGCTGACTTTTGCAACTGGATTTCCGACTTCCTGAGTGGCCGTTCGATCAGAGTGGTCATAGATGGCTGCTCAACGGATCATAAGGCCATTGATGCCGGTGTTCCTCAGGGGTCTGTTCTTTCTGCAACTTTATTTCTGCTACACATCAACGACCTGCTACAGCTTGGTGCAATCGGGTACGCTGATGACAGCACAGTCGCAGAAAGATACCTGTTCAGTGCAAGAGCCAGCAGAGAGGAAACTGCTACTCATAGAGAGGCCATGGTGGAGCGAATGAATCTGACCCTAAATCTCGTTTCTAAGTGGGGCGACGACAATCTGGTCAGATTCAATGTTCTGAAAACACAGGCATGTCTTTTCACTGCTAAAAAGAGCCAGTTCCAGTTTTCTCCAGCTTTCCGAGGTACAGTTGTACCAGTCACCGACCGCCTACAGCTTTTGGGCATGGAGTTGACATCGGATCTCAACTTCGGCTCAACCATCGAGTCGAAAGCTCAGACCGCAGCTAAGAAGCCGGGCATCCTGAATAAGGTGAGGCGATACTTCACATCTGGACAGCTTTTAAGTTTATATAAAGCACAGGTCCGTTCCTGTATGGAGTATTGCAGTCACTTGTGGGATGGTTCAGCAAAATACCAGCTCGCTGCACTTGATTCGGTGGAACGCAGAGCTAAAAGACTCATAGGCGACGAGACTTTGATAGCTTCGCTTCACAGCCTAGCTTATCGGCGTAATGTCGCCTGCTTGTCGGTCTTCTACAGACTGTACTTCGGAGAGTGTGCACAGGAGCTCCACGATCTGATTCCACCATCACCCTTTTACCACCGGACTAGCAGACGTACTGCGGCGTACCATCCACACTTGATATCCCGACAAGTCGTACTCGGCGCTTCTCCTCCACGTTTATCATGCGCACAGCCAAGGTGTGGAAGTCTCTGCCGGCATCTGTGTTCCCTCCCACATATAACCCGTCTGCCTTCAAAGCAAGAGTGAACAGGCATCTTCTGGGCACGCTCGTTTCATCATAGACCTCATCCATCGCTTTCCACCAGGCGTGATCGAGGTTAAGAGCAGGCCCATTTTGTAATAAAAAAAAAAACGAATTTGATGTTCCATTAAATATATTTGAGAAATAAGACTGATGAAACAAAGATTTTATGTTTAAAAATGTTAATTTGAGAGGATATTTCGTTTTGTTTTTGTTTTAAGGAGAAGTTTTATTTTATTTCAAATACCTATCATTATTGTTATTGTTTTTAGAGCGTTTCTATTAGTTAAAGCGAAAAAAAACACCTAGTGCTGTGATAAAATTACCACTGTGTTACTTATCCAACTACTGCGTTACTTTTTTGTCCCTCTTTTTCTGAATACGTTAAGAGCTATAAAGCTTTTAATATAATTTTGAACCACCACAAATTTTATAATTTTTGTTTATCTACCATTTTTCAACCTGTGCTATAAAGATTGAGTTGAAATTGCTATTATTAAGGCATATTTTGAGAAATTACAGTAGCTTAAATTAAAATAACGTAACGCATTGGTAAACTTAATTAGAAAATAAGATATTAGACTGAGATGATTGTGATTTTACATTATAAGATTATTGTAATTCTTGTCTAAGTTTATGTTTGATAGGTTTTTAAAATTGAGGTAAAAGTTCCTACAATAAAACTGATTATTCTAAGTAAGTAACACAGTTGTTGTTTTTCTACTCCTTTCCTTGTATTAATATCAAACAAAACAATAAATAGTAAAAAAACATCGCTGCTAATGCCTGTACTGTTTACTTTAAATATTGATAAAACTAAATTAACCTAAAAAATAAAAAAATAAACTAATTGGTTTTACAATTATTTTTACGACATAGTTACTCAATTTGGGCCCTGGAAAAAAATAATGGCCCAATTATCTTCATTGTATGGTATAAAGCGATACTTTGCGGAAATCCATCACATCTTATTTTATTTCTCAGTTCAGGCATCATAATCTGCGAAGTTTTATGAGCTCAGCTTCCAGTTCAACTGGTGGCAGCGGAATACTAATCTTTTACATGGAGCTACAATCTACCCAGCCGGTTTTTTTGTGGTTAGTGCCTAACCTAACCTAACCTGGTGTCAGAGTATTTATGTCGCCCATAGGCTTCTGACTTAGCTTTACATGCCATCGAGAAATATGTCTCAGGCAGGCTTTGGTATCCTCACGAAATTTTCTTTCCCCCAAAAGCAATTGATAATTAAATTAAGAAAAATCAGTGGTGCGTTCGAACTCCAGATCTATGACTTGGCAGTCCGACAGTCACACCACCAGGCTGTCACTGCTATCACCTAACTGGGGGTCTAAAATGGCCGCTTTAGCAGAATCCTATTAGGATAATAATATGAATTACGTTTAAATTCGTAAAATGGTCACAATCATAATAGTAGGTACGTCTATGACCATTTTAAGAATTTAAACCTTAATTCATATTATTATCCTATTATGATTCTGCTAAAGCGGCCATTTTAGACCTCCTGATCGGTTTAACCAGATGCTAGGTAAAACGATATCTTAGTAGACTGATTTTCAGTCTTTCTGGTTTCTGACTATCTGTGGAGACTTTCAAAGTGTCAAACCCTTATTCTTGGATACCATCATCACCATCAATCTCCTGCCCGTTTCCCTATTTATTTTGAATCATTCCTGTCGATTCCCGCAATGTCGGTTCGCGAAACAAATAACATCTGTTTTAGAAAGTTCACGCTTGACCACGAGGTTTGGGTCGGCGCAGTGCATTTTATTTTCTTCTATTCTTTGTTAGAAGTCGTCACCCCTTACCAGGCGCAATATCAATCACATATTCTATCCATAATTTCTTTAGTTTTTCCACTTACACTTTTCTTTATTTATGATTGATCTAATTTCAGTGTCTATAAAAACAGTAGGTACAAATATTTTCACTAGTAAATAAAATTGGTTAGGTAGACATGCATCAAGAGCAAAACAAACGAATTTGACTAAAAATTTGATAGTTTATCATAAATAATAAATAAAAAACAATAATTTGAGAACTAAAAACAATCTGATTCTTTGCGTAAAACCCAGACTTGAAAATGAAAACAATGGAACAATTCATAATGCATTAGAAATACTAATACAATGTAGTATTTAAATTCTTAGATATAATTATAAATAATTAGGGTTCGCTAGATAGCGCAGTCTATGACTTAAAAGATCCTAAGCAAAAGCAGATAACAGCAAGTTTGGAAAAATATTTTTTAATTTCTCTCTCGGGTCATGTACGAGTAGGTACCTAAATGATGAACCAATGAAAACCTAATACTGCAATCTTAATTTATATTACTATTGATACTCTGGTATTTGGTGGCCATACAGTTTGTGACCATAAGTGTCGATGTAGCATTAAAATTAAAGTTATTAATTTTCTAGCAGTTATGGCTTACTATAATTTGAATGAGTTTTTAGTTGAGAAATTTTTCTTATATGTATTTTTTTTTTCAATTGTTTGACTCAGAGTGACATTATAAATTATTGTATTTAATATTTGCATGCCATTGTTTATGGCAAACGTGATGATCTGTTTTCATGGTTTTTATACTTACTTTAACATCTCTTGCATTCTGATAATTTGTTGTTGTGTGTATTGTAGGTACTCATGTTTGTGCAAATAAATTAATGGTTATTATGATACACACACAAAAATGCCAAGACTGCCTCATTCTAGTGGTCGCAAGCGCGACTGCTAAGTATGAGGTTCTGGGTTCGATTCCCAGGTCGGGTAAAGTGTCATTGGATTTTTCTATCAGGAATTTCTCAGTAGCAGCCATAGCGTCTGGAATTGCGATCGGTTGATGGCAATAGGCTCCCCCTATTACATGAGACTTAAACATAACTGGGGAAATGTGGGTGTACTATTAGGTACACCTCTGCCGAACCCTTCGTGGGTTTCAAGCGTGATGTTATGTTATTTACTTTAGGTCAATTATCGATTTTTGTATCGAAAAGAACAAAAAGCTTCAGCTAGTTGCTTTATTATACACACAGGACCAAATTTCACAGTTGTACTTTTTGCAATGAAAAAACTGCACGCCCATATGTAGATAAGATCAAGTAATTATTACGATAATCATTCTTAACGTTATATAAACTCACATCAAGACAGTATAATTTAATTTAATTGTGCGTCTCTGAGTCAAAATGTTGATTGTTCACTTGGTAGTTCTCGTAGTTTTTTTGAAGAGTTCGGTTGTATGTAAGTACCTATTACCAACTTACTGTAATACTGATTTTATTATAACAGAATTATTTTTGAAAACTTAGTACTTAATACTAGTAGAAATTTTAATTCGATTATCGAACGTAATATGCCGATTAAATTATTTCCAATTTCAGGTGAAATATGTGAGGTTGCCGACCATGACTGCACAACCAAAAGCGCCAACCACAGTTATGGCTCTTTCGTTAATGGTATTGATGATATAGTCGAAGCTTCGGATCCGTTACGAATTGATTTTTTTGAAGACAAGCTGCCTACCCTCCACTATAAGTTGACCAATGCTAACTTGACGGGGATGAGAGACTGTGTTGTGACGAGTCTGAAGTAAGTTCATCATCGCCCTCCTAGCCTTTTAGTGCCTAACCTGGTGTCAGAGTATTTATGTAGTCCATAGGCCTCTGACTTAGCTTTACATGCCATCGAGAAATATGTCTCAGGCATGCTCTGCTTTGATATCCTATGTTTGGGTCGGCTTCCAGTCTAACCATATGCTGTTGAATACCAGTATTTTGTATGGAGCGACTGCCTATCCGACCTCCACAACCCAGGTAGTACTGGGTAATACGCTATTCCTTGGTAAGACTTGTTGTCAAACTTTTGGGCTATTGACTACCCGTAACGACTGTAAGTTGACGTTCGTCTATGCAAAGTGTAAAAGTACCCTTAAAAAAGCCGATAGGCACTTGTTCTCCTCGTCATTGCGATATTTTTTCTAGACCTTCTAGTTACGGAGATATTGGGAGTCAAAGTTCCAACTTTTTGACGTTTTTTTACAAGTTTTTAATGTTATAACTTTACTTGAAATACCTCCAACGTAATATTCAATGCATTCATCAGTGCAATATTTTGAGTGCGTCACATTGAGTTCTACCGTAAAACGTGATTTTTCTCCCAAAAAAAAGGAATTTCCTATGAATAATTTTTGCGTAGAGTTACTTAATTTGATATACCGAATGCATAGTTTGACGGCTTTGCACTGACTGGTAATTATTTGATCACTTTTGACAAAAATGTCCATTGAATGGAAACTACATCAACGTTGAAATTGGAAGAAGGGTTCAGTTCAGTTAATGTTTTCATTTTTATTTCTAAAATTCTAGTTTTAGCCATATTCGCCTAGGCCGAGACTAACTTCAAGATCTATGACATTATATTATTATGTCATAGATCTTACTCGTACGTAAGTTGTACGACATCAACCTATACATAACCAGTATAACCTGACTTCGCTTTGTATGAGCTTCCCGTACGATGAGAGATCAGATTAATTTGGTTTTGCATAGCTTGATTGGCCGCCGTGCGTACTCACACGTTATTTTTATTACAGAATCGACAAAGAAGCTTTGACTTTCCTGTTTATCTTAGATTGCCCTCAAATCGTTGCAAAAAGTAACTATGAAATAAAAGGAAACGTTCTCACCATGCATATTGAAGGGAAGGGAGTGTTAAAAATCACTGCCGGTAAGTATAATACCTTGAAAAGTTATCAGTTATAAAAATAAGCTCAGTTATTTTTTTTATTTGTAGAAAACTAAACCGGACCAGATCTACAATGTCTATAAAACCAAATTAATGTTCCTTGAATCTCATCATGAGGTGTGATGAGATTCTAAGAAAATAAATTTGTTTTTTTTTTAACTTATTTACTTACGTGTGGGTCATTTTTAAGAACCAGCTTTTACATATAGGTTACGACATTTCTTTGCTTTCATATTCTTCTCAGCGAACCCTTTAAATTGATACTGATTGAGGCGCACAAAAAAGAACTAAAACGCCCAGCCATCTTTGGGAGGCCGCCATATTGGATTTAGAATGACATCACTTAGCTAACCATGCATTGTCATCCAACCTAAACGTGTATGCAAAATTTCAGCTCAATCGATTGGTTATAACTGTTTTAAAATTCAATTGCAAGATTTGAGCTAAACAAACATAGAAACATAATAGTTTCTTTGTACTTGAAAATTTGCTAACAAATTGTCAAGCGCGCGTCAACCTACTACGATTGGTTAGCTTAATTTTCAGTAGCCAATCGGATCACTTGAGAAGAAACCGGGTGTTGGTCTGAATACATAATTATGCTTTTATTAATTACAGATGACTACGTAATCATGTTCAATGGCAAGTATGAGGAAATAGTGGGTGAGGACGATAAAACCTATGTCCAAATCAAAAGTCATACACTTGATATTGAACCTAGAGGGAAGGTAATGTTCGACATGACGAATCTATTTAATGGAGATAAAGAAAAATGTAAGGTTTCATTTCAAGTTTTGTGAAAGTTTCTATTTTCAATACTCAACTGATTATAGTGATTTGTTGGTAACTGTCCAGGAGGAGCTCGTGGCTAAATAATATCAGCCGCTCGGGTCGATCGGGTTAAGCCGCGCTTGCCTAGGTTGGTCCGTGGATGGGTGACCACCCATTACATACCGAGTTTCCTCCGTGCCTCGGAAAGCATGCTAAGCCGTTGGTCCGGGCTGTCATTTGTAGATCTTTGACAGTCGTTAAGGTAGTGAGTAGCTCGAAAGTTTGACAACCAGTCTTATCAAATGGTATCGTGTTACCCAGTGCTAGCTGGGTTGTGGAGGTCAGATAGGCAGTCGCTCCATGTAAAATACTGGTATTCAGCTGCATCCGGTTAGACTGGAAGCCGGCCCCAACATAGTTGGGAAAAGGCTAGGCTGATGATGATGTTGGTAACTGTTCAGACTCAGCTCGTCTGCTGCTCTCTGTTCACCCACAGCTCTGGTGCCTGAGACTCATGGTAGCAAGCGCGACTGTTGGGCGTGGGGCTCAGCAGCGGCGATAAGGATGATTTCCACCAAACAGCTCGTATCGCATCAGATCGGAAAAGATACGAACGCACGCGGCAACAGCCGAACGCGTCCGGCAGGATGTCGACGCATTCGATCGACTCCGTACTGTCGCTTGCGAATGTATTCATTTCTGCGATTAGTCAAATAGTTTCATTCCTACCGTGTTGACGTGTACTAATTTTGCGATCGGATACGGCGACAGGCGAACGGAGCCGATCGCGCGTCGCAGCATACTTTTGGATACGATCGCGTGTCGCGGCAGACGCCAGTGGTCAAGCTGCTGTGCGCGGCTATAGACTTTAAATACTGTGTACACAATTTAATATCATTTAAAGATTGTAAAATCCATTCCGATCCGCTGCGATGCGAGCCGTTTGCCGTGTGCGCAAATAAAATAATGGCGGCGACAAATTACTTAAGTAATTTGTCGCCGCCTACTCTGCGACGACACAATCCGACAGAATCGAGGACAGATCAGGCACACGACCACCATGTTGTGGTGCTTTCCAAGGCACAGGAGAGCCACACCACTAACTCCCAAACTCCGGTCTGCTACTGATAAATTCTTAATGAAAAAACCCAACAATATTTTCCGACCTGGAACCCAAGACTACACGCTCAACAGTCACTCTGTTAGTAACAAATTCATGAACTCCTCATCATCTGTCTAGCCTTTTCAAACAACGTTAAGGTCGGCTTCCAGTCTAACCGGATGCAGCTAAATTCCAGTATACTGTACTGTACAACAACTCCTCTTCTAACAACACATTTGGAAAATTTCCAGCTACAAACTTATTCAAATGAAGCTTTCTTTATTTCAGCCGACATCGTCCATAAATTCTTAAATACGAACTGGAGGATAATTGACAACCTATTTCGTTCACCTTCAATTAATAAATTTTTGGACCTATTCGTACAAAATCTAAACAAGTTCCTGAAAGCTAGGTCTGTTGATAATGTATTGGCAAGGAAAAATTGATCGTGAGACGTTGTGCTAAGATATATTATTGCAGAATTTAATGCTACACTTAGTTTGTCCATTTTCTCTGACACTACACTTAAATGAATACCGTGTAAACACGCACTGCGCTAAAACTATACAAATAATATTTAGGGATTCATTTAGTTGTCACTTTGTATTAGAGAAAACGGGCACTAGTCTTTATGCAAATGTTTTTATACCTACCTTTGAAACAATAAAGAAAAAAAAAACCTGAAATGGTTACTGTTTATCGCTATTTTTGAAGTGAAAACTTCTTTAGCGGCGTTGCGCCTTTTTGCTTTTTTTTGGCGGCTTTTTTCTTGTGATGGGTAAAAATGTTAGGCTCGCGTCAGGACACGTGACCTGATCGAAAATTCGTAAGACGGAGGGAGAGTAGTCAAAAATGCACAACGTTAATATTCAAGTTTTCACTTCTGCCGGCACTCCCGGAGTGCAACCCGTTGATATTTTTATTTCCTAAATTACCATTTTTTGGCTACTGCTGCAGGTCTGGGGTTTGATGCCCAGATCAGCCACTGTCTTGTTTAGATTTTTCATCAGGAATTTTCAGTAGCAGCCGTCTGGATATATGCCCAGTTTATGGGACTTAAACATAACATGTGAAATGTGGGTATACTATTAGATTCAACTCTGCTTACCTTTGTGGATTACCGGCGTGATGATACATTTAAACAAAAACTCAACGACTTACCATCAGGTCCAACAATCCCGCCAAGTCTACCACAGCTCTGCTGCCGGTGCAGGGACCCACAGTGGCTGGGGTAGGTGGAACAGTCAGTGCTTCTAGATAGAGACCCTGATAAGGAGTCAGATGGTAGTGGTGGAGCGTAGTCCCTGGAGTAGTCCACGTAGGGAACGTAGCCGTTGCTTTGACCGTGGTGCTGGGGAGAAAAAGATATTGTTAAAATGCTGCTTGACAAAAGTAGTCCTTAAATCAAGGTAGATAGAAATTTTGGGGGTAAGAATTGAATGCCATTAGCACAGAAAAGGGAACCAAGGCTTAAAAGGCAGCGGGATTTTACTTAGCAGATAAATTTAAGTAAGTTACAATGCCGGTGGTGAAATCTCACTAGCTAAGTACAACCGCGTTTACTTAGGGTCAGCCACTCTTCACCCTTATGCCCTGAGTTATAAGTTTGACCAGTGGTCGACCGTTAGTGAGCACAGTTTTGCATGTCTTGTGCCTAAGGAATAATTTAGAAAAAATCAACTCCATCAACTCCAACTGGGACAGCGTGATGGATTCCAGCCGCAACCTCTCATAAAACGAGACCTGTGTCCCAAATGTGGGGACATCATTGGCTTATTATGCATGGTCTATGTCCCTTAGGGGCTGTCTCCACGAGTGAGAGAATCGCGACGATATTATCGTCGTTGCCACGTATTTCTATACACTCTCTTAGAAGCCGTCTCCACTAGCGAGAGAATCGCGGCAATATTATCCCATACAAATACGTAATATCACCGCGATTCTCTCGCTCGTGGAGACGGCCTCTTACATAACAGTACCATCACGCCTGTAATCCCTGAAGGGTTAGGCAGAGGTGTACCTAAACTACACACGCATTGCGCCAGTTATGTTTAAGTCCAATGTAATATGGGGCGAGCCTATTCCCATCAACTCGGAGCAATTCCAGATTCCGTGGCTGCTACTGAGAAATCCTGTTGGAAAAACCCAATGATACTGCCCGACCAGGGAACGAACCCAGGACTCATGCTCAGCAGTCGTGCTTGCGACCACTAGACCATTGAGGTAGTCAGTCAGTTTCCCTTATCTTGTAATAATAGGTAAACTTAGAAATATTTGTTAAAATTATTTCAGAATTAATAACCGACAAGGAACTACATACTCGTAAATGTCCTCTTAACTTAATGCTAAAGTTACCATTCACGATTTATTTAGCAATAACTGACAAATAAGCTAAAATTTTTCTTGTAAGATTTAGGTTAAATTATTTCTTACAGGAACCACTCTGGCAAATGTCAGTTAATAGTCTAATTTGAAAAGTAATTTCTTGTTCATAAAGACTTACACATTATTTATTTACCTACGCTACGTAAGTAAGTCTACAAAAAAAAAACATTTTTCTTCAAAAAATTTTCCATCATACTAATTCTTAATTTGCTTCCTAAATTACAAAAAACGAAAGTTCTTATTAGATTTGAGTAATCTAAAACAAGGCTCCTTTGAACCTTTTTATTCGCATAAAGATGACGATAGCAAGTTCGTTATAAAATCTAAGGGGTTCTTCACATTGGTCCGGTTCGGCACATTCAAATCGGCAGTATTTAACATAGCACCACGCGTGTAATCCCCGACGGATTATGCAGCGGTGTATCTAATAGTACACCCACATTTCGTCAGTTATGTTCAAGTCCCATGTAATAGGCGGCGAGCCTATTGCCATCAAGCGGATGCAAATCCAGACTCCGTGGCTGCTACTGAGAAATTCCTGATGGAAAAACCCAATAACTCTTTGGCGGATCCGGGAATCGAACCCAGGACCTCAGGCTCAGCAGTCGTGCTTGTGACCACTAGACCAACGAGGCAGTCATAATACAACGTATAACAAAAAAGGTATATAAACACACTTAGGGCTGTGCTACATACCATAAAACTGAACATCCCTCTCCATGGTACGAACATAGTAATCTCGAAAAATGTTATCTGCTGCGCCATAGAAAAGTTCAAGTCCTACTCCACCCAAATGTATGGGGCAGCAGATAATTTTTACGTTAGGTATGTATAAAACTATAATAAAACTAGCTTTGGCCCGCAGCTTCGCTCGCGTTAATTTATAATTTGACAATCAATTCGGCTTGCACTCTGCTTGTAATCAAAGATACGTAGCGCCATCTATTATCAAAGGAATTGTTGTTTTCCACGGGAGCAGTACTTTTTTTCGGGATGAAAGGTACCTTATGCCCGTTTCTGTAGATCTGACAACGTATAATTATGCAAAATTTCAGGATGATCGATTCAGTGATAGGCGTAAAAAGGTACTTACCAGGTGGTAGGTAACTTACTTTCGCATTTATAATATAACTTAGGATAGGATGATGTCTTAGCTCGAGTTGTGCCGACATGATTCAGCAATGGTAGGTGCCGATCGGAGTTAACCGATCAGTATAAAACCCGAATTAAAAGCGAATAATAAAAGAAGTAGCAGGCTTTGAGTCGGCTTTGTAGTTCAACAAATACTGCCGATACTGCCTCGTTGGTCTAGTGGTGGCAAACACGACAGCTGAGCATGAGGTCCGGGGTTCGATTCCCGGGCTGGACAAAGTGTCACTGGGTTTTTCCATCAGGAATTTCTCAGTAGCAGCCACGGAGTCTGGATTTGCGCCCAGTTGATGGCAATAGGCTCGCCCCCTATTGCATGAAACTTAAACATAACTGGCGAAATGAGGGTGAATTATTAGACATACTTCTGTCTAACTCTTCGGGGATTACAGGCTTGATGTTGTTTATGAGTTGTATTATGATTTTGTGACGAGACTATGCCGAATCGTACCGACCCGAAAACGTATGAAGCAAGCCTAAAGTAAATTGAACAAACAGTGAAAAATGAGTACGGCTTTACATTCTAGGCAAGGCTTGATGTTTTGTGTGTAACAAGGCACTCATATTATTATTTTCTCGTAATTCAGCATTGTTATGCTTTGCTAACAGAAATTCTAGCCACGTATAAAATTATATCTCGCTAAGAAATATTTTATATGGTTTTAGTTGCGCAGTACATCTGGTCGAATGAATTTCCAAGAGCAGTTCGTGAGTAGGAATTCAAAATTTAGCACCTAGAATCATGTTACAGTAAATTGAACTGTGTTTTTAGATATAATAGAGAAGACTTTTTAATACATATGTATAACATAACATAGATTCACGCCTGTTATACCCGAAGATTTAGGCAGAGGTGTACCTAATAGCACACCCACATTTCGCCAGTTATAGGGAGTTCCTTGTAATAGGGAGCAATCCTATTGCCATCAGTTGGGCACAAATCCAGACTCCGTGGCTGCTACTGAGAAATTTCTCATAGAAAACCCCAACAACAATTATTTGCAAAACCTAGGAATTGAACCGAGGACCTCATTCGAACGAGGCAGCAACTATCTCGTTATCTACTTGATGAAATCCGATAATTAGTAACATAGTTACAACTCTATACTTTTTTAAAGCAAATTATATCGTATGAAAAAATACTGAAGTATATTAAAGACACGAAAGCAAGACGCGGTGGCAAAAAAACACTTATTTCTGTCATTCATTCTAACCATCAACTACACAGTCAGAAGCCCGGGGGAATGGTTACGTCTATTCTGTGGATAAATTCACACGGATTGTAGATAAAAATGCTTGAAATTGGATTATTTATCGTTGATTGGCACGTTGTATTCCTCCCCAATCCTCTCACGCACATGCCTGTCGCCTTCGTACGAGCAAGAAGAAATGTGCGTCGCAGGCGCCTCTACCGTGCGTTTTGCGAACTAATCAATGGCTGACCCGACGCTGCTGCGAATCAGCGCGCTCTCGAGAAAATTTCGAAATTAAAGTGGAAATTGGTGTGTGATGTCGTTTTGTGTTATGTTCAACGCTCCAGGAGGCTGCTATGAGGATTGATATGTAACCTTCCTTTTATGCGCATTGTTGCTAATCCAAGTATTCCAAATCAGTGCGTGCGTCCAACTTTTTAGCAGCGAGCCAGTTTTAAAAATTTGATCGCATTATTCGCGTAAACATTTTGGTTGTACCATAATATTAAACTGCAAATATAATTAAACAATACGGGAATTTCAATAAACAATTTTTAAGTCTAACAGAAGACAGAAATTCACCACAATTTCGACCAACCCAACCTTAAACAGACTAAAGTATAGCCCGCCATTCACGTACTCCGAGCCTAAATATTTAATTTCTAATTCCACACACACCGACTGGGTACATTCTAACAATAAAACCAGCGTAGATTCGTTCCAAGGCAGATTTGAGTGCAAACTTCCGGACGGGACGCCCTAGGACATACACTGACTTCATTGGTGATGTTCTTTAGAAAGGTCAGGTAGTACTCGGGTATGACCAGATTTATGAACGTGGACGAAGCAAGAGGAGTAGGTAGGTACTACCGAGTTCACTGATGGTTAACCACTTTTCAACCTTATCACTCAGGACATAAGGGTCAGACCGTTAGTGAACTCTGGAGTATTTAAGGATTATTGCAGGTGGCATTCTGAAGTTTCTGTCTACCTTCATGGGAAAAAGAATCTGTCAAATTCAATACATTTCAATAGTAGTTCCAAGTTGGTCAAGTTATAATATGTAATACCTTAAAATTCAGGTTGTTGATGGGTTGGTTGAAGTCCCCACTGTATCTCTGGTACTGCTTCATGAGCTCGTTGTCGTAGCCCGATTCTGGGAGGGGAACAGGTCCAGCGAGCGGTAGACCCAGGTTTGATTTTAGGTGGAGAGTTGGGTGGAGGTCAGTTTCGGAGCCAGCGTTGGAGTTGTCCTGTGTTTGGGTGATAAGGCAAGATTTTAAATGATCAAATTATACCAGAAACTTTGAAGGTCAGACAAAAGGCAGTCGCTTTATGTAAAATATTGACTGAAAGTCGGCCTTAACTTAGTTTGGAAAAGACTAGGCAGTTGATGATGATGACTATACAAAAAGTTCGTCAAAAGTGTTTTAATTTCTAGATTTGAACGAAGTATAAGATGAAGGTACGTCAGTCTGACAGGTTTATGAATGAGAAAGATTGTATATGCTACAAGAATCTTTATGCCCTCGAACGACGTTTACAGGTGGCGCCGTTGATGCTCATAATCCGGCCTTAATGTTCCCACTGCTGGGACACTGTCCTTTCTATGAGAGGGAGTGGCTATATAATCCACCACACGGGCCCAGTTGGTACATGTCACATGTCTTAGAGCTATTCGTTCTAGGATATGCCGGTTTCCTCATGATGTTTTCGTTCATCATTTTGGGAGCAGTTGTGGTATAAATTAAACAAAGTAATACACCTATCTGGGTTCGAACCTCCGACCAAAACCTCATAACTTGGAGCGGTTACCACTGGGCCATCACTGCTCTCGTTGATACACATTTGTGCAACCCTATGGTTTTGTCAAATGTTTTTGAAAAGTATGATGGTGGAATTCATTCCTATTTTGGCCATGCTCCATTAGACTCTTCTAAAGGTGGCTTAAACAGTAAAGGCGCAAATAAAGTTTGGTCTACTCACCATATCACAACTACCTTCCACCTGCCTCAGCTCCAACTTCAGATCACTGATATTAGAACTCCTATCACAATCCTTGAACTGGTCTACACAAGTCTTCCCTAAGTTGGTTATGTCAGGTTTCTTAACATCCGTCTTCTTTGTCTTCTTATGACATAGCATTATGATCAGCATGATTATTAAGACGAAGATCACAGTTGATGACCCTCCAGCGATGAGTAACACGACCGGGAATGTTTCTACAAGAAATTTTAAATGTGAGACCTCTATCATTCTTCTCTTCTAATGTTCTGATTCTGCGCGTGCATTGCAGGTAGGCATTGCTTACTTGCCTACCTAAGTAACAATTTATAGTTATAAAAGGTTGGACTAGAAATTCACTTTAGGATTAATACATAAACTGGATACAATGATCTTCTGGCACTTAAATGACATTGGCAGTAGGCGTTGTTAAAAAAAACAAGATGGCGTTGTTAGTTCCGATTTTCGCCACCTGCCAAAAGATCCTTGTACAACTATAGTTTGGAATGTTAATGTTTTACTTACTTTCTGGGACCAGGTCAATTTCAATGCTGTCCATTCCATAGACATTGACAACAGTGCAGTTGTAGTGCCCAAAATGATGCGATTCACTCTTACGTATAATCAAAGTCGATTTCGTCATCCTATCCGTTAGGCTTTCTTCCAAAAATGCATATTCCTGGAAAGAACACTTCGAATGTAACGATAAAACTATAAGGAGGACAGTACAACTTTTCAGACTTAAAGTTTTATACCTAAGTTCTACAAAGATAACAGAAGAAACATATTCTCTAAGTAAAACAGAATTTTTAAATTTCTGTTTGCTGAATACATTCTAGCGGTAAAACAAAAGAATTGTTTTATCTCAAGTTTGTACTGTGCATACATTTTTTTCTGCTTTTATGTTCCCTGTTTGAGAAATCTTGGCCTAACTTTTCTCCGGAGCCCCCCTGTTTTAAATAAGCGATGGAGGTAAATTTGCCAGTTTTTTCCCGTTTCGCAAAATGTGCACTTAACTGTGCAAGTTTATAGCAGCGTTTTTGTTGTTTGCTGAGAGCTGCAATATACACTCAGGTTGAGATCTATAAATGTTACTTAGCATGAATTTTGGTAAAGCATTATGCAGTGTGACTATTGCACAAACGTCAAAATACAAGTAGAAGACAAAAAGGAGAACATGACAAAGTGCTTGTTAGTAAATTTTATAGATCTCGATTTTATGGGGATTATTATATTGAGGTATTATCTTAACCTAATTTAAATTAAAATAGTTTTCAAAAAAACATAAATGTATAAACTTACTCTGTCACTTACGGGATATTATCTTCCATAATTATCATCCCATCATCATGGCACTTGCACCAGCGTCGAAATATCGGGAGCTTATAATAATAATTGATAATCACGGAACATATCCCGTAAGTGACAGTGCCAGTTTAGTTATAAACTGTGAAAACTTATCATAATCAGCCTATAATGTTCCCACTGCTGGGCACACGGCTTCCTCTCTATGAGAAGGCATGGGCTATAATCCACCACGCGGGCCCAGTACGGTTTCTTAGATGTCAAATTCTAATGTCTTTGATTTTTTCGTTCTAGGACATGCCGGTTTCCCCATGATGTTTTCCTTCACCGTTTTTGAGAGCAGTGGTGATGAAATAAATTACACAAAGTAATGCGACTTCGTTCGTAAGTTGGGGCCGCCACCACTGGGCCTCCGCTGCTCTCGTGAAAGTTTAAAACAACAATCATTAATACATGTTTTCAATCAAAGTACTCACTAAATAAATATCTAAATATTAATGTACTACTATTAGTACGTCATCTCTCTGAGCTCTAACTGAGATGTCGCATCTTGCTAAGGACAGGCATAAATGCATAAACACGAAAAACAGCATCAGTATTTCCACAAAAGTAAGGTTAAAGAACATTACCTGATTATGAAAAGAATTGATCTCGCTGCCTCCGAAGGTCCACACAATGTAGTCAGGCTTAGGGACGGAAAACGAAACACACTCTATCCGCACGCTATCCCCCTCGACGCCATACTGTGTTTGATTTGACATTATCCTTGGTGGTCCTATAAAAACATGGAGAATAAAGGACACCCATAAAATTTTTCGTCATTCTTTCCTCGTCGAAATATTTTTCGAAGGATATGACGAAACTGGGCTTATATTAAGTGCTTTTTATTTATTTTAAATATTATTGGAAGAAGAGACGCCATTATAAGGAGCAAAGATAACTCTCATAATGCCATGGCTCAACATGGCAACGTAAAAACGTGTCTACAGAGGCAGCAAAACGCGCGACGTAAACGTAACATAAGTTCAAACGAAATTACTATCTACTGCTTTATTATAGCACTTTTGTGACAAGCATAATAAACCCATAACATTAAGTCCGCAAAAACGAGTATTTTCAATTTGAAATCTTTAGCATTTAAGGTGGAACAGCCAGGGTAGCCCGCGAAATTCAAATTTTTTTCGGCAATTGTCAGGTCAATGTCAGGTCATGTAGTAACAGAATTATAGTGATTAAAATCATCAATGCTCTAAGTTTATTTAACCCCATTGACTGACTTTTTCAGGAGGAGCTCGTGGTTAAATAATAACAGCAGCTCGCGTCGATCTTTAGGTTAAGCCGTGCTTGCCTAGGTTGGTCTGTGGATGGGTGACCACCCATTACATAGGGAGTTTCCTCCGTGCCTCGGAAAGCAAGTTAAGCCGTTGGTCCCGGCTGTCATTTTCAGATCTTTTACAGTCGTTACAGTTGTCAGTGGTCCGAAAGTCTGACAACCAGTCTTATCAAGGATATCGTATTACCTAGTACTAACTGGGTTGTGGAGGTCAGATAGGCAGTCGCTCCATGTAAAATACTGGTATTCAGCTGCATCTGGTTAGGCTGAGAGCCGACCCCAAGAAAGTTGGGAAAAGGCTAGGCAGAAAATGATGACTGACTTTATCATGAAATAGTGTTTAAAAATAGAAAGCTCTTTTAACCCCATTCGGGTTAAAAGAGCTTTATATTTTCATCAACATACAACCTGACACTGACCTACAAATATAAAAAAACTAAAAAAAAAAATCATTTCGCGGGCTACCCTGGCCCGTCCACCCTAAGTTTATTCCCCGTGCTCCTGCTAGGCCCACAGAACCAGCATTTAGTCTCAAGTGTCAATTAGTTAAACAACCTGTCAAGTCTCATTAGCATCTGAACCCTTGAAAACTTAATCATAGCTAAAGGTTTGACACCCACACACCTACCTTAAGAAACCACAGTTTCCAAAACTGTCTAAGCCTAAGTCAAAATAAGGCCAACAACTTTGAGAATCCATGTCTAAATTAAATTATCAGTTAAAACAGATGCAAAGTCAACAACAATTTAAATGAGACCTACCAACGCACTATTCAATTTGCATAAAATGTAAGTTGTACAAGAACATGCAAAACTGAGTTGCCTACGTTGCCTACATGGGTATGAAGTTAGGACCACAAAGTTACGAAGTGCTAACTTAGCTAGTTCGCAAGATGTTCAAATTGAAATGACCTCAGGAACGGAGCAGCACTGACGCAGTTCGAATAGGTTGCTTGGCAGAGTTTTAGATCTACGTCTTAAGGTTTTTGTATATTTTAGAAGTTGTTTCCGGTTTTTGGAATGTTGGCAGGTTTGAAGTGCATATTACATAAATTATAAAGCATACACTGGAAGTTATTAATGAAAATTCGAACGGAAAATTTTCAACCGCCTTTTTCAATGCGCTGTACCCAAGGGATGGTTACAACGCGTCGCTGACATTACGAGAGAATTTACGGTGGCAAAACGAGGTCGATGGTATAGTAGGTACTTGTCTTCTAAATACACATAGAAAATAAAAAGCGTCTGTAAGCCCAGAAGTCATCTAATAGGGCATTTATTTTTCAAATCCTAGGTCTTCATTTAAGTTAGGCCTTTTTCCACACACTATGGCCCCAATCTATTTAAGTCGCAAGTTAATAGGCTTCTTTTGGGTTAGTTCGTTTCATTGTCGACCTCATCTCTGTCCTCAGGACTAGATTGAGGTCAAGATTACACCCATTTAATATACACCATTATTTTTAGGTCGTTCTGGAGCCGAATACCATGAACTCGGTCATCGAACTCGAAACGATAGGGACAATTTTTTTCAAAAAATAACAATAAAAAAAAACACGAAAGAATAAATTTAATGTTTTTTTTTTTGTGAAATAATGAGAATCTATCGATGAATGAATTTTTCAATGGGTATCGTTCGCATGTGTTGCCGATCGTGGATACGTTTTACACACAAATATGAATTTGAGTTCTCATTATTTAAAAAAAAAAACATTAAATTTATTCTTTCGTGATTTTTTTATTGTTATTTTTTGAAAAAAATAGTCCCAATCGTTTCGAGTTCGATGATCGAGTTCATGGTATTCGGCTCCAGAACGACCTAAAAATAATGGTGTATAAAAAAAACAACACGTTTTCCGTGAAAATCTGCGGTTGATTCGCCATGAAAAGTTTTTTATGGATCACTAAGAAAGCAAGCCTGTAAACGGATACTGCTCTAGTGCCACCGTATATTTTCAGGAGAAAATATATGTCTATACATTAAACAATCTTGAAGGGACACCAATGCACAAACACTTTCCTTTCACGTAGGTTTATTCCACTATGTTAACCTGGGTGATATCACCCGGGTGAATAAACTATATTTTTTGGTTTTCTCATTTCACCTTTATTCAGTACATCATTCCCCCCCCCCCCAAAATTTTTCATCGGTAATTTAAAAAAAAACAGCTGTTTCCTACAAAAGTGAAATACTTCCACGGTCAAAATACGAGTATATGGTAACGGCTGTTTTTTATTTTATTTTTATAGAATTATGTGCTGAATACGTGGTAGGCGTTTGTGTGTCTTTGTCCTTTCCATCCTGTATATACAAGACGTCTTACGTACTCCACGTAATAACTGACTCAACAATAAAAATTGTGCGTAAAATGTTTACCTTTGATATAAACCATGGCAGAAGCTTGAACATCTTGTCTGTTTTCTGTGCTAGCTTTACACCAGTATTGTCCAGCTGAATGAGGAGTCACTGTGAGGGTCAGGTTTGGTGATTTACCCACTCTCTGATAGGGCAAAAATGTTTAACGTCATCAACATGGTTAACGCAATATATTTAGTAGAATATTAGAGTTTTGCACTAGTTCTAAAACTTATAAACAACAGATTGATTCTTAATAAATTATGAAGCTTCTTATACTTGAACAAGCAAAAAAATATTTTATCGTAAGCTATTTGTTTGATTTACTTTAATTCAAACACGTTTCTAGGACAAAAAATAATTTCAGCACATAGTATAGTATAAACCAAGCTGGGTGTGTTTCATGGAATGTATTTTATGTATAAACAACCAAAATACTTACAATAAACCTCTCATGTTCATACCGCAGCCACTGTATCTTAGGTGGTGGATGACCATCCACGATGCAAGATAAGGTAGCCAAGGAGCCAGTTTCACCTTCAACATTCTGGGGTCTTACTTTGATAGATGGCCCATCTGCAACAAAATTGCTTTTTTTTAAACATAACATAACATCACGCCTGTAATCCCCGAAGGATTAGGCAGAGGTGTACCTAATAGTACACCCACATTTCGCCAGTTAAATTTAAGTCCCACGTAATAGGCGGTGAGAGTATTGCCATAAACCGGACAGAAATCCAGGCTCCGTGGCTGCCATTGAGAAATTCTTCTGATGGAAAAATCCAAAAACAATTTGCCCGACCCGGGAATCGAACCCGGAACCTCATGCTTAGCAGTCGCGATTGCGACGATGAAGTCAATTATTATATATTTTTAAATAAATTATTGTTAATATGTATTTCGCTGAAGAAGACCAAAAAGGACGTACCCGCTGGCCCCAGAAACTTCCAACAATTTGGATGAAAAATAAATACCCTCTTTTAATATAAAATAATATACCTGGCAGCTAATTAAATTTAAACAGGGATAAAAATAAACAGCACACGTTTAACTCGATTTTCTTGAAAATATAATTAGTTTCGTATTTTGAACGTTAATTTTAAAACTTTCGGGTGGCCTGAAATGTTGGGGGTCCTAGGGTCTATTAAATCAGACAACGATCTCGACGGTTCGATCGAATGTGTTCACTGACTGTGTGTGTGTGTGATGTGTGTGATCACTGAATAAATGGGAATATAATAATATTTTATAATGCGCATTAGAGTAAAAACTTGCTTACTTAGCTTAAAATTATACTTATATTCTAAAGGAGCGTACCTACTACGTTATGCACTATTAGAGAGCATACATACACTTAACCATTTTTAAATGAAATTCATGAATGTGTTTACTTTTTATTTTCTTTACGTACCTACCTACAATCTGAACACATTTAGCTAGCAACACCAATCATCTAAATTGTTTAATGCTAACCGAATTTATAAGGGGACATGAGCTGCGATTCTCCATAAAAATTTTGACGAAATCGACGTTTCGTATTCCCCTTTATTCTTCCTGAATAATGCCTCTAGAGCAATCACTTTTTTTCATAAAATCAAGGGCTACTGTAGACACGTCCCTGTCATATTTTTTTTCAGCAACTTATACCGTGGTTAGATGACTACCAGGCAAATTCGAAAAGTTTTTAACATAAACAAATACTCTTTCTTAAAAATTTCAAGTAAAAATAATTGAATCGGCTCAGTTTTCGAGGAGAAAAAGGGGGAATACGATATATTTTTTTTGTCATATAATAAGTCTGAGCTGCAGTTGTACCTATAGCCCTCTACGGGGGCAGGCTTGACGCAGCGCTACGGCAATAGTTTCATCAAATAGCTATTTTCAAATTCCTCGCAGGCTCTGTCCCCTCTTAAAACAACGGTCTCTTTCTGTCAATCGGTTGTATAAAATTTTTTTTTTTTTTTTCAAATAAAATTACAAGATCCATAATTAGGTATGTTGTTAGTAAAAGTCTTAATAAAAGCTAATGTAAGTAAAAAAAAAAGAAAAAATACACTTTATACAAAATTTAAACGACTCACACGTGTGCAGCCGTATCTAGTGAGCCAGCATGGGACTGTCCCACCTATCACACAATAAATTTTATTCAGAATGCTATGGGAGTTAACACGTACTCAACCGAGAGTAGAAGCGCACTGTATCCGCATAATGGCATGAAAACCATCAACCGTGGCCTCGGTGATCATCCCGGAAGCGCTACAAAAGCGTGGTAGACAGGTTTGGCGTTAACTGTAATTAATGATTTGAGGTGCAAACGGGCCTAAGTTTTTATTTTTTTTTACTTTTTATAATATGATGTTCCTTTAATACGTTTCACAAAAAAACACAATCTTCTTCGTATCGCTGGCATGACAGTTTATATTTAGTGAGCCCAGAACTTCAACTTCCGCGTCGTCGGTGGTAGCACAGAGTTCACTTCGGCTATATTTTTTTGGGCTACGAGGGCAAGACGAGAGATGGAGCATAGTTTGTGACAGCTCTAAAACCACGACCCCTTTTTTTTCGGATGGGAAGTCATCAAATGACTCCTCCCGCTCTGGGCGGAGCGGAAGGGAGTGTCAGACTTTTACTGACTAAAAACCATCCATGTTCCTTCTTTTGCCCTTTATGTTCCAGGGCCGCGGTATCTCTTTCGAACAGTCCCGCAACCCTGGCAGGCATCGGCCCTTGCGGGCCCCTCCTGTTTCCTGACACCTCTTTGAGTCGCGCGTGGAACACGAACGCGCCGTCGACACGGCCTGTCGTTATAAGACGGACGGACGGCGAGCTAGCCCATTACAGTCCACAGGCCCAACCACACCCCCCTGATGTTTCATTACGGTAGCAAGTGGGGCTACCGTATTACCGTACCGTAGTTATATACTAATTTTAAATAAATGCGAGACAATCAACTGGTGAATTATTTATTTTACAATAAGCTAGGTACAAGAAAATAACAATCAACGACAGTGAGTATGAGAATAGTGAACTATCCAAAATCCGAAAGCCCAAGAGGCCGCTCCGCTTGTGCTTCGCCGTTATAAAGCTTCAGGCAGCCCCACTGCAGGAACCTCAGCAATATGTAACTCCCTCCATCGATGGCAGTTTCTTTGCTGTCGTCCACAGATGGCGCTTCCAATGCAACGTTGCCAACACACTTAGCAAGGTTGGAAAACACAATATACTCTCAAGTAACTCACTGATCAAAGAGAACGGCATCGTTAGAAATTACCTAACGAAAGCAATAAACAATACAATTATGACGAACGTAAAAGTTCCCTGAATCTGCGTTTAGCTGACTTGCGAGTACAATACTGTATCATGAACGCAAGCTTTATTACCAAGAAATAGCAAGAATGGAATGCTACACAGTACACAATAGTCATACTCGTTTCAAGAACTAATAAGAAATTGTGAACTACGCGAAAAGGTGAACTTGGAAGGTCAATGGGGGAAGCGCCAAGGTAGTCCACGAAATTACTTAAATGAACTTGGAGGGTTATATTGATTTTAATTATTGTAATTCTGCAAATACCTTTGTGTTACGAATTATACGGTCCCAGTTACGGTCGCGAATCATATTTTTTCAACATACCTACAGCCTGACACTGATCGGTATTTTGTAAAAAACGTAGGGAAAGTTGAATTTCGCGGGCTACGCTGGCGCTTTATCCCTAAAATACTATTTTCACAATACTTGCTAGTCTAAAAAAACTAAATTTGTTAGAAATTATATAGCTAAGTACATAGTAATGTTGTTTGCAACCGAAATGTTTAGCTTTGATTGAAAGGTGCAGAACCAATATTGGTGCAGCCAATATTGAAAGATTATTTTGGTATCACGATTCAATTTAAACATACAAAGGCATTTGACATAGTGGTCCCTTTCAAAGTGTTTCGTATTTCTACAACGACTTTAACCCATTTACACCCAAGACTAAAGAAGCTGCAGGACAATGAGATAATTTGTATTAATTGGTGGAGAATAGGGAGTTTTAAAATAAAAGAAAACGTATTTTTTTTAGTTAAAAAAACACAGTGTCTCAATTGGGAACACTGTGTGAAATATTTAATATAAAACGTAAGACGCACTAATAACCTCGAAAATAACGTAGATACACTAAACTTGTCATGTTAATAAAAAAGTTGAGGGTAGCTGTAAATGGATTGAACGGTTTTCGGCCGCTTATATGATGATTTCCACCAAACGGCTCGCATCACATCGGATCGGAAAGGATACGAACGGATGCGACGACAGCCGATCTCCGGCTCCGTACCGTCGCTTACAAACGTATCCGTTTCTGGGCCTAGTCAAATAGTTGCATTCCAACCGCGTTGACAGCCGAAAGGATCCAACGGATACGACGACAGGCGAACGGAGCCGACCGCGTCATGGTAAACTTTCGGCTACGATCGCGTGTCGCGGAAGACGCCCGCGGTCAAGCTTCTGTGTGCGGCTTGGTAACATAGACTTTAAATACTGTGTACACGATTTAATATCGTTGGTATCCTATCCGATCCGATGCTATGCGAGCCGTTTGGTGGAACTCATCCGTATGTCACTTTATTAACATTTTTTATATTTCCATCAGATAGAATGTTACTTTGTTTAAACTTTAAAGCCTAAACAAGACATGAGCTCTCCATTTCTTGCTACTCTGTGCCAACACTGCAATGCTGCAGCGTATGAAAGGTTAAACTTTATTATCCCATCGTCTTAGGAGAGATAATAAAAGTATCTTGCAGAACATTATCTTAGCACATAAGGGGATTCCGTATTGAAGGAAGACTCATAACAACGAATTGGTAATTGGAGAGTTTTAGCTATGTATTACATTATATGTTTGTTGTAGAAAATTATTTATGTAACTTCACGTAGGTAGTTAAATTTTTTCTTCGAGTATTAAACAGCTTAACCTTTTGACCGACATAGTCACATATACGTGACAAGCAAGTGGGTGCCCTGTATGCCAAACGACACAAATTTGTGACAGAATGGTAGGTGAAATTGTGGCTTGGCGTGGAGGGCACGCGCTTGCATCTCATCGCATGCTCTGGCGTTCAAAAGGCTAAGCGCCTGACACTTGATTTATGGACAGTTCCTCTTCAAAAGAATAATGATTATACTAGCTTTTAGCAAGTTCGTTTAAAATCCCATGGTTATCGTTTAAGCGAGATAAAAATACCCTTTTTGTTAATCCAGGTTATAAACTATTCTGCGAGACTGTTCGAAAGAGATACCGCGGCCCTGGAAAATAAAGGGCAGAAGAAGGAAAATGGATGGTTTTTAGTCAGTTAAAAGTCTAACATTCCCTTCCGCTTCGCCCAGAGCGGGCATTTGGCACACAGGATAGTTTATAACATTTTTTTTTTTAATAATTCGAAACCTAACCTAACCTAACTATACACAATTGGATGTTACCTTTTTTTTTTGGAATGGGTAATCATCAAATGACTCCTCCCGCTCTAGGCGGGAATTGGATGCTACCTAATGTTGGTAATAACGGGTTTACGCTCGTTGTATTTATACACGCTAGCAGTGAATAATTCGACACACGTAGTCTAATTCCACAGAATATTCCATTACCTGTATAAAATCCCATTATTCTTTTCTGATCATACATTCGTAACCAGCTGGCAGAACATAATACTAACATAACATAATAATGCCCCTAATGGTAAGACAGAGGTGTACCTAAATAGTACACCCACATTTTCGCCAGTTATGTTTAAGTTCCATATAACAGGGGGCGAGCCTGTTGCCATCAACCGGGCGTAAATCCGGAATCGAGCTATGTAAACGAGCATATTATACGTTGGAAGACTATCTCGTAGATAAAAATGCATGGCTCAATGCTGGTCCTGCTCCACAGCCACTTGGGCTCACGAACTAAGATTTTATTGTTTGGAAGAGATGCTCCCCCTTTAATTCTTTAATTATATATATATACATATTTTCTTTCTTGTTTCTCTTCTGGAAACTTAGGGGTTGAATTGTATATCTTATCTGTTTTATCTCCACATCGTGTGCAAACTAATTTATTACCATTTCAATTATTGTGGAAGCTGCTGAAGATTGTAAAAATATCCTTGCAATGTATAGATTCCATCTCCTAGAATTATATAATTGCATAACACACATGTGTGAGTACTATGTACTGTAAAGCTCCCATTTATATTGGGTTATCTTTCATTGACTTGAATGTGTCCTGGTGGCTGAGAGAATGTCATGCTCACTCAAATGTCTCGCTGATGGTGGCGGGTGTGTCGGGTCATTTAATTCCCTTCAATATGGTTGAGTTGAATGGCGCTGATCCATGCGTCATGTTCGTGAACGGGCGCTGTCAGTTGGGACTGGTCATTTCTTAGCTGCCACGGTTTATTTTAATTACTTTATTTTTAAATTGTTGGTTTTACCTTTTACTCTGGACGCTCTTAATGTGCACGTCTTTGTACATCGTTCTCACATATATGTATAATCTCAACATGAATGATGTAACCAGATTTTGTAACAATATTTTGATTTAAAAGAGTGTCCATGGAGTTTCTTGCCCGTTCTTCTCCATAGAGATCTACGTTAGGGAATGGGCAACTACAGTACTTTCACAGTTTTTATGCCTTGTGACTGGGACTGTAGCTACATTTCATTGTTGTCTTTGTTTCGACAATTCAAAAGTGCCTGTAATTGGCCTACTTGAAATAAATGCTTTGATTTGATTTGATTTGATTTGAATCCGTGGCTGCTACTGAGAAATTCCTGATGGAAAAGCCCAACAACACTTTGCCCGACCTGGGAATCGAGCCCAGGACTTCATGCTCAGCAGTCGCGCTTGTGACCACTAGAGCAACTAGGCAGTCAACATAATATTCCCACTTCTAACTGGACACAATTATACAGGGTCATTAAAATATCTTTAACTCGTAATAGCCCAATTTCAAAATCACGACATCAAAATGGCCACGACATTCCTTTCGTCCTTTCGTATAAGCAACCACTCTGGAGCCAAACAATACAATATAGAACGCAAATTAAATAATACTCCAATCATTTCACAATAGAGGGCACTTCATTCGACGTCAAGAATTGCCCTGAAACCACGTAATTGCGGGCAAATGACTATAATTCGGTATTGTGTTTAAGGACTCTTGAAACTTTGAATAATACCGTTTTAGTCGGCCCACTTCGTATTGACAAACGCCAAGGCTTTTCGGTCTTGTTCTAGATTTTATTAGGTAATCGTTTGGACGGTAATTTTGCTTCGAATACGGTGGTAATTTTCATTTAGATGGACTTAATCATGTAATTTTCATTGTGATATTCGACATTGTTTTCTAAAGTCATTAGTAGAGTAATTTTCATACATAACGAACGAAAGAAAAATATCTTTATTTGTCTCGCACAGAAAAAAAAAACAAATGACTAAATTAACAATAAAACAAAATTATATACAAACTACCTAAAAATGCGAAAAAAATTAAATTGAAAATATAACGTACATCAAACTAAATTGTTCCTATATGAGGTCAAAAGGCACCCCCACTGCATAGTGCTGAAACATTTAAAAAACTTAACCAGTCTACAAATAGAACTAAATTAAAGATAAGAAGAAGACTAAAATAAAATACGTATATATATATACAACGACGACAATAGGACACGTCTTAGGCGTCAAAGTACTCCTCCGCATCGCTGTCATCTGGAAACGTGCCCAGAAGACTGGCAGTATTGCCACGTTGAATGGCAATGCTAATTCTTTGCCCAAGAAAGAGCCATTTCCTTAAAAAGAAGACGCGCACTCGGGCCCCATGACCCGAGCGTTTCGACCCCAAACGGCTCAAAACTGTAGTTACCAATAAGGTTACAGTCACCAACCATACCATATACTTTACAGATCCTAGAATAGGGAAAAGAGAATGCTCATGGAAGTATGGAATCCCGTACCATGCTGCATCAAAATCAAACCTTGTTTTTTATAAACTACACTGATTGTATTAACTCCTACAAAAATTATTTTTGAAAAAAAAAACCCGCGTTTCAGAGTTATTTTATAAAATCGAAACTAACCTAAAAAGTAGGTCTATTTTTTCGACGCTACCAACGACGTATTTTAACACACATACATTACATTATTGCTCTAAAAACAGCGTAATACACTAATATTAGTAAGAATTACGAGTTAAAGTAACATCCACAGTATGCTTGACTGAAACTCGATTTTATTTTAGACCTTTACATTGCCAATAGTCAGTCAGTACAGTACAAATGTCAGATGCCACAGATAAGATAACTATAAACCATAGAGTATAGTAAGTGCTATAAACTAGTCGGGATTTAGGGATGTAATCGATAAATCAAAATCTTTAGGCTGAGAAAATCTATTTTGTTGCAAATAGCAATAAACCAAACTAAATCGATTTGGTGTACTGATCTTACTTAATTGTAATTAATTTTAGAGTCCGCTCGACAGACAAGGGTTTGTTCAATTGAAACGGAACGTCATTTATATTCAGTTGAAACGGAACGTCATATAAAGGGAGTAAAACAATATTCGTACTTTTAAACTCGAAAAGTATATTTCCAGTTCAAAAATCAAATCCCCGACGCGTAATGCCGTAAAAAAATATGAAACTAATTACTATAATATTTTGGTTTTGAGGCGCGAGACTTTTTGGTACCAACTTTGGTCATTGTCCTTTACCATGTTAACTGTTTGTTTGTTTATGTTTACTGTCTGTTTGTTTGGATAATGTCAGTGACCATGACAGTTCAAAAACTTATATTACGTAGTTGACTTCGTTCCTCAGACTCTTCCTCAGCTCCAGCAGGGATAAATGATTTGAAAACGAACTCTAATTATTTCGAATGTAAGTCATTTCGTTTCGTGAAAGTTTCTGTTTTGTGTATGAACACTATAACCGTGAGAATCAAACGAACATTTTTATTAGGGTTCCGTACCCAAAGGGTAAAACGGGACCCTATTACTAAGACTCCGCTGTCTGTTTGTCTGTCTATCTGTATGTCTGTCTCCAGGCTGTATCTCATAAACCGTGATAGCTAGAAAGCTGAAATTTTCACAAATGATGTACTTATTACCATTGCCGCTATAACAAATACTAAAAATTAAAAAAAAAAAAAAAATTAAGGGGGGCTCCCATACAACAGATATGATTTTTTTGCCGTTTTTATAGATAATGATACGGAACCTTCGTGCGCGAGTCCGACTCGCACTTGGCCGGTTTTTTTTATTTACCACTGCTCACCACACAAACACGATAATTAGTATACTTTACCACTAAAAGCATAATTAATCAGTATTTAATGTTTTCAATTATCTTAGCTGAGTTTCTGTAACTCTTATAACTCACGATGAATTCCAACACTATTGTGATAGCAGTAGTTTTAAAAATAATCTAGGGACACAAAGTAAATTTTCTGCTTGTATTCGAACGAACTACATCTCGTTAGTCGGAGCCGATAACACAACTCAGTTCCACGAACAGTTACAAGCACCAACATGTTTACACTTTCCTAAATTTGAAAGCAATTTTCGCGAGAAATAACGATTGTAACTTGGGGATAGGATCTTTTTCATAAAAATATGAGTCCCAGAATACTATGCTCGTAACAACATGAAATTTTAATCAGAAAAGTAGGAGGAAAGCACTTTTAAAAGTTATTAAGGGTTTACATATTGGTGCTCGTGACTGTACAACCATCAAAATAATTCTAAAAATGCATTTCACGAAAACAACAAATCATCAAAACCGAGTTGAAAAGCAAACAATTGAATGGTTAATACGTGATGGATAACAAAGAGAAATCATATTTCATTCTATATATTCCCTTATGTATAACAGGGGAAAACTCATGGCCTTTTGAAGCGGTTTCCTGTATGCCTTGTCATCCAATTTTTTGAGGGAAAAACAAAAGGGTGAACAAAGCTATGGACCGTTTTTAGGGTTCCGTAGTCAACAAAGAACACTTAAAGTTTTGCCATGTACGTCTGTCTGTCTGTCCGCAGCTCAGCTCAAAGACTCTTAATACTAGAAAGCTGTAATTTGATTAGTTAGTTAGCAAAGTGGTAAAATAAAATCTCGAAAAAAATTTTTTTTTATCTCCTGTACACGTAAAGTGGGGATTTTTTTTCTCGCATACCTCATAGTGTGTGTGGTATATCGTTAAAAAGTCTTTAAAAAATATTGCAAGTTTGTTCAAAATAATCATTTTCGATTAAGGATTTCTGGACTCAAGTGTCCCCCCCCCCCTCTACCAGCTCAACGGTCGTGTTTGAGTGTGTGAAAAAATTCACGGTAGTAGCATATAATTAACGAAATTAAAAGGAAACTATCACAGCTAAGTGGACTTCATAAGTTTACGAGTAATAGTTTACCAACTTATAAAATGTACTTGCATAACATATTTTCCTAAACATAATGTATCGGAGCACAGGTTTTCACCTGTACAAGCTAAGTACAATGTAAGTTTTTTTTATTATTATTACATTAAAAATCATCGTTCGGAGGCAGATCGGACCGTCCGCATATTTTGATGGGCAACTACGGAACCATACATTGTGCGCGGCCCGACACGCACTTGGCCGGTTTTTAAGTATTGGTATTGGTTTTGACTGGTGATGGAATCTGACATAGATACCGGATCAATTGTTGGGCAAACTCTGCCCACCCACAGTTTTCTCTTCCTCTTTTGTCCAACTTTTGGCTGAAATTTACCTCTACTAGCCGGCGAATTTTTCATACAAACTTCACCGCTCTATTTTTATCCGACTTCTATGTACGAGGGGGTTATGTATTCCACCAGCATCTTTTTTTTCCTTTAAGATGACCGATTTTTCCATGACTACTGGTCCGATTTAAGTGATTGTAATTTTATTTGGTAGCTTGCGCGGTGGTTCCATTTAAATTTTATTAACTTTGCTTGGGTAGTTTATGAGGTATGCTCTATAATATGCTTTTGGTTGATGTTTTTATTACCCATAATATCCAATCGATGGACAATCAAATTGTAAGCGCATCAATGGATGAAACAATAAATGCTGTCGACATTTCTGTGAATACGCCTTTTGCACATTCGGGTAGACCTCATGTAGGTATGATACTGGTTGAAATCTCATGAATAATATTTGGTATGCGCCAGGAACTAGTCTCAAATTCTCAGTAATAATTTTGGACGTGTATATTTTCTGGGATGTATTGGTAGTCGGTTTTCAAATATGGATTTGGCTGGCTGTGTCGTTGGTATGGGCGGAGTGTTTGTCCGTGACATTTTTTAAGAAGATCGTCGAAATAATAATAAGGAGCTCGTGGTTAAATAATAACAACCATTCGGGTTGATCTTCAAGTTAAGCCGCGCTTGCCTAGGCAGGTCCGTGGATGGGTCCTATTACATACCGAGTTTACTTCGTGCCTTGGAAAGCATGTTAAGCCCTTGGTCTTGGCTGTCATTTGTAGAACATTCACAGTCGTTACAGATAGCCAGTAGCATGAAAGTCTGACAGTGACAACCAGTCTTACCAAGGGGAAACAGTTACTGTGTGTTGTGTGTGGTACTGTGTTGTAAGACAGCTTGAAGTTTCAGAGGAAAATGTTTTATGTTGTGTAAACAGCCAGCGATCAACTATTAATATATGCATCTCTTTTCTTTACACGGAATGTATATCTATTGTATGTTTCTTGAGCGAGAAAAGAGCTGATAGCTAGTCGCTTCCTTGCCGCGGCGGTAGGACAACTACGTTAGTTTACGTGTAACCGCCAACTTTACAAATGGCCGTTTGCCCGCTTGAAGGCATCTTGAAGGTTAACAACAGTGATTGGAATAGGCTGACTATATTTGCCTAAACTTCGGAGAAGACAGAAAGTGGAGACTTCTTTACGACTAAAGGCTATTTTTAACTAAACTTGCTATTAAAACAAATCTTGGGAATTTTTACTAAAACTAATCTAACTTAGAATAATTTGATACAACGGTTAGTTTAAGGATCTTAAATATAAATCGAATACATGAATTTAAAGTTAGAATATTTATTTTGGGATTTTACGTGAAAATCCCGAAATTTGGTAATTGCGAGTTTAGTTAAAAATAGCCTTTACACATCATAAATAAAGCTTATTTTCAACTTACTGAAGATTTTTCCCGAATTCCGGGGAAAAAAAAATATAATCGTAAGGAAGTCTCCACTTTCTGTCTCTGTTCTCCGAAGTTTAGGCAAATGTAGTCAGCCTATTCCGATCACTGGTTATCAAAGACAAGTAGAGGTATCCCTTAAAAACCCAGCATCCCTATGAATCTACTACATACTTAAGTTAAATGCATTGACCTAAGTCAATCATCAGTACGGTAAACTAACCCACAAATATATTTTTTCTTAAGTAATTTGCAATTTACAGTATCAGTTGGTTAAAAATTTCATTTGCGACCGTAAAAAACATACTGTTTTCACCTTAAGTAAGTAGGTACCTACACAGTGTCTTATAACCTAAAAATACCGTAGCAATAAAATCATAATTCTGAAGAGACAAGAAACGACGCTCTTTTCTCATCGCTCCTTACAAAACCGTAAGCCTATCGAACCGCGGAACTGACGAGGTATTATTATACTTGAGCCGGTACTCACAGGCCACTTCCAGAGTTTTCGTGTCAGCACTTTTGCCGACTTGGTTGTGAACCTCGCACTTGATCGTCGCTTCGTTGAATCTCCTGGATATGTTTGAAAGTATCTGTAACAAAGGGAAGTGGTAAATTGGTGGTGTTTTTTCTTATAAGCGGGGTGAAAAATTGTTTTCGATTTGTTGAACTGGGTGGTATTCAAAATAATGAAGGTCCAAGTTTTTGTCTATTTGAATCGCATCATTTGTCTAGTACAGTCAACATCAAAAGTAGATGATAAAAATCAGAAATTCAATACTAATGAAGGGAGTTCGCGTCAGAACTGTGTGGCGTCGAAGTGATTCAAAAGTATGTGATTGTAAATTGAAGGCAAATAATTCAGTTCGACGCCACACAGTTCTGACGCGAACTCCGTTCATTAGTATTGAATTTCTGATTTTGATCATATACTTTTGCTGTTGACTATACATACATATTATTATGTACAGACAGGGAAACTAATTACATAACATAACATAATGCCTGTTAACCCCGAAGGGTCAGGCAGAGGTGTACTAGTTACATTTCGCCAGTTATGTTTGCGACCACTAGACCATCGAATCAGTCAACAGACAGGAAAATTGTAAAAGCCAATTAGTACTTTACGACTATTTGCCGTGGTGGTAGGTATCACAATAATATCACTAGGTATACATAATACCATTCACCACACTCACTATACATAATATCACTCATGAAATAGTTATCACAATAGCCATTTCATGACATGTTACCGATTGTTAGTTGGTATTTGAATACGGACAATTTAAGTTGTAGTTAGTTTTGCTTCACAATTACTTTCTCGAGCCTAACGAGTGCCTCTAAGCCATAAATATTTTCTAAATCAATAAAAAGTCTCTCAAGGCATTTTTGTACCCAGGCTTGAGTATTTTCAATTTTAAAATATTTCATAAAAAAATTCTATTCTATTCTAATATTTAGAATAGAATAGAATATTTATTTGCTTAAAAACACAAAATACAAAAGTAAAAACAAGAGCTTACATGTTTTTGCTTAACAGGGATAAGCGTACAAAATTTAACATCACAAGACAAGTATCTACTTAGGTATTAAGTAATTAGAATGTTACATTAAAAGAAACAAAGAACATCCTTCGTAACACAACCTTATTTACGAAACAAGAAACTTTTCTCAACTAGTGCTTAAAATTATACTAACAAGCGCATAATAAAAGATATACTAGAACAAGACTCCTAGCAAGACTTTAAGAAGACGATGCCAATTACGACACAACACTAAACATTTCAAAACAAGGAAGAACAAAAATACTTAAAGAAGAAAATAAAACATTTAATAAGCCAAAAACTCCCGAACATACTGCTTAATACGAAAAAGCTAATGTAAAATGCATATTGCAGGTATATGGTGTGCCAAGCAGAAATTTGAAAATTCTCTTTAATATTTTCGGAGGACGACGTCTTCCCACCAGAAGATGCAAATAACGACGGTAAAATTTAATATAGTGTACGGAATTAATGGCGAAACGACACTTGAGATGATATAAGACACAAGGCCGTTACTTCGTTTTGGATTTTTAATGGAGCCTCTTGCTTAGAATATGTTATTCTCCGCTTACAGGTTCCGTGTATTCCAACATTTTCGTGGATACAAGTAGAATTTTTAGGTGATGTTGTGTTTTGAGTCGAATTTGTGTTGAAATTGGGAGTTGGCAAGTAAACAAGCTAAACTCGGAAATTCTCTTGTGGCGTGCTTTTGACACACGGATGACACGTTTACATAATTCAAAGTCAGTTAAATAAAAACAAAAATGATAAAATATCGTAACTTAAATTAACTTTACTGACTGCCGGCATTTGTACGGTGGCACTTTTAAAAATGTTTCATTCTTCCGTTTCACTAAATAAGTTTCACAAAACCCTGTCATATTTAAGTTCATGAAAAAGCATGAAATTAACTCTATATTTGATTCTTGGAAACCCTCTTGTGCTCGGCATAAAATACACGAAAGTTAAATTGAACTGCATCCAATTGCGTATCACAATCTGGAGGATATTTAAGGAAATTCGTAATCCATTGTTTCACACGTTTGAAAAAATCGTGTACTCAACAACCTGAATCACGCAATGAATATTGTCAAATTGAAAAAATAATATTGGGGTAATTGCGAGTGTGTTGCAATAACTCTGCTGAATACCACGATGAACTGTTTTCAAAATATAACAATTTGATCACTGCTGAGATACTGGCCTGCACCACGCGGGCCCAGTGTGGGTTAATCCTGGCAGAAAATATAAACTAAATGTAGCTGAACCATGGAAATTAAGTTCTTGCTGAACCTACATTGAACTGTTCCCACAATATAAATTAACCTAATTGTTTATTCACTGGCAGTATCAACAGAACCAATCGACAAGTCGCTGCAGCGGATGTATTGACAACAACGTTACTGACCTCACCTCTATGAACACCCCATTTGCCTGATTAAAAACGACATTTAAAATCGATAATGGTTAAATGACTCGCGCGAATTCTCAAATGGTTGGTCTTCGAAGGAATTCAAGCCGACCCAGTTGAACTAAAGCGATGACCTAGATAAATTACATTCTGAAAACATTAAACGCCAAAGATTTAAATAGCTAGATTCACTATTACGGAGAATGGAAGGAAAAAACGTGTTGGATCGACCCCAAGTAAGACTAGACACACAGGTAGGAATATTATGATGATTCGCGCTACCGCGTCATAAAATGATCATGTTTTAATTTCGTTGACATTTGAAGAGTATTGTCTCGTTCACACATACTGGAGAGGTTTTATTATTCCATGCGAGACGTGTGAGTCTACTGTTTGCAGTGTGAATACTTTTTCGAGCATCTTAAGCACAATGACAGCAGATCTAACGATTTAAATTTTTGACTAAAACAGTTTGGTTACTGGAATGTTCACAACATATCCCTTTACAAACCTTTTTGTATAATTTAGAATTTAACAGTGAACCATAATTAAACTTTGACCAACCTAGTCTGAACCTTAGTCACTTTGGTGCCGGGCTAATTAATTTATGTTTACTTTATTTATATCCTCTTATAAACACAACATTATTTGTAAAGTACTTTTTCATAAACATGCTAGGTTCAAAAATCAAAACTAGTAGCAAATCTTTAAACACCAATTATAACAAACACAAAACATCCTCAATGAGCTGTGAGCTAAAATAACCACCATGTGGAGCCTCTCCAGTCTGCGACTGTGTAGATTTCGAACAAGATGGCGGGACGAGCTGGACCAACTCAATGACCAGTGTCGACCATTAGCCCGGTATCGAAAGAACTGGAAATCTTGAAGAAACTCATTTGCCCAGTAGTGGGGTGGGGATCATATAGGCAAACAGTATCAGTAATACAAAGATACTTTATAAAACATAAAATAAAAACAATGTATCAATGTTTTCATTCTCACCAAAATAAAATAAAACAATGTATAAATGTTTTCATTCTCACCAATTCATTACTGATGTCACCGTCAATGTGCTCATTGTTGACATACCACCTGTAAGTTAGATTGTTTGGATTGGCACTCGCCTGGCACCCTGTGAAAAAATAATAACCTTAAATAAGGGAAAAATATTTTTTCAACCCTCTCAATAAAAGAATCTCAGAAAATTTTAATTCAGAAAATAATCTTCAACAATTTTCTAAGTTATTTTTCTTAAATGTTAAGGTGAGTCGTTTAAAGAATCGAATTCAAAAGGATGAGTATAAAAAGGAATTAACTAATTAATTAATTACGAAGACTTGATGAAAGTATCTCAAAATTTTGTATCCACCTACGCAGTCTTTATGCGTAAGTATTCAATAAAATTAATAGGGGCACCAGAATCGACCCTTGGGGTACGCCTACGAATAGCAATGAACTTTGATGGGTAGATTAAAAAAGTTAAGTAATGGATCGAAATCAATTGGGATTTGTATTATAAGCGGTAAAATGTTTCAAAACTAACCAATGACAACTGTGTCACCCTCTTGTATATTTCCTTTCAATATTCCGGACTTCACGAACATGCGAACTTTTGGCGCGTATTGTACCTGCAACAAAAAAGAATATTAGATTTTACTTTGCCAGACTTTTATCCACCGAACTGAAGAACCCGGGGTATATTTTGTTGTATTTATTGTTCCTACGAAGATTTTTTGTACATCATTATGCTTGGTGAAACATAATAATGTAGTTATGTCAAATTGGCTTAACATACTTCGGTATCCTGACAGAAAAGCAAAATTATGAATCAGCTTATGCCCGCGGCTTCGCCCGCGTGAAGTTTGGTGACTGTCCCAAGGGATCATACTACCGGGATAAAAAGTATCTTATATGTTAATCCACGTTAGAAACTATCTATGTGCCAAATTTAATTTAAATCCGTTCAGTAGTTTTCGAGTGAAAGAGAAACAAATATCCATCCATCCATCCATCAATTCCCACAAACTTTCGCATTTATAATATTAAGTAAGATGTAAATGTTTTTAGCTAACATTTTTTTTTACAAAATAGAAATAGCACTAAATTAATTTAGGTATCAAGCAGACAGCGAAACGCTAACAATGAAGTTTCAGAAAACAAAAACATTTTTCCAGAAGTCAGAATTGTGAAAAACCAAGCAGAAAATGAGAGAAATGTCGCAGAAAACATCGTCAATTCTCCAAGAACGAAACAATACTGCGAGAACCAGCTATTACGAATCGGCTTGACCTAAAAATACCCAACAATTTTTCACTCGGAACTTTAAAAAAGACGACTTTAAAATAAAACGTAAAACCGACCATTTCTCGTTGAGTCCAAATCAGGTCTGTTTTCTAGTATAGATGTAGGTTGTAGCAAAACATACGGGGTAAGAAAAATAAATACAAGTGAAGCCATCTGGGGGAACTTCGATAGCTGCGTTCGTTGTACACTTTTTACAAGGAGTACGTAAGCAGGGAGAGGAGGCATTACTTTTACTACAATCCAATTGGGTTCTTAAGGTTTTTGCAAGATTAAGCTCTATAAAAAACTTTTTGTGAAAACGGTTAGATTGTGTTAGGGGTGATGCGATAAAAAGGAGTTAATGATAGCGAGAAGGTCTCATACATTTGGATTGAGCAGGTTTTCAAGTTTTATAAGGGACAGCTGATTATATTATCTTTTCGCGATTACGATGTTGCTATCTTACAAAGAAAGTTGTTTAGCTTGATTATTTTTGTGTATTGTGATTAAAATTCTAATTTTTGTTTTGTTAGTCATTGCTATTGTAATTTTAGAATTTTCATTCAGATTATTTACTTGATTATGTTTGTGCTGGTTGAGATTTTAATTTTATAATATTGTTAATTTTTATGTCAAATGTATACATAAATATGATCTGAAATGGATAGAATTAAATTATTTTGAATTTGAATCATATCCATAAATAAAAGATGTAAACGGACCCTTCACGAAACCGCCAACCAAGCATTCTGTATATCAAACTAAGTAACTCTACGCAAAAAATATTGCTGGGAATAGGTATTTAAAGTAAAGTTATAAGTTTATAACATTAACAGTTGTATTTGAAAAAACTTGTGTAAAATTTGGAAGGTTCAAATTATTTCAATGACGTGATGGGTAGAACAAGCGTCTTCGTCGTTAAGGGTATTTTACAGCCATTACCACCACAATTTACTGATAAATGCTGTATAGCTACAGAATAATATCTTCGACATTAAAAATTATTTCACTATGCTCAAATGCAATGGAGTTGACCAAGTCTTATATGTCTCATTGGACGATTTTGTTTCTTTCAGTGATCTCTCTGCATTTCACCGGGGGTAAGCGGTTGTCACTAATCTTTTGCAGCCGATTGTTCTTATCTGGGGCCCAATTCTGCTATTACAATAGACGACAATAGTGTCAGAATGGTCTGTCATTGATTTCATAATTGTTGATTTTGACTTGTCAAAATCAACAATTATGAAATCAATAACAGACCTCAATGACAGACCAGGGGCCCAATTCTGCTATTGTAATAGCAGAATTGGGCCCCTGGTCTGTTGTCTTGACCAGATTAAGTGTGTCCTTAGCGGTATTTGTACTGGTTGCATCGTTATTGCTTGTATTCTATTTTAATGGTGATCAATGCACCGTTGGTGGTCTGGATTACTTAAATTCGTCTTTATAAAGTAAATTGTTTTCTTAATTATTAATCATGGTTATACTGATAGCTTGCTAAAACTAGACGTGCAAGAAAGAAATTTAAATCTTCGAGATTGCGTAACCAAAAAATTATTTACTGCTGCCATTAAATAATAATAAAAAAAAAAATCAATAACTAGGAATGCAAATTGGTACAAACGACGACACACCAAGCTGTACATTTCCAGTCTATATAACATGGCTTCGCTTTGTATAGATTTCCCGTACAATGAGAGATCTGCATAAACTAGTTTTGTATAGCTTGATTGGTCGCCTGCGTGCTCATGCCTACTCGATGATAGAATTGAGTCTATCATCAAGTAGGCATTACATTTACAACCTTAAGAAACAAAATTTAAATTCCTATCATCCTAATCTAACTACTATTAAAAATGCGAAACTTTGGACGGATGTTTATAACACAATCACGCCAGAACGGCTCTACAGATCTGGTTGAAATTTGGCACAGAGATATATTATAATATTGTCTGGAATAAAACATAAGTATCTTTTTTTTTGTTTCTCACATTCGTCCACAGTAAAACTTCCACGCGGACGAAGTTGCGGACAACAGCTAGTTTTAAAAAGTACTTACTAGAGTAGTACGTACGTAAGTATCAATTCCCATAAGAAGCATACCACATACTAGACCACCAATTCCCATAGACTTTAGAACATTCTAGTGCCATTTAGCTGGCTTCAGATAACCTCACTAATATTTTATAGCTGATTGTTTAAGACTGGATATTACGGAGCATTTTAAAGGCGTATGGTATTGGAAGCTAGCCAAACTGATATGGCAGTCCCCATATATAATTTGGAGAGGATGGAGGGAGTAAATTGAAAAGATGGTTCTAATTTCAAATGGAATCGAGCCATTGGAATTGGAGTGGAAGGTTCTAGTTTTTTATTAGGCTGTGGTTATATTGATTACACGGTGCGTTTACTGTCATATAGCGAATTTCATAACTCCATGTTTTGTTTGAGATTTTAACCTTATAGTAAAAAGATACTTTTTGACTGCCTCATTGGTCGAGTGGTCGCGCGACTGCTAAGCATATAGTCCTGGGTTTGATTCCCGGGTCGGGCTAAGTGCCATTGAGTTTTTCCACCAGGAATTTCTCAGAAGCAGCCACGGAGTCTGGATTCGTGTCCTGTTGATGGCAATAGTCTCGCCCCCTATTACATGGGACTTAACATGACTAGCGAAATGTGGGTGTACTATAAGGTACAGCTCTGCCTAACCCTGCGGGACAGGCGTGATGTTATGTTAAAAATCTATTGTTGTTACAGGTAGTTTAAAATAAAGCGAGGCCTAGACAAGCAGTAATGACTTCCAAAGGCTTTCGTATTGCTACAACAACTTTCAACAAAATGGTTATGAACATTTTGGTAGTCAAGGATTCATTCTATTTATTTTTTCTATTAGCCATTCTATTTTTGACTTTTCCATCACCGTTATTACTGATAAAATGTGATTTTGTCTAGAACCTCAGGTCAAAATTTTTCAGCAGCTGCTTCTCATTGAAGATTTTCAATGAGAAACTTTTATTTAAAAAAAATTGGTTGTCTGTAAAGTTGGTTTACGGACGATAATTTAACGTGACAACGTGTCGCATAGGCCAATCGAGTGGAAGAGAGATAGATGCGACGCAAGCGTACAATGATCGTAACGGGACAATCATCCTTTTTCGTGCATGCAGCCGGCGTTCATCGATTTATTAGACATTGTCACGTCAAAAACCTAGCCTTTCGTATGTATGTCGTTAGTATGTCGGATTCGGTTTCCAGTTTAGCCATCGGGGTAAAATAAAAAAACTGGTAATTCATTTATTACCAGTGTTTTACATGGAAAGACTGTCTATCTGACCTCCAAAACTAATTATCGGATAATACGTAGTCTTTTGGTCTGTAAAAACATATTAAAGGAATAAAAATACTGACTGCTCTATTTCTGATAATATTGCAGATTATTTTGCAGAGTTATTTTAATCAATGTTGCTGATACTGTGATCATTACAATGAAATTGTTTACTGTAACAAAATATAGTTGAAAACAAATACACGAGTGGATTGTAAACAAAGCATATGAAACAATAGTGTTTGTTGAGCTATCAATTTTAATTATGTTAGTTTGAAATGTTTAATAAAATCACCTTTTTTTTTTTTTTTTTTTGTGGGGTGAGAAATCATCAAATGACTCCTCCCGCTCTGGGCGGAGCGGAAGGGAGTGTCAGACTCTTACTGACTAAAAAACACCCATGTTCCTTCATTGGCCCTTCCTGACCTGACCTGTGGTGAAATTTAATGAATTGCTAGTTAGACAAATATTAATTGATTACCTATATAACATTTTTAAAGGGGTCGGAGAGCCAAAAGTTCTGTGAAAAATGTAGCAGATAAGTTTAATGAAACTCGGTGAATCAAGAAAGTGTTACAATGCTTGATAATTTCAAGTAGAAGAAAAGGCACTAATATCACAGACGAACATACAAATTATTCGTCCTTATAATGAAGTACTTTCCACCACTTTGATATAATAACACTACGGGTATATTGTAATATCATCATACCATGGCTGTAATCGCCGAAGTGATAGGCAGAGGTGGACCTAGAGTACCTACAGAAACCTTTTTCCAGCTGTTTTTGTTACAAACCCGCCACACTATTCCCAAACCACTGCAACTCCTGAAAGCCCTATGCAACAGTGGCAACCACCAGAAAAGCGCCAAGAAAATGAAGCTCCCGAAAACTAATTTAATTGTCTTCGATCTTGCCACGAAATTAATCAGAAAAGAATAGCCGAGGATTAGGAAAAACATAATTTCCACTTTCTTCCATGTCAGCAGGACATAGAGCCAGTTATGTTTAAAAGTCCCATGAAAGCGAGCAAGTTTATTGCCTGGACCATCGTCGTGCACATCAATTAGACACAAATCTGGGCTCGACAACAGGGCGATTTTAAAACATTGTGGACCATCTTTATTGCAACATAACTTTGGGATAAAATAAACTCCAACTTTTATCGTTAACAACATCCCTACTTAATACAAAAGGGTTTAATCGTAAAGATACCCCTTAATCCCCCATAGCACATACTTTATTTTGTATTCAATGAACCTGTAAGTCTAGACGAAGCCTTACTTTGCAGGGAATTAAACGAACAAAGCCTTTCTAAAGTGACAATAAACCATTGAAAAGGCTCTCATCGTTTGTAGGAAGAATTACATGTTATCTTCATACAAGCATTTTCATAAAGCAGATACTAGACACTTTTACGTTTTCATTTGATATCTTTCAGTTAAAATGAAACATCTGTAGGAAAAATGAATATAAAGTGAAATTTATACAATAGAGAACCGATTTGATGTTCGATTTCGGCACTCGACATTTTCACTTGCTTATCGAATGATTGAAAAATGAAATTTTAATGAAACAAGCAGATGAACGTTTGTAGTTTTTAAGGTTCCGTACACAAAGGGTAAAACGGGACCCTATTACTAAGACTCCGCTGTCTGTCTGTCTGTCTGTCTCTAGGCTGTATCTCATAAACCGTGATAGCTAGAAAGCTGAAATTTTCACAAATGATGTATTACTATTGCCGCTATAACAACTAATACTAAAAATTAAAAAAAAATATATTAAGGGGGGCTCCCATACAACAGATAAGATTTTTTTGCCGTTTTTATAGATAATGGTACGGAACCCTTCGTGCGCGAGTCCGACTCGCACTTGGCCGGTTTTTTGAAATTCCTTTGTAATTTTATCGGCGTCAAGTGAACAAGGAATGAAACAAAACATTTAGTCAAGTGGATATGAGTGAAAGAAGATCTTCTGTTGTTTCATTCTGTTTGCTATTTATAAGATTAGGTATTTTGAGTGAGTACGTCGAAACAGTTTCATCTATCAAAGGTAAAATGTTATGATTGTACTAAAACTGGCTAGAGATTTGAGTTTGGCATTTTTTAATTCAGTATCTTAATCAACGATCTTGATGATTGTTTGAATATAATGGGTGTAAAAGTACCCTTAACGAAGCCGAAAGGCACTTGTACCCCTGTCATTGCGATCATTTTTTTGTTCTAGACCATACCTTCTAGTTATGGAGATATTGGGGGCCAAAGCTCCAACTTTTTTTTAAAACACAAGTTTTTAATATTATAACTTTACTATAAATACCTCCACGACTCACGTACTATTCAATATATCCATGAGAACAATGTTTTGAGTGCTTTACATTGAGTACTACCGTAAAACGTGATTTTTCACCCCAAAAATAAGTCATTTCCCAGCAATATCTTTTGCGTAGAGTTACTTAGTTTGATGTACAGAATGCTTGGTTGCCTTCGTGAAGCAACCGTTTACACCTTGTATTTTTGTTTGTAGTAGATTAGTATTTTAAAAGTAAAACACTTCAGTCGTCAAGAGTAGGCAGAAGCCCGACAGTCTGACTACCAGTCTGACCCCTTTGGTAAGACTCGTATTACCCAGTAACTGGATTGTGGAGGTTAGATTGGCGACCGCTCCGTGTAAAATACTGGTATTCAGTTGCTTACGGTTAGGGTGGAAATGGCCGACCCCAACATAGTTTGAGGAAAGGCCAGGCAGTATTTTAAACGTAAACGCATGTTATAAATGTGCTTTAATTTGAATACCAATATTTCAAGTTACATGAAGCATAATAAGTTGCTTCTACAGTGAATAGATAACATTTTAAAAAGACTACAGGTAGTTGAACTTTATAAAATGTCAGCACTGGCTGTGGTGGAGTTTAATAATATAAACCCCTATTTCAAAGTAAGTTGCCAGGGTAACAGACAGGTCGATACCGCTCATACACTCACAAGAAACCAAGACGGGAAAAAAAATGTCAACGAAAAATGATATTTCTCCGAACAGCGGCAACAAATTCCAAGGATTTGTCCTATTAAAACCTGGCGAAACGGCCGAAAACCGCAAAGAAAAATCATTCGCTCCATGATATACAAGATCTGCTGACACCGTTACAGTCGCGTCGTCACGAAATTAGAGCCTTACACAGCCCTCCTTATTTTCACTTTTCCAGTATAAAACACCGTCCAAAATTATTAGATCTACCCCACTTAACACAACATCAACGAAAAGGACAGTTTCGATAGGCCAAAGGAGACTGGCCATGTTGGTAAGCCGAATCGGCGAATTTTCTAAAAGGAGGATGTACAAAAATTGCGGCACGGATTTTTTTTTACCGACTGTCTGTTTCCTTATTTCGTTTCTCCTTTCTTTATATCCGTTTATTGGAAGCTTGGCTTAAGAAGTAATTTATGTGTGTACAAACTCAAATTAAGGTTTGTTTTACTTTTGTTTCTTCAGATATGTTTCTTTTGCTTAAGGATTTAATCGAAGCACAATGATTTGTACAAACTTTATCTAGAAATAATTTGAACTATTTTAAATCAGCCAGTAACGTAATTTACTCTTCTGATTGTTTTGTATATTCTTGGGAACTTTTAGGATTTTTTTTTAGAGTTTTTTTTTTTAAATTAGGTTGAACTACACTGACCTACATTACTCTCATCCAAATTATGAGGAATTTTAAATTTAACCGGAGGAATAGACAAAATGATATTTTATACACGATAACGGCGATGGAAACTTTAAAAAAAATGGATTAAAAAATTCTACAAAAATACTTTTAATTATCAATACTGTTGAAAGTCGTTCAAAATTTTAAGAATTTGAACTTGATCCACCGCAATTCTTACTAGAGTAACTTCTTTAAAAAAGAATCTATTGTTATAAAATCACAATCCAGTGATAGTACTTGTAGAATCCCAAAAATCTAAAAGCCAAAACAAAAAAAAACATCAAGAATTTTCTTAACCAATTTATTATCGTATGGTAATTCAAGAAAACATCTCGGAGGCAAAGCGTACGTCGCAAAAAGATGGGAGCAAACGTGCCTCTTTTTCCTTCTACATACATTTTAATACAAAATTATACGAACAAGATAGCAGCCCAGGGGAAGTTAAACCATAAAGTCTTAAACAAAATGTCGGTTTAATCGTTGTATCAAATTATCTCATTTTTGTGGAAGCTGAACCGTCCGTTTATGGATATTAAGTGATCATTAGCATAAACTCAGGCTTTCATAATGTGGTTTTAAGTTATTTTCAGTTTCTAAAGATAGAGTAGATCTAACTGTATTTTAAACTTATTAATTGGATTAGATTTGATAGTTTCTTACAGTTTCACGTTTAAATTAAGTCTGCTTAAACCATTTCGGTTAACCACTTTATTCACATTCTCTGTTCAAGCATTTTATCGACTTCTTTCACTACTTCACTTGTAACAGTCCTCAGAAAAGGTCCACAGATGATTTCCTTTGCAAATATAGCAGTTAAACCGAGGTCAAGTTTTAAGTTTGACGTTTTAGGACTGAAATATCAGCAAAAATTTAAGGTTTTCTTAAGTCAAGACTTCTAAAGTAGAACAAAAGACAAATAGTTTTGTTCCATGCCTGGATCAGGTCGAGTGGTCGCTAGCGCGACTGCTGAGCATGAGGTCCTGGGTTCGATTCCGCGGGTCGGGTAAAGTGCTATTGGGTTTTTCCGTAAGGAATTTATCAGTAGCAGCTACGGAGTCTGGATTCATGTCTGGCTGATGGCATTAGGCTCCCCCCTATTACATAGGATTTAAACTAACTGGCAAAATGTGAGTGTACTATTCAGTACACCTCTGCCTAACCCATCGGGATTTACAGGCGTGTTGGCTCATGTTATGTTATTTTGTCAAGAGATCACAGTTTTTTTTGTGACATTTCTTCTGATAGCCTGTCTATAAGATAGACCTTATGGCATCGTACAAGACCTATTAATTTTAGTTTTACTTATTTATTACGGGTGGCCCGTTTACCGATAACGCTCTTAATATATTTTCAAGTTTTATTGCTAAACCATTAGGTTCAAGATTGATTGGGAAAATTTAATAGTTCTCATTTTTAAAATGTGTGTTATGTCCTTTGTATTCTTCTACATTTAAAAAAAAATTGTCCAGTATAAGTCTAATAAATACTTTTTCTTTCATTCTCCATATAGTGTTTTTTTTTTTGTCATGAGCTAATTTTGTCCCATATCTTCCATATTACTTGAAGACCACAACGCAAATCAAATCATACCTACTTACGGCTCTACATTTAGATGTGGTGATAATAAATGAGCTGTTAAATTGGATGGCCGTAAATCATGGCTAAGTGGGTTCGGAACAAGCCGCTGGAAGTAAAAGAATAATTTATCAGGAACGGAATGAGAATGTTTGTTTTATTAGTAATGCGGATTTAGAGAAACTTGTATATTTCAGACGATGTTTTGAGGTGGATTTCAAGAATTATAGTAAAATAAAACTTATAGCAACAAAATATCTTTAAATGTAACATTACATGTCTGTAAACTCCGAAGGGTTACGCAGAACTGTGCCTTGAGTACCAGCATTCATCACTTGTGTTTAAATCCCATGTAATAGAGGGTGCAGTAAGTGTCATCAATCAAGCACAGATCCACTTTCCAAACATCTACAGAAAAAAATCTTTATGGAAAAACCTCATATATTTTTTTTCCAGCTGAGAATCGTACTAAAAACCTCACGGTCTGCAGTTACACTCGGTTTATTATTTCTTTTGCTTAGGTTCGAAACCTGGAAAAAAAATGAATATACCTTTCAAGCAACGATGGCTGGAAGCCTTGGATGGCTTTCTCGTTAATTGGCAAGAAGAGGCGCAACATCGAGAAAAGTGGAAGCAATTGGGGGAAGTCTTTTTCCCAGGAGTTCAGGACAGTTCAGGCAAATAAAACCTTCAATCCTTAACCTTTTCTGCGAGATGGACTAGCAGACGTACTGCGGCGTACCATTCACACTTGGTTGATATCCCGACGAGTCGTACTCAGCGCTTCTCCTCCACGTTTATTATGTGCACAGCCAAAGTGTGGAACTCTCTGCCGGCGTCTGTGTGCCTTCAAAGCAAGAGTGAACAAGCATCTTCTGGGCACGCTCGTTCCATCATAGACCTTATCTATCGCTTTCCATCAGGCGTGATCGAGGACAAGAGCAGTTCCATTTTGTAATTTAAAAAAAAAGAGATGCCGTTTGTGTCTCAGCAAGTTCTAGTTCACAAACAACACTGTCTCGTTTCAAGCACTTATTTATTGTTATAGTTGATTTCAACTCACAAGAACCACTTAGTAGAAAGTTCGTTCTTTTTAGTCTAGACAGAACCGTTACCATAATTCTTACCCTGTCCCTAATTCCACCACAATCCGCTTCTAGTCTTATAGGACTGTAACTGAAAATGAAATAATAAATAAATATTTTTTTATTTTCAGACCAGAGTTCCATGATGAATAAATAACTTGGAACTTACTAACTAAAACACTTTAAACAAACTTACTATAGCACATATCTGAATGACGGTCTGTGTGCCGCCATCCAGTGACACATTATTTGGCTACAGTAGTCACGAGGCTGTTGGGGCTGACGCACACCCGACGCATCAGTGATGCGATGTGTGTGTGTGTGTGAGGGATAATAATTTTCAAAAAAAATTACCGTGGCTAAATAATAACAGCCGCACATGTAAGTAGGTATTCAAGGTTAAGTTACGTCTGGATTACTCTGTGGATGGGCACACTACTTCCCTAGTCTCCTCCGTGCAGGACAGCACGTTAGGCCACTGGTCCCGGCTGTCATTTGTAAAGTGAAAATCTGACAAGCAGTCTTATCTAGGGGTGCCGTGTTACCCACCTTCAGGGTTGCGGAGATCAGATAGGCAGTTGCTCCATGTAGGTATAATAGGCCCGAAAGTCTGACAACCAGTCTTACCAAGGGGTATCGTATTACCAAGCACTAACTGGGTTGTGGAGGTCAGATAGGCAGTTGCTCCATGTATAATACTGGTATTCAGCAGCATCCAGTTACACTGGAAGCTGACCCTAACTAAATTGGGAAAAGGCTAGGCACATGATGAAACAAATTAATCTGGCATTTTTTAAACGTCGTAGTCAAATACTACACAAGATTTCCGATACAGCTGTCAAGGACAGAGTAAAGTGCGAAAAAACAGACAAAAGGAAACCGATATAAGGGCTGACCTTGACCCTAAACTTGCGGCCCCAAGTGAGATTAACTGCCGGGACGAGAGAGAGAAACACTTTGTCACATCGTGTAGCAAACATTGCAGAATTTCACTTGAATAATAATTCCTTTTCTGTAGACCGGACTTATTTGACGAAACATCGCCTTATAAGCAGAACTGTATAAGTACAATGATATTTTTTTCTGATATGTTTTAAACGTAACATTACGATTGTAATCCCCGAAGAGTTAGGCAGAATAGGTACACCCATATTTCGCCAGTTATGTTTTAGTCCCATGTAACAGGGGGCGAGCTTATTGCCATCAACCGAGCACGAATCTAGACTCCGCCGCTGCGAAATTCCTTATGGAAAAATCTAATAACACTACCTGATCTAAATGACTTTCTGAATGATACTTTGACATCATAAGTTAATTGCAATGTTTTAGACTTTTATTTCTCTCTTTTATAGTTTGACATACAATAATACTTTGACATTAACCTAGATAATATTTTAACTGACATGCCTCATAAATATTGTAAGATTAATTTGTACTTATTTATTCAATATTTTTATTTTTGTATTGTAATAATTTTATTTGTGTACCTATATTTGCGCGCCCCATGTGGCAGAATGTGATGAAACCATTTATTAATTTAAGACTATGTATTGTACCACATTCGGACAAAAAAACAAATTTGAATTTGAGAATCGAACCCAGTACTTCATGTTTAGCTGTCTCGTTTACATCAACTAGACCTATCCCAAAATCCAATTTATTAAAAAAGAACATGTTAGAGGCACGTGCCCATTGCCACTGACCCTAGAGTTGTGCCCAAATCTAGACCAGGACCTCCTACAGAGCAATATTTAAAAGTATCCAAACCATTACATCTTTTCAGGAAAGAAACCTCTAGAATGTCCCAGCACCGACACTGGCGTCAAACCTGGAGAAGACATCAACAAGATGGGTCACGATCCTGCGTTCCTCGGTGAGCACATTAAGCCGCTGAGCCTAGCTGTCAGCTGTATATCTTTGACATTACAGGTAGTCAGTTACCCGAAAGTCTGCCAACCAGCCTTACCAAGGGGTAACTTTTTACCCAGCAGTAGATACTATTTACCGTAAGTGGCCCAAATGTCTGACAACCATTGTTTCCAATAGGTATCGTTACCCAGTACTAATTGGGTTGTGGAGGCCAGATAGGCGCTCCATTTAAAATACGGGTATTCAGCTGCATCTGGTTAGACTGGAAGCCGACTCCAACATAGTTGGCAAAAGGCTAGTCAGATGATGATGATGATTCTTGCATTTTGTCTTAATTAAGACCACTCTCTAAGAATGAAATATAGGTTCTCGTAAAACATTTACACAGTTGAAATGACGAAAGGTTTCGAAGTAATAATAGAAACGCTGATATCAATTTAAATAGTTAATGGCTTTTACGTAGTTGTCGACATTTAAAGTAACCTTATGAACTGGCCAAAGATCGAAGGAAATCTTTCAATAATAAATGATCACCAGAAACTATAGTCTACTGAAAGTATAGTTGAAATTCTTCTTGAAAATAAAGCCTTCCAAATATTATGCACTATTATAAATAATTGCTCAATGCAAAATAAAGCCGTCACTAACAGTGGAGACATTTTTAAATACCCGGGATGTAACAATTACATTAAGGTCATCTCGATTGGATTTACAGGATGTTTGGTGCATCGATTGCCAAATTGAAGCCGGAAGGAAGGGTCATAAATATGCTGTCTCTACAGCCCCAATAACTCATTCTTGGCTCAACGCGATTCTGAATTAATTTTTTTCTAATATTTTATAAACCACTAAATTCGATTTTGTTTTTAACTTGAAGTTGAGTTTTAAGTTTACTTTTACTATTTCCATAATCTTTGTGAGTTAAAAACAAACCTAGATGTTATATGTGAACAAGTTTGAATTCAAAATTGGGCGACATCTTCAAATTGAAAAAGCCCCTTTAAATAAAGAGAAAAAAAAGTTTGAATTCGATAGAACGGCGGTTGACGGTTAGACTATTTTTTGTTTCATTTATCAGAGCGAACATGTCCAGATATTGCCCAGGATAGAGAGGTTTGGAAGGAGAAAGGGGAGACCTTTACCCAGCAGTGGGACACAGGACAGGATAAGAAAAAAAACTAGAGAGGTGTCAAGGGACACCCGGATAGAACGAAGTTCCTTTCGATTAAGTAGTGAAGGAATTGTAAAAAAATAAATTGGCACAAAAAAAACCACCACCACAAAAGTGTCGTACACACTTTCCGTCTGAATTTTTTCCGTCTAGCCCCGCAAAGAGCGATAAGGAACTACGTTCCAAAAAAAAAAATTGCAATATTTAAAAGTATCGACAAAAAAAACTAAACGTTGAAAACTGGCCAACGTTTTCAAAATGAATTTTGCCATGCACCAAGATATTTTTACAACAACTTTAATTCCACATTCTGGTTATAATAACTCATTTCACTTCGTTAGCTCACACGTGAGCAAGATGACAAGAATCTAATATCTACGTGCTTCATATTTTTTTATTAAGTCGAGCAAAATCTAGAAAATCTAGTTCACTGCGCGAGAATTGGAAAAGGAATGTAAGTTTTGCTTATAAAGAATATGCTCATGTACTGTGTTCTTTTTTATAAAAGAACGTAGGTACGTGAACTAGTTTCTTATATGAAAAATTTGCTTTAATGTGAACTTTTACGCAGGTTGAATTTATGTAGTTGAAAGTTGTATGACACTGTATATTTTATTCGGAGCATAATATCGACTACCGTAGTGACAAATAAACTTTTTTGTTCATTAGGACGGTACTGTAATGGTCATCCAAAAAGTATCCAAACAGTAGAAATCGTTTATCTTTTAAAATTAAAGTTCGCGAGTACATTCTGAAAAAGCTAGCAGTATAGTTGTTTGTCTTTTTATTTTAATATATCCGTGTATATGTTTATTTACATTTATATATATTTATTTTGATGTACATTTATAGTGTTTGATTATCCTTGTAGTATATTTTAGTAGTAAATTAAAATTATTTTCAAATAAATGTACATGTACCACTGTTTGTTTGTGCATCGCTCGCAGGTTAACTGGTAGAATATACAATAAGTTCGCCTCTATACTTTGTGCTTGAAGTGTAAAATAAAGTACCTACATCCTAGTATGGCACAGTCATGCTTATAAATACACACTATTAAGTATTTTATTTTACATACACACATACTATTTTACATGTTTATCAACGTGAAAAAAATCTGTGCACAACACAGATTTTAAACTGATTAGGAGGTATTTGATCGGTTGATATTTAAACGATTATACTGGTCAACACTATAGTTTTGGTGCCAAGAAACTTTTTTTTTTTATTAACTTGGAACCGTATGCTAATTACATTCACACCAAAAATTTAGTATTCATACGTGTAGTTTTCCAGATTTGACTTGTACAGAAAAAAAAAACAAATTTACTAAGAAAAACAGCATTTATTAAATTATCATGTGGATAAAAACTTTATTTTTCGCGACTTTCGTGAATGAGGTGTATTGGGACAATCACGTTGCATACCCCAGCAGTAGTCAGCAATCATATATTATGCCGATCCCATCGGCCTTAGTACCTCTCCTCTATCATTTTTAGGTCCTGGTGTAACCACTCCCCTTGTTCCTCGCTATAGGATCCAAGATTCTCTGGAAATTGATCAAAATGACTGTGGAGGCAGTGCACTTTGATAGACATATTACATCCTAAGTTCTTGAAGTTCTCTAGCATGTCATTAACAATTTGTGAGTAGTTATTTGACTTGTGATTTCCGAGAAAGTTTTTAGTAATCTCAACAAAGGAAGTCCACGCAGCTCGTTCCAAATCGTTCCGCAGATTCTTTAGATAGCTCAAGATCCCTTATCATATCATTAAATTCTTCTTGAGTAAAAGGTTTTGGTTCTGTAGACGCTATGCCTTCGAAATCATTGTCTACTCCCTTCGTTAAACATTTCGTCAAATGATGGTTCACGGGTGGGACAAAATGTTGGAACAGGTACTTCCTCTGAATGTCGCAAAGGTCCTCTAGCCGATTCTAAGTTTGATTTTTTTAATGTTAACGACACACAAATTAACACAGCAGAAGTAGCAGTCATCGATGTGATTTTTTTGTTCTTTCCATTGCATGGGCACTCCGAATCTCATACGGCTTTTTTGATCGCTGACCCATTGTCTCAAGTGTTCACAGCACATTTTACAAACAATTTGAGGTATTCATTACGGCCACGGATTGTATTCATCTGCAATTTTTGACTTAAAGTAGTAAGTTTCTTATGAAATAAGCAGTACCTTTGTGCTCTTCTTTGTTAATATATTGTCCTGTTAAGTATCTGTGTGTACATAAATAAATAAATAAATAAATAAATAAATAAATAAAAATAAGAACTTTTTATAAAATCTGTTATTGCTTCTCCATACTTTTTAACTGTGTATTCACCACAAATGTAACAACATTTGGCTGATTGAGACAACTTCTTCGCGATGAAGACATGATATGAAAATCAATTTATTTATAGAAATGTACCGATAAGTTAGCAATCCGAGCGCATGAAAGTACTGATTACAGCCAATATTAAAAACTGAGGGTACATCCAAAACACACGTAGGAAAAATAAATAAAAATATTATTAGTGTTACCAAAGGACACTTATTAAAAATCCATTAACGCTGTTTCTGCACCATTTATTTTATTTTATTTGTTGACCAGTTATAATTATCATTGACATCGCTATAATGTTTATCCACAACACCTACAACAATTCAACCAAAATTCAACCAAATCAACACACAAGACAACAAAATTGGTATTCATTCCTTACACTGAGTCTGTGGCGTAACCGCAAATATTTGTCAAAGCAAAGTGTAACAGATCAGGTACACAAGATAAACCGAATGTAACCAAATTCCTATGACATACCACTCCCTATTCATGTTATTATTAACTTTTGCACACGGTTTTGTTTACGTGGTGGTTGTACATCATCTCACAAGTTCCACCAAGATGAAGAGTATCATATATCCTAACTCAGGTCGTGGTCTTTTTGTATGCCAAACTTTTTCAAAATCTGGTCAGCCGTTATAGCGGTTTCAGATTAACGTATTTTTCGGCATGTATAAATAAGTTCGTATCGGCTTTCGCGCGTACAAGCGCGCCACATTTTGTGCTTCAAAAAATCGAACGCGCGAATATGCATTCATTCTGGCGGGTTATTCGACCGGGGGTTCTTTAAGTAGAAATATGTCAGTTGCTGTCGCGGCTCGCGTTTGTAAGAGCTTATAATGCTAGGGCCACATTGGCGGGACTCGGCGAACTGTTTCAATGTGGGAAAGAGATGTAGCTAGACGTCCTGTTAAGCTCCATCTTTTTCACACACCAAAATGATTCGCCGAATACCACCAATGTGGCCCTAGTATAAGCGAGTCAAGGCTCGTACGAGTTGCCCCTGGCTATACACTCCACCCACGGGATATTCCGGTTAAGCAGACGACATCCTCTTACCTTGCCTGCGTCCTGCGAGATGCCATTCACAAAAAAAGTGCGAGTTGCGCGTGAGGCACGTTGCGCGGGTATACGCGACTACACGCGCAAAAAAATTAGCTTATGCGCGTCAAAAATACGACAACCTGAAACCGCAAAAATGCAAGAAAAACAATAGAAAAATCCCTTCATATTTACCATATCAGTTAGGATATTTATTCGTAATTATTATAATAAGACCTGCCTGCCATCTTGGAACAAGAATATGATTTGTGTGAGAGAACGTAATGTGTCTGGTATCAATTAGCTAAATTGTATTACAAATTTAATTGCACTTAAGACATTTGGAATTCGTCTGAAGGAATATTAAAACAGTGTGCCAAAGTAAGAATATTCAAGATTGAATTAGGGTAATAATTGTAAGTTGTGTGTTCTAAATTCACGCAAGTATTATAATATTGAACTTGTAATTTTACTGGTTGGTCATAAATTAATTATAAAACTTTATAAAACTGTGATGTGTGAATTCTTTAGCTAGGTATGTTTGTTTATATGCGTGAGTCCGACTCGCACTTGGCCGATTTTTTTTTTTCGTTAAAAAGTCTTTAGTCATTATATTTTGTATACGAAATATAATAAAGATAATTGTTAGTTATATTTTGTATACTTAGTTATAATTTTTTTATTCACTGTTACCAATTAACTAGTTCTTACAGGCGGGACCCAAATAGTACGTACATAACTATGTAGTCACAGTTTCCAATTAAAAACCACTAATAAAAATAATGAAATGTTGTTATCATGTAAGAGACTGAAAACCTGAAGATATGATAACGTCATTATGAATTGTAACAACTTTTGTTATGGGACCAAGCCAAAAATCATCTATTTCAATTACTGGACTGAATAAGACATTGTATGTCAAATATAACCTAATTCCACTGCTTTTCCCCATGGATACCTCCAAGGTCAAGGAGAATATAATGCCACGTGCAAGATCCGTATGTACTCGCTTTTTCCGCGTTATTTTCTTGTTAAAGGAAAATGATGCTAAAACTAGCTTCTTCCCAACGGTTCAGTTAGGTTAAATTCGATTTGAATAGGCTATGACTTATGACTTATATCAGGTTCCAAATTCATCCAAATCCGTCCAGCTGTTTCAGCGCAAATTTACAAACTTTCGCATTTAAAATAGTAGTTTTAAGACCAGAATTAAAAGATATAGAGAAAATAATATTATGCTGAGGCGAACTCACCTGCAGCTTGATAGTAACAGCTCTGTAAGCTCGATCTGCTGTGTTTTGAGCTTGGCATGTAAGGGTCTGGTTGTGATGATGTCTTCTTGGACGCAGTCGAAGAACAGACCTGATAAAAGATACATATTAAAACACAGTGACATTTAAACACAATAACGCTTTTTTAATAGATCGTGAATGTCAGTATCTCCAAAGAAGATGCTGAGAAAGATTTCTCGAAACAGGCCATTTTGCGGAACTGTCACTAATAAAATAATATCCATTTTCGTCGTAATTTTGGATAAATTAAAAAGGCGTTTCTGACTTCAGCAGTTATGAAGGACTGGTAAACTTTTGAATTGTAATTTATGTATCTATTATTTTCGGTGCGTAAATTAAACAAATTGTAATATAAAATAGTAAATTCTTTACACTTACCTTGCGGTGAATCTCTGGCCGTCAGGCATTGGTACCACTGTGTGATTGACCCCGTGTGTCAATACACCACCATCATTATCCACCCAGGTGATCTGAAAAAGAATTAAAATTGTATTTTCTGGTTTTTTGACAAAGTTTGATATTTAGATTTATTGTGGTTGACCAAAATGGAGGTCTGGAAATTTTATTAGTGATTTCGAAAAAACAAACATTTCATATTGCTATCAGGATTTTTCAGAAGCAGTCGTTTCAATATACACGATGAAATGGACATCGAAGTGCAAACAGCTGTTACCATGAATCCCGCAGAGATATTTTTTCTGTATTTTGTTAGGGTTCCGTGGTCAACAAACAAGGAACCCTTATAGTTTCGCCATGTCTGTCTGTCTGTCTTTCCGCAGCTTAGCTTTTTAGGGTATCTCCAGTACACACTACCCTACCTAAACCCCACCATGTGGGATGTCGTTGGATAGGTTTTTAAAAAATATTGCGAGTTTGGTCATTTTATAATGTTTCGTTTAAGAAGGCTTTACAAGTTGGTCGACTAATAGTCGACTAACTTATAAAAGGTACTTGGATAATATATATTCCTAAACATAATGTATGGAAGCATAGATTTTTCAACTGTAAATGTAAGTTTGTTTTTTATTATTACAATAAAAATCGTCGTTCGGGGGCAAATTGGACCGTATGAAGTGTCCGCATATTTTGATGGGCAACTACGGAACCCAACATTGTGCGTGGCCCGACACGCACTTGGCCGGTTTTTTTATATTTTTTTATTAACAACATCGATAAATGTCCGTCCTGGAAGGTCTAGAATCGTGTGATGAATTGCGTCGATGTCCCGATACTGCAAACCTTGTACTGAACCTGAATATTGACACCTACCTCAGCAGCAGGTTTTCCTCCAACAGAAATGCATTCCAAGTTGACTTCTCTGTCTTCAACTGCGTGAAGAACTGGACCTTTCAGTATCTTTGGAGGCTCTGGCGGCACCAGGACGAGAAGACGAGCATATCTGGAGCGGATCGCTGGTTCTCCTGTGGGCAAGAAGAATTTTGTAATAAATTTTTGTAAATATACTTTTAAATTGAGTTGATTTATTATTGTAAGGAAGGTAGCATGTCCGGAAACAAAAAAATCGAACACATGTGTGAGACCCACCGACCTATACTGGGCCTCCGTTAGACCTGATGTTTGTAGAAGCTTTTTAGAAGTCGATAATTTATGAAGATCAACATTTGTAGGATACCAAAGGAGATTAATTATTCCTATCCACAGAACAAGATATTTCGTTCTATATCTACAAAAGCTAATCAATCCAATCACAACATTGTTTAATAAACAACTCAACCATCGACAATCATCTAAAACACGTAACCTTTACCGCAAATAGCAAATATCCTACAAAATCAACATGTACGGATGCGAACGCATAAACCTAACACAATTACCATAGTTTATACTGTTTTATTATAATCTAATAAACTGCTTTATACCTGCGGCTGAGCCTGAGAGGAATTAATTGTGTGGGGAGGTTTGGTCCTGAATGTTTGGGGGAAAACCGGTTACAAATACATACATTATTTACAGTGGGAAGGCTGATATTCCCACAACTGGGACCCCTGCTTTTTCTCGGTGAAAGGAAGGAGTCTTCAATACGCCACGTTGGCCAATTTAAGGTTGGGGGATGTCGTGTATCTTCGATTTTATGGTCCTAGCTAGGACATACCCGTTTTTTTGAGCAAAGATCATCATAATTAAAGTCATAGTTATAGTTATCATTAGTATGTAGCGGCACTACAAAAAGTACTACAGCAACGTAGAACAAAAAGTACTACAGAGCCATCTATGACGCAGAGGACAAACTAAACATCGAAATACATCTAAATCCTGCATCGCGGAAGTAAAGTTATTCGCGACTTAAGACTATTATAGAAGAACCCGACAACAACTGTCGGGCAGTAGCCCACCAGACAATAACTGACACCCGTCTGGTCGGAGGATCCTCCCTTTCCATACACCCTGTTCTTCATATACCCCCAAATTATATAAATTTTCGAAAACAAGAAGTTATTTTTTAGATATTTATTTTGTACCCTATCACAATGTTTTCTTATTTAACCCAAAGGTTGACTGGTAGGGAATGCCTTGTGGCATTAAGTCCACTTATGTACCACAATTGTACATGAAGTTTAAATAAATAAATAATTCTCTTGCCCTTATCCCAATTTATTTCGGGTCGGCGCAGCATGTCTTCCTCTTCATTTCTCCATTACTCGTCATATTAGCAGTCACCTCCTTTCTAGCCATATCATCCTTCACACAGTCCATCTGCCATTATAGCCATCTACATTCATACTCAACTTATATTTAAAAAAAAAAATGTTTTAACAAATCGTAAACATTGCTTCATTTTTGCAATTTGTGGATTCAGTTTCCCATCCATACTGCTTGTGGGTTCAACGGCATTTGGGGGATGAACTCAGTAAACTTAGTCGGAAACCTTTGTCTGGAATCATTTAAGCCGAACCCGATTTCGGACTCATAAGACGACACAAGAACGATGATCTGTTGAGTTACGTAAGGAATTTTGTTCAGCAAAATTTTCAACAACTCTTCGAGGACCTCTCCTACTTTTCCATTAAGCAATATTTAAACTATCGAAACTCTTCCCTCCCCAACCCCCCCATTCCACGCGACAACAGATTGCCACCAACTAACTAACTTAACATCTAAGCGAAATGCTAAAAGCTATCTCGTTGTGATAAAGCTAAAATAATTGTTATTTAAACACGTTAGAGAAAGTTAGGGAGTTAGACGAGGACTAGATGGCTCTGTATATTAAATCATTTAATGGCTTTTGTAGTTCCTAGTGTGGTAATTGAGAGAGATTATTTTGTCTGTGGTTATGAAATGGAGGGGAAAAAGAGAGACCATTGTTTTCAAGTGGCATACTATCTAGTAACTGGACTGTGGAGGTCATTATTATAGACAGTATTTTCTATAATAAATATGGGAAAAGGGAGTAAGTGAAAACGTGACGGCTCGAAAGAAAATCATTTTTCTTCGTCCCTAAAAAACATAGCAGGCACAAGAAGTTACTGTTATACATTGGACATGTACATGAACAAAATTTACTACAGCGCCATCTATGACACAAAAGTAAAAAACTCACACTAAATATCTAAATCGCGCAGTTAAAGTTATCCGCGACTTAAGACTATACGGGGTGGAAGGGACACCAACGCGAAAATGTTTACCGCGTATTCAGTACATCATTCTGAGCCCCCCGACATAGAAATTTTTCATCGGCTCAGAATGATGTACTGAATACGATTCGGTTGAAACACCGACAACAACCGTCGGGCAGCCCTTCCCAGGATCCTCCCTTGTCCATGGGGGCTGAAAAACTTTACACCCTGTTCTTCATACCTATAAAAACTAAAAAGTCTTGTCTCAAACTTCCAAGATGATGATGTCCTGTCTGTGTTCATCTTTCACCTAATCAAGACTGACGTCATAGTAGACACGAGTAGAAATACACGTCATAGTCATCCTTGGGGGGATTGACAAGCCTCCTCAACTGACGATACTTAAGTGTGTCTGGCGCATTGTTTGTGATAGTCTCATAACCAACGTTGACAAGCCGAGATGCGATCAGGGTCTTTCAATTTATTCTTTTCTTCTTAGTTAGCAGTTATGAGCCAAAATTATCTTATTATACCTACCTACTTATCTACTTATCTTACTTATCATACTTTACCTTTTCTATTTCTATCGTCATATTGTTTAGGATATTTGCCTAAAACGCTTTCTATTTGCATCCTCACCAAACCAAAAAATAACACACCACCTTTAATTCAAATGTTCCCTAAAACAAACTTAAAAATTCTCTCCATTTAAAAGTTCAAATATAGACAGGCGGAACCCAAGCGTTATGAATAGAGTCGTTAAACATTCTATGTACAGTAGCTACACAAGTTGTTCTGATTTATTCTGATAGTTCCACATTCGAGGTTAATAGATTTACGTCTGAAATACCCAAGTTTTCGCCTAGTTTTGCTCTGGCATGTGTAGTTGCGAAGTTTTTGAATAGTTGCAACATATTTTAATCTTGAGTATATAAATAAGGTTGGGTTTAAAGTAAATACCGTTTTATAACACAACTTAGAAACTTTGCGTTAGTTTTAAAATTATGGCTCCGAGAAGCTGTTGGAATATTATAAATGTTTTAAAATGGTATTTTTAGCGAAATCTTTCATTTTAAAGTCCTTATACCAAGCAGAGAACATTTTTGGCGTCAGATTACGCGGCCATTCCACAACTTTTCTTAGTGTGTAACGTAATACGTTACTTTAGAGTAAGTTCGTGAACGTTAGGAACGACGAACGACTACGACGGGAACGTTCGTAAGGTTTTATAACTAGAGATGACAAACATAGACTGATATTGCAAATCAGATACAACTATTTCAACCACTTGGTTGAGTGAAGTAGTACGGCCTCCATCTTTTATTCCTCATCATCATCTTCCTGCCCTTGTTCCATGTTATTTGGGGTCGGCGCAACACGATTTTTTCTTCCATTCTCCTCTGTCAACCGTCACGCTATCATTTACTTCTTTATCTTTCATATCATTCCTCACACAATCCATCCATCGTTTCTTTGGTCTTCCTCTCCCTCTCCAGCCATCAACGTTTATATGTATTCCTATTCTTAAGTAATTATGACTGCCTCGTTGGTCCCAAGCACGACTGCTGAGCATGAGGTCCTGGGTTCGATTCCCGGGTCGGGCAAAGTATATTGGGTTTTTCCATCAGAATTTTCTCAGTAGCAGCCACGGAGTTTGGATTTGTGCCCGGTTGTTAGCAACAGGATCTTCCCTATTACATGAGACATAAATGGCGAAATGTCGGTGTACTATTAGGTAGGTACAGCTCTGCCTAACCCTGCGGGGATTACAGGTGTGATATTTTAAAGTAATTCCAACTTCCCAACTTAAGTTATACGTAAGTTTGTTTGTTACCTTTTCACGCCTAAACCACTGAACCGATCGTCTTGAAATTTTGCATTTACGTTGTCAGGTGTACAAAAACGGACATAGGGTACCTTTCATCCCGAAAAAAGTACTGTTCCCGAGGAAAACAACAATAAAGTTCTTAGGGCAATAGATGGCGCCACGTGTCTTTCGAATCATGATTGAATTATATTATTACAAGCAGAATACAACCCGAATTGATTGTCAAATTCTAAATTAACACGAGCGAAGCCGCGGGCAAAAGCTAGTTATATATAATAATACTGCTAAATTAAATTGCTAACGATAAAACGATAACGATATTGGTATTCCTGTTAACAAAATAGTAATTTTATTTTAAAAAAAATTGTATCCACACTGCTGTCCTATTTGATCCAAAGGTTTGACAGGTAGAGAATGGCTTGTGGCATTAAGTCTGCCTATGTAGCACTCTAGTACATGAAGTTTAAACAAATAAATAAATAATAAAAGATTAGACCAGCCCCTATACTCACCAAAATAGTTTCAACTGAAACTAAATCCACACAACTGCCTAGTATTGAAAACACAGTCCGCATATCATAATAAAAAGCAAAGTATTTGGAAATAACCGCAGCATGTTACTTGACAGGTAGCCAAGCTGCAGCCGACTCCGTTTCGTGGACAGCATGATAAGTAACCAGGAATTCTTTTTAATTTTATAGAAAAATGACATTTTTGTGTTGGAAAGTGGTGGGTATTTGTGGTCAAAATCGTGTGTACTAAGTTAGCATTCACTGTTTTAAGCCTTCACGGTTTAAAACTAAACTTATACTGTCACTTACGGGATATCTTCCGTGATTGCTCGTTATTTTGAGCTCCCAATAGCGGATGAAGTAATTTAGCCTTCTAAACGTAACTTATAAAATGTTGTTTCATAATAATAAAATTTAAATCTTCGTTTTTCAATGTGGTGATTTTGCAGATGACCAAATGTGCATTTTTAGAAAATTTAAAGTGATTTAGGTATGGGATACTACTACTTAATACTAAAAACATTAGACGGAACCCCATCAGCTGGGGGTCTGGGGGTTTAATTCCTAAAATGGTCACAAGGTGACAATTCATAATAGTAGGTACGTTTATGACCATTTTAAGAATTTAAACGTAATTCATATTATTATCCTATTATGATTCTGCTAAAGCGGCCATTTTAGACCCCCTGATCCATGTCTCTTAAAATTTCACAGCAACCATGACCAAAGACACTATTAAAAAGTAAATTTCTAATTTTTTATCATCTGTCCAACGTTCAGGCAGATGCATCGACCGCAACATATGTTTAAATAGGTTTGGCCTGAACCTATTTCCAACTTTTTTAGGATCTATGCAGCCGTATACCAGTACATATCTAATATGGAATATTATCTTAGCATGTTTTGACCTCCACAATTGTAAAACTGGTTGCCAGACAGTCAGAACCAACATCTTTAGTATTAGTATTTTCACAAGTCCAAGACGAAAATAATCTTCCAGCGAGAGACAAGACACGAATCCTTAGACCACGTTCAACTCGTAAATAAACCTCGTTCACAAACGAACATTTACCAACTTATTTCGCTAAAATTACCAGACAAAGAAGACCCGTATGTCTGAGAACTTATCTGTCCTAAATCAAGTAAAGTACACTACAAATAAAAGGTACCTTTTTAACGACAATAGGACTTCACAAGCCGTTAAAATGGCACATGGAGAAGAGTGGTAGCCTAATGAAGACGACGGTTCTCAGAACTAGAACTCAGACAGGAACTTTAGTTTGTGTGAATTATTTTGCCACCACTACTCTCAACACGGTTAAGGAAAACATCTTGAGGAAACTGGCACATCCTTGAATCGACAATTCTGAAAGATCCATCAACACGCGCTGATTCTGCGTGGTGCATGACAGCCTCATCAGCCTAGAATGTCTCTAGCAGTGGAAACATTGTAGGCTGATTATAGTTACTGTATCTTTTTAAAAAAAAAAAAAAAAAATTGGATTTGTAGAGCATCTTCTCTGTCACTCATACCTGTCTCTATCTAAATCCTGGTGTGCCATATTAACGCTCGAGTAATGTACCTTTTTAGCGACAAAAGGGCTGGGCTAACACAATAGTTGTCTCAGTGCTGCGAAATTGTCCAACTTTACATCGTTTAACTCACCAACGCCTGTTTAAATTCGGCTGTAGGGGGGTTGGTATAAGTTATAAGATTAGCGTTTTAGATATTTGAAGGAGAGAGAAAGAGCTCCAAAGAACTGCAAAATACATTACTAGTCTAGTCCATTCACGCTTTTTTCCCATAAAAGTAGTCAAAAACTACAGAACGTTATCTGCTTGCTTACGACCCTTACATGCTTCTTTTGCTTCGTCCACTTTAAAAAATCATAAATTAGATATTTAAAACATCTGGCCATACACGCAGTCCTGATGTGAATTGTACACATTCGACCATCATCATCTATAACACAAACCATTACAACACACATAACATCATCTCGGTCAGCATGCAATGTTATATGTTCGTTTTGTAAGTGCATTATTTGAAGCTTCAAATCATGTGCACCGATTACATCCAAATAATTCAGGTTGTCATAAAAATATAATTGTCTATACAATATAAAGCAGAAGATCGCAAGAAATTAACTGCAATATGAACTTTGTCCTGTCAATTCGAAAAGTTTTGCTTTGAAGTTAATTGAAATCTTCTGGTTACAGTTACTGGTATACTTTATTCATTCTCATGGCTCACATAAACATCATCTGCCTAGTCTTTTCCCAAATTTATTGGGTTCGGCTTGCAGCCTACCTGATGCAGCTGAATACCAGTAACTTACATGGAGCGACTGCCTATCAAACCTCCACAACCCAGTTAGTACTGGGTAATACGATACCCATTGGTAAGAGTGGGTGATAGACTTTCGGGCCACTGACTACCTGTAACGACTGTCAAAGTTCTACGAATGAAAGGTGGGACCAACGGCTTAACTTGCTTTTCAAGGCACGGATGAAACTCGGTTTGCAATGATGATAATTTATCCACAAGCCGACCGTGGCAACCCAACAAAACAATTCTCACACACTGCTTTAAGGTTTCGCGGTTTAAAACTAGACTTATACTGTCACTTGTGGGATATCTTCCGTGATTATTCATGATTTTGAGCTCCCGATATTACGGCGCTTTCGCATGCGCTATTATGTCATCATTATGTTATGTGTCATTATTGTTTATTTGTGTGGAGAAAGAGGGTGGACAGATTTGTCTGCTCCTAACAATTTATTTTCCATCCACCCGCATTCACCAGTCAACCTGCGATCATGACGCTTGCAACAGCATCGAAATATCGGGAGCTCAAAATCATGAACAATCACGGAAGATATCCCATAAGTGACAGTATAAGTTTACTATTCTCACAATTCATATCTCATTAATTAACAAATTTAAAATCTCCAATCTCCTATAACTTAAACCATGGCCTAACCCCGAACAAAGCCGTTGTGGCTGAACAATTTGCGGGTGTGTTTGCCTTTGACCGTACAAAAGTGGCTTTTTCTTTGCCGACCCGTGTTTGACGAACGTCTAGTTGGACACAATTAACTTGTACCACTGTAAAGTTACTGTGCTGTGGTATTGTCCTACTGTTTTGTGCGGAACTGTGATGGTTTTTGCGATGTATGAATAATTTGTTTCATGTGGTCAAGTAGGTTTTTGTGTGAATTCTAAAGGCTGGTGTTTTGGTTGATATGAGGTGTGTTAGCAATAGTGCTGTTTTAATAATTAAATACAGGCTGTTTTGATCGTACTTGCAGAAGAGGTCAAGATTATGTCATATTTCGTTATAGTATTGTTGACTATTCAATTCAAAAGCTGGAAATGGAAGTGAAATGTAATTCAAAATGCAGTTGCAATTAAATCCAGAGCAATTTAGTTTGGCCTGTCTTTTCTGACTTTGACTTAATGGATGAACGCATTTTGATTAAATTTGGCACACAGGTAAACCAGGGTTAAGATATACGATAAGTCTGCGAGGCTAAAATGGGACTGGACGGGTCACGTTTCTAGCATGAAGCCGGATGGACGGGCATAGATAGTCACACAGTGAGTGCCTGAAGATAGACGTCTTAACCGAGGCTCCAGAAACTTTGGCGTTACGGTCTGGACTCATTCTTATCGAATTGGTCGGAGAAGGCAAAAGATAAAAGGATAAACCAAATTGAAAAGCCATGGCGGAGGCCTTTGTCCAACAGTGGGACAGAAAAGGATGATGTGAAAAAAGGACATACTTCTATCCCAGAACAATGTTTCCGTGGGATATTAGCTGAGCTACACGTGCGTGAAACAACGGTTAGGAGCTAGTTGACAACAAATTGGGAAGACCGTTAAAAGCTCATTGTAAATGGTGCGACCTTAGCTGGGTCTCAATCTGACCAAATTCAATGAGGTCAAACTATTTTGAAAATAAAATGACTACCAGATTTTCAACCAATGACGATACTTGGAACCAGGTATTAGCTTCATAGTTGCCATCCCCATTACAGCATGAGGAAAATAATGTGAAAACGTTTTAATTACATACAGACGGCCTCCTTGGTTTAGTAGTCGCACGACTGCTGAGCACGAGTCCCCGGGTTCCATACCCAGGTCGGGCAAATTGTTATTGAGTTTTTCCATCAGGAATTTCTCAGTAGCAGCCACGGAGTCTGGATTTGTGCCTGGTTGATGGCAATAGGCTCTAACTCTAATACATGAGACTTAAACATAATTAGCGAAATGTGAGTGTACTATTAGGTACACCTCAGCCTAACCTTCGGGGAAGGTCGTGATCTTATGTTAATACAAACAGCATTATCTAAGAAACAAAATAGGTCACATCTTCAGACTAACCCGCGGCTCAAGTTGTTCAATCGATATCATCGCGTAAGACAATTTTCTGCCACTTTTGATTAGGTAGCTGTTCCGTCACTTACCTACTATCGTCTCCAAGACTTCATAAGTCCAATTGTCACGAAGTTCGAAGACAAAAATTGATTCAACATTTAATAAGTTGATGTTAGAAAAGCGACACCACTCAAGATTAAAGTTTCAAATAAAGTTGGCAACTTGAAGCAACTTCTTATCGAGGCAATTTGGAAAAGTGAGGTAGAAAACATCCGTCGGGAATAGGGGATATTTTTGGACCGAGACGCCTGTGCGATGGACGGGGTTGGTTCATTTAAGTAACATCACGCCTGTAAACGACAGGCAGGGCAGAGGTGTGCCTCAGTTGCTACACATTGCACCATTTAGTATTAAGTCTCACACATTAACGGACGAGCTAATTACCATCAACCGGGCGTAAATCTAGAATTCTGAATGCTGACGGACTAAACCCCATATACTTACCAGGGAAACGAACCCAGGACCTCATGCTCAGCTGTGGCACTTGTAACCGAACAACGAAGCAGTTTCATCATTATCTGCCTAGCCTTTCCTCAACTCTGTTGGGGTCTGCTTCCAGTGTAACCGGATGCAGCTGAATGCCAGTATTTTACATGGAGCGACTGCCTATCTGACCTCCACCACAGTTAGTACTGGGTAATACGATAACGACAGCAACGAAGTAGTTTGCGAGATAGAGAAATACTGTAAGTTTTATTAATAACACCTATATATCTTTACGGGGTAGAAAATTCTCAGAATAAGCGTACATAGGATCATAATATTATTAATGTATTGAAAAATAAAGAGGAGATACCTATTTTAGAGAATATTATTTTTTCCTAACTTTAAATAATATTCAAATATTTTTGTTACATTTACAAAAAATTTAAAAATGATATTTTCAACAGTATTGTTCCCAGAAAACGACGCGCGTCGAGAGAATATTTTTTTTTAGAATAATATTTGATGTGATAGCTTTTTTTCAATTCTGTTTTACATAGAAACCTACGACATTTAGGTTTAATACATTCAGGCCATTTTTGTTCGTATTTTATAGTTTAGTATCACATTGTCTACAGGCTGAATTGAAGAATCGATTACATAGATTTCGCACGGCATAAGTAATAAATAATATCTATTTTTGTCGCAAGCATGTGTGCTGAGCAGGTTCTTTGGTTTGATTTCCAGGTAAGGCAAAGTGCATGTGGCTTTTTTTCATGAAAAATTTCTCATTAGCAGCCACGGAGTTTGGATTTGTACCCGGTTGATGGAAATAGGTTCGTCTTCAATTACATAGAACTTAAACAAAACTGGCGAAATATGGATGTGCTATTAGTATTTAATTTAGTTGCCTCTAGTTTATTTCACTCTTAGAGAATTACTGGCGTGATTTTATCTTACGTTACCGGTGGCTCGGACCACCATATTTCGGAAACAAGATTCTATATCGCTGCAAGACTAGCTGTGCTCGTGGTTCTGCCTAAAAACGCATTCTCTTGTTTTTTTATGTGTTTTCTAAGTAGGTACGTTTTCTTCAGCCTAGTAAGTTTTCTTGTTGCTTACGCATTAATGCAATACCATACGGGAAAGCAGCGATGAACAGAAGAGCAGTGGTGGCCCAGTGGTGGCGGCCTGGACTGACGAACAGTAAGCCGTGTGTTCGAACCCAGGCAGGCGCATTACTCTGTGTAATTTATTTCATCACCACTGCTCTTAACAACGGTAAAGGAAAACATCGTGAGGAAACCGGCATGTCCGAGTACCAAAAAAGTTCGAATATAGGATGTGACATCTACCAATCCGCACTGGGGCCGCGTGGTGGATTATAGTCCATTCCCTCTCATAGAGAGAAGGCCGTATGTCCCAGTAGTGGGAACATTATGGGCTGATTATGCTTATGTTTTAAGCGGGAAAACTTGGACAAAGGAGCGCAAAATTATAAAAAAACAAAAAACAACTGGTAAGCTTTCAGAATCAGAATCAGAATCATTTATTCGTAAACTTAGGTAATAATTACAAACAAGATCTTAAAAATCAGGTTGTGTGCTATGTTTTGCCAATGGACATATAAATTACAATAAAAAAAACACCAACGATTATATGAGTGGGTTTACAATAAAATTATTAACGTAACTGAACTTCCTAATAATATTATGATTGTATAAACACATGCAACTAATAATTTAATTAGAACTTATCGAAATACCTAAGCGCTACTCAATGACAATGCAAATTAAACTTAATATCTAACACAATAGTGTCGGCAATTTGCAATTTAGAATGGATCTAGATATGGCTGTTACCAGTTCAAGTCTATCTAAAGTCTACATTGTTACATACCAGTTATACTTAAGGCTCAATTCTGTCTAAACGATTATGAGAAAATTATAATACTTGGCCCCGATAACACGTTTAAGGTGGATGGAGCGATATTATTCCGCTAGTGATATCTGTACTATCTTTTCTAATATTATAAAGAGGTAAATTTTAAAAGTGTTGTAAGATTTCACGTTTTAAAACTAAACTTATACTGTCACTTACGGGATACCTTCCGTGATTGTTCATGATTTTGAACTCCCGATATTTCGACGCTGTTGCAAGCGCCATGATCGTGGGTGGAGTGGAGAATGCGGGTGGATGGAAAATAAATTGTTAGGAGCAGACAAATCTGTCTACCCTCTTTCTTTGTCTTTTGCTACGCGCACTACTGGAACTCGACATTTAGGCCCGTATTACAGAACGTCACTCAATACTCAAGCATCATTTAAAACTAGATTCAAACCATTTGATTGGTTGAAACTAGTTTTAAATGATGCTTGAGTATTGAGTGACGTTCTGTAATACGGGCCTAAGTCACGGCAAAACACACTCACAGTATCACCAGGTTTTGTGGATTCCTTATAACGATGCCGGCTGCTACTTTTGAGTATACTCAAAACTTGATTCCACGTACAGTCGCCGTCAGATATATTGTAGCAGACAAGGTGACCAAATACTTCTGAACAATTTAAAATGTCATTATGTTCCATATACTACAAGTTACCATTAATATCTGAACATTCATTACTTTATTAATATCTGAGCAGATGCTTGTCAATAATTTCTATATAAACAACTAACCAAAAATATCTGAACATTACAACGTCAAGTGTATCTACGCAGATGGGGTAGTCTTAGATATCTGAGCAGTTGAGGAAAAATTGCAGTAGGAATGGTGCAAGAGTGGGATGGGAATAAATGTCGAACAAAGGAAGCATTAAGACAACATGAAAATAACGTTTGGGAATCTTTCAGAGGACAAAATTTGAGTGAGAAGGTTGTTGGTTCCACGCAAAAACGGTTACAGGACGTATTAAATGCAGAAGGAGGTTACACAAAATGCTAATATTTTATCTACTTATGTTGTCACAAATAAAAAATATTTACAATAATTTTTAATTTCATTAGAAAACCAAGATCTATTTTCTATCAATAGTTTGACATTAACATAAAACATCAGTTGTATCTTAAATAAATGATTTTCTATACAATTTTTATTCCCTTTCCATCGTATTTATACCTAGAACAGTCATTTGGTGTTCAAAAAGGGAAATCTGGATTTTTTTCCGGGAGTTTTGAAAATTGGTTATTTTATTGAGTTCGACGTGTTCTCTTCAAATTTTCACATTTTAAAAACTTTCCAGATAAAACTACCAAATGACTGGACTAACCACAGACGGTCAAACGATAGTCGTTTTTGGTTCGTCCTTTATATCACGCAGTAACGAATTAGGTAAGCTCAGTGTTTGTCTGCGTAGATACACTTGACGTTGTAAGTGTTCAGATATTTTTGGTTAGTTGTTTATATAGAAATTATTGACAAGCATCTGCTGAGATATTAATGAAGTAATGAATGTTCAGATATTAATGGTAACTTGTAGTGTATGGAACTTATTGACATTTTAAATTGTTCAGAAGTATTTGGTCACCTTGTCTGCTACATTAAATCTGACGCGTCCCTTGACAAAATACGTGGCTTGTGAAATTCGATCCCGTGATTGGGCCCTGACTGCAGTAGATGTTTCGCTATGGCAGATTTTTGCTCATCAAAGAAACAAAGAAAGAGGGTAGACAGATTTGTCTGCTACTAACAATTTATTTTCCATCCACCCGCATTCTTCAGTCAACCCACGATCATGGCGCTTGCAACAGCTTTAAAATTTCGGGAGTTCAAAATCATGAACTATCAAGAATGATATCCCGTTGTGACAATATAAGTTGAGGTAAATTTTGTTTGTTTGTAGGGGGTAATCTTCGGAACTGCTGACCCAATTTCGAAAATTCTTTCACTAAGCGGAAGCTACATTATCCACGAGTGTCATAGGCTACATTTAAAACGTTCCTGTATGTAAATTTCCGTACATAACGGGAGCGAAGCTGCGAGCAATAACTAGTTACTAATACTCAGACTAAGACAGAGTACAAGTCATTGAGTAACGTTAAGATATTTTGATAAGTGCTAATTATTATGACAATCATTTCAGCCCAAAATGATAGCTTACTAATAGTTCTTCATTCTTCGCTTATAAGTCCAAGATTTCCCGTCAATAGTGTTGTATTTGTGTACAGGGGGGTTACCATGACATCTTAAAGCAGTATTGTTTTAATCTTCTTCCACAGTGGGAAAGAGATGGCACTAGATGTTTTCTATAGCTCCGTCTCTGTCCTACGCTGGAGTGACATTAAAACTATACTGCTTTGAGACGTCATAGTAGGCCAGCTGGTATTAGAACAGGTGACAGCAAGACACTAAGCGGTTGGATTGGATTAGTTTTGTTACTGGTGGAATGTTTTGTTATGATATAGCTGGAATACCTAACGACGGAGATGCCATTATAAAATAAAGATAGAAGAGTAGAACAGTGATGAACATAAGATTATAATAATACTTTAATTTAACTTTAAGAAACCAAAGTCAAATGGAAACCCACTTGACACAATTCCACGACCCATTCTCCCAAATCACATCCAGCAAATGAAATCTTCAGTCTTCTGAATAATTCAAAACGATAACGAACAACACCCTTGGTGTTCGAACCATGGGACACCGTGATTCCCTCCCCCCTCTTACACCCCGCATAAACAACGCTTCTCCCCCGCCATGTCATTTCGGCAACATTTGTAAGACTTCATAGGAATATTGCATGGGATTTTTTATGGTTTCTCTACCCCTCTCAAGTGGGGAAATGACTAATAGAATGGGGAGTTCTTAAATGAGTTTGTAATCTTATGGGGCCTGCGTTTTTTACGTGAATGTGGCAAGGAAATGTTCGAGATATGCTGAATAGCGAATGCTGCATAAAGGACCTTTGATGAGGAAAATCTGGTTGATTTATTGCGTCGTTTCGGTTTTTTGTTGATCTTATTTTGGAGGAATTGATACTATATTCAAATGATGATGTATCTGCTAAGAAAAGGATGATACAGGACCAAATAACAGAGTATTTTGAAGGAGTTTTGAAGAAACTTTTCAAACAAAGAAACTTGCATTAATTACCAGGCTTGGCAGATGGCAGTTCGTTTATGATTTGCAAACCAGCTCTGCAACTTATGACATATTTTAGACGTTCATCATCTTCAGGCCCTTATCTCATATTACTTGGGGTCGGCACAACACGTGTATTCTTCTGTTCTCCCTTGTTAACAATCGCGCAATTATTTACACCTTTTTCTTTCGTATCATTCCTCTCACAATCACCATCATTTCCTTGGTCTTCCTCTCCCTCTCCATCCAACAACATATTCTAGACGTTTTGCAAAAAAGTCGTAAGTCTAAAATTTTACAATTCCAATAAAATATACCCATAATCAGCCTGCAATGTTGCCACTGCTGAGACACACGTCCTCCTCTTTATATGAGGGAATGGGCTATAATCCACCACGCGAGTCCATTTTTGGTTCTAGGACATGCCGGTTGCCTCACGATGTTTCCTTCACCGTTTTTGAGTGGTGATGAAATAAATTACACAAAGTAATGCGCGTGCCTGGGTTCGAACCCACGACTTACTGTTTGTAAGTCGGGGCCACCACCACGGGGCCACCGCTGCTCTCTAAAATATACGCGTTACTCATAAAATAATTCGGCCAACTAACGGCTAAAACTACTTATACCTAGTACGTAGTTTCACCAAAAGCAAAAACTAAAAGGGTCTTTCGGAACAAAATACGGTTCTTTCCGGATATATTTAAGGATATATTTTTCTAAATTATCCGTGACAGTCCGCCCGTTTTAGTTACCCGCCCCTAATTAAGAGAGAGCGAATGTAGGGTTGCAACTAATGGGAATTATGAAATGGTTTTTTTTGCCTTCTTTATTTCTTATTTTAATTGCTTCTATCAATGTTGTTGGAATGAGATGGGGGTAATTCTTAAATAGAAGTTCAAACAAAAAAGTATAAAATTTTATTCATTAAACGTAAAATAGTTTAAGATATTGTCTAAAATGTCGTTATGAAATCTTATGTATGTTATGAAGAGAATTATATCAATGGATGCATTGCAATGCCTTTTTAAGGTTCCGTAGTCAACAAACAAGGAACCCTTTTTTTTTTTTTTTTTTTTTTTGGAGGGTGAGAAATCATCAAATGACTCCTCCCGCTCTGGGCAGAGCGCAAGGGGTGTCAGACTCTTACTGACTAAAAAACACCCATGTTCCTTCAATGGCCCTTTATGTTCCAGGGCCGCGGTATCTCTTTCGAACAGTCCCGCAGCCCTGGCAGGCACCGGCCCTTGCGGGCCCCTCCCGTATGCTGACAACTCTTTGAGGCGCGCGTGGAACACGAACGTGCCGTCGACACGGCCTGCCCGTCGTCATACGACGGACGGACGGCGAGCTAGCCCATTACTCGCCGTCCACAGGCCCGCGCCTACGGTGGCCGAGAGCCATCACGGCGTGGCCCCCGACGCCCGGTGCTTCTCCCGCGGCGGCTGGGACGTGAGGAGGTTCTCTCCCTCTCACGTTCCGCCGCCTCCTTCGCTAGCATGACTGCTTCGCAGAAGGAGGCGACGGCTTCCCATTCCCTCTCGCCCCGGACCATGGCTTGAACCAGGGCCGGGCGCGAGAGGTCGCCGCCGCCAATCGCCGCTACGAGGACACGGCGGTGCTCCTCCCAAGCGGAGCAGACCTCGACGGTGTGCTCCACCGTGTCCTCCGGTCGATCCTCGCAATTGTAGCACCAGGGCGTTTCCTCCCGCCCGATTCGGTGCAGGTACCTCCCGAAGCACCCGTGTCCGGTGAGGACCTGCGTCAGGCGGAAGGTGAGGGCGCCGTGGCGCCTCCCTAGCCACTCCTCAAAGAGGGAACTTACCGCCACTATCGTGGCGTGCCCTGAACGGGGTTGCGATAGTCGCTCCCTCCATGTCGCCATGAGATCACGGCGGAGGTCTGTCCGCCGCGCAACAATATGCCGCGGCAGCGGAGTTACCCCCCGGCTCTGTACCTCCGCGCGCCACTCGTGCAGGCGCGCGAGGACTATGGCCTCCAGATCCCATGGCGGCAATCCGGCAAGGAGGCTCGCCGCCTCGCGGGAGATCGTGCGGTACCCACGGATCAGCCTTACGGCTACCACCTTTTGGGGCGCGTTCAGGTAGTGCTTTGCACGCAACCTCAACGAACGCGCCCACACCGGGGCCCCGTAAAGGGCCATGGACCGCAAGATCCCCGCATAGAGCCTCCGGCAGGAGGCGTTTGGCCCCCTCAGGTTGGGCAGGAGCCGCTTGAAAGCAGCCCCGGCCTTTTCCAGTCTGGGAGCCAAACGTCGGAAATGCTCAACGAAGTTCCATCGGCTGTCGAGGACGAGTCCGAGGTACCTCAACGTCGACTCGACGCCGACGGGAACCCCTCCTACCGTGAAAACAAGGAACCCTTATAGTTTCTCCATGTCCGTCTGTCTTTCTGTCGGTCGGTCTGTCTGTCTGCGCACAGCTTAGCTCAAAGACTCTTAGTATTGAGTATATGAATAACATGCTTTATAAAAAAGATATAATTATGAAGATGTCTTATAATTAATAATGAAAAACTACAATATGGTTCAGTAAAAAATACTTCAAATTGGTTTATGTAAGAAAATCAATGTTTAATAATAAGTTTTGACGTTCGAATGACTTAAACTAAAATATTAGCTTCGAAATTGGTCAAACTAAAATTCTTTAGCATGTCTAAGTGTAAACAAGAGTCATCATATACTATCTACGTTAAAAGACTTAAAATATGTGAACAGAAAACTGTCACTTTACATCAAAGAAAGTTAGAAAAACTAAAAGTACCAACATTGGCTAAACTTAACATACAAAGCAAACTATGCTTGTTTAAACTTTTTTTTTTAATTTCATTAAAAGGTAAATTAGATCGTGTTTTAGCTATAAAATACTTGTTTAAATTAGATATTATTTTTAAAATATTGCAAGCAAAATACATTTTTTTTTAATAAAATAAAGCTGTGATGGACTCCTGTGAGAATTCAATTTTTTAACGCGAAAAATGTCTAAGACTTTTGCTTTTGACAGTACACTTAAAAGTTTTATACGTTAATAATATTACAGACATGTAATTTAGTAACACAAACTTTATTTGAAGGGCAGACTGCTCATTTTAAATATTTATTTAAAAGCTTAAATCTAGCCTAAACTGTAAATTCATATAAAGAGTCAATCAAGATTAAACTTTTTTTGTCATCTGAGAAGAGGTCATGATTTAATGAAACAATGCGAATCATAATTAAACACAATTATGCATTTGTTTTAACGTTGAATTGCACAACGATATTGATAACAAACTATCATTATGTCTGAATAAGCAAAAGCATTACTTTTAATTAAGGTTTTAGTTTATAATTGATTAAGGGTCTATGAGGACTGAAACAAAAAATGTGATGGATATACAAACGTTCTGTTATCATACTGAATTCTGTGATCAACGCTTAATTATCTGCGAATATATTTTGCTTTTTAACTATTTCTTTATGCTTGCCTATACATGACCAGAGGCTGTATAAGACAGAGCTATGAGACACAACATAGGCTAGGAAAACAAACCATTTCCCAAGTCTTTTTCTAAATTACGGTGAAAACATCATGTGTTACTATCGAAATACAATCCTAAAAATACGAGTAATAAATTTGACGTTAGTGACACCCCTACAATCTACTTAACATACGTCACGCGAACAGTCCCGAACAAACCATACAAAAACAATCTTGTTATGAAACAAACTTATATCATGTTGTATGCGGCTCATTTGTCACCGAGTGCGTCTAATGAACCACCGCGGGTGTCATGAACCGGGAATATTATCCCTTTTTAAATATCTTTATTCCGGGATTATTCTAAGTACTTCATTTTTGTAATGCAGAATCATTGGCGCTGCATAGGTAAGAAAATATTAAACATAACATAACATAGCCTGTGGACTTTGTGAAGGATGATAATGGCAAGAAAAGTCTGATGAGATGACGAGTAATAGAGCCATAAAATCACGCTTGGAATTCCCGAAAGATTAGGCAGAGGTGTAACTAATTATAGTACACCCACATTTAGCCAATTAGGTTTAAGTTCCATGTAATAGGCGGCGAGCCTACTGCCATCAACCGGGAACAAATTCAGACAAGCTGCTACTGAAAAATTCATGAGGCACCTGGTACATCTAATATCACTTTGCCGTGACTGCTGCTAATAAATTCCTGATGGAAAACCCAATAACACTTTGCCCGACCTGTAAACCGACGGACCTTGCAGAGTTGCGCTTGCATCCACGATAGGGTTGATCCATATTGGCTCAGGATCGAGTTGATCGAAAAAAGGAAAAGGAGACCATCATCATCCATGACGCTGGTCCAGTAGTAGCTGGTGAATCGTTTCACCAAAACTCCTTTGACATTTTTTTTGTTTACTACCAACGTTTCATATACTATTTACTTCACAAACAACTTGTTCCGCAAATGTTTTACTTTAGAAACACTCACTTTACAAACATTCATTTCGAAAATGCTTCTTTTTACAAACCCTTCGCACGTTTGCACGGTTTAAAGGAACCCAACCTAATCTACGAGTAACGTCGGGGTGTCCCAAGTCCCGAGCTCGCTTCGCTCGCTCTAGAATCGTGTTTGTTGTTGTATTCATTAAAATTACCTTTATGCCTATTTAATGAGTTGAATTTTTATGAGTTGAAATTTCGTAACGTGTCATCATCTACCTAGCCTTTTCCCAACTATGTCGGGGTCGGCTACGAGTCTAACCATCCAGTTAAACTCGAACTCGATTTTTTACTGAATGCATAATGAAAGTGTATACGGTACCTAATTATAACAAGAAAACATATTTTTTGTCTGTCTGTCTATTTGTTCCACCTAGTCTCCGAAACGGCTGGCCCGATTTTGACTGGATTTTACTGACGGATAGCTGATATTACAAGGAGTAACTTAATTTATTACTTTAGAAAAAGGGTGAGGGTCCAGTGCAAACAAATTAAAACCCTTGAAATAATTAACAAAATCGGATTCAAATGGGAGGTAATATTTTTTAATAATAACTTCACGCGGACGAGTGTCGCCGACAACAATCTATGAACTTTCAGATCTCGGACATTTGAAACACCTTTTATAAAAAAAAAAATCTTATAGAATCAATTTACTGCTAAAAACTTTTTGGGAATTACTGACTATCGTCATATAAGCTGAAAAACGTCCAGTGCTGGACATAATTATGCTTCCCCCAAACATCACCACAAAGGTCCAACATATACGTTGAATTATTCACACCTACATAATATTGATGGCATCGGGACCGTTGTAGCAGTAGTTGAGCCACCGACTTCAACACTTACAGCTTGTAGGTCCATTTCCCATGCGGCTTGCAGAACAAAATAATATTCTAATTGCGTACATAAGAAGCTGCATCTAAAACAGGCTACCTCACAAGAGTCAGTGGCAATTGACAATTAAATCAACAACTTTTTAGTATGATACCTTTCTTCAGTCTCTGCTTACATACATATTATTAGTGATTTATATAGTCAAGACACCACGGGCGGTCGTGATATTACCATTTGAAATGTGAAACAAATCGTTTGCATTGAATGAATAACTTTTTCTTGAAATGTAAAATCTAAAGTTTAGTTTTGGGGGGAGGGGAGTAGAGGGGAAGTGGGTAGCCTACATGCCTATTTTACCATAACATTACATTACATTATATCATAAATGTAATCCCGGGTTAGGCAGAGGTGTACCTAATAGTACACCCACATTTCGCCAGTTATGTTTAAGTCCCATATAATAGGTGGGCGAGCCTATTGCCATCAACCGGGACCAAAACCGGAATCTGTGGCTGCTACTTGTTGTCGAGGCCGGTCGCCAACACGATGGTCCGACCTAGTAAAAAGGCTATGTTTAATGTATGTCCTCAAGCAAATTTCAGCAGGTGGTGATGGCAACTTTGGAGTGGAGTCGATGGAGACAGATTGTCCGTTTAAAGAGGTCCAGTGACGTATTACGATCCTCAGTAATGAGGGACCGATTGTAGAAGAAGAAGAACATTATTATCATTACTGGATTTCTGCATCAGGGATATCTCCGTAGCAGTCACGGAGTCCGGATTTGTGTCTGGTTGATGGCAAAAGGCTCGCCCCTTAATACATAAGACTTAAACATTACTGACGAGATGTGAGTGTACTATTAGGTACACCTCTGCTAAACCCATTGGGGGACATGCGTTATAAGCAGAGGTCGGAATTAGGTAGAGTTATTTAAGTACTTGCATCGAAATGTTGATATTAATATGGATCTCCCCGGGATTTCCCGGGATTTCAAAATCTAGTACACTTCGTTAAACGGGGAGTGCTCTGCATTTCCGCTATTGTTTTCTTTTTTTCTCACCAGCTGTGTTGTGCGAACTACAAAATATGTGGCAATATCGCGCGTGTGCGCATTGGAATTTTGCAACTTCGGACATCCGATGTCGTTAATGTAAATTTGGCAACGCCGCGCGTGCAGTACTTAAAAGTAAATAACTTTTTTAAGTTTTTAAACTGTCATGGTCACTAACATTATAATTAACACTAGAAACGGGACATTTACCATTTCCACTGCTTGTTTTGAAAAAAAACGATACGGTAAACGGTTTTATCCGTGATCATGGTGCTTGCAACAGCGCCGAAATAGGTATCGGGAACTCAAAACAAACAATGGACATGGTAAATATCCCGTTTCTAGTGTTAATTATAATAACTTTTTTATTTAATAAATCACGGGAATTTTCTGCTCTTTAAAATTAATCCCGGGATTTGGGGCATATCCACTTTATTCTTTCGCTGTATGAAATCAGTTTAAGTACATGAATAACTCTACCTAATTCCGACCTCTGGTTATAAGTTATCTCACTTACTTCCAACCCTTATTAACTTAGTAATCTAACCAACAATATCATAATCATTCGTTCATAAACATTGGCACACATTCTTCAATCAACGATCTATTCCACCCCAATACGGCATCCAGCTAAACAAAGAGAATTGCCATTTATGGCAGCACAGAGGCATTAACTCGTGAATGAGTCGGATGTGGTAGTTTGAAGAATTCCTACGTTTTTCATAAAATTATGACTTCGAAAATACTATGTTCGTAAAAACATGAAATTTTAATCAGAACAGTAGGATTAAAACACTTTTAAAAATTATTAAGTGTTTACATATTGGTGCTCGTGACTATACGCCCACATTTCGCCAATTATGTTTTATGTCCCATGTAAACCAGGCGAACCTATTGCCATCAACCATGCACAAATCCACACTCCGAGGCTGCTACTGAGGAATTACTAGTGGAAAAACCCAGTACAGTACAATTAAAATACAGGACGAATAATTACGGAATCACATACACACAAACACCGCTAGCAAACTAAGTACGCTTACAAGAAAATGTAGGAGTACACTTCCCTGCTAACCTATCAGGTGTTAAAGGCGTAATGGCATGTAATTCATATTCTAATATTAACTCTCACGATCCACCTACGTCGTGTACGTACTCAGTATACTTTTATATGTAGACGAGGGTAAATACCCCTTTATGAATGCTTTAACAAAGCCGATATTTACGTAAATGGAATTTAGTATATGAAACAATGTAAGTTAAGTAATTTTGTTATATAAACAGTGAGTTTTGGATCTTATTAAATATCCAGTATGTATTATGGTGTAGCTACTAAAGATTTCTTGCTATTGACTACCTACATGTTTGGTGTTAAAAATAATATTTTCTCTCAAGACAAAACGATTTTTCTTAAATTGCTACCATCGAAAATTATTTAACATCCGTTAAAGATCGTAAATAATGACTAAGATAGAGGACACTAAATGAGCAATAAGGTGACAATTCTTAAAAGTAGGTAAGACCATTTTTTTTATTTTCCCTTTATTCATTTTTTTACACATTCTTTACATTTTTAAATATTTAACTATAAAACAATATAAAAAAAACATTTAAAAATATAAAAAATAGTAGCCCACCGGTATCGGGAACAGGGTCCAAGCTACCGGCAGTCAGGGCTCCAGAGAGAGGAACCTCCTAACAATACGAGCCGTGTCCAGAAGTACCGCTTTCTGAATCAAGCCCTTGATCCAGCTGCCTAACGAGAGCCTCCTTAGATATTGGTCGAGGCTCTTGGCAATTAAGCCATGGGCTGACACGACTATCGGCACAATGATCGCTGAGTCCACATCCCACATGTCGACAACCTCGCGAGCCAAATCAAGATACTTGATTTGCTTATCTTTCTCAGCTTTCACGAGGTTCTCGTCATGCGGGACGGTTATGTCAACAATCATTGCGCGCCGCTCTGATCGATCCACCACCACTATATCAGGCTTATTGGCTACAATAGTCCTGTCAGTGATGATGGATTGATCCCAGTACAGTGTGATATTGCCATTTTCGAGAACTGGGTCGGGCACATACCTATAGTACGGAACTTCCGATTCCACAAGGTTGTATTTTAGAGCAAGTTGCTGATGGATAATCCTGGCTACAAGGTTGTGTCTATGCAAGTACTCTCCGTTAGCCAGACGAGAACACCCGGAGATAATGTGACGGATTGATTCGCCTGGACGGTGGCATGCCCGACATATGTCAACCGTGCCGTCCTTCACAATAAATCTCCGGTAGTTATTCGTCATCATAACTTCATCCATAATTGCACAGACAAAACCTTCAGTTTCTCCGAAGAGGTCTCCGGAGCGTAGCCAGGCTACGGACGCTGATAGATCTACATCGGGCCCATGCAGGGCCCGGAAAAAGCGTCCGTGAAGCTCCTTACTCTGCCATACCTCCCTGCGGTCGTTGGTATCAAGTACTACAGGTTTGCGCCAGTTCTCTTTAGCCAAGGAGAGCGGGGTGAGGCCCTTGTCCACCGCGACCACATCTCGATGCATCCCCACGTCGGTTTCTAGGAAATATTCCCTGAGACTGCATATCTCGCGATTGTGGAGAGTCTTGGCGTTTAAAAAGCCTCGACCCCCACACCTCCGCGGGATATACAGTCTCATAACCGAAGAACGCGGGTGATGCATTCGATATACCGTCAACAATGTACGGACCTTCCTATCCAGGGCGTCTAGTTCAGTTTGAGTCCATTTGAGTATGCCGAAAGAGTACATCAAAACCGGCATGACCCAACCGTTGAAGGCACGCACCTTATTTCCGCCTGATAAAAGACTATTAAATACTTTTTTCAGGCGGCCAAAGAAGCGCTCCTTCAACGATTGCTTCATGTCAGTAACATTGATACCCAGCGCTTCCGACATACCCAAATACTTATAGGTTTCGGTTGCTGAGAGAGATCTAAGATTTATGGAATCCGAGAGCTGGGTTCCCACAGACTCCACAATCTCCCCTCGCTTTACATGCATGACCGCACATTTGTCCACACCGAATTCCATCCTGATGGCGCTACTGAAAGTCTCAGTTACCTTCAGTAGCTCCATCAATTGCAAATCGTTGGGGGCAAAGAGTTTCAGGTCATCCATGTAAAGGAGGTGAGATATAACTTGACCACCTCTCCTCAACCGATAGCCTAGACCTGAATCCTCCAGCAGCGTGCTAAGAGGATTCAAGGCTAAGCAGAACCAAAGTGGACTCAAACTATCACCCTGAAATATACCTCGCTCTATCCTTATGGGCTCGCTATTCCTCTGGATTTGCCGACATCCTGGATAGCGAAGGACTGTCCTCCATTGCCCCATACATGACATCAGGAAGGTGCGCAGAGTTGCATCAACTTTATACAGCTCTAGCACCCTCATGAGCCATGTATGTGGCACAGAGTCATAGGCCTTCTTATAGTCTATCCAACATGTCGACAGATCCCTTCGGGAACGACGAGCCTGTTGACTAATGGCCATATCAATGAGGAGTAGCTCCTTAGTACCGCGGGACCCGTTCCTACATCCATTTTGAGAAGCGGACATGATAGAATTGTCATCAATGTGTTTGCTAATTTTAGCTCTCAAAATGGATGTAAGAACTTTATATACTGTCGGGAGACAGGTAATAGGTCTATAGTTGTTGGGTTCCGCAGTACTACCCGATTTATGGAGCAGGTGGGTTATACCTGTTGTTAGGAACTCGGGCAGCGACCCTGACTCTAAGGCTGACTGGAACAGGGTCGCCAGGCGAGCATGCGACCTAGTAAACCATTTAATCCAGAAGTTGTGCAGCCCATCCGGCCCTGGGGATTTCCAGTTAGGTAACGGACGGACTGCACGAACTACGTCTTGGGGGCTGATAGTGATTGCCCCCATTTCTGGTACCGGATCGCATGCTCGCTCAACCTCCCGGGTCCATTCACCCTCGGTATGGCTAACAGGCACCGACCAGATGTTGCGCCAGAACGAACAAATGGCATCATCATCCGGCAGGTGCGCGTCAGCCACACCTTGGTCCGGTCGCTCCCAAGCCCTATAAACCCACCTTTCATCTCTTTGGAATGTGCGATTCTGAGTGTACCGATCCACCCGCCGCTTATACCTACGAATACGGTTTGCCCACGCATACACTTTCTGCTTCAGGAAGTCGATGCGCTCTGTGACACGGGACATGTAGTCTCGAGGACTGATATCAGTACCCGAGAACGCCCGCCTCACAAAACGCATCACTCTAGGGCGAGTATTGCCCTCCCTGAAGCAGATTAGTTTGCCGATGAGTGCTCTGGCCCCATCAATACGTCGTTCAATCCTGTACTGCCATGCCGGTACGGCTGGTTTAGGTCGTGTAGCTCTGTCATCAGAAAATTTAACATGAGCTACACGACATGCCGCAACAGCCGCACAATACAGGATTGAGTGAGCATCGGTGAGGTCTTCGCAGTTGTCAAAATAGTTTGACAACTGCGAATCCAGAACAGCCACCAGCACCCTATTTTTGTTATGCATGGGCAAACGAGGTAAGCGTGGTCTGCGGTCGGGTTGCATGAACCGATATTCCCGAATCGCACCCTCCAAAGCACTCCTCATATCCTCACTGCACTGGGTACTTACATTAGTAACCATGTCATTACTCACGTCGTTATCGCGATTTGGTGCTGCGGTAAATTGTGGTGGAACCACAGCCTGCGACGGCGTGGCAATGACATGGCTACTCTGCATTTCAGTCCGCAAGCGATCAAGTGCGGTGTCATCCAGCATACGATTACGCTGTATGACTCGCACCTGATCCGACAGTCGTTGCGCCGACACGTTGACAGCTGGCTCAAGCACCTGAAACAGAGAGAGCATCCGAACACGGTACGCGGTCAGGTTGTTTCCCCCCTCTGTAGCCATAGTATGCGCGCATGACATTTTCATTAATGGATTGCGTCCATCGCATGCGCTGCACACTCCCGCCGGGAGCTGGGACCCTATCAGAGACCGGTGGGCCTCGAGGTCCTAAACCGTCCGGCGGCCGGCGTCCTCCCCGTCGACGAGCAGGTGGTGGCGTCGTGGGCGGAGAGAAATACTCGTCGCTGGAGCTCGACGCAACTGCCACGGCCGGTGTCACAGCACTCACGACGGGGCTGGAGTCCGGCGGCGGCGAGGCGGAGCTTAGCGACGGGTCCGGAGGCAGTAGGCGTGCGCGTTGTGCAGCTGCACGAGTCAACATTATTGTTATAACTTGATTCGCATTATCTAAAATTGAGTTTTCACTATTTCGTATATGACATATGTCATTTGCAGGAACAGTTTTTTTCTTTTAGATTTATGGATATGGTTCATCTTTCTGTTTGTTATTATTTAAAAACGATTATATTTAAAGAAATGGATTCGTGGTGGTGACACACTGTTTAAAAATATGGATATATTATTTAAATTTCGTAAAATTTGATGATAAAATTTGAGCGACGTGTTGACTCTAGTGTTGCCAGCTTATTATTATTATTATTATTTTATTTTTTTTGATTCTGCTAAAGCGGTCATTTTAGACCCCTGATCTTGTTTGCAGGGCGAACTAGACCAGAGATCGCACAAGATAGAGAGGTTTGGAAGGAGAAAGGGAAGGCCTTTGCGCCCAACAGTGGGACACATGACAGGATAAGAAAAAAAAACACTCCATGAAAATTGCCACATCTACCGCAACGGACATCCCGCGTCACCTACCTCCCTTGAGGCGGTATCCATCCGTTCTCTTGCTACAAAGCCGTCTGGCGGTTGACTCAAAGGCATAACCTCTACTATCCGGGTATAAGCTCTGTATATTCTATTTTGTGCTGCAAAATTGTTCGTTATGTTACGTTTTTATTGCACCTAATAATCGTTATACAGTTTTTTTTTGGGGAATTGAGTTAGGGATGGAATTAAGAGGTTGTAATGAGTTGAAAAGTGGGAAACGGATTCGGTTTTTGTAGTTTCTGAGATAATTTTAAGAGGTTGGCCGCTTTTTTGCAGCCATCATGCTCATCCGTTATTGAAACTGGAAGCAGGTACATCCTAACTTAATCGTAGGCCATTCAAGTCAGTAATTGTTTCATAATACGCCTAGCCTAATCCCATATATGTACAGCTGAATACCTGTCTCCTACGGAGAGCTTACTGGCTTTCGAACCTGCATATCCCAGTTACTGGGTACGATACACAGTCAGTTTTTTTTTTGCCCACACACAATCAAACTTGTAAGTCAACGCGATCAAAAGATATGAACGTTTATGTCCCTCCGTTCCATCGACCGTCCTTCCATTTCAGGAGACACGCTCAAACTAATTTATACAATTTAACGAAACAAAATCTACAACCAATCAACAGTTAAATGTTGTAGCCAACATTTGAATCATAATTAAAACTTTTGCCAAACTCCTGTACTTTCTGATGGCTAGTTCGTTTTACAGCCCAATTACGTAGGAATAGACAAAACACCGACTTTCATGGCTGCCGTAAAGTAGTCGAGGAGCTCCCTTATTTAGACTTTAACTCATAAACCACGAGTTAGACATTAAACTCTTTAACTACTTGGCTAATGCTTTATCCCTTACAAGATACAAAGTACTAAGTGGTCCATGTTGGGTCCTTGGAGTCGTATTTAACTTGGGATGTAAACCACCAATTCCGATGATGAGGTTTGAGGAAGTCTTGTATATCATTGAAACTACAAATCTGTCATGACGATGATTTTGGTAGTTTAGAGCACAAGCTTCGAAGTTTAAGATCAAAAGGGTAAAACGAAAATGTCAATTCTCTAATCACAGTTTAGCGGCGTCATTATGATTTAATTTAATTTTTGCCAAGGACAAGATGTAGTGTCAAATTTACCGTTATTGCTCTTAGTACCTAGATAAGCTAAGTGATCAGTTTGTAGACATGCGGGGTAGGAAAAATGAAATACGCTTAATAAAAAAATATTGTAATGCTTACCTCTTGCTCCGGAACTGACTTGACATTGGTATAACGCGTCGTCATCCAGCGTTACTTCTCGGATGTCCAAAGAGTAATCACCTGAAAGAAAATGTCATATAAAACAAAGATATTAGAGTCGCTTTTAGTTTAACCGACAAATAATAATGGGAAGTGTTTGTTCTTTGTAAATCATTAGTAGGTAATGGCAGTGTTCATAGTAAGGACATTTTTAGTTTACAGGAAGCCCAAAGTACACGGCTTAATAATAACAACCACTTGGGTCGATCTTCAGGTTAAGCCGCGCTTGCTGAGGTTGGTCCGTGCATGTGTGACCACCTATTACATACCGAGTTTCCTCCATGCCTCGAAAAGCACATTAAGCCGTTGGTCCTGGCTGTCATTTGTAGATCTTTAACAGACGTACCAGATAGTCAGTGGCCCGAAAGTTTGACAACCAGTCTTACCAAGGAGTATCGTATTACGTAGTACTAACTGGGTTGTGGAGATCAGATAGGCAGTCGCTCCATGAGCTGTATCTGGTTGGACTGGAAGCCGACTCCAACATAGTTTGGAAAAGATTATACAGATTATGACGAGGAAGCTTCTTAAGGTTTTTATTCAACCAAACATGGACTGATCAACCCAATGAGGAAATCAAAGGCCTCTATAATAAATTGTTAGCCACTAACTCACACAATGTTCTGATGCAACTTACTGCAGCTAGTTGAGACCTGGTGGTCTACCAAGACGTCTTGAAGCAGGAGTAATTCCAGTGTGGAAAAGAGATGGTGCTAGACGACCTGTTTAGCTATGTCTCTTTCCCACACTGGAATTACTCCTGCTCGCTACAGAAACCCCCCTGTACTTTAGAACTCAACATGACAGTTTCCAACTTACAGACCATAATTATCCAGAGAACGGAGATTCCTTTGTTGCAAATTCTAACGAATCCTCAGAACCAAAGATCATTTAGCTTGACCGTACAATTGTTTATGACCTTCACACTCAATACCCATCTTTACCATCTTTCTAAGCTTTATAAATTTGATGCACTAAGCGTCGAATATCTTCACTTAAAGCGGAAAGCGTTGGAGGTTGCAAACAAGGCATGCTGGAATTTGAAGTACATGAGTATCATATGCCAGTCCCGCATTGAAGTTAGTTCTTTGAGCTGGTTTATAGGTTTATTTCAAAGTATTAAGCATAACCACTTCTGAGCTGATCGGTGAACGGATTAGAAAACTTTTAGGCGCAGAGCGTTTAAACGTCACGCTGGTATTCTCCGTAGAGGTTGGCAGAAGTGTGTAACCACGAATTCACCGGATAACCTTCTAAACCCCATGTGATAATGGACGAGCTCACTGCTTTTAACCTGCCTGACGGTGTCCCAAGCCAGACTGGACCGAACATAGACTAAATCGTAACCAATCTTCAAAAAGCAAAAGAAGAAAGAAAGAAGTTGAAACTGAAAATTTTCATAAATGGAAAAACTTATTTGGGGGTAAGAAGAACAGGGTGTAAAGTTCTTCATTCTCATAGAAAAGGGAGGATTCTCCGACCAGACGGGTGAGTTCTGGTGGGTTACTGCCCGATAGTTGTTGTCTGGTTCTTATATTAGTCTTAAGTCGCGGATAACTTTACTTGCGCGATGTAGGATTTTAGGTGTACTTCGATGTTTTAGTTCATCCTCTGCGTCATAGATGGCGCTGTAGTACTTTTAGTTCTATGTTTTTATAGTACTTTCTGTAGTACCGCTACACTCAATAACACTTGTTCAGTCCTGAAATTAAGAGCCAGCGCTTAACAGTCGTCAAATATGAGAAAAGGAGTATTACCTTCTTCATCGCTCCCTATCATCTTATATCGCTCGTATCCATTAAGATGGCGGTGTGTTCCCAATCCAAAGTCGTCTTTAGTCCACTGCAGCTGCCCAGCCTTGTTTTCTACTCGACATGGTAATGTCACCCTGGATCCCACCACAGCACTCTAAATAAAGAAAAAGATATTAAATAGCTGAAAGTTATATCATGTATTGAGAAAACACTGGGATTAAAACAATGCACTGACGCAAAGTGCTAAAGATATTAGACATATCCAAGTCCAAGTGTCTTAAGATCTTAACGATTTACCCATTATAAGACCCGCGAAATAGAGGTTATGAAGAAAAACTTGATTCTTTAGCACGGACGGATTACACTAGGACAATAACATCGTGCGACTATGACACAGAAAGTATTAGCACAGTATGCTACGATTCAATCAGTGTACTGTATATAGAAATTACCTATGTTATCAATTTTTCTGTACATAATTCTTTGTACTTTAGTACCAATTTAAAAGAGTTCTTTAGTAATTCCATTTAAAAGACATATTTTTTGTCAGAATCACATTATTAAAAAACATAACTTTCTACCTTAAAATAAAGACATTGACGAAGATACAAAATTAATCAGCATTGCTATCCAACATCGCAATGCTGTTAGCTTTCTGGGCACTTTTCCTTTTGACAGCAATGTGGATGAATTTTTTGACGCCCCGTAAATCTTTTTCCCTTTTTATACTTGTACATTATTTTAGATCTACTTATAATATAGTTGTAAATAATGTACATATTTACTAAATGGAATTAAACTACATAGGTATTTAATAAAAAAGACATTGACAGCAAAATATCGTCTTCCCGACCAATTTTCTAATAAATTGTAAGAAAAAAATGACGCGTTTTCCTATTAACATTTTGAATTACTTTCTCACCTGTTTCGCAAGCCACACAACGAATTCCACTTCCCGACATATTCATACTTCATACCAATTCCCCGGTATAGGAGACAGACAAAGAAAAATCCGTTACTCCAGAAATTACTACACATTTCGTAACATTAATTTAGGTCCTGTTCCGTAAATCAAATATTCCCCGTGGAATCCTCCGGAGCAACAACGTCGCCCAATATTATTCTTTTCGTAAGCAAGTACTCAGTTGACATAGAAAAGGCTTGTATTGAATATCTGGTGATATTAAAAATTCCTACCCTCCATCCTCTTGGGACGAAACGGATGTTTTCATAGATGACAAACCTTTTCGAATTAATTCTGTTCCTATTTTCTGGTCCAGTTAGTTTGTTGATCCTAATTTCTGTGAGAGGATTCCATTGTAAATGTTTTTCTATTCGAAATGTTTATTTGACTTATTTTCTCGCATGATAGCTATTTCATTACTCAATGCTGCTATAAAAGCAATTAGCAGTGGGCAGGATATTTGTGAACACGCACCACTGCGTTCGAAATTGGCAAATATTTAAACAAACTCTGCATTTACGAACAACAATAGCGTTTCCACCTATTCACCACATTTAACTAAAATAGACAATAACGCAGATTCATAAAACAAAGCCGATTAAAATAAAACTGTACTAAAACGCGATGGAATTTCCAATGAAGCCACTATTAATACGTTTGTCGTTAATGAAATAACTTAGTTCTCTGACTCATTTTATTTGCCTGATAATATTAATTTGTTGAACTGAAATGCTCGTAATGAGGATTAAATTAATTTGTATATTTAGTGCCGAGTACTCTGTTATGGCCGAAAAATAAATAGATATTGAATCAAAAATCGTTAAAACAATACTAAGTGTATGTTTTGAATATTGGTCGAGCGGATTTTGTATGATTTTAATTGATGTCTGACTATATTGCGGAGATTTAAGTGTAAATATTTATGTGACGGTGGTACAATAACAGCGCAGTAAATTGAAGATACAATTTATATGAAATACGAGGATTTATCTCCCGTATTTTATGGTAATCGTGTTTTTGTATACCGTCTGAATCATGGTAATAACAGAATACAGTTTTGACATGGAAACAGAACTGAAATTAGATATTTGTATCAACAACGATATTGCTATTTACCGTGTTTGTATTTACGATTGTGTTATTCGAAAGGAATCACTACAAAGTAAAATAAACAAGAAATAATATTTGAAAATGACTCACCTGATCTTGTGGCTCAATCGCAAATCTCTGTTCCCTGTACGCACTCACAGTACTAACGAATATCAAAAATAACAAACATAGCTGCAATAAAACATTGAATTTCATCGTTATCCTTAACAAAAGGAACAATGCATTGGCACTTCTACTTGTTACTCGAGATCTATGTTTCACATCATTAGATGTTTCACTAAAATCACTATCAGGTTTATTAGTTACATTCATACTGATATTTTGACTAAAATTCACATCAGTATGTTTATCGTTAATTACCGTTTTATGAATATTAATTAAACTTTGTTCAGAATTAATTTCATAATTTGATTTGCTCGAATCATTAGTTTTCATTTTGGATCAGTGCATAATTTGTTTGCAGTCACATGTTAATTTCCTTGCTGACAAAAATTTTCAGTTGTTCTACTTGAACCACTTTCGAGTTCATTGTTCTGCATCTGAAACAAAGAACGTTTGTTAATTAGCTTTTTTAATTTAATGTAAAGTAATTTCCTTGTCTGTTATAACGTGGTGGAAGAATACAATCTAGTTTTTGGTTGGTAACGTTATCTGCTTTGTTTTAATTTGCATATATATTTCCGTTATTACCTTAAATACCACATTTGCTTAAAATAACCTAAAATCGAGCTCTTTACGGGTCCCCTTTGCCGCACGCAGTATTTAAATTAACTCGGGTGCTATTTGACAAAATTCGGTAGCATTCCGTTCACCATCAAAAGAGATGCAATCAAACTGGACCCAAACATTTTCATTTCAAATCCCCACTTCGTAAAAATTTGCACGAATAAAAATAAACGAAAAGCCAATGCTTGTTTTAATAACCTCGTCATCATTTCACTGAAAACGAACAGCATTTTCAAAGGAAACGAGGATAATAAATTCTAGATACTAAACATGATATGAAATATGTACGTGGTGGAAAGAAAATTAGTTTCCGCATAGCTAAAACTTAGTCCATAAACGTAAATAGAAGTTAGTGGTACGCTTTCAAAATTCTATTCAGTACACGACAGCATAAACATGTCTTAACCATACTGTATTATAGAGGGGGATGTTATGAATAAATCATCCTGGAGCATTGCAAAAGACGGCAATTTCTACTGCACCGGTTTATAGTCCTCGGAAGGAAGGGGAATAGATCTATCTAAAAGCTTTACTATGGGTTACAGTGGTTTAGAAAGACTCGAAAGGAACTCGAAGCGAAATTAATTTTCAGTTTGTGAATGTTTTTTAAATTTATGATTTTATTTGTTGTTTTCAAATTGATTCTGAAGGTCCCTATAATTTGTAGATCCATTTTTTTATTACTGACAATCTTCATTCATTTTATAGCTTTTTTCTGTTAATATAAGAGCAGATTATGACAATTTTTAAGCTCTTTGTTGTCTTCGAGATAGTAGATCGCACATCGTTAGTAACATTTTGACGGTTTGACCATAAGCTGACCTAACATAGTACGGAGTTTCATCAGAACGCGAGGCCAGCTTATACTGTTTTTTAGTGTCACTGACGTGCGATTTACATACCAACAAACATAAATATCGTACTCAGCAAATGTAACACATTCTTTCTTTTCAAATTGCACAGGGGTACTTAATAAATACAAATACGCCCTTATTTAATTTTCAGCTACTCTCCTTGCAATTGATTCAACATGAACAGTACAAATTGGTCTATATTTTCTTCTATTTCCAACATGGGAATGAAAGCATAATGTACAATTGGAAAAGTGGAGAGAGGTCTTGGCTTGAAGCCATATTAACACACACACACACACTACATTTTGAACTTAATGATTGGATTTGTTCAATTCTCTCGGAATACTACCTATTGCATTCCGAGATGGTTGTAGAATTCCAATAATTAAATTAGGTCTGAGTGATTGTTCAACATAACTTAGTTTTTTTTTAATATTTTGTGTAACCTTAATTACTTCTCGATCTTTATTGTATTATTGAGTTTTAAAGTCTTTAGTAACAGCTAAATTAGTAAAACTTGGGCATTGTGTATTATCTATGCATATTATGGTTCTTCATCATCAACTTCGTGCCCTTGTCCCATTCTAGCATTTATGGTTCTTATTATCAGGTTATTGAAAAGTCTAGGGATTATTAAGGGATAGTGAAAATAACTAAATTAAATTACTAGTACACCAAAAACTTCATTACTCCTGTCTCTTCTCATCAGTCAAATCTTTTGTCGCCGACAAAGTTTTTGAAGTGAAAACTTCTTTAGCGGCGTTGAGCACTCTAAAAAAATTGTTCTGTAATGGGTATAAAATCTTAAACTCGCGTCAGGACACTCGCGTCAGGACACGTGACCTAATCGTAAGACGGATGGAGAGTAGACGATTTTGAACTTAACCTTCAACATTTTATGGTTTAAAATCATTTAAAGAAATTTGGAAAAAGCGTAAGACGGATGGAGTGTAGACGATTTTGAACTTAACCTTCAACATTTTATGGTTTAAAATTATTTAAAGAAATTTGGAAACAGCGTAAGACGGATGAAGAGTAGACGATTTTGAACTTAACCTTCAACATTTTATGGTTTAAAATTATTTAAAGAAATTTGGAAACAGCGTAAGACGGATGAAGAGTAGACGATTTTGAACTTAACCTTCAACATTTTATGGTTTAAAATTATTTAAAGAAATTTTTAAATGTTTTGGAACATGATCGTAGTTTTATAACTCCTAGCGACATCTTGTAGAATGTAGTAGAAAGTACATTAGCAAATGCAATGAGTAACTGTTGTGAGAGACCGCTGGTAGATGGCGCTAGCACAAAGCGCCATCTATCTTTGATATTGAAAACTAAAATGATGCATTGATACAGAGAACACTGTTACTGGTAGGCGCGACAGTTTTTTTAGCTGCTACTAGAGGGCGTTGTTATAAAAAACGTTGTTATAATCAAGTTTTCACTTCTGCCGGCACTCCCGGAGTGCAACAGTTTTTTTATTACAACTCGTTTGGACGTGAACACGTAGTAAAATCTTCTGTAAGACTAACAATTGTTTGACAGAATCGCATTTCCCATCTCTTTCTTTCTTAACGAATATAAACTGTAAGAAAGGGATAAGACACATAATATAACCCTGGCTCTTTTGTAGAAGTTCCGTCAAAGGATTCTCAAAATAGGTCTTATTTTTAAGTATCGAGTGTTTTCTATTACAAAGTAGTTTCACCGTGTTCAAAGATACTGCTTTGTTGTTCATTGTTCTCCATTTTAAATTAAATATATTGAAAACAGGTTATAAACAAAATTGCTTTTTGGTTTAATTCAAACTGGTGCGTTAATCTGCTTGTTTTCATTCAATTATTTTAACAAAATGATGCATAACTAATTTAATACTTTCGTACTTTCAACTTAAATCTATTCTATACATATAATAAAATTGTAGAAAAGTGGTGTCTGTACAATGGAAATATTTAAAAAAGAAGTAGCAGGGGTTGTTATTATATCGATGCCGAATCCGAAATTGTAATTAATTAAGTAATATTTTTGGTATCACACAAGCGTCATAATTACTGCTACTCACATACATTTTCTAAAAAATATTTATAGCTCTTGTTCAAGACACAAATAAAAAATGCAGCGCATACCAAAAAAATGAAATATTGTACAACAAAATAAAGGTTCAACACGCTGCCTTGCGGTACACCAACAACAAAACAAATTCTTGAAAATATCCAGACTGTAATGTATACTCGACAAAGTTAGACGTTGACCACTTTCTCCCTTAAGCCCCTAGCAATAAGGATGAAAAGCCAACATTGCCAACTGTCCAAAAAGAAGGTTGAGAAACCAGGTGTACCAAGAACGAGCAAAAATATATTAAATGTATTGAAGATTCAGACATAAAACTATATTGCTAAGGTTATAGTTGGGAATGTTGGGATAAAGTCTACTGATATGGGCCATGAAGCTGTAGATGACAGTGATAAAGATCCAAACGGGAGGAGCGTTAATAAGGCAGCCAGGACGGACGGTTCAGCAAACGTTGAAACTGCAGGATTTTAGTGAGGCGTGAAAGTTTAAATAAGAGAATATGGCTTTGAAAGAATTTTGCTTGCTTTTTATTCACTGGTAATTTTCTTGGCGTTGGGTTTTATAGTGACTGTAATTGGATGTAGCTAGTATATTATTGCGATAGTTTATTTCAAGTATAGAATCATTCAAAGAGAGAGGTTTTTAAGTTTTGATAAGAAACAGATCAACAGACAGAGAGATACCTATTGTATTGATGAAAAAAACATACTTAATCTCCAAATACGTATAGAAATATGATTTAAAACACACAAAGTAACATCAAAAACTCAAACCAACCGAAATCCTACAGGTAGACGATTATCATTTAACAACAAAGGAGAATTATGAAGTCTACCCGACTGTCAAGAGACGGAGGCTCAAACATTTCTATGAGACAGCACATCTCTGAAACTAAGAGATCCATTCAAAAAGATAATTCTCGTAAAATACAAAGCAGCACTGTCTTAAGTTTCGCATAGTGTGAGATACGGGGACGAAGTTAGGTTCGCAAAGTTGGATTTCAATGTTCTTAATTCTTCCTTAGATGTTCAGTATTAAGCTAGTAGAAGTTGAGATTTTGCTTGAATTACATTGAAATAATTGAATTTTGGATGCGGCTATAATATGTTAGGAGTTTGAGAGGATTTCAATTAATTCAACTCAGTGATGTGGAAATTTTATTTTATCAAAGATAAAGGTGGTCCTCTTATATCGCAAAAGTAATATTTATACCAATTCAAGGTGGATATTTGTTATATTTTTTTAATACAATTATATTATTTGAAGGGCACTAGTAAAAACATGTAATGTCACATTTTTATGTTTTTAGAACTGGCCATACCATTGTATAGTACAAAGGTGGTAGAACGAAACCCCAAAACACACTTTGCAGTAAAATGCACAGTCACGGAGTAATCTTCATAGAAAAATATTGAAACAGTGCAATAACATGTTTTGTGGACCAAAAGCTACGCAATACTTCTCACGGATAAAGTAAAGTAAAGCTTAAGCAAATACTATTTCATACTATTTCATACTATATTTTCTGATTTTGGTTCAATTTTTTTTCTTTAACTCAATAAAATATACTTAGGTATGAAAAGGTTTTTTTGTACTAGACACGCAAAACAAATTTATTTTCTTTAAAAATAAATATAAATTTCGTTCATCTCCAGCTTTAATGTTTTTCAAGGATTAAAAGACTAATTCAACAATTTCTCAGTGTATTGTCTCTGTGACATAGCATGTTTATCCCTTGTGGCCTTCCTTTATTTAAAAAAAAACTTGCACTAAGCATATAATAATTGATTTACCTGATAATAGACAAATTCTGTTTCCGAATTGAATACTGATCTGCTAGACGATGACTACCCAGATCCTAAAATTGGCCCTTTCACTCGTATAAAACAACCTCGCTGTGAAAGAGAAGTTTTCTTTATGTAATTACGCGGCTTTCCTGGCGTTAGTTTAGAATTTGACAATTAAACTCATAACATAACACACTACTAAAGTTTCTATAATAATACGATTCAATTATGATTCGAAAGACACGTGCCGCCATCTTTATCATAAGAACGTTATTGTTGTTTCCTCGGGAACAGTACTTTTTTCGGGATGAAAGATTCTATGCCCGTTTCTGTATACCTGACAACGTATATGCAAAATTTCAGGATGATCGGTTCATTGGTTTAGACGTAAGAAGGTGACAAATAAACAAATTTACTTTCGGATTTATAATATTGTTATGGATAGGATTAGGGTCCAGTCTGTAGCAAAACATACAAAAGACAGGACGACCAAGAGAAACAAAACCATACAGGGTGATGGATTGGCAGACTGGTTGTCAATCCACCGACCCGTATGTCAGTACCCAATCGACATAGCAAGCTCCTGCAACCATAATCCGGACCATCCACTATCTGTAGATTCTTTGAATAGTTTTAGCTAATTTAAGCTCTGGTGTAGGAAGAGCTCAATTAAATTATACGGGTACCGCCATTTGCATGGGTTATATTCATGAATAAAATTTACAATGAATATTCATGCTGTAGTTTGTAGGTGAAATAAGTTTTTGTACTATATAGCTTCGCTTGTTTATGAATAATCCTCTGTGTGTTAATTTATTACTGTATCTTGTATGTTTATTACATGAACGGGTTAAGGAGTTAAGTTATCTTATTCAGTTAGTCATTCAATTTGTAGGTTTTATTATTCATTCATATATTAATGATGTGGTTTATTGTTTTTCTGGAAATGTTTAACAATCAACGTATCGCTTGGCGGTTGGATCAAGGCAGGCGGTACTCTGATACGATATTATGATATTATATTATGATATTATATTACTCTGATATTATGAGGGGGTTCTTGTCTCTGGAGCCTTAACCATCAGAAAATATGAATAGATTAGGTGAGGAATGACTTATGAAAGAAAAAGAAGTAAATGATAGCATGACGGCTGACAGGAGAGAATGGAAGAAAAAAATGTTGCGCGACCCCAACTAACATGGGACTGGGGCATGAATATAATGATTTTTTAAATGATATCAATACTTAGCTTTTTTAACATTGCAGAAGTTGATAAAATATCTTGACTTCTGTGTTGCTTTCGCGATTTTGAATGATTACGAAATCATTCAAAATTCGCAAATTTGGAATTGTGACTGTATCAATTCATTCATAGCTTTTACACCACACTTATTTATTTTCATTAATTCTACCAAAAAAATAATTAATTTATTTATTTATTTTATAAATTACAAGTTCTATTTATGGAAACAAAGTATAGATATTAGACCTCTGGGGTCTGTCTTAGCATGCCATGACCTGAGATTTGATCAACGCGCTATTAGCAGTTAAGTTGTAATCGAGATGAGGTAACGTTCTTTCAGCTTACGCTTTATATTTTTAGTATTCATTGAGTCTCTGATGTCTACAGGTATTTAGTTTAGTAAATAGGGTATTGTGAAAGAAGCGGTACGCCTGCCATAGAAGTTATTTTTGCGTGGCACTTGTAATCATTTTGATTTGGCTTGTCGTGTAATACATCATATTTAACTTTAATTTGAAATGTCATTGTTATCATATTTGTCAATGAAATTCTTTTAGAACCGTTTTGTAAAACCCAAACTTTCTTTTTATATATCAAGAAATAAAATATTAAACGAAATTATTATCAATGTCCCTTTTATTTTCGGAAACAAGTAATTATCGTTTAATTGTGTCATGAAAAGGTCAAGATTCCTTTTGACAAAAGTAAAATAGGTAATCTGGATACTTAATAACAATGTCCTCTTTAGGCAGTACTTGTTATATATTTTGATGTACAGTCTCATTATGGGCTCTAGTTGTATGAGCATTACTTGAATTCTTGTGCTTATTTCGCTCAGAGGGCTTTATTATAATTTTTCGAAATTTGTAATTAGAACACAAAATTCTTTTTCTGATCATCAAATCAAGTGAAATAGTGTCGTCAGTAGGTAGCTCTTTAACCATTTGTCCACGAGAGGGTCTGATGGTCTGATGCGTATTGTGACAATGAAGGCGAACAAAACAAATGAAAGAAATAGCTAACAGCATACCACAAGTCACCGCGATTTGTGACGCAACGGTACTCACTCGAAGTCATCATACATACATGAAGTAACTCGATTCTCGCCGACTCTCGTCCGGTTGCTACTAGCCTCCCTGCGAAGATCGTCGCTCTGCCGAGCCTAAGAGCGTCCCCATCTCACGCTTGCCGATTCGCGGTCTCCACGTACGCGAATGAAGCAAATAGATGGCACATGCGCGTGTCGCTTGTCGCAAATTGTATCGCCCGAGGTCGTGATCGCGGCTTTATAGAAAAATTATACTTCGGGAATTAAAGGTGTGATGTAATTTTAGTAAATAATTTAAATATAAGCTCCAAACAACATTATGAAACATCATATTTTTTACAATGAGAATCCGTCTTCTTATTCTATGAGATTTCGTTGCAACGTAGAAAGGAAATAGATTACAGTAATCTATCTTTATTCAGGTCTATTTCTGTTAGATCTATATATCACATCTCTTGAGAGTGGTATTTTATAAGACTCTTTACTATAGGTATAGTTGGCAAATATAAGGGGTGGACGGGACACCGACGTGAAAACGGTTACCACGTATTCAGTACATCATTTTGAGCCCCTCCCCCACATATAAATTTTTCATCGGTTATTAAAAAAAAATCTGCTGTTTCTTACAAAAGTGGAATGCCAACATGGTCAAAATGTTTGAAAGAGCTGGTTTTTTTTTCGCAAAAAAAACAAGTGTCTGCAAAAAAGTTTTTTTATTGCAAAATTTATAAAAGACAATGGCAGATCCTGCCCCACCCTTTCATAAATTTACAAGAAATGTAAATTAATTAAAATTATTCAATGAAAATAGGATCCTTGGTTGCAGTGGCGAAGATTCCATACAACTCGATTCCTACCGGCTTCCCTTTGAAAAATGGCTCAGTCAGTACTCTATAGACAAATAATATAATCACATTAAAGATATGCTCTCCGGCTTACCTCTTACAAAAATTGACCCTGTGCTACTGCTTGGTTGCTGTCATTCTGTTACACTTGTGGATAAAAATTTAGTGATATATGGAATTTAAAAACCCAAAGCCTATATCCTGTTTTTATCGCAACTATCTGCGTGTCTTAGTACGCATACACGAGGAATAAAACGAGTCATTTAATTTAAAAAAAATAATATTTTATTTATTATTATATATGTTCGATAATGGTCCCACGGGATCATACTACAGAAAAAAGTATCCTTTAAGTTAATCCAGGTTATAAACTATCTGTGTGTAAAATTTCATTCTAAATTCAGTCAGTAGTTGTCACGTGAAAGACTTTCGCATTTATAATATTAGTAGGATGTACCTACGGATGTTAATATGTATTCGGTAAGCAGGCAAAATTTGGCCCTCCCATAGTAAATCAATCAGCTGGTAGTCAGTTTTGTAAGGGAGGGCCAAATTTTTTTTTCTTCTTTCGACCTATGTTCTTTGGGGAAAGTTGTTGAATTTCATGAATGAGCACATTCACCTCCTTCAGGGTTGATACCCCCCTTCCGTTACACGCTGTATATCTCCAACAAAAACTGATAAAATTCTAAAACAGCATCCACCCATACTAGCATAAATTCTACTCCTAAACTGGAAACTCTATCGCCTTTCTAACGTTCCCATTTATGTATTAATTTCCTCTTAGACTAGATATACCAGTTCTAGACTTAATGACTAGGCTTACTGCCACAAACTAGATAGATGCAGAAGACCAGCTCCATGTAACAAGCGAAAACTGATGCACGTACACATAGACTCGTACTTACGGCGATGTTTAAGAGGGAACAGGGACTGCGAGATAGATATTTGAAGAAACTATTACCGTCGCGCTGCGTCGAGCCTGCCTGCCTGCTGAGTGCGGTAGGGACAGCAGATTATATTATATCACAATAATTTTGACGAGATTGACGTTTCATATTCCCCTTTTTTCCTCCTCGAAAACTGAGCCGATTCAATTATTTTTGACATTAAATTTTTAAGAAAGCGATGTCTAAGTTTTTATCAAATGATAAAAACTTTTTGAATTTGTCTGGAAGTCTTCTAATCACGGTCGTAAAAATAGGGCATTTTTTGTCATTTTTGGAAGATGATAAACTCATAATATTTTCTTTGGTTATTAGTTGCTGAAAAAAAGGAACTGTCAGCGTCTACAATAGACCTTGATTTTACAAAGAACATTAAATGCTTGCTCTAGAGGCATTATTCAGGAAGAAAAAAGGGGAATACCTTTGTATGGAGAATCGCAGCCACTATTCCCTCTTAACAAATGACAGTCGCAAGTGCGCTTGCACTCGCTGTACGTGAAGTGTGTCTATAAGTGCGTACATTTTTGCTGGTTGAATGGATTAAACCTACTGTATATATTCTGTGGTTTATGTTGGTTCTGTCTAATTAAGAAACAAATAGGGTTGTTGGAACGGATATTGGCAAGATATGAAATAAGGACTATTTCCTAATAGGTAGTCAAGTAATTGAATTTGTATGTATCTTTTTTATGGGTACTAAAATAAATTATTCTATAATGTGTACACTAATAGCAATTTTAAATTACGACGCAATTTTAATCATTGCCGTTGTTATGACGATTTTAAAGCATCCATTAGTTAGGTCCCGCAATATCTTTCTTTATTGCAATTAACTCATATTTTATGCGTTTTACGTTGTTTAGCAGAATTTTTTTCAAAGACCACACACAACTTATATTAGTATACTTATATATCTATGTAATTTATCTTACTACTATTATAAATGCGAAAGTTTGGATGGATGGCTGGATTGTAACTTAATCGCGCCAGAACGGTGGAACAAATCTGGATGAAATTTGACTCAAACATAGATTTTATAGTCTGGAATAGCACATAGGATACTTTTATCCCGGTAGTACAATCCCGTGGGACAATAATCAAACTACATGCAGGCGAAACCTCATAATTTTATTGCATCACTAGCTGAAGCAATAAATTCTTAAAAAAATTGCATTTTTGGATTTTTTTTGTTTTTTTTTTGTTTCTATAAAAACTTTTAAATTGTAATAGAAAGTGACACAATTCGGGTGCTGGTTTGTCGTGAAGGTCAATTATGTGAACAAAGAAAGGTCATAACGTTGAATTGTCGTGATCACCCTTATAACGAACAGACAAGAGTTCAAATTGACCTAATATGGCCATAATAGCCAGCCAGTTCTGGTGAGAAAGCCAACCCAAAAAATAGTTAGAAAGAAGAATCAAAATAAATGACTAACGCACTAAAAAATCCTTACACAAGTGCATTGCAAATAGCCATACCAATTTTACACAACATAAAGCAATTCCACAAGTCATAAAATATTTAACGACAGGAAATCATTCAGCATTATAATATATACTTACAAGGAAAAAATATAAAAATCCATAAATATTCCATAGAGTTCAAATTGCATCTGTCAACGAGAACTTTTATTTTTCGTCGTTAAAGTAGTCTTCACACGAACGGTGCTAATCGCAGCGTTGTAAGACTTACTTTAAGTGCGTTGTTTTTAATGTAGTACAATGAAAATAATTGTTTTGCTGGCTTATACTTTCCTATAGTACTTTAATAATTATTTATTAAGTTTAGTTCTATTATTTTCAAATAGATTGAACTGTAGGTATTAAAATCTTACTTTTGTTTTGCTAACATGAATAACAGATTTTCTAGGATTTTACCACTACAATGTAACGTTTTGACGGCACGCTTGACGCAGTGGCCGAGCGATTCGCTGCTGAGCTAAGTGTCGCGAGTTCGATTCCCGCACGGAACAAATATTTGAATGGTAGTTGTTGGCTACAGGTTCCGGGTCTGGGTGTTTGTGTATGTGAGTTTAAATGTTTGTAAACGCGCCCACGATACAGTAGAACTTGCTGATGTGGGGTAACGTTTGTATAAAAAAATAATATAAAGAAAGAACGTTCCCAATTCCAAAGGAGCTTTTAATCATTAACATTATTATTATAAACTAGCCTTTGCCCGCAGCTTCGCTCGCGTTAATTTAGAATTTGGCAATCAATTCGGGTTATACTCTGCTTGTAGGTACTTAATAAGTATATTTCAATCATGATTCGAAAGACACGTGGCGCCATCTATTATCATAAGAACGTTATTGTTGTTTTTTTATAGAACTTTTTTTTTGGGATGAAAGGTACCCTAGGTCCGTTTCTGTACACCTGACAACGTAATTGCAAAATTGCAGGATGATCGATTCAGTGGTTAAGGCGTGAAAAGGTAACAAACAAACTTAGGTACTTTCGCATTTATAATATTAGTAAGTATGGATGATTTTTTTTTAATGTTTAATGGCCTACTCTTGACCTCAATCTAGTCCTGAGGACAGAATGAGGTCGACGATGGAACGAGCTAACCCAAAAGTAGCCTATTATCTCGCGACTTAAATAGATTGGGGTCATATGAACTTGTTCCGTTGAAAATAACTTATTCAACAAAATGTAACATTGAACCACACAAACAACTTATTAATATTAAACACCTCTAATATTATGAAAATTAATTGTAAATCCTATAGTAATTATAGCACCAAATTATTAATGAAATGAATTAAATTTTGCCACGGAATTACGTTGGGAACCGCAAACCGCAACGGCTGGTTCATGTGAAAAGGTATTTATTAAAAGATTATTATTAAATACTCTATATTTGGCCCACAACCCTCCCGCATTGAATGGCCCTCGAGTTCCTATTAATAGCTTTTAAGCATCCCTAATTGCTTATGCTGTAATTGGGATTGTTGAAATCTTGAATGAGAATATTTTTACGCCGAACATACACGTACTTAGAAAAAATACTCAAAGAATTTTTATTTTGTCCGCTCGCAAATAATATTGCGCCATGGTCCGCCTTTAGTCCGCCTATGTACCACTCTTGTACATGAAGTTTAAAAAAATAAATAAATAATTAATATATCTTTACCTGTGGATGGGTGACCACCCATTACATATCGAGTTTCCTCCGTGCCTCGGAAAGCACGTTAAGCTGTTGATCCCGGCTGTTATTTGTAGATCTTTGACAGTCGTTACAGGTAGTCAGTGGTCCGAAAGTCTGACAACCAGTCTTACCAAGGATATCGTATTACCCAGTATTAACTGGGTTGTGGAGGTCAGATAGGCAGTCGCTCCATGTAAAATACTGGTATTCAGCTGCATCCGGTTAAACTGGGAGCCGACCCCAAGATAGTTGGAAAAAGGCTAGGCAGATGATGATTTCTTTATACTAAGAAAACTACCTAATTTGTTTTTTTTTTTCAGGTATCATGTTTACATAAATACCTACATAATGGGTAGCTCCATAGAATCACGCCGTTTTCCCATGTGGATAGGCAGAAAACAGAACGTCACCTGCTACGATTCTTCGGGTTCGTTTACGTATAGTTTTTTCCACCAGGAATTTCTCATTAGCAGCCACGGAGTCTGTATTTGAGCCCGGTCGATGGTAATAAGCTCGCCCCCTATTACATGGGACTTAAACATAACTGACAAAATGTGGTTGTACTATTAGGTACACCTCTGCCTAACCGTTCGGGGATTACAGACGTCATGATATGTTTACATATACATACAATCAGTAATCTAACCTGTCTGATTTTATCAAAGTCAAGTAACCGCTATTTATATTTTTAACTTTAATTATTCCAGTTTATTTTCAGTTTCACTTCGAATCTTAAAATCTGTGTCTATCACAATGAACCCCAAGTAAATTGCATAAAGTTCGTTGCAAAGATACTTTTTTATTTATTTTTAGAACCCCATACTTCCTGGCCATTCGTTTTTTTATTCGTAATTGCAACGAAAGTAGAATAAAAGAAAACTGGTCTTGTAACTTTGCTGATTGAGTCGAAATTGGGTTGTACAAGAAATTAGCTTTAAAGCACAATGAAATTTGAACTTTACGGTTTTTGTATTGGAAATTAATTTCCATTGAAGGCTCCGCTCGTTTCGTTGGCTACGATCCAAGCTATCCATTCGCGTGCAATAATTCTATCAGTGGCTGAATTAGAGATTATCTTCAGAAATAATTTCACGCGGGTAAATGCAAGTGCAGTGGGTACGTTAAGGCTTTCATAAACATGTAGTTTGTGATAAAATGGCGGCGTTTAGCTTATCTTGGCAAACTACGAACGTGGTGCGGATAACATTATAAAGTAGACTGTATTAGCATACTTTAGTTAGGGTTAATTTGTTGGTGTTATACTTGTTCGATGAATATTAATGCTGATGGATGGCGATTGAGAGGAACACCAAGAAAACGATGGATGGATTGTGTGAGGAATGAAATGAAGGAAAAAGGTGTAAATGATAGCGTGACGGTTGACAGAGGAGAATGGAAGAAAAAAACGTGTTGCACCGACCCCAAGTAACATGGGACAAGGGCAGGAAGATGATGATGATACTTGTGCGATAGTTCAGGTTACGTAGTTTTGTTAAGGCTTGAAGAATGTTCATGAGTAAGTATCTCAAGTTTAAAATTGATGCTTTATTATGAGAAGAGTATTGAAATTTAAGTAAGACTCCTTGTTGTAATTGTTGTAGGTATTAAATAAGCATTAGGTCACTGTAAATTGAAACTATGCATGCAAGTGGAGATAATAACAAACTCAAACTCAAAGCATTTGTTTATAATAATAAATATAATAAGACCATTAGAGGCACTTTTTAATGTCAGAAAAGCAAAGAAAGCGAAGCTACAGTCACATCGCATTATAACTTTTGAAAGTACTGTAGTTGCCCATTCCAAAGTGTCGATCTCTATGGAGAAGAATGGGCAAGAAACTCCATGGAAACTCTTTTAAATCAAAATATTGTTACAAAATCTTGGTTACATCATTCATTTGTTGAGATTAATACTCTGTGGAAGGGATACCGACGCTAAATCGGTTCATATGTTTTCAGTACATCATTCTGAACCATTCCTCATAGAAAATTTCACTCAATAGCTCAATAGTTACGTGCTCTATGAATTTGGCCGAGACAATGTTGACTCGTCTGACCGCTTAGAAATACCTTTCCACTATTTGACCTTTTGAACGCCAGTGTCACTTATACGTGACAAACAAGCGCGAACCACACGAAATAAAAAAATTAAATAAGTATTCTTGGGATCCCTAGTCTTTTTGTAGGTATTTGCGGTGAAATTGTGGCTTGGCGTGGAGGGCACGCGCGTGCGTTTATGCTCTGGAGTTCAAATGGTTAAGAAAGTGACCAAATACTGCCTCCTTGGACTAGTGGTCACAACCGCGACTGCTGCACAACTAGGTTTTTCCGTCAGGAATTTCTCAGTAGCTGTCACGGAGTCTGGATCTGTACCCAGTTGATGGTAACAGGCTCGCCCCCTATTAACATAACTGGCGAAATATGGGTGTACTATTAGGTACACCTCTGCCTAACCCTTCGGGGATTACAGGCGTGACGTTATATATAAATGATCAAAAACACTATTTACTAATATACTTCAAAACTACATACAAATCCAAAAAAAAAACATATATTGAAAGAAATAGCACACTCGACGCTCACCGTACGTCAAACCCCTTTTAGACAATTGCTACGGATGATGACAAATTTCATTTTCCTCTTCCTATTCGGAGTTTCGGCGACAGTTGCTATCAAGACATTGTATTGAGTTACGAGGCTTTCCCTTAAGGGTTCGTGTTATTTTTTTGGGTAAGAATATGTGTGGAAGTTAATACGAAGATTTTTTTGATGACTTGTTGGTTTTGTGGTCCTATTTTAAGCTTGTTTGTTGAGCATAAAATATTGAATAATTGTGAACAGACAAAGTACTAAATTATACTTTGGAGTCTCGATTTGTGACCAGTAAATAGTATAAATATTTACATGGCTAGAGATCGGACAAGATAGAGAGGTTTGGAAGGCGAAAGGGTAGGTCTTTGCCCAAAAGTGGGAAACGACATTATGCTAGCAAAAAAATTTATTAAACGGCAAGCGTAAGGTACTCAGGCTACGATAGTGGAGCAAAGATTTTGCCGCAGTGCCGCAGGTTGAAACTGAACAACAGTGACTGAAAATAGCTTTGAGTAGACCACAGAAGTGTACTGATATACGCCGTTGAAAAAGTTAATGATGGCAGATGGAAGTAATTAGTGCAACATACTAACTAGCGAGGAGCTCATAGCTAAATAATAACAGCCACTCGAACTAATCTTCTGGTTAAGCTGCGCTTGCCTAGTTGGTCCGTGGATGGGTGTCACGGTTGTCATTTGTAGATCTTTGACAGTCGTTACAGGTTGTCAGTGGCCTGAAAGTGTGACATCCAGTCTTACCAAGGGGTATCGCATTACCCAATAGTACTAACTGGATTGTGGAGGTTATATAGGCAGTCGCTCCATGTAAATTAAGAATAAGAATAATTTATTTCAAAAAAAGTAGGTATTACAAAAGTGTACATTTAGGTGCAGTAGTGTTATTTCTAAACAATTGTATAATTAGTGCCATATAAGTAAACTATAAGTAAAATATATATATCTGTTGCAAGTTACTATAATGGCGAAGTCAAAAATGTTAGGTAGCGACCTGCCTGATCTAGGTTTATTTAAACCTGTGTTTCAGGCCATCAGCTGTATCCGGTGATACTGGAAGCCAGCCCCAACATATGTAGTTGAGAAAAGGCTAGTTAGATGATGAGTGCAACATACTAGCACTACCACATAAAACACGGGCGATTACCAGACGTGATCACAGGTTGCGATGATATAAAATATTTCTGTTTTTTCAACATAATCCTGCCATAAATAACCGTGCAAAATAAATCTTGGAAATCTTGCTTTACGGTACGGTTATTTTAAACGTCAAGACACATCCTCACCATACTACCAATTACCGTGTCACTGTCAGAATGTATTAAATTTTATCGCTAAAATCTGCACGATAAACGCGAAGTAGTTCAAACAGTATGTTAAATGTTAACCGTATAGTTACAATAACTAGAGTCGAGCTGTAAATTGCGCGGTAACAATCGTGAGAGTTATTGGTGTGGCCTAAGATGAAAGAGGTTAGCGATTAATGCACGTGCAAAATTGTGTGACTTTTGGCAAAAATACAGGGTGATGATTGACAGCATGGTACCTCCACGCGTTCCTGTGAAAAATGGCCTTGACAGAAAGGCAGACGGGCAACAAAGTGATCATATAAGGGTTCCGTTTTAGCCGACTGAGGTAGGAAACCTTAAAAAGTGGGAGCATAAGTCGCTGGAATGAAAACAAGCCAACTGCTTTGGTTTTAAGTTTTCACCGTTTCTATGTAATCATAAAGGTATCTCAAATGGTTTTCCGTCTCAGATATAGCCTTTACTGCCTTCAGAACGAAATTCAGCGATGCAGATTAGTGGTAAATCCTCCTCATGTGCCTAGTGTTTTCCCAAATATGTTGGGGTCGGCTTCCAGTCTAACTGGATGCAGCTGAATACCAGTATTTCACCAGTATTATTTTATCAGTATTTAGTAGTTTAGTGGTAAATACGGGAGCAAAAATTAAGAGAATAGAGGTTACTATAGTTACTGGGAAAGACGTAGTTTAACTTTGAGTGTACTGCATGACTGTGCTACGGGAATTATCATTCACGGGGCTGTGTTCAGTGTGCTTTAATTTAAGCACTTACTTATTAATTGAATACCGTGAGAAGGGTGAGCAGCAGGCCCCTCTAGTTTGTTAAAAACAAACTAAAAACGAATGCCAAGTATCCGTTTGCCAAGCAACGTAATTTCCCTTATAAAGTCATCATTAGGTGGTCTTTGTCCAGTAAAGGATTCGTCAACTGTTGTAATAATGGTGACGGTATACAAATTCCAAGTAACCTAAATGAAATAACTCCCAAGTTTAAGTTTGTGATCTTTTCACAGCAAGAAGATTTGCATCTCTGGGATTAGGGATGACTTGGTTTAAAGCCTCACGACGTTGAAAAGCTGTCAGCTTGTGGAATCATTACATAGTATAAAACAAAGTCACTTTCTCTGTCCCTATATCCCTATGTATGCTTAAATCTTTCAAACTACGCAACGGATTTTGATGCGGTTTTTTTTTTTTAATAGATAGAGTGATTGAAGAGGAAGGTTTATATTGTATAATACATGCACCCGTGCGAAGCCGGGACGGGTCGCTAGTCTATACATATAATAAATCTGTAGACGTGGCGTTTCTGTACATTGAAAATATTTAGAAAAAAAGTAGTAGAGGTGTTAAAGGAGCACTAACAGAATCCATTTCTACCATTTTTAGAATTTTTGTCTGTTTGTCGGTTTGTCTGTATGTTTGTGCGCGCATCACGTAAAAACCCTTCATTATATTCAAAATCTAAATATTGAAACATAAGAAACATTGTTCCGAGTAACATTTAGTGTTTATTTCATCAAAATCGACCAACAGACGCAAAAGATATTAATGTTTAAAATTTAGTTAGTTACCTCATACGCGATTTCTATGATAAATTTAAGTATTTACGTAAATAGGTTTTAGTCGAAGTGTAGTCGGAATGGCTGAAAATGAATTTGGTTTTATTTCTTTTTTTGTGTTTAATCTTTGCATGGAAGTAATAAGTACTACGTACAACCCATTACGGAAAGAAATCTCTAAAAATCTCTAAAAATTAAAATAAAATTAAAATTTGATAAAATCCACGACGTTGTGTGTGTGCAGCGCAGCAGTCAATTGCTCAGCCACTGCGCAAACCGTGCCGTCACATAACTGTGTTTGTGACTTCGTCGGGCATTGATGCAACTTTGCTTAAGGGTGGCCGGACTGCACATTCCATTTTCAAATTATTGCTGAATCTTGCCAGCAAAGATACCCCAACATGCAACATCACAAAAACGGGAGAGTCCTTTTTCAGCAGTAAACAATATCACAGAAGCATGCATTAAAGGCGTTGAACCGCAGCTTGCAGGACATCCGCGGCAACCAGGCGCTAATGGGTAGCGTCGTTCGGCCACTTTAGACCCTGTGGACGGTGAGTAATGAACTAGCTCGCCGTCCGACCGTCTTATGACGACAGAACACTGACACACTAGACACTGTGATGGCTAATGACGATAGTACTGCCTACCCCGTTGAATTTCTCAACTCCGTGGAGTTAAAAGGCGAGGCGTCCCATCAGCTGGAGCTTAAAGTTGGCGTTCCAGTTCTGGTGATGCGAATCCTTGATGCAACCAGACTGTGCAACGGCACCAGGCTTCGTATTACAGAGCTGGGCAGTAACATAATAAAAACGGAGCTGCTAAAGGACAGAGCGTTTTGAATTCCCCGCATGCACATTTCAAATAACTTGCCATTTCAATTTATGAGGTTACGATTTCCCTAAAAATTGATTTTTACAATGACGATCAACAGATCCCAGTGCCAAACCACAAAAGTGACCGGCATTCAATTGTGCACTCCATGCTTTTTAGACCAAACCACAAAAGTGACCGGCATTCAATTGTCCACTCCATGCTTTTTAGACGGTCGGAATTGTGTTGGTTGTTCAGTGCCCAAAATTTACACGTGCTTGCGGAAAATAATAAGTCATTTAATGTTGTATCCAAAACGGTATTAGAATAAATAGTGCCCAACATGGCGTGTGATGGTTCACTTTGAAAATAAAGTTGTATAGCGCTAAAATAAACGGTTTTTAAGCCATTAGTCACCATTAATTTTGTTTGGGACTTCTTTTTGTAGCCATCACCCACATTATCACATTTTGATCAGCCAGTCAGTTCTCACACATCACGCCATGTAATCCCCAAAGGTTTAGGCAGAAGTGTACCTAATCGTACACCCACATTTCGCCAGTCACGTTGAACTCCCATGTGATAGGGGCCGAGCCTATTTCCAACAACTGGCTACAAATCCAGATTCCGTGGCTGCTATTTAGAAATTCCTGATGGAATAACCCAAAAACACTTTTATTTATAGTATTTTTTTCAATTGCATACATTGTTTAATGTTAAGTGGAAGAGCGGAGTCACACAAGCATCGCCTTGCTCAAAAGGTGATCTCTAAATCATGTGCGTTATAGCTTTATGTAATTAAAATAATCATTTTTTTAACACAGGACCTCATGCTTAGTAGTCGCACTTGCAACCACTCGACCAACGAGGCAGTCTCTCACATACACACCAAAATTTCCACGCGAACGAAGTCGCGGGCAACAGCTAGTGCTATATAAATTTGTTGAACATACATTTTTTTCTATTAGCTCGGAGTCTTCAGTGTTGTGCAATACTAGGTATATAAATAGTTGTACATAGATTTTTGCCTCGGGGTTTCAATCGGATCTAACCACGCGACTCCATCTTGTTTTATTTTAAATTTTGAGAAACTTTTATAAACGTATATCGACGTAAAGTCAATAATATTCAAGTGCTCATGTGCTGTTTGCGTTTCTCAGCAAAATCAGTATGGACAAAATAGTTTATTACCAGTGATTTTCATAACGATGTTTATATATGTAGTACGTATTTTTTACGAATAAGCGTTTTATAATTTGGACTGCAACAAAAATAATACGATCGAAACGTGATCTCAATATTTCCTTATTAGTAGCAGGTGGAAGCTGCATAATCTTCTCGATGCGAGACCACGCTTTGAAGAACTGTACTGCACACGGTAACAATCATGAAACGGTACCAGTGATAAGAGGAAGCGGGTAAACGCGTTATTATGATTATATTATTGCCAAGCAGAATCTACGAATCTACCGTTTATTGAAGAGAAATCTCATTATAATCAGAGGCAAAACATGGTAAATGTATTTGCAGGCTAATCAATAAAAAATCGACAACTTCCCACTGCTCGGACAAACGCCTCTCTCTGAGACGTCGCGGCACATTTAATCTACCTACCAGGTCAAGTGCACAAGATTATTCAAAACAGTTATAGGTAAAAGAATTATTAAGTACTTATACTAATTAGTGAATAAGCTGGAATTTATCAATTAATTTAACGTTTCGTATTATTGCAATACGCAGCGGAAACAATAATGCTAAACGAAACATTTTGCAAAAGCTCAAGCTCTGTGTGATTAATAAATATTTCTTTTAAATATTCACTTAAAGCGACGTCGCGTCATCCGGCGGAGATGAAGAACACACATAAGATTCTTGTAATTGATTGCAGTGTTCCAAGATAATCATTCAGGATATTTACTCAACTATTGTTATTTTGTCTGATTACGTTTAATTTCTGCAACTGTTTTGTTATTTTCAGCACATAAAAATTGGCGACATTAAGCGGCTCGGTATTTAGGACCTTGGTCTTGCAGACCTATAACAACACCGCACATAAAAGGACCAATATTTCAAATCGCCTATAACTTGAACCACATCTCATTTCGGAGGTCGCATTCCAGTATGCCAGGTGCAAGATGCATTCACATACGATTTATGCTTCTCTATTCAGACCAAAATGGGAGCCACGGTAGGAACAGCGATTTTATTAATAGCTAAAGGATCCCAAGTATTTGATTACTAACGATAACTACTGGTAGCCTTTTGGGTAATCGAGTCTGTTTAAGTGAACACACGTATAGACACAGAACGGGCTGCAGCCAGTGAGAATGAGCGTTATGTCCTTGCAAATAAAGGCGAAAACGTTGTGATTAGCTTCGTTTTGGTTCGAACAGTCGCGTCGGGAATATTCGCTTTTGTTGCATTAACTTAAAGATTTTTCTGACCGGTTCAAGTTAATTCCGCGTCGTCACTGTGGTCACTCTCTAAGCCAGGGATACTGATCGTTCGGATAAAAGGACCGATTCGGAGATAGGGTAAATGTTTTAATTTCTCAGAAGTGGCCTCGAATTTAACAGGTAATGTAATTATGTTGTGTAAGTATGCTTGGATTGTCGTGGTATTAATCGAAGTTATGGGAATTTAAAGTGTGAAGGACCGTCTTTGAACGACGGTATTTTGATTGTGGTCTTATCTTGGTAATATGAGTTGGTGGTATTCAAGAAGTAAGCTTACTAGTTTAATAATTATGTTCTTTTAAAAAACTTGGGCCTGTTTGTTCATCTGTGGCTGTCTCTCTAACAGACCTTACATTTTTGGAATTTGATTACGAAGAACTAAAAGGACGAACAATAATTTAACATTATTATAAGGAACAAAATCGACTTTTCATTTAGTGAATAGTTTTAGTTTTGGCATTAAAAGTTACTCTTTATTATCATTTACAATAGAAACGGGATATTTACCATGTTTACTGTTTGTTTTGAGTTCCCGATATTAATAATTATAATGATAAATATTTGATGATGATTGTGAAAATGTTAGTGACCATGACATTTTAAAAACTTATATTACTATTTTATCAGGGTCCCTCTATAAAAATGATGTTTATTATGTTATCAGTTTTTTTTTTGTTAAGTCCTGGAGCCCACTTTCCTGTAGGCCTACTATGACGTCTTAAAACACGAGTAATTTCAATGTGAAAAAGAGATGGCGCTAGACGACCTGTATAGCTCTGTCTCTTTCCCACACTGGAATTATTCCTGCTTAAAGACGTCATAGTAAGTATACCAAGATCGGTATCAGAGCTAGCATGAAATGAATAATAAAACGTTCAACATAAAACAAGGAGTTAAAGCCCATTAGCTTACAGGAACAAAAGCACATAAATCATTGTATTAAATTTAATAACGTAACCTGTTCCATTTTCTTGTTTGTTTACACTACAAGATTAATAATAAGTCTCTTACACTCGTATCGATAGTCAAGTGAAAGTAATTACTTGAGATTAAGTAATTACTACTACTATGGGGGAGGGAGACCTTTACTCAGCAGTGGAACATTAGTCTTACTAAAAAAAAATACAAATAGAATCGGTATCACAAATATCAAAATGTGTGTGTACGCAATGTGAGTTTCAATTAATCAAACATACCTACATTACTGAATAATTTCTATGAAAAATCAAAGAAAAATAGTTAAAATAATGTGTGTAGAAGTAAGAGAGAGAGAGCAAAATAAACAGGTAGTAAGCGATTGGCGGGGCACGGCAGGTGCTAGGTGCGGATGTGTACCGCTTCGACTATACCTGATGCGAGTGTTGCAGCGAGTATGGCGTAAGCGGGCAGTTTGAAATATTACTAACAAACATTTATTTTTAATTTTTGTAGCTATAATTTTTTTTCTGATTATAGATTGAAGTGTTGCAAAGAAAATGGTAAGAGGTTCGACCAAAATAATTAAGTACCGACTACTTAATGATAAAAGATTTATTAGTTTTCGTAAATTTATTTCAAAAATCTATTTAGATTTTTTAAAACCTGATGAGAATGAAGTTTTATTTTTGTCCTTTAATTTTTGGATAATATTATATCCCACGAATTTTTAATAAATCGCCCGATAATGATATGAAAGCACTCTAGATCATTCTATTATTCTATGGTAATTTCAGGAATTCTTAATTTTGTACGAAAGTTTATTAATCACTAGCCATAAAAAGTCATGGTATCAAATTCGCACGTGCGAGGCTGACCGCTCTGCTAGGGTCGCCATATAATGTTGGGATTGAGAATAGATTCAAACGCAAGCTCGTATGAAAATTAAATGATACTAACTTTATTAGGGATAAACATTGATTATATAGGTTACATCAGTTGAACTATAATAGGTATAGGTATGCTTATACACTACAGTACCCCTACATAGAAATTTTTCATCGGTTTTGGCGTCGGGTGTCTCTTCCACCCCGTATAAATTTTTGTTACATTTTAAAGTACTACGAAAACAAAACACCTAATTAAATACCTACATGTGCTACATTCCTCAGAACATTATAAGAATCAAAGAAGAACTCAGTGCGTGCGTGTTTATAATGACTTTGCAATATATCACTTAGTAGTAATAACACCTACATGCACATACAAAAAGAGTTGAATTCTTGATTTTCAACCGCTACATTGCGTGAGACCTCAATCTGCGTCGCCATTATGTAATTATTTTATTGATACTACAAGCTTTATGACAGTTTTATAAAATACATGGGTAAGTATACCTACTCTGTTAAAGGCGCTCTCTCAGCGGTAGCATTCGCCTGTATTGTATAACGGGCTGGTGTTTGCAACTCCACGTCCAGAGCGCGTAATTTGCGTACGGGTGGAAAAATTATTCGATCCACCCCAACTTCCCAACAAAGGCCAGCAGCAGTGATGCTGACAATCTCGCGGAGAGTTTGTGGGTTACCGAAGTACTTTGCCCTGTATGAGGCAACCTCTGTGCAGTGCAGCACGTGGGTTGCTGTCTCGTCTTCCTCAGTGCAGACTCGGCACAGTGGGCTGTCTGTTACTCCTATGACAAAGGGGCTTCGCCTGTGTAACAATCCAAGATTCGATTGTTCGTAGTAACAAGTGAATCTGAACTGTTACATTACAGGCGAATGCTCCCGGTAAGGACCTTAACCTTTAATAGAAGTTTTTTTTCCCCGTATCTTTTGCGCTACGCTACGGAAAATGAATGTATTACACTGACTGCCCAATGATGGATTTGCAGTACAAACACGACTACATAGACTACAGCAATTTGTAAAGGTAAAATTAAATGTATCTAAACTGTCAGCTTTTTTATTGCTTAGGTACCAAAGAGGTATTCCAGGAAGCAAAATGTGTGATCCCATGTGACAGTGAGGCTTTGTGTATTACTAGCTTAGGTCCGCGGCTTCACCCGCGTGGAATTCAATAATTGTCCTACGGGACCATCCTACCGGAATAAAAAGTATGTTATGTGTTAATCCAGGTTATAAAATATCTGTGCCGTTTAGTAGTTTTTGCGTGACATCCATCCATCCTCACAAACTTTCGCATTTATAACATTAAGTAGGAAGTAGAATAAATAACATAATGGCCAAGTAAGGCACGTGAAACTTGTACCGACAGCAACCAAGAGACCCTAGCACGAACGCGCAGTGCAAACGTAATGTAAAAACGTCGATTATTGAATCGAAAATACAATTATCCTATAGCATTTTATTTGTTAAACTGTTTGCAACAAGCATAATCAGTATCATCCATAGATATACGAATAACATATTTAAAATTATGAAAATTATTATTATAATTTTGTAAAAAAAAAATATTTTTAATTTTAAAATCGATTTTACGTTACGTTTACAACGTACGGCGACTTCAGTTGGCTCTTTCAAGTAGAATACGATTTTGTTCGCGTTCTGTTTATCATAATTATTATGTTTAATGTATTTTTATGTACTTATGTAGAAACATCAATAACATAATTTAGTTTAATAACAATTTCAATTAAGACTGATACTACCCTAAACATCTAATTTCACCTAGTAACTTCGCCAAACCACGAATTTAACACCCACCAACCACACGCTCATCTTGTCCCCTTGTACATGGTGTAGAAAATCAATTGAATACATCGTAAAAGCAGTGTTCGCACGAATAACACTGTATTCGCTGTGCTTCGTAAAGATCGGGCACCTGTTGTGATTTTTTATTGAAAAACGTATAGAATTGGATGGTAGTTTATTCCGGATTTTGGCTATCTCCCTATTTCGATTCGATGATAAAATCGTGGGTTTATTCGTCTTTTTTTGTGAGCTTGCCATGTGGCGAGACGACTGCGTAACACACATTTCTATCGCATTCTGATAGATTTTGAAGGAAACTCGCAATACTAATTGACCTCTTTCTCAAAGTTAGACCTATTTATCTGGGCCGTTTGTCCCAGGTAGACATAATCGTCTACAATTTCGAGTGTAGAGTCTCCGATCTTGGTAGTAGTGGGTGTTACATGGTCATTCAATATGACCTTGGTTTTGTCCATGTTCATTTTAGGACCCACTCTTTCGAAAGATCTACTGAGGCTGGCGTCTATACGTTTCAATTATTGGTCTGCTTGACAGCGTAAAAAACATAGTGAAAATTGTGGAATTGGCCATTTGAATCAAACTGGTGTTATGAGTAAAAACTTCGCTAGATGCGTATTACGGGGGCTGGTTCGAGATTGCGAGAGAAAAGGCCTCCTTTGAGAACTTGGCCAACAATAACTACATTACTAGCTAATAAAAAAAATCGATCGCTCGAAGTTGTTGAGAGTATTTCGGTTTGGTAACGTTTTTTTTAAACATAAAATAAAGCTCTAAATAATGGTACTTATTTATTTACTCATGAGTCTTAAATAAGTTAGTATAACTTTATTTTTTACTAGCCTTTGGAGACTATAAATGATTTTGAAAACAGTCGTAAAATTGGACTCCGGGGTCAAATTGTTTTGAGACTTACATCTTAATGGAAGAAGAATATTAATAAGCGATGCTGTTAAGTGAACTGAAAAGACTGATGCGTATTTACTAACACTAGGTAACACCCAAATGAATATTTAAATATTATTGCGCCTATAATTAGCGCTTTCATTAACTACGGGCATTGATTTAATCATTTTTGGATCTCCAAGAGCAGAAATACACTATACATTATAGATAATGGAGAACATTAAGTATTACGTAGACGTACTCCTTCACTTATTGCAGACTACAGCATACACAACAAATTAAACAACTGAGCTAACAAATGAAGTACCTAATAATAAAATAAACTTTGTCAGTTTAAGAATATAAAACAAAAACAAATTCAGTAAATTATTAGAACATAGAATACCAATAATATAATATACTAAAGTTCAGACAGAAATGCATTCCAAATTAAAATTTAAAATACGTCATCATCATCTTCTTGCCCTTGTCCCATGTTATTTGGGGTCGGCGCAGCACGTTTTATTCTTCCATTCTCCTCTGTCAACCGTCACGCAATCATTTACTTCTTTATCTTTCATATCATTCCTCACACAATCCATTCATCGTTTCTTTGGTCTTCCTCTCCCTCTCCATCCATCAACGTTTATATTCATCACTCTTTTAGTCACATGCGATTCGTCCCTCCTCATCACATATCCATACCAAGGCAGTCGATTCCCTTTAAATTTTTCTGTAACTGGCGCAACTTTCAAACTTCCTCTAATAATTATACTCATTACACCTCAACATTGTCATCTCCGCTACATGCAATCTTTTTACATCCATCTTCTTCACAGCCCAGCGTTCCGGTTTTTACAGTACGACAGGTTTAATCACGGACTTGTATAATTTTCCCCTTTAACTTAAGGGGCATCCGTGAGTCGCAAGTAAAATTCAAAATATAAACTATTTTATTTGACATAAACATACGTCAGAACTTTATAAAACGACAGAAGATAGGTGCGCGTTTAAAAGCAACTCTTAAAAACAACAACCTGTATAGAAATATACAGGTTGTAAATATATAGCGCCGCAATCTATCGATAATTGATAAGGTCGTCTCTCTCGCACTCTAGTTTATTGACCCCAAGAAAAAAATCCTCACATGCAATCGTCCAACATAACCTGATCTGTCCTCACCCACAAGCAAAACCACTCTAGTCTCTTCCAAGACTGGATGTTCTAAGAAATGTACCCAATATAACTTGAGCTCCGAGAACGTACATTACGTTGAGTTATAGAGGTCATATATTTTCATCGGATAGTGGGACTACTTTTTACTTGGTTGCATCTTGTGGTATAATGTTTGTCTATGAAGCGGTTAGAAATAACTTAGAAAATGTCTTTTCGCTACGTGACCATTTAAGGAATGGTACGGTAAGAGAATGCTATTCGAAATTCTATTCCCTTTTGAATACGTTGTTTGGTTTTCTGAGGATATCTACGCTAATATTATAAAGAGGTAAGATTTAAGACAGACTGACAGACAGATTGACAGTTTTTTTGGTGAGATTTGATTGTAAGTTTGTATGCAGGGGGTAATCTCCTGAACTAAAGATCCAATTCTAAAAATTCTTTCACTGGCAAAAAGCTACATTATTCGTGGGTTCTATAGGCTATATATTATATTTATATCATGCATTACACTGCACTGACCTAGGTTGGTCCGTGGATGGGTGACCACCCATTACATACCGAGTTTCCTCCGTGCCTCGGAAAGCACGTTAAGCCGTTGGTCCCGGCTGTCATTTGTGGATCTTTGACAGTCGTTACAGGTAGTCAGTGGCCCGAAAGTCTGACAACCAGTCTTACCAAGGGGTATCGTATTACCTAGCACTAACTGGGTTGTGGAGGTCTGACAGGTAGTCGCTCCATGTAAAATACTGGTATTCAGCTGCATCCGGTTAGACTGGAAGCCGACCCCAACATAGTTGGGAAAAGGCTAGGCAGATGATGATTACACTGCACTATCACAATTTTTTCTCAGTTCAGCAAAATTAGCTACAGCTAGTTCCCGACGCTGGTTTTGGACCATGGTCCCATGTTCCAGAAAACGTTAAATGTAAATGGTGAAATATGGGTGTACCAAAACACTTTTGCCTAACCCTTCATAGGTTACAAATAAATAAAATCGTCTCATGTCTTCATATTGCGGAACGAAACCCCAATCACAAATACTCTAGTGGTTAGTTAGTATTTTCGCTAGTTCGACCAAAATCGTTCTTATAAAACCAGCACATCAAACTACCCGAAACTGTCAAATTTTCCTAATCAACCTTGAACGTATTCACGATAAAGTTGAAAATCTATTAAAGAAATTTGACAGATTGTAGTAGCTTGACGTACTGCCGTCTGTACTAAAAGGAATCGCTAGTTGACTATGGTGTTCCCCATAGATGTACAGCTGATGTCTAGCGGACGCCGTGCCGACAGAAAACGGTAAACGAGTGTACATGGGAGGATAACACCATCATTTGCGTCATCATTTCTTGCGGCTTTTTATGGGACGCTAGGAAGATAGCGGTGGTTTAGCCAGAGTCAGTTCATGCTCTAGTTGGACCCTTGCAGAAGGCAGGATTTGTACAGTTGTTTCTCCGCCATTTATAAAAGTATACTTCTAAAGATGCATGAAACATCTTTGCCGGTCTAAAATGAAAAATGGTGTGCATTATGTTGGTCTAGTGTTCACAATCAAGACTGCTGAGCATGAGGTTTTGGGTTCGATTCCCTGGTCGGGCAAATCGTTTTTGGGTTTTTCCATCAGAAATTTCTCAGTAGCAGCCACGGAGTCTAGATCTATACCCGGTTGATGGCAATAGACTCGGCCCCTATTACATGGGACTTAAACTTAACTTATCTGGCGAATGTGGGTGTACTATTAGGTACACTTCTGCCTAGCGCTTCGGGAATTACAGGCGTGATGTTATGTTATGATATGTACGTATCATATTTTCCGGCTTTCTCTATAAACGCCAATACGTAATACCATCACGATGATAGACATAGGATATTAAAGACAAGAAAAAACTGTAATTACCTACTTCCTTAAAAAATCAATGTTAAAAAAGTTTGGTTTGTTACCGTTGCCATCTCTGTATATTTATGAAATACGTGTATTTGTAGTTAGGAATAAAGAAATGTTTAAGACAGTAAACGATTTGAATCCTCGGAACAGACGAGATCCTTATATGTTGGTATTGAATGATTTGCCAAGACTTGCAAAATATAACAAAAACTGCCTAGCAATGAGCGTACGTATTTACAACAAGATACCAAGGCAATTCAAAATATTAAATTGAAGATTATTATAGATTAAATTGCACAAGTGGATAAAGAATGTAATTTCTATAGTCTAAAAGAATTCATGGATAAAATATGTTGATGCCATGTAACATTTAGCTAAATCCTAAAATTTTGCATGCTATGTTCTATTTTAGCTAAACATGTTTGAAATACTTTAAATTTTATTTAACACCATTGTATAAGTACCATGTTTTATGCAAATAAAATATTTATGTTTAAAGATTCTCATTTTCTCTGGTGTTGCGGATGTTCTGTGTCGTTTATAGAATGAAACGTACAATTTGTGTTTCGTCTGACTAAATTAAAAGTACTAAAAAGTTAGTTCGTGTCTCGTTTCCCAGGAAATCTATGGTACAGGTATGTGAGTCTTTTACGAATTCCGACTTTTCTAATAGTGACACCTCATAATTAAGTAATAAGTGACAGAATGAATTCGAATAAATTAAAAGTTTTTTTTTAAATAAAAATTGGCCCTTTTCTGGCTGACCATATAATTTTTATAAAAACTATCAATACAAAACTGCAGCCGTAACGATAAAGGTACCTAATTTAACTGCTCCATCTCAATTACAACCGGTATGCTGTAAAAACCCTTCAATATCGTGGTTCCTGCCTACCCCTTTAAGAAAACGGCGTGCTTTTATGTATGTACTAGCTCATGCTCGCGGCTTCACCCGCGTAAGTTCGGTAATTATCCCTCGGGATCGCACTACCGGGATAAAAAGTATCCTATGTGTTAATCCAGGTTATAAACTATCTGTGTGCCAAATTTCATCCAAATCCGGTCAGTAGTTTTTGCGTGAAAGAGTAACAAACATCCATCCATCCATACTCACAAACTTTCGCATTTATAATATTAGTAGGATGTGTGTAAATTTTAAAAATCTTGGCCAGAGACCAAAACACGTTGGCAGTTGGAGTTTATGGTTATTCATCATTAATTTGCTCATACTTACCTGAACCCCTGCTTACCCTCGTGCTATAACAAGTAATAAACACACGGTTTATCATGTGCTTATCGTAACATAAGCAGTAAACTCTTACCTCTTAACTGTTGGAAATGGATGCATTAACAGTAAATGTGCACTGCAATGCGCATTGCTATAGGTACCTATTGTTTTAATTTTGATTACCAGGCACAACAGCTATATATGAGGGATACCAGGCATATACATTAGGTAAAGAAACCATATCCTATCCGTGAAGGTATCTATTATTAGGTATCGAGATGAGATTCTATTCATGGAAATATTTTTGGACTAGCTTTCGCCCACGGTTTCCCACGCGCTAACTTAGAATTTGACAATTAATTCGCACTACTCAAAGGACAATGACCAAAGTTGGTACCAAAAAGTCTCGCGCCTCAAAACCAAAATATTATAGTAATTAGTTTCATATTTTTTTACGGCATTACGCGTCGGGGATTTGATTTTTGAACTGGAAATATACTTTTCGAGTTTAAAAGTACGAATATTGTTTTACTTCCTTTATATGACGTTCCGTTTCAACTGAATATAAATGACGTTCCGTTTCAATTGAACAAACCCTTGTCTGTCGAGCGGACTCTAAAATTAATTATAATTAAGTAAGATCAGTACACCAAATCGATTTAGTTTGGTTTATTGCTATTTGCAACAAAATAGATTTTCTCAGCCTAAAGATTTTGATTTATCGATTACATCCCTAAATCCCGACTAGTTTAAACCATAGAGTATACTCTATGGTTTATAGTTATCTTATCTGTGGCATCTGACATTTGTACTGTACTGACTGACTATTGGCAATGTAAAGGTCTAAAATAAAATCGAATTTCAGTCAAGCATACTGTGGATGTTACTTTAACTCGTAATTCTTACTAATATTATTGTATTACGCTGTTTTTAGAGCAATAATGTAATGTATGTGTGTTAAAATACGTCGTTGGTAGCGTCGAAAAAATAGACCTACTTCTTAGGTTAGTTTCGATTTTATAAAATAACTCTGAAACGCGGGTTTTTTTTTCAAAAATAATTTTTGTAGGAGTTAATACGATCAGTGTAGTCTATAAAAAACAAGGTTTGATTTTGATGCAGCATGGTACGGGATTCCATACTTCCATGAGCATTCTCTTTTCTATAATAATATAAATTCAATCATGATATGAAAGACACGTGGTGCCATCTATTATCATAAGACTATTGCAAGTAATCTGTGGAAACATCATTGTTATACCAATTTAGCTGTAGCAATATTTGCATAGGTACTGAATTCTAGTAAGCTGAATATGTAGAACCTATTATTTTTAACATCTCTACTCTTATTTCATGCAAATATAGATTATTCTTATTTTTCTCTCAAGAACTGTGGGAAAGAACATTTATTTGGGCGAGATCAGTAGATATTCATTAGAAAAAAAAAATTATATGTTACTACAACGTCCTCTTTCCATATAATATTACTAGCTGACTCACGCAACTTCGTCTGCATCACATAAGAGAGAGAGAAAGTTAGTGAGTCGTAGGTATCTATAATACAATTCTAAATGAGCTGAATCTTTCTTTATTTTATCCACGAACCACTTGAAAACCATTGAACAAAATTTGGTAATTACAGTGCTAATTTAAAATCACGCGGGCGAAACCAGGAGAAACATTGTTTGGGTGTCTGTAATGGGTAATATTTATTGGTTAATTTGAAGATTGATTTTGTTTTATTTTTTATTACGTACGAGTATGACGTAGGCCATTTTAAGTACATCAAACTATGATCAGTAAAAGTGGAACTAAAGTAAAAATTACACGGGAACCGGATTTATAAAGGAACGCTGGGTGTATAAAAATGCGCACGATACATGATCATTATTTTGCTGCGGATTTTTTTTAGAACTTTTTAAGAGACACAACTCCGTCATACATGATTGTTGTGTAACTTTAGCCGTTTACCGCAGCGTACGCAACGGAAGCTCTCAAAAGGTATCATTTTTTCCCGTTTTTGCAACATTTTTCGTTGATGCTGAACTCCTATTGTTCGTAGTGTGATGTTCAATATATAACCCTTCCTCGATAAATGAGCTATCCAAAGCTAAAAGATTTTTTCAATTTGAACTAGTTGATCCAGAGATCAGCGCGTTCAACCAAACAAACAAACTCTTTTAATAGCTTAGTTTATGGGAAACGCAACGAACGATACACAAAACCCGTGCCGTTTGTTATAAAATCCCCATGACGAAAACATGTTTGTGTATCGAATCACAACGACTTTTGGCAATTACTGAAGAAATTGAATAATAGCATACAATACATTGAGCAGCACTGGCCCAGCGGTGGTTCCCCGACTTACGAGCAGTATGTTGTGAGTTTGAACCTAGGCAGGCACATTACTTTGTGTAATTTATTTAGTCACCACTGCTCTCAAAACGGTGAAGGACAAACAATCATCGTGAGAAAACCGGCATGTCCTAGAACCAAAAGTGACACGAAGACATGTGACATCTACTCGTACCAAACCTTATATTATTATATCCCATTCCCTCTCATAGAGAGTAGGCCGTGGGTCCCAGCAGTGGGAACATTATAGGCTGCTTATGCTATACAATACATACATAACATTGCCCCTATATGGCTTGTAGTTAATATTATTATAAGGTAATGTTAGGAATACGGCTTACCACGGCGTTATGGTATTTGGGCTTTTGGCTTGGCACTTAACTATTAATTATCATACGCAATGTTGTGGTTATTTCATAATTTTAATTATGTTGTGTACAAAATTGTATTGTTTTTTTTTATGTAATTAAATTTCATGTAAGTAATTTGAGAAATATTTCGTATATAAATAGATAGTTTCTGAGTTTTATATATTTTACTAACTATTTTTTACTTATGTTCAATTGCTCACAAAATTAATCAATTTGAACGTATTCAAATAGTCTGAAAAAAAATATCGTGTACCCGATTCGATATTCAAAGCAGAAGATAGCGAGTTTTTCTAGATATAAATCGTATGTAATACGGAGAGAGATTTTAGTACCCAGAAGATTTTGAGCAAGCATGTGCAGGGTCAATACTAACAACTTTTTCCTTGCTTACAAAATATATATTAAACAGAAACTATGGAAAAGCACATTTTGTTTATAAAGAGACCTGACTTCGCCCAGTAGTGGGCGAAATCAGACTTTGGATGATGATTATGTTGGCATGTAACCTAGCAGATTCCGGTACTTCACTATCATACTGATCTAGAACCCAGCAGAAACTATATTTAAGTAGGTATCCTAAAGGAAAGTCCTAACATCTTACACCAAAAAAAACACATTGAACACAGCGCCAAACACTTGGTAAGTGCAATCAAACTCACCCGGTTTCAGCCAACCAATCAGCGCTCAGTGATTTTTCCGAAAGAACATTTTTGCTTCAATAAAACTGAAGTACTGAGTCAGGCCTTGAAGAATGAGTGCCGAAATGAAAATAAAGCTTCGCGTCAATTGTTACTGTGATTTTCACCGGTGACTCTCAATTAGGTGACACACGGTGGAAAGAGTTGGGCAGCTAAAGAAAATTTCGTGTTTATTTTTTGCAATAAACTTAAAAAGTTGTATTTTATTCAAGATTTATTAACTTAGACTTAAGATTTCCTTTTGCAAAAAATAAAATGTAGTGTTTTGTTTGAGATTTCCAAGAATGGTTTTAAATATTTAAATTAAATATTAAGTGCCATTAATCATCTTCATCGTTTCAGCCAAAAGACGTCCACTGCTGGCCATAAAAATGGCGGGTTTTGCCATGATCGCCACGCTTGGCAGGCGAGTGGGCAATCGCAGTACGGTTGTTACAAAAGCACAGAGAACGTTGCTGCCCATTCTCTGGTAAGTCCTTCACAATCCCGATAGGCACTCCTTACTGAATTGTTTTGACAAGCAGTCTATTACAGTTAGGACTCCATGCCAAAAGTAACAAAAATCTGACAGTTTATTGAATGCCTAGAATGATGCCTAGTAATAAAGATGTCCATTAATTGACTACTGCCGTAGCTATTTCAGCTGACAAGCAGGATTATGTTGTTAGTTATAAGGGTTGTATTGTACCCAATGTTTGTGCAATGTTTTCTAAATAAAATTGATAGAATGCTTGATCGTAAAAAAATCTTTAACAATTTCATAAGCACTACGTCGATCTATTTCAAAGAAGAATAAATTACTAAACTTGCTTGTTGAAATCAACAAAAAAAAGTAATTCGCCACTCCCCAAACCCGTGTGTCCCAACACACGCACCGTTTACCCAATAAATGGGCTTCATTAGGTGGAATTTAAGACAATCGGTCTTGGGTTACCTGCGACGTAATCACCGTAATTGGTAGCAAGCTGCTCGATCTTTACCGTCTGCGTACGTATTGTAGCTGCTTTCTAGGAGTATTTTTATTTTTCTGATTTGCGAATATGTTTTTTTTTGCTTTGACTGCTGTCTCTGGCAGGATATTTTAAGTTGTTATAGAGAACTGAAGAGCTTGCAGCTAAACGAAAACAGCTGCTAGGGATGAGCGAAAGTTTGCAGAGCCACGCTTGCCGAGGTCGCTGCGTGGATGTGACCGTCCATTGCGTACCAAGATCCCCCATGGGGCCCATGCGTCAGCAAGTACGTTAACGGTACGGTGTGCTGCTGATCGCATCGTCAATGCTGCCGCGTGTGATAGCACTTCTGCTCTGTTTCTCGTTCTAACAAATGACGGTTCTGAGCGACGGACAAGGATGGAAAAATGCGATGCCGTGTTGATATATGAAGTTCAACCCTAAACCGTTGGGCCCGGTCATTGCGTCAGTCATCACGGGCAGTCAGAAGCCCAAAAGTCTGACAAACAGTTTATTCAAGCGATATTGTTATTGTATTACCCATTATGTGGGTCGAAGAGGTTAGATCCACCACCCACCATCTGGTGGAGGAAATCATCCAGTAATCAGTCCCGTCAAAATCGGTCCGGCCATTTCGGAGATTAGCCGGAACAAACAGACAGACAAAAATCAAAAAAAAAAATTTTTTTGTCATAATAAAAATAGATTTGACAGTCGTTACAGGTAGTCAGTGCCCCAAAAAGTCTGACAACCAGACTTACCAAGCGGTATCGCTTTACCCAGTACTCACTGGGTTGTGGAGGTCAGATAGGCAGTCGCTCCATGTAAAATACTGGTATTCAGCTACATCAGGTTAGACTGGAAGCCGACCCAAATAAAGTTAGGAAAAGAATAAGCAGATGATTACAAAGAACATGTGGGAAGTGCATGCTCACTATTCCAAGAATAAATCCGATGAGAGCTGAACCAATGACTGAAATCTATTCAATAATCAAAATGGCAAGAATCAAAAGCGAAATCAAAATAGCATAGCAATGAGCTTGATAAAACAGCAAACAGTAATTCGTACACATTACGTAAATAATCCAACACGCATACAAATCGAGCGAAATGAGCTACAAATAACGATAATCTATTTTGTTGTTCATTTCCCAAATCAAAACATTGAATTAATTTTATATCCATTAATAGAGATAGATAATAGAATTTATCTAACGTTTAAGCTCATAATATTTTTTCTATCAAAATATTTCAACAAAAAGGGAGGACCACAAGAAATGTTCGATACATTGAACCGATAGTGTTGCGACCGGTCGATACGTATCGAGATGGAAAGAATATCGACATTCCGTTCGTATGATAGCATTGTAATGTAAGCGCCACACTGCGGTTGTTATAGAGGTGACAAGGTGTTAAAATGGTTGGAATGTACTTTATCCTGTGGTTAGTTCCTAACCTGGTGTCAGAGTTTTTATGCTGCCATGGGTCTCTGACTTGACTTTATATCATCATCATCCTAGCCTTTTTCCAACTATGTTGGGGTCGGCTTCCAGTCTAACCGGATGCAGCTGAATACCAGTATTTTACATGGAGCGACTGCCTATCTGACCTCCACAACCCAGTTAGCGCTAGGTAATACGATACCCCTTGGTAAGACTGGTTGTCAGACTTTCGGGTCACTGACTACCTGTAACGACTGTCAAAGATCTACAAATGACAGCCGGGACCAACGGCTTAACGTGCTTTGAGACCAACCTAGGTAAGCACGGCTTAACCTAAAGATCGACCCGACCGGCTGTTCTTATTGCTTTACATGCCGTCGAGAAATATCTCTCAGGCATGCTGGTTTCCTCACGATATTTTCCTGAAGCAATTGATAATTATAAAATACGCAAATGAATCCGAAAAATCAGAGGTGCGTGTTCGAACTCGAGACTTGTCAGTCCGACTGTCACACCACTAGGCTATCACAGTTAAGGTTGGAATTGTAATAGAATATTATCGGTTGTTTTGTTAGGGTTACGTTTCTTAGTTATGATGTTGTTTCAACGAAACATGCCCGATTTTATAAACACTACGCAGTATCTTAAAAATATGATTGCACTATTGGAATTTCAACTTAAGGCGCTGAGGCGAAGTTTGAATATCCCAATGATGCGCTTCTATTTAGGGATTCATTGAGGTGTCACCTAGTCGTATTACCCAGTACTGACTGGGTTGTGGAGGTTAGATAGGCAATCGCTCCATGTAAAACACTGGTATTTTGTTTGTAAGTTCTTATTGTTATTTTGGCTGAAATATCTACCTATCGATACCAATGTGGATAGCAGTGGAAACGTTATAGGCTGATCTCGAATAAATAAAATTGAAACTTATTTTTTTTATCTGTCTGTTTGCTCCAGCTAATCTCCGAAATGGCCGGACCGATTTTGACGGGACTTTTATTGGATGATTTTATAGGCTACTTTTATTTTCAAAAAATGAATTAGGATTCCGTAAAAAAAATAAAGCCCTTTATATTCTTAACAAAATTCGATTCAAAAAGGGAAGTCATATTTTTATAATAATTTCACGCAAACGAGCTCGTTATACTATAAAGTACTTAACGCAAAGAGTACCTACCAGAAATAGAATGAAATGATATGCCAACAAGCCGATACCACAACATTAATAATAGCAATATGGCGTTACTGTGACCGATTGGTTGCGGTTATTATTTTTACTGGTTTGCACCCAAATTGGCGAGGATAAAGCAAAGCTTTTGGGATTATTAAAATAGTACGGACTGTGAAGGCGTGAAGTTTATTATTTTTTTTATTTCTTTATGTGTGATTTTGTAGCTGTTGATATATGTTTCGATTTTAAATTGTGTTTGGACAGTTTTAATCTGGTGGATAGGAAGATAAACACATATATGTCGTGGATTGATGGCGCCTTATTACAACAAGCAGCGTCATCCAACAATTAGTTTTGTGAACTAATAATATCGTTACTGGAAACGCAAGCGCGCCCTACCGCTTGGACATGATCGTCGGTACAGGGGATGCAGCGAGGGCTGGAGAAGGAACCGAGGGTTGCGACAGTCGAGCTCCGACAGCCCTGGCAGACGCTCAATACCAACGCACGTGTTTGTTTCTTGTGTAAAACCGTTACTTTAAATAAAGTTATTTTGATTTAAATTATCTTTCATTCCAGTGCCCACATCTATTTGAAACTATGTCGGATCGTGAAGAAGACCCGATGCTTCGCATCACGGCCACCCATGATGCGACGTATAGGTATTATGTTAGGAATGAATTTTTGAATTAGTTGTAGAAATCTGTACTGTTCTACTAATATTATAAAGAGGTAAATTTTTGACTGCCTCGTTGGTCTAGTAGTTGCAAGCGCGACTAACGAGCATAAGTCCTGGGTTCGATTCTCAGGTCGGGCAGTGTTATTGGGTTAACCATTAGGAATTTGTCAGTAGTAACCCACATGGGTCTACTATTAGGTACACCTCTGCCTAACCCTTCGGGGATTACAAGAGCGATGTTATGTAATGTAAATATTGTAAGTTTGGATGTAGAGGGTAATCTTCGAAACTACTGGTCCGATTCCGAAGCTACATTATCCCCTAGTATCATAAACTACATTCACGGCGTTCCCAAGGGATAATTTTGGACCGTAATGAGAGTGATGTCACAGGTAAAATGTATGAGACAAAAAATCAACCAACACACATCATTCCCTACACACATTCACGCCATGACAACATCATGTTAACTTCCGTCACGGCATACGAGCTGGTTTTACTGCCTAGACGCACATGTAGATGTTTCAAATCAAAAAAATCTCCATACCTAACTACTTAAAAAACCCGCAAACTAAGTAATTTCCATAAGTGCACATGCACTGCCGGTACGTCAACCTACAAAATGACAGTAAATAAAGCACTTATTTTAAACATGTCCTTAAATACCTAAATTACCACATTTAAAGAGAAAAAATACAAATAATTATTGTACTCGAAGCACTTCAATATTTCTGATATTTAGGTCCCATTGGTCGTACAGTAAAGGAGCCTACAGGTTTTCATGTATTTGAACAGTTATAGAGCTCGCGGCTAAATAACAACAGCTGCTCGGATCAATATTCAGGTTAAGCCGCGCTTGCCTAGGTTGGTCTGAGGATGGGTGACCACACATTACATACCGAGTTTCCTCCGTTTGTAGATCTTTGACAGTTGCTACAGGATGTCAGTGGCCCGAAAGTCTGACAAACAGCCTTACCAAGGGATATCGTAAGTATTACCCAGTACTAACTGGGTTGTGGAGGTCAGATAGGCAGTCGTTCTATGTAAAATACTGGTATTAGATTGGAAACCAACCCCAACATAGTTGGACAAAGGCTAGTCAGATGACGAATAATCGTAAAGTAAAGATGTACAATATTTCATCTAGTATATTACGTCGTCCGATACGTTACCTAGAAGTACTTTAATTGCTTTATTAAGTCTAGGTGTTGTATTCTTGCACAGTTTTAGTTCTTCGTCTGCCACGACTTTAAAATCGTCCCCGCTGCAATTTGTTGAGCTTTGTAATATGTAATGCTTACTCTCGAATCCACTTTCATTGGCTAAAATATAAAAAATATTGCTAAAATTTCTGTTCTTCAGTTTCTTAAAATTAGTAAGTTATTAATTTTGTGTTTAAAATATTATTTATAAATTACGTAAATATACAACGACGACAAAAGGACACTTAAGCGTCAAAGTACTCCAACGCATCGCTGTCATCAGGGAACGTACCCAGATTACTGGCAGCATTGCCACATTTAATGGCAATGCCAATTCTTTAGCCATTATTAAGTAGTTGTTTGTAGATTTGATCTTTAACACATGAACTAGTTTCGGATTATTTACTCATAGGCACTATTTCACCAATGTGTAAGCACAGTTACTGTTTGAATCAGGTATATCGTTGACGCAATTGTTTTTTAATTTTTTTTTAACTTTTCCTCGTAAGCTGGTTTGCTAGAATACTCAATATGTATCCATAATACTATTATCTATAAATAATGACAAATTAATGGATTCAAGATCTCGTACTTGACCTTATTATCTTAGAGCTACTTCTCAGTGTAAGTATCTATTATTAAAAGCAGTTAATACGTTAGATGTCAGTTTATCATAATCATTGTGTGTGTGTTCCACGGAAACAAAAAAAACTAAGATCAAAAGGCCACATAATGTAATCGGACGCTCCGCAGAAAATCAGCCAGTGTTACAATCAAATTCAACCAAATACACAGCTATTGACATTAATAATAAAATGGGTATTAAATTAGTAGTGATAGTGCTTATAATAAAAATTGTAGCAGCAAGAATAAAAATAGACGTAAATGTAGACAAAGATCAAAATGTGGACATATCATACTCAGGATCAGAAACAAATTTAATCACGAATGGCGACATGAAATCTTTCAAAATCGAAAATGAGAATTTACTAATGGCGTTGGATGAATATTTTGGTAAAAGGCCGAAAGATGCTTTCCTTGGAAGTCCAACTCCTTGGGGGGATTTGTATACGACATATAATTGGGAACCAGTGAAAAGAGTTTTGTCGATAAAATCAGCACGAGTGAAGAGCCTCACAAAGAATCCCATCATCGTACTGTCTCAAGACTTCGAAAACTCTTCAAACACGACGATAAAAGTGAACACGGGTATAACACACAGCGTAGAAAACACTTTGACAACGAGTTGGTCAAAAGTGAAAGAACTTACAGTATCGCAAGAAATAGAATACGAATTCAATGTGCTCATCGCAAAAGCTGAGGGAACAACCGGTCTTTCCTTCACCACCAGCTGGGGAGTCAGTGAAGAGAAATCTAAAACAGAAATAATTGGTACTACTAGCGGCATGGAGGTGGAACTCAAGCCAGGAGATGCGGTGACTGCGGTTTTGTCAGCAAACGCCGGTTATTTAGAATTAGAAGTTGTGCATATGGCTTCGTTGAGAGGCAATGTTGCAGTGAATTACAAGAAAGTGCATAGAGGTCATCATTTTTGGGGACCTTTGATAAATAATGTGATGGAAAATGCAGATCTTAAGAACGAAGTAACAACGGTAGAGACAATACACTTTGGTTATCATGTTGAAGGGAAGATAAAAGTGTATGACAAGAAGACCGGACTGCCGTTATGAAGTTGTACCTAGATATTAAATTCAGTTAAGTGTTTGTGAAGTTTCATTTTTCGTAGCTCATTTTTGGTTACTGCCTTATGTGCAAATACTCCGTTGGTCTGGTCGTAATCGCGACTGCTGAGAGTGGCGACCTGGGTTTGATTCTCAAGTCGGGCAAAGTGTATTGGGTTTTTTTAAATTTCAAATTTCTCAAAAGCATCCTGTACTTTTTTAGTTAGAATGCCTCTAAGAGCACGTCATGCCGATGCCGTTGGTTTTGCCCCTGATCTCTCGCTGGTCGTGTCGTGTGTCACTGGTACTTAATTAATACTACTTATTATGAACTTTACTAACCTTCGTTTACCGACGTTATTGTTTATTCGTGAATGGGTTTTCGACAGTATTATAAATTAAAATATGTGCCAGTCGTTTTTTTTCCGCTTTTTATTTTTTAAATATACAGGTGAATTTTTCTAGTGGGTATGGATGGCTAAATTTGAAACTATGACGAATAGCGAAAAATGCTCAAGGGAGTCTCGAGCCCGATTTTGACGAAAACTAAAACTGGATTTTTTATTGTTTCGGAGAGGTAAATAATAAGAGAAAAGACAAATAACTTCCAAAAAAGACTGGGTCAATCAATATTACTGTAATACAAAAACTACTCATCTTTTGAATCGAATATAGCAGCCAAATCATGTGAAACAAAAACTTTCATCTATAAACCATTTCTAGCTGTAAATACATTTTTTAAAACGAATAAAGCAATGTTCATCGATCGATAAAACTATCAGATCTGCACTCTCCTCTAGACACAATTAGTCAGTGTTGGTGTACCAACACCATATTACGCCGAGTTAAACTCATTACGGATAATATACGATCTCGACAGCATTTAGCGATATAGCGTGTCATGGAATGGATAAATAATGATGATTATGGGTTTGGACTACAGGAGACATTCATGTTTGACTGGTTGGTCCGATAATTTACCAAAAGTAAATCTGGAGATCGGTTACGAATATTTCTCCAATATAGTATGTTTCTTCCGTGCCTCAGAAAGCACGTTAAGCCGTTGGTCCCAGCTGTCATTTGTAGATCTTTGACAGTCGTTATTGGAAGTCAGTGGCCTGAAAGTCTGACAACGAGTCTTGCCAAGGGGTATCGCTTACTCAGCTGCATCTGGTTAGACTGGAAGGGTAAGCCAACCCCAACATAGTTGAGAAAAGGCTAGGCAGAAGATAGGTATGAATATATCTCTGTGGAGTAATGATAAAGATTGTGTTCTGTTTAAGTATTATCTAGCGATGGGCTACTGCCTCTCGCTGGTCGTCGGTGAACTGTTTCGATGAAATTTATTACTCCCTTCATTGTAGTTTTGCTGTACCATGCCTTAGAATAAAGGTTAAGGTTTTACGAAAAGAAGTATTAAATGAAACATTTTTGTAACTCTCCCACAACCTCCTTACATACTGTTGCATGCACCCATGATCACAAGATTTGCTCGCGATTTTGTGATCAAAAATAAAAAATAAAATTAAACTAGCAACAACTATAACTCATGGATATTTAGTTCGATCTTCATAATACATACAAATACGTACCTACGTACGTACGTATTGTGGGTCTAACCTCTATGGGGCAAATGCCTTCGCAGAAAGCTCAATTGCAAAAGAGCTTGTACTAAATCCCTACTATATAATATTATAAATGCGAAAGAAACTCAGTATTTCTGTCTGTTACGCTTTCACGTCTAAACCACTGAACTGATTTTAATGAAATTTGGTACAGAGATAGAGTTGACCTTGAGAAAGAACATAGGATAGTTTTTATCCCGGACTTTTGAAGAGTTCTCTTGGAAACGCTATATAACCGAACTCGACGCGGGCGAAGCCGCGGCCGGAAAACTAGTTCTACAATAACTATGAAGCCAAATTGCTAAATGAGCTTTATTTCTACATGTTTATCTGCCTGTCTATCTTTAACTCCAATGACAGAAAACAGAAAAAAGATAGAGATTACCATTACACAGTACACCCCTACACGTAAGCTGAGTAAGCAGTCGAAGAGAATCATTACCGCCGTAACACGTCGAAGGAAGTCTTGAACATTATCGCCTATTCATCTAGACTTTGATTTGCGCAAGTAATCAGAGATACCAGATAAAATTACATCGATGGACACAAGCACTAAAGATAATATTTTATGTACCTACTTGTACCAATTGCAATAACAGGATATTTTTTATGATTTCCTGCACAGTTAGCGGAAAAATAAGTCTTAGTTAGACTTGTCGAATGTCTTCGGCTTCCTTATGTTCGCTAATAATAAGATAAATCACTGATTAGCTCTCCAAGTGGGTGGTTATTTATAAAGCAACGTTTTCTCATGATAATCAGTAGAGATCTTTGATAGTCAGAAGGCCGAAGTCTGACTACCAGTCTCGCCAAACTGGTCAGTATTATTCTGTTACCGAGAAACTAGTTTGTGTTCGTCAGATAGACACTCGCTCCATGGAAAATACTCTTGTATTCAGCTACATGTAGTAAGACTAGAAGCCGATCCCAACATAGTTGGGGAAAGTCAAGGCAGATGATAATGGCTTATGTTTAACTTACCACCAGATATAGTAACATATAACAGACAAAAATAGTAAATGATCACCAAAATTAAACCCGCATTTTAATGTAAACTTGTAACCAAAGTTTTAACATCTCGCTATCCTATTTAAGCAAAATGATTCCAAATAAATCATTGTTAACCCAAAAGTAGTAAATGATCACCAAAATTAAAACAGCATTTTAATGTAAAATTATTACCAAAGTTTTTACATCTTGCTATCCTATTTAAGCAAACTGACTCCAAAAAAATCATTGTTAACCCACAAATAGTTAATTAACACCAAATTGTGGTTGCATATTAGAAAATCAAAACTTTCCTGAGCAAATTTCAAAATAACAGCCGTCGTCAGTCGTTTCCGTCATTAGGTCGACGGAGCCCCGCTGCGGGGCTCCTATTTCTGTCTGCAGGGTTTACAGGAACCTAACTAACCGAACCTCGGGGTGCCCCTGTATGAGCAAACTATATGGCATAACTTAATATGGCATCATAATACTTTATTTGGTAATAAGCCTACATTTTATGGCAATGACAGTGGTTTATTTAGGTAGAAATAGTGCATTAATTTGCTCGCTAAGATTTGGTGATCATTTACTACATTTGGTGTTCGAATACAATTTGAAGTGCAGTCGTGACTAAAATAGCTAGTACTATTGTAATTTTAGACTTTATTTTTCTGGTGTCAAGTATCTATTTTTGGTAAAAGAACTAAGGGTATCAAAGAATTTTATGGTGGTCATTATATTTAATCCCGATGATAATTAGCTATTCTTGCGCGGACGTCAACGTGCTTGGAGGCACTAAAAAATGCATCATCATTTGAAACATCCCAAGAAGTCATTCCGAGATAAAACCAACCCCCTAACATTCGTGTTTTAGTGCTCAGACCAAAGAGAGGTAAGAAACAAAATAACCAGTAAATATACTTCCACCAACCATGGTATATGTAAGTAAACCGACTTCTAGCAACCTGGTTATGGTTAACTACAGTTAGTTATTAACCGCACGAGGACTGCGGTTCGAGTGAACACGGAAAGGGTTAGCTGTCAACTTGGCTTACTGGAATGAGAGGATAATGTTGACACGTCGAATAATGGTTCTTATTAAATGCATTGGTGTATTTACCGTTTTAAGATTGTGGCTGTTTTACTCGACAGATTCAGCACATATGCTGATATGCCCTAATCCGCAAGATTTTTTTAACGTTACTCCCACTCTATGAATTTCTCCTGTACTGTGGGTACGTTTACAAACATTAACCTCACATACACAAACAGCCAGACCTGGAACAACTACCTGTAAGCCATACAAATATTTGTTCCGTGTGCGAAACGAATCCGCGACATACAGCGCGGCAGCCCGTTTCTCAGCCACTGCGCCAATCGTGCTCTAAAGTTACCAACCGAGGAATAACACAGTAAATTGTAAGTGCAATCATATTTATTTGCTTCCTCATATTCTTCCTTCTTACATTGGCAAGAAAGTCCAAATTCCGAAACTGAAAACCGGCTAAGTGCCGAATCTTAGTCTACCGACTAACTACTACAATTTTATTACGTCTTGCCATTGTAATTCGATCACCAAGTACCGTTTTAGTTCCCCAAGACTTATTCATGATGTCCTAGAATCTAACACTATAAACCTATTAACATGGACTTAGATTAAAGACAGGAAACATTCGTTACAATCAAAGTGACGGCACGACAGGGGTAAAATACTTGATCGGTTTACCTATGTAGGCAGAAATAGAAAACTGGTCTGATTTAAACCAGTCTACCTGACTAATGTCAGTGTGAAAGAAAATGTATCGTCCCTTTTGTGTTTAATCTACGATAAAGAAATGTTAAATTGGCACAGAGCTAGCGTTAGCGAAAAATTTAGGGTACTAACAATAAAGAAAAACCGGCCAAGTCCGAGTCGGGCTCGCGCATTAAGGGTTCCGTACCATCGCAGTAGGCGAGCCCCCTTTAATTTTTAATTTATTTATTGTTGTTATAGCGGCAACAGAAATACACATTCTGTGAAAATTTCAACTGTCTTCCTATTACGGATCATGAGATACAGCCCGCTGACGCATTCTTTTTAGCTCTGAGTACACCACACAAATTATTGCTATGAAACAATTTTACATTGTAACTTGAATTTATTAAGAAACCACCATGACGTCAACATAGGCCAAGAAGATAAAATACGTAATAAAGGAACTAACTCATAATCTACTCAAGGAAAGTTAATAAAATTTATATGGAAGCACCGCGCGGGCTTCCTCTGTAAAAAGAATCAGTGAAAAAAAAACGTGTTGCGCCGACCCCAAGTAACATGGGACGAGCCCTCGTGACGCCCCCGGACGATGATAAAAATGATTAAGTCAAGGTCAGAAGCAAAATATCTAAAAATACAGACCTAATTGTAACGAAATACGTGATTTTCGTAAAACAAAATTTATTTAGTAAATTGTTTTATGTTAACGTTAAAATAACTGGAAAGATAAGCATTGCGATAAACCAGAAAATTAAAATAGATAATAATCCAGTATCTGACAATGTGGGTGTCGAATACGATAGCTAAAGATCCCTGTTTATTTTTATCAAGCAAATTGTAATAAGGTCAAAGGTAAGGTAAGCTTAAAATATTTTCTTAAATAAATGAAAGTGAATAATTAACAAGAATGAATTATCTTACGATTTCAATTCTGTTTGACTCCTATATAGACAGACATTTTCGTTATAGTTAGTTATCTTAAGGTAAATTAATATTAATGGACCAAAATACTAATGAATTATTCCCAGAAATTATTAAGGTAAGTGATAGGAACATGTAATACCATTTTCGCTCGTTGAATCTATGATGGCGAATTTTCTAAGAAACAATTAAATGTAGGCCATATATAGTAGTTGTTACCTAGTTTGTTCGGAGGAATAGTTATTAGTTAAGTTACTTATTGCTTACTGCCTACGTTATAGGACCTAGAATATTCATATAGTATGACTGGTACATACACGTGATTGTCATTATGATAACAAACAATTACTTTCTCAAAGAAACATTTTTTTTTTACACACATTTATAACAATAACAGAACAGCCGTATGAAATTCGCCTGTGGCCTGTGCCACTCACTGCTCTGCCTACCCACTGTTGCACGGTACGCTAGTAATGAGACAGAACGGCGTCACGCGGCTCACAGATGTAAGGTGACACGAGCGTGCATGCGCGAATTTCATACGGCTGTTGTGTTATTGTGATCAAAGTGTGTATAAAAAAAATTCTTTGGGAAAGTTGTTTGTTATCATGAGTACAATCACGTGTTTAAGTATTGATCACTAATTACCAGTCACCCTATATACATACTTCGATATAATATGATTAACCTGTCTCGCTTAAATTATAACAATAAATAAATTATCAGTATCAGTAGTAAGATCTAGTAGTCACAAGCGCGACTGTTGAGCATGAGGCCCTAGGTTCGATTGCCGGGTCGGGCAAAGTGTTATTGGGTTTTTTCCATCAGGAATTTCTCAGTAGCAGCCAGGGAGTCTGTATTTGAGCCCGGTCGATGCCTATAGTCGCTTCCTCTATTACATGGGAATTTACCATATCTGGCGAAATGTGATTGTACTATAAGGTACACCTCTGCCTAACCTTTCGGGGATTGCAGGCATGATGATATGCACCAGTTGGATTTCCTAATAATTGTGAAAAGTGCTATAAAATAAATAATCGCAATTTCTTTTTGGTGAAAATATGACTGACGTTAGAATGTTTAACTGCTACAGGAATACAGCAATTGGGTAGTAAATAAAAATAAACAACAACGCTGCCATATCAAACTGAAATGACATAATTCTATAAAAAAATCGTATTAAGCAGAATAACCACCCATAACCAAGCAATTTAGGCGTTCTAGCTTTCAATTATCACATTAATTTGCTTCATTGGCGGCAATATGATTGCCGTCGTCGGAACGACGAACACTAAATTGTACCTACAACTGGAATTCAGCCATTATGTGTAAAAATAAACAACAAATTATCTGCCATCAAACTGACATAACATGCGTCTATCAATAAATCCCGTAATTAGCCAAGAATCCATCTAAGACTGCACAATCTAGGCATTGCGGGGCTCTTAGCACCATCCGCCGGCTTCTATGTACCTAGCTCACCTGCTACACTAGGCAAAAATGTTCCCACAGAAGGCTAAATAACGACTCACCACCCGTAAGGAACTGGCATAAGTACGGTCCACAACGATTTACGAAAAACACCCTTATTGCAAAAAAATAAAGATGCCGTCATTGTCATATGGTTACGTAAGCGAATTATCGGGTAGTCGTAGTCTGTAGTTGGGTGCGAGACTCGAATCAGACCCATTGAAGTCTGAAGTTCCATCATATTTTTGTGGCTTTGTGAAGAAAACCAGATATAAAACGGGTTTTGTCTCTTTCTGTGATCATAACCACTATTCTCATTGACGGATAATGCCTTACCTTGTGGCATTAAGTCCGCCTATGTATCACTCTTGTGCATGAAATTTAAATTAATAAATAAATAATGATTTACTCAGCAACGAAGATTCTGTCAAAATAGTGTAGTGCACATTGCATTGAATTGGACGTATTTTACTTTTGACAGTGAGTTTTCTTGTGAGCATTGGGTCTGCTCTAGTGCAGCTATGGTAACACCAATTAACTAGGCAAAAATTAAATAGAAACAGCCTAATTGCCAGGTGCAATCGATCATGCTTCATCTATACAAATAGATAAAATTGAAATGTCTGTTTGTAATCAAAATAACAGCTTTTTACTGAATGCATTGAAAGTGTAACAAAATCCTTAACGAAGCCGAAAGGTGCTTGTTCTCCTCCTTATTTCGATATTTTTTTTGTTCTATTCCATACCTGGCATCCTTCTAGTTACGGAGATATTGGGGGTCAAATTTCCAAATTTTCAACAAGTTTTGTTTTTGTAATACATTTTGTTAATGTAAGATTTTTATTATAAACATCTCCACAACTACTATTCACACCATCCATCAGCACAATGTTTTGAGTGTGGTACAATGACTCCTACCATAAAATGTGATTTTTCACCCCAAAAAAAAACCGTTTCCCAGCAATATTTTTTACGTAAAGTTACTTAGTTTGATGTACACAATGCTTGGTGGACGGCTTCGTGTAGGGTCTTGTTACACCCTGTGTACTCTGCTTACCTATAGACAAAAAACTTTATTTTTCAATTTTTGTTTACTGGATAGCTATAAGGAGTAATATAGGCTATTTTTATTTTAGAAAAACAATTAGGGTTCCGTGCAAAAAAAACCTTTGAAATTGTTAACAAAATCCGATACAAATAGGGAAGTAATATTTTTATAATAATTTAAAGCAGACGAAGGTCGCCAGCAACAGCTACTTCACAATAATCTTTAAGTAGTGCGTGCTTACCCCTGATACCTTGTTCCAAGTTGCATTACTGCACTCATCTGCACGATATCCACAATATGGCTTACACCTAATGGATACGAATGGACAGTGTGGGAAAAGGTAATGGTGTTTGATGGTGTAATGGCGACTCTTTAAATTGCAAGCTATTTATTTCGTTCGTGTATCTAGGGACGTTGGTAATTGTCTTTAGTTGTGACCTGGGACTGAGTTGTGTCTATTTGCAGTTATCCCTTTATTTTCTAAAAGTCTTAGCTTATACATTCATTAAACCGGGCCTTTTCTCGACTGCCTCGTTGATCTAGTGGTCACAGGAGCGACTGCTGAGCATGAGGTCCTGGGTTAGATTCCCCGAGTCGGTCAAAGTACAATTGCGTTTATCCATCAGGAATTTTTAAGTAGCAGCCACGAAGTCTGGTTTTGTGCCCGGTTGATGGCACTAGGCTTAGAACATAATTGGCAAATTGTGGCTGTACTATTAGGTACACCTCTGTCTAACCCTTCGGGGATTACAGGTAATATGTTATGTTAAAAGCCTTTTCTCATAGAGGTAGAAGTGCAGACGACCATCTGCTACGATCCTTACATCTCCTTTTGTTTCCTCTAGGCCGTGGCTTTTGGAAGGAAAAAAGGGCTCCACGTCATTATTGGGATGAATTATATAAGACCCTGGTGGGTACGCACAGTGTGCCACGTACAAGCAAGGAACGGGACGATGCACGAACGAGGTACCAACGAGATACAGATCCACAAATTCATACGGAAATACTCCATTTTTTCCCGATGGGAAATCATCTAATGACCGCGACGATCGACCCGCTCTGGGCGGACCGGAAGAGAGTGTCAGACTTGTACTGACTAAAACCCATCCATGTTCCTTCTTTGCCCTTTGTGTTCCAGAGCCGCGGTATCTCTTTCGAACAGTCTCGCAGCCCTCGCAGGCATCGGCCCTTGCGGACCCCTCCGGTTTGCTGATATCTCTTTGAGGCGCGCGTGGATTATGAACGCGCCGTCGACACAGCCTGTCGTCATAAGACGGACGCACGGTGAGTTAGCCCATTACTGAGCCAACGCTTTCGGTTAACGTTGCATTCAAAGTTAGGTAAAGAGGTACAAAACTAGGTAGATAAAAAAAATATTGAAAGCTCCAAAACTTTCGTATAAGAAGCAGAAGAAACAAAATTCTTCAGAACAAACGAGACCCCCAATTATAGAGTTCCAAATAAATTTCTCTCAAAGGCTAAGAAAACTCACTAAAAGTTGTAGTAAGCATTAGCTAAGTTTAAACTAGTCTTTTAAATGAAAGACCGGCTTTTTAAACACTTATAAAAGTAGTTTATCTTTATGAGCGAGAAAGTTTAGTTTTTTTAGGTAAATTAATTCTGAAGTAGATGGAAAAGTTTTAAAGAATAAACAGTATTAATTCAATCGGTGCCTTACTTTGCTCTATTTTAATATCTAATTGTTTTCTTTTGATTTTTTTCAAGGTTTATTTAAGTTAGTATTGTATTACAAGTTAATTATACGTGACTATATACATTATCAATTAAAAACTATTGAAGAAACTAACGACAAACTATAAAAGGGCATTGAAAAACTCCTCCTCAACGCTGTCAGCTGGTAATGTGCCCAAGAGACTGGCGGCGTTACCACGTTGTATGGCAACACTTAGCCTCTGGCCAAGGTAAAAGCCAGTCCTTGGGTCACGGGAAGCGTCAACTAGGCGTTTCGAAATTTCCTTAAACAGGCTATGAGCCCACGGCCCCAGATTTTCAACCCCAAACGGCTCGAAATTATAGTTTCCACAAAAGTTTCTTTTTTCTTTTGAAAACCCTTCAATCTAGGTTTAAAATATTTGCGTTTGAGATTTACATCAGAAAGTTATCAAGTAACTATGCTTTGGAAATACCACGACATCTTTTATCGGTCAGTAATTTTTGTGATACAGTGATTTTTTTATTAAAACCATGAACCAAACATAGCTTACGGGTTAACATAGCTGGTGAACATAGCTTGAGTTGGAACGCTGACCTAACTTGTAATTACTCAGTTAACTTTCATAAACTTAGAAACAGGCCTTCGCCCGCGTTAGGGTCGACAATTATCCAAAGGAACTTAGTACTGGGATAAGTAAAATCCTAAATCCCAACCAAGGTTAAGCACTTTGTGAGCCATCATCATCATCATCAGAACTCTTTTAGTCGTTAAAGTGTGAAAACAGACATAATTACCTACTTTCTCATTTATAATATTAATTCATTCTTTAAAACACTCACTGTAGTTTCATCAACAATACCAGTACTGTTCAGGAACTGATGGACGCTACTGAAAGCGCCAAACTAGTAGCTCAGTTCTGGACTGACACAATTTAGATTGCCATCGGTACGTTAAGAAGAAGAAGATGGGTGAAAAATACTTCTTACAACGTAGCCAAAAGTTGTTCTCTCCGTCATTGTGATCATTTTTTTTGTTCTGGATCATACCTGGGAACAGAAGGTCCCCAGGTATGATCCAGAACAAAAAAAAAAATAGTTACGGAGGAATTATATTTATGTAAATTTTATATAATTTAATACAAGTTTTAAATGCAATAACTTTACTTTAAAAATATCCTTTATGTCAAGTTTACTATTTAACGCATCCATCAGCACAATGTTTTAAGTGCGTTACATTGAGTTTTATCGTAAACTGCGCTACAGTTTATACTTTTGCAGCTACCATCGTTTTACAAGCCTAGTCTTGTGTTTTTGTTCCGAAATATTTTTTTATTAATATTTTTTAAACTTGATTTTTGACCCCAAAAATAAAGTCGTTTCCCAGCAATATTTTTTACTTAGTTTCATGTGCAGAATGCTTGGTTCACGGCTTCGTGAAGGTTCCGTTTTACCTCGTATAGGTATGCAATATTTTGATGACATCCTTAATTCTGCTTGTACCTGTAAGGCAATAAGACTATACTGGTGCAGATAAGACACGGATTCATAAGGAAACAAACAGTATCAAATTCAAAGAGCCAAGCATTAAGCCAGGTGTTTAACTGAGGACTTAACTCGGTTCAAATTACTTGTTAAGATAAAAACAGAAATAAACTAGAAGGTACCACTTTAACTCAGGGTTATTCGAAACTTCTACAGATCTACACATCATGTAGCTGAAAACATTGATATTCATTAGATTTATTTTATTTATTTGGGAAAACAAACGGTTACACATTACAGTATTACACATAATGGCCTGTTGGTCTAGTGGTTAGTGACCCTGACTGCTAGGACGGAGGTCGTGGGTTCGAATCGTACTCATCCCACACAGGACAAATCTTTGTGCGATGAGTACCTACGATTATTTGTTCTGTATCTGGATGTGTAATTTATCTATATGTGTATGGATTTAGAAATATATAAGTATGTTTATCAGTTGTCTGGTTGCCATGGTACAGGCTCTGCCTAGTTTGGGATCAGATGGCGGTGTGTTGGTTGTCCCAAGATATTATTATATTAGGTATACATATAATTATAGATGCCAGGGCTGCGGGACTGTTCCAAAGAGATACCGCGGCCTGGAACACAAAGGGCAAAAGAAGGAACATAGATGGGTTTTAGTCAGGAGTCATTTGATGATTTCCAATCACAAAAAAGGGGTGCTCGTGAGCCTGCGTTGTGTGCCCAGTATCGCTAAAAGCAGGCGCATTTTTAAATGTATGTCTAAAAGAAAAACGCGCTGTAGGATTATGAATGCTAGACATTACTAACGAAGCCGACAACTGAAATTCTAACAGTCTTATAACATTAAAATGCGATTGTTTGTGGGGATGGATGGATGTATGGATGTTTGTTACTCTTTCACGCAAAAATTACTGACCGGATTTAGATTTAGCACACAGATAGTTTATAACCTGGATACTTTTTATCCTGGTAGTATGATCCCGTGGGACAATTAACGAAATCCATCCGGACGAAGCCGCGGACATAAGCTTGTGCAGTAATAAATGTTAACCACTTATTTAGGTATTGCTTAATGTGAGAGAATATTAATTCAGCATTCATTTAGATGTCGCCTATGAATTAATGTTAATGGATTGTGTCAATGTCGTTAGTCTGGTGGTTGCAAGCGCGACTACTGAGCACGAGGTCCTGGGCTCGATTCCCAGGTTGGTTTTTGGGCAAAGAAGCAGGCAAAATGGCAGCATTGCCATTCAACATGGCAATGCTACCAGTCTTCTGGGTACGTTTCCAGATGACAGCGATGTGGAGGAGTACTTTGACGCCTAAGACGTGTCCCATTGTCATCGTTGTAAATATATATAGGTACTTTATTTTAGTCTTCTTTTTATCTTTATTTTAGATAAATGCATATGGAAATATCACTAACAAAAACACATTTTTTAAAATTTTTGTCTGTCTGTCTGTCGATTGGTTCCGGCTAATCTACGAAACGGCTGGACCGATTTTGACGGGATTTTACCAGCAGATAGCTGAAATGTTATAAGGTCTAACTAAGGCTATTTTTATTTTAGAAAAATAATTAGGGTTCCGTGCAAAAAATGAAAACCCATGAAATTGTTAACAAAATCCGATTCAAAAGGGAAGTAATTATTTCTATAATAAATTCACGCGAACGATGATCGCGGGCAATAGCTAGTGGGCTAACACTAAAATAATTTTACAATTCGAAAAAGTAGTTCCTGAGATTAACGTGTAATCAAACAAATTCTTCAGCTTTATAATATTGGTATAAACATAAACGTACGAGTATGTACTGATAACTGTTAAGCGTGTATGGTAATGTAAAACGCTTAACCATAGTTAAACGTTCGTTATTGTCAGTTTAAACAAGGGTTTGTGATAAAATTTAACGTCTCGGAGATAACGCTTTTGTGTAATGTTACTATTAGTTAGTTAATCTTAGTTTAGTAGTAAGAGGTTTCAATGAATATCAATATTTTGGTTCAGTGATTTTCATCAAATTAATCAATGTTGGCGAAATAATTAATCGCATGTTAGTAAATATTGTGCCATTTCTGTATGAAACGTAATTTAACATAATATAACGTCATGCCTGTAATCCCTGAAGAGATAGGCAGATGTGTACCTAATAGTACACCAGTTATGTTTAAGAGTCCTATGTAATATGGCGCTAGCTAATTGCCATCAACCGGACACAAATCCAAACTGCGTGGCTGCTACTGAGAAATTTCTAATGGAAAAACCGAATAACACTTTGCCCGACCTGGGAATCAAACTCAGGACCTCGTGCTCAGCAGTTGCGCTTGCGTCCACTAGACCAACGAGGTAGTCATGTAAAACTAGCCACTCTATTTCTAGTAAATTCACTTAAGATCCAGTCCAATAAAAATCTCCCGCAATTTCCATAGAAAGTAATTTATTCAGCCAAGCATACTTGAGATAAATAGCTAAATGTAAGTACCCTTCATAGTAATATTTTAAACAGCAATTTATTATTTATTATCGTAGCTTGTTTCCTGGGTCGGTTATTAGTCTAACTGGGTCCCTATGAATAAATAATTATATAAGTCAGTCTTAGGTATCGGTCCTTTGGTCTTATTAAATTTGTAAATAGCAACCAGTAGAGTAGATCTTGTAATTTCAACCGTGAAAATGATGATTATGGAATCCAGGAATTGGTAAATTTATGTTAATGTTATCATCATCGGCTTTCTGCAGTCCACTGCTGGACGGAGGCCACTCCAATTGCACGCTATTCAGCTCGAAATTTGTGTACCACGATTATAAGTATGTACAGATACATACATCATCTGTAGATAGAGTTGCCGGATTCATAACTAGTATTTTCGGTAAAAAATCCGGACTTTTGTAGACAATTCCAGACTATCCATTCCGCAGGAGAGCAGCGGTGGCCCAGTGGTGGCGGCCCCGACTTACACACAGTAAGTCGTGGGTTTGTACCCAGGCAGACGCATAACTTAGTGTAATATATTTCATCACCTCTGCTCTCAAAACGGTGAAGAAAAACATTGTGTGGAAACCGGCATGTCCTAGAACCAAAAATTCAAAGACATGTGACATCTACCAACCCGCAATGGGCCCGCGTGGTGGATTATAGCCCATTACCTCACTAGAGAGAGTCGTGTATCCCAGCAGTGGAGACAAATAATAGGCTGATTATGCATTCCGCAAGACCTATAACTTAATTGTGCAATTTCTTACACTTTTTTTACGAAATAGGTATTAATAGATAACGATTTGTAGCAAAACATTGCAGTGTGCTTTTTTAACATTGAATTATTTTTTAATATTTTAATCATCATCTTCCTGCCCTTGTCCCATGTTATTTGGGGTCGGCGCAACACGTTTTTTTCTTCCATTCTCCTCTGTCAACCGTCATGCTATCATTTACTTCTTTATCTTTCATATCATTCCTCACACAATCCATCCATCGTTTCTTTGGTCTTCCTCTCCCTCTCCATCCATCAACGTTTATATTCATCACTCTTTTAGTCACATGCCATTCGTCCCTCCTCATCACATGTCCATACCAAGACAGTCGATTCCCTTTCAACTTTTCTGTGACTGGCGCAACTTTTAAACTTCCTCTAATATATTCGTTCCTTACTTTATCCATTCTTGTCACACCACACATCCACCTCAACATTCTCATCTCCGCTACATGCAATCTTTTTTCATCCATCTTCTTCACAGCCCAGCATTCCGATCCATACAGTTTTTAATATTTTAATGCTGTTGATAAATATTAATGGACTGATAACTGATGACTTAGGTATAATAGGATGATTACGACGATTAATGTAGTATTTTAATAACGAAGAATGGAAGTATTTCAATTGGGATTTAATGCCTTTGTCTTTTTCTCGACTTAATCAAAAAACAGAAGACCAGTCATTTAAAAATAAGTCTAGCTCATACTGCCATCTCCTTCTGTGCCAGCGTTACACAACCCCTTAAAAGATTGGTAATTTACGACCGCTTCGCCGGGGGCCAGCAGACATGAAAACTTGCATACGTGCCCCCGGACGATAATAGCCTGAACACTGAACTTTCATGAGAGTTTCAAGAAGTTTGTTTTTGTGGAACTACCCGCGTGTTTATTTGAATTTATAGGTACACAGTATGTAAGTAGCTGAAAAGTTGGCTTAAGCTTCGCTTTATCTTTTTTATTTGCTTTTAGATATCAAGCAAAAAATAGAAGTAAAAAGTGGAAAAGAAACATGGAGAACGAATGAAAAGTACTTGACAAAACGGTTTAAGCTGTCCCCCCATACTTAAGTACTAATGCTGTAACATGATAATATTGTAAAATCAAATCATTTTAAAAGAGTAACCATGGAGTTTCTTGCTGATTCTTCTCCATAAGAAACGACCAACCTTCGGGTTGGTCGTTGCACCTTTTTGTCGACGTTTTATAAGTGCCCATGTAGGCCTATGTGAAATAAAAATATTTTGATTTTGATTTTTGATTATGACTGCGACACAAACACAAACACAAAGCACAAAGTACAAAGCTGTTTTAAGTCCGGGCACTAGCTGCTCGGTAGTTAGCTAAACTGGGCCTAAACTTTTTTCTCTGTTTAGGTTTAAGTTTTTTTTTTTTTTTTTTTTTTGTTCTGTGCAATTGTGACATATTCCAAATAAATATCTTTATGCATTAATTAACACAACATTGGCATTCTAAAAATGGCCTAGAGAATACCAATTTAAATTCTACATTATAACACAACTTAGATACCAATAAACAGAACAAGTCGGTTTTATTCCAAAGAAATAAATATTTCGTAAAAGCCCATTAAAATCACTATTCAGGTCATGTTCAGTCTAATTTGTATTCAAAACAATGCGTTAAAACGTTTAATAAACAAAGAAACACCTTTTTATTGAATAAAATTAGAATTAGGAGAAAAAGTATCGAATGCTAATTCGGTCTAGGCAGGCCATCTATCGGTGCTTCATGACTTTAAATAAAAGAAAACATTGAATAAGGTTAACCTAATAGTCAAGAGCCGATGCCTGCTAGGGCTGCGGGACTGTTCGGCCCTGGAACATAAAGGGCAAAAGAAGGGCGTTTTTAGTCAGTAAAAGTCTGACACTCCCTTCCGCTCCGCCCAGAGCGGGAGGAGTCATTTGATGATTTTGCACCCGAAAAAAAACAAAAAAAAGGTTAACAAATAACTGGAATCAGAATCATTTATTTGTAAAACATTAGGGATCTTATAAATAGTTAAGGTTCTTGCTATGTTTTGTCGTTACTGACATACAAATCAGAATAGAAAAAATCAATTAAAATTACAAACAAATAAAAAAAGATTACAAATAGAACATGTCAACATGTCTGGCCATAAGCTGTTTTATTCTTATTCTTTTTTTGTTTCAACCAGCGAACTTCAGTATTGTCTATGAAAATAAGTGAGCAGGACAAAGTAGGGGTGGACTGCCTCGTTAGTCTAGTGGTCGCAAGCATACTGCTGAGCATGAGGTCCTGGGTTCGATTCCCAGGTCGGGCAAAGTATTATTGGGTTTTTTCATTAGGAATTTCTTAGTAGCAGGATATGTGTCTGGTTGAGGGCAATAGGCTCACCCACTAAATACATGGAAGTTAAAACATAAATGGCGAAATGTGGGTATACTAATTGATACATCTCTGCCTAACCCTTTAGGGATCACAGGCGTGATGTAATATCGTGTATGACAAACTAGTGTCACCCACAAAAAAAACTTAAGTTTGAAAATAAAAAGTACCTGCTACTTAAGTTTCGAACTAAAAATGTTTTAAGTGTTTTGTTCTTACTACAAATAGGTAGTAAAAATGAAAAATTTCCACGAGTTAAATAGTTTCTGTTTACCGTATATTATTTGACCAAAAAACATACGAACGAATTTAGATACAACCACCGAATAGGAAATGACATACAAACCACGATATCCATGACCTACAAAATACAGAAGTCAACACAACACATTTATAAACATCAGATAATCCGAAAACTCATTCAAAATCGTAAAATAATAACAACACCATAAAAAGTGATAAAACAAGGATGTTTTATTCCCAAAGGTATATTTATCCCAAACCCATGGGCTTCGTAGAAATCAGGGCGGCCTTCAAACTGACACCATAATGACTTTTGCTATATAAAAACCACGGCAGGTAATCATCGGACGGGTTCGATTCCCGGGTTTGAATATTTTAAGCTGTCTTTTTTTCTAGTTTCCGCTTGATTGAACTACTGGTTTTTGTTTACTGTTTCAAAAAAAATGTGGCTATAAAATATGCTGGCAGGAAATTATAGATTTGGATGTCCATTAAAAAGGAATTGGATTAGCATTGATCTAACATTTTTTGTTTAACTCGAAAAAGTAACGTATGTATAAAACTACTCTTAGGCCCATTTATATCTGAAATCATGAAGAATTAAATATTCTATTTTTTATATTAAATGGGCCTACTCTTGACCTTAATTTTATCCTGCGGACATAGATGAGGTCGACGATGAAACGAGCTAACCCAAAAGCAGCCTATTTCTGAAAACCATTTGATGACAGACAGAGACGGAGTTATATTTTAAATAGACGCGTTTAGTATCATCATCTTCCTGCCCTTGTCCCATATGACTTGGGGTCGGCGCAACACGTTTTTTTCTCCCATTCTCCCCTATCAACCGTCATGCAATCATTTACTCCTTTTTCTTTCATATCATTCTCACACAGTAGAAAGGAATGGGGTGATATCCTCAGGGTGTTGAGAGGATTAAAACGCGGTGACTTGATAAATAGTGGACTGTATAATATTAAGATCTCAAGAAGGGGAAACAAACGGTCAAATTAACTTTGAATAGGCGAGAAAAATATGAAGTGAATCGCTCGGTGGACGGTGACGCAGTGCTGGTGCCGGCCGGCGCGCGCTCGCTGCTCGAGCGCACCCCCCGCGACCTCAGCTCCCGCCCGCGGTCGCCCGGCGGCGTCCGCGCGGCGTGATATTCTCAACACACAGTCCATTCGTCGTTTCCTTGGTCTTCCGTTATGTTTAGCATTTCATGCCACATTTGAGTTCTATAAGCTTCTGTAATCAACAGTTTAATTAACAACAACTAGCTACAGCAACAGCTTAATTTTTAGTAGGATTTATTAAACTGCGACTTGCCAAAAGGTTTTTAAGATTGATCAACCAACACGCTGTCGAATCTCATTTAGTTACTGCGATTCGTTGACTTAAATGACCACAACCCATTTTTAATTGGTTGGTCTGTCCAACCATAGATTCGGCTTGCAGTATCCACAGACTTAATACCGCTTCTACATTTAAAATTAATTGACCAAAAAATCAACAGACACTTGACCTCATACAATGTGGGAAGCCCACAAAATTAGATCTGACATCCCGTGTTCCCTACACAGTCAAATACTCTGTAAGCATTACCCTTCCCTTCGACAGTCGGTATTATTAGCCTGGTTATTTTTACTCCACCATGTGTGGACAAATACGAGGAACCTATGCAAGTTGCTTTTTGTTATGTTCAATCGTTAAAAGTATTGATTGACTTGTACAAAGAAATACTAAGAATTTCGGTCCTGAGGTACGGGTGGATTGTATCCGTACTGATCGGGAGTTTGAAATGTATCTATTTATTTTAAAAAGTTTGTTACAAGTTAACTGCGTCAATAGGTGTAGCTTAGATCAAGAGCAAGTAGTATGCAAGTAGCTATATTGTGCTCTTTCTATCACAATCCGAAAGGTTTTGAAGGAAATTCGTGAAGCATTGCCTCATGATTGAAAATGTCGTCTACTTATCAATGTAGATAAAGCAATGAAGTTCTTAGAATGGCATTTGTATTGGAAATGTGGTACGCAATTAAATTGGATCTATAAGGATCCAGATAACAAGTTACATAGAAGCTTGCTGTCGTAAGCGGGATGATGACTTGAACCTAACAATGGCTTGTCATCGAGGCTACACTGCAGGCATGGTGTTATCAGCAAAGTATGTGCAATACAGCATTTACGACACCTGTCTAACTCTTTGGAGAATGCCAAAGTGATAGTAAATTGGAACACCAACGTAGATATGTTAGGCACGCGTGTGCTTTTGTTTGTGCAGAGTCTCTTATCTGTACACAGTACAATTATGCACTTAGACTTCAAGTAGGTATCTGTAATAAACTAATAACATGTGTCAGTTGCCCTGAGTGAGTGGGTGTGGGTCATCACATTTCATTGCGAGAGTGATATAAATGATACCAACTGTTAACGCCAATTTAATGTTTATAAGGATACACACTACCTATGTTGAAGTTAGTTGCCAATAAACCTCGTACAGAACAGTCGTCTTTCATTTTAAAATACATTGACACAGTGCAAAGGAAAGTCAACCTTATCACCAAAACATATGGTCGAATACGAGCCGGATCAAACCTTTTTAAGCATTGACGAAGTGTCGCCGTGAGAACAAAGAAGCGCATTCCATTGAGATAAGAGACCACCTGGTGTTGTTTTGCACGGATTTCTTAGAAATGGTAAATTAGTGTGTGTACAAGTGTATCGGTGTGGTATAAGTATCGGACTATCGGTGTATCATTTGAACATAATAACTTAGCAAATGGACTATAATTTTTGAAGATTCTTGTTATTACACGTAAACAATGGCAAGTCAAGCAGACCAAGCGTTAAGTGTACTAGAAGATTTGGCGTCAATACTCAAGAAGACTCAAATAAACCTTAAAAAGTGCCCAAAAGAACGGTTATCGAAACGGGGATATTTACAAACTCGTATTCAAACGATTGAAGAATACTGGGTAGCTTTTAAGAATGCACACCATGATCTGTTGAAAAGTACAACTCGGGAACAACGTGGAGTTATTCCGTACTACGTGAATGAAGAATTCCTCCTTCATGAAGACTTATATCTATGTATGTTAGGAGATCTTAGAGATATGTTGGCTTCGTGTACTTCGGAGACGACTGACCAACCTTCATGCAGCAATACGTCGTGTGATGGAAAATTACGGGCAAAGGTGATTCTACCTAATATACAACTCCCTCCGTTTTCCGGTAACTACGAAGAATGGCCTACATTTAAGGACATGTATGTGTCATTGATTCATGAATGCAGTACACTAAGTGAAGTTGAGAAATTACACTATTTGAAAACCAGTATCACGGGCGAAGCGGCATCATTATTGAAGCACATTCAGGTGACGGGTGCTAATTATGTTCAAGCTTGGGAAACGCTGAATCACCGATACGATAATAGGCGCATAATAGTCAACGCATTATTGAAGCGATTATTTTATCAGAAAAAATTTACCAATCAAACGGCAGCACAACTGAAGGCCCTCCTGGATTGTACCACTGAGGTTATTAACAGTCTAGAAAACGTGAAGGTGCATACCGATTCCTGGGATCCAGTAATTATATTTCTGGTTGTGCAGAAGTTGGACCCGGAGTCGCACAAGGAATGGGAACAGACTGCCTACTCGGTAAACTCTCAAGAGCTGCCTACATGGAAAGAATTGCGCGAGTTTTTAGAAGCCAAATTCCGGACGCTTGAAATGGTTGCCCCGACAACTACCACTAAACCTACCAAGGAGCGTGTTCTTCATGTAACAGCAACAGAAAATGATAAACAAAAACCATGTGCTTTATGTAAAGAAACGCACACACTGTGTCACTGTAGCAAGTTCAATAAAATGACGATTGATGAAAGAAGCGAACATGTTAAAGCAAGCAAACTATGTTTCAACTGCCTCGGGGCGGGGCATTTAGTATTCAAGTGCCGTGTGCCAATGTCTTGCCGCATCTGTAAGAGACGACATCACACACTTTTACATCAACCCAAGAAGATTGATGAAGCGGCTCCAAATGTAGACACCAAGCAACCGACTTCATCTAGCCAAGCAGATGTAGAAGAGAAGAGAGTTCATACAATGATTGCGTCTCATTATACCGCGGGGCGGAAAATATCACTATTGGCTACCGCAGTAGTAATTTTGAAGAGTAAACACGGACACACAACTGTTCTAAGAGCGCTGATAGACTCAGGATCTCAAGCATGTTTCATAAGCGAGAAGGCAACTCAGATCCTGAACCTAGAAAAATCTTCGGTAAATTTAATCGTCTCCGGAATGGAATCCATGAAAGTCAGAGTCAAGCATGAGGTCAAATTTCAAGTATTGTCACGATGGGAAAACCAATTCAACTTACCTATCAGAGCCTACGTGATGTCCAAGCACTTGACCTCCAACATACCGATAAACACCACGATGGGGACTGATTGGCCGCATATAGCAAACCTACAACTAGCAGATACAAATTATTATGCTTCAGGACCTATTGATCTGTTGTTGGGTGTAAACGAATATGCCGCAATTCTCAAGCAAGGGCTAATAAAAGGTCCGCCAGATACACCCTGCGCCCAAAATACCTACCTGGGATGGATCTTAATGGGTGGAATAACAATTAAACTGAACGCACGAGAAAAATCCTTGACGGCCATGAAACAAGAGGTTAACATCGAAGATTTACTGACTACAATATGGGAAGTCGATACGGACATGAAAAGAAAATTTACCTTAACTGAACAACTATGTGAAGACATATACAAGAAGACACACAAGCGAGATATAGACGGAAAATACATAGTCAAGCTACCGTTTAAAACAGAACAACCAAAAGCAGTTGAAGGCAACACAAGAGAAATAGCAAAAAGAAGACTCCTTCAACTAGAAAGAAGATTTAATCAGAACACAGAACTAAAGCAAGAATATACAAAAGTGATTAACGAATATATAGAATTAAAACATATAGAAGAAATACCTAAACAAGAAATAAATAATAAATCAGTATACTTACCTCACCACGCGGTGATCCGTAGTGACAAGGAAACCACGAAGACACGTGTAGTATTCGACGCTTCGTGCAAGGGCTCCAACGGTACTTCACTAAACGATGAACTCTTGTTGGGTCCAATGTTACAAGATGACTTGAGAAGCATAATCATTAGATGGAGAGTGCATGCTGTTTGTTATGTTTCTGACATTCACAAGATGTACAGAATGATCTGGACAAATAAAGAAGACATAGATTATCAAAGATTTCTATGGAGAGATAATGGATTAGAAGACATCAAAGACTACAGACTTTTGACTGTGACATTCGGAACGGCGTCCGCACCCTATCTCGCCGTAAAGACACTAATGCAATTGGCCGATGACGAAGGTATCAAATATCCTGAAGCTGCAAAGATACTGCGTGAAGACTTTTACGTCGACGACGCTATGTCCGGACACGATGATCTGGAACAAGCTATAAGAATCAGTCAAGATCTCAAAAAGTTACTACGTCTAGGTGGCTTCGAACTAAAAAAATGGTCTTCTAACAACCGCGATTTCATGGAGACTATTGAACCAAGCGAAAGATCATCCAATGCCCATCTAGAACTAAAGATTGATGGAACGGTTAAAGCCCTGGGCATACAATGGAATCTGGGTAAAGACCATTTCGAATATAACCTGAACTTACCAGTTATCGGGAAAGCAATCACGAAGCGAAGCATTCTGTCCGACATTCAAAAGTTATTCGACCCACTCGGATGGATTGCACCTTGCCTTGTAATGGCGAAGATTTTAATTCAACAACTTTGGCAAGAAAAGATTGATTGGGACGAAATCTTGAGTACGACACTGGCTGAAAAATGGGCTACAATACGATCTGATCTTGAAAATGTAAACGGAATCTACATAAATAGATGGATGGGAACGTTTAGCTCAAGAAAGGATTCTATCGAAATCCACGGATTTTGCGATGCTTCTGTACAAGCATATGGTGCTGTGGCATACTGCCGAGTCACAAACTCTGATGGCACAGTAAAAAGCACAATCATTGCTGCAAGGACAAGAGTAGCTCCTTTGAAAACTATTTCATTGCCTCGATTAGAACTGTGTGGAGCTTTGCTTCTATCCAAACTACTAAAGCAAATAAGGCAAGCAATGAGGATACCAACAACACAAATCTATGCTTGGACAGACTCATCTATTGTTCTCTCCTGGCTAAATGGAGATCCGAACAAATGGAAGACGTTTGTGGCAAACCGCGTTGTCGAGATCACAACCAATGTAAGTTGCAGTCAGTGGTGCCATGTCCAATCTCACGATAATCCAGCTGATATTGCATCAAGGGGTATGTTAGTAGCTAACTTAAAAGGTTGCGACCTATGGTGGAACGGACCACGGTGGTTATTGCACCAGAAGATACAGTTCACTAGACCAAACATAACACCAACAGAACTAGAGAGAAAGAAAAGCACTATACTAGCTCTGAAAACAACAAAAAACGACAACGAAGAAAGTAATAGTTTGTCCGCACAACTCACCGACTTTGATACACTGATTGAACTACTGAGAACAATCACCTACTGCCGAAGATTCCTGAAACAAAAGAAATTAAAAGAAAACATAGATAGTACAATCACAACTGAAGAACTCCAACGCGCCTTGCAAACCTGTATAAAAATAGAACAAGTGAAAGAATTTAAAGAAGAGATAGAAAGCTTAAAAAGAAAGAAAACAGTAAAAAAATCAAGCAAATTAAAATCATTAAATCCTTACCTTGACGAGAATGGTGTCCTCAAGGTGGGCGGCCGGCTCAGGAACTCCGAGTTGAGTGATGAATGTAAGCATCCGATCATTCTGGGTCGAGACAGTAAACTTACTTACCTTATAATAGCAGAAGCTCACTCGAAGACGTTGCATGGAGGTATACAGTTGATGCTTACTTACCTCAGATCCAAGTATTGGATACTGCGAGCAAAGACGCTGGTCAAACAATACATCCATCGTTGTTTGATATGCGCTAAACTCAATGCTAAAGTGAGAACACAAGTAATGGGTGACTTATCAAGTGTACGAGTGAAACCAACACGAGCATTCCTCAATTCAGGTGTCGACTTTGCGGGACCATTCCAAGTATTGATGAGTAAGGGCAGAGGAGCCAGAACTAGCAAGGCCTATATAGCCATATTTGTTTGCATGTCCACAAAGGCGCTTCATTTGGAATTGGTTGGTGACCTAAGTACAGCAGCCTTCATAGGTGCCTTCAAAAGGTTTTGCAGCCGCAGAGGAAAATGCATAAATCTGTGGAGCGACCAAGGACGAAATTTTGTTGGCGCCAACAAACAATTGTATGAAGCTTGGAAAGAAGCTGGTTTGCAATTTGATGGCAAAATCGCAGAATTACTTGCCAATGACGGAACTCAGTGGCATTTTATACCGGCATATTCACCTAACTTCGGAGGACTATGGGAGGCCGGAGTAAAATCCATAAAATACCACATGAAGAGGGTTCTCACTACAAACTTGACATTTGAAGAGATGACGACGGTTCTCTGCGAAATAGAAGCATGTTTAAACTCGCGTCCGTTATGCCCAATGAACGACGACACCATGCAAGCGCTAACACCTGGTCATTTTTTGATAACGGAAGCGCCAGTCACCGTCCCAAACTCAAACCTAAAGGACGCTAAATTAAGTAATCTGACACGCTGGCAATATACGCAAAAACTATTAAGTGACTTCTGGTCGAGATGGCAAAGGGAATACCTAACGAGACTGCAGCAAAGACCAAAATGGTTAAAACATGAAGAAGAGTTTAAGAAGGGAGATATAGTGCTGATCAAGCAAGATAATCTCCCACCGGGAAAATGGTCGATGGGACGTATCACTGACAAGCACCCCGGCCCCGACGGTTTAACCAGAGTGTATAGCGTAAAGAGCGGTGACAGTATAACCAAGCGATGTGTCACAAAGTTGTGTGCTTTGCCAATCGATAATTTACCAGACGATATGATTGATTAACGTATCTATTTTGCATGCATGTTTACTTCATTTTAATATTGTTTTTAAAGGACTATCATAGTCCTTTGGTGGGCGGCTTATGTTAACGCCAATTTAATGTTTATAAGGATACACACTACCTATGTTGAAGTTAGTTGCCAATAAACCTCGTACAGAACAGTCGTCTTTCATTTTAAAATACATTGACACAGTGCAAAGGAAAGTCAACCTTATCACCAAAACACCAACAAAGTGATTGTGGGTGTGTAAGTGTGTACCTACATACTTACAAATGTGTAGAGACTTTTAAGATAATTATTTGTATTTATCGATATAATATTACAATTCGGGTGAAGTGGTCCTTGGCTACGAAAAGGATCACGAATTTTAGTCATCATGCTAATAAAGTAAGATGACGAAGGGATCTTAGGTAGGGTATAATATATGAAACTACATTTAGCTACCTAAAAAGTAAAGCACAAAACGAAGAAATTTTAATGATAAAATTTCCACATTTCCGACTAGGCTTTGCTTGTTCCCATTATTTTTACCGAAAGTTCCAAGCCGCTCAAAGATGTTTTTTAGGCATAACGTCTTGTTAATTATAACTTTTACTTCGCGAATGACAGAAAAACTATTGTCCTAATTTATGTGTAGAATTGTAGATGGCTAAACACGATTTCTATCGCCGCCGGTCGTAATATTAAGGCCGTAAGAAAGGAAACATTAGTGTAAACATATCAATGAACTTTACATTTTAAAGATATTTTTTTTATTAATTATACCAATATTTTGTTTTGAGTTTTTTTAAGTGTTTATTGCATGTTCTATGTATGTTTTGTATTTATTTCGATATAAGAGGATTTAAAAAAAAAGTTTTGAATGTAATTTGATGTTTTCCATTTTTAGAGTTCCGTACCTCAGTCGGCAAAAACGGAACCCTTATAGGATCACTTTGTTGTGCGTCTATCAAGACCCTTTTTCTGAGGAACACGTAAAGGTATCAAGCTGAAATTAATATCAAATATCCCTCGGAGCAGTGAAAAAATCAAACTTGTAAGGCAACGGCTTACCTAGGTTGGTCCGCGGATGGGTAACCACCCATTACATACCGAGTTTCGTCCATGCCTCGGAAAGAACGTTAAGCCGTTGGTCCCGGCTGTCATTTGTAGATCTTTGACAGTCGTTACAGGTAGTCAGTGGCCCGAAAATCTGACAACCAAGGGGTGTCGTATTACCTAGCACTAACTGGGTTGTGGAGGTCAGATAGGCAGTCGCTCCATGTAGGTACAATACTAGTATTCAGCTGCATCCGGTTAGACTGGGAGCCGATCTCAACATATTTGGGAAAAGGCTAGGCAGATGATGATCTACAAGAACGTCAGTGTGCGAGTCCAACTCGTACTTGGCCGGTTTTTTTATTTACTCGACCAAGGTAGGATAGGGTTATAAACCTCCCCAGCTAAAACGAAAAAGTAAGGAATAAAAATTGTTTGAATCTCCATTACAAGAATTTATCTCTCATATTAAGAGCAATATTATCCACAGTTAACGATCAATAATATTCAAGAATGCATACAAAACATTGCAAAAACATAAAAAATCCGTCACTTACTTAAGTACTGAGTAAGACCTGTAATATTAACTGGTATACCAGAATAAGTAATGACAGGTTTACGTACTACGAATGACTTAATAATACGTCTGTCTGTCTGTCTGTCAGTTAAGTCCTTTGGATGTCCATAGGCCTTTAATCTTGAGATCACCGACGAAGAACAATTAAATAAATGAAGGTTGATTAACATTAGCTTGTTCGATGACGTTTATCGGTTGAAAAAGGTCGGATGAATTAGGTATGTTGTTTTAGAGTTCCGTAGTTTAAGAGAAAACAGAACTGTTATATAATACATATTTTGTTAACTAGTTTTAGGTGATATTTTTAAGCTAAGTTGTATATTTTTAATCTTGTCTCTATTTAGGCATGTCTGTCATAGAAGTTTTTTTCTTAAAACTAGCTGACATTAAATAATCAAAGGTTATGTATTCCTAGCTTACCCGCTTGGAGTTCAATAGTTACCACACGGGATCGTATGTAACTACCATTATAAAAAATATTCTATGTGTTAACCCAGGCGATAAACTATCTGTGTGCCAAATTTTATTCAGATTCGTTCAGTAGTTTTTGCGTGAAAGAGTCATCCATCCAAACATCAATACATCTCAAAAAGTTTTGCATTTATAATAGTAGTGGTCTAAGCGGATGCACCTGAATACCAGTTTTTTACATGAAGCGACTGCCTATCTGACCTCCACAACCCAGTTAGTACTGGGTAATAAGCTACCCCTTGGTAAGACTTTCTGGTCACTGACTACTTAACGACTGTTAAATATCTACAATACCTATTGACAGCCGGGACCAATAGCTTAACGCGCTTTCCGAAGCATGGAGGAAGCTCAATATGTAATGGGAGGTCACCCATCCACGGGCAAACCTAGGCAAGCGCGGCTTAACCTGAAGGTCGACCCGAGTGGCTGTTATTATTTAGCCACAAGCTCCTCTTGCGAATAGACACACACAAAACGAAAATATCCATTGTCAATGATTCCATACTTACTTCACCTACATCTTATTAATATTAATCAGGGCACCCATGAAACAGAGTATTCTAAATTAGGATGTCTTTTATTAAGCCTAAAGGTTTGATGACATTTGTCTTTATTACTATCTTCTCAAATTCTATGCCTGTTGTTTATCTTTATTGTAGGTAACATACGATCGATTTTCGTATTATAACACCTATTTAGTGAACGGTTATTTTTGTGGCTTCAGTGCCTAGGTATTTTCCCACACACTGTAATTTTGTCAATTGTCTGGTACATAATTGCGTAACACACTCACACTACTAATGTTAATACATTTTGATAATTCAAACATTAATTGTGTTATTTACGATGTTGAGCAAATAAAACAAACACAATATTGAAGCAATGGATTATTAATTTCCTTGAAAATCCCCAACCTCTGGGTTTTCGGTTAGTACTAGTAAATTGACTGCCAAAGATGTACGAATGAAAGCTGGGACCAACGACGGCATAACGCGCTTTCCGAGGTACGAACACACTCGAAATGTTATGGATGGTCGTCCCCATCAACATCAACAGATCGATCTCAGCAGATCTCTTGCTTTGCTACGATCCCATTATTCCTTGCCCTATTATAATGACCATGTGTTAGTGACCAGAGGGAAAAGATTTGACCGCGAAAAAGGCAATTCGCTTCACCCTCGATAAAACAAAAAATACGTTCGACATAAACATAAAATGTTACATTTTGCCAGAAACGGCTCCCGACCTTGGAATCAAAGCCTCTGTAATTTCTTGAACAAAAAGCGTTACAAGAAAAATAAACATTTTTGCCTACATTCGACGGTTACGTGAGCAAATTTTTCATAAAAGGCTACTACAGTTTATATGTACGAACGACCAAAAAATAGACGCTAAAAACAGACATTTTGCAAAAAGGAAACCTTAATATGATTTGTGTTGCAAGACTTAAAAAAAAACGTTTTTCTCAATCATAGCTCATTAACTCAGCCTGATACAGCATGATATAGAACATGGGTCTCTTCCAATATACGCCGCAATACCCTCCCGCCTATGCCAGTCAGTCCACGGTCAATCTAGCTGGGGAACGCACATGGAGAACTCGGTCGAAGCCGAGGGTGAAGGTGGCCGAACGTGTTAGTAACCTATGTGTTGCCTATACTCAACTTCATAAGGATCTTCCTAACTGGATGTCGCTGATACAATCATATGCGCGGAATTATTGCCATCACATCAACGATTAACTTAGAAACAACTTATATTGTACCGGTTGTCAGACTTTAAGGTTTCTAGTTATGAATTTCGAAAGATATTTGCACGAAAAACTGGGACCCGTATTTTATTTCAGTAAAAACTGTAACTGTGTAAGGTAACTTATTGAAACGGCCTTGACAAAACCGGGATGAGAAGTCCAAACCGGGACCACACGGAATGCATTTATTCAAGACAAGTTTATTTTTAAATCTTCAACATAATTTGAAACCCAATATGGATAACCAAACAATTATTACTAGTTTTAATTACACCAACAAGTCCCATTCTTTTACCATAAAAATCGCCATGACACTCAAAAAACTATCAAGCACCTGCAGTCAATAAAATAAGAAACAAAATAATCAGTTGCTGTATCCCTTTAGATGCCGCCATCTTTTTTTTTCGTATATATTTTTTATCTGTTGAACTGGTTTCGTCTGGGAACGAAGCACAGACAACAGGTGTTACGCTACTGAACGATTTTGTTCTTTTTTCGAATTTATTTGTTAAAGAAAGTTGATTTAAGGCGTCGTGTGACGAAATTGTTGCCATGTGTGACAAATTATGTAGATCTGTGGTTTTTGAAGTTTCTTTTTTTGGGCAAAGGGTGGATGACGATGCAGTATTGTTCGGGATCAGTGTCTGCTTATATTTATGCTGTGAAATTGAGATTTTGACATGCCTTTGTGAGCAATGATGAGGATGAAATTAAAGTATTTAGTTATATTTAAAGCGATAGACGTTTTTCAGGTATATGTTAACATAATAGGCACAATTTGTATTCATAAAATGAATTCAGGAATAGTTCTAGTACTATCTCTATTAATAGAAATATCGATTTATCATCAAATCTGATTTATCGAGTGCTCCAAGTAACTGATCACGGTGGAAGGTCAAAAGGTGAGCCTTAATTATAGGTTTTAATAGACATCAACTAGGTATGAAATTATCAGTTATTAAGTACCGAAAAGACGTCAATTTTTTGACCGTGAAGTAGAAGGAATGGGCATGATACATAAATAAGCAATCCACTCACATTGGGACGCCGTGTAAACAATTACATTATTTATAGCGGCCTCTTGCGAAATAAGAAAAATAAAACTTTTTTAAAATTAATAATAATTTCCTGGTGGCAACACATTACTCTAACCGACCTGGTGATCGAGCCCAGGATTCCATACCCTGCCGACACTAAATATAATAAATACTTTAGACAATCATAGACTAATTTTATCACTGGTATTCTTGCATAAAAGAATCTATGCTGAAATTCAGAACAGAAAAAAAGAACAAAATCAATAAAAAAAGAAAAAATAAATTACCAAAAACAAACCTCTTTTTGGAATATGTTTTGTTTTATGGTCATTATAGAGCTTGTATTTATACGTATATATAAGCACTATATGTAGATGTGTATATACCTACAGAATAGAGTTGAATATAGCCTGTTCTAGGTTGTCGCTACCTAAAGTAGGTATCTCTGACCTACGGTGACATCATTAAGTGCCCATGTGACCAATTAGGGCGATATTGGGCAAAGTTTTAAGTGTATTCAATAACCAGGGGTGATTTGATACAGCTTCGGTATTGTAGGTTAATTAATTGGTATTTGGTCGTTTGGCAGTACCTTGTAGTCTATATTCATCATCTTCCTGCCCTTGTGGCAGGTGAAACCGCGGCATAAACTAGTAATATTATAATGGGAGAGTGCGAATTTTGTGAGTTTGTATGTGTGCAAGGGGGAGGGCAATCTCCAACCAGAATCACGGCACCTATTAAAAAATTATTTCATCATATGAAAGGTACATTGTTCCGGATAGGGCGGAGGCTACTTCTTATCTGGACACCACGTGAGCGAAACCGCGCATTAAAGCTAGTTAGATATAATTTTGAATGAATCTGATTGGTTCAAGTTGTGAAAATATCTTATTTTGTTCCTATGAAGGTAATGCTATAAACTATACATTATACCAAATATAAAATTACTGTTATATACACTGAAGATATATTCCGTTATCATTTACATCCTTTAGGTATAGTTCTTATTATTGGGCCATTTTATGACAGGAACATAATCCAACACGTAGGCTCAGTGCGGGCCATGGTTGTGTTCGATTTTTTGTTTTGTGTTATCATTTCGAGAGCAGCTGTGATAAGCAGCAAAATCACGACCGACTCGTTAGTGGTCATGGCCTGGTCTACCAACTGGACTATGTTAAAATAGAATTTGAAAAGTGTATAAGTTCACAAAAATTTCATGTCATCTATGTTTCAAATAAATGAGTGTCTGTTTGTAATGTCAAGATAACAGCTGTTTTTTTTATTTTCACATGCATTCAGTATGCATTAGGAAATTATATATGTATAAGCACTTTTACCAAAGACACATTTTTTTAAATTTTTGTCTGTCTGTCTGTTTGTTCCAGCTAATCTCCGAAACGGCTGAACCGATTTTGACGGGACTGGCTGACAGATAGCTGATGTGATATGGAGTAACTTAGGCTACTAAAAAGGGTAGTAATTTTTTATAATAATTTCACGCGAGCGAAGGCCGCGGAGCAACAGCTAGTGATATTATAAGTTCTAGTTAATAGGGAGAGTGCCTAAATGCCGACTAAAGGTTTCCATGAGAATGAACCCAAAGAATTCCTAAGAGTAATATACGCACCTAACTATGGAAGAAAAGAATTTATACAATCTCAACGATGAAGTCATTGAAGACGATGTTTGTTCACAATGCGACTATTAGCGCCATCTCTTATGTAATTTGCGAACTGTTTAGCTTGTGGCAGTATGTATGTTATTAAACTGTAATAAATCGATGTCAGTACAGAAAATACATTATATTACGCCTGTAATCATTGGAGAATTTGGTAAAGTTGCACCTGTAATTCGCTAGTAATGATTAAGTTTAATGTAAAAAATAATACGACGAGCTCGTAGAGTGTATTAAAAAAAAAAATGTTTGGAACAGCTGTTTTTATTTAAATTGCCTATGAAAATTTTCCATGTGCGGGGTGTGCTGAATACGTGGTAAGCATTTGTTCGTCGGTGTCTCTTCCACTTTGTATATTTTCAAAAGTCTGGTCTTGGAGGAGTTGACTACAAAAGTATTACTCTTATAATAAAGCCAATGTACTAACTCTGCCAGTTAGTTCTAGTCCCCGAGGCGTACAGTAATGACAAACGGTTACAAAGCGTTTCGCAGTTCTACAATGACTTCCAACAGGAATGACGTAGGCCTTCTATCCAGCTGATGTCAATCATTCCAACGTCTTTTTGACATTTTCATCCTAGACGTCATTTCGTTGATTAAATATCACTTTGTGTAATCCCTCAGGTGTTTTAGTTAATGTCCGAAATATCTAGCGGTTAATTGAAGAAAGTATTTTATACTTAGTTATAAACTCACGCCTTACCAAGTCTAGGTAATGATAACTCATCATCTTCCTGACCTTGTCCCATTCTATTTGAGGTCGGCGCAACACGTTTTCTTCTTCCATTCTCCCCTGTCATACGTCACGGCATCATTTACTCCGTTCTCTTTCATATCATTCATCACACAATCCATCCATCTTTTCTTTGGCCTTCCTCTCCATTTCCATCCAAGAACATTCATGTCCATCACTCTTTTAGTCTAGGTAATGATAACTATGAAAATTTTCATTTTGTATTGAGAATAAATAATCACATCTTTTTGGCAATCTGCATGAAATGCGTGTATCATGTGTACTTACTGTTTTGGCTTAGTTTTTTTTTAATGTTTAGAGATATTCTTGTGTAAGTATTTACTCGTATGTATGAATAATTCACGTTAGTAAATTCTAAAACTTTCAATAAAATCCTCGCAAATGAAAAATGTTAAAGAAAAATCATCCAAAATAACAGAAGTGTTCCGAAATTATCACACCCTGGCATTAGAGCCTAGTTTGTACTAACTATTGTAATACGACTATAATAAAACACGCACTTACCATTAATATTGTGCCATAAAATCCAATCTCACTAATGTCCACACATTATTTAATAATAAAACACATACAGTCAATAGAGGAACAGTATTTATAACTTAATCACAAATTGTTTCAAAAATCAAAATGGCTGCAGTAGGTATTTTTTTTTTAATTTTTATTCCAATAAACACGAAATGTCAAACGCGACGTTCGATTTTCGAAAGAATAAGAATACGCTCCGACGTCCGTGACGCACGAAGCCTGGCAGGGCACTGGATGGAAATGTTTTCCCGCCCTTAGACCACAGAGTATACATTAACACAACAGATGCGACAATTTTTAGCTTTTTTCTTATCGCTTAATGACTCGTGGTAATTAAATGTTTTGGAAGAAGCTTTGGCGGCTAATGGTGCTTTAAGGTGACATTAATTTGGTGTTTAGAGTCAGAATGTAATGATGGGTGTAATGTAGAATTCTGCTCACATTAGAAAATGAATATGTAGCTATTACTTTTAGGTTTTAGAGAGACATATTAGAAAAAAGTAACATTAATCTTTATGTTGTGTGTGTCAAAATTAAGTTCTTTGCGTAATATTGTATACCTAGCCGTAATAATTATTTAGTAACAGCTAGCCAATAGTTTTTCATGCTTTGCCAATTAATTAGCAGTTTCATAAGGTGAACAATTTCTTAGCCTGTGCGTTGAAATAAACTTTAAGTATCACCCGCTTTAAATATATCATAATAACAGCCTCTAAATATTTTTCTTCCTTTTTCCACCAAACAAATCAGCGTTACCATGGTTATCCGAACAAACGATCACAATTAAAATATTTGCCTACACTATTTAAAAGATTACTCTGTGACATGTGCATACTTGCTTTCTCTTTCGCTCGTGGAGTCAATGTATATTTCTGTCTCTTTCTCTCGCATCTGCAGGACTCTATTTATATTGGGTAGCGTTAGTAACAGTAGTAAATTATAATTAAACCTGTTTATGGAATGGCGTGTCTGCAACTATTTAGCCATGATATTATTATTTTAAAAGCCGAACTCCTTGCTAATGAGCTTTGGGCGAAAATATTTCTTTAACGGTTGGAATTAAATTATAATATGAAAATGGAACTGAGGAATAAATTATTTGTTTACGCCAATCTAAGTTTGTTGGAAATTTCCCTTTGGCTTCGTAAATAGTTTTGGAGTTGTATTAAGCAATTCTAGTTAGATATTTACCGAGACGAAGTTTTTTAATGACGTAATAGGTAAATGTTCTATCTTAGAATAATATTACTTGTATTATTTCTTCTTGCCGAAGAGAAGCAGCTCATCAGCAACTTTGATTCATTTGCTGTTTTTCAACCAACCGTGTTTTTATTTTTAAGTCAGCCTTCTCTCTCCCACTGCTGGGCAAAGGCCTCCCCCATGGGTTTCCAATTTTGTTTACAATTTGCCTTCTGCGACCAATACGTCAAGAATGAGACGGCCGTCCGTTTTTCTTTGAAAGTACTTTATTAATCTTATAGTGCTTTTAGTTCCCGATAAACAGAGCAGAAAAGAATTATTGGAAATATAAAAAGAAAGAAACAGTTGAAGCAGAAGCATTTGTTGTAAAAAAGTACGAGCTTTTTATTTTTCTCAAAGCTCCTGTGTTACTGCAGTCGCTACAAACACAATGACGTCACAACGGTCTTAATTTAAAAATATTCCACAGTGTTGCCACTCGACAAACACTTATAATTTTTAATTTGAAACTCAACGGGTAGAAATGAATACAAATGAAATGTCAACATCTAAAACAATGTTTTGAACTTCCTTAATTTTGACAAAAACTGTACAAAATAATACTTTCGAATTTCATTAAGGTTGATTTATTATGTTCCTTTGAAAAAAAAGGAAGGAAAAACACCCTTTTTCTTTGAATTAGTTGGGATTTTTTTCGGGAAAATTCTTCAAACATTCGTGATTAGGTCGGTAGTAAGTAGGTTAATTAATTCTTAGGATCTCATTAACATTATTGAAATACCATGCTATTTTACATGAGCACAATGTGTGGACTTAACTATTGTGTAAGTTTTTGTTTTATTAAGACCAATCCGGGGCTGGATTAGTATAGTGTGTATTAAAGTTCAAAGACTAGCTTTCTGAACCGGGAGTCTAGGTTCAGAATCTGGTTATTATGTGTGAATGTGTAATTTTCAGTACCTATCAACTTACTAGGATATAATATTAATTGCGACATTGAGGAGCTCATGCCCAAATAATAACAGCCACTCGGGTCGATCTTCAGATTCGCTTGCCGAGTATCTAATATACATACCGAGTTTCTTCCGTGCCTCGGGAAGCACGTTAGCGGCACGCCACGTCACGTCACGTTCCCGGCTGTCATTAATAGATCTCTGAAAGTCTTAACAAGAGGTATCGTTTTGCCCAGTACTAACTAGGTTGTGGAGGTCAGATAGGCATCCATGCTATGTAAAATACTGGTATTGAGCTTCATCCGGTTAGACCGGAAGCCAACCCCAACATAGTCGGGAAAAGGCTAGGCAGATGATGATAATATCCTTTTAAAATTTCCTTCGTTTGTTTAACACGACACGGTTGGTCCACGCGTTTGGGCGATGAAGTTGAGCTCACGTTGCATTAGATTCTATTAAATCCATTGCCTAATGCTGACACCGCCGAGCGGTGTCGTGCGGGAATCGCCTTAGAGCGAGGCCACAGATTAGTCCAGATACTTCACTCAGTAGAAAATTTCCAATACCTATTACGATAATTGCCTACTCCCTCGCGTCAACAACCACTGTATGCTAAAATGCGCCTAAACGCTCAAGCGTACAGCAGTGATTGCTTCGCACCGCGCGATTCCACAGTAATCGCAGGGCTGCCTCTTCGATAAAATTAAATTAACATAACTTTTTATCTATGTTATTGAGAACTGTGAATATGTTCTGACTTTTATGTGGCAGTTAAAAAATTTATCATTTATAAAATATTTAATCAACTTAAAAAAATTGACCGGTAAATGGAAATCATTGACAGGTAAATGGAAAAATGTTAGGTGTTTATCCCTTCTTTTGCTTGATTTACACCCATCTACAGCACATAAGGCACCACACGGCATCGTAATACGCGTACGAACGAACAGCACTATTAAAATTGAACGGCGTGCGCGCGCTTCGCTTGCGAAAACCGCACTGAATTTAATCCGCCGGCGGACCGAGACCGCTCGGCTGGGCGGTAGGCACTTATAGCGCGCAAGTACATGGAGTGACGGAGGCCTGGCGAGGCCTCGATAGTGCGTTGCGTTGCGCTGCGTCGTCGCTGCGTCAACACTGTGCGTCTTTTTACGTATTTTTTTTAGTGACACGCCACATTATGCTTTGCGTCGTCACACACGACGTTTCAACGGATCGAAGGAAGAGAGACGAAGCGGGGGGAGGGTGATGCGCTGCACTGTCGGACTGACATCATTATTAAACTGATCATCACTATTATAGATATTCAGAATCTTGTATTGTTTCTATGTTTGTTTCGGTGGTAGCGTAAACAAGCAACAGTAGGACACGTTTGTTCAGATCCATTGTCGAATGAAGACTGAAATCCACACTAAGACGCTGTGCTAGTGCGCTGCGATGGCGTGCGTCGCCCTCTTGCGTTACGACGTCGTGCGTCGTCTTAACGCAGGTGTGGCATATAATCCGTAGATCTGTTGCGACGACGCAACGCAACGCACTAATGAGGCCTCAGCCTTATTCGATATTTAAAATACTACTCCATAAGTACATACAACAAACAAACAAGACCAGATTAACATCCAAAGAAAAGTATTTTAATAAACGCAAAGATTTACAACATGCAAATGGTTAGAAACAATAATAAACAATATTATTTCCGGCTTTTTGATTAAATAAGTATACTTACTTTGTTTTCCAAAAGTTCTGATTTCTTCGCGACCTCCAAGGTGCGAGCTGGTCCTGTCATAAACCATTTTATAATTATAATTTGATGTCCAAAAGTTTGCGTTGACTTTCAGTAGCAAATATGTATTTGTTCCTGTTAAATAAGTAAATAAGGAGCTGTGTTATTTTTAACTGAAAATCCTGTCAACCAAGGTAAAATCTTTTTTAATAAGTGCCAAATCTCTCTTCATGGTAACAGGTAATGATTAATTTAATTTAAAAAATGAGACAAGCAACTATTTATGTACATTATTTGACAATATATAACCAAGACCTCTTTGTGTATCAGAAAGCACGTTAAACTGATGATTCCGATTGTCATTCGTAGGTCTTTGACAGTTGTTACGAAAGAATTCAGAAAGACCACATTTCGCCAGTTTTGTTTAAGTCCCATGTAATGGAGAAATCCAGACTCCGTGGCTGCTACTGAAAAATTCCAGATGGAAAACCCTAATAACAATTTGTATGGCATGGTTCTTTGAGCGCTTGCACATTGGAAATTGTTTTGAAAAAACAAGATGGCTGCATTAGTTTCAACAGTGGCCACGCGCCAAATCATCCATATAGGACTGTACGTATCACAATTGCAAAACAACGCTTTAATTTAACACCGCATATTAAAGTACAACTAAAGAGCGTTAAGAACAGAAGACATAACTCCAACTAATTTATTTCCAACATGAAGCTGTCGCCTGAAATAGTCAAAGGAATGTAACTAGCTACGTCCTAACAAATAAAACTACGATACGGAACCCGTCAGGCATGACGCGCGCGTATCGCTGATGTGCAGTGGCGGGTGATAAAAACTTGATCCTTCACAGTTACGCAAGGTCAACCGCAGAGTGTAGTATATGGAAGGGTTTAAGATAAACAAATGGAAATTTTGATTTTTATGCCCAAAAACAATTTATATCACTCAGCCAGTCAGTCAGTCAGTTTACCATTTTATATAACATAGATATAGATTCTGAAAATAATCTGAACTTACGCGAGCGTTGTCGCGTGCGGAAGCTAGTGCATCATAAATAATAAAATGAGTGTGTTCGACAACGTAAAAATGATTTTGAATTGTCAAAAAGAACGGCAAAGCAATATAAGTGTACCTATTAGGTACGCTTTGCCAATCCTTGCTAAAAAAGAATACATATTTGCAATAGACAAAATAAATTCGATTGTGTGAACTTTCAACTGTCTACAATCTTTTAGTTTATAAATCTATTGAAAACATGCGTTATATTGAAACCCAATAGAATATAAAATTCAAACCAAAAAAATCATAATCAATTTCACATCCAAAAACCTTACATATACTACAGATGCACCTGTATCGAATCGAGAAAAGCTTGATCAGCGTCGGGCGGGAGAGCGGGACAGTCGCAGTCACTCGTTAAGCTAAAAAGAGACAAACATAGTGTAAATGTTGCTACATAGATAAGCTTTTATTAGACAAGTCTGCAATAATGAGTTGCGGTTTGGACGAGTCAATATTTTTAGAGACGTGAATAACCTTATTGTGCAGGGTGGTTGTTATTGAATTATGTTTTCTTGCTTCGTTGAGCGATCTATTAAGAGCGCCTTTGTTTATGAAAAATGCAACACGCCTTTATTCTCTCATCTGCCTAGCCTTTTCCCAACTATGTTGGGGTCGGCTTCTAGTCTAACTGGATACAGCTGAATACTAGTATTTTACATGGAGCAGATAGGCAGTCCTATCTGCCCTCCACAACTCAGTCAGTACTGGGTAAAACGATACCATTTGGTAAGATTGGTTGTCAGTTTCGGGCCCGTTGCTACCTGTCTGACTGTCGAAGTCGAAATGACAGCCGGAACCAACGCGTTAACGTGCTTCCCGAGGCATGGAGGAAACTCGGTATGTAATGGTTGGTCACCATCCAAAGACCAGCCTAGACAAGCGTGGCTTAACTTAGCTTAACTTGATAATACTTTAACTATAATATTTGCCTTGATTTGAACTATTTATTTATTTAGGTTAGCCAACAATTGTTTACACAAAACATTTAAAATTATACTTACGTGCGTTTATACGTGCAACAATTACTTACAGGCTAACACAGCATGCACCAGTTATGATTACCTATACAGTATACAATATTACAAAGTCAAAAAAGATATTTACAGTTTAAAGCTATTCAAAAAATCTTTTTTTTTTTTGATTATTTGCAATATTAAACCAAAAATAATTAAGTTTATTACAACTAATTAATTAAGAAACAGATTTATAACATTAATTAATATACAAATTAAAAAAAATATATTAACGCTGTTTACATTCGATTTTGTCTACATAATTATGCTAGTGAAACTTGATTCCTACGTTTATTTTATTATTAAAAATGATTTTATTTTAATAAGCACCGAGATTCAGTTTTCTCATTTTTTGCCTTAAATTTCCCCCCACATTCCGGACACTGAGCTAACATTCCAATTCTGGATGTATGGCAACCCTGTGCTAGTCTAGTTTGTCTCTGAACATGATCGTGACAAACATTGTCTGTCATAACCATAACATTCGAACATCGGGTTCCATGTTTAAAGTCGAGACTCGGGGCAGCCATCGATTTCGTGTTCGATAGTGCGTACATTGCCTTACGTGAATATTGAGGTAGGTTAAGGCTGGTGACCTTTGGTAGATGGTTTTGTTGCTTTGGTATAATTATGACAAAACACTACTTAATGCAATTTTTAATACTAGGCTGCAATTAAATGATTGCGTTTTTGTGTGCGTGTTTAAGTTGTCTTTAAGTGTGTGTGTGTGTGTGTGTGTGTACGGAGAAATGAAATGCGACGGATCTTGGATATTTCTTTACTTGCGAAACGTCGTTTGGTAATTGCAAGTTTAGTTAAAGATAGCCTTTACACATCTTAAATAAAGCTTATTTTCAACTTACTGAAGATTTTTCCCGAATCCCGGGAAAAAAAAATATAGTCGTAAGGAAGTCTCCACTTTCTGTCTCTGTTTTCCGAAGTTTAGGCAAATATAGTCAGCCTATTCCGATCACTGATAATGACTTTAACCAGTACATCTTTTACTTACGGTCGTGTCGGATTGCCGACCCATCGGACTGTGAGAGTGAGGGAAGGGAGAGTGCACCTGTGCCTACCATCCATGTTCCTTCTTTTGCCCTTTATGTTCCAGGGCTGCGGTATCTCTTTCGAACAGTCCCGCAGCCCTGGCAGGCATCGGCCCTTGCGGGCCCCTCCTGTTTGCTGACATCTCTTTGAGGCGCGCGTGGAACACGAACGCGCCGTCGACACGGCCTGTCGTCACAAGACGGACGGACGGCGAGCTAGTGCACCTGTGCCTGCGCATACACTTGTGCACTATAACAAGTCCCGCGCCGACGGCTAATCTCCGCTGAGATTGACCGCCTTTACCGAAAACGGTCAGGCGGACTATAAAAGGTCTAAAAATACCCTTATCGCAGCTTAGCACTCGTTCTTCCCGGCATTGCGATATTTTTTTTATTTTGGACTTTTTAAATACATTTTTTTTTAAACCTACAATTTTTAAGGTTATAACTTTAATTTAAATACCTCCGTGACTCGTTTACTAGTTAATTCATCGATCAGAACAATATTTTGAGTGTGTTACATTGAGTCCTACCGGAAAAAGTGATTTTTACCCCAAAAAAAAATTCGTTTCCCAGCAATAATTTTTTTTTACAGTTACTTAGTTTAATGTACAGAATGCTTGCTTGACAGCTTCTTGAAGGGCTGTGAGAGAAATATAGTCCATTTTTTTTAATTTGAACATCAAAAGCCACAAACTAATTAATCAATCACACTAGAATAAAATATTACAAGACAAAACCTCCTTCGTCGATTAGATGAATAAATAACCAGAGACCTACACGTGCAGGTACACAGTTAACTGAAAACGATACAATGTATAATTTTCTTGCTTCAAAGGATAATACCAAAGTTCTAAATATAGCCGCTTCCCTCCATTTTGTAGGAAAGCCGCTATGAATTAAAAAGGGGTTGTTGCAAGGGTCGTATGTTGAAGTTTAGAGTTAAATTCGACGTTATTGGAAATGTCTGGAAATTATTGACGGATTATGCTGATGGAGTGTTGAGTTTGGTCAATAAACAGAGTATGATTAAGATGCGAACTGCTCAGCAGTCTTCGGTAAGAATTTGTTCGATCCTGAAATTCCCAACCACTATTACATACATCCATCCATAGTCTCAGAATATAGGCATTACTCGCTTGAAAGGAGCCTCCAATCAATCATTCTGTTCTTGTAAAATATGTTGACGAATTAAATGATTTTTGATTTTCTGATACATACAATACATACATGCAAATAAATAAAATTGAAGTGTCTGTTTGTAATTTCAAAATAACAACTTTTACTAAATGTATATGAAAGTATAATTATACGGTGCTTATATAAAAAAAACATTTTTGTCTGTCTATTTGTTTCAGCTAGTCCCCGAAACGGCTCGACCTATTTTGACGGGACTTTCACTGGCAGATATGCTGATCTTATAAGCTAACAAAGGCTCCTTTTATGTTAGAAAAATGGTTAGGGTTTCATATAAAAAAATTAAAACCTTTGAAATTTTTAACAAAATGCGATTCAAACAGGGAAGTAATATTTTTAAAATAATTCGACAAAGGTCGCGGGCAACCGCTAGTATTAAATAGAACAGAAATAATTGTACGTACCTTAACATTTATTACGTAGCGTAATGCACTGATTAGCTTGCATCATCAGCCGTGAAGGGTTGAGGAATAAAAAATCCAAAGATACAAAGTTACTTAGCCTCTATTGTCCCACTGCTGGACAAAGGCCTCCCCACAGCCTTCCACTCGTCTTCCTAGAGGCGTTTTACGTGAAAAACATATCCCTATATTTGCTGATGCGCCGTCGGGTAAAATAGGCACTCGTTATCTCCATCGCCAAATTCCGCTAACTTCATTCGTGTGGATATTTTAAACCACATACTAATGTTTTTCATATTCTAAACCAATCATTTAGTAATTTCCAATGTTATCATCAAATTGTAAACTGTGTGTGTGTCCTAATCAACCATGCCAGCTTACCTTCATAAGTATTCAGGTAATTACCCCAACCCCTAGAACAACATATTGTCTGCGACATTCAGGAATGCGTCACCCCAGTAAAATGTCACTTGATACCAGACTTTCGACCTTTAAGTATAACCACAGTTACTGTTAACCCTCCTTTAACATTTTTTGCTAAAGGGTTAAGCAGTTACACGTTTACAGCGATAATGAGGTGGTCAAATTCAAAATAGCTGCTAAAAGTTTTAAGTTGGTAGTTTATCAAGTCAAGTGGGTGAATTCTGTGTAGGTACCTTTAAATAAATAAATAAAATAAAAATTGTTTATTCGTAAATCAAGTTTAGATTTTAACAATTTTTTGTGATTGGATCCTCCTTTTAGGCCGATAGTGCCTATACCTTTGTAAAGAAGAAGTTTGTTTTTCAAGAAGTAAGCGGGTTCTAAAAGGAAATAATATAAAAAATAATTGTGGGTGTGACTACCTCGTTGGTCTAGTGGTCGCAAGCACGACTGCTGAGCGTGAGGTCCTGGGTTCGATTCCCCGTTCGGGTAAATGTTATTGGGTTTTTCCATCTGAAATTTATCGGTAGCAGTCACGGAGTCTGGATTTGTGTCCGGATGCTGGTAATAGCATCTGTTAAAGAGACTTACACATAATTGGTGAAGTGTTGGTGTATTCTTAGGTACTTACACCTTTGCTTATCCCTTTGCGGTTTACAGGTGTGATGTTATGTTACTTGTAGGTTTGCTTACAACAAGATGAAAAGCAGCAGTGTAGTGTAATCACCAATAATGATACCCAAGCTTGAAATTCCAATTTACTGCTTTAAAAACAAATTGATTCAGTTAATGATTCTGACCTTAGAAATTACTGTCAGCTATAAAAAAAAACCGGCCAAGTGCGAGTTGGACTCGAGCACGAAGGGTTCCGTACCATTATCTATAAAAAAAACCGGCCAAGTGCGAGTCGGACTCGCGCACGAAGGTTTCCGTACCATTATCTATAAAAACGGCAAAAAAATCATATCTGTTGTATGGGAGCCCCCCTTAATATTTTTTTTTTAATTTTTAGTATTTGTTTTTATAGCGGCAATAGTACACATGTGAAAATTTCAGCTTTCTAGCTATCACGGTTTATGAGATACAGCCTGGAGACAGACAGACAGACAGACAGCGAAGTCTTAGTAATAGGGTCCCGTTTTACCCTTTGGGTACGGAAACCTAAAAACTGCAAAAAATCATGTCTTTTATATGGGAGCCCCACTTAAATATTTTTTTATTCTATTTTGTAGTTAGTATTTGTTGTTATAGCGCCAATAGAAATACATCATATGTGAACATTTCAACTGTCTAACTATCACGGTTCTTAGTAATAGGGTCCCGTTTTACCCTTTAGGTACGGAACCCTAAAACAGTTGTTCTGTACATAAATTGGACGTCTATTGCACGTTTATATTAAAGAACTCTTTACTTGTTGGTGAGGTTCTTCAAATAAGTCAGGCTCGCAACCGGTGAGCGTGTATGACCAGATAGATGTATGAACGTCGACGTTTTGACAGGAGTACCTAATTTATCGTATTAGGTGGCGTTTTGTGGTTTCTGCCCTACCCACATGGGAAAAGGGGTCTGTACTTTTCACCATTTAAGTATACCATTTGGCCAAAGAATCAGCATTGCCATCCAACGTGACAACGCTGCCAGCCTTCTGGGCACTGTTCCTGTTGACAGCTATGTGGACAAATTTTTCGACGCCCTGTAACCATTTAAATACTTGTACATATTTGTATTACTTACTATTATAGTTGTGTAGTTTGTAAATAATTTACTTATCATGAAAATAAAATGATTTTACCATAGCTTCTTCTAACATACTTCGCACTCGTGAGTCACCTAATAAAAGTACAAATATAACCTATTGCTCTAAAGAAACGTGGGTTGTTCTTGTGAAAGTAAAATTAAAGTATTTCCGAGTAAAGTTTGCTACTTTTTAACTATGAAGTCTTGGAACTGTTTTGCATACGCCCACTTGTGCATTAATAAAAACTGTTTTCAAGTAAAAAAAAAAACTAGAGAGGTGTCAAGGGACACCCGGATGGAACGAAGTTCCTTTCGATTAAGTAGTGAAGGAATTGTAAAAAAAAAATGGCATAAAAAAAACCACCACCACCACCATCACCACCACCTTGATCACCCATCCACAGACTAACCTTGGCAACCGTTACTTAACTTGGATCACCCATCCACAGACCAAAGACGAAACGAAAATAGCTGGCTTGCTTTAATAATAGCTTACTATAGCAAAAACACATTACCCTCCTTTGCGTCGCGCAGTCGGGTAAAAGTGTCGTAGGTACACACTTTTCGCCTGAATTTTTTCCGTCTAGCCTCCTTTCGCAACGCGCCATAAGGAACTACGTTCCAAAACTATTATTGATCGAAGAGTAAAAAAGTAAAAAGCACAATAATATGTGACCGTTTTCCGTCATGTGACTAATTTCAGCGATAGAATAGAATAGAATAGTCATTTATTTGCTCAGATTGTAGGTATTACAATGAGGTGGTTACAATAATATTAAAGAATCCTTGTACATTCTACTATTTTGGAATGCAAACATTGATGCAGTTCATCATCAAACATACAAACATTGACACACAACTAAAATATATCAGCTAAAAATCGGATACGGAGTAGTAACATTTATGTAATAGAAGTTCAGTTTGTTTCTTTTTGAGAGCTGTTACTGGTTCCTCTTTTATAGAATGCGATAACTAGCCATCGCTGCAGAAACCCTAGTTTATACAAGACCCTTCACGCAGCCGTCAAACCAAGCATTATGTACATCAAACCAAGTAACTTTACGCAAAAATTATTGCTGGGAAACGACTTTTTTTTTTGGGGTGAAAAGTCACGTTTTGCGGTAGGACTCGATGTAACGCACTCAAAACATTGTACTGATGAAACGATTGAATAGTAGGTCGTGGAGGTGTTTAAAAGTAAAGTTCTTAAATTAAAAACATGTATTTAAAAAAAAACTTGTGAAAAAGGTAAAAAAATTAACATCCAATATCTCCGTAACTAGAAGGTTCCCAGGTATGGTCTAAAACAAAAATATCGCAATGACGGGGATAACAAGTGCCTTTTGGCTTCATTAAGGGTCTTGTTACACCCTTTATAGTAGTCCATGGCAGATACCACTAGTGAGTAATATTATCTGCCTCTCGGGCCTAGTGGTTGTAAGCAAGACTGCTGACTACGTGGTTCTGAGTACGATTCGATGGAGCTAGACGGCCTGTATATCTCCATGTATAATTCTGGAGTAAGATTTAAACAAATACTGTTGCCAGCACATCAAGTTACCTCAAACTGTCAAATTTCTCCAAATGATTTTAAATCATAAAATGATGAAGGTTAAGTTCAAATTCGAATGAGAAAATTTTACAGTTTGTGGTAACTTTATGCGCTGGCGACTGTACATCTAACCCATTTAAAGTAGGTACGCAGTCTGCACTAAAAGTATCGGGAATGGAATATTTCCACTGTTCCTGTCATATTAAAATCTTTTTAATTGAAAACTCCTTGGTTTTAAAAATCGAATACCATTTATTTATTTAAAAAAAGATTCTCGGTCTTGTCACAAGGTTTTGTCAAACTTGTTTAGTCGTTGAGAAAATGGAATTGACTCGAGAAAATTCAAGAGCGATGATTTATTATGACTTTCGAAGTGGTTTAACACAAAAACAGTGTGTTGACCGGATGATTTCTGCATTTGGTGATGAAGCCCCATCCAAAACCACAATTTATCACTGGTTTGCTGAATTTCAACGTGGACGTGTCAAGCTCAGTGATGATCCCCATCAAGGTCGTCCAAAAACTGCAGTCACCCAAGAAAACGTTGATGCTGTGCGTAAGCTGATTGAGGAAGATCGACATGTGACATACCGCGAAATTCAGGCAACTTTAGACATTGGCATGAGTCAAATACAAATAATCTTGCATGAACAATTAGGTGTAAAAAAGTTGTTTTCCCGATGGATACCGCATTCGCTCTGCGAAGAGCAAAAAGCGGCTCGCGTTACTTGGTGCGTCAGAACTCTCGAAAGATTCCACGCAGGATCCTCAAATGCTGTATACAACATCGTATCAGGTGACGAATCCTGGATATACGCGTACGAACCCGAAACAAAAAACCAGTCACGAGTTTGGGTGTTCGAAAATGAGTTAAAGCCAACAAAAATTCTTCGTTCACGGAGTGTTGCAAAAAAAATAGTGGCCACGTTTGTCTCCAAAACCGGCCATGTGGCGACTATTCCTCTCGAGGGACAAAGAACGGTTAATGCAGAATCGTATGCTAGCATTTATTTGCCACAGGTCGTTTCTGAACTCCGTAAAGAGAACTGCAACCGCCGCATCATCCTCCATCACGACAATGCGAGTTCTCACACCGCGCACAGAACAAAAGAGTTTTTAGAGCAAGAAAACATAGAATTATTAGACCATCCGCCGTACAGCCCCGACCTAAGCCCTAATGATTTCTATACTTTCCCTAAAATAAGGAATAAATTGCGTGGTCAGAGATTTTCATCACCTGAAGAAGCTGTGGACGCCTACAAAACGGCCATTTTGGAGACCCCAACTTCCGAATGGAATGGTTGCTTCAATGATTGGTTCCATCGTATGGAAAAATGTGCCAAATTTCGCGGAGAATACTTCGAAAAGCAATAAATACATTTTTAAATAGTAATGTTGTGTCACTTCCTTGATTCCCGAAATTTTCAGTGCCTCCCTCGTATCACCAACACGTCGAAAAACAATTGAAGTCAATCAATTAATCAATCAATCAACTTTATCTTCTCACCACAATATACATACATTATTTTACATTGGTTAGATTCGATAATCATACACAATTCAGTTAGGTATATATTGTGGGAGACTGGTGCCTAAGCTAGGCTCGTGGCCTGTGTTTCAGGACACCAGGATCCCACACCTTTACATTTTCATTTCATAAATTATATACTGGAGAAGAAGAAGAACCACTTCATAAATTATAAAGTGGAGAAAAAAAATGCGAACCTAAAGTATGTAGGTACGCATTTTTTTCTACTGGCTCAAATAACTTTTTTGATCAGCGGGTGGCTCTGTAGGCGTCCAACAACGCCATTGAAATATCTTTCTCCCCAACCATTTTCTCTAATTGCATTTATTTCCCAATATCAACCCACATGTTCATCTTGAAATGCCAACCCTATAATAACGTTATATAAATTCACATGGCATTAACTGCCTGGACGACTATACAAAGTACCCCCACGACTACACCCACATAGCAGTTGTCAAAACTTTGTTATTTCTTTTACGCAAAGCATGACTGCCTCGTTGGTCTAGTGATGGCAAGCGCGACTGCTGAGCTTATGGTACTGGGTTCGATTCCCAGGTCGGGCAAAGTGTTATTGGGTTTTTACATAAGGAATTTGTAAGTAGCAGCCACAGATTGATTGGTGCCCGATTGATGGCGATAAGCTCGACTCTATTACATGGGACTTAAACATAACTGGCGAAATGTGGGTGTACTATTAGGTACATCTTTGCTTGACTCTTCGGGGATTACAGGCGTGATGTTATGTTATGTCTTGTATAAACGCATCAAGCATGATTTGACTTTATATCAGCCTATTACAGTCATATTGCTCCCCTTTTATTCTGCCACACTTCGCAGTTCTGTGCAATCCAGGTGTTTACAAAAATTTACAACCTTCGTTTTATCAGATTAGTATTATTATAACTTGTAAACAGTCGGCTTCTGAAACTTAGCATTTCTACTGAAAATAAATTAAATACTTTTTCTGTTTTGCAATGTAATTTTTCACTTTTTAGCTAGCATTATAATTTCATTAAACCAACAATCTGCTGGTCTGATCTTCGATCTGTTTATTTTAAACTAGTGCTAATTACCAAGCCAAGCAAATATTACACCTACTTTATTGAACGAGACCGTTAGAATTTGCTGTCAAACAAAACACAACAAATGATTCTATTATCTCTATACTCAAAACAAAACAAAAACAACATTGCATTTAAAATAACGTCACACAAAATGCATCGAAAACGATTTGAAACCTAGTACTGGAAACCGCAGACCAGAGGCTAAACCAACCAATTTTAGAGATTTATTAAACAAAACAATATTAAACTACAAAAGGTCTGATAAACAAACAAATATAACAGCACTTTACAAATAGGACGAATTGAATTTACAGTAACATCTGTTCACTAGTAAAAGTTTTTTTGGGACCAGTTAGTTGTTTTACCCCAATTATCAAATGTTTCAATGTAGTTATTACGATATTTTGGCCTGTAGAATGGTGATAAATTTAGGGGTTAATCGAAATAATATGGCTGTTAATGCACGTGGCTAAATAATAACAGCCGCTCGGGTCGATCTTAACGTTAAGCCGCGCTTTCCTAGCTTGGTTCGTGGATTAGATACCGAGTTTCCTCCGTACCTCGGAAAGCACGTTAAGCCGATGGTCCCGGCTGTCATTTGTAGATCTTTGACAATCGTTACAGGTAGTGGCCCGAAAGTTTGACAACCAGTCTTACCCCTTGTATTGTATTAGCCAGTACTAACTGGGTTGTGGAAGTCAGGCAGTCGCTCCATGTAAAATACTGGTATTCACCTTCATCTGGTTAGACTGGAAGCCGACCCCAACATAGTTGGGAAAAGACTAGGCAGATGATTAAAAAAATCGAAATAATATGCCTGTTATTTGGTATACGGATTATAATCTCTATTTATGTAACGTTAAGGTAACACGACACCTTTTACTTTAAAACCTAAACTAAATTCAAGTTTTCATGTTCCAAAAGCAGCTATAATTAGATTATATTTTCTCTCCATCATATCCGAAACATGCGATGTGTGTCATTTACATTTGCAAACGAACTAACCACAGTCACTACAGCTTAATCTCAAACATTAGTAAAACCAATAGGTGTTAAAAGACTCTTCATGAAGCCGAAAGGTATTGGTCAATATTTTTTTCATAGTTGGGTTACTTAGTTTCATCTGCAGAATGTTTGGTTGACAGCTGTGTAAAGTGTCCGTTTACACACCATATAAGTAAGAGCCACTAAGGAAATGATGTCTTGTAAATTGGTTCTTACAAACTCTTTTCCATACGACTACTCTGAGAAGAAAGAAACTCAAAGACTTTTTTTAAATATAGACAAATAATCATGGTCAAGTCTTACGAGGCACAAGTGTCTGATATAGACGGAGGACTGAACCACACAGTCTTAGCATCCAATATGATGACTGGCAGTAAAAGCTACAATATTCAGTCAACTTTTTACAATTTCTCCAACACCATAGAAAAGTGTAAAAACAAAAGTAAATACATACTTTTCTCCCTTTGTTTTTAAGAAGCCACATTCAAAATCCTTCTTCCCATTGTAATGTAGATAATATTTTATGTGCCAGCAAGGTTGCGCAGAGGTCAAAGCAGCAAATCAACTGAAATGGCTGCCAAACTTTTTTTTTCACTCCTTTGTTCAACAACTGTAACCATTTTGATAAAACAGACCGTTGAATCTTAGACGAGGCAGACATTTATTATTTCTTTACATAACATTCCTCGAATAAATGCTTTTTTATTATTTATTTATAACAGCTTATACTATCTTTACAGGGTTACCCTAATGCGACAGTTAAGAACTTAGACTAATAAACTAATCTATAGACTTACAATAAATAATAAAAAAATGTAATTTAGATACAACTATTTTTTTTTTTTTAATTAAACCTAACAACTTAATTAAATTATAATACCATTATAATATAACACAAATCATAGCATAAAATAATTACTTATTGCTCTTCCAAGCACTGCAGAAAAGAGTATTTAATTGGGAGACAAGACGCCAGTTATGTTAAAGTCCCATGTAAAAGTGAGCGAGGCTATTGCCAGCAACCACAAATCCAGACTCCGAAGCTGCTATTGAGAAATTCCTGATGAAAAAATACTTAGCCCGACCTAGGAATCGAACCCAAGTCCTCCTGCACAGTAGCTTGCAACGACTCGATCAACGTTGCAGTACATTATTTCTTTTTAAATATTATAGTTGTTAGAGTATTAAATCCAAACTTTTCAAAGCTTATTCCTGCTTAGGATAGATTAGTTGAATAGAAAATATTTCTTTTGAAGCCGTTTATTGATTTTTGTTAGCACAAGTTCTACGTATTTTGTGATGAAATTCAGTTACTGTTACTTTTATAAGGGTCGATCCAATATTTAATTCAGAGAATTACAAATTAATGTTCCTGAGGAGTTCTGTGAATCGAAGTAACTAATCTTTGTTTTTCCGTTTTATTTAGATTGTGATTCCTTTTTAACCGACTACATAAAAGGAGGAGGTTCTCAATTCGGTTGTATTTTTTTTATGAAACGATTTGTAATTTATTTCTAAAAAAATTAATTCATGACAAGAATTTGTATGGTATACTACAACTAAAAAGGGTAAAATAAGAAACATTCTGCAAAAATAAACAGACTTCAGAAAGTTTTTACAATTATCATTGATATACTGTCAGTCAAAGCCTGTTGTAATTGCGACCCCATGTGAGGTAGACTGTCGTGAAGGTAAGCTAGACCAAGTATTTGAACCCTTAGCAACCGCTTCAAAAGATGGTTTCGGTGACAATGACATAGTATTGTCACGCTCACTCATACAGGAAATCCTATTGACCGTTCCGTTCACACATTTGGGCGGCCTTGGTACAGTGAGGGCACATTTTCATGTTCAATTTTTGTGCTGAGACTGATACTGTTAGGCTGTGACATCCCACTGCTGGGCAAAGGCCTCTCCCCATGAAATCCAGTTGTTTTGGTCCAAGGTCAATGTGGAACACTAGTCACTGGTCTTGTCCAGCTCGTCCCAATTTTTGAGCTAGACACAAACAAATCATTTAACTTTTTGCTTATGCTTGATGGGCATTAAGCATAAGCAGAAAAGCTAGGCCATACAAGAACACCTTGTAATCAGCAGTGCAAGAAATGGACGAAGAAGAGAAATAGAGAGAGAGACTTCAAATCAGCTCCCGCTCCAGCTCTTTTATTCAGGCCCGATTCCCTGGTTGGGCCAAGTGTTATTGGGTTTTCCAACAGAAATTTTTCAGTAGCACCCACGGAATCTGGATTTCTGCCCAGTTGATGGCAATGGGCTCGCCTTCAATTACGTGGGACTTAAACGTAACTGGCGAAAGGTGTACTATTAGGTACACCTCTGCCTTACCTTCAGAGACAACAGGCGTGCTATTATGTGATGTTTAAATCAGCTACAGATACTGTCTAAATCGTTTGAACTCTATACCAACACAGGAGTCAAATCACAGCCGGTCTTGGTATGAATTATGATAGTTTTTGCGATCCCTCTCGACGTTTATGATGTGTAAAGGGCGAGCTAATGCTAAGATATTCAGACCCGGCGACCCTCTGACGTAGTCAATAGTAGCTTTTTGCTGTCCCATACTCGAATATGATTTCTTTTGTTCGCATAATGCTAAGCTCGAGTGGTGGAAGTTTTATTTCTGAATTTATTCTTTTGGGAGGTTCGTGTTTTGGGGATTTATTTTTGTGGTGTTTCGAGCCAAATGGTGATGAGGATGTTGTGGGTGGTATAATGTAACAGAACGCCTGTGCTAGGCAGACCTTGTAGAAGATGGTGGAACGAGCTGGACAAAATTATTATTTTTTTTAGTGTTTTGAGCCAAATGGTGATGAGGATGTTGTGGGTAGTATAATGTAACATAACGCTTGTCCTAGACAGACCTTGTAGAAGATGGCGGGACGAGCTGGACAAAAACAACGACCAGTGGTCAACTTAGCCCTGAATCGAAACAACTGGAAGCCATGGGGAGAGGTTTTTGCCCAGCAGTGAGATGACGCAGGCTAACAGTATCTTGAACACCTGTCCTACTTTAAAAGTTGTTTTTTCTCCCCAAAAAAAAGTCGTTTTCCAGCATTAATTTTTGCGTAGAGTTACATAATTTGATGTACAGAATGTTTAGTTGACGGCTTCATGAAGTCCGTTTACACCTTGTATTTTTCCTCCTACACTATGGCTCCTCTGAGGGTTGTAAACCTACCTAAAAGGCGTGATTTCAGTTCGGCCTACTTAAAATTCTACTAAAACCCAAAACAAACACAATAATAAACACACTAGGGCCCTTTAGATAAACTAGTTTACAAATAGCGTTAGCCAGGAACGGGTGTTATACCAGCCAATTTTGCTTTGACTACCGAACCGTAGCCGTTATGGTTTGGAACGGCGAATAAATTAGGTACATCCAATTACTATGTATTTGTGTGGTGCTGCTGCGAAAATTGGATCATATTTGTGTGTGCTTCGACACCTATTTTCGACCGTAAAAGGTCTATCCAAACACAGTTTTGTGGTTGATAAAATAGCTCCTGTTATATTCAGTAAAACTTTGTTAATATGGAAAAATACACAGTACCGCAAAGAAAAAGGGTCGGTAAGAAAGTCTTCAATATCTTCAAAAGTACCTGACCTAGCTTTATGAAATAAAGACTAAATTTAAGAATGTTTTAATGTGCTTTTTTTTACTATATACAAGAAGCTTTATTTACAAACTACAATACTATAATAGAAATATATATGTACAAGTATAAAAGGGTAACAGGGCATCCAAAAATTCGTCCGCATCGCTGTCAACAGGAAAAGTGCCCAGAAGGCTGGCAGCATTACCACGTTGGATGGCAATGCTGATTCTTTGGCCAAAAAATAGGCCCGCCCTCTGGTCACGTGAAGAGTCGACCAACCGCTTGGCGATTTCCCGGAAAACTAGGTGGGCACTCGGACCCCATGGCCCTAGTGTTTCAACCCCAAACGGCTCAAACACATAACGTGTTGAATGTGCTTAAATGAAAATAAAAACAAATTAGTTAAAGATTTTTATTTTTAGTAAAAATGTAAAATAAATAAAAATATTCCTAGTTTTTCCAATATTTTCGTAAATGTAGATTGGTTACAGATGTGCCGTTTTCACGCATTTTAGTACTCTGTGTTGCCTCCGCGAGCTCGCAATACTGCTGTTATGCGATTTAGCATACTTTCTACTAAATTTTTGAGGCGAAGCTGCGGAATATTCTGCCTTTCCTCTAATATAGCTTCTTTCATTTAATGTAGCGCGATTGGCGGCGGATTCCGCTGACGTACGTCCCATGCATGCTCAATGAGGTTTAAGTTGAAGCTGCGTGCTGGCCACTCCATGTGTGTGATACCGACTTCTTGAAAATAGGCAAACAGTATCTGAGCGCCGAGGAGTGGCCAGCACAATGCCCGCCGGCATTGTCTTGCTTATAAAGGGCATTCTCGTCCATGTGCACTAAAAACGGACCAACGTAGTCAGAATTTCAGTGACATAATTATCTTTCTGCAGTTAAAATTCCATTTTCTATCACCACTAGCTCAGTGTGGCTTTCGGAAGCAAACCCAGCCCATACGTGAACAGATCCTCCGCCGTAAGGTACTTTTTCTTCTATACAGGCTTGGTTATAGCGCACTCCCGGTATTCTGTACACTCTTTTCCTCTCGTCATGCTTGTATTAACCAAATCTAGACTCGTCTGAAAACATAACTCTTGACCAGTCATTCAGAGTCCAATTCTCGTGTTCTCTACCATAACCAGTGATCGGATAATCGTGTGCTAATATACCTAAACTTCACTTTTATTCCCACGAAAGTATAATACGGACATGCTTTTCAGAATCCCGTATCCCGGAATCATTCGAAATTCCTGATTGCTAAAAATACCCGCATACAAAATATAGTTAGAAGTCGTTGTGAGCTATTATTGTGTTTGTATTTTTTTTTAATAAGCCGATTCTAATGGAACTTTCATTTGTTTTGAATAAAATAAAGATACTAAATCAAAATAACCACTGCTTTAATTTCATTAAGTTTGTTATAGTTGTTTTTACAAAATTCTTCTATCATCAAGAAAGGAACGTCCATATTATTCCTTCACGGGAAGAAGTTTAGGTATATTAAGCGCCCGATTATCCGATCACTGACCATAACTCAACCTTGAGTTTCTATGGTGTCTTTCTAGTTTTGGGCCATTTGAAAGTCTTAATTTCTTTAAATTTGCTTCAGCCAGACGCCGCCTTACTATATCCGTACTTAGATTGTTTCCTCCAGCTCGTAAATGATGATTCTTTACTCTAATCCTTTTGATTTCTATAGACTCATTATTTTGCTGCCCTTTTCTCAACCATGTTGGGTTCACCTTCCAGTCTAACCGGATGTAACTGAATACCAGCATTTTGGAATGGAAGCTGACACCAAAATAGTGCGGAGAAAGCTGACAGACGATGATCGAATCAGTTTAGGTCCTGCTGCAATTAATGAAACGCCATTAAACTTGGTACTCACTTGGATTATTAAAGCATCGTCCGTTTTGGCTCTTCTTTTCACTTACCTTAAACAAAGTTTCGCTTAAACTAGGTCGATGGCACGGTTGGCGCAGTGGCTGAGCGATTGGCTGCTGTGCTGCATGTTACGAGCTCGGTTCCCGCATTGATAATTATTTATATGGCCTACAGGTAGCTGTTCCGGGTCTGGCTGTTTGTGTTTGTGAGTTTAAACGTTTGTAAACGCACCCACGATACAGGAGAATTTCTTAATGTCGCGCAACGTTAAGAAAAAATAAAGTTTGCCGTTGAAACCACTCAAAAGAATGAATAAACTAATTCTTAGTAATGTTTTTCCGCTATCAACATTCGACTTATTTATTGCTATAACTTAAGTTAATCCATTTAACGTGATAGTTTCAAGGATTTTCCTGAAACTGTTTTAGCTCGCCCCAATTGCTTACAGTATAGGGGTGTCCTAATCAATACCAATTGAATCAGACATTCTGAACGCGAGGGTCATGCATTTTGTATGGGCCTGTTGTAGGAACGGTATTGTAGGCAACAATTACATATGGTAAGGTAGGGTAATCTTGCGTTTTTTACCTTTTAGTTAATTCTTTGAAGCAATGTTGGTGGTTAGGTTAGTTTCAGTATGGAAAAACCAGATAAGTCGACTCGCGTGGAGTACGTATAATAATCTAAATTCCGTAAGTTGTTTTAAATCTTACCCAAATTTATTAGCATAGATTTTTTATAGGTTTTTCTGTAATCTATAGGCAAAGAACTATTTTTTGTATTTGTTTCTTGATGTGAGCTGGCGTCTGTACTAATTTGCTTGATTTAAGTACTCAATTTACATATTTACCGATAATGTAAGCTGTTATGGGAACTAATAAAACAATTAACTATTACAATCTGTGAGAATGGTAATTGCAACTAGGTAATTACAAATTAATCGAGTACCAAACGGAATTTACTCACTGATTATGCTGTTGATGAAAGCCTTTCAGAAAATAGTAATGTTAGCATTGTAGAAAGGAAGATTCTCTTTTACTTATCGTACCAAAGAAACATTGATTGTATTTACAAGCTTTTTCTCAAGAGATTTATCAATAAAGGGCAGAAATTGGTATGATGGTAATACCGAATTCCCATAAGAGCACATCCACAGGGAGCGAGCTCTCCTACAAGTACGGCGAATTCGACGAAACCAATATACCAAGTCCATAGTACCCACAGGGTTAGGGTACCGCAGCCGAATGGCAAAAAACGGAACGCTTATAGATTCGTCATGTCTGACTGTCCATATGTCACAGCCATTTTATTCCGAAATTATTAGGACTACTCGTTGAAACTTGATAGTTAGATGTATTCTGTAAACCGCTTTACGATTAGACTACAAAAAAAAAAAGATTAGCCCTGCCCCCCCCCATACATGGGAGTGAAATTAAAAAAAAAAAATTTTCTTCAAACCTATACGTGCGGGGTGTCTATAGATAGGTCTTTAAAAATGACATTGAGGTTTCTAAAACCATTTTTCCCAAAGTCAATCGCTTGAAAGATAGACACTTCCAAAGTGGTAAAATGTGTCCCCCTCATTTAATTTCTAAACTAAGAGGAGAAAAATTCAGAAAAAAAATTGGATTGTAGTACGTAAAAATAATGGTTTTAATAAGATTTGATGTTTAGTTTTTCAAATATGGGACTTTTCATCAAACTGCAGCAGTAACTTTGCTTTTCATTAACCTAATATGACAAAAAAAAATAGTTTTGCTGTTGAATGTTGTACAATACAACAGATGAACGAGCCTTCAAAATATTTTATTATATTGTTTGGTGCTACGGAACCCTGTGTGCGTGTGAGTACGACTCGCACTTGGCCGGTATTTTTATTTTGTTCATGGGGGTAAATCATCAAAAGGCGACCGGATAAGCGGGGAGTGTGGGATTTCTACCTCGCTAAAACCTCCCCGTTGGTCACCATCCGCACATGGCGCACGCCGCACAGAGGCACTGTGTTGAGCATCACTGTGCATGCGCACAGCGATGCTCAAGGTTACGTGACGACTACGGTCAATCCTGCGTCTGTTCTGAGGCCACTCGGTGGGATCCATAGTACCCACCTAGCCTCATCCTGCGCGTATTTTTTCCACATAAAAACTGTCAGTTTAACTTTGATAAAATCAGCCAATAGTTCTTATATCTTCTAATATCTTTTTTTTATAACTGCTATTAAAATGTTGAAAGTAAACTGGTATGTCCTTGAACCAAAAAAATGAAGATATTTGATTTTATTTTTTAACATCGTAATACATTATTTGTTACTACCAAGTAATAAGTCGCTCTATCTAGTGTCATACGCCCGCTTGTCAGGTAGCATTAGTGTGTCAATCAAAATCGGGCCACACTGGGCCCAAGGGCGGATCCAGGATTTTTTTCTGGGAGGGGCACAAGTGGCAGACGGGCAAAAACGACAACTCTGATAATTTGATTTACCTACAAGTATGTACTGTGATAGAAACTCCACAACCGTCTGGCGCCCCCCCCCCCGGGGGGGAGGGCAAATGCCCCCCCTAAATCCGACCTTGACTGGCCCACGTAGAGACCCACTCTCTCTCACAGAGAGGAGGTCTGTGTTCTAGCACATGGAATGTTCTAGATCATCTGTAAAAATAACTTCCATTACCAAAATCTACATGATTAACAACCATTACTTATAATAAAGGCGACTCCACACGATTCACGGCGCGGAAGCGTCGGTGTTCATTAATTCATTTGTTTTCATAATTCAATAATTATTAATTAATTACGCGGTACCAGGGCTGCTAGGCGTGTGAACTGAATGTTTGAAGAAGTACCTATTATTCAGTGTAGTTAATGTGGAGGCTAGCTAATAGATTAGAGAAAAGAGTTTTGAAGGAAAATGCGCACGTAAAACAACGATGATTATGTCAAAAATGTCGAAGGTTTAAGATTAAGGCAAGGTTCACAGGTACGACGTGGTCTAAATAAATGAGACTTTGTCGTGATGCAATTAAATAAAAGTAATCATTATTAAGGTAATGATTTGTTAACTCCAAAACTCAATTAAAGCGAAATGAGAAATGCTTGTTTATTGTCTAGAAATCATGAAAAAACTCTCAAATATCAACAGGAATTAATAAATAAATAATAACAAAACATCAAGTCTGTAATCCCAGAAGGGTTAGGCAGAGGTGTACCTAATAGTACACCCAGATTACGCCAGTTATGTTTAAGTCCCATGTAATAGGGGGCGAGCCTATTACCATAAACCTTTTTAAATCCAGACTCCGAGGCTGCTACTGAGAAATTCCTTTCTTGTGCCCCCATGTTTAAAATTCATTAATTTACGTTACAAATACGGAAATTAATTAGGGTCACCGACTTTCATATGTGTACCAAATTTCAACTCAATCGGTCCAGTAGTTCCGGAGTAAATTGACTGTGACAGACGGACAGACACGCGAGTGATCTAAGGATTCCGTTTTTTCCTTTTGAACGGTACGGAAGCTCTAAAATTCTGGCGTTCAGCTGCACTTTGTTATCCTGCAATCCCAAAAAACTTAATTGAAAATGGCTGGCAATTAATAATCCGATTATTGATCAAATTATTATTTCATTAGGACTTCCGCAGATGGCCTCCTCTGCAGGAATATACCTACTTACACAAGTAAATCTACGATATCCCCTTTAATATTTTGTAGTGCAACGTCTTATTTCGTATAATCTATTTTGTGTTTTAAATGTTCTTGTACTTAATGTTGCTATGCAATAATTTAACTTATTATATTTTCTAACCTGTATAATTATGTAGTGTTCACTGTCAGTATAATTTGGTTATAATAAATAAATGAATAATTTCTGTTAAGTGACAAAAAGGAGAAATGGGCTAAATAAGTAGCTGAATGGTACCCAAGAGAAGACAAAAGGAAGAGAGGACGCCCGATACGAATGCGGGACAACGATCTTAAAGCGACAGCAGGGTCAATGTGTAAGAAGAAAACCGAGGACCGTGAAACGTGGAATAATATGGGAGAGGTCTATGCTAAAGCAAAACAATTTTCAGACACCGATGTCTGAAGAACAACAGAGGAAGAAGAAGAGGAGGAGGAGGAGAAGAGGAGCTCGTGACTAAATAAGAACAGCCGCTCGGGTCAATCATTAGGTTAAGCCGTGCAGGTAAGCACGGCTTAACCTAGGTTCAGGTTGGTCTATGGATGGGTGACCACCCATTTCATACCGATTTTTCTCCGTGCCTCGGAAAGCACGTTAGCCGTTGGTACCGGGTCCCGGCTGTCATTTGTAGATCTTTGACAGTCGTTACAGGTAGTCAGTGGCCCGAAAATCTGACAACCAAGGGGTATCGTATTACCTAGCACTAAGTGGGTTGTGGAGGTCAGATAGGCAGTCGCTCCATGTAAAATACTGGTATTTAGCTGCATCCGGTTAGACTGGAAGCCGACCCCAAGGCTAAGCAGATGATGATGTCTGAAGAACAACATTTTCTTATTAAGTCCTTCAATATTATAAATGCTTGTAAGGATGGATGGATGTTTGTTACTCTTTCACGTAAAAACTACTGAACAGATTTGGATGAAATTAGGCATCCTACTATATCCTATCCTACTAATATTATAAATGCGAAAGTTTGTGTTGATGAAGTTGATGTTTGTTACTCTTTCAGCGAAAACTACTGAACATATTAGTTATACAAAATAGTATATAACCTGGATTAACACATAGGATATCTTTAATCCCGGTAGTACAATCCTATGGGACAATTACGGAACTCCACCCGGGCGAAGCCGCGGCCATTATGCTAGTAAAAATATATGTAACTAGACTAGATTGTAAGATTGTTAATAATGGCTGTTATTATTATTATATCCAAGTTATAATCCAATATTCATCCAAAACAAAAAATCATAACTCATCACATCACATCCCAAAATCCATTACATAAATCTATTATTCACAAAAAGCAGCCAGCCCTAAGAAGTCTTCCATCCGTGGTTCGTTGAATTCTGCTCGCGAATTTCGCCAAATTAAAATTACGTACGAAAAGCGATTATATCATTAAAGTTGGTGCAAATGAGTGACAGTTCATTTACTGCGATGTACGTCGCGGTGGAAATAATTTGATTTTAAACCAGTATTACGCTGATAATGTTAATCTTGTTGTGTGTAAGTAAGTTGGTGTCGCTTAGTTAGTAACTTATTTTGTATCAGGATCCATTGCTGATGTCAGAAGGTATCTTAAAACAGTTGTTAGACTGCGGTTTGATACTTCTTCTTTGTAGGTGTACAGGGTCAAATTCAATTACTTAGTTAGCGAAACTGCAGCGGCCGTTGACTCGTAGTCAGGTGGAAGCGCTAAGGTAGCCCGGGAAATTCAAATTTTCTTATGTTTTTTGCAATTTGCAGGTCAGTATCATGTTGTATGTTGAAGAAAATTGAGTCGCGCCAGTAAAACGTATGTAGTTACAGAATTTTAATCATTAAAATCATCAATACAACCTTCAGAATTCATTTAACCCCATTGAATGAATTTTTCATGAAATAGTTATTGAATGGGGTTAAATGAACTTAGAGGGTTGGATGTGATGATGAATGAGTATAATACTGTATAAAACTTCTGGTTTTACACACTTTAATGTCATTATAGTATACTCTTGTAAGGGTGTTAAATGTATCCTGAATAAATCTGGATGAAATTGGGTGAACACGTGGCAAAAGCATGGCTCTTTTTGGGTATGAATTTCCTCCAATAAGATCAATCCTCCCAAAAAACATGACAAATGACCACTGACAAAGGTAACCCACATTCATATACGATAGTTTAAGAGGGAACAGAGCCTGCGAGGTAGGTATTTGAAGAAACTATAGCCGTTGCGTTGCATCAAGCCTGCCCCCGTAGAGTGCCATAGGGACAGTAGATTATATATCACAAAAAAAATTGACGATATCGACGTTTCGTATTTCTCCTCAAAAACTGAGCGGATTCAATTATTTTTGACATTAAAATTTTAAGAAAGGGTATGTATTGGTTCCTATTAATTTCTTTTATGTTAAAAACTTTTCGAATTTGTCTGGTAGTCGTTCTAATCACGGCCGCAAAAATGGGTAATTTTTGGGGGGCATATTTTCTTTACTTATTAGTTGCTGAAAAAAGGAAATGACACGGACGTATCTACAGTAGACCTTGATTTTGTGAAAAAAAAGTATTGCTCTAGAGGCATTATTCAGGAAGTAAAAAGGGGAATACATTTGTATAAAAAATCGCAGCCTCTGTTCCCTCTTAAACACTCTCCAAGAAAATAGGTGTTTACAAAGCTATCGGCTAACCACCCATTACTTATGTTCAGTCGTTATGTTAAACGTCTGGCTTTACAGTCGTTCTGACCTTTTAGAACACTTAGTTCGAATAGTATTTGAATGGCGCAGTGTGAAATGACCACGTTTTCAGGTCGCAAGTTAATTTCTGAATTCGAAATTCTGCAATTCCAATGTATGGGAGAGGTGCAATTGCATCTTTGGTCTTTGTGTTAGCTTTGGCACTGAAGATATGATTGTGGTTTTAGTCACGGAGATGGAATTGCTAGGAAATCTCGTAGCGAACTTTGAGCCACTTCTTTCATTTGTTCAGAAAATATTTAGAAGGTACACTTAGCACGTCCATGCTTGGCAGTTCATGGAAATACTGTTGACACAAATTATTAATGAGAAATGTAAGAAAATCATTGGTTCTTAGATAACTTCTGACTTTCAGACATGACAATGGTAGACTGGTAGAGGAGGGAGAGTGGTAGAAATCCTAATTTTCAAATCGACACAATCAACGACTATGCACCATGGGTACCTCTGATTTAAGTTTAAGGTAGCTACTAAATTCACACCAGTCCTCAAAGATCTGAGAACTGTATCTATTAAAAATAAATTATGCAGCAAACTTAACTATTCATTCCCACCTGCATGGCTTCACAAATTCAAAGGATTACAACCCTAACAAGGTCGAAGGAAATTGTATGCAGGTTTTATTACTATAAGATATACGGGTCTAACCATAAACGACTTGCTTGATGCTCTAGATGGTCTGTCACGGGCATAAAACTCGGACTTTACCGTTTTCGGGCAAGTCGTAAAGTAAAGGCACAGAGCAATGACTTCAGAGTGCAATTTTGCTGTTAAGGTTTTGGCAGGCGCTCTGATATAGTACTTGGGTAAAGGTTTAAGGTATTTCTGAGGTATTTAATCGAATAAAATACATTTTGTGTACATATTTTTCGGTATGAAATATGTTGAAAAATTAATGGTAGTGCTTTTGTGGTAATTTGAGGTTTAAATTTCCATTTTTTAATGTAATTTAAGATTTTCTAGCTCTAAAAAGATTGTATAAATAAACCCCTGGGTATATCTGTCAAAAAACAAAATTACATCGTAAAAAACTTAACGAAGTCTAATTTGGGGCTCTACTTTATAACCTCAAAGATACAATTGTAGCCGTTCTCCATAAAATTGCAATAATTTTATTTAAATTCTGAGCTTTTCATTTTCAGGACAGCCCGGAGGGACTAATGTAATTAAGTACGATGAACTAGCCCACTAATAGTGTTGGGCAACAGTACAATTTATAACATCGATAGCAATAGTTTTGCAGAAAATATTGAAATTGTTAATCCCCCTAGTTTCCATATCTTGGAATCAACACGTTATAGTTCAAAGTCAGAAACCCGCTACCGCTTTGGCAATATTTAGATACAAATATCTGGAGTTGCGGACACCAGCCCGTTATACAATACAATCTGGTTTATCAATTCAATGAATAGTTAATAAGATATATATTAGCAATAAGAATTATTTAAGTAACTAGGTACTTGTAAAGTAGGTACTGTTGATTTTGGTTTGATGTAGGTATAAACCAGAAATATGATTGCTCAACAGAGCTAGGTTACCTGATTTTTTATAGTTCTACTAACTAGGTTTTCACATTTTGGGTTACAGATGATTTCAATTTACGATATTATCGATAGTTTCAGCACCATAACTAGCAAAGCCACATCAATAAGCCTTTCGTACATCCAACCTCATGCAAGGCGCTCCCTACAATATAATAAACTGCGTTAATTTTTTAACACATGAACTTTCCCTATGCCGTACAAGTTAATAAAGAGGTAAATGTCTTTTCATGGTGCTCTTACCTTTTAGTTAGGAGTTTACCACGGTAGCGCGGTTGACTTAAAAAGACAACGTTGCGTTTAACAAGAAAACTATCAGAGTAACGTTGCGTTTTCAAGGTAAATATCATCAAGATTTCAGCCCGGAATCACCCACTGCTGGGTATAGGCCTCGCCCTTTTTCTGCCACACTTCCCGGTTCTGTGCGTCCCTTATCTTCTGTGCGTCCCTTGATTGGCCTGTTGGTCTTGTGGTTAGTGACCCTGACTGCTAGGACGGAGGTCGTGGGTTCGATTCCCACACAGGACAAATCTTTGTGCGATGAGTACGATTATTTGTTCTGTATCTGGGTGTGTAATTTATCTATAATATGTATGTATTTAGAAATATATAAGTATGTTTATCAGTTGTCTGGTTGCCATAGTACAGGCTCTGCCTAGTTTGGGATCAGATGGCGGTGTGTTGGTTGTCCCAAGATAGTCGTATCCAGGTGTTTCCCGCGACTCTGACGATGTCGTTGACACAACGAACTTTAGGACGGCCCTGGTTTATTTCGCCTAACCTTGGCCACCACTCGGTCAAAGCCTTGCTCCATCGGCCATCTCCGCGTCTAGCCAGATTTCCTGCCCGTGTCCATGAGGCACACCGCCCGGTCCCCGACGTCATAGACTTTCGTACGACGGCGGATTTCGGTGTTACGCACTCGAACTAAGAGGATTATGCCGAGCATGGCTCGCTCCATGGTCCTTTGTGCCACTCGTACTCGTTGGACGACAGTCTCCTTTGTGATCGTCCATGTCTCAGCACAGTAGGCTATTGTTGGCAGGACACATTGGTTAGAAGGAAAATATAGTAACAAAAAATCTAACAGAGTACTTAGGCTTAGATGGTTTGGTTATGTTGAGAGGATGAGTGACTAACGTAATGTATTATTTACAAGGCAGATGTTAGTGGAAACGTTGGGACGAGACACCGAAGAATAGGCACTGACGATTGTTATTTCAGTGTTATAAGTTATGAAAATTGTAGATGGCTTACAAATGCTACGTACATCTATAACCTATATCACAATAACCTAGGATTGTGTGAGAAAGTCTAACAACCAGTCTTACCAAGGAGACAGAAGAGGAGGAGGAGGAGTTCTGGGTATCACCCAGAACTAATTAACTAAATGCCGACAAAACGCTGAGTTTATTATTAGTTCTAAGGTTTTTAAAATATGTATTAGTTTATCTTTGTGTAAAATTATGTTGTGTATTTTCTCTATGGGCCTTGTTGCCTGATAATAAAATGATTGTTATTTTCTTATTATTATTACATACCGAGTTTCCTCCATGCCTCGGAAAGCACGTTAAGCCGTTGGTCTCGGTTGTCATTTCTAGATCTTTGACAGTCGTTTCAGGTAGTCAGTGGCCCGAAAGTCTGACAACCAGGCTTACCAAAGGGTATCATCGTATTACCCAGAACTAACTGGGTTGTGGAGGTCAGATAGGCAGTTGCTCTATGTAAAATACTCGTATTCAGCTGTATTCGCTTAGACTGAATTCTGACCCCACCATAGTTGAAAAAAGGCTAGGCAGATGATGCATGAGCATGAGCCAGAATATATGCATTCATTAAATTATGGTTCTGCTGGAAAAGCATATTGGACTAAAGTCAAATCCCAGGACAAGAAGACAAACATGACAAGACAAAGCAAATTCACTCAACTCAAAGAAATATCAAGACAGAATTCCATTATATCTCTTTATCACATGTAATGTGACAAGAAGCACTCAAACAAAATGAGGAACATTAAACCGATCTTCACATCAAGGTGTTTAAGCAGATTCACCAGAATGCCAGAATCCAGTATTAACAGAGACAGAAGCAATGCAGCTTGATTGACACACACAACAGACATGCTTCACTTTAAGGGGGTAGTTTGACTTTGAGAGAGCTATAAAGCTCTGTCGTAGGTATGTGAGCTATTTGCTAGTACTGTGTGCAGTTTAAGGAGACGTGAACAAATTGGGAAACAGGAAAAGGACTGTGTTATTGGTCTATAGTTTCGGAGCCTCCTCATGTACCGTGGTTTTGTAATACTAGGCTTAGCAGAAAATTACAGCTCAGAGACTGAGATCTGAACACATGCCACTAAATAATTTTGTATTTTTAATGAAAACAATTGATTCAATTAAATGTGAGGTGTGTGGCACACTGGAGGATGACCTACATGTATTGACGGAGTGTGTCAGATTTCAGACTGCAAGAGAGGATCTACTTAGAGAGCTTGAGATAAATATATACGATGTTTGCATGTTCCATCGTCACCATATTTTATTTATTATTTATTTATTTATCGTCACCTAACTCGGAAGCGGCGTATAGTTCAATTAAGTTTATGTTGTTACGTTTTACATTTTAAGGTACGATGGGACTGGCATGTACATAATTATGTATAAAGGTCCCTAATAATAAATAAAGAAAAAGAAATTGGGAAAATATCAAAGAGAATTATAGAGGAAGACCAAGGAAACGAAGGATGGGTTGTGTAAGGAATGATATGAAAGAAAAAGGTGTAAACGATAGCGTGACGGATGACAGGGGAGAATGGAAGAAAAAAACGTGTTGCTCCGACCCCAAGTAACATGAGACAAGGGCAGGAAGATGATCAATTCAGTTGGTCCACAATAAAGATGAAGTACCTAGCGTCAAACCAGATCATGACATCAGTATGACATGAAAGCAAGAGTATTGATGAGTCGTTTCCCAACAATTGCGTAGAGTTACTTAGTTTGATGTAAAGAATGCTTGGTTGACGACTTTGTGAAGGGTTTGTTTACACCTTGTTTATATTGATGGAATCCGCCCTTATTGTAATAATGACGATATAGCTTACACTCATAGGTATTGTTATAGCCTGTAATCCTTTCTATTTTTTCTTGTGAGGTCTTGGAAGGCTGTACCGGTGAGAAGACCAAAGAAGGAAAGGACACACAGTGCACTGTGTTATAGATGAAATGGCTAGAAACGCATGATTCTGAGATGACGACAAATTCATCACTGGCCAACTATCTTGGGGTCGGCTCCCAGTCTAACCGGATGCAGCTGAATACCAATATTTTACATGGAGCGATTGCCTATCTGACCTCCACAACCCAGTTGGTTCACTGGGTAATACATTATCCTTGGTAAGAGTGGTTGTCAGACTTTCGGGCCACTGACTACCCGTAACGACTGTCGAAGATCTACAAATGACAGCCGGGACCAACGGCTTAACGTGCTTTCCGAGGCACGGAGGAAACTCGGTAAATAATACGGTCACCCATCCACAGACCAACCTAGGCAAACACGGCTAAACCTAAAGATCGACCCGAGCGCCTGTTAATATTAAACCACGAGCAAGATGACGACAAATTGAAAAGTATAAAAGACGAAGGTATAATAATATAATATAATGTAATGTAATATAATATCTTGGGACAACCAACACACCGCCATCTGATCCCAAACTAGGCAGAGCCTGTACTATGGCAACCAGACAACTGATAAACATACTTATATATTTCTAAATACATACATATTATAGATAAATTACACACCCAGATATAGAACAAATAATCGTACTAATCGCACAAAGATTTGTCCTGTGTGGGAATCGAACCCACGACCTCCTTCCTAGCAGTCAGGGTCACTAACCACTAGACCAACAGGCCAATCAATAGTATATGCAATGGAGAGGATTATGGTGATGTTTTTACCCCACCAAAGGTCAACTTTAATCTCACAAATCAGTGTAGTTTTCTACAATACTTATTCTATAACGCACTTAGTGCTAAAATACGCAGGTCTTGTCGAAGTGTGAACTACAAGACATAGTATCGGAATCTTTAATCCGAAAAATAGATGTTTTCCGGAACAATGTGCTAATTGTAAGAAAGTGTTTTTATGTTTTCTAATATTACAAAGAGTTAAAATTTGTCTGTATGTTTGTATGCAGGGAGTAAACTCTGGAACGAATGATCTAATTCTAAAAAAAAAATTACTGTCAGAAAGCTACATTATTCGTGGGTGCTATAGGCTATATATTATATTTATATCATGCATACTCGCCGAGCTATTACAATTTCTGCGGACGAAGTCGCGGGCGAAGTGCTAGTACCAGATAAACTTATCAAGACACCATCGACTTTTTCGCATACTTATTTAATAACCTAATGCCGTTTGGTTCCTACATAAATAATTAAATACAAGTACGTAGTAAACTTTAACATCCAGTAGGTACAGTACATTCAAGTACATAGTCCAATCTACTCGGAAACTAACATAAATCTAACTTAACCTGCGTTAACTTACGTCGGGCGTAAGTTTTGCCAACTTAATTCTAACTTTAACTTGGGTAGTACGTATAATGAAATTTTAGTGTGCCCGACCCCTGGGTTCAGAATTAGTTCTTTTTGGAGGGAATTGTGAATAAATGATGGCATTGGATGTTGTACTTCGAATGTAAAAGAGGGTAAACTACATAACGCAAAAATATTATACACTCGCTTTTGCTCACGGCTTCGCTCGCCATATGGTTGTAAAATTTCGCACGGAAATGTTTTAAATAATTATAGCCTATGACACTCAGGGATAATTTAACTTCCTATTATTGAAAGAATTTTTGGAATCAGATCAGCAGTTGCGAAGATTAGTTCCTGCATATGTCTAAACTTACAAACAAATTATACTTCTTTATAATATTAAGGTGGAAGCTCCCGGTAGCCCGCGAAATTCAATTTTTTTTACGATAATCGATAATCGCATACGAGTAATAATAAAAAATCAAGATAAAATCTTGCCTTTTTGCCAGGGGCAGGTAGAAACAAAAGAAAGCACCTGCTACGGTTCTTACACACTCCTTTTTATTTTTCCAAGCGCATGTTCAAGCCAGCGTACGTTCACTGGTCATACACATATCTGATTTTTCTGAAGAACAGCACCAATAGAACGCAAGGAATGTGGGGAGCTGGTCAGATCAGAGGTCACATTGGTGTATTCCCGTTGTCCCCGTAGGCCATGTCCCCGTCAAAGGGGACAAAGGGAATTTAATAAAATAATTTAAAATTACTTCCCGTTGTCCCCGTACGCTGTCCCCGTTAATTTCTTGTAATATATGCTTTATCATCATCATCTTCCTGCCCTTGTCCCATTCTATTTGGGTTCGGCGCAACACGTTTTCTTCTTCCATTCTCCCCTGTCAGACGTCACGGCATCATTAACTCATTTCTCTTTCATATCATTCTTCACACAATCCATCCATCAAATTATACAATCTGTTATTAAAATAATCAGAAAACGAATTGCTCGATCACTCAGGGAAAAAAACTCAAAGTAGAAAACTGAAAAGTAACACTAAATCTTATCACAAACATTTACCAGCTATCCATTGTAGTACTTCACAAGTTGGTATTGACTTAAAATCCAAGCTTTACGCTAAGAAAACAAAGTTAGTGATAATTTGACTAATACGGTTTGCGGTTCAAACTTTGTCTTTACAGTCGAATAAGTCGGGCCATTGAGTGTTTATTTGTCTTTCTTTAAAGAACTAATATTAATGGAAAAGTAGACGTTTCGCTTCGATATGGGGTAGAAGTATAATGGGATAATACGTCGTGTAAGGGTCAGTTCAGACAGAAGAGAAAAATCCTCTCACAATTTACTGGCTGCCATTGAAAATAGGACCGTATTACTATTGTTCAAAGTAGACAATTCTATGAATGACAGCGCGGACGTCGCCTCGCGCATACTCGCGACTCTGTCACCCATCTCCTCGCGCATTCTTGTGATTCCACAAGAATACCCGAGACCACGCGAGCAAGTTCTGTCGTGCTAATACTACTCTTTTCCTAGTGTTTCGCGTAGGCTCGCTTTGACGCGCGTATCCTAGCCTGGGAAGCGCGTTTCGGCTCTTGGTGTGAATTGTTATCGGTCTGCATCATCAAGGCTCTCCCACACAGGCGTGTTATTATCGGTCGATAATACCGGATGTGTTATTGCGATAATGCGTCCCGATTTCTTGCACACAACTGCGTATTTATCGTCCGATAATTCTATTTCGTATTCGTATTTTTGGCAGGTTTTTCCCTAATGTCGGGCAGGTTCGCCATTTTTGTGATACTGCTGTACAGTGACAGTACACACTGCAAATTAGATCGGTTTGCAGGGCACACCAACATAGATGTTGGTGTGCGTAAAATCAACGGCCGTCTGACTTCGCCTATTTATTAGTGTTTGCTTCACAATAACCCGTTGTCCACGCACACACAATAAAATTTCTTGTCACTAATGTTGCAGGGAATATGACGCATAAATTTAGCTTATGATACAATCGTCTCCGTGGCGCATTGGTCGAGCGTGCGATAAATAATTACTTACTGCGCCGGCGCGCCGTAGGATCGAATCCGACTGCCAACAGCTTAATGTTTTTGTATGTTTTAATAAAATATTTTACATTTGTTTGTTCAATTCATTTCTTAACTATTAGCAAGTCTCTTTATATTTGGGTTAGAATGTATTAGTTGTCTACCCTCTAAAAATGACAAATCATGTTTAAGTTAGTAGTTTAAGTTCATCGTCATAATGCTATTGACTATCGGGCTTTCGTTACGTTTTTAGACATTATACCCTGCGTTTTTTGAGAAATGCTTTTATTTGTGAATCAATATGAATCATTTAACCACACTTTTATGAGCTGAAATAATTATTTTGCATGAGCAAAATGTTTCAATGAAATTGCGAGACGTTTAAAGATATCGGTGAGTAACAAAATGTTATTATTATGTTTAGAAGTTTAATATGTTTAAATAATCCACATGTTATTGATTATTGTTTTTTGTAACAATATTTTATTATTGTTCACAGAGAAGGACTGTGCAATTGTGGGTCCATCGTTATGCAGATTCGGGAAGCATTGATCCTTGCCGACCGGGACCAAAGGCTGGATTTGCATTCACAGATGCCAATGCGCGGCACCATGATATAGTTGCTACGCATACCGCTGAGCCCTTCCTCACTACTCGTTCCACGGCGACTAAACATGACGTGACATTACAAACTGAACGAAACGACTTGCGAGCAGCTGGTGTGAAATGTCGTAGGCCAGCCAAGAAAATTTTAATGTCAGATATTCACAGGCAAAACCGGGTACGCTTCCCAAGATAAATATTTGGATTTTGATTGGTGCAATAATATAGTTAGATTTAGCGATGAAAAATGTTTTAAATCAGACAAGGACGGTCGCAAAATATTGTGGCGAAAAGATGGTGAGCGCTATCATAAAAAAAATATTCTTCCATGCAGGTCTAGTGGAGACATTTACTTCGTGCATGATAACTGCGCTATGCATCGCGCGCGACTTGTGCTAAGTTGGTTAAACGTCCAAGAAAACTTTACTGTGACTGAATGGCCATGAAAAAGTCCTGACCTGAACCCCATTGAAAACCTATGGGGTCATAATATGGTGCTAAACACCAAAACTCATCACTAAACTCATCTGAAATCAGGTCTAAATCGAATTTAGATGATGTCGTTACCTCGACATGGGAATCGTTTCGTGGCACTGACTTGTGTTGTAATATGGTTGCTAGCATGAGGAGACGATTGGAACAAGTCATAGATAGCGAAGGCGCACCAATCGGCTATTAATAAAAATATCAGGGGGTAATTCGATTTGTTTTATGTGAGTGATGCTATTGTTAGTGAGATAACAATTTAGGATACCTGTATCTTAATATCTATCTTATTAACATGTTTATTCATTGCGACTCTGTCACCCATCTCCTCGCACATTCTTGTGATTCCACAAGAATACCCGAGACCACGCGAGCAAGTTCTGTCGTGCTAATACTACTCTTTTCCTAGTGTTTCGCGTAGGCTCGCTTTGACGCGCGTATCCTAGCCTGGGAAGCGCGTTTCGGCTCTTGGTGTGAATTGTTATCGGTCTGCATCATCAAGGCTCTCCCACACAGGCGTGTTATTATCGGTCGATAATACCGGATGTGTTATTGCGATAATGCGTCCCGATTTCTTGCACACAACTGCGTATTTATCGTCCGATAATTCTATTTCGTATTCGTATTTTTGGCAGGTTTTTCCCTAATGTCGGGCAGGTTCGCCATTTTTGTGATACTGCTGTACAGTGACAGTACATAGATCCAATAATTATACAATATAACAAATTATTTACATGTCTCTAATTGTCATTAATTACTCACTAATTATTATTGACGTAGAAAAAACCATCCAATTCGTTTATGTGTGTGCCAGCTATATGGACGCAATGTTTTATCAAAGTAGTCTCTGTACCCCTACCTTAATTTGATTTAAATTAAATTATTTACTTTGGTTTTTGGCTTCTTTGTCGGTCATCTTCCATAGCTATTGTTAGTGATAAAAATTCTTCGTCTGATGATAAATCAATATTCACATTATAGATTTTTAGAACACTCGTAACTGTCGGTAAAAGCAAATTTCGTCCTTAACGTACTACTAGTACTAACGATCTCGCAGCTGTGTGTGCGATTGCATGCGTGGCAATACAAATGTTCTAAGAACTCATATCGGAATATCGCAGGACAAGCGTTCTACTTCTATTGCGTCGTTATTATCGCAGCAGTGTGTAACTTCGTAGCCGTCCTAAGACATGATTTACTAAAAACAGATATCGCAATCACGCATCCGGTATTATCGACCGAAAATAACGCGCCTGTGTGAGAGAGCCTTTATCCTGTTAGCTGGAGACTTCCGCTGCACATAGACATAGGCCTCCCCTAAGCGTTGCTACGTCGACTCTTTCTGTCATCCTCGTATTCAACAGATTCTCGCGGTCTTCATCAGAGCATCGGACCACCTTGCCTTTCAACGCTTCGCAAAAGACGATAACGAAAAAATTCAAGTATTTCATAGTGATTAATCTCTCGCAGTAAACTTAAAAGCAGAGGATAGTATAAATATCAAAGCAAAAAAAAAATTCTGCTTTCATAAATACAAAAGGTTATTCTAATATTACAAATCCAAAAAGACGTAAAACTAAAGATTGGAAATAAAAAAAAAATAGAACAAGACAGACTAATACGTTACAGAATTTGTAGTATACAACGAAACTAACGTATGTGTGTGCAGATAATTTATGAAGTTGTTTGCACCGTACCGGTTCTTTGATATATAATACTAACATGCAAAACATACTATCTACTTCCATATTCCCCATACGTCCGAGAAACCAAACATCATATTTCCTATTCCCGAACACCCAATCCGTTTATGATCCCAGTTCCAATACATACTAATTTCTCTATAACCCTGCAATTCACAGTATTCCCAAGACTTGCACGTTTCGGGCATAAACCTATACAGAAATAATAGTTGACCGAAAGCATACTGCAGCTTTCACATTCACTAAAGATGCTGTAAGAGACTGAAATTCAATTTCAAAGGCTTTGAACGCCTCCCCTTTCAGAGGGTGTTCAGTATACCTTTTATTTATTTCCGAATCGATAAATTTAGATTTAATAATTCAGGGTAAGTTCGGCTTGGTACCTATAAAGTTTTGTTGAGTGGGGTAAGTCGGGTTTCGGATTGTGTTGTTGTATTTGGACTAGTGACCTCTTTTTATTGTTGTGGTCCTTTCTCTCTCACTGTTTTAAAGTGTCCTTAGTGCTGTTCTTTTGTTGTTAGTTTTATTGACAGAATTTTACATGAGGCATGAGGCGTTCCTTTTTCGTCATTAACGATGTATATGCTATGATGTAGTACTGCTACCAAACCACCTTTTCCATTCAAAATCAATTTTCTTTTAACAAATCCGCAAACTTCTCCGCAAATCTACATTTTTATAGTGGTTTGCACGTATTCCTGACCTATCAAACGAATAGGCGCCCAATCACTCTGACCTTAGGCATAAAAAATTCTGAACACGCCTTTTTTATTTAAAATACGTCAGGTATGACCGAATTTTCGACGAATTGTAACATCTACATTACACGGGCAGTACCGAATCTCTAACAAAACTTGAAAAGCGAAATGTTCGGGGCCCACTGAATTCTTTATGACGGTTGTAAATCTAGGTAAATCGTAAATTTTGCAAGCACCCCGCGACCCGACGAAAAGGGCTTAGACCCTTTCTGCGCAGAAATGGATATTAACATGCTGGGGTCTCACTATTTGAAGTCGGGAGAAGGTGGAAGTGAGTTTGAGGATGAGGTGAATCCGAGAATAGAGAATTGGGATTGGGACAAGGAAGCAATCAATTACAAAATCAGCAGAGATTTAAAATAATTAAGAATTTGGCTCAAGACTTACAGGTCATTAACTCTGTCACAAAAATATCTCTTGTTAAAATGCACAGTGACTTTAATCAAGAAGATTAAGTAATAAGATGGTGTGTTAAGTGAGTTTTTGACAGTTTCATTATATTTTGTATTTTATTTATAATTCTAAATTCAATTTAAATTTCTGTTATAATTTTGTATGTTTTATTAATTGTAATAGTATGTAACATTTGTTGTGCATGCATGGAAAATCATAAATTCTTTTTTAATTTTATATGGGTTTAAGACCTGAAATAAATGAATATAATTTAATTTAAGTGATGAAAATGTGACCCTATAAAAATTACAAATCAGTTTGCTGTCAAAATCAAAATTCGTATTTCCGCTAGATTGCTTTCATCATTATTAAATTCTATCTAATCCTTAAATTATTTTCTTGTCCTTAATATCATTTCCTAATGTTTTCATCTATCTCACTCATAACTCACTCCATATTTCCAAAACTCATAGTAGCCGATTTGTGAACATGGCCAAAGGTAGGCGAGGTGGGATGTGGTCTTCATCCATTTAAAATTCCAATTCTGAACCTTTGATTAGATACCTGTCTGAATTCTGTACCAATTGTAACATTATATTTATTTGGATAACCTTGAACCGAATTAGGGCACAGACTTATTTGTTACGTTTAAATAGCTTTATTTATGTTATTTTCAATATTCTCTTTGCAAAAGTTAGGTAGTTATGTGTGATGAATATATCCTAATACTAGCACTTCATACGCGACTTCGTCCGCAAAAATTGTGATAGCTCGGCTAATATGCATGATATCATTTTTTTTATTATTAACTAGCTTATGCCCGCGGCTTCGCCCACGTGGAGTTCTATAATTGTCCCACGGGATCATACTATTAGGATAAAAAGTATCCTATGTGTTAATCCAGGTTATAAGCTATCTGTATGCTAAATTTAATTCAACTCCGTTCAGTAGGTTTTGCGTGAAAGAGTAACAAACATCCATCCATCCATACTCACAAACTTTCGCATTTATATTATTAGTTGGATGGGTGGATGGATAATTTATATATTCTATCAGTGAAAGTAGAAAAGTAGAATTGGATCATTGCTCTGGAGATTAACCCCTACATACAAACTTACAAATAAATACCTCTTTATAATTTAGTATAGATGTATTATAAATGCGAAGGTTTGGATAGATGTTTGTTACTTAATCAAGACAGAAGGGCTAAACGGATGAGATACCGCGGCCCTGGAACATAAAGGGCAAAAGAAGGAACATGGGTGGTTTTTAGTCAGTAAAAGTCTGACACTCCCGCTCAGAGCGGGAGGAGTCATTTGATGATTTCCCACCCAAGAAAAAAAAGGGCTAAACGGATGTGGAAAAAATTTGGCACAGACATAGATTCTTGGATAGATTATAGTCTGGAATAAAGTCAAAGTCAAAGATCTTTATTGTGAGACAGTGGTTACAGAGTTGTTATTGAGTGAATTTTGATGTGCGTTTGCACTGCTCCACCATGTTAGGCATACAATAGAACTTAGCACAAAGTTATCTTAGACCTAAGTTTAGACATTTTAATTGAAATACAGCTAAGTATTTGCATCAAATCATAAAAATAGTTTGGCAATAACTCATCACGAGCACATAGGCTGTTTTTTTTTTCTCACACATGCAGGTACACATCCAAACTTCCACGCGAACGGAGCCGTGGGTAGCAGCAAGTGTATGATAAAGTGTACTTAAAAAGCTTACGAGCAACTGTCTCATTTATAATCAAACCAGTCAGCCTATCTCAGTCGTCCGTTGGACAAAAATCTTTACCAAGTTTCGTCACAATGCCGTTTTGAGTTGCCATCAGTCCAGCATAATGACAATTATGCTGTACAAGCTCTTATGGCATACAAGGTGTAAACAGACCCTTTCTGCCGTCAACCATGCATTATGTATTTATCTAACTAAGTTTAGAAACTGCGCAAACAAAATACTGGGTAATGAAATTTTTTTTTTGGTCTGACAAATCATGGTTTACTGTAATACTTAATCTAACGCAATCTAAATATTTCATTGTGTTGATGGATGCATTGAACAGTACGGGGGTCGTGGAGGTATTTAAAGTTAAGTTATGAATAACTTCAAAAACTTGTCTTTAAAAAAAAAACTGACGAAAAACTTTGACACGCAATATCTCCGTAACTAGAAGGTTACCAGGTATGGTCTAGACCAAAACAAAATGATCGCAATGACGGGGAGACCAAGTGCCTTTAGGCTTCGTTAAGGGTATTTTAACACTCTTTATTTAAGGATATTTAATTTGTATTATTTCAATAAACGCATTTTCTTACCTTCATTCTTTCAAGTTTACTTTTTATTTCCCCCCACAGTTGGACATTCATCGCAAATAAAAACCTCCCTGATTTTAACCAGTTCTCGCTTGACACCATTTTGTTTAATTAAAAAAGCGCCTAGTAAAATAAAATAGTGTATCCTTGCGTCATTACGTTTGCAGCGAGCTGCAAACCAGGAGTGTCAATTAAGAGAAATGGATCATTATGACGAGCACCGTTTACGTACTGTTCATGACAGTACCCGTACGGCTGAGTAATAAAAACTTAGGAATTTACTCCGCTGTACCTGTTTGCTAACTGTTGGGGTATGATGCCCAACAGTGAAAATGTTATGTACTTGTTATTCTTGTTATGTAGACTTGTAAGGTATGTTATGTTATGTAAATGAGTAGACGAATGATTCCCTTGATGGATTTATTGCTACTGAATTATAATTACACGATTACATGCTAAGTTACAGAAATGCACACCTAAACAATATCGATATGCATTGATGAGTATGACGTACAAACTACACAAAGGTCAATGTACAGCGTAGCTCGTACATATTGCCCACTCACAAAATGTAACAGATTATAAAAATGAAAAAATGTTATGTTAAAATACAAAATGTAAAAGGGGGATAAAATCTAAAAATAAATGATATAATCCAAGCCTTAAACTATTAAATTACAACGCGCAATAGGCGACGTTGCTTACGATGCCGGTACGATTTGGATGAAATTTGGCACACAGAATAGATAGTTTATAACCTGGATTAACACACAGGATACTATTTATATCGGTAGTACAATCACATGAGACAATTACCGGACTCCATGCGGGGGAAGTACCGGACATAAGCTGGTATTACCTATTTTGTAAGCTTCATAAGTGACACGTGTTTAACGATGCGTGTTTGAGACACGTGTTTTGTAGATCTTTGATAGTCGTTACAGGTAGTCAGTGACCCGAAAGTCTGACAACCAGTCTTACCAAGGGGTATCGTATTACCTAGCACTAACTGGGTTGTGGAGGTCAGATAGGCAGTCGCTCCATGTAAAATACTGGTATTCAGCTGCATCCGGTTAGACTGGAAGCCGACCCCAACGTAGTTGGGAAAAAGGCTAGGCAGATGATGACGTGTTTAACGATTTCTTAGAGGTTCGGTTTTATAGATTGCAGATTAGCTGCGGACACTGACACTGATAGATATTGAGATACTACAGTAGAGTCTTGTCAGCCGTTCGGAAACAAGTTCGCACTAGGGGCTATCGCGCATAAATTCGCCGCTAGAGGCGTTCGTGTAGAGTAAGGTCTTCAGAAATGTCATATGTCATAGAGTGTTCGCCTTACGCGCTCTTTGATCACGTATTTTTACCAATAATCACGATTGTGGTCAAGACTGAGTCATTAGTTATAAACCGTACACAAAAAAAAACACGGAAACATTAACCAACCTCCTTTTTAAACATAATAAAAAAGGGTAAAGTTTTCGCTACATATGCAAACCCCACGCGTATATCTGCATGCCAAAGGCTTGAATATCATGTACATACAACATACATAACAGGTCTACTTCGGTTCCCATATCAATGGCTGAAAGGATCATACGCGTATAGAATATGCTCAATGTATGTCGAGGAATTCAATGTAATTGAACTGTACCATTTTGATCTGAAACCAAAAACTATTCGTTGAAAAAACTCGCTTCATTGTACTGCAGTGGGCAAAAGAAATGTTGACTGGTCTCTCAGTTCATTTTACGAACATTTTTTAGGGTTCAGTATCCGAAGGGCCCTAATTCTAATCCCCCGCTGTCCATCCGTCTGTCGGTTTGTCTGTCAGCGGGCTGTATCTCTTGATCCGAAATAATTGTGCTGTAACAACAAATAGTAAAAAATAGATCAAAAATTTAAGGGGGCTCCCCTACTACGACGGCATGGAACTCTGCGCGAGGCCGACTTGCACTTGGCCGGTTAGAGTGTCTGTGACTATTTCCAAAAGAAATATCTAGATTTAAGTTGCCATTATCTGACTAGCCTTTTTCCAACTCGCTATATTAAGTTCGGCTTCTAATCTAACCGTAGTCAGCAAGTCTAAATGCAGTTGCATACCAGTATTTTACGTGGAGCGACTGCCTATCTGACCTCTACAACACATCTACTGGGTAATCTCCAGTGGGTGCTTTGAAAAGCACGTTAAGCCGTTGGTCCTGCGCCGGATCTCTCTCCGGTTGTGTTGGATTGCCGTCCCATCGGACTATCACAGTAAAGATGGCTAATCTCCGATAAGATTGGCCGCCGTGACTGAAAATGGTGGACTATACTGGGTAATACGATACTCCTTCGTTAGACTGGCTGCCAGACTTTCTGGCTTTAGGCTAGTTCATTAAATAAATAAAGCACATAAATTGTGGATTTCGAGATATAAGCTTGCGCAGGAAATAAGGCCAAATGATATGTTTATATGTTGAGAGTAGGAGTGCGGAGATTCGCGGGTCTGTGGACGGTGAGTAATGGGCTAGCTCGCCGTCCGTCCGTCTTATGACGACAGGCCGTGTCGACGGTGCGTTCGTGTTCCAAGCGCGCCTCAAAGAGATGTCAGCAAACATGAGGGGCCCACAAGGGCCGATGCCTGCCAGGGCTGTGGAACTGTTCGAAAGAGATACCGCGGCCCTGGAACATAACATAAAGGGCAAAAGAAGGAACATGGATGGTTTTTAGTCAGTAAAAGTCTGACACTCCCTTCCGCTCCGCCCAGAGCGGGAGGAGTCAATTGATGTTTTCCCATCCCAAAAAAAGTGTGCGGGAGATTCAATGAAACGACTTGGGAAGGTTAATTACACTTTGACACCGTATATCTATGAGTACGCATACACATTCCTCCGTTAAAACTAATTTTGAAACCTGTTGGCAAATAACATAACATGATATAAAACATTGTTGTAACAACTAAATCTTGCTTAGCCTAACATTGTACGTATAACTATCCACTAATAAAATACAGAATAGTCAACATCTTTTCTGGTACGCCGAGAATGTGCACGTGGATCATGCGTGACTGCTGAATCCTGCGCTACGGCTGAGGCTTGAGGGGCGAATTTGTTTTAACAAGTGTTGCATTAATTTTATTCATGTTTCGTTTCATCATTATATACCCGGTATGATGGACAGACAGAGTTATAGAGAAGTATGGAATAAGAAGACATGCTGCGCCCACCCCAAAAGAATTGGACAAGGGCAAAAGAATGATGATGGACAGACGGACAGTCATACCGACCGAGAGCTAGTATGAGTAACTATGAGTGGCACTTCATCCGAAAATGAACTTTATTTGCATACAGTCAAGGTACATATTCATACAAGCGACTTTGCTGAAGCGTATTATACGGATAAGAACATTAACTTACTGCAAATTCGGCATTTTTTTCAGTAAACCCTTTTAATAAAATTGATACCCATATCATGAGGGTGCATAAAAAAAAACTATTCCGCGTTCTTTGGGATTCTGCCATATTAGATTTAGAATGCCGTCACTTAGCTAACCATGCACTGCCATCCAAACTAAACGTGTATGCAAAATTTCAACTCAATCGGTTGGGGATAACTGTTTGATAATTCGGTTGCAAGATTTGACCTAAACAAACAAACAAACGTTGCAAGTTAAATAAAAACTTGTAAGGCCACTGCTGGAGTTGGCGGTGGCGACCTCTCGCGTCCGGCCCTGGTTCAATCATGGCGAAGCGAGAGGGAATGGGAAGCCGTCACCTCCTTCTGCGAAGCAGTCATGCTAGCGAAGGAGGTGGTGGAACGTGAGAGGGAAAGAACTTCACGTCCCAGCGCTGCGGGAGACGCTCCGGGCGTCGGCTCCCGGCCATTGTAGGCGCGGGCCTGTGGACGGTGAGCAAGCTCGCCGTCCGTCCGTCTTAAGACGACAGGCCATGTCGACGGCGCGTTCGTGTTCCACGCGCGCATCAAAGAGATGTCAGCAAACAGGAAGGGGCCGATGCCTGCCGGGGCTGCGGGACTGTTCGAAAGAGAAACCGCGGCCCTGGAACACAAAGGCCAAAGAAGGAAAAAAAAACGCCACTGCTAGAAACGGGAACATCATATGCCACCAGCTATTTCAAAAATGTTGTTTTCCAACGAACCCTACCTGGAGCTTTCACTAACTTTTAAACGCTTCCCGTCCGAAACTCTAATATTTGGACATCACTTCATACGGACGGACTGACGAGTTCTAGTTTTATAGATTAGAAATATATAGTACCTTCTAGGGCTCAGGGCTTCTATAAAGTACTCTTCGAACTTTAACACATCAATAATACTTGGCGTCAGAAATAGGCAAAGAATCAAATCTAACATGTATTACAAAACGTTTTTCTCCGAGAAAAATGTTTTTGGAGAATCGTCCAAATATTTTTCTCGAAATATAAAACACGTCTGTATTCCTTGAAACTTACCCACCCACTTAGGACGCATCACCCAAGCTTTTGAGTAAAACTGACCAAACTGTTACACATATAACTTTTAAAGTGTCCAACCGCGCCTTTGATGCTTTTAAGCTACTACTTGCCAGATGGCAAACTTAGTGCTGAACATTCCTCGTAGCTAAAACTGTGCCCAAACAAGCTGTAAGAGCTAAGTATGTTTCAGTTATGTTTTAGAAAGATCTTGAATTAAAAAGTGTTCGTCATGATCAAAAAACAATGTCAGCATTTATGATTACGAAACTTTTTCAATTTTTTTTTTCCCGCAAGGGCCGATGCCTGCCAGGGCTGCGGGACTGTTCGAAAGAGATACCGCGGCCCTGGAACATAAAGGGCAAAAGAAGGAACATGGATGGTTTTTAGTCAGTAAAAGTCTCACACTCCCTTCCGCTCCGCCCAGAGCGGGAGGAGTCATTTGATGATTTCCCATAGCTGAATACCTGGATATTAAATAGAGCGACTGCCTGTCTGACCTCTACAACCCAGTTGGTACTGGGTTACTAATGTTACTATACCCCTTACAAAGACTGGTTGCCAGAATTTCGGACCTCTGACTACCTTTCCGAGGCACGGAGAAAACTCGGTATTGAGTGGTTCACCCATTCACGGAACAACCTAGGCAAGCGCGGCTTAATCTTGAAGATCGACTCGTCCGGCTGTTATTCATTCATAGTGGTTCAATTTGGACTTCATATTTATGTGTGAACAAAGAATCTTCATAAAAAATACAATAAATTCAGTGACAATCTATCAGGCGTGCTACAGAACTTGTTTGGATCGTGCGTGGATATCAAAATACAGGGTGGAAGGGACACCGACGAGAAAACGGTTACCACGTATTCAGTACATCATTCTGAGCCCCAAGTAGAAATTTTACATCGGTTATTAAAAAAAACAACTATTTCCTACCAAATGCAATGCCTATACGGTCGAAATGTATGGAACAGCAGATTTTTTTTTAATTACCGATGACCGTTTTCGCGTCGGTGTCTGTAAACATTTAATTTTGCCGCCCTGTCTGTATATGGTGTGTGCTCTTAAGATCCACTTAAGGAGCGACCACTGCTATCGATGCGGCATCAGCTTCAGCCGATCACGTGTCACCACATTTGTCGCTTTAAGTGACGCTCGGAATCGAGTCGTGACAGATCGCGTCATCTCAACCGAAAAGCTACGAATGATGTCTTTTTAGCTTTTATTGCATGGTCATGTTTACTGCCTCGTTGGTCGCGTAACAACCGCGACAGTTGAGCATGAAGTCCTTTTTTTTTCGGATGGGAAATCATCAAATGACTCCTCCCGCTCTGGGCGGAGCGGAAGGGACTGTCAGACTTTTACTGACTAAAAACCATCCATGTTCCTTCTTTTGCCCTTTATCTTCCAGGGCCGCGGTATCTCTTTCGAACAGTCCCGCAGCCCTGGCAGGCATCGGCCCTTGCGGGCCCCTCATGTTTGCTGACATCTCTTTGAGGTGCGCGTGGAACACGAACGCGCCGTCGACACGGCCTGTCGTCATAAGACGGACGGACGGCGAGTTAGCCCATTACTCACCGTCCACAGGCCCGCGGAGCATGAGGTCCTGGGTTCGATTCCCGGGTCGGGCAAAGTAATATTGGGTCCAAGTAATATTGGGTTTTTTCATGAGAACTTTCTCAGTAGCAGCCACAGAGTCTGGATTTGTGCGCTTTTGATTGCAATACGCTCGCCCCCTGTCACATGGGACTTAAAATATAACTGTCGAAATGTTTGGTTCTATTAGTGTACACCGCAGCCTAATCCTTAGGAGATTACAGGCGTGATGTTATGTCTATATTTATGTGTCATATTTACTCTTTCTGAGGTGTTCCCTTAGAGCACCCTCTACAAAGCTACCTAAATAGAAGACCGTTTTCAGACGTCTGCCAATATAGTGTTTCCACTTGATTCAAATGAAATAACCTGATGCCTACTAAAGCTAAATAAAATGATTCTATTTGTCTAATTACTGAAGCATTCTTCAATTAATAGGTCAAGTCTATCTATTTTTTCATTACTATGCTCGAAAACACACCAATTTAAGAGCTGAACTACTTTTTCCCATGTAGAATATGCAGTGAGAGCTCAACGTTGATTGGTTTTTTCCGCTTAAGACCAGACCATTGACTCGGTTTATAAATTTATGTTGTTTAAATGATTTGTTTTCCTCAAAATGGTTGAGGAAAAGTTTTGAATTTAAATAGGTAATTGGAAATGGAAAATTTTGGCTGTAGTCATAGCTAGAAATAGATTTAGGTAAATGAACTAGACTTTCGCAGGAGATAATTATCACTGAGTGGTTTAAATATTATATACTGTTCATCATTAACATCTTCGTGCCCTTGTCCCATGTTGCTTGGGATCGGAGCAACACGTTTTTTTCTTCCATTCTCCTCTGTCAACCGTCACGCAATCATTTACTTCTTTATCTTTCATATAAAAAGAAATAAGAAATTAATTAATTACTGTTAGTGGTGTAGAACCGTTGTAATTAATAATAATAAATAAATAAATATCATTCCTCACACAATCCATCCATCGCTTCTTTGGTCTTCCTCTCCCTCTCCATCCATCAACGTTTACATTCATCACTCTTTTAGTCACATGCGATTCGTCCCTCCTCATCACATGTCCATACCAAGGCAGTCGATTCCGTTTCAACTTTTCTGTAACTAGCGCAACTTTTAAACTTCCTCTAGTATACTCGGTCCTTACCTTCCATTCTTGTCACACCACACATCCTCCTCAACATTCTCATCTCCGCTACACGCAATCTTTTTTTATCCATCTTCTTCACAGCCCAGCATTCCGATCCATACAGTACGACAGGTCTAATGACGGACTTGTATATTTTCCTCTATATCGTATACTGTTCAATTGACAAATAAACGACAAAGAAATTTGTTCTTTAAACCAAAGGCCGATTCTCATATTTTAAAATGTATGCAAAGTATTAATTTTGTCGACAGATTAAGACTAAGATAAAATTGTATGCGAATGCTCTTACAAACATGAGAGAGAATTAGCCTCGGTATTATTAACCCACACGAAAAAACGGTCCTATAGAATACATGTCTAAGTATTTTGATTAACTGAAAATACAACTGTTCTATGTTATTGTATGTGTATTATCATTCTATATACATATGAACATATGATGATAATATCATCTCCAAATTATGGCTTAATATGACACAAAAGGAGGTATCTGATGAGATGACGAGTAATAGAGAAGTATAGAAGAAGAAGACATGCTAACGAGTAAAATAGGGAATGAGTACATAAGAGGAAGTTTGAAAGTGGCGCCGGTGACTGAAAAGTTGTGTGGTAATCGGTTATCTTGTTAAGGACATGTGATGCAGAGGAATAAGGAAAATGTAGTGAGGAAAATGTTGAGTATGAATGTAGATGGCTAGAAGAGTAGAGGAAGACCAAAGAAGCGATGGATGGACTGTGTGAAGGATGATATAGCTAAAAAGGAGTTGACTGCTGATATGACGAGTAATAGAGAAGTATGGAAGAAGAAGACATGCTGCGCCGATCCCAAATAAATTGGAAAAAGGCGAGAGAATGATGGCGATAATATTGAGTCTTAAAATAAACTGGCTAAATCGATAGTAGCAAGTCGTGAATGTGTTTTGTTTTCACATACCTCATGTTGATAAGGAAAATATTCGCAATAATTTTATGTTGGTTTATCCGAAATAGAAAAGTAATTTTGAGCTTCCCACTCAATTTAAATAAACCGCTAACTAATGAACGAAAGATATTTTTTTCGGTTAATTGTAGCTTTCTGGCTTAGTAATTTTGGTTTTTTAATTTCATGAATCCTTAATGAGTTGACAAAGTTGCTGTTTTTTGGCTTGTGCTAAAATATTTTTTGTGATATTTTGGGAACCTTAATTAAACCCTCATTAATATCATGTATCATATAAAGTTATTTTTGTAAATGCTTTATTAATATTTTCGCGAATGAACAGTGTTGTAGAAAATTAACGCCAATTTTTTTACGATTTAGCATTATTTCGTCAGAATCTCCGACTCTTTCCCACTTCCCATAACCTGCTCATTTTTGAAACAAAACAAAGTAGAAGTGACTTAATTCTTTCAGGAGCTGAACTATTACAATGCCTTTGCCACACGGAGTTAGAGACATTATGACACACACACTTTTACCAAGGATTTAGTATCTTCATTTAGAGGTATGAGAATCAGTGTGCAAAGTTTTTCATCCCCCATTTAAGAGGCCCGTCAGTTATTACTGGGTTCTTGTTTATTGGCCAATCTCACCGATGACTTTGTGCGATGCAAGATTTCTTCTAAAGCATCATAGATGTCGCTAGTAATCTTTTTGTAAACTTGATTATCTCCGATATATGTATACATACAATAAAGATCCTAGACACCGTATGAAAAGATTTAACGCTGGGTTTCGAATTATCTTCTGGATTCATGGTAACACGTTGCGCGTGGATGTTCCTTACAGACTTTATTGTAATTATTATAACACCGAGCATTTACAAAAAAAAAAACACTCTGGGGAGCTCGTGGCTAAATAAATAACAGCCGCACAGATCGATCTTCAAGGTTAAGCTGCGCTTGCCGAGGTGGGTCTGTAGATGGATGGCCATCTATCATGGCGAGTTCCCTCTATGCCTTGGAAAGCAGGTTAAGCCGTTGGTCCCAGTTGTCACTAATAGATCTTTTACAGTCTTTATTCTTAGTCAGAAGCTCAAAAGTCTGACAACCAGTCTTATTAAGGGGTATCGTATTACTCAGTAACAGAGTTGTGGAGGTCAGATACGCAGTCGCTCCATGTAAAATACTGGTATTCAGCTGTATCCGGTTAGACTGGAAACCAACCCCTACATAGTTGGGGAAAGGCTAGGCAGATGATGAGAAAAAAAAACACTCTGGTATCCAAGTACAGGATCAACGTTTTTGAGAGTTGATTACTAAACGTATACTTGGTATAATACTAGCTCACCACACTATTCCCGAACTCAGGACCCAAGCAGAACCTTTCTTTTATTTACAGTTCGCGCTATATTTGTTTTATTACGATTCTGTTTGCGAAAGCGAAGCCGGTCAGTATCTATGGCATACCTAGCCTAGCCGGTGTTGCCAGCTCTGAGGATTGGAAATGTACACATTTTCGATACACATATTTGATATGGTTTGGAGTCCATGATGCAGCTGAATACCATATTAACAGAAGAAGAGTTAATGTGGTATACAGCTGTTAGACTGGAAGGTGATACCACTATAGTTGGAAAAAAGGCTGTTGAGATGATAATGGTGATCTACGCCACTCATAATATCATCAGTGACGGAAGTTTCATAGGTAGGACCTACATTTCAATACTTAACAAAACAAAGATTAAAACCGTATTTACATCGTGTGAAAAACGGTTTGCACAAGGAATATTAGACTCACACATCACACATTAAACGATAGGTACGATTTTCATTGATTAGAGATCAAGATAATAATGTTCAAGGTGTACCATAATAGACGCAAGACCTGTGGTGCGGTGACTCAGACCATAAATCTGAATAACTTTTGTTCAATGATTTTTGGAAATTCATAACTTTTTTTAGTTTACCATACATGTGACATGAGAATGGAAAAAAAAACGTGTTGCGTCGATCCCAAGTAACATGGGATAAGGGCAGGAAGATGATCGTTGGGGTCCACGTCGTGATGGTTCTCGGCCACCGTAGGCGCGGGCCTGTGGACGGTGAGTAATGGGCTAGCTCGCCGTCTGTCCGTCGTATGACGACAGGCCGTGTCAACGGCGCGTTCGTGTTCCACGCGCGCCTCAAAGAGATGTCAGCAATCATGAGGGGCTCGCAAGGGCCGATGACTGCCAGGGCTGCGGGACTGTTCGAAAGAGATACCGCGGCCCTTGAACATAAAGGGCAAAAGAAGGAACATGGATGGTTTTTAGTCAGTAAAAGTCTGACACTCCCTTCCACTCCGCCCAGAGCGGGAGGAGTCATTTGATGATGTCCCATCCGAAAAAAAAAGGGCAGGAAATGATACATGTTGATCAGCTGATCGTGTCAGTTTCTATATAAAGACCTTATTTATACAAATTTCAAGTACCTACTCTTAGAACAAAATTTGGTCACTCAAAGGTCTTGTGTTTCATTTTTGACACGTAAGGCTCTAACAATTTTATTCAGAACGCATTTAACAACAATGGCAGTAATTCTGAGTACCTCACACACATCTTAAGCCTTTAGCGGTTAAGTGAGATGCTAAGTTTCGAATTAAATTGCTTATCATATAAGACGCAAGTTGTAAGGGCAAACTGAGAAGGATTAGCGGTATCTCGCCACTTGAGCATTTGTTATCTTTGACGAAACTTGAATACGTCACCACCGCAGTGTGTGCGCGTATGTAATACTAGATGTCATCGGGGTAATGGGATAGATTAATGTGTATTATAAGTTTTGAAGTAAGGTACAATTCGGTATGCATTGTTTGTAATATTATAGGTTATAGTTAGGTATTTCATATTCCATTTATAAATTAAAATAACACGTAAATTCTTCGAAAAGTTACAAAAAATAATTCCATTCCAACTTTTTTTGGACTAAATAGGCTTGCGTTTGGCCGCAACTCACCCGATGTGAAGCGTTGATGCGGCCTAGGGTGGAGCACGCTTGCCTAGAAGAAACGAGTGCACTCGAAATTTGAAGAGATTCAAATTATAATCATTGGGAAACAGAGAAGCCGGCAGTGAATTCCACAGATACTGGTTGGCAGAATAAATGTTGAAGCAAAGCGCTTTGTTCGGGTCCATGGGACTTAAACCACATAACGGTGACGCTTCGCTGTATCTCTGCTCGTCAGATGGAAGAATGGGGTTGGGAGAATTAAATTATTTAATTCCAAAGCATAAACTCACAACTTTGCGGCAATGTTCAAGGCTTTGGAGCTTGGCTTTGACAAGGAAGTCCTTATCAATAAGCCTCTTGGCACGTCGCTCAATAGCTTCTAACACTACCTTGCAGCTGGTACTTGGCTGATCCATCCCAAAGGTTCGAACAATACAATAGATGGGTCAGTTGACAGTGTTGCTTTAGCAAATACCTTGATACATTTCTTAATCACTACAAACGGGAAAAAGAGGACTAGACTGGGTAAAAAGTTTAGGTGCAGTTTTTATAAATAGATATGATTAATATAGACACTTATACTTAAGATAAGATATTTCATGACCGTATGTAATGGTAAAGTTTACCCACCCATTAAAAAAAAAACTACTAAAATAGTAGAACTTCCAAATACTGGCAACCCCAGACATTGAGGTGTATTGCCGGTGCAGCACATGAGTAGAATTTTTCCCCGTTTCCATAGTTCGTTAGCTAGCAGCGTGTGGAGCTGAAATGTTAGTACTCGATGCTTGGTGCTCGACAGTCGGTACATTTTGATCTAGTATTTTGGTGGTCTGGTTTTTATTGCGAGTATTAGTCGTTTTAACTTTAGTGTAATAGTTGTGACTTTGCTCAGTCTTGTTAGTAGTTTCATCAATCACTGTTTTAATTCTTTTAGCATCATTATTAACTTGACGTTATCAGACTGTCTCGTTTACAAGCTTTACTGCTAGTCAATTTTCGGATTCAACAAAGTAGATTTTAGGTCCATTGGCAATTGATTCACTTCCTTGTCCATACAAAAGATGTGTGCCCATTGCCAAGAACTCGAACAACAACTGGTCAGTTTTTATGTTTAAGTCTCCATGGTTGTCCATGGGGACTAAATAAGAACAGCCGCTCGGGTCGATCTTTAGGTTAAGCCGAGCTTACCTAGGTTGGTCCGTGGATGGGTGACCACCCATTACATACTAAGTTTCCTCCGTGCCTCGGAAAGCACGTTAAGCCGTTAGTCCCGGCTGTCATTTGTAGATCTTTGACAGTCGTTACAGGTAGTCAGTGACCCGAACATCTGGCAACCAGTCTTACCAAGGGGTATCGTATTACCTAGCGCTTACTGGGTTATGGAGGTCAGATAGGCAGTCGCTCCATGTAAATACTGGTATTCAGCTGCATACGGTTAGACTGGAAGCCGACCCCAACATAGTTGGGAAAAGGCTAGGCAGATTTTGAGTAGTCCATGGGGACTTAAACATAAAAACTGACCAGTTGTATTAGTGACCAGCTGGCGGATCCACCGCTTTTTACCTTTAGCTGAAGATCTCCAGGTGTAAAGTTATGTTTAGCTATGAATGAAACAGTAAACTATTACAAAGTTTTTCTTACTTTAGTCTAACAAACAGCTTTTCACACAATTCCATCCCTTTCATCTAAGTGAGACTACCAACCATCCACACTTCGACAATAACATTGCCGAGAATCAGTCCAAAAATCTCTTCTGCGCACAAAAACCCGCAAAGGCCCAGCGAACAATGTATCAACACTCGACACAGGCTTACAAAGTCATCCGTTGTTAACAATTAAAACATGCGTTTTCGTGGAAAAGTCGGCGGCATGGAGTCGTCCGCATAATAAATTGTCTCGCTGGCAGTGTGCAAACTTCTCGTGATTCCTTCTTAAGGTTGCGGGTTAAGTGTGAGCGGGTACACTTGCTCTTTCAGCGGGGTTTAAACCGGCAACGTTTTTGCGTGATAATGCGTCACTCTGTAGGCCAGGAAGTTCAAAAAGTCATCATCATCATCATAACATCAAGCCTGTAATCCCCGATGGGTTAGGCAGAGGTGTATTAATTTGCCAGTAATGTTTATGTCTCACGTAATAAGGGCCGAGCCTATTGCCATCAACCGGGCACAGATCTAGATTCCGTGGCTGCTACTGAGAAATTCCTGATGGAAAACCTAGTAACACTTTTGCCCGACCCGGGAATCGAACCCAGGACCTCATGTTCAGAAGTCGCGCTTGCGGCTACTAAACCAACGAGGCAGTCAATCCAATCAGAATCAATCAACATAGGCCTTTTGAATCACGCGTCATTCGACTTGGTCCAAGGTTACGCTTATCCAGTTTCTGTCAGCCACAGGCCAGCCAGTCTATCTAGTAATAATGGTTAAAACATTTGTGTTACGTTAACCTCTAGGAAAACTTATGTGAAAGATGCAATATGTGTACAATGCATAGGGAATGATTTGTGTTTAATGTCACCTGGCTATGTTGACATTACCGACATGACAGTCATCGGTAATTAAAAAAAATATATAGACATCCGAATTGACAACCACCTCCTTTTTGAAGTCGGTTAAAAAATCCAGCGGTCTCCTACAAAAACGTAACACCCACGATGACACGGTCAAAATGCATGGAAATGCTGTTTTTTTTTTTAATTTTCGTCATTGATATATAAACTTTTTTTTGGTGAAAATTTTCTGTGGGGTATTCGGAATGATGTACTGAATTATGTGGTAACCGTTTATGCACCCAAAATACGCGCATTGGACGTGGTGTTGCGGACACCAGCCCTTTATACAATACAATACAACCGATAATGCATCGATTCCACCCTGTATTGTATATATTGGGCACACCCAATTATAATAATTATAATAATTTTCTTTCTTTCAAACACTCCGAAATATTTAATTCCGAATTTCGATGTTCGATTTTCAAAAGTCCGAGTTTTATAAAACCTAAGAACTATAATGTCTATTATTAAAAATCACGAAAGGAGATAGGGCATTTTTGTTTGGGCTCTAGCACAACTGGCATCGGATTAAGATACTTATTTTGTTTGAAAATTCATAAAGTAAGCTTACTTTTTTTTGTACGTGTACAAAAATCTATCCTGGGAAAAAAACGCTAGTGTATATTATACGAAATACTCATATATTTTCAAATATTTATTAATTAATTCTATTTATTTTAATCCATTAAGGTATTTTTAATGTTGCCTGACATTTATGATGACTCAGATGCGTGTTATTTTTGTGCCAACATGAAGAGACAAAACATACACGTGGTATTTTTGCGCTAACATTAGAAAGAGACAGAAAATGTTATGTCGCTGCGCGGTGGGATACAAAGGGAGAGAAGACGCAACGCGTGCGCAGCGCAGTATTCCGTTCCCCTTCCCTCTGCTTCATGATAGGTTCAGTAATGTAATGAGTCACCACTGGCAGTCGTTCTCTGCGCTCGCTGCTGTTCGATCTTCGATGCTATTATGTTTTAAGTGCTTTAATTATTCTGTTTTTCGTGCACTGTTTACCGGCTGTCTTTAATTGATGTGTTTGTTTTCTCTCTGATGACCTTGGCGTGTTTTACTTGAGCTGTCCGATTTTTCTTGATTACTCTGGCATGTTAAATGGACTAATTCTTCTTACCTGTTTTGAATTTGTTACTTTTGCAACATGATACGGATACCTACTCAAACTGGCTTGGAGCTATTATAGCGAAAAGCGAGAAGTAATGGCAGAACTTGAGCGTTTTGGAATAGAGCAAAATGGCTTGATATTACTGCGAAGTCGTATTCAGTCACGTCACGTGAGGTCAAGGAAGTCATCATCATTCATCATTCTCTTGCCCTTCTCCCAATTCATTTGGGGTCGGCGCAGCATGTCTTCTTCTTCCATACTTCTCTATTACTTGTCATCTCATCAGACACCTCCTTTCTAGCCATATCATCCTTCACACAGTCCATCCATCTTTCCTTTGGTCTTCCTCTACTCTTATACCCATCCACAGTCATACTCAAAACTTCAAGGAATCAATGAAAAGGAAAAAAAGAAAGGAAGGGAGGAAGGGGTCAAGGAAGTAATAAACATATTTTATACAATGTATAAGGAAGAAGATGGACTACAGGGCATTCAACATTATTACTGTAGTTGTATCGGATGTTACGCCCACATCATGAGCGAAGTGTTGTATCTCGGGTGGGCTCGTTACGAGGACATAGAACATCCTGTTGCGTTTCTGGTCAACATATTGTAATGTTTTTGGTAGAAATGAATTTTGAACCATTCGGATTTATGAAAATCGATATTTCGAAATTCGTATAATTTGTGACTGACGGAATAAAGTTTGTCGTATTTATGTAGTGTACCCATTATAATTATGTGGTCAACATTATAATTATTACGAGTAGGTACATGGAGTTAAAACACAGCGAGGTTGTGCCGGAAGGATTCGCACCGCCATCAAAGGTTATATTGATCCTTTGAATCTCATTCCGTCAATTCTTCGCGTTCAAATCAGATACATTCTTCGATCAACATGATAAAAATACTAAACAAAACCCTGCCAGTGCCACCCCACCATATTATCCCGCACAGTTTGTCAACAATAATTACAGTTAGTAATTACACAAGTACAGCAACTATCGCCCGCCGTCGAGTAATAGCGTTACCAGCTGTTCCAAGCGTCGCGTTGTCGCAGCCAGCCTGGTTCCAAACGCCCTCTTTAAGTTTCACTGCAAACTAGAAACTTAGAATAGACTTTTAGATAGTATTTTTCTCGACTGATAAAATACTTCTACACAAAACATCACATCGCCTCTTTGCTTCAATAACGTGATAAGTCCGACAATCCATATTTTTTTTTATTTGATATTTGAAACCGCCGTGGCCGATTTTATTTTTCCATAAAACGTGGTATCTTTTGTGCGGGTAATAGCGAATCTATGAGTAAAAGAGACAGCGCAACTGTGTCAGATCGCGATATCACGTTGTCTCTTTCTGCGCGGAGATTTGTTTCGACAACGAAACAAATCAGTTGTCACTATGCACGTGCATAGGAAGGTGCTCTCAAATTTCAGCGAAAACGTGACATCAGGACGATATCACTGTTTGGTTGCAAAGGTATGTTTTAATTCAATTATTATTTTTTATTTTATAATGTGATATCGTGGGTTAACACAGTGTTGTTGAAAAAAATATGTGAGGTGCCAATTGTTATAAATGCTCATGTCACACTGTTGCCGAAAGAATGAGAACTTTGCTTTGAGTTATCTTTAGATACAACATTGTTGATGATGAAACTTTTTCTAATGCAAAAAACAAGTTATGGATATCTGCTGATGTTCCGTTAATGAACAAAAAAAAAATTATTTGACCAGTAATATTCCTAAATATTACTTTGTTAATGCTAAAACAAATTACTAATTGTACTTATTTTTCCAGATGGATGGATCTTTTACCTTATATTTACGCAAGATTACAACATAATTATCATTCTTTGTTCCTAAAAACGATTTATGTGATGTTTGTAAAGCCTACAAAAACAGCCCTGATGAAAAAAAGAACGATTAAAAGAAGGCTACAAAACACATCAAAATGAAAAGTTCTCTCACGTGCAGGGAAGAAGAACGATGAAAAGAATAGTGAAATTCTCGTTGCTGTCGGCTCCCACAATTATCCGAATAGAATACAACATCTAGATTTTCGACTGTTTCTGACATTTTGACGAGGTTTTTGTAAACTCAAGTACCGAAGGACCGATCTCGTTTACACCTCAGTTACTCTGAATGTTGCATATAGTTAAATTAAGTACATTCAATTTAGATCTGTAATAAAAAAGACAGAGCTTCAAGCAGTTTTCCAATGTCCCAAAGGGGATATCTCTTTGGGGCCGTCTCCACGAGCGAGAGAATCGCGGCGATATTACCTACGTATTTGTATGGAATAATATCGCCGCGATTCTCTCGCTCGTGGAGACGGCCTCTAAGAGAGTGTATAGAAATACGTGGCAACGACGATAATATCGTCGCAATTCTCTCGCTCGTGGAGACGGCCCCAAAGGGATATCCCCTTTGGAACATTGGAAAACTGCTTGAAGCTCTGTCTGTTTTTAATTACATCTAAATTGAATGTACTTAATTTAACTATATGCAACATTCAGAGTAACTGAGGTGTAAACGAGATCGGTCCTTCGATACTTGAGTTTACAAAAACCTCGTCAAAATGTCAGAAACAGTCGAAAATCTAGATGTTGTATTCTATTCGGATAATTGTAGGGGCCAACAAAAAAATAAATTTATGATCTGCATGTATCTATACGCGGTAAAGACAATACTTAATCTAAATTCAGTCACTAATAAATATTTGATGAAAAGGACATACCCAGAATGAGGGCGATTACGCTCATTCTCAAATTGAGAGAGAAATTTAGCGGCAATGACGATCTGGACCCATGTATTCACCTGACGTGTTTATTAGTGCTATAAAGGCTGCCCGGAAGAAAAGTGAGAAATCTGCAAAGCACATTTAATTCACATGGAAGGCCATGTGAATGAAATGTGCTTCGCAAATTTCTATGATTGGTAAAGCTTAACTAATCAAATGAACTTTTCGTTGCTAAAAGATGAAAATAATGATTCAGTCAAACTAACAGGTATAAAGGTGATTCGAGTTCAAAAAAGCGATCCTGAAGCTTTATTTTTTAAAGAAAACAATTTAAAAAAGCTATTGTAATAATGTGTAAAGAATACGTCATCTCAAATTTGGAATTAAAAAATCCATCCAACCAAAAAATTGGGATATGTGTATTTTGTTTGCATTAATGCAAACTCCTAAATAAGAGTTTCTTATTCATCTGTCAGAGATTTGAAGCGCTATTGGATAGTCAAGATCTACCTAATAAATTATAATTTGATTTACCTATTCCTCAATTACCAAATTCTGATTGAAGGCTAAATATTCTTTTATTTAATCTTAAGCTAATACTTTAATTTCTCCAGTAAAATGTGATCCTCATTAAGTAATGGACAATAAAAATTGTGATTATTCGTAATGTCAGTCGGATCTTGTTATATTTTGTTATATAGAAATTGTATTAAGTGTATTTTGCAATTGCAGTGTTTCCAATAAAGATTGATTCTGAAATCTAAAATTTTTTATTTCAACAATGTTTGTTAAATAACTCAGTTTCATAACCAAAGTAATATCATTAAAATCGTGACAATTTAGTTTGTAACACTTATCTTACTATATATTTGCAAGAACAATGTGACATGTTTTCCCCTTTTTTTCAAATAAAGCAAATTTCTTACTAAACTTCAAAATTATCAGTATTTTGATAAGTTTTCACATAGTTTATTTGTTATAGTTTACAATACATCATAGATTTACAGTTAAAAAATATACGTTTCGACACAATTATTTTTTGAAACTTTAAAAACGCTCTCCTCTAAAATTTCAATTTTCAAGATAACACATTATTGAAGCAAAGAGGCGACATCGTGCCTGTAATCCCCGAAGGGTAAGGCAGAGGTGTACCTAATAGTATACCCACATTTCGCCAGTTAAGTTTAAGTCCTATATAATTAGGAGCGAGCCTATTGTCATTAAACGGGCAAAAATCCAGACTCCGTGATTGTTACTGAGAAATTCTTAATGGAAAAACCCAATAACACTGCCCTACCCGGGAATGGAACCCAGGAGCTCATGCTCAGCAATCACTAGACCAACGAATCAGTAAAAAAAAACTCTTCTTTATCTTATTTCAATGTGAATTCCCTTGATTGTGGTGGAGCGTTACTTCTTGAGTCGAACACCATGGTATAGTCAATACTGTAGTCTCCAGTTTAGAACTAATAAAGACCCCCATGTGGCATAAAAGAGAAAAATCCTATACTTAGCTTTAAATAGGACAAGCATGCCATTAATTATTTAAGGCTTCTTGAAAGTCTCTTTTCCACTACTAAAAAGAAAGAAAAGAAAGAAAAGAAAGAAAAGAAAGAAAAGAAAGTAAAGAAAGAAAAGAAAGAAAAGAAAGAAAAGAAAGAAAAGAAAAGAAAAGAAAGAAAAGAAAGAAAAGAAAAATATTTATATGACTCGTTAAGGACAAAACAATAATACAAAATTAAATGAAAAGTATTCTTTAATCGGTTGTTTATAATTACCATTGTTAATTTATCTTAATTGTTGCTATTTAGGCCTCATTTGAAGAAAACATTATAATATGCTCTAATTGATCACATTAATTAAAAATAGGCTTAAATAATTGATAGAACAGGTTTTTTTTTGTATCGGCAAGTTTATTCATAGATTAATTTTAACACGATAGTTTTTTAGTCAACGTAAAACGAAAACGATTAGAGTATAACTTACTAAGGCGACAAGAAACCATGCAAATCATCGATATTGTCGAAATCAATTAGTGAACTATATCCAATACTTTTTACTAGTCCTAACAGACTCAAGTAGTATGCGACCACACACCTGAAACACAGTGCACTGAATTATGACACTTATCTCCTAAGACATAAACAAAGACGTATGGAAATAGTTCCCTCTCAGAGGTGAGAGGAAATTGGATTAACAGCCTCCGAGTTAGAGAGGGTTAGCGTGAGTGGTGAGGTTATAAATTGTTTTAGAGACTCTATTCACGATATATAGGCATAATATAGATAAATGGTTCATGGAATATCATCAGTCTAAATATAAAATCAACCAAATTGATTCAAATTGATTTGAAAGGCACTGAATGGTATGGACGACATTCAATGATTGAATTTAGTTGCGTCGTGGTTGCGTCATCCAAATTCAAAGGCGGAAGTTAACTGTATGTTACCTTGAAATGTTAAAGGCCTAATAAATAACCACGCGCCTGTAAGCAAACCTCGAAGGGTTAGGCAGAAGCTTACCTTTACAACGTGGAGAACTTCGTATGCCTCAGAAAGTTCCCCGTATGTATACAACAATTCTATCGAAAAACTAATCGAAAATCTTCTATGTTCAGGTGTTTAGTCATCATCTGCCTAGCCTTTTCCCAACTAGGTTTGGGTCGGCTTCCAGTCTAACCGAATTCAACTGAATACCAGAATTTAAATCCAGGTGTTTAGTAATCCTGCCAGGGCTGCGGGAAGAGATACCGCGGCCCTGGAACACATGGGCAAAAGAAGGAACTTTGATGGGTTTTAGTCAGTAAAAGTCTGACACTCTTCTGCTCCGCCCAGAGCGGAAGGGGTCATTTGATGATTTCCCATCCCAAAAAAAAAAAGAAAAGGTGTTTAGTAATAGGACATTATTATTCATTTTTAATATTTTATACATCATGTGTCTGTTATTAGGCTGGCACAGACAGATTATTTATTCTTCAAAAAACTTCATTCCGCTACTTCAAGAATATTATAATGATTTATTACCAGTTCATGCCCGCTGCTTCGCTCGCGTGTAGTTCGGTAACTGTCCCAAATATAAATATTCCCGGGATAAAAAGTATTCCACATGTTTATATCCATGTTATAAACTATCTATGTGCCAAAGGACAATGACCAAAGTTGGTACCAAAAAGTCTCGCGCCTCAAAACCAAAATATTATAGTAATTAGTTTCATATTTTTTTACGGCATTACGCGTCGGGGATTTGATTTTTGAACTGGAAATATACTTTTCGAGTTTAAAAGTACGAATATTGTTTTACTCCCTTTATATGACGTTCCGTTTCAACTGAATATAAATGACGTTCCGTTTCAATTGAACAAACCCTTGTCTGTCGAGCGGACTCTAAAATTAATTACAATTAAGTAAGATCAGTACACCAAATCGATTTAGTTTGGTTTATTGCTATTTGCAACAAAATTGATTTTCTCAGCCTAAAGATTTTGATTTATCGATTACATCCCTAAATCCCGACTAGTTTATAGCACTTACTATACTCTATGGTTTATAGTTATCTTATCTGTGGCATCTGACATTTGTACTGTACTGACTGACTATTGGCAATGTAAAGGTCTAAAATAAAATCGAGTTTCAGTCAAGCATACTGTGGATGTTACTTTAACTCGTAATTCTTACTAATATTAGTGTATTACGCTGTTTTTAGAGCAATAATGTAATGTATGTGTGTTAAAATACGTCGTTGGTAGCGTCGAAAAAATAGACCTACTTTTTAGGTTAGTTTCGACTTTATAAAATAACTCTGAAACGCGGGTTTTTTTTTCAAAAATAATTTTTGTAGGAGTTAATACGATCAGTGTAGTCTATAAAAAACAAGGTTTGATTTTGATGCAGCATGGTACGGGATTCCATACTTCCATGAGCATTCTCTTTTAATCCAAATCGCAAATAAAAAAAGTTTTCGCGTGAAAGAGTAACAAACATCCATCCATCCATCGATCTATACGCACTAACTTTTGCATTTATAATATTAGTAAAATTTCACGTTAGAACCATTTTAATTGACCAGGAATAGCGCAAGTTGGTAACCAAAAACTTGTGGAAAAATTTTGCGACTTATTGAGTCATTCGCAAAATTTTCCACCATTTTTTGTATTCTAGATTAGATAATGTAATTGTGCTGTGCTTCAAAATACATCTTTTGGCTATTAAAATGGCACTTTATTTAGAATTGATACATCAATAAGCCGTCAGTGTGCATTACTAGAATTCACAGAGTAGTAGTAAGAAGGACTAGACCTATTGTTTTAAGATATAATATAACATCACGTATGTAATGCCCGAGGTTAGGCAGAGGTGTACATAATAGTACACACCCACATTGTGCCAGTTATGAAGACCCATGTAATAGTGAACGAGTTATGTTCATCAACCGAGCACAAATGCAAACTCCGTGGCTGCTATGGTGAAAGTCTTGATAGAAAAACCCAACAACATTGCCCGACCTAGGCATTGAACACACGACCTCATGCTCAGCAGTTGCACTTGCGACCACTATATAATATGGCAGCCAAAAGAAGAATGGTAAAATATGTATAACAAGAAAAAATGACTTTCTGATAAAAATAAGCAAGATTAGAATCTAAAGATAAATAGAACTCCATAAAGAAGCCAGGAACCCATAATAAATTGAAGAGCTTTGGGCATAGCTATCAATTCTTTGGGCCCTTGGAGATTCCCTATCGTTTTATTTATTTAGGAACTTCATATCCATGTTTATGAATGCACGGGTATTTTTGGCAAAATTTATTTGGTTGAAAAAACGGTCAGCAAAATTTTGGTTAAAAATATCGTCGGCTTACTGCAAGAACTCATTTAGTGACGGTAACATAACTTTGAGAAATCATTTAAATACTTTTGATCTCATTGGATGTCCTATATATAATAGGACATCCAATTTAATTACTTTTGATATAGGACATCCAATGAGATCAAAAGTAATTAAATGATTTCTCGATATAAACTCGCTAGCTTTTGCACAGTATTTTGTCTGCATGTCTGTCGAAAATTATTCCCAATTGAAGTTACATCGGAATAAAAAGGATTGTACTATGTCATTAATAAAAATCACAGGCCAGAAAGCACATACAACGTGTAAACGGACCCTTAACAAAGCCGAAAGGCACTTGTTCTCCCCATCGTTGCAAGCATTTTTTTGTTCTAGACCATACCTGAGAACCTTCTAGTTACGGAGATATTGGAGGTCAAAGTTCTAACTTTTCACCAGTTTTTTTTTAATACAAGGTGTTTAATGTTATTATTACATTAATACACTTTATTTAAAGTATCTCTACAAGTAAGTAAATTTATGTTTGTCTGTAGTAAGTTTGTAAGTATATCTTACTATTCAATGCATCCATCAGCACAATGATTTGAGTGTACATTGAGTCCTACCATATATTTTGATTTTTTACCAAAAATCAAAAGTCATTTGCCAGAAATATTTTTGGCCTAGAGTTTGATATACAAAATCCTTATTCAAATTCAAATTCAAATACTTTATTTCGAACAACCAAGTCCATTATATGGGTTAGAAATGCTTAATAACTATGTTAGTAGTAATAATTTCATAGCCGTCATAGATACAGTTAAAATTTTTTTTTTAACTGTATCTATGACGGCTATTACAATTGTTTACATAAATGACGGCCACGGCGACGGAATTATTGACGGCCTCAAGAAAGGGTCCTTTTACACCTTGTATAGACAGAGTTACTTTCGCATTTATAATATTAGCATGAACTCTCAATGGCGTTAGCACAACCCCAGAGTACGGATTTGTGCTCAGTTTATAGCAATAGGCTCGCCTTATATTACACAGCGCGGCGCTTAAAATATTGATTGCTGGGGCGCTACCATGACGTATTAAAGCAGTTTTGTTTTAATGAAACTCCAGTGTGGGAAGGACACGGAGCTATAGAAGATGTCTAGCGGCATCTCTTTCCCACTCTGGAATAAGATAAATAATACTGGTTTAAGACGTCATGGCAGGTCACCTGATGTACTACATCGGGACGCTTCTGGCGTGCCTTTAATTTAAATATTCACATACTATCATGCCTGTAATCCACGATAGGTTAAGCAGAGGTGTTGTGTGCACCAACAGTTCGCCAGTCATGTTTAAGTCCCATGTAGGGGGCCTATTACCATAAACCGGGCACAAATCCAGAGTGCGTAGCTGCGACTAGGAAATACCTGATAGAAAACCCACTTCCTGTTTGTCTCACTTGGGTATCGAACCCATGACCTCATGCTCTGCAGTAGCGTTTTCGACCACTAGTCTAACCAAGCAAAACAATTTATTCAAAGTAACATTTATAAAAGGTCAAATAATACGAAACTCGCGTTCACCAGAACATCCCATCAGCATGATTACCTACTGCAAGGTTCAGTGCGCTGTGTGATCGGATTCGGACGAACGGTTTTAAATGCGTCCACATAATGGTGGTGGTGTTAATTCCGATTCACATACGATTTTCGGAACAAGAGGTTTTATTACAATTTGTAATTATGAAACCAAAATTTTTGGTACAACTACGAGTCTTTCGAAGGAATATCGTATTCCGCAGTAACTGCAGGAATATAGAGGTACGATATGCAGTCGCTCCATGTAAGATTTTTGGTATTCAGCTGCATCCGGTTAGACTGGCATACAACCCCATCTCAACTAGTTGTGAAGACATATTATAAATCAAAATTTATTTAGTAGTTTTTTACTATATGTAACTATGGGTCACACCGTCAAACGACACGACTGCACGGTTGGCGCAGTGGACAAGCGATTAGCTACTACGCCACGTGACGCGAGTTCGATCCTCGCATTGTATACAATAGATTTATAGGAGTCTACAGTTTCAAAACAGTCACCAACAAAGTCGTTGGTGCATTAATCAAATTTTTAATTTTGTTTTAACATTTCGTAAACACAAACTATAATAAAATAACGAAGAAAAAAATCGCAAAATTTGCGATGAATTTGTAAAGATTTTTATGGATCTTTATCATTTCTGCCGATGAGAAAGGTTTATTTTTATTTTCTTGTGAAAATTGATCATGTTTATTAAAAAACAATAACTATGTCAAACTGAAACTGTGTCCGAGCAGTCGAAACGGATACCCGGAAATGTGAATCATTTTTGAAATACATTATCTAAACGAAAACCTGGTTAATACTTTTCCATTGTAAAAAAAAAACATCTAAAAACATTTGAGGTCACTATTTGTATCTTTGAGTCATTATTTTTAGGGTTCTGTTGCCAAATGGCAAAAACGGAACTCTTATAGATTCGTCCGGTCCGTCTGTCTGTCCATCTGTCCGTCTGTATGTCACAGCCAATTTACTCCGAGACTGTAGGCACCACATAGTTGAAATTTGGAGAGCAGGTGTCTCATATGAACCGCTAAAGAAAACGGATGTGAAATTACGAATAAAAAATATATACGCGAGGCCCTCCATACATGTAACTGAGGGTTGAAAAAATAAATTTCTACGTATATAACTGCGTGTGGTGTCTATCGACAGCTCTTAGAAAAATATAGAGGATCCTAATATACTTATTTTCTTATCTCAATATTTGATAAGACATTCGCTTCTGAAGCCGTAAAAATTGTGGCTTCTCTCTTCTCAGAATTTTCCTCCTATTACTTTTAAAGTAAGAGACGTAAAAATCTGTAAAATATGGGTTTGTAGGTCTTAAAAATAACTTTCAACGAAAATTGGTTTGAATAATGATTTCGCATTTGAGATATGGAAAGGGGCTCGTGGCAAAATAATAACAGCCGCTCAGATCGATCTTTAGGTTAAGCCGTGCTTGCCTAGGTTGTTCTGTGGATGGGTAACCACCCATTACATACCGAGTTTCCTCCGTGCCTCGGAAAACACGTTAAGCCGTTGGTCCCGGCTGTCATTTGTAGATCTTTGACAGTGGTTACAGGTAGTCAGTGGCCCGAAAGTCTGACAACCGTATCGTATTACCCAGAACTAACTGGGTTGTGGAGGTCAGATAGGCAGTCGCTCTAGGTAAAATACTGGTATTCACCTGCATCCAGTTAGACTGGAAGCCGACCCCAACAGAGTTGGGAAAAGGCTGGGCAGATGATTTGAGATATGGGACTTTTTCATGAAACTGCAACAGTAACTTTATTTTTCATTAACATAATAATATTATTAAAAACAAAATTAGTTTTTCTTCAGAGTGTAAATTGACAAAGATGGTTAAAAATATTGTTATGATATTGGTTGGTGCTAGAGCCCTCTGCGTGTGAGTCCGACTCGCACTTGGTCGATTTTTTCATTTAATACTTTACCTACTTTAATTGGCGTAGGAATCTGAAATCATCGTTTTCAAATATAATTATATTTTTTCTATCAAATTATCTTCTGAATTTAATTTCAAAAGCAACGATTCATTAATCTTCTAGTTTCACGTAATATAGACGAAATTATATTATGTTACAGTTCGTAACCAGTTAACAATTGATTAAAAATCACCAAGGTGTGACGTGAATTTAAAATATACCATTCATTTTATCAACTTTGCCGACATGGTGCCGACAGAGCGAGCCGTTTTGCAGATTGTCCTTTTCGTATTATGTACAATCGTAAGTTTTTTTTTTGTATAAAATTTTTCGAAGAAAACTTTATCGTATTGGAGATTTAGGAGGGCTTTTTTAACTTATTTTTGAATATAAAAAATAAATACAATTTTTTTTTTCATCTTTTTTTTAAATATATTATGATTGTCTTCTTCTGGGTTATTGACTGCCTCGTTCGTGGTAGCCGAGTCGGGCAAATTGTTATTGGGTTTTTGTACCATGAATTTCTCAGTAGCAGCCCCGAGCCCAGATTTGTCATGTGGCAATCTATGTGATGTATAACTGTCGAAATGTGAGTCGCTAGGGCACTTATCTGCCGTAAAGGCGTAATGTTATGTTAAGTCTAAAAAACTTGTCTAATTTTCAGAACGGCCTACATTCCCACCCAAAAACTCAGCCATCACTGGGAATCCTGAATGAGCTTATAGGACAGGATTCAAAAAGTCCACTTATTGTAGTAGTAGACTCTAATAATCAGGCCATAACTTTGAATGATGATGAACTGTATCAACGGCAACAAGGTCAGCGTCAAGGGCGCTCTACATCTCGCCCGTTTCACGGAGATCATAACCACAATCCTGCCCACTACCATGACGACAACCATGTTCACAGTAATTCATTTCAATTGTCGAATCAACAGTATGAAGCCGCTTTATATGAACTTTTGAGGGTAAGATTCTTTTCAAATATTTTTGTGACTGCGGATTAAAATAATACTGCTATCAGAAGTGCTGGAATAGTTTCCAGAACATAGATAATTAAATTATCTAGCAATTTTATTTAAATTATTAGTTCCTTGATTCAAATCTATTCATATTATATTCATTTTTAAATATTTTAATCTCAATAAAAAAAAAACAAAAATAGTAGCCCACCGGTATCGGGAAGCTAAGCACCAGCTTAGGGCTCTAGAGAGAGGAACCTCCTAACGATGCGAGCCGTGTCTAGGAGTACCTCTTTCTGAATCAAGCCCTTGATCCAGCTGCCTAACGAGAGCCTCCTCAGGTATTGGTCGTTTCTTTTTGGCAATTAAGCCAGAGCTGAAACGACTGTCGGCACAATGATCGCTGAGTCCACATCCCACATGTCGACAACATCGCGAGCCAAGTCAAGTAATTAAATAATTGTTAACAAGTTTTCAAAAAGACTTACATGCATCATCAGCCTTTTCCCAGCTATGTTGGGTTCGGCTTTCAGTCTAACCGGATGCAGCTGAATACCAGTATTTTACATGAAGCGAATGCCTTTCTGACCTCCACAACCCAGCTAGTGCTAGGTAATACGATAACCCTTGGTAAGACTGGTTGTCAGACTTTCGGGTCACTTACTACCTGTAACGACTGTCAAAGATCTACATGTAAATGACAGCCGGGACCAACGACTTAACGTGCTTTCCGAGTCACGGAGGAATCTCGGTATGTAATGGGTGGTCGCCCATCCACGGACCAACCTAGGTAAGCACGGCTTAACCTAAAGGTTGACCCGAGCGGCTGTTCTTATTTAGCCACGAGCTCCTCAAAAAAAAAAGACTTAAATGCTTACATGCATATGAAACAACAAAAGATCGACATCAAAAATATGCAAGAGAAATGTCAGTCTTCCTCAGATGCATCTCTGTGTCCTTCTCCTGATCTATCCACCATCGTGTCTGATTCCGTTGTCCTTGTCATAGTGTCTGTGCCCGTTCCATTGACCTACGAGAATAAAGGATCAGACAGCGCAAACATTTGCACACTAAAATTGAGGAACTCGTGGCTAAATAAAAACAGCCGCTCGGATCTGTCTTCAGGTTAAATCGCACTTTCCTAGGTTGGTCTGTGGGTGGGTGACCACAAATTACATGCCGAGTTTACTCCTTGACTCAGAAAGCTTGTTAAGATGTTGGTTAGGGTTTTGGTTTCCGCACTTAGTCCTTAAACTGGACCATTGTACGTGTACGGTCCTTGCTGTCATTTGTAGATCTTTGATAGTCATTACAGGTAGTCAGTGCCCCGAAAGTCTGACAAACAGTCATACCTATGGGTATCGTATTACCCAGTACTAACTGGGTTGTGGAGGTCAGATAGGCAGTCGTCCATCCATGTAAAATACTGGTATTCATCTGAATTCGGTTAGAATGGAAGCCGACCAGAACATAGTTGGGACAAGGCTCGGTATGTGATAATGATTTGTGCACTAAAAATCTTCTGCGTACTTTACTAATTCAAGAAAAAAAATCTTCTCATATTTTACGATTTCCTTTCGAATCGAACACGAATTTCATAGTAAAAGTTTAGTATGACTGTTAAAATAACCCACTTGACGACAACCGGTGACTATGTCGCCATCCTGTATTTTCAAATGATTTCAGACAAGCAAGAACATATTAGACCGGCAAGGCTCGCCCAATAAAAAAAATGGAAACAACGGTAAAAACTGCAAAGACAGCTGCGAAAATGACCACACTGAATTTTTAGCCGAACAATGTTCAAAATCAGAAAATAGCTGCGAAGATGCCGATGGCAAAGCTACGTGCTAATACATCCATAATTATGTATGTCTTACAGCAAGCACCTCACAAGATTTATTTAATAAAGTTCGATTATCTGTAGAAGAGATTCTAATTTTGAAACCCAAAAAAAAAATGAAATTGAACTGTGATCATGTATGGCCAGATGCACGAACGAGGACGAAGCAAAATGAGTATCTAAGGCTCGTTCTGCCTCCTCTTTTGGTAAAAAGGCATAAGATTATTTTAAAATCAAAATCAAAAAATATTTATTGAAATTAGGCTGATTAGGAGCACTTTTTGAACATCAATAACACTAGCTAAACCACCCCCCAAAACACTCGCCTTTCGTCACTTTCTCGTGTTTTGACTAGGAAGAAGTGACGCAACAAACTCCCCAGCAACACAGTTGATAGGTTAGATGAACTAGATTTTATACAATTATATCCGAAGTAATAACATTAAACAATGACGGCACGGTTGGCGCAGTGGCTGAACGATTGACTGCTGCGTTGCGTGTCGCGGGTTCGATCTCCGCACGGAACAAATATTTGTATGACATACAGATAGTTGTTCCGGGTCTGGCTGTTTGTATATGTGAGTTTAAATGTTTGTAAACGCACCCACGATACAGGAGAAATTCCTAAGGTTTTTTTTTTTTTAAAAATTGTAGTTATGAAATAAGGCTTTAAATGAATATTATAATTGCACACTTTCTTAAGACTAGTTGTCAGTTTTTGAAGCTTCTGCCTACTAGTAAAGACTGTCAAAAAAATCTACAAAAATGACAGCCAAAACCAACCTTGTTTTAAGGCAAGGAGGGATCATCATCTGGCTAGCCTTTTCCCAACTAGGTTGAGTTCGGCTTCCAGTCAAACCGGATGCAGTTTACCAGTGTTTTATATGGAGCGACCGCCTATCGTATTATTATTTTCAATGTCGGGGACCGAGCGGTGGGCCTCAAGTGGACCTGGTAGGACATTTGCCTAGACGCGGAGATGGCTGATGGAGGATGGCTTTGACCGAGTGGTGGCCAATGTTTGACCAAAGAAACCAGGGCCGTCCTAAAGCTCGTTGGGTTGACAATATCGTCAAAGTTGCGGGAAACACCTGGATAAGGGACACACAGAACCGAGAAGTGTGGCAGAAAAATGGGGTGGCCTATACCCAACAGTAGGTAATTCCGGGCTGATATGATGATGATGATAATGACTGCCTATCTGACCTCCACAACACAGTACTTAAGTACTGGGTGATATAAGGTACTCCTTGAGAAGACTGGTTATCAGATTTTCAGACCACTAACTACCTGTAACGACTGCCAAAGATCTACAAATGACACCCGGGACCAACAGCTTAACGTGCTTTCCGAGACACGGAGGAAACCCGGTATGCTATGATGGTCACCCGTCCACAGACCGATCTAGGCAAGCGCGGCTTAACTTTGAAGATCAACCTGTGCAGCTCTCATTATTTGGCCACAAGCTTCTAGCAGGGATGTCAGTCCCTATCTATACTAATATTATAAAGAGGTAAAATTGTTCGTAGGTTTGTACGTATGGGGAAATCTCCAGAACAAGTGATCTAATTCTTAAAAAAATTCACTGGTGGTGTGTTGGTGGGTAGGAAGCTACATTATTCGTGGGTGCTATGGGCTATAAATTATACTCCGAATTATTAACATTTTTTGCGGACGAAGTCGGGGGGCGAAGTGCAAGTAATTAGTATTACAACCCTATGGTTGTACTAACATTATGAAGTGGTACAGTTTATACATTTCGATGTAAGAGATAATCTTCGGAACTACTGGGGGTCTAAAATGGCCGCTTTAGCAGAATCATAATAGGATACTCGTAATAATATGAATTACGTTTAAATTCGTAAAATGGTCACAAGGTTCACAATAGTAGACGACAATTCTTAATAGTAGGTACGTCTATTATTCTATTATGATTCATATTATTATCCTATTATGATTCTGCTAAAGCGGCCATTTTAGACCCCCTGATCTGATTCCTTTAATTGTTTCATGAATGCAAAGCTATGTTATGCCCGAATGTCATAGGCTAATTTACGACGTCCCCGTGGGATAATTTTCGACCCATAACACAAGCGAAGCCGCGGGCAAAATCCAGTATATTATATTTATTGTGTGTTAGATTTATTGATCACGTGTTTGGTGCCCACCAAAAACAAATATACAAGTCCTGTTGCTACCACAGAAAGTTGCTACGGTTGTAAACATTTAACCGATGATGATTAAAATCAGCAAAGCGTTACGTACACAAAATCATTTATTACACATTGTAGTGTTTTACACATAACTACTTTCATCATCATTAGCCTAGCCTTTTCCCAACTATCTTGGGGTCGGCTCCCTGTCTAACCGGATGCAGCTGAATACCAATATTTTACATGGAGCGACTGCCTATCTGACCTCCACAACCCAGGTCCACTGATTAATACGATTACACATTACTACTTTATAACCACAAATTAATATTAAGTTTTAATAATCATCATCTGCCTAGCCTTTTCCCAACGATGTTGGGGTCGGTTTCCAGTCTAACTGGATGCAACTAAATACCAGTATTATGCATGGAGTGGCTATCTGACCTCCACAACCCAGTTAGTATCGGGGAATACGAAGATTCACCCGAGCGGCTGTTATTTATTTATATATTATTGTTATTATTCAGACACGAGTTTTTCAAATCCAAACTCGACAGCTACTGTAAAACTCCTAATAGAAAAACCAAATATCATATTACCAGACCCGGGACCATATACGCAGTAGAAGCGCTTGCAACCACTAGATGACTAGATCAAGGTTGCCCAACCCCAGGCCCGCGGTTGTCAGTTGGCGATGGTTTTTTGAGAAAAAAAATCTGGGTTACAAACCATATTGAAAAAATATTTTCTCGTTATTAACCCGTTCTCAAAGAGCCATGCCTACCAAGCAAAAAAGAACAGAATCTAAAACCACACTTCCTGGAGACTGGTTTTTACTGAAACAGAATTCTTCACAACCTAGAGTGAAAGTATCAAGACCACTCAGTCTTGAGATACTTTCAAATTTTGGAAATTAACACCGAACTTTGCGGCTAGATTATATTTTGTAGACTAGCTATTGCCCGCGACTTTCGTTCGTGTGAAGTCATTATAAAATTATTACTTCCCTATTTGAATCGGATTTTGTCAACAATTTCAGGAGTTTTAATTTTTTTGCACGGAACTCTAATTCTTTTTCTAAAATCAGTAAAATTCCTGTCAAAACCAGTTTATCCGTTTCCAAGATTAGCCGGAATAAACAGGCAGACAGACAGACAAAAGTAAGTATAAACTTTCATAATTATGCATTCCTGTAAAAAGCTGTGCTGTTCAATTATATGTATGTGTATAGATTTATAAACAGATTTGACTATACATATTAATAGTCTATGAAATATGTTTCCAAGTAGGAAAAACAAATATCTACTTTTCCGTCATAAGTGTCATAACTGTAGGCAAAAATTATTAAAATTTACTGGATGGCCCGCCGGTTGATACGTAACAAAGAGATTTAAAAGACTTATAGAGCGGACATTGGGAATATTTTCATACAAAAATTTTGATCCCGAACATTTTCGACTTTGACACACGAATTCTTCCTGACAAGCGGGCGTGTGACACTAGACAGAACGATCTGTTAGTAACGGTTAGTAAGTAGTAACAAGTATTAGATTATGATTTCCTTCATCTTGTCCCGTCTATCACTCGTAAATATTTGAATGTATTTGATACGTAATCACAATTTTTGTCCACCTTCGGAATTAGTTGACCAGCCTTTTTTTTTTTTTTTTTTTTGGGGGGTGAGAACTCATCAAATGACTCCTCCCGCCCTGGGCAGAGCGGAAGGGAGTGTCAGACTCTTACTGACTAAAAAACACCCATGTTCCTTCATTGGCCCTTTATGTTCCAGGGCCGCGGTATCTCTTTCGAACAGTCCCGCAGCCCTGGCAGGCACCGGCCCTTGCGGGCCCCTCCCGTTTGCTGACATCTCTTTGAGGCGCGCGTGGAACACGAACGCGCCGTCGACACGGCCTGCCCGTCGTCATACGACGGACGGACGGCGAGCTAGCCCATTACTCGCCGTCCACAGGCCCGCGCCTACGGTGGCCGAGAGCCATCACGGCGTGGCCCCCGACGCCCGGTGCTTCTCCCGCGGCGGCTGGGACGTGAGGAGGTTCTCTCCCTCTCACGTTCCGCCGCCTCCTTCGCTAGCATGACTGCTTCGCAGAAGGAGGCGACGGCTTCCCATTCCCTCTCGCCCCGGACCATGGCTCGAACCAGGGCCGGACGCGAGAGGTCGCCGCCGCCAATCGCCGCTACGAGGACACGGCGGTGCTCCGCCCAAGCAGAGCAGACCTCCACGGTGTGCTCCACCGTGTCCTCCGGTCGATCCTCGCAGTTGTAGCACCCGGACGTTTCCTCCCGCCCGATTCGGTACAGGTACCTCCCGAAGCACCCGTGTCCGGTGAGGACCTGCGTCAGGCGGAAGGTGAGGGCGCCGTGGCGCCTCCCTAGCCACTCCTCAAAGAGGGGACTTACCGCCACTATCGTGGCGTGCCCTGAACGGGGTTGCGATAGTCGCTCTCTCCATGTCGCCATGAGATCACGGCGGAGGTCTGTCCGCCGCGCGACAATATGCCGCGGCAGCGGAGTTACCCCCCGGCTCTGTACCTCCGCGCACCACTCGTGCAGGCGCGCGAGGACTATGGCCTCCAGATCCCATGGCGGCAATCCGGCAAGGAGGCTCGCCGCCTCGCGGGAGATCGTGCGGTACCCCCGGATCAGCCTTACGGCTACCACCTTTTGGGGCGCGTTCAGGTAGTGCTTTGCACGCAACCTCAGCGAACGCGCCCACACCGGGGCCCCGTAAAGGGCCATGGACCGCAAGATCCCCGCATAGAGCCTCCGGCAGGAGGCGTTTGGCCCCCTCAGGTTGGGCAGGAGCCGCTTGAAAGCAGCTAGTTGACCAGCCTTGCACTAGACTATAAACATACAGAATGAACTGAGCAATACCCGCATGAAATGACCACTCTGTAGAAAGAGAGAAAGCGACCGTGCGCCAACACCTGTCTCTTTTCTGTGGGTCTTCTTCGACTTCTGTAGTGACTCATCTGCTGTGTGTGGACCTATCAAAATTCTAGAAAAAGACTAACTACTGGCCGCAGGATTGCTTTGTCTTGCTCATACTTTTCTGCCCGTATATATTTGACAGCTGGATAGTGAACGGTCAATCCCAAATGCCCCAAATGAACTTTTTCTTGGCCTTTAGATGACAATTTTAATTAACTCAGCCCAAAATTGGCGACGAGTTTGGCAATTTCAGTAGCGTCCATCAGCTCCTGTGATGTGCAAGCAACGGGACAGGCAGGACCCTATATCAAGTGTCTCATCGTTTGTGGGGCAACACCATATTTATAATCCAGGGCAGAGTCATCCATGAATGATCCTGAACCGGTTTGCCTTGCTTCCGCCAACCTGAGTCCGGAGTCTATTCAAAGACTTCCATGTCAGCCATGGCAACTCGTGTCATTTCCAGTAAATGAACTCATCAACATCATCACCGAAGAATTGCCAAACATAAGTGGCAATGGGCAGGGCACATTTGGAAGGCTTCCCACTAGGTGGACCGATGACCTGGAACGTTATGGGAATCCGCTGGATGAATGAACTAATGAAACCTTTTTATAAAGGTATAAAATTCTTGCTGTTTACTGGCAATTGACATACAAAATGTCACGAGTTCTATCTGCCAAACATTTCACAAAATACTTGATTTGGCTTGAGGTTGCTTGGTAAGTTACTCTCAAAGATTTTTTTTTTTCTCGAATTCATCTGGTAAATATTTACCTAGGTTTTACTCGAGGCAGTTTTTCTCTTAGCATACAATAGGGACTGTTTTTGTCTGAGATTTTAAATACCCAAAATAACTCTCGGGCCCTATTTCCAACTTCTGCAAGATACAAATTTAGGAAACACCTTCTGCCCAGCCATTTCCCATTTATAGGATAGGCTTCCAGTCTTACCGGATGCAGCATTTTATTTGGAGCACCTATCTGACCTCCACAACCCATTTTGTACTGGGTAAGGCTAGGCAGATGAATATGAAAACTGGTTGTCAGACTTTCGGGCCACTGACAACGTATAACGACCATTAGAGATCTACAAATGATGTTCAATCTACAAATTCGTTGCATTTGATCTAAGTCAGTTAAATTGTTTCTCTGGGACTTCGTCGAGCTTCATTGTCTTGGCGCTTTTCTGGTGGTTGTCATTGTTGATTCTGGGTTTCAGGAGTTACAGTGGTTTGGGAATAGTGTGGAGGGCTTGCCTATCTTACTCCAATTACACTGTTACTAGGATACACTATCTCCTTGTTTATTTCATTCAACTCTATTAAACCATGATCTTAGAAACGTAGGCACTAAAAAGCTATTTTCATTATTTACAGGTTATCAGGTAACAACGTATTAAAACCAGCTATTGATACAAAACTTTTAACGCAGTGAAGTGTCAAAATGGCGAACTCAAATCGAGACATCTTTTGGATGACAATTTCTATAATGATTTTGTGGAAACTTATGAGTTACATTTTCAGCGAAGGTTCATTTAATCCAGAACGTGCTAATAAAAAGATAGAGTAAAAGAAGAAAATGATGTAGGTAATCCCTATGAATATGATGACAATCGAGATGTTATTGACATACATAATGTAAAGCTGCTTTGAAACAAAAACAAATCTAGTAATTCTTATTTTTTACGAAAATAGATACTGAATCGAAGGACATCATCGTCTGCCTAGCCTTTTTCCAACTATGTTGGGGTCAGCTTCCAGTCTAACAAAATGCAGCTGAATACCAGTATTTTACATGGAGCGACTGCCTATTTGACCTCCACAACGCAGTTAGTACTGAGTAATACGATACCCCTTGGTTAGACTACTTGTCAGACTTTCGGGCCACTGACTACCTGTAACGACTGTCAAAGATCTACAAATGACAGCTGAGACCAACGGTTTAATGTGCTTTCTGAGGCATGGAGGAAACTTGGTATGTCATCCATCCACGGACCAACCTAAGCAAGCGCGGCTTAACCTGAAGATTGATCCGAGTGGCTGTTATTATTTAGCCACGAGCTCCTTGGAAGTAGTCGCATGATCCTTTAAATTTCAAGTCTTATATTTGAGAAAGACAGTTTTCCATTTTAACATCATTCGTTGGATGACTCCTTTTGAATTTAAAAAGAGAGAAAGATAAATATTTCTTTTAGTGTCATCATATTTTTTTGTTTTGTTTCTAAGGTCATAATAATAAAAATATTTCTAGAAGAGAACTCTCTTTTATTCTTAGAAGACTGTGATCTCATCCATGCAGACGATGAAAATCGATAGAACCTTTAAAAGCCCGTCTTGCAAAGACATTCCAGGACACATATTACACCAGCATCCAAGCAAGAATGCCTCTGAAAACTACAGATTCAAAATTATGGAATATCATAATTATTATGCATGATTTTATTTAGCTTTAAACCGAATATTTGCTTTTGCTGAAAGGCTCGGAAAATAACCAGGAATAAATGCCTGACTTTATACCAAACCACTTGCTAGTTACGGTAATAGTTAAGGTAATATATGTTTCTTATAATATTAGTGTAGATAGATAGATATATGTTATCCCGGACTTTTTTTTAGTTCTATAAAAGATTAATATCCCACCGTGCATTGTTTTGTTATATCTCAAAGGGTATTAGGCAGCGTTTTCGATGAAAGATCCCAGGCGGCTTGACATTTTCCAAAACTTCCAACATCCACACGAACATACAATATTCGCACGAAGCGCTTTGCTACGAGTACATCGTTTATTATGCGCACAGCCAAGGAGTGGAATTCCCTGCCTTCGTCGGTGTTCCCAAGTTCATATGACCCCAATCTATTTAAGTCGCGAGTTAATTGGCTTCTTCTGGGTAAGCTCCTTCCGTCGTCGACCTCATCTCTGCCCTCAGGACTAGATTGAGGTTAAGAGTAGGCCTATTTAATATTAAAAAAAAATATATTTCAACCAATTCACACAAAACCCTGACAAATCATATACTTAAACCTTTCTCATAAATCACTCTATCTATTGGTGAAAACCGTATGAAAATCCATTCGGTAGTTTTTGAGTGTAAGTCGCAGACAGACAGACAAACGCGGCGGAGGACTTTTAGAATATTTGTAGTGATTACACAAACGAAGCAGTCCTCCTCCTTTTTCACAACCGAGCTCTAATAAGGAGGTAGATGGAGGTACTCAATTCGGCTGTTTCTTTTTTGTTTTGTAATAACAAAAAAGAAACAGCCGAAAGCTCGTGGCAAAATAATAACAGCCGCTCAGATCGATCTTTACGTTAAGCCGTGCTTGTCTAGGTTGGTCTGTGGATGGGTGTTTCCACCGTGCCTGGGAAAGCACGTTAAACCGTTGGTCCGGGCTGTCATTTGTAGATCTTTGACAGTCGTTACAGATAGTCAGTACCCCAAAAAGTCTGACAATCAGTCTTACCAAGGGGTATAGTATTACCCAGTACTAAATGGGTTGTGGAGGTCAGATAGGCAGTCGCTCCATGTAAAATACTGGTATTCAGCTGCATCCGGATAGACTGGAAGCCGACCTTAACAGAGTTGGGAAAAGGCTAGGCACTAGACTAATACTCCGGAATAAAGTTATTTAGCCTTTCTAGTTGTGGTACAATGGTATCTCACACAAAATCTTGTCGAGTATTCATTTTCCATTGTAACTTAAAGTAATTATAAGCAGATCAATAGCAAACAAGTCAATGAAACAAACAAAGTCACCGACTTCCGGAAGTAAAGTGATTTTTCAGTTTTTTTTTGTTCAGCAGTTGCTTTTAATCGATACTAACATTATAAAGATGTAAAGTTTAGAGATAAGGGGGGTTGTAGGGGGTAATATTCGGAACTACAGTTCAGATTCCCTGAAGCTACATTATCCCCGAGTGCCATACACTATATTTAAATCATTCCTTTCATCATCATCATCTTTCGTCATTCATTTCGGGGGCGACGCCGCTGGGAAAAACTAGTCTTAAAGAAAGTATGGAATAGAAGAAGTGATTCCAATGATGGAGTGACGATTAACAGTAGCAAGATCGGAAGAAGAAAACGTGTTGTACCTAAGTAATGGAAAAGGACAGTAAGATGATAATAAAGGGATGCTTGTCAAACAATTCCGACACAAAAGGATTTACAAGGACATTCAAGGAACTACTGCACTACATATGTATATTTCTAAGTGCATAGTAATTTTCAATATGAACTTGAATTAAGATAACAAAATTATGAAATTCCAAAGAACGATTAATTAACATAAGTAATAACTGAACAGGAAGTTTTAATCAAAACAAATAACAAATCCAATCAGTTAGTAAAATTGATTAAAAATATATGAAGCGGTAAGTTTACTTGAACGGAATAAGCCGGACTATATCATATTTGGAAACTAGACGCCAAAGGGTCAAAATGGCGTCTTCAGTACCGAATCTCAAGCACCTTCAAAATATAGTATTTTTACTTCTGGTTACAGTAAGTTGGAGTCAAATTATGTGTGTTATTCTGTTTCACTGATTTTCTTCGTTTTTTTTTCTATATTCATTATAATTTTCCTTTTTCTCATGTTACGAAAGAGCGGCGCAAAGCGTTTTCTTCTTACTTACTCCTCTATCAAACTTTTATTTCTTATCATTCCACACACAATTCATTTATCTTTTATTTGGCCTTCCTTTCCTTCATTATTTTTTCTTATTGTATGTGTATTCCTTTTTTTTTATAAATATGAAGCTTTATGTTCTATTGTATTCCTCATTGATCAAGTTTCGCCATTATTTGACAACCCGCTGCTTTATTTTTGTTACAATGGTTTCACTTTATAATTTCATCTGTAAATGCCATGCCAGTTGTGTCTACTCTTCTCCCGAATCGGTGTAACTAGTGCCACATAATGAGAAAAGCCTATCCCCAATATCATCATCTGCCTAGCCTTTTCCCAACTATTTTGGGGTCAGTTTCCAGTCTAACCGGATGCAGCTGAATACCAGTATTTTACGTGGAGCGACTGCCTATCTGACCTCCACAATCCAGTTAGTTCTGGGTAATACGATACCCTTTGGTTAGACTGGTTGCCAGACTTTCGGGCCACTGACTACCTGTAACGACTGTCAAAGATCTACAAATGACAGCCGGGACCATCGGCTTAACATGATTTCCGAGGCACGGATGAAACACGATAATGTAATGGGTGGTTACCCATCCACGGACCAACCTAGGCAAGCGCAGCTTAACCTAAAGATCGACCCGAGCGGCAGTTATTATTTAGCCTCGAGCTCTCTCGCCTACACAGGTGTCTCTTAAATGTCGCCATTTCGTCCGGTAGAGTATATGCCTACGTTGTGGTAAAATTATTAGTCAGTCAAAGATTGCTAGCTGCATCCACAGAGGGTGATTTGTTTAATTTATCTTTGAAATTAGCTCTTGCCTTGCGACTTCGTTCGCGTGGAAATTATGGTGTGTATGTATGCGGGAGACTGCCTCGTTGGTCGAGTGGTCGCAAGTGCGACTACTAAGCATGAGGTACTGGCTTCCCAGGTCAGCATTATTAAAAAAAAAGTTTATTTTAATTTCATAATTACATAAACTTGTAAAGCACATGATTTGGAGATCACCTTTTAAACAGGAGATTTTTGTGTTAGGTGACTCCGCTCTCCGCTCTTTGCAATTGAAAAAAATACTATAAATAATAGTGTTATTGGGTTTTTCACCACGGAATCTGGATTGATGCCCGGTTGGTGGAAATAGCCTCGCTCCTTATTACATGGGACTTCAACATAACTGGCAATATGTGAGTGTATGATTAGGTACACCTCTGCCTAACCCTTCGGGGATTACAGGCGTGATGTTATGTTATGTGTGAGAACTGACTGGCTGATCAAAATGTGATAATGTGGGTGATAACTACAAAAGACGTCTTTTTGGGTGCTGTAATTCTGGGTGGCAGAGGTCCCAAACAAAAATAAATGGCGTTTAGGCGACAATATGGCTTAAAAACCGTTTATTTTGGCGCTATACAACTTTTTTTTTCAAATTGACCATCAAACGCCCTGTGGCACTATTTATTCTAATACCGTTCTGTATACAAAATTAAATGACTTATTATTTTCCGCAATCACGTGCAAGTTCTGGGCACTGAACTACTAACATAATTATAATAAGACCCTGTGAGAAGCATGGTGCATGTGCACAATTGAATGCCTGTCACTTTTATGGTTTGGCCCTGGGATCTGTTGATCGTCATTGTAAAAGCCAATTTTAAGGGAAATTGTAACCTCTTAAATTGAAATGGCAAGGTATTAGAAATAATGGGTATGCGGAGAATTAAAACGCTCTCTTCATTAGCAGCTCCGTTTTATAAAATTTTACTGCCTAACTCTGTGATACGAAGCCTGGTGCCTTTGCACAGTCTGGTTGCATCAGGGTTCCGCATCACCAGAACTGGAACGCCAACTTTAAGCTCTAGCTGATGGGACGGCACACCCGTTAACTCTAGGGAGTTGAGTAATTCAACGAGGTAGGCAGTACTATCGTCATTAGCCATCACAGTTTCTACGGATGTGTATACTTTTGAGTCGCCGACGATCATATCATTTTATTTTTTGTTTATTTTACTCACCCACTCGTTCTTTGGCGACAGCACTGCCTACTCACAGATCCACTCTTTATTTTTTATATTAACCCCCAAATTGAGAAAAACGTGCATGATAAGTTCATCCTCTGTAGCCACTGGTTGGAAAAATTCTTCGGAAAATAGAATGTTCCCATCTGCGTCCGGTTCCAGACGACCTTCTCTTCTTCTTGTTGTTATTCGCAAAAACACCTCCTTCGTGTTCGTTGTACATTTGGACGCGCATGTTGCACGTAATATGGAGCTTTTCGATCCAGGAGGTTTTCACAGTGGCAACGCCATGACACATGCGTTTATTTCATCCGCCAGTGTGCCCCTCTCAATAACCTGGCAGTGTCTGTCTAAAGTCACCTTTTTTTCGGATGGGAAATCATCAAATTACCCCTCCCGTTCTGGGCGGAGAGGAATGGAGTGTCAGCCTTGTACTAACTAAAACCCATACATGTTCCTTTTTAGCCCTTTGTGTTCCAGGGCCACGGTATCTCTTTCAAACAGGCCCGGTAGGCATGGGCCCTTGTGGACCCCATCCGAATTTCTGACATCTCTTTAAGGCGCGCGTGGAATAGGAACGCGCCGTTGACACGGCCTATTCTCACAAGACAGTCGGACGGCGAGGCCTATTACTCACCGTCCACAGGGTGTAAAGTCACCTGCGAGCAAAACGACGACGCCACCCATCAGCGCCGGATGTCCTGCAAGATCCCATCGATCCAAAATTTCACATTTATAAATATACAGCGTGTAACGGAAGGGGAGTATCAACCCTGAAGGAGGTGAATGTGCTCATGAAACTCAACAACTTTCCCCAAAGAACATAGGTCGAAATATGAAAAAAAAAATTTGGCCCTCCCTTACAAAACTGACTACCAGCTAATTGATTTACTATTACCCTTCCGTTACACGCTGTATATATAAATATATAGTAAGATTACACAGTAATTGCATTGTCGTGTACATATGTGTCTTAATTATTTAATATTTTTTTAGAAAATCCTGCCATCACTGACTGAAGAATACTCTGGACTTCTATCCAGTCTCTATAAGAAGGCTTCCGATCAGAATCGTCCCCTCATCTTAGTTTTGGACAACAACAAAGTTCGTAACAAAGTAGACAGTTACAAATCGGATAGTTACAAAGCTGATGGTAACAACAATGAGTACCAGTCAAACAGCTATGAGTCTAATAACCCGTTGAATAGGAACTACAAATCTAGTAGCCACTCTAACCGAAATGACCGGAACAGTTATGAAGACAACATTCAAGATGATGGACCATATACGTACTTACATCTTGCTCAATTGGCACAACAGGTATGTGTCAACAGAAGCAGTTAAAATTACGCCATATATAGGGTCAAATCCTTGGAATGAGACACTGAATTTACCTTCTTTACATTTTTTAAACACTAAGTAAATATACAACACTTATTCACGTATACGGGATTGATATTGACCTCAATATATTTAAAGATTTGATTAGTTATACTAGATTATTGTTAGATTGAACAGAAAGCAAACTTTTTATTTTATTGCGCTTCATTGCATGTTTTATTTTCAGGTGAAAGACAAGCTAGCAGATAGCAGACTGTCAAAGTCTAACCATTACAGCTCACACGGCAATAATCAAAATGCTCACGACAGTGACTATAGGGGAAGCAACAGTGACTATAGAGGAAGCAACAGTGACTACAGAGGAAGCAACAGAGGTGACAGCCACAGTCACTACAGAGGAAGCAACAGAGGTGACAGCCACAGTGACTACAGAGGAAGCAACAGAGGTGACAGCCACAGTCACTACAGAGGAAGCAACAAAGGTGACAGCCACAGTGACTACAGAGGAAGCAACAGAGGTGACAGCAACAGTGACTACAGAGGACGAAACACAGGTGACAGCCACAGTGACTATAGAGGAAACAACAGAGGCGTCAGCAACTATAGGAGTAGCTACAGAGCTAGTAATAACAATAGAGGTGACAGAGACTATAGGGATAACAGAGCTGAAAATAGCAACAGGGGAAGTTATAGAGCCGATAACAACAACAGGGACGATAATTATTATAAAGACAGTAACGACTATAGAGGAAACTACAGAAGTAACAAAGACGCCAGCTACAGGGGAGACAGTCACAAAAAAAACAACTACAGGGGAGATAGTTACAATAGAGGCAGTAATAGAGGACATAGTGACATCAGCAATAGAGGCTATAGCAACAATAGGGGTGATAGCAACAATAGGAACAGCAATAGGGGTGATAGGAACAATAGGGGCAGCAATAGGGGTGACTATTACAATAGAGGCAGCTATAGAGGCGATGATGGCAACAGGGGAAGCTATAGTAACAATAATTACAGAGGAGATAACAGGGCTGATTCTGACTACAACAGAAACAGGGGATATTACAGAGGAGACCAAAAACAGGACAGATATGATAACGAACTTTTAACATCACCCTTAGTAAAAACTCTTCTGGATATCTCAAATGGCTTGAGGCAAGGCAAGGATTCTTGTGAAACCGATGCAAAAAAAACAACTACACAATGTCCAACTGTAAAAGATGATGATGCTTGTGCTAGCCAAGGCAGTTGCGACGCCTCTAATGAAAATAAAAATCCAAGCACAAGAGCTGAGCTTTATAACGATTGCGATAATAAAAATAAAGGATGTAATAACTAAATAAAATATTTTGGATGGGTTCCTGAATTTTGTTTCTTTTAACCTCAACGAAACCCCTAGTAATGACTAAGTAGCCTAACTACTAGTAGAGTTAGTTAAACCAGTAACTAATATCTTTGCATCAGCAATTGCAACAATACTGCATTATTGTCTGCAACTATTTGAATTCTGTAGTAATAAGAATTTGGCCATCGAACCCTGATTGGCAGATGCCAGCTAGAGACTTCAAAATTTGCCATGAGGCTGGGATCTATCCAGCAGTTCTACTTTTTTAGTTTTCGGGGGTCCTTTAAAAGGCCCCCCAGCAACAAAGCAACAAATAAGACCAGGACTCTGGGAATAAGACCGTGTTGTTTCGGATTTTTACCTTGCTAAAACCAACCTGGAGGTCACAATCAGCACTTGTAACCCCATCGTTACCTTTCAAATGACGGATCTGAAACTCCCTCTTTGCAACGTCTGTAAGAGCACATCCCTAGGGAGACGGTAAAATTTCGCAACCACGGTGTACAAGTGCGCATGGCAGCACGTGACTGTTCTGTTGCCGTCTTCTGCGAGGTCACTTTGACAGCGTCCACAGTTTGAGCGCCCGTGATCTCAAACTCCGTGTGAAACGCACTAAATAGTTTCAATAATACACATGACGCATGGATAACCATCAATCGCAAGCACCTCATTTTTTTTAATTAAAACTTTTTGTATATGCGACAATATTTGTCATTTTGACATAAAGATCTGACTTTGGAGTAAAAATAGACTTGGAAAAAGTACGCTGTGCAGTGAATAAAACATTTTAGAGACTAAAGTATTTAACACATAATGAACAATAGGCCTCTGAAATCTTAACGAAAAATGGCACTCGTCTTGAGAATTTTGCATGAGAACTTGTATCTACATAAACAAATGTACACAGAAAATGCATAGAAAGCAAGATTTTTGGATCTTCCAGGTATTTGTATGCTTTAATACTTCTCTTGTTTATTGTTAATTTTGCATGGATTACTAGTTTAAATTGAGTGATATTATTAATGTTGGAGCCACCCATTCCATACTTAGTTTCCTCTGGCCTCGAAAAGCACGTTAAGCCGTTGGTCCCGGTTGTCATTTGTAGATCTTTGATAGTCGTTACAACTAGTCAGAGGCCCGTTTCCCTAATTCTAACAACCAGTCTTACCAAGGGGTATCGTATTACTCAGTCCTAACTGGGTTATGGAGGTCAGATAGGCAGTCGCTTCATGTAAAATACTGGTATTTAGCTGAATCCGGTGAGACATGGTAGCCGACCCCAACATAGTTGGGACAAGGCTAGGCAGATGATGATGATGGTTAATGTAGATGCCAGTGTAAGGAAAATAAACTGTACCTATTCCAATCTCTGTTTATAATACTAAAGTAATTCCAAAATGATAGAAGTGGTGACTTAGTGGCACAGGCCGAGACTTGCGAATTCTCGGTCGTGAATTCTAACCCGAACAGGCAAAAAAATATGTTTCTTCACCACTGTTCTCAAAACGGTGCAGGCAAACACCATGTGGAAACCGGCATGTCCTAGAACCACCGTTCGCTAGCTTCTGGCAATGATCGTATCCAAAACCAAAACTCGAACTTTGCTCTTGGCAACAATTGTTGCAAAAAAATATTTTTTACTAAACGCCTTTAAACCATAATCTAATAGATTATCTAACATTTGGACACAAGTTTGCAACATACCACGATTTTTTTTTTACAATTATTAAGTGAAGTTAATCGAATCGGCCATGATTGTCCATAACTTATCGCCTACACAAAACAGTCAAAAAAATTACGCTAGGCTGCTCGGATGAATTATAAATCAAGCTACTTATATAATGAGGACGGCACCGCCGAGTGTTTAATGTCAAGTTTCATGAGCAAAGTTCGACGGTTTTTTTGCAATCGAAAGCAAACGAGCGGACATGTGAATTCCACCAGCCTACAGAGAGGAGGCCTTTGTCCCAGTAATTATATTTCTGGTTACATTGTTAATAACAAAATAAATATAGCTAGTGCATCCTTTTAGATGAAACCTGTTGAAGATGACAAATCAGGTATATCACAGCCGGCTCCTACTAGGACCACACCCGAAGATGGTTCTGTAAGTATGTAATAAAACTATATAGGAAACTACTAAAGACATTGAAATAATGGGTGTAAAAACACCCTTAACGAAGCCAAAAGGCCCCTGTCATTGCAATATTTTTTTCGTTAAAGACCATACCTGGGAACCTTCTAGTTACGGAGATATTGGGGGTCAAAATTCCAATATTTCATAGGTAAGTTTTTTTTTTTTACAAGTTTTTATTGTTATAACTTTACTTTAAATACCTATTTGAGCCCATACTGTTCAATGCATCCATCAGTACAATGTTTTAAGTGCGTTACATTGAGTACATTCGTAAATAGTGATTTTTCACAGCCAAAAAATCAGTTCCTTGCAATCGTTTTTGCCCAGAGTTACTTAGTTTGATGTACAGAATGCTTGGTTGACGGCTTCGTCAAGGGTCCGTTTACACTTTGTATACTATCTTGTGATCTTAGACGAAATCTCCATCAGCTTGCAGATCCAACTGGCCATTGCTTGTTTTGTTCTAGTATAGCATGTGAAACTTGGCAATATTTTGTCATTTAGGTTCAAGTCACTGAGACATAAGTATTACATCATTTCTTAATATGTAATTTTTGTTCTGATGATTTTTTTTAACACACTTTGATTAACTTCGCCTGTTACTATCGAACTAGGTAAAAAAAGTTAAATTTGATCCATTTCCCAGTTACGGATTGAGCTGAAGTTTTGCATTGCTATGTTTTGTTTGGATGACTATGCATGGTTAGCTAAGTGACGTCATTCTAAATCCAATATGGCGGACCCCCAAAGAAATAAAATGACGTCACTCTAAAGCGTTTTTTTTTTAACTATAAAAAAATATTTTATATGACATTTTTATTATGGTTCTGATGACCTTTTATTGCTAAAATCCTTTTGTAATCTACTTAATTGTTAAATTGATAGTGATTTGTGCTACATTGTGCACATATAGTGTTTTCCGGATTTTTTTTGCTAAATAGAAATGTGAAAAATAAATAAAATATATTATCAATACTAAAATGTTATAATACTAAATTATGTCCTTTATTTGTTTTTACACATATTGATTACATTTTTAAATATTAGAATATAAAATAACATAAAACAACATTTAAAAATATAAAAAATAGTAGCCCACCGGCATCGGGATCAGGGTCCAAGCTACCCGTGGTCACGTGGTCAGGGCTCTTGAGAGAGCCTGCCAGGGCTGCGGGACTGTTCGAAAGAGATACCGCGGCCCTGGAACATAAAGGGCCAATGAAGGAACATGGGTGTTTTTTAGTCAGTAAGAGTCTGACACTCCTTTCCGCTCCGCCCAGAGCGGGAGGAGTCATTTGATGATTTCTCACCCCCCAAAAAAAAAAAAAAAAAAAAAGGGCTCTTGAGAGAGGAACCTCCTAACAATACGCGCTGTGTCCAGAAGAACTGCCTTCTGAATAAAGCGCTTGATCCAGCTGCTCAGCGAGAGCCTCCTCAGATGTTGGTCGAGGCTATTGGCTGTTAAGCCATTGGCAGACACGACTATCGGCACAATGACTGCTGTAGTCACGTCCCAAATGTCGACAACCTTGCGAGCCAGATAGAGATATTTGAATTGTTTATCTTTCTCTGCTTTCACGAGGTTCTCGTCATGCGGGACCATTATATCAACAATCATTGCGCGACGCTCCAATCGATCTATCACCACAATGTCAGGCTTATTGATAACAATAGTCCTGTCAGTAACGATAGGTCGATCCCAATACAACGTGATATTACCATCATCGAGAACTGGGTCGGGCGCATAATTATAGTATGGCACTTCTAATTCCACAAGGTTGTACTTCAAAGCAAGTTGCTGGTAGATAATTCTGGCAACGAGGTTGTGTCTATGCAAGTACTCTCCGTTGGTTAGACGAGAACACCCAGAAATAATGTGTCAAATTGATTCTCCTGGACGGTGACATGCCCGACATATGTCAACCGTGCCATCCTTCACAATGTATTTCCGGTAGTTATTCGTCATCATAACTTCGCCCATTACTAAGAAGTCTACATCGGGCACATGTAGGGTCCGGTAAAAACGCCCGTGCAGCTCCTTGCTCTGCCATACCTCCTTGCGGTCATTAGTGTCTAATACTCTAGGCTTGCGCCAGTTCTCGTTAGTCAGGGATAGCGGGGTAAGGCCCCTATCGACTGAGACCACATCTCGGTGCATCCCCACGTCGGCTTCTAGGAAGTATTCCCTGAGACTGCGTACCTCACGGTTGCAGGGTCTTAGCATTTAAGAAGCCACGACCCCCGCACTTCCGAGGGATATACAGTCTCATCACCGACGACCGTGGGTGATGCATCCGATTTGCGGTCAGCAGTGAGCGGACCCTTCATATCCAGGGCATCAAGTTCCATCTGAGTCCATTTGAGTATGCCGAAAGAATACATCAAAACCGGCAAGACCCAACCGTTGAAGGCGCGCACCTTGTTTCCGCCTGACAGAAGACTGACCTTATTCAGACGCCCAAAGAAGCGTTCCCTCATCGATTGTTTCATGTCGGCAGTATTGATACCTAATGCTTCCGACATACCCAAATACTTGTAGGTTTCTGATGAGGAGAGGGATCTAAGGTGTATGGAATCCGAGAGTTGAGTTCCCACGGATTCCATAATCTCCCCTCACTTCACATGCACGACTGCACATTTGTCTACCAAATTCCATCCTGATGGCGCGACTAAAAGTTTCTGTTACATTCAGTAGCTTCATCAGTTGCAAATTGTTGGGGGCAAAGAGTTTCAGATCATCCATGTAAAGAAGGTGTGATATGACCTGACCACCTCTCCTCAATATTATATTTTTTCTCCAGTTTTACTTTTTGTTAGATACCTACGTTTTACTTATTATCGGGGGCAGAGTTGGGGGAGTAGGTAGGTACCTTTTATAAACCTCTACACAAATATGATGAAAAATTATGGAAAAAGTAAAAATTTGCGTGGCCCTCAATACATGAGTAGTTGAGGGTGGAAAAAAAACCACCAACCAAACCATATGTATAACTCTGTGGGGTGTCTATCTATCGGTAGCTCTTTAAAATGATATTGAGGTTTCTAAAATACTTTGTTTTCTTAAGTCAATGGTTGTCCTCCAATTTTTTAAGTAAGAAAAGGAAAATTCTTAAATCTGTGGGTATGTAGAACGTAAAAAATACTAAACAAAATTTTTAGTTTGAATAAGATTTGATAATTTAGTTTTTGAGATATGGGACTTCTTCGTGAAACTGCAGCAGTTACTTTGTTTTTCATTAACATTCTATGAAAAACAAACTTAGGTTTGCCGTTTAGTGCAAATTGACATATTAATGAGCGTTAAATATTATTATTATATTGCCTGATGCTGAGGTACCCTTGGTGCGCGAGGCCGACTAACGCTTGGCCGGTCTTTAATATTATTATAGATCAGTATGGCTAAGTCTGTCAATCTTCGGTCACTTAATTGTTCCATTCAATCTTTTTATTCTTTTTCAGAATGAGATTACACCTCATGCGGCTGTTGCAACGACTGCTGAACCTTCGCCCGCCCCTGACCTTGCCACAGAGTCTGCTACTGCTAGCGATGCCACACCTCCGCTCGGTATTTCCATGGTTCAGGGTCCTCCAATCACGATAGACCTTGATTTGCCAAGTCCATCCAGCGGACCTAATTCAAGTACACCTTCTGGCGGACAACACCCTATGACATTAACTGAAATTTTATCAATTGTTGGACCTACTGCGACGCACGTTCCGGAGGTCGTTTCAACAGGCCATCGTGCTCGATTAGCAACCACGAGTTCTGTTCGCTATCGCTCTGATATGCGTGTAAACTATCGCGATTCTTCAATAGATGGTAGCGTTTGTTCTGAGGAATTAGGAGTGGTGAGTTATAGTTTCTTAGATATTTTCTTTTCGTAGTTTTATAAACTAACGATATTCTCTGCTTAATTTTGGGGTTAGCTAACGTCTTGGGACCGTATTTAAAGGGAGTAAAAGTACCCTTAACGAAGCCGAAAGGCATTTGTTTTTCCCGTCATTGCGACCATTTTTTTGTTTTGGACCATACCTGAGAACCTTCCAGTTACGGAGATATGTAGTATGTATGATACTGTCAAAATTTTCTACTTTTTCACAAGTTTTTTTTTATACAAGTTTTTACTGCCAAAACAGAATTATAATAATTAAAATCATTAATACAACCCTCTAAGTTCATTTACCCCATTCAATAACTATTTTATGAAAAAAATATTCAATGGGATTTATTTGATGATTTCAATGATTTATAATTTTGTAACTACATTCGCGACTCATTTTTCGTCAACATACAACCTGACACTGACCTGTAAATTGCAAAAAGCGTAAGAAAATTTGAATTTCGCGGGCTACCCTGGCGCTTCAACCTTAAACATTAACGACCCTGGTGGCCTGAAATACAAGTTTAGGCTTAGTTTAGGCACCAGTCTCCCATAAACGAAAATCAAAAAATAATCAATTCAAAAAACATAAAATTAAAAAAAATATATATAAAAAATTAAAAAAATCAAAAAAAAAAAAAAAAAACAAATGTAGCGAACTGACCATCTTATTATAACATCCTATTGTAATGAAACCTACATTTACGAATAAATAAATTGATTTGATTTGATTTGACAAATAAACATAGTGATCATTTTCAATCAATTTGCATGTGTTAGTTTATAAGTATTATTTGTGGAAGAAAAAATAAACATTATTATTATTATCAGCACAATGTTTTGAGTGCGTTACATTGAGTCATACCGTGATTTTTCATCCCAAAAAAATAAAGTCGTTTCCCAGCAATAATTTTCACGTAGAGTTACTTAGTTTGATGAACAGAATGCTTGGTTAACGGCTCCGTGAAGGTTCCGTTTACAATTTGTAGAAATAGGTAATGGAGAAAGAAAAAAAAACATGTTTATTTGGCACATGCCACCAGTATACAACCGCCCGCGACTTCGTCCGCAAAAATTGTAATAGCTCGGCTAATTTAATGATATAAATATAATTTATAGCCTATGTTACTTCCTGATAATTTAGCTTTTTATTGGTGAAAAAATTGTTAAAATCCGTCCAGTAGTTTCGGAGCTCGGTACAAACAAACAAAAAATCTTTCCTTTTTATAATATTAGTATAGAGTACGGATAAAACATAAGTAAGAAAACATTTTAAACAATAAAAAGATAATAATTGTGAGTCTCACGGCATATTTATTTAATACACACACACACACACACACGCACATATTATGTACAGAGGCGGACTTAAAGGCATATCAAGCAACGATTTTGCAATAACGTGATTTTAACTCGGTAGTTCGTTTTAAATAGAAGAAAAAAAAAACATTCTTTAAACAGATGGGAGTCGATCTTAGTCGGGATTTCCGAATAACAAAACTTAATTGCGTTTAAAAAAAAAAGGTCAAGTCTAATGACATTGTTTCAATTATTGTAAACGGACACTTCGTGAAGCCGTCAACCAAGCATTCTATACACCAACTATGTAACTCTAGGTAAAAATGATTGCTAAGAAACGACTTTTTTTTTTGGGTTATACAATCACTTTATACGGTAGAACTCGATGTAACGCACTCGTATTGTGCTGATGGATGCATTGAATATTACGGGGGTCGTAGAAGTATTTCGGATAAAGTTACAATATTAAAATTTTAAATTAAAAAAAACGTTGAAACTATTACCCCCAATTTCTCCGTAACTAGAAGGTTCTTGTGTGGTCTTTAACAAAAAAAAATATCGCAACGACGAGGAAAACAAGTGCCTTTCGGCTTCGTTAAGGGTACTTATACTTATATTATATACCCTCTGGACTAATTATGGGTACACCCATTATTAGTCCAGAGGGTCTGTGTGTGTGGGCTAATCTCCAAAACTACTGAATAGATTTGTTTACGGTTTCACCAATAGACAGAGGGGCCTCTTTCTACTCAGGGGCCTTTTCGAAATATTTAATTGTTCTTATCTATGGTAAGGTACTTCCAAAGAAAAAGTTTTAGCTTGTATAAAATGAAGTAGGTGTGGTGGTCATGGGATCTCGCTCTATAAAGTTGATAACGTTTTTGCTAAATGTTGGTTAAGAGCGTTCATCCAAAAAGGAAATAGCGGTCAAATATTTACCTGGTTTAATTAATTTGGCAATATTATTGTATGGAAATTAGAAATGTGGCTAACTAATACTCTTAAAATATAACTTGATTAAATCGGTTAGGTTGTTTCGGAGGTTAGTGTGTACGAACATAGTGACACGTGATTTATATTAAGAGGGAACAGGGCCTGCAAAGTTTGTATTTGAAGAAACTATTGCCGTCACGCTGCGTCAAGCCTGCCTGTGCCCTGTAGAGTGCGATAGGGACAGCTGCATCTCAGACCGATTATATCACAAAAAATGACAAAATCGACGTTTCGTATTCCCCTATTTTCTTCTCGAAAACTGAGCCGATTCAATTATTTTTGACTTTCAAATTTTAATACAAAATACGTATGTCTAGGTTCCTATATTTTTTTTTTAGGTTAAACACTTTTAGAAGTTTTAGTGCTTTTATAAGTTGGTCGACTATTACTCGTAAACTTGTAAAGCCTACTTAGCTGTTATAGTTTTCCAAATATTTGATAGTTTTTCAAACAAATCCCTTAATCGAAAAATTATTTAAACAAACTCGCAATATTTTTTAAGGACTTATCCAACTACATCCCACACTATGGGGTAGGCGAGAAACACCACTTACGTGTGCAGAAGATACACAGATAACCATAAAGGTTCCTTGTTGACTACGGAACACTAAAAATTATTGCTCTAAATGCATTATTCAGGAAGAAAAAAGGGGAAGAAAAATACATTTGAATGGACACGCGCAGCCCCTGTTTTCTCTTAAGATTATTAATAAAGATTTTAGCCCTGGAAAGAAACAACTGGAAGTATGAGGAGAGCCCTTTGCCTAGCAGTGGGACGATGCAGTAATAATTACTATTAGTAATAAAGAAAATATAGCCAATAACTCACTTAAACATATTTATACCAAGCACCAGTATTTTGGTACCTGGTTCAATTCGTGTGACGTATAATAGGAAACTCCTATCCTAAACGCTTACCTGTCTTTCAGTCAAACCCTAGCTTATACACTCTGGATAGAGAAGTAAAGCATTACATCAAAAGAAGAGAAAGTGCTGTTTATGACTACTACCCTGGTACGGAGAGGACGGATTACGACTACGTTTCGGAGAGGAACGACGTGTACACTACTAAGTATTTTATGTTTCTCTAGTTTTTTTTTTCTACTTCTTTTATATTTTTTTAAATACCTAACTTAACCTGCTTCTCCGATTCTTTTTAAATATTCCATTTTGCCCAATAAAGGGGAGGAGCCTATTACCATTATACAGCATCGCCCAGTAAAAGTGGGGATAAACGTCATAATAGTTACATCAACAGGATGCAAGATGGCGCTACCAGTACTTATTAGACAATAGTAGTTTCTTTTGGTACATATCTAATATCCTCTCGTAACAAACTAAACAACCAACCATTAACAAACAAAATAAGAAAAATAAATCTATATCTCTTCAACACCCTTCAAACTCATATACTTATAATGTTTGGGTCGATTAAATACAATTATGCAGCACGGGCACTTACTGGCAAATTATTTCATATCGAAAAGCCCATTAACACTGGGAACGAATTCAAAATCCATAATATACTTTATTTGTGCCTAACAGCAGTACAAAACATCAGATTAATGATATTATCCAAAATTGCTTCTAAAGCTATTAATTATTCTTAAATGAAGTATCGGTTTCACGGTTTCAGGACAGTTCTGTCTATGAGAGCAATAATTTGGATTCATTCTAGTAAATAAAAGCAGTTTGGCTGTGATGGCCTAGTATTGTGACCGTCGGACTGCCAAGTCATAGGTCTCAAGTTCGAACCCAAGGCACGCGTATGATTTTTCGAATTCATAATATGCGTATTGTATAAAATATATAAATTTTTACTTGCTTTGTGAAGGAAAGCATCGTGAGGAAACCAGCATGCCTGAGAGATATTTCTTGACAGCATGTGAAGCCAAGTCAGAGGCCCATGGGCGGCATAAATACTTTGACACCAGGTTAGGCACTAACCACACTATAAAGAAGAAGATTCTAGTAAAACAATTAGTCCCTTTCCAACTACATAACGGGTGTAAAAAACAGCCTAAACGAGGCCGTGAGACAGATATTTTTTTTTGTACTGGAACATACCTGGGACCATATCTTCTATTATCAATATAACTCGATACGCAGAATATAAAATTTTACATAGTGCAGCTGCTAGTGCCTTCTTACCGACTGTCAAAGATTATGTAATCTTAAGGTGCTCTTTCATAGATGACCACAACTGCAAATCTGCCAGACCATAGCCACACAGCTGGTTATTATGTAAATCTTCATAGGGACCATTTGTGATGTCATTATGATTGGGCAACGTCACCATTGTGGTCACCATCGTAAGAGTACCTTTAATTTCCTCGTTTAAAACTACTGATATTATTTTGCAGTGTCTTAGAGTCAACTGCTCATTTAATCAAAGGTAGCCTTGGCGGCGCAGTGTTGAGCATGCATGAAGCTTACATGATTGGAGGACTATGGACATCTCTAGTTGTAACTATTGCCGTTGGATGCCTTACAGCGTACACTATGATTGTAGGTTTCCTTTTATTTCTGGTCTGTTGGTAATATCCAGTGTCACTAAATTGTTGTATGCAATAATCATATTCTTCCTAGCCTTTCCCAACTTTGTTTGAGTCGGCTTTCAGTCAAACCATATGTAGCTGAACACCACCATTTCCCATACAGCGATTGTCTACCAGATCACCACAAAAAATAGTTACTGGCTACTAGTTTTCAGACTTTCGGGCTTCAGGAGTCAAAGATTATTTTCTTATAGAATATGATAGACTTCACGTGTTAGCGTGCTCGCTGTGGTTTTGACTCCTTAATTGTGAGGCAAGATTTTTATATTCGCAAATAAATCGAAGTTATGTTCTTCGAATATTTTTGATGTCTGCATCCATTATTAAATTGTTACAAAAAATGTATGGTGCTATTAATCATGTATAGCTCCATCTTTCTCCTATAAGTAATTCAATAGCGCGGACTCTTTAGTTACCATAATCATTGTTTTGAGTTTGTAACTTCCTGTCTGCATTTTCCTCTGATCCATCACATATTTCATTATACGTCAGCTTGAACATATTTTAATTAACCCCCCATATTTTTAAGACTCCCTATATTTCACAGATGTTAATAACATCAGCCCAAAAACTGTATCGTAGGTTAAGGATAAACAAATTATCATACCCTGACTTGGCTGAAGCGGCCGCCGCGACCGCACCATGGAACTGGGTCAGGAATAAAAGCAAAGTTTTTAGGTACGTACTATTTTAGTGTTTCATATCTGTAGGACGCAGAAAAACAAAGGGTACAAGGTAATAAGGTCTCCATTAATCATCACCTAAGAATGAAAGACGTCTATTGCTAGGCATAGGTATTCCCCAAGGGTCGCTACATCATCAGGTCCTGTGCCTCTCGCAGCAACGAATTCCTACGGCCTTTACCAAGTATTTGGCCCATTTTGTGGGATGCCTTACAACCCTGCTCTTTCTGGTCGGCCAATTCTTCGGGCTATGTTGATTACCTTGGTTCTCCTATGGATCTCCTCATGTCTGTTTCGATCTCTCTCTTCCTTTCTTTGCCGTTCCGTCACTGCTGATTGCGACCACGAATGTCTAAGCGAACGCAAACTATATTATGTCCGAAAAAGCTCAAGATACGCTCCAGACAGATTGTGGGAAGCCGTTTAGTAGTGGCTTCTCCAGTATGGACTCACTAGTCCTCATTACGGTCCATGGTATACGTAGCAGCCTCCCCCAACAACCACATCTTGAAAGCATCGATTTTAACTGATGCGCAGGGAAGCATCAAACATCAATCATTAATGAACTCAGCCTATCGCAGTATACTGCTGGACATAGGCCTCTCCAAAGCTGGGTCACAACACCCTGTCCTTCAACATCCGCAGTCAGTATGACCTCGTCACCTAAAAATCGTCGTTCCATCTAGCTAGGAGGCGTCTAACGCTTCACTTATCGATAAACAGTCTCCACTCCAGAACTCGTTCACTCCATCGGCCGTCGGTTCTTTGACAGACATGGTCAGCCCAATGCCACTTCTGCTTGCAAACTCTGTGGCTAACTCCAGTTCTTTTGGTCTTTCTAACAATAATTTCATTTTGGATCTTATTCAGAGCTTCCTACAGGTCGCGCTGAGCAACCTTGAATTGAATTTGTGGATCAACTCGACTGTCTCCAAGTATAGCCCTCTGTACGTCACCTCTATCACCTATGCAAAAATAATAGGTGGTAGAGGCCAGGCGTCGTTCGCTGTACGTCTGACAAAGGCTATATTATAAGCGTTAAAGTGCAATTTTTTGTTAGACTCAAGTCCCCCCCCACTTCTACCAGCTAAACTGTTGTGTTTGGGTGTGTGAAAATATTCACGGTAGTAGTAATTATAACGAAATTAAAAGAAAAACTATGACAGCCAAGTAGGCTTGACAAGTTTACGAATAATAGTCGACCAACTTATAAAATGTACTTGGGCAACATATTTTCCTAAACATAATGTATGGGAGCACAGGTTTTTCAACTGCAATTTTAAGTTTGTTTTTATGAAGTGTATGTATGTGGGTGTATGTGTGTGTTTATTACAACAAAAATTATCGTTCGGAAGCAAATCGGAAGTGTCCGCATAGTTTGATGGGCAACTACGGAACACTACATTGTGCGAGGCCCGACACGCACTTGTTCGGTTTTTCATTTGTGATTCTGTTGCTTTCAGGTACACAGTAGAAATAACGTTACTTTTTCAAATGGTGGGAACTTGTTGTATTTACCAAATAATAATCGCAAAATCGATGATACGGGTGAGCCGTTTTTTGGACTGTTTTTTTTTAAGATTTTCCGCACACTAAGAATTTCTTTTGTATCGTGGGTGCGTTTACAAACATGTGGTAACGGCCCCGACTTACGAACAGTTAGTCGTGGGTTCGAACCCAGGCAGGCGCATTACTTTGTGTAATTTATTTCATCACCACTGCTCTCAAAAACGGTGAAGGGAAACATCGTGAGGAAACCGGTATGTCCTAGAACCAAAAATTCGAAGACATGTGACATCTACCAACCCGCACTGGGCCCGCGTGGTGGATTATAGCCCATTCCCTCTCTATAGAGGAGGCCGTGTGTCCCAGCAGTGGGAACATTAAAGGCTGATTATGGTACACAAACAGCTAGACCCGGAACAACTCTGTAGGCCATACAAATATTTGTTCCGTGCAAATCGAATCCGCGACACGCAGCGCAGCAGTCAATCGCTCAGCCACTGCGCCAACCATCAAGTGTTTGCTTTGCTATGACTATATTATTAGTTTTGTAAAAAAATCTGCTTTTGTCGGGTTTAAAAAACTAGATATGGTTCCTATTAGTCAACCAGTATCTGAATTTGCCTTTGACTGTCATTTTGGTCTAAGTGCGTTTACTAAGCATGGCGTTGTCTGTTCGATTCCCATAGTTAGATAAATAGTTTGCCGGTCATACATCTTAATGTAAGTATCCCAAATGTGTGCGACAAGATTCCACCTTATGAGAATGCACTTATAAGGTCCACCTTAAGTGCATTCTCTTAAGGTGGAATCTTGTCGCACACATTCTTTCATTATTATTGGAACGTAGTTCCTTATCGCGCGTTGCGGGGCTAGTAGGGGTGGTGGTGGTCGTAGTGGTGGTGGTGGTGGTGGTGGTGGTTTTTTTTGTGCCAATTTTTTTTTTTACAATTCCTTCACTACTTAATCGAAAGGAACTTCGTTCCATCCGGGTGTCCCTTGACACGTCCGGTTTTTTTCAAAACCCTACTGTTACATTACATTTTTAATTGACTACAGATGATTACTGGCGTTGATCCAACTATTTACACATGGCTGTATGACGTCAGAATGTACATTCTGATCAGTGCCCCGATGCTGCTGCCACTGTGTCTTATCAAGAGTCTTAAGTGGTTGTCACCATTCACCTTGGTAGCTGATGTTTCCGTTGGTAAGAACATTTTGAATTTTGGAGCGCTTCCTTGTTTTAATAGCGGCGGATGAATGCTGGCCCAGTGGTATCAACGCCGACTTTAGACAAAGTTCGTGGGTTTAACCATGCGGGCACATTACCTACTTTGTGTAATTTATTTCATCACAACTGCTCTCTGAACAGCCTCGTTGGTCAAGTGGTCGCAAGCGCTATTGAGTATTGAGCATGGGGTCCTGGGTTCGATTCCCGGATCAGGCAAAGTAATATTGGGTTTTTCCATCAGGAATTTCTCAGACGAGAGTCGGCAGTAGGCTCGCCGGTATTACATGGGACTTTAACAAAACTGGTGAAATATGGGTGTACTTGTTAGGTACACCTCTGCATAACCCTTCGAGGATTGCAAGGCGTGATGTTATGTAACCGAAAAGTAAAACTGAACCGCATAGCTATTCACAAACAATGCAATCGAGACCGAATCGATTACGACTTCTTGTTCGACTAGTTTTTGAACCGAAAACCGCTATTCACAGATCCGATCGCCATGGTAGAAAATTTAAAGTAACAAATTATTCATTAAAAAAATATAACCACAAAGTTCAAGTAAATTGCACTATATATAGATATCTGCGTGGTTTTTTTTGTCATAACTTTACGGACTGCTCTTTGTGCTCTCTCAGTCCTCAGGAGTCCTGTCTTTCTGGTCCCACCCGGACTGTACCTATCCTAGCACCGACCTACCTAGCGCGAACTTGACACTAGGCAAAATACACCATATTATTATGAATATCACGGTCAGCTGATCCTTTGAGTGTTTTAGAGAGATAAGTCGCATTGTTCGGGTAGTAAGTGTACTAAGTGTGTCTACGAGTATGTGTTTGTCCCATCTTAGCCCGTTGTCTTGTTACGTTGTATCGTTACTTTTGTTTACAAATCATAATTCAACATTATAATGTCAACACAAACCACAGACGTAAAAATGATTAGGGCCGTCCTAAGTTTCTAACCACCAGTGTTGTGCGCGCGTTGCGTATATTCAAACGAATGAGTAAGGACTTATCACGTAACGCCCGCACCGCGGCTTATACCATTCTTCTCGATGATTAACACATTCGAATTTCTGCTCCCGACGAAGACGCACGTTCACTTGATTCTTATTACCAATGACCTTATATGTGGTCTCCGCCATTATTTGAGCGTAAAGCAGGCAATTGTTATTATTATACTAATGTATTTCGAAGTATTGTGCTAATTTAAGAATCTCTAGTTAAGCCTGGTATGTAACTGTTTTTTGTCCCTAACAAATAAAATAAAATAAACCTCACTAAATTCTGTGTCTTCGTTACCCTATGCTGAGTAAGTGTTGAACAGCCTAATCACGTTTTATATTTTGTGTACCTATCTAGCTAGCTTAGGCTTATGATGTGAGCCTCTCTCTCACCTTTTTGCTATGCTCATTATAATTATTATTAAATCTAGTTGCCTTCAGCTTAGTGCATTTTGACAATCCGTTGATTCCCATGACACTGAAAATGTGCAAGTCATGCCTTGTTTCTCACTACCATTTTGTAAACTCCGTTCTGATTGTGACTACCACCTTCATTAGCGCACTGGTATTTCTCGCTTTGCTTATGCCTTGGTGTAACAATCAGCAGAGATGACTATTGGCCATCTTGTGACACGATGAACGTTATCTTCTAGGGTCCAGAATTCCGGATGACATTCCGTCCATAGTTCCAGCTTATATCACGCCTTCAAAGTTTCGGCTTGCGGCATCTATAAAGTTCCGGCATTCCCGGTTATCCGCGAGCTCCGCGGCGTACCTTTTTGCCTGCGTGGCCGCGCCAAGAACCTGCGGGTCGGCGCGATAATCGGCCGCCCGTACCTCTCCTGGCGTCTGTCCCACCGCTACGGCCATCGCATCGTAACACCGGGCTGAGCCAGGAGAGTAACGTGCACCTCCTAAGTGAACTTGGAGGAAGGATTCATGACCAATAAACCTACCCACCCCCTTTTCTCTTTGTAAAATATATTTTTATGTTGACGAGTTTCACTCGACCTCCACCACGAAAACCCCTTCCATGACAGTCTATATGGATGCCGAGGTATTTAAGCTGTCATAATCTTCTTAATTTTGAACAGAAGCAATGTGTAAAGGGACTCATACATGAGTATGCCGTTATGGAAAAAGTACTTGATAGTTTCATGTTACAGCGGATAGTGAAAGAAACACATGAAGGTTCGACCAGATTTAATGTCAGTAGGTTTGAGTTAAACCAGTGCATGACTCTACTTAGGGCAGATTCAGCGTTGCTTTTGACAGCTTCCCAGGAAAGACCGTAGACGATAATTGCTGGGTTATCTGCATAAGTGTTTAGAATATTTTTTATTTTATTTTATTAGCATAGAAAAGTGACACTCTTTGGCAAACTCCCGAGATTCATAAAACAGTTTTTTTGGTGTTACATACAAACTTACAAACAAATTTTACCTCTTTATAATATTAAATAGTATAGTATAGAAGTATAGATTTACACTTGCTGGTTTGAAAACAATTATAGTGAGATTGAGACACATTAGGTTTGCATAACTTTGAAAAGTAAACGTGTTGACACCAATAAATTAATGTAACGAAATCGATTAACAAGATCACAATTAATGGGCCGCGGGCACGTTCTGGGTCCATTAGTATAATGATTTACCATTAGTAGAAAGCGTTATCTTTATTGAATATTTATTAAATTTTACTGTACTTAAATTATACCTACTGAATATCTGTCGAGTATGTAATAATAGAGTATAATAAATGGATTTCGGGGTCTCCTAACACAGGCAAAAATTGCTTAAAAGGAGTCCCCAAACACAACCGCCCATTATTGTAACAAATTTTCCTGAATAAACATTTTTGTATTTTTTTTTTTTTTTTGGATCCGCAACAACTCTTGTTATTGTAAAGTTCAAGATGGCATCGTTAGTTCGGACTATGGCCACGAGCTACAAGATCCACGGAGTACTATATGTTGAAAAGGCAATTGTCTGCTGCTTCTGTTGATCTGCGGAAAACCGACAGGCTCTGGATCACAGAATCCGGTACTCTATCTTCCCAAATAATTTAAATCAAATTCTAGTACTCATTTAAAGGTTATGTACATAAACATCAATTAAAAAATAAAAAATTGTAAATATAAATGCAGCGATGAAAATAATTGTAAAACTTAACATACAAAACGTATTTCATATCGAATCACAATCGAACCGATTATTCGGTTTCGGTTTTGTGAATAGCGATTAGAGAACTGTTTCGATTGCACTGTCAATTGATTGGATTTGACAGCTAATCGAGTGGTCTTGAATAAGAACTAAAAACTGGCAACTAATTATGATAACCCTGCCCTAGATACACGTAGTGTATTGCGGCCAACTCCCTCCCATAAAAAGGGGCCTGTGTTTCCAGTAGTGGGAACATTAAAGGCTGATACTATGCTATGTTTATTTTTATTTTACCGTGTGGTAAACGACCAACCGCAGCCCACTTGATGATAAATCGATTTTCGCCCGTGGACGTCTTCAAAATCAGAAGCCTTCAGAGAGCTAAGATATTTTATGGACTTATAAGCATAGTAGCACCCAGTAAGTCAAAAACAATGACTTTGAATGTGCCAAAGTTTTAGCAACATTAACATGTATCTCAGTTAAAGTGTGTCTCGTTTTTCAGCAATATGCGTTTTGACGACAATGTACTACAGTGTAATAGCATTTGAACCTAAAAATATACTCGATCGAGCAGCATGGAAGGACGTACATGGATTCATCAGGGTTTGTGGGATATGCATGTATGGCACTTCGGGGATATGTGTTGCCCTTCCCGTGGAAAATAACATGAGGTCACCAAAGTACTTTCCGATTGTAGTGCGAAATGGTGAGAATTCAACTCCGTATAAGGTCTTACAATTGTTTTCGAACTAACGTTTATTGTTTAGTGAATAAGGTAACATTTAGTTTAAACAAAAAATAGTAGAAAATCGACGTTGAAATGTCATCCGTGACAATTATATTATAATAGTTTTTGTTAAATAGCTTTAAATTTTGCCCACGTGGAACTCTGAGAAAATATCCCCAGTGTGAGCAAAAAACTTTAGCAGCTACATTAGATTAACAGTTGCTTTGAAATTAATTTATAGTTGAGTCATTGCATTGGCAAACGTCACTGGTTAATAAGTCTATTGCCATAAAAAATGTTCGGAGGATTCGCGTTTTGACAGCTAGTGAAAAGTATGCAATGGATTGGTGGTACCAACTACGATACTATGAGGATCTCTACTAGAAACTCAGTACCGAGCGGGGTAGAAAGCTTCCAGTAGCAATTCAAACAAAAACATTCCAGTGAGGTCGCGATACACCGCAGTATAATGTTACTGTTGTTGTTATTTGACAACCAACTTATGACTTAGGGACCGTCTCCACGAGCGAGAGAATCGCGGCGATATTACTTATTTGTATGGGATAATATCGCCGCGATTCTCTCGCTTGTGGAGACGGCCTCTAAGAGAGTGTATAGAAATACGTGGCAACGACGATAATATCGCCGCGATTCTCTCGCTCGTGGAGACAGCCCCTTACGGGGCTGGAACATGGACACTCACGGTACGGTAGGTCCATAAATTCAAGGTCGCTCAGCGTGCTATGGAACAGGTTATGCTTGCTTGAGGGATTGCATTCGGACCGAGGCGAGGTGATCCAACAGAGAACCAGAGTTGTCGACATAGCTCATAGAATAGATAAGCTGAAGTGACAATGGGCCGGCCATATTAACCGTAGAACCGATGACCATAGTGGTAGAAATGTTCTTGAGTGGAGACCGCGAATCAGCTAGCGTAAGGTGGGACGCCCTCAGGCTCGGCGGAGCGACGATCTTCGCAGGGTGGCTGGTAGCAACTGAATGAGAGTTGCCGAGAATCGAGTTAGTAGCGTGCGATTGAAGACGCCAATGTCCAGCAGTGGACGGTTGTAGGCTGATGATGATGTCTTCCAAGTTTTTGGAGAAAAAATCGTCATTCACTGGATGCCTGATTGAATTGCTATCGAAATAGACCGCGAGGAAGGTGATGTGAAGGTCGGATCTTGTTCATGAGGCAAACATGGTCAGAGTATCGCACAGAATAGAGAGGTTTAAAAGAAGAAAGGTGATGCCTTTGCCCAGCAGCGGGAAGCTAAATAGGCTAACAAAAATAAGGTTTTAATACGTTATTTGATTTCCTTTTGAATGTTTATGTTTTCTTTTCTTTTTATTTGGTTTTCAATTGGTTACACTATAATGTTAAGTGGAAAAATGGAGTCACCTAACACAAGCATCTACTTGGTTAAAAGGTGGTCTCCAAATCACGTTCGATAAGCCATACGTAATTAAAATAAACATTTTATTTTTAATTTTGTCTTTTGCGATTGATTGAGTTTCGTTTTTGTTACAGCCACAGTAATAGTGACTCTTCTATCCGTAACAACAGGGTTCTTTGGTTATTGGGCTTGGGGCGAAACTTGCACGAGTCCAATAACAGTACACATGCCGCGGAATATGTAAGTATAACGAAAGGGATGACGCTATACGTCCGGTATACCTCCATCTCTCTCAATACTTGTACATCTTTTCGGCGCACGGCCTTAAGCAGAACTGACGCTGCCATCTTGTTTTTTCAGTATAATTTCGATAGTTTTATTTCATAAATATTTACCAACAGCGCCCTTCAGACAATGACTTGAAAAATAATATTTTAATTCTTACAAAAGTAACTAAATTTTGATTTCATTAAATTTGCCTCTTATTGCCTCTTTGGTCGGGCAAAATGTTATTGGGTTTTTCCATCAGAACTTTCTCAGCAGCAGCCACAATCTGTGGCTGCTGCTGAGAAAGTCCGCATCCGGATTTCTGCCCGGTTGATGGCAATAGTCTCGCCCCCTATTACATGGGACTTAAACGTACCTGGCGAAGTATCGGGTGTACAATTAGGTACACCTCTATCTCACCCTTCGGGGATTACCAGTTGTGTTAAGAAACTTCAAATGCTCTAGAAAAATAAGCAAGTGTATTAGAAAGTTAAAAGAAGGTAACAAATTATTTTCAGGGGCACTACAGTTCTGCAATTTCTTCTGGTAATGATGTTGAGTATCACATTTGCACTCACAATATGGGTGCCATTCCGAATAGTTTGGCACTACATCATAAGGCATCACAAAAGGTTTCGTTATTCATATTTTTCACCTTATTCCAACACGAAAACATGCTAACATTTTCTCGAATTAATACCTCTGGCAACTTTCTCATTGGAAGCAACTGCTATCAACAATTTTCTCGCGATCGTTCTAGTGGTTGGTCTTAGCTGTCGCTTGCGCTACTGCACCTACTGCTGAGCATGAGGTCCTGGGTTCGATTCCTAGGTCGGGATAAGCTTCTTTTTTTTTAAACTTCGCTCCCACTTTGTATTTCTCTTGTATCGTGGGTGCGTTTACGAACATTTAAACTTACATACACAAACAGCCAGTCCCAGAACAACTATCTGTAGGCCTTACAAATATTTTTTCCGTGCGGTACTTGAATCCGCGACACGCAACGCAGCAGCCAGTCGCTCAACCACTACGCCTCGTAGTTGCGCTAACCCCACCGCGTTAGTTGTTTACCATCTCTAGGGATGCCTCGTTATTTATCGATATTGATACTTCGTCGATATTGTACCAAAAATGGATAGATTCCTAGTCAGGTCGGAATCCACCGGCAATATCAACTCCAAAAGACCTGGTGAAGATATCGCTGGCCCATGGCAGCCTGCCAAACGTCCTGCGGTCTCGAGAAACTCCGAAAAGTTTGATGAAGCGCGCAGATTACCTCTGCACAACCAGTTCAGCGACCTCACTGTGGACGACAAGGGTGAAGCATCAACGAATATCCACTACAGAGAAGCCTCAACTGGAGTGAAGAAAAAAGGACATATTCCACCCGTAATATTGGAGATACAGAAAGATTGGACACATGAAACGATTAAAAACCTCATCTCCCGTTACGCCAACAAGTTTCATCTTCAGTATAGAGCTAACAATAAAGTTGCAGTAAGTTGTCACACAATAGAAGCTCACCAGCTTGTGAAGGAAGGTCTCCGCAAAGAAAATGCAGCTTTCCTAACGTACACCCGTAAAGATGAAAAAGTTCCCAAAATGGTGATAAAAGGTTTACCATCTTACGTTCAAGAAGAATTATCTGCTGAGCTCAATAAACTAGGATTTCCAGGTGCATCAGTCTCACAAATGAAGTCACAAACAGTGAGTACATTGTCTTGCCCACCTTTTTTAGCAGTGCTTCCTGCTGGAACGGATATAGTAAAGTTTCGCAATATTAAATATTTATTTAATTGCGTTGTTACGATCCAAAAATTCATGCCTAAAAAGACTGCTGGGACTCAATGCTACAGATGTCAAAGCTTCGGTCACGCATCAAGGAATTGCAATATGCCCGCTAGGTGTGTTAAATGTACGGAACCTCACGCAACGAGAGAATGTCCTAAAAAAGACCGCATTGAACCAGCACGCTGCTGTAATTGTGACCAGAATCACCCTGCTAACTTCCACAAATGCGAGACCCGTCTCGCCTACCTGAAACGAGTGCAAGCTAGGCGGGAGAACCAGGCAAGGCCGTTGCAAGCCGTGGCGATCCAACATGCGTCTGCACCTCCTACTAATCTACCATCCTCATTCAAGAAAACTACATATGCTGATACTCTCAAAATCCACACCAATCATGATTATCCTCCTAACGATTACTTGGACTTACCACCGGACGACCCGGTGACTAAAGAGATGTTGGAAATACTTGTTTGTGTTAAAAACCTTAAACCACAATTTTCTGCCTGTGAATCTATGTTAGATAAAGTTATGCTAGTTCTGACCCATCTTGGACACTATGTTTAACAGCAATGAGTTAAGACTCTTATCTTGGAACTCCGATGGAGTTCGCTCAAAAATGCATGAATTACTCGAGTTAGCGGTAAGTACCCTATCCATTGATATATTAGCTGTCTGTGAAACTAAACTGAATTGTAATACTCGCTTGACGACACCAGGATTTAACTGCTATCGACAAGACAAACATCACAGTGGGCGGGGACAAGGTGTAGCCATTCTGGTCAATGAGAGATTCGAGGTTGAACCAATCGCTGTTCCCAAAACTAAGCACATTGAAGCGGTTGCTATTGGTCTAAAAATTAGCGGGAAAAACTATATCTTCGTTTCAGCTTACCAATCTCCAAACTTGCAGCTCGAATGCAATGACATGGATATCTTATTTTCCCTGGGGCCTCATGTTGTAATAATGGGAGACTTTAACGCCAATCACGGTTATTGGAATAGTAGTTATGTCAATACCCGCGGTAATGTGCTCTTTCGCCACATGCTTGAACATGATTATGTCATACATTACTCTGACTCACCTACTCAGGTTAACTATAGACCTGATCTTACACCAACAAATCCTGATCTGATTCTGGCGCTAAATGTAAATAATATACATGAGGTACGTGCAATACCTGCCCTTTCATCAAACCACTTTCCTATACTTTTTACAGTGAATGGTCAATGCTCTCGCAAACCTCTTTCGAAACACTACCGATATTGTGACGCTGACTGGGATAAATACCGGTCCTACCTTGACCAAAAGATCTCGCTAGACTCGAAAGTGTTTAAATCTGAATCTGAAATTGACTACGCCGTAAACTACCTACATCAGTGTCTTATTTCCGCTAGAGACAAATTTATTCCTAGTAAAGCACATGTAAATACTTGCATAAAACTACCTAATTACATAGCCAAAATGATCAAGTATAAAAATCAACTTCGCCGAAAGGAACTGAAAGTGTCCCTTTCGGAAAAAAGACTGTTACGATCGGATATCAATAAATTACAACATCTGATAAATTTGGCTATAACGAAACATCAAGATAAAATATGGAACACTAAACTTTCGAAAGTTGACAATCCTAGCAACGATATTTGGCGACTGGCTAAGTCCCTAAAACCCAGATCAGACTCAATACCTTCACTTAAAACACCTGAGGGAACTTTTACAACTACCATCCCTGAAAAATGTGATGCGCTAGCAGATGCTTTCGAGATGAACATAAATCTTACTCGTGACTGGGTAAGCGGTAGTGTCGACAAGGATGTTCAGTTGGCCACCACTCACATAAATGATCATGTCGTAAATGAATTACATCTACCTGTGCGGCCAACAGAAGTTTGGAAAGTCATACGTAAACTCAAGACCAGAAAGGCTTCAGGTGATGACGGTATACACAACATTATGCTCAAAAATATGTCGCAAAAATCTGTTGTGTATACCACAAAAATTTTCAACGGTTGCTTAAAATTTGGATATTTTCCCAATAAGTGGAAAACTGCAAAAGTTATTGCACTTAAAAAACCAGGAAAAGACACCTCCTTACCAGTAAGTTACAGACCTATTAGCCTTCTTCCTGTTCTAGGTAAGCTGTTTGAGGTCATGATATATAATCGCTTGCTACATTGCTCTGGCCAGCTCATTATGAACGAGCAATTTGGCTTTCGTTCTTCTCACTCGACGGTACAACAATTGGCTCGAGTCTCTGAACATATCTCCTATCATCTTAATCTTAAGCAGTCTACCGGTATGATTCTCCTGGACATAGAAAAAGCCTTCGATACCGTCTGGCACGAAGGCTTGTTGTACAAGCTCATCAGTCACGGAATTCCAATTGAGTTAGTAAAACTTATCCAGTCTTACCTTAATAACCGTAAGTTTGTCGTCCATATTGGTACTGATAGGTCTTCGCCCCGGACGGTATCGGCAGGAGTTCCTCAAGGCTCGGTGCTAGGTCCCTACCTCTTCATCCTATTTGTGAGTGACGTTCCTGTGCAGGTCCGTACTCATCTGGCCTGTTTTGCCGACGATACAGCATCGTACACAAGCGATGATGACATCGACATTATCATAAGTAGACTCCAGTTGTCGCTTGAACTACTTCAATCTTATTTCAACAAGTGGAAGTTGAAGTTGAACGAATCCAAGACAGAGGCGATACTTTTCACACGCCAACGTACCGCCCCAAAAAGAAAATTAAAAATCGCTGGGCAATTGATTCCGTGGGCCGCAGAAGTTCGCTATCTAGGAGTTACGTTGGATAAAAAACTCAACTGGACAAAGCATCTTAACAAATTACGCGTTAAAGGTGCTCAAGCCCTCGGTTCTCTCAGTCCTATACTTAACAGAAAAAGTAAGCTCAGCGCAAACACCAAACTTAGGTTATACACCACTCTAATTAGACCTTGCATCACCTACTCGTGTCCGGTATGGAGTAGCACCTGTCAATCTAATTATAACCAGTTACAAATCATCCAAAATAAAGCAGTTAAAATTGCCTATAATACTCCGTTCAAAACTAACCTTAAAGCACTACATACACATATAAAGTTACCTAGCATTACAAAATTCATATTAAAATTAACTCGTAAATTCTACAACAAAAATAAATGTCATCAAAATACATTGATTGCTAAGATAGGTCAAATTAAGTTGAAAGACTTGCGAAATATCGATGGATACGGTACATACAAGCTTCCCCATCACTACGTGTTGTTCGCACACAATACTGATAACGCGTCGTAGCTGGGTCCGTACGATGCGCCAGCGGTTCCCCGCTCTCACCGTATACAGGTGAGCGCGCGGGAGGCGCGGTAGCTCGTACGTCGATGGTGGCCACGCGCGATCAGCTGAGCTACCGCTTGAACCGGTCGCAGCTACGCTGAGCGCGTAGTTAATTATTTGCTTCTACCCCCTCATTTTATATAAATGAAATTATCTCAATAATTTCATATAATAATGTTAAGGATTAATTGATAAATGCCTCATGTTGTGATAAGTTTTTAAAAGCATTATTATTATAAACTTATAAAGGTGCTCCTAGCCTGTAAAAGTGTTTGTTATTATATTTGTGTTACTGTTGCTTATTTTTTAAGTTCTACAGCTATGTATATGGTTATGTCAATAAAGAATTTTTCAAAACAAGTCGCTCAACCACTACGCCAACCGTGCCGTTGTTTGGGTTTTTCAAAAAAAAAAAGACCAATGACCAAGATTTATGGAGCCTTTCAACAGAAAAAAAAGAGATTTTGTAAGGGTTTTTAATTTCGGACTGAGTAAAATCAGTTTACTGATTTTCTCTTACAATATGTACAATTTATTAAAGTTTCTTTAATGGCCGCCGAGAGAGTTGCTGAGAATCGAGTTGAGTGGCGTGCGATTGAAGAAGCCTATGTCTAGCAGTGGATTGCTGTAGGCTGATGATGATGATGATGATGAATAGATTTGATTGGCCTGTTGGTCTAGTGGTTAGTGACCCTGACTGCTAGGACGGAGGTCGTGGGTTCGATTCCCACACAGGACAAATCTTTGTGCGATGCACACACTAGTGCTTAAGATGTGTATGTATTATTTTACTAACAAATTGGATTGTATTATCTGGGTAATAAATAATTGATTGATTGATTGAAAAATATGCCCATTGATTGGTAGTGTCAACTAAATTATACAAGAATGTGCGGGCCGCAGTGATTCCTCACATTGTCCTAGGTGGCCCTTCACCATAAAAGTGTGACGACCACTTGACTGGTCTAGAACAAATAAATGATCGCAATGACGGGGTAAACAAGCGCATTTCGGTTTCGTTAAGGGGCTGTCTCCACGAGCGAGAGAATCGCGACGATATTATCGTCGTTGCCACGTAATTCTATACACTCTCTTAGAGGCCGTCTCCACGAGCGAGAGACTCGCGGCGATATTATCCCATACAAATACATAATATCACCGCGATTCTCTCGCTCGTGGAGACGGCCCCTTAGGGTACTTTTACACTCATTAACGTCCATTAATTTAACCTAAGTTGTGTATTATATATTATTATAATATATTTTCTTGTAACTTTCAGTCATTTTTCACTTTGGGAAAGAATATATCGATTTATCATGACAATGATAGTGACGGCATTATCTATGATAGCTCCTCACACGATTCCAGTCATGATTTTTGTAAGTACCTTAAGACTACCACACAGTAGGTCAATGCCCTTACCTTCAATAATACTCCTAGAACAGCGATCATTGATGTATAAGTTTCCAAACAGATGATCACGCACGCGGTGACCCAGTTCTAACTGAGTTGAGGAGGTCATGTAGACAGTCACTCCATGTAAAGTACTGGTATTCAGCTGCATCCAATTAGACTGAAACCGACCGACAATATTGGGAAAAGGCTAGGCAGATGATGATGATCTAAAAATAAAACAACGATTGAAAAATCAGCCCGTAAGGGCACAAAGAAAATTTGACTTTACCCGTAAAATAATAAGCCTATTACTGCCCTGGCATAGGCTTCTTCTCACGCTTGCTCAAGATTGATTGGCGATATAAGTCCAGTTTTTCTCACGATGATTTCCTTCAATTAGTCCAAGATTAAGTAACTATAACTAAGTTATATTTGTGTTACTGTTGCTTATTTTTTAAGTTCTACAGCTATGTATATGTTTATGTCAATAAAGAATTTTTCAAAACAACAAACAAGTAACTATAACTAAGTACTTTATCACCATGAATTTCTGAAGACTAGGTAATTGACTGGAATTAAATTGACTGCTGAGCTTGAGGCCCTGCGTTCGATTTCCAGGTCGAGCAAAGTGTCATTGGGTTTTCCCATCAGTAATTTCTCAGTAGCAGCCATTGGCGTCCGGAATTGCGCCCGGTTGATGGCAATAGGCTCGCCCCATATCACATGGGACTTAAACGTTACTGGCAAAATGTGGGTGTACTACAAGGTATGCTCGGCCGAATTCTTCGGGGATAACAGATGTGATATAACGTAACTGAAGTCTTATATTTTCAGATGGGCCAATTCTTCTTGGGTTTCGTCGCCCTAGTATTCCCAGCATTCATAGAATTTTTCGTCGACTGGGAAGATCAATATGCAAACAGATCCAGGTAAAGAAAGAGTAACGTCATCACCAGCCTATAACATTCCCACTGGTGGGACACTGGCCTCCTTTCTGTGAGAGAGGGAGGAGGGGAAGGGAGGGGGTATGGTGGAATACGGGCCAGTCATCATCATCTTCCTGCCCTTGTTTCATTCTATTTGGGGTCGGCACAACACGTTTTCTTCTTCCATTCTCCCCTGTCAGACGTTATGGCATCATCATATTTCAAACCATTCCTCACACAGTCCATCCTTGTTTTATTTGGCCTTCCTCTCCCTCTCTTTCCATCAACATTCATATCCATCACTCTCTTAGTCACTTGCGTTTCATATGGATTTTATTGCCTGTAAGTAATTATTAGGGCACATACCGGTCCGTGCGTGTTGGCAAAGCTAAGTCAAAATCTAATCTAAAATCTTACTATGAACTCCATGCGGGTGACGCTGCGAGCATAAGCTAGTATAAATGCGAAAGTTTGTAAAGATGGACGTTTGTTACTCATTCACGCAAAGATTACTGAACGGATTTGGGTGGAATTTGGCACACATAGTTCATAACCTGAATAAACACGTACAATACTTTTTAACCCGGTAATAAGCTCCCGTAGGATAATTACCGAGTTCTACACGGGCGAAGCCGCGGTCATAAAACGGAGAACCTGACCTTAAAAGTCGTGGGCCCATTCATTCATTCATTCATTCCATTCCTTCATTCACGAGTAGTAGTTTAATTATTTTTTTTATAATATTATCATACCTTCAATCTCCGAAGGGTTTCGCAGAGGTGTCATATTAAAATAGTAAGCCCACATTCATCCTGGTTATGTTTAAATAAAGCCCGACGTAATAGAGAGCGAGCCTATTTTGTCAAACGGGCACAGCTCCAATCAGTGGCTACTACCGGGAATCGAACCCAGAATCTCATGCTCAACAGTCGCGCTTGCAATGCACTGGACCAACGAGACGGTCTTATTATTTATATCTTTTCTTTTACAGGGTCAGGTTCGCTCATACCGCAAAGAACTTTGGACTAATCATCCTAGGTTTAACGTTGAGCTTATCAACAACTTATTCTGTTAGAGAAATACACTAACGTGTCTTTCATTTGTAAATATGTGTATACATAAGGAGTATGCCAGGATCGTAGCGGGTGGCTCTGAAGTGTCTAACTGTGTATGTATGTAAATAAATTTATTATTATGTATTTTGGTACTAACTTACAATAAAATTAAGATTTTACATATTTAGGATGTTTTATTATAATTTCATCATCCTCATCATCTTCCTGCCCTTGTCCCATTCTATTTGGGGTCGCCGCAACATGTTTTCTTCTTCCATTCTCCCCTGTCAGACGTCACGGCATCATTTACTCCTTTCTCCTTCATAATTTGCTTAATGAAAATCATTAATAGGTTCTGCTAAAACACGCGAGGGTGCAAATGCACGCTCACGTGTCTGTATTGGTAATAGTATGAGTAGCGCTAAAAGACGCGGGTACATGCGCCAGGTTTTCTAAGAAAATTTTCACAGCCCACTCCCGCGAGATTAAGAGCCTGATGTTAGTAGTGCCTAATGGGAAGGTAGAAGAATATTAATGAATCTTTTTTCTCGTCGTCAGCGAAGTGTGATCGGTTTTTTCTATCAGGAATTTCTCAGTAAAAGCCCGGAATCAGCTAATCGCCCGGTGGATGTCACAGAACTTATTTAATTACTTTTTTAATTCAATCCATTCATTTCAGACTTAGTCCATACAAATCAAATAGGCTCGATGCTTATAAAATAGGGCTTAAACATAACTGGCAAAATCATCATCTGCCTAACCTTTTCCCAAATATGTTGGGGTCGACTTCTAGTCTACCCGGATGCAGCTGAATACCAGTGTTTTAGATGGAATGACTCCTTATCTGTCCTCCACAACGCAGTTAGTACTGGGTAATACGAACATATCTGGAGAAATGTGGGTGTATTAAACCATACCTTATACAGGGTGTAAGGGACAGCCCTCCGCAAATTGATAGGGTGAGTTCAGTACATAATACTTAGAGGACCGGTACATGAAATTATTTCAGGAACGTCATGGGAATCCAATAAACCTGATTTGTTTATTACCTCACACACACTGTATCGTTACCGTGGCAAACTGCACGTAGCGAACGGCAGCGCAGCAAGCCTTCGGCCGCCCTCCCCGGTGTTTTATTTACATAAACGGAGTGCTGCGTACAGAGAATGTAATTTTACATTGAAATAAAAAAATATTAGCCGAAGAAACGGTGTAAAAAATGAAAATTTTCCGGAGAAAATTTCCGGTGGAATATGATTCAGAATAACGAGCTGAATGCACCCTGTAAGTTTGCAGAGGGCTTTCCTTTACACCCTCTATTTATTTTCAAGCAACCTTGGCCCATAGATTACCTTACAGACTAACATAAGTTTATGGTAAAAATACAATTTGTTTTAGTAAATAGAACCTTATAGCTATGTTAGTTACACTTCATTTCAGCACTATGTGAATGTGCGGTCAATGTAGCACTTGCGTTCTTTGCATTGTTAGTTTAATTTCCGGGTACATTCAGTAACGATTCTGTTAACACTTAGTGGACATAACCACAAAATCTGTAGAATGTGGGACAGCAGTTATTATTACAGTTTAATAGCCCCGAGGGTTTGAAGGGACACCATCTTTAGCGGATTGTAGTAGGATATGTTTAAGGTACTTTTAGGATAAGTATTTTTCGTTTATATTTTGTTTAGTTCAATTCTGGAAGGTTCAGGCTGCTGTGCAGGATGGGCAAGAGAGGAGGTGGGGCATATCCTGCAGAAGGGCTCCACTCTGGCATTTAATTAACTGATTGTATTACTGGTAAAGCTGTGACCGAGTGGCGTCCAAGGATTGGAAAGAGAACTGTTGGTCATCCGGCGGCGAGACGACATTGTGGCTATCGCGGCTATATCCTGGATGAGGCTGGCACAGGAACGTGCAGGAACTAGCATAAAAGGCAATGTCCTTCGAGGTACAGAAAAAGCTCCTAGGAATGATTTAAAGGACGAAAGAAAAAAAACAACATATTATTCAATTCCCGAATTGCCAAAGATACTCAGTCATAGTCAATGTCACAATTCAGTAATTCGGGATATCTAAAAGAATATATTTTCTTTGCCCTTTAAAAGGCTAATGTTGGGGGTTGCTTAGTCTTAGTTAATAAATGATAATAATAAAATAAATGTTTATTGATCCAATAACTTTAAATTACACACAAAAGCTAAACAAACCAGAATAATAGGTACTGACACATGCATGCATACATGCTCTCAATCAAAATTTCTCATCGACATTGTCCCAAATTGTCACCTAACAAATGGTAAGCTTACCAACTTCACATTTAACCGACAAATGCCCATACATTTACAAAGTCATATCGAAACGAGTCACCCAAAGCTGTAACATGCTGTAACTACACTCTTGTTTCTCACTTAAATAGTTCAGTCAACATATCTGTAGGACATTAAGGGAATGGCTATGGTTACTAGGAGTGGCAAGGTTCTTGGTTATGTGTCCCATACTTGAAACAACTTACTTGATCTGGGGGTTACTATGACGTCTTAAAGCAGGAGGAATTCCAGTGTGAGAAAGAGACAGAGGTAAACAGGTCGTCTAGCGCCATCTCTATCCCACACGAATTACTCCTGCTTTAGGACGTCATGGTAGGCCACCTGGTTGTGATCTAATATCAGCATAACTATAACTATATAACATAACTTCACGCCTAGTAATCCCCGAAGGGTTAGCCAGAGGTGTACCTAACACGTACACCAACATTTCACCAGTTATGTTTAAGTCTCATGTAAGGGGGCGAGTCTATTGCCATCAACCGGGCACAAATCCAGTCTCTGTGGCTGCTACTTAATAATGAAATTCCTGATAAAACTTTGCTCGACTCGAGAATTGAACACAGAACCTCAAGCTCAGCAGTCGCGCTTGCGACCACTAGACTATCGAGGCAGGCAACAATCACATTCAGCCTATAATCTTTCAGAGATGGAGGTCAGATAGTAGTTGCTCCATGTTAAACACTGATATTTAGCTGAATCCGGTAAGACTGGAAGCCAACCCAATATAGTTGGGAAAAGGCCAGGCAGATAATGTTCCAACTGCTGGGATTCTGACCTCCTCTCAGAGGTGAAGCCGCAAACACCACGCGAGATCAGTGATGAATGTCATTTGTCTTTGAGTTTTTAGATGTTAAACATACTGGTGTCTTCCCGTTGTTTTCCCTCAGCGTTTTGTAAGCAGCGATAATGATATTATTTACACAATATAAAGTACTTGGATTAAAAACTCAGTAAGAAGTCACGGCTCCTTACTCGTGGCAGACCCAAAGCATGATGGTCGGATGAACTGGTCTCCTAGCTAAGAGATTGGCCTCAGATTGGAACCTGGGTAGGGACTCATGAATAATGCTACCAGTCACCCTAAGGAGCTACCAGTGACATTAAGGAGATCGTCACTTTATTATCTTCCTCGAATATACTTTGTTCGCTCTTTTGCTTGCTCATTCTCTTACCCTTATCCCAATTTAATTGGGGTCGGCGCAGCATGTCTTCTTCTTCCTTTCTCTAATACTTTTAATCTCATCAGACACCTCTTTTCGTGACTTATCATTCTTCACACAGTCCATCCATTTTTTCTTTGGTCTTCCTCTACTCTTACATCCACAGTCATACTCAACACTTTCTTCACGACATTTTCCTCATTCCTCCGCATCACATGCCCATACCACGATAACCGATTACCACTCTTTGTTCTCCATACTTTATAAAATTGTAACTAGGGACCTTAATTATGAGTTAACTAGCTGTGCCCGGCATGCGTTGCAATGCATGTTTTCCTACCTACTACCCTACCTACCCTACCTACCCTACCTACCCTACCTACCCTACCTACCCTACCTACCCTACCTACCCTACCTACCCTACCTACCCTACCTACCCTACCTACCCTACCTACCCTACCTACCCTACCTACCCTACCTACCCTACCTACCCTACCTACCCTACCTACCCTACCTACCCTACCTACCCTACCTACCCTACCTACCCTACCTACCCTACCTACCCTACCTACCCTACCTACCCTACCTACCCTACCTACCCTACCTACCCTACCTACCCTACCTACCCTACCTACCCTACCTACCCTACCTACCCTACCTACCCTACCTACCCTACCTACCCTACCTACCCTACCTACCCTAATTTTCCTGAATTTTCTGTGCTATAAACCTCACGGAGCCCGAGACCTTTCCAACGAATGCAAAACCGTGGAAATCGGTTCGTGCGTTCTGGAGTTATAGCGTCAGGAAGGAAAACCCGACTTATTTTTATATAGTGGATTTTAGTAGGACTGAGGTGAGGTCCTGGATTCGAATCTCAGGTCGGGTAGTGTTATTCAGTTTTTCCATCAGACATTATTCTCAGTAGCAGCCACGGAGTCTGGATTAAGGCCCGGTTGATGGTAATGAACTCGCCCCCTATTACATAACTGGCGAAATGTGGGTGAACTTTAGAAACATGTCTGCCTAACCCCTCGGGGATTACAGGCGTGTAAAATGTCTGAAACCATCAAGCACATCCCACACCGCCAATAAGCGAGCGAGCGAGCCGGGCGAGCATTGTTTCACCTCTTTTCATACTCCGGTTCGGCACTTTCGGTAGTTCGCGGTGTGAACCGAGAAACGATGCTCGCCCGGCTCCCTCGCTAGCACGGAAGCTGGCGGTGTGGCCTCCACTTAATCGCTTTAAGAACTAATTATACCATATCTCTTGTAAATAAATAAAACTTACTTAGATACTTTTGAGGGCGCCCTACACTACATGTCCTAATTTGCGATCACTAACAAGCCTGTCAAGAACACGATCTCATTCTATGTAATGAAGTCATTATTGTAAATAATGTACATAGGTATATATTGTTAGAATGTCGTAACGGACACGCGTCAGTCAAATGATTACACTTTATTGGCACAATCGAAGCGCGACGGACGAGAGAATATCAATGCAAATTCTATTGGTGTGTATGTACGCTCACCAAATGTTTTCGGTCAATTTGGACATTTAATTTTTTTTTTTAAATTTGAATACGGAAAATAAAATTGCTTAGAGAACTCTGAACAACGCGGCGGGCCGTTTAACGGGGTGTATAGAAACGCAAGGGCAAATCGAGGGCCCGCAAGGGCCGATGCCTGCCAGGGCTGCGGGACTGTTCGAAAGAGATACCGCGTTCCTGGAAAATAAAGGGCAAAAGGAGGGAACATGGGTGGTTTTTAGTCAGTAAAAGTCTGACACTCCTTTCCACTCCGCCCAGAGGAGGAGTCATTTGATGATTTTCCACCCGAAAAAAAAAAAAAGAAAAAAAGGGGCGAATCGAGACAAAACTTTAAAATGTTACGACTGTCAAAATTCTACAACTAACAGCCGGGACCAACGGCTTAACGTGCTTTCTGACGCACAAATGAAACTCCGTATGTAATGGACCCCATAATCACCCATCCACGGACTGACCTTGGCAAGCGCGACTTATACTCTTAAAGTGGTTCATCTACTTATTGATAATTTGGTGGTTTTATTATAAACCCTAACTAGTGTTTCTAGTGAACACCACATTGGTGACGAGTAAAAGCGCAGTAAGTGAAATTATGTACTTGCTTATGGAAATTGGTCAACTATAGCTTGAAGATCGTCTCTTGCGGCTGTTATTATATTTATAACCTCCTCCTTTTGGAAGTAGGTTAAAAATTTACTTTGACCAAAATGTTTAGATATCCGAAACTTCTATATTGAACTTGGGAACCCTACATGCTAGCGCACTGGCTAATATAAAGTTATGGACGTGTTGTGCCTACACGCTGCACTGCTGCGTGTGATATCGACGAATTCACTGACCTAAAACTACCCGTGGGAGTCATAAGAGGGGTCGTAGCGGAATTATGGATAGCCTTCTCCTGTATATTAACAATACAATACGATACGACACGGCGTGCGTGTATAACCAGATGTATGAACGTGGACGCTAACGTCTCATGTTGTCCACGTTGTCTAAAGAACGCTGTTTATATATTTTTTATGTTTAATGAGCCTACTCTTGACCTCAATCTAGTCCTGAGGACAGAGATGAGGTCGACGATGGAACGAGCTAACCCAAAAGCAGCCTATTAACTCGCGACTTAAATAGATTGGGGTAGTATTCAAACGCAAATCAAAAAATATCCTTTTTCTATGCAATAAGATTCCGAATTCCCATCAAAATTACTGATTGCACAGCAAAATATTCAACTCAAAATAGCAAAAGCTTTTTCATCAATGCACAGCTAATAATCTTAATGCACATTATATTGGGGGTGCCCCTGACGTCGACCGTCTAGGTTTAGCGTTTCCGTCAGCAGGTCGACGGATCCCCGCTGCGCGGGGCTCCTATTTCTGTCTGCAGGGTTTACAGGAACCTAACTAACCGAACCTCGGGGTGCCCCTGACGTTGACCGTCTAGGGTTAGGGTTTCTGTCAGCAAAAATTTGCTGTGCAGTCAGTATTTATGCTATGTATGTAGTATTTTTGTACAAAAATAAATTTAACTGATGTAAAAAAGAATTGAATGATGAGTATGTATTGATAAGCGATTATTTATTTGATATGCAATTTATAATATCCCAATAGATTGGGGTCATATTAACTTGGGAACACCGACGAAGGCAGGGAATTCCAGCAGTGATAGTATAGTGGTGTGACCGTCGGACTACCAAGTTACAGGTCTCGAGTTCGAACCCAAGACACGCACCTCTGATTTGTCAGATTCAAGTGCGTATTGTATAATTAATGATTACTTGGTTCGGTGAAGGAAAACATCGTGATAAAACCAGCATGCCTGAGAGATATTTCTCGACGGCATGTAAAGCCAAGTCAGAGGCCCTTGTGCCGCATAAAAACTCTGACACCAGGTTAGGCACTAACCACACGATAAAGAAAGAAGTCGACGCTGTGCGCTGCGAGTATTGTGGCTGCTCTTAGCAAAAATGAGACATCTTCTCTCTGCTCAACCGATTTCACTAAAGATAAACGAAGACGAGATGCGTAAATAACGAAATTCTATCGGTGGTGTAGCGGCACTACAAAAAGTACTACAGCAACATAAAACGAAAAGTACTACAGCGCCATCTATGATGCAGAGGATAAACTAAACATCGAAATCCTGCATCGCGCAAGTAAAGTTATTCGCGACTTAAGACTATATAGAAGAACCCGACAACAACTGTCGGGCAGTAGCCCACCAGACATAACACCCGCCTGGTCGGAGGATCCTCCCTTTTCTATGGGGGATGAAGAGCTTTACACCCTGTTCTTTATACCCCCAAATACACAACATATCTCCTCTCCTCTCGTCTCGTCTCCTCTTTGGTCCAGTCCGGGCCTTAATAACCGCAACTTTCTGATACACACTGTATATCAAGTACACTAATAGTACCTAAGGCATAATCATTATCTTTATAGCATGCACGTTCACTTCTAACAGTAAACGTTCGTTTATATTATAAAGCAGTACAAAATAAACAGTCATGAATAACTTCATTATTTTCGTCATTGCCGCTCTTGAAAGAGATACCTAGGTACTAGTAATTGTGGAATACCTTAGATACAAAACGGACAGGGAAAAGTACCCATATTAAAAAAAATATGATACTAGGTAAGTATGGTAGGATTTTGAAGCCAGTTATCTATTGCTCAGCGTTAGAAAATTACGAAGGAGAAAATCGAACGAAGGAAAAAATGGTAGGTAGGTACCTACTTGCGTCGCAAAAGTCAATTGTGAAACAATACTGATCAAAGGACTATGGGGGATTTTGTATGGACGTACCCACCCTCCAACAGTCATAGCAAGCCCGATGAGATTTTTTGTAATAAAAAAATAGATAGGTAAAGTTAGGAATATGAAGAATGTCGCCATAGTAAAAACCGGCCAAGTGCGAGTCGTACTTACACACGCACACAAGGTTCCGTAGCACCAGACAATATAATAAAATATTTTGAAGGCTCATTCATAAGTTGTATTGTATTACATTCAACAGCAAAACTAAATGAAAAACAAAGTTACTGCTGCAGTTTGATGAAAAAGTCCCATATCTCAAGAACAAAACATCAAATCTTATTTTTTTTCTCCTCTACTTTAGAAATTAGAGAAGGGGTATACATTTTACCACTTTGGAAGTGTCTATCTTTCAAACGAATGACTTTGAGAATAAATGGTTTTGAGACATCAATGTCATTTTTAAAGACCTATCTATAAACCCGCACGCATAGGTTTGCTGATTTTTTTTAGTTTCAGTTCATGTATGGGGAGCCCGCCCTTAATCTTTTACTTATTTATTTATCACCAATTATAGCAACATTAAAGACTCGTCCAATAAGATATTATAAGTCACAAAAATACTACAACAAAAAAATATAAAACAAGTTAGTAAAATTACATCTTGGAAGGTAAGCACGTTTCTTCCCAATGTCCTTTGTACACAGACTTCTTTTATAATGCCTAATAAATTGGTCCACTTACTCTACTCTACCAAATATTCTGAGATATTGAAACATCCTCCAACTCGCACTAGGCCCGCGTGATGGATAGCCCAGCCTCCACTTAGAGTGGAGGCCTGTTTCCCAGCATTGGGCATTTAATTTATTATGCTTATCCTAATAATCTTATTTTTACCTCAATAACCGTGATCGTGCACAAAAATGGGTAGACAACAAAAGGCACACAGAAAAACAGACACAACTTTAAATTAAAATACAAAGAAAAGACGTTTGAATATAAATATTTGGTGATGCTTGACCACCCATTACATACCGAGTTTCCTCCGTGCCTCGGAAAGCACGTTAAGGCGTTGGTCCCGGCTGTCATTTGTAAATCTTTGACAGTCGTTAAGGTAGTCAGTGGCTCGATAGTCTGACAACCAGTCTTACCAAAAGGTATCGTGTTACCCATTGCTAACTAGGTGGTGGAGGTCAGATAGGCAGTCGCTCCATGTAAAATACTGGTATTCAACTGCATCCGGTTAGACTGGAAGCCGACCCCAACATAGTTGGGAAAAGGCAAGGCAGGTGATGATGATAGGATAGTTTGCTTACAATATTCTCCACCATCTTTCAAAACAACCAAATCATAATACTGTTGCCGTTGGTCTAGTCATCTAGTGGTTGCAACCGCGACTGTTGAGTATAAAGTCCTGAGTTCGATTCGGTCGGGCAAACTGTTATTGGGTTTTTTCATCTGGAGTTTCTCAGTAGCAGTCAAGGAGTCTGGGTTTATGCCCGGTTGATGGCAATAGGCTCGCCCACTATTACATGGATCTTAAACACACTTTGGATCTAGTTGTCTTAAATAAATAAAATTGAATTTGAAAACTGGCAAAAAAAAACTGGCTGGAAATGTGGGTGGTACTATTAAGTACACCTCTGCCTAACTACACTCGTAATGTAAGTATGTATGTATGAATAATATCGTCAAATATTCACATCAGCAGTACTTCAGAGATCTCGTCTCATGCCTACTGTGTAAATAAATCTTCAACTAAGATAAGACAATGAATATTTTGTTAGAAAGATAAAATGATAATGCTTTATTGTGATCTGTAGTGTATTTAGGTGATTATTAAAAAGGACTTACACTTCAGTGCAAATTAATGGTCACGCTATGGCTATGGCGAATACTGTTCCTTTCCAATAGTCATTATCTGCTCTTCCTGTCCGTTTTTTCATGGACTAGTGTTCGCTAGCGTGACTGCTGAGCAAGAGGTCCTGGGTTCGATTCCCGGGTCGGGCAGTGTTATAGTGTTTTTCCATTAGGTATTTCTCAATAGCAGCCACAGAACTTAGTGTTGTGCCCTTGTCTATCTGTTGGTTTATGGTAATGCTGATTGGATTGATATGAACGTGAAACTTTTTGAACAGTCTCGTTGGACTAGTGGCCGTAAGCGCGACTGCTGAGCACGAGGTCCCATGTTCGATTCCCAGGTCGGGCAAAGGTGTTATTGGGTTTTCCGTCAAAAATTTCTCAGTAGCAGCCACAAATCTTGGAGTTGTGGCCGGTTGATAGCAGTAGGCTCGCCCCTTCTCTTTCCCTCTCTTCCCGGTTCTGTGCGTCCCTTATCCAGGTGTTTCCCGCATTTGACGATATCGTTGACCCATCGAGCTTCAGGACAGCCCTGCTTTCTTTGGCACAACCTTAGCCACCAATCGGTCAAAGACTTATTCCAACGGCCATCTCCGCGTCTAGATGTACATAGTACTAAAAGTTGAGATACTTTCAAAATAAATAAATGAAATAATTATTCATTTCGAACAACAAGGTCCATAATAATAAGTGAATAAGTACTTAAGAACTATATTAGTGGTAAGAATTTGGTGATTAAGTTACATTAATTAAAATTCATTCTTCAAATAATTAATTCATCAATTTTATTTTACTCGTTTTAGTCAACACCCAAATGTGATGACTTAGGACAAAAACTGCCTTTAAATTTGTCCGCAATAACCGCCAGAATGATGATTGCACAAAACTTAAATACTTACAGTTTTATTTTTAGTTTAGTTTTGGAAAACTTTTTTGACTTGAAACTGGCTAACGGAGCCAAGAAAGATACGCTACGTTCATACTGAGCAGTTTTCAATATCGTTGCGTTGTAATGACTGCGATAGATTATACGGAACGTATGATACAGAAAGAGATAGCTTTAATCATTGCGCTCGAAGTACATAAATTTCGACAATTGTCAGAATTTGTTTGCAACAATTTGCGCGCGCTAGTGTGATATCTATCTCTTTATCATTGAAACTAGCGGTTTAAACTACACTCCCGAGTTACTAAACACTATTAAAAAGCCAAGAACGGTCACCCATACATCAAAAGACACATGTAAAATAAAATCTCTGTTACATTTGAGTATTATTCTTATTTTTTTTAGTATAACCATATCTAAAATACTAAAACCTTTTAAATGACGAAAAACATTACGATACGATAAAGATACAAGACCAACTAGAAAAAAAAATTAACACAAATTCGGCAATTTACCTTTTTCCTTGTTAGATTACCTGTCCTTGGTAGGTAGCATATTTTTCCTTATTTATCACTCGTACACAAGACATGCAACCGGTTGGCACATAATTGCCGAAGTTCCCAAAAATCGAGTTTCTACCGCACAGCCCAAAAATTACGTTTTTTGCTACAAGTATATTACATATTGAGCAGGTAGTTGCAAAATATTATAAAGTGACACATTTTGAGGTCCACGTAAAAATATCTAGAATTTTTTCTTGTCTCACTGCTGGTCAAAGGCCTCCCGTAAACCTTATAGCAAAAAAAACTCCGCATAGGTCATTTTTTGTTATAGAAATAATTGATTTGCGTTACAAGAAAAACCTAAACATACATCACTTCAATGATTATAGCACATAATATTTTGTTTTAATTACAAAGAGCCTGTGAAGAATATCCGTGAACATTATTACTAAGCCCCACGTGATTTGAATTATTTCGAAGTTTTACTTATTCATAAATTGACGCGAGTTCTCTCAGTGGGTCTTCATAATATTATTATATATTATATAATTTAAAACTTCGAAAAAAATAATGAATGAAAGTAACCGATCATTTTAATTTTACTGTAAATGTTTTGTATTTCCAAACTGTATGGAGGTAACTTAAAAATTAGTGTCACAAAAGTTGTAAAATTAATCATAATACCCAAGTACGCCCCATCAATAATCACGTGTAAATTGTTCTACATAATCAACTTAACCATCTGCGGAGCTGAAAATAGTTCAGCAATCACCGTACTTAAATCAAATTGAATATGAGTCACATGTGACAGGGAAGTTGTTAAAAAATAATTTTGGATTAAAAAAATATTATGCGTGGGTGCGTTCTTTTGCACTGAAGTGTAAAGCCGAAGGCCGCACAACGGAGTCGTTTGCGGAGAATATTTAATTGACACAAGATCAAACTACTGGAGGAAATCGTTGTGTGCTGTGTTTAAATATAGTTGCTCAAAATGGAATTAAATTCGAATCATGTAAGTTTTTCTTTTATTTTTTTTTTATTCTTAAGTGGTAATTTTTGCTGCCCGATTCCTGCATTGCCCGATTATCGCAAATCCATTGCGATAGAAAGTGAGTGTACGCCATCGCTGTCACAGTTTAAAAGTTAGGTTTTAGTTTTCTTTGAATCTTATTGCATCCTAGAGCCTAGACTCACCACTGCTGCCACGATAACGATGGTGGAAAATTCAGTACATTTCGACAAACTTATCTGTGCAGGCAAGAACTCTTCTTCTACTTCTTCTTGGTTCTTGAACTGCACACTTAGGCCCGTATTACAGAACGTCACTCAATACTCAAGCATCATTTAAAACTAGTTTCAACCAATCAAATGGCTTGAATCTAGTTTTAAATGATGCTTGAGTATTGAGTGACGTTCTGTAATACGGGCCTTAAAGTGGTCACACTATAATGTATTGTACTAATGTATTCTAATGATAAGCTAATGTCAATCTTGCCGAAAATAATCGTAGAGTATAAAGCACTGAACGCGATTCACATTTTTCTAAGTATAATCCCTCTGGCTGGCCTTCTATTGTTCAGGCATAGGAAAAAAATTAGCCGTTCGGGACGCCCGGCAGATATAAAACTTCTATGTTAATATTAGAATTCCTAATTAATAAAAATAGGTAAGGAAATAAAGTGTAAAATAATGAATAAATAATTACTTTACTAAAATCAATTTATTTTTCTTATTGTTTTAATCATAATAATAAAAGAGACGTTACTTTTACTTTTATTTACTGTACAAAATTTTTCAACTATTGATTTTCATTGAGTAGCGTGGATGTTTCGAAAACGGAATATTATGTAGATCAACAATCGTTTCAAAAGAAACTTTATTCTAATGGGAAAAGGTTTTTACATGGCATAGAGGAGGCATACGATTCGGTTTTACTGCCTAGGCGATAGATGTTTCACATCAATAAGGTGACGCAAACGATTTTTTTTAAGTAAGGATCAGACACGACGTCGTGACGTGTACAACAAATCTGTGTATACTTTCCTCAAAAGACCATCTTAGACCCTTATCTGCAAGTGACTGCAAGGTCTTCCTATGACTTGACCAAGATTATTTATTTATTTATTTATTTATCTATTTGGATCTCCAACAAAAGATACACAGATACAATATAAGTCACAGTTATACAAAGGTTCTTTTCAGTGTGTTCCTTCAATTACAGGAGACCACAGCATGCACATAAAACTAGGTGTTAACACAGATTAAAAATATTAAATTATTTAAAAAAATAGAATAAAATAAAATAAAAACCAAAATAATAAAAAAAAACATTTGATGTCAAGAAATCAGAAATAAGATTGTCACATAAAAATTATAATTATTATACTACATTTATTGCAGTGGTCAATTTATCTATTATGTCTGTAGGTACTTTAAAAAAAAAAACTAACCTCTGAGTTTGTTCTGTTTCTTCTCAGAGTAGTCTGGAACAGAACATCGGTCTCATATAGTTTTGTAATAACCTTATGTGATGTGTAAGGGTGATTTTAAAACCAACTTACAGAAATAAACATGATTTATGATTCATATAATTTTCCGTGGTGTCTGCCTACCTCCACAGTAACCAGGCGTGAGTTTTTTTTCACGGTGTTAGGCCCATTGTGACATTACCCTTTACCACGGAATCAGTACCTATACGATTTAAGAATCCTTGTTTATTACGTATACTATATTGTATGTAGTTTAGTTTATAAAATTAATTGATTTGTAAATGTTATTGCACCATAAGTATACCCTCTTCTGCAAATCTCGCAGTCAAAATTAGGTTTGCTGTAAGAAAACTCAATTCTGGGTTAAGCTCGCCATTGTACATAAGCTGTATTATTGCAATTTGTATCCAAATTTGTTATTTTATGTGCAATCACTACATAGTATAAAACAAAGTCGCTTTCTCTGTCCCTATATCCCTATGTATGCTTAAATCTTTAAAACTACGCAACTGATTTTGATGCGGTTTTTTTTAATAGGTAGAGTGATTGAAGAGGAAGGTTTATATGGATAATACATGCACCCGTGCGAAGCCGGGGCGGGTCGGTTCACTATCCATTTGCATAAAATGTTAAGACCTAATATAACTTAGCATAATTTTGTTTGGCATAATTATATTTTCGCATAATATAATTACGCATAACAGCTTACGCATAATTTTTAAGCATAATTTCTCTAACCATAATAATGATGAAGCATAATATTCTAAAGCATAAATTTATTAAGCATAAAGTTCTAAAGCATAACTTTTTTATACGCCCTAGCTTTTTTGCCCGAAGAGGATAATTATACCAATTTATTTCGACGATTGGAAAAAAGCCATATCTCCTGAATCAGGTAATAAATAACATATTAATATAATGATTATACCGTATTGAACAATTTTGTGGGTTTTTTTTTCGCTGTAGGAAGCATGAAGCAAGCAAGCATACAGCATCAGCATGCAAGCAAGCATGCAGCATGCAGCATTCAAGCGAGCATGCAACATGCAGCAGGCAGGGTTTCTGTCACGGCTCCGGCGCTGCGGGCCTCCGGCGGCCCCACGCGTGCTAATCGTCGCAGACGGCTTTCGCTCACCACCGCAGCTTCGGCTTGTTGGCCGGCTTCGCCGGCCAGCCTCAGCCGCGGCGGCTCGCTCGCAGCCACCTGCTCCTCAGCCCGCGGGCCGCCTCTCCCCTACGCGCCTACGCGATTTTAAATTACACTCTAGGGGTAGGACAAACAAGACTACGTGGAGTCGGTTTTGCAGCAATTCGGTTCTGTCACTAACTTTTGTTGCACAGCATATTAAATTTTTAACCAACCATATTTTGTGTGCCTAAATATTATTATGCTAATAGTCATTAGGCCTACTAACGTTATGCGAATCAAAATTATGCCAAAACAAATTAGTCTTTAGGATGATTATGCCAACATAAAATGTATGCCTAAAAAAATTATGCCGAAGTATTATTATGCCAAAACAAATTGTGCCAAAATCGTTATGCCGAAGTATATTAGGACAAAGAACATTATGCGAAAAGAAGGGATCCCGGGCGGGTCGCTAGTAAAGAATAAGAATAGGAATATGTTTGCGTCAAGTTTCAGTACAACTTATCATCGATTTTCAATCTGTGGTTTCGATGGATGAGCAATTTGCGTCAAAATAATTGTGATAGGTAGCCAATTTATTCTGACACAAATTGTTTACTAGAAATCAATAGTTTGATTGTTTGAGCTAAAGTCGTGCCAATTCCAACGGTTAATTTATGTAAAGCAGATGGGCACCTAGAGGCAGTTTGCCGAAATCTCTCTCGATCTCTCTTACTAGAAAATATTCATTGACTCACTTATAACCTAACTCTGGCCATCATGACTTAAATGCCTTTTAGTCAAATGTTTCCTAGGGACCCAAAGAATTCCGAAAAGCTAAGACTAAAAAAAGTTATATAAAACAAAACGATGCTTCCGTATTAAATTTTTCAGAAACGAAAAGTCAAGTTTGTAATCAAATCCTTCTGACATCGAGAAGTTGATTATAATAATTAACTAATCAAATCGATAAACTCTAGTTAAGAATACCCAGGGTGAAGGGAACACAAGAAGGCAAATACATGATTTTTCGCCCTCAAATCAAAGAAAGAAAGAAAAAGTATATTTTAGACCATAAAACTAAATTATATAAAAAATACAAAACATAACATAGCGGTTGGCCTGTAGGTCTAGTGGTTAGTGACCTTGACTGCTAGGACGGAGGTCGTGGGTTCGATTCCCACACAGGACAAATCTTTGTGCGATGAGTACGATTATTTAATTTTGTTCTGTATCTGGGTGTGTAATTTATCTATAATATGTACGTATTTAGAAATATATAAGTATGTTTATCAGTTGTCTGATTGCCATAGTACAGGCTCTGCAAAGTTTGGGATCAGATGGCGGTGTGTTGGTTGTCCCAAGATATTATTATTATTATAAATTAAATTAATAGTTCTTAGTATTCAAGTCAGAGGCCTATGGGCGGCATAAAAACTCTGACACCAGGTTAGACACGAACCTCACGATAAATAATATTTAACTTGATTAGAATGACAGTAACTACCCACTAATTTTATTAATACCCATATCTACATAGTGTAAAATACTACCTGCGTAAATATGGATTTGTAATTATTCATTTCGATATGACCAAAGCTCCTAGAGGTTAAGCCGTGCTTGCCTAGGTTGATCCGTGGATACGTGACCACCCATTACATACCAAGTTTCCTCCATGCTTCGGAAGTACAGTGTGGTGGCTCAGCGGCCACTCGTTCTCACAGAGAGGAAAAAGAACTGTCTACCACCAGGGGTATAACCTAAATTTTCCTAGGTTTAGGCTGCGTTTTCACCAGAGATGAGCGAGAATGCGTAGCGAGGGATGTGTGTGAAACTTACCAATAATATCGCTTCTTTTTCACAGTTTGAGCTATTCTAGCTATGTGATTGGTTAGTTTCACACATATCCCTCGCAACGCATCCTCGCTCATCTCTAGTGGGAACGCAGCCTTATACTGATCTGTTGGGGTTTTGAATTAAGAATGCGAACAAACTCGAATGAAACACATAAAACATTTTGGGACAGTTAACCAGTTCTATTAGTCTATGTTGTTGTTTTTTTTTTAACGTCCTGTTATCTAATTTGCATTTACCTATAGGTCATCTTTCGTATAAGGATAATCAAAACTGACGCACAATAAACCGAAAAAACTGGATTTTGTGAATACATGTTTTTGATTTAACTTATAATTTTGCCTTTTGCCGGCCATCACTCTTTCGCACTTGAACTACCTCGTATATTGTGTATTGGGTTCGATTCCCTGATTGGGCAGTGTTATTGGATTTTTTTTTATCAGGAATCTTTTATTAGCTACCTGGAATATCGATTAGTGACTGTTTGATGACAATTGGCTCACTCCCATTACCTGGGACTTAACATAACTGGCGAAATGTGGGTGTATGATGTTATTTCTGATCTACTTATGCTTTCGTATACCTACTACAAGTGTAATGATTTATTGATTTACACAAAAAACACACAGAAAATAACATACAGATAAAAGAGCACAAAGGTACCCCTTATTTCATTTAGAAATCTCCAGCGGACCTGCAACAGCAGGATAGATAGACAAGAACGTAGAAAACTGTGTAAAAAATTGAAGAATTAATTTAAACAAACATAATTAAATCAGTATCGAAAAAACATAATTTTAAGCTAATAACATTTTAAGCGTATAATATTTATGTATTTTTAATAATATAGTATAAAGAATAATAAATTCTTTATTTCACCAAAAGCCATTAAAGTACAGGATACCTACACAGATATTAATAAATGTATAAACCAATAATATATATTTAGAATAGCAAAGTACAGAACAAATGTAATGACAGGGCTTTGACTTGTTTTTTAGGTTTAGCGTTGGCGTGAATGGCGATAATCATGATTTAGATTATGTTTTTGTTTTTGAAAGCGAAATCTATGCCATCACATTGGAACTACGCAGCCAGCAAACTTCAAATGTAGGAAAACTTACATTATGACGTCATAGAATCCTGCGATTACTTACAACAACCGTTGGACAGCTCGCTTGCTCGTTCAGTAGTTCTGATGAATCAGGATAGATGTCGCAGCAAGAGAATACGTGCAATTTTAGCAGCTATCCTGGAAGCCAATCTTACTAATATTATAAATACGAAAGTTTGTGAGGATGGATGGATGTTTGTTACTCTTTTACGCAAAAACTACTAATCGGATTTGAATGAAATTGGCACACATATAGTTTATAACCTAGATTAATAAATAGGATACGTTATATACCGCTCGCGCTATTAGTACGATCCCGTGGGACAATTACCGATCTTCACGCGGGCGAAGACGCGGGCATAAGCTAGTGACTAATATTTTTAAACGACTTCTAAAAAGGAGGAGGTTATGATTCCACCACGTGGCCTACCCGTCATGGTAGGCGGTACAAACAAATCTAGTTGAATCACAGAAGACGTAAATTAACAAAAAGGAGATCACCCAGCCTCCAAACATTTTTGGGCTATTTTCAATATAAACTTTTTAATAAAAATAAACTTTAAATTTGGATAGAGCATAACATAATAAACTTTTTTATTATCACACCTAAGTCGTAAGTCAATTCAAAGTCAAGTTATTCAACCACAAAATATCTGAGATCACACAGATTAGGGTATTTTTTTGCCGCATAATTATGCCACCCAAGTTTTAAATAAATAAGTAGCGCCATCTCTTTCCCAAACTGGAATTACTCCTGCTTTAAGACGCCATGGTAGGCCACCTGTTGGTTTGCATATTTTTTTTTTTTTTTTTTTTCGGGTTGGAAATCATCAAATGACTCCTCCCGCTCTGGGCGGAGCGGAAGGGAGTGTCAGACTCTTACTGACTAAAAACCACCCATGTTCCTTCTTTTGCCCTTTATGTTCCAGGGCCGCGGTATCTCTTTCGAACAGTCCCGCAGCCCTTTCTAGATACAAACTGCGATAAAACACACATACACTCGAGTGCAAATTGTTTAAAAATGTTGCAGATGTCATGATGTAAAAATTCAAGGTCATAGTGAACTCCTCATTGACCTAGTAATCATTTAGGCAGACAACAGAATAATAAAAATCTCATTTGTAATCAATTATAACGGTAAATTGGTCACTGTGACAAGGTTGTGGACAGTGAACTCTTGAGTTAAGTTTGGTAAAAAAAAAATACTAGGTACTATGACACTCATTCTGGTATTCAACCAGTGCGTCCCTATTATGGCTTACGGAGCCGAAATGTCGACAGTGACGGTACAGCTGGTCCATAAATTCAAGGTCGCTCAACGAGCTATGTAACGGACTATGTTTGCAGTCTCTCTATCGCACCCGAAACGAGGAGATCCGACAGAGAACCAGAGTTGTCGACATAGCTCAAAGAATAAGTAAGCTGAAGTAGCAATGGGCCGGACATGTTAGTTGTAGAACCGATGACCGTTCGGGTTTCTTTTTTTATATACACCATTATTTTTAGGTCGTTCTGGAACTGAATACCATTAATCGATCGATGAATGAATTTTTCAATGGGTATCGTTCGCATGTGTTGCCGATCGTGGATACGTTTTACACACACTTGAGTTCTCATTATTTCACAAAAAAAAACATTAAATTTATTCTTTCGTGTTTTTTTTTTATTGTTACGTTTTGAAACAAAATAGTCCCAATCGTTTCGAGTTCGATGATCGAGTTAATGGTATTCGGTTCCAGAACGACCTAAAAATAATGGTGTATGTCTTTGTTATATTACAATCTAACCAAATAAGGCTAAATAAGCAATTTAAATTTATCTTAATTTGCTAAAAGTAAAATTATATCTTAGAACACGTCCATTACGTTTACTTAGCGTCTGTAAAGGCGAAGTCACTTTGTTCTTGTGTCCATATAAATAGCTAGGTACTATTATTACACTCGCGGTAAAGTCACAAATAGATTACACCACACTACACTAACTCAAAAGGCTTAACCTTCTTACTACGCCCGTATTATCGAGGAGCTGGATGGCCTCGATATTAACATGATGATGAAGCCGATTTTCATGACCTTCTGCCAATTTTTGGATTATACTGTTTACGAACTCTATATTCAGGTCCCGATGGATGTTGTCAATTCTGATGTACCAGGGCGAGTTCACGATGTTTTTGAGTACTTTGTTCTGGAATATTTTTATAATTTCTACATTGCTTTCTTTGGCTCAACCTCATAGTATACAATAAGTCCATATGAGAACTGATTTGTAGAGAGGGTAGTTAGGATTTTGTTAGGAACAACGCGGAACGCGAACGCGACTACGTCTTATTATTATTTCCCGAATGCAATGTTACGTCGACTACGCCATAATATTATTGCCATTCTGAAATAGGAGGCCTCGCCTCGACTTGCTAGCGGCAGGATCGGCACTTACAATTGATAAGCCTGATACCACGTCTGCCACGCCAAGCTTAGACGCGGTGAATATCCCGTATGAGACGACGAAAACGGGCGGCATCTTGAGACCTTGTAAAATGTTCTTGCGGTACATTAATAAAATTCACCCATGTACCATTTTAAACGCCGTTGGCTTCTGCCGGTAGTCCGGTACGGCGTTGGCGTTTCAGTTCTAGCCACTGGCGCTCTATGGTGTTTGTATGACTTTTTACGGTTAAATTAAGAGCGCCATTACGGACGACGTATGTGAAATGTATTATTATTATTTTTTTTTTTGTAGGGATAATAAAATTTGAAAATTTTCAGCTACGTATTGAGAATTACAAGGCAGTCGGTTATTAAGGAAGGCAAATTTTTAATTTTTACGATAGGACACCGTTTCGAGATACAGGTTTAATGCAAATTTAGAAGAAAAAAAAAATACTGTTTTTGCAATCGAAGTCAAGGGGTTAGTAGTGTCAGGGCACTGGAATTCCAGACGCTCCCAAGGTCATTTGATCATGCCCTCCGAGGTATCCTCCGAGATCACTTGACCTTGACCTCAAAGTCACTTGTTCTTGACCCTAAGATCACTTGACCTTGATCTCAAAGTCATTTCCCGTGAGGTCAAGGTCAGTGACCTAGGAGAATCGCGGGTCTTGACTTTCGGAATTTTGACCTTGACCTCAAGGTCAATGACCCTGAGGTCAAGGTCAATGCGCTTGAGGTGTCCCATGGTGTTACCCCACCCTACTACTCCCACATCCCACCGGGTCCTGAAGGCTTGATTAGGCGATGGATTATGGTGAAATTTTTCTAAGACGTTTTTCATAGTGCCCCGTTTCGTATCCACTGATCAAAATGTCCGTCTAATAAAGCTACTACTTCATCATAGTTCAAGGTACCGACCTGCCGCAGTAAAGCTAGATTACGAATCAATTTGTTACTTGATTCCGAGCATTTGCTCAGCAGATTATCTCGACGTTTACAACTGGATTTATCCACAACTACCCTAATTTCGTTTGAAGGAAACCACTTTTCGAGTCGTTCTTTATACAATTGCCATTCTTGATGTTCATGGTTAAACACTGTTCATGTGCCGACCGAAACTGTAGCGGATACTTTTGCCATTTTTCGATCATATACGCGTAACTTGTACTTTGACCTCGTCGCCAACCGTTATGAACGAAAGTGGGTGATTTGAAAATAATGCAACCGATTTCGACAACCTCATAATTATATTGGACTGACGCAGCAGTATCGTGCATTAAACGCGAATTAGTTTCGCATACCACCATGGCAATAAAGCAGCAGTCAGCGCGCAGTTTTGCGTATTTAGTTCGAGTAGGTATTGAAGTTTTGCTATTCAAGGTAAGATTTACAAACAAGCAATGAATTATTTATTTGTAGTACAATAAGAAGGATTTTTTTCTTTTTTCTTTGCCCGGGAGTGGGACAACACGCTAGGAATATATATTATATATATATATATATCATGCAAAATTTTTATTAAAAACTAGCTATTGCTCGCGACCTTCGTTCGCGTGAAATTATTATAAAAAAATATTACTTCCCTTTTTGAATCGGATTTTGTTAACAATTTCAAGGGTTTTAATTTAGTTTTTGGTCACGGATCATAATTCTTATTCTAAAATAAAATGACACCTTATAACATTAGCTATCTGCCAGTAAAAGTCCCGTCAAAATCAGTCCAGCCGTTTCAGAGATTAGCTGAAACAAACAGACAGAAAGGCAGACAGAGAAAAATTGAAATAAATGTATTTTAGTTAAAAGTACCTTAGGTATATACTTTCAAATGCATTCAGTAAAAATCTGTTATTTTGATGGTACATGATGAGATATGATTACAAACAGACACTTCAATTGTATTTATTTGTATAGATAGATAGTGAGAGACCTTGTGAGGAAAATTCTGTTACTAGTATCTTAAATTAAGTATAAAAACAACAACAATATAAATTGCACAATTGTGTATGTACTTGATAGAATAGAATAATAATTTGTTATTGTTGAATGTGGGTCACAAACAAAGGTGGCAAAAATTAATGAAAGTACAGCTCTAAATAGTAAGAAAAAAAAATACACAAAGGAATAATACTAAGTGTTATTAACTACATAATACTAACACTGATAAACTAAACTAAACAATTGCTATTTTACGTTTTCAAGTAAAATATAGTAATAGGTATTTAGGTACACATAGATTAACCAAGAAATAAATAAAGTAAAAGCCTATCATTCTATACAATCTTCTTGCATAAGCATAGCATAGTTACAGGGGCGGGAGGGGGTCTTTCTTACAAGACGTTACGTAACATTGTTTCTTTTTTTTTAATAAAAACTTATAACTTGGTTAATAGTTGATTATTTTTTAATTTTGTTAAGAATACGATTTTATTTCGAGTAAAATGTTTTATTTCAGTTGGGTTTCTGTTTATAATTGCATTCCCAAAGGTTAAAATAAACATGTTATGTATTTTAAGAGTTTATTAGTAAAAAAAGCTAAAATAGGATAGAAATGACGGAGAAAAACAATTGTGTGTGTGTAAAGCCAAAAAATTTATAGAAAAATAAGCAAAATACGCAGGTGTTGCGGATTAAAAATCTCTTGTTTCATTTAGTATGATTACCGCAAAAGCAATTAAAACTATACCGAGGACAAAAACTATAACATAACTTTTAGCGCCTTTAGGGTAAAAATGGTCACTTAAGTGTTACGTAACGTTTAGAGAGGGGGAGGGGGCGTACAGAAAAACGTTACGGTGCGTTACAAGGGGGGGAGGGGGAGTCTAAAATCTTCAAAAATTGCGTTACGTAATACTTGAATGCTCCCTTACCGCTTTACTTACCGCTGCTCTCATGTAATCTCACGTTGTCTTATAATCTTCTTGATTGTAAACAAAAAAAGTAATCAAACAAAACATGTTATGTAGATTTGAACCCATATTACTTTTATCAATGGTTTTTCCTAAAGAAGACGGGGTTTTGGGAAGTTCGCAATGAATAAAAGGCAAAATTAATTATAGCAATACCTCACATCCTAATTCCACAAACCGGTTATCAGAGTGGCAAGCATGTCGAGACGAGGGACTTCTTGAGTTGCCAACTGTCCTCGCGTACCGTTCTCTCCCGACTCGTGTGCCTATCTGTTTTATTACATGTATCAGACATTGATTATGAATGAATGCTCAAAGTGGCACGAATTCGTTGTTCAACGATTAGCGCTCGAAATACCGTATAATTGTTTAAATAAAATAAGCCTTTATTGATAATTTTTACATTTCCTTAACTGTAATAAACAATAATACTTTCTTTTTTAAATATATTATTTTTCGGCAGCCGGTTTATCTTTTCCAGTTTGTCTTTCGACAAAGGCCTCCTTAATGCTTTCCATTTTGTCCTATCTTTTGCAATACGTGTCCATTCTGGACCAGCTATCTTTTCCATGTCGTCTTCCCAACGTTTAGTTGGTCTACCTTTGCTCCTCTTACCATCACGCGGGTACCATTTCGCTACTAGTTTCGTCCATTTCTCTATCCCTTCCCTTAGCATATGTCCTGTATAATTGTATGTGGCCCTTTTAATCATCATTATAATCCTGCCCTCATCCCAATTTATTTGCAGTTAGAGCAGCATATCTACTTCCATACTACCATTTCATCCTACTAACATTTTAAATGCGAAAGTTAGTAAGTAAAAGTATGGATGGATGGATGTATGTTACTCTTTTACGCAAAAACTACTATCCAGATTTGGATGAAATTTGGCAAACAGATAGTTTATAACCTGGATTAACACATAGGATATTTTATCCGCGGGCATGAGCTAGTAAAATCATAAACATTGAACATTTTCAGGGCAACCATACAAACGTGGAACAGCCAGACCCAGTGACGAAGCCGCCCCCTCAACCGCCTCCAGACGGCCCGAAATATATACTGCACTCGGAAAAGGACACCTATGACTTTGTCGCACATAGATGCGTGTCAAAACCTACCAAGTAAGTCTTTTATCACTCCTGTAAACCCCGAAGAGTTATACCGAAAGAGATGGAGCTAGACGTCCTGTGTAGCTACATCTTTTTCCCACACTAGAATAAGATTGAAACAATACTGCGTCAAGTCCTCAAGGTAAACCTCTGTACCTATATTATTACACCCGCATTTTACCAATAAGAGATGAGCTTATTGCTATCAATCGAGCTCAGTTCCAGGCTCTGGATTGCTACTTAAAAAGATATTATGTCAATGAATGGCACTCAAGCAAGGTGGTAAAGTAACAGGTTCCTGCTGCATGTGTACATCGACAGTGCAAGTCCGTTACAAATTCGAAGGCATTTTACTATTACTGCCCCACTGCTGGACAAAGACCTCTTTTCATACAGAGAAGAAGGGTTGGCAATTTCAGACTTATACACCATTATTTTTAGGTCGTTCTGGAACCGAATACCATTAACTCGATCATCGAACTCGAAACGATTGGGACTATTTTTTTTAAAACGTAACAATAAAAAAAACACGAAAGAATAAATTTAATGTTTTTTTTTGTGAAATAATGAGAACTCAAATGCATAAGTGTGTGTAAAACGTATCCACGATCGGCAACACATGCGAACGATACCCATTGAAAAATTCATTCATCGATCGATTCTCATTATTTCACAAAAAAAACATTAAATTTATTCTTTCGTGTTTTTTTTTATTGTTACTTTTTGAAAAAATAGTCCCAATCGTTTTGAGTTCGATGATCGAGTTAATGGTATTCGGTTCCAGAACGACCTAAAAATAATGGTGTATTAATTATGAGTCTAGGTTTCCTTACGACGTTGCCCTTAACCGATTTCAGTGAAACCCACAACCTCGTGCATGAGAGCGAGGCCTTAACCTCTGGACCATCACATAGAAGAAGCCTGTGTTGAATAGCGCGCACTGGAGAGGTTTATTTCAGCAGTGGTATAGGATGATAAAAGTGGTAGACACTAATGCCGCTTTGAACACAAATGCTTGGCAGATTCAGATTTAGCGGAAGGCTATAATATCTTGGAGAAGTTTTTCCTATATAGGGTGACTGGTAATTAGTGACCGATACTTAAACACGTGATTGTACTCATGATAACAAACAACTTTCCCAAAGAAACATTTTCTTTTTAAACTCATTCACTTTCATCACAATAACACAACAGCCGTATGAAATTTCGGGAGCGCGAGACGCGGGAGACCACAACTACTACATTGCCCTTTCCCGAGGTCAGACTATCAGTTGATAGATCGTGCCTACTTTTAATGTTAGGGCGCGCGCGTCCCAGGGCTGCGGGACTGTTCGAAAGAGATACCGCGGCCCTGGAACATAAAGGGCAAAAGAAGGAAAATGGATGGTTTTTAGTCAGTAAAAGTCTGACACTCCCTTCCGCTCCGCCAGAGCGGGTCATTTGATGATTTCGCATCCGAAAAAAAAAAGGCGCGCACGTTCTTAGATTTTTTGTAGATATGTGGACATACGTTGCATCTTAGACGAATACTTAAGATTACTGGAAGGAGCGGGCTTGCGAGCCACGCGAGTGGTCTGTCTACCCACTGTTGCACGGTACGATAGTAATACAGAACGGCGTCACGCGGCCAACAGCTGATAGGCCATCCATTTTGATACGGCTGTTGTGTTATTGTGATAAAAGTGAATGAGTATAAAAAATAATGTTTCTTTGGGAAAGTTGTTTGTTATCATGAATCACATGTTTAAGTACCGGGCACTAATTACCAGTCACCCTATATAAGTCGTTTTAGTTCTGGTACAGGTGTGCGATGAAATGAAAACCAATGTAGCTGATGAACAACCCGTTGTTAGTTTTCGGCCATTTTTGAAAACTGAAAGTGCGCCACTCCACGAAATGTTACTGTCTGAACCTTACAAATATAATTTTAGCGGGCTCCCATCACGCCTTACTTACTCAGCTATCAAGTTGTCATGCTGAATATGCTGTAGGCTCCCCTACTATTATGTTTGTTGTAGATACTAATGTACTTTTCTAAACGAGATCTTTCACAAGGAGTTCTTCTACGACATGTAGAGATACATTCTTTATCACAAAGTTCACGTGTTGAACAATTCTATTACTGCAGCGCATACCATTTTAGATCATTATTGAACGTATAACATTACTATCAATTTGTTTGCTGCCATCTATAAAAAGCAATTCATACTTAAATGATTCAACCTTCACGGTGGATTCGTTACTCTTATTTGTAGAGCGTTAAAGAGTGTTCAAGATATCATTATTGTCATTATTTTTACTTTTGAAATAAGTAAGGACGAACTAATAAACTTCGTGGTTGTCCTCCTTAGCTCCATAGGTAGTTAAATGTTTCAATGAATTTTTAATTATAATTCAGCAAAAAGTACGAGACTAGCGTAATTTCAAAGTGTTATGTATTATATATCTACACTAATATTACGAGTATATTGAGGAAAAATTTGTATTTTTGTGAGTGTGTATGTTTGTAATGAATCAACTCAAAAACTGATGTGCCGATTTCAAAAATTCTTTCACCATTGGAAAGCTACATTCACCTGAGTAACATAGACACCCGTGCAAAGCCGGGACGAACCACTAGTATATTATAAATATATAATTCTGGGGAGGTGTGGTTTAGGTAGATTAGAACTACATAATACTATGATTGAAATAACATCTTCTAGGCAGTAAAATCACGAAAGTAGGTACTTGGCTTACATGAATTGAAGTGTGACACGTGTGTGACTCGATGGAAAAAAATATCCCAAGGGGTACACTGTGGCACGATTGGATGTGACTCGCTGGGAACCCACCGCGGATAAAATTGGTGCAGGAAATTACATTGAACATTAAGTATGAACGCAAATACAACTGCTCTCTCTTTTCCATAGTCTCTCTTATTTTTTGGGAGAACTCGCCAGACAGAGAAATGGCGTTTAAAGCATAGAAGAAATGCATAATGGTAATTATATGTGGCATTCAAAGCACAGACAGTCGTAAGCCACATTTCCAAAAAACTTCAGCTACTTACACTTCCGTGTCTATATATAGGGTTATTTGTAAAACACCAGAAACCTCTTAAGAGGTCATTGTACTCATCACTATGAACAACTTTTACTATGGGACCAAACCTGAAATCGCGAAAAAAAATCAGCTGTTCCCTACATTTATGATCGATTAACTCGTCAAAATGTAGGAAACAGCTGATTTTTTTCATTATTATTATTATCTCTTTATTCATTTTTCTTACACATTATTTACATTTTTAAATATTTAAATATAAAACAATATAAAAAACATTTAAAAATATAAAAAATAGTAGTCCGCCGGTGTCGGGAGCAGGGTCCAAGCTACCGGTGGTTAGGGCTCCAGAGACAGGAACCTCCTCACAATGCGAGCCGTATCGAGGAGTACTGCCTTCTGAATCAGGCCCTTGACCCAACCGCCTAAGGAGAGCCTCGATAGATGGTCATCGAGGCTCTTGGCCATAAAGCCATTGGCCGTCACGACAATCGGCACAATGATAGCCGAGTTCACATTCCACATGTCGACAACCTCGTGTGCCAAGTTTAGATATTTTATTTGTTTCTCTTTCTCAGCTTTCACGAGGTTCTCGTCATGCGGGATGGTAACATCGACTATCATTACGCGGCGCGCTGATCGGTCTATCACCACAATGTGATTTGATTATTGTTATTATTATGTTATATTTATTTGTAACACCCCTGTACAACCTATGTCTACAAAGATTTCAGATTTCATTTTTTTTTTAAATAATTGTTTCTTTATTATGTTTTCAGTGCTCTAGAATCAACAGGCCACTTAATAAAAGGATGCCTCGGCGGTGGCATCCTTGGTATCCACGAGGCCTATATGAAGTGTGGCCTTTGGACATCCTTATTTGTCACCGTTATCTTTGGTTTTTATATCGCATATTGCGTGTATGTAAGTTGCTTCATTTATCTTTACTAGTATAAAGAGGTAAAATTTGTTTCTAAGTTTGTATGAGGTGGGTAATCTTCGGAACTGCTGATCCGATTCCGAAAATTCATTCACTAACGGGAAGCTACATTACCCCCGAGTGGCATAGGTAACATTTAAAACATTCCCGTCAGTACAATCCGTAAATAACGGGAGCGAAACCCCGAGCAAAAGCTAGTTGTCAATATTTTGATGAAATTTGAAACAACACATATCATCACACCAGTATATCCCCGAACTAAGAGATAGAGGTGTACCTAATAATACAGCCACATTTCGCCAGTTATGTTTAAGTTCCAATCGCCATATTTCTTATAGGAGACGAGCCTATTCCCATCAAAAGGGAATCTCGAGGTAAAAAAATATAAACTGGCATGACTTCTGTTTTTACTATACCAAAGAAAAAACATTCCATTTTAATACGAAACTAAATAAATGGCTAACTATAAATATTATTTTGCTAAAAGAAGCTGTCGTTTGTGAGTTATTCTCTTTTAGACCTGAATATGCCATGTTTGAGATGGTACGAGACGTTGCGTCGTCGCTATGACCAAAAAGGAACTGCTTTTGCGCCACAAATGACTGAATACTTTTAGCTCTAACAATCTTTTAAGATCTCACTCAGTCGCTGTCGTTATTTTTTTTAAACAATCTATTTTATAAATATATGCGATACTACTGAGATGACGGTCAATAATGAAAAAGAAAATACTACGTCGGCCCAAAATAGTAATTGTCTCGATGGCAGGAATATAATGCTAGAGGCAAAACTGAGTGTTTGTTAAGCTCTTAAACGGAAGGCCATTCATTCTTTCCACCCTGTACAGTCTATCGGGATTTTCCATTTCCAGTTTCCAAATCCATCATCAATCTCCTGTCCCTTATCCCAATCTATTTGGGGTCGGCGCAACCTGTCCTCTTCTTCCATACTTCACTATCACTCGTCATCTCACCAGATACCTCCTTTCTTGCCAATCATACTTCACGCAGTCCCTCCATCGTTTCTTTGGTCTTTCTCTACTCATAAAGCCATCCATATTCATACCCAAAACTTTTCCACACAACAGTTTTCTCATTCCTCCGCATCACATGCCCATACCAAGCCAACCGATTGCCATTTTTCAATTTTACAGTCTTTGCAGTTTCTAAAACGAAAAACACCAATTTGTTTTTCAGATATTAGTTAGTTCAGCACAATTACTATACAAAAGGCTACATTTACCACAAATGTCCTATCCGGATGTCGCAGAGGCAGCCTTAGAAGTAGGACCCTTTCCTAGTTTGAAGAAATACAGCAAGTGGTTTAGGTAAGCGCTAAAATTATAAATCAATTTGATAACTGCGTTACGCAAGGCAGTTGTGAACGAGGTTGAGTTTTGTTTAACTGCAGTTTTTATTCGAAAATTTGACAAAGACACTTTAGCATCTTTTTTTAGCAGATCTTTCTAAAATGATTCATGAACCATGACCAGCAAATGGATCTACCTGTATAATGGGTGTAAATATATACCCTTAACAAAACCGAAAGGTGATTATTCTCCCCGCCATTGTGATAATTTTTAGGATTCCGTACCCGAAGGGTAACCAACGGGCCGAATTGATGACACGCGGGGTTGCGATTGTCGTTGAGAGGATCCGGCAATTGGGTCTCGAGGTGGCATTGCACAAGTCCGAGGCCATGAGCTTTCATGGGCCTCGGAGCGCGCCACCGTCGGGATCCATACTCACGGTAGGAGGGGTTCCCGTCGGCGTCGAGTCGACGTTGAGGTACCTCGGACTCGTCCTCGACAGCCGATGGAACTTCGTGGAGCATTTCCGACGTTTGGCTCCCAGACTGGAAAAGGCCGGGGCTGCTTTCAAGCGGCTCCTGCCCAACCTGGGGGGGCCAAACGCCTCCTGCCGGAGGCTCTATGCGGGGATCTTGCGGTACATGGCCCTTTACGGGGCCCCGGTGTGGGCGCGTTCGTTGAGGTTGCGTGCAAAGCACTACCTGAACGCGCCCCAAAAGGTGGTAGCCGTAAGGCTGATCCGTGGGTACCGCACGATCTCCCGCGAGGCGGCGAGCCTCCTTGCCGGATTGCCACCATGGGATCTGGAGGCCATAGTCCTCGCGCGCCTGCACGAGTGGCGCGCGGAGGTACAGAGCCGGGGGGTAACTCCGCTGCCGCGGCATATTGTCGCGCGGCGGACAGACCTCCGCCGTGATCTCATGGCGACATGGAGAGAGCGACTATCGCAACCCCGTTCAGGGCACGCCACGATAGTGGCGGTAAGTCCCCTCTTTGAGGAGTGGCTAGGGAGGCGCCACGGCGCCCTCACCTTCCGCCTGACGCAGGTCCTCACCGGACACGGGTGCTTCGGGAGGTACCTGCACCGAATCGGGCGGGAGGAAACGTCCGGGTGCTACAACTGCGAGGATCGACCGGAGGACACGGTGGAGCACACCGTCGAGGTCTGCTCCGCTTGGGAGGAGCACCGCCGTGTCCTCGTAGCGGCGATTGGCGGCGGCGACCTCTCGCGCCCGGCCCTGGTTCAAGCCATGGTCCGGGGCGAGAGGGAATGGGAAGCCGTCGCCTCCTTCTGCGAAGCAGTCATGCTAGCGAAGGAGGCGGCGGAACGTGAGAGGGAGAGAACCTCCTCACGTCCCAGCCGCCGCGGGAGAAGCACCGGGCGTCGGGGGCCACGCCGTGATGGCTCTCGGCCACCGTAGGCGCGGGCCTGTGGACGGCGAGTAATGGGCTAGCTCGCCGTCCGTCCGTCGTATTTGACGACGGGCAGGCCGTGTCGACGGCGCGGTCGTGTTCCACGCGCGCCTCAAAGAGATGTCAGCAAACGGGAGGGGCCCGCAAGGGCCGGTGCCTGCCAGGGCTGCGGGACTGTTCGAAAGAGATACCGCGGCCCTGGAACATAAAGGGCCAATGAAGGAACATGGGTGTTTTTTAGTCAGTAAGAGTCTGACACTCCCTTCCGCTCCGCCCAGAGCGGGAGGAGTCATTTGATGATTTCTCACCCCCCAAAAAAAAAAAAAAAAAAAAAAAAGGGTAACCAACGGGACCCGAAATTTTCACAGAATGTGTATTTCTGTTGCCGCTAAGACAACAAATAATAAAAATAAATTAGAAAAGTAAAGGAGAGAACCCCCTTTACTTTTCTAATTTATTTTCCTACTACGATGGTACGGAACCCTTCAAGCGCGAGTCCAACTCGCACTTGGCCGGTTTTTTTGTTCTAAACCATACCGGGGAATCTTTTAGTTACGGAGAAATTGGGGTCAAAGTGCCAACTTTTTCGTTTTCTTTTTCTATTCAATGCATCCATCACCACAATGTTTTGAGTGCATTACTCTGAGTCCTACCGTGAAACGTGATTTTTCACCCCAAAAAAAGTCGTTTCTCAGCAATTAGTTTTGCGTAGTTTGATGTACAGAATGCTCGGTTGACAGCTTCGTGAAGGGTCTCTTCACACCTTAGGGTATGACCCATATTTAGGGTGTGACTGTGAGACTTATCAACGCCGAGTCAGCTCAGCCGATAAAAAAAAGGTTTACCGTATGACGTCACTCGCAACTGAAAGTTTCTCGGCTGAGTGCATTGTTTCTTTTCTATCCTTACATTTGTCATGTCTATATTCAATTTCCAGGTACGCAGTAGACTTTATAATATGTGTAGATCTGTTTGGAGCCTGTTGCGTTTATCAGATCATAATAGCGAAGACTATCCAACAACTGGTTGAAACGGACGTGGGCACAGAAAACCTGGATTACTTGAGGCTTTATATATTAACTTTATTAGTGCCGATATTGCTACTCTGCATGATCACAACCTTGAAGTATTTGGCACCGTTCACATTGATTGCTGATGTTTTTATTGGTAAGTTCACTCAAACTTTTTTTCTATGATGTGAGAATTTAAATCACAAATAAATACTCTATCTTAATTGGACATATTATAATGTTTCCAACCCAAGCACTTTTGAATGTCATTTTTATTCATCACTGCTGTATTCAAATGTTGAAAGAAAGCATTGAGAACCAAAATTTCGAAGACTGACATCCACCAAACCTCCCTTGGCTCACGTAGCGGATTATGGCCAACTCTCGCTCACAGAGAGCCGCAGCAGCTGCTAATTGATATAAAAGTAAACGAACGTAACGAAGGCGAAAGGCACTTGTTCTCCCCACCATTGCGATATTTTTTTTTGTTCTAGACCATACCTGGGAACCTTCTAGTTACGGAGATATTGGGGTTCAAAGTTCCAACTTTCTCTCTTTTTTTTTAATACATTATTTTAATGTTATAACTTCACTTTAAATACGTCTCCGACTCCCGTACTGTTCAATGGGTCCATCAGCACTATATTTGAGTGCGTTACATGGAGTCCTACCGTGAATAAAACGTGATTTTGCACCCCAAAAAAGTCGTTTCCTATCAATAATTTTTGCGTAGAGTTACCTAGTTTGATGTACACAATGCTTGATTAACGGCTTCTTGAAGGGTCCGTTTACACCTTATATTTATGATTAAACTAGCGACCCGCCCCGGCTTCGCACGGGTGCATGTATTATACATATTAACCTTCCTCTTCAATGACTTTATCTATTAAAAAAAACCGCATCAAAATCCGTTGCGTAGTTTTAAAGATTTAAGCATACATAGGGATATAAGGACAGAGAAAGCGACTTTGTTTTATACTATGTAGTGATGCTTATTAAATATTTCAGTGACCTGTGTGATAGCCACAATTGTATACAGTCAACGTACAGCTCCAAAGATCTCTGAAGTGCCCGCATGGAAGGATGTCATTGGTTTCTTCGAGTTCTGCGGAATTGTGGTGTTCAGTATGGAAGGCATAGGCGTCTCACTGCCCATCGAGAACAATATGAAGAATCCTAAACAGTTTCCCATGGTACTGTGTGGTGGTAAGTCTAAATTTAGATTTAAGTTTAAATTTATAAAGTTTGATTTGTGAAGAGTCTCTTTAAATGATGAATCAGTTTGACGAATTCATTTTTTAAATGTAACTGTATTGAGCCTGATTTCCACAGTGCAACTTCATTGCTGCGATGCAAGTCATTTGTTGCTTCAACGGGCTAGAATCTTGCATCGTGTAGATTGAGGAAATTTCAAACTGATTGAGACTGCCTCATTGATCTAGTGGTCGAATGCGCGACTGCTGAATATGAGGTCCTGGTTTCGATTCCCAGGTCGGGCAGTGTTATTGGATTTTTCATCAGGAATTTCTCAGTAGCAGCCATAGAGTCTGGATGTGTGCCCGGTTGATGGCAATAGGCTCGCCCCCTATTACCTACATGGGACTTAAACATAACTGGTGAAATGTGAGTGTACTAAGGGGTACAATTTTGCCTAACCCTTCGGCGATTACAGGCGTGATGTTATGTATGTAATATGTTTAAACTCATTAGTTTAACAGATTTTGATGTAGCATGAGCAGATGTTAGTTTTCCATGATGAAAGAAGTTGGGAGCTAAATATTGTACGTCCACTGATCATCATCATCTGCCTAGCCTTTTCCCATATGTTGGGGGTTATATCCCTATGTTGGGGTCGGCTTCCAGTCTTACCGGATACAGCTGAATACCAATATTTTACATGGAGCGACTGCCTGTCGGACCTCCACAACCCAGTTAGTGCTAGGTAATACGATACCCCTTGGTAGGACTGGTTGTCAGACTTTCGGGCCACTGACTACCTGTAACGACTGTCAAAGATCTCCAAATGACAGCCGGGACCAACGGCTTAACGTGCTTTCCGAGGCACGGAGGAAAAGCGGTATGTAATGGGTGGTCACCCATCCACGGACCAACCTAGGTAAGCACGGCTTAACCTAAAGATCGATCCGAGCGGCTGTTCTTATTTAGCCACGAGCCCTTGTACGTCCACTGATCAAGTTGTTCTAATGATCCTATTATATCCAACTGCTGAGCAAAGGTCGTCCCCATTAGTTTCCAGTTCTCCTAATGCGTGACCCTCTGCATATCAATTATGGCTTTATTTTCTATTCCAGGAATGACGGTGGTGGTCTCATTCCTGATACTCGTCGGGTTCTTTGGATACTGGGGTTTTGGAGAGAAATCAATATCACCAGTCACTTTGAACTTTCCTTCGGAAATGTAAGTACTGCCTCAGTGGTTTAGTGACCGCAAGTGTGAGTGCCGATCGTGGGTCCTGGGTTCAAACTTCAAGTTGGGCAATTTTTTTTCATAAGATGGCAATTTTTTCTCTTTGGCACCTTTATCTCTGGATTTGTAGTCCATAGTGCATCAGTAATAATGCTATTCGTCCTGTATAGTTTCATTGTCTGTCCCACTGCAACAACTTAGTGTGTTAATTATGCCATTTTTGTTTGAACATTTTAAATAATAAGTGATGAACGTCAATCGCAAGAAACGACGGCGTCATCGGCTCAAAATGTTGAACGCACCTATTCGATTAAACGTTTTTGTTTGATCTGAATAAGTACCCACAACATATGACTATGTAATGTAAACCCTATTAGTTACGGCCCACCGCAGTGGTCTACATGTGCAGGCACACCTGCACTGATACACATCCCATGGATTGCAGCCTGTAAGAGGCCTTAATCACAAAAATCTTTATTTTACAGCTTCCCAACAATTCTAAAGGTGTTAATGGCAATAATGATCTTTGTGACATTCGCACTTAACTTCTGGGCCCCATTCAACCTGGTCTGGTACTACGTGTCCAAGAAGCATGACCCCAAGAAGTATTGGATTTGGGAGAGGGTGTATCGAGCTACTTTCATAGTTATCATCACATCTTTAGCAATCGCTTTCCCGAATATAGGAAATCTGATGGGACTGGTAAATATATTTCATAACCATTACCTTCTTCTATAAGGCTATACTCACTCTCTTCCGCGTGGTCGGCCGGAGGCGGTGGAGCGGTTGTATGGGCAGTGCGCCGCGCGGAGAGGCGGTGAGCGCTACTCAATCACGCGGTCGGCGATGTCGTGCGTAAGGCATCAACGGATTTAATACAAGCCAATGCGAAGTGAGATCCGCTTCACCAACCATCGCGCGGACTGGCGGTGTCGTGTGACTAGCTGTTTAGCTTGTTATCACACGACACCGCCAGTCCCTGCCACCGCCAGTACCTGTTTAGCTTCGGTTTGTATGAAAACTACCTCGCTGGTCTAGTACCTACTCCCAAACGCAGCTGCTGAGCATGAGATGCTGGATTGGATTCCCAGGTTAGGCCGTGTCATTGGATTTTTTCATTAGGAATTCTCAGAAGCAGCCTGAGTCCAGATTTGTGCCCGATTAAGGAAATGGTAAAATGTGGGTGTATTATGGCACAACTCTGCCTAACCCTTCATGTAAAGTTTCGTTAAATTGCATCTAAAAACCAGATGGCGGTTTTAGTTCCTTATTGTCTTTATGAATTTATATGTGATCATTAAATATGATCAGTGATCGGATAATCGGGCGCTTATATACCTGAACTTCTTCCCGTGAAATAATAATGTGGATATTCCTTTCTGAATAAATAAGTAATCCCGGGTTCCTAGGATTAAACAATTTTGTAAAAACAACAAACTTAATGAAATTAAAGCAGTGGTTATTTTAATTTAGTATCTTTATTTTATTCAAAACAAATGAAAGTTCCATTAGAATCGGCTTTTTAAATAAAAAAAAAAAAATGAGAGTTCACAACGAGTGCTAACTAAATTTCGTATGCGGGCACTTTTAGCAATCTCAGGAATTTCGAACGATTCCGGGATCCGGGATTCTGAAAAGCATGCCCGTATTATACTTTCGTGGGAATAAAAGTGAAGTTTAAGTATATTAGCGCCCGATTATCCGATCTCTGATTATGATAGTGTAGAACCTCTGTAGTGTTTCGTTAAATTAAGTTCCTAACACTAGTTTTTTTTTTCAGCTCGGTGCATTTTGTCTGTCAAACATGGGTTTCATATTCCCGGCCGTCATAGAACTACTTGTGGTATGGGAGAACCCAGGTCTGGGAAGGTATAAGTGGCGATTGTGGAAAAATGTCATAGTTCTATTCGTTGGAGTGCTATTATTTGTAGCTGGCACTTACTCAAATGCTAAGGGATTGATTACAAGCTTGCGTAACTAATATTTTCTAATTTTCTTTATTACAAATAAACATATATTATTAAGTTCAAAGAGTTGTCTTTCTTATTCGATCTAATGAATTGATTTCGAAATACCTACTTCTATTTTTTTTTTCAAAAAAGTTTAAGAAAGATTTTTAACTCCCTGGAATCTGCTTTTATGTACGTTTAGCAATATGTTTAGGGTTCCGTAGTCAACAAACAAGGAACCCTTATAGTTTCGCCGTGTCCCTCTGTCTATCTCTCCGCAGCTTAGCTCAAAGACTGTTAGTACTAGAATAATAGTGTAATTTGGAATGTTTTGTTTTTCCAAAATCATCCCCCAATATAAAATTCAAAGTCTTGGCTGACTGATATATCTACGCACAGACCAAACCGCTGCTCCTAGAGAAATGAAATTTGAAGAGTGTATTCTTTGTAAAAAGTAGGTATCCACTAAGAAAGGGCTTTTTGAAATTCCACCCCTAAGAGAGTAAAATGGGGTATTGAGTTTTCTGTGAAACTTTTTACTCTTGGGGTTAATCGACTTGAAAATTTGTGTACATACTCTTCAGTTATTCTGAGAAACGTGTATTACAGTTTTTCCAAAATCATCCCCCAACAGAGTCAAATAGGGCTTCGAAACTCACGTAGACGGGCACATGGCGCAGTGTGGCGCAGGGCGTGCGGGGCGCTGGAGTATAATGACCTATGAATTTACCCATTATTAAGTAGGTAGGATTTTTCTGAGGTAGACGTGTCTGTAAATATATGTGAAATACCGATTTTCGCATTGGCGTATCAGTCAGTTAATCAGGACTTTGAATTTTATATTAAGGATGTTGTTACTCTCCAAGGCTGCGGGACTTATCGAAAGAGATACCGCGGCCCTGGAACACAAAGGGCAAAAGAAGGAACATGGATAGTTTTTAGTCAGTAAGAGTCTGATACTCCCTTCCGCTCCGCTCAGAGCGGGAGGAGTCATTTAAAGTGAACATTTTTGTTATACTCAAGTGTCCTCCCCTCTACCAACTAAACGGTTGTTTGGATGCATGAAAAAAATCACGGTGATAGGATATATAACGAAAGAAAAATTAAAATTAAACTATCACAACTAAGTAAGTTATAGGCTTTACAAGTTTACGAGTAATAGTCGACCAACTTATAAAATGTACTTGGATAACATCTTTTCCTAAATATAATGTATGGGAGGGACACAAGTGTTTGCACACGTTTTTAACTGCAAATTTAAGTTTGTTTTTTTATTATTACAATAAAAATCATTGTTCGGAGGCAAATCGAACTGTAGGAAGTGTCTGCATATTTTGATGGGCATCTACGTAACCCTACATTATACGACACGCACTTGGCCGGCTTTTTGCCATTTAATTGATGCTGTTAACTTGGGTTAATTTTCCAAAATTTGCAAAAACTGCAATATATCTTTGTTTTTACAAAATATAGGGATACGTTGATAACTTAAACATAGGAATTAAGTAACAAACCAATCTGAAAGATTTGGTAAATATTGATTGGATATTTTTTATTGCAAAAAAAATATTTGATCCCTAGACACTTTTGATGTGTGTAAGTAGTTGTTCCAACTGCCTTGCCTAAGAGTAGGTACCTAAATATCCATGAAAATTAATCAACATAAAAATAAGCGAGTGTAAATAGCATTCCGATTCTCCACGGCTGTCGTAAAAGCATACTTTACAAATTGATTTCATGGATCGTGAGTGATCAATGTACTTACACCAAATGGTGTAAGCACATTTAGTTCACAAAGTATTGTCAGTGTGATAGTACATAAATATGTTACTATGACTAAAATATTTTTAGTTCTGTTTATTTTATTGGTTTGCAGTTATTTATACGCTGGAAAGGTAAATATTTATTTTTGTTTTTAGCATGCGGTTTGTCAAATCTTTACTTAAGGTGAATGCTCCAACCAACCCGCGAAATTCAAATTTTCTTACGTTTTTTGCAATTTGCAGGCCAGTGCTAGGTTGTATGTTGATTAAAATATTATTCGTGGCTGTAAGACATAATACTAAGTAGTTACAGAATTATAATCATCAATACAACGCTCTAAGTTCATAAAGCTGTAGGAATGACTTTCTATTTTTTTTTTGTTCCTACGCCTGTACCTATGGACTTGGAGGGTTGTATTGGTGATTTTGATGATTATAATTCTGTAACTTCATATGTCTTACAGCCGCGAATAATATTTTATTCAACAAACAACCTAGCACTGGCCTGCAAATTGCAAAAAACGTAAGAAAATTTAAATTTCGCGGGTTGGTTGGAGCATTCACCATAGTACCTACATAAGTAATACTTATATGGAATAACTTCCTAAAAAATATGGTAACAAATGACAAGTGAAATGCATAAAAAGTAATAGGTAGGTGAATATCATATTTTAAATGTTACATAGGGCTTGCAATAAGGGCAATCGTTTTTGAGCTCACCAGATGGCGCTGTCGAGTAAGGTCCTGTCAATAATGTTATTTTATACTATAAAGTACCAATAACTTCATAAAATGATTATTTTATTACGTATAATAACTAGTGTAAACTTCAAATACTTAATTAGTATTAGTAATATTCTCCCTAAAATTAGTATTCTACCTCCAAGTACTAACAAATAAGATCCTGAGTTGCTACTCAAAATCTTCAAGTCAGAATTAATCAGGAATGACTGAATCTAGACCACAATCGTGAATATTAGTAATTATCCTAAACGCCGATCGGTGTCCGCCGATCTTGGATGACAAATTAAAAGACGCGGATGGGCGCTCGCCGCATTGAATGAGTCTGTTAAGCTTTCTTAGATTCTTTTATCAGGGACGTCGTCAAATTGACTATTATTTACCTTGTTACCACATATCTGCTGCTATCAGATACATTGAGCAGTACACAGGGGTCATGGAGGTATTTAAAGTAAAGTTATAGCATTAAAAAGATGTGTTAAAAATGTGTGAAAACGTTTTAATTTTAACCTCCATTTTCTCCTAAAAGGAATGATCGTAATGACAGGAAGAACAAGTGAACTTCGTATTCGTTAAGGGTATCTTTACACCCATTACACCCATCTCGACACGGCCTGCCCATCGTCATACGACGGACGGACGGCGAGCTAGCCCATTACTCACCGTCCACAGGCCCGCGCCTACGGTGGCCGAGAGCCATCACGACGTGGCCCCCGACGCCCGGTGCTTCTCCCGCGGCGGCTGGGACGTGAGGTTCTCTCCCTCTCACGTTCCGCCACCTCCTTCGCTAGCATGACTACTACGACGACGACGACGACGACGACGACGACGACGACGACGACGACGACGACGACGTCGACGTTTCATAAGTGCCCATGTAGGCCTATGTGAAATAAAAATATTTTGATTTGATTTGATTTGAGGTGACGGCTTCCCATTCCCTCTCGCCCCGGACCATGGCTTGAACTAGGGCCGGACGATGGAGGTCGCCGCCGCCAATCGCCGCTACGAGGACACGGCGGTGCTCCGCCCAAGCGGAGCAGACCTCCACGGTGTGCTCCACCGTGTCCTCTGGGCGATCCTCACAATGATAGCACCCGGGCGTTTCCTCCCGCCCGATTCGGTGCATGTACCTCCCGAAACATCCGTGTCCGGTGAGGACCTGCGTCAGGCGGAAGGTGAGGGCGCCGTGGCGCCTCTCTAGCCACTCCTCAAAGAGGGGACTTATCGCCACTATCATGGCGTGCCCTTACAATAGGTCCTTAGGTAACGTGTACCTTGAACATAACCTGTGTTTTGGTTCAAGTTCACCCTGAGACCAATGCGTATTAAAGAGTCAACTAGGCCATCTGCAAATCTCAAGTGTGAGATGTACTTTCCGTTGATGTTAATGCCACGTCCACATTTCAGCGTCTTAAACACAGGATGTGTTGGTATGTTGGTGAACAATTTCGGGGAAATTACGTCCCCTTGCCTCACTCCCCGACGCAATGGGATATGTTCTGTTTGCTGGTTCTGAGTTTGGACGGTTATTACAGTTTCCATAACAACTTGTCAGCACTTGGATGTATCGCCAGTCGACTTGGCATTGCTGCAGAAACTTCAGAACTGACCAGGTCTCGACAGAGTAAAAAACTTTCTCATAGTCCACAAATGCAACCGAAACCGAAGCGGCCGATTATGCTCTTCGGACTTCTGTATGATCTGCCGTACTGTGTGGGTGTGGTCTATAGTGCCATATCCTCCTCGAAACCCGGCCTGCTCCGGTGGCTAGATGTCGTCGAGTCATCGTGCTAGACGATGTCCTGTCTACACTTTTCCTTAGGTAGGTCCTGTGCAGACACGGACCATACCCACTATGCATCTTGTGCAGACAGGGTAACAATTGGGTGACTAACACCCACCCGACTATGCATCCTGTGCAGACACAGGTATTCCCACTATGCATCCTGTGCAGAAAGGGAAATAACATGGTGACGAACACCCACCCGACTATGCAGCCTTTCTCACCGCAGTTGAAACATGCTCTGGCCTCACTACGTGGTGTAGTGTTCGGAGGAAAGTTTTTCATAGAAGTCGTTTGAGAACCGGACCTATTATTATTGTTACCCCTACTATTAGGTTTTGTGTAGATAGAGAGAAAAGATACTAAGCTCTAAGGGGTTACATCGGCATTTGCTGTGGCCGCTCGTACTTGCGGGCTGTCAATACCTCGAATGACAATGAGTGTCCTAAGTTCATCGCTTAAACCCGGAATTATTCTTAGTCGTAGAAGAGTTCTGCGTGCGTACTCAGAATACGTGGGATAATTATCGGACGTAGACTGTATTGCTTCAAACAAAATGTTTGCGTAATCCAACTTAGTAGGGCACAAGGGCTTAAATTCCAGCTTAAAATTAGTCCAAGTTCGATAATTAGTGACCCATTCCGATAGCCACACTCTTGCATCACCCTTGAGACATGAGGCAACACGAGACAAACACTCATAGTCACTCCAGGAATTTGCTTCTTTGGCACGATCAACCTCTTCACACCAGGCTTCAACATTGTGAATCGTAGGGTCAAAATTCGAAACGAAATAGTTTTGTGACGTACTAGGCTGTACTGATTTCAGAGCGTGTATCAAAGCTTGGGTGAGGGTAGTTGCCTCGGAATGTTGCAAGTTCAAATCGGGGGTATTTGGAACAATATTGCTACTCGATTCAGCGTTATTTACTTTATTGGAAGCATGATGAGAACGATTCATTGAGCGATGACGACGGCTAACAATTTCGACTGGTGATCTACTTCGAGTCACATGACGCGAGCATACCATCGGCGTCGCTTGACTATCTGTATTAATTGAAGAAACTGAACGGGATCTATTATACGAACGGGTACGACCGTCGTACTTCGAGTTGTCGTTAGACCGGCGCCATTTTGTATGCGAAATGTCCCTAAACCGAGATCAGTATTTACGTGAGACGTTCCTAGGGGGTGTCATAGTATCACGCGAGTTATGTCCCGAAGTTGGTTTATGCGATCGACGGCTATCCCTATTGCGAGATTTGTTTGGATAATCGTGACCAGAATTGCTACGCGAGTGGTCTCGTATCTGAACACGCAAGCCGCTTTGGGAATGATGTTTTGATCCACTTCGCGTTTTACTACCCGTCATAACGGTCACACTTCAATACAAACAAAACAACAATATAAAAATTTGAGGGTAGGTTTGCCAAAGTTTGGTTCTAAAATTTCTGATCAAAACTGAGATAATTGGTCTAATTATACCACTTCTGATTTTATATCAGCATTAAAACTAATTTAGAATAAAAAAAGACCATTAAAACAACCTAAAATTTAATAACACTTTTTGCAAAATAATTCAAACAAAACAAAATATAGAACCAAACTTATAATAAATCAAAAATTTAAAAGTAACAATAGGACAAAGACGGCTCACGTGTTCACGAAACAAAGGCAATGTACGCTATTGGCAGGTCTCGACTCCACGAAGGCTGGCGAGCAAAAGGGCTGTACATCTTTTTTTTTTTTTGGTAGGGCATCTCGCATTTCAACCTAGGAGGTTGGCTACTGCTTAACCGGGCAAGTCCTGTGGATGCCTTGAATGTAAGGCCTCCAGCCAGGGGCGTAAAAAATAAACTTAAAAACTAAGCGACCACTCGCTAAGGGCACCCCCTGTGGGGTACGAGCCTCGGCTCGGCTTAGGGCGTCGCTGGGGAGGGCAGCAAGGGGATAGGCTGGATCTGGTTTAAATTAGTTAGGGGCTAATTTAAAGCTACTGGCTCAGCTCGCGGGCTGGCTCTGCCAAGGGACGGGGGGGGGAACGTTAGTGGGACGTCGCGATGGGCCTCGGCGGCGAGGTCTGAATGACTGCGGTCTGTGTCTGTGTTTCCGAAGAGTACTGGTTTCCCTACTACTTTCCTGGAGGAGGGTAATAGGGTCGTCGGGGGTGAGGAGAGCATGCCGAGGACGGCGAATGCTACTGATGTGGGACGGATCGTATCGGGCGGCTGATGCGATCAGGGGGTTTTTGTGCTTGGGAGCACGGTCAAAGAAGCGCTTTGAAAGACGCTTCATGAATTGGACTAAGATAGGCAACCTAAGGTCTAGATGGAGACTGTCATTACGGACATAAGGAGGGGCACCAGTGATTTTCCGGAGGAACCGGTTCTGTAAGGTCTGCATCTTGTGGATGTGTCGGGGATGGGTGTGGGAAAAGACGACGCAGGCGTACGTCATAATGGGGCGGAGGCTGTCCATCGGTTGCACGCCTGTTTTTATAGCCTTGCGGCTTCTAGTAAGGCACGCGGCAGGGGAAGTGCTAACAGTTACATATTTATTTAGACTAGCTAATGTCCATATGTTGTTAGGAACAAATTAATTATCTTAAGACTAAGTTAGTAGCAATTTATGTACGTAAAATGCGTTAAAATACGCAAATTTTGTTAACCTATAAAATGTAGTATCGTCACGAGCGCACGGAAACACTTAACAACTTTTAAAAGTGTTTACGAACATAATATTTTGGAACTCATATTTTTATGAAAAAGATCTTATCTCCAAGTTACAATCGTTATTTCTCACGAAAATTGCTTTTATATTTTGAAAAGTGTGTACATATTGTTGGTGCTCGTGACTGTACGCAAGTACAGTTAGTCTTCGGTTTAATATCGAGCTCGCGCAACATCCAAAATTTTGTAATTTTTTGTAATATTTTTATTAGTTTCTTATTACATCATTTTAGTGCAATTTCGGATTAAATACCTTTTTGAACATGAACATTTATTTTATTAACATTCAACATTAAGTTTAAAGGCTCATGTCCTTACAATTGTTCCATTAACAATAACATATTTTATTGATTTATAATAAATATTAAACCATTCGTAGGCGGAGGAGTCTGAAGAAAATACAAATAATACCGAAATTTCTAAAAGCTCTTATGATGAGGAGGAGTCTGACTCAATACAAGTTGTTCAAAGAGCTGTGGTCGCAGATGAACAGGACATACCTTTAGTAAAACATGACGGTAATCTACAAGAAGAAAAAATTTTTACCGAATTTGTGAAAGACGCGAATATAACGCATGCTGAAGCCAAATACGATGCTTTTTTTGAAGATTTAATCGGTGACTCTGCTGAAATACCATTGGAAAACCGAGATGAAAATATTGAAAAAGTATTAACACCCGCCATTGTTCCCATTGGAGAAAATAACGAGTACAGCAATGGTCAAGACAAAATAGCTACTGTTTTCGAAGGTATTACTAAAACTTACACTAATGATGAAAACAGTCAAGAAGATAGTAGGATAATCGAGGAAGATGAACATGATTGGAGAAGTGCAGAAAATCTTCAATCTGACGAAAAGAAATATGCAAATGAAGCAGCGATCGTAGATAGTATTGAAGATGACAACGACTTTAGTGTCGAAGACTACATGAATAAAAAGATCGATATAGAAGTAAAAGGAAGGATGGAAACAAGCCAACCTGAAAGAAGGCAATATTATCATACAAGACCAACAAATGTCAGACATTATGGACCACACGACGATCATGGGATGTTAGGTAAGAGGAATATTATAGTTTGGGAGTGCTTTCGCTGCGGTTCTTACCATAAGTTTGTGCTTGTTGCCAAAAAAAGTAACGGGGTGTTAGCAATGATTTCACGGTTATTTTACTAAAAATTGCGGATCGGAAGTAGGGCATCTCACCCAGATAGTTTCAGTTAGACGAGGAAGACGAGGGCTGGATTAGTGGAGAGCACCTGGGGAGCGGGAATGATTACCATCTAATGGGTAGTCGGTTTTAATCCTCGGCATGAAGAACAGAAGCTTCTCAGAATCTGAATCAGTTTCTTATGTTATGAGAATTAATTGACATAGTTACTTATTGTCTCCATTTTTACCTTTACAGATTCTGACCATATGAGAAGATTCAGCGACATTATGGTGCCGCGCTATCGGCCAGTATTGACTAGAAGTGGAATCGTCTATACACCGACTTTATTTCCAATGCAAACAGGAACGTCACTTTTAAAACGATTATCAGGACGCAACTGGGATCCAAATAGGGTATATATGAATCCAAAGCCAGAGGTTTTCAAGCCACGCCATAACAGAGTCATTGGAGTACCCCAGTATGAAGACCCTAAAATGATTGATGACTATGACTATGGACCTAATACTAATACTTACTCATACACTCCTGTGAGACAAGTAACTACACAATCACCACCTCAGCAGATAGTTTCTCCTCACAAATTAGATGTCTTCCAAAAGCTGGTGGAAGCATCAAATCATCCTCAATCACAAAAGAGAACGTTTAAAGAGTTCCCTGATAATTACCATCCGCAACGGCTATCCTGAGAGCTTTGGGTCTTTCAACACCCTGAGAGTTCGTCGAAATTCATGGGAAGAACCGCTTTTTCAAGATATATAAGATTTTATAATAATAAAAATATATTTTTTAAATATTGTTGGTCATTGTAACGTTTAATAAAACCGGACATGTCCGAGTTCGACGTGGAGAGGGTTCCGTACTTTAATTATCTGAATTCCGTAAGTTGTTTTAAATCTGACCCAAATTTGAGAAAGGAGATTGACCACGATTAAAATCGCTTTATAGTAAAAGAGTATGGTCATTAAAATGTACTCATAAATTATTATAAAATATTTTTTAACTTCTCTTAGTTCACTTGATCAAAATCGTATGTGGGGGGGTTACTATTTTGTATTTAATTAGTTATTATTGGATTTTATTGCATACTTTTTAAAATGGCGTATTTTTGTGAAAGCAGTGTTACCCATTTAAAAACCTCTCCATAATCGGTCAGACTCGGGAGTTTTAAAAATAAATTCAACTATGCCTTTATCCTCTTTATTAATAATTGAAATAATATATTTTCTTAATTCATATCTTTAAAATAATATTACTTTACTATTCAAAAATCTTTCTTTACTTGAGTTTCTGTAGTTAGAGAGCAGCGGTGGCCCAGTGGTGGCAGCCCCGACTTATGAACAGTAAATCGTGGGTTCGAACCTAGGCAGGCGTATTACTTTATGTAATTTATTTCATCACCACTGCTCTCAAAAACGGTGAAAATTCGAAGACATATTGTGACATCTACCAACCCGCACTTAGCCCGCCTGGATGCGCCTTGATGGATTATAGCCCATTCACTCTCTAGAGAGGAGGCCGTGTGATCCAGCAGTGGTAGGTAGGTAGGTAGGGTAGGGTAGGCAGTGCGGAAACTTTGACAAATTAAACTTAAATGAATTTCATTAAACACCTATTTTTTATTTTGATAAGTCTTAGTACAAAAAAATAAAGTTATCGTTAACGAAAGATGTTTACTTTGAAATTGATTTTATGGCCACTCTCAGCCGGGCAGCGCCGGCGCGTGGCGAAGCGCTCGTCCGTTTTTCGTGCACAGGCGATAAGTGTAGGTAAGTATTTACGTGGGTTACAATGATTTTATCAGGTTCGAACTAGACTTTTTTAAGATTAGGCCGTGATCTGAAGTTTTTGAAGAGTAATTCCAATTTTCCCTTCATACTTTCATGGGCTTAGGACCATCAAAATGCAGAAAATAAAGCATTATAATCAATTAAATTATGGCACTTTTAAAAACATAATAAAATTAAAATTATTGACATTACTTAATGCATTAACCTTTTCACCGCCAGCGTACACAGAACGCGGTGCCTCGCCTAGCGCCAAGCTATACACGTATAACGAAATATATAGTAAACAGTAGTGATGTGGGTAGCGTCATATCGATGAATGAAAATTATACACGTTAAGTTATGTTTTATTTATAATTTTACGGATATAAATAAAAACTGATTAACTATTTCCATATTTGTTTTATTTCACAGTATCAATATTAAGAAAAAACAATATAAATTATAAGTATCAAAGAAACAAATACGTAACTCAATTAGAGTCATAAGAAATGAGGTACATCTCTAATTGCTTCATGACGTCATTCTTTGACTTCATTTCAAGTCCTTGGCGCTCAGAACACGTTAAATTCAATTCTGATTAGGGATGTGGTCTATGGTCTTTTTTCTATGTTTGTCTACTCCCGTGTTTTTTAAACTACTTCAGTCGACATTTTTTACCGTTAGGTATATATCTAAGCAAAAAAAAAAAATGTTCAAATATTTCTAATTCTGTGCAATCTCCATTCATAAAATTAATATTTAGCCCGGACGTAACAAACAGCAAAATACCCACACAGCAAAATACCTACACACACACACCATGTGATGGTGTGTGTACAAGCACAAGATATCTGAGCCGTTATTTTTTATTTTTCATTCAGTATTGAATCTCACAAATAGGTACAATGTTTTATTGAATAAACGATATTATTATCAAGCTGGACATACCTCAGAATCATCGTCTTCTGGTCCAACATTCTCCACAAAATACTCCCGAGTCCGATTCCCACCTTGTAGAATGCTTAAAAGCTCATCCTTATCCAGTTCTTCGTTCATATCAATAACTTACTTATTTCTTTACTTATTAATGATGAAGCAATGAAAAGTGCAACAAATATTGGTGCAGACTGCATTATGACAAAGTGACTTTGACAGCCATACGTTTATGACGTCACAGAACGTCTTCTATAATAGTCCGTGGCGCCCAGGGCACTCATAACCATGGACTTATAGCTTACAACCAATTATTTTGTAGAGATGGGAATATAATTATCGATAAGGATTGCCAACAACTATTTAATTCCGGTTCGGCACCTATCCGACGGTCGAAATTTGTCCATTATCCCTTTGTTATAAAGTAGTTATCTTAATTCATATTTTACTGACTTCAAATTGTTTTCAATAATATATTTCTAAATATTTCAACGGGTGAAATCAAACAGTGTTAACTTTCGCGCCACATCACTGGCCGACTATATATGAAGTCCTTGGCGTTCTGGGGATATTAAAATGTTCGGAGTTTTTGTTTTTGCCAATTTTAAGACAATTAAGGGCTTCTTGTGTGGAAAAATAACAAAACAGGGTTCTAGACAGTGCTTTTAAATAAGAAAATGATAAGAAAAACCTGTTAAATAATGTAAATTTATTTTTATAACAAAGTTAAAATGAAAAGCTTCTAATGAAGTCGTGGCGCTGGTGGCACGAAAATCTGGAACTTCTATTGAAGTCCGTGGCGGTGAAAAGGTTAAGGCGTAGGTAGGTATTTAACCTTTTCACCGCCACGGACATCAATAGAAGTTCCAGATTTTCGTGCCACCAGCGCCACGACTTCATTAGAAGCTCTTCATTTTAACTTTGTTATAAAAATAGATTTACATTATTTAGCAGGTTTTTCTTATCATTTTATTATTTAAAAGCACTGTCTAGTACCCTGTTTTGTTATTTTTCCACACAAGAAGCCCTTAATTGTCTTAAAATTGGCAAAAACAAACACTCCGAACATTTTAATATCCCCAGAACGCCAAGGACTTCATATATAGTCGGCCAGTGATGTGACGCGAAAGTTAACACTGTTTGATTTCACCCGTTGAAATATTAAGAAATATAGTATCGAAAACCAATTTGAAGTCAGTAAAATATGAATTTAGGTAACTACTTTATAACAAAGGGATAATGGACAAATTTCTACCGTCGGATAGGTGCCGAACCGGAATTAAATAGTTGTTGGCAATCCTTATCGATAATTATATTCCCATCTCTACAAAATAATTGGTTGTAAGCTATAAGTCCATGGTTATGAGTGCCCTGGGCGCCACGGACTATTATAGAAGACGTTCTGTGACGTCATAAACGTATGGCTGTCAAAGTCACTTTGTCATAATGCAGTCTGCACCAATATTTGTTGCACTTTTCATTGCTTCATTATTAATAAGTAAAGAAATAAGTAAGTTATTGACATGAACGAAGAACTGGATACGGATGAGCATTTAAGCATTCTACAAGGTGTGGAATCGGACTCGGGAGTATTTTGTGGAGAATGTTGGACCAGAAGACGATGATTCTGAGGTATGTCCAGCTTGATAATAATAATATGGTTTATTCAATAAAACATTGTACCTATTTGTGAGATTCAATTCTGAATGAAAAATAAAAAATAATGGCTCAGATATCTTGTGATTGTACACACACCATCACATGGTGTGTGTGTGTGTGTAGGTATTTTGCTGTTTGTTACGTCCGGGCTAAATATAAATTTTATGAATGGAGATTGCACAGAATTAGAAATATTTGAACATTTTTTTTTTGCTTAGATATATACCTAACGGTAAAAAATGTCGACTGAAGTAGTTTAAAAAACACGGGAGTAGACAAACATAGAAAAAAGACCATAGACCACATCCCTAATCAGAATTGAATTTAACGTGTTCTGAGCGCCAAGGACTTGAAATGAAGTCAAAGAATGACGTCATGAAACAATTAGAGATGTACCTCATTTCTTATAGCTCTAATTGAGTTACGTATTTGTTTCTTTGATACTTATAATTTATATTGTTTTTTCTTAATATTGATACTGTGAAATAAAACAAATATGGAAATAGTTGATCAGTTTTTATTTATATCCGTAAAATTATAAATAAATCATAACTTAACGTGTATAATTTTCATTCATCGATATGACGCTACCCTCATCACTACTGTTTACTATATATTTCGTTATACGTGTATAGCTTGGCGCTAGGCGAGGCATCGCGTTCTGTGTACGCTGGCGGTGAAAAGGTTAAAAATTTGGAATCAACTACGTATTTACAATAATGTTCAATCATAAATAACCTATTCACTAACCGCCAGTCGAGGTCTGCCAGACTCTAGTGCGTGATTTGTGGTCCTGAACTGACCGTGATCAAGCAGTCTTTGAGTGGGAAGTAGGGTAGTAGGTAGGTAAGTAGGGTAGATAGGTAGGGTAGGTAGGTAGGGTAGTGAAAGTAGTAGGTAGGAAAACATATGCATTGCAACGCATGCCGGGCACAGCTAGTTTATAATAAATTCTAATTTCTTACTATTTTTTTAATTTTCTAATTTTGCAATGTCAGATCCTGTGCCGTACATCAAGTAGGTACATTTTTTTGACGTACATCATTTGAAGATTGATCATTTGATCGGTTTCTAAAATAGTGGCTCTGCGGCAGAGTATGACAAAAATACTCCAGATATTTTCAGCGATCTGGCTGATGGTCTGTGAGAACAGAGGGACCACACATTAAGGGCTGTAAATTTTAATGTATTTGTTTGCATATTCCCATATTCGTTCTACAATATTGTACTAGTCTACAAGTCTACTTTGCGAAATACCAGTGTTGTCCCTCAGTTCACATGCACATATTTATTTTACGGCGCTATCTCACCGGGAGCATTCCTGTAATGTAACAATTCAGATTCGTTCAGTCGGTCAATCCAAGATTCAATTTTGTACAGAATCGAGTGAATTTGAACTGTTACATTACAGGAATGCTCCCGGGAACAATGGGGGTTACAATCTGTATTTTTCCCGTTGGTCGCCAGTGGCTACAATCGAGATTTTCTTCCCATTTGTCGCCAGTGGTGACGAAGACGGTGGTGACGAATAGGAATAGATGATCACAACTCGCCAATCACAAGTGAGCTAAGCACGCTTTCACACGAGAAGAGCGAGCGAAGCGGACCCGGCCACCACGAGAAAACGTAGAGTAGGTATGAGATTCCTTAAACCAGAAAAAGGGATAAAAAAGCAATTTATTTGAAATCTATTTATTTCAATTTAATAAAACAATAAATACAAATAAAGTCACGACAGATAAATTATATGAAAAACAATAGAGGTATTTGTGAAAAAGACATAGAATCTAAATAAATTCCAAATCTACACTAATATTATAAAGAAAGATTATGTAAGGAATAAACTCAAAAACTACTGGACCGATTTTTAAAATTCTTTCACCATTAGAATGCAACATTATCCCCGAGCAACATAGGCTATATTTATTATTGGAGGGAATTAGGGGAAAAAAATAAATGTCCACCCGTGCGAAGCCGGGATGGGCCGCTAGTATGATTATTAAAGGTCAATTTTGTTATACTTCGTCAGTAAAGAAACATGATGAATAGTTACAAGTATATGTAGAAAGAACAATGTTCCTTCGACCTTGAAGAGACACTTGGAGTGATGCGTCAAAATTTTTTCTACTGTTTCCTACAAAAGTGCAATACCCACACGGTCGATATCTAATACTATACATATTCCCAATCGTTGGGCCGCGAAGTATCAATTCCATCACCTTTACAGTGCGAGAAACAGAGAAATAGCTACCTACAGATTTTTATTTCATATAAATCTACCGGTTTTTTATTACATATTTACTTTTCTAAATACGTTCACCAGCTCCATCCCATTCACCATACTTCCGCAGATAAAGATGAAAATTCCAACAGCAGATAGCAATAGCCCTCTCCAGAGCCTCCATTTATTTGGCCCAAGGCCGGGCCTGTCCCAAACAACCAATAGACAAATGACATTAGGCCAAATAAATGCCATGTTCGAAAGGCAGAAACATCCAATCTGTAAATCAAAAATAAATTAATGAATTTATAGAGGTTAGATGCACTCAGGCTATACAGGCATATAATCATGTACTAAGTATGTGTATATGGCTACACCTCGACTACGACCAATATCACTCAGATCCAGCCTGTCCCCTTGTTGCCCTCCACAGCGACGCCTTAAGACGAGACTCGTACCCTGCAGGAGGTGCCCTTAGCTGTCGCCTAGTTTTGAGTCTTTTGCCCCTGGCTGGAGGCCTTACACTCTATGCCCACCCACAAGATAGTCCGCTTAAGCAGAAGCCAGCCTTATAGGTTGCCCGATCGATGAATGAATTTTTCAATGGGTATCGATCGCATGTGTTGCCGATCGTGGATACGTTTTACACACACATATGCATTTGAGTTCTCATTATTTCAATAAAAACACATTAAATTTATTCTTTCGTGTTTTTTTTATTGTTATTTTTTGAAAAAAATAGTCCCAATCGTTTCGAGGTCGACGATCGAGTTCATGGTATTCGGCTCCAGAACGACCTAAAAATAATGGTGTATAAACTCCATGGACACTCTTCCCTGGACAGTACTAAATGATTCAACAGGACAAGTATTGAGAAGAAACGTACATTTAAAGAAAATTGAAGGTCAGTTGAAAGTGTTAAATGATAAAGAAATTGAGGAACTTAATCTTGAAGATACATCTACGTACAATAATAAAGACTAATTGAATTAACTAAGACTAATTACTAATTAAATAAGATTGAGGGGCGAGAGATTTTTGTAAAAAAAAAAATGAGCATTTCGAGCACGGTTCGGGTAATGTATGAACCCAAGACAAAAAAAAAATATGAACAAGTATATTCTTAATTCAACGTTTTCCTTCTTATAATTTCTTGACTTCCCAGAATTTGATCCTTATTAGCAACACTATCGAATAGTGTAATAATACAGTTTTTTTTTTCAAAATCAACGGGTTAATTCCTGGCCAGGAATATTGATTTTTCGAAATTCCAATGATGCAGTTTTAGTTTTTATCAAAATCGAGATCAAGATTCTTTTGAGCATTTTACGCTAAACCTCACAGTTTCGGATTTGACCATTCACACCCACTTGATGATCGCAATGACGGGAAAAACAATGCCTTTCGGCTTCGTTAAGGGTACTTTTACTCCCTTACAATCCAATTTGGATACCTAATAATTTTATTACGGATTGGACTCGTAGGTTTTTTTAACATATTGTTTTTACAATTTAAAATTGTCCTGTGAACATGGAATTAGAATAAAATAAAATGAAAAAAAAAAAAACAAAAAAGTCTACCTATCTAATCTAAATAAAAATTAAGTCACCCGAGTGAACCATTCATTCAAGTTAAGCGTCTGATATGCGTTCTAGCAGATGATATTAGTCCAACAAACACTAACAATATAGAATGATAACTTACGAAACCCATAATAGCATCTATTTCCGGAAACAAGATTGCAGTTACACCAATGAGGATTACAAAAACGGCCCGATAAAACAATTCGGCCATCACATGCTTCTCCGGAGCGTGCAACCTTTTGAGGTAGTAGAAGCAGAGGTTAAATGGTACCCAGAAGTTCAGCGCGTGAGTCACATAGATCATTAAAGCTATTAGACCTTTCAGTACCTTCGGCATCCTGAAATAATCATAAATATCATACATCTGTTAATTTTCTCAGGCTACTCTGTGGCTCAATAGACCCCATTTTTGCCTGTGTAGCCTTGGCTGTTCCCTTGATGGTACTGTGGAAGATCAATTTTAACCGACCTACACCAAATCTTAGTACAATGACAACAAAAACCCCATTGGTTTTAAAATAAAAAAGGATTGTAAATGATGAATTTATTAGAAATGTTTAATTGAAACTAATAAACGGTAACATTATGATATACCGCTAGGTAAATTACTTTAAATCAAATAAAAATTTATTAAATATTGTTAATATTTTTTTTGTGACAGCTGTTCGTTTGATTTGGATTTCGGGTTTCACAGCTAAGGGTACAGCGGTTTTTTTTCAATAATACACAAAATGTTAGTAATTCATCCAAAGCTATTTTATCACCTTCAAAATATCCAACGAACAATCATCAAAACATTTTTAAACGTTTTTCCGGAATTGAGTTCGGTTCTCGCCGGAAATTCTCCTTTATGTCTTCTACCGAATGAAAACAGATGCCACGAAGAGGTCATTTGAGTTTAAGAAAGAGAAAGAAGTCGGTTGGAGCCGTATCTGGTGAATAAGGTGGTTGCTCGATGATATTTGTCGAGTTTTTGGTAAAAAATTCGTTCACTATGATGGCCTTGTGCGAACGCGCATTATCGTGGTGCAAAATCCAAGAACGGACGAACGGCTCTGGCTGTATTTAATGGTATTATTAAAATTGGTTTCATGTCTGGAATAAATTCATACACTAGCTCGACATGTCGCATCCTGTCGGCCTCAGTATGACAGACACGCACCGACCTGATACTGTGCCAGAAAGAACTCGTGGTGGCATCATCCGGGCGGCACATCGTTCGATCGGATCGAGGGTGTATTAACGAGGTCCTCGCTACTCTCGATTATATTCTTGAGTTGCGAGTCCAAGGCACACACCAGTGCCCTATTTTTACGCTTAATGACGTTTTGGCCTTAAGAATGCTACTCAGACCTTTCAGAATTTTATAGACTAGGAGTACTGCTCGGTCTGGAAGATTTTGCTTAGGGATATTGTGACGATATTTTAATCTTTTCGCCTTCAGAAGAGAGTCATAAGTCCTTATGACTCTACGGCAAGTGCTCACACGACTTTCAAATTACGGTGTTCTCATCAAGATAACAAAATGTGTTCTGGGGAAATTAGAGCCGAGTTTCTTGGTTACAAAGCACAGGACATCAAGGACTACCCAATACCAAAGCACTTTACCAAAGGCATTTTTAGTTTGCTGCACAATTTACAACCGACAAACGGTAAATACCTAGTAAAGAAAACAATGTCGCATACACTGTCTAGAATGATGAAGTTGAACACAGTATCGATTATCAGGCACTAGCACAATCTCAGGACGTCGATCCAGAGCAACAGAACCTGTTGAAAAAATGGAATTCGCTCAAATTACAAAAGTGAACTTGGAACATCCTCGAGTCATCCTGGAAGAACAACTACAGTGTGGCTGGTGGCATGGGATTCGAAAAAAAAATGTAGAGTGGTCTCGCAAATGCCTAAAATGCCAAGGCAATAAGAAAACACGCCATACCTCTGCTCCAACATCTCCATTCCTTTCTTCTTCCTCCAGATTCACTCACATTCACCTCGACATAGTCGGACCATTACCAATTTCTACTGATTTCAGGTACCTACTATCTCAGTCATCGACACGGTTTACACGATGGCCAAAGGCGTACCCTATGAACGACATCTCCGCGAGATATGCGCAACTACACTGGTTTTCGGTTGGATTGCCAGGTTCGGCTGTCCACTGAAAATCACAAATGACCGTAGGCGGCAGTTCTCATCTCTTCAGAGCAATCACTTCCATGGTTGGTGCACGACATTTCCACACGACCGCCTGCCATTCTGCTGCAAATTGCATGGTGGAGTGACTATACCGACAAGGGAGCCATCATGTGCCACTCAACGACACAATGGACTGAGGTACTCTTCCACTGGTGCTTCTAGTTAAAAGAATTGCTAGGAAGGCAGACATCCAGGCATCGCTAGCAGAACAGGTCTAAGAGACCACTACGTCTACGTGTCAATTTCTCGTACCCACAAATGACCACAACACAGTAGATGTGATGTCACCGATTTGGCAAAGCGTCTCCGAAGTCACATGATGCTCCCTCCAAAACTAGCATCCAGAAATCAAAAAGCTCCCTTTTACTTACATCAACACCACAAAAGTTCTTCTCATGTAGCATGATGCGGGTGACATTAGATGAACTCGTTCCTTTCGATCTTAACGTTACCGCGATTTACAATATCGTTATAATATTTTATTTCTTCGAAAGTGTTTTGAAAAACGTCGTATGATACACGAGGGCATTTGTTACTGTAGTTCTCGGCTCCATAACAGCCTCACCTGCGGCTCGGGTGTGAATTCCGCCTCGAATGCAATAACAAAGTTTCCCCACTTTTATCAAAATGTTGTATTGTGATATCGGCATCAGCGCCGCCGAAAACCACGAACACGACACACATGACGAAAATCATATCCGCCATCTTGAATTTTCATTTCGACCTCACTATCGACATAACGACTTCCCTATGTTGAAAATTTGAAAATGTTCACAGCCGACATCTTGAATTTTCATTTAGCCATCATTTTACACATCAACATCAGCAAATTCCTATTATATTGGGTTGTGGCTATTTGAAAAAGGCTCAGAACGCATTCTGGCATTTCCTCATTGCCACATGCGTTGTGGTCGAAAATAAAAACAGCTTTAGCTAGCTTTTAGGTTTGTGTTTGCCAGTTATCGACTACCCATCATAGCAATACATCCCCCATCAATAATCATGTCTTGTCATGTACTGTCACCCGCACTATGTTACACCGTAAATAGTGTAAACATTTTCAAAACCATATAACGCTTCCTACAACAATTTTATTATTAGTAGCAATACCGCTACACCGCAAGTATCCGTTCGCGCATGAGTAGAAAATTAAAAAAAAGCAACGTAAGCCTTATATTTTTTGCAGTCGATTAAAATTATTAAGTAGAGCAGCCTGCATGACAACATGAGCGCGATAGCATGACAGTGAGATGAAGAGTGAGAAGAAGTGAGAAGTCCGAAAAAAAAAATTACGATATAAATATGTATGTTAGCTGTAAGGCCCTTCGCACATGGAGCTACTTAAAAAGAACTAGTCACGAACTTAAATTACTAACGAGTTGCCTGAGCGTCACAGCCCATACATGTTCAATGGAGGTTCGCACACGACGCGACTAGTTACTAACTGGTCAGTAACGCGTTAGCAACCGATCACGCGCGACGCGTCGTACCGGTCACCACACTCACCACGCTACTGGTTTCCCGAGTTTCTTTGATTTTTGTTATAAAAATGAATGAGCAAACATTAATATTCAATTTGTGAAGGAGGTGGAAAAATACCCATGCTTAGATAATTATAAAATAACAGAATATTCACGAAAGGATATAACAGAAAGAGCTTGGAGTGCAGTTGGAAAAGTTTTTAATTTGACAGGTGAGTATTTTTTAAAACCTGCGAATATTCCTTCGACGTCTATTATGATAATAGTATAATACAATATCGACGTCGTCCTCGCTCGATCCAGTTGACATGTTTACCACTTGTTAACCGTGTGCTTTTGTAAACAGAAATAACAGAAGTGACTGAAACCTTACAACTTGAGTAGCGACGTGTGCGAGATACAATTTCTAACTGGTTTGTAATCGTAATTACTGATTGGTTCAGTCATTTTTGAGTAGCTCCATGTGCGAAGGGCCTAATGTGTATATACGTTTATGTAATAATAATGTGTTTGTGCCACTACAATTAAAAGGAAGAAAGGAGTAGTTTAAACACTTACATGGTCATAGGGAAGTTGAGCGTTATCGGCGTTACCGACTTTTCTAGGTAAGCAGCATACCCGAAGAATGATACCAAGAAAATGCACACTATAATTAAACCCATGCCTGCAATTTAAAATTACAACTTTATGACGAGTGCATAGCAGAGGAGTGATACCTAAAGACGTTAATAAATCTGAGTATTAAGATATTATAAGAGATTATATTGCAAAAATAGAAGACAGGCTTCATGCCATTTTGAAAACGGTAAAGGTAAAATGGCGGACGGTAAATATCCAACCAAACCTCTTCTTACATATCGCAGTACTCTTTGAGGAATAGACAACGTTTAGTCGAATTTTATCATTACCTTGTTTTTATCATTATTACCGTGCACTCAATTATCATGTGTGTCAGAATGGCTGGTTGCCTGTAGCTTTGGTCTATGAGAGTTGATTAGAAAATTGCTACATAATTGCTTATAAATAATTGCTACATACTATATATATTTAGAAATAACATTGTTTTTGTACAGCCATCCTGACGTTTGGTTGGCTGGTCGCCTCCTAGTTTAAAGCCAAGCATGCAGAGTTTCCCGAAATGTATTGCATCAATAATTGCTACATATTTGCTTCATTTATCTAATTTAGTTGTATCTTCAAACATAGGTATGTTAAATAAAGAATGTAGCAATTTTAATTATCCCAAGGAAAAGTGCCTGATAAAACAAAGGCAAATACTTAGTTATGTTGAATCGGTTTAATCGTTTAGGCTCTGGCAACAGCGTAAGTAATGCGATTCTTGCGTTAAAAAAATATATGTTCCTACCCTCAATAATCCAATAATTATCATTATAACAATTATTCTTAGTTATTGCTAGTGCAGATATCATATTGGAATCACAGTCTAGGCTTATTTAATTTTATTCGACCATGAAGAAAAATAAAAAATAAAATTTGAAAAAGATTTTGGCTACACCAAAAACCGAACCAGTTTGTTAAATCCTTATTTTATATCCATGGTAACGTATCTAATAATGCACAAAATGTTTGGTATATTTTAACAAAGATGTTTTAAATCTAGATGAATCCTTTTATTTAGTTCGCGGGCATCAGTCTTAAATAAATCGAAACGAAGGTTAAAAGACAGAAAATTGGCGTTAAAAAAAATTTTTTTTTGTCGTCTGGCAACATTTATGGTCGATCGCAAGATGGCGGAGCGGGCGCATGTGTTAACTTTACAAGGTAAGAATGAATACCCCAGATTAACAACTTACGGAATTTAGATAATTAACGTTCGCAACCACCTTCTCCACGCGAGTCCCAACTCGCACTGGTCCAGTTTTTTTGGTTGAAGGCGATCCCAAAAATCGAGGTCAACGATAAGGTTTCAACGCAGTATGAAATTACTTTGACTTGCTTTAACTTTGGATTTCCGGAGCAGCTGACGCTCAGATCCCTGCTGTGCTACTATTATTTAATATGATTTTCAGCCAGTTTGCTCTGCGATTATGTAAATACCATAGATCCATGATAAAAACCTACCAGTTGCAAGGGCGAAGGGATATTTATTTGGGTTTGCCATGTTATTCTCGATGGGTATTACAACTCCAGCGCAAGACATACTGAACACTGCCATCCCAATGTACTCGAAGACGCCACCCAACTCTCTAGTCATTATTAAGTTTTCGAACTTGGGATTATTTTGAAAACAATAGTAAATAGTCATGATGATAGCAATCACTAAAAAAAAAAGAAAGTGTTTGTTTCACAGTCGTTATTCTATAGGAAAGTAAACAAGTGAAAAACATGTACACTCGGCGGCACGGAATGTGTCCCAAGCACGTTGTGGTTTATTATCGAAATGAAACGCGGAACAGGGTTTTATTTGTTGTGAAACTTGATGTAGAAAGATTAGTAAAAAAAAGTTAATTACATCCTAATAATAACTTTATTAAATCATCTGCCTCGTCCTTCCAAACTATTTTGGGGTCGGCTTCCAGTCTAACCAGATGCAGCTGAATACCAGTATTTTACGTGGAGCGAGTGCCTATCTGACCTCCACAACCCACTTAGTTCTGGGTAAAAAGATACCCTTTGTTAAGACTGGTTGTCAGAGTTTCGGGCCACTGACTATCTGTATGTAACGACTGTCAAAGATTTACAATTGACAGCCGGGACAAGGGATTAACGTTCGAAGGCACGAAGGAAACTCGATATATAATGGGTGATCACCCATCCACGGACCAACCTAGGTAAGCGCAGCTTAACCTAAAGATCGACCCGAAAGAAAGTTATTATTCAGCCACGAGCTCCGTAACTTTATTAAAAATTACAAAAAAGCTGGAATTTCCACCTCTGACCCTGATGACCGCATGCATGCGACCAGGCATGCTGTGTTTTTAATTTCCATATTTGGTATTTAGGTTAAACTTTCCATTATGGGCCGTCGATTTATGGGTCGGAGAGGGTTGGAGAGGGGGGGGGGGGTGGGAGGGGCTACCCCCAGTCCCATCCCCACCCCACGGAGCCCCATGGTTATGGAGATCATCATCTGCCTAGCCTTTTCCCAACTACGTTGGGGTCGGCTTCCAGTCTAACCGGATGGAGCTGAATACCAGTATTTTACATGGAGCGACTGCCTGTCAGGACCTCCACAACCCAGTTAGTGCTAGGTAATACGATACCCCTTGGTAAGACTGGTTGTCAGACTTTCGGGCCACTGACTACCTGTAACGACTGTCAAAGATCTCCAAATGACAGCCGGGACCAACGGCTTAACGTGCTTTCCAAGGCACGGGGGAAACTCGGTATGTAATAGGTGGTCACCCATCCACGGACCAACCTAGATAAGCACGGCTTAACCTAAAGATCGATCCGAGCGGCTGTTCTTATTTAGCCACGAGCTCCTAAAAAATTGTAGCCCACCGGTATCGGGAACAGGGTCCAAGCTACCGGCAGTCAGGGCTCCAGAGAGAGGAACCTCCTAACAATAAGAGCCGTCTCCAGAAGTACCGCTTTCTGAATCAAGCCACTGATCCAGCTGCCTAACGAGAGCCTCCTTAGATATTGGTCGAGGCTCTTGGCAATTAAGCCATGGGCTGACACGACTATCGGGCACAATGATCGCTGAGTCCACATCCCACATGTCGACAACCTCGCGAGCCAAGTCAAGATACTAGATTTGCTTATCTTTCTCGGCTTTCACGAGGTTCTCGTCATGCGGGACGGTTATGTCAACAATCATTTTGCGCGCCGCTTTGATCGATCCACCACCACTATATCAGGCTTATTGGCTACAATAGTCCTGTCAGTGATGATGGATTGATCCCAGTACAGTGTGATATTGCCATTTTCGAGAACTGGGTCGGGCACATATATGTAGTACGGAACTTCCGATTCCACAAGGTTGTATTTTAGAGCAAGTTGCTGATGGATAATTCTGGCTACAAGGTTGTGTCTATGCAAGTACTCTCCGTTAGCCAGACGAGAACACCCGGAGATAATGTGACGGATCGATTCGGCTGGACGGTGGCATGCCCGACATATGTCAACCGTGCCGTCCTTCACAATAAATCCGGTAGTTATTCGTCATCATAACTTCATCCATAATTACACAGACAAAACCTTCAGTTTCCCCGAAGGTAGGGTAGGTAGGTAGGTTGGTAGGGTAAGGTAGGTAGGTAGGGTAAGGTAGGTAGGTAGGGTAAGGTAGGTAGGTAGGGTAAGGTAGGTAGGTAGGGTAAGGTAGGTAGGTAGGGTAAGGTAGGTAGGTAGGGTAAGGTACCTAGGTAGGTAGGGTAAGGTAGGTAGGTAGGGTAAGGTAGGTAGGTAGGGTAAGGTAGGTAGGTAGGGTAAGGTAGGTAGGTAGGGTAAGGTAGGTAGGTAGGTAGGGTAGGTCAGTCAGTCAGTCAGTCAGTTCGCGAGCGAACCGAAGTCGAGCTACGCTGATCTTATTGTTCGCTCATCTGCGTGGACCCCCCTCTTGAGTTTGTAGCCGCTGCCGTATTTCAACCGTAGTAAGGAACTAATTTCTCAATTTCGTTCCAGTAACGAACTAACTTAAGTGTCACAGAAATTTTGAAATGATTTTTTATTTGTGCTTACCTTCTTAGATTAACCAAAACAAATGTCCTGAGAAACGGACACTCGAAATTCTCATACGCGATACTAAAATCGCCTGTTATCGTTTTGTTTGTGTTTGGGTCACATTCCGTACTGGGTGTATTTTTCACTTGTTTACCTTCTTAGATCGGCGGTCGGCGCTAAGGCCCGAACTCCACCAAGGCGTAGACGAGCGGAGATGTTTAGAGCGGATAGGAGAGGAGACCGTACGCCACACACAACACACATCTCACCGCACGCCGCACACAGCACACCGCTTGCCGCACGCCGCACACGTCTCTACACGTTTTCGTTGGCTTAAACAAATTGCAAGACAACTCTCCTTTCCGCTCTGCTCAACAGTTTCTACTTAGACTAAGCGGAGACGAGAAGTGTAAATAACGAAATTCTATTGGTGGTTTAAAACACGTCTCTTCTTGTCTCGTCTTGTCTCCGCGTCAGTGGAGGCCGGCCCTCAATGTAGCGGGCCGTGGGCGCATGGTACCGGTTTTCTAAGGATATTTTGACAGCGGACATACTCTGTGCGCCCGCGTGAGTTTTAGGGATCAGCTTTAGAGTTAAATTAGCAAAAACAGCTTGTAAATTGTCCCGATTGTGTGCGCAAAAACCAAGTTTTACCATATAATAAGAACTCGTACTCACCTACTACCATATTAGCGGCTATTGAGAAGGGCGCCAAATATTTGAGATGCCTGATTAGACATATTAGAATAATTAATGGTATAAACGCGGCTAAGTAAACTTTCAAATTCGGAAAACCTTAAAAAGAAAAATTAAATGAATTTAATATTTTTTCCTTTATTATCGTTTATTATATTATCTGAACATTATATCAAATAAAGCTATAGATTCAGTTGTTATATCTTGTAAATATTAGAGATTTTGTAATCATAATTATAATACTTTTATTATTGAAATAAAGCAGTGAAACTATAATGTTTATATTTATGTACCGTCCTTTCCCTCCATGGTCGATTCCTGGGTATCCTCAACAAGCTGTTTAACTTGTTTCGCTATAATTATTTGGTAGCAACAGCATGAACCGAAAAGATCCAAACATATTATGCCATCTATAGAGTACCTGCAAATAAAACAAAACGATAAATGTCATGATCACAAAAATTATAATTACCTACAAAGGACCTCACTCACAATAGACCCAGAGAGAGAGAGAGAGAGTTTTTTTTAAATTAGGGAACCTTGAGGTACATCAAGTGCTGGAATCCAGCTTGACAAGTGTTAGGTGCCCTTCCTACACCAAATCGGCTGAATAGCGACATGGTACCTATTTTCGTACAACGAATGCTTCCACATAAAATTGCAACACAGGAATCTGCTGACTCGACGCCTCGTGTCGCCGCCGCGCCGCAGGCCGACCACCTACTTCGAATCTGATGAAGCCCCATACGCGTTTCGAAATCATTTAGAATTGTATTTTTCGTACTAATTATTAATTTCTGCCACACCGTTGCTTCAGAGTTTAAAAGATCTTAAGTCTTTTATTGTTTTTAAGTTTTTTTTAGTAAAGATGAGAGAAGTTATTATATTTAAAAAAAAAACTTGCATCCAAGTCTATTCTGTGTAACTATTGCAGTCAAGTTCCTATTAGATATAAGTACTGTATGTAATTCTGGTAGTCTATCAGATCACCTAGTTCTGGATGCGATCCCTCATAGAGACCAAGCATAGCCCGTTCAATAGCTCGCTGAGTGACCTTGAATTTATGAGCCGACACCCGTAACGTGATGAGTGTCCACATTTCGGCCCCGTAAATCATAACAGGCAGGACGCAGTGGTTTAACACATTAGTCTATAGGCTCTGTGGTGATGAGAAGACCTGACAAGTTTTCCAAATGCTGCCCAGCCCAGTTGAATTCTTCTGCCAGTCTCCTTCTCAAATTTGTTCTTACCAAACTTTACAAAATACTGTGGTAGACTGATCTCAGGATAACCATACCACGAGGATGATGGATGGCCGTGTCAGATCCGGTCATTAGTACGGACATAAAATGAATCGCAAGTACGCCAGTGGTGACATCACGCGACCTATTTACAAGTCTACCCACACCACAGCGTGCTTCTACAGAGCCGAGATGTTTTAAGCTCGTGGCGATGACGAGAATTCAGTGTCCGATTCCAGCGGAGTTGAAAAGTCCTGGAACTGTACCCTGATTCATTGTGCCCTGTGTTATTGTGTTAAATGGTAATATCAAACTACTTAATAGTTTCATAGAAACAGTGTATCGCACCCAGTGTGTGTTCATTGCACGAAACCCATCTGCTGCCCACATGATGTAAAAGCTAACAGAATAAATCTTGACAATCCAACTCTTAATATTTTATTCTTGATTAGTTCCTTTTATATTATGTTCCTTCTTTCTTTTGTGCCATGTAATGAGTTCCTATTTTTATTAAATAATTTTAGTAATATTTACGTTTTTTAATGTGAAGTCCGCTCGACGAATGTTTAATTACAATGTAACGTGTAAAATGAGTTTGATTATCTTGGGTTAAAATGTATATCCTTATTGTTAGTGTGTTCTTGCGCGTGTATTTGTCAAGCTAGAGTGAGGAATGTTATATAAGCAATTATGAGGGTGGTTGCCTCCACTCCTATTATAAGTGGTAGCAGTCAGTGTGTTTCCAGCCACCCGTTGTTTCACTTGTCACCTACATTCGCATATCAGTCTATAATAGAGACTTGCGTTTCTCGCAAGCATCGTTACTGGAACAGACTTTTTTCATTATTATTTAGCGATCAGTAGTTTGCGACAACGTCGTTACGAATGTCGAGACTGCAGGCCCTGTACTACGTGGCACGTGCCACGAGCCATCCTATGTGCCAGATGGCAGGCTCACCTGAATATTTTTCCAAGGTTTTGAATCTTTGGGTTCGGGAACAGCATACAAGATGCTTCTCCAACGTCCGCATATGACATAATAGGTATTCTCGTTCGTCTATAAAGCATTTGCGCAGAATCTACAAGTAACTGAAATAAAATAAAAAAGGGATGAATAGAATAGAAAAAATGTTAAAATAAATAATGATGAATGGGAATGAAAAAAAAACTTTTTTGCAAAAAATAAAACCGACTCCAAAAACACAAAAAAAGTGAAAAATAATTTTAGCTTCAGAAGTCGGTGACTTTTGTTTATTTGATTCAGTTTTTTGTCACCGACTTCTGAAGCTAAAATTATTTTTCACTTTTTTTGTGTTTTTGTTTTTGTTTTTTTTATGTTTTTTTTTTTTATTTTTTGCAAAAAAGTTTTTTTATTTTTTTATTTTTAGTTTCAATATTCCATAGAAATATTTTTCATAATCAGACCTATTATGGCACTTGTAACCCAGATGGGTGCAAAGTTTTGATCAATATACAAGAATTAAGTCCAAACGCAAGGTAGCTACTGTAAACAGTTGAGGAGTTCCCTTAACTGTCCTTCGTCTTCATCATCAGACAGACCCCTTATGACAGTCACAACCCATCTAGGTGTAAATTTCTCATCAATACAAATTAATCAAAGCCAAACGCAAGGTGACTGCTGTAAACCGTTGAGGAGTTCCCTCGACTGTCTTTCGGTTCCATCATCAGAGCGACTCCAGACCTTCTTTAAATTATAGTGCTTTAAAATACTTAATCAAAAAATTTACAAACGCACTAGTCGCCACTACAATTTTTGAAAGCTCCCCTCAATTTCTCTTGGATGCCATCATAAGATCCCGGTTTCCCTATCCATGGGACCACCCTTGAAGTATCTCCTTTCCAACAAAAAAAAAAATCAAAATCGGTTCATAAACGACGTTTTAAAAAAAAATATATACGGTCGAATTGAGAAACCTCCTCCTTTTTTTTTTGAAGTCGGTTTAAAAAAGTTAAAACATGACAGGCCTTATAAATAGGGTTACATGTTTCGCCATAGAATGGCAAACAAATATTCGAACATGTTAAACATATTTTTTATCTTTTTAATTATTTGTTAGCAAATAGAGGGTTTTATCCTTAAACATCAATCAAATCAAATCAAAATGTTTTTATTTCACATAGGCCTACTGGGCACTTATGAAACGTCGACAAAAAGGTGCACGGTGCACATAATATGTATATATCGGATCCGGTCATTCGTACGGACATAAAATGAATCGCAAGTACGCCAGTGGTGACATCACGCGACCTAGTTACCCCACCACTGCGTATTTCTACGGAGCTCTGTTGTCTTCAGCTCGAGGCGTCAGTCAGATCGCAGCGGAGTTGAGACGTCTTGAAACTGTACCCCGATTCATTTTGCCCTGTGTAATTGTGTTGTTTTGTTTTTGTAAGTGTAATTTCAAATCTGCCGACATACATGATGTACAAGCCTAACGGAATAAATTTTGAGAACCCGACATTTGTAAATAAATTTCGTTAAAATTGACCCTTGATTTGAAGTCTTGATACACTATTATGGGATTTTTCAATCCAGGTACATGTCAAAGTAACTACATTATTGTACGTAAACTTTTTATTTTATTTTATAAATCAAAAAGCTATCCGATGCTTTTAACTCTCCTGTAAACCATCATTTTCGAGTTACATTTTTATTCGAATCGCGGGTCGAATATACTAGTTATTATTATCAGTCATTGGTGTCCCACTGCAGGGCAAAGGCCTCCCTTCCCTCCTTCCACTTACCCCTACCCAATGCCGTTATTTATTATAATACCAGATGTTGCACGCGACAACAAAAAAAACAAAAATCGGTCGAGCTGTTTCGGAGGAGTGCGACCACAAAATTTATATATGTATAAAATAATATTAGTAAGATAAAAACATAACATGTCTAGGTTTCTGCTTCCGTAACTATTCAAAATCTTAACAATATAATAGATGCTGCTCCAGACCAATACGGACCATTATTGTTTTATTAGACCGGGAGATAGTGACACAAAATTTCCGGCCATTTGTGCTAAGTATGGCGACCCCCTTCAGGGTTTTAATTACGAAATGACGAAAAGGAAAATGAAGGTCATAGCGCTGGTACCGGCAGCTCAATCGCATCGGCGTTAATCGAACGTGTCGGATAAATATAACTAACATATAATAACTAATATCGAACTAATATAACTAATATCGAACGATTTAATATTGTAAAATCAAATCATTTTAAAAGAGTAACCATGGAGTTTCTTGCCGGCTCTTGTCCATTGGAAAAGACCAACCCGAACCGTGTACCTTTTTGTCGACGTTTTATAAGTGCCCCATGTAGGCCTATGTGAAATAAAATATTTTGATTTGATTTGATTGATTGATATGTTTATGGATAAAACCCTCTTTTTGCTAGCAAATATGCTGATTGGTAATGGGTCTTTAGAAATTTAGTTCAATCTAAAAGTTTCACCAGTACACAATCCTCCTCTTTTCTTAAAATTTACAGTGTTAAAAATCGATTCTCGATCAAGATTATCTTTAAAATGAGTTATGCCGAAACTCTTATTGTATTGCAACCATTTATTTATTGGTTGCCATAAAAACTTTTGTCCCGAAGCATCATTCTTCTTTATAGAAAACGGTCCTTTCTTGGATTTTAACTCTGAGAAATCCAAGAAGTCTTTTAAAGCCATTACTACTCCTTTAAAGGGATTTTTAAGTTTGCATGTTCTGACTAGCTGTACCCAATCATTTAAGTGATTAATCTTCATTTTTGTCCTTTTCTTTGTTTTTTCTATTATTGCGTGATCAGAGTCGCACTCCATATGGGTATGTCCACTTATAAGTTAAAAGAAAATTATGTTTGAACTTATGATATAATACCTATATTGATAACTGCTTATCTGGCGGTCATGGGTTTAATTTAGACACAAAAAATAAATTGTGCGAAGAACATAAGTAAAAATAAGACTATAAATGACTTTTTAAGCTTCGAGTGAAATTATAAATCACACATTTATTTGCAAAATTTTTTTTACAGATACCTATGCTTACCTTGATAGATACTTACCTATATAGATGCTTACTAGATATCTCTAAATGCTTTGTTATTATTGTATTATCTAGAAATGAGGTTTACCAGTTGAATGTTAATAAAGTAAAACCAACAAGTATCTTGATACCTGCATAGGTACTAATTATTTATCATGTTTCAAGACTGGCAGGTTGTTTGTACACAATATAATATGTAATGACATTAACATACTTGACAAATTATTAAAACAATAAAATGTTAAATGTATAAGTTGAGTTATCAAGTTTTGTATAGTAATAATGTTTGTTTTGGTTGGCAAGCATAACTTGATAAAACGTTATATCAATGTGTGAACAGAATTTACCGGGATTCATTAGTTTGACATATCGTTTTGTTAAGTAGTGAACCCTCAAGACTGAGATATTCTGTTATTACCGAAAGTAAAATCTCAAAAAATTATGAATATTTAATTTCGGGTTGTCAATTTTTTTCCTATAGAAACACAGGCGTACGAAGCGTCCAAACGAATAAAAAAAAACATGTATGTCGAGATATCAATGTATTCCCGCCAGCCACGATTATTTTCGTTTCGTCTTTGGTCTGTGGATGAGTGATCAAGGTTAAGCAACGACTGCCAAGGTCTGTCTGTGAATGGGTGATCCAAGTTAAGCAACGGTTGCCAAGGTTAGTCTGTGGATGGATTATCAAGGTTAAGCAACGGTTGCCGAGGTCTGTCTGTGGATGGGTGATCATCAAGGTGGTGGTGGTGATGGTGGTGGTGGTGGTGGTGGTGATGGTGGTGGTGATGGTGGTGGTGGTGGTGATGGTGGTGGTGATGGTGGTGGTGATGGTGGTGGTGATGGTGGTGGTGATGGTGGTGGTGATGGTGGTGGTGGTGGTGGTTTTTTTTTGTGCCAATTTTTTTTTTACAATTCCTTCGCTACTTCATCGAAAGGAACTTCGTTCCATCCGGGTGTCCCTTGACACCTCACTATTTTTTTAATTTATGTGTTTTCGTCGGTATGGGCTGTAAGTCACACTGGAGAAGTATGGAATCACGCTACCACCTACTTCTTTATCCATCGACTATCAGAAAATAAAATAATAATTATGAAATTTTGTGTCACTGGTTCTTTACATTTTGAAATATTTTAGAAATATGATGATGATAAATGTTTTTTTTATTATGATTTTTGAATATGAGATACATTGCATTCCTCATTTTAAGAAATTAAAAATATTAACCCTGCCATCTCTGTACATACTGGAAATTGCATTATTAGTCAAATCAAATCAACATCTGTTTATAAAATATTCATCGGTAAAAAAAAACTCCCAATTCGTGCCCAGTATGAGAATTTATTATGTTCGGTCAAGTGCAAAACTGCACTATTCAAAAAGAGCTTATTTGGTGTTGCTCCCAAGATTATTTATAGTTCGTCTGTTAGAACAAAGAAAAGAAAAGTTGAAAGGGAATCGACTGTCTTGGTAGGGGGCAGTAAAAGATTAAACTAACAATTTAAAAATAAAGTAATTAAAATAAACCGTGACAGCTAAGAGATGACCAGTCCCAACTGACAGCGCCCGTAACACTACCTGATGAAATTAAGTGTATGCCTTCAAACAGATTTAAAAAGTCCCTTCAGGGGATACTACTTGAGAAATACTGTTATGGTTATTATGTCCTTTATTTATCTGTACACATATTAATCACATTTTTAAATATTAGAATATAAAATAATATAAAAAAAAAAAAACATTTAAAAATATAAAAAATAGTAGCCCACCGGCATCGGGAACAGGGTCCGAGCTACCGGTGGTCAGGACTCTTGAGAGAGGAACCTCCTAACAATACGCGCCGTGTCCAGAAGAACTGCCTTCTGAATCAAGCGCTTGATCCAGCTGCCCAGCGAGAGCCTCCTCAGGTGTTGGTCGAGGCTATTGGCTGACACGACTATTGGCACAATGACTGCTGTAGTCACGTCCCACATGTCGACAACCTCGCGAGCCAGATCGAGATATTTGAATTGTTTATCTTTCTCTGCTTTCACGAGGTTCTCGTCATGCGGGATCGTAATATCAACAATCATTGCGCGACGCTCCAATCGATCTATCACCACAATGTCAGGCTTATTGGCAACAATAGTCCTGTCAGTGATGATAGGTCGATCCCAATACAACGTGATATTACCATCATCGAGAACTGGGTCGGGCGCATACCTACTTATAGTATGGCACTTCTGATTCCACAAGTTTGTACTTATTATTATGTTATTATTAGTGTGGATGAATATTTAAATGATAATTTTTAGTATGAATTATTCCGATATGTGATTTTACGACTCTTAATTGACATATTATTTATTTGTTTTTATTTTATGATTTTTACTTTTATTGACATTTTGTTATTTGTAAGATTTTAATTTTTGTTGACGTTTCTTATGTTTTTATTTGTTTGTAATTTTAATTGATTTTTTCTATTCTAATTTGTATGTCAGTAACGACAAAACAGCAAGAACCTTAACTATTTATAAGATCCCTAATGTTATACCTATGTTTAACAATTAACCGATTCTGATTCTGATCATAATATTTATATAAATATATTTTGTAAATCCATGAATAAACGATAGAATAAAAAAAAATACTTTGGGTAGTAGTAAAAGCTCCGAAAAAAAATATGAGCTATATAAACTCAAAATATGAAATTTACTGCTTTATATTATACTAATTTTCCGACAGCTGAAATCCGATTTCTGACTTTTTAGGACTCCAACCTGGGTTGGTCCCATAGAAGTTTTTAATCAGTACTTATTAGAGACAGGATCGATTAACATCAATAAAATGTTGTGAGAAATGGCCATTTTCTTGCTAGGTAATTACATTTTTTTTAAAATCTGTGAATGCTTATCAATGGATAGTCTCCTAGTCCATTTGTCGTGTAGCTGCAAGGGTTGTAGTCCCTTACTGTCCCGCTGAAAGTTTCCACCCTGTTTACAGGGCGTTCCCGTGAAATAATTTCCGCCTAGAATGTGAGCGCAGTGCGGGCAAAAGCTGGTGGTACTTACATAAAGACAGTAAGCCATATAAATTCCAAACGCGAATTGCAATGGAATAGTTACTCCGACACCGCCTTTCATGTAGGCAACATGACTGCTGAGGATTCCACCGCCAAGAGCTCCCTTCACCATATGTGCAATGGAGCCAACTAAACTGAAATCAGAGTTTGTAAAAGCAGAGGCAAAGGTTAATTTGTTGCAAACACAATCTTAACTTCGTCGTCAACTAGTTACCTATTTAGCTCAATAACTCCGAATGGACTGCGAATTTCCAAAAGTCGTGTTTGTAGCAAAAGTTCTTCTTTAAAAGCACTTTTCAATTATTTATATCTTATGGCTATTGGACCTTGGGGCAGATGCTATGGGCATCTTCGGCTTCAAAGCCCATTCTCCTTTCAGACTATTAATATTCATTTTAAAGCAGTTGGTTATTTTATAATAAATAACAATTACACAAAAAAGTGATAAAATACTGCTAATAACAAGGACATAACATTGATTTTCAGTGATATTGATTTATTCACTATATGTTGGCCAGTATAATACTGCCCTAACAGACCGGAAGGTAAGGGAACACACAAGGATAGAGACGGACTTGTAAGATTTGTTTGTAATATCGAGTTTTTGTATCGCGTTACAGAGGTCATTGCAGCGAGCCGAGTCACTCGATGCGAGCGCATGTTCACAAATAAGTCAAGAAAAACAATTTTTTTAGTTTTTCTTCTTCATCCAATAACAATCTATAAAAATGAATACCTTGGTCACGGCATCACGCGTGAACGGCTGGACCCAATTTGCTAATTCTTTTTTTGTTGCGTTTGTTATTGTCAGGAGGATCTTATGAAAGAAAAAATTAAGATAGGTAGGCAGTAGGTAGGCAGCAAGTAGGTAGCAGGTAGGTAGCAGGTAGGTAGCAGGTAGGTAGCAGGTAGGTAGCAGGTAGGTAGCAGGTAGGTAGCAGGTAGGTAGCAGGTAGGTAGCAGGTAGGTAGCAGGTAGGTAGCAGGTAGGTAGCAGGTAGGTAGCAGGTAGGTAGCAGGTAGGTAGCAGGTAGGTAGCAGGTAGGTAGCAGGTAGGTAGCAGGTAGGTTGCAGGTAGGTAGAAGGTAGGTTAGTAGGTAGGTAGAAGGTAGGGTAGTAGGTAGGTAGGTAGAAGGTAAGTAGAAGTACGTCCGCCGCGACTTGTAACCAAGGTCTCGAATGACACGTGACAAACAAACGTTACAAGTCAGTCTCTGCCTAAACAGAAAATTGTATCATCTCTACATAGTATAAAACAAAGTAGCTTTCTCTGTCCCTATAGGTATCCCTATGTATGCTTAAATCTTTAAAACTTCGCAACGGATTTTGATGAGGTTTTTTTAATAGCAGCGACCGCCCTGTAAACCAGGGTTCGCAAGTTCGAATCGCAGCCAGTATTCACTTTTTGTGTTTTTTTTTAATGCAGAGTGATTGAAGAGGAAGGTTTATATGTATAATACGTGCGAAGCCGGGGCGGGTCGTAATATAATATAAAAAACCGATTATTCACACGAGTATTATGAAATCTATCTGTCCGTTTGTTACCTTTTCACAGATCGACGAAGAGAAATATTCGTATCCATCCAAGCTTTCGTATTTATAAAACGGGGTAGAAGGGACACTGACGCGAAAACGGTTACCGCACGGTTACGTATTCAGTAAGTATATCATTCCGAGCGAGCCACACGCAAATTTTTCATCGATTCTCTAAACAAAATCAGCTATTCCATACATTTTGAACGTGTAGGTATTGCACTTTTGTAGGAAACAGCTGATTTTTTTTCTAGTTACTATCTTAACATTTCATAGTTACCCTGTGAGCTTGACAGTAGGTATTTTCGATCTTTCTAGCCGGGTGTCGTAGGCATCCTCGTCTGCCTGGGTTGGAGCGAGGTGCCTGAAGTTCCTGCTCGGTCTTGGCGCAATTGGAGGCTATTCATAAAAAAAAAACAATCATTATATCTAATAAACATCTTCCGCTTTCTTTCGCCATTGACAGACGACATTAAGATTTCGGTATGAGAATATTCCCAATTATTTAAGTACCTACCTATCTCTTTGGTTTAGATGTAGAGGAGGTAATCTCGGTAAATCCTAACATGATTTATAAAATTATTTTACTGATGGGAAGTCACACTACCGCGGCAATGTGCCATTGAATATGTTCCTTCATAAACTACCGGTATTATATCCGACGGGCGGGCTTAACTTGTTTACATACCTATATGTATTCATTGTGTGCAATGAAGAATTAAAATAAGAATCACACATCATAAAATAACAAGGCTCAACAAAAAATAACTAAAACATATTGAAAATAATAGAGCCAAAACGATGAAATAACAATATTAATTATTACGTACCATTTTTTAAATCTGTGCAGAACACATTAATTGTAAAATCTTTCCCAAAAAAAACGTATTTGTCACAATATTCTGTCAAGATACTTTAAACAATTACTGTCGAAAGAATAGAATACTTTAAATACCTCAATTGTTAATATTTTTCTTCTATCAGAAAAGGGCATCTTATTAGAGAATGCAGGTTTGACTTTTTTTTCTGGCCTATAGCTTTAAACTCTTCCCTTCTTTTCCCTAGTGTCGATGATTCCCTTTTTTGATAATTAAAATTAGCTTTCAATTCAATTCAAAACATTTATTTCAGACTTTTCGGTCCATAGAGTGTTAGCAGTACATCAAGATGACTTAAAACTATGTTAGTAATTCACAAATACAACAAATAACAGAAAAAAGCGCCAGTCAGCCTACAATATCTGCAGCGCAATCCAATGCCTCCAAATAGGACTATGGATATAGTCTGCAATTACACTCAGGTAGCTGTTGCGACCGCCCCTCACCCTTCGCATCAGCAATGCTGCTCTCTTACGTATACTGGCGTGAAAGCCGTCCACTTGAGCTTCAGTAAACATCGCTGACGCACTGCAGTAGCGAGGCAATCCCATCAGCAACCTGAAAGCATTGTGATATTGGACCCGCAGGGCACTGACGGTTCGCTGCGTGTAGCTAGTCCACAAACTACACGTATAAAAGACTGGCAGTATGCCCTAAATAATTTCTTCTTTACCGCATAAGAACATCGGGAAAATCTGCGTGCCAGCATATTACAACGAATCGCCAGCACCCTGCATTTCCTCTCCATGTCTGCTTCATCGGTCAGGTCCTCATTTACTACATGACCTAGGTACACAAATTGAGTAACTCTATTTAGTGCCTCCCCCGCTAGTGTCACGGGCGGAACGTGAGAGGGACTCCTACGTCCAGCCCGAAACACCAGCAGCTCACTCTTTTTGACATTGTACGCCAGGCCATGAGTCTCCGCATACACTTCACATACGCGTACCAGTTTTCTCAAGGCACTGATCGATGGGCTCTACAGTAACTAATGTTATTAACTATTTTACCATCTATTGAGCAGCCTACTCTGGTGCTGTTGAGCTCACGGATCAGCCCATTTACATAAATGTAAAAAAGTGTAGGGGAGCTCAACCCACCCTGCCTCACCCCACATTTCAATTGGTAGGGGTCAGAAAGTGAACCCGACCATTTCACATAATTGGTTTTATGGCTATACCAATATTTAAATATATTTATGATTCCGTCCGGCACTCCATTAATCCGCAGCTTAACCCATGGTCTCTTAAATTCTACCCGGTCAAATACCTTTAAGAGGTCCAGAAAAGCAGCACACACCGGCGTTTTGCGATCGGTATACTATCTGACGGTGTGTTTCAGTACCAATATCGCACTCTCAGTCGAAAGACCGGGCCTAAACCCAAATTGAGCATCTTCAAGGTTAGCTGATGGTGTGAGATAGCCATTCAACACGCCGTCCAACACCTTGGCAGCTACAATAGCCAACGTAATAGGTCTTTAGTTTCTTATTTCACTGATATCCCCTGTTTTGTTTTTTACAATTGGTACTACAACCGCCCGGGCAAGATCATCTGGCAGGTAAGCATGCCTAATACAGAAGGTGTAAAACATCGCCAAGACTCTACACAGGTGTGGACCCCCATGCTTCAGATGCTCCACGCTCAACCCATCGTGACCAGGAGACTTACCCCTACGCATATACTTTAGAACCTGTGACACCTCTTTAGTGGTTACTCTTACTGGTTTTTCCGACAAAGGAGCCCTCGCCTGTCGCATGTTCCTATATTGATACCCGTGGTTCTGTCGTGAAGTGCTCCTTAAGTGTATTGGCGATGCCCACAGCCTCCGTTTTACCCCCCACACTGACTGTAAGACTCAGCCTCAGATTGAGTTTACTGGTTTGTTTCCAGAATTGGCTGAAAGACTTACTCTCGTGGTGAGTAGCAAGCACATCCATACGGGTCTGTTCACGTTTGCTCTGAAGGAACTAAGGTTTTTCTTAAAAGCTTTTCTACTCTCTGAAATAGCCTGCCAGATAGGCCCCGAGACTGGCTTCCCACTCACACACCACCTCTCAAAGTGAAGCCGAGCCTCCCTATGCGATTCCCTTACGAACTTGTTCCAGCCTGTGATATACCCACCTCTCCGGACCTCCCTACACTGACTGCTCTTGATCGCTGCCTCGGTCATAGAATTTGTAATGTCATAATGACATTATAAATTCTATGACCGAGGCAGCGATCACAGTCTATCTATTACCTCCAAATTACCTCTTTATGACTTTAATTATTACAATAACCGTCCGCGCACAGTCTTAATTCCTTTGGAAAGTCTATTTCCCTCAACTTACAATTACAGATTTGCTGCTACAATTCAATTTGTTTTCTATTTCTTTCGCCCCAGATTACCTTGTTATTAACACTATTAATATTTACAATTTTCTTAGGTATAACTACGTCCAAGTTGCATTCGACCTGTAACGGAAGGTGATCAGACCAATACACACCCTGACAAACCCGCACGCTGACGACTGACCTCCATGCTGCTTCCGTTACCAAACAGTGGTCAAGCCACCTTCTACACATCACTAATAAAGGTGTACGTGTCTGAAATGTCCAAGTCATACAATAATACTCGCAGTTCTTCTGAAATTCTGAGACCGTTGCGACTACGTTTTTCCGTTTTTTGTGTAGTAAGCAACGACTTATTGTCGGGCCTATGCTGTCCCCCCATACTTAAATATGAATGTTGTAACTTGATAATATTGTAAAACCAAATCATTTTAAAAGAGTAACCATGGAGTTTCTTGCCGGTTCTTCTCCATAGGAAACGACCAACCCGAACCGTGCACCTTTTTGTCGACGTTTTATAAGTGCCCATGTAGGCCTATGTGAAATAAAATATTTTGATTTGTATGTCTATGACACATTTCAATATTGGCCTACCGGTCCGCTGAAGGGCCGAGCAGTGGTGGCCCAGTCGTATCTACCTGATATCTTCGCCTCCAAAGGTACGATTTTGACGCTGTTTATAGCATTTTAGACCTAACTAGGCCTCCGCCAATGTTTTGACTATATTGCAATCATTTGAACGCGCGCAAAAAAAAACTTCTCTGCCCACCCTTAGAAATTTTTCGAATTTTCAGATAAAATCATCAAGATTTAGTATTTTACCAGAGGACCAAGTTTTTGACCTTTAAGTATTTGACCAAAAGTGGTATCAAAAAGTGTCATGCATCAAGATCAAAAGCTTAGGTCGGCTGGTCGATATTTTAGCCTTAGTAATTGTTAATTAATAAATAGTGCAAAAGTATATTGTGAATTAATGACCGAAAAAAAACCGAAAATACCCGAAAAACCCCGGTTTGGATAAAACCCAAAACCGAAAAAATCCCTTTCCGAAAAATTGACAGTTTTCGACGCCCTTGTGTTTATGAAACCGCTTTGCTAGCAAGCTAAAGCCAATTATGATGCTTTTGTTTTGAAGATTTAATTAGTTACTCTGGGGAAATACCATTAGAAAATCGAGATGATAACATTGAAAAAGTATTAACACCCACCGTTGTTCATAATGAAGCAAATAACGAGTTCAGCAATAGCCAAGACAAAAGGTTTTTTTCTGTCATTAATTCACAATATACTTTTGCACTATTCATTAACACGCTCACTGCGTAACAGGCCGATAACGGCCTGCCGCGGTACTTCAGCTGGTGCGGACGAAGAAAACTATGTCCCTCTCGCTTGTGCGAAACGATTATCTCAGGTGTTTGTAAAAATTCGACAGAGACAAATATATATTTCATCTTGCGGTCAAAATTGTAGGTGTTCCCCATCAAAACATAACGGCAGGCTTTTATCGACCTACCACGCACTGACGGTGAAAAACATCCGCTGAGTGCGGCAGTGGGTCTATTTCGGCCCGCCCTCCCAACAGGCAGCTGGCGACCCGATACCGCACAGAGCGCGCGCCCCGCCAGTTAAGTGTTGTGCTATCTAACTGACCTGACGTGGCGTTCGATATAATCAACGATGGCAAGCAATAAAAGAAAAATACAAATTTTGGAAAATAGAGTAATTCGCCCTGCCTTCTACAGTAAATAGTTTTTGCAATATAATTTTTGACGTGTTAACGTCTTTTTTGTTCAGTTTCGCGAGTTCTGTGGTAAAACTCATAAATGGTTAATAAATGACACGGAATTAAGAAAAAAAAAAAACATTTCAGAAAATCAAGTAAAACCTAAGGACAATGACCATGTCCATTCACATTTAGATGAGCGCTAAACGAAGAAATTGTGCAGGGTGCTACCACAGACTGCGGAAAACCTTTAGGTAATAGTACCCAAGCAAAAAAACAAGTTAAGAAAATAAAAAAATGTTGAGGCGTCCATAGATAAGACGATAATTTTATTAATGGGGTGAAAAACTGCCTTTTTATCCCACCAGATGTCGCATAATCAACTTTGCCTAATTGTGTTCTGTCACCTGTCAAAATCCATACTAATTTACGATTTTTATATAAACAAATATCGAAAATAATTAAATACTATAAATATGACGCAGTGTTGTGCTCCAGACTGCAAAAATCAAGGAAGACATATATTTCCAAAGGATCCAAAACGCCGAAAAGCCTGGGAAAAAGCGTTGAGAATCAAAAACTTTAAAGCAACCGAGCACTCTGTGTTGTGCCCTGCTCATTTTAAAGCTGATGATTATTTTGGCCAAAGTAAATATACCGGTACGTGTGATTGATTTATAATAACTCGTGGATAATTGTAGATCATTTTGCATAGAAAGTAATGATAATAATATGTTATTTATTTCAGTGTATGAGCCTAAGGCTAAATTCTTAAAGAAAACTGCAGTGCCTTCAATCTTTTCTTTAATTTCTTCAATTACATTGTTCAATGTTGCCTTCATTGCTCAACAGAATATTTACAATATAGACAACTTTTTTCATTTGGGCCTTGCATTGGCCCTGTATGTATGTGTATGCACCTTCAATGCTATACCGTGCAGTCAACAAACACCTGGCTTCATACATAGCCTGTCCTTTCGGTTGAGCATTCAGAGCATTGAATCTGAAAGAAATAGAATAGCACTTTAGGCACTTTGGTAAATCATGTAACATAGAAGGTACCTCCTATAATTTTAGTCCTAAAGTTTAAATATAAAGGTATCATTAAAGAGATGCTACAAGAAATTTTATAAATGAACTCACCATTCGAAGTACGACTGTATTTCTTGCCTATTTAGTGCAGGAATCGGCGAATCGGCATTGATGTCTTTGTAAGAAGAAGTTGGTGGGCACCGTTATTGTGGGTCACTGAGAGATGTGCCAGGCTCTAGGTTGACATTAAAATTAAAATTTCGGTCGTATGCTTCTAATCTGAAAGTCAAAAACATACATCATAATAGATTCGATGAGAAAATCGATTATTTATCAATTTAATCTTAAAATTATTTATTGATTACCTTTCAATCAAAACTGCTTTTTTCCCTGCTGTTGATGCATTTCTTTAACGTAACTCCACTTTTAATTGTGAAACAGTCCAAAAAGAATACATTTTAAATATAAAATTATTCGAAAACAGCAATAACAAATTCACTAAATCGTCAACATTTATCTGACAAGGCAGGGTCGATGCTAGCGACATCTAAGTCGACCTTTGAGTTTTTCTCCTCATTAGTGTAACAAATTTTTATATCACGTTAGTACTTATCCCTTGTTTTTCAAAAGAAGCATTGATGATTATGATTAATATTCTATTTTGGTTTATTTAATTATACAGGTTTTATACAGATTTTAAATTAATATAGCATACAGATTTAACACAGATTTTAGCAGTTTCTACTACAGATAAAAGTTCAAGGCATCTGGCAACACTACAAGTACAAATGTCAATAAATGAATGACAGTTGTCGAAACGAGTTGATTTCGTGTTTGTTTACATTTTACTTTACTTTTTATTTATTCCTATTAAACCTAGCCAGTATAAATGAATCATGGGTAAGAGATACACATGTGATTACTGCAATAAGACAATGGTGGCCACCCCAGCCATCGTAAGGACGCATAACAACGGACTGATTCACCAGAAGTTGGTTCAAGAACATTACCAGCAGTTCAAAGGTAAAATGATTATCTGTTCATCTTTATTTGTAGAGTTACGAATATTACACAGGATTTTTGACATGAGGTAGCGTGGTGACGAGAAGGTAAGAGGGTCAGTGGGTCGTCTTAGGGGCGGGAGTACCTCGACCGTTGCAGGAAAACATTCTTAGGAGATTGTCCTCAACTGTCTGTTTTCCCCTTAGGATTAGGCAGAGGTGTAATGTAGTACAGCCACATTTCACTAGTAATGTTAAAGTCCCATGCAATAAGAGGTGAGCCTATTGTCAACCAGGCATAAATCCAGACTCCAAGCATCTAGTGAAAAATCCAATAACAATGCCAGATCTGGCAATCGAAACCCAGGACCTCAGGCTCAGCAGTAATGGTTGTAACAATAATCACAATCATAAATCTTTATTTATCTCGACATCAGAATTTACAGGCGCTGGTATAATATGTACAATCTTATATAGAGAAAGGTGTCTGAAGTAGGAAGGTCCTGAGTTACAGATCACCTCTCCGGCTTATATATAACAATTATATGAAGCAAAATTTTTTGTCAAGATTCTACAGTTAAAATTGGGAGCAGGTCAACAACTACTTAAAATTAATTATTTGAAGACAGTAAAACAAAATATGAAATTAGCATAAAAAACAAACTTACTGAAACCTTATGTATGACATAATATCTACAATTAGTTCAAAAGTAAATAACATAAGGAACAAAAAAACAAATTTTTTTAATATAAATTATGCTTGCAGCATAATAAAAAGTATGGATTTTACAATCAATGAGGCAAAGAAATATAAATTTTACCCTTCTCAAAAGTGAATTTTCATGTAATATTTCAGATCCGGAGATCATTTTAGCCGAAGAGATGAACAAGAAACCTTGTACAAGATTTGCGAATGGGCAATGTCAGTTTGGCAGCATTTGCCGCTACTCACATTATACTGTGGAACACATACGAGCTCTTGAAGAACACGGTAGTACTATGTTACAAGTTTACCCTCTGTTAGAGAAAGCCCATTGACAGGTTTGGGCCAGTTGTATTTTGCAACTCCACATCCAAAGCGCTTACTTTACGTACATGAGGTGGGGTTGGGAGGTTTGATTCTTCTCAGCTCCCTGGGAAAAGCCATCTTGTGGAGAATGGGTTGCCTAAGTACTTTCTTAATGAAGCAACCTCTGGGCAGTTAAGATGTACATGGGCTGCTGTCTCGTCTTCCTCCATGCTGGCTCTGTACAGTGAGCTTAAGTTCACAGCCCTGTTGCTACAAATCAATAAAAGCATAATTATAATGCTAAACAATAAATAAAAATCTTATTTTACTATCAATTTCAAGTGATTTACACAAACAGTACAATGTCTTAATGCTTAGCATTAGTTGCAATTATTAATGTTTAAATTGAATTGCAAGTCAGACTTTATGTAGCAGTTTTTATAAGTATATTTCTCTACTTTCAGTTGCAACCAAAAATATGCCTAAAGATGTAATATTTCCATCTCTTGAGGAGCTAGTTCAGAAACTTCTAGACGAAAAAACAAATAAACATCAAGAGTCAAGTGACAATGGCAATACAGTTATGTACGACAGTAACGGGGTCACTCATGTTTTCCCTTGGACTTACAATACCAATTTGAATAGTTATGCTGATGATTTACCTCCAAGTATTAAGAGATTAAAGGCAGAAGATTTCACTGATGTGAAAATTGAGGCTTGGGGATGATACCTACTTTAAAGTAAATTAAGGTAAACTGATCAAGAAAGAAGTAGCAAAGTATGATTGACAGTAAAATCATTGTTAGTCCATAGCAAGCCGCACAAAATGCTTTGGGAAAAGACTGACATTTTAGTTAACAAACCATCATGTCAAAATAGCCCAAAAAGAATGCATTAAAGGAAAAAAACTGAAACGATTTTGATGAAATTTCTATGGGACCAATCAGAAAGGAGTTTCACTAAATAATAATTTTTCAAATCGAGGTAACAAACATAAAATATATATATATATACATAATACAGCTGAATTGAGAACCCCGTCCTTTTTGAAGAAAGTCTGTTAAAACTTCAAGTCAGGGGCCCATGGGCAGCATAATAACTCTGACACCAGGTTAAACACTGACCTCACGAAAAAGAAGACAAATATAAAATTATAAAGTTTGGATGAAGGATCATTCCCTAGGTTCTGGGAAGGCAAAAGCAAAGAGATAATCAATTGTTATTTTTTTATTATATCAAAAACAAATGTTAACAATTCTGGGTCAACAATTCTCGCCTTTAAACAATCTGAAATATTCGAAAAATGTCTATATAATTTTGTGTACAATAAAGAATAAGGATAAGAAATAACAATTAGGTATGTGTTTTTTTTTTTCTATGGTATCCAAACGAAGCTTTTTTTAATTCAGAGTTGTCATGATTTTTTTGGCGCGTAGCCACAGTCGGAACTAACGCTGCCATTTTGTTTTTTCACATACATTTTTAAACATTTATGTTGATTCAACGTGGAATCAACAATGTTTAAAAACTCAAGATACACACTCAGCATCTCAAAAATGGCAGCAGAAAAACAATGCACAAATTCGAATTGAGCCTTGTACTTTTAAACCCCGAACTGCTTATGACAGCCTGTTTTTCGAGAATTCAATTAGAAACGAAACATACGAAACACAACTTTTTGTGGTCGGTATAAGTTCGAATTTGTGATTAGTAAATCAGAACTAACGATGTTTTGGTTTTATTTTGAATTTGATTTATAAAACGACAGTTTTTAATGTGACATTTGTAAGGAACTGTGCATCATCATCATCGTCTGCCTAGCCTTTTCCCAAATTTGCTGGGGTCGGCTTCCAGTCTTACCGGATGCAGCTGAATACCAGTATTTTACATGGAGCGACTGCTAATCTGACCTCCACAACCCAGTTAGTAGTGGGTAATACGGTACCCTTTGGTAAGACTGGTTGTCTGAGTTTTGTAAGGAACTGTGCATCTAGGTTTTTTTTTATTTTATTTATCAATGGGTGAAATATATTGAAAAAACAAGATAGCGGCTCCGATTTTTGCCACGCCGGAATAACTTCCATGTTCTACAAGTACGGACAATTAATATGCTTGAATTAATTTGTAGAAAAGTCATAGTCTCCTCCGCGTCATAGGTTTTCTCGAAGTTTTAAGTGAGTTTGCTGATCTGATTTTATTCCTTCTCGCAACATCAACATAGTACTTCATTGATGGGTAGTGTAAGAACCTGAATTCCGGTGCCACTTCATACCTCGATGGTTCACTCTGAAATTAGGACACTTCGTTGTTAGTCCAGTGGTTGCAAGCGTTGCTGCTAAGCATTGGGTTTGATACCCCGGGTCGGGCTAAGTGTTATTGGGCTTTTCCATCGGGAAATCCACATTAGCAGCCCGGACTCTGAATTTGTGTACATGGGACTTAACCAAAACTGGTGGAATGCGGGAAGGTACTGTAGGTATGCTCTTGCCTAACCCTTCGGGGATTAGGTACCTACATCCGGTATTTAATTTCATTTTAAACATTACCCCACTAGTAGTGTATGTTAGACCTAATAACATCAGTTATCTACCAGTAAAAGCCCTGTCCAAATCGGTCCAGCCGTTTCGGAGATTAGCCGAAACAAACAGACAGACAGACAAAAATTTAAAAATGTATTTTTGTTATAAGTGCTTTATTTACCTACCTACTATGTTCATAATTATGCTTTTTACTGAATAGTAAAAAGCTGTTATTTTGATACTACAAACAGACACTTCTTCAATTTTATTTATTTGTATAGATTTAAGTATAGATAAGTGACAATAATTACCTGTATAATAATAATAAACCCAAATAAAATTAAATAGAAAAACAAATGTTTGAATGCCATTGTAGAAAAGAAAATATGAAATCAAATCGTTTTAGCTACACTATTTCTAGCCTATCAAAGCGACTGACATTTACTGTATAATCCAAATTTAACGGTTTCACAATTTAGGCGATTTCGGAAAAACCACTTTAAAACCTTTACAAAAAGTTAACTTTCCACTACAATTTCAAATATTTCTTGACGTTTTCAATAGTGCAAGTCATTCTGAAATGAACTTTATTTCTTACGTTAGTAATGTTGATATTTGCTTCAGTGCAGTCATTACAATTGGATTATAGGATAAAAATAGACGTTACAATGATTTATTGATAAGTATTTCAACAAAATTTTATCAGAAAAATCTTATTTTATGTAAATTTAAAGTACCTACCTACATGGCAGTTTTGCAAAGACATAAAACCGTAACTAAAGTAAGGTAAACCGCACGTTCAAAGTTTAGGCACGGCTACGCTTACCGATGTCGATCTGTTAACCTTTTGAACGCCATAGTCCGTGACAAGCAAGCTCGTGCCCTGTATGTACAGACGCCAGCAGGGGCGGATTTCCCCATAGGCCGAGTAGGCCCGGGCCTAGGGCGACAACATTTAGGGGGCGGCAAAATTTAGTAGATTTTTTTTAGTAGTTGCTCAAGCGCCTACCTACTTGTAAAAACTCAAAAATGTGTCCATATAGTATCCCGCAAAAAAAATTACATGTATGGCGTTTACGATTATTAGAAGTGTTGCCCATCCAACTGAATCTTTGCTTACTACTTAGTTTATTCCAAGGTGATTTTCGCTGCCACTAATATTTACGGTCGAAAATGAACGAGGACAGGTTGAAAGCTCTGGCTATCCTCTGCATCGAATCACAGTTGCTACGGTCTTTAGATTGTGATGATTTGATAAACAAATTTGCTGCCTAGAAAGCCAGGCAAAAGACAATTTGTGAATAACAATTCATTGTTACTCAGAAATAGAAGTGGTAAGAATCAGTAGGTATCTGAAATACTGATTGGGATAACTAAATCATTTACTATCGTTTTTTTCCATTTTAATTTAATTTCTATAGTTTATTTAATTTGTCATGCTTTACAGCACATAGGGGGGCGGCAATCTTTCGTAGGCCTAGGGCAGCCAACGTATCAAATCCGCCCCTGGACGCCAGTACATCAAGCTACTACAATCTGTCAAATTTCTTCAATAGATTTCCAACTTTATCTCTAAAGCATTAGGTTCAATGTTGGTTGGGAAAAACTGACAGTTTCGGGTAGGTTGACCTGCTGGTGTCTGTACAACGACACAAATATGTGACAAAATGATTGGTGAAATTGTGGCTTGGCGTGGATGGCACGCGCGTGCGTTTATGCTCTGGCGTTCAAAAGGTTAATGGGTGACCATCCATTACACAGCGTAGGTAACAGCGAGATTCCTCCGTGTCTCAGAAAGCCCGCTAAGCCCTTGGTCCCGGCTGTCATTTTAGATCTCAGTATCTACCTAAATGGGTTGTGGAGGTCGGATAGGCAGTCGCTCGCTGTTGATTGGAGGCCGACCTTGAGGTTCTTTGGAAAAGGCTAGGTAGATAATGATGACCGTCTTTATGACTTAGTAAGGGTTAAAGAGTGTTGCGTTCTGAGTCACGTCAAAATCCGATTGGTGGTGAGCGCGTCCAGCATTGATTTAATTGACGCCTTCTGCGGCCTTCTCTTGCGATAATTCTATCCAATGCCAATGCCCCAAAGCGTAGACAGAGAATGCTATAGACTAATTGATATGTTTTGTCGCATTCACACAAGAAAAAGAACAACTTATGCCGATGTCGTGTAAAGAAATGAAACAGAACGATAAAATTTTTTGTTTCATCGAGCGTGCCACGTTTTTTCAAGGTCAGCACACTAGTTTGCTAAACAAAGTTTGACAGCTGACGTGCAGCTAGCCATCGTCTACCTTTAAAATACAGTTTTTACGTGTTATATGTTAAGTAATTTATGTTATATTTTGTTTTGAACAATTTAGACTTACTATTTCAACCATTTATACAAAAAAAAATGGTGTGGTGTAGCGTTAAAGGGTGTAAAAGTGATAGTGGAACGAAAGTCCCAGGATTGTCTTTTCATTCGTAAGTATGCCACTCTTTATCAGTTCTAGGCATTCAGTAACATTTTATTATGTTCATATATTGTGTATAATGTACGCTAGACGTACGATTCATCCTTAAAAAGCACAAAAATAACAATTATTATTCAATTATAAATTCTAACCTAAAAACGTTGGTGTTGCCAACTTTTCTATAAATTATTACCCACTATTATGGGAAATAATAATATGATGGCTTCTGCAGTGAGTATTAATTAAATATCTGAAATATTTAATGACTTTTTGCAGTTTCCCTGAACCTGATAATTTACGTCAGAATTGGATTGTAGCTACAGGACGAACAGATTGGACACCAAAAACGTCATCAAAAATTTGCAGCAAACATTTTGAGAATTAAAAAGAAGAATATAAGTTAATTAGAAAGAAGAATTCATAAATAATCATTTTGAAAGTCAACCTTTTATTGGAAACCACAAAGTTTTACTTATTAAGGCAAATGCCATGCACTATTTTGAACTGCGTATACATCACGCAACAAAAGGATTTGAACCTAAGCAAAAAATTAGAAACATACGAAGCTTGTTTTATTTAAAGGACAATAATGTGTTAAATCAATAAAAGCTTATTAAAAATAAACATGTTCTATTATTTACCCACAAACCCAGAACCTACTATCACATCAGAAATGGCAGTAATTTAGAACCACATCATCATCATCCATCGTCACTCCTGCCCTCATCGCAATTAATTTGAGTTCGACAGCATGTCTTCTCCGCATCGCATGCCTTTGCGTACCGATGGTGATGGTAACGGATATGTCATTGGCATATTCAGGCTTTGTCTTACGTACTAATTTCCAATTCTCATAAATTGTGGGGTAAATTCTTCCTCACCCGGTAACCCTAAATTCGTGACGTATTTATTTTTTGTCTCTTTTTGCGACACGCTTTGCCGGTGTCTATAGGATACTCTGTCTACGCCCCAAAGCGTCATCACTGTAAGCGCCTGTCAAAAGTGACATTTCATTAATTTGTTTGGTTGTGCGTAAATACAATACCTACTACAAAAATAAATGTACGGTCTACTAAGTTTGACATATCGATGCATGTTTTCTTGACAAGCAGCGCCACCTTGAAAAGAAAACTTAAAGTGGTCATAGGTACTATAAAATTGTATAGAAATTGAATCATGTTGTTGTTAGTTAAACGTGAAGAAAAATTTTAGAGTAGGTATAGAATGTTGAAATATATCTAAGCAATCTATCACTAGTAGCGACATCTGTTGATGTTGATTAAGCTCATTCGCTTTGTATAATCTGTGCTTTTATATAGGTATAAAAGGTTGTTCTCCTGAAAACGCAACTCGTGTAGTTTCAATATATATGTTACGGCTAAAGATGGGTGTCAACATAAACTTAAGATTAGCCGGCTAAACTCCGAACTAACCGAACCTCGGGGTGCCCCTGTCGTCGACCGTCTAGGGTTAGCGTTTCCATCAGCAGGTCGACGGATCCCCGCTGCGCGGGGCTCCTATTTCTGTCTGAAAGGTTTACAGGAACCTAACTAACCGAACCTCGGGGTGCCCCTGACGTCGGAGTTTAGCCGGCTAATCTTAAGTTTATGTTGACACCCATCTTTAGCCGTAACATATATATAAGGTCCCATTAAAATAGATGGACAAATTTTAACACAGCGTTCAGTACGTCTAACTAAAGATACTTATTTAAGCAAAAAAAAAAAAACACTGATAAGGGAAAGTGATTTTATGTTGATCTAAAATAATAAATTGCCAGCACTCTATTGTTAGACGTACCTACTGAGCGCTGTGTTAAAATTTGTTTGCCTTTTAAATAATAATAAAGTCAATTAGAAAAATTGAGTTAGGTACCTACTGCTATCATCGAACTGTCAACGTGTTAGAGCGCGGCACACGGTGCGTTGCGGCGCCGCACCGCAAAGATTTCACCGTATCAGCCCGTTGCCGCGTTGCTAGCTTAGCCCACTGCCCGCTGATACGGTGAAACCCCCGCGGCGCGGCGCCGCAACGCATCGTGTGCCTCCGCTCTTAGGCATGAGTGGGTGGACGTTGCGAGAACTGACAGATCCATTCATAATTGACGAATTATGATGCTGTTAAGAGGGAACAGGGCCTGCGAAGTAGGTATTTAAAGAAACTATTGCCGCCAGACCTGCCGCCGTAGAGTGCGATAGGGACAGCTCAGACTGATTAATCCCAAAATTCTTGACGAGATCAACGTTTCGTATTCTCTTTTTTTCTTCTCGAAAACTGAGCCGATTCAATTGTTTTAAGACTAACATTTTAAGAAAGAGTAAGTATATCTAGGTTCCTATCAATTTATTTTATACTAGCTTCTGCCCGCGACTTCGTACGCGGATCCCGTTGCTTATGCCAGCGACAACGGGGTCGTCAAAATCGAAAATTTGAAAACGTCTGATGTAGAATTTTAAGGCCCGGGGACGGGAAAACAACGGGATGAGCGAGACGATTGGAGTCATTCCAGATCATTCATTTTTGTATGTCAACAGGAAATTCCCATCAGACTAAATAACTTTTGCTAAGATGTCATTCCTTAATATGTTATAGCTCTGCCATGGGCTTTGCAGTTCTACAGCAGGTGTTCCAGATCTTCAAATTTATTCTCACAGCAGAAAATGCTCTTCACGTGGAATATTTTTAGCTATGGCACCATTTTTATATCTCTTATACTGTAGCTGGTCTGTTGCGGTTCTGCATCAGGTGTTAATTTTCCAAAATAAATTAGAGCATTTATGTTGCCCAGACTATACAACAAAAAACTTTTCTTCCCGTTACTCCGCTGCAGATCCCAAGGGTACACTGAATTAACTTCTGTCTCTTCATGCCGTACTCCAGCAATCCTTTCTCTCTCACTTTCTAACTGATTATGAATATTTTGTTGTGTGCGTGTTCGGGACAATGTATGATAATCTCGATCAGCAGTTAGTCGCGCATCACGTTCATCACTCGTTTCAAAAGACCTGTTAGTAGATGTGCGAATTCGCTGAGAACTCAAGCGCAATTCTCTATCCGTGAACGTCTCCGACTCGCGAGACAATGCGTGTCGCTCACGATCAGCAGAAAGTCGCGCATCACGTACTGCACTTGTCTCTAGAGACCTAGTAGCAGATGCGTAGATACGCTGAGAACTCAAGCGCAATTCTCTATTCGTGAACGTCTCCAACTCGCGAGACAATGCGTGACGTTCACGATCAGCGGACAGTCGCGTATCATGTTCCGCACTTGTTTCTAGAGACCTAGCAGCAGATGCGTAGATACGCTGAGAACTCAAGCGCAATTCTCTATTCGTGAACGTCTCCGACTCGCGAGACAATGCGTGACGTTCACGATCAGCGGACAGTCGCGCATCATGTTCCTCACTTGTGTCTAGAGACCTTGAAGCAGATGCGTAGATACGCTGAGAGCTCAAGCGCAATTCTCTATCCGTGAACGTCTCCGACTCGCGAGACAATGCATGACATTCACGATCAGCGGAGAGTCGCGCATCATGTTCCGCACTTGTCTCTAGAGACCTAGCAGCAGATGCGTAGATACGCTGAGAACTCGAGCGCAATTCTCTATCCGTGAACGTCTCCGACTCGCGAGACAATGCGTGACGTTCACGATCAGCGGACAGTCGCGCATCATGTTCCTCACTTGTGTCTAGAGACCTTGAAGCAGATGCGTAGATACGCTGAGAGCTCAAGCGCAATTCTCTATCCGTGAACGTCTCCGACTCGCGAGACAATGCATGACATTCACGATCAGCGGAGAGTCGCGCATCATGTTCCGCACTTGTTTCTAGAGACCTAGCAGCAGATGCGTAGATACGCTGAGAGCTCAAGCGCAATTCTCTATCCGTGAACGTCTCCGACTCGCGAGACAATGCATGACATTCACGATCAGCGGAGAGTCGCGCATCATGTTCCGCACTTGTTTCTAGAGACCTAGCAGCAGATGCGTAGATACGCTGAGAACTCAAGCGCAATTCTCTATCCGTGAACGTCTCCGACTCGCGAGACAATGCATGACATTCACGATCAGCGGAGAGTCGCGCATCATGTTCCGCACTTGTTTCTAGAGACCTAGTAGCAGATGCGTAGATACGCTGAGAGCTCAAGCGCAATTCTCTATCCGTGAACGTCTCCGACTCGCGAGACAATGCATGACATTCACGATCAGCGGAGAGTCGCGCATCATATTCTTCACTGGTCTCTAGAGACCTGGATGTAGATGCATAAATACGCTGAGAACGCAAGCGAGCTTCGCGATCCAAAGAGATTTCTACAGAGAGAGTTGCAGCCTGATGTTCTCGAACAGCATCAAGTCTATCCTGACGCTCTTATTTAGATTCTTGGGATCTTATGATCCTCAATCTTTTAGCTCCTTTGGAACTTTGGTGTCGTCACTTTGGAGTTAATGGTTTGGGGTCGTTGCTCGTAGATCAGAAGGTATGTTGAAGATAAACTCCGTTTAAGAACGAATATTGAATGTATATTTATTTACAAAAAGGGTCGTCTTTTATATTATTTTACCAATTAACAAAAGCCAATAGAAACTTGTACATTAAATTTGAAACACTATTTACAAAATAAAAATCCAATAAGAATCCAAGGATTTTGACCAATCGCGTCACAGCACTTTTGTCGTGTTATTTCCACGAGAGGCGCTAGTGTGCTCACGGCGCGGCACGGCGCGGCGGCGCGGCGGGCGACTTTTCCCGCCATTTCGCCGCTCGCGACGAAAGCATAAATATATGTGCCATGTCGCGCGCGCGTTAGTGTCGGGCAGGCCTCCGTCGAGTGAAGACTGAAGATGCAGTGATGAAGATCGAAAACACGTCGAACCGAAGCTAGAAGAGTGGCCTCACAGCTCCCGACACTCCTATTTCTTTACGGAATCGTCAAAACGTTGAAATAGTTCTTTTCAGAACTGCTTGCTTCGATGTTTCTTATCAGAACGTCAGAAACGTTATACCAAAGTTCTTATCAGAACTGCTCGCTTCAATGTTTCTTATCAGAGCGTCAAAAAACGTGGTAATGTGCAGTGACTGGTGGTGGTGGCTACAGAACGTTGGGAAAGATTTGACCTCTTTCTAGGCATGGTTATAGTTTTATTCTGAAAATACATGATCAATTAAAATCTAAGTGACTGCTCCCCTGCGTTACCGGGTAGGCTACCGTGTCACGAAGATTAAATGGAAAAGGAAATAAATGGGAGTTTTAGCCAGTAGAGTCAAATTTTCAATGATTCATAGAATTTTCATCGAAAATCAGTCCTAAACTGTTACCGCCTTCACCGCGTGGAGGTACTCCCAGCTTATGTTATTTTATAATTATACAGTGAACTCTTGGAGTTCCACAACAGGTTTTCCAGATCTACAATCTTCTCATCAGGCTGAACAACTCTTGCTGAGACGTCATTCCTATATAGGTTATAGTGTAGCTGGGCTCTTGGAGTTCCATATCAGCTGTTCCAGATCTTCAAATTTTATACGACAACAGAGTGTTCATCAGGTTGAGCAACTCTTGCTAAGACGTCATTCCTATATATGTTATAGTGTAGCTACTTAGCTAGGCTCTTGGAGTTCCACATAAGCTGTTCCAGATCTTCAAATTTTATACGACAACAGAGAGTACTCATCAGGCTGAACAACTCTTGCTAAGATGTCATTCCTATATATGTTATAGTGTAGCTAGGCTCTTGGAGTTCCACATAAGCTGTTCCAGATCTTCAAATTTTATACGACAACAGAGAGTACTCATCAGGCTGAACAACTCTTGCTAAGACGTCATTCCTATATATGTTATAGTGTAGCTGGGCTCTTGGAGTTCCACATCAGGTGTTCCAGATCTTCAAATTTATTCTCTTAGCAGAAAATGCTCATCACGTGAAACAATTTTTGCTAAGGTACCATTTTTGTATCTCTTATAGTTTAGCTGGTCTGTTGCGGTTCTGCATCAGGTGTTCAAGTTTCCAAGATAAATTATAGCCTATATGTTGCTCAGACTTTATACCTATACAGCAAAACAAAAATCATTCAAATCCATCAAGTAGTTCCGAAGATTAGCATGTACAAACAAACAGACAAACAGACAGAATTTTTTTTTTTTTGGTTTCGTGCTCTATTACTGTTTCTAAACCCCCCTCAATTATTATTTTTTTAATATATTCAATGTACAGACACAGTTTTTTTACTGTTTTATTATATGTATATAGATTAAAGTCATTTCGAATTTGTCTGGTAGTCCTGTAATCACAGCCGTAAAAAGGGGCATTTTTGTCATTTTTGGGGGGTCATATTTTCTTTACTTTTCTGAAAAAAGAAAATGACATGATAATTATGTCCCATATTTACAGCAGATCTTGATTTTATGAACAAAAAATTATTGCTCTAGAAGTCATAATCAGGAAGAAAAAGGGGAATACATTTGTATGGAAATTCGCAGTCCATCTTCCCTCTTAACGACAACGACGAGCTGAATATGAACGCCATCTTTTGTCAATATAATTATGATCGCTAAAATCAATATTGTTGTAAGTCGGAACGCAATCATTGTTGTCATTGTGGGTAAATCCTGGATGGCACAGAAACTTGCAAGATTTGCATTAGTAAAGAGAGGCCTAGGAATACTAGGGTCGAAGAATTATAGCTGTTATCTTCAAGACCGTTAAGAATTCTGCTATTAACTATTCAAACGATGCGTGAAACAATATTCCGATTAGAAAATGCCGGAACTGTGTACTGAGTAGCACAGTATGCTATTCCATACTAGGGAGCAATATAAAAATTCAAGATTGAATTTTGTAAAAAATATTTCACCGGCGGAATAAGATAAGCACCTCTGCCTACCTAGTTGTACACCCACATTTTGCCAGTTATCTTAAAGTCCCATGTAATAGTGGAACCTACTGCCATCAACAAGACAGGACACAAATCCAGACTCGCGGCGCGGCGGCGCTGCTACGCCTGCTACTGAGACATTCCTGATGGAAAACCCAGTGACACTTTGCCCGACCCGGGAATCGAACCCAGGATCTCATGCTGAACAGTCGCGTTTTACGACCACTAGGTCAACGAGGCAGTTTGAAGTATTGTTTCATTTCAGGTTGACAATTGGATACTATAAAGACTTATAATAAAACTGCTACAAGGATATTTTGGCGCTCGAAAGATATTGACAGCCTAGGGATGCTGTTGGCAGACATTATTTGTGAATTTTTTTTTTGTGAAATGTATTGAGAAAACAAAGTTTGATACACATGCAAAGTACCTACAATATAGTTGAACTTAGGATATAGGTAGGTAATTAAAACACAGAATCCAATAAAAAAAAATTAAGTTATTTTTTATTTATAATATAAAGCAATTTCGGTGATATTTTCTTCATTCGTGACACCACCTTGTATAATTCTGTTCCTGGGTTAATTTTTGCTTTTATTGATCCCTGTAAAAAAAGAATATCATAAAGTCCGGACTCCACCAAATTAGAGACGAGAGGAGATGTGCACCACTCACCGCATACCGCACACAGCACACGGTGGAGTCCGGCCCTAACTTGCGTAGAAGTCCCAATCATTAAAACAAATGCACGCGCAATCACGTCACGTCGTTTTCACCCACGTGTCAACCTGAGTTGATACATCAGCGAACTTATAGGCTGGTATCACACATCTGCCGCGAAACAACACATGTACAATCGCAGTAGTTCCGCCATAACTTGTCCTTTGTATGCCAAGCGAAACAGAAACGAAGCTACCTGTTTAACGTAGATTTGAATATGATTCTATCTCTTTCCCGCGTGATTTCGCCGATCTGGGGCCCAATTCTGCTATTACAATAGTGTCAGAATGGTCTGTCATTGATTTCATAATGGTTGATTTTGACTTGTCAAAACTTGTCAAAATCAACAATATTATGAAATCAATGACAGACTATTAGAATTACCATTCTGACAGTATTGTCATCTATTGTAATAGCAGAATTGGGCCCCTGCTCGGAAGCCGGTACCACTTTCGTGCTTAGCCTGCCTTTTTTGCATCGACGTTGCCCATCATCATTCTTCTGCCCTTTTCCCAATTTGTTTGGGGTAGGCGTATCATGTTTTCTTCTTCCACACTTCTCTATTACTCGTCATGTCAGCAGTCACCTCTTTTCTAGCCATCGCATCCTTCACACAGTCCGTCCATTGTTTTTTTAGTATTCCTCTACTCTCATAGCCATCAACATACTCATACTCAAAACTTTTCTCACGACATCTCATACACTACACTGAAATGTAATACTATTTTGCAGCGGAATTTTTTAACGGTTTTGCGTCATTATTTTCTAAAAAAACTTGGAAAGTAAATGAGGTAGGCTATATTTTATCATACCTCTATCACCTAGAATAACCCACAAGTATGTTCAGCTATACAGTGTTTTGTTTACAAGATAGTTTGAAAACTCACTAGCTGTTTATCTTGCGGCGCAGACCGCATCGCGCTTTTCGGAATAACTTCTTCTTTCCAAACCCCATCCCAGTATTTCTGAAACATTTCAAGTCGATTAAAATCTTTGACGTTTCAAGGTAACTTTAAAAGTAAAAGTAATTTTATTTTTCGTCTCCTTCTACTACTTCGTGTCGCTGGCATGACAGCACTTATTTTAGGGGAACTTTTAACTGCACCTCTATTTAGAAAATTAAGCAAACAAAATTTCTCCACTAATAACCTACTGCATATCAAATAAAATGACTGTACTACAAATTAACTACTTGATTACCTAAACATGTTGTACTAAAAAATGTTTAAAATTCATCAAAATCTGATGGCTTTTTTATCTAATTTATTACAGCAAAAATCTAGCTGAAACCACAGATATACGCATTTTGAAACAATAGTACTCACCGTAAAACAAAAATACTGATTTGCACACAAATTATTCAATATTACAACGGAATTTCCAAAATTATTTTCTAAAACTGCATAACAAAAAGCGGGGCTCCGTCGACGACGCCTTTGTTAAACCCGTTTTCTCGTGGTCCTACTATTTTGTCCTACTAATAGGACCACGAGGGAGACCAGTTTCTTATTGTCCTACTATGATAGACGGTCGACGTCAGGGGCACCCCGAGGTTCGGTTAGTTAGGTTCCTGTAAACCCTACTTTTAGTTAACAGATAGTCATTCAGTAAAATAGTTAAGCTTTAAAGATCTAACAGTATAGTACCTATAATTGATTTATTTGATGAGCAAATTTCGTGTGCAATTCAGTATTTTTGGTGGTAATTTCGAATATTTTGATTGAAAAAAGGGGATTTACAGTTAAATATTAAATACCACCCCTTATTTTATATTGTGTTGACCGCTTTCGCCACCTTTAAGGTGCGGTCGAGGGCTGCGCAAAGATTACTGTGGCTGCATGCTTTGGTGCTCAGAGTCCCTGGTATGCCTTAGCATAATTTGGGACACTGTTCCACACTGATGACCCACTGTGTTGACCATTGTTGTGGAAAACGATCTTTATATAAGTACATACCCCTGATCTCAATATTTTGTTCCGATCAAAGTCATTCAAGTCGTTGTCTTTTTCCGGTCTCAACAACCTAGATTCCCTTGCAACCAGTAACACCAGTTCAGGAGGAGCCTGCAATCACTTTTTTATTCAGATATAGGAATCTGCCCGCAACTTCGTCTGCCGGACAACAGTCGTTAGCTATGTCATTTATCGGGATAAAAAGTATTCTGTGTTATGAACTATGGGTAGGTATGTGTGCCAGATTTCATCCAAATCCGTTCAGCCATTTTTGCTTGATTGTGTAACAAAAATCCAAAAATAAAAACTTTTTCTACCTATTAGGGTAGATAGAAAAAAAAAGACCTTCGTTTAGGCTACCAAACTATGTTAAGGTCGGCTTCCGGTCTAACCAGATTTAGCTGGTTTAACACCAGTATGTCCCACGGAGCGTTGACCTCCAGAAACCCGGCAACACTATAGGTACAACTCGGTAAGTCTGGTCCTCAGACTTCGGGTTTCTGGCCACCCGTATCTGGCTATCCAAGATATTCGAATGACATGCTTTTCAAGGCACGGAGGGGTCTTGGTATGTGATAAATGATTACCGATCCATGGACCGACCCCTGCAAGCGCAGCATAACCTCTGATTGACAATCAAAAACAAATCCCGAAAAGTGTTTATGAATCTTAAATTATAAAAAATGCTATTCCTACCTTTTCAGGAGTGAGATAATCAGGTTTTTCTGCCTCATTATTTTTCAAAGCCTGGAAAAAAGTCACCTTTCACTAAAAGCCATTTTAAAATCCAATGAATTTTTATGTTCAGTAAAATAGTAATCTGACTCTATTTTTTTTCTGTATTTGTTATTTATTGCGTACATCAAATTCAAATTCTTTATTACGAACTAAGTGTACAGTATTTTGAAGATGTTAACAATAGGTAGGTTCTTAGAACTTAGTTGCCTGTTATGGCATTGCAATTTAAATGGTGTAAAAAAAATGTATTATAAGTGTATCTTTTATAATAATTTTTTTTTGAACAGTTATATTATATCATACTATTCTTGTAATTTATATTTCATACTATTAAGTAAGTATCACACACAATCATTTTAATATTAAATATTTATTTTTATTCAAGGAATTCTTTTACAGAGAAATAAGTATTTTAGCTTTCTTTTAAAAATACCAATTAGATGAATGCTCTTAATGACTAACAATAACTTTCTATATATTTTTATACCCATACAAAAATACTATTGCTGTACAAGGTGCAGTTTTGCATCCTAGTCAAAATTCAGGAACTTGTCACAAAAGACTTACCTAAATAATCAATTTAAATTACGGCACCTAGTCAATAATTAATAAAGCTGCTATTTTAAATTGTTTAAATTTGACAGTATTTCAGGATCATACGAAAGTAAACGGGAATACAATAGCGAATAAATATTTGCGTTTATTTATTTGTATTTATTTATTTAACAGTTTATGTACACACTAACATACAGAAAAGAAGAAAAGAACAGAAAAAACAGGTACAAAGGTGATGCTTATTTCTAAAGAAATCTCTTCCAGCATACCTGCGAAAGCTAACCTGCTGTGTTTGTGTGTGTCACGGCGCGGAACAGACAGGCTGCGTTTTAATGGGGTGCGGGTTTTTAGTGGAATGCGGGTGGTTTACACTTACCGTTTTCCGTAAATAAGAAAAAAAACCTACCCATTTTATTATCGATTCGGGTCGAGAATCATTAGTATAGTTACCTCCTTGAATTTGACCAGGATGCAAAACGACAGCCTGTCAGTGCGGGATGTTGTATTGCGTAATGTATTTTTAAGTCTACTGCTTTTTAATGTGTCATAGCTACTGATGTGATTGATTTAACTAAAATCGAGGCCTCGTAGATATATAGAACAGGGAGGGTTAATATCTTGAGGTTTACGAAATGAGGTTTACATGAATCTGTTTGGTGTATCCGACATATTGATCTAATACACTTTTTTTGTGCCTTGAACGCAATTTCTTTACCGGTCGAGTATCCCCAATATAGTATCCCATAAGATAGTGGATCCCACATAGGCATGATAAGCGCCTACTCAATAGATAATGGTATTGATTTTGCGTTTTTATTTTTGAAATTAATTTAATGGGTTTTTGTAAGATTTATTTTTAGGTTTTTTGTCAGCTAGTGTATTAATTTCGATAAGGAATCATTTATTTCTTCTTACGATATAATTTGCCAAAATATTGAATGCAGCACTATAAGTTCTCATTTCTGTCTGAATGACATCATTTTCTCAGGATTTTCTCGCAGGAGCCATCGATGCCATCAATAATGATCTTCGAAAAATCAGTCTATGGGCTAAAAGTTTTGGACTATTAGTTAACCCAACTAAATCACAAGCACTCATTATTGGTGGCAGATACTTTGTCAATTTATTGAGTCATCAGTCCCTCCCGCCTGTTGTGTACGATGGTGTCGCTATAGCCTACTCCAAGAAAGTCAAAGACTTAGGTGTATTCTTGGACTGCAACCTATCTTGGCATGTTCACATTGCTGAAGTAAGCAGGAGGGTGTTTTGCTCGTATCGGTCACTTAAGCGTCTTCAGAAGTTCCTGCCATTTCAGACTAAAATAACTCTTGCTCAATCTCTTCTTCTTCCTCTTCTAGACTATGCTGATGTCTGTTTTCTTGATGCGACTGAAGAACTTCTTGATAAGCTCGAACGTCTGCAGAACCTGTGTATCCGCTTCATTTTCGGGCTTCGTAAGTACGACCATGTGTCGGAATTTCGGAAGCAGCTGAAGTGGCTACCTATTCGGCAGCGTCGAGATTCACACACTCTCTCTTTTCTCTTTTCTGTTCTCCACAATCCTAAAGCTCCTTCGTATCTTCGTGAACGCTTCGAGTATCTGGTTCCTAGAGGTAAACCTTGTCGCTCATCATCATCTCTTCTCCTTCGTTTCCCTTCCCACTCCTCAAGTCGGTATGATGGTTCATTTACTGTTCGTGCAGTGCGTCTTTGGAATTCGCTTCCACACTCCTTGCGGGATAGCCCTTCGTTAGATGTGTTCAAGAGGGGAATTAGAGAACATTTCCTGTCAACATGATGATAGTATGTATATATATATAGTATATGTAATAGTAGTAGTATTTAAATATATATATATAGTGTAATATTGTATAGTTTTATATATAGGTATTGTATGTATTAGTTTAGTTTATAAAATAAGTTAGTTTAAGTTTTAAATTTACTGATTGTGCACGTAGGTTATCCTCTATCGCTAATCTCGCAATCAAACTAAGGTTTGCTGTAAGAAAACCCAATTTTGGGTTAAGCTCGCCGTTGTACATAAGCTATATATTGTAATGTTGTGTGTATATCTTTTAATTTTGTGTGCAATAAAGAATAAGAATAAGAATAAGAATTTCTCAAGAGTCAAGTATAGGTACTAACTTGGGGTTCGGATCTTCTTCCCAAATCGCGATACTCGGAGCTTTGCTGTATATGTTGATTTTGACCGATTAAATCTGCCGTATCGCCCGCTGCCACTTCATTCATGTACAGTCTCATAGTTTCCTGAGCAACAGAACGAAAGCTGATTACGTTAAAGCAGGTTTTCTCAAAGTGGGGTACGTCATTCGACATTAGGGGGTTTACAACAAGATTTACGTTATGCTGGCTGCATTACAAAGTACTCTGTGGGTGGCTGGATACAGGGCTGGGCAAAATACATGCTTTGCTTTAATTGAAATACAAATTACAAAATACAGTATCGCAAGTAATTAAAATACGAAATACGAGTATCTTTAAGTAAGGTATTTGAAATATAAGTTACAAAATAGAGTATTTTAGCTATTTTTAATTGAAATACAAATTACATATTACAAAATAAATAATCTAGACCAGCATGGGCTGAAAAGCAGAGGAAAACAAGATTAATCAATCAGTAAAACCAGAGTTTCCTTTCATGAACAGTGAATAAAACCTACTAAAGAAAACAATCTTTCTACAATTCAATCTTTCAATAATTCGACGTACATTTTTTGCGTTTTTTTGGCCAATTTTGACGTACAGTCATAGCGTACAGTGTAGTACATATACAGGTACAGTGTTGCCAACTCTAATAGCTGCTTTACCATCATTGCATCACTCTCGCCTCGCACTCACACTCACGATCGCTAAATGAAGGTTAAATGTATTTTAATGTTCAAATGTATTTTGAAGCCTCAAGTATTTAGTTTGCTACGCGGACGACACTCTGGTGCTGGCGCAGGGGAGGTCGCACGAGGCGGCGGCCGAATTGATGACACGCGGGGTTGCGATAGTCGTTGAGAGGATCCGGCAATTGGGTCTCGAGGTGGCATTGCACAAGTCCGAGGCCATGTGCTTTCATGGGCCTCGGAGCGCGCCACCGTCGGGATCCATACTCACGGTGGGAGGGGTTCCCGTCGGCGTCGAGTCGACGTTGAGGTACCTCGGACTCGTCCTCGACAGCCGATGGAACTTCGTGGAGCATTTCCGACGTTTGGCTCCCAGACTGGAAAAGGCCGGGGCTGCTTTCAAGCGGCTCCTGCCCAACCTGAGGGGGCCAAACGCCTCCTGCCGGAGGCTCTATGCGGGGATCTTGCGGTCCATGGCCCTTTACGGGGCCCCGGTGTGGGCGCGTTCGTTGAGGTTGCGTGCAAAGCACTACCTGAACGCGCCCCAAAAGGTGGTAGCCGTGAGGCTGATCCGGGGGTACCGCACGATCTCCCGCGAGGCGGCGAGCCTCCTTGCCGGATTGCCGCCATGGGATCTGGAGGCCATAGTCCTCGCGCGCCTGCACGAGTGGCGCGCGGAGGTACAGAGCCGGGGGGTAACTCCGCTGCCGCGGCATATTGTCGCGCGGCGGACAGACCTCCGCCGTGATCTCATGGCGACATGGAGAGAGCGACTATCGCAACCCCGTTCAGGGCACGCCACGATAGTGGCGGTAAGTCCCCTCTTTGAGGAGTGGCTAGGGAGGCGCCACGGCGCCCTCACCTTCCGCCTGACGCAGGTCCTCACCGGACACGGGTGCTTCGGGAGGTACCTGCACCGAATCGGGCGGGAGGAAACGTCCGGGTGCTACAACTGCGAGGATCGACCGGAGGACACGGTGGAGCACACCGTCGAGGTCTGCTCCGCTTGGGAGGAGCACCGCCGTGTCCTCGTAGCGGCGATTGGCGGCGGCGACCTCTCGCGCCCGGCCCTGGTTCAAGCCATGGTCCGGGGCGAGAGGGAATGGGAAGCCGTCGCCTCCTTCTGCGAAGCAGTCATGCTAGCGAAGGAGGCGGCGGAACGTGAGAGGGAGAGAACCTCCTCACGTCCCAGCCGCCGCGGGAGAAGCACCGGGCGTCGGGGGCCACGCCGTGATGGCTTTCGGCCACCGTAGGCGCGGGCCTGTGGACGGCGAGTAATGGGCTAGCTCGCCGTCCGTCCGTCGTATGACGACGGGCAGGCCGTGTCAACGGCGCGTTCGTGTTCCACGCGCGCCTCAAAGAGATGTCAGCAAACGGGAGGGGTCCGCAAGGGCCGGTGCCTGCCAGGGCTGCGGGACTGTTCGAAAGAGATACCGCGGCCCTGAAACATAAAGGGCCAATGAAGGAACATGGGTGTTTTTTAGTCAGTAAGAGTCTGACACTCCCTTCCGCTCCGCCCAGAGCGGGAGGAGTCATTTGATGATTTCTCACCCCCCAAAAAAAAAAAAAAAAAGCCTCAAGTATTTGAAATACTAATTACAAAATACTTCGCTGTCAGGTATTTGAAATACGAATTACATTATAAGGAAGTAATTGAAATACAAATACCAAATACGTATTTTTATTTCAATTACGTATTTAATTACAAGTAATTCAAATACTGCCCAACCCTGGCTGGATAACATATTGGTCACAACCGAGAGAGTAAATGCTAGTTGGAGTATTAAGGAACAGGAGTCATTACTAGAAATGTCCGTTGATGAAACTCTTCGAGCCGATTTAAAAAGGATGTCTCTGATTGATTTTTGGTCAGCCAGACAGTAGAATATCCCGAACTCTCACGCAAAGCAGTGAATTTCCTTTTACCCTTTGCTACAACTATACTTATGTGAGAGTGGGTTTTCACGCTAATCATGATAGAAACGAAATACAGTAATCGACTTGATGCTGAGTCAGAATTAAGGCTAAAATTGTCTAAAATTATTCCAAAAATTTATTTAATTTGCGACAAGAAACAAGCCACCCATAATTAATATTAAAAAGATATTTCTGTTTGGCTCTGTATTTGTTACTTTTTATTGAAATAAAAAAAAAATTGTTGTTCCACACCCTATTTTATTCTTTTTTTTATTTTGGGGGTAGTGGTTCGCTGTCAAATGAAAACTTTAATGGGGGTACGTGGAGCCATAAGTTTGAGAAACCCTGGGTTAAAGGTTGCTCATCGAGTTTAAGAAAAACATACCTACTACTGAAACAGTAGGTGTTAAACATATGTAGCAATAGTTCCCGCGTCAGTAAAATAGATATCAAATACATCCTTGTTTACCCTTGTCCCATATAACTTGGGGTTAGCGCAAATCAAAAGACAAATACCAGCATAATTCTATTAATGATTGATCGCCGACTGTTCACACTGCTGGCGAGATCTCTTTTTCCAGTAGTTTGTCGCAGCGGCAAGATCTATCAAACCAAATGCTCGGTCAACGACGCTGGCTTGGCGGACAAAAAAGTCGCCGCGAGACTGCGCGAATAATCGCCTTGCTCATAGTCAATCGATAAAAATCTGATCGAACTAGAGTAGAGTTCGCTCCTCGTTTCTAGTTGATAGCTCTAACTAGCTTTCCGCATAACGTCCTACTAGGACAGCTAGGTGCCTAACGGCGGCGTACTGTATAACCTAAATTTCACATTTAGTAGCTGCTATTTTTACCCAACTGCCAAGGAAGCGTTATGGTCTTCGCGCGTATCTTGTATGCATGTAATATTCTTTTTTACCTCATATCTACCAAACCGCTGTACCTACGGATTTAGTCCCATGTTATTTGGGGTCGGCGCGACACGTTTGTTTCTTCCATTCTCCTCTGTCTATCGTCACGCTATCATTTACTTCTTTATCTTTCATATCATTCCTCACACAATCCATCCATCGTTTATATTCATCACTCTTTTAGTCACATGCGATTCGTCCCTCCTCATCATATTATGTCCATACCAAGACAGTCGATTCCCTTTCAACTTTTCTGTAACTGGCGCAACTTTTAAACTTCCTCTAATATACTCGTTCCTTATCTTATTCTTTCTTGTCACACCACACATCCACCTCAACATTCTCATCTCCGCTACATGCAATCTTTTTTCATCCATGTTCTTCACAGCCCAGCATTCCGATCCATACAATACGACAGGTCTCATCACGGACTTGTATATTTTCCCCTTTAATTTGAGGGGCACCCGTGGGTCGCAGTAAATAAATATAGATATTAGATTATATTATAACAAAGGAAACAAAAAATACGAAATTCTCCATCTTATTGTAATAGTAACTAAAAAGAGTAAAATAAATTTAAACAATAAAATAACCCGACTGCGTAAGAATAACTACTTAGTACCTAATAACTAAATAACTTAATAGTAACTAGTTATTAGTCTAGATTATTTAATGGGTCCCGACTGTTGCAGTCAATATGTTCTGTATTAGAATTTATTATTTGTTTTATTTTATGTGTGTATAGATAATGAAATTAAATCATTTATACTAATATCATTCTATCCAATAAGGATCCCGACTGTTGCAGTCAATATGTTCCGTATTAGAATTTATTATTTGTTTTATTTTATGTGTGCATAGATAATTAAATGATGATGATGATGATTATTAAATTATTTTAATGTCGTAGTAATTAAATTGCTTTTTAGACTTCTGGACTGAACTTGTTTATTTTATTTAAAGTTATTAAGTAGTTTTTTTTAACATATTTTTTACATTTTTAAATATTCAAATATAATACAATATAAACAAACCTTTACAAAATTAAAAAATAGTAGCCCACCGGCATCGGGAACAGGGTCCGAGCTACCTGTGGTCAGGGCTCTTAAGAGAGGAACCTCCTAACAATAAGCGCCGTGTCCAGAAGTACTGCTTTCTGAATCAAGCCCTTGATCCCGCTGCCAAGCGAGAGCCTCTTCAGATGTTGGTCGAGGCTATTTTCTATTAAGCCATTGGCCGACACGACTATCGGCACAATGACTGCTGTAGTCACGTCCCACATGTCGACAACCTCGCGAGCCAGAAATAGATATTTGAATTCTTTATCTTTCCGTGCTTTCACGAGGTTCTCGTCATGCGGAACCGTAATATCAACAATCATTGCGCGACGCTCCAATCGATCTATCACCACAATGTCAAGCGTATTGGCAACAATAGTCCTGTCAGTGACGATAGGTCGATCCCAGTGCAACGTGATATTACCATCATCGAGAAATGGGTCGGGCGCATACTTTTTTTTCTTTTTTTAAAAAAACGTTGCCCTACACTAGGAATTTCTCCTGTATCGTGGGTGCGTTTACAAACATTTAAACTCACATATACATACAGCCAGACCCGGAACAACTATCTGTAGGCCATACAAATTTTTGTTCCGTGCGGAGATCGATCCCGCGACACGCAACGCAGCAGTCAATCGCCACTGCGCCAACCGTGCCGTCAAACGACTTATAGTGTGGTACTTCTAATTCCGCAAGGTTGTACTTCAAAGCAAGTTGCTGTTGGAAAATGTCGGCAACGAGGTTGTGTCTATGCAAGTACCTACTCTCCGTTAGCCAGACGAGAACACCCAGAAATAATGTGTCGAATTGATTCTCCTGGACGGGCCACCGTATGCCCGACATTATGTTAACCGTGCCATCTTTCACAATATATTTCCGGTAGTTATTCGTCATCATAACTTCGTCCATTATTGCACAGACAAGACCTTCGGTTGCCCCGAAGAGGTCACCGAGCCAAGATAAAGAAGTCTACATCGGACCAAAAGGGCCCGGTAGAAGCGCCCGTGCAGCTCCTGGCTCTGCAATACCTCCATGCGATCATTAGTGTCTAATACTCTAGGCTTGCGCCAGTTCTCGTTAGCCAGGGAGAGCGGGGTAAGGCCCTTATCCACTGAGACCACATCTCAGTGCATGCCCACGTCGGCTTTAGAAAGTATTCCCTGAGACTGCATACATCACGGTTGTGCAGGGTCTTAGCATTTAAGAAGCCACGACCCCCGCACTTCCGTGGGATATACAGTCTCATCACCGTGGGTGATGCATCCGATTTGCGGACAGCAGTGCGGACCCTCCTATCTAGGGCATCAAGTTCCGTCTGAGTCCATTTGAGTATGCCGAAAGAATGTATCAAAACCGGCAAGACCCAACCATTGAAGGCGCGCACCTTGTTTCCGCCTGACAGAAAACTGCCAAGCACCTTATTCAGGCGGCCAACGAAGCGCTCCTTCAATGATTGTTTCATTGTGGCAGTATTGATAACTAATGCTTCCGACGTACCCAAATACTTGTAGATTTCTGTTGAGGAGAGAGATCTAAGGTGTATAGAATCCGAGAGTTGAGTTCCCACGGATTCCATAATCTCCCCTCGCTTCACATGCATGACTGCACATTTGTTCACACCAAATTCCATCCTGATGCCGCTACTAAAAGTTTCTGTTACCTTCAATAGCTTCATCAGTTCCAAATTGTTGGAGGCAAAGAGTTTCAGATCATCCATGTAAAGAAGGTGTGATATGATCTGACCACCTATCCTCAACAGAAAGCCTAAAACTAAACCCTCCAGCAGTGTGCTGAGAGGGTTCAAGGTTAGACAAAACCACAATGGACTCAGACTATCACCCTGGAATATGCCACGCTCGATCCTTATTGGTTCGCTGTTCGCCTGGATCTGTTGACATCCTGGATAGCGAAGGACCGTTCTCCAGTGCCCCATACATGACATCAGGAAGGTACGCAGAGTTACATCTACTTTATACAACTCCAGCACCCTCATAAGCCATGTATGAGGCACTGAATCATAGACCTTCTTATAGTCGATCCAACATGTAGAAGATCCTTTCGGGAGCGGCAAACCAGTTGGCTAATGGCCATATCAATGAGGAGCAGCTCCTTAGTACTGCGGGACCGGTTCCTATATCCAGTCTGAGAGGCAGACATGATAGAATTACTTTCAATGTGTTGGTTGATTTTAGCTCTCAAAATGGATGTAAGAACTTTAAGTAGTTATTTTTACGTAGTCGGGTTTTTTTTTTTAAGTATAGTGTTAGTCAACTGCACATCAGCACAACGACACTTTGGGATACCTTAACTATTTGCTTGCTTTTATCTGTCTCTTCCCTGGAGTTCCCATCCATTATTACTTGCTTCGGTTCCATCAGCTCCAAGCTATCTGAGTTTTCGCTAATGTCAGCGCCATGTTGCCAGACGGTTGATTTTCCATAATCATCATAATATGAAGTATCGGTATCAGTTTCTGTGTCAGTTTGACCTTGCTAGTTAAAAAATTACATAGAGCCTTAGTGGTATAGCTTAACTGCGCCATCGCCATTTTGATTAACTAGGATTAGGATAAGTACCTACGCCAGTTCATTGCTTTATTATTTGTGTACTTACAATACTTTAAGTAAAATCAAGACCAGAGGACGCTGACTCTTATAAAAAAATCATGAATCATTTTTTTTTTTGTTTCTTGTGTTTAGATAACTCATCCATCACGTCTGTGTAGTTCCGATAGCTGATTTAATTTCACGTTAAAAATGATGACTGTCTCGTTGATCCAGCGGTCGCAAGCGCGACTGCTGAGCATGAGGTCCTGGGTTCGATTCCCAGGTGGGGCAAAGTGTTAATAGGTTTTTCCATAAGGAATTTGTCAGTAACAGCCACAGAGTCTGGATTTGCGCAGTTGATGGCAATATTGGCAATAGCCTCGCCCGCTATTATACGGGACTTGAAACATAACTTCAGTTATGGCTGGTGGGTGTACTATTGGGACCTCTGCCTAACCCTTCGGGGATTACAGGCGTGATGTTATGTTATAAGATGAATTCAACAAAAAATTCTTACCACATCAATAAACGTTCCTATAGAACAAAGGGTGAATATAAATATCAAATACTTCATGACATCCAAAGCACAGAAATGACAAAGTATACGACGCCGACGTTATAATATTTATTGCAGTTTTTGATTGGAAAAAGTTAATCGAAATTGAGTTTTAATTGATATCTGAACCAAGTACGAATTACCTACATTTCCTATAAATATCCTCCAGGTAAGGCTGGTGGTCTGACAACTATTATATCGCCGGGGGAAGGATAGGTACCTTCTACCGTGGTGACTGTTTTCAGTTTTCTAATTTTCTGCTAGAGCTGTGAAACATAGAACATAACAATCAGTAGATATACTGACAGAAAATGTTGCCGAAGTATTTCACACTCTCCGGGTCACTCCGGAGACAGGGTCGACGAATCACCACCTTTTGGAGCAGTATTACTTACTGAGATGGAGCTAAACAGAATTATCGATCGCTTTCCTATCTTAAAGCAAGATATACGTATTGAAAGTAATAGTATAAAGTAGTAATATGTGTTTTCCTGAGGAGGCTATCTCGTTAGGCAGCTGGATCAAGAGCTTGATTTAGAAAGCGGTACTCATGGGCGTCGCCAGGGGGGCAGGTGCGGCCTGTGGACGGTGAGTAATGGGCTAGCTCGCCGTCCGTCCGTCGTATGACGACAGGCCGTGTCGACGGCGCGTTCGTGTTCCACGCGCGCCTCAAAGAGATGTCAGCAAACGGGAGGGGCCCGCAAGGGCCGATGCCTGCCAGGGCTGCGGACTGTTCGAAAGAGAGACCGCGGCCCTGGAACATAAAGGGCCAAAGAAGGAAAATGGGTGGTTTTTAGTCAGTAAGAGTCTGACACTCCCTCCCGCTCCGCCCAGAGCGGGAGGGGTCATTTGATGATTTCCCACCCTCCAAAAAAAAAAAAAAAAAGGGGGCAGGTGCGGGGAACACCCCTAGATACTCAAGATTAAAAAAAGTTATGACTTTTCCTGACGGTTGACTCAGAATTAGTAAGTACCTACATAATAGTCGCTAGGTGGCGCTGTACTTATTGTGTTAGCTAGCTTAACTTGACTTGCGGTGTTATTAAATTTTCCAATAATCTTATATGCACTCGAAGTTCAGTGTAGTGTGTTATATAGTAGTGAGAACATGATATAATAACAAAATATCTATCTATGTGCTTGCACGATTTGCAGTGTGGACCTTTGAGTTTGGGTCGTTTTTCGAATGATTTTTGTGGCATCTGTTTACTTTCAAATTCTATTTTATCATTCTACTAGCTTTGCCGGCGGCTTCGCCCGCGTGGAGTTCGGGAATTGCCCACGGGATCTTACTTCTGGGATAATAAGTAATCTATGTTCTATACCAGACCTATAATGTAACTCTATGCCAAGTTCCATCAAGATCTGTTCAGAAACCGCTCTGGCGTGATTAAGTAACAAACATCTATCCATCCAAACTTTTGCATTTATAATAGTTTATACACCATTATTTTTAGGTCGTTCTGGAGCCGAATACCATGAACTCGATCATCGAACTCGAAACGATTGGGAATATTTAAAATAACAATAAAAAAAACACGAAATAATAAATTTAATGTTTTTTTTGTGAAATAATGAGAATCGATCGATGAATGAATTTTTGAATGGGTATCGTTCGCATGTGTTGCCGATCGTGGATACGTTTTACACTCACTGCATTTGAGTTCTCATTATTTCAATAAAAAAATATTAAATTTATTCTTTCGCGTTTTTTTTTTATTGTTTTTTTTTAAATAGTCCCAATCGTTTTGAGTTCGATGATCGAGTTCATGGTATTCGGCTCCAGAACGACCTAAAAATAATGGTGTAAGTATATGTTAAATGTGTAATATTAGTTTTCACTTCAAAGTTGAATACCTAAGTAATAAAGAATAGTTAGTGAAATTATTCCTTACAATCCTTTTCAACGCCATTCTGGAATCGGGATAAACTCCCAAGACAATGTGCCATTCCAATATAATACTTCTGCATAAAAAAGGCGATAAAAACGATATCGGCAATCACCGCCCAATCAGCCTAACATCACACATCTACAAAGCATTTATTAAAGTCATACATAATCGTATTTATAACAAAAGCTGGACAAACATCAGAACAGGCCGGATTTCGCCCTAGTTTTTCCACCACCACCAGTGGTTAATTTAGAATTAAACACAAGTAATTTGTTTCAAAATAAACTACGAATGGATAGCGGCGAGGCAACTACGCTAAAACGATTGCTCTAAAAATAGAATTGTAGTGGTTCACTGTTTCGCCGAGAGTAGCATATAAACATTATCTTTGGCCAGGAGGTTAGGCAGAAGCACGTTTAAGTCCCATTTCCCAATAGAGAGTGAGCCTATTGCCATCAACCGGGCACAATTCTTGATTCCGGGTAGCTACTGAGAAATTCCAAATAGAAAAATCCAATAACACTTTGCCCGTCCTGGGAATCGAACCCAGGTCCTCATGCTCAGCAATCGCGCTTGCAACCCTAGTGATCGCAAGCGCGACGAGGCCGAGGCAGTCCTATGACATAATTATATACAGGGTTATTTGTAAAACACTTTACTCACAGCGTCATTCCAATTAGATCAATCTATAAAACTACTTTTCTAGATACAAACTTTTTTTATCGGATGGGAAATCATCAAATGACTGCTCCCGCTCTGGGCGGAGCGGAAGGGAGTGTCAGACTTTTACTGACTAAAAACCATCCATGTTCCTTCTTTTGCCCTTTATGTTCCAGGGCCGACATTGTCGCAAACTTTCGACGAAAAAATTCGGTTGCTATAACGGTGCTTGCGAGAAACGCATCTTGGATGTCGAAACTTGCATTTCTCGCAAGCAACGTTATGTACGTTGTTTTTTTCTGTTATGATTAAGCGACCGAAAGTTTGCGACATTGTCGGTATCTATGTCGAGACTACCGGCCCAGGTATGGACTTTTTCGGAGAATCTGTATTCTGTCAGGTTAGAATTCTGTTGTATCTGAAAGTACCTATGTGAATTTTTTATGAGTATTGTAGTTACTCAAAAAGTTGGTTGCCAAAATATACAGTCAAACCTGGGTTGGTTTATTTAAGCGATACTAATGACTTCACAATGAAATTAATGAACATGTTCATGGCACGCGACGGTGTTGGTTTAAGTTTGAGTTTGAAATGGCCTATTTTAAAAGGTCATTCAGTAACATGCTTTCTGATGTACGGAGTTGTCTTTGTATGAATAGACTGAAATCAGGAATCGCATAGACCTAATAACATGATTCATGAGAGCACAGCTTTCTATCGATCATTATTTTGTCAGCGGCGTTACTGATAACATTTTTAAGGACAAGCAAAGGCTTATCCTTAAAATCGGTCTGTGCGAATTTTAATATTTAGCAATTTATTTTACGGCGCTCCCTCACCTGGAGCATGTCTGCAAAGTTCAGATTCAGTTGTTTCTGTACAAAATCGAATCTTGTATTGTTATATTACAGGTGAATGCTCTCGGGAACAATGAGGCAACAATCGGTATTTTTTCCCATTGGTCGCCAGTTGCTACAATCGACATTTTCTTTCCGTTTGTCGCCAGTGGTGACGAAGCCGGTGGTGATGACTAGGAATAGACGTTCACAACTCGCCAATCACAAGTGAGCTAAGCAAGCTTTCACACGAGAAGAGCGAGCGAAGCGGACCCGACCACCACGAGAAAACGTTGAGTATGGAGATTCCTTAAACCAGAGGAGGGAATGAGCCAAGTGATAAAAAAAACTATTTATTCGAAATCTATTTATTTCAATTTAATAAAACAATAAATTCAAATAATGTCACGACATATAAAGTATATCAAATACAATAACAATATTTTTGAAAAAGACAGAATCTAAATATTTCTAAATATACACAAATATTTTAAAGAGGAAAGTGTTAAGAATAAATTCAAAAACTACAAGACCGATTTAAAAAAATCTTTCACCATTAGAATGCTACATTATCCCCGAATAACGTAGGCTATATTTATTACTAGAAAAAAGTAGGGGAGAATCAGGGGAAAATAAAGGTCCACTCGTGCGGCTGCTAGTATGATTATAAAGAGGTCAATTTTGTTATATTTCGTCAGTAAAGAAACATGATGAATAGTTACTTATAGAAAGATCAATGTTCTTTTGACCTGTCGAAAGAATCAGGGCGAAATCCTTACATTAATTTGTACATAAGAAACAGTTCATTTAGAGGATACAAAAGTCTCAGGGATTAAAAACAGACTATACAAGAATCTGACGCATAAAATGGCCGCCCTTTTCGCTCATCATCATTCAAGAAAACAACAAAAAAACACATAAATCTACAGGACACTTTATGAAACGCCAAAAAATAGGTGCTCAGTTCGAATTAGTTATCCATGAAGATGAACCGGCAAACTCCGGTCACTCTTTTAAAAATATTTTTGTCATTTATAATGTTGCCAAATTAGTGAAAATAATTAGATGTGACTGGATAGTGTAAGCCTTTCCTGTGAAAACGTAAAACAAAATAGAAAAAATTGCCAACAACAGCCTACAAGGCCTACTACGCTCCACGTTCAGAAAATAAATATAAAAAATAATCCTATAAAAAACTTTTTAAAAACAAGCTTATAAAAATGCACTAAAAAGAAGAAAATAAACCTAAAATAATACTTATTACGCGGAATTAATTAAAAAGAAAAAGGTTTTTTTTTAAAGCTTGTCGCGTACTTATGCCTTTTTCCCCCTTTTCTTAATACGCGAGACGCTTTTAAGAAAACTAAACTTTTTCTTTTTAATTAAATTCGCTTATATTAAACATTTGTGTAAATAAAATTCATAATATGAATAAATAAATAATAATGTAAAAATAACCATTTAAAAATAAAATGCGCACGCTTGCATATAAAGCAAACAAATAAGCAACCACAAGTATTATTTTAGGTTTATTTTATTTAATAATTTTTACTCTCCTAAGTTGGAAATAAGTAACACGTCGTTGTTGCATGGTGTCTTGCTGATTAGTTTTAAAGAGTCGCAGATCTTCAATAAATTAGAAGTTGAACACGAATACAAAGTTTCATAACCGTGCTATTAATCGTTGAGGAGTTCTCTCAAGAGGAGACGATCCTAGGCGCTAGATCAGGTCATGATAGAAATCATGTTATCAAAATTGAATGCGCAAACAGCTCCGGACACGAAGCCGCTTGCGGAGTTACGGTTACATTTACGGTTGGTCTTTTTACATTAGAGGACCATTCGGTAATATTAGCAAAACGACCTATAATTATTATCAAAACGACTCTTTATAATCAAGTCGTCCTATGAGAGCAATGGTGGTGCAATCATTTACACGAAGTAAAGTGCCTACCAGGTTGAACATACCAGGTCCTAGAGGTTCTCCACCAATCATCGGTGCGTTCATCTCCGTACGCACCAATGATCAACTGTGTGGTATGACTACAATTTCCATCTTTTTTTTTTGTTTTTGGGACTATTTGCTCATACAATTTACTAATAGGACATTTTGCTAATGTGCTGTTTTGGTGTAATTAGGTCGTCTTGTTAATTAGCAAATGGTCTATGGTAGTATTGTTGTATTAGTGGCAGTAGCAGTGGTGGTAAATAAATATTTTACTAATTTTCTTACCACCTCTTTTTCTTAGGTATTTTTATTTTTACTATAAAATAACATAAGAAACAAGTGTATGGTTTACACAATGTTTATTATGTTTTGTTTTTTAGGTTGTTATTTTTTGTTATTTTTCTTTCTGACTAACTTTATGAAAAATAAAATCTCTTAGTTTTCGTACAGAGGTACAAATTTTGATTATTTTAAAGCACGTTTTACTATAATTTCGTGGAGATGTTCTTATTTTAATATGAGTTAAGTTTTTTTTTTGCCATCGATACGCTAAGAAGAAGAATATGAGTTATAAAATATTTTGTTATTTTGAATGTTAAATAACTAGTTGAAATTAACTATATTCTTTTAAAACTTTTTACTTCTTTGTCTAAAACAAACATGATTTAAAAGTTTTCACATGAGTAAATTCGGACTCATGTTATTCCGAGAGCTTTAAACCTCCAGACACAGTTCACGTTGTTGGGCGAACGATAGCGGTATTGTCGTTAAAGATTTATTGTTATGAATACTTTCACCAGCGCTGCACCATTCACCATAGTACCGCAGATGAAGATGAAAACTCCAATACTACACAGAAATATCGCCCTCCAGAGCCTCCATTTATTTGCCCCAAGGCCAGGCCTGTCCCAAACTGTCATTAGACAAATGAGATTAGGAAAAATAAATGCCATGTTTGAAAGGCAGAAACATCCAATCTGAAAATCAAAAATAAATAAATTAGTGTTACAGGGGTTAGATGCACACACAGGCATACAGATAATCATGTATTCAGTATAATACTCATAGGAAGACTTTTTATCACGTTCCAAATTTTTTTCTTTGAATTAGTTATGTTTCAAAGGCACCATTTTTGAAAAAAAAGTCGGTAGGTATGTAAAATTTTCGAAATATAATATAAGTATTCTTTCCGGAATTTCAATTTTGCAAGGTGACGCGAAGGGAAAATTTGCAACTTATGTTTTGATTGTTATCAATGTTCGGGGGCGGGGCCAGGCGCGCGAGTCGCGCAGTCAGTGTCCGATGCGGCGTATGATGTTCACAAAATTTTATTTTTCTTGGACAACTATGTGATGCTATATCTTAATATTTTAGTACTGAGTGATACTTACTAAAAGAAAAAACACGTATTTTATTATTTACAATAAAGATCATAATATTAAAATTTGGAACTTGATAAAAAACTCTTCCTGTAAACTATGGCTACACTTCGAGCATGGCTAATCTCACTCAGATCCAGCCTGCCTGTCCCTTTGCTGCCCTCCCCAGCGACGCCCTAAGACAAGGCTCGTACCGCACAGGAGGTGTCCTTAGCGCGCTGTCACCTAGTTTATAAGTATTTTTCGCCCCTGGCTGGAGGCCTTACACAAGAGGCTTAACGGTAATTAAGCAGAAGCCAACCTCATAAATTGACCTGCGAGATTCCATGCCGAAAAAAGAAATCGAGCACGGCCACTTATTACGCTAGTACCTAAGTGGGTACACGAGTGACCCCGACGTGATTGTGAATTGTGAGTGAAACCTTCAGAAGAACCTTTTTTAAAACGATCGGCAAAAGATAAGCTACCGATGTGACGATACTTGTGAATTAAGACGGAAAAAATCGTCTCTTCTAAGAGCTTTCGTGACGTGCGCTGCGTAAATAGTTAGATACAGTAACACGAAAATATGGTGAAATAGTTGTAAAAATAGAATAAAAAAGAATAGGTGATAATAATTATAGAAGTTTGGTGGAATAGTTCATCTTAACAACTTCTAGGCTTCTGGCAAAGTCAACGTAACGTTTGATTTCCGTACGTTTTATTTGAAAAAAATCTTTTCATCTGCTGGCGAAAAAAGTCACATCATGAGCTTGTTGGGATGGTGATCCGACCAGTTCGCGATTCATCCAGCGCAGTCCGCCTCCGGGCACCAAACTCCTTTGGCGATGTCCGGGCACACCTGAGACATCGCCAGCACTCGTGAGAGCCGTGCAATACGACGACGATAGACTTCCCGATCTATCGCGATCAGGCCGCTACTGCGCCTCCAACCACCCTGTCCTTCTGCGAGGAATCGCATCAGCGACGGAGTCTTCCTCCCTGACGCGCTCCGCCGCCTCCTTCTGCGAGATGACATTCTCGCAGAAGGATGCTACGGCCTCCCATGCTACCCTGCAGCTGTTGACAATGGCCGTGGCCACGACCGGCAAGGAGAGGTCTGCCCCGATTGCTGTTGTGAGAACACGGCGCTGCACTAAGCTAAAAGCTAAAATTATAGCAAAGGTAGGAAATAGTAGATTAATGGTATTATTTTTTTATATGTGTATGACAGACATTGGATCGACCCCAATACAGTTGGGAAAAGGCTAGGCAGATGATGATGACAGACATTGGAGACTTGGTCCCTCCATTTTGACGGTCATGACTGGAAGTACCCTTTAGGTTTTGATTCCCTAGCGAGTAGTTGCGAGTTTGAAAATATGCGGTTTAAATTGCTGTTTCTTTTGATTGCGTTGACATAGAAGTTTGATTTTATTACAGCTTAAAGATATTATAGACCTAAGTATTTGATATGAATCAATTTAATACCCTTATGCGTTCATGAGGAAAGAGGTAGTTTAAAATTATTAAAATATTTTTATTATATGATGTGTACGGTCAGCAACCGCCAACCGCACATTGTACTTTGGCCTAGTAAAATACTGCAAATTTAGTTAATTTATAAAATGTAGTATTATCACGTACGCAAGTACGTCAGTCTTCGGTTTAATATCGAGCTCGCGCAACATCCAACATTTTGTAACATTTTGTAACATTCTCTATTATTTTCTTGTAATAGTATTTTAGTGCAATTTCGTATTAAATACCTTTTGAACATTAACATTTATTTTATTAACATTCAACATTAAGTGTAAAGGCTCATGCCCTTACATGATGTAACTAAAAATTTACGGTTTTCGCAATTTTATATAATTTTCGAAATAGTCGCTTCGTTTGTTTTAAAGATGGACGCAAGTCTCAAGTTTGTCTCCAATTCGCAGGTTTACCAAAAGAGCACCTAAAATGGTTTGTAAAATACTTATTTAACAAACCTTTTTTTTATAATAAGAGCTTGTTGGGATGATTCCCCACAAGCTTATATCACGTTTTCGCCAGCAGATGAAAAGATTTTAGTCAAATAAAACGTACGGAAAACCTAGATTTTTCAACTCATAAAATCACCTGTAGTAATGGTTGTAGAAACTTAGTGCCGTAGTAACAAATACTCGTACTGGTGACAGGTTTTTTTTGTTGGCGCCGCACTTAGGTTTTTGGGCCGAAATGAATGATCTCCTTTGAATACATGAAATCAATTAAACTGATATCAGACGCCATGTTCATGTTTGCCTTTTGTTCGGCATCTTTCACTAAAACCGAAACGTCTGAACATGAAATGAGTCAAAATATAATTTTAAGCCGATACTGAATTTTTATACTCGGCCGACATCTTTCATTCGTCTACTGAAGTACTGAATGATCGAAAAAAGGAGCAATGGAACGTTCGTTTCTAAACAATACGTTAAAATAAACCCTGTCCGATCCGAAAGAGGCATATATACCGATGACAGACTAAAAAATGATCGCAATAACGTGACACGTGCCTTTCGGGTTCACTAAGGGCACTTTTACACCCTTTAGAATCGAATCTGAATTCCTAACAATTTCATGACGGATCGGACTGGTTTTTTTTTTAAACATATTGTATAATTTTTGCGGTTTCCAGTGAATATGGAATAGAAAAAAAAATTAACAGACACCCGTGTGAACCAATCATTCAAGTTATGCGTGTTTGCATTCAAGTTATCCGTTCTTGCAGATGTTTTAAGTCCAACAAACAGTAACAAAAAAGAATGATAACTTACGAATCCCATAATAACATCTATTGCCGGAAACACGATTCCAATTATACCAATCACGGTTACAAATAGGGCCCGATAACATAACTCGATACACACTATCTTCGACGGATTGTGGTGCCTTTTGATGTAGTAGAAGCAGAGGTTAAATGGTACCCAGAAGTTCAGCGCGTGAGTCACATAGATCATAATAGCTATTAGACCTTTCAGTATTTTCGGCATCCTGAAATAATCATAAATATTATACATTCACATTATATTCTATTCTTTTAACATTTGATGCATCCAATGCCCTACGGCTGGCGTTATTTTGAATAAGTATTTTGATATTAAGTATTATTTTGATATAAGACTTTAAACTGTCATGGTCACGTGGTAACGTTATCATTAACACTAAAAATTGGATATTTACCATGTTTAGTTACTGTTTGTTTTCAGTTACCGATATTTAGGCACTGTTGCAAGCAACAGCTGCAGCAGCTGTGGCTGTTGTTGTTGTTGTTGTGTTGCATGATCATGGTTTACTGAAGTTATTGCGGGTGGGTGTTTATGAGCAGAAAAATCGGTCTACCCTCTTTCTTGTTCGTTTTTTGCACTCAGTACCGGTACGAATTAAAATTTACAGCAGGTTGAAGGAAGTGCTAGTCTTTGCAATATTTTTTTTTACTCGACTGCGGCAAAGGAAGAGTTATGATTTTAGCAGACCATACAATATACATGTATGAGTGTTATATTTTGAGGAGTGAAGACCGATTCATTGTACGGTTCAGGAGATCTAAGCTACATTCAAAATGAATGTGACTGTTGTTACATCCAAATAAGTAAGTGTCAAATTTATTTTTTGCTTAACGTCTGATCTGACATTTAAAAGATGAAAAAAAAAACAAACTTCATGAAAGTAGTACAACATTATGGTGGAAGCCTCAAGGTAGCCCGCGAAATTCATATTTTATTACGTTTTTTGCAATTGGCAGTTCAATGTCAGGTTGTTTGTTGATGAAAAATGAGTCGCGCCAGTAACACGTACGTAGTTACAGAATTGTAATTATTAAAATCATCCATACAACCCTCTAAGTTCATGTAACCCCAAAGACTTTTTCATGAACTCCTTTTTCATCAACATGCAACCTAACACTGACCTGCAAATTGCAAAAAAAAACGGAAGAAATTTTGAATTTCGCGGGCTACCCTGGTGTTTCCACCTTAAAATAAATCCAAAATATTTGAAATATTAATAAAGTTGCAAACTTAAACAGACAGAATTTCGTTGTCGTGTTTTGTTAGATTGGAACAACTGTTTTCCATTTTGGCGCGAAGTTTAAGTTGCATTTTGTTATTTAGATTAAAATACAGTGCTGTTTTTAGTTAGATCATATCTAGTGTGTATTGCGAATTCCATAGTGGACAAAAACATCAAACAAAGAGTTTGTCTTAAATTTTGCATCCTACGGTGAATCGACTTTATCAAAATGACGTGCTTATGAGTGGTACAAAGCGTTCAAAAGCGGTCGAGATGTGATGGAAGATTTGTCTCGCTCTGATAGGCCATAAACATCTTCAAATGAAGTTAACATCGCAAAAGTGAAGGAAATAGTGACTGAAAATACTCATCCAAGTTTGAGAGAGATAGCCGTTGAACTTTCTGTGTCTCACGAGTCGATTCGTATCATTTTAAATAATCAGTAGGGTATGAAACATGTTCCCGCTCGGCTAGTCCCAAAAAACCGGAATTTTCCCCAAAAACTCAATCGCATAAAAGTCACTGAGAAGACATGCTAGGAAAGTTGCAAACTTAAACAGACAGAATTTCGTTGTCGTGTTTTGTTAGATTGGAACAACTGTTTTCCATTTTGGCGCGAAGTTTAAGTTGCATTTTGTTATTTAGATTAAATACAGTGCTGTTTTTAGTTAGATCATATCTAGTGTGTATTGCGAATTTCATAATGGACAAAAAGATCGAAGAAGAGTTTCTCTTAAATTTTGCATCGCCAATGGAATTTCGTATTCGGAGTCCCTGAAAATGTTACAGAAGGCTTACGGTGAATCGACTTTATCAAAATGACGTACTTATGAGTGGTACAAAGCGTTCAAAAGCGGTCGAGATGTGATGGAAGATTTGCCTCGCTCTGATAGGCCATCAACGTCTTCAAATGAAGTTAACATCGCAAAAGTGAAGGAAATAGTGACTGAAAATACTCATCCAAGTTTGAGAGAGATAGCCGTTGAACTTTCTGTGTCTCACGAGTCGATTCGTATCATTTTAAATAATCAGTAGGGTATGAAACATGTTCCCGCTCGGCTAGTCCCAAAAAACCGGAATTTTCCCCAAAAACTCAATCGCATAAAAGTCACTGAGAAGACATGCTAGGACGAATCAATTTCGACCCAACATTCATGAAACGCATTTTTATTTGGATGAGTATTCAAAATTATTACCGATCATAAACCTCTTCAACGGATTAAGCCGCGTTTGCCTAGGTCGGTCTGTGGATGGATGACCACCCATTACACGTACTAAGTTTCCTCGGAAAGCACGTTAAGCCGTTGGTCCTGGTTGTCATTTGTAGATCTTTGACAATCGTTACAGGTAGTCAGTGGCCCGAAAGTCTGACAACCAGTCTTAAAAATGTATAAAATTAGTTCCTTTATTATTTATTTATTTTAAGAAAGGTAGCTTTACAGCTGACAGTACAATATCTTAAAAATATTATTTCCAACATTACGCCAATTACGAAGTACCTACACCACTAAGGTGTTGGTCGAGGCTCTTTGCTATTAGTCCATTAACCCTAACGACTATCGGTACAATGATTGCAGAGTCCATAATGAGAATGATAAAAAAATCAAGATACTTGATTTTTTTTTATCATTTGCATAAGTGTGTCGTCACTTGTGTTGCTCTGAGTGCTCCAGGTGTAGATGTAAAGTATCGTGTGAGTCACGACTGACCAATTCCCTATTACGCTAGCGTAAGGGTTGTTTACAAGAACTATTGGTTGCCATATAAATATACTTTACATCTCCTAGTTATGTGTTACCCTTTTGAAACCACTTTCAATATATTTCATTAACTATAAATTCCCTAATCTGATCTACTATATCTTTCGATCCTTTCCTTGTTCTAAGAATGGTATGAGGCATTGGACTTCTTCATGTTAAGGAATTCAGTTTTCTTAGTCGGTGAGAAGGTGGCCAGTCTGGGACGAACCTTACAGGGTCACGCGGTTGGCGGGGCGTGGCCCTTTCCCCTTAGGGGGAAACCGACCAAAATGCTAATATTTACATGATTTAGGAAAAATGAAAATTTTATCAGCCTAGGGTAATTTAGGAACAGTCACAATATGTATGTTGGGTGTAATGTGTTTATATATACAATTATGTGTATGTAATAAATAATGTGTTTGTGCCACTACAATTAAAAGGAAGAAAGGAGTAGTCTAAACACTTACGTGGTCATAGGGAAGTTGAGCGTTATGGGCGACACGGATTCAGATAGGAAAGCACAATACCCGAAGAATGACACCATGAAAATGCACCATATAACTGCACCCATGCCTGAAATTAGAAATTATATCTTTATGATGAGACCAGCAGGATTTTGATCGGCGGTGACTATCAAGCTTCAGTTGTACACCGAACTTTGATGGCAACTGAGAATGTCATTGCGTGTACATTGGTATTGCGTATCACATTGAGTGTATATCACGATACGGTGACCACTGACTGGGTACGGTGGTCTTCGTCTCAGTACTTGACGCCTCTATTTTTATCGACTATTAGGTATTCGGTTAAATTGAGTAGCGCCCGTTGAGCGTTACAATACTTGATTTTAGGGAACATTTTATATACTTAGCAAGAATTTGTGCTGTATAATACAACTAAAAAACCAACTACTGTAAAATCACGCTCTAATTAAATTCAGGTTTAATTTAGGGTTTAGTAGGTAAAATCGACTCCTTCTATTGTTGAAGTCGGTTAATATGTAGCATAGCGAAGTCTTTATTCTAATTTGATGAGTGGTAATCTGAAAAACAATTAATATAACAGTGTAGTATTTCCCTTACGAACGTATGGACTCGCGAATGTTACCCGGATCATAATAACGAATCGTTTAAGACCTTATTCATCAAAACCGGATTAATAGTTTAGGCGCTACGGAGGAACTTACGCAAATACATACATACATGCGACTGCTAAAATCATAACCCTTCCTTTTGGTTTCGACGTAGTCGGGTAAAAATCAATTACATACCGCGCCAAAACCTTATAGGACGAATACTGGGGTCGACTTTAACCTAAAAAAATCAGCTGCGTGAAAGTGAGGGGCGTCGTCATAAATATGTCAGCTGCGTAAATTAACTTTTATTTTTATTTTCGAAAAAGATTTTTGCTCCTCCAGACCCAACCTGTTTCTTAACCAAAACACCACCCTGTTTTATTGCATTTACCGAAAGTGTAGTTGATCTAGATCAAATAAGGAGAAATCCTGAAGATCCTGATCAGGATAATTGGACAAACTCATTAAATTATTAAATTGTCATCGGTCGTTGATAAGTGTGCGAAGTTTCAACTCAATTCGACGTTTTGAAGTGGGTGAAAATCACGTTCAAAGATTCTGTTCCATACATATGTGACAAATCAATGGAAATGCCATTTTTAGGGTTCCGTATCCAAATGGCTGAAACGGAACGCTTATAAGTTCGCCCTAATAAACATTATTGAGAACAGACGCACCTGTGATTTAAAAACTAGCTTCAAATACTAATAAAAGTGAACCTAAACTCCTCAACAAAGAGTTAACATCAGCATCGACATTGGCGAACGAAAATGTCATGCAGTTTTCATCCACTTCACACACACTCACTTCGCTTCACTTCACCTCGAGTTTGTCATCACTTTGTCGGAATAACTAAGCACGGTTTCAAACGCCATCGCAAATTCCAAGGTCACCTACGCAAAAGATGATCCCAAAAATCGATGTCAAAGATAATATACGTCAAAAATAAGGTTCCAACGCGGTATGAAATTACTTTGTTTCAAAACTTTGACTTGCTGTCTTGGATTCCTCCACTTCTGGAGCAGCTGCTATGGTTAAACTATTATTTGATATGATTTTCACCCGGTTTAAAAAGACTTCATCAGATTACCGGTACTAAAAGTTGCTACCTACTTTTGCTATGCCATTATGTAAATACCATAGATCCATGATAAAAACCTACCAACTGCCATGGCGAAGGGAAACTTTGCTGGGTTTCTCATGTTATTCTCGATGGGTATTACAATTCCACAACAGGACATACTGAACACTGCCATCCCTGTGTACTGGAACATGCCAATTGGTGATGTAGCGTATGTTAAGTTTTCGAACCTGGGATTATTTTTAATCGCATAGAAAACAGTCATGAAACAGGCAATCACTGAAAGAAAAGAAAAAAGTGTTTGTTCCATGGTCGTTAACTTTTAAGAAAGTAAACGTAAAAAAAACATTGCGCTAAGGCCCGAACTCCACCTAAGCGGAGACGAGCGGAGATGTGTGTAGCGGAGAGGATAGGATATGCGTAAAAGCTAGGGTGTATCCACCGAAGCTGTGCGGACAGCACAGCTCACAGCACACATCTAAATGCACGCCGCTCACAGGCCACCACTCGTCGCTCACAGTACACTGCTCACAGCACGCCGCACACAGCACACATCTCACCACACGCCGCACACAGCACACCGCTCATAGCGCGCGCCACACAACATACATTTTACCGCACGACACACACAGCATACATCTAACAACACGCCGCACACAGCACATCGCTCGCCGCTCACATCACACTGCTCACCGCACGCAGGACACAGCACACCGCTCATAGCACGTGCCACACAACACGCATCTTACCGCACGCCACACACAGCACACATCTCACTGCACGCCTCCCAGCACACCGCTCGCGGCTCACAGCATCTGCTCTTCTCGTCTCGTCTCCGCTTCGGTGGAATCCGGCCCTAAAAGTAGCGGGCCGTGGGCGGATTTTTCTAAGGATATTTTGACAGCGGGAACCTACTTTGTGCACCCGCGTGAGTTTTAGGGGACAACCTTAGGATGAGATTAGCCAAAAAGATAGCTTGTAATTTGTGCTGATTGTGCCTGCATAGCCAATTTTGTGGCTCTTCCAGGTTTTGAAGTTTTATCATGAAATAAGAACTAGTACTCACATATTACCAAATTAGCGCCTATTGAGAATGGCGCTAAATATTTGAGATGCCTGATTAGACATATTGCAATAACGAAAGGTATAAACGCGGCTAAGTAAACTCTCATATCCGGGTATCCTTAAAAAGATAAAAGTTAAAATGAATTTACACATTTTACTAATTGATTACCATGTTAAATTATAGTGGAAGCTGCAGAAGATTGTAAGAATATCCTTGCATTGTATAGATTCCATGTCCTAGAATTATATAATTGCATAACACACATGTGTGAGTACTTTGTACTGTAAAGCTACCATTTATATTTTGTTATCTTTCATTGACTTGAATGTGTCCTGGTGGCTGAGAGAATGTCATGGTCACTCAAATGTCTCGCTGATGGTGGCGGGTGTGTCGGGTCATTTAGTTCCCTTCAATATGGTTGGGTTGAATGGTGCTGATCCATGCGTCATGTTCGTGAACGGGCGCTGTCAGTTGGGACCGGTCATCTCTTAAGAAGCTGCCACGGATTATTTACTTTTTTTTTATTGTTGGTTTAATCTTTTACTCTGGACGCTCTTAATGTGTGCGTCTTTGTACATCGTTCTCACATATATGTATAATCTCAACATGAATGATGTAACCAAGATTTTCATGGAGTTTCTTGCCCATTCTTCTCCATAGAGATCTACGCTTTTGGAATGTGCAACTATAGTACTTTCGCAAGTTTTGCAAGCCTTGTGACTGTGACTGTAGCTAAGCTTTTTTGACTTTCAAAAGTGCCTGTAATGGTCTAGTTGAAATAAATGATTTGGGTTTGAGTTTGAGTTTTGAGTTTGTAGTAGGTTCTTATATTACTGACAACGTATATGTAGGTCACGACATCTCACGTGGCGTGGATAAATGAACTCCTTTTTTTTTGTGCCATTTTTTTTTACGTTTCCTTCACTACTTCATCGAAAGGAACTTCGTTCCATCCAGGTGTCCCTTGACACCTCTCTAGTTTTTTTTTTCTTCTAATTTTCCGTCTTCACAAAGTTCTACCAGTAAAAATCTTCATGATTTCTCCAACTACAGACATCTTCACTTTCACGTAAGTTGCAAAGTTTTAATTGCTGGCTAAGGGTCGCCATGTCTATGAGTGATGTAGGCAAAATGAACTGTTCAATTCAACGATTAGTGTATTAATGTCAATAAATTAGTGTGTGCAGTTACAAATATAAGGTTAGGCACACTACCTTATAAACTTTTACAAAATACGTGGTTATTAAGCATCATCATCATCTGCCTAGCCTTTTCCCAACTACGTGGTTATTAAGCATCATCATCATCTGCCTAGCCTTTTCCCAACTACGTGGTTATTAAGCATATAACCAATATTATGTTGCAATAAAAATAATTGCGATTCATTAATAACTTTAGTCAAAAAAAAACTGTCAAACCTGCGCAAATATTTCGACGAGCTGTTAATTTCGCTGGACGGTTTTAGTTCGAATTTGTGTTTATTCAATCAGAACTTGTGATTTTATTTTTAATTTTTATTTATTGACGACTCTTCTAATGTGACATTTTTAAAGAAGTGTACAGTATCTGGAGTTTTTTATATCTCAATGCATAAGTATAAGTACTTGAAAGTCCTACTGGCTGGACCCATTATTGAAATAAAGCAATGAAACTAAAATGTTTATATTTATGTACCGTCTGCCTTTCCGGCCATGGCCGTTGACTGAGAATTCTCAACAAGCTGTTTAATTTGTTTCGCTATAATTATTTGGTAGCAACAGCATGCTCCGAAGAGATCCATACATATCATGGTGTCTATAGAGTATCTGCAAATAAATAAACAAGACGATAAATGTCATGATCACTAATGATAATTACTTACAATAACCTCACTCACAATGGACCCGTTAGGGAACCTTGCGACTTTGCTGCGACCACCGGATATCAAAAAAATGTCTATGAAAAACTGGAACTATGAATACGTTTTTCGCTAGTGTACCGCTTTCGTTATGTCATAATGTATAATGTGATAATGTATGACTTTGCTCGCTATCTTCGATATTCGCTATCGTTACTGCAACCGAATTTTTTCCTTATTATTTAGCGATCGGTACCTTGCGACAGCCTCGTTACCAATGGAGACTGCAGGCCCTGGGCCGGAAAAAATCGGTTGCAATAACTTTGCTTGCGAGAAATGCAAGTCTGAACATCCAAGATGCGTTTCTCGCAAGCATCGTTATTGCAACCGAATTTTTTCGTTTTTATTAAGCGATTGAAAGTTTGCGACAATGTCGGTATCTATGTCGAGACTGCCGGCCCTGTACTACCTACGTGGCACGTGCCACGAGCCATGCTACGTGCTAACGTGCCAGATGATAGGCTCACCTCAAATATCTTCCAAGCCTTTGAACCGTTGGGTTCGGAAACAGCATACAAGCTGCTTCTCCAACGTCCGCATATGACATAACAGGTATTCTCGTACGTTTATAAAGCAATTGCGCAGACGTTCCAAGTAACTGAAATAAAATAAATATGTATGAATAGAATAGAAAAAGAATGCTAAAATAAATAATGATGAATGGAATGAAAAAGAAAGTTAAAACATAAAGTCATAGTTTCGTTAGTAGTCATAAATAGGGTCACATGTTTCGCCACAGAATGGCACACAATACGCATGGGTATTCGAACATATTGTTAAACATAAAAACATATTGTTGTTAATTTATTTTTTTTATTATTGAAAAGGGGTTAAAGTTAAAGAAAAGATTTGTTTTATATTTTAGTACTGAAAAAAGGAGGCTGTCGTTTTGAGTATGTACTTATATATCAACGTAGGAAAACGGTATTTGCTGTAAGCCGCAAAACATGAAATGTTCACCAGAGGCAAAAAACTTTTTTGAAATTAGAAAAAAAATCGTTACCCAAAAACTATACATCGTAGGAACACGATTTTAAAAACATATTTTTTTTTTTTTTCGTTTTATATGTTGGCTATAACAATATCCTTCTAACTCAATTATTACCAGTGTTTTTGTGGCTTACAACAAACTAGTTTTTTTTTACAGATCTATATAACGCTGTAACCTTAGGGAATTTTCTATGGCAACAAAATATTTATATTATGTTTAGAACTATAAAATGTTGTAAATGACATACTTGTTTTTTTAAGTATAGTTAAAAAGACGTAAGCTATAGTGAAGAATTATCTTGCATTGATGTTATTGATTTAACTGAATGGAGTGGGAAAATGTTTTACGAATGAAAGGCAGTAAGATAGCTGTATTTATTTAATGTAAACTTTCAAAACGTAATTATAATAAACACTGCTTCGTGTAACAAACTTTATTATTGTAATGACTAATGAGTTAACAAAATCAAATTATAAGTTGAATTTTACTTATTAAAGAAACTAGTATTTAGTATAAGTTGAAATCAACAAAATTATTAATAAAAAAACATCTAGTTAGCAGAGTTAGAAATATTAGATGTCAAGAAAAAATCAAATCTAAATTAAATCAAATTAATCAAATCAGATATAAAGAAAAAATAAAAAAAAAATCACAAATTTAAACATTTTCAATCCTCTTCATCAGTATCTGGCAAGCGGTCTACTGTCTTATTATTATGCTCTAAGTCCAGAAATTCTTTTGCATAGTTAGGTGGAATAATTTTTTTTACAACAAGATTTTTCAGATCCTTATATTTTTGGCTAGAAATCGGTAATTTTGCTCTATATAAATTTTCCTTCGGTTTGGTGTTACCCATATCTCCCAGTGGAATTTCAGAACATTCAGCATCAGCTGCCATAGATCTTTTAATAAACATCACGCTTGGCTTTTTCTTTTTGAAAACTACAACACTTATCGTAGAAATATGCAGATTTAGATTCTTTTTAAATGATTTATTTACGATGTCATTAAAACCCATAAAAAAGTTTCCATCTCGTACATGAACTTCATAGGGAAACGGGTTTTTTCTAGCAATTTCCATGATAGTCGGCCACTGAGAAGGTGCCCACACAGTTGATTTTCTAACCGCATGTTCTATAGTTGCATGCATACTATCCACTGGCATGTACGTATGACCTGGGGTTAGGTAATTTATTTGAATTACTTCTAAGTTTTCGCATTGAGACAGTGCATAGCGGAGCATGGCTAGTACGATTTTGTTCTTATTTTGGCCAAAACAAGAGTCGCAATAGAGTAGTAATGTCCTTATGTTGCCTCTTTTGTCAATGTTATCTGTAATATAATTGAACAAACAAGTTGATATCTCGTTTGCTCCTCTGTGAGCATCGGTTTCTGTCCAAACATTGCAAAAACCATTTCGGGTTCCACTCTCATAAATTGTGAAATTATAAACGGCAATTTTGCGTGAATAGTATAAAGACATATTATTAGTGCCATGTGGAGTGTTTAATACTTTTTGTAGGTCAAAACTTGCGCAAATAATGCTTCTGTCTTTTTCATATAAATTTTGGTGAAACAGGAATCTTTTTTGAGAATCATCTTTGTCTTTTAAATGTCTGTTTATTTTATCCGTCTCTTCTTCTGTAAGTACATCGTATGATTTACAAGAGCATATGGAACATTTGTCTTTTTTGGGTATGTGGAAGGCAATATTAAAGTTATTTTTAAAGTATGCCGAAAACACTTTAAATGACATAGGGTTCTGATCTTCTTCTCTACACTTCTCAGCATAAATGGAGTGCAAGTTGGTAATATTTTTAAATTCTTCTGGTAAGTATAACCGTTTGCTATCCTTTCTACAATAGTGAGAAGGCAACAAAGGCAAGCAATAAATAAAAGCTTTGGCATACTCAATAACTTCTGCAGGAGTTTTATTATGTGAAGTGTGTTTGCCTCGTTGGTCAAGTTTTGCAAAGCCTTCATCTGAAGAATTTTCGGCAGTATATAGAATAAATCTTTGTGAGACGTTAAGAGTTGCAATCAAAAATTGTTGACAAACTTGTCTCCTCGACTCACCTTCATTTATGTAATAATTGTATGTCACGTTGCGTCTAGAAGTGGCTGGCGAATCGAACTTACTGCGTCTAACACTTCTTTTTACTGTCGCTTGAGCAATCCAATCTTTGCGTCTTTGCTGGCTTTCAAGCTCCCAAAAATATGTAAATAAAGCTCTACGGCGTTCTTCACTAATTTTAGCACAATTGTTTTGGCATACCTTTCCAACACAAGGATTTTCCTTCATTTTTTTTCCTTCTATGATTTTTCCTTTGACGTTTACGTAACTTTCACCCTTCAGTTTATTTTTATAGTTGCATAATTTAAGTTGTTTCTTTGTTTTACCCTTTTCAATATTTATAGTCTCAGATCCATTTTCTGTATTTTTCTTCATCAGTCTTTTCTTATTTTTGTTCTTTTTCACTTTAGTTATCTCTTCTGCTTCACTAGACTCATCATCCAATTCATCCCAACTGTTAGAATTTTCAGATGGATATGCTTCATTTAGTAAAATAGTATCTGCGGAATCTTCTTCATCTACAAAATCTAGGTAAGATATATTAAAAATTAATTTGCGTTTTGATTTTCGACGTTGTGACAGTTCAATTTTTCCACTGTTATTAGATTGAGTTAGATCGTTTGTATGAGGAGTGTTTTGTGTCGTGATCCGATGTTGGAGATATGAGTTGCTAGTTCCAGGTATTGGAGAATCAGGTAAAGTATCAACAGGTATAGTGTCAGCATCAAACGGCGTGCTTCGGGGGACGCTCACAGCGTGGCAGTGAAGATCAGGTAAAGTATTAACAGGTATAGTGTCAGCAAAAAACGGCGTGCTTCGGGGGACACTCACAGCGCGGCGGCGATGAAGATCAGGTAAAGTATTAACAGGTATAGTGTCAGCATCAAACGGCGTGCTTCGGGGGACGCTCACAGCGTGGCAGTGAAGATCAGGTAAAATATTAACAGGTACAGTGTCAGCAAAAAACGGCGTGCTTCGGGGGACACTCACAGCGCGGCGGCGGTGAAGATCAGGTAAAGTATTAACAGGTATAGTGTCAGCATCAAACGGCGTGCTTCGGGGGACGCTCACAGCGTGGCAGTGAAGATCAGGTAAAATATTAACAGGTACAGTGTCAGCATATAACGGCGTGCTTCGGGGGACACTCACAGCGCGGCGGCGGTGAAGATCAGGTAAAATATTAACAGGTACAGTGTCAGCAAAAAACGGCGTGCTTCGGGGGACACTCACAGCGCGGCGGCGGTGAAGATCAGGTAAAGTGTTAACAGGTAAAGTGTCAGCATCAAACGGCGCGCTTCGGGGGACACTCACAGCGCGGTGATAGGGATTATCAGATAAATCATTACACACAGGTACATCGTCAATATTATCTGGCGTTCTTTGAAGGACACTCAGTGTATGCGCTTTTGAATAATCCGGCACGTTGTCAGCGCCAGGTAAGTGATCATTTGCACTATTTGTATCTAATGATATGTCTTGTTCATGATCAACAGTTACAGCCACCATATAGGATGAAAGATCAAAATGTGATGGCGAGCAATTAAATGATTCGCAATTGTCTGTTTTGCACGGTGTCATTTGCTTCATTACTTCTTTAGTAGCTTGAAGATAAGTGTTTGGACTACGAAATGTAGGAGTTAGTTTTTCATAAAATGACCTTTTATTACTTTCTGGTGTAGATGACAATACTGGGACGCCCACACTCCCAGTTTGTGTGCAAGTTTCGATTGGTGTACCTGGTTTGTAAATAATTTCACTCAAAATCTGAATTTTTGGCTTTTTCTTTACCAAGTCATCATTTCTAGATTTTAGCTCATCTATCCACTGTCTTTGTTTCGCCATCTCGCCTGCAAAAAATATTATAGTAAAAAAATTACAATACTTATTTATTTATTTATTTAAACTTCATGCATATAGTGGGTACACAGGCGGACTTAATGCTACATGGCATTCTGTATCAGTCAACCTTTGGGTATAATACTTCTTCCCATTTTCTAGACCTTGAACCTGCTACTTAGACTACTTAGAAAAATTATTAAACAAAATTATAGGAAAGGTACAGGTACAGTATAATTGACATCAGCAACATAATCGACCTATATACAGCCCACTGCTGGGCACAGATTAAAAAAATAATTGCATGTAATAATTACAAGTACAATAACTTGTTTGGTCGTCAAACAACAATCGATACACCCCAATAGTGCACCCTTGCGTTACCCTAATACCTAATGAATAATACCTAGGTACTTGCCAACCAATAACCTTGGTGTAACTTGATCATTATTTATCTCAATAATAATCAAGCCAAGACCTCACGTCTGTAGGTATATCAATCAAAAATACTAATAACAAAAAAAATAGGTACTACAAATAAATTAAATATGGCATTGTGTATTTTTGTTTCTCTTTCATACATAAAATTATACCAAATACCAATTCCTATTAATTAAACATTCAATAACAAGCAATATTACAAGATAAACTATGATTATTATCAATTTTGATTAAATACTCAAATAATACGTATTAAAATTACTAATAATTTATAAAAACACAAGTTATACATACCTTCTAATAGAAATGATTGATTCACACAAGTAAATAACACTTAAATGATAAAACCGATAAAACAACCAAAGATTATTACCAACAACGGCAACAACAGTCTCAAATGACGCGTATGGACCGAATGCGGGCTGTGACTTGATGTAGGCATGGCGCGCGCGCGAGCGCCAGGTTGCAACCAATAGCGTAACAGTATTCGTTGACAAGTATTTATTCGAGTTAAAACGTTGTAAGTCTATCGTAATTGCGATTTAATTTCCGTCAAAATTGTGTTATTTTGAGTTGTTAGAAAAATAAATGCTGTTTATTTGTAGTAACTGACTTTTAGTTATGAAATGCATACTGATAAAAGTAGTAAATATCTCTGCCGTCTAGTAGATGAACCACTAAAATGATGTAAGTGTAGGCAATCAAAAAATATCATCCTGCTAAAATGGCGTAAGCCTCTGTTTGAAAAAATTGCTGACTGCAAGAATGGCGTAATCAACAAATGCATAAAAAATTCTCGTTTTTGGTAGACTTACGACAAAAAAGCACTAATATTGTTCAAAAAATTGACGGCGTAAGTGATATTTTTTTCGTCGTAAAAATATGAGACCCAGACCAATCGATGCAGTATTTTTTTCTGATCAAAATGATGTAAAAAACGTAATTTCGATTTTTTGAGGCTTACAGCAAATACGTTTTCCTACGTCGATACTCATAATTTTATTTGATTTTTATTCTGATAAATTGTTAATATTTATTTCTGAGTTTTATTACTTACTATTTATAGAAAAGCATGCAGTTATTCATAATTTTTGAAAAAAATCGAAAAAAAAAAAACATTATTATATAGGGTGAATTTGATGAAAACTAAAACTGCATCATTAGATTTTTGAAAAATCAATATTTCTGGCCAGCAATCAAACCCATTGATTTTGGAAAAAAAACCACAACAGCACAACAACAACAGTGTATTGCACCCAGTGTATTTTCATTGCACGAAATCAATCTTCTGCCCACATGATGTACGTGCCTAACGGAATAAATCCTGAAAATCCGACATCATAATTGGGATGTAATCCTGCTAATGAAATCATACGCGGGGACAGTGATAATAACAATCAGTGACGGTTACTTTCTAAAATAGCCGAGTGCTATTAGACAAAAAAAAACTCAAAAGCCCGTGAATAACAATCTAGTGTGTTGCTCACGCGCTCGGTTCGGCTGTGATCTATTTCGCTGTTGATTGATCAACTCAGGATGGATGAAATGGCGACAGGTCACTGGAACAACTTGCGACCCACGGATGCCCCTCAAGTTAAAGGGGAAAATATACAAGTCCGTGATTAGACCTGTCTGAGCCCTGGCCCAAACTGGGTTCGATTTATAGCAACTAACTCCCCCTCTTGATATTTCCTACTATCTTTCCTATAGTTATCATAATGACGATTATCGTGTTTCGTGATCGATTCCCGGCTAATGTTTCTAGTTGTTTGCGCTAGCGCAGCCATGAGCGTCCCTGACGTGTCTATTCCATCCGATCATAGTACGTTTACTTTTACTCTTCCTCACAAACCCAGCGCTGGCGCTGCCCTCGGCCGCCTTTTTATCGTATTATCGGCGCCGTCTTGTTTACAGGGATTTTTTGCGATTTCTGACTTTTTAGGACTCCAACCTGGGTTGGTCCCATAGAAGTTTTTGATCAGTAGGTATTAGAGACAAGATCGATTAGCATGAATAAAATGTTTTGTGTATAATGACCATTTTCTTGCTAACTAGGTACTTTTTTCTTTAATTCGGATCAAAATTTTCTCGAAAATTATGAATAGTCTCCCAAGTCTATTTTCGTGTTGTTGCAACGGTTAAGGTAGTTCCCCTTACTGCCCAGCTAAAAGTTTCCACCCTGAATACAGGTCGTTCTCGTGGAATAATTGAAGGCCAGTATGCGAGCGAAGCGCGGGCAAACGCTGGTACTTACATAAAGACAGTAACCCATATAAACACCAAAGAAGACGTTCAATGGAACAGCTACTGCGACACCGGCCTTCATGTAGGCGACATGACCGCTGAGGATTCCAGCGCCAAGAGATCCCTTCACCATATGTGCAATGGAGCCAGTTAAACTGAAATCAGTTAGAGTTTGGAAAAGCAGAGACTATATGGTTATCATCAAGTTGATTGGTGATTTAGTGCTTTCCTTGAAATGGATAATACTCGTACCATAGCTAACTTGTAGCAATCTTGCCCTGAGATGACGTGGGCTCCAAAGGGGCTGGTTTGGGAGAAAACACCCTTTTTTTGGATATTTGCCATATGACAACAAGCTGCTTATTTAAAAAAATATACAATAACCTTGAGTAGATATCCCAACATTCAAGCTTCAAGTTGCTATCTTAATAACATTTCGTAGTTACCTTGTGAACTTGATAGATGGTATTGTCTCTCTTTCTAACCGGAAATCGTAGGCATCCTCGGCTGCCTGGGTTGGAGCAAGATGCCTGAAGTTCCTGCTCGGTCTTGGCTCAAGTGGAGGCTATTCATAAAAAAAACAATCATTACATAAAATCTCAATCTTATAAACAGCACTTTTGAATTGTTCAAGACTGCGCCGAGCAAAAAGCGAAAAAAGAACAGTTACGGTTAAGTTGATATTACCGAAAATAGTTTATTTACACCAGTGAACGGAAATAAATACACAATCAAAATATACATAAATATTACCACGGAAAATGTGTTTACGATGTTTGCGAGGCAAACATAATGAACTATGGTATAGTTTTTAAGGGGCTATTATTGCAATTTGTTTGTATATTTTATTTTTATTTTGTGTGCATTATAGAATAAGAATCAGACTTTATATTATAGTAACAATGCTTAGCAAAAATACAACTAAAGCGTATTGAGAGGAATAGAGCCAAAAGGATTTAATAACAAAATTAATTATTACACACCATTTTTTAAATCTGTGCAGAACACATTAACTGTAAAATCTTTCCCAAAAAAAACTATTTGTCACAATATGCTGAACATGCTAACAATTATTGTCCAAAGAGTAGAATACTACAGCAAATTGTCAATTTATTTCTTCTCGCAGAAAAGGGCATCTTATTAAAGAAAATGTAGGTTTGTTTGTACATACTTTTTTCTGACCTATAGCTTTAAACTCTTCCCCTTTTCTTCTTGCTAGTGTCGATGATTCCCTTTTTTGATAATTAATCAAATTAGCTTTGACCAGAACTCTGACACCTCGATCGACAGCGTTGGTGGGGGCTTCGGACAGGTTCAGTTCTTCATTAATCTTGATTCGATCCCGAATGTCTCTTGCTAGCGATGCCCTAAGCCGAGGCTCATAAGCCCACAGGGGGTACCCTTAGCGTGTAGTCGTTTAGTTTGTATGCCTTGGCTCAACGCTTTCACTGGATAGCGAGGTGAAGCAGACGACAACCAGCAGGTTGTCCTGCGACATGCCATTAACAATAAAAAGCTGTTTAGACTTGTGGACCAAACAGTCTGCTGTCGGCAGATATACGCCTGTTCGCGGTGGGGGTCCGCGGGGAGAACGAGTGGTGGTGGCCCAGACGTACATGCCTGTCCACGTTGGGGTCGAGCGGTGGTGGCCCAGTCGTACGTGCTTGTCCGCAGTAGGAACGAGCAGTGGTGGCCCGGTCGGACCTACGTGCCTGCAAACCCTGCAAGCATGCAAACTGCAAGGTAATTCTCACTCCAAACCACTCGTCCGCGCGGCCGGGCGGTGAAGCGTAGCTCACAACGCATTAGCTTGTATGAAATCCGTGATGCCTAAGGCGATTATCACACGGCACCGCGCACCGCCGCGGAGGGCGGTGGCGGTAAAGCGGATTTCGTAGCGGCACCCCGCGCGGTAAGGCGGTTTACACGCCTGTCAGCGCGGTTGGATTTAACGCGGATTTGACCAGTTTGATCACAGACACTGCAAGAATGGAAGCTAAAGTGGTGACAATAATTTGGCTTTTATAGCGTAAAAAGAAAATAAAAAGAAGATATTGGGTTCATCCATTTTTACGAAGCAGAACTCTAAATAGAACAATTTCTTCCCAATGTTTCATTTTAAGGAGTCTATCACTATATTGTGTGCTTTTCATGTCCCTTAATAGCAGAGCGACTTTCAATCTCCGAAATAAATTTTTCAACATCAAAATCCATTTTTAAATTGCAACACATCCTGCACACACGACGATTCGCGCGGTAATGCGGCGCCCCGTGTGTGATGCACCGCCGCGCGGCCGGCCGCGCGGAGGGGCGGTGGCGGTGAGAGCACCGCTCGAACGCGTGGTCAGGCGATGTACATGTGTATCGACGGATTTAATAGAGGTCAATGCGACATGAGATCCGCTTCACCACCAACCGCGGCGGTGTGCGGTGCCATGTAATAATCGCCTAACACACGTACACCGCCCGACCGCGCGTAGGAGCGGTGCTAATCGCCTCTCCGCGCGGCGCACCATCTTATAAATCTTCGACGCCTTCCCCCGACCGCGCAGACGAGCGATGTCGTGTGACAACCGCTTTAGTCTGAGGGACCCTTAAGAATGCTATTTAATTAACTTAATAAACGATGCATGAAACTATAATCTGATAAGAATACGTCATCAGAACGGTTTGTGCCATGTTTTTAATATTGCTGTTCTGCTTAAAATTTATCGTTACTGTAAGTATCATATAAGTACAAAAGTACCGAGTTTCTTCATTATCTACTCTCAGACAAGTTTTCCCGTGGCGTGACCCGCGGCTTCGCTCGTGTGAAGCTAGGAAATTATCTCATAAGAACGTACGGTAAAACACGGCACCTCCAAGCCACCAGTGAATGAAATTAACATTTTCGGAAACTTTTGAACTCTTTCCACATTAAGTTGAACTTTGAATAAAATCTTATCAAATTATTTGAAAAAATTTCAGATCACCACACAAAACGAAGTAGTCATCAACGTAAACGCTAAGAATTTTTTGGACATATTAGACAGCATGCAATCGGAAGACAGAGATGTTATTATTCTAACAATGAAAGAAGTGGAACCCCCCCAAAGTACTAATGAAACTGCTATAATCTATGATGATGAAACGGATTACGAAACATTAGAAATTGATGAAGAAGGTTTAAAATATCTTAATGAACAAGATGACAAGCAGTCACCAAAAATAAAAAAAATACTTAGATGGCTCCCTAAGAAAAAGCGTGATCGGACGAATAAACAAAAAAAGGAAGCGCAAGCGGCCATAGACGCAGATAAAATTAAAGTTAGAGCCCAAAATGCTAACAGAGTAGCTTATATCTTGTCTGTAATTGAACACAATCGCAGAGCCGCTGATTTTTTGTATAAGGAAGTAAAAAGAATTCAAAGAGATCGGCAACTTGTTGATGACGTTAGAGAAATGATCCTACGTATAGAAGGTCCAGATCAAGTGCAATATAAACAGAAAGTCCTACGTTGCTTGAGGAAAGTGAAAGCGGAAGCGGATATCGAAGTGACTAATACGCTGTGGAAGAAGCCCGTGAATAATTTGGTTATAAATATCGTGAAAAATCGGCTTAACGATGGCGTCCGTGGATAATTTTATATTCAGCGTGTACGATAAAGTATTCAGACTATCAAACTTAACTATTTTCTCCATGGAACCACAATCGAAACGCGAAGAGAAAATCAGCTCAGTGTTCAGTTCGATGGTCTGATTCTCACCCTTTTTGGTGTACCAGAAAGACTAAACGCTGTAGAGGGTTCAAATTTTGTGTTAATTAAAGCCTACTGTATTCATTCTTCTAATGCATTCTTTCATATTATTTAGAAGAGTTCTTTCTAATGAGTAGTTTTGGATTTCTTGCCCCTTAATTCAATGATATAGCGATTAGCCTATCTACATCCTAATTACGAAATCATATTTTTTCTTTTTTTTTTCCGCCGCACTAAGAATTTCTACCGTATCCGGAAAATACACTTGTCTAGCATTTTTTTATTATTATTTTTCAGAAGACTAGTAATTGAGAATGTGAGCAATTACTCCGCTGTTATAAAATCCCAACCTTTTTAATCATATTTCTTACTGCATTCTGCAACAACTGATCATTAAATAAATTTAATTAACTATTCTCAATGATGCATGCAGAACAAGATTGAAAATTTCATAACATCGGACTTGGCAATGACTCAATTGTTATTTAGAATTTATTGTGTAAGTTACTTTATTTTATTTGTTTTTTTTTTTTTAATTTTAATCACAGAGTACAGGCGGACTTGCCATAGGCATTTTCTACCAGCCATTTAGTAAACAAAACCTACTTTAGGGACTATGATTAGGCTGATCCAGAGCAATATTATTAATATTTCAATAAAATATTTAGTTCCTTCAGATTAGACTGGAAGCCGAACCGAAAAAGCTAGGCTGACGGTGATAACGATGATTACTTCAAGACATTTTTGATTAGCGTAACTCACAAATTAGTAACATTTTTAGCTAACAACCATACTACACGCGGGTTACGCAATCAGCTCAAGACAAGAACTGGAATTAATTAAGGCTAAAATGACGAAAAGAGAATACAGTGAATATTACCCGAAGAAGAGTCTAGTGTTCTTTGTTCATGATCTAGCGTCCGAGTCACCTGAAGAAAGTAGTCAAAAAGACAGCACAAACCAAAATCTATCTGGCGAGATTTTAGGAGTGGTTAAGAATATGCTAAGAATGCAACCCAAGCCTGTCTTTAAAATAAGAAATACGACAACGCCTCCGCCTCGCATTAAACGACACAATAGTATGGAAAGATTGCGAATTCGTAAGCAAAAGGAGGCCGAAAAAGAACACGAAAGAAAAGTCAAAGAAATCATTGAACATGTGTCAGAACATCACCAATCAAATATATACATAATGTATGAAGCGAGAAGAATTAAGCATACTGGTATAGTAATGGATGAGTTGAGACAACTGATGGAAGATATACTTAAACCAAAACATAAAGGTAGTTATTTCAGAGATAAAGCAGTAAAATGTGGCAAACCAATTTATGTACCGCCTCCGTTTGTTTGGCCAAAACCAAATCCGGTTGTTATAAATATAGTAAAAGACGCTTTAAATGACGGGGTATATAATAAATGAATAACTTGGAACTGTGTTGTCTAATTCTAAACATGGTGAGGGTTGGAACTTTGGAAGATTTTTGCATACAGCGTCGCCTGCCTAACTCCAGCCATTTTATTTTATTTTAATAATATCGGCCACGTATAAAACCTTTATTAATCAATAGCTGGCACGTGACGTTTGCGAAGCTTTGGTCTTATACAAAACTGGTATGTATTGATGCCTGCTATTGAATTACCAGATTAATGTGTGGCCGCATTTTGAAAATAAAGTATTATGGCGCAAGATAGGCTAGCCAAATAATTCAAAATAAACACATTTAGCACCCCATTTCATCACTCTATTTCCACTTTCATCCTTTTAATTAAAATATTAATTCATACATAAGGTTTCAGTAAGTTTATGTTTTTTATGTAAGAAATATAAACTTTGTGGGGTCTGCGGTACCGTACGACAAGTATGTGACCGACCCAGTTCCCGAAAAAGACTATGTCACGCTGTACTGGGTTCAGTCTGTCATTATAAACAGGACTACATACATAGTAAACACTCGCTCTTTTCCCATGAGGGTAGGCAGAAACCACAGAACGCAACTGCCACGATCCTTGCAGAGGTAGATAGGTGCCGACTGTCGTTACGGGCAATGAAAAAATAAGAAATCATGTGGTTATGGCGACATTCCCTTATCAGTTATTAAAGAAAATTTAGATAAATTTTATTAGCTGAACTTTTGATTAGTTTTTACAATAGATGCATTTCAGAAGGTATTTTTCCGGGCAAGTTAAAAATAGCAAAAAATATCCCACTCCACAAAAAGAACTCAAAAACAGATCCAAAAAACTATAGACTTATCTCTTTGCAATCCTATTCTTTTCAAAATTTTTGAAAATATCATTATGAGTAGACTTGTTGTTCATCTAAATTTAAACAAGGATTTGCACTTGAGACAATTTGGATACCAAAAAAATGTCGGAACAGGGGACGCTATATATACATTAATGGAAGATATTATTAGTAAATTGAATAGGAGAAAGAGGGTAGCTGGCATTTTCCTTGATTTAAGCTCAGCCTTTGATACGATTGACCACAAATTACTCATTGCAAAATTGGAGCATTATGGTGTGAGAGGCAAAACTTTACTACTGTTCTCTTCATATTTAAGAAACAGGACAATGTATGTAGACATTTATAGTAATACGCAAGCTAATGGTATTAGCAATTGCAATAAATCTTCTATGCAAGATATAGTAGCGGGCGTACCCCTAGGATCGATTTTGGGGCCTATTTTGTTTATAATATTTACAAATGATTTAATTAATTACATAAATTCAATACTTCCCGACACACAGCTGACAGTTTTTGCAGATGACACCAACGCAATAGTTGAAGCTAACGACATACAGTTTTCCGCTAAGGTTAATGCAGTGTTGGCAGTTTTTAAATCTTGGTTTGAAAGTAACAAGCCTTTAATTAATACTGAAAAAACCAAAATAATGTTATTTAATACAACAGCTCGTAATAAAGACAACATGACGATCGCACTTAATGAAGTTAAAATAATTGACATCCACTCGCTCGCCCATGTCCGAGATCGTGTGCGGGCCGCACATGCCTTGACTGACCAACGCCCTCTATTGGGCGTTGAAAATTTTTTATTTGACAGCGCTCTGTTTTATTTTTTAGATTTTTTCTGACAAAGCGACATCTTTCTTTTTTGCACTAACAGAAAGCCATTGAAATTTCGGTCCTTTTAAACAGATGGCGTTATTCCCAACACGCTACTAACACACTTTATAAGCTGTGGAATAAGTTGAATTTTGACGGAAAAAATTACAGTCTGTGGCGTTCCGACGAATAGTTCCGTGATTGTGTTGTGGTTTGTGGTGGAAGTTTCTTATTTGTTTGGTAAGTAATATTATATACCATTTTGTTCGTGATTTAACGACCTTTCGAATGATATATGTGAATTCCGAATCGATCAAAAATTGGATGATGAAATCAATAGTTATATGTTGTAAGGTCGGAATGCTGTCCGAAAAATCTATAAATTTATGAAAACGTGATGAAGCTCCTAAATTGCTAGTTTGTACATAAGGCATTGTGGATTAACTATATAGCGTGACTATTTACGATCAATTTGATACCAATAACATAACATTTAGTTAAACTTTCCGAGGTCTGTTATCGTTTGTTAATTGTTTACGTTACGTCATGGCCGCTATGCACTTGTTTTGACTAAGCGGTTATTCCGCGCGAAGTTACTATTATTTTTAATTAAAAACTTTGTTTGAAGCATAGTAACTATTATGATATCATTTGATGCATACTGAGTTAGGCTATAACTTAGGTTAAAAATCATTATTTTATGTAATACAAAAAAGGAGTTAATTGAAAATTACAATTTTTTAGATAAATTAACATTTATTTACATGCGTTGACGCACAGGCTCAGGTGGAACGTTACTATGGAACGTTAGGTACCTACTATTTTTCATGAGTGTTGCTGGTATTATCAATTTATAAGACGTTATCACGTCAAAAACATAGGGTTACCGCTTTAGATTTTGAAATAATACAAGTTTTATTTAAGTTTTTTTTTTTTTTTGTAATGGTTGTTAGTGCTTTCTCACAAAACCTATAATTTTATAAAAACGTGATTTATCTATTGCTTGTTTTTACTTAAGCAATTGTGTATTAAACTGAAAGCGTGTTTATTTACGAACAATTTGGTAGCAAAACTATACCATTTAGTTAAGATTTCGAAGTCAGGATATGATTTGTTTACATTGAGACGCGTAGTTTAGGTATAGGTTTTGACTAGAAAATACTAGAAATTTTGTCGACACGATGTTGTTATTAAATTGTATTTCAAAACTTTGTTTGAAGAGTGATAACTATTATGATGCCATTTGATGCGTACTGAGTTAGGCTATAATTTAGGTTCAAAAAAATATAGGGTCACCGCTTTAGATTGTGAAATAATCCAAGTTCTATTTTTACCGGCTTATAAAAACAAAACGAAGTCACCCACAGTTATCAAAACACTTGTAAGAAATAGCGTGGCGTCTGTTCTTCAAACAACCGTCATTAGTTACAATCACTTCATAGAATTTTTTTGTTTACGTTTCGAGTGCGCGCGACCCGACACCCCGCCGCTCGGCAAAAAAGGTGACGTCAGTGAAGCCCCGCGGAGCGGGGGGGCCCCGGTCGTGTGAGTGGCCTATACATTGACAAACACTTAAATTGGAACAGGGAATTGCAAGCCATTTATTCGTATATTTCCTCAGCGTGTTATGCCTTACGCAGTCTTAGGGATGTAATGGACATAAAACACCTTAAAATGGTATATTATGCTCTAATAGAATCAAGGTTGAGATATAGTGTTCAGTTTTGGGGGAATAGTTTTAAGTATAACTGCCAGAGAGCCTTTGTGCTCCAAAAGAGAGCTTTTGAAATTAATTGTAGAATTAGCGTTAGTTTAAGATGAAACAACAAAGATCTCAGATATCGTGACAAACGTGACATTCTAATTTAGCTGTCGCTTTTACTAGTTTTCAAGGGTTTTGGTTTTCGATACAATTTGTAAACAAATAGGGATGTAAAAACAAAAGAATTAACAAAACGCATCTTTTTGTTGTTTTAAAACAAAAATCGAAACGTATTTCAGCAGTGTTGCCATATTTCAACCAAACCAACGCTTTAGTTCGTAAACAGAGAAGGATACTCTGTCTACGCTTTAGTTAGATAAAACTAAAAATGATACAAAAGAAATTGAAACGAAACAAAAATAAATCAACTACTTATAGTAATTAATAGATGGAAACTCTAAAGTGGTGTGAAATTGTTAAATAATCAATTATATTGAATCAATCAATTATACTAGTACACCGTGAAAAAATTAAGATAATATTATTCCTACCATCACGTCTTTTATATGGTAGCTTTCAACATTTTTCTGCTTGCAACCAAAACTCTTAATTTGACAATCGCGTCGTGAAGTCAGCTGAACAATGCATTTTATTTATTTATCACAAAAAAGAGACCAGAACTCATCCCGTTAATGTTATTTCGCTTGTCTATATTGCAAATGTGCTGTTCTATTTTCAAGTCGACATTGTGTTGGTGTTGTGTTTCCTGAGGTACTTTGGTACCTTTGTTATTTTCCTCTCTTAACAATTTGTTGAAGAATGTTTGGGAGGCCAAGATGCAGAGAGTGGACCCCACTAGCAACCCAGCAGCTACGACTACGCAGTTTGATACAGGTATTAGATAATGCAACTTTTAAAATTTTAATAAGTTTTCGAGGCAAAGGTTTAATAACAGACGCCTACGCCAACACGGTTTGACGGCGTGATATTTAATATTATTGTCATCATTGACATTTTTAAAGATCTATAATGAAAACGCTCAGAAGTTCTAGAAAGTAGTTTAAAATCAAGCAGTCAAACCTTTAAGATCCCTATCTAAATATTGTTTCTGAGCATTTAAAAAAAAATCCTGCTTTTGTACACAGGCAGTTTAGAGAAGGTAAACATTAATTGATATTTAGTTGTTAGTAATTTGAGCTGCTTACCAATACCATGAATATGTAGAGTTTTGTAAGAGTTCAACAAAAGTTGGAGCAGCTGTTAATATCTTTTGTCTAATCAGCATTTTTGGTGCCCTAGATGATAAACAAGATTGTTGGTCATAAAGTTTAAATACGATGCTGCAAATAGCTAGTTACATTCTGTGTTCGAATTTGTAAATATTAAAACAAAACACCACCTCTTACCTTACTTCTGCCAAAATTTTAGCCCATTTTGGGGTTTCCAGCAAGCACTGAAATTGAACAAACTGCTATGAATCATCATCTACCTAGCCTTTTATCCAACCATGTTGTGCTTGGAAAAAAGTCTAATCGTCTAACCGGATGCAGCTGATTTTCAGAACTTTACATGGAGCAACTGCCTGTCTGACCTCCACAACCCAGTTAGTAATAATAATCCCGATACCGGTGGGGTACAATTTTAATATTTTTAAATGTTTTTATATATTTCTGTTTAATAATATTTTAAAATGTAAAAAATTTGTTAAAAAATAAATAAAGGAAATAATAATACCACACTGACAGGCCACGGACTGATAATCAATGTTACCATCCCGCATGACGAGAACCTGGTGAAAGCTGAGAAAGAGAAACAAATAAAATATCTCGACATGGCACACAATGTTGTTGATATCTGGAATGTGAACTCTGCTATCATTGTGCCGATTGTCATAACGGCCAATGGCCTTATGGCCAAAAGCCTCGACAAACGTCTCTCGAGGCTCACCTTAGGCGGCTGGATCAAGAGCCTGATTCAGAAGGCTTCTCAATACCGCATTGTTAGGAGGTTCCTGTCTCTGCAGGCCTAACCACCGGTACTGTTCCCAACACCGGCGGACCTATTTTTTATATTTTTAAATACTTTTTTAATATGTCTTTTTTATACATATAAAGAATGTGTTGTGTGAATAATATAATAATAATACTTTATTCATGCAAGTCCTTACAATATGCTTAATATAGATATTAAGCATATTGTTGCTAAACTTCTCAATAGTTAAAGGCGCACAGAAGTTGAAACCGTGACTCCTAAACTAGGAATACCTGTGACTTAGGACTCAGTGTTCTACTGCCACTTAGACACTACAAAACCCTTATGGAAATTAAGAGCTGGTAAGGTGATATTATACAAAAAAAAATATGTTATTATGGACAAATTAAAAGAAAAACTTAAAAAAACCGGCCAAGTGCGAGTCGGACTCGCGCACGAAGGGTTCCGTACCATTATTTAAACGGCAAAAAAATCATATCTGTTGTATGGGAGCCCCCTTAATTTTTTTTTTTTAATTTTTAGTATTTGTTGTTATAGCGGCAATAGTAATACATCATTTGTGAAAATTTCAGCTTTCTAGCTATCATAGTTTATGAGATACAGCCTGGAGACAGACAGACAGCGAAGTCTTAGTAATAGGGTCCCGTTTTACCCTTTGGGTACGGAACCCTAAAAAAGAAATAAAAGAAAAAACTAATTAAAATTTAACCCTGAAACACAATTCACTAGTCAAAATCAACATTTTACCTTTATTTTATCCTCTGCTTAAAATTATCTCTTAAAGAATGACCTGAAAATATGCATTACTAGCTGTTACCCGCGACTTCGTACACATTAGGTTCGCAAATTCTTAAAATAAGATTTTTGTCAGGTTCTTAACTCCATTTTGTTATTATTATCATTTATTTATTTTATTAAAAGAAAGTTTACAAGAATCTTAACTTAAGAACTAAGCCTCACAAAACCGTTTTCACGGTTTGTCTGTGAGAACGGAACAGATAGTATTATAAATAAGGTTTACTTGAGGTTTTTTTGTACTATGTTACCTGATATCTCCAATATTCCTACACCCAATGTATTTACCATTCTACTATTTTATTTGTTCTCATGCTTTTATGCCTCTTTTTTACATTTTAACCGTAAGCTACCAATACCTCCTATGTGCTATGAGAGCAAGTTTACAGGAGAACATAAAAACTGATTATTTATAAAAATACAGATGGTATCTTTAAACCCAAAATCCAACTTTATTAATTTTACATAAGCTTTATATTTAAAGTAAAAAAAAAACACATTATGCTCCTTTGGTGCTCTAGGTAAGTTAGAAGGTGTTTCTATGAACAAAATATGGCAAAAAAATCAAATAGATGTTGTTTCTTCTTTATGTTAGTTCTTAAAATACAAGAAAATACCACTTTTTAAATAAAATTTTAATCGAAAAATAAAAATTTCACAAATTCACAATATTTTGGTCTCACTAGGAACACTATTTCTTTTAAAGTTAGCAATGTAAAACAACTTATAAAATACAAAATCTATCTCGTCAAATTCCATTACCATACGATCAGCCGTTTAGTCATGAAAAGGTAGCAGACAAACAAACATAATAAACAGAGTTACTTTCCCATTTATAAACTAAGTATGTATACATATCTAAGGTCAGAAATAAGTAACAGGTAATTTATATAACAGCATTTAATGCAATGTTTTGCAAACTTGCATAACCAATCAATTATGTTTCTACTTTCTATATCTTAAATTTACTGACTGACAACACACAGCCTAAACTTTTGGGTCTAGGCTTATGAAACTTTGCACTAGAGTTCCTTATAATTTATGGTGGATTTAAAAAAAAAATGATAATAGGGAATGGATGGAAATTGACTTGAACATTCATCATTTTTGACAATAGAAATTGTCTTCTAAACTGTTTTAATAAAATATACTCGTATCATATTGTTTTTCATCCCTAAGCCTCGCTAGAAGTTGCAGATGGAAAAACGTTTTTTTGCCCTACTGCTGAACATTAAGTCCTGGGTTCGATTCCTGGTCAGGCAGCTGATTGAGGTTTTCCATCAAGAATTTCTCAGTTACAGCTTTGGAGCCTGAATTTGTTCCAAGTTAGCAACAAGCTTTGCCCCTAAATAAATACATGGGACAAAAACATAACATGGGAAATAAATAAATAAAATTGAAGTATCTGTTTGTAACATCAAAATAACAGCGTTTTACTTAATGCATATGAAAACATAAACTGAACTTATAAAAACTGTTGTATATATAATTATGTGTTATGCATTGTATGTTTATCAATTTTTTTGTTATTTTGTATGAACTTCATATCTTTGCGACAAATAAATATATTTTTTCTTTCTTCTTTCTAGATTCAACTTTGTCTTACCCTTCAGGGATTACAGGCTATCATGTAATGTAATTTTTTCCTTTAATTTTCCAGATTGTGGGCTACAATATCAGGCCACCTGAATGGTGTACGTCTCCATGCAGCTTCTATCTGTCGTTGCATCACACCACGATGTCGGCTCCGTTTTACACCAGCGAAAGAATATCCTCTCCACATCCTAAGTGGAAGGAGATTGACTCAGGTATACTGGGATTTTAAGTTGTTGTTGACATTGTTTTTATTTCGTTTATTCATTTTTTTACATATTATTTACATTTTTAAATATTCAAATATAAAAAAAAACATCTAAAAATATAAAAAATAGTAGGCCACCAGCATCGGCAACAGGGTCCGAGCTACCGGTGGTCAGGGCTCTTGAGAGAGGAACCTCCTAACAATACGCGCCGTGTCCAGAAGTATTGCTTTCTGTATCAAGCCCTTGATCCCGCTGCCTAACGAGAGCCTCTTCAGATGTTGGTCGAGGCTATTGGCTATTAAGCCATTGGCCGACACGACTATCGGCACAATGACTGCTGACTTCACGTCCCATATGTCGACAACCTTGCGAGCCAGATGAAGATTTGAATTGTTTATCTTTCTCTGCTTTCACGAGGTTCTCGTCATGCGTGACCGTTAAATCAACAATCATTGCGCGACGCTCCAATCGATCTATCACCACAATGTGATCCCGTGGGACAATTACCGAACTTACGCGGGTGAAGCCGCGGGCATGAGCTAGTATAAGATACATTTCCGGAATATAAGCGATCAAAGTTGTACTTTGGATAGCTTATATCGCTATTTTGAAAATAAAATACAATGGCGGAAATTAGGCAGAACAAATAATTCAAAGTCTGGTCACACCGGAAAATCACGACCTGGTGTCCTACCATGACGTCTTAAAGCAGGAGTAACTCCAGTGTGGGATAGAGATGGCGCTACACGACCTGTATAGCTCTGTCTCTTTCACACACTGGTATTACTCCTGCTTTAAGTCGTCATAGTAACCCCCCCCCCAGGATTAGGAAAAAGGCTACTATAGGGTTCCGTTGCAACGGAACAGATTCTGTCCTGTCCGTTTGTCTGTCTATCGGTCCGTCCGTATGTCACAACCATTTCACTCTGAGACTGTTGGCACCACACAGTTGAAATTTGGAGAGTATGTGTCTTCTATGAACCGCTACACAAAAGGTGTGAAATTATGAATAAATTTAAATTGGGGCGATTAGCGCTTCATACATGTAATTGAAGGTTGAAAAAATTAAAAAAAAAATCTACGTAAATGTATAAGTGTGTGGGTATCTATCGACAGCTTTTAAAATATTATATCGAGGTGTCTCCAATATTTTTTTTTTGTTTATGAGATATTCGCTTGTAAATCGCCCCCCCCCCCCATTGTAATTTCTAAAGAAAGAGTAAAAATAACTTTTGACAGCGATGCGGACGAATTTTTGGATGCCCTGTAACCCTGTTATACCTGTACATATTTATTTCTATTATAGTTTTGTAGTTTGTAAATAATTAATATTTTGATTAAATACTTATAAAATGTACATGTTTCTATTGGTTATTGTTAATTAGTAAAATTGTATAAAAAACTTTATCATTAAATCTCAATCATTAAGCTTTTGAAATGTGGGACGTTTTCGTAAAACTGCAGCAGTAGGTAACTTTGTGCTTCATTAACATGCAATGAAAACCAAATAAGGTTTGCTGTTGAGTGTAAATTTATCTATGAATGAGCGTTAAAATATTGTTATTATACTGTTTGGTACTACGTCACCCTTTGCGTGTGAGTCCGACTTGCACTTGGCCGGGTTTTTTATCCCGGTAGTACGTTCCACGAGAGCGAAGCCGCGATCATGAGCTAGTTATCTGCGCAACAATAAAGTCATGTATACATACAGATTGACATAGAAATTTCAAACAACTATTCAAATCAGCGATACACCGTGCGTGACTCATTTGACTATTACGACCCACTGTTGTGTCAATCCTTATCATGCAGATGCCTTGTAAAATAGCTGTTGATGTTATTATCCGTATTTGGAACACTACGACCTTTGTGCGTAAAACGTGTCTGATTAGAATAGTTTGAGGCCGATATTGTTTTGGCGCCATAGTCGTACAAACTGGGAAAATTTCAAGTGTCTACTTATTAAGACTCGATACGGGGAGCTCGTGGCTAATTAATCACAGCCGCACTAATTCATATTTTAGGTTAAGCAGTGCTTGCCGTGGTTGGTTTTTGGGGGGAACTCGGTATGTAATGAATGACCGTGCCTCGGAAAGCAAGTAAAGCCGTTGGTTCAGACTGTCATTTTTAGATTTTTGACAGTCTTTACGGGTAGTCAGAAGTCTGAAAATCTGACAGCCGGTTTTACCAAAGGGTTCCTATCACATTATCCAGTAATTGGGTTGTTGAGGTCAGGCGGTAGGCAGATAGGTAGGCACTCGTGCGGTGAGATTGGAAGCTGAAAGGTTAGACAGATGATGACGATTTAAAAGAGACAGCCCTGTGACAAACGGATAAACGGACGGATGGACAAACAGCGGAGCCTTAGTCCTGGCACCCTTTGGGCACGGACCCTTAACCTTTTGAGCGCAAGAGCATAAACTCACGCGCGTGCCCTCCACGCCAAAGCCACAAATTTCTCGCAAATACCTACAAAAAGAATAGGGATTCCAAAAATAATTGTTTATTTCATGTTATAGTGCACAGCACATTTTTGTCACACATTTGTGTCGTTGGCGTACAGCTATGGCACTTGCTTGTTTGTCACGTATTTGTGACAATGGCGTTCAAAAGGTTAAAACATACTAGGTACCAGGATAAGTATCCCAAACCAGTTCCTGATACACTTGGTTGCCAAATTTCATCAACATCCGTTCTGATGCAAAGGCGTGATTGAGAGTTTACGCGTGCATATGCTTTGAAGTAGTAACAGAGTGAGAGAAGGTAGTATAAATGCGAAAGTCACATTTAATTAGTATGGATCCTAACTTAGTCGAATATGGTCGGCTTAAAAATAGAAGTAAACGTTATCACCGATGCGGGCTTTGTACACAGTCCCAAAATAAAGATGTTAATTATGTTAATTTGTAAGTGTCAATTAATTTGCGACAAAATTGTATGTAAGCCCAACACACGTCACTATATTTTATTTTTATTTACCTACAATAATGAATCATTAAGGAAAACATAAAATTTCATTTGATCAATGATATAGGTATTTTATTATAATACTTTTAAATATATATTTTATCTCGCCTCTCTGTAAACCCTTTCAGATAAAAGCATATTATCGCTAAAATTGACACAACAATGATACTGTTTATACTCGTGTTATCGTCTCCCAACTATTAGGAAATCCAGTTGCGTCATAAGTACTCTGAATCATCATTCTTTATTACAGAATCGACGCATCGCATGTCGTCAACAAATGTCGTCATACGAATATGGTGTCATATACTACATCCGAAAGACGATAACAATAAACTACCACAGGATACTGTCATACAAACTTGGGGAGTCTACTTTAGTGGCTTGAGATACATAGGAGCTAATCTCGCTTTGAATTTTACTTCAGACTGCTTCAAAAGCAACACGTTAGTCTTACAAATGCACGGAGGATACTTCTGCTCATACAAAAGTCTTAAGCTAGATGTCATACCCCCAGAATACGATTTAGAACACGGTTCGATATCTTCAGACTCTTCTGGAAAGACCAATCTTTCTAAAATCAATCTGGAAGCTAAACATATACTGAATCATAAATTAGGCAAAGAATCGAGGTCAATTTCTCCTAGTAAATACACTAAAAAGTCTGATAAAGAGTATTCGAAAAGCCACAGTCCTATAGAAAGAGGATTTCAGCAGAATTTTCCGACTTTGAGGACATCTGCTAGTTTAAACATTGGTCAAAGTCAAAGAGATTACTATAGGAGAAGAGAAGAGGGTTCAGAATGCGGGAAAGGTGATCCTAACGCGGCGAACCATATATACGAACATTCGCCGGAGAATTTAGACGTAAAGGAATATACTTCGAGTGTCAACTGTGATAATGTGTGTAAAAACGCGTCAAAAGAAGATTTAATTTGTAACATAGACTTAAGCGAAACTGCCGAGAATTATGACTTGAGAAACGAAGCCGATGGAGTCCCCAAGTATAGGTACATGGCTCTGAACTTCTTGAAGTCAGAAATAAGGCCGAGTTACAATGCGACGAAGTTACAAAAGTTGCATTTATTGCAATATTCTATCAAGAAAAGACAGGAGGCTGTCCAGGAAATAAAGGAGAGGATTTATAAGAAGTCTGCGTTGACGAACGATGATTGGTCGTCACCAGATGACGCCTGTGACGTCAGACTGAAGTTCAAGAGTAGATCTCAAAGGAACCTGTTCTCTCCTGATGATGGTGATAGTTTAAGTAAGGATAAGTCTTCGTCGCAAAGTGATCTGAGCGTCAAGAATGGAAGGATTAAGGAGGATAGGCCTATTGTGTCCAACGGACCTAGGCTGACTCTGAAGTTGAATGATCTCTTATCTTTTAAGGTTAGTATAAAACGAGTTTTTTTTATTTATCCCGACTACGGCAAATCCATCCTTACATACTCCTTTCGCCTCATCCAAGTTTATTCATCTGGTCACGCAGGCCGGTGGCGAGTACTACGCACCTGACCTTTCGGAAGAACCTCACCGATAAGATCAGTGTATGTCCGTTAAATGCGCACCCTCTCGGTGTTGCCACTCAAAATTGTCTTGTAAATATCTTTTTTTTTTGTCGCCTTCCACTAATTCTCTCCATATGACCATCTAAGAATACTCTTTTAACGCACCATTAAATCGAGGAAACACTTAAGCGTGCGATTGGACCTCTGACTTTAGTGAGTTGCAATTCTAAGTGACAGAAAGAGTAAAAGATGCAAGAAAATGTTGATCTGTGCGTGTAAATGTGATTTCATGTGGTGCCCAGTAGTATCGGCGTCCATTCACGAACCGTAGGTCGTGGGTTCGAAACCAAACAGCCACTTGCTCCTTGTGGTGGATTACTCCCTTTTTTTTTCGTTTGTTTGGGAAATCATCAAATTACCGCTCCCGCTCTGGGCGGAGCGGAAGGGAGTGTCAGACTTGTACTGACTAAAACCCACCCATGTTCCTTTTTAGAACTTTGTGTTCCAGGGCCGCGGTATCTCTTTCGAACAGTCCCGCAGAACCGGCAGGCATCGGCCCTCTTTCATTTTGCTGACATCTCTTTGAGGCGCGCGTGGAACACGAGCGCGCCATCGACACGGCCTGTCGTCATAAGACGGACGGACGGCGAATTAGCCCATTACTCACTGTCCACAGGCCCGCGCCTATGGTGGCCGGGAGCCACCACGTAGCCCCCGACGCCCAGGGCGTCTCCCGTGGCGTCTGGGACGTGAGGTTTTTGAGGCACATTCCGCCAGTTATGTTTTAGTCCCACGCTAACCAGGCCCAAACCCAGACTCCGAGACTGCTACTGAGAAATTCATGATTGAAAAACCCAATAACACTTTGCACACAACACCGACCCGGAAACTCAGGACCTCATGCTCAGCAGTCGCGCTATTGACCACTAGAGCAACGAGGCAGTTATTATGTAGTCCTTAATAATAGTTATCTTCTAAATTTTCCAGGCCAAACCTTCGCCTTTCCAAAGGGCGGAACACGTAAGACTAACAAAACAGCTGGAGATCCTACGGTTCAAACGCATCATACTGTCGGACGAAAGAGATAGCAAGTTGACAAACATAAGGAAACTGAAAGAGAGGCATGCTAAATTGTTTGAAGAGAACCAGGATGTCGGTGAGTGTAAGGATATTTTTTTTTTGTTTGAAGATAATTTGGGTTTTGTTATGAGGGATGGTGCTTCTTTGTGGTGTGGTGCTGCATTTGATTGTCCATTTATTTGTAACCAGCACTGAGACTCACAATCGTGTATTAGATAATGAACCGTAGACTGTGTAGTCTATGATCTATTTTTTTTTCAACAGTTTTTTTATAACATTGCTCACAGTAGTGTTGAAAAATGAACTTTAAGCAATGTGGCGTAAGGTCCATTTTTCGATATACGTTATTGTGATGTACTCTAGTACAATATAAATGTACCTTTAAGTCATGTTGTTTGTCACGAGTATAGTATATGTTTAAGATATACATGTAGGAAGTACATCATCATGGGATTACATGCAAGGTGTAAACGGACCCTTCACGAAGCCGTCAAGCAAGCATTCTGTACATCAAACTTAGTAACTCTACGAATCAATCATTGCTGGGAAACAACTTTTTTTTGGAGTGAAAAATCACGGTCAGTCGTTATGAAGTACGACTCCAAGTAACGCACTCTAAACATTATACATATCTCAAAAACTAAACATCAAATCTTATTCAAACCAATTTTCGTTGAAAGTTTTTTTTACGTTCTACAATCCTAAATTTTTTCAGAATTTTCCTTTCCTTTTCCTCCTCTTAAATTAGAAATAAGAGGGGGCGAAGAACACATTTAACCACCTTGGAATTGTTTATCTTTCAAACGATTGACTTTGAGAAAAAATGGTTTTAGAAACCTCAATTTCATTTTTAAAGACCTATCTATAGACACCGCGCACGTATAGGTTTGATAAAAAAAATAGTTCCATGTGGGGGAGTTTCATATAAAAACAAATTAAGGGGAGCACCCAATTTTTTTTTAAATAAAAATCGTTAAGCGGTTCACAAAATACATTTAACTAGCAATTTTCAACTGTGTAGTCCTAATAGTTTCGGGAATAAAGTGGCTGTGACATACGGACGGACAGACATGACGAATCTTTAAGGGTTCCGTTTTTTGCCATTCAGCTACGGAACAATTAAAATGTATTAAAAAAAAAGGTTGTGATAAAGTTGGAACTTTGACCTCCAATATCTCCGTAACTAGAAGACTACCAGGTATGGTCCAGAACAAAAAAAAAATGGCAATCACGGGGAGGACAAGTGACTTTAGGCTGCGCTAAGGGTCTTTTACACCAATTATATAGAGTAAGTACTCTAAATAGTATTCAATCAATCTCATTTCCACGTACTGTTAGGTGTTCTTTCATCGCTCCTGTATAAAGTTGATTTTTGTATGACATGAAAAAAGTTAATAAGTAACAGTTGCAATGGAATTTGTACTTTATCCTGTAAAACATTGATTTCTTTTATCGACGTCGCTAAATGCTATAATAAAAATACATTTTCAGGGACAGAACTGATGCAGAACTATCACTCCCTCTCGCGGCGAAACGAGAGCGTTAAAGAGACGCGTCAATCCTGCGCGGCAATACGCGAGTTGGCTGCGTCGTCGCACCACGCTTTGTGTGCCCAAAGAACTGAACTACTCAAGCAGTTGCACCATATATTCTACATTGAGCAGGTGAGAATGTTTATCTATGTACATTATCGTACAGCTGTCATGCTGCGTATATGCTAAGCGAGCCGAACACGAGCAGAGCACAAGCGGAGCACAAATTCCCTTGGCGGGAGTGCTCGGTCGAGGTTTCTAAGTCCGTCTACGCTAAGCGAATTCGTGCTCGATCTCGTTCGGCTCGCCTAGCATAGACGCAGCTTTAGAGATCAACTGCTAGACTTATAGCTCCCTCAAGCAAGTCCTGTGCTTCTTTCTTACATTGAATAGTGTCAGTCTTTCGCGAACCGTTTTCGAAAGATACTAGTTGTTTGGGCTTCCGTATTAGTTTTACAACAGTTGTTAACAGTGATAAAATTAACGGTTTTACGGATCTGAATGAAATTGGCACACGGATAGTTCTCAACGCTGTCGAAGCCGCGAGAGCATAATCTATTTTCTCGTTCCTTAGGGGCCGTCTCCACGAGCGAGAGAATCGCGGTGATATTACGTATTTGTATGGGATAATATCGCCGCGATTCTCTCGCTCGTGGAGACGGCCTCTAAGAGAGTGTATAGAAATACGTGGCAACGACGATAATATCGTCGCGATTCTATCGCTCGTGGAGACAGCCCCTTAGGGAAAGTTTTCCAGATTGATGGCCTGACGAATCACCACCTAATAGGTATTGCGCTGGCCTTCTGGTACTCTCTAGACAAGAGACAAGGCTTGGCGTACACTTGAAAAGATCTTGAAATAGAGTAAAACTTTTTTGTCCAATACTGTTTTAGAGGTATAACGATGAGGGACCATCGGGTTCTTCATCGTTCGTAGAGATGGAAAGATCCATCGTTGATACGGCTGTTGTGTTTTGTTATTTCAGTTTAGTTCGTTTGGTTAAAATGTTTTTTTTAATGATGTACTGTATACGTGGTAACCGTTTTAGCGTCGGTGTGCCTTTCACCCTTTATATTCTTAAAAAAAAAACAGATTTTTACCTGCCGTCTTCCTGCAGAAGGACACGTCAACGTGGACGATATGCGGCGTCCCGCTCCCAGTGTGTGGCGACGAGAGTCCGCGCGGGACCAGCCCGCTCAGCGACTCTGTGGCCGCGGGCTTCGTGGCCCAAGCGACCTGCCTAACCGCAGCGCTACTTAATCAGCCGCTGAGATACAAAATCATGTTATTGGGTTCCGCTAGCAAGATCTTGGATGTTACGCCAGATTTACCGGACCCGAAGTGAGTGAATTTTTGTTTTTTTGGTACTATTTCAAGCAAAACCTAGCTACCTTCTCTAGTCAATTACGTTTGTCCCTAATACGCGTTCTCTACGTGGAATACAGACGTATTGTTACGATAATTATTTGGCGAGCCTTTTCGTAAAGCTGTTTGAGTTGGCTTCCAGGCCGCTTCCAGCTGCCTTTACATGAAGCGACGCCTTTATCTGACTGCCACAAGCCAATTACTGGATAACCCGATACCCGCTTTTCGACTTCGACTTTCAAAGATCTACGAACGGTAGCCGAAAACAGCTTACCCGATGCCTGCCAGGGCTGCGGGACTGTTCGAAAGAGATACCGCGGCCCTGGAAGTTCCAGGGCCGCGGTATCTCTTTCGAACAGTCCCGTCTGCTGGAACACAAAGGGCAAAAGAAGGAACATGGATGGGTTTTAGTCAGTAAAAGTCTGACACTCCCTTCCGCTCCGTCCAGAGCCGGAGGAGTCATTTGATGATTTCCCATCCCAAAAAAAAAGGCTTTTGAGGCACAAACGGGGCGGTCTCTATGCGTAATTGTTGACTGGTAGACATTGCCTATAGCATTATGTCCGCCTCGTAAATTTGTGTGCTTAAAGAATTATTAAATAAATAAATGGATGGTTGCCGACCATGCCCCTCTTCTTACGCACTGTTATTAATTATTATATCTTATAATATTATTCTTTAAAAAATCTTATTACAATTTCAGCATACCACTTTTCCCTCGAGGTGGAGACATCACATTATTCCGCTACGCTCTATTCCTGCTGAACAAGTGTATCGGCCAACTCGTGGTCGGACGTGGACTGCCGTTGTCCGACATACGGCCAACGTTGGCAAATCTGCAGAAGTTGCTTACCACGCCTGCTAACATGTAAGTCTTTTCATATTATTTTTGCCTAAGAAATATGACTGTAACACGAACTTTGTTTAATGGTTATTCCTGCCACTGTCGCACATTTGTTAAATTACAAACGCAAGACAGAGACGGGAACGTGTCTAAGGCCAAAACACGCAAGTTACCTACGTTTAAAGATTTCAGCGTTGCGTATGCTAAAAAGTAAGTTTGGCAGACGTAATACCTAATTATAAAATTATTGTGTCTTTTCATAATACCACGAACCTTATACTAATGCGAATAATGTTTATATTTCAAAAGCAAATATAATCAAGCGTTTCACAAGATTAAGAACGAAATGTACATTTTTATGAAACAATAACCAAAAGAAAGTCAAAGTACGCTTTATAGATCTAGCTAGGGACCTAAGTCCCCTGCTGAGTAACACGAAATTATTTTGTCATATCAAGCTAAAGTAAAACTTATTTCCTCCGCTTAAAACATTTTTTTCATTAATATTGAAAAAAAGTGCTTCCAAACTAATCTGTACGTTATGTTCTAGGTCTGACACCACAAAGTTGTATGGCACGTACCGATGGCTGGTTGACAGTCAATGTCCTCGAACGCAGTCTCTAAGAAGTTTGGTCGCATCTGAGAGGTGCAAGTATAGACAGTTCAACAGGTTTAAGGTTAGTAACATTGCATAATATCACGCCTGTAACCGCCGAAGGGTAAGGTAGAAGTATACAGTCATGAGCACCAATATGTAAACACTTAACAACTTTTAAAAGTGTTTTTCTCCTACTGTTCTGATTAAAATTTCGTGTTGTTACGAACATAGTATTCTCGGACTCATATTTTTTATGAAAAAGAACCGATCTCCAAGTTACGATCGTTATTTCTCGCGAAAATTGCTTTTAGATTTTGGAAAGCGTATACTTGGTGCTCATGAGTGTACTTATAGCAAACAGATATTTCCCCAGTTATATGTTTCAAGTCCCACATGGGAAACAAAACAAAAAAATGACATAAACATAAAAATGAAAAGAAAAAGGAAATGAAGATCATCATCTCCCTAGCCTCCCTATCCCCATCGCCTAGCCTTTTCCCAACTATGTTGGGGTCGGCTTCCAGTCTAACCGGATACAGCTGAATACCAGTATTTTACATGGAGCGACTGCCTGTCGGACCTCCACAACCCAGTTAGTGCTACGTAATACGATACCCCTTGGTAAGACTGGTTGTCAGACTTTCGGGCCACTGACTACCTGTAACGACTGTCAAAGATCTACAAATGACAGCCGGGACCAACGGCTTAACGTGCTTTCCGAGGCACGGAGGAAACTCGGTATGTAATGGGTGGTCACCCATCCACGGACCAACCTAGGTAAGCACGGTTTAACCTAAAGATCGATCCGAGCGGCTGTTCTTATTTAGCCACGAGCTCCTCCAAAAAGGAAATGAAGATCACGTTTTAAAAAATTGTTAGATTTATAATCAACATCTTTGGCGGTTTAATGTTCGATCGTCAGTTGTTTGTTTATGACGTCACTACCCGAGAAGCGACTGGGGTGTCATCGTCCGCGCCCCTGTATGCCATGTTAGTTTCTCTTTAGTTTCACATTTTTTTCAATTATTATTGCGGTACTTTTTTTTTCTTTTTATCTAAAACGAATAACATAAACAGAATCAAATCTCGGTACCGAATCATGCCTTCACAGTTCGGACAGGGTTTTTCTAACATATTGCGTTGTAAAAAATATTTGGTCTAGTTTTATTTTCTAGGTTTTCTACGTTTGTAAGGGCGAAGCGCCGCTAGCCTTTCCACGTAATGAGCTTCTTTGAAATGAACTGTATTTCCCCAGGACGCGGTAGACGGTCAGTCTCCACAATCGGCGATGAACAAACGAAGCGGGCACCGGCACTCTCGAAGCGTCGGCAGCTATCACGATGATCACGTACGTTTTAAACCAAAAACTATTGTAAATATCTGTTTATGTAGTCGCCAACTCATCAAGTTACCCCAAACTGTCTAAACTCCAAATGATTTTAAACCATAAAATGTTGATGGTTAATTGCAAAATCGAATGAGAAAATTTGACTGTAGTAACTTGAGGCGCTGGCGAATGCACATAAAAAAAGTATTTTAGGAACCTCGATATCATTTTTCAAGGCTGCGTAGTATATATTAGGTTTTTTTTTATCAACCCTCAGTTACATGTATGGAGGATCACCCTATATTTTTTTTTTCAAAATTTCGAATCGCATATTTGTAGCGGTTCACAGAAGACACCTACTTTCAAAATGTCAACTGTGTGATGCCAACAGTCTCGGCATTACATGGCTGAAACAGACGGACAGGATGAATTTAAAAGGGTTCCGTTTTTTTGCCATTTGGATACCGAACCCAAAAAATATGGCATGGCATTTGCGAGAAACAATACACATACAGTTAGACCAGACAAAATGTGCGCTTCATTAATCTTTGTGTTTCTAAATTAGAGCGAAGCGTATACTTGTCTTGGAGAACTGTATTTATCCAACCTTTTGTCTTTTTAATGAGCCATTGACTAGGGATGTAGCAATTATAATTTTGGCCTACGGGAAAAGAAACTTGACATGGAAAGCAAAAAACATGACAAGAATAGTCAATATTTTCAAAATTAGTTTCGGAATATTTATTTTCATTTACAAAACGAAAACAAAGTAATTGTTTTCGTTTTGTTCGATTTGGCACCGTAATTTTTATTACGTAACTGTTTCCTTTTTTGTATAAAATTTTTTTTCGGCCTCCCCCATTCCTTTCCAACTTTCCCGGTGTTATGCCTTCTCTGGCCAATCAGTCAGGAAAGAGTCCAAATCGTCACGCCAGCGTTTCTTGGGCCTGCCTCAGTGACGACGACCGTTCTGACCGATCCTGAAAATATGACCTTTTTATTATTATTTAACACTTTAGGGACATAGTAAATCTATTAAAATTATTTAGCACGAAATTCGGCTTAGCGTCATTCCTGTGACTGTCCCACAATTTTTAAACTAGGAAGACTTAAACCGTAAATAAAGTGAAATTTAAAGCATGTTAAGTCTATAGATACCTGCCTTAGACCCTCCATACCATAGCTTCATATTAGTCAGCCTAATAAAAAAATGTACCTTCCAGGAGCTGCCAACATTAGAAGACTCAACAACTTCAATAATGGGAAGCGAACCAAACATCTACAACATGAAACTCACACAAGTCGACAACACAGACTTGCAGCAACTAAAGTCTCACAACTCAGACTCAGAAATACTCAGACTGAACGAAAACGAACAAAATCAATCGAAAGTCGTATTCACATTAGGCGGCGAATCGACTATCGACTTAACCCAGCAACTGGTCAGAATATCGACTAACAACCAAGACGAGTTAATCACAACACTAATGGATGAAAATGTCAAAAAAATCTGTTCGGAGATTACAGATTTTTGTTCTGCAGACAAAGTTCATGAAGGGTTAGACATTGCTAAGCATTTAGATTTAGATTTGGCTAAACTGACGTCCGTTGAGGACATTGATATAGCGGATTATTTAGAGAAGAAAGGTAGTACGGAGGGGGAAAATATCTGTGTATCAGCGTGTGCTGAGGTGGTCGATGTGATAGTAATACCTAGTGCTGAAGCTATACTGGATACGGGACAAAGTGTGAGCAAAGACGAAGAAGCTAAATAGTGATGTTCCAGTGGCCGTTGTTCGAAATTGACTTTGCTTTTTAAGGCTGTGGTGGGAATTGGCAATGTCGCACATATCTGTCAAATATTATCACTTATTTCATTGATTCACCAATATTACTGACAGAAATATCTCTGTGTTGCACTAAAATATTGACTAAGAATGATGTCATTCATACAAACAGCAGAATATTTGACAGGTATCTGTAATGTAGCGATCTTTTGTGTGAGTTGAAGTGATTTCATCATTATCATCATTTTTGATGGAATTGATGATTACAAAAGACAAACTCGTAAAATTATTTCGTTCAAACTGATAGTATTGTGGCGTTTCATTTTTATTGCAAGATTTTTTTGTTATTTCATTTGTCGGGTTTCAAAAATGTGATAAGTAGTCGATTTTGCTTCTGTAAAGTTTATAATTGACAATGTAATAAGTAGTCGATTTTGCTTCTGTAAAGTTTATAATTGACAATGTAATAAGTAGGAAATATAAACGGTGCGTTCCGAATAGCGGTATAATCGATATCAGCACGAAACACGTTCCAAGTTAGAGTGAGCGCGGTCACGATGGCTAGTTCATGGATGACGCCATTTAATCGGCCATCTTGGTATATAATCGCTACGCTTGTTAGCACTGTGAGTGACCTGTCAAACTGCCGTTTGACATGTCGGTTTTCTTAAGTTATATTGCAAATTGAATTACCTGCCAAACCATCTGGGCTGCTATTATTTAGCCACGACCTGTTTGTAGGCACTGAGCGCGATAACGCAAATGGTTGTTGCTGTTATCGATAATAGCGCTATTTTTGCTTGAATCGCAACCCTATGATCAATTTTGACCAATGGCTACCTTGTAAATAAGTAGGTTTTGTATGCGATTGTTTTAATGGAATTTATTTATCAAAAAACCTTGTTAATCATACCTTATGTATTGTTGGTTAGTCCGTTACGATTACAGAATACGGGGTGGAATCCCCACTGACGCGAAAAATTTAATCTGTTAATTTTAATATGTTATTAAAAAACCGTAACCGTTTTCGCGTCGGTGTCCTTTCCACCCCGTATAAAACACATTTTATGCGGGGTGAAACTTTTTGCATGAAACCTGGTTTTTATTACAAGAATTAGAGATGGTGCAGTGGAATGTCGAAAACTGAGATTTTTGTTAATCCATAATGTTTTTTTCTGATTTTACAGTGTTTCCATTCTTTCTAGTTTAGTCTTGTATTTCGGTTTTTATTCAATGAAGTATTTTGCACATCTTGAGTTTGAAGTTTTTCGGTGTACTTCGTTGTAATTTAAACCTGGCGAAATTGACAATAGAATAAAACTTGATATTTCATAAAATTTTCAGCTTTAAGATACCAATTTTGCGCGTTTTGTGTTATTTAAACAAAAAAACTTAACATTTTACACAGTATTCTAGAATTTTGAACCGCATTTGGCTCTAACAAACGATATGGCGTTGTTCGAATATCGATCCTGCTTTCACGTTTCCAATCGAGGTCCATCGACAACTTATCGATATCGGTGCTAGATCAATAAAGCTCTAAGTCCTAAGTACATAATTATGTACGCTGCAATAAATATAAAATAAGAGAAAAATTTGTGTTCATCGTCAATAATGATAAATCGAATTGCCCTTAGATTTATTGAACATTATAAGTGTTGCCAGAAATCGAAAATGTTAGAAGATTTAGAACAATACTTGGCCTTAAATTTATCATTCTAGCTTTAGAAAGATTCGGTTCTGCAGAGCGTGGTCTCCGTCACTCATATCTATCTCTTTCATAAGCTCGATACGTCATATTTACGTTCGTGTACTACAGGATTGCTGTGCATTCCTTTTTATATTTTTAACAAGGTTATGCTAGCCCATTCAGTCTTTCTTTGAATTCGTTGTGCCTTATTTTCAGTGATGTATAACCCCTTACCTTGAATTCATACTAATAATGTAATGGGTTATTTGCTTCTTTAAAAAAATATTTACAAGATTGTTCAGATTTAAATTAAATAAATATGATGTTCAGTTGCACGAACTGGCATAATGAGCCAATTGCAGCACCGATCACGAAATAATTTTAATGCCAAACCCGTTCTTCGTGTCGCTGGCACGACGTAAAGTTAGCCACGAAATTAGGCTGTGGTTTCTGCGCGCATAGTATTTTTTATCGTCACTTATACATCACTGAAGTTAAGTCATTCAATTAAATGAATAATAATTTGTTGGTAGGTACCCCGTGCCTAAATAACGATAAAACGTGTAAAAATGTATGTAAATTGTAAATAAATATATCGGATATTCTACTTGTACACTGTTCAAACTTCATGGCTGCTTGGAAGTTAGCTGCGATTGACTGTCAGCGCAGGTATAACGGTTCAAACTTTATGGCGGCTCGGATCATCTAAGGTATAGCTGCGCAGAACACAATTTTAGGTCCGAGTGGAGCGCAGAGTCCGCATCGTATAAAGGTTCTCCCACACAGGCGCGTTATTATCGGTCGATAATACCGTATGCGATAATGCGTCCCGATTACTTGCACAAAACTGCGTTTTTATCGTCCGATAATTCTATTTCGTATTCGTGTTTTTAGATTTTTATTTCTCTTTTCACATCACAACAACAAATAGTAAAGTAAAGCAAACGCGCTTGCAATTAAATCATCTTGCATCTTTCAGAAAATTACACGTGTCCAAAAACTAACGAATCCGACGACCACATTTAATGGAAACCGGGTACTGTTAGCAACACTGGATTGATCAGAAAAATAAAAATACAGAAAAAAACAAAGCGAACACACTTATTAGAAGAACTCTTATCGGAATACCTATCGCAGGACGCAGGAACGCAAGCGTCCTACTTCTATTCCGTCGTTATTATCGCAGCAGTGTAACTTCGTAGCCGTACTAATACATAATGTACTAAAAACAGATATCGTAATAATGCATCCGGTATTATCGACCGATAATAACGCGGCTATTTGCGAGAGCCTTAATGCGCAGACCGTCACCAGGCCTCCGTCACTCCATGTACTTGCGCGCTATAAGTGCCTACCGCCCAGCCGAGCGGTCTCGGTCCGCCGGCGGATCAAATTTAGTGCGGTTTTCGCAAGCGAAGCGCGCGCACGCCGTTCAATTTTAATAGTACTGTTCGTTCGTACGTGTATTACGATGCCGTGTGGTGCCTTATGTGCTGTAGATGGGTGTAAATCAAGCAAAAGAAGGGATAAACACCTAACATTTTTCAATTTACTTGTCAATGATTTCCATTTACCTGTAATTTTTTTTAAGTTGGTTACATATTTTATAAATGATAAAATTTTTAACTGCCACATATAAGTTCAGAACATATTCACAGTTCTCAATAACATAGATAAAAAGTTATGTTAATTTAATTTTATCGAAGAGGCAGCCCTGCGATTACTGTGGAATCGCGCGGTGCGAAGCAATCACTGCTGTACGCTTGAGCATTTAGGCGCATTTTAGCATACAGTGGTTGTTGACGCGAGGGAGTAGGCAATTATCGTAATAGGTATTGGAAATTTTCTACTGAGTGAAGTATCTGCTAATCTGTGCCGTCACTCGCAGCTCACTTCCGAGCGCCATCAAGTTTGAACTGAACTATACTGCGTCTTTCATAATCGGCTGTTGTTATAAATAAATTTTTATTTCAATTCTCTATTTTATTGGTTTTATTTTAACTATTTTTACTCACAAACGACATATCGAAGAACTCGCAAATTTATTAAATACTGGGTCTTTTATGCCGAAATCGCACGGCTCACTTTCTGTTCTGTTTTGTATTTTATTCGAAATCTCACTCGAAGTGAAACTACTAAACAAAAAGAGAAATACATTAGAGTGAAGCGTCTGTTTTCGGCATTAGCAATAAAACTATGCTAGTAATACTTTAAATTAACAAGATTGAAAGGACCATACGCCCCGATACTAGACTAATTATGGGCTTTCTCGTCTGACCTATAAGCGAGTGTTCTCTCTTCTTTCTCTTTCTTTTTTAAAAAACGTTGCCCCACACTAGGAATTTCTCCTGCATCGTGGGTGCGTTTTCAAACATTTAAACTCACATACACAAACAGCCAGACCCGGAACAATTCTCTGTAGGCCATACAAATATTTGTTCCGTGCGGGGATCGAACCCCCCGAGTGTTGTTTCTTATAGCTAGGTACCAATTTTTGTAAGGTCAGGTCCAACCCGTCCAACTGGCACTGTGTACAAACATTAAAAGTAAGTATACATTGTGCTGCTTTTGCTAGCAAAGCGACAAATTGTACAGTAAATAAAAGACGGTAAAGGAGACCTACGCTAAATTGACATCTTTGCAATGCCTCAAAAAACTGTACCTACAAACAAGCTTTTGGTTAATGTTTTGAAACAACAATCCACCTCACGCTTTGAAATTAAATGAAGTGTTCGAAATTCGTAGCGTGGAGATTTGTTTAGACAATTTGTCATGTCGACCTCTTCACGTGGTCTAGACACGTGCTAAGAAGAATCTTTAGTTTTTAGCTTTTATTTATTTGATGAAGCACTGTGGACCTTAAAGTTTGTAAATATGTACCTTTTTTTGCATACCTAAACCAATGACATTTTAGTTTTAAATTCAAAATTAAGTCATAAACTCCCAGGTACGATCAAGTGTTTCTCAGTCAAAATAAAGACAACTGCCCAAAATCATTGAGCTCCGGCTAGGTATAGAAGTTCCTCACATTATATTGTATAACACGGGAACGAGGGATCTTAGAAATCTGGCCATGATCTGGCCGGTATATGGCCCAGCGAAAATATAAATAGCGCGGCACCGGCACGCATGCGCGTTCCCGATCTGTTCTAAATTCAAATAGTCCGGCGCTCGGGCAGCCCGGACGTTTGTAAATCGGATTTTAAATCCAAATTTCGAAATTCCAATCCCGACTCCGACTGGAAAGGCCACGTGATTGGTAAATTTTGTATAAGGAACGTGTGTTTTTTCGAATTTAGTATATTTAGTGTTGTGAACGGTGAAAATGTGTGAACAGTGCGTGCAGCGTTGATTCCAGAAAAAAGGATTTATTTGTGCGTTTTGACGCATGTGGTAAGTAATTATTTTTCACTATTACCGTTCAGGCGGAAAATCGTCGAAATTATAAAAAATATAAATATTTCAGTTACAAATAAGCTCAAAAATTTAGAATAAAACCTCGTTACATAACTATAAATAATTCGTTGCCCTGGCAATTAATTTTATTCGGCAATTTGGCTGGGCGCCGGGCTTAGAATTATGCTAATCTGTAGGTCATCTAATTAATGGATTGTTAGTGCTATAAAAGAGCTTTGACACTTGATCAGTCTTGTCATTGGTGGTTTATCTATAGATACCTATAGTCCTTCTAATTGTCTATTGGTTCTTACACGGTAACAAAAATAGTCAACGTTTCGTTTCTTAAAACCATTAGAGTAAGAATCATTCTTGGCTGTAAAATTAAGAGTTTTCCGGAGTGACAGTGTTACCAGTGTCGAAATTTTTACATAAACTATGAATTTTCCTGAAATGTAGTCAACAAGGTCATTGACTGTGGAAAAACTGATATTTTTTTAGCCATAGACCAAATTTTTTGTTAGACACGTATGTAATTATTTACTAGTTATCGAAGATCATTCGGAATTAAGAGCATAAGTTCATCCAACTCTCGTTCATTTTGAGACTACCTGTTTTTAATACGGATGTATATAACTAAATATTAGTTGTATGCGTTTATCTTATTGGAACATCTACAAGAGCTCTTATAAAGGAAATTCGCTCATGTTGTGAGTGTACCAACGTAACATTCGGCGTAACTAACCCATTCCAGTATGTGTATACGGTTACGAGCATCAATTTGTAAACACTTAGCACAATAAAATTCTAAAGCTTTTTTTTGTGTAATATCGGTTTCTACTTTGAGAAAAAATCTATTTTGTAATAGTATGGCTTCCAAAAACTATATTCATGGAAACGTAAACCGTTAATCAATACAGTAGGAAAAACACATGTTAAAAGTTGATGCGTGTATGCATATTTGTGCTCGTGACTGTACCATCATTCTCTTGCCCTTATTTCAATTTATTTAGGGTGAGCGCAGCATGTCTTCTTCTTCCATACTTCTCTATTACTTTTCATCTCATCAGACACCTCCTTTCTTGCCATTTCATCCTTCACACAGTCCATCCATCGTTTATTTGGTCTTCCTCTACTCTTATATTCTCTTTTCCTATAAGAAGAGCTGCTCGTGACTGTACCAACACACAGAGACATAGAGTTTTAAGAAAAAGTTCGTTGAAGAGCGAAATTTCTGTCACTCATATCCGTGTGACAGTTTATTTCTAAATTATTTAGCGTAGCATTCATCATCTGCCTAGCCTTTTCCCAACAATGTTTCGGTCGGCTTCCAGTTTAACCGGATACAGCTCAGAATACCTGTATTTTATTATAGCGACTGCTTATCTGACCTCCACAACCCAGTTAGTATTGGGTGATACGATACTCCTTGCTTGTCTAGTTGTCAGACTTTCAGGCCATTGACTACATGTAACGAAAGTCAAAAATCTTCAAATGACAGCATTTAGCATAGCATTATCAACCTTTATCGTCTCAACTGCTGCGAGACAGACCTCTCTAATAGAGGATTATTTTTACGCCCGGGTTATTTCATTTATTTATTCTGAATATAGTCGGAATAATGTTTGTTTCACTGGATATAATAATGTACTCGCTTTAGACTGCTATTCCATCTAAAGTTTTGTATCCTCAGTCGAGGACGATGCACCCTAATCTTGAAGTAACTAAACTTCAAGTTTGATGAAACTATACCGGGCTTTGACCACAGATTATACAATTCAATTATCATTTCTTAGTAAAGAATTAAAGTGTCAAATTTTCCCAATCAACCTTGAACTTGCTTTATCACTACATAGTATAAAACAAAGTTGCTTTCTCTGTCCCTCTATCCCTATGTATGCTTAAATCTTTAAAACTACGCAACGTATTTTGATGAGGTTTTTTTTAATAGATAGAGTGATTCAAGAGGAAGGTTACCCGTGTGAAGCCGGGGCGGGTCGCTAGTTAGCGATAAAGTTGAAACTCTATTGAATAAATTGACAGATTGTAGAAGCTTGGTGTGCTGGCGTCTGTACAAACCAATTTATAAATGAACTTGTTAGTCAGAATACAACGCTAGCCAAAAAATATGAGCTTCCTGTCTATTGACGAATTCACGACAAATGTTTTACCCGGGACTTTATAGAACTTTTTACTTTTCTATACTAACATTATAAAGAGGTAAAATTTGTTTGTGAGTTTTTATGTAGGGAGTAATCTCCGGAACTAACTAAGTATTCAATTCTAAAAAATCTTTCACTGGTAGAAAGCTAATTTGTGGGTGTTATATGCCATAAATTTATATATTACTTCATGCATATTATCCGAGCTATCACAATTTTTGCGGATGGAGTCGCGGGCGAAGTGCTCGGTGGATTATATTTTATGATCAATAGGCAGTTTCTATGTGTCTTTAATGCTGCTATCTTTTCCCCACAATTCTAGCCAATAGTCTAGGCTAGAACCAGCGGTGGCCCAATGGTAGCGTCCCCGACTTACGAACAGTAAGTCGTGGGTGCGAACCAAGGCAGGCGCATTACTTTGTGTAATTTATTTCATCACCACTGCTCTCAAAAACGGTGAAGGAAAACATCGTGAGGAAACCGACATGTCCTAGAACCAAAAATTCGAAGATTTGTGACATCTACCAACCCGCATTGGGCTCGCGTCGTGGATTATAGCCCATTCCCTCTCATAGAGAGGATGCCGTGTGTCCCAGCAGTGGGAACATTATAGGCTAATTATGCTTATTCTAGGCTAACCGCAGCAGTCGCACGAGAAGTGAACTTAATTTAAGTTAGTTCAATTTCAAGTTAGACTTTTAAGGCTACGGACGACTCGTGCCTACGTAATACTTGTGCTTTTGTGCGTGTCGGCGAACGAAATTACGTTCCGTTTATGCACACTTCATTGTGTTGTGGCTTCAACTTTGAAGAAGGAAGGGGGAAGGAATTGTGAATGAAACTGTCACTCTGAGTCTAATTACTTTAAGTTTTATCCATGAAAGAAGCACGTATGTTATTTACGCTTGCTTAGCCAATTCTACTATACCTACAGGGCGGAAGGGACACCGACCCATAAACGGTTACCACGTATTCAGTTCATCATTATGACCCGCACTTTCCCCCCACATAGAAATTATTAATCGGTTGTTTAAAAAACACAGTTGTTTCAAAAATTACCGTTGAAACATTTCTATGGCGGGGGTTCGGAATGTTCTGAATACGTGGTAACCGTTAGTCCGTTGGTGTTCCCTCCACCCTGTACAGATATCTCTCGCAAGTCCAAGGTACAGACGCTAGCACATCAAGCTACTACAATCTGTCAAATTCCTTTAATAGATTTTCAACTTTATCTCTAAAGTATTAGGTTCTAGGTTGGTTGGGAAAATCTGATAGTTTTGGGTAGGTTGACCTGCTAGCGTTTGTACCTGAAGATCTATTCAAACTGACATTATCTCAGCGACAACGATGCTCAAGTCAATCCTATTGAAAGCAGTTGAGGAAACCAAAAAAACTCTTTCAAAGTGATTGCTAATTGTTTAAGACCTAGTACATAGTGGACGTGTGTAGCCATAATAACGCCTTGTACTAATAGCGATGGATTGTAGCCAAACTAATGCGTTCGATACTAATACTGACATAATTACGCAAATATTAGTTGAATCATCGTTAAAATTAGCCGAGTAGATCGGTAAATGGCAAAGGCGACAGGTTGGCCGAAGCAAGGAAAACCAGTTCAGGTGAAGACTCATAGATCACTCTGCCCTGGAGTATAAATGTGGTGTTGCGGTTGCCCCACAAACGATGGGACACTTGATATCGTGTCTTGCCGGTCTTGTTGCTTGCACATCACAGGAGCTGATGGACCCTACTTAAAGTTTAAATTGTCAATCGACACACTAAGAAGAATATCTAAATAAGACTATCATTCTCCTGGCCTTATCCCAATTTATGTGTGGTCGGCGCAGCATGTCTTCTTCCATACTTCTCTATGAGACGTCATCTCATGGGTTCCCCCTTTCTAGCTTCATCATATTTCACAAAGTCCATGCATTGTTTCTTTTTTCTTGCCCTACTCTTATAGCCAGCACAATACTCTTTATTGCATCTATAATAATGTAATATTATAAAGAGGTAATTTTTTTTGTGAGTTTGTGTGTAGGTAATCTTCGGAACTGCTGATCTGATTCCGAAAGTTCTTTCTTTAACGGGAAGCAAAATTATCTTTGAGTGTCATAGGCTACATAAAATGATCTCGTGGGTGAATTTCCTTACACAACGGGAGCAAAGCCGCGAGCAAAAGCTAGTCTACACTAATATTATAAAGAGGAAAAGTATTTTTGTGTGTGTATGTTTGTAATGAATGAACTCAAAAACTACTGTGCTGATTTCAAAAATTCTTTCACCATTGGAAAGCTACATTCACCCTGAGTAACATAGGCACCCGTGCAAAGCCGGGACGAGCCGCTAGTACTAAATAAAAGGATAACAAATAATTATCTTCAATAATAAATAAATACAATTTTCTGTATGAGTGAGTGCGACTATACTATAATACTTTGTCAACTATATGGAAACGTGACTATATTTTGACGGGGTAGGGAAAGTGTTGAAAAGAAGACTGCCATAAGCGCAGGCCACGCCGCCAGCTTGCTCTCTGCTTGCCTCTTTTCATACTTCGGTCCACACTGCGAACTACCGAAAGTGCCGAACTGAAGTATGAAAATATGAGAAACACGATGGTCGCCCGGCTCGCTCGCTCGCTAGCTGGCGGTGTGGCCTGCATTTTAGGGAATCTGAAACACATTTCTGATACACTCTTCGTGCTTGGGAAGTTCGCGATTAGGTCCGCAGTAGTTCCTAATATCTATAATTCGTCATTACAAAATACACAGACATTGCAAAGTATGTTTTGACTATATTGCCGATTTACGACACTATTTCTAGCCAGAGCGCACAGCGTATTGCAATAAATGGAAAGTTATGTGAAACCGAAGCGGTACAGAACGTTGATTTCTCTCTGTATTATATGAATGGTACTACACTTCTCATCAAAAAAATCGAAACACTTTCGTTTTTATTGTTTTTGTCCTAATTTTTTACAAAAGATAATTAATTCCATGAAAAAAAAAACATTATTGTGTAGCTGGCAGTTTGGTCATTACAGTAAGAAGAAAAAAATCAAAATTCGAAATTAGAATTTCATTTGTTTATCCTATAAATGAAATTAATCACTGTTTTGAGACAAATGTGTATTTAGGGTTGGAGTACGTTTCTCGTTTAAAAACTAAAAATTAGCGCTTGTCTTTAAACTTTTTGTTTCTTATTTCATTTACTGTGACTTTGGGACGTCTGAAAAAACTTTTTTTTCTAAAACATATGGATACTTCGCCCGCAGAAGCCGCCCAAGTGGTGGCATTGCTGGATTCTGGACTTAGTCAGCGTGTTGTGGCTGCAAGATTGCATCTAAGCTTATCATCTGTTCATAGAGTCTACAAACGCTATCGGGAGACTGGTTCGTTCACGCGCCGTTCAGGATCTGGCAGGAATCGGGTCACTTCTGAGCGAGATGATCGATTTATTGTAACAACTTCTTTACGAAATCGACGCCTTAACGCTTTTCAACTGCAGCAGCAGCTTCGCGTTGTACGAAGAGTAGCTGTAAGTGACTCTACAATAAGAAGAAGGTTGAACGAACGCGGATTGGCACCGCATAAGCCAGCGAATGGGCCGAAATTAACTGCAGACCATCGAAGAGCGCGCCTTAACTTTGCACGCGAGCACCTAACTTGGTCATACCTTCAGTGGAGCAAAGTACTGTTTTCTGATGAGTGTAAAATTATGCTGTATGGTAACGACGGAAGGAACAAGGTCTACAGAAGAGATGGAGAACGCTTTGCACAATGCTGCATTGAAGAAAAGGTCAGCTATGGTGGCGGTTCGTGGACGGTTTGGGGAGGAATCAGCGCCGACGGTAAGACAGAACTTGCCTTTGTGTCTGGGCCACGGCTGCCTGCACTAAACTCTCATCGGTACATCGAACAGTGTCTTGAACCTCATGTGATGCCCTATGCACATTTTATTGGCAACGACTTCATATTCATGCACGACAATGCTAGAGCTCACACCGCGGGCGTCGTACGAGATTATCTTACCGAAGTCGGTATCTCCATTATGGTATGGCCAGCAAGAAGCCCGGACATGAATCCCATTGAACATCTATGGGATGAATTAAAGAGACGAATTCGAGCAAGAGATCCAGCCCCAGAAACACTTAGCCAGCTGCAAAATGCAATCCAAGAGGAATGGGATAATATACCACAACATGTGATCGTGACTCTCATCCGATCGATGAAGAACCGTATGGAAGCAGTAATAAGAGCTCGCGGAGGGAATACAAGTTATTAAATAAACGTTTCTTACATTTTTTTTTCATTTACGCGTGTTGTTTTACCCATTTCCTTCATATTCCATACAGGGTAAAAATTACTCATTATACAAAATACGAAACCTATGAAGACTTAATTTGAATTTAGAACAATAACATTAGGATTTAAAAACCTCATACTACTCACTATTAAATGACATTTTTCATTTATTCCTAAATATACACATTTTTCTGATAATCCTTATCAAATCATAAACTGCGAGGTGTTTCGATTTTTTTGATGAGAAGTGTATTTGACCTAACCTTCGGCTTAAGAAAATTGACACCCTGCGTCAGTTTGCCGTGTTAGAGCCATTTCATACAACTGTCAGACACTGAGATCAGTGTTTTGAATATTTGAATATAGGCAAAGGGTCTTGGTCAAAATGAGCGTAAGTCCAATTAGTCGAGAGCAATACGACAATAAGGTGGAACGGAGTTTATAGTGCTCGGATTTTCATGGGACTTTTTTTTAAATATCCTTTGGAATATTTTTTTTTTCATTTATTTCAAATTCGACTAATTCATATTGTGGCGTAATAGTGTGACCTGCGTGTATCCTATAAACCAATTTTGTGTTTCTTTGTTCATTGTTGTCAATGTACCTAATACACATTTCAAGTAGTTTTTGAAATTTTCCTATTTTCTTCAATTATTTCTAAAATATCGAATTTTAAGACTAAGATTTCTTTTGAAATTGGTAACTGATGCTTTATCGCAGATAACTGGACGTAAAAATATTCAAGAACACCACTTTCATGAGTGTAATGTTTTAAAATTAATGTGTCGTCTAAAACAGCCCATCTTTCAACCCTCATTACTAACCCCAATTTTCTTTTGATCTTCATAGACATTTTTCGTAATACGCCAACAATCACAGTGACTGAGCGAAAAACCAATTCTTTCATTAAAAAGTTTCCAAAAAGGAGTATTGTCAACCCTCATCAAATTACATGGATGCCTTGATCTCCTCTTTAGAAAGGTATAAAAATCAAACAAGGTATAAAAATAAACTTACATGGCTAACGATGCGTGTAATACGCTTATAGTACTTAAGCTTTTGTTAAGCAGTTTCAGCTTTTAGTACAAGCGATTTCGTTTATAACCTTGCTTTTCTGTAATTTTATAAGTGGTGTTACGCGAATGGATAAAATAAGGAATGAGTTCACAAGAGAAAGTCTGAAAGTGGCGCCGGTGACTGAAAAGTTGTGTGGTAATCTGTGGGCTTGGTATGAGCATGTGATGCGGAGGAATGAGGAAAATGTCATGAGGAAAGTTTTGAGTATGAGTGGATGGGTATAAGAGTAGAGGAAGACCAAACCATGACCATGTATGGACTGTGTGAAGAATGATATGGCTCGAAAAGAGGTGCCTGATGAGATGACGAGTAATAGAGAAGTATGGAAGAAGAAGATGCTGCGCCGACCCCAAATAAATTGGGACAAGAGCAAGAGAATGATGATAATGCGTGCGTAATGAGTTTAAGAATTAGCAAGTACCTTTACTTTCGCACACGTAAGGAGAACTTCGGAGATTTAAATTCTACATCTCTTTCGTAATTCCTAGTTTCATGATTCACCTCGAACAGAGTAATTAGTAGTCAGCCTCATCTAATGTAAGGGACAGCTGATTGTTTTTATTCGATTATGATCTTTTATGATATCCTTCTTATGAAGAAACAAAATAATCTATTCTTTATCAAGGATGGCTACTCGTAAAGGACAATGCTCATGGAAGTATGGAATCCCGTACCATGCTGCATCAAAATCAAACCTTGTTTTTTATAGACTACACTGATCGTATTAACTCCTAAAAAAACTATTTTTGAAAAAAAAACCCGCGTTTCAGAGTTATTTTATAAAATCGAAACTAACCTAAAAAGTAGGTCTATTTTTTCGACGCTACCAACGACGTATTTTAACACACATAAATTACATTATTGCTCTAAAAACAGCGTAATACACTAATATTAGTAAGAATTACGAGTTAAAGTAACATCCACAGTATGCTTGACTGAAACTCGATTTTATTTTAGACCTTTACATTGCCAATAGTCAGTCAGTACAGTACAAATGTCAGATGCCACAGATAAGATAACTATAAACCATAGAGTATAGTAAGTGCTATAAACTAGTCGGGATTTAGGGATGTAATCGATAAATCAAAATCTTTAGGCTGAGAAAATCTATTTTGTTGCAAATAGCAATAAACCAAACTAAATCGATTTGGTGTACTGATCTTACTTAATTGTAATTAATTTTAGAGTCCGCTCGACAGACAAGGGTTTGTTCAATTGAAACGGAACGTCATTTATATTCAGTTGAAACGGAACGTCATATAAAGGGAGTAAAACAATATTCATACTTTTAAACTCGGAAAAGTATATTTCCAGTTCAAAAATCAAATCCCCGACGCGTAATGCCGTAAAAAAATATGAAACTAATTACTATAATATTTTGGTTTTGAGGCGCGAGACTTTTTGGTACCAACTTTGGTCATTCTCTTTTCCGCTCCAAGATTTCCGCCATCTTTTGTCTTTATAATCGAGTGACGTAATTGAACTGCTGTCTTTAAAGCTTCTTCTACCCCTGACCCATTTTACCCAATTGTGTCAAAAGTGGGTTATGTGTTTAACAGTATACATACATGGTTGCCAAGTTGCTTAATTGACCTTTTTTGACACTGGTATTGGGTTGGTCTAGATTGCTGTGATGTGGGTACTGGGTCCTTGATTTAGAATTTGCCAATACTACTCGTAGAAGTATATTTTGGTACTGGTATAAATGAGGATAACTAGCGGTTTCAAAGAATTCCATCTCCGCTTTAGCTGAAAACTATAATATTGACCAGTCACAATCAACTTAATTCTGTAAAGAGATTTAATTGCTCCAAATGCTGAGTACAGTATTACTTGATGCCTATAAGGTCAACTATTGGTTTTGATTGAACCATTACTTTGTTTACTACACTTTGATTTTGTCTTTATCCTTTTTCGGTCACAGCTAATGGAGCAGCTATTGTCCATTTTCAAGCTGGTAAGAATGTCCCGTGTAATAATGGGCAAGCCTATTTCCATCAACTAGGAACAAATCTAGACGACGGGGTTCTACTGACAAGTTCCAGAAAAAAAAAACAGTTAAAATTTTCTTTACCCGACTTAGGAACCGAAACTGGTACCTCCAGCTCAGCAACGAGCAACAAGAGTCTTGTTGCAAGATCGACGAGTATCAGTATGTAGATTTCAAAGATCGAAAGAAGAGAGATGGCAATTTGAGCTCTCGTTAGATTGGCAGTAGGTAGATTTAAATTTAATATAACGTAATGTTGTAACGTTTTAAGATTGTAAACTACATAAAAAAGTACTTACTTTCATCATCCTATTTTGCGCTAGTGGAAAGCGGGTCAGTGGAGAGCAAATAAATGGCCCGGAATACATACACACGTTCAGCGCAAAATGGTTTAAAGGTTGCAACTGTGCAATTGAGTAAACAAGAGTTGCTAGCCTTTTATTTCTAAACCCCATGTAAATAAAAATTAGGAGACTGCCTCGTTAGGTTAGTGGTCGCAATCGCGACTGCCAAGCATGAGGTCTTGGGTTCGATTCCCGGGTCGGGCAAATTGTTATTGGGTTTTTACATCAGGAATTTCTCAGTATTAGCCACGGAGTCTGAATTCAGCCCAGTTCAAAAATCAATCAAAAATCTCATGGGCATTTATGAAACGTCGACAAAAAGGTGCACGGTTCGGGTTGGTCGTTTCCTATGGAGAAGAACCGGCAAGAAACTCCATGGTTACTCTTTTAAAATGATTAGTTGATGGCAATAGGCTTGCCCCCTATTACATGTGACATAACTGGCGAAATGTGGGTGTACTACTAGGTACACATCTGCCTAACCCTTGGGAATCCCCAAGGGTCCCCAACAGGCGTGAAGTTTTTATGTTAAAAAAAAAGAATAAACGCATAATTATGCAAAAGATTGCATCGGCTGACGCAATTAGTATGATCTCTTTATATGGGAAGAGTCTTTGCACTAGAATTACACAATAATAGCCCACATTATGGTAGATTGTAGTTGAGTCATGAACCAAATTATGTAGTTATCCCTAAAGTTCATATTAGTGGAAAAATAATATTGCTCAAAATTATTTTTGTTTCTGAATTGACGTCATAATTTTATTAATGTATCATCTACAATCTACATATTTCAGACTCATATGTTTTTTGGCCTCACATATTGTTTGCATCATTACAAATCATGCGTAAAAACTACATATTTACATTTTCAGTTTTCATATTTACTGCACTGTATAACTAGTTTCCTCATGAAATATTTACAATTCACAAACTGGCTACTAAAATAGCTTTTCTAATTATGGATTCAAAATCCATCGAGCTTTTATAAAGTTTCCTTCATTTCGGGGTAATTTATCAACGCTGGCAACACCGGTTACAGCGAAAGCTTTATCGCTTTGCAGATTTCAGTTTTCTGCGGCACCCGCCGTGGACTGACGTGTGTGTAAAGATATTTTTCGTCCAAGTTCTAACAATGAATTACTATTAAAGTTGTTCGTGGTTTTGTGCTGTTTCGTTACATTCAAAAATTTGTTTGTGTGTGTTTGTTTTGTGCATGTAGTGGTGAAAAGTGATGTTAAAAAGGTTTGTTTAGTATGTTTATATTGTTATGTTAATTATTTGTGTAATGAAACTAGGTAATTCTTGTTTTCCGTGTTTTAGGTCAGGAGGCTTGCCTTAGGAAGTTTTTCTTTGTTGAATACTGTCCCATTGTCATAAAACTTAAAATTTTATGTCAGTTTTTATTTCTTGTTACAAAGTTATAAAACTGCATTAAACTTAACAATTCTGTAACAGACAAAGACTTTGCTACAAACTTATTTGCATAAGCAAAGTTTTATTTCCAATCAATTATTTTGAACTCTATTTTTCGTACAGGAAGGGTGATAATCCTCCAACTTTTGGAGCAGGTCGTAAAGGATGGTTTATTCAGTATTTATGCCTGCGAATTTGTAGGTTTAAGCGTTTCATGCCTCGGAGATTACTTAAAGTGTACCTTTTTAACGCTTTTCTCTGTGGCAGACATACCACCATGTCTGAATTGCTTTTGAACGACAGTTATGGTCTGCGACTGACATTGTGAAAGAAATATTGGTTGACAAATTTTTTGTTCGGAATTCATAAGGTGTGGGCGGCACATTAAGACCTGTCATTTTGCCGTTATTTGGTAGATCTAATGTGTTACCAGCTGGCTTCTTTTGGATGAGATGGTGTTGTTAAATAATTAGGGACTCGGTCACCTACCATACTGGTTACCTTCATATCGTAAGTTGCATGGCTCACAAAAGCCAGTACGTATACCGTATTGGTAAAATTTGACAGCACACAAAATACAAAATGGTGCTTCGGGCTCCAGAATCAGTAAAAACGACCGTAAAAAATTTACAAAAATTCATACGTGGTACTCACTGTGAAAAAACGTATCCAGGGAAGTACCTACCACCTTGCTGGCCGTCGTAATTACAGGCAAATAAGATAATTCTAATGGACCGAAGGGCGAGAATAGTCATAGTGGGTGCTGACGGACGTGGCAACAGCCGAAGAGGGCCTAAAAAACGCTGGCGTGACGAATTAAGACTCGTAACTAGTGTTCCACCGAAGGTCGATTTCTGGCCGAAGCCGATTAATCGGCAATCACCGCAACCTTCCGAAGCTGAAGCCGGAGGTTTGATAACCCTAAGAAATTCAGTTTGTGAAAAAATTAAAGTTTTTTTCAAACTGTCAAGTCGCACCGTGGTCTCTCCCGTCGCGCTCTCGCGCGTTCATAACAGTTCGTTCAAATTCGGCGCTTGCTAGAAACCTTCCAAAGTCGAAGATTTGGCCGAAAGTGGCCGAAACCGAAGCTTCGGTCGGTCACTACGTTCCTAACAGATTGGCCAGAGAAGGCAAGACGTAAAGAAGAGTGGAAAAGTGTGGGGGAGGCCATTGCTCAGTAGTGACACGAAAATGGCTAAAACAAAATCATAAAAGGTTATTCTGCTTTGATAGTCTTTGAGATAGCAAAGCGTCTGCGATACTTCTATTATTGCACAAATCGATATGCAGCACCAACCACTTACCATCAGATAGACCGGCTTAATCTGCCCATCCCAACTAGGTATGTTGGGGTCGGCTACCAGTCTAACCGAATGCAGGTGAATACCAGTATTTTACATGGAGCGACTGCCTATCACAGCTCCACAACCTAGTTCGTACTGGGTAATACGGTCAAATACTTCTGTTAAGTTATATTTACATGTACAATATTGCGATCCCCACTCAACTAACATATCGGCCGGTGCATCGGCCTACCCTTGCTGATTGGCCACGTAACAGGCTATTTCTTCCACCATGTTTGCGTGGGTGCAAGCCCGATGTAATACTATGTTAGATCGAAATGGAACTATTTTTAAACACAGTACATTGATGCCAAAGAGAAAGTTATGTAGTAGGGTGGAAATTTTATTTTATGTATATACGTCACTATTCTTTAACAACACAAAAAAACCGGCCAAGTGCGAGTCGGACTCGCGCACGAAGGGTTCCGTACCATTATCTATAAAAACGGCAAAAAAATCATATCTGTTGTATGGGAGCCCCCTTAATATTTTTTTTTTAATTTTTAGTATTTGTTGTTATAGCGGCAATAGTAATACATCATTTGTGAAAATTTCAGGTTTCTAGCTATCACGGTTTATGAGATACACCCTGGAGACAGACAGACAGACAGATAGACAAACCGACAGATAGACAGACAGACAGACAGACAGCGAAGTCTTAGTAATAGGGTCTCGTTTTACCCTTTGGGTACGGAACCCTAAAAATGGGCAGGAACTATAGAACGCCACCTGCTACGATTCCTACATTTATACACGCACGCCGGTTGCGAGCACTATGCACCTGAACTTTCTGAGGAACATCAGCAATAGGGTCAGCGAATGTCCTTTTAGAGCAAACGGACAACTGCACACATAAGAAACACATGACGAAATAATAGGTAGGTAGGTAAATGATTGGTTGTCTATACCACATCGATAGAAAATATTACCCACAGAAATATTAAAAACAGGAGAAGTGGCAAGGGGGCGTGTCGGCGACCACGTGGTGCTGAGCGCCTCGCTCAGCTATTGAAAAAATGGCCGTCACCGCGAGTTAGTGTGTTGTCAACCGCGTTCGTAATAACAACGATTATGCCGTCTTGTTCGGTGGTTTCGTGCAAAAATCGAAGCCAAGACAAACATTTTAGTAGTCATGGCATCAGTTACCACAGGAAAGTACAAGTATTTTACAGTATTTGTCTTAAAAATCACGAAAAACAACAATCCCTAAAATATATCTGACTTGTACTACTTTATTTTTGTTTTCTTGTATTACTCCGACTGTATTGTTTGCATTAAATACATTGCTCTTTTACAACCACCTCAGTCTGTCACTGAGTGACTGAACAAGCAATGTTAAGCTGACATAACGAAACATCATTAAGCCGTAATGTCGCATGGTGCGTCCGCTGCTCAGGTCCGCCGTATTTGAGCGCGGATAGTGATGTGCTCGTGGAGGTTTGACAAAGTCTACCGACAAGAAAGTCGACTGCGAGTTGTTATATTACTATTTTTATTTTTGTCGATTTTTCTTCAATATGTTAACTCTTGTAATCCGGTTGGAAGACCGATGTGGTTCTATGCATATTTACCCATTTTTATTATTTTACAGCGTAGTAGTGCGTAACCAAAGATCGTGAAATAAGTTCATTAATGTTAGTTAAGTAATCTATGGAATGTCCTTGGGTTTGAATTATGAGCTACTTCGTCACTTGTTATGGTTATGGTATTTAACTGAAGTCTTCATAAATGCACCATTAGCTTCGTTTGCATTATAATAATCAGCATCTTAGAGTCATAATTATGTACTATGCCGCAGAATTTCTAAAGAGGGTTTGAAGACGCTATATTGTGACGTCATGTACGCTTTTTTTAACACTTGCACGCTCTAAAATAAACAATTATAATATGAAAATTACTTTAATATTATTAAAATTTTGGCAATGGGTCAACATTCATGCTATTTATTTATTATGCATGCGTGTGTCTTTTTGTCACATAAACCCCTAGTTGCTAAAGAAAGAAGAATTTAATTTCTTGAAAATACTGCTTGCTTAGGGGTTTTTTAGGAGCCTGCTTAACATACAAGTTTATGATTAGCTTCGTTTATAATTCAGTAAGTCACTAACAAATTGTAATTGTAGTTTCCCAAAATATTTTTATTAATTGAATAATGTTTTGTTGGTTTCATATTGTTTTTATTAAATTATTTCTAAAACCCGATATATTTATCGATAACTCTTCGATTTTGTCAAGCACTATGTCGTATCCGCCCCCGTGTCCCGACAACACACAATGATAATTGTTTTAGTGTGAGTAAATTATACGGAAAAAGTACGCTGTGCTTTAAAGAATAAGGTTTATATTTAAATGACAGAGTTATCGATGGCGCGTGTGTGCACTTGTTCGTAGTATTGTTTTGACAGAACTGTGTGTGCAATATTAGCGTCCTGGAGGGGCAACTGTGGCTTCACTGGTTTTTTATACATTTTGAACTCCACGCCATATCTCCTTCTTTATTATATCTATGATATTACCTTTACCAGTTTTGCCAAGAACTCCCAGTAAATTGAACTACTTAAATTCAAAGAAATGTCTGTCACCAGACTTGCATAAAAAAATATAAAACTAAACTTATGAAAATATTTTATATTCGGTTCCTATTTTATACCGTCCACCTTTTTTCTACCTGAAGATATTTTATCTTGCCCGACTCAGCAGAAAAAATTGCTGTGGAAGCAAATTCGCAAAGATTTAACATCTCTCTTTATTAATCGTAAGAAACCAGAGTTAAATACGAGTATAGTAAGGTCAGGGAAATTTATGGTTTGCCAAATTGACTGTATATTTAAATAATGAAATGGCGATACCACGAAAAATTGGCGTAGTATATCAATGCTACTGCGAAGCCTCATTACAAACGATAGCTCACCTCCAGTCCTACTCTGCGCAACTCCACCTGCACTTTGAGGGACTTGCCTGCAACTGCTAACGGCAGTGTCGATGAGTCAGAGTTCTGGACGAAGCTTATTTAACTTTAAAATAAGAAACAAGTATCGTCATGATTGAAGTTTTGACTAGTTTCTTATATACCCATTTAGGTTTATGTTAAATGAATAATTATGTTGAATTAAATCCGATTGTTTGTGAATGTGTGAATGTGAACAGTGTAGGCAGTGGGTTTTTGTGAATATCCTGGATGAGGCTGGCACAGGAACGTGGAGCTTGGCACAAGCAAAGAGAGGCCTATACCCAGCAGTAGAAGTCGGGCTGTGGATGATGATGATGATGACGTTTTTTGTGTAGTAAACAACGATTTATTGTCGGGCCTACGCTGTGCCCCCATACTTAGGTATGCTGAAACATGATAATATTGTAAAACCAAATCATTTTAAAAGAGGAACCATGGAGTTTCTTACCGGTTTTTATCCATAGGAAACGACCAACCTGAACCGTGCACCTTTTTCTCGGCGTTTTATAAGTGCCCATGTAGGCTTAGATTAAATAAAATATTTTGATTTTGATTGAAATCGAATAGGTGAAGGAGAATAATTTGATGAACATTAAAATGAATTCCCCTGATTGTTGTCCGGAGGAGGTCGCTCAAAAAGAAAATAACTACTACGACCTACAAATTTTATAACCTAAGGTTTCCTAAGTGCCACCTGCCAGCTCAAACTAATATAGCATTACCAAGAAATTAATATTATACAGCTTAACATAATATCCTGAAGGTTCATAATTAGGAGCTCTATTTTAGGCGGCATACATATTCATAAGCGCTGTTTTCCTAGGAACGAAGTACGAGCAGGAATAATGTTTAACTTTCCATACCTGCCCTGGTCAACAGGTTGGGTTTTTTAGTGTTTTAAAAAATTACTAGCCACGTCTGTTCATACTCAAAAACATGTTACCCAACATACTCAAATTCACTTTTCACATGATGGGGTTTGCATGAATTTGAGGAGCTCGTGGCTAAATAAGAACAGCCACTCGGGTCGATCTTTAGGTTAAGTCGTGCTTGCTTACCTATGTTGGTCCGTGGATGGGTGACCACCCATTACAAACCGAGTTTCCTCCGTGCCTCGGAAAGCACGTTAAGCAGTTGGCCCCGGCTGTCATTTGTAGATTTTTGACAGTCGTTACAGGTAGTCAGTGACCCGAAAGTCTGACAACCAGTCTTACCAAGGGGTATCGTATTACCTAGCGCTAACTGGGTTGTGGAGGTCAGATAGGCAGTCGATCCATGTAAAGTACTGGTATTCAGCTGCATCCGGTTAGACTGGAAGCCGACCCCAACATAATTGGGAAAAGGCTAGGCAGATGATGATGGGGTTTGCATGAATTTTTCAGCAATACAATAAGTATTACAATGATTGGCCTGTTGGTCTAGTGGTTAGTGACCCTGACTGCTAGGACGGAGGTCGTGGGTTCGATTCCCACACAGGACAAATCTTTGTGCGATGAGTACGATTATTTGTTCTGTATCTGGGTGTGTAATTTATCTATAATATGTATGTATTTAGAAACTAGCTGTGCCCGCGACTTCGTTCGCGTGGATGTCGGAACTTAACAATGTATTTTTTAGTGCGAAGCGCTGTTGGAGGATTCCGATACAAATCATTTTTTTTTTATTTATGCTAGTGCTTCTTTATAAACAACATTAGCTGTGGAACCATCTGGAGCGTACACAAAAAGGTTATTGGGGTTGTTTACGCGAGAAAGAGCTACGTATAGTTGACCATGGGAAAAGCATCCAATACTTAGGTCCACCCCCGCAACGGATAATGTCTGGCCCTGAGCTTTATTAATTGTCATGGCATAACAGAGACTGACTGGGAATTGCACTCGTTTGAAAGAGAAAGGAAAGTTGTTAGGAATTATAGGTATTCTTGGAATAAAAACAATATCACCAGCGCCGCAACCGGTTAATATTTCAGCTTTGATTATGTATTGCTGCAGATTTGTGACTTTGAGCCGAGTGCCGTTACAAAGTTTGGAGGACATAAATTTCTGAGGAGAATTATTGGTACACCGATTTTTAAAACTATTTTGTGGGCTGGAAGTCCGGGTGTGTTGAGGGAATCCAAAAATTCTACCGGGTAGTACGTGGAGTCATCTTCTTCCATAACTGTATTTATAGAGGTGTATACTCTACTATTCCCGGACACATGAATCAATAATTTTAAATTAATTGCCGCATCTTGGATATAGCTCGCTGACAATAGCCAAGAACCAGCTTGATTTCCCATGTTTGTAGAATCTCCGTACACAGAAGAAATTAGCTCCTGTTGTGATGTAACGCAAGAACAGAGATTATCAACCATAATAACTTTGCCATCTTCTTGTACGGGGTATGTGCCACCCCCTCTTTGTAACAATAAATTGGGAAACTCTTGTGCATTTTTGCAGCCTCGCAACTGTCCACGCATATGTGCACTGAGGTGTGTAGATGATATTATTGTGCCATAAAACAGAACTCTTCAGACAGGCAGCAATTTCTTCGGCTCTCGTTCCTCGGGGTACTATCGGGAGTGTCTGCCGAAAATCACCGCAGAACAGCACCGTAATACCTCTCATCGGCCGGTCATTTTGCCTTATGTCCAGTAAAGTTCGATTCACTGCTTCTACAGCTTTGCGGTTTGCCATAGTGCACTCGTCCCAAAAAATTAAAACACAATCGCATAAAACCCTTGCTTTATCGCTATTTCGCGATATGTTGCAAACCGGGCTTTCCGTGCGGTCTAAGTCGATAGGAATTATAAATATTGTGTGTGCCGTTTTTCCTCCAGACAATAATGTGGCTGCTATCTCTGAAGAGGCGACAGCAAGGGAAATTATATATATTATTTGGTTCTTATATAATTATATTATTTCGGTTCTGTAGCGGCACTACAAAAAGTACTACAGTGCCATCTATGACGCAGAGGATAAACTAAAAATCGAAATATATCTAAATTCTACATCGCGCAAGTTATTCGCGACTTAAGACTATACAGAAGAACCTGACAACAACTGTTGGGCAGTAGCCCACCAGACATAACACGCGTCTGGTCGGCGGATCCTCCCTTTTTAATGGGGGTTGAAGAGCTTTACACCCTGTTCTTCATACTCCCAAAGTTCCTTATTCGAGCCAAAATGACTTTGGTTAGGAAAGTTTTACCCGTTCCGCCCGGTGCGTCTAAAAACATGATTTCACCCGAGGCGTTTTCTACACTGCAGCATACCCTATCGAACGTCTGGCGCTGTTCCTCTGTCTTTGCGCAGCTATTTTGTAAAATTTCTGCGAGTTCCACGGGTTTTTAACTAATTTCTGAAACGTATTCTCTGTTTATACGTTCCCCATCGACTGTCGGTGTGGGCAAACCGTATTGACTGATCGGGTTTCCTGGTATACTTATAACTATCTCTTTAATAGCAATAAGGACCTGTTGTGAAAAATTTCACGTACCCTATAGGTCAGGAATTTCTCCATCAGTATGTAGTTGAACATGCCTCAATCAGAAAATGACGTCACACGCACAATGCCATCTATCGAATATGTATATTCAATGCTGCACGCAGTTGAGCTCTGGATATAGTCCACTCTGAGTTCGATAGATGGCGCTTTTTTAATATTTTACTTCGGAAACACTATTATAATTTTTTTAATTTACATTTTTCTTTCGATTGAAGACGATTACGATGAAACAAAAAACTTAATGCTACTTGAATTTACGCACATATTGTTGTGTATAAAAGTCACGGGAAGTTGTGAGACCAAGTGCACATAACCCCAATTTTACTTGTGTAACACTTTAAATTCAAATATCTTTTGATAGACTGAACCGATTGCAATGAAACAAAAACTAAATGTTACTTCAAGTTACGCTCAATCGTTGTGTATAAAAGTTATCTACATTGCTTTTGTACATTTTACGTGATGCCCGAACAAATACACAGACAAACAGACAAACAGACAAAAATTCTAAAAATGCTGGAAATGGGTTCTGTTGGTTGTCCTTTAACACCCTGGCTATTTTTTTTGGATTTTTTTTTGATGTACAAAAACGACTTTTCTACAGTTTTATTATATGTATAGATATATATGTATGTTTATCAGTTGTCTGGTTGCCATAGTACAGGCTCTGCCTAGTTTGGGATCAGATGGCGGTGTGTTGGTTGTCCCAAGATATTTATATTTATTTTATTATTATATTTATTGCTGAAAATTGCATGCGAAGCATACTGACTAAATGCTGCTGACAATTGCGTGACGATATTAACTATTAATAACTTTCGTCCTTTAATCGACCTAGTGGTCTACCATGACGTCTTAAAGTAGGAGTAATTCCAGTGTGGGAAAGAGATGGCGCTAGACGACCTGTATAGCTCTGTCTCTTTCCCACACTGGTATTACTCCTACTTTGAGACGTCATATTAACCCGCCTGAATGTTTGTATGGCAGTAATTTGACTTCCTCCTTGGTTTAGTGGTCGCAATTGGGACTGCTGAGTTTAATGTTCTGGGTTCGATTGCCAGGTCGGGCAAAGTATTATTGGGTTCCCATTGATGGCAATACTCTCGCCCCCTATTACATGGGATTTAAACATAACTGGCGAAATGTGGTTGTACTATTAGGTATACCTCTGCCTAAGCCTTCAAGGATTACCGTTTTTTTAAAGAAAGTGATAACTAGACAATGCTCTAAAAGGCCAGTTTTCATTCAAATTCAAAGTACTTTAACACCCAGTAATAATTTTACGAGGGTTAAAATTAAGGCAGAATTTACATTTTCGATTGTCGTTTTTCATAAAATTTACATAATTTTGTACAGAACTGAACGGTAACCAAACGATACAGTTTGGGATACGGTTTTCACGGGAAAATGTTTATTTTCGCCGGGAAATGGTACGAGCTTCGGCAAAGGGTCAAGAGGGCAAACCTTTAGAAATCCCTTACCTCCCAGAATATCCATAGTTCCGTATAAAACCCCTATAGAACGGGTACTAATCCCATTCCAGTAATTTCAGGGTCTCATGATTCGATTTGGTGGGATAAGGTCACAAAAGCGTCCTTCGGCAGGAATTCCTCTATTCAAATACCATCTCAAATTAAAATTGCTCTGATTTTGCTAATGGTTTTTGATCTGATTCTACCAAGCGCTGTGGTACAGCAAGTCTTATCTGATATTTTTGTGGAACAATGTGTCGAGAACTATTTCGTTGATACTTATTAAAATTTTCGAGAGCTTTCTAGTTTTCATTTTTACCCGACTACGACAAAGTCAAAAGGTGATTGATGATTTTAGCAGTCTTATGTATGTATGTATTTATATAGGTTCCTCCGTAGCGCCTAAACTATTCATCCGGCTTCCAGTCGCATTTTAAGCAGAGTTTTGCCTTCATAGGCCGTCTTCATCTTCATCCTCATCATCATCATCATCCTAGCCTTTTCCCAACTACGTTGGGGTTGGCTTCCATTCTAACCGGATGCAGCTGAATACCAGTATTTTACATGGAGCGACTGCCTATCTGACCTCCACAACCCAGTTAGTACTAGTAATATGATACCCCTTGGTAAGACTGGTTGTCAGACTTTTAGAGCCACTGACTACCTGTAACGACTGTCAAAGATATACAAATGACAGCCGAGACCAACTGCTTAACGTGCTTTCCGAGGCACGGAGTAAACTCGGAATATAATGGGTGGTCACCCATCCACAGACCAACCTAAGCAAGCACGGCTTAACCTAAAGATCGACCTCGAGGGGCTGGTATTATTTAGTCACGAGCACCTCACTTTTCACCCTTATGACCTTTGTAATAAGGTTGGAAAGTGGTCAACCTCACCACCTGCTCAACCTTTTACCTTAAAACAACTAACAAAGCTACAGCAGACAGACTAAGTAGCAGTTTTTCATCAATTTTCCAAGAAACAAAACGTCGTTCCACTAATAGATTTTTACCAGACAGTAACTATTTTTACCGAACACCGAATTAGGTCAGCTTTTGTGAGTTGGACATAAAATAGTTCGCCTTGTCTCTGTTCCAAGTAATTTATAGCTTGTTTTGATGGCAGCCATCTTAATTGAGGGTTCAGCATTTGCCCGCGGCTTTGCTTGCGTTATGGTTGAAAGTTATCCTTCGAGAGCGTCCTGTTTTTATAAGCTTTTATTTAACTTGCCTTGTTATTTAATTTGCCAGCATGAATTGGTCAAATCTTGCAACTGAATTTCGAACCAGATCCCCCCAACCGACCGAGCTGGAATTTTTCACACATGTTTGGTTCTGGTGACATTATGTTTGTCGGATTGTCAGGATTTATTGCGTTAGGCTTGTACATCATGTGGGCAGCAGATGGGTTTCGTGCAATGAAAATACACGAGGTGCGATACAATGTTTCCATTAAACTAACAAATTACTTGACATTACAATTTAACACAATAACACGGGGTGTAGTGTGTAAGCAACCTTATTGGATTGTAACCAGCCTTATATCATATATGTACTTAGATGTAATCTTATTAATCGTTTAATCATTATAATAAAGTCAGTATAGACTCGGCTCCCGGTGTTTCAATATCTCCTCAAGATCCCGCCTTACATGGCGACCCTGCCAAAGCGCAATGGCAGTGGCTTGATTTGTTTAAAAATTCCATGACCATAAAAAAGGGCACGTGGGACTTAGTAAAAAAAAATGTTACTATGTAATAATTTGTGTGGCGCGAAATAAAAACCACCACCATCACCAATAACAATCAGTTATCACCAGAGAAGATGGGCACCAGTAACTCTAAGGAGGAGGTGATCCTTGCCCAGAATGCCGCTGCGGGCAATAACCAGGCTTCAATAGAAGAAATAAGGACGCATATTGGAGTCACGAATATAATCTTGCTGATGATCCTCGCTTTGGTATCACTGGCGTCAGTCTACATCATCTACAGAATTTATAGGAGATGTCACCTTCAGTGGATTGACCAGCAGATTCACCAGCATACTATGCGACGTTCGTTTCTTCGCAGACTTCAAAAACCGACCGTAGGCGTGGACGACGGAGTAGTGTAACGACGGAAATGTTGTGTTTGTGCAGTGCTATATTATAAAATACAAGTGCGGTCAAGTGCGATAGACATTTCATTTAATATGACATTATATATCGTAGAAGAAAGAGAAAGAGACCGTTCTCTTCACACCGTTGTGATGATGAAACTATTTTTGGAACTTTAAGATATCTAATCTAGCATTAACATAATTATGATTTAAATCAATTAGACGTAAAATCATGTATGCAAAAGAAGATTTTAGCTTTTATTACGGTAAGTTATGGGAACTAATTTAGAACAATTGTGTAATGACATTAAAGATATAAGAGTGTATCTAATTAAAATAGGTCCAGGTCGTAGAACAGACAAGGTATTGACTAAGAAACGCTCTGAGGCAAATGATATTTTTATGAGATATTCAGATTATGTAGTCAAAACTACTTGTGATATACATAAAGGGAAAGTGTCAGGTAGTGAGTCAGAATTAATTTATAAGTATATTGAGAGATTTCAGAGTTTATATGCAGAAGTTATAGAATTGTGCAAGACAAGTAAAACTGAAACAATGTCTACTTTTGACCTTAAAGTTGCGTTAAATTTATTGCCACTCATGTCTGACGAGGAGGCTAATACCAGGCAATTAATAGATAATATTGAGTATTACAGTTCTACTCTTTCAACACCAGACTGTAAGAAGCAATTAATAAATTTTGTACTTAAGAGCAGATTGTCCCAGGCTGCTAAATTACGATTATGTCCAAAATACTCAAGTGTGGATGACTTAGTGATTGATATGAAAAAGGTGTTATTACCACAAAAATCAGCTACGGCATTGCAAACTAAATTGACCTCTATGAGACAAAATGAGTTATCTATACAGGACTATGGTAAAGAAATTTCCGAACTTTTCGTGCAGTTGACCATTTCGCAGGCCAACGGGCAATCCGAGAACTATAACATATTAAAACCTTTAAACGAGCAATACGCGATTAAAAAATTCGCCGATGGGCTGCGAAACCGCAGGCTAAGCACTATAATAGCAGCTCGAAATTACAGCTCTCTCAAGGACGCGATACAGGCGGCACAAGATGAAGGCATAGCCTCGTCTCCAAGTTCGGCAGAAGTACTCGGTATGTATAATAATAACGGTCGATTTACAAGGAGTTTTAGGCAAAACCGAGGTAATCGAGGTCATCGAGGTCACGTCAACCACAGGTATTCGCATCGAAGACCCTATCGTGGAGGCTACCACAACAACAACGGTAGTCGCAGTGGATGGAATGGGCATCGCGACCACCAGGACGAGCAGGCCCCAGCCCGAAACCGCCAGGCATACAGGGGTAAGTCTTACTATAATAGAAATCAAAGGATGCGCAACAACGTTAACGTGATAACAGAACCGGAAGCAAACATAGAATCGGCTAATACTTCTAATGATAAAAACAAAAAGTTTTTTCGTGAATAAAATACTATCATGCAATAGTAATTGTTCAATTAGTCTACCAATAAACAATCATGCATTCCAATGGTTACTTGATACGGGTGCATCGATTTCAGCGTTAAAGTATAAACATGTTCTAGAAGAGCGCATTGCATATTGCAAAGAAAACATTTCTATAAATGGTATCGGAGGCAAAGTAACAACAATTGGATATTGTTATTTAAATTTCAACGTAAATGGGCATCAATTGAGACATAAGTTCTATGTATTTGACTTCTTACCAATTAGGGCGAATGGCATCATCGGACAGGACTTTCTGACTAAGTATAAAGCGGTATTGGATTTTAATAATAATATAATTACTTTGTCTACTTATTATAATCAAATTAACCTACCTATTATTACAATTAGCAATAATTTAGAGATTCCACCTAGATGTGAGTCCGTTCATTATATTTCGACTGATATTGAGGATGAATGCTTAGTTTGCGCGTCAGATATCAGTGACGGTATTTACTTAGCGAGTTCATTAGTAAAGCCAGTGTGTGGTAGGATACCTATCAAGATAATAAATACTACGGAAGATTATGTAACACTTAAAGAAATTAAACCGACTACACATAGTCTTAGTGACTATAAATTATGTTCCTTTTCTCAAAGCGAATCAAATGCGTATCGAGTTAAAAAACTATTTTCATTGTTACAATTAAATCATTTAAATGGAGAGGAACAAACATCTGTAGAGAATTTATGTGCAAAATACAGTGATATATTTTATTTACCGGGAGACAGTTTGACAACGACTAATATTTATAAACATTCGATAACTTTGCAACCTAATACGACTCCTATATTTTCGAAACCATATAGATTACCTCACGCTCAGAAAAAGGAAATAGATAGACAGATAGGAAAAATGTTGCAAGAAGGAATTATAGAGGAATGTAGAAGTGAATGGAGTAGTCCTGTGTTATTAGTTCCGAAAAAAATGGATTCCAGCGGAGAAAAAAAATGGAGATTAGTCATTGATTATAGGAAGTTAAATAATTGTATAGAAAATGATAAATTCCCTCTACCTAACATAACAGAAATACTGGATTCATTGTCAGGATGCATATATTTCAGTCATTTAGATTTATATCAGGGTTTTCATAACGTAGAACTAGATAAAGATAGTCGAAAGTATACAGCCTTTTGTTCTGGTCAGTACCAGATGACAAGAATGCCAATGGGGCTCAAGACCAGTCCCTCTTCCTTTTCCCGGATGATGACAATGGCTATGGCAGGTCTTTCATATGATAAGTGTCTCATTTACCAAGACGATTTGATAATATTTGGTCGTAATTTAGGAGAAAAAATTAAGAATTTACAAGATGTTTTTGAAAGGTTAAGGAAAGTCAATTTAAAACTTAATCCCGAAAAATGTGAGTTTTTCAAAAAGGAAATGCTATATTTAGGACATGTAGTGTCTCGTGAGGGTGTTGTGCCCGATCCAGAAAAAATAGAAACTGTCGAAAATTACCCTTGCCCAAAATCAATCGAAGAAGTCAAGCGTTTTACAGCTTTCGTAAATTATTATAGGAAGTTTATACCGAACTTCGCGGAAAAAGCTTATCCTTTACACAAATTATGTAGGAAAAATGCGACTTTTATTTGGGACCAAGAATGTCAGAAAACATTTGAAGATTTAAAACAGTGTTTAGTCTCTCCTCCAGTTCTGCAATATCCAGATTTCACAGAAACTAATCAATTCATAGTACAAACAGACGCATCAGGTTATTCAATTGGCGCTATTTTAAGCAATGGAAATAAAAAACCGGTAGCATATGCGAGTAGAGGTTTAAATAGTGCAGAACGGCGCTACCCAACAATCGAGAAGGAATTATTGGCAATAGTATGGGCAGTAAAGTATTTTCGTCCATATCTGTATGGTAGAAGATTCAAAATTATGACAGATCATCGTCCATTAATTTATCTTTTTAATATGCGGGATCCATCGAGTAGGCTTATGAAATTTAGATTAATATTAGAAGAGTACGACTACATTGTAGAGTATGTAAAGGGTTCAGACAACGCAGCTGCAGATGCTTTGTCTCGGATTTCTTTTACTAGTGAAGATTTAAAGCATATGGGTGAATCATATATAAATGTAACAACTAGGGCACAGGCGAGAAAATTGCAAAGCCCTCCGTGTAGTACGACGTCAGACAGCACTTGGCCTGATCAACCAGGTGTCGTGGGAAGTCATACTAAACCAAGAGAGGCGATAGAACTTAGATTTATCGAGAAAAAGGAGTTAGATATTTTGAGAAAGAAAAACACAATTACTGAAGAGAGAAACGCGTTTTGTTATGTAGAAAGCAAGTTAACAATTTTTATTAATCCCGACTACCAATCACAATTGACGCGAGCCGCATTTGTGAGGGAGTTAGGTAGATTTAGCAAATTAATAGACGTCGACGAAATATGTATTATGAAGAATAGAGAAAATAATGAATTTATTGAACAATTATTAAATGAGATTAAATCGTCAAATAATAGGTACGTACCGCGAATTTATATAATAAATGATGTTCGAAGAATAGACGATAAAGACGATAGAAAAGTTATTCTTAATGACTTCCATCTCTTGCCTACCAGTGGCCACGCGGGCATGAGAAGGATGGTTAATAACATTAAGAAGTATTACTACTGGCCAGGGTTAGAACGAGATGTTCGAGAATTTGTGAAAAAATGTTCAAAATGCCAAAAGGAAAAATATGCTAGACTTGTAAAGGAGCCGATGATTATTACCTCTACGGCTACAACGGCATTTGAAAAAATATTTTTAGATTTAGTAGGACCATTAGATAGGGATTGTTATAATTTTTCTTATATATTAACCATACAATGTGAGTTGACTAAGTATGTTGTGGCACATCCTTTAATTTCAAAAAAGTCTGAAGAGGTGGCTCAGGCTTTAGTTAATAGTTTTATTCTTCGCTACGGGTTACCGAAGGAAATAGCAACAGACAGAGGATCCGAGTTTATGTCAACAGTATTTCAAGAGGTTTGTAAACTTTTAAAAATTACTCATTTAAATTCCACAGCTTACCACCACCAAAGTATTGGTGCGTTGGAAAATTCTCATAAAAATTTAGGCTCTTTCTTACGTATTCAAACAGATAATCACTCAGAAGCATGGAGTCAATGGCTACCATATTGGTGTTTTTCCTTCAACACATCAGTACATTCAGAAACTAAATTCACACCATTTGAGTTGGTCTTTGGTAAAATATGCTCGCTTCCCAATAACTTAAATACCAATATTGTTGAACCACTTTATAATCACGAAAGTTATCCTTTGGAATTAAAATTTAGATTGCAGTTATCACAAAAAGAAGCTAGGGAAAATTTGATCAAAAGTAAAATACATAGAAAAAAAACTTACGACAAAAGTACAAATCCTATAATTTATAAACCAAATGATTTAATTCTAGTAAAAAATGAAACTGGTAATAAAATGGATAGCATATATACAGGACCTTTTAAAGTAGTAAAAGATATGTCACCAAATGTTCAAATAAATAAAAGTGGAAAATTTGATATAGTTCACAAAAATCGCACAAAATTGTTTACACCAGATGAGTGATATTATATAAATGATAGTGAAAACACAAACTTGTATTTTGTATAAGTTAAGGTGAATTATTCAATATTTATAGATACGTGTAGTGTGTGTGTCATGAGCTTATTCAAATATTGTACTATCATTATAATAACTTTAAACATGTAATTGGAAAAAAAAAAGGAAAATTTTATAGTAGTATAAATTTACTTTTTTTTCACCATGGGAAGGAGATGTAGTGTGTAAGCAACCTTATTGGATTGTAACCAGCCTTATATCATATATGTACTTAGATGTAATCTTATTAATCGTTTAATCATTATAATAAAGTCAGTATAGACTCGGCTCCCGGTGTTTCAATATCTCCTCAAGATCCCGCCTTACAGGGCACAATGAATCGGGTACAGATCCAAGACGTCTCAACTTTGCTGCGAACAGACATTGAATATCGCCCTCGCCTCGAACTGCAACATCAGGGCTCTGTAGAAGCACGCTGTGGTGTGAGTAGACTTATAAGTAGGTCGCGTGATATAACCCCTGCGTTCTTGCGATTCATTTTAAGCCCGTACCAATGACCGGATCCGACATATATATAAATTGGCTACGTTGTTTAAAAGAACCGCGCGTAGGCGCGTGTACTCGTAAACAACGCGTATGTCGTTCAGGCGTTGACGCGCTTATACGTTCGTATAAGTACGAGTCGCTGGAGACTCCTCCCCACGGGAACAAGGGTATTTGTACGCTCGTTCGATTTTTCGAAGCGCAAAATGAGGCGCGCGTGTAAGCGCGTAAGCCGATACGAGCTTATACGCACAAAAAAAAGCGCTAGTCTGAAACCTACTTACGCTTTGGACTAACTTCAGACATCCAAACTTATCTAATATTTTTATAAATACAGTCTCGTGTCACTTCATAATATTGTTTCAACTTGACTTCTATCAATTCTGGAGAAACTTGGGTTGGATTTTCAATCACCATGTTCGATCGATGGTCATCAAATATGCTTTTTACTTAAGTAGGCACTCTTGATGTGAAGATTCACACCGGTAGCTTAAGGTGGAACTGAATATCTATTCAAATATACTCGTCACGTTTTTGATTTCCCAGAGGGAAAGGTGTGTCACGTTTCCGTGGTTCGAAAGAGTTTGGAAACTCGTGTAGGTAAACAGGGAACGGAAGCGGCGTTCATTGATTGAATCGACTTCCGTGGTTTTCAACAATTGCAGCTACAAATTCAATTTCTGTATCAGAAAATGAATTAAGTTTACTGTTTTTGTCAACAAAACTTTCTTTTATTTTAGACTAATATATTCATTCCATCGTCGACCTTACCTATATTCTCAGGACTAGAGGATTGAGGTCAAGAGATTGCTAATTCAATAAAAAAATCGGCCTAGTGCGAGGACTTGCGCAGTGAGGATTCCGTATAATCTTTTGTTTTTGTTTGTGTTTATTAAACTAGATAATTATGTAACTGTTTTCATTTTTTTCTTTACACGTACTGTAACACATTGCTTTTTGCCAAATTTCATGATACTTGGTCAACAGGAAGTACCCTATAAATTTTGATTCCCTTGAGAGTGTCGAAATACACGTTTTTGCGGCATAAACGGCCTTATCTTTTTTTTACGTTAACTTAGAAGTTTGATTTTTTCACAGCTTCAAGAGACTAAACCTGAGTAGGTATTTCGTTTTCGTTAATTTCAACTCGATACCTCCACGCGTTCCCGAGGTAAAGGGTCTTGACAGGCAGGCAGACGGACGCACGGACGGACCGGCAACAAACTGATCCTATAAGGGCTCCGTTTTTTCCTTATGAGGTACGGAACCCTAAAAACCCACTACGCGGAGAATTTCGCAAACATATTCACTCTTATTTATCTAATCAAGTAAAACTGTACAGTCATGGTACTATTCCGTAATAGGAAAACCCTAATGTTCTTTGTTGTCATTAAGAATTCCCAAGGCACTATTTAGTTCCATACCAACACATTGGTCTTAGTTTATGCGAGGGTCAAAATATATTTCAGTGGCATCCATTTAAATCGGGTTTTACACATACACATGAAACGGGTAAAATGTTTATGGGTATATACAAAACTTCCCCCTTCACAGTTCCCTTAGTGTTTTCCACAAGCTTTTTTTTGAGAATTTTACGATGAAACTGTTACTGTTGTAAGCCTGCACCATCCCACTGTTGGGCAAATACTTCTCCAAATGACTTCTAATTCTTTCGAACCAGGGTAAATGTGAACTACTGGTAGTTCTATTTACCCTGGTTCATACCCATTTAACCAGGTCTGCCGCGTTAACTTCTGGGTGACGATACAACTGTTGTATATTAAATTAGCTTTTGCCCGCGGCTTCGCTCGCGTTAATTCAGAATTTAGAAAAAGGAGGGACCCGCAAAGGCCTATGCCTGCCAGGGCTGCGGGACTGTTCGATAGAGATACCGCGGCCCTGGAACACAAAGGGCAAAAGAATGAACATGGATGGGTTTTAGTCAGTAAAAGTCTGACACTCCCTTCCGCTCTGCCCAGAGCGGGTGGGCTCATTTGATGATGTCCCATCCCAAAAAAAAGGCGTGAAAGGTAACAACCAAACAAACTTACTTTTGAATTAATAATATTAGTAACCTTCTGTGTTATGAATGAATAAAGTAAGGAACGAGTATATTAGAGGAAGTTTAAAAGTTGCGCCAGTTACAGAAACGTTGAAAGGGAACCGACTGTCTTGGTATAGACATGTGATGAGGAGGGACGAATCGCATGTGACTAAAAGAGTGATGAATATAGACGTTGATGGATGGAGAGGGAGAGGAAGACCAAAGAAACGATGGATGGATTGTGTGAGGAATTATATGAAAGATAAAGAAGTAAATGATTGCATGACGGTTGACAGAGGAGAATGGAAGAAAATAACGTGTTGCGCCGACCCCAAATAACATGGGACAAGGGCAGGAAGATGATGAGTAACCTTCTGTGTTATAAATGTAATATCCACCACAATATAGCGTTGATGCTTCACCGTTCGTCGGATCGTCCGATGATGGAACGCTCGAAGCTTCCGTCGATTCCCGTAGGATTCTACCCGGAACCTTCGTTTTAATTCATTAAGACAATGTGATCGCAATGCATAGCAGTGAGAAGGAAGGCCGGTAGGAGACGCCCTAGCAGGATATACACTGATGGTATGGTGTTGTTCTTTAGAAAGGTCTACGTAGTACAGCTACCGTACGTACACATTCACAAAATTAATTCACTATGTCAGTAAAATACAGAATTTTCTTATTTACGTTAGTATTTAAACTTAAATGTGCTTCAAGACTTATGTAACCGACTGTCCAGACTGTTACTAAACATCGCCAGAATGCTGTTAGGGCTGGCGCGGAGTCTACAGCGCAAGGCAGCACATCCTAAATGCGTTATTGTGTTGGACGTGTAAAGCATTGAATAATCTTTGCGGATAGTTACTCCAGAAATTGCAGGTGTACAGCGATGCAAAAAGGCCGGAGTATATGAATGTATTCGAAAACGCAACTGCTGAGCACGAGGTCCTGGGTTCGATTCCCAGTTCTGGCAAAGTGTTATTGAGTTTTTCCATCAGGAATTTCTCAGTAGCAGCCACGGAATGGATTTGTGTACGGTCGCTGGCTTTATGTATAAGTTATGTTGTAAATCCCGAAGATTACGAAGTGGGAATACTGCAGTTTCAGCGGTAAAATTGTTTCAGTTTTACGGTTATCATGGTACGTGAGAAAGAAATAAATGTGCGTTTTAAAGTCGGCTTTGCTTGTTTAGATTGCTTTTAATTCTGTAAATGTGAACAATTTTGGAGAAAATAGTTGGTGGCAGTATTAATTTAGTGATTCTAGATATAAACTATAGTTGTCTGCCCTAAATTGATTTTCTTTCATTAGGTTTTTCAACCAATTAGCGTATGACGAAACACGCAACCTGGTATTTAATTTGCTTTTGCCAGGTGGATTGATTACTTTCGGTTTCTAGTAATTTGGTTTGTTCACTAGTCTCAAAATGTCTGGTCAATTTTTTTCTACATTTCTAGGACTTGTTGTTTGTTACTCATGTCGCTTACCATTCGTGGTTAATTATACCCGAGTGCGTCCAAAAAATCACGCAAAGCCTTGGCATGTGTGTGTTTTGTTGAAAATGATCTGAACTTTTTTTTAACGAGACCGTTACTGGCAAATATCTGATGTTTGTTGTTGACCTTTATCCTTTATTTTTTTCAATTTAAAAGTAGCCTAAGTTACTCCTTATAGTAACTTAGGCTACTTTTAAATTGAAAAAAAAAGGATAATGGTTTTCGTGCATAAAAATTAAAATCCTTGATATTGTTAACAAAATCCAATTCAAATGTGGAAGTAATATTTGTATAGTAATTTGACGCGGAGGAAGGTCGCCGGGCGCAGTTAGTTAAGCTGAGCTGAAAATCCCTCGTAGGTAAGTATATAATGTCTCGTAGGAACCCATATTGGACTGCTATTGTCTAGAGAAGATGGCATTTTGTGCTATGTATACTAGATTAGTAACATCACACAATAGCGAGACACAGATCAAGTGTAGTGTCGAGATACAAAGCCCTAGATTGATATCTCTCTACCCTATTGACGTAGCTGATCCTATTCAAAAGCTATACATAAATAATGTATTATATTCTATTGGAGTTCATACGTGTTAGTATGTATGAGGAAAATGTCGTGAGGAAAGTTTTGAGTATGAATGTGGGAATGGGTATAATGGCTGTAGGTGTAGAGGATGACCAAAGAAATGGTGAATGGACTGTGTGAAGGATTATATGGCTAGAAAGGAGGTGACTGTTGAAATGACCAGTAGTAGAGAAGAAGAAGATATGCTGTACCGATTCCGACTAAAATGGAATAAGGGCAAGAGAATGATAAAGATGTAACATCATCATCATCCACAGCCTGAATTCCTGCTGAGTACAGGCCTCTCTTTTCTTCTGCCAATCTCCACGTTCCTGTGCCAGCCTCATCCAGGTTTTTCCCCATGTTTTTCATGATGTAACATACCTACTGCAATATATTCAATTTTACTAGGTCTTACTGTTGTCCCAGATGTCAAGGTCAGCTTTGCTCATTAGCAAGAAGTGCAACATACAAAGAAATTCTGAGAAGGCTCTGCGAGGCTGAAAAGCAAAATAAACATGATTTTTCACGCCAGCTGCAATGTGCGACTGCTAATGAGGTTGAAAAGAGTAGGAGAGTAGGCCATTTCGTAGGAAGTGAATAACAGGCTACGATCCACTTAGTTACATACATAACAACACGCCAGCTATCCCCGAAGGGTTAGACAGAGGTACCCAGAACCTCATGCTCGGCAGTCGCGCTTGCGACCACTAAACCAATGAGGCAGTCCACTGTCCAGTCCAGTTACTTAATTAAAAATCTGAAATTCTTCACTGACTGACAACGCAAACTCGCACAATCTAGGCCACTTAAAAACCGGTCAAGTGCGAGTCGATTTCGCACCTGGCACGAAAAAGGTTCTGAAGTATCTATTTACAAATGATAGCCGGGACCAACAGCTTGACGTGCTTTCCGAGGCACGGAGGAAATTCGGTATGTAATCGATGGTCACCCTTCCACGGACCAATCTAGGCTAGCTCGGCTTAACCTAAAGATCAACCCGATCGACTGTTATTATTTAGCCACGGGCTCCTCACGGCCTTCAGTCATTGCCTTTTAATTTATATCATCTCATACATAATCCATCCATCAACACTAATAATGCTATTTCAGCGTTTTTTAAGGCTTATCAAACATATAATAGACTCAAACTAGACGTTCAAGACCTATATAAATATCGCTTTCCCCACATCCGGACGATAGCAACGATACATCATACTCGCTTTGTAACGACAACACCACAATATACTTTAACATTTCATCTTTCACAACAATTCATGTTTCCACAACAAACAAGCAAAGAGCTTACAGGCTGCGGAAAATTGAAAGAAAGAACCCATTTGTTACCAAACTTTTTCGGAAAACCTCGCTCGTTGCGTATTTGTGCTCATACACAATTCGCGTTCACGAATTTCTCAACAGAAACTATTAATCAACTCACTAGTTTTTACAAAAGAATAGCACACTGAATAGCAAACTAGTTTGTTACGCTCGGAAGAATTGTAAACTACATGCTGTTTCGTCCAGTTCAGTCATGTCCCAGAAGAATTTATTATTTTACTCTTGGTCGTTTTTGAACTCTGTGCCATTCAAATAGGTTCTGTAGTTGAAGTTTCAAGTAACAAAAAAAAAAAACTTTTCTAGAATAAAATTTATAATATTAACGTGGATTCAGAAAGTCACAAGTTTTCTTAATTTCTTTGAAATCTGGTAAAAAATTCACTTTACCTTGAATTTTCAAGCCTTGGCCCGAACACCTAGATATCTAGGTCCAATATTTTATTGCAGCAGGGTTGCAAATAAAAACTTGGAAGTCACGACAATTCTAGTGATTTCTGTACGGCAAACTTATCGATAAAACTGCGAAAAATTTTCTTATAAGTGAATATTTTGCAGGTAAAACTTTGATTGAAAAAATATTGTTGGCGAAGTTATTTCCGGCGTTTCTTTATCTGATTAAAGTTTTCTGGTTTCTGTATTAGACAGGTATGCATAAGAAAAGCAGATTTACAACAATTTTGTTTGTTTGTTTTATTTTGAGTGTACTTTTGGCCAATTATGATATTTTTTAAACATGATGACATGAGTCGTTTCAAAACTAATAGACTGCTATCTATATTCATAAATATTGAAGACGCTAATCCCTATACACCACTTACTTAATTAAAACCTGACCTAACCAAAACTTTGCCAATACTCACATATCCCTAAATCACCCAAAACTTTTGCATTATTTGGCGTAACTTCAGCCACAATTCCGTACCGATGTCGATATTATCGATATTCATGACCCATCCCTATAGTGCGAGCTATTGAGAATTCCCTCAAAAGTGTTTTTCCTTTTATTAAATTCCTTGTGAAATTCGGAGCCTTGCCTGAATGGAAAGCGAAGCGGCTGAAAGGATAGATTTTATTTAAAAAAAAACTTAAATCGGACTGCCTTTGTTGTACTTTTATTGTATTTGGCCAAAGTTGACCTACATCGCTTTTATTATTCTGTTTTCGTTTCCTTGTAAACCAAGTCGGAAATATTGTACGACGATTTTATTGGTTAGAGGTTATTCCCCTGTTACTATTCTTCGAAACGGAGACGGTTCATGTTTAGGTAGATTTTTATGAGAAGTTTCGTAGTCAAATGTAATTTTATTAGGTTCACTGGAGAGATGACATGGAGATCCCCAGAAGCGTATACAAACGAGTCCGAGTATCACTCGTCATGGTCAGTTTCCCTCACTCGTCAGTTTGTTTAATTCGTCAGTTTTTCTAATTGAACATTTTTGTGAATTAGATAGTGGCGTCAACTCGACAGACTAAACACGTTAAGCCGTTAGTCCCGGCTGTCATTTGTAGATCTTTGACAGTCGTTACAGGTAGTCAGTGGCTCGAAAGTCTGACAACCAGTCAAACCAAGGGGTATCGTATTACCTAGCACTAACTGGGTTGTGGAGGTCAGATAGGCAGTCGCTCCATGTAAAATACTGGTGTTCAGCTGCATCCGGTTAGACTGGAAGCCGACCCCAAAATAGTTGGGAAAAGGCTAGGCAGATGATGATGTAAACTCGACAGATTTTACAGTCTTATTCAATGCTTACATAGATTCCAAAAATTGGATTTTTAAGATCAAAATATAATTTCTGCCTCTTCTGAAGTCCTTGTAAAGAAGGAAAAATCAGGAAGAAAATACTACTTCCCCTGGAACTGCATGGATAATCTACCTAATCAGCCTATTACACTCCTAATGCTGGGACAAAGCCTCCTCTCTGTGAAAGGTTATATCTCTCCGTGATCCAACACGCGGGCCTAATGGGAATTGGTGAATTCCCCTGGGTAAAAATGGTGCCTTATCCTGACCTTTCTCAATACTAATAAGAATGAATCTAGAACATACGAGAAAAATCCGAAAGCACGGAATATTTTACTTTGCGTATTAATCGTGTGCCAAAATACTCCGCTTCTAACACTAACTAGAATTGAAATATTTTTAAAAGAACTGGTATGAAAGAAAGGTGGACTTTTGGCATATTTCCATACCACTAATAAATTCATCGTACACAATGCGCAGCACTTGGACAACACAATCTTGTTAAAGTATAAAACAAAGTCACTCCCGCTGTTTGTGCGCTTACATCTTTTAAACTACGCAACGGATTTTAATGCAGTTCAAGAAGAAGGTTTATATGTATATTATACACCCGTGCGAAGTCGGGGCGGGTCGCTAACTAGAAATAAAATAGGTAAATGGTTTTAAAACGTGGAAGGTTAGGTTAGTCGCAAGGAAATAAATTGTTAACGAATTTGACTTTCAACTTCAAATCAAAGATGTCATTTGGTGGGTGGTGGGTGGTGGTGGTGGTGGTTTTATAGGGACTGGCGTTTATTGTTATATTAATAAGTACCTAGTTACTTTTACTGCTGTAGTTGGCAGTTTCAGGTCAAGGTTTCTTCCATTTATAACTTGCATAATGAAGGAAATATATGCGAATACTCAGCTATGTGCTATCAACGAGGAGTATGTAAGTTCTATTTCTAATATTACCTACTAGTATTAATTCTCTAAATTATATTGAAAACCGCATAAAAATAATTTAATGTGTAATTTAGATCTATACGGTTGCACAGACGCATAGAAAACGACTTTGTTTACAAAATTTTATTTATTTTAAACTAGCATGTGCCCCGGCTTCGCTCATGGTACTGGTGGAAATTGTCTCGCGGGAAAATCTCTTTAGCTCTCTATCTTAGATATATATCTAAGATAGAGACTGACTGACTGACTGGCTGATATATCAACACACAGCCCTAACCGCTGGTGCTAGAAAGATGAAACTTGGTGTTCTTTGTGAAGAGTGAGTAAGTATCCATTAAGAAAGGATTTTTGGGAATTTGGCTCTTAAAGGGGTGAAATAGGGTGTGGAAGTTTATATGAAAGTCCGTCAGTTTTGAAGTTAGGATCGACCCTTCACGAAGCCGTCAACCAAGCATTAGGAACATCAAACTAACTAACTTTACGCATAAATTATTGCTGGGAAACGACTTTTTTTTTGGGTGAAAAATCATGTTTTGCGGTAGGACTCAATGTAACGCACTCAACACATTGTGCTTATGGATAGCTAGAATAGTGCGGGAGTCGTGGAGGTTTTAAACATGTATTAAAAAATAAAAAAAACTTGGAACTTTGATCCCCAATATCTCAGTAACTAGAAGGTTCCCAGGTATGGTCAAGAACAAAAAAAAATATCGCAATGAGACGCATGACGGGGAGAACAAGGAGTGCCTTTCGGCTTCGTTAAATACTGTTTTACATAAAATCAAATAAAGGGAGGTATTATTGATTTCATCTCGTGAACTTTTAGTCAGAATAATCTAATTTCTCTGTCTGTTTGTAAAACCTCGAGTATGACTCAATACGCTCAATGCTTGGTGACTGGGAAAAATAATTAGTTTTCACATTCGATTTGGAATTAAATTATTACGAAAACCAAAAAAGTATCTCCTTTTCTTTTTTCTCACACTAGGAATTTCTCCTGTATCGTGGATATGTTTACAAACATTTAAACTCACATACAAAAACAGCCAGACCCGGAAAATTTACTAGAAGGTCGTACAAATATTTGTTCCGTGCTGGATTCTAACCCGCGACACGCCGAGCAGCAGCCAATCGCTCAGCGTTTGGGCCAACCGTGCCGTCCATTATGTGTCCTACGCCCAAACTATTGTCTTAGTTCTGTCTTGGCAACTTTCCGAAATCAAAATTTAAAGACTAAAATAAAAGGTCGTGTGCCTTACAAGTAAACTGAAAAAAAAACACACAAGAAAAAAAAAATTAAAATAAATATACATATCTGCCATTTAATTAAGGGTTTTGTTACACCCTTTATAAAGCTTAAATCCGATTTATAAGCATCGGTCTTTCTGCAGGTTGCATAGACCCATAGATAAATACCTTTAACCTAAGTATACTATACTATAACATTTATTTTGATATATAAAACTTTAAACTGCATTAGTACCGCAAGTCAAGTGTTAAACGAAGTAGATAAAAACAGTGAGTGAAAACCGATCGGACAGTAGCGAGTCAACAGTCACTGTCTAGAAACTAGACACGTGTTTACCGTCACGTTGTGTGTGAATGTGTGTGTGTGAGGTAAGATAGCTAAATAGATTTTCCCGCGAGACTATTTCCACCAGTACCATGAGCGACGATCGGACAGTAGCGAGTCAACAGTCACTGTCTAGAAACTAGACTCGTGTTTACCGTCACGTTGTGTGTAAATGTGTGTGTGTGTGTGAGTGAGTGGTGAGCATCTACAGTCTAGATTCTCACCACTCACCATTAACCACTGAACTTGTAATCGCTACTCGCCACATGCCCTTGACCAATGTAAATTGTGCTTTAATTCAGTCCCAACTCAGTCGAATCTTGGTACTATAGGTACCAAGATTCGACTGAGTTGGGACTGAATTAAAGCACTACGCGAGAAAATGTATTGTATAGCTAACTTAGAAGATGTTGGCTCACTCTGTTGAACTAGAAAGCAATTAACATAGATAGCTTTTGCTATACTTAGTAATAATACTCTCTGTTTTACTAACATTAATACTAGTTCATGGCTCGTGTAAATTCTATTTTAGATAGCACTAGCTTTCATGAATAATTCAGGAGTTCATTTTCGAATCGGATTGTATTGTAATGTACATGCAAAGTTATAAGGATCAATATTAATTCAGTAAATTGTTATATTTTTAGCAGTACAGAGCTAAATAAATTAAAAAACAAGACAACGTTTGAAAATAACAGTTACTTTTTATTATTGAAATTTACAAACCAAAATTTAAAAATCAAACGGACTTAATTATGATAACAAAATTAGTAAAAGGCACTATTTGGCTATCCAAACGGGCATAGGTTTCCCTTTGCAAGTTCACCGCACCTAAAAAGAGACTCCAAATGAGCGTGCAGTGACTTATATAGGCGTGCGGCGGCGACTAGCTGCTATCCCCTCTTTTTGACGGTAGTGACATCATTTCTCTGCTAATACGGCCTTTCCTGACTGGAGGACGTCCTCGTGCTCCTGTGCTCGAGGCTGTGCCGCACTGGAAGTGCTTGGTACGGGTTCTGATGTCATCACGCCAGAAGGCACATCGTTACGTTTGACAGCTTGCTCAGGCGTAGACTCCGTGTCGTCATCATTACAGTCTGCACCTGGGAACATAGTTTGAACAGCTGGTTTTAGTTTTTTTTTTGATTCTCAAAAATTACACGCCATTTCTGGAAATTAATTTTCAAGAAATTACGTCGACTGTAATAATGCAATTGAACCGCTGCAGACAACTCAACTGCATCATCACTGTTAACATCTAGTTTTACAGTAAAGTCGGGACTCCGGCTCTACCGAAGACACATCGACCCACCGTGAACCCCGTTCACCAAAGGAGACATAGGCACGACGTTAGCATATCTCCATGTGGCATAGGCACGACGTTCGCATACCACATGACCCATATGGCATAGGCACGACGTTAGCATACCACATGGTCTCTACACTTGCATGACATAGGCACGACGTTAGCTTATCAGCAAGCGTAGCATGAATTACCTTCGAAGAAGGTTGCACATGTGTCAGGAGTCCATTCCCCTCGCCACGGCACCATAAACTCTGCCGCAGCCTGGGTTGCTTTTCCATACGAGCCCGCCAGCAGTTGCAGCTCGTATCGACCATGGGGAAGCACCTTGACCACACGGTACGGCCCGCGCATGCCCGAGTCGAGCTTGCCAGTCGCTTGTGCCTGTTTTTTAACAAAGACAAATGAGTTAACTTCAAATAATCGAGGAGTTCTGCGATCAGCGTTAACAGTGGCGTCTTGCTGTTTTTGATTAACCTTTAAACGCTCTGAAGCCCTCTGTCTTTGCATCTCTCTCAACGCTTCGCGGTTCGGATGAGAGTTCTCTAGGGCAACATCTCTGATCAGGTGTCGTATGAGCGGTGTAGCCGCTTCGATACCTACTAGAAGATTTAAGGGAGATAGCTTAGTGGTTCTTTGTTTTGTTATGTTCAAAATCAGCTGCAATCGCCACATAACGTCTGACCATTCGTTTTGCCGATGATTGCACTCTATGCGAACCATGTTTAATAGCGTTCGACAATAACGCTCAACCTGCCCGTTGGAATGATGCATCTCAGGGGTAATGAGGTGCATCTCAATGCCTAATTCTGTTACAAGTCTCGCAAACTCGGAGCTCTGGAACATACGGCCGCGGTCTGCCACAATTAACTTTGGAGCGCCAAATAGAGAAATTACATTGATAAATAGCTTTTTCAGTTCGTTAGCGTCCTGACCAAACATAGGGTATAAAAGGCAATATTTAGAAAATGCGTCTACAACAATTAACACGTACCTATAACCATTAGACTGAGGTAATGGACCTAACGCATCTGCATGTAGAATCTCAAAAGGGCTACCCGGTTTTTCCCACGAATGTATAAGTTGATGAGGAGCTCTGGGGACCTTTTTATGCGTTATACAGATAAGACAGTGACTCACGTATTTTTGAACAAATGATTTAAGAGAAGGGAACCAAAAATGTCTTCTAATGAGTTCTAATGTCTTATCAACTCCAGGATGATCATGTTCGTCGTGAAAAATTCTGAGCAAACTGAGTCTATGACCCTTTGGCACAAAACATAAAAGTCGAGGTTCTTCTCCCACTGGAGCATACTTATAATAGAGCAAGTCATTTTTTCGAGTATAATGTGTGGTGTCCAATTGTCCGTCCGTCAGTTTATTAAGAAGTTGTTGGGTCTCATCGTCAGCAGCCTGCGCTATTTGAGCCCAGTTGTGATGTCTACGTGCTTCGCAAACGTTTACGGGATTGCGGCTCAAATAGTCGGCGTGCGACATGCAAGTACCCTTACGGTATTCCAACGTAAAATTGAAGTCCTGCAAATATATCCACCATCTGGCCACACGTGGCACCAGGTCTTTCTTTTGCTGTGTAGCTTTTAGCGCATTACAGTCTGTTATGACTGTAAAACGGACACCAACCAGATAGTGTCTGTAATGCTGTAAGGCTTTAACGACAGCCAAGGTCTCGAGCTCGTAGGAATGGTACCTTGGCTCGGCACCTTGAGTTCGCTTACTAAAATAGCCGACTGCTCGTTTGTATCCTTTTTCATGAGTTTGAAGAAGCACTGCACCATAGCCAATCGAACTTGCGTCCGTGTGAACTTCGATAGGTAAATCGGGATCGTAAATGGCTAACACAGGCTCACTCGTAAGCTGTGAAATTATATTTTGCCGTGCTTCTTCTTGCTCGGCACCCCAGACAAAAGATGCGCCCTTTCGCGTTAATTTTGTAATAGGGGCAGTCTTGGTGGCAAAGCTAGCTATATACCGACGAAAATAACTTGCTAGGCCAAGAAATTGACGAACTTGTTTAACGTTTTTTGGAATAGGTGCCTCAACCAAAGCTTGGACCTTTCCTTCGCTCGGCTGCACCTGACCTTGACTTATGGTACGTCCTAAGTATTCTATCTTAGTTGATAGGAAAGAGCATTTCTTAAGGTTGAGAGAAAAACCGGAATTTGTCAAAGTCTGGAGAACTTTACGAAGAGTTAATAGACCCTCGTCTACTGTATGGCACATTATAAGTACGTCATCAATATAAACCAGGACTTCACCAGATTCCAAGTGTCGAGAAAGAGTTTTTGACATAATTCGCTGATAGACAACAGGCGCATTTGCCAAACCATAGGGCATCTTTAAATACTCGTAATGACCCTCTGGTGTAACGAATCCTGTGAGCGGTATAGAGTCATTATCCAAGGGTATCTGGTGAAATCCTGTGGCCATGTCAAGGCTAATAAAATATTTATGTTTGCCCAATCGATCAATATGGTCGTCGATTAACGGTAATGGGAATCGGTCCTTAACAGTGATCTCATTTAGCTTACGATAATCGACGCACATACGATCTGATCCATCCTTCTTCTTAACCAACAGGATAGGACTCGCGTACTCTGATTCAGACTCCCGAATAATATTTTTTTTCAAGAAGGTCTTTAATAATTTCACGAACTTTCAAAATCTCGTGATATGAAAGCCGGTACGGCCTGTAAGTAACCGGCGCGCTACTATTTAACTTAATTGACATACTGCCCGTATTAACAGTGGAAGTCGCTGTACCAGTAATAAAAAAAATTGAAAATTCTTCAATCAAATCGAGTAATTTTTCTAAATTTTGACCGGTTAAAGGAGTCTTAATCGGGACCCGTGTAGATGACGAAGTACACGTCATAACATCATACATGATACGGGGCTCGCAAGTGAGGCATTGCTGCTTGTGCGTGCGGACGTAGATGACACCTTCCCGGTTCAGTACATCCGTACCAACAATGATAGGGGTGTTCATATATTCTGAGGACACGACATGTAAGTCTACTTCCAGAGTTATTTCATTAAACTCTATAGGCAAAGTGACAAAATAAGTAGATTCGATTTCCTGACCACCAATGCCTCTCAAAACTCTGAAAGCAGGCTTGCGCGCACATTTAAAATGTTTTAATAAGGATGAAGAAATTAACGATATACATGAACCGCTATCAATAAGGACATCAACAGGGACCCCTTGTATAACCGCCACGACAATATCTTTGTTCTTATCAGAGCTTTCCTGGCAAAAATTAACATTGTTGGTATTGCGAGAACCGGATTTTAGTTTAGCAAAACAAGTTTCAACTTTATGGCCAGGTTTTTTACAGAAACTACACGGTTCAGATTTATTTGATGTTTGAGCAGGACGATATTTTTTATCATTGTCATCACTATTGGTGTTACTCGAATTAGGTTTAGGTTTTTTTGTACAATTAGATTGTTTATGGCCACTTTGGCCACACGAAAAGCATTTACCATCATTAAATTGCCGTTTGCGGGTACTTGTAGAATTTGATTTAGAAAAATTATTATCGTTACGTGAGGTAAAGTTAGATTTCTTATTATGAACTGGCGTATTTGATTTAACATATATCGAAAAGAATTCTACTAAATCATTCGGCGTTAATTTCGCGTTAGTTGCTGAAGCACGGATTTGTGGATCTGTGATACCTCTTATCACTATTGCTGAAATAAGCTCATCACTCAGCCCTCTAACTATGCGCAATTTTAGCAGCGACCGGCGAGCATAATCAGCAAATGTGGGGTATTTGTCAGAATCAGTGTTCATGACTTCGTATAAAATATTTGCAATATCCGGCTTCCTAGGGCACAAAGGTTTAAACTCCTTCTTAAAATTGCTCCAGCTACGGTCATTAGTAACCCACTCATTAAGCCAAGTCCTAGCCTCACCCTTCAGACAATTCCCAATGCGAGATAGGCACTCATTATCGTTCCAATAATTTAAAACCTTAGCACGGTCTACTTCCTCGCACCAGGTATCTATGTCGTTGATGCTTGGATCGAAGTTCGAAATATAATAAGATTGGTTAGATCTCACCGTCGTGTTGATTGACCGAATAGCCTCGATAATGCGTTCTGCCGCGCTGCCAGCATCGCGATCAGCTGCAGCGCTGGAGGAAGGATCCGGCGAGGATGGAGGCACCGACCCTTGACACGCTGCCACAGTCGCAGCTGGTTCCTGCGGACGCGGCGGCGTCGTAGGGGATGCAGCAGCACTCGGCTCACGTGGTCGTGGCCGTGGGGGTGTACGGCGCCGTTCCTCCAATGATGTCAGCCGATCCAGTATTTGTTGCATCTGTTCATTTAATACATGATTAGAAGACCGACGTCGTTTTCGGGCATGTCTAGAACGCGAGTTGTGTCGACTAAGATTCTCATCATGAATATCAGAATGCGAATCACGGTTCTTAGAACGACTTCTTCTTTTGTGGCTATCTTTCGACATATTTACACTCGCACCAACGTACAAGGGTAGTAAGGAGAACTTTAATCACTCGGTGAACAAAAACAATCGCAATAAACAGCCAATTAACTTAAAAAATGATCGAGCAAGTTAAAAAGTTACGTTAGATATGTGTTCGAAAACACTATCCGTCCTTTGTAAACAAATCGGAACGTACTCACCAGATTTTACCAATGATTTTACCACTTTACCACATAAAATTACCACTTACACACCCGCCGTATCGAATAAAATTAGAAAATCTTTTAAGGTTTTCTTACAAACCGTTATATTTTTTTTTTCTTAATTGAATAGCCAAACTGCCTTAATTCAGAGAGCGGAACGGATCAGGGCACGTGAGAGCCGCATGCCACTTCTGATTTTAGCAGTACAGAGCTAAATAAATTAAAAAACAAGACAACGTTTGAAAATAACAGTTACTTTTTATTATTGAAATTTACAAACCAAAATTTAAAAATCAAACGGACTTAATTATGATAACAAAATTAGTAAAAGGCACTATTTGGCTATCCAAACGGGCATAGGTTTCCCTTTGCAAGTTCACCGCACCTAAAAAGAGACTCCAAATGAGCGTGCAGTGACTTATATAGGCGTGCGGCGGCGACTAGCTGCTATCCCCTCTTTTTGACGGTAGTGACATCATTTCTCTGCTAATAATATCTATACTAGAGTATTATGAAGAGGAAACATTTGTTTGTAAGTTTGTGTGTAGGAGGAACTAATATAAAATTCTAAAAATTTGTTCACTGATAAAAAGATACATTATTCGAGGCAATAAATTATATTAATATCATGCAAATTAGCCAAGCTATCACAACTTTACCTTATCACAATTTTTGCGGACGAAGTCGCGGACGAAGTACTAGTACATTATACCTACATAGCAAAATCATAGCTAAGAAATGCAAAAGTATACCAGATTAACAGGTCTGTTATTCATTTGAAACTCCATACAATGCTAGACCAGCTCAATGTAAGTGTTGACGGTTGACTGTACTAAAACTACATTTATGACATGCTATAATTAATTGACTTCCATCTGTGGCAGCTTCGTTAAGTATCTTTAATCATCGTGTTCTAGCCACGATGATTACACGCCAAGCCCGAATCCACTTAGTTTCCTAAAATACACAACATATCCTCTTCTGTAAATCTCGCAATCGGAATTAGGTTTGTTGTAAGAATTTATTTAAACTTCATGTACAATAGTGGTACATAGGCGGACTTTATGCCACAAGGCATTCTCATTCTCAACCTTTGGGTTAAATAGGACAACATTATGATAGGGTACAAAATAATATGTAAAGAAATAACTTAGTTTTCTTAAAATTTCTATACTTTTATTGATAATCTATACTATAATATTATAAAGCTGAAGAGTTTGTTTGTTTGTTTGCTTGCTTGAACGCGCTAATCTCAGGAACTGCTGGTAGGAATTGAAAAATTCTTTTTGTGTTGGATAGTCCATTTATCGAGGAAGGCTATAGGCTATATAACATTACGCTACGACCCTTAGGAGCCGCGCAGCGTGTGACACCGCGGGGAACAGCTAGTACATAAATACAAATAAAATAAACTAATAACTATTTAGTTATTAGCATTATTTTCTTTGTTTTTCACAAAGTTCAGCAACTCTCGATGAACAATAAATAGTTCTTACACCGAATCCAGTGACTGCCTAAAGCAATAAAGTGGCTCTCTAAATTGCTTGTACCACAAATAACACTTTCCGAGACAACTGGCTATTGCTCTAAACCAGGGGATTAGAAGAGGCAATAGCCGTCTTGCCCATTCTTTCTTATTCCGTTATCCAGGTTCAAGGACTTAACAAGTCCAATTGTACTCAATGTCACATAAACAACAAAGTAAATGTAAATTGCAGTAGATACTGTAGAAGTTGGTAACTCATTTGTTTACAAGCACTACAGACAGTCGTTTGCTCAATTTGTTTTTACAACTTTCGAAGTGTGATAAGCACTGGACACGCTAGATTTTTGTTTTAATTTGAATAATGTTGCCGTCTCTTATCGGGGGTGAGAAGGGGTTCGCTATATCGTCGTAGAAGGATTGTCACAGAATATTATGACCGTATTCACTACTTTTGGCTAATGTTACTTACATACGAGTACATATATTACATTATTTTCTATACGGACCTTGTAGAAACTAGAACAAATTACCGTGCGTTCTAGCGTTTTGGCCATCCTGTTAATGAAATCAAATATAACAGCTCGCAACTTATAGGACCATTAATATTAATGATAATATGTATCCGCGGTGCCAGGCAACCGGGCTTATCCCAGTTGTAAACGTCCTTTGTGCCTATTGGCCTTGTTTCGTATAGAGGGAAGTGGAAATTATGTTTTTCCTACTCCTCCACTATACTTTTCTGATTAATTTCGTTGCGGATCCAAGACAGTTAAAATGAAAATGAAAAATTATTTATTGGTTTTGACAAGTTTTTCTTACAAGCTAGTGATTGGAGTTTCTTTTTATTTTAGGCGTCTAATGCCTGTGTTAGGAGACTCCACTATTCCAAATTGTTTCTCTGGGACTTCGTTGAGCTTCATTGTCTCGGCGCTTTTCTTGTGGTCGCCACTGTTGATTCTGGCTTTCAGGAGTTGCAGTGGTGTGGGAATAGTGTGGCGGGCAAACATACATAATTATACTCACGCCTTCTTTGCATCCGAGGCAGAAACTACAGAATACCACCTGCTACGATCCTTACATACTCCTTTCGCCTCGTCGGCGTTCATGCATCTGATCTTACACGCATGCTGGTTGCGAGTACCAACTAGGTAAGCACCTGACCTTTCTGTAGAATTAATTTGGCCAATTTTATTGAATTGGTAACGGCAAATGCATGTTGCGTTTAGTGAAGACTGCGCGCTTCTCAACCTCCTTTTACATAGGGCTTTGGATATATATATATTTTTTTTTAAATTACAAAATGGGTCTGCTCTTGACCTCGATCACGCCTGGTGGAAAGCGATGGATGAGGTCTATAATGAAACGAGCGTGCCCAGAAGATGCCTGTTCACTCTTGCTTTGAAGGCAGACGGGTTATATGTGGAAGGGAACACAGAGAGTTCCACACTTTGGCTGTGAATATATTTTTTAACCATGAAATATCTAAAAATCTTTACAAATCCAAATAAATGAAATGTTGTAGGTATAAGCAATAAGATATTCAAATTGAATATCATATACAAAACGAACATACGTAAATCAATTTAAATGGCTACGTATGCGGATATACGGCGTCCATGATTAAAATTCTGCATTCGATATTTCGGAAAACCGGTAGAGGCGTAATTCTGTATGAGATACATCCACAATTTTATTTCCCTAGCGGTCGCCAGTGATGTTAACATTCTATGTTTTATATCGATAGACGAGAATCGATAGTCGATATGTCTCGGTTTGGTTACGATGTGTCGTAAAAGTAAACTACTTTTAGAGGGTCGCTTGGGATCATTATGTGGTTGGCTCAATGACGTTCGTTGGTATATTGCTTTTTGGTTTATTCTGTTAGTAAGTTGATGTCATTCTTTTTTATAGTGGGTGAATTATTGGCTGAACCTTTAATTGATTCTTGACTTACGTAAGCATATGAAAGGGCGGACTGCCTCATTGGTCTAGTGGTCGCAAGCGCAACTGCTAAGCATGAGGTCCTGGGTTCGATTCCCAGGTCGGCCAAAGTGTTTTTGGGTTTTTCCATCAGAAATGTCTCAGTAGCAGCCAAAGAGTCTGGTTTTTTGCCCGGTTGGTGGCAATAGGCTCGCCCTATTACATGGGACCTAATATATAACTGGCGAAATGTGGGTGAATTATTAGGTACATGTCTGCCTAGCCCTTCGGGGATTAAAGGCGTGATGTTATGTTATCATCTTATTGTAGATTATACATAGTTACTACGTTTGCCCATTCTAAGTTCAACAGCGAATCGGAAAATCATCATCAAATCCAGCTACCCCTCCCGGCGCGGTGGCGTTGCCTCTGTGGTGTGCAGCGGCCCCGCTAGAGCACCTTTAACCCACGGCCAATCGATCTTATTCCCTTGTCTTGATGGAGGATTTCTTATCCTCGGAGGATCACATATAGTTCCAATAATAGTACCTCCCCCCACCCCTAGTCAGCTTGACAAGCGTGTCGGTCAACACTAATATCCCTGGAGACCATTTGGTTTGCAGTACAACTTCGGATATTGCGTTGTGCCTAACGCGTTTGCTAACTCCTCTTCTTAGGTTTTTTATGTATATTCCATTGCCAGCTAACTTAGTTTTTTTGTAATTGTAACAAAAATCTTTCGTTTCTCACAAATACTGTGCATAAGAGAATGGCCACCCTTGACGCGATGGAAGTTAAACTTTGTTCTGTAGGTGATTGCGTTTGTTGTTTCAAAACTTGAAAATATCTTCGATTCTGAATTCATATACAGGGTGGAAGGGACACAGACGCTAAATCGGTTACCAAGTATTCACTACATCATTCTGAACCCCCCCAAAAAATTTCATTGGTAATCTAAAGAAAAGCAGCTGTTCCAGCATTTTGACCTTGTAGGTATTGCAGTTTTGAAGGAAACAGCTGTTTTTTTTATTTGGTAAAAAAAAAAAAAGTTTGGTTCAAAATCCCTTCAGATTCCCCTCCACTTTGTATATCTTGGTGTATATCCCCGAGTGAAATACTAGTTGTAGCCCAGTCTGGACCTGTGCCAGGTTAATAACAGTGAGCTCGACTTCTTACAACATAACCTCGGTTCTCACTCTTAGAGAATGGCAGACGTGATGTTAAGGCATGAAAACAACAACATAAAACTTGAGTTCGAAGACATAAACTTTGTTCTAAAAGTCTTGTTTAGTATTGTTTCTCAACATTGGCTGTTTGTATGTGTTTCGTATTTATTTCGTTCAACTGAAAGTCACAAACTGTTATGACTGAATTCACTGAAAATTTAAACTTTTGTCTTGCTGTTCAAACGGAAAACAGGAGTTTGAAATGTTGTTTTGTTTTATTTTGTGAATGACGAGAGTTTTTTTACATGTTTATTCTAGTATCGTTACAGGTAGTCAGTGACCCGAAAGTCTCACAACCGGTTTACCAAGGGTTATCGTATTGCCCAGTACTAAATGGGTTGTGGAGGTCAGATAGGCAGTCGCTCCTTGTAAAATACTGGTATTCAGCTGCATCCGGTTAGACTGGAAGCCGACCCCAACACAGTTGGGAAAGGTTAGGCAAATGATGATTCTAGTTTTAGGTTAGGTGGAGTAATTTCTAGAATAGTTTCTAGACTTCAAAACTGGACCTGTAACGTGGTAAAGCTCTGAAATTTTTCTTAAGTGGACTCAACAATAGGGAATGACACCCATTTTTGAAAAGTGTCTCAATTAGATTCTACATAGAGTACTAATAAACCACTACAAAATTTTTATTCAATCGTTAAGTGCCATAAAATGCATTTAAATTTTGCATTTTCAAATTTCGCGCATAATTTGACGAAAACGCTGGACGCAGTGGACGCCATTTTGCTTTGTGGTCATGACGTCAGTTGGCTGTGTAAACAAATGCAGTGATATTTTGTATGTTATGTAGTTGACAGTTGACACTTCTAAGTTTACATAGCCGTATGACGTAATAACATGGCGACTACTATTTAATAGTGTTTTGAAACAGATTAAAAAAGCTGAAACCTTTGAAAAATTTAGTTTGCTATTTTATGAACTAAAACTAACGTTTTCCGACTGCTTTTTGCCTAAGCTATCTCAGTAATATATTTTATGTCAAATGCTCCACAAATGGTTTTATGTCTTTAAACACAAAAGTATTATGAAGACTTGAAAATATCATTCACCCAGTTTTTAAAAGGCTAACTAAACTACCACAAAACACTAAAATAACTACAACAAATCAAAAATCAAAATACTTTATTTCATATAAACTTTTATGGGCACTTATAAAACATGAAAAGGTAGGTGCCCGGTTCGCGTTGGTCGTTTTCTTTGGAGAAAATGCGGCAAAAAACTGGATAATCAATTCAGGAAGGCTAACGGAGACATCCTATCCTATCCTAGCCTAACTGTGTACCGTAGATTAGTCAGCTGCACATTACCACTGTTTCAAAAAGAATCCTAACTAGTCCTAACTAATATTATAAATGCGAAAGTAAGTTTGTTTGTTACGTTTTCACACCTAAACCAGTGAACCGATCATCCTGAAATTTTACGTATACGTTGTCAGGTGTACAGAAACGGACATAGGGTACCTTTCATCCCGAAAAAAGTACAGGAAAACAACATTAACGGTCTTATAATAATAGATAGCGCCACGTGTCTTTCGAGTCATGATTGTCAAATTCTAAAAAACGCGAGCGAAGCCGCGGGCATTAGCTAGTATTCTCTAAAACAAACCACCTTATACGGACCATCTTCATTTGAAGGTCTACCGTCATAAATTAAGTTGTCTTCTCACTGTAATCACAGCTTGTGTGTTGCAATAGTTCGTACGATCCCTCGAGTACTCGGGAATAGTTTTCCGTGTGGACTATAACGTAGCTTCCATGTGGTTATGGGGTAAGCAGTATTGAGGTCAATGTATGCTTTTGAGCGAATTTTACAGGCTGATATTATGGGTACTGAATAAATAGTTGTGGTCAACCGCGCTATCCCAAATATTGTTTTTACCTACTCTATAACTAAAATATTGACTAAACTAGGGATGCTTAGATTCAGTGTTTATATTTTGGGGCTTCTCACTCTCCTAAGTCTGATGCGTCATAGGATTACCTAAGAATAATCCTAAGACCATTTAGATTCTTCTGCGCTGTGATGGAATGTTCTTGGATTGTTTTGAATTCTAAAGGTACCTATTTTTAGTTCGGTTAACGTTGGCTACCATTAGTACCTCTTCTTCTTAGTCGCTGCACTGTTGACCGAGTGGTCGTGTTTTAGTATTACCACTTCAAAATGCTCTCAGAGCAAACTAAAACTATTGGATCGATTCATGATCGATTCGTATACTTTATGAGCTGAACATGAGGTCCTGGGTCCGATTCCCAGGTCGGGCAAAGTGTTATTGGGTTTTTCCATCAGGAATCTCTCAGTAGCAGCCACGAAGTCTGGATTCATGCCCGGTTGATGGCAATAGGCTCGCCCCCTATTATGGAACTTAACATAACTCGCGAAATGTGGGTGTACTATTAGGTACACCTCTGCCTAAACCTTCGGGGATTACAGGCGTGATGTTAAGTTCATATACTTTATAATATACATCTTAAAACCTAGCCGCTTCCTTAAAACTGTTGTACATGCCAAGCCACTCAACCCGGTGGTATTACCAATGTCACTGCAAGCCGCTAAGAGGCTTTATCAGTATCTACTCTCAGATTAGTGTCGGAGCTAGGCGCCATGTTTCCGTCCATTTCGTTCGTACCGGTTTTGTGAGTGGACAGAATTTTTAAAGGATATTACTAATGGATGGGTTTGCGGATACGATTTCTAACTCACGGTTTTTTCTGTATTCCTCGAATTTACTATCTTTAGTTCACCTCTGGCGACATGGTGAACAAGACAAGTTGAGCTTTAACCCCTTTTTTCAATAATTTGAAAGGTTCTAGGATTGATTACCGAGTCGGGCAAAGTGGTATTAGATTTGCCTGTTGAATTTCTCAGTAGCAGCCCATTGTCTGAATGCGTGTTCGGTTGATGACATTAGGCTTATCCCATATTACATGGGGTTTAAACATAACTTTTAAATTTTTGGGCGTATTAAAGGTACCTCTGCCTATCCTTTTGGGGAAAATAGATGTGATGTTATGTTATAATTTAAAAGTTTGGTAATTCACTGTATCAGTTACCTACCTAGATCTCAGCTTATTCAAATTACAGCTACTTACTTGTAGCAATATTCTCGAACTAAGAACTTACAATAGTAAAGATCCTAGCAAAGTCCACACAAAGCCAGCTAAGTTAACAGAAGTAAGTACTTAAGATAAGCATATTGCACGTTTTACAGCTCCAATTCTCTTAAGTCACTTAGATTGCGTTTTCAAAACTTGTTCAAGTAGGTAGAGAAAAGAATTTCGTACTTATTTTTTTTTTATCGAGTTATCGATCTTCTTCGTCGTGTTGATTCCTTTAAAGTCAAATAGGCTTTGACTCTGCCACCTCGATAGCGTTAGTAGTGGACTCAGCAAAGAATTTAGGCTTAGAATTTTTCTGCAGGCTCAATATAGAAGGTTGGAGGTATCCCTCCAACCTTTTATATTGAGCCTGGAGAAAAATTCTAAGCGGGTCACCAACTGCCACGTCCCATCTGGAAATGTAAGCCGACTACAAAGCACTACTGCTACAGCTACAACATGGTCCGATGGGGGTTTTCCGATGAAGCAAAATGTGACTTCCGACCCACATCGCAGATGATGAGTTAGGAAAGACAGAAAGTTAAGGTATGTTAACAGGGTGAAAAGACATCGACACACAAACTGTTACCACGTATCCAGTGCATTATTCTGAACAACAGCAGATTTTTTTATATTATTATGAATAATTTCTATGTAATGTAAATTTTTCATCGGTAAAAAAAATCTGCTGTTTCCTACAAAAATGCAATACCTACATGGTCGAAATGTATGGAACGGCTGTTGTTTTTTTTTTTTAAATTACCGGTGAATAATTTTCATGTGTTCAGAATGATGAACCGTTTGTGCATCGAGTGTCCCTTCCACCCTGTATATTTTTAAGTGGTTATTGAGACTCCTAATGTGCCTTGGAAAGCACGTTAAGCCGTTGGTCCAGACTGTCATTTGTAAATCGTTCATAGTTGTTACGGGCAGTCAGAAGCCTGAAAGTTGGACAAGACATCCCAAAGTGCTTCGTGTTACCCAGAAATTGGTTTTTTAAGGTCAGATAGGTAGTCGCTCCATGTAAAATACTGGTATTCAGCAGCATCCGGTTGGACGTAGCCGACAACATCATTATGAAAAGGCTAGACAGATAAAAAAAAATATTCCAACTATTTATTTCCAAATGTTTTCATCAAAACTATTACCAAAAAAAAAAACGCTCAGTCTCTTCGAGGCAAGATTATGTGCGCTATCGATTAAGATTTAGGTTACTCACTCACAGTTCTTTGTCTGGTAGTGGACCCACACCCCTCAGAGTTTTCAACGGTAAAATAAATTTTTAAGATCTTCTTTTACTTGTCGAGGTTTTTTGTTTTCCAATTTTTTGGCTATCGCCTTAGGCAATGTATTCAGAATGCTTCGAAGAGCATACGTCTAGACCCTTCTACCGTATTCATTCAGATCAGTAATCTGAAAGAGAATGTATTGCGCTCAAAAAGCCAAAATTCTACTAGGTTTTGTAAGACGAAAGACCCATTCTATTTATACCTTATATAAAACTTGAATTGCTGAAATGTTCCACTTTATTTTATAGCCTTGACTTCTGTTTCTCAACTCAGTATCTTCCATAAATTTTTCGCATAATACATAGGTATGTTACGGAGACGCTCCAAAATTATTCACATTTCTCATAATTCTTGTGTCCTAATGTTCGAGCAAGACAGAGATGTATTCGCTTTAAGTGAGTGCAAGTGAGATACAAAATGCTATTTATGAAGAAAGAAAATACCATGTGCGTATAACTTTACTAAGTCGTAAGATACACAGCATGGAAAGAAAAATGACGCAGAATTTTACTCATCCTATTACTCAAACTTACTGTCGTGAAAAATTGTTATTTTATTTGCTAAAACATGTACTTAAGGCTTTTGAGAAAAGTAACTAGTTTAGTCTGTATATTTTGTGAGGTCTTTGATATTTGGTACTTTTAGTTAACTTGCAGGCTTTATGTATCTGTTGGCTGTTTATCTATCTAAAACAGTCTTCCAAATCCATTTAGATAGTCCGGGAGTCCAGACGTACTGCGGGTTATCACCCATTCCTTTTCGATGTTCCACATATTCGCACGAAGCGCTTTGCTACATCGTTTATTATGCGCACAGCCAAGGAGTGGAAGTCCCTGCCTTCGTCGGTGTTCCCGGTTAAGTCGCGAGTTAATAGGCTTCTTTTGGGTTCGCTCGTTCCATCGTCGACCTCATCTCTGTCCTCAGGACTAGATTGAGGTCAGGAGTAGGCCCATTTAATAAAAAATAAAATTTAGAAAGACTTTGTTTTGATTCGATTTTAACGATTTTTGAGTCACCAAAGTAAATCGTAAACGGCAGAAATATTATTTGCTTAATCGTCATCATCTTCCTGTCTTTTTCAACCGTCTTCCATTCTCCACTGTCAACCGTCACGCTATCATTTACTCATTTTTCTTTCATATCATTCCGCACACAATCCATCCAACATTTCCTTGGTCTTCCTCTCCCTCTCCATCCATCAATATTTATATTCTTCACTCTTTTGATGAATATAAATATTGATGTATCCAGATCAGTCTCTTGCTTAATAAACTTAACTTGCTGCAAATATTTGCAGTAACTGTCCAGCTTGATTACGGTGCTCTTGACCAAACCATGTCCCATATGTTGGAGTTTCTAAGTTCCCAAACACCTGAAGTTTTTAAGACCTATAAAACACTAATGCCGCGATTGCCTTGAGGATCTACTCATGGCATAATAATATCTATAGGCCCATATACATTTAATAAGTAACCTTCTTACCGATTTCTCAATGTTTTTTGCATCAATAACCACAGCTTATTAACCAATATTAAAGTTTGTCGTGTTGCCTACATTTATTTTTATTTTTTTTATTAGCCTGTGCTGTCCCACTGCTAGGCAAAGCCCTCCCCGAATACCTTCCATGTTCTCTTTTCCCGTGCCTCCTCGAACCAGCCCTCGTTATATTAACTCACGCAAATAAAACCACGCTAAAATATGCATCATGTGCGGTCCCAAGAAATATGTTAGCTATATTTTCCCAGATTTTGCTCGCAAAAGCCTGGTGGACGTCTTACGTGTTATGAATTAAACATAACATCAGCTTCTTTCACTTGCATAAAGATTATGATAAGGACCGACTTATGTAACGAGACGTTTTCGTTTCCGAAAATATTGTTGACAGAGAATATTTTATTAGTTTTTGTACCTAATTGTTTATGATATATCATCATCATTCTCTTGCCGTTATCCCAATTCATTTGGGGTCGGCGCAGCATGTCTTCTTACATACTTCTCTATTACTCATCAGACATGTCCTTTCTTGCCATATCATTCTTTATACAGTCCATCCATCGTGTCTTTGGTCTTCCTCTACTCTTAAAGTACCCATCCACATTCATATTCAATTTCAATTTTCCTCATTCCTCCACATCACATGCCCATACTACGACAACCGATTACCACACAACTTTTTAGTCACCGGCGCCGCTTTCGGATTTCCTCTCATGTACACGGGGCAAAGTAGATCGGTTTGCAGGGCACACCACAAAGATGTTGGTGTGCGTAAAATCAACTGGTGTATTACTTCGCCTACTTGTTAGTGTTTGCTTCACTATGGTATATGTATAATATGAGGTAAAGAATATGAAGCATCAATTTAACCCTATGATTAACCGGTGTCGTGGCATAGATGTGTAATCATTCGGCTGGTAAATCAAGTGTCGTAGGATCGAATCTGCGCCGCTGGCGTCAACTTTTTGCATGATTAAAAAACTTTTATTTTCATTTTGTTGAATTTTTATTGTAATTTACCTGATAATAAGAACATTATTCGAAAAAAAATATGGAAGTAAAAATTAAACAATTTGTATTAAGAAATCAACAATATTTATTGACTAGGTTTTTTTTTATATTATAATTACAAATTAAAAAGTTTTGTGCATGACAAATATTCTAAGTCGGACAAGAAATAACGTTACTTTTCTTATTCAAGTGGGTAATTTATTTATTAGTGAAATGAATAAACATGTTAATAAGATAGATATTAAGATACAGGTATCCTAAATTGTTATCTCACTAACAATAACATCACTCACATAAAACAAATCGAATTACCCCCTGATATTTTTATTAATATCCTATTGGTGCGCCTTCGCTATCTATGACTTATTCATGCACGAAGTAAATGTCTCCACTAGACCTGCATGGAAGAATATTTTTTTTTATGATAGCGCTCACCATCTTTTCGCCACAATATTTTGCGACCGTCCTTGTCTGATTTAAAACATTTTTCATCTCTAAATATAACTATATTATTGCACCAATCAAAATCCAAATATTCTCTTGCGAAGCGTACCCGGTTTTGCCTGTGAATATCTGACATTCAAATTTTCTTGGCTGGCCTACAACATTTCACACCAGCTGCTCGCAAGTGGTTTCGTACAGTTTGTAATGTCACGTCATGTTTAGTTGCCGTGGAACGAGTAGTGAGGAAGGGCTCAGCGGTATGCGTAGCAACTATATCAGATGCCAATCTGTGAATGCAAATCCAGCCTTTGGTCCCGGTCGGCAAGGATCAATGCTTCCCGAATCTGCATAACGATGGACCCACAATTGCACAGTCCTTCTCTGTGAACAATAATAAAATATTGTTACAAAAAACAACAATCAATAACATGTGGATTATTTAAACATATTAAACTTCTAAACATCATAATAACATTTTGTTACTCACCGATATCTTTAAACGTCTCGCAATTTCACTAATTGAAACATTTTGCTCATGCAAAAGAATTATTTCAGCTCATAAAAGTGTGGTTCAATGATTCATATTGATTCACAAATAAAAGCACTTCTCAAAAAACGCAGGGTATAATGTCTAAAAACGTAACGAAAGCCCGATAGTCAATAGCATTATGACGATGAACTTAAACTACTAACTTAAACATGATTTGTCATTTTTAGAGGGTAGACAACTAATACATTCTAACCCAAATATAAAGAGACTTGCTAATAGTTAAGCAATGAATTGAACAAACAAATGTAAAATATTTTATTAAAACATACAAAAACATTAAGCTGTTGGCAGTCGGATTCGATCCTACGGCGCCGGCGCAGTAAGTAATTATTTATCGCACGCTCGACTAATGCGCCACGGAGACGATTGTATGATAAGCTAAATTTATGCGTCATATTCCCTGCAACATTAGTGACAAGAAATTTTATTGTGTGTGCGTGGACAACGGGTTATTGTGAAGCAAACACTAATAAATAGGCGAAGTCAGACGGCCGTTGATTTTACGCACACCAACATCTTTGTGGTGTGCCCTGCAAACCGATCTACTTTGCCCCGTGTACTCATTTCTTATTTTATCCATTCGCGTAACACCACACATCCCCCTTAGCCACGTGCAAATGCCTTTCATTCATCCCTTTTTGTGACCCAACATTCTTATCCATACAAGTCTTATTAGTATGGTATAGTATTGTCTATGACATATAAAGGAAAAAAAAAAACAAATCTGCAAATCTCGCAGTCAAAATTTGGTTTGCTGTAAGAAAACCCAATTCTGGGTTAAGCTCGCCATTGTACATAAGCTATATTATTGCAATTTGTATCCTTTATTATTTTGTGTGCAATAAAGAATAAGAATAAGAATAAAGGCTCAATTAAAAAACGATGATGGTATCTCACACAAATTCTTGTCGAGTAGGTATTTATTTTTCATTGTTACTAAAAGTTATTAGCAGATCATCCATATAGACATAGAAGAAGAAAAAAAATATTATAGGCGATAACTCATAAACTACCCAAGCAATGTGAATAAAGCATAAACAGGACCACCGCGCGAGCTTCCCTACCAAATGAAAAAGTATCACGTATATCGGACCAGTAATCACGGAGAAATCGGTGAACAAACATTAAGAAAAAATCAAGACGGCCGATAACATAACCTCCTCTTTTTTAGAAGTTAGTTATAAATGGAACTCACTTCTTTTCTGAAAATGTAATTGTTAAAAACTAAGTAACGAAACTCCACAGGCGTGATTGGCATCAATATCACCGTCTTTGCAATTTCGCTAGCTAATTTTGTTTAACCCACTGCTGAGTATAGAAATTAGACCAAATGCCTTTTGTGTCATGCTTCCCAGGTCTGCGTGAGTCTCATCTACTTCTTCCTCGCGACCTTTTGATCTGGCTGTTGATTTGATAATCTAACTTCTGCCATCAATCACCAACCATACCCTGCCCTTTTATAAATATGCATTTTTTAATAATGATATTTCCATACTATCATTTGTTTCCATGCTTCCAGATGTCATCGTCATCATCTGCTTCGCCTTTTCCCAACAATACCGTGGTTCGGATATCCGTGTGTGACTATAAAAAGATAGAACGGCAATAAATCGCTTGTTCACCAAGAAAGAAAGTAGTCTGCGGTTGTAAATCTCGGGGCTAGATGGAGTAATTAAATATTTAGTAGGCACAATGTATGTTCTTTTGGTTTTACTGTGTTTTTGTTTGTAGCAGGGTCTGTAATGTTTAGTGCTTTTAAGGATGTAAAATGATTTAATATTTGAACCATACGGTCTGCTATTAAAGTATTTTTTCGATATCTACAAAAACGGGTTTGAATATTATGGCCTGCTTACTTTTAATTTGATAAAATGCCACAAAAGGAATTGAATATTTTTCCATCTTTGCTCTTCGCATCCCTCTCTCTCTCTGCCATCGATACAACAACGCTTTCAAGATTTCGTCTCATACAATACTTGATATCAGCGATTGATTAATACAGGTTTTATGAGTGGTTGCTATTTTGAAAATAAAGTAAAATGGCGGATGATAAGGCTTCATGTAAAAATATTCATTTTAACAAAAATCTTTTAGAATATAACCAGTATTTTTACCAATTCGATGAGAGTTAAGTTTTGTTACTTCATTCTCAAGTATACTGGGTTATTTGTAAAACACCAGCAACCTCTTAAGAAGTCATTGTACTCATCATTATGAACAACTTTTACTATGGGATCAAACCTGAAATCGCGAAAAAAAAAATCAGCTGTTCCCTACATTTATGATCGATTAACTCGTCAGAATGTAGGAAACAACTGATTTTTTTTCGCGATTTCAGGTTTGGTCCCATAGTAAAAGTTGTTCATAATGATGAGTACAATGACCTCTTAAGAGGTTGCTGGTGTTTTACAAATAACCCTGTATAGTAACTGAGAAAAGAGAAATTTCAGAGCTTATTTCAGCTTGAAAGACTTACACCCACTTTAACTAAGTAGATATCCATCGAGGACAATTTATGAGGATTACATACATACCTAAACTCGCGGAGAAGTATGTTTGTTCCGTGAAGTTATGCCGGCCGGGTCGCGTCTGCTCGACTCACCTGAAGTTATGAACGCCGGTATTTAGGTAATGGGTACATAGATGGAACATACGGGAGTCATCCTGAAGGATTCATGTAATGAATAGCAAGTCTGCCTCGTTTCTTCATGGTTTGTATGATGAATGGTAGTGGGAGTGCTTCGCTGATCTATGTGGTGGCAAAAAGTGATTGTATATTTTTTAAGGGTATTATTCTCAATAGCAGCGTGAAGTTTAGATTCGTGCACTGTAACTAGCAAAAACCTTGCCACTTTTACATATGTCTTAAAAATCACCCACAGTTTTTCTAAATAAAAGTTTTCTGTTCAAAATGCGAAATCAATAAATATACCCCAATTCCACCCGATAATTCCTACCCTATAAACGAAATATATATCCTGAAAATGCTGAAGTTCAGCCCGCTCGACGATTTATAGTAGATCGTGGGCAACTGGGTGAAATATTATACTACCATTCATTTTGACGGCCCGCCGCGCTTCCTAATATTTTTTATACACATTTTATTAAAAATGTTATCCACCAAATTATGTTTTGAATAAATATAATGGTTTTGTATCGCTTTTAAAAGAGTTATTTATACGAATAGATGAATGAATAAGTAATTTATTATGGTTGGGTTTATGGGTATTTATTTTGGGTTATGGGTATGGGTTTACATTGTACATATTTGTGTTACCTGTTCTTTAGACTTTAGCCTTGATATTCTAGACAATAAGCATGTGACTAAAAGAGTGATGGACATGAACGTTGATGGATGGAGAGGGAGAGGAAGGCCAAAGAATAGATGGATGGATTGTGTGAGGAATGATATGAAAGAGAAAGAAGTAAATGATGCCGTGACGTCTGACAGGGAAGAATGGAAGAAGAAAACGTGTTGTGCCGACCCCAAAAAATGGGACAAGGGTAGGAAAATGATGGTGTTCTAGATAATAAGCGCAAAAGCGCCTTCAAATATCTACACATCCATTGATGCTGATCAGCTCTTCGGTACGAACTGTGACCTGATTTTCAAGACTGGCTGCGCTAGTCATCAGAGAGCTCAAGAAAGAAAATGCAATTGGTCTGGGTCGTTATCACCGCATACGGGGAAATGGTCTATAGGTACCTACTCTATAGTTATATCGTAGGTATGTACAATTGGTGTACTCTGAGCATTCAGCGGTTCAGCTCCTCTAGGAACCTTGAAGGCTGTCATTTTTGCTTCACATAATAATCGCTATCGTTCAGCTAAAAGAATATTCTCCAAGTTACACCACGCACACTTATTGTTAATTGTAATTTATGAACACATAAAACATTAAAGTCGTGTTCGTCTGAAGGCAAAAAGTAAGAAATATAACAATATTTTAGCCGAGCTAAAAGCCAGGCACAGACACTACGAAATTAGTCCATTCATTCTCGAAATTCTAGCACCGTGGCAAATCTAAAGTAATTAAAATAAAGACCAGACTTTTAGTCAATTTATTAATGTGATCATCGTTCTTTTTATCTGTTCTTGTAATTCATAGGCACTTTTTCCACTTTATTGGAAACCAGCTTTTGCCCGCGGCTTCGCTCGCGTTAATTTAGAATTTAACAATCAATTCGGATTGTACTCTACTTGTAAAAATAAAATTCAATCATGATTCGAAAGACACGTGGCGCCATCTATTATTACAAAGACGTTTTTGTTGTTTTCCTCGGGAACAGTACTTTTTTTCGGGATGAAAGGTGCCCTATGTCTGTTTCTCTACACCTGATAACGTAAATGCAAAATTTCAGGATAATCGGTTCAGTGGTTTAGGCGTATAAAGGTAACAAACAAACTTACTTTCGAATTTATAATATTAGTTACAAATTTTAATAGTGAATAAGACTTTTTATTGGCCTGTTGGTCTAGTGGTTAGTGACCCTGACTGCTAGGACGGAGGTCGTGGGTTCGATTCCCACACAGGACAAATCTTTGTGCGATGAGTACGATTATTTGTTCTGTATCTGGGTGTGTAATTTATCTATAATATGTATGTATTTAGAAATATATAAGTATGTTTATCAGTTGTCTGGTTGCCATAGTACAGGATCTGCCTAGTTTGGGATCAGATGGCGGTGTGTTGGTTGTCCCAAGATATTATTTATTTTATTTATTTATTTTAGTTTTGACAAACTTATATCTGCTGGGTAGCCAAATAAAAAACTGACCAAAAGCGAGGGGTGCTCACAAAATTAAGTAGTCCCGAATTGGTTCAGCTAACTGATCATTTTCATTTGATAAAGATTGATAAATAACATACCTTACTTCTTACTAATATTATAATATTGTGAGGATGGATGGATGGATGGATGAACGTCTGTTACTCTTTCACGCGAAAACTACTGAACGGATTTGAATGAAATTTGGCACATAGATAGTTTAAAACAGGGATTAACATATAGTACTTTTCATCACGGTAATATGATCCCGTGGGACGTTACCGACCTTCACGTGTGCGAAGCCGCGGGCATAAGCTAGTAGTAGATCCTAAGGCCTTAGTATTTTTTTATATAATAAACACTATTTTTTTATGCCGTTTTCAGCAGTTATAAGGGTGTTGCAAATAGCGCGCGCTGTGTGTTTGTACGCTTGTCACAAAATTGTATGCTCTTGTTATTTTTTTTTACCATCTTTTTATACCATGTTTTAAGCAAATCAATATTATTCTATTCTATTAAAAAAACTACCTTCATCATGTGCCTAGCCTTTTCCCAACTATCTTGGGGTCGGCTCCCTGTCTAACCGGATGCAGCTGAATACCAATATTTTGCATTGAGGCGACTGCCTATCTGACCTCCACAACCCAGTTGGTACACTGGGTAATACGATATCCTTGGTAAGACTGGTTGTCAGATTTTCGGGCCACTGACTACCCGTAACGACTGTCAAAGATTTACAAATGACAGCCGGGACCAACGGCTTAACGTGCTTTCCGAGGCACGGAGAAAACTCGGTACGTAATACGGTCACCCATCCACAGACCAACCTAGTCAAGCACGGCTTAACCTCGATCGACCCGAGCGACTGTTAATATTAAACCACGAGCTCCTCAAAAAAACTACCTTAATACTAGTATAAACGTACAAAGCTTTTAAGCTACTTTAGTCAGGAAAAATATTCTTGAAAATGACGGCCGAAACACTACCATTTCATTCACAGTATTATTTTCTACAATAAAATAGCTGCGGATAAGGTCACGTTGCTTGCTTCCGGACAGGTCTCCGCCGGACTAAGACATGTCCGGTATCCGGATAAAGGCGATCTGTTATGGATTAGGGACCTACCTATATTAGACTAGCGGCCCGTCGCAGCTTCGCACGGGTGGACATTTAAAAAAAAATTAAATAGAAGAATCGGTTATTAAAAAAAAAATCTGCTGTTTCCTACAAAAGTGGAATACCTACACGGTCAAAATGTATGAAACAGATGTTTTTTTTTTTTTTAAAGCGATGAGAATTTCTATGTAGGGGGGCTCAGAATGATGTACTGAATACGTGGTAACCGATTTCGCGTCAGTGTCCCTTCCACCCCGTATAGCCTATGTGACTCAGGGATTTACGGGGAGATTTATTTACAATCTTTCCTCTATATAATAAAGAGGAAAGATTGTCAATAGAGAGCTTTATAGATATTATCTCTACGTACTTTATTGGTCATATCCACGTACGTTTGGAGTGCTTCTGGTTACTATGTATACCACTACTGAGTATGAGTTGAGTTCGATTCATAGGTTGGCCAAAGTATACTTAATTGAGATTTTCCATCAAGAATTTCGGCAGTAGTAGTTAGAAATCTTTGACAGGTTGGTGGATATAGGCTCGCCCACGCACGGGACTTAAACATAACTAGATAACTGTTAGTATAATATAGTTACACCTCTCTCTGCCTAATTCTCAAGGATTAGAGGCGTAAAAAAAAACCTATTTTAATATAGAGTCAAAAATCTAAAGAATGGCTCAATTCCTATAGTAACAAGCTCTCTGCAGATCCTTTATTTACCGAACCATATTTAAATGTGATTCAAAATATTATTTCCATCTCTGTAGCTATACCTAAGTATATCGGAATCCGATAAAAAGATGTACTTAAGGATCGAATAAAGTTCTTTTTATCTTGTTTACATAATACAGCTTCATGTGTCGAGGTTTTTGTTCACATTTCCATGTCCAAAATGTAAATCTGTTTGCCTGAAATGCGAGGCCCGTACATTTTTATGTCTACCGCATTCTAACCGCGGTCATTTCGGTTTTATGCTCTTTTTATTATGCTCATTGTCATTGTAACAAACTTCAGTGTAAATATTATAATAACACGGGTTGTTTGAGGACGTAAATTAAGAAATATTTTGTAGATGCGTGTGTAGATGAAGTATGTGTATTTCAGCCACACAATATGACACAGGATAAGTAAAAAATATGAACGTATTAATTTGTTATTGACTTAGTGTAGTTTATGCGTGGATTGATAGTTTTATAAGTATTTGTCAGAGAATAGTGAAAAATAAAGTGACAAATTGAGCATTCATTTTTAATTTTATTTTATTATTAAAAAAGTTTTAGTTATGCACAAGTAAAAACTGTACAAAGACGGACTTAATGCCTTGGGCATTTTCTATCATTGTCTCTGCATCATCCTAAGGTAGACTACCTTAGGTTGATGCAGAGAATTTATTTTTTTATTTAATTACAATGGTTGTGTTACAAACCAATTACAGTAACTAAATAGAGAAGAAATAGAAAAGAAACAATTATAACACACTAGCTTTTGCCCGCGGCTTCGCTCGCGGTAATTTAAAATTTGACAATCAATTCGGGTATTCGGGGAAAGACACGTGGCGCCATCTATTATAATAAGAAAATTATTGTTGTTTACCTCGGAAACAGTACTTTTTGTCCGTCTCTGTACACCTGACAACGTATATGCAAAATTTCAGGATGATTGGTTCAGTGGTTTAGGCGTGAAAAGGTAACAAACAAACAAACTTTCTTTCGCATTTATAATATTAGTAAGGATAAGGATATTAAAAAATAACAAAGTAAAGCAAAATAATTGAAGTGAAAACATAAATAGAAGAAGGTTTACAACACTTTCATAAATTCCTCTTAGAGTACTCCTGACATACCAATAAAATCCTCGTCCATCAACAAACAGATCGTCTGTTAGAATCCAAGAGATCATTAAGCGCGGCCAGAGTGCGAGGAATTGGCGACTTAGCACGTAATAACTAGGTTTCCTATTCAAATTATAACGTCATGCATGAAAGTTGGAAAGTAGCCACTTACACGAGGCATTGACCTGTTCCTACCTGACACACGGGTGCGACAAACCTGCGTGCTTATTGAATAAATAACGGGGAGTAATTCCCCTGGGATAGTCAAAAACTTTGTAGGTAGGTAACACATGGATTGTATAGTCGGAGTACAATGTCATTTGTAACCATGTTGGGGTCGGCTTCCAGTCTAACCGGATGCAGCTGAATAACAATATTTTACATAGAGCGACTGCCCATCTGACTTCCACAACCAGTTGGTACTGGGTAATTCGGTACCCTTTGGTAACTGTAACGACTGTCAAAAATCTACAAATGACAGCCGGGACCAATGACTTAACGTGCTTTCCGAGGCACGGAGGAAACTTAGTATGTAATGGCTGGGCACCAATACACGGGCACACCTAGGTAAGCACGGCTTAACCTGAAGATGGACCCGGCTGTTAGTTAGCCACGAGCTCTTCCGTGCGTATTTCTACGTCAAGCGTACACATACATGTAAATACACAAATATTTGATTTGATTAACATAAACTTTTCTGAAGTTTGTTTCAATCCGCGTTTGTATCAGCGTTTTCGCAGACAGAATAACACTGTGTCACTAGACCCAAAGGTCCCTTAGACTATGTGCCATTTACTTTCCACCTTAGAAGTATCAATGAAGAAATTTCAATATCCCAGTAGCAGCAGAATCTGAATTTGTGCCTGGTTTATTTATAGCAAGTGGGCCTCTATCACATGCAATTTAAACATAACTGCGAAACGTGGTTGTAGGTACTATTAGGTACACCTCTGCCTAACACTTCGGGAATATCAGGCCTATATTAAGTTTCGATGAATTGGAAACACTCTTCATTATAATAATTTATCGTGTTTTACTAAAAATGTGGGTAGGTAGTAATATTATCGTGACATTGATGAACGGTCGCGTGAGCTCGTTGTCAGAATATAATTAAGGCCATCAATATGTTAACAACTTGTTTTCTAACAATTATTTTGTTCAAAATGTTTGTTTTACATGAACATCATTATAACATCAGTGAAACGATAAATTAAATAGAGTATGGAACTTAATCGATCGATGAATCGATTATATTATCAACTTGTACAAAGATCGATATCGAGGTAACTGCTGCTTGTTAACTTTTTATCTTGTTTTACATCTTTTGTGTAGTAAGCGACTTATTGTCGGGCCTACCCTGTCTCCCCATACTTAAGTACAAATGCTTTAACATCATAATATTTTAATACCAAATGATTTGAAAAGAGTAACCATAGAGTTTCTTGCCGGTTCTTCTCCATAGGAAACGACCATCCCGAACTGTGCACTTATTTGTCGACGTTTTATAAGTGCCCATCTAGGCCTATGTGATATAAAATATTTTGATTCTGGAGGACTATTCCTGCTTGCAGTGCTCGGTTGCAATAAACACTTAACAAGTTTTCTTCATTGGTCCTTTTTGTTGTTTTATTCCTATTTGCCGAAAAAGGGTGGTCAAACATCTGCGATCATAATTTATTTTTATTTATTTATAACCAACTTATACTGACAGTTTACACCACACATACAAGTTATTGGTTGAACATAGAAATCAAGTAAAATCACATAAAATTTGACAAATTAGAATTATAACAATTAAAAATAAATTAAAAATTAAAGGGGGCTCCCATGATGGTACGGGAACCCTTCCTGCGCGAGTCCAACTCGCATTTGGCCGAATTTTAACATACGTCTATTTCCTACTCCGAATGAAACTCAGTGACTCACTTATTCAGTCACTTATTTAACGACAATTTATCAAAGAGTAAACCAAACCTTTGACTATAATTTTCTTTTAGTCTGTAAGGGAAAACTAGTAGTTTAGTTCATCTAGCTAAAACGCTAATGGTACCATTAATTCAACCCTCTCCATTACCCTTCCTAATCATTCCCATAATTATCCCTCGAGCCTCCCACTCATCGTATAAAAATAAACTAAAATATTCCGACTGTATGAAATATTTCACTAAACCAGGTGTATATCATGTTTAGGGTAAATACTTTTAGTGGTAAGCGATCCTTTTGCCTTAGAAAATGGTAATTCAAATGCCTTATGCCATCAGGGTTTACCCACGTTCGCAGATGTTCGTGCCATTCGGATTTTAGTCTGTTTTTTGCGCTCCTTAGGTGTGACTGGCTAGGCTAAGAGGTAGTCTGAAAGTGGTGCCGGTGACTGAAAAGTTGTGTGGTAATTGGGGATCGTGATATAGACATGTGATGCGGAGGAATGAGGGAAATGATGCTATAAGAGTAGAGAAAGACCAAAAAAACGATGGATGGACTGTGTGAAGGATGATATGGCTAGAAAGGAGGTGCCTGCTGAGATGACGAGTAATAGAGAAGTATGGAGAAGGGAGGCATGCTGTTATGTTGTCGTTAGCTTTCTTGATGACACTTGTGTAAACTGTGTCTGATTTACTGTCTATGCAGAAAATTACCATAGCTGGCGTAACAATACAAGAGGTTTGGTACCAACACGACCTATAATGTACATGTGTTAAATTTTCTTACTAACCTCACAAAAACCTTAGAGGGATATCCTACTAATATAATAAATGCGAAAGTTTGTGAGTATGGATGAATGGATGTTTGTTACTCTTCCACGCTTTCTAAATTTGGCACACAGATAGTTTATAACCTGGATTAACACATAGGATACTTTTTATCCCGGTAGTGTGATCCCGTGGGACAATTACCGAACTTACGCGGGTGAAGCCGCAAGTATGAGCTAGTTAGACATAAAAATAGTTCTGTTACGTAATGTTTAGGTACAGTTTTAATTTATCCTTGTTTGTCTTGGTCTAGACTTGACGTCTCAGTCTCTTGAGTTACTTAATATATTGACATTAATTTCGAAGGTATTATAAAAATAGAGGTTATTCTGATGAACCTGATAGACCATCGTCATTTATATATCTAGAGAATGGCCAGTATATCTTGACCAATCTGTTATCGCAAAAATTTCTTATACGTACTTGATTAATTCCGCTCCTCCACTTACCATATTTCCAATATGGTGGCGAATTCATTTATTCCTCAGTAGGTGTTATTAAATGCGACATATAAGCGTTTGCAAGAGATAGATAGCCAATATCATCCCTCTGACAACAGCTTGAGACTTATTTCCGTATATTTTCCCAATTACTTCTGACTTACGTCAGTCTCTCTGACGAACCGTGTATGTCATTCTTATTTATTTGTCAACCACTTTCGCCTAACATAACCAGGGCGATACCCTTCAAATGAAAACATATATATTTTTCCTGTTACCGCCATTTCTTTTGCAAAATCTTTCCTTATCTTTTTTGGAATAGTATATATGTCGTCGTATCCGGTGGTAAAAAGAAATGAATCCTATGTTGTGAGTCGTACCAAAGTAGCTTTCTATTTCAGAATTTTTAGGTTCACTTTTTATTTCATATATATACCTATTGTAGAAAAATTTTAAAGAGCTGTTTATTTTTTTGTTGTCAGATCTTGTTTCATTAATCGTGTTATGATGATGGATTGGACTTCATGTTTTTGTGTACAAAATGTTTTGATAGATTGGCTTCTCAATATTTGAGGAAGGACAGTCCCCTTGTTTATACTGACACGTTACTAGTTCGGGCAAATTTCTTGTCTTTCTATATTCTTTACCAACTAAAGTAACAATAAAATCTTTTTTTATTGTATGTTCTTTTACAATAAAATATATAATTCTAGTATTACTTTAATAAAAACGTCAAAGAGTTATCAACTCAAGAATGCTGATAAATTTCAATTTTTCCAACAGAACTTAACGTATTAAATTTGAAAGTAAAGGCACAAACCCACCGCGGCGCACGCTGTGCACGGGCACGCGGCGCATTTAAGCTGTGTGGATTCATTTGTTTGACAACGTGGGTCTACGTTTCCACAGTACTACAGTACTACACAAGCACAACTATGTACAACTGTAGCGTGCGTGGCCACCGCAGTATAGTCGCGAGATAATATTCGTGTATAGTGTGTACCGCATGCACAGCGTGCATGGAGTTGACAACGTTGAGCAATGTGAGCGCCTTATTCGAGCAAGCCACGCATTTATTTTATTTTTATTGGTCGTTATTTTTATTGGTACTTAACATGCAAAAAATTATATATATCAGTGCAACAATCACCTAAAGGTAAACACCGAATGTACTAATGACGTCAATTGATCTATAGCGTGTCCGTGGTTTGCAGTGGACACAATCACATACATGTTCTTGCAAAGCGAAGCTTAACACACGTGCGTGGTCTATTCGTGCGCTGCGGTGGGTATGCTCCTTAACACCAGGGTAGCTGTCAAATAAAAAATATAGCTTTTTTGTCCTTCAGCAGGTCTGTGACCTCTAAAACTTATTAATATGTATGTCTAGACAAAACGACTGTCATACATAACTTGTCAAATCAATAAACATGACCCCAGGGAGTCGAAGAATATGGTAAACATGTTCTGATCGATAACATGATCTGGTGCTACTCGAAAGAAAAATAGGAACTGTTTTTTTTACATTTTTGCAATTTGTAAGTCACGTAGGCGTTAGTGTGTTAGGAATATACATATATCTGTATCTGTGTTTGGTATTGTGGTAGAACTACATTATGGGGCTGTCTCCACGAGCGAGAGAATCGCGACGATATTATCGTCGTTGCCACGTATTTCTATACACTCTCTTAGAGGCCGTCTCCACGAGCGATATTATCCCATACAAATACGTAATATCGCCGCGATTCTCTCGCTCGTGGAGACGGCCTCTATGTATGACTCGGGCAGCAGCACCTTCTTTTCTGCTGAACAAAGATAAACTTAGATATGTTTACGATCAACTGAGAGAGTTTTGGCAATTTTTCTATTCCTTTCGCATCGAACTCGATATTGCCCATTATACAATAGACAATTATGTCATAAATCATAGTACATAGTGTGTTAAATTCTCAGACTCCTGCGGTAGTTCAAACTGTGTTGAAGGAGCCAGTGTCTTCCCCTAACAAAATGACACATTCTTTTTTTTTTCAAAATAAAATGAAAATTATACACATTCTACTTTTACTCATTTTGTTAATTACATTTGCGCCTTTGCCGTTGGAAGCGCAAGTAGGGAATTTCATTGCTATTTGATCGGCGCCCTTACATAGCCAGAAGGTGACGCGGCAGACCTCGTTGAATATTAGGATTAGCCCTGGATCCAAAGAAATGGAAGACATGGGGAGAGACCATTGCCCAGCCGTGGTATGATGTAGGTCAGCAGTAACAGTAGTCGATCGGAGTCACTCGCATAAAAAACTGAGGTTTACACTAGATCTCTACGATTAATCAACTGCTTGCTTATGTAACCTGCATAATTTAGGTTTCATCTTTATCTCCATAATTACTAATGCCGAGCTTAGTATGACACCTTCGAGAAACTTCTACTGTTAAGCTCATAAATATTCAAGCGCTCGAATGACTGCAACTTGGTGTGCTAACTTATTTAAGTGGGTAAGTATACTTTGATGCTGGGTGGTTTCTTAAACCAGGTTTTTAATTAATAAAATAAAATGGTACTCGGCTTCCTTCCTTGTCTTTCGAGATGGTTGAGAAAATATTTAGTCAGTGATTTTTTTTTTAAGTTTAGAACTGGTGGTCTACCATGACGTCTTAAACCAGGAGTAATTCCAGTATGGGAAAGAGATGGCGCTAGACGACCTGTATAGCACTGTCCCTTTCCCACACTGGAATTACTCCTGCTTTAAGACGTCATAGTAACCCCCCAGGTAAGTACCAATGTGACTTTTATGACTTTTAACATAACATCACGCCTGTAATCCCCGAAGGTTAGGCAGAGGTGTGTACCTAATAACAAACTCACACTTCGCCAGTTATGATTACGTGCCATGTAATAGGGGGCGATTGCTGAGCATGAGGTCCTCGGTTCGATTTGTTATTGGGTTTTTCCATCAGAAATTTCTCAGAAGCTGCCACGGAGTCTGGATATATCCAGACTCCGTGGCAGCTTCTGAGAAGTCTTCTCAGCCTAACCCTTCAGGAATAAAAGGCGTTATGTTATGTTATATATAACAATACATGCCTTAGAGATTTTTTTCTCCCTACAACATTAAGAGCAAATAAATGCTTCTGACTTAACAATGTACGAAACCTGGAATAAAACACACGCTCTTTAAATAAATAAACATTTTCACACATCTCTGAAACAACACAATGTGAACAATGCTTGTCAAACGCAACCGCCAACCAAGGAGCACTCCAATCTATACAGAATCAGAATACTTTGGCAATTCAATTATTTATCAATGACAACAGTGTACCGAAACATCTGGGAATATGTCAAAAGAGAGGCAGAGCGCCTGCCCTCTCACAAGCTTTTATTTACCTTGCACTGTTTGTATGTATGTAATTATGTATGTAAGTTTTTCGTATAACCCAGTACTTACTGGGTTAGAGAGGTCAGATAGGCAGTCGCCCCATGTAAAATACTGGTATTCAGCTGCATCTCGTTAGACTGGAAGGTGACCCCACCATAGTTGGCAAAAAGGCTTTTTCTCCGCAGTCCTACCGAATAAAATATGCAACAAGAGAGAGATAAAAAAAATTTTGGGATCCATCTGGAATTCTGGATGGATGGACCGTTTTAGGTTCCTTTTCAGCTTCAAATATTTATGTAGGACTAGCTGTTCCCGGAATGCGTTGCAATGCACCTTTTCCTACCCTACCCTACCTACCTATCTACCCTGTCTTCCTAGCCTACCTACCTTAACTACCCTGCTCTACCCTACCCAACCTATCTACCTACCTACTCTACCTATCTACCTGCGTGACATGAGCTGTCAATTGCGGAAGATGCCAAACCCAAAACATATATTATTTATAAACTCTTTTTTCCCCCTGAACTCAGTTTTTTTTTAATTTTTTTATCATCTTCAGATATTTTAATAGTTGTCTGTTATTAAGGGCGGAGACAAATCTAAAAAATCAGAGCTCATTAAAATCGGTCCAGCCGTTCTTGACTTATAAATTGTGTAACTAGCCCGACTTTGTTTTATATGTAGATTATTCTAGTAGGTAAGACAAAACTTTTCATTACCATTTTTACATCCAAACTCTCCTTAAAATACTCCTTACTAAACCGCAAATATAACCTTTGTGCTCCACATGACATAAGGTTCATAGAATAATTCAGAAGGAGTTGCGCAGTTTTAATATGCGGGGTGTTGGGTGAAAATGGGCGAACCCTGACATTTGTTCGGGGAATTGCGAAAACCCGGATATAGATGTTGGCTACCCCTGAATTTACGACGTACGTACGCGTGTTGGGGTAGGTTAAGTTAATAAGTTAGGTTAATTTTCCCTTGGAATAGGGAAATTATTCCTGAAGCCTTTGTTCGTCATATGACCGACATTGCGTGTAATTCCAACAAGGTGACTGTCAAGTGTCAATGGTACACTTCAAACAACTTATATGTTCAGGTGGTAAAATAGATGTACCAAGTTTGACACATCGATGCATTTTTTTTTGACAAACACTGTCATCTTGAACTGCACACTTAAAGTGGTCATACTGTACCTAAGCCTAAAACGTCCACAATTCGTAGATAAAATTGACTTGCTTGGTGTTATACCACTAAGGCTTCTACCAAGGGCCCAGGGAGTCCTCCCAGTAAATTAGGTTGTAGAGGTTAGATAAGCAGTCGCTCCTTGTAAAATACTTGAATTATATACAGCTAAATCCGGATAGACTGGCAGCTTATTTATTCGGATGGTAAATCATCAAATGATCCCTCCTGCTCTGGGCGGAGCGGAAAGGAGTGTCAGACTTTTACTGACTAAAACCCATCCATGTTCCTTCTTTTGCCCTTTATGTTCCAGGGCCGCGGTATCTCTTTCGAACAGTCCCGCAGCCCCGGCAGGCATCGGCCTTTGCAGGCGCCTTCCTTTTTGCTGAGATCTCTTTGAGGCACGCGTGGAACACGAACGCGCCGTCGACACGGCCTGTCGTCATAAGATAGACAGATAGACTGGAAACTGACTCCAACTTTGTTGAAAAAACGCTAGGCAGACGATCATTTTGCTCGACTGTGAGGTAGATAAACTAATTGTGCTCTTTTCAGATTAATAGGTATTGCTAATGATAAACACGGTAAACAGGCAGAATAACCTTATTCCAAGTAAAATTGAGCTTTTTTTAAAAGCGCAGTTCAATTCCGAGAAAATACAGAAATGAAGAAACTAATTAGCTAAAAGAATAAGCCTAAGTTAAAAATGTATATTAAAAGCAATAAAAATGGACAGGTCAATTGCTGGTAGATCGGGGGGCACGGCAGTGCCCCCGCCAAGTCGAGCGCGAAGCAAACTGCCGTACCATCCTTTACTGGAACCATTTCGCCGCATTTTCAGGCCCCTATTTGAGAACCTCTGGATAAGACCAGAACGCAGAAACTTTCGTCATTCAGTAAGCTATAATTACATACTCCAAATCCAAAATTTCAAGTCTGTAGGTCATTTAGTTCCGAAGTTAAGCAAAAGCAAAGTTTTGCATTTATGAAACTCACTCACTCACTCATGATCATCAAAATAGAACTAGTACTTCCCATAAACTCAGAGAGCTGAAATTTGGTACAGAGTTAGGGTTTAATGGCCACATAAAGGAAAAACTATAAAAACTAGGATAATCGAAGATCTCGAGTACCTGGTGACACTGATTAGAAAACACTAGAGCCCAACGAAACTATAAATAGATCGACATTACCGCCTTTTCAAAAAATATTCAACTTGGTGGGCCGCTTCATTTGATGTCAAAAATGGATTGAATTTATCAATTGGAAATTACTTTGTGTTGTTATTAATAAAAACTTCTGCCTACCGCTACTAGATGGCGCTGTGCATTTTCGTCTCATTTCTGAATCGCGGTGTTAAGATTCTCCGCCAGTAAATGGCGTTCGAACTAAATATCAAACTGAAATGAACTTGTTCTGCCTTGTTCTTAATGCTGACGATTTCCTTCCTCATTGTTGTTTGTTCTTCCTCATTGTAGGCTGAGTAATAATTAAAGAAGTCTTAAAGATATTATACTAGGTTATTATTGTTATTTGTTAGTCTAAATATTATCGGTATTTCTGATTTATTTGTGTTTGATTTCGCAAGATAATATCCTTAAAAATGTCGATAATATTAAAAGACGACGATGAACTTCCTATTAAGTCAAAATTTGAGATCATACCCCGGGCATACGTGTACAGAAAACAATTCCCAATCTGTGCTGTGTGGCGTATGCCCTAACAATTCACAAAAGCCGAGGTCTAAGTCTAAAAAATGCCCTCATGGACATTGGCACCTCCATATTCTCTTGTGGCCAAGCCTACGTAGCGCTTTCACGAGTAACCAATCTTCATGGGGTGCACCTCATAAATGTTGACTTCAAGAGTATAAAAGCTCAAGCTTCAGCGATCACCGAATACAACCGGCTTAGGTGTAAATACCGTGCCGATGTTTCGGATATTAAACCGTCTAAGCCGTCTAAAAGAACAAATAATGAACGTGAATGGGTAATACGAAAAACTGTTGCTACTATACAAGATTCAGAGCCGGAAAAAAAGAAAAGAAAGATTTGTAAAAATAAAAAAAACTACTAATAAAAAGAAAAAAAACTGAGTCACATAAGATATTCTAATAAAAGAAATCAACATACCCACGTTTCTACAAAAAGAAGTGAAATCCCACCAAAAACATTCTGTAAAAAACTAGCCAAGTCTCGATGAAGCTGCTTGTTTATCTCTAAAAAAAGTATTGAAATCTAGACAAAGTCGTGCCAAGTGTAAAGTTCCATACTGCGATTTCTTTATTATTATAGTTAATGTTGTGTGACTTGGCCGTTAAAGTTACACAAGGGTACAAAACCAGGTGCTCCATGACACCATTGCACCAATCTGTCGCCAGAACCGCTACCCATTGACGATGGAAAATTGCCACTTGGAAAACGTTGATTTAATAACCAGTCAATTGTAGGCTTGATAAAGCTGCGTATTTCAATAATACTTATGTATAGTCTAAAACAAATAGTATAAAAAAATATTTTCAGTACAGACGGACTTCTAGTCATTGATATATGTCTGTCTTCATGTCTATTCGATGTTAGATCGGTGGTCGATTTGACGCTCGAAAAAGAAGAGAGCAGAAGTCAGCATTATCTGAATGAATGCGTTGCATAATCAACAACCGCCTAAAATGAGACTAGCGTCCAATTACCAATACCAGTATGGGCTATTATCTCGCTTAACAAACATAGGTAGGTACAACATAATGTTATATCTGTGTAAAAAAAATGACTTTTACCCACTAGCGTATAAAGAATGTTCAACGGCCAAGTCACACAACATTAACTATAATAATAAAGAAATCGCAGTATGGAACTTTACACTTGGCACGACTTTGTCTAGATTTCAATACTTTTTTTAGAGATAAACAAGCAGCTTCATCGAGACTTGGCTAGTTTTTTACAGAATGTTTTTGGTGGGATAAATATGTCTGTGACATGCTGAGATTGTTTCCTCAGTCGCTGTGACTAAGTGAGTCTCGGTTATTGTTCTATTTCTTGATTTGTAGACACCCACACATGTGCTATGCACCCACAAACACCCACCCACCCACACATGTGCTATGCAATTATATAATACTAACACATTGAATCTATACAATGCAAAGATATTTTTAGAATCTTCTGTAGCTTCCACAATAACTTCACATGGTAATCAATTAGTTTGCCCCTATGTTTGTGAAGCAGGACCAGCATTGAGCCAAGCATTTTTATCATCAATGTAATTCCCCAACTTATAATATGTTTGCCTTGCCTTGCCTTTCAAATTTAGACCTTAAACCGGGTCATTAATATGCCACTATCTTATCATGTTAAGTTGACATTTACCAATTTGTATTCCATTAAGGTTGATATTTCCGTAACTGAATTAATGTAGATTCAATCTCAGTTAGAACTCAATTCCAAAGGTCGTAACTCGTAGCAACTGGCTACGAAGGCTCTACGAGCGCTACGAGGAATCTACGCTTCGTAGCACCCATGTGTTGATGCAATTTTATGAACGTTAGTGTTTATTCGACTTTATTTATGTTGCTACTGAAGTGTCGAGATTTGTTTGCTGTAAATATTCTTTCGTTGAAATTATGTTGAGGCTAGTTTACTACGTTGCTACGCGCTTTATTTTGCGTAGCATTTCAACGCTACCAAAATACTATACTTCGTAGCTTTCATGTATTGATGTCTTTTTTCATGAGCGTTACGACTTTATTTGCCTCTTTGATGAGCGGGCCTTTAAATGATGAAGTATATGAATACCGACTGGTATTCATATAGTTTATACCTAGACTTATATAACTGACTACCTCTTAACCAAATTGCCTTAATTATACTGTTACAGTTGTAAAAGTATAATTAGGACGTCAGAACTGGGGCCTTAACGAGCTCTCTAAATCAGGAAAATGTAAGTACCTAATAAACTTCAACTAAAGAATCTCTGTCTCAATCACGACCACAAAGAACAGGAAACTTTGGCTGACCAAGTTCGTGACACGGAAATAAAAGTAATCTACTTTTGTCACTCACAAGGATTTTTGTGAGTGACCTACTCAGAAATCCTTTGAAGTTGAAATCTAACTACTCAAATAATTGTTGTTTACGTTAAGGCTTAATAACGTTTCTTGTTTATCTGTGTCCGCTGAAAGAGATTTTTAAATATCCAATTCATCTATTTCAGACACAATGAATGATCCATAAAATTCTTAGTAGGTACCTACACTTGAAAATAATGTTAGTAAAATGTTCTTAATTAAAAAAAAACAGAGACAAATAAATATACACCACACTATACTATTGTAACTAAATTTACCATCAAAATAATATAATACAAATTAAATTAACACAATCATTTTTCTGCCTAGTTTGGGATCAGATGGCAGTGTGTTGGTTGTCCCAAGATATTAATATTCTCATTCTCTTGGTTGCCACGGCTTATTTGAATTAATTATTTTATTTTTTGAATTGTTCTTTTCCTTGTTTTTACTATGGACACTTTTAACGTGCACATCTTGCTACATCGCTCTCACATAATGTACCATCTAAACATGAATGATGTAACCAAGGTTTTGTAAAAATATTCTGATTTAAAAGAGTGTCCATGGAGTTTCTTGCCCGTTCTTCTCCATAGAGATCTACGTTAGGGAATGGGCAACTACAGTACTTTCACAGTTTTTATGCCTTGTGACTGGGACTGTAGCTAAATTTCATTGTTGTCTTTGTTTCGACAGTTCAAAAGTGCCTGTAACGGGCCTACTTGAAATAAATGCTTTGATTTTTGATTTTGATTTTGATTATTTTTATTTTATGTTAAATAAAATGTCCACAATCAAAATTGAATAAAAATAAGGTAGGTATGTGAATGTATTCTGTTTTGTCTCTGTAAAACTAATTGTCTACCTTATATTTTTGTCTATTTGACCTCCCAAAGGTCCTTCCTTAGTTCGTGGACCAAAAAAACCTAATTGACGCAGCCCGTATCACACAGGACAAATAGTAATATCTTCTGATATTGTGACAGCTCACGGATGAGTGCTCGTTTCATCACAATTATCTTTGACAGCTTCGTTTGTGCCACTGTTGGATAACGTCACATCTTTTCTTAAGTACTTTTACTTATTATAAATGCGAAAGTTTGTGAGGATGGATGGATGGACGTCTTATTACTCTTTCTCGCAAAATCCCTTTGCTACATCGTTTATTATGTGCACAGCCAAGGAGTGGAATTCCCTGCCTTCGTCGGTGTTCCCAAGTTCATATGACCCCAATCTATTTAAGTCGCGAGTTAATAGGCTTCTTTTGGGTTAGCTCGTTCCATCGTCGACCTCATCTCTGTCCTCAGGACTAGATTGGGGTCAAGAGTAGGCCCATTAAATAAAAAAAAGCAACCATTGAACAGATCACATCCAAATCTGTTCAATGGTTCGGTCACATCCAAATCTGTTCAATGTTCGGTGGCACACAGACATTTAATAACCTGGATTAGCGCATAGGATACTTTTTAACCCGTTATTATGATACCGTGGGACAATTACCGATCTCCACGCGGGCGAAGCCGCGAGCATCAGCTGGTAATTTATACTCCTCCCTTTTTCGACATCATTGTATGTTCTAAACTGGGTACGATTGCTAGTCCATTTCAATTCCTGTATTTTAAAGAAGTTCAAAGTCTAGTTTCTGTATTAAATCGATCAAAACTATCTCTTATTTATCTTCATTTTTGACAAGGTTTTACTATTGATAATTAAGTACAAATTGGTTCCTGTCTTAGTAATGAACAAGTTGTCAATATTGGAGTGTCACAAGGCAGTGAAATTATAAGTAGTAAAAGTGTTATCATTAACACTAGAAACGGGATATTTACCATGTCCCCTGTTTGTTTTGTTAGTGACCATGACTGTTTAAAAACATATATATTACTACTAGTTACCTTAATGTTCGTATGCACAGCACATACATTACGTAAATTTAAGTTACGCAAAAGTGGAGTGTCATAATACAGGCATTTACTTGCTTAGGGGCCGTCTCCACGAGCGAGAGAATCGCGACGATTTCATCGTCGTGCCACGTATTTCTATGAGGCCGTCTCCACGAGCGAGAGAATCGCGGCGATAGTTTCGTATACAAATCCGAGGCCCTATATTCCAAGGAAGCATGAACGAACTTATAATAGCGTTTGTTTACCCTATTGGTCGCTTTTTCATTTAGGTTACAGCGTTTTTAACTGGTTTTTGTACCTTAACTAGCTTTGTAGCTATTTCAGTTGTAAAACAACTGACATAACTACATAGCTACCTAACCTAACCTAACCTAAACATGTTGTAAATGTTTCTGTTTCTTCAATTTTTTTTTAATTTACCGGGAAAAACTTGCGGCGTATAAAGATAAACCAGACAGCGGGCAGCAAGGTTGTGGGGCCAAATGCTCTAGATATTTCCGGAATTACGTATTTATATCGTAAGAGCTTATTTCCACTATTTCCACAAAATTTTTGCTACAATTTTTTTTAACTTTCCTTGAACATAACAAATCATTCTTTTAAATAGCCAGGCCTAAGGCCAGATTTTCCAATGCTAAACCACTTAACGATAATTCCCATATCTAAGATAATAATTATGTATGATAATAACGTGTGACCTTGACTGCTGGATAGCTGATCCAAATTGTCTTAAATCCCTAGAGGTCAATATCATAATAACTCAGTAAGCCATAGCGGTAGTATGTTCGATGTTTTATAAGTTCCAATATGGCGAGAAATATTTTCGTAACGAGCCGAGGGTGGCATAGAAATTGACTTATTTGAATTTTAATCTCATCCTAATTCGTCCTTTGCTATAAGATTTTTATGAAAGAAGTTTTTGTTCATTTTAAGACGGAACAAAGAACGATTTTAACGCAAACAGCAATTTAAACAAATGATCTTGTAATAATGGTCCTTGTGAAAATTATTACAACTTTTTTTAGTATTATACTTTTCTCCACACTAGGAATTTCTCCTGAATTGTGAGTGCGTTTACAAACATTTAAACTCACACACAAACAGCCAGACCCTGAACAACTACCTGTAGGTCATAGAAGTATTTGTTCCGTTCGGAGAGTGCACCCGCGAAACGCAGCGCAGTAGCCAATCGCTCAGCCACTGCGCCAACCGTGCCGTCAAATTCTAGGTATGCTATTCCAGTGAGCGCGACTGCTGTGTTAGGAGTCAGTGTTTGTTCTTCGTGCAACAGTGTACTGGGTTCTCCCAAAGGTTTCAGTAGGAGCCTGGAGATTAGATTTATGGCAATAGGCTTGCCCTCTACCACATGGAGCTATACATAACTGATGAAATGTAGGTGTATTCAACACGCCAGTCTGCACCTCCGGAGAACATAACATACCACCACTCCCGTAATCCCAAAGGGGTTACGCAGAGGTGTACCTAATAGTACACCCACATTCCGACAGTTATGTTTAATTCCCATGTAACAGGGGCGAGTCTTTTGCCAATTTTGCCATCAACCGGGCACAAATCCAGACCGTCGTGGTTGCTACTGAGAAATTCCTGAGAGAAAAACCAAAAAACAGTGCCATACCTAGGAATCCTGCCAGGGCTGCGGGAATGCCAGGGCTGCGGGACTGTTCGAAAAATATACCGCGGCCCTGGAACACAAAGGGCAAAAGAAGGAACATGGATGGGTTTTAGTCAGTAAAAGTCTGACACTCCCTTCCGCTCTGCCCAGAGTGGGAGGAGTCACTTGATGATTTCCAATCCCAAAAAAAAGACCTGGGAATCGAACCGAAGAACCCATGCTCAGCAGTCGCGCTTACGAACACTAGACCCACGAGGCAAGCGAGGCAAGGCAAGGTGCCATAAAAGAATACAGGCATAAAATGTTAGGACCCTTTATAATATACGGGAAACCCTCTCACTATTCCAACTGTCTATATCAGGTAGTCCACATGATTGACAACGTCACGCCGAATTAGCCAATTTTCAATCTTCATCTAAAATCGTATTTGCTTCAACGGACCTCGGTTCTCAAAGGACCGTCCATCGAAAAACATCGTGAATCAGCAATAAATATCCATTAAATTCTTCATTCGACTTGAAAATCGTTTAAAGGAATACTATTAAGAATTAATTGGATTCCACAATCTTAGGTACCTACCTAAGGAGCAAACGTTCAATGTTTGGAAAACGCTGTCATTTAAATCGGGTTCTAATTCGGTTCGAAGTGGTATGTATTCGAGATGTGTGTTTGTAAACTCACGCACGATATATGAAGCATTTCTAACGTGAAACGTTTCTTTAAGAGACTGGATACGTCACGCTTTTTGTCACTCATTATTCTTTTGCCCTTGTCAAGAGAATGATGAGTTGTCTTTGTCACTATCGACTATTTTAATGGGGCCCCATCAGAATACCAGCGCTGTGAAATCTATTATTTTAATGTCGCAATATCGTCCTAATAGGGCCTTTTGGTCTCGTACAAGACTCATTAATTATTTTAAGTTTTATTTTAATTTTCTGTTCTCATTTTTATTTTTCTGTTCTCATTTTTAGAGTTCCGTACCCAAAGGGTAATTTAACTAACGGGGCCCTATCACTAAGCCTGCGCTGTCCGTCCGTCTGTCTGTCAGCGGTCTATATCTCATGATCCATAATATGTAGGCAGTTGAAATTTTCACAGAATGTGTATTTCTATTGCCGCTACAAGAACAAATAATTAATTAAAAATTAAAGGGGGCACGCCTATTGCGATGGTACGGAACCCTTCATGCTTGAGTCCGACTACCTTAAAACCTTTTTTTCTTTTTAATTTTTATTTGTCCTGTGTTCCAATAAATACTTTGTCTTTCCTTCTTTCACAAGCATGATCAGCGTATAACTTTCCCACTCAGTAACTAACTGAAATCGACAATGCGGGCTCATTGCGGAGTGAGTATATGCATTAGAATTTTTGGTTATGATCATGCTGATTTTCTCACTAGTAGTAGTGGTGATGTAATAATTTACAAAAAGTAAAGTTCAGCCAGGCTGGTAGACCAGATGAGGGTTGCCGAGAATCGTATTAAGTGGTGTACGATTGAAAAGGCTTATGTCCAGCAGTTGACTGCTGTAGGCTGATGATGATAAAAGTTTCCTCTCCTCAAGGAGCGGGGCTTGTGTCCGAGTACCTACGAAATAAACAGATTATACTATTCAAAGCCGAACAGAACCAGATGGCTTGTCTATCTGTATTCGTGCCTCTGTAACTTTTCAGAATATACCCGTATGTAACTTTTAGAAGTTCTTTTCTATTAAATATATATATGCATGACTACTTTTGTTAGCTTGGGTCATACCTGTTAAAACAAATCTATGTGTTCATGAATAAATATATATAATATTTATTCTATTTATTATAATTATGGTATCCTAACTTCCTAAATAATGTTATAAAGCGAATGTAAGTTTGTTACCTTTTGACGCCTAAACCACTCGATCGAAACCCATCGAATCGATCATCCTGAAATTTTTCATATCCGTTGTCAGGTGTACAGAAACGGGCATAGGGTACCTTTCATCCCGAAAGAAAGTACTGTTTTCGAGGAAAACAACAATAACGTTCTTATGATAATAGATGGCGCCACGTGTCTTTCGAATCATGATTGAATTATATTATTATAGAAATTTTAATAGTGTGTTAAGAGTTTTTTTTTTTAATTTTACGCGCGTGAAGATGCGGGCAAAAGCTAGTAAGTACTATAATTCGTAGTCTATCTGATAACCAAGTCAGAGTTCACTCAGTACGAACCGTTTCAGCAACCTATTGTAGAGATTCTCATTGTCTATGCAAAGTTACGAGGAGCTCATTAGCGAGCTCTAAAGTTTTCTTAATTAATGTGATGAATGAAGTTACAGAAAAGAGATTTCTTTTCTTTAACATCATGAGTTTTTTCAAAGGATTCTTCAGTCCCTACTATACGATTATCTAAAGTTACAATTGGTAAGAAGTACTATTCTTTTTGATCTATTTCGCTCCCGGAATCAGGCGTACATAACATCACGCCTGTAATCCCCAAAGGGTTAGGCAGAGGCGTTCCTAATAGTACCTAAACCCACATTTCGCCAGTTATGTTCAAGTCCCATGTAATGGGGGGTGAATCAACCGGGCGCAATTCCAGACTCCGTAGCTGCTACTGAGAAATTTCTGATGGGAAAACCCAATAACTCTGGGAATCGAACCTATGACCTCATGCTTAGCAGTCGTGCTAGCGACCACTAGACCAACGAGGCACTTTCACATAATAAACTGACTAATCATTGTTGTCTCACAGCTGGACAAAGACAGAGCATTACCCAGCTGTGAGCGCCTTCTACACACACGGATAAATTGTTATTATCCATGCAAGGAAAAAGGATCGGCCATCAATCATGGTGATTTATTAGAAATAAGAAAAGAAAATCTGTAAGAAAGCCTGATTTTTAGGGTTCCGTAGTCAACAAACAAGGAACCCTTTATAGTTTCGCCATGTCCGTATGTCTATCTGTCTGTCTGTCCGTAGCTTAGCTCAAGGACTCTTAGTACTAGAAAGCTGTAATTTGGCATGATTACTTACGCCGACAAAGTGGTAAAATAAAATCTCGAAAAGTATATTTTTTAGGGTTAATGATTTCTCAGTTGCAGCCACGGAGTCTAGATCTGTATATGGTTGATGGCAATAGACTCTCCCCTATTACATGGAACTTAAACATAACTGACGAAATGAGGGTATACTATTAGGTACACCTCTGCTTAACCCTTTAGGGATCACACGTTTGTTATGTAAATACTCCAGTCTAAACTAAACGTTAAGAATCGTTTAGCTTAAAAACTAGAATAACAAATGCCTTCCGTTTCACAAAAACGGTTTATTCATGCAGATGTGAGGCTGAATACATTCTGATGATGATGAATGGAAGCCTGGGGCTCCATAGCACACTATACATATTTATGCAGTACAAAATATGAGTATCGATATTGTAAATGTTGCTAGCAAAGTGTGAAAGTGATTTGCGGAACTAAGAAGGCGGTAAATTGTCAGTTCTTGTTCGATTTATTCGTTTTAGTAGACACCCTAAAATAACTGAAGATACTGAGATAACACTAAAAACTAAATAATCCATATTATATTGTTATTGCAAATGTAAAGCTGTCTGTTACTCATGTCTTCAACGTCTGAATTAATTTCGATAAAATTTGGGACACATGTAAATAAGATACTTTCTATCCCGGCATCGGCAGTAAGTCCCGTGCGGTAATATCCACCCTGCATGAGGTCGTGGTTACGGTCAAAAGCTATTAACCACCTAAAAGCTATTAATAGGTTACTAAGAGGTTGCTAAAGTCAAGCGCATTACTTTGTGTAATTTATTTCATCACCGCTGCTCTCAAAACGGTGAAGGAAAACATCGTGAGGAAACCGGCATGTCCTAGAACCAAAAATTCGAAGACATGTGACATCTACCAACCCGCACTGGGCCCGTGTGGTGGATTATAGCCCATTCCCTCATAGAGAGGAGGCCGTGTGTCCCAGCAGTGGGAACATTACAGGCTGATTATGCTATAGTCAATCTCAGATTTGAGGAGTCTGTCCACTACACCGTACCATACCATAACCGACCGTGCAATGAACGTATCAGACTCGGAAAGAATCATAACACAGACTACTACCTATGCCCACTAGAACGTATCAATATCGTATCATACCCGTTTATACCGGGTTTAGAACGGTCATCATTCGCGGTTAAACCGTATATTCTTTGTATCTAAACTTCCTAACTTAATATTATAAATGTAAGTTTGTTACCTTTTCACGCCTAAACCACTGAACCGATCATCCTGAAATTTTGCATATACGTTGTCAGGTGTAGAGAAACGGACATAGGGTACCTTTCATCCCAAAAAAAAGTACTGGTCCCCAGGAAAACTAGAATAACGTTCTTATGATAATAGATGGCGCCACGTGTCTCGAATCATGATTGAATTATATTATAACAAGCAGAGGTACAACCCAAATTGATTATCAAATTCTAAATTAACGCGAGCGAAGCCGCGGGCAAAAGCTGGTTGAAAAAAATGAGACGAGGAGGAGCGTCAATTTTGCCGATGCCGATACGCTACGTGCGTAGGACGCGTCGTTGATCGGTTAGTGAACGGTATAGTGGGAATAGACTCATGCTTTTCAATACAAAGAATATATGTTGCCTAATACATTCATAGCACGGTCATGGTATAGTTGGCAGAATCCTTAATTATTATGCTACGGTGGTTCCGCAAAACCGCAAAACCATGCATAATTCCAATTACTCAGGACGTGTCAAGCCATAAATCCCAACGAGACAACACTACTTAATAATGCAACAAGCATCATTACTTAGATCGTCGGAACATTTCCAGAAAGAAGCATCTGCCTGGCCTTTTCCCAACTATCTTGTATATATAGCCTAAATTACTTCCTGATAATTTAGCTGTCTATTGGTGAAAAATGGTCCAGTAGTTTTTGAGTTTATTCGTTACAAACATCCAAATCTTTCCTCTTTATAATATTACTAACACGGGGGCCTATGTTCCTCAGGGTGAAAGTAGCTTTCCAATGGTGAAAGAATTTTTGAAATCGGCACTGTAGTTTTTTAAGTTATTCATTACAAACATACACACACAAAAATGCAAATTTTTCCTCTTTATAATATTAGTGTAAAAGTATAGATAAGTATGAATTTTTGGTTTTATTTTGGGTCGTCAATAAGGCCATAATATTCATTGGGAGGGAAATTTTACACACAACCATAACATGTCATCAAAACTGTAATCTCCTGTCATTTAGACAGAGGCGTTCCTTTAAAACACCCACACCAGTTATATTTTAGTCCCATATAATTGAGAGCGAGCCTATCACCATCATCGATTAAAAAAAAAAACCATATTTACCTAAGAATTAAATCCAACATCATAATTATGCGCAACAGTAACGTTTTCGTCCCCAATACTAGTTATACCACAAACAGCTGAATCCGACACTCAGTGTGAATGCCGTTCCGTGCTGGAATGTCCAACGGGTCCCACCTGCACATGAGAGGACCTAAAATTAACGTGTCCACCGGCAACTGAGGCCAAGAAATGTAATAAGTCGTACCATCGATACGAAAGACGATAAAGAAGCGTGGGCCAATAATAAAACATTTAGAACAGCTATAGTCTGATTTGATTTTGAGTTGATTGCGGCTTATTGTACAAGCAATGCATGTTCTTCTGGTATTCATAACTCAAACATGATTAAATATCTATATATATTAAAAACTAGCGACCCGCCCCGGCTTCGCACAGATGCAATGTAGATAATATACATATAAACCTTCCTTGAATCACTCTATCTAATGCTGAAAACTGCATTAAAATCCGTTGCGTAGTTTAAAAGATCTAAGCGTACAGACAGCGAGAGCGACTTTTTTATACTATGTAAAAATAACCAACCATCATCATCATCACCTGCCTAGTCTTTTCCCAACTATGTTGGGGTCGGCTTCCAGTCTAACCGGATGCAGCTGAATACTAGTGGTTTACATGGAGCGACTGCCTATCTGACCTCCACAACCCAGCTAGCACTGGGTAACACGATACCCTTTGGTAAGACTGGTTGCAAACTTTCGAGCCACTGACTACCTTAACGACTGTCAAAGATCTACAAATGACAGCCGGGACCAACGGTTTAACGTGCTTTCCGAGGCACAAAGATATCCAACCATTTCTGTTAAATATTTAAACCCATGCACAACTAATATCACGCGAGCCAAAACTTTCCAAATCATAAATTTAAAACATGCGAAAAGTTTGAAAACAGAATCGTAATTACTCAAAGGAATAAAAATTCTGGAAATGGGAAATATATTCGTGTTTTATTACCTAAACACTAGAGAATATTTTTGAAACTACCCATTTTAAGGAGTTATTTAAAAACTAGCTTTTGAAAGTGGGAAATGGTTTTTCGGGAAGGTACTACTTACTAGGAAAAACATTTAGTTAATATTTCAATATGATTTCTTGAATCGTTTTCACTGTACGCACCAACCTAACATATTTATTTGATTGTTTTTTTTTTCTTTGTGTACAACTTTGTAAACATCACTATATACTTAATATAATTATTATTATAAATACTTATTATTATATTTTTTTTGTTGAATTTGTAACTCTTGCTTATATAAACTTTAATTATTAACTTAGTTTTTAAATAGCAATATTTGCATGCTGAATTTTAGTAAGCGGAATATGTAGAACCTATTTATCTTTAACACCTCAATGTACCATATTTCACGCAAAAAAAGATTATTCTATTCTATTTTGCTTCAAGAGAGAAAATTATTTAATACATTCTAAAATATCCTCGCATTTTCATTTTTTTACACATTTTCCATTATACCTTTCCCCCAAAAGAAAGTACCAGAATAAACCCAACATTTTAAAAGACAATAAAGTCCGCAATAGGACATGCGGAACCCGCTTTCCATGCCCTAGTCCAAAATAGCAGCAGATTTCTCGTGTGTTCGTCGTTTTCATTCTAAGTACTAACAAATTACGATTAAACTATGAACAAATACAAAACCACCAATACAGCAATTACATTACCTAACAATTTAAATGCCAACGCTAAACCAATTATAATTCATACGTAATATACTCGCGATGCAATACAAATTGGCATTGAACCGTATATAAATAGTGTTAGCTACACAATGTATGCAAGGCCAAGTATTTATATACACGAGTACCTATGCCCAAGGGCTAGGGCATCTTCAGGGCATCGCCTTGCCTTGGACTGTCAATCTTTTGGCAGACTTCTGCATAGTCGAGGTCGACGGTCATGACCTGGTAATATTGGTGTGACGTGTTTTAAATGTAGGTAGCTGTATCTAGACTACATTGTTTTGGCTAACCTAGTAATAGTTGGAATATGCTCTACTGTTGGAAGATACTAAAAGATAGTTGACTATGGGAGTCTTTGGTCTTGTAGCCGTTACGGTTTGCTGAGCAGCTCCTGCTACCATTTTGTCCTGGGTTTAAATCCCTGTGTGGCAAAGTGAATACTAGAATGGCAAGACCTAGTGTAAGATAGGGCTATGAGTTTAGAATTTGACCCAAAATCTTGAAATTTTTGGCGAAATAATCGGTGACGCTTCCAAACAGTTTACTAAAAAATCTGTTTCTTCTTACAGGCATATTAATAGTCGAGAATATTGCTATTTTATTTGGAACCTAACTTTTGTTCGATGTTAAACACCCACATTTCGTCAGTTAAGACCCATGTGAAAGTGGGTGAATCTATCGCCATTTTCCATCAACCAGGCGTAAATCTCGACTACGTTCTTAGACTTATAATTTGGACATTCCTTAATTACCCGTTGTTGTAGAACTCACTCGTGGCTAAATAATAACAGCCGCTCGGGTCGATCTTTAGGTTAAGCTGCGCTTGCCTAGGTCCGTGGATGGGCCCCATTACATACCGAGTTTCCTCCGTGCCTCGGAAAGCACGTTAAGCCGTTGGTCCCGGCTGTCATTTGTGGATCTTTGACAGTCGTTAAGGTAGTCAGTGGCTCGAAAGTGACAACCAGTCTTACAAAAGGGCATCGTGTTACCCAGTGCTAGCTGGGTTGTGGAGGTCAGATAGGCAGTCGCTCCATGTAAAATACTAGTATTCAGCTGCATCCGGTTAGACTGGAAACCGACCCCAACATAGTTGGGAAAAGGCTAGGCAGATGATGATGATGTAGAACTCACTAGTATCCGACTGCGAATTTGAAGGTCAATTACCCAGGAATTCAGTAAATTAGTAATACTATTACTAGGGCTTTTACTGCCATGTGTAACGTGCTCGTGTAAGTCAAGGTCAGATTCCTTGGGGAAATCATTGTTTAAATGGTATTAAAAGCTGTATGAAAAGAAATAAAATTATATGTTTGTAATTGTAATAAGAATAGGGAAATGATAGCGTGACGTTTGACAGGGGAGAATGGAAGAATAACACGTGTAGATAGGTGTCTCAGGTCCAGTTGAAAACCAGCGTCAGGTACTAGCGGCTCGGCAGTTTGCTGAACTGGACCTATTTGGCGCAGCCGTGAGACACAATATTATTTTTGTGTAGATTTAAGTCTTTCATAAATTGATAAATGTGCCAAATAAACACGTTTTCTTTCTCTCTGTAGGGCGGGCACCCAAGTAACTGCATGGAACAGGGCCCAGAAGATGTAGTAATCGTAACTCCTCATGTGTGTAGTTGGAATGCTCCATGGATTCGATAAATAAAATTGAAGTGTTTCTTAGTAATATCAAAATTTCAGCTTTTTACTGAATGCATACGAAAAAATATACGGCAGTTATAACAAAAATATTTTTTTCTCAGTTTTTGTCTGTGTCCGATTTTGACGGGACTTTACTGGCAAATTGGTAACACAAATCGATTCAAAAAGGGAAGTAATCATTTTTTATAATAATTGTACGCGAACAAAGTTCGCGGGCACCAGCTAGTAAAATAGATAAGGTCCCATTAAACTAGCTGGACAAATTTTAACACAGCGTTCAGAACGTCTAACCAAAGATATCCAAGCAAAAAAAACACTGATTGTAGTGATTTTGTTTTGTCCATTTTGTGGATGTGTTTATTCTAGAGTACCGGCAATTTATTATTTTTGTCAAAATAGGTTTTGAACGTAATTGCTAAAAAAAAACAAACGGACTTTCACAGTCAAATCTTGCAACAAATTGGCTCATCAGCATCATTTCAAACAGGAATGGAAAACTAAGGAGGTTTATATTAAGTGTGTCAGGTGTTTCCCATAACTTTGAAAGAATGAGATGACCTGGATGCGTACCGTGAGGGTTGGTTCGAGGTGGCGCGATATAAAAACTCCTGGAAGGACTTGGGGATGCCTTTGCCCAGCACTAGGACAGCTTAGGCTAATAAAACCGGCCAAGTGCGAGTCGGACTCGCGCACGAAGGGTTCCGTACCATTATCTATAATAACGGAAAAAAAATCATATCTGTTATATGGGAGCCCCCCTTAATATTTTTTTTTAATTTTTATTATTTGTTGTTATAGCGGCAATAGTAATACATCATTTGCGAATTTCAGCTTTCTAGCTATCACGGTTTATGAGATACAGCCTGGAGACAGACAGACAGACAGCCAAGTCTTAGTAATAGGGTCCCGTTTTACCCTTTGGGTACGGAACCCTAAAAAAAGCTATGATTCTAATTAGGTCACCTTCTTCTCACCTTTGTTATATGTCGATGACAATTCAATTTGAGTCTGTCCAAAATTTGGCGATGACTTTGGCACTTTCAGTAGCGTCCATCAGCTCTTGTGATGATGTAAATAACAGGGAGCACACGATATCAAGTGTCCCATCGTTTGTTCATCTATTTAAACCCATTCAATAAAAAAATTCGCACAAAAAAAAAATAATACAAAATTAAATAATCATCCAAGCATTTCACCTTCACTCTTATAAATTTTCAGCTAAAACGACTACTGTATTTCCTATTCACATTTCCCGAAACATTATCACTTATAACCCGTCTCACTCACACAAGTTTCAGGTAGTTAACCTTACAAATAGCGCAGTAAAACTTTAACCCTTCAGCGTTATATCACGGAGGTATTATTATTTGAGTACAACAGGTTGGTAGCGGTATTCAGGATAGTGAGTCGACATTAATGTTTGAATGAGGGTTAAAAGAAAAATGGCGGGTGTGGTGACTTCGTTTTTTTCGTTTGGTAGTCGAAAAGGGTTGGGCGAAATGATGATTGCATGCCAACACATAATAGTATGGGTAATAGACATACCAAAATATATTATACTTATGCGTTCTAATATTTAAGACTAGCTGAACTGAGCCCACGATCGTCGTCCTCGTGAAGTTATTATAAAAATATTATTTTCCCCGTTTTTGCAACATTTTTCATTAATGCTCTGCTCCTATTGGTCGTAGCGTGATATTATATAGCCTTCCTCGATAAATGGGCTATCCTATACTAAAAGAATTTTTTCAATTCGAACCTGTCGTTCCTGAGATTAAGGCGTTCAACCAAACAATCTCTTCAGCTTTTATAATATTAGTCACTTAGTAGTATAGATTTTCCGACTTTGTTTTGTTTATAAGTTAGCCTGTTAGTATTCTGTTTGCTTCCACTACGACCAACGTTTACACATCTGAAGGGTTTTTCCCATATTTTTAGGGGTGTTTTAATCTCATTCTCAATCTGTCTAAATACCAAAGGGAATCGCCCGTTTTTTGGCCATGTACTTGCCCATCTATGTGATAAATACAATAAAATTACTAATTTTGCAACATAAATATTGCGGATATTAATCTGTTATAAAAATCCCGGAAAACAAAAGATGAATTATTCAAATCTCAGTTGTATATTGCAGTGTCTAATATTTCCGCTGTATCGGTCATGTCAATCTTGTCAAAATAGGGCTTGAAACCCTTATTGAAAAAAATCGATTTATTAAAAACCGGTTCCTGATACTTAATCGATTTTTATTTCAATATTTTTTAACAATTAAAAAATATTTGTAAAATATCGATACATTTATCTTTTAATTATGTATCGTAATCAATAAACAACATGTTTGTTATTTTCTGTACTTCTAAATACAATTTTATACGACCTCTTTCAACGATTCCGTATTTTCGGTTTATTACAAACATAGATTTTTCGATAAATAGATCTCACGTCCCATCCCTAATTCTCTTGTTTGTTGACATTTACGTACGTTGGCATTTCACACTTCGGTTTACCATTGATTTCCATTTACAGTTTCTGATGTTCCACTAAGTTCTAGGTAAAAAATAATGGTTGTTTCGTTATCTACGATGTCAACCCTAATGCCTACCATTTGTTTCTATCTTGGGCATTACTTGGCCAAACCTTCTTTATCAAGTGGGCATTTCTCTTTTATGACGAGATTGTGCATAGATTTTTAACTTATAAGCTCAATAGATTTTTGTCTATGACTTGTTATTTGCTGTCAGTCTCGCGTACTATTTTTAATCAGTTTTGTTAGCTATAAGTTTTCCATAGATGATAAATAAATAAGTTTATTGTATTGTCCCAGCACTATACATGATTTACAACGCATACCGGTATGTTACACCAAACACGCCTCTAATAAATAAAACTGTAATTTGTTACTGACTGTTATTTTCATTAGTGTGAACTATTATTTTAGTATAACAACGGTTAGTTGGAAGCTCTAAGTAATTATGTTATTATTGCGACCATAAAGATTGAATTATGACGTAGTTACTCTGATGAAAATTAATGCAATTATGGAAATTGTTTATATTGCAGCCGTTACAATGTAAATATTGCAGTTAAGCGCCACAGCCATCGCGCAAATCGTTTCGTCAATCAATCATCTACTTATAATCGGTTTATGAAATACTGATCAAGTTTTATTTTTCAATCTGCTGTCAAACAACATTATTGCTGATGTAAAATTTGACAACAGAATTTGGCTCATTTTAATATACGCGAAAACGGTTACCACGTTTTTTCATCGGTTATTAAAAATAACATTTTAACCGTGTAGGTATTGCACTTTTGTTGATAAATTAATTCATGGGTGCCGAGATGGGAAGGTGCCGAGATGGGACTAAACCGGTTTTTTATAATAACCGATGAACGAATGTACTGAATGCGTATGGTAACCGTATTCGCGTCGGTGTCCCGTCCACCCCGTATAAAAAGAGCAATAAATAGAGGGTATTTATTGCTCTTTATTTACCGACTTCAAAAAAGGATGTTCTTGCAATGGTAGTTGATGATTTGTCAAATGAAAAGTGATAAAAAAATATATAAAAGTGATTTAATTTACTTAATTTATTAAAAGATGCCTTTTAATAAATTAAGCAAATTAAATCACTTTTGATTTAATTTGATTTGAATAATAAAACATTAAAGTTCATATTTCCTTGTCCACAGTGATGCATTTCGAGTGTTATGGCAACGTTGCAGTAACGCACTGACAGTCGACTAATCCAAGATGGCGGAAGCAGAGGGAGGAGCAAGCGAGCAAGATGATGTTTCATTCTTGCGTACGGTGAGTGACTTTCATCTTTATTTTATTTTTAAGGGGACGTGAAGGTAATTAAATGGGGGAACCTTTTAGAAGATGGAAGCTAATGATCCTTTGATGGTAATGCAATTTAGGAAATGGGTCTCGTTTCGTTTGAAATACTGCGTACACACCTAGATGGAGTATGCCTTATACTCTTAACTCAAACTCAACTCAAACATTTATTTCAATTAGACCATTACTGGCACTTTTTAAAGTCAATAAATAAAAAAAGGGAAGTTACAATCACAAGGTAACTTGAGTAACTACTGTAGTTGCACATTCCAAAGCGTAGATCTCTATGAAGAAGAATGGGCAAGAAACTCCATGGGCACACTTTAAAATCAAAATATTGTTACAAAATCTTGGTTAGGTACATCATTCATGTTGAGGTTATACATATTTGAGAACGATGTAGAAAGACGTGCACATTAAGAGCGTCCAGAGTAAAAGATTAAACCAACAATTTAAAAATATAATAATTAAAATAAACCGTGGCAGCTAAGAGATGACCAGTCCCAGTAAAAGGTGAATAAGTCTTTAGGTATTTTATATTCCAGATAGATTATGACACTATAAAACCGATGATGTGGAGTATAAGACAGATTTCAATATAGACTGTTCAATTTTGACGCAATAAAATACTATGTCAAAATAGCAGAAAGGTTTTAGAAGAGTTCAACTTACAATATGTTGACGTTTTTTAGCTGACTGTACAGACGCCAGCACATCAAGCTACTACAATCTGTCAAATTTATTGAATAGCTTTCAACGTTATCGCTACAGCATTAGATTCAAAGTTGATTGGGAAAATTTGACAGTTTCGGGTAGCTTGATCTGCTGGCGTCTGTACAATGTTTTGCAAAATTTGTGAATTTCATTAACAATTAATTCTAAGCCCCGTCACGTAAATGCTGTTCGTTTTCTGTGAAATGTCTAAAATTTCGGAGGCCGTGTAGGTACTCGAAAACCACCCTGTATATGATTGAATGAACTGCTAACTTTTTTGTAAAATCAGAAACGAAAATAGGTGTGCTAAGTAATCAGTATTCCCTCCCTAATAAATAAAGAACCTGTATATCAAGGAACCTCCTAAATACCACTAGTGACGTCAGACTAACGTCAGATAATGTCATTAACGCCCACCGTCTCGATAATAAAGTGTCGAAACTGTCGGTCTAGTGACGGTGTTACTTTCTTACTTAACACCCACATTTCGCCAGTTTTGTTTAAGTCTCATGTAGTAGGAGCGAGCCTATTACCATCAACAGGGCACAAATGGCTACCACTGAGAAATTCCTGATGGAAAAACCCAATAACACTGACCGACATGCGAATCAACCCCAAGATGGGAAAGAGACAGAGCTATACAGGTCGTCTAGCGCCATCTCTTTTCCACACTGGAATTACTCCTGCTTTCAGACTTCATGGTAGACCACCAGGTCCTCATGCTCAGAAGTCCCGTTTGCGAATACTAGAACAACGTCTTCTAGTTTAATTTAATCTTCTATACAAATAAATAAAATTGAAGTGTCTGTATGTAATATCAAAATAACAGCTTTTTACTGAATGCATATGAAAGTATAGACGGCACTGTTTATAACAAAAACACATTTTTTAAAATTTTTGTCTGTCTGTCTGTTTGTTCCGGCTAATCTCTAAAACGGATAGACCGATTTTGACGGGACTTTTACTAGCAGATAGCTGATGACTTTTATTTTAGATAAATAATTAGGGATCCGTGCAAAAAAAAATTAAAACCCTTGAAATATTAACAAAATTCGATTGAAAAAGGGAAGTAAGTAACATTTTTTTTTAATAATAAATTTACGCGAACGAAGGTCGCAAGCAACAGCTAGTATAGCATAAAAGTCATAAGAATTAATACACAACCGACTATTTTGTAAATCTGAAAGCAAAATAGGTGTACCAAGTAATCAGTTTCCCCTCACCAATAAATAAGGACCCTGTCTATCAAGGAAGCTACTAAATAACAAGCCTTATCGAATCACTAGCGACGTCAGACTAACGTCAGCTAATGTGATTAACGCCCACCGTCTCGATAATAAAGTGTCGAAACTGTCGGTCTAGTGACGATGTTTACGAAAACATTATCGATAAAACAGTTTAGTATCGATTTACGGTTAGTATCGGTTCGTTTGAAAATGTTTCCTTAAGAGGGAAGGCTAGCGGCGGTTAGTCTATACAAACTTATTGCCCTGGTTTTTCTCTTTTAGTATTACTAAAAAAAAAAATTAAAAAAATGGAAAAAATCGAAACAAAGAGGCATAGTACTACAGACTGGGCCCATTTGGTGCAGCCGTGAGACACACAGTATTACATTACTTATTTAGATTTAAGTTATTTTTTCCGTTTTATTTATTTTATTTAAACTTCATAAACAATAGTGGTACATAAGCGGACTTAATGCCACAAGGCATTCTCTACCAGTCAACCTTTGGGTTAAATAAGAAAACATTGTGATAGGGTACAAAATAAATATCAAAACAATAACTTCGTTTCCGATTTGTTTGTTTGTTTTTTCGTTTTGTTTTATTATTTTTGTTTCTATTGTGTGCACTTGTGGCAAATAAATGTATTTTCTTTTCTTTCTAGTAGGGATGGATATTAGATCACATAGTAAAAAAATATTTTATCTAGTTTTAATTTCCAGGGAGAAAACAGGGGAATACGTTTGTATGTGCTAACCGCCGCTAGTGTTTTAGCTTTAGTTTGAATGTAAATCGATACTAAACTGCTTTATCGAAAATGTTTTCGCAATATAGCTAGATTTTCTCTTACCTGTTGATGTTAACATGATGTGTTTGTCGTCCGTTCATTTGAAAAGGTTAGCGGCTGTAGTGATAGCTTAAAGGAGCTGGGGAACTGCTGATGGTTATGTTTTGAATAACCTTTATAAAAACTATTAGCTAAACAATAACTTGAATAGTTTCAAGGCGCCATTAAAAAGTTTTCTCGAAGAAAAAAGCTACAACAACTTATTACCTTTAAGTCGGGTAAATTGACTGATGTTTCCCACATCAGTTAATTTATCTTACCCAACATACCTATCTTTGACTCGGTATAAATACACGTATAATAAAGTTGCACTCTGACAGTATTTTAATGCATTGTAATAGTGTCTTTCAGCTTCGTTAAGGTCTTTTTTGCCCCATTTTATCATCGTCATTCATCTGCCCTTATTCCAATTTATTTGGGGTCAGCGCAGCATGTCTTCTTCCATATTTCTCTATTACTCGTCATCTCAACAGTCACCTCCTTTGTATCACTCAGTCCATCCATCGTTTCTTTAGTCTTCCTCTACTCTTATAGCCATCTACATTCATGCTCAAAATTTTCCTCACTACATTTTCCTCATTCCTTCGCATCACACGTCCATAGCAACTTTAAGATTTGTGATAGCCAGACACTGGTTAATACTCTTCACCGTATATCAGAACATAACACATGTTTATGTTCTCTGGCGGCTAACATAGTTAATCATAAAGCTTGACAGTTACTGCCTGGTCGTCGTTTTATCCGTGTGCGATGTTTTATGACAAATGTGTTTCTTTGTGCCGTTAGTATTGATAAATTGATTAGTGTAGAACCACCAGAGTGATATTGGTAGCGCAATGTTTTTAATAAAGAGAGAACAAGAGCATTTTGAACCTTATCTTAATCACGTGTCGGTCGAAATCTAAATTGAATCAGCCGAGAATTTAGCGACCTATTTGGCGCCTTTACTAACTAGCATCCATCAGTTCCTGAAATGTGCCAACAATAAGACACCTAAAACATGATATTAAGTGCCATCCCATTGAGGAACAGCACCACTTTTACACTCCATGGGAGATTCATTCATGAATCTCCACCTTAAGAGGTTTTTATTGCTCCTGCCAATCAGAGTCTGGAGTCTATTTAAAGACTTCCAGGCCAGATATGACAACTCATGTCCGGGTGAGAGATTTTGAATGATGGCTAGAGAATCAAGCATGGCCTGGACTTGACCCAAACATCGATAGACTAACAATAATATATATTGTAACATATTTGACGTCCACCCACCCCCGCTAAGACTATAACGGTCCACTTTATCTCAGAGAGAAATCAATAGTCATGGATAGTGTGTCTACAAAATCTAGTACTACTTTACACTGACTTTTACTACTAGGGATCTGACTACTGGGATAAGAAGTAGTCTATGTCTTAATGCAAGTGATAAACTATCCGTCTGCCAAATTTAATCCAAAACCTTTCTTTAGTTTTTACGAGTAAGAGTTACAAACACCCCAAAAAGTTTCGTATTTATAATGGTAGAAAGATACTCAATTAATTTATCTGCTGGAACAAATCAACAAAGGCCGTTCATGAGGAAGTGCCAGGGTAGCCCGCGAAATTCAAATCTACATATTTCATGAAATAGTGCTTCAAATTTCAAAATAAACGTAAGAACATTTCAATTTCGTGGGCTGCCACCGCGCTTCCATTAAAAAAAAATCTTGCAAAGGGCTGCCAAAATGTAAATTACTCTAAATCAAACAGTTCTATTCTAAAATTAGCATAAATCACTCTGAACAAGATTAATTGAATGCGGATATAAAGACCAATGCTAGTATACTGGGGTAACTCCTTAAAACTGCCAAAATGGCCCCGTAATTCCAAAATCCGGGGCTCCTATAGTAATTAACAGTTTAAGGAGTTGACCTTATTACGGCAAGAGCTGTTTGAATGGCGGCCGAGCCAAATGTCTTGCTAACTTCAGTTCTTAATTAAATTCTTCAAGACCTTGAGACCGTAATAAATGGTTATTTATTCAGGATATTTTCAGCTTAGCAGTTCTTTCATTGAGTGGTCTTAACCTTGGAGTTATAATTTTAGTGCAAATATGATTTTAACTGTAGCTTTTGCGTTTAGTTGGAAGTTATCAATTGATCATTTTGCTTAACCTTTACCTTACTTAAAGGAAAACATCGTGAGGAAACCAGCATGCCCGTCAGATATTTCTTGGCGGCGTGTAAAAAAGGCAAGAGGCCCATGGGTGGTATAAAAACGAAAGACCATGTTATACAGGGTGGAAGGGACTCAGACGCACAAACGGTTAGCACATATTCAGTACATCATTCTGAACACCCCACATAGAAATTTTCATCAGTAATTTAATAAATATATTAGGTATCGTTTGTGCGTCGGTGTATTCCACCCCGTATTATTTCGTTTTTATTGTGTTTTGTGGCTTCTACAATTTTCCCCTCTTCCAATATTTCTGTATGTTATCTATACAAATAAATAAAATTGAAGTGTCTCTTTGTAATATCAAAGTAACTTCTTTTTATTTAATGCATATGAGAATACATACGTCACTAATAACAAAAACACATTTTTTTTTTCAATTTTTGTCTGTGTGTCTGTTTGTTCCGGCTAATTGGGACTTTGACTGGCAGATAGCTGATGTTATAAGGTCTAACATAGGCTACTTTTATTTTAGAAAATAATTAGGGTTCCATGCAAAAAAATTAAAACCCTTGAAATTGGTAACAAAATCTGATTCAAAGCGAAGTATTATATTTTTTTATAATAATAATTTGACCCGATCGAAGGTCACGGGCAACGACTAGACAGAAATAAACAAACTTTTTCTTCAGAGCCATGCCTCTAATAAGCCTATAACGTCCCCACTGCCCACAACTCTCCGAGAGGGAGTGGGCCATATACACAACCACGCTAGCTCAATACGAGTGGCCTCTAAGCTTTCTCATTATTTTCCACGTCGGCCGATCACTCGACAAACTCCTTGAACCACATGTCAGCCCATACTCAGATTTCCGGCAGATCTCCGCTGTCCTCTATAAATAGCTGTTGTTTTTGACAACACACTTTGTCTAGACGCTTGCCAAGTCCCAGGCTGAATCACTACGTTACATTAAAATGGGTATTATTAGATTAAGGGCCCATGTCAACCGTTAAATTTTCGTGACGAAATAATATCAGCCGCTCGGGTCGATCTTTCAGTTAAGCCGCGCTTGCCTAGGTTGGTCCGTGGATGGGTGACCACCTATTACATACCGAGTTTCCTCCGTGCCTCTGAAAGCACGTTAAGCCGTTGGTCCTGGCTGTCATTTGTAGATCTTTGACAGTCGTTAAGGTAGTCAGTGGCTTGACAACCAGTCTTACCAAAGTCGTGTTACCCAGTACTAACTGGGTTGTGGAGGTCAGATAGGCAGTCGCTCCATGTAAAATACAAGTATTAAGCTGCATCTGGTTAGACTGGAAGCCGACCCCAACATAGTTGGGAAAGGGCTAGGCAGATGATGAAGTCAACTGTTAAATGTTCCAAATACGAGTAGATAGCGTATCTTTATCTAGATCTTCTTCCGTATCTACAAGAGCTTTAAATACCAGTATAGATACAGATAATCTGTATCTGTATCAGTATTAGTATATTCTCAAAGTAAAAAAATGCCCTGTCCTTTGGCAGTAACCGCTACACCCTCATCATCACCATCGAGTTTTAATTCGGGTTTGAGCAGCACAAGTGCCTACAGCAAACGCAGGTAAAAAGACACAGCTATCAATCTAGGTCCCTAACTACCGACTGAAACGTCTACCTGTTCAACCCTTATCACGGGCAGTTAGGGGCTAATTCTATAGGTTTATCGCGATCCAGGGGCTTTTGTGATGTTTTGGGGTTGACACAGGTACAAAGGACATTCAAGCTGGAAAAGTGCTGTGTGGTTTCAAAGAGTTCTGTTCAATATTATCATCGTTGAGGTAAAATGTGACTAGAATGGGATTTCTCATCAAACAGTATATTTTTTTCTAAGAAAGAGGTGCTTGGTGCCAGAAGACTTCAATGCCGTGATGTTTTGTCGTAACTATAATGGGTGTAAAAATACTTCGTTAGGGAAGCCGAAAGGTACTTGTTCTCACCGTCATTGCGATCATTTTTTTGTTTGTTCTAGACCAGACCTTGGAACCCTCTAGTTACGGAGATATTGGGGGTCAAAGTTCCAACTTGTGAACAAGTTGTTTTTTAAATCAAGTTTTCAAATTTATTTAAACTTCATGTACAAGAGTGGTTTAAAGGCGGACTTAATGCCACAAGGCATTCTCTACCAGTCAACCTTTGGGTCAGATAGGACCCAACTAAAGGACACGATAGCTACAACTAACTAACTATAGGATATAACTTTATTTTAAATACCTCGACGACCCCCGTACTGTTCAATGCATCCATCAGCACAGTTCTTTCTTTTTTTATCGTGTAAATAGAGCCCCCCATAGGCCTCTGACTTGGCACAGTGTTTTGCACCCCAAAAAAAGTCGTTCCCAGCATTTTCACCAGAACTAAGGCAAGCTACGCTATGACAATCAAACGATCATATTGGTTCATATCATATACATCCATACCTACATATACGCAGCTTAGCGAATCTCTGGTAAAAAATTGCTCAAGAAAGACACTAAAATCTCTTTCCGCGTGTTTTTACCGAGAAAACAGCCTTTAACACCTTCAGCACAAAATGAAACAGAAATGAATAAATAACAAACATCAAAATCGCATCCAACACTAAAATTAATTAAATCAAGCGTAGGGACAGAATCGCATCAATTACAAAATACACACACAGACAAACTAATAGCACAGATAACTAATTTGAATGGGGTTAAACCATAAATTACGTGGAACTGTGTAATTCGGCCAGGGCTGGTCACAGACCTTTAATTACTTATAATTATTACTATGGGCGTAGTGGAGTGTCCTTAATTATGGTAAGCGATAATTTTGTTGTTGAATAATTTGTTGTATTATTTTGTAAGGCCTATATTGATAATTGTATTAGAAAATAAGTAGAAATTGTTATCTAACAGTATAAGAATTTAAAATCGTAAGAGACAAACAAACAAAAATATATACATTTATTCGAAGACAATCAATAATGGTTTTTAGTAAACATTTAGAACACAATTGATAAATAACATTCAGAATACAATTTTAAGTCAAGTTTTTAAATTGTCAAGCATAAATACATATTAATCTGCTTAGTATAGTACATTTTGTCAAGAAGGAATTGTTTGAGCATTCTATATCTGGATTTTCGGCATAATCTCGAAATGCTTACTTAGATATAATGGGTGTAAGAAGACCCTTAGCGGAGTCGAAAGGCACTTGTTCTCCCCGTCGCGCGTCGTCATTACAATATTTTCTTTGTTTTGAACCATCCCTTCTAGTTACGGACATACTGGAAGTCAAAGTTCCAACTGTTTCACAAGTTTTTAATATTATAATTACTTTACTTTAAATACTTCTATGACTCCTGTTCTAATCAATACATTCATCAGCATAATGCTTTAAGTTCGTTACCTTGAGTCCTACCTACCTAAAAACATGATTTTTAATCCCAAAAAAAGTCGTTTCTCAGCAATATTTTTTGCGTAGAGTTACTTAGTTTGATGTACAGAATTATTGGTTGACGGCTTCCTAAAGGGTCCGTTTACACTTCGTATACTGAAATGAAATATCTTTTTAATCAAAACTTATACTGTCACTTAAGGGATATCTTCCGTGATTTTTCATGATTTTGAGCTCTCAATCTTTTTAATGTTGGACATAGAAGGACATAAAAGTCTCCAATATTTGGAATTCACTGAGCCAAAACCTACAACAAAGAGCCTTAACTGTGGGCTTAAGCTTCATATATAGGTATCTTTCTATGACTCGAGTTTGACATAATTATTATGTTTGCGTCATATAACAATGTTTGCTCTCTTAGTATGTCGACGGAGGGATAATATTCCTGAGTAAACATTTTGAGATTATGCCGGAAATATAAACATGGATCGTTCAATCAATTTGAGACAGCTACTTCAAGATCGTTGCAATAATTGTAATATATTTTTCTCAATGTATTTTCTGTTTGCATACATCCAAACCTCTATACTATATTATAAATGCGCTATAAACTCTGTCTGTCCCTATTGAAGCCTTAATTGCTGAAAAAATTTCGATAGTATTTGCCACACAGGTAAATCATGATCTGGGTTAGGACATAGGATACATTTTTAATCCAGATATAGTTCCTATGGGACCCATTTCCGAACTAAACACGGGCGAAGCCGCAGGCAAAGGCTAGTGGTTATATGTATAAACAAACTCAATTTACCTCGACAGACAATTTTGTAGATCCTCAAATCACAGTACTGTTAGCTAAACGTTTTTTCACATGGCTTCATACATACAATGAGGTTCGTAAATGCCATTGCTTACACAAATACGGTAAACAAACATCTATCTATTCTATCTATAATATGTACGTATTTACAAAAAAAAAATGTATATATGTAGTTTATCAGCCATCTAGCTACCATAACACAAGCATTAGGTTGCTTAGCTTGGGACTAGATGGTGCTGTGTGAAATGTCCAGGGATAGTATTATTATTATTATTTCCTTTATTTATTTTCCTTACATACTAATTACATTTTTAAATATTTTTATTAACAAAAATTATATAAAAAACATTTAAAAATATAAAAAATAGTAGTCCGCCGGTGTCGGGAGCAGGGTCCAAGCTACCGGTGGTTAGGGCTCCAGAGACAGGAACCTCCTCACAATGCGAGCCGTATCGAGGAGTACTGCCTTCTGAATCAGGCCCTTGATCCAACCGCCTAAGGAGAGCCTCGATAGATGGTCATCGAGGCTCTTGGCCATAAGGCCATTGGCCGTCACGACAATCGGCACAATGATAGCCGAGTTCACATTCCACATGTCGACAACCTCGTGTGCCAAGTCGAGATATTTTATTTGTTTCTCTTTCTCAGCTTTCACGAGGTTCTCGTCATGCGGGATGGTAACATCGACTATCATTACGCGGCGCGCTGATCGGTCTATCACCACTATGTCAGGCTTATTGGCCACAATAGTCCTGTCAGTAATGATAGACTGATCCCAGTACAGCGTGACATGGTCTTTCTCGAGAACTGGGTCGGGCACATACTTGTAGTACGGTACCTCAGATTCCACAAGTTTATATTTCAAGGCAAGTTGCTGGTGAATAATCCTGGCTACTTGGTTGTGCCTGTGCAAGTACTCGCCGTTAGCTAGACGAGAACAACCAGAAATAATATGTCTGATGGACTCACCCGGACGGTGGCATGCCCGACACACGTCAACCGTCCCGTCCTTCATAATATGTTTCCGGTAGTTGTTCGTTAACATAACTTCATCCATAATCGCACAGACAAAACCCTCAGTTTCCCCAAAGAGGTCGCCGAAACGTAGCCAGGACACGGACGCTAGGAAATCTACATCGGGCCCATGAAGAGCCCGGTAGAAGCGCCCGTGAAGCTCCTTGCCTTGCCATACTTCCTTGCGGTCATCATTAGTAAGTACCACAGGTTTGCGCCAGTTCTCTTTAGCCATGGACAGCGGGGTGAGTCCCTTGTCCACTGCGACCACATCTCGGTGCATACCCACTTCGGTTTTTAAAAAATATTCTCTGAGACTGCACACCTCGCGGTTGTGGAGGGTCTTCACGTTTAAAAAGCCACGACCCCCACACTTCCGCGAGATGTACAGCCTCATCACCGATGATCGTGGGTGATGCATCCGGTTTGCGGTCAGCAGTGTACGAACTCTCCTATCCAGGGCATCGAGTTCGGTCTGAGTCCATTTGAGTATGCCGAAAGAGTACATTAAAACCGGCATGACCCAACCGTTGAAGGCACGCACCTTGTTTCCGCCTGAAAGAAGGCTATTTAATACCTTCTTCAGGCGTCCAAAGAAGCGCTCCCTCAACGATTGCTTCATGTCAGTTACATTAATGCCTAACGCTTCCGATATACCCAAATACTTATAACTTTCGGATGAGGAGAGGAATCTGAGGTGTATGGAATCCGAGAGCTGAATTCCCTCGGATTCCATAATCTCCCCTCGCTTTACATGCATGACTGCACATTTGTCCACCCCAAATTCCATCCTGATGGTGCTACTAAAAGTTTCAGTTACTTTCAGTAGCTCCATCAGTTGCAATTTGTTGGGGGCAAAGAGTTTCAGATCATCCATGTAAAGAAGGTGAGATATGACCTGACCACCTCTCCTCAACCGGTAACCTAGACCTGAATCCTCTAACAATGTGCTTAGAGGATTCAGGGCTAGACAGAACCAAAGTGGACTCAGACTGTCGCCCTGGAATATTCCCCGTTTAATCCATACAGGCTCATCGTTCCCCTGGATCTGTCGACATCCTGGATATCGAAGGACCGTCCTCCATTGCCCCATACACGACTCAAGAAAGGCGCGTAGAGTTGCATCTATCTTGTACAACTCCAGCACCCTCATGAGCCATGTATGTGGCACCGAGTCGTAGGCCTTCTTATAATCTATCCAACATGTCGAAAGATCCTTGCGGGATCGACGAACCTGTTGGCTAATGGCCATGTCGATGAGGAGTAGCTCCTTAGTACCGCGGGACCCGTTCCTACATCCATTTTGAGAGGCAGACATAATGGAGTTTTTGTCAATGTGTGTATTAATTTTCACTCTCAAAATGGATGTAAGAAGCTTATACACCGTCGATAAACACGTGATCGGTCTATAATTCTTGGGTTCCGCGGGACTACCTGACTTATGGAGCAGGTGGGTTACGCCTGTAGTTAAAAACTGCGGTAGCGACCCAGACTCTAAGGATGACTGGAATTGGGCTGCCAGGCAAGTGTGTGAACTACTAAGCCATTTGAGCCAGAAGTTGTGCAGTCCGTCCGGTCCTGGTGACTTCCAATTTGTTAACGGACGAACTGCTCTGGCTACATCTATTGGTGTTATTGAAACTGGCTCCATTTCTGGGATAGGTTCACACACTCGCTCGACATCACGCATCCAGTCAGCCTCAGTATGGCAGACGGGCACTGACCAGATGCTGCGCCAGAAAGAACTCGTAGCTGCATCATCTGGGTGGCAAACGTCTGTCATATTTTGCTTGGGTCGCTCCCAAGCTCTGTATACCCACCTCTCATCGCTCTGGAACATGCGATTCTGTGAGTATCGATCAACCCGCCGTTTATACCGCCGAATACGGCTCGCCCATGCATAAACTTTCTGCTTCAGGAAGTCGATGCGCTCTGTGACACGGGACATGTATTCTTGAGGACTGATTTCGGTCCCCGAGAAGGCCCGCCTCACAAAGCGCATCACACGTGGTCGTGTATTGCCCTCCCTGAAGCAGTATAGTTTGCCGATGAGTACCCTGGCCCCGTCGATACGATGTTCGATCCTGCGCTGCCAGACTGGTACGGCTGGTTTTGGTCGACTAGCTAAGTCACAATTTGGGAATTTTACATTAGCTAGACGACATGCCGCAACAGCTCCACAGTACAGGATCGAGTGCGTATCAACGAGGTCCTCGCTACTCTCGAATATATTCTTGAGTTGCGAGTCCAAGGCACACACCAGCGCTCTATTTTTCTTATGCATGGGTAACCGTGGTAATCGGGGCCTAAGTTCGGTAGGAGTGGATCGATACTCACGAAGCGCATCCTCCAGTGCGCTCCTCAATCGGTCGTTGCACTGGCTACTTACCGTGACAACCCTATCATCTTCCTCTACAACAGCAGGGTTGGACCGCGGCGCGCGGCGTGGTTGCGCCAATAGCTGACGCTCGCATCGCGGTTTGTGACGGAGTCAAGACGATAAGGTTGCTCAGTACCTCTGAGCGCAGCCTATCAAGCGCGGCGTCGTCCAACATGTGATTGCGTTGGATGACCCGCACCTGATCCGACAGTCGTTGGGCCGAGACGTTGACGGTTGGTTCAAGTTCCTGGAACAGAGACAGCATCCTAACACGGTACGCAGTGAGGTTAGTTCCCCCCTCTGTAGACCCGTAATATGCGCGCATGACTTATTATTATTATTATTATCTACAGACTATTCCAGACTCGGAGCAAATGAATGATCTGTACATTTTCGGAACGTTTCAGTCGAGATTTGTCAGGCTTATGTGATAATATTCGCATCGATATTACTGCAATTCAGGTTAAATCGGTATGAACATATTGCAGATATGGCTCCGGACACGGACACCTCCATTCAAATACGTTAAGGTTCGGTCAAACTGGTACGGACAAGTTGCGGACGCGGCTCCGGGTACGGACATTGACAGATACTTCTGTAAGTATTTGCATGGACGTATTCGTGTCCGTGTCGGGGACAGGGCGGTACCTCTCAAGTGGAGGACATCTGGCTAGATGCGGAGATGGCCGGTGGAGCAAAGCTTCGACCGAGTGGTGGCCAAGGTTAGGCTCAAGAAACCAGGGCCGTCCAAAACCTTACCGTTAGGTTGACGATATCATTAAAATCGTAGGAAACACCTGGATGAGGGACACAGAACCTGGATGTGTGACAGAAGAAAGACGAGGCCTATACCTAGCAGTGGGTGATTCCTGGCTGATATGATGATGAACCGTGTCCGGAGTTGCCTCTGCAATTTTTTCTCACGGATTCATTTAACCCATTTTAAAAGGTTTAAAATAAAAGAGACATCAGGAAATTCAAAACTTTCCTTCTTGAATCAAAGTTCCGCAGTAAGTTTCTAACGTATAACCAATGTCAAAACTATTTGACCTTCACATTTGTTACCAGGTGCATTGTAATGACGTGTGAGGTAGCGAAACTTTACTGCAGTGCACTCATACTCATGCATAATTAAATCCACTTTGTAGCAAACCTGAGGTCGGTTTACTTTTGTGGCTAATGTAGAAAATGTGGGCTATGCCTCTGACTAACGGGTTTATCATTTACGATGATATATCTTGTTGAATGTACACCACGGCGAACGAATATCAGGGATTGATAGACGCTACGGCAGGCCCAAACCCGCTAGCTCGCCGTCCGTCCGTCTTATGACGACAGGCCGTGTCGACGGCGCGTTCGTGTTCCACGCGCGCCTCAAAAAGATGTCAGCAAACATGAGAGGCCCGCAAGGGCCGATGCCTGCCAGGGCTGTGGGACTGTTCGAAAGAGGTACCGCGGCCCTGGAACATAAATAAATAAATAAATATCCCTGGACATTTCACACAGCACCATCTAGTGCCAAGCTAAGCAACCTAATGCTTGTGTTATGGTAGCTAGATGGCTGATAAACTACATATATACATTTTTTTTTTGTAAATACCTACATACATATTATAGATAGAAAAACACCCATAAAGCCACATAAAGGGCAAAAGAAGGAAAATGGATGGTTTTTAGTCAGTAAGAGTCTCGACACTCCCTTCCGCTCCGCCCAGAACGGGAGGAGTCATTTGATGATTTCCCATCCCAAAAAAAAAGGCGCCAAACCCGTAGCTAAATTCCGGGCCGACTCAAATTAGATTTTCATCGACACGCTAAAAAGACGAAGAACGGAAAGATTATACCGAATCTAGAAAGAAATCTTCAAGATCGTAATTAAAGAATCCATTGCGAATGATGAGAATACGATTTATGTATCTAAGTACATATTGGATAGGCTCACGTTCGTCCACAATCCATCTCCATGGTAAATGCTGGACTTTTCGGAGGTGCACGCTTGCTTTGAAGCAACCTGTTCCCTCGTAAGTATTTCGTTACTAGAAACGTGTAAAATAAACAATCATAATGTAGAAAATTAAGGTTTCAGTTGAAATCACATTCGCTTGGAACAGTGTTTTCAAGTATCTCTAAGTATCTCATTCTACCACGTAAAGGCACCATTTAGTGGCACGAGAGCTCCGGTCGCTAGCATCCGCATTCATTCACATCGGAAGCACTATTGGACCTCTCACTTAAGTGAGTTGCATTTTTAAGTGTCAGAAAGGAAAAAAATTGGCTAAGTGCGAGTTGAACTCGCGCACTGAAGGTTCCGTGTAAATTTGTAGGTATTTTGTTATTAAACCATATATACGGTTTTCATCACTTTTTTCTTCACATGTGCTGTAAGAAGTTGCTTCTTGCCAAATTTCATGATTCTAGGTCCACGGGAAGTATAAGGTTTTGATTCCCTTGTGAAATCGCAACATATGCGACAAAAACGGTCATAACTTGATTGATTTGTTTTTTTTTCTCTGCTCCCAGTGGTGAGAATATTTGATATTAATTTCAGCTTGATACCTCTGCTCGTTCCTGATAAAAATGGTATTGACAGGCGGACAGACGGACAACAAAGTGATCCTATAAGGGTTCCGTTTTTGCCGACTGAGGTATGGCAACCTTAAAATGCAGAAAACGCGTGCTAAAAGAAAAGTGATTTCACCGAATCGAAACTAATTCCCCCATCTTATATTTTCGAAATATTTTAAAATCAAATTTCCAAAAACTCCCCCTCCCTCTTCTGTCAATGCCATTCAAGCGCATATGTGTTCCGTCTACGTTTTCGCTTCGAAAAGAGAATGATAATCTTCCATTCACAAATCACCATGCCGTATAATTGACTATGAGTTATTATCGTATTTATAGCTTCTTGGCACAGCTGTGGTTACGTGGTTAATATCGAATTAAACACAAGTAATTTGTTCCAAAATAAACTACAAATGGATAGCGGCGAGGCAACTACGCTAAAACGATGGATCTACAAATAGAATTGTAGTGATTCACTGTCTCGCCGAGAGTAGCATAAGCATCACGGCTTTTCCCTGGAGGGAGAAGTATGTTTAAGTCCCATGGCCCATAGAGGGTGAGCTTAATGCCATCAACCGGGCACAATTCTAGATTCCGGGTGGCTACTGAAAAATTTCAAATGGAAAAGCACAGTAACACTTTGCCCCACCTGATAATCGAACCTAGGACCTCATTCTCAGCACTCGCGCTTGCGACCACTAGACCAAAGAGGCAGTCTATGACATATATCTACCTAAATAGTGCCATTTAGAAACACTTTACTCACAACTTCATTCCGATAAGGTCAATCTATAAAACTACTTTTCTAGACACAAACTGCGATAAAAAAGTAGGACGCCAGTGTCGCAATCTTCCTTCGATTCGATGACATTAAGAATTGATAGCGCAAAGAAAAGAAATTATTCTTTCCGATAGCTTTACGCTTTTCTGTTGAAAAGGTCAGACGAATTGAAAAAAATAACATAGTAAATGTACAGGTATGGACTTTTTCGGAGAATCTGTATTCTGTCAGGTCGGAATTCTGTTGTATCTGAAAGTATGTGAACAGATTCGGGTTCATAAATTTTTATGAGCATTGTAGTTACTCCCAAAGGAGGGATTGTCAAAACAAGTCAAACTGGTTTGGTTTAAGCCAGGCCTGTCCAACATAAGCTATTTAAAACTTAGAACATCAATAAATATTGCGCGAACATTGTGTAAAATGTCCCTAAGTCAGTTATTCCCGCGCCATACCTATTTACCTACCGCCTACCTCACCTACCCGCGACTGCAGACCACATCATTGCAGTCTAGTCCGGCGAAACTTGTTTTATTTAAATTTCGAGGACACTGCATTCCTATGCCCGCTACAGTTACAAAAATACTAAAGGCCCTTCATAAAATTATGTTGGACATCCCTGGTTTGAGCGATACGAATGACTTCAGAATGAAAATGTTCATAGCACGCGACGGTGTTGGTCGGTCTTAAGCTGAGTTCCCACGGTGCGTGATTCTGCGGATCATCACGCACAGCCGACGACCACGGACGGCAACGCACACAGACAGGGCTCTTTCAACGGTGCGTGTCGGTCTGTGTAGATATTTTATAGCATCGTATGCATCAGTTTTGTTCTTATGTTCCGGCGCCGTAGAATTCCATAAAATTGGTTCATTTTGATAAAGATTCAAAAATTCATAAATAAGTTCGTTTGTCCACTCCATTTCTCCGCATCCAACTACACACAACACCACTACTCGTGTCAGCGACGCGCGTACGCGCTCGGATTCCGTTGCACCGCACCTTTGAAGTTACTGCGTCGCGACGGATACCGGCGCACCGCCCGCGCCACTGACGTTCTGCGCTACCATGGACGAGACCCTTCCCACGGTATGTCGTGCGAGCTGGTCCGCGTCCGTCCGCGATATCACGGAAGTTTTCAATACATTTTTTTTGCCTAACACGTTCCTAGCACGGTCATGGCATGCTTCGGTTTAGTGGGCAGACTCCTGTAAACACTTTAAAGTGACTTGTGTTGCAAGCGGGCTTAGGTAAAATTCGGTTTTTAGAACGCGTCGTATCTGTCACGCTCACGTGTGACAGTCTTTTTCTAAAGCTCGTTGTGAGTCCCGGACTCCAACGCGAAGATGAGCGGGCGGAGAGGAGACATGTGAAAACCGACCAGTCATTCCTCTCCACTCTAATACCTAGTCTATTTTGTACCTATGCTAACCATGAAGGTCACTTATAACAAACATCCCATCTTTACGACTTTGGTCTCGAATTAGCTTTAGTGGCTATTTGGCTATTAATATTACTACGTATTTAATTAGTCAGCAATGTGTTTCTTAGATGAATAAACCAAGTGAAACGATGCCATCGTTTTACTATAATAAAATGTTGGAACATAATTAGTAATTAGTTTTTTTGTGAGCTAAATAAAGCACCTGATTTTCAAACACTGTTTCAAGCGTTCACGGTTTAAAACTTGATTGTTCATGATTTTGATATAGCAGCCGGCATCGTAATAAGGAATCCACAAAATCTGGTGATACTGTGAGTGTATTTTGCCGTGACTTAGTGTCGAGTTCCAGTAGTGCGCGTAGCAAAAGACAAAGAAAGAGGGTAGACAGATTTGTCTGCTCCTAACAATTTATTTTCCATCCACCCGCATTCTCCAGTCAACCCGCGTTCATGGCGCTTGCAACAGCGTCGAAATATCGGAAGATATCCCATAAGTGACAGTATAAGTTTACCTGATTTTCTTCCACAAATTATGGAAAACAAATATAAAAACACAACAAACATGCATTAGGCCGAGGGGACCCGCGAGTCCTGCCTTTGTGATCAGTTGACTAAAAAGCTATTATTATGATCGAAGAAAACCAAATAATATGTAGGTAATTTTCTTCAAACAAAGCTACAATATTTTTATCAACATTTCTGTTTTCCACTCGCTTTTAAATGACGGTATAACCGCCAAATTTCTGTGGTGCCTAATTCAATTGTTACCGCAATATTTTACAAGAAAATATGCAAATTATTCCACTTTCCTAGACGCCCATTCTAAGCTGAAATGGTAATCGTTGCCATTTTCAGGTTTTTTGACAAATTACAATCGTTACGAGAGAGATTCAGACGACACGGATGAAACGAGACGGATTTCAGAACAGTTTTTTTCTTTGTTAGTGCCAGCAGATAGCTTTAGTGATGAACACTTAGCATTTGTAGTATATTTATCTTTAACCCGGTTACAGACGCTAGGACCGATCTAATGGCTGCGGGACTGTTCGAAAGAGATACCGCGGCCCTGGAACATAAAGGGCAAAAGAAGGAACATGGGTGGTTTTTAGTCAGTAAAAGTCTGACACTCCCTTCCGCTCCGCCCAAAGCGGGAGGAGTCATTTGATTATTTCTCACCCGAAAAAAAAAAAAAGGACCGATCTAATAATTGAAAGCAGCAATGACATCTTTCTTTCGGATTAATATAGCTTTTAAATGCGGTTTAATGTTCGTACTCTTATATTTAATTGGCGAAATTCGTCCTTAGTCAACATCCTAGCCTTTTCCCAACTATCTTGGGGTCGGCTGCCAGTCTAACCGGATGCAGCTGAATACCAGTATTTTACATGGAGCGACTGCCTATGTGACCTCCACAACCCTGTTAGTACTGGGTAGTACGATACCCCTTGGTAAGACTGGTTGTCAGACGTTTCGGCCACCTGTAACGACTGTCAAAGATCTACAAATGACAGCAGTGACCTACGGCTTAACGTGCTATCGGAGCCAAGGAGGAAACTTGTTACATAAAGTGTGCACTGACCATCCAGCACGGCTTAACCTGAAGATTGGCCCGAGCGGCTGTTATTATAGAGCCACGAGTTCCTCAAATGTCCTTAGTCATGTGATTCAATAATTATATTCGTCTGTTATTTAAATGCTGTTAAGGTTTCAGTAGTATGTATTACTTGTGAATTCCTTAGTGCCCTAGGGTATAATTATTTAAGGCGTCGTCTAAACACAGAAGATTTAGTCGAGCTCTTACTAATCTATCAATTAGCTTCGAAAGGTTATAGCACGGTTGCCTTTAATCAATTTTGTTTTCAACTGGTGCACTGTTTTACCGAAATAGACTCATGATTTTCGGTAATACAGACAAGAAACAAGTATTGAAAACCATGTTTGCTCACTGCATGTTGGTGATTTTAGAATCAATAAATTACAATTTTCTCACGATGTTATCTTCTAGTGTTCACTCAGTCGACTCTAAGATTAATGTTCTTTGAATGACTGACTAATCGTATTGGTACGAAAAAATGTACAGACATATACCAACCTTTTTTAGTTTTCTTTAAAAAACGGCTGCGGTATAATGTCATCCTAGAATTTCGAGGTAAAAATATTCCATGTAAAAATAATAAAAAAAAAAAGACGGGTTGCACTCCGGGAGTGCCGGCAGAAGTGAAAACTTGATTATAACAACGTTTTTTATAACAACGCCCTCTAGTAGCAGCTAAAAAAACTGTCGCGCCTACCAGTAACAGTGTTCTCTGTATCAATGCATCATTTTAGTTTTCAATATCAAAGATAGATGGCGCTTTGTGCTAGCGCCATCTACCAGCGGTCTCTCACAACAGTTACTCATTGCATTTGCTAATGTACTTTCTACTACATTCTACAAGATGTCGCTAGGAGTTATAAAACTACGATCATGTTCCAAAACATTTAAAAATTTCTTTAAATAATTTTAAACCATAAAATGTTGAAGGTTAAGTTCAAAATCGTCTACTCTTCATCCGTCTTACGCTTTTTCCAAATTTCTTTAAATAATTTTAAACCATAAAATGTTGAAGGTTAAGTTCAAAATCGTCTACTCTCCATCCGTCTTACGCTTTTTCCAAATTTCTTTAAATGATTTTAAACCATAAAATGTTGAAGGTTAAGTTCAAAATCGTCTACTCTCCATCCGTCTTACGATTAGGTCACGTGTCCTGACGCGAGTGTCCTGACGCGAGTTTAAGATTTTATACCCATTACAGAACAATTTTTTTAGAGTGCTCAACGCCGCTAAAGAAGTTTTCACTTCAAAAAACATGGGCTATGTGTGTGACTTATTTAATCAAACCCATTTAGCTGCTCATAAAGTGATTGAACAACATCCAAACATTCTCACAAACATCTTCATCTTGTCTTATTAGTAATGAAAATGGGGTGGTACACACTAATAGAACTTCTGGTATTCAGTAAACAAGATAATGAAATGTCGTTATTATTCTTCATTGCGGTTATTTAAATAATAAAAAGATCCAAAGTCCAAAGGCACCGTTTCTTCAGTTAAAAAAATAATTTTCAATAAAAAGAGTGCTATTATAATGAAAACGCTATTCCGCGTGAAAGGAACCGGTAATTGGTCGCCGGACCGGTTCATGTTAGGGCTGTCTCGTTCTTCTAAAACAGTATTAAGTCTATGTCAAATTATTTATTTGCAAATATGACTCATCATCTCTCTAAGCTTTTCCCAACTATCTTGGGGTCGGCTCCCAGTCTAACCGGATGCAGCTGAATACCAGTCTTTTACATGGAGCTACTGCCTATTTGACCTCCACAACCCAGTTAGCACTGGGTAACACGATACTCTTTTGTAAGACTGGTTGTCAGACTTTCGAGCCACTGACTACCTTAACGACTGTCAAAGATCTACAAATGACAGCCGGGACCAACGGCTTAACCTGCTTTCCGAGGCACGGAGGAAACTCGATATCTATTGGTATTTGCAAATATGAGTATACATCTGATATTATTATGGTCATATACCTAAGGTGTAAAAGGTCCCTTCATGAAGCCGTCAACCAAGCATTCTGTACATTAATCTGAACTGACTTTAGTTACGTATACATATGTAATTAAACTTAACTAACCAAACCAAGTAACTCGACGCAAAAATGATTGCTGGTAAACAACTTTTTTTTGGAGTTAAAAATTACAGTTTACGTTAGGACTCAATGTAATAGACTCAAAAAGTTGTGTTAATGGATGCATTGAATAGTAAAGGGGTCATGGGGGTATTTAAAGTAAAGTTATAATATAACATGTAAAGCTTATAATTATAGAAAAAAAAACATGTGAAAAAGTTGGAACCTTCAATATCTCCGTAACTGGAAAGTTCCCAGGACACAAATATCAGTTAAAAAAAATGACCAGGATGAAAAACAAAAATAGCAGTTTCGGCTTCGCTTAGGGTCTTTTTATACCCATTTTACGACGGTATACAATTTAGTATCACCTGTAAGACGTGTTCTATGGTCGTCGTTGTATATATGTATAGGTACTTTATTTTAGTCTTCTTTTTTCTTTATTTTAGTTTTATTTGTAGTCTGTATATAATGTACATATTATATTTAATTGTGTTTTATAAATAGAATACTTAACTGAACGTTCTGTAAGTATCTAATCAGCAAGAACCCCAAACCTTTGATTTTAATAAATGCATTATTATTAGAATTTTGGATCACCACATTTTACCATTCGACATGCAATTTAAAATACATAGAAAACTGAAATTTAAATAAATAATTAACATAAGTAAACATATACTAAATGCACACAACATCCTGTGTTTACTATACATAAGAAAACAACAAATAAAATCGTTAAATATTCTTCTTTTCGTGTGAAGACTGAAGTCGACGCCAAATCTTTTCACCATGGCATTAGCCACTTTGGAATAAATCATTATCGAATGGACGAACTTCCTTACAAAGTTTGAAAAGTCTGAATTTGTTAGGAAAGTAGGAGTACCATTTGGGACGAACACGGAACAATTAAAAATTTTACTAAGTAGATTGCGAAATAAATAAATATTTTAGCATCAAAAATTGCTCACCGTGGTGAGATTGAAATGACCTTGAAAAAACAACCTTTTAGTATCTTTAGGTAGCATAGGAAAATAACTGCATGCTTATCTTTAATAATAAAGTAAAATAAATTACCTTCGCGTGTTTGCACCAATCTTTGCATATAATATATTTCCATGTGCTTTTGAACATTTTTCAATTACTTAGGTACTCTATTAACGCTCCTACGGTAAAGATTGCGAAAATTGGTTTAAGGAAGAGTTATTTGTATAACATCAACATCTTTCTATCTTTTTCCTATATGAAGGGTGTAAAACACCCATAAGGGCCATCCATAAATTACGTCACACGAATTTCATGATCTCTCTAGTGTGACATCACATATGTTGCAAATTTTACATGCTCATACAGATGAAGTTGGAAATATTTTTAAGTTTTTCGTTTATAGTTCAAATTTCGTGTTTTAATACTTACATGTGTTAGATTTAGAAATGTGACGTCACACAATTTAGGAGCCCTCCCACCCCTTGTCACACAATGTGTGATCCTTAACGTGTGACGTAATTTATGGATGGCCCCTAACGAAGCCGAGAGGCACTTGTTCTTCCCGTCATTGTGATTTTTTAAACAACAAAGTTTACTATAAATACCTTCATGACCCCTGTACTACTCAATGCATCTATAAGCATAATGTTTTTAGTGCGTTACAAAGTCCTACCGTAAACCGTGATTTTCACTCCAAAAATAAAGTCGTTTCCCAACAAAAAAAATTGCGTTGGCTTTTTTAATTTGATGTACAGAATGCTTGGTTGACAGCTTCGTAAAGGATCCGTTTACAACTTGTTTTGTTAACCGATACAGATCGTGTATTTCTTCCAGTACATCTCTATGAATGAGGAGCTCGTGGCTAAATAAGAGCAGCCGCTCGGGTCGATCTTTAGGTTAAGCCGCGCTTACCTAGTTTAGTCCGTGGATGGGTAACCACCCATTACATACCGAGTTTCCTCCGTGCCTCGGAAAGCACGTTAAGCCGTTGGTTCCGGCTGTCATTTGTAGATCTTTGACAGTCGTTACAGGTAGTCAGTGGTCGAAACGTCTGACAACCAGTCTTACCAAGGGGTATCGTATTACCTAGCACTAACTGGGTTGTGGAGGTCAGATAGGCAGTCGCTCCATGTAAAATACTGGTGTTCAGCTGCATCCGGTTAGACTGGAAGCCGACCCCAACATAGTTGGGAAAAGGCTAGGCAGATGATGACATCTCTATGAATGATATTAGCATTCATATCCTTCTTATCCATATCATTTTTGTCATTCACAAAATCTGCCCTCTCTTCTTTGGTCAGCCATTTTTGTTATGATCGCCCACATTGATTTTGAAATATTCCGAAAGCAGTGTTGGCCAATGATGTCGCAAACAGCTATTAAAGCAAATTAACCATAAGTATATTTTTCCTCTTAGTGTTTCAATGCCAAACATTTTACATATACCACAATAACTCCTGTATAACCTAACCTAACCTAACCTTTGCCCCCATGACTCACCTTGAAAATACCCAGATACCATCACTAACTATCCTATAGATCAGCCTGCGATCAGCGCGTTAATATTTGAGACCGGCCTACGCAATGTATCTTCCGGTCTGTCCCAGGAGTAGGGACGCAATTTTCCAAGCAAATTCCCTATAGACTTGAATACCAGATTTTGTATAAAACGATTTGTTTCACGACAAAAAATCGTTTAAGAAGAAGTTCGAAGAAGTTAAATTGTGGTGGCAAATTTCATCTTTATTCATCATCAACATTTGCCTGGCTTTGGTCCCTATCCTACTATGTTGATGTCGGCTTCCTGTCTTTCCGGATGCAGCTTTTTCAGCCTCGAATCGATGACTCTGACTTTGTACGACCAGTACGTAGTACCAGCTCTGTCGTTTGCCTCATTCAAGTCCTGGAGGGTGTAATAAGTTGTGCACGATGGGCAGGAGAAAAGTGTGGCATATCCTCCACACTCACATTGAGGATGCAGATATACCATTATTTCACATGAAGCGACTGATAATACTTAAATGTAAGACAAATGTTTGTGTACAGGCGAGTGCACGTCGTTGGTAATAGTTTGACCTTGAGCCAGCCTAGCGTAATACGGGTTTTAATAGAATGGGAGGGAGCTTATACTGGCTTTGTACTACTTGCGGCCAACTACACATTAATAAATTATAAAACTACATTCCTAGAGTATGTGTCAGGGTTTCTACACCCTAGTATATTACAAATATGTGTTTGCCCCTTTCATGTCGTTTCCTTGTCCTTTTTAACCCACAGAAAATTCCGCAACCAACATTTTTAAGCCAGGTTAAAATATTCGCATGACCCAACTTCAGTATAAAATTCCTGGTACCAGCAGCTCACAAAGTAATTAAAATTCTACATGAATTAAAATAATGGCCTTTTTGTTTAACGGTCTTATATAAAAGCTTGTGTTTAGGTGGGTATTCGAGGGGATAAATATTATTTTGAAAGATACATGGCTTGATTTGGGACTCACGTCATGAATAATCACTAGGATATGCTTTATATTTAATTTTATCATACGTTTCTCTTGCATACGGTACTATGCCAAATATACATTTTACTATTTTGGTGAAATTAAACACATCCTCGCGATTAAAACATACAGAATCCCGACAACAACCGTGGCGCGTCGGGCAGTAGCCCACCAGACAAAGAACCCGTGGGGTCAGAGGATCCTCCCTTTTCTATGGAGGATGAAGAAGTCTCCATCCTATTTCAGATACCCTTAAACTTCCATTCTTTCCAAAATTACTTAACTTTAGTTATTATACCTAATATCTCCACATGGTCGATTACTCTTTAACCGACTTCCAAAAAGGAAGAGGTTCTATATTCGACTGTAGTTATTTTTTGCCGTAGTAAACTCATAATCCGTACACGTGTACTCGTGAAGCCAATTTCCTGCCAAGTGTTTTCTATTTGTTAAAGTTCTCGTGTTTGGAATTGAGCTCGATAAATAGCAATAGGGCTACCTCCATTGATATGTAACTGGCCATTATCATAATCAACAAAATACTGGGTGTAAACGGACTCTTAACGAAGCCGTCAACGAAGCATTCTGTACATCAAACTAACAAAAAGTTATTGCTGAGAAACGACTTTTTTTTTGGGTAAAATATTACGTTTTACGGTAGGACTCAATGTAACGCACTCAAAATATTTGTGCTGATGGGATGCATTGAATAGTACGAGGGTCGTGGAGGTATTTGAAGTAAAGTTTTAACAATAAAACAAAATATGTCAAAATGTTGGAACTTTGATACTCAATGTCTCTGTAACTAGAAGGTTCCCAGGTATAGTCTGGAAAAAAAAAATATCCCAATGACGGGGAGAACAAGTGCCTTTCGGCTTCGTTAAGGGTACTTTTACTCCCATTATGATGAGAACAGCTTTCACCATCAATATCATTGCCAGTTTTTTTTTCAACCACTACTGATAAAGGTCGCCTCCCTTTTGTATCAGCCTTCCTTTTGCCTATCCCATTAATATATAACAACCGTAATGTATGTAACACGATACTACGTAATGTTCTATATCAGTAAATTGCTAATACGATGACTAATTAGAACCATTAGGGGGTAATGAAGGCAAACGCTATAATTTTGGCAATAAATCCGACTCTGATAGTTACTGTGTGTGGCTAGGCTATTATTATCACACATTCTGAATCAGATTGAATTACAATATTAGTTCAGAGATATTGAAGTAGGTAGTACAGTACTCGGGCCTAAATGTTATGACACATCGGAGTTTAGAAAGAGACAGTATGCGTGACAGAGATGACGCTCTACAAAACCGAACTTTTTCCAAAACTAGAGTTTGGCAGAGAGCTGCCATTTTACAGTTGGGCTCTGTGAATGGTTTGCTATATAGATCTTTGGGTTGAGAGTTGGGAACGTGCTCCCACTAGCAATCCCGATGATTTAACAGTTGCACTATAAAACATAAAAAAAATATAAACATCATTTATTTCAGGCTACAATGGCTATACCTTATAAACTAACATATAACATATAAGTAATTACAAAAACTTGTGTTAATAAATAAGACTTAAAACTATGTTAGGGGCACTTCACTTGTTCACACTTCACATGTGCTGGCTGACCAGTGGATCTTGTCCACGGAAGGGACGGAACACCACGTCCTGCGGCCAAAAGTCTTCCTACTATGTATTGCTTCTTCATCTTACGTCACCAAATCGTCACTTACAATTTTACAGGCTTACTATAATTAAACTAAAATAAGTTATAACCGTAAAGTTATAACTTATTTTAGTTAAAACAGATACGAAGACTTCCCTAATGGGTAGGTTCCCATTTCATCGCATATCTTTATTAGCAATCTAAATATGCCATTAATCATGCTTTGAAATACAATTCTCCAAGCGGGAACTGAAATGCTTCCCTGCAGAATACACATTTTTGACAAAAACTGATTGTTTTCTTAACACTGTCTTTTTCTCTTATCATCGTCCTCCTTGGCTGTAGCATGTTACACATAATCCATTCAAATTCTTCAGTCTTTCTCTGCTCCTAGTTTTTCATCACCTGCCTAGCCTTTTCCCAACTATGTTGGGGTCAGCTTCCAGTCTAACCCCATTCAGCTGAATACCAGTATTTTACATGGAGCAACTGCCTATCTAACTTTCACAACCCAGTTAGTACTGGGTAATACGATAAAACTGGTTATCAGACTCTCTACTCCTAATCTTCCATTGCTTATCATATCGTTATTTCCACTGTCCTTAAAAAAACATTGTTAATCATAATTTCCATTCATCTTTACAAAAAAAAAAAACCACCATCAAAAAGCGATCTGTTTCACTCAACGTGTAATTACTTCAAACTTTGAATCGCCAACCCTAACAGAAGAAAATGATTGTTGCAAATGGAATCGCAGAGGCGCGAACTGGCTCTCCATTGTGTGGAATTAACGCCTAAATTGAAAGGGAAACGGGAATACCTACCTACCTACTGCTAGCTATACTGCTGCTTTTGCCTTGTGCTAATCGTTCCTTTTGTGTGATGAGAGATTATACTTCGTTTGCCGATCCTGTTTGCTAGGAAGCGGTGTTGAGTTACTTAGATTTAATAGGGATTTAGGTCTATATGGGACTTTGTTAGCGCAATTTTTTAGGCTAGTTGGATGGAAAAATCCTTTTTTGGGTTCGTAAGAGGATATAGGTCCACCATCATCACCTTTGCCAGATTTTTCCACTCACTACGTCATCATAGATACATGACATCATGCCTGTTATCCCCGAAGGGTTAGGCAGAGGTGTACCTATTAGTACACCCACATTTCGCCAGTTATGTTTATAAGTTCCATGTAATACGAGGCGAAGCTATTGCAATTAACCTGGCATATACGCAGAGTCCGTGGCTGCTGCTGAGAAAAGATAGAAAACTCAAAGCATTTATTTAAATTAGACCATTACAGGCACTAATTTGAAAGTCAAAAAAAAGCTTAGCTATAGTCGCAGTCACAAGGCATAATAAATAACTTGCGAAAGTACTGTAGTTGCACATTCCAAATAACACTTTGCCCGACCTAGGAATCAAACCCAGGACCCCATTCTCAACAGTCATGCTTCATCCTTTGTATGACCTAAAATCAAATATCCAACATACCGCAGTGATCCATTCGTTTGCCAAGGGAGTCTTATTTATATCAATATACTTCTAAAGTCAACCTTGAGAAAGAGAGACCCTTGCCAAAGAGTCACGTTCAAATAAAATTATACAATCATAACTCAGAATTGAGACTCATCAAATTATCGCGGACGAGTCGTTTGACAAATCTGATTTCCAAAAAGTGAAAGATGTCAAAGGAAATAAAACTCTCACTACAGTTATAAAGACACTTATTGGAGTTAGACAAAAAGCCTCATCATCTGCCTAGCCTTTTCCCAACTACGTTGGGGTCGGCTTCCAGTCTAACCGGATGCAGCTTAATACCAGTATTTTACATGCAGTGACTGCCTATCTGACCTCCACAACCCAGTTAGTGCTAGGTAATACGATACCCTTTGGTAAGACTGGTTGTCAGACTTTCGGGACACTGACTACCTGTAACGACTGCCAAAGATGTACAAATGACAGCCGGGACCAACGGCTTAACGTGCTTTCCGAGGCACGGAGGAAACTCGGTATGTAATAGGTCGTCACCCATGCACGGATCAACCTAAAGATCGACCCGAGCGGCTGTTCTTATTTAGCCACGAGCTCCTCCGTTAGACAAAAAGCCTATGAAATATAATTAAGTGTTTTTAAAATGAAAGAACTATGTCGTGATGAAAGCTTATCAAGTGTCATAGCACTCATAGCCCAACATCCTCCTCGGCATTGTTCATAATGATCATGACCAGTCAGTTCGTCAAACCGTGTGGCTGTCAATACACAAAAAACACCCGATGCTTTCTAAGTAGATCCTTACATAAATGTACATAAGCGCACTCCTTTTTCCCATGAAGGCAGAGACCTTCCGGATCCTCCACGTTTATAAATCTGGTCGTACACGCACGCCGGTTGCGACTACTTGACCTTTCGAAAGAATCTTACCAATAAGGTCAGTGTATGTCCTTCTAGGGTCTAGGGCGTCTCCTCCCGGGCGGCGTTGCCATGCACATCTCAGTAAATCCTAACTAATATTATAAATGCGAAAGTAAGTTTGTTTGTTACCTTTTCACTCCTAAACCACTGAACCGATCATCTCACATACACGATCCACATCCTGAAATTTGCAAATACGTTGTCAGGTGTACAGAAACGGACATAGGGTACCTTTACAAAGTAAAGTACTGTTCCCGAGGAAAACAACAATAACGTTCTTATGAAAATAGACGGCGCCACGTATCTTTCGAATCATGATTGAATTATAATTATTATAGAGACTTTAGTAGCATGGTAAGAGTTTCATTGTCAAATTCTAAATTAACGCGAGCGAAGCCGCGGGCAAAAGCCAGTAATTAAATAATTAAATTATCCAGAAAAATGGCTCATCAAAGGACTATGAAATGAGTCGTTCTACTCGTCTGATTGGCACTGAATGGGGAAGAATTGCGCAAAAGGGAAAAGACTTATGAATTATTAAGAATAAAGCGTTTGTAAAGTTGAAGATCCGTGTCGTAAAGAGAACTCGGATAAGCTCTAATAAAAAGCGAAATAAGGTCGTGACAGTTAATTAATAATTAACAGTGACAAGGACAAAGATTAAACTTTACAAGAGACTTGTAAATTATGAGGTAAAAATAATATTATGACAATTCCCGTGTCCGGTACGGGTCGTACTAAGTTTATGCGAAGTTGTACTGACTTGTACTTTATTCTAACTTAGAATCGGTCTCTTGAGAAATGTGTTTTTGGAAGAAGTCGTTGGTGTGTGATTTATTGTAACTGGTCGACTTTGGTTTAGTCTTCTTTATTTTGTCATCATCTGCCCAGTGTTTTTCCAATTATTTTGGGATCGGCTTCCAGTCTAACCGGATGCAGCTGAATACCAGTATTCTCATGGAGTGACTGTTAGCACTGGGTAATGTTGGAAAGGCTGGTTGTCAGACTTTTGAGCTACTGACTCCTTAACGACTGTCGTAGATCTACAATTGACATCCGGGACCAACGGCTTAACGTGCTTTCCGAGGCACGGAGGAAACTCTGTATGTAACGGGTATAGTGTGTGTGTGGTCTTCTTTATTTTCTATTGGATTCATTTGTGGTCGGTATCGGTAGTAAATTTCAATAGCACAAAAAGTCCGTTAACGTTCTCGATACTGGTATACACGCTCTCTAAGAGAAGAAGTGGGCTATCCACCACGCGGGTCCAATGCGGATCAATGGATGTCACATGTCCTCGAAATTTCTGTTTCTAGGATCAGCCGATTGTCTCGCGATGCTTGCCTTCACCGTTTCGAGTTTCGAGAACAGTGGCAATGAAAGTGCCTATTTGCCAAAACCACAACCTTCGAAAATAAATCTGTCTAAAGAAAGAATGAAAAATTATTTGATATAGAGTCTCACAGGACAAATCAACCTGTCTGTTTTTTTGCCTGAAATCATAACCGCTAACTTTTAACTGGAAACCACAAGGCCAGCGCCATCTTTTAAAATATTAAAACGGCAATATTTTCCCTATTCCCTTAGGCTTAACCGTCTATAGCAGAATACCATTAATAACAAAACCCATTGGAACCCAAACCACGGAAATTAATTTATTATCCCTTAATCCGCTTATAATACAATATTCAGGAACTTAACACCTTGGCCCGATTCCACAGTGAGCCAAGTTTTGAGATATTTGGACTAAACCGACTGGATACATGAATAATGTAGGAAAAAAACCGGCCAAGTGCGAGTCGGACTCGCGCATGAAGGGTTCCGTACCATTATCTATAAAAACGGCAAAAAATCATATCTGTTGTATGGGAGCCATTAGCCCCTTAATATTTTTTTTTAATTTTTAGTATTTGTTGTTATAGCGGCAATAGTAATACATCATTTGTGAAAATTTCAGCTTTCTAGCTATCACGGTTTATGAGATACAGCCTGGAGACACAGACAGACAGACAGACAGACAGCGAAGTCTTAGTAATAGGGTCCCGTTTTACCCTTTGGGTACGGAACCCTAAAAAGAAGGCATTGTTGCATTTGTTTGTTGCCAAATGCAGCGCGTTTACTTGGCACCAACTTGATGAGAGATAGCCGTTTTTGAACTAATTGTGCCATTTTAGTTTAGGTAACATAATTGTTTTGTTGCTGTAGCTATTAATACGAGCTATCCCGTCGATTGCAGAATGAACTGCTAGAGTAAGGGTTAGTCGAAAAATTCGCTCACACACTCACAGATCCAGTGACTGGCGCCGAAATCGAGACAAGCCAGCGCTGACCGACTGGCTTCTAAATATTCGTGTGCGAATTTACAAGCCAGCGCTGACTTCCCGCCACTGGATTGACTTGAAATCAATTTACACGTTTGTCACGTTTTTGTTGTCACATTTTAACAATCCTATAACGTTCCCGCAGCTGGGGCACAAGTTGCACTCGAACTTCGCTCGTTTACGACAAGGATGACATAACTCAAAAAATTTAGATTTTTCGATGTTTTTTATTCTTTATTGCACACAAAATTACAATTTATAGCGATGTTGTTTGTAGTTGAATATAAAATTATCCATAGTAAGGATTGAATTTAGTAACGAAATATGTAATATAAACCTTTCAGCTTTTGATAAAAGGTTTCCAAGCAAAAAAAAATATTGGCAATATTTATTTAGCCTGCCTGATTTCGAACTTACGTCGTACAAACATACTGTAAATAACAAAAACACGTTCCGTTTGTGTGACATAAAACATGACGCGAACATCTCATCTCAAAGATTAAGAATATGGAATAGGAGATGAAAATACATATTTACGACTAGCTTTTGCCCGCGGCTTCGACCGCGTGGAAGTCGAAAAATATCCGACGGGAACGTACTACCAGGTTACGGCAACAAACATAGTTACATAACTTCATACCTCTTTTTAACCCTTTTGGGGTCGAATTATCAAAAACGCCGAGACACGTATAAATCAATTTTCAATCGTCAGCCTAAACACAATATTTGAAGATCCTAACTTCAAAACTGACGGACTTTCGTATAAACTTCCATCCCCTATTTTACCCCTTTAGGGGTGGAATTCCCAAAAATCCTTTCTTAGTGGATAAGACCACATCCTCCAAGTTTCATGTCGCTAAGACCAGCGGTTTGGGCTGTGTGTTGATCACCCAGTCAGTCAGTTTACCATTTTTAATATACAGGGTGAATTTTACAAGTGAGTTGGCGTCAATAGTGATTTAATTCGACGTTTCTTTGACTACTAAGTAACTGTTTGCATACTGTTATGTTTTGATCAAAAATGAACTCTTTCCTTTAGCCTTTCCTTTTTACCGTATATCATTACTTCCCAGAATTTGATTCTTATTAGCGACACTATCGAATGGTGTAATAATACAGTGTGTTTTTTTACAAAATCAATGGGTCCGATTCCTGGCTAGGAATGTTGATTTTTCAAAAATCTAATGATGCCGTTTTAGTTTTCATCAAAATCGGGCTCGAGACTCCTTTGAGCAATTTTCGCTATTCCTCATAGTTTCGGTAAAATTCAGCCTTTATATAGATGAAATAAATATGATTTATTTACTATTTATTCAATAACAACGGTTGTGTTTACAACCAATTACAGTAACTAAAATTATAAAAATAAAGAGACAATTATAATACATATTAAAATATACAAAATAACAAAGTTAAGCAAAATTTATAGTGAAAACATAAATAGAAGAAAATAAATAAAACATAAATAAATGATGTCAGGGACTATATCAAATGAATAGGTACGGTCATAATATTTGAGCAGTGAGAAATGATCAAAGTTTGCAGGTGTACAAGAGTTTATTATGAAGTTATTTCAGGTTTATCAATGCTTTAAGTCTTCCCAAAAAATATTCGCACTTATCTTTAAGATGGGTTGACGGACATCATCTTCTGCCTAACCTTTTCCCAACTATGTTGGGGTCGGCTTCTAGTCTAACCGGATGCAGCAGTATTTTACATTGAGCGACTGCCTATCTGACCTCCACAACCCAGTTAGTGCTAGGTATTACGATACCCCTTGGTAAGACTGGTTGTCAAACTTTTTGGGTCACTACCTGTAACGACTGTCAAAGATCTACAAATGACAGCCGGGACCAGCGGCTTAACGTGTTTTCCGAGGCATGGAGGAAACTCGGTATGTAATGGGTGGTCACCCATCCACGAACCAACCTAGGTAAGCACTGCTTAACCCAAAGATCGACCCGAGCGGCTGTTCTTATTTAGCCACGAGCTCCCTGGTTGACGGACCATTCATAAAATTTATAGTTTCTTCCGTGTCTCTGAAAGCACGTTAAGCCGTTGGTCCTGGCTGTCTTTTGTACAGGTAGAGTCAGTGACCCGTAAGTCTGACAACCAGTCTTATCAATGAGTATCGTTTTGTATCCAGTACCTACCTATTAACTGGATTGTGGAGGTCAGGTAGGTAGTCGCTCCGTGTAAAATACTGCTGCATCCGGTTAGACTGGAAGCCGACCCCAACGCTCTTGTGAAAAGGCTAGGCCGATGATGAATGCGATGCTTCACTAATTGCTGCGAAAGTAGATAGTTTTAATGAGCAGAACTTAACAGACAATATAACCAATAATAAATACATTTTTTAAATCACCATTTCAAATAATGAAAGCTAATTACTGGGTCAATGACCGCTGGTAGTGTATGCAGTTACTTGTTTTAAGAAAGATATAATTTATCAATGTCACAATGACGTCACGGAAGTAATTTTAATATTCTGTAAACTAAGGACACTAATTTTAATCACGCAACTTTACTTTAAAAAACATTAAATTGTTGCACGAAATACTTTAATTAAGCCTGTATCTAAGCAGAACCTGACATAATATGTCAAAGTATTAACTTCACGACGGTGTTCACCGCGGGCAGGCAGAGGTGTGTCATACTTCTTCATTGCGTTTGAGTCCCATGTAATAAGGGACGAGCCTCTTACTGTAGACTCCAAGCTGCTTTACCTGTCCAGGAGATCAATCCATTGCCCTTGCGATCATTACACCAGACCTAGGATGTTCCTTAAGTTTTGACCTGTTTACCGCCTCGGATGTGTTTGCAATATTGCACGGATGATAAACTAAAAAATTGGCGTCAAAAACTCTTCCTCAACGCTTTCAACTGGTAGTGTGCCCAAGAGACTGGTGGCGTTACCACGTTGTATGTTAGTTTATTGTTAGGTTAATTACTTTAGGTTATTTTATCGTTTCAATTTATAAATTTATACAGGGTGGAAGGGACAACGCCTCACAAGCGTCTACCACTTAAGTATATTCATTAAGTCATTCTGACAGAAAATCTTCATTGATTTAAAAAAAAAACACTGCACACCACGGAACAGCTGTTTTTTTATGTGTGTAATACATGGTACCCATTTGTGCGTCGGTGTCTTCCACCCTATACCTATACTTAGTTTCTGAATAAACTTATTGCACTGATGAGGGTCAAGTACAGCTTCTTAAGAGTCATCTACCGAGGGGAGTCAGATTCAAAGTAAATAACAAAAAGAATCAATTTATTTACTGACCCATCTTTTGTTTCACAGGAAGACATGGTGTGCCTGTCGTGCACAGCCACAGGAGAGAGGGTGTGCCTGGCTGCCGAGGGCTTCGGTAACCGGCACTGCTTTCTGGAGAACATTGCCGACAAGAACATACCGCCTGACCTGTCGCAGTGCGTCTTTGTCATCGAACAGGTCAGTTTTTACACTTTTCAAGTAACCGTAGAGCTATCAAGCGACAGCTATTCCGCAAATTAAGAACTAAAATCCTGCATCGTGAAATCAGAGTTATCCACAAGCTAAGGATATATATAACAGCCCGATATCAACCGTCGGGTAGTTGGCTACTAGACAGCACACCCGTCTGGTCGGAGGATCCTCCCTTTTCAATAGGGGTGGAGGAACTTTACACCTTGATTCTAACACCCCTAAAGTACTGCTACCATAATTATTGTTACCGCCAAGCGTGATTAAGGTGCGCGGTGGAAAAATATTCTTAACAGTGGAAAACAGGCACACGAGACTTTCAGCTTATGACTGCAATGGTAGTGAAAGTGCACATGTGACAGTTGTCATCGACTGTGGGTGGAGCTTGCTTGACGCTTGTTTGACACCCCAATAGCCTGAAAACTAAGGAGCAGTAAGGCGCTCTCTCACGTCCTCGCCTGTAATGTAACAAGTCCGAGATTCGATTTTCAGCATTACGTTACAAATAGACGCTCGAGTGAGATATCATTCTTCTTTAATGTAACAATCCAAGCTTGGATTTTGTAACAAGTGATTTTTTATAAATTGTATCGTTGCAGTGCGCTATCTATAATAATAAAATTGGTAATAACGACAGGAGAGCCTCGACGACCATCTTTCGAGGCTCTCCTTAGGCGGTTGGATCAAAGGCCTGATTCAGAAGGCAGTACTCCTCGATACGGCTCGTATTGTGCGGAAGTTCCTGTATCTGCAGCCCTAACCACCGGTAACTTGGACCCTGCTTCTGACACCGGCGGAAACCTATTTTTTTTAATATTTTTTTCCACTTGTACGTTCTGGTCAAAATCGAATCTTTCACTGTTACTTTACAAGCGAATGCTCCGGTGGGGGAGCCCCTTTAGGGCGTAGCGTTCGTCACGTCTTTCTAATTTGATAATATTAGAACAAAAAGCGAAAATTCCGCGGGTTACTTGAGCGCATGCACCATGATATAGACATCTAGGAATCCGTCAATCAATTATTTTGTTTTTCTTTTCAGGCGCTGTCAGTAAGGGCTTTACAAGAGCTGGTCACGGCTGCAGGATCCGAGACTGTAAGTATATCGTCAACAATTTTACCATCTATATGTACATCAAGTATTCTATAATTATATGTACCTGTAAGATTAACATTTTGAAAACCTTTCCGAAGTATAATAATGCCACCCTATGAATAATTTTCAATTATATTTTTGACTAAACTACACTTTAAATATGTTCTATTAAGGGTTGGTTTCACTATTACCTTTAAAAAAAATATAAGTAAACGTGTTTTTATATTTGAAATTATAGTATCGGCCATTTTTGTTTCTTTATTTCATTTCTTTTGTTTATTTGATATTGGAACAAGAAAATGGTGAAACAAATTCCTGATGTCCTATAAAGATTTCAAAAGGCAAATCTTTTGTATGATTTTGTACACTCCATATATTTATTATAATCTTGTGTTTTAACAAATACGAATATTTTGTTGTCCTCTTGTGAATAATTTCGTTTTACGTATTGCGATCGTGTTTTAAATTTTTCCAGGGAAAAGAAAAAATAGTGAGTATTACAGCCTATCGGTAAAAAATTGCATGATGTATCATTTACATATTTTTTTTGGCTAATTGGTGAAAAAATCTGGCTATTTTTGACTTTCAAAATTGTTCTTACAAAATTATATTGCCTAACAGTTTTTCATAATACCTATGTGGTTTAACTTTCAAAATTCATTATGTGATGGCTAATAAAATGTACTTACTAATTAATTTTGTTAGTTTTAAAAAATGATACCATCTGTGTTTATTAAAGTATTCTGTTTAATTAATTTAGGAAATTGCAAAAATAATGTGTTCTAAGAAGATTAAAGAAAGTATTAAGAAATATTTCACCTGTTTTCGCATCTTTTTTTTGTAAACAATCTTTAACCAGAATGTTCTTTTTCAATAAATAAATTTAATAATCGGTCCCGCGACCCGAATTACTTTTTAAGTGCAAATAACCTGAAACAAAACAAAAGTTAACCCTGAAAAGGTGTTTTGTTATTTCGGATTGACCTTGACCTCTCAAGGTTATTTTTAATGAGAAAGATGGTATAGTTAGTATGTTTAGATATTGTTTTCTATTTCTATCGCTAATCCTTCGCATGTGTTCTATTAGTTTAGAATATGTGAGTCTTCCCCGTTGTGTTAACATTAATAATTAATTTACTGTAAATTGTAAGTATGAACTTGAAAATTTTCCTTGAGATATATTTGGCTTATATACAACATTAACAGATTTAATAAAAACAGATAATAATGCTAAAAGTACCTTTAGATAACATAAAAATGTCGGTCAATATCCAATTTTAAAAGACATCGACTGATTTTATATTTTTTGGTATTAGCTATATGAATCAATACCCTTAAAACTATGGTAGGTAGAATGTAGATCCGGCTCGAAGGACTAGCTACAGTGTTAAATATGACCTCAAAACGAATGAAACTAGGCGTATAAACAATCTAAAAACAATGGATTTCAATAAAGTAGACAGAAAATAACAAAATGACGTTTTTTCTGTTTGGTATACTATAGTAAAGTTGCGATAGAATCTATGCAAAGTGGGAGGCCTAAGTTCAAAGTCTTGTTATTCTATTATTATAATAATAGCCCGGCTTAACCCAATTAATAGCTCCCAAGGTGCGAAATAATATCGCCTAGTTAGCATACTAAAGACACAATTAAAATGACTGCCATAACTCGTCTAGTTAAATACGATTTACACTCACCGGCGCGTGTCCTTATAAGAGCGAATTTGACAATGTGTTAAAAAAAAATTGAAATGTTTTATGAAGCTGTTAATTTTTTGCATTGATTTTTCACTGCTTGGAACCCGATCGGTAGCCTTAAATATTATATTTTGTAAATACTATACGCATATAAACAAAATAGGCGCAGGAGCCGATTTTTTTATGTTTACAAGAGTTTTGAATTTTAAGTTTTGTATGTTTAAAATACAATATTAAACACAGACGTATAAGACATTTATTACTTCATAAACAAGTGAATTTCTTTGAACACATTGTAAAATGCGCTCCGTGTAAATCGTACTTTATACGTTCTATGCCAAATTGATTGTCATTCAACAAAAACGTTCTGACAGTGATGTATGGATGCGTCAGATTGTACCCGCCATTATTTTTGGATCGTTCATAATTCGATTAAGGTTACTACTACTTACTGAAATATTGAATAGACTTTTTGATATATAATTTCATTAGTTAATGTTGTAATGGAAAAGTTTTTTTCTTACCTATTTAGTTTTTTTTTTCTTGTACTTTTTTATGTCATTTTATTCTTAACATATTTTTGACACATGCAATGACAGTGTTCTTCTACGCTATGTTTATCTATTCCAGGGTAAAGGCACCGGTTCAGGGCATCGTACTCTGTTGTACGGCAATGCTATTCTTCTACGACATCTCAACAGTGATATGGTATGAAGTTTTGAGACTTTATCCAGTTTTTCATTACTTAATACGCTAGAGGATTCTCGGACTACTATTAACCAAATTGACACTTATAAAGAAGAGGTGAAAAGCGGTCTGCTTATGCAGATCAGGGACTGCCTTAGAAAATGAGCTAAACAATACGTCTCCAAACGCATAATTAAAATTTTCCGTTCAGGCATTTTGGTGCCTCGTGAAGTCTTTTCGATAAGATCTTCAACATCATTTCGTCTAGCCTTCTACCAATTCCGAGCTCGGCTCCCTGTCTTACTGGATGCTGCTTAGTACCAGTATTTTATAAGAAGTGACTGCCTATCTGACCTCCACAATCCAGTTACCAATTGCCAAAACTGTTAGATAAAATCTTCACTGACCACAACATTTTTTCCAAGGATTGAAGTTGAATTCTGTAATTCACAGTACTTGGCCTGTCTGTCGACATCGTCATCTCAGGACAAGCTGGCCTTTGATGTGGGTCTACAAGAACATTCGCAAGGTGAAGCCTGTTGGTGGACCCTGCATCCTGCCAGCAAACAGAGGTAGTGTATCTTCTACTTAATATTGAAACAACTGTTTAAATACTATCTAGTCTTAATAAATGTATTTTAAATAAACAGGATCCTGCAAGTTGGGAATCCAACTCATGATAGCAAGAGGGACAACTAGCATGAAGATAAATATATTCTAAATTGCGAAGTCCCAATGCGACAAATGGATATCGTTGACTTTAAGGCGTTTTTTTCCCAAAGTCTATGCTAAAGACTTAAGTTCAGTTTTTGCATTTGTAGTTTGACAGTTTGCGAGAGTGACAGATATAACGATAAGCCAAAGACAATCCATTTTTGCACGGACGTAATCCTCCTTGATGAAATCATCATAAGTGGTCTATGGAACTTATGATGATTTCATCCAGGAGTTCCATCCTTATGGCTGTTAAATAATATTTGACATATTGTAATACAACAGATCTGAAGGTGAGAAGGTCCGAGTCGGTGATGACTTGATTCTCGTCTCCGTGGCCACTGAGAGATACTTGGTAAGTAAATACGTTTACTTTAAGCTCTGCACACGGAGGGCACCTAATGCTAAGCTTTGTTTCAATAAACTGCCTTTAACCAGCAACCAGTTTTAGGTTTAGCCAGGGTAAAATTTGTACCCAATGGACAGTAACAGATGTAATGGGTGGTTTTTAGAGGCGAAGAACATTGAATTAAAATAAAAGACAGAAAAATGTTTTGAATATCCGTGATTATTTGGCCACATGCCCGAAATCATATTCTAACATTAATGCCATAAAATTTTAAATCAAATAAAGCCAGTTTAAAACAGATAGGTACACAGATACATACATAACAAACAGATACTAAACATTTTTCTGTGTTTTGTAAATTTAAAGTTCTCCGCCTCTATAAAACACCCTTTATCAAAAGAGGCCGATTTTACAATAATTAGATTACTAACATTAATTAACACAATTTAACTGCTTCCGTAATAGATCTGAAACCGCACTATTTATCCTTTACAAAAAAGTTATCTGACGTTTGAATAATGGACTCTAAACGGAATAACATAAATGACATAATCCAACTTATAATAACTAGGCTACTACGTAGTTAATAAGATTGGCAAGGTATTTTCAGATTCCCTACTCATATTTTACTACGAACTTGTACGATATTGAGTATCCGGTAAAACAGCGTGAGTAACGCAGGGGTGAATCGAGACAAAACCTCGAAATTGAATTTAAAATTGAATTAATACGGTATGTTGCCCAATAGGTATCTCAATAATGTACTAAATAAAATAGAGTACTTCATCATCCGCCTAGCCTTTTTCCAACTACGTTGGGGTCGGCTTCCAATCTAACTGGATGCAGCTGAATACCAGTGTTTTACATAGAGCAACAGCCTATCAACCATGTCAATACTGGGTAATACGATACCCTTGGTAAGACTGGTTGTTACTTTCGGGCCACTGACTAACTGTAACGACTGTGAAAGATCTACAAATGACAGCCGGGACCAACAGCTTAACGTGGTTTCCGAAGTACGGAGGAAACTCTGTATGTAATGGGTCACCCAACCACGGACCAACCTAGGCAAGCGCGGCTTAACTTGTAGATCGACCCGAGCGGCTGTTATTATTTAGCCACAAGCTCTTCAACTACTCGTATCATTATCATCATAATCATCATCTTCCTGCCCTTGTCCCATGTTACTTGGGGTCGGCGCAACACGTTTTTTTCTTCCATTCTCCCCTGTCAACTGTTACGCTATCATTTACTTCTTTATCTTTCATATCATTCCTCATACAATCCATCGTTTCTTTGGTCTTCCTCGAAGTGGAAACTTCATCCATCAACGAGCTCTTCAATATTAAAATAGAGTGGTTTATGGTAGCATATCGTATTTAAAGTTAAAAAGTTTTGTCTCGATTCTTCACCCTGCGTAGGTACAAAATATTTGAACTGTACAAGGGTTATGAATAAACACTTAGTACTTATCTAACCCCAGGGCAAGGTCATATTATCGCCGGCAGAGCGAGCTCCGCGCATCATCACAAAAGGATTGAGATTTATCTTATCGGTGAGGCTCCATGCCTGAATGTTATAGTTATCTCTATGTTACATCTTGTGATCATTCTGTTTCGACACTCATAGTATGAGCCTCTCGAGCTAGTACAAAAGCATTTATTTATTTATCTACACGCAAAACACTTCATAAAGGAAAATCGTGAATCAATCATTGTATTGTGTACAATTTGTTATGCAGGGTTAAATTAAATTAGCTAGAAAAACTGCCCAGAATTGATGGGTAGGTTAGATTATAGGGACCTATCGAGTTATGCAAATCCAGTGTATGTGGATCTCTCATTGTATTGAATTACAAAGGCTCGCTCTGACATATTATACTGGAAATGTATAGCTTGATGTGTCGCCGTGTGTACAGTCGCCAATACATCAAGTTACCATAAACTGTCAAATTTCTCCAAATGATTTTTAACCATAAAATTTTTATGTTTAAGTTCAAAATCGAATTATATAATTGGACAGTTTGTGGTAACTTGATGCGCCTAGGTCCAGCTGTGCAGCTAATAATTAAAAAGTTTGATGAATCATACCATCGCGGCATCGATACGAAAGAAGAAGAAGCTAATAGCTCATCCATACCTGTGATGTAGTCTGCGAACTTTCACTAGCTAATCCAATTTAAACCTGTATAACAATAAAATGATATACAGTCGCCAGCACATGAAGCACACAAACTGTCAAAATTTTTCATTCGAATTTGAACTTAACCAACAATATTTTATGGTTTAAAATCATTTGAAGAAATTTTACAGTATTTTACGTAGATCGCAAAGCCATCCATGAAATATTTAATTTATGTTACACTACCAACATTTGTATCACCAAAAATCACAATATTTTTGAAGCACTTTGTTTTTTTAATAAGCCTTTAATGTTCTATCTCTGGGCAAAGGCCTCCCTATATCATTCCAGGTACTTTTTTCGCGCCTTAAATGCCATATTTGTTACATCGCATTGGTATCTTAATTGTTGTTGTAGATATTACATTGATATTTTGTAAATTGGTGTCGTATTTAAAATATTTGTCGTACTCAGAATACATTTCGTGTTGTACACAGTAGTATTTTGATTTGTTTATGTTGCTATGTTGAATACCTATAATACATTGATTCATATGTATGTTAAACAAGGAGCAGCCAGTTGCAAAATATGTTTCACACATTTTCGCGTAGTTTGAAATCTCGTGGCCATTTTATTTTTTGTGAACACTTTTTGTAAACTTAATTAATTGTCATATTATTTTCGTGTCGTTTTCATATTGTAATATGTAAATCATTAGTATCTACACATTGTTTTTTAGTGTTTAAGTATGTATTTCATATAAGTGTTGTCCAAATTGTAATAATTTCTTGTTGTGGCATTTTATAAGCTCAAGTATTATTTTATCTTTTGAAACATATTCAAGATTATTCACCAAGAGTCAATAAAAACTATATTAATATCTAGTTTCATAGAAATTATATAATTTAAATATTGTATTTATAACTATATAAATAATTATATAGTTATAAATAAAATATATAAATTATTATATACATATATATTTTATTAATATTTTTTTTTAATAATTATTAGATAGTGTCATCACAGCAGATTGAAAGACTTGTTTATGCCGAACCAATTAAAGATACCCACAATTATTACTATTTTCTGTAAAACATTACTAAGTTTTTTGAGATATAAATTCATTTATTTATTTAATAAAATTATCGACCGATAGATGCCACAAAAAGCCAGACTGCTTACATTGAAAAATGAGACCTGTTCTGGTTGTATAAAAAGCATTTTCAGTAAACAACTTTACGTTCTTTTAACATCCATTCCTACATATTTCAGCACACGACAAAAGAGAACGAAGTATCGATAGTGAACGCATCGTTCCACGTGACGCACTGGTCGGTGCAGCCGTACGGGACGGGCATCTCCCGCATGAAGTACGTCGGATACGTGTTCGGCGGTGACGTGCTGCGTTTCTTCCACGGCGGTGACGAGTGCCTCACCATACCCAGTACTTGGACCAAGGATGGGGGGCTGAAGTGAGTATTTTATCTTCTTTTAATTCTTTTGTAATTCTTGTGGATCGTCACATTCTTTCTCCTGTGATCTATACGTATAATTATGATTTGGTTTTAAGTATTTGCTTTGCACACTGTAAGTGTTAATAAAAGCTTATGGATAAAATTATACGTTTTAAAACATTTTTATTTCTCAAAAGTTATGTAATTTACTTGACATGGGAAATGCAAGCTTATCTTAAAACTTAAAATATAAGAATTTCATATGAAGAACGGTACGTACCAACACGTAAATAAATAAATTGATTAGAAACAAGCAAGCAATGTAGCGGGTAACCAGAAATAAAATAACATTTGTTTTTTTGGCAGTCGTGTAAACAAGACAAAATCAGATTACAGAAAATCCAGTATTCGAATAATATAACTTCTTTTTGCACCATAAATCTTGGAAACAATTAAGTACCAGTTTATGTACTTTTAAGTTGTATATATTCCTAATTTTCTTCCAGTATTGTGGTCTACGAAGGCGGCTCAGTGATGTCGCAAGCCCGTTCACTATGGCGGCTGGAGTTGGCTCGCACCAAATGGGCCGGTGGATTCATCAACTGGTACCATCCGATGAGGATCCGACACATCACCACCGGAAGATATTTGGGGGTCAACGATCAGAATGAGCTCTATTTAGTTAGCAGGTTTGTTGAAAATAGAGGTTCTGTAATATTTATTTTAGGCATTAAACGGAGACAATTCAAAATAAAGTTCCATGATAACTATTACTAATTAACACAACATCACGCCTGTAATCACCGAAGGGTTAGGCAGAAGTGTACCTAGTACACAAATGTTTCGCCAGTTATGTTTAAGTCTCATGTGATAGGGGGCGCGCCTTTTGCCATTAATCGGCCACAAATTCAGGCTGCTACTGAGAAATTCGTAATGGAAAAACCCAATAACACTTTCCCGACTTGGGAATCGAACCCATGACCTGACGCTCAGCAGTCGCAGTCAGTTAATTACAAAGTACTTATGTACAAAAGTTAAAACACGGTGCTGCAAGAATATTTTGGAACTCGAATCAGTGGGACGGTATTGGTAATCATTTATGAAATTGTTTTGTAAAAGGAATTCAAAAGACAAGATGGCGGCGGTAGTTCCAATTTTCGCCACGCGCCAAACGATCCTAGTACAGCTTAAACATAGAGTATTCAATATGTTAACGACTAAACTGACTGCTCATCATCCTCTCATTTACCATGACTCAGAAGCTCTGTTTAACCACATAGCAAATCAATATTTTTCATGCTTTCTTCTCCATTCTTCTCCCCAGAGAGGAAGCCACAACAGCATCCTGTGCCTTCTGTCTCCGCCAAGAGAAGGATGATCAGAAGCAGGTGCTGGAAGACAAAGACCTGGAAGTGATCGGAGCGCCCATCATCAAGTATGGTGACTCCACCGTCATTGTGCAGCACTCGGAGACTGGCCTGTGGCTGTCTTATAAGGTAAACTTTAGTCATCAAATCAGTCTGCATCCTCAATGCGTTGTGGCGGCATCTATCGCACCACATACGAACTACGCATCACTTGACGTCACGCATAATCCTACATAGCGTAAGCAGAGTTATCAGTAGGATTAGGATATAATGGGTGTAAAAAGACCCTTAATGAAGCCGAAAGGCATTTGTTTTCCCGATCGTTGCGATCAGTTTTTTGGTCTGAACCATACCTAGATATCGGAGGTCAAAATTCCTACTTTTTCAAGTTTTTTTTTTCATTAAAAGTTTTTAATGTTAAAACTTACTTTGAATACCTCCATGACCCCTGTACTATTCAATGCATCCATCAGCACAATTGTTTGAGTGTGTTACATTGAGTCCTACCGTAAACCGTAATTTTTACCCCAAAACAAAAAGTCTTTTCACAGCAATAATTTTGCAGTGTCACCTTGCACATTCTTGTCACAAAAAGACGCCATTTTTTTTCGTACAAATAGGCCGCTATCTAGCCTTTCTGCATAAAGGATTGAGTACTACGCATCACTTTCTGAAGAACATCACTTTATCACTCATCACCATCATCATCATCTTAATGCTCTTGTACCTAGTGCCTGCGGAACCGGCTAGCGGTTCTATAGTAAAAACCGGTTTTTTCCCGGGTTTTACTTTTCCCATGTTACTTGGGGTCGGCGCAACACGTTTTTTTCTTCCATTCTCCACTGTCAACCGTTACGCTATCATTACTCCTTTTTCTTTCATATGTTTCCTCACACAATCCATCCATTGTTTTCTTTGGCCTTCCTCTCCCTCTCCATCCATCAACATTTATATTCATCACTCTTTTAGTCAAATGCGATTTACACTCTTTATTACTCATCAATCTTCTTTATATTACTTCCAGTCATACGAAACAAAGAAGAAAGGCGTCGGTAAAGTGGAAGAGAAGCAAGCGATTCTCCACGAGGAAGGTAAGATGGACGACGGGCTGGACTTCTCCAGGTCCCAGGAAGAAGAGTCCAGGACTGCTCGAGTTATCAGGAAGTGTTCGTCGCTGTTCACAAAGTTTATCAAGTAAGTTTGGAGTTTATTTTGACACTTGCTTATGCCCGCGCCCGCTTGTAGTTCGGTAATTTTCCCATGGTATCGTTCTACCGGGATTAAAAGTGTACTATGTGTTAATTCAAGTTATAAACTATATGAGTAACAAATTTCATCCAAATCCGTTCAGTAGATTTTGCGTGCAAGAGTGACAAACATCTTTCGCATTTATATTAAGTAGGTAGTAGTAAGATGCTGATCAGAGTTCATTAACAGTTGGATGAAAATGCGTTGTACAAACGGTAATTGACTCTATTGGTGCAGACAGTGAGTGTACATGATGCTAGTTTAGACAATGGATCGAAATCAGGGAATGCTGTATTTTCGAAAATTAGCAACTTTTGTAATAGGATCAAACATAAGATACATTTATATAACTCGTCAAAATGTATCCTAACTCGAGCCTTATCCATTACCTTACGAGTAATTATTTAATATTGCAGCACACCGTTATAATCTCCCATGGATATAGTTTTACTTATTTTGGTGATTATTCTAACCACCGTTCCCTAAGAAATATTCCTCCAAATATTTAATTTTAAAAATCCTTCCGCAGTGGCCTTGAAACTCTGCAAGAGAACCGGCGTCACTCCATGTTCTTCGCGTCGGTGAACCTTGGCGAGATGGTGATGTGTCTCGAGGATCTTATCAACTACTTCGCACAGCCGGATGAGGATATGGGTAAGTTGATTTATCATTTGATGGTTGGAGGATCAAAATTTAGTTAAAAAATTTAGGCAACGTATTAATGTGTAAAGTTGACGTTTAAGATGGACAAATGAATACAATACGGTCATAATTTAACTAAACATCTAACCTATAATTTAGCTCATAATATGTGTGACTCAACGTAGTGTCTATGAAGGTTGTAACAAGACTCTTAACGAAGCCGAAAGGCGCCTGTTCTCTCTGACATTCCATACGATACGATTTTTTTGTTGTTCTAGACCATACCTGGAACCTTCTGTTTACGGAGAAATTGGGGGTTTCCAACTTTTTCACAAGTTTTTTTTTAAATACATGTTTTTAATATAAGATTTCACACAGACACAACGCCACGACCCCCGTACTATATCCAATCAGCACAATGTTTTGAGTGCGTTACATTGAGTTCTGCCGTAAAACTTTAACCGATTTTTCACCCCTAAATAAAAGTCGTTTCCCAGTAATAGTTTTTGCGAAAGTTCCGTTTACACCCTGTATATTCCTTCAGGTTGATTCGCGGAACTTTTTGACACTTTTTGAGTAAGCCAAACTTCTGGTTGCATCCCACAATCTATACATACATACAAATAAATAAAATCGACGTGCCTGTTTGTAATTTCAAAATAACAGCTTTTTTTGAATGTATATAATAGTATACAGGGTGTAAAGAACAGCCTTCCGCAGACTGATGGGGTGAATTCAGTATATCATACTAAGATGACCGGTACAAGAAATTATATCAGGAACGTTATGAGAATCAAATTTTGATTTGTTTTATTTCCTCATAAGCAATTTATCGATACCATAGCGAACGGCAAGGGCGACGACGAGTTCGATGAACTCTGTAACTAGGCAGGAAGTGAAGTGGAGCTGATTTCATGCGTCGTTAGTTAGAGTTTTTAACATCCATTCTTGGTTTTTATTTTAGCCTTATTTATTTATATAAATGGAGTGCTGCGCTCAAAGAATGTAATTTTACATTGAAATAAAGAAATAGTAACTAAAAAAACATATACCTACTGTTTTTGAAGGTTTCAAAAAATAGCAAAAAAATAAAAGACAATTTTGAAAGTCCCATTCCAATATTACGATCGCGAAAGTAACTCTGTAACAGATTACGGGGCCAAAAGCCCGTACCAAATTAATTCTAAAAGTAACCTTCTATCCTCCATTTCAGAACACGAAGAAAAACAGAACCGTTTCCGTGCGCTCCGAAACCGTCAGGACCTGTTCCAAGAGGAAGGCATCCTGAACCTGATCCTGGAAGCCATTGACAAGATCAACGTCATCACGTCGCAGGGTTTCCTCGCAGGGTTCCTGGCGGGAGACGAGTCGGGGCAGAGCTGGGAGATGATATCCGGGTACCTGTATCAGTTACTCGGTATGTATCTTCAAGGATTTTGTTTGCTAGATCTGAAAACAGTTTAGGAGTACTTAGTTCCCAATGTCTTTTTTTACGTTTTTATAATGTTAGCTTGCGTGTTGGTAAGCTTGATTGTGGATTAACCATGAATGACAATATGCTGAAGTATTATCTCAGAGCCTTAACCAGATAAATGGCTATATTGCTTACAGAACCAAGTATTTTAAGTACTTTTTACTAATACAAAACTATATTACTTTGTTTTTAGTAGCCTATCTCAATGTTGTACTATGTAACCCGAGGTTTACTGGTAGAGAATGCCTTGTGGCATTAAGTCCGCCCCTTTACCACTATTGTATAGACATCAGCACATCAAACTACCCGAAACTGTCAAATTTTCCCAATCAACCTTGAACCTAACCTAATTTTGAACTCCCGATATTTCGACGCTGTTGCAAGCGCCATGATCGCGGGTTGGCGGGTTTTGGGGAGCTCAAAATTTTAAACAATCACGGAAGACATCCCGTAAGTGATAGCATAAGTTTAGTTTTAAACCGTGAAAGTTTAAAACAGTGCTTGAACCTAATGTTTTGGAGATAAGGATGAAAATCTATTAAATAAATTTGGCAGATTGTAGTAGTTTGATGTGCTGTCGTTTGTACCGTACATGTAGTTTGAATAAATAAAACTAACCCCATCTTTTCTTCCACAGCCGCCATAATCAAGGGCAACCACACGAACTGCGCCCAGTTCGCGAACTCGAACCGTCTGAACTGGCTGTTCTCCCGTCTCGGTTCCCAAGCATCGGGGGAAGGTACCGGCATGCTGGATGTGTTACATTGCGTGCTGATCGACTCGCCCGAAGCTCTGAACATGATGCGAGTGAGTAATGGATAGCTAACATTAGCAAATAGTCAGTGTTAATTTTTGTCGCCAGAGGTGTTGTGATAGGACCAGTGTGGAATATTATGAGCTCGTTATTATAAGGACGTCAATCTACGTTATAAAGCGTGTAAAAAGCCGTGAGGCACTTGTACTTCCCGTCATTATGATCATTTTTTGCTGCTCTGGATCATACACAGGGGTTTAGAAAATCAAAGTACCAACTTTTTCACAAATTAAAAAAAATACAAGTTTTAAATGTCAGCATTAATTTAAATTTCTCCATGACCCCTTTAGTATTCAATCCATCAGCACAATGTTGTAAAACTTGAACTCAAAAAAATAGTCGTTTCCCAGCAATCTTTTTAAGCAGTACTTAGTTTGATGTACAGAATGCTTGGTTGTCAGCTTCGTGAAAGGTTCCTTTACACTCGGTATAATAGGCAGCTTTGGCTTAAATATTAGTATTTATAATTATTTTTTAACCATCTATAATATAATAATCGACACCGAACATTACCATTTCAATATTGATTTGTGCAATCAGAGGCCGTGGCACGAGTGCGCGGTATAAAGTTAACGTTAATACTAACGTGGGTTTTTTTTTTCATTAAAAATACTCGTTTTACATAATAATATTTTCATATTTTTCAAACTGAAAACATTTATTTCAATTAGACCATTACAGGCACTTTTGAATGTAAAAAATAAAAAAGCGAAGCTACTGTCCCCGTCACAAGGCATAATAACTTGAGAAAGTACTGTAGGTAGTTGCACATTCCAAAACGTAGATCTCTAAGGAGAAGAATGGGCAAGAAACTCCATAGACATTCTTTTAAATCAAAATATTGTTACAAATTCTTGGTTACATCATTCGTGTTGAGATTTCACGGATGGCCGTGCTTGCCTAGATTGGTCTGTGTACTACATACCGAGTTTCCTCCGTGCCTCGGAAAGCACGTTAAGCCGTTGGTCCCGGCTCTCATTTGTAGATCTTTGACACTCGTTACAGTACAGTGACCCGAAAGTCTGACAACCAGTCTTATCAAGGATATCGTATTACCCAGTGGACCAACTGGGTTGTGGAGGTCAGATTGGCAGTCACTCCATGTAAAATATTGGTATTCAGCTGCATCCGGTTGTCTGGGAGCCGACCCCAAGATAGTTGGGAAAAGGCTAGGCAGATGAATGATTCATATCCATGGATGAGGTCTACCCTTTATAGCAGAACTTTCTATTTTTATCATACAGTAAAAACTCATTATGTTGTAAGTCAGAATCATCTTTAGGCATAGATTCTGCCCGATAGAGGAAACACATGGATGATACTGATTGCGTTAAAATTTAACTAAAATGCTATTGCATAGTTGTATTTCCGATTAAATTATTCTATAATAATATAATTCCATCCTGATTCGAAAGACGCGTGGCGCCATCTATTATATATACAACGTGTCCCAGAAATCAACGTCAAGCCGAAAACGGGCAATAGGCCAAGTCGTGACAGCTATTAGAAAAATATAAAAAAAAATCTTGGTCATGTACTTTTCGAATTATAAGCATTCAAAAATAAATCTCAAAAAGTGACACCCTGTGATGATTTTTCAAGTCCTGTGACTACATTATTAACATTTCGGTAGTTTTTTTCTCTGTGATCTAACCATGAATAACCCTTCTGTAAATTACAGTTAAAAGTTAAAACGTAACTGCCTCAGTTTTAAATTAAATGTTAGATTTTTGCCCAATATTGAATTCAAAATAATGACATCACCCAAATTTAACCGACTGTACTGAAAAAAAAATCTACTACACTATTTTGGCAAGTAACTTTAAAAGATGGCGCGTTTAGTCAGGATTCCAAAATGGTATAACACATACTAATTGCTACTTCTTAATTGAGGAAAAAAAGTACATTGTTGGTTTTAGGTGCATTTGAAATAAAATTCAGTCGTTGGATTTCTTTTATTATAATTTTTATTAAATCAGATTTACGAAGTTTTATAACAAATGTTCAAACTGTTTTCCTTCAGCTGCAATGCAAGTTCTACATCTCTTTAAAAATGATCGCGTAATAAGACGGGCGTATCTTCTTGAGTTGATGTATTCAGCGGCTTCTGCAATTCTTTGGCGCAGCTCGTCTAAATCTTGAATTGGCTTAGAGTACACTTTATCCTTTATCGTACCCCAGTAAAAAAAATCTATGGGGTTTAAATCGGGTGAACGGGCAGGCCACGAAATTGTACCACCCCGCCCAATCCACCTATCGGGGTATTCTCGATTGAGAAACTCTCGTACAGTGAGAGCATAATGCGCTGGGCAGCCATCTTGTTGATACCACATGCTGCCGTAAATGTTCAGTGGCACTTCTTCCAATAATTCTGGTAATTGGTTCTGTAAGAAGTTCAAATAACCCTGGGCATTTAAATTCTCCGGCAGCTCGATTGGACCAATAACTTTACCATTCAAAATTCCCGTCCACATATTTACTTTAAACTGGTACTGAGATCTATCTTCCCGCATCAAATTTGGATTTTCCATGTGCCATTCGTGCAAATTGTGGAGGTTCATGTAACCGTCCTTTTTAAATGTTGATTCATCGGACCATAGAATTTTTTCAAAGAATCGCGGGTCCTCTCGGTGCCTCTGCAACATCGTTCGACAAAATCGTACTCTCTCTGGGTAGTCTCGGGGTAGCAGACTTTGTACTCGTCGTACATGGTATGGGTGAAACTCGTTCTTTTTTAAAATACGATGTGCAGTACTTTTGGGGACTCCTATGCTCTGTTCAATTCCACGTACTGAGATACTTCTGTCTTCTTCAACTGCTTGCAAGACTTCGGCTTCGTAGGGCATAACGGGTCTTCCCTCGCTAACCATTTGGCTAGGAAATCGACCCTCTGATAATGACCGATGCACATTAATAAATACTCGATGATCGGGATGACGCTCAGCATTCGGGTATCTCTCATGATACACTCTTGCTGCAGCATTGGCGTTGCATAAGCATTCTCCATAAATGAGATGCATGTTGGCGTATTCCTGTGCGGTGTATCGAGATGGCATGATAAAACACTACACAAACACGGGGTTGCGATTAAAACAAGTCCGGGGTTGTCAGAAACGGTGCAGATAAATCCAAATCACAATGCAAATCAAGTCCAATAAACAAAGCCACAGTTGTAAGTACGAAGTCAATACGAATACAAAAAGATGTGCAGTCAACGAAAGAGCGTAACGTACTGCAGTATTGCACAATTTGCCGATGCATCCCTGTTTAGCCAGAGTAGCGTCTCTATCTGTTTCACTCACACATATGAAATGATGTGTCAATCCGTCTCCCTCTTAGTTAGATAAAAGTAGCGTCACTATCTATCTCGCTCCCACTTGTCAAAGTAGCGTCACCTCACATTAGTTAAAATGAATCTTTCTCGCTCACACTAGTCAAAATAACGTCACTCTTCGTCTCAATCGAACTTTTATGAAATACGGCTTCATAAAAAAAAAATGTTTTTTCTCAATTAAGAAGTAGCAATTAGTATGTGTTATACCATTTTGGAATCCTGACTAAACGCGCCATCTTTTAAAGTTACTTGCCAAAATAGTGTAGTAGATTTTTTTTTCAGTACAGTCGGTTAAATTTGGGTGATGTCATTATTTTGAATTCAATATTGGGCAAAAATCTAACATTTAATTTAAAACTGAGGCAGTTACGTTTTAACTTTTAACTGTAATTTACAGAAGGGTTATTCATGGTTAGATCACAGAGAAAAAAACTACCGAAATGTTAATAATGTAGTCACAGGACTTGAAAAATCATCACAGGGTGTCACTTTTTGAGATTTATTTTTGAATGCTTATAATTCGAAAAGTACATGACCAAGATTTTTTTTTATATTTTTCTAATAGCTGTCACGACTTGGCCTATTGCCCGTTTTCGGCTTGACGTTGATTTCTGGGACACGTTGTATAAGAACGTCATTGTTGTTTTCCTCGGAAAAAGTACTTTTTTCGGGATGAAACCCTATGGTACCCTATGTCCGTTTCTGTACACCTGAAAATGTATATGAAAAAAATCAGGATGATCGGTTCTGTGGTTTAGGCGTGCAAAGATAACAAACAAAATCACTTTCGCATTTATGTTATTACTAGTTTTCCGCCCGCGGCTTCGCCCGCGTCGAGTTCGATTAAATCGCGTTTCCAAGAGAACTCTTCAAAAGTCCGGGATAAAAACTATCCTGTTCTTTCTTAAGGTCAACTCTATCTCTGTACCAAATTTCATTAAAATCAGTTCAGTGGTTTAGACGTGAAAGCGTAACAGACAAACAGACAGAGTTACTTTCGTATTTATAATATTAGTAGGGATAGTTAGGAATTAGGAAGTTCGGCTCAGAAGAAATAGTAATCATCGTTATTCAAATCTAACATCATACTTACGTAATTGTAATAACAAATCTGTTTTCCCACAGGACGAACACATCAAAGTGATAATCTCACTACTAGAAAAACACGGTCGCGACCCGAAAGTTCTAGACGTACTCTGTTCTCTCTGCGTCGGTAACGGTGTCGCAGTGAGATCGTCGCAGAACAACATCTGTGACTACCTGCTGCCAGGGAAGAATCTACTGCTTCAGACTGCACTTGTTGACCATGTGTCAAGGTGAGTTTGAACTTTACTGTGTAAAAAATTGAATTTATTTTAGCATGATGTGTGTGTCGGTAACGGCGTCGCAGTGAGATCCTCTCAGTACAATATCTGTGACAACCTGCTGCCTGGGAAGAATCTACTGCTTCAGACTGCACTTGTAGACCATGTGTGTAGGTGAGTTTGAACCTTATCGTGTAAAAATAGAATTTATTTTAGCATGAAGTGTGTGTCGGTAACGGCGTCGCAGTGAGATCCTCTCAGTACAATATCTGTGACAACCTGATGCCTGGGAAGAATTTACTGCCTCAAACTGCGCTTGTTGATCATGTGTCTAGGTGAGCTTGAACCCTGAACTCATTTTAGTAGGGTTTACTTTATTTTGCTGAAAATTACATGATTCTTTCTTGTCATAATATTTTTTCTTTTGCCCCACAGTGTCCGTCCAAATATATTCGTGGGTCGCGTGGAAGGTTCGGCAGTGTACCGCAAGTGGTACTTTGAGGTCACCATGGACCACATCGAGAAGACCACGCATATGATGCCACACCTGCGTATCGGATGGGCTAACACTACAGGGTGAGACTTACTGAAATACTTCTATCCATTCAATACTCAGGAGTATCACAAAAAACTGTTACGAGTACGTACGAAAATATCAACACTAAGTTCCACTTCATAACCATACTCTTATTTTCCAGCTACGTCCCGTACCCGGGTGGTGGAGAAAAGTGGGGAGGCAACGGCGTGGGAGATGACCTGTCCTCGTACGGATTCGACGGCGCCTACCTCTGGTCTGGCGGCCGCAAGACCATGGTCAACAGGACGCATCATGAAGAGCCTTACATTAGGAAAGGTAAGGAAGAGTTTTAAATATCGATCAAGGTTAAGCTAAGCAAAAATCCGTGGATGGGTGGCCATCCAGTTCATGCCAAAATCCTTCCGTGCTTCAGAAAGTCCTATTGTTATTCCTGGAACTTGTCAGTAATTACGGGTAGTCAGAAGCCTATGAGGTTTTGTGTTATCTGACCTCCACAACACTGTTATTGAAGGTCAAATAGGCAGTTGCTCTCTCGATTAAAAGCGGTCTCCATGATAGTTGGAAAAGCTAGGCAAATGATAAATTTGATTTGACGACACGATAGAAGGAGACCTGTATAACTTTAACTATTTTATTTTCATTCATTTTTGACTAATTTCATTGGCGGATCCAAGACATTTGAATAATTTCGCTTGGGCTTGTTGTGCTTCGGCGCTTAACTGGTGGTCGCCATTGTTAATTCTGACTTTCAGGAGTTGCAGTGGTTGGGAACCACCCTTTTCCCAAAAAAAAACACAATAGCACTTTCTATTATTACAAGTCATGCGTCCATTGAGATCTCGGCAAAAATAAATTCCATACACACTTTTAATTCTTAATGAGTTGAATTTTCAAAAGCTCGTCATTAAATTTATGAAATTAAGAAACTCGGGCTTATATTTCTCTTAACTTCATCTCGTTACAGGTGACGTCATCGGCTGCGCCCTGGACCTGACGGTGCCCATCATCAACTTCATGTTCAACGGTGTGAGGGTCACGGGCTCCTTCACTAACTTCAATCTGGAGGGCATGTTCTTTCCCGTTATCAGCTGTTCTAGCAAACTGAGGTATGGTTGAATTTTCTGTTATTTGTTTTCCTTCTTATCTATCTATATATATAAAATGGTAAACTGACTGACTGACTCTCAGTCGGGTGACATATCGACACACAGCCCAAACCGCTGGTCCTAGAGACATGAAAATTGGAGGAAGAAAGGAATTTTGGGAATTCCACCCCAAAAGGGGTAAAATAGGGGATGGTTAGTTAATATGAAAGTCCGTCAGTTTTGAAGTTAGGATCTTCAAATTTTGTGTTTCGGCTGGCGATTGAAAATTGATGTATACGTGTCTCAGCGTTTTTTAATATTCTACCCCAGAAGGGATAAAAAGGGGGATGAAGGTATGTATCTATGATTGTTACCGTAACCTGGATTTACCTATAGGGTACTTTTTAATCCCGGTAGTACACGCGGGCGAAGCCGCGGGCAAAAGATAGTTATATATAAACTCGTTTTTGGACACGCTTATATAATAGGCGGGTGTACGCACCTTTTGCCACACGCGCAAATTACACGCGCGAATACGGTGGGTACACCGAAAACTGGCAATATTGGGTCCGTATATTAAATTCATTAAAAAAGTAAACTGTGACTTATATAAAGTGAAAACAGCTAATAACATTACCAAAACCAATAAATAGTGTGTGACAGTGTTATCTAGTAACCTAATACACGTTTTGAACTAAAAATCAATAAAATGAAAAAGTGACTTTTGTGTGCTTCGATCCAAAATAGAAGAAACAAAACAGTACGGCAAGCAGTTATTTGTGCGGAACTACAAGTTTCTATTCAGAATTTAAAAACTTGTGAGTAGGTACAACAATACTGGATTAATTCGTGTAATTAACTATTGGCAGTGATAATAATATTCGAAATATACTGTTAAACTGTTGAAATAAACTTAAACAAAATAATGAATGGTCTACCTACATCCTAAAATAATAAACACATAAACAGAAGCAAAATTTCAACTAAATGCTAGTAATACGGTTGGTCTAGCGGTTCGGTCGTTCGGCTGGATTAATTACTCGACGAGGCGCGAGTTCGCATCTTGCTAAGTGCAGTGCTTTTTGGATGTTATACCATATTCATTAAAAGTCTGGGACACGTTTTAAGTTAAAATACTGACGATACCGAAATTGAATGGCAGAAAACTTAAGTCAAATTAATAATTCTATCACCACAAATAAGGATCACACTAACAATGTTACTGTCCGAAATAAATATAAATCAGTTACTTCTAACAGTTCACTTGACTTATCAGAAAAAGAGGAAGAATATAGATCGCTTACTTCGACGGCTTCTTACGAGTTGAACCGTAGCTATCCCGACTTATATTTCAAATCAAATGACGATGTGAAAGAACTGAAAAGCAGAATATGTCTACTAAAAGAGAAATTAATAATTGCAGAAACTAAAATAGAGAATTTTTTGTTCGAAAATAGTTCTCAAGCCAAAATAATCACTGATTACAAACTAAGAATCGATAAACTGACACATAAATGTAGAACCACATCCTCAAAAAAACCCGATGCCAAAATAAAACGCAAATGCCTTATTAGAACCAAGCTTGACTTCAAAAATACACAACAAAGTCCTATTCAACAAACTGAAATAAATAAAATTCCGTCGGAAGATACAATATTGGCACCTAACGTAATTCAAGATGTACCACAGCGAGCAACCTTAGATGGCACCACTCATTTGGACGCAACGGGCTCGATAACACAACGAGATATAATTATAAAAAACGCTCACTTAAATAAATTATGTATAATAAGTGATAACAATGTTAATGCCGTATTAGGGATTGCCGAAAACACCTTTCCAAATGACAAAATATGCCACTATTGTATGCCGAAGGCGGGTATTATGGAACTCCTTGCAACATTAGACGTAAAACTTGTAAATTACACTCTTAATGACTATTGCATAATTTTCCTAGGTGAAGCAGACTTTTTAGTCTCCAAAAATTATTCAAAATTAGTAGATCACATAAAATGTAAACTCGAAAAGATATTGCATACGAATATTATCCTATGTTGTCCTACTTTTAAACTAAAATCGAATACTAGTTTGTTCAATACCAGAATAGAAGCTTTTAATCGACTCTTGTACCTAAGTAATCATATTTTTAAATTTGCATACACTTTTGATACGAACAAACAACTGGAATATTCGTATGAAATGTTTTCTAAGTATACCGGCAAAGTCAATAATACAGCAATAAAAAATGTCTTCGGAAACTTGAAAAACTATTTGGAGCCATTCAAACTTTCAGAACATGAACATACTCGTACCTGTAGTTATAATAATTTTAATAAGACGAAAGCTTATGAAGATTGCGAAGAGTGTCGGTTAAAACCTGGTACTATTCCTTATTACTTCAACAAAATGAACACAGACCAACTTTCATCTAAAGTTGTGTTTAATTATAGCACAATTAACAACGATACTGACCTTTTTCGTGAATAATGGATCAAATACAGTCTGTAAAAGTACTTTGATGGAGAAAACCAGCTGTTTAAGAATTTTTCATCAAAATGTATGTGGAATAAGTAATAAAAAACTGAGCTAGAATTATACATTGCAACCACGGGTATTCAGTTGGACTACTTGTGTATAACAGAACATTTCTTAAATCTACAATCTGCTCATGTATTTAATTTTTCCAATTATAATTTAGTCTCATACAACACAAGGACGAACAAAAAGAGGGGAGGGAGTCTTATTTTAGCACATTCAAGTCAAGAATGTGAAAATATTGATTTTGTAAAAAAAATGTATAGATCAGATAGTTTTGAAATATGTGGGGTTAAAGATCTTGAAACAGGGTTATATCTTTGTTGTTGCTACAGAAGTCCGTATGATAAAAATTTTGAGAGTTTTATATCTAGTTTAGAAAAATTGTTAGAACATTTCATTAACAAGAAGTGCATTATTTGTGGTGACTTTAATATTGACGTACTTGTTGACAGTAAGAAACATGCTGAACTTTTAAGCATATTGACATGTTACAATTTTCGATACCTTTTAAATACTCCTACTTTTATACGGAACAACGCATATTCGTGTTTAGACAACATCATTACAAGTCTCGCTGATGATGAGATAGATAATTGTTTTGTTGATCACAATGGTTTGGCAGATGGTCATGGTGGACTTTTCTGCAATGTAGCTCTTGAAAAAATAAATACCTAATAAATCTAAAAAATCCAATGAAAATGTAATAGTAAAAAAAAGAATATTTAATGATAAAAATAGTATTGCTTTCAAGGAAAGTATAAATAGTAAAAATTGGACTAATATGGGAATAAATAGTTTTATAAGCTGTCTGGGTAAAGCATTCCAAGATTGTTACCGAAAGAAATCTATTAGAATAAGGCCATATAAAAACACGTCAATAAAGTGGATTACTAAAGGGGTTAAAGTTTCAAGTAAAATGAAGAGAGTACTATGCTCAGGCACAGTAAATAATGCGAGCCTAAAAAAGTATAAAAACAACTATGTTCGAATTTATAGAAGAGTCATTCAGCAAATCAAAAATAAGGCCATAATAAATCATTTAAATACTTCTACAAATATAATAAAACAGACGTGGAAACTTGTCAATGAATGTACAAAGAAAACAACAAATAGGCAATGTAAAAACTTAATCCTAAAAGTGAACAATAAAGTAATAACTGCAGGTTGCAAATCAATTCATTGACAGTTTTGTGTTCAAATCATCACTCGCTAGCAGTGAAAAAGAAAGAGCAATGACTTTCCTGTTGGAAAGTACAAAAAGAGTAGAAAGTGACTTAATCTTCTATACAACAACATCATTTGAAATTAAACAGATTATTAGTAAAATGGCCAATAAAAAATCGACCAAAAATGTTAATAAAAGCCTACAAAATCTATGCAATTGGTTTACAGCCAATAACCTTTTGCTAAACACAAGTAAGACTAACATCATTTTATTTAAGACTACAACTCGCTATAATGACAATTTGGATGTACAAATCAAAGGAGACAATATTGAATTAGTGGACAAAGTCAAATTTTTAGGGATTACCATAGATATTTATTTAAATTGGAAACAGGAGCTAGCTGCTATTGACTCCTCAATTTCATCAGCATGCTATGCACTCAGGAGCCTTAGAGATATGTTGGATCTAAAGCAACTCAAGGCGGTATATTACGCGCTGGTAGAATCTAGATTAAGATACATTATAATGCTTTGGGGTAACAGCTATAATTATAACTGCCAGAAAGCGTTTATTTTACAGAAACGTGCCATACGGACTACAGTTAGGATCTCAGAAAGAGACTCATGTAGAGAACACTTTAAAGAATTAGACTTTTTAACAGTACCAAGTTTATATATATTAGTAATCTTAAGTCACTTTTCCAAGTATATTCATGAGTATGAATCACAAGAGGAACGTGAGATAAGAGAAAAAAAAAAAAAAAAAAAAAAATATTTTTATTTCACATAGGCCTACATGGGCACTTATGAAACGTCGACAAAAAGGTGCACGGTTCGGGTTGGTCGTTTCCTATGGAGAAGAACCGGCAAGAAACTCCATGGTTACTCTTTTAAAATGATTAGTTTTACAATATTATCATGTTACAGCATTAGTACTCAAGTATGGGGGGACAGCATAGGCCCGACAATAAGTCGTTGCAAGAAAAACGGAAAACAAGATAAGAGGTTAACAAAAGTTAACACACATCTAGGAATCTACAAGGCCTACACTGTTCACACATTCACAAACAATCGTTAAAAAGAATCTATACAAAGGCAAGAAAATATTATAAAAGACTAAATTAAACAAGTGACAAAAATGTTGTCATCAGTGCTGCAACTATTCGCAATTATTATTAGAAAGCACAAGAAGGAAAGAATTTAAACACAAGATGGCACCAAAATTTAACATAGCTAAGCATTGTTCCAGATACCAAGCAGTGGAGTTATTTAATAGGTTACCGACTGATTTAAAATTATTAATTTATAGCTCTCACTCATTTAAAACTAAATTAAAAGCCTTCTTGTTGGAAAAATGCTTTTACTCGGTATCGGAATTTATGTCAAATGATAAAAATAATCACATTAAATAATAGCAGTGTCGTTCACTGCTGCTGTAATTTTAATTATATTTTGATATTTTTGACTTAGCACTATGCTCACCACTAGGACCTTGACAAAGTTGTTTTCTTAATATTTTGACATTGATTTTGACATTATACCTGCTATTAATTTGATATTGTACTTATTATTATTGACATATTTTAAATTAATTGACTCTCGAACTCAACATTGCACTTTAATTATATAGGTTTTTAAATGTATTTGTTTCTGCATGTAATAATTTTATTTAATATGTAATATTTAACACAATGTAAATTGTTAATGAATAAATAAATGAATGAATGAATTGTACGAGCGTTGACGCGCTTATAAGCTCGTATAATGATAGCGTGGCGGTGGACAGAGGAGAATGGAAGAAAAAAACTTGTTGCGCCGACCCCAAGTAACATGGGACAAGGAAGATGTTGATGAGCCGCGAGCCGCGAGAGATTCCTACCCGCACGCCTACCTATGACCACACGAAGGGTTTTGAAGCGCAAAAAAGCGCAGAAGCTCAAAGCGCGTAAATCGATACGAGCACATATGCGCTTAAAATACGCTAGTCTGAAACCGCTCTTAATTCCAAACAATCAGCATATAACTCTTTCATTATGAGAGGGGGCCATGGCCACTACCACACTGGCCCAGTTCTGTACTTTTCTTGTCCCAACTTTGGGTCCACTGGGACTTTTTTCTTTATACTTAGAACGTCTTTCGAACTTTATACGAAGTAGTCTTAGGAATCTTAATCTTTTTAGTTTTTATAATGTTAAATTCCTGATTTTCATTCGAACTATAAAATAACTTAAATAATGTCCTGCAATTGACATCTTTGGATTCAAATGACGATGAAAAATTAATAATTATGTTAGTACATAATGATTGTATGTAGGTACGTACAGAAATGTGTTACATTAAGCATTTCTCATTTAGAATGTTTTGTTGTTTACGTTTTTTATCTTTCCACCCCCAGTTGTCGCTTCCTCCTGGGTGGAGAACACGGCCGACTGCGCTACGCCGCCCCTGAAGGGTACTCCCCATTGGTGGAATCGCTCCTTCCGCAGCAGATCCTCAGCTTGGAGCCGTGCTTTTACTTCGGAAACCTGTCCAAGAGAGCGTTAGCTGGACCACCTCTAGTTCAAGATGATACGGCCTTTGTGCCAACACCGGTTGATACTTTACAGGTAAGTTTACATTAAGGGCTACTCCTGGCGGAGTCTCTTCATCCTAAAGATCAAAATAGTAAGTCATGGCCGATGGCAAAAAAAAACACAACCATTTGTTTCCCCTTTTTGAAAATGGAATCGGATTGTAATGAAATTTGGCAAGGAGATCATAGATTATATCCTGGGGAAGGACATAGGCCATCTTTTTAAACCGACTTCAAAAAAGGAGGAGGTTTCTCAATTCGACCGTATATATATATTTTTTTTTTCTCACGCATAAGTACTCATCAAACCACGCGAACGAAGTCGCGGGCAACAGCTAGTTAAAAATATGAATTTCTGTCTCAGATTACGCTGCCGTCCTACGTTGAACAAATCAGGGATAAGCTAGCTGAAAATATACACGAAATGTGGGCGATGAACAAGGTAAGATTTTGTTAAGATTATGTTTGATCCTTCTGGGCGTATTCATTTATATTTTGGTTCTTATGTCTCTGCGTAAAATATTTGATTGGTATCATTTCCTTTATTCATTTTTCTAACATATTCATTACATTTTTAAATAGAAATATAAAATAATATAAAAAAAACATTTAAAAATATAACAAAATAGTAGCCCACCGGCATCGGGAACAGGGTCCGAGCTACCGGTGGTCAGGGCTCTTGAGAGAGGATTATTGGTATCATTTTAATATTAGTTTATAGATGTATTGTTAAGCAATAATAGCTATAAAAAAAGACATAAACCCTAGATAGCTAACGTTTCTAAACTTCTATAATATATAATAAGCTAAACATTAGACTTTTTGACGACCATTTTATCAACTTGTTTTTAATAAAAATAGTATGTTATTTTAATCAGGTTTATTATATTTATAGGAAATATGGGATGTAAATTAAAGATAATTATTACAAAAATGAATATTTATTTAACTTTGAAGTATTAAATCACAAGTTTTAAATGGCACATGTTTTTTTTTGAGATCACTAAGGCACTAAATTTAGCTATCCAGGGTTAATAAAAGTGTGGCATGCCTGTTTCCCAATCCGAACTGTACCCAACATGTATGATGTCTGCATTAAATTAACGTTATATTTGTGTTCAGATCGAAGCTGGCTGGATGTACGGCGACCAACGCGAAGACTTGCACAAGATCCACCCGTGTCTCGTGCCCTTCGAGCGATTGCCGCCCGCCGAGAAGAGATACGACATTCAACTTGCTGTGCAAACACTCAAGTAAAATACATTTATTTAATGAATCAAATGCTACTTACTTGTTTTCGTTCAATACATAAAAATAAGTAGGTAAAGAATAATATGTTCTATCTATACATACAAATAAATAAAATTGAAGTGTCTGTTTGTAATTTCAAAATAAGAGATTTTTACTGAATGCATATAAAACTATATACGGTACTTATAACAAAAAGACATTATTTGACATTTTTATCTGTCTATCTGTCTGTTTGTTCCGGCTAATCTCCGAAACGGTTGAATCGATTTTGACGGGACTTTACTGGTAAATACCTGATGTTATAAGAAGTAACTACTTTTATTTTAGAGAAATGGTTCCGTGAATAAAAATTGAAACTCTTGAAATTGTTAACAAAATCCGATTCAATTAGGGAAGTCATGTTTTTATAATAATTTCACACTAACGAAGGTCGCGGGACACAGCTAGTTATAAATATTTTCACAAACACATTGTGTAATTTCAACGCAAATGCAAAAATCTGCTGAAATATAACTCTTTTAAAAATAATTTTTTAAACTGTCATGGTCACTAATATTATCATTGACACTAGAAACACGCCTTTAAAAAAACCGGCCAAGTGCGAGTCGGACTCGCGCACGAAAGGTTCCGTACCATTATCTATAAAAACGGCAAAAAAATCATATCTGTTGTATGGGAGCCCCCCTTAATATTTAATTTTTTAATTTTTAGTATTTGTTGTTATAGCGGCAATAGTAATACATCATTTGTGAAAATTTCAGCTTTCTAGCTATCACGGTTTATGAGATACAGCCTGAAGACAGACAGACAGACAGCGACGTCTTAGTAATAGGGTCCCGTTTTACCCTTTGGGAACGGAACCCTAAAAATTATATTGATACTTAGATGAAATCTATAGCAGTGTCAATCGGACATGAAAGTAGAAGGACCAACAGATATGATATCATATTGTTAGGAACTGCCTTGTTGGTCTTGTGGTCTCAACCGCTACTACTGAGCCTGCTGGTCCTAGGTTTGATTCTCGGGTCGAGCAACGTGTTATTGTGTTTTTCGCTGGAGTTTTGGCCCGGTGAGAGTTGGTGAATAATACTAATAGTTTAGTGATGTAAATGGCAAAAATTGTTTGTAGGACCATCCTGGCTCTGGGCTATTACATCAGCCTGGACAAGCCGCCGGCGCGCATTCGCAACGTCCGTCTGCCCAACGAACCGTTCATGCAGGTAAATACAACACCTTCATTCTTACCATCATACATCATTCTCCTAACTTCATCCCAATTCTTCTCCAAGCTTCATTCCCATTCTTCTACTCTTATAGCCATCCACATTCGTACCCCAAAGTTTCCTCACCACGTTTTCTTCATTCTTACCATAGTAAAATTATGTCCTCGCATTTAATTGCTCCTATGTTTTTGAGAGAAACTTCGATTGCAAGCCCAATTATTCGGGTCATTACTCGAAATCATTAATTAGAATGGCTTCTTAGAATTGCTTTATTATATTTCATATTAAAAACGTAATTCATCCATTCTTAAAATTTAAGCTAAACAAAATATTTTGTGTTTGATCCTCACAATAGTCTTGTGTTGAGGTAATGCACGATACATGAATACTATTTTATTTTTATGTTGTATTCCCCAGTCAAACGGCTACAAGCCAGCACCTTTGGACCTGAGTGCTGTCACCCTGACACCCAAGATGGACGAACTGGTAGACCAGCTAGCAGAGAATACACACAACCTATGGGCCAGGGAGAGGATACAGCAAGGCTGGACTTACGGACTTAACGAGGTGAGCGAACAATCATAAAAGTATGGGATTACGAATTGACTAGATTCACGAAATAAAATGGAGGGACCATAATATTGTAGGTGGGTGAAATTCAACAACTTTAAATATCGGTATCCCAAAGCTTATTTTTGAATGCAGTTGGCTCATGTACAAGTTATAAACGGACCCTTCGCGAAGCCGACAACCAAGCATTCTGTACATCAAACTAGTTAATTCCACTCATTTTTTTTTGGGTGATAAATCACGTTTTGCGGTAGGACTCAATGTAACGCACTCAAAGTATTGTGCTGGTGGATGCATTTAATTGTACGGGGGTCGTGGAGGTATTTAAAGTAAAGTTATAACATTAAAAACTTAAAACTTTGACCCCCAATATCTCCGTAACTAGAATATTCCCAGGTATGGTCTAGAACAAATTAATGACAGGGAGAACAAGTGCCTTTCGGCTTCGTTAAGGGTACTTTTACACACATTATATTGCTACCAGCTAAGTACTCGTTATTTGTCTTTGCTTAGGTGATAAAATTGTAATTAAGTGACTTACCTACTGCACTGTTTACCCTCTTTAAGTCTCTGTCTGTCTACCTACTAACTTATTTAATTTATATAAAAATCATCGTTGTATACTAACTTTATTTTTAACTATATTTCGAATATAATGTAAATATTTTGTATTTATATTATTTTAGTCGTACTGATCTCTCTATTTACACCAGTATTCATTGTACCATCATCTGATTGGCCTGTTGGTCTAGTGGTTAGTAACCCTGACTGCTAGGACGGAGGTCGTGGGTTCGATTCCCACACAGGACAAATCTTTGTGCGATGAGTACGATTATTTGTTCTGTATCTGGGTGTGTAATTTATCTATAATGTATGCATTTAGAAATATATAAGTATGTTTATCAGTTGTATGGTTGCCATAGTACAGGCTCTGCCTAGTTTGGTATCAGATGGCGGTGTGTTGGTTGTCCCAAGATATATTATGTTATTATTATCTTTTACCTATCATCCACCAGGCTGCGCGCAAATCATGAGCATACCAGGGCTGTCTGCTGTGACTCTCACACTTAGTATGTGACATTATATTTATTAGGTGTGAGGGTCACAGCATGATGGTGCTGAGTGCTGTTTCATCTCGCATTTCATCGTCTTTATCACCATTTATTTCGAAATTTCTTTGGCCACGTCATGCAATTTAATTAAAAAATTATTTGTTTTGAATGGCAGCGTCATGATAAAATTAATAAAAGCGTGTAAATAATCAAATAGTAAGAATTATGAAAGCTTTTCATCGACTAAAAGATTTGTTTTGTAATCTCCGCTTAGTTCAATTTTATTATCTTGAGCATTAAGCAAGGTTTTCATTACAACAAAAATCCATTTATTTCTGTTAACTAGAGATTATATTTAGGTATGTGTAATGGTGGAGCATTAAAAACCTCACCACTAAATAAAGACTTCATATCATGGTTTTTTTGTTGTCATCAATCCATCCATCCACAAGATGGATGGATTGTGTGAAGACTGATATGAAAGAGAAAGGAGTAAATGATGCCGTCAAGTCTGGCAGGGGAGAATGGAAGAATAAAACATGTTGCGCCGACCCCAAATAGAATGGGACAAGGGCAGGAAGATGATGATGATCATGATTATGGGCTCATTTTTAGGGTTCCGTACCCCCTTTGGGTAAAACGGGACCCTATTACTAAGACTTCGCTGTCTGTCTGTCTGTCTGTCTCCAGGCTGTATCTCATAAACCGTGATAGCTAGAAAGCTGAAATTTTCACAAATGATGTATTACTATTGTCGCTATAACAACAAATACTAAAAATTAAAAATATATATATATATACAACGTGTCCCAGAAATCAACGTCAAGCCGAAAACGGGCAATAGGCCAAGTCGTGACAGCTATTAGAAAAATATAAAAAAAAATCTTGGTCATGTACTTTTCGAATTATAAGCATTCAAAAATAAATCTCAAAAAGTGACACCCTGTGATGATTTTTCAAGTCCTGTGACTACATTATTAACATTTCGGTAGTTTTTTTCTCTGTGATCTAACCATGAATAACCCTTCTGTAAATTACAGTTAAAAGTTAAAACGTAACTGCCTCAGTTTTAAATTAAATGTTAGATTTTTGCCCAATATTGAATTCAAAATAATGACATCACCCAAATTTAACCGACTGTACTGAAAAAAAAATCTACTACACTATTTTGGCAAGTAACTTTAAAAGATGGCGCGTTTAGTCAGGATTCCAAAATGGTATAACACATACTAATTGCTACTTCTTAATTGAGAAAAAACATTTGTTTTTTATGAAGCCGTATTTCATAAAAGTTCGATTGAGACGAAGAGTGACGTTATTTTGACTAGTGTGAGCGAGAAAGATTCATTTTAACTAATGTGAGGTGACGCTACTTTGACAAGTGGGAGCGAGATAGATAGTGACGCTACTTTTATCTAACTAAGAGGGAGACGGATTGACACATCATTTCATATGTGTGAGTGAAACAGATAGAGACGCTACTCTGGCTAAACAGGGATGCATCGGCAAATTGTGCAATACTGCAGTACGTTACGCTCTTTCGTTGACTGCACATCTTTTTGTATTCGTATTGACTTCGTACTTACAACTGTGGCTTTGTTTATTGGACTTGATTTGCATTGTGATTTGGATTTATCTGCACCTTTTCTGACAACCCCGGACTTGTTTTAATCGCAACCCCGTGTTTGTGTAGTGTTTTATCATGCCATCTCGATACACCGCACAGGAATACGCCAACATGCATCTCATTTATGGAGAATGCTTATGCAACGCCAATGCTGCAGCAAGAGTGTATCATGAGAGATACCCGAATGCTGAGCGTCATCCCGATCATCGAGTATTTATTAATGTGCATCGGTCATTATCAGAGGGTCGATTTCCTAGCCAAATGGTTAGCGAGGGAAGACCCGTTATGCCCTACGAAGCCGAAGTCTTGCAAGCAGTTGAAGAAGACAGAAGTATCTCAGTACGTGGAATTGAACAGAGCATAGGAGTCCCCAAAAGTACTGCACATCGTATTTTAAAAAAGAACGAGTTTCACCCATACCATGTACGACGAGTACAAAGTCTGCTACCCCGAGACTACCCAGAGAGAGTACGATTTTGTCGAACGATGTTGCAGAGGCACCGAGAGGACCCGCGATTCTTTGAAAACATTCTATGGTCCGATGAATCAACATTTAAAAAGGACGGTTACATGAACCTCCACAATTTGCACGAATGGCACGTGGAAAATCCAAATTTGATGCGGGAAGATAGATCTCAGTACCAGTTTAAAGTAAATATGTGGACGGGAATTTTGAATGGTAAAGTTATTGGTCCAATCGAGCTGCCGGAGAATTTAAATGCCCAGGGTTATTTGAACTTCTTACAGAACCAATTACCAGAATTATTGGAAGAAGTGCCACTGAACATTTACGGCAGCATGTGGTATCAACAAGATGGCTGCCCAGCGCATTATGCTCTCACTGTACGAGAGTTTCTCAATCGAGAATACCCCGATAGGTGGATTGGGCGGGGTGGTACAATTTCGTGGCCTGCCCGTTCACCCGATTTAAACCCCATAGATTTTTTTTACTGGGGTACGATAAAGGATAAAGTGTACTCTAAGCCAATTCAAGATTTAGACGAGCTGCGCCAAAGAATTGCAGAAGCCGCTGAATACATCAACTCAAGAAGATACGCCCGTCTTATTACGCGATCATTTTTAAAGAGATGTAGAACTTGCATTGCAGCTGAAGGAAAACAGTTTGAACATTTGTTATAAAACTTCGTAAATCTGATTTAATAAAAATTATAATAAAAGAAATCCAACGACTGAATTTTATTTCAAATGCACCTAAAACCAACAATGTACTTTTTTTCCTCAATTAGGAAGTAGCAATTAGTATGTGTTATACCATTTTGGAATCCTGACTAAACGCGCCATCTTTTAAAGTTACTTGCCAAAATAGTGTAGTAGATTTTTTTTTCAGTACAGTCGGTTAAATTTGGGTGATGTCATTATTTTGAATTCAATATTGGGCAAAAATCTAACATTTAATTTAAAACTGAGGCAGTTACGTTTTAACTTTTAACTGTAATTTACAGAAGGGTTATTCATGGTTAGATCACAGAGAAAAAAACTACCGAAATGTTAATAATGTAGTCACAGGACTTGAAAAATCATCACAGGGTGTCACTTTTTGAGATTTATTTTTGAATGCTTATAATTCGAAAAGTACATGACCAAGATTTTTTTTTATATTTTTCTAATAGCTGTCACGACTTGGCCTATTGCCCGTTTTCGGCTTGACGTTGATTTCTGGGACACGTTGTATATTAAGGGGGGCTCCCATACAACAGATATGATTTTTTTGCCGTTTTTATAGATAATGGTACGGAACCCTTCGTGCGCGAGTCCAACTCGCACTTGGCCGGTTTTTTGTTATAATTTCCGTATTTATTTATTACACGTCTCTTAAAACTCCGCGTGCAGTCGTTGCTGCAAAAACTTCGGCCAAGATGCTCTTGCTTGAAATTTGGCCGTTGCTGGTCGTGCAAGTTTTGGTATTTTTGGCCAATTGCAGTGCAGTGTTCTATTGGTAGTGTAACATGTTCGGTGTGGCCGCTAGCCGTGATCATAGCCTCGTAGTTTGTTAGCTGCTTTAGGTTTTAGATAAATGGTCTGTCTCCTGCCTCAGGAATATACCAGTGGCGCGTGCTGTGACTCTCACACTTAGTATGTGACATAGTTTATTAGGTGTGAGGGTCACAGCAAGATGACACTGTGTGCCTCTCCAAAGAAGATAGAAGAACTCTTCGCGATGTATTATGTGTAATTTATTATGTCTCTTCTGTATATGTGCTTATTTGGCTTTGGTTATATTTCTTTTTGCTTTTGTATGTATCACAATATTTATTATTTTTCAAGTCATTCCGGTCCGGTCTTATGTATTTTTAAAGTCCTCGATATTGTGTTTTTAGATGTTATTACATCACTTAGATGTTATTGTAATTACTTTATTGTGGTTTTTTGAAAACACTGGTCTTTGGAATAAGCGATGGATCTGGGGGGTTACTATGACATCTTAAAGCAGGAGTAATTCCAGTGTGGAAAGAGACAGCTATACAGGTCGTCTAGCGCAATCTCTTTCCCACATTTTAATTACTCCTGCTTTAAGACGTCATGGTAGACCACCAGGTTTGAAGATCTGGCTGGAATGACTCTATTATTATATGTAAAAAACGATTTCATAGAATTATTTTTGTATGTATTCATAATTATGGGAACTTTAGGTCTATTTTCGTAATCATAAAAATGGTGTCTTTGTTAAATCATATCAAGAGTAAACTTATCTCTTTTTCCACGTAGCTAGAACCACATGCGGATATATGGAACATATTTTACAATTGTATAAGCATAAGTACCCAATTAAAACGGAAAAATCCCTTTAAAAAGTTCGAGTGGTCGCAAGCGCGACTATTCAGCATGAATGTCCTGGGTTCGATACCCGGGTGTTGTTTGGTTTTTCCATCAGAAATTTCTCAGTAGCCGCCACGGTGTGTATTTCCGCCCGTTCGATGGCAATAGGCTCGCCCTCTATAACATGGGACTTAAAGATAACTGTTGAAATATGTCAATCCTCCGTGATCACAGGCGTGATGTTTATATATGTAACGTTCCAATTACATTCACTAATACAGTCTCATAATTCTAGGACCCTGACATGCACCGCTCGCCACACTTGGTCCCCTACCCGAAGGTTGACGACGCCATCAAGAAGGCGAACAGAGACACCGCCTCGGAGACTGTCAGGACACTGCTAGTGTATGGGTACATGCTGGACCCGCCCACTGGCGAACAGCACGAAGGTAGGAAGAAGTTTTCTTTACAAAATGTTTTAGGGATTTCCAGAAAATTGAGCTTTCATTGACCGATTTACAGAAACTAATGTGACTTGGTAGGTATGCACTTTCTTCAGCTCTGAAAACGCAATAGAACGAAAATCGATAAAAGCACAGTTGCAACTTTTATTATCGACCAGGCAAAAAGAAGATTTACAGCAGTTTTGAACCATAATGGCGATTCCATTTGAGCACAAAGTTATTTTTTTCAAGAATAGCTTTACAGAATCCTCCAAAAACGAGATCGACACTGTCATAAACAAACCATAATTAATTAACCCGGGAGCTTCACAACAAGATATAACAAAATGTGTTTCGTTTATCTACTCTTCACATCAAACGCGAAACGCGAGATTCTGAGAAACACCACTGGTCCCAGTTAGTCATAAATATACAGGGTTAGTTTTCAATGACCAGCCAAATTCTAAGATATGATGCAGTACATCATTCTGAGCCCGGCCATATAGAAAAGTTTCATCAAAATGTCATAAAAAACAGCTGTTTCCTACAAAAGTGCAATACCTACACGGTCAAAATGTATGGAACAGCTGTTTTTTATGACATTTTGATGAAACTTTTCTATATGGCCGGGCTCAGAATGATGTACTGCATCATATCTTAGAATTTGGCTGGTCATTGAAAACTAACCCTGTATAGTCATACAAACATCATCACACACATTCACAGCCACACACACCGTACAGATACTCACACGCACACAGGCACACACAATAATTTTTAATGCCAATTAATTCGAGTCACTCTCGGTTATCTTATATTTATTGGTGTACTTCGTAAATGGCGTAATTGTTTGAAATAATAAGTGATTGTACTGTCAGCTGTGAAGCTACCTTTCATAAAATAAAATAAACAAAATCCTTTCACAGCACTCTTATTGGAGGCATCAAAACAGAAACAAGCGGACTTCAGAACATACCGCGCTGAGAAGAACTATGCCGTCAGCTCCGGCAAGTGGTACTTCGAGTTTGAGATCCTCACTGCTGGACCTATGAGGGTGAGTGTTATATACGTTATGCACCTTAAGGGCCAAGAGACAGTGACCTCCGAGTTTGTTCTGGCTGTTTCTTCTCAGAGTAGTCCGTTGGGAAGCACCGCCCCATCTAGTTTTAAAACATAACATGATGTAAGGTGTAAAAGTGTTTTGTAAAACCATTTAGGTACAGAAATAAATATGATTTAAGGGTGAAATCACATTAACACGCACGGATCAACATTTTCTTGCATTTTTTTCCCTTTCTGTCACTTAGCATTGCAACTCACTAAAATGAGAGGTCCAATCGAAAGTTAACGATGCGGATGCTTGCGACTGGACTTCTCGCTCCACCAAATAACGCCTTAACGCGACAGAATGAGATAGAGATACTCGAAAACGCTCATGCTGTGCGTGCAAATATTATTTCACCCTAATTGCATGCCTATTCACTGATAAAATAGATTTCTAAGTAAAAGACAGGGAGAAGAAGTGTAATACCGTGGATTAATTCTGTTTTATTCATATAATATCAAATGAAAGTAGGCTCATAACCAGCGCTTTATTGATTTTACACACATCAAATACTCACTCTTAGCATAGTTTGGGAGAAGACGGATGTTTTCAAACCTTACAGTAGGTACTAAAACTCTTTGAAAGATTCAAATTTACCGTTAATAATAAACGGTAAAAGAGAATGCTCATGGAAGTATGGAATCCCGTACCATGCTGCATCAAAATCAAACCTTGTTTTTTATAGACTACACTGATCGTATTAACTCCTACAAAAATTATTTTTGAAAAAAAAACCCGCGTTTCAGAGTTATTTTATAAAATCGAAACTAACCTAAAAAGTAGGTCTATTTTTTCGACGCTACCAACGACGTATTTTAACACACATACATTACATTATTGCTCTAAAAACAGCGTAATACACTAATATTAGTAAGAATTACGAGTTAAAGTAACATCCACAGTATGCTTGACTGAAACTCGATTTTATTTTAGACCTTTATATTGCCAATACAGTACAAATGTCAGATGCCACAGATAAGATAACTAAAACTATAAACCATAGAGTATAGTAAGTGCTATAAACTAGTCGGGATTTAGGGATGTAATCGATAAATCAAAATCTTTAGGCTGAGAAAATCTATTTTGTTGCAAATAGCAATAAACCAAACTAAATCGATTTGGTGTACTGATCTTACTTAATTGTAATTAATTTTAGAGTCCGCTCGACAGACAAGGGTTTGTTCAATTGAAACGGAACGTCATTTATATTCAGTTGAAACGGAACGTCATATAAAGGGAGTAAAACAATATTCGTACTTTTAAACTCGAAAAGTATATTTCCAGTTCAAAAATCAAATCCCCGACGCGTAATGCCGTAAAAAAATATGAAACTAATTACTATAATATTTTGGTTTTGAGGCGCGCGACTTTTTGGTACCAACTTTGGTCATTGTCCTTTGAATCTTTCAAAGAGTTAACAACACAAATTAATATTCTCTAACTATTTAAAAAGTATCATAAAAGCTTTATTGAAAAGCGTTGCTTCTTTACAGGTGGGTTGGGCTCACGCCGATATGGCACCAGGAATGATGCTTGGACAAGACGAGAACTCTTGGGCATTCGACGGATACAATGTAAGTTTCAGTTCAGTTTTAGCCAGTAAATAATTATTATTGTTTTTATTATTTAGGCAAGGAGATCGTGGGCTCATGATTTATTCCTTAAAGAATTGGAAGCTTAAGGCTTTAAGAGCACTATGATACGCCTCAGAAAATACAGTTTAACATCTTACTACGCACGTATTCCAGTCGAACTGATTCTGCATTGTACTGGACTGGTTGAGCGACAAATCGAATGTATCGTTTTGCTGCCTAACTGCACCAGTTGACCCGAACGTGTGTGTAGCACTTAACTCTGATCTCAATAACTGACAATGATTTATTTTGTATAAAACCTGGTCCTTGGATCGTATAAGTCTTAATTTATAAGAAGTAAGCATTGTAGCTTATATTTAAAGTTACATTTATTATAACAACCCTCCTTCGACGAATACCCGTAGCCAAAGATTTAAATCGTAATTTGTATGGCCCATCGCGTCATAACCTTTATGCTTCATAGTCAATGATACTTGGATAGTATTGTCTCGCTCACTTAAACTGAAAACTGTATAATTATGAAAAGTGTGCTCAGCCCGAACATGTTTAGCGCAATCTGATTACGGTGACTGCACATCTAATGATTTAAATCTTTGCACATAGCAAACTACTTTAGTTTTACACTCACATTTCCAAGAAAAAATAGATCTTAAGCTCGTCACAACACAACACAAATTAAACCTATTATTACTACAGTCGATTAAAGTGCACGGCGGGGCGTCCGATACTTTTGGACTGCAGCTCAAAGTGGGCGATATAGTCGGCTGCTTCCTCGATGTTACAGACCAGACAATTAGTGAGTTACCACAGATAGGGACAAAGAGGTGCTACTCTGATTTTGGTCCTTAGGTTTAAGGAAATACAGTGTTTTTATGCACTGAAAAGATTTTGATTGATTCCGACGAACTTGAAAATGCGCTAAGAAGTTACTAATTTTGCAGTAATTATAGCTTTTATTTCTGTGATATTCAAAGAATTATGATTATCACATAATCAGCCTATAATAGTCCCACTCACCGCTATGACGCAAATCTACAATGTGGCTAATCCGCCATGCAGGCCATCATAAGGCCCTATTTAGTTCTGTAAAATAAGGTTTCTATTTACAAATGAGAGTAGCACCTTTTCTACCAGGTCTTTTCTTTCTATAACTATGTGGTTAACTCGTGGTAACGTTTCCGTAAAACACCTCTCCTGCTGTCCTCTGTTGAATGTAATGTTTGCCCCGTTTTCTATTAAAATGGAACCTTTAATTGTATGTTGTTTATTTTTTAAGACTTCTATGTAGATCATATTGTTCAGTAGTAACTATTGTAGTATTTAAACATTTCATTGGCCATTTTAATGTACAAATATGGAGCGTGGTTTTTATTTAAGGTGGATTCGTAGAAACGCAAATACTATTATATTATAAACGCAATAATAATCGTCGAATAAACTTTTAAAGTTGGGCTTAAGTTAAAACCCTGAGGTACTCCTTAAAAAACCTCATTGGTGAAATATTTTCGTTCCAATAAAATCAATTTTGTTGTTTTATTCATAATATTAAGCCATAAATGAAAACCATTGTCTGTATGCAATCAAAAATATGTGTAGTATAGGTATTTACAAACATGTCACAACGTACAACCTAATCAAACGCTTCACAGAAAGCAAAAGGTATAAGCAGAAACAAATACTCAAAAAAACCATCTCTATGCCATTCGACATAAGGTAAACAACTATTTTTTCCCGACTTTCAAGGAGGAAAAAGTGTACAGCGGTAGCACAGAGTCTTTCGGCAAGCAATGGGCTGTTGGTGACGTAGTGGGAGTGTTCCTAGATCTCATTGATAAGACGATAAGTAAATATCACAGTGAACTGGCTTGCGTAGTGGCAGGAAAATTTTTGTGTGGAGTCTCTCAAACTTTTGAACTTTCGAGTTTTATCTTCCGATAGATTTTTAGATGTGCCTTGAAGTGTAAGTTTAGTTTGTTTGAGATTATTTTGCCTTAAATTTTCCTCTGAATGAAATAATTATGCTGTGCTCTCTTTTATCCTATTGTTTAACTTGGCGATCACTTTTTAAAATTATTATTATTTATTTTGTTTCTTGACCCTATTCAATTGCATGTTTTTTTAGTTTAGTTATTTTCTTAATCCAACCAAGTATTATTTATTTATACAAAACCTATGTAAATATATATCACTATATCTAAAAATGTTCCTGCCACTATAAAGAAAGCCAAAACAATTACTTTGAATGCTTAAACGCAAAACGCTTAAATGATATCGACATTAGATTCCACCGCATCGCTTCGCTTGCTATGAATGATAGAGTCGCACTATTGAACGATTGATAGATTGACAATGATTGATTTGATTGATCGCACACTCACCCCTTTACTAGGATCATTATTGAACGCGATTGTTGTTTTAACAGAACATTTTAAGATGCTAAAAGTATGAAAAATATTGAAGCACCGTGGTGACTTTGGACTGATTGTTTTTAACAAATAGCTAATCCACTTTGTTCATGATCTTCGAAACTTCCTATCATGGTATTGGGCTGAGATCTTTACAATAAACTTTGGCTTTACTAAAGCTAAGTACGAAAATGATAATGACCTTATGAGGACAATATGCATATTCCTGTGACTGATCCTGCGTTACATATCAATCTGCCTTAGAAGTTTGAATTGTAGGTACTGCACGACTTGGTTCTTATCTCCGTTTTTATGGGGCAAGGTTTTTGGTCTTTAAGTACAAGAATAAAAATTGCTTCGCTTATAAGTCTGGATACTAGCATCGAACATAGAAGATGATCTTTTATTTAACTGAAGCTATACATCGATCATTTCGTACCAATTTTAAAAGCTCTTTGAAAATAGCTCGAATTAAAATTCAAAGCTTAAATTAATTTGCTAATGATCCTCAGTAATGAGGGTGAGTTCAAATCAGTTGAATAAACTAGCTGTATGAACACTTCACCATTATAACCCCTTTAGCAACAGTCGGGTAAAAGTAGTTAGCATCACAGAAATTCAGTAGCATAGACATCAGTAGTCAAAACATATTTAAAATATTCATCTCTCACCAGTGTGACTAACTTTCCCTGAAATGCCTGAAATGTAAATAATACTTCTCTGTTTGTGACTTCTCAAGAAACATAAGTTGAAACACAAAAAATACAAATTTAATTTAATTAGCTAGAGAAACTCGTTACGAAGATGTATACAGGGTGTATCAAAACAGTGTGGTCATACTTAAGGGTGTGATATAAGAACTAAGCTAGCCCATACATTTCGGTCGAATGCATATTGAATTATTGTATGGGTCAGTTGTTTATTTTTTGTGATTTTGATGGAAAAAAAATCACCACGGAAAAAATATTCAGTTTGATGGCCTGCCCCACACCCTTCAAGATAACTACAGTTTTCTGATACAAGCTGTATTATATACTCGTCATATTTAAAGGGTTTTGCTCGCAAATTTTAATTGATCCTGTAGGAATTACCTTATTTTGTCTCTCAACTTCCTCATGCTGTATAATAAAACTATCAGATGGAACTGACTCCATCAACATAAGTTTTTCTGAACCAGCCAATTAATAAACCTTTCCTGCTTGCCCCTGAAATATTAATTTCTTGATAACAATAACAACTAGTTTCTAACTTGAGTTTATTTTTGAAGTCAATAGCTTCCCCATTTACTCGAAGTTATTTCATAGCCATTTTGGCTTCAATCCATTACTCTCTATTATTTATTATTTTAAAGTTTTTGTTAAAAATAAATGTTAGCTGGTGGCTGCCACTAGGTCCTCTTATAGCAGTATTATTTTAATAATTACTTCAGTGTGGGATAGCAAGCATCTCCTACTCTTTCGCACACTGAAGTACGTGGTACAGACCGGATTATATGCATTTGTATAGTAATATGCATATTATTATGGCCAGATTTTTGAAAATTATGCATATTTAGGTTATATGGGCTGATTGTGCTGATATTTTAGGCATGTTTCCTTTAATCTCAACTGTATCTGTATGCAAAAATGTGCCGTAGGTGATACCCGCAAATTAAGCACTTTTAAATAGTGCTCATTGACCTCAGTGGGTGGAGAACGATGGTTTTCAAGCTATAAAAATACATACTTTAAATGCCGACAAACTGTTTTGCAGTTTCGCAGATTTTGTACAAGTTATTATATTACAGATTCTGATTAAATAAAAACGGTAAAAAAAAAATATACGGCTCAATGGTACTAATAATTTGGAACAGTGTTCGATTATTAAAGTTTTCAAGTACAAACATGTTAATATCTCTTTGAAATTGCAGTAAAAAAAAGGTTTTGTATAATTGGCACTTTTAGCGAAAAATGAGGGGAACAGACCTGTTTTTTGTTTTAATAACCTATGATAAATTTATGTAGGGGGCTCAGAATGATGTACTGAATAAGTGGTAACCGTTTTCGCGTCGATGTCACTTCCACCCCGTATTTCGAGCATTTATGATGTACCTATGCATGCATATTTAGATGGTTTTATGTTGCATATAATCTGGTCTCTACTGATGTGATATCTTTAGGGTTCTTTTTTCTCAAAAATATGATTAGTATATTTTCAGAAAAAGAATAGTTTAACATTCAATGCTTGCCGCAACTAGCTATCTTATCAACGTAGATTGGACCTTAGGCCGGCTTTTCAAAAACCTATAAGAACATTTTACTAACATGTACTGAATGTACCAGGTTTCTCCCTAAACGGCGAGTTATTGATGGATGCTCTCGGTGGGGAGACAACGTTCGCTGATGTTCAGGGTGACAACTTTGTACCGGCTTGTACGCTGGGAGTGGGGCAGAAAGCTAGGTAAGGTTTAAGTAACGTTTAGTTTAATTTATTGGAATATTTTTTGTGAATTACTTTTAAGTATTTATTGGAAACTCCGTCAATTTATGATCTTGTATAAAAGTAAACCTATCTTTTAAAATTTTAGTTTAGTCGTTATATTTTACAAAATTTAGCTCATAAATATCATCATCATTCTCTTGCCCCTATCCTAATCCATTTAGGGTCGGCGCAGCATACTTTTCTATTACTCGTCATCATCAGCAGTTACCTCCTTTCAAGCCATATCATCCTTCACACAGTCCATCCACAATCGTTTCTTTGGTCTTCTATTACTCTTATAGCCATATCATCCGCACAGTCCATCCATCGTTTCTTTGGTCTTCTTCTACTCTTATAGCCATCAACATTTTCCTCATTCCTCCGCATCACATGTCCATATCACCAAAACCGATTACCTACCACACAACTCTTCAGTCACGGGCGCCACTTCTAGACTTCCTCTTATTCGCGTTCCACCACACATCCCTCTAGCAATGTCTTCTCAGCCACATGCATTCTTTCATTCATCCCTTTTGTGGCCCAACATTCTGATCCATACAAGACTGTCGGGCTTCGAAGCTCTTAATATAAATAACATTAATGATATTTATTTCAACAACAGGTTAACATACGGCCAAGATGTGAACACACTGAAATACTTCACGACATGTGGTCTGCAGGAGGGATATGAACCATTCTGTGTGTAAGTGTAATAGCTATATTTAATAACTAGTTACCGTTTTAATCCAAGGCCAAAGTTATGTATAATTATTACGTCAACGAGAATTGACGTCAACATAAGATGAACAGAAACTGACTGCATAATCAGCCTATAATGTTCCCAGTGCTGGGACACACGGCTTCCTCGCTATGAGAGGGAATGGGCTATAATTCACCACGCGGGCCCAATGCGGGTTGGTAGATGTCACATGTCTTCGAATTTTTGGCCAGTTTCCTCACGATGTTTTCCTTCACCGTTTTTGAGAGCAGTGGTGATGAAATAAATTACACAAAGTAATGCGCCTGCCTGGATTCGAACCCACGACTTATACTGAAACTGGCTGAATATGAATCAATTCAACCCTATGGACCAATTTTACTGTACACAATATGAAACTCCCTCGTGGGTCTAGTAGTCGCAAACACGACTGCAGAATATTAGGTCCTGGGTTGGATTCCCGGGTCAGGCAAAGTGTGATTGGGTTTTTTCGTCAGAATTTGTTCAATAGCAGCCACGGAGTCTGGATTCGTGCCCGGTTCATGGCAATGGGCTCGCCCTCTATTACATAGGACTTAAACATAACTGGCGAAACGTGGGTGTATTATTAGATACACTTCTGCCTATCCCTTCGAGGATTACAGTCGTGTGATGTTATTTTATGAAACAACAATATCGCACATAATTGTCATTATTTCGTATAATTTGTTGACGTGTTACAGTAACATGAAACGGGACGTGACTCATTGGTACACCAAGGACCAGCCCATCTTCGAGAATACTGATGAAATGATAGATACCAGGATCGATGTCACTAGGATACCAGCTGGATCAGGTAATATTGCCAATGTATCAATACTTGAAACTGCTACAAAAATAAGACAGTTGATCTGGCGACTGTCCATTATTGTCTAAATTTTTTGAAGTTTACAGATATATAAGGTCAAATTAAAATAGATGGACAAATTTTAACACATTGTTCAGTACGTCTAACCAAAGATATCCAAGCAAAAAAAACACTGATTAAAGTGATTTTATTCTGACCTGAAATTGCCGGTACTAAAATTTTTCTTGTAAGCATCATCATTTACCTTTTCCCAAATAATGCGATTTCTTATTTTTTTTCCATTGTCCTTATTTTGATGGTCTGAATGATTTCTAAAAGTTTGTTCATCTAGGTATTTTAAGGACCTTATATAATGATGTTTTATACAGGTTGTAACTCGTGTGGTGTCTCAGACCATGAGGCAGGGGGGGGGCAAAATGGCCGCTTTAACAGAATCACAACAGGATAATAATATGAATTAGGTTAAAATTCTTAAAATGGTCACAGATGCAGTTAATACTATGGATTGTCACTTTGTGACCATTTTACGAATTGTAACGTAATTGTGTAAAACAATCCAACAGCCCTGTATAAAACATCATTATTTATTTAATTTATTTATTTATGTACACACAAATACTTAACAGGACAATATATTAATATAGAAGAGCACAAAGGTACTGCTTATTTCATAAGAAATTTCTGCCAGCAGACCTGCGAGAGGAAAGATGGATTAGAAATGTCACAGTGTGTAGAAAAGACAAAACAAGGAAATTTAATTTAAAACTTAAAACGAAAATATATCTATATAAAATAAACATACTTACATACAAATATATAAACTTCAAAAAATTAAACACCTTTTGTTCTTTTTTACTTTTGGAAATTCATAACTTGTTTTTTGTTTTACCATAATATTGATCAACTGATCACCAGTTCCTATACAAAGACAAATTTTTTTTTGCTAATTTCAAAAACTCGAATAACAAAAGTTGTTTAGTTTCATGGTCGGAGAGATCACACGGGAGGTCTTTCCTTTATTATGATACACGTTGTATATGTTCAACGATAATCGTAGTTAATGAGTTATCCTTAATGGTGTCAATTAAAGGTTCTGTAGCTTTCTACTCTTCTCTTACTTTCGTCTGCTTGGAGCTGTTAGCCTATTTTTACTGCGATAAAAAAACATGTTTGGTTTTAAAAAAAATCCTATCATCATTTACCGCCCTTTTTCATTTTTGAAAACGAATTCTTGATTGCTTAATCTGGGAAGATCTTTCTGGTTCTATGATTTCTGGTGAATCATATCTTTGAACTTTATTATCAGATACACCACCATGCTTGAAGATTTCCCACAACACATTCGAGACTATGGAGAAGGCTAACTGGGAGTTCCTTCGACTCTCACTACCCGTCATTTGTCACATGGAGTTTATTGAGTAAGTTAACACACTTATTTATTGCTCATTTGTTGTTTATTGCACTTATAATATATGGTACATAAGGCATTCTCTATCAGCCAACCTTTGGATCTAAAAGAGAGGCTTCGAAAAAGGTACCTACGTAAAAACTTATAACTAGATATTACTTTTTGTCTAGAAACCGACATGCATTTGACATGCAAAATTTTGCTAATACAAGGTATAAACGGACCCTACACGAAGCCAACCAAGCGTTCTGTACATCAAACTATGTAACTCTGCGCAAAAATCATTGCTGGGAAACGTTTTTTGGGGGTGAAAAATCAGGTTTTATGATAGGACTCAATGTGACGCACGCTAATCATGTGCTGATGGATGCATTGAATAGTTCGGGGGTCGTGGAGGTATTTAAAGTAAAGTTATTACAGTAAAAACTTGTAACTAAAAAAAACTTGTGAAAAAGTTTGAACCTCATCTCTGTCCTCTAGGACTAGATTGAGGTCAAGAGTAGGCCCATTAAACATTAAAAAAAAAGTACTTTGACCCGCAATGTTTTTGTAACTGGAAGGTTCCCAGGTATGGTCTAGAACAAAACAATATCGCAATGACGGGAAGAACAAGTGCCTCTCGGCTTCGTTAAGGGTTCTTTTATACCCATTATAGACGTCATCGTGCTTAGAACGGCTAGTTTTGTCTTAGATGCATGGTGCATGGCATTTCCAACATTTAATTATCGCGTTAAATGACCAAATCACACCTTCCCGGTATGAATACGAAATTATATTTGTTGGTTCTTTACAGCCTCGCATTCATTAGAAAAAGAGTTATGAAACAGTAGCTAAACAATATTTATCGCAATATGTCGATGAAAAAATGAGAGCATGTTACTAGCCTGAAAACATAAATACAAAAAAAACGTTGGTACAACAATATTGTGCAACTTTTGTGTAGCATGAATACAAAACATTTATGTGTCAAGAATCACATTCCATATTACCAGCAAAAAGTTTCCCGCAACAAGCAAACATGTTGCAGAAACAATGCTGTGCAACTTTTCAATATAACACCGTAAAATTTTCACTTCTTATTCTAGTGAGGCAGAAAAATCAAGACGCTGGATAGAAATAAAGGAACGCCAACAAATTCTGATGAAGGAAGCCGTGGAAGCTCAGATGCCTGCTCATATCGACCAGATTATGAGGAGTGGGTTTACAATGAATGATATCAAAGGTATGTGACGTAGTTATGACAGCAAAATGCTCATTTTGGTCTTTACTAATTGTTCCTACTTGATGTTTCCACAAAGTATATTTTTATTTTGACCTTAAAAGATCCAAGGAGCCAGATTTTTCAATTTTATTCGTGAATAATGACATAATTTCTGTGTTTTTGGCATTGTCTCAGGATCATAAATTACGTCTGGTGTCTGAGGAATCAAATCATAGAAGACAATTTGTCTAAAACGAACGAAATAATGTTAATTTCATTTTAATATTTTTGATGTTTTTACTAAACAATAAAAATTACTTAACTGTAAAAGGACATGGACAAAAAAGTACATTCCATATACACTTACATAGTCAATATATTATATTAAGAAAAATAGAGAAATGAATTGTTGCGTAGTTTTTAACCTCTCTGCACTCGTCAGTATTGATTACAATAATTATAATAAGTAGTGCAAATTGAATTCAAAGTCTCATTTGTCAACTTAAGCCATTATGAACCATAGAGTATTTATAAATAGAATAATAGACGTTATACACCACGCATACTACTTGTAGATATGTATGTGAAATGAACGACAAATGCTCTTACCTGAAACATTTGATTTAAACAAAACTGTTTTCATTGGTATTTCTTACATATAATTAAATTATATTTTAAAGTGTTGATACGTAAGATATATTTATTTCACACAATTATAGTAATAACGTAACCGTACCATAAAACGGAACGCGTTTTACAATGTGTCATTGTTTTAAATGGCAAAATGGCGGTACTGCGATTGCACAGATCCTCCGTTGCGTATGAACTGTTTGTTTTATTGCGATTATCTTCTAATATTTTTGACTCCTGCTTATCTCTACGGAAAAAAATATTTTTTACTTTTCCGTGTTTCCCTTGTCAATTAGTAGTTAAACTGTTGAAGAAAAACGTCACTTTCGGAGTCTCAATAAATGTGACAATAATAACATATACGTTGTCTCAGTTTTCTGTCAGACTTTCTCAGTTCAGTAAATGTTAATCAATATAATGGTTAAAAATCCTTAGTTCAGGTAGAATGACCACCTGAAATAAGGATTTTGGATCTTGTTGAAATGCCTAATAATTCACAGCACTTCGCTATTTTAAAACGCCTTGAGGTTTTTAATAGCAAAATCATTTATTCATACACTTTGCCAGCAATCTGATAGAAGGTAACATGAAACTGTTTACGTCTAGTTATTTGTAATTCCAAGATCTTTGAGCTTTTTATTTTTTGCAGTTTAATATGGCAATATTCACGAATATGAAGCACCAAAAATTATCGTTGTACACCAAATTTTATAACTATGCAAACGCCCATACAGAAATTGGCCATGTCCTTTATATGCAAAACATATTCTAAAATATAATCTTGGCTCGTTGAATCTAAAGTAAATTAATAGTAGAATAGACCCACAGTTATTTTATAGATTGGCTTGTTCTCTCCATTTGTATTTTAATGTTATGTTTGCACTTGTGTCCCTGTCAGTGTCCGTAAGGTGTATGCAATATGTAAATACACAAAGTTGATTGGCAAAAATATGTTCAAAAACGCGAAGCTTCACTGTTACTGATTGTACAGCAAAATTATTCACTTTGATGTATTTCTGTCTGCACTATATTAACTTATGGTATCACTATACTTTCAAAAACGAAAAAATAATACAACACATTATAATAGGACTGGTACTTAATACAGCAAAATGTATAAAGACACACGTGATTTAACATAATTATGTAAGTATTTTATTTTTACACAAAATGCTACTTTGTTCTCAAGCAGTTGTTCAAATCAGAATGCTGATGAATCATACTGGCTCAATTCACAAGTAAACAGTAATTTTTTTGTACTAGTGAAAAATTTGTCAGATTCTTCTTCAAAAAAATTCTTTCGTATAAACTTACACGGGTACTTACGAAACTACAGAAGAGAGATGCACGGCTCGGATTGTTCTTTGGGGGTGTGAAGAACAGGGTGTAAAGCTCTTCAACCCCCGTAGAAAAGGGAGGATCCTCCGACCAGACGGGTGATATTGTCTGGTGGGCTACTGCCCGACAGTTGTTGTCGGGTTCTTCTATATAATCTTAAGTCGCGAATATCTTTACTTGCGCGATGCAGGATTTAGATGTTTAGTTTGTCCTCTGCGTCATAGATGGCGCTGTAGTACTTTTTGTTCCATGTTGCTGAAGTACTTTTTGTAGTACCGCTACAGTTCATTTCCTAAGAACCAGCGAAACTCCATGGTTACACTTCTAAAAATATTTGGTGTTAATAATGGTATCATGTTACGTTACAAAACATAAAAAAACCGACTTCGACATCTAAAAACACAAAACACGTCTTAAATAACTTTACTTTCGGAAGCCGGTAGCAAAAAAATTCAATGAAACAAACGAAATCAATATTTTTTAAGAATATTTTTTTTTGCAAAACAAAAAGTTTCGCATACCACACAAATTCTTGTCACGAATCAATTTTACATTGTAACTAGAAGTTATCAAGGGACGATCATATCGTCAACATAGGCAAAGAAGAAAAAATAAGTTTATAAGGAACTAACTCATAAACTACTCAAGCAATTGTGCCAAACACCTTGCAAACACCTCCCTACAACGTTTGCTTTTCACCTTTCTCTCCCCGACCCCATAGGCTTGCACTACGAGGACAATCAGGAGGAGATGCCGACCAGCTCCAAGATGAAACGCCAGCCGTCCAGACCACCACGTAAGGGCTCCATGACGAGAGGTGTCTCTATACAAAATTACAATAATTTGCAACCAGGTTATTACTAGGCTTTCTTGTATATTGTGCTCGCTGAGGCTGGGTGTTGAATGTTGATTTGAGCTTAAAGCCGTTTCGTTTTGTTGTCATCTTGAATACATGATGTCATGTCATTATTGACGTTTCTTCTTTGACTAAGACTAAGTACGTTTCTGTCTAGACCTAGTTCTGTTGATTTGAGGTAAGTATCATATAGTTAATATTTTCTAGAACATAAACAGGCTTGTACCAACGTAATAACAAGTGTTAGCTTTTAATGTATAGACGCCAGCACATCAAGCTACTCGAAACTGTCAAATTTTCCCAATCAACCTTGAACCTAATGCTTTAGCGATAAAGCTGAAAGTCTATTAAAGATATTTGACAGATTGTAGTAGCTTGATGTACTGGCGTCTGTTTATACATAGATCAAATCAAAATTATAATGATTATCCGGTTTATAATATACTTATAGTCTGAGTTGCTACGTTTCACAATTTGAAATTTTCTGGAAAGCTATTTATAAAAATTGATAATACACTTCTCATCAAAAAAATCGAAACACTTTCGTTTTTATTGTTTTTGTCCTAATTTTTTACAAAAGAGAATTAATTCCATGAAAAAAAAAACATTATTGTGTAGCTGGCAGTTTGGTCATTACAGTAAGAAGAAAAAAATCAAAATTCGAAATTAGAATTTCATTTGTTTATCCTATAAATGAAATTAATCACTGTTTTGAGACAAATGTGTATTTAGGGTTGGAGTACGTTTCTCGTTTAAAAACTAAAAATTAGCGCTTGTCTTTAAACTTTTTGTTTCTTATTTCATTTACTGTGACTTTGGGACGTCTGAAAAAACTTTTTTTTCTAAAACATATGGATACTTCGCCCGCAGAAGCCGCCCAAGTGGTGGCATTGCTGGATTCTGGACTTAGTCAGCGTGTTGTGGCTGTAAGATTGCATCTAAGCTTATCATCTGTTCATAGAGTCTACAAACGCTATCGGGAGACTGGTTCGTTCACGCGCCGTTCAGGATCTGGCAGGAATCGGGTCACTTCTGAGCGAGATGATCAATTTATTGTAACAACTTCTTTACGAAATCGACGCCTTAACGCTTTTCAACTGCAGCAGCAGCTTCGCGTTGTACGAAGAGTAGCTGTAAGTGACTCTACAATAAGAAGAAGGTTGAAGGAACGCGGATTGGCACCGCATAAGCCAGCGAATGGGCCGAAATTAACTGCAGACCATCGAAGAGCGCGCCTTAACTTTGCACGCGAGCACCTAACTTGGTCATACCTTCAGTGGAGCAAAGTACTGTTTTCTGATGAGTGTAAAATTATGCTGTATGGTAACGACGGAAGGAACATGGTCTACAGAAGAGATGGAGAACGCTTTGCACAATGCTGCATTGAAGAAAAGGTCAGCTATGGTGGCGGTTCGTGGACGGTTTGGGGAGGAATCAGCGCCGACGGTAAGACAGAACTTGCCTTTGTGTCTGGGCCACGGCTGCCTGCACTAAACTCTCATCGGTACATCGAACAGTGTCTTGAACCTCATGTGATGCCCTATGCACATTTTATTGGCAACGACTTCATATTCATGCACGACAATGCTAGAGCTCACACCGCGGGCGTCGTACGAGATTATCTTACCGAAGTCGGTATCTCCATTATGGTATGGCCAGCAAGAAGCCCGGACATGAATCCCATTGAACATCTATGGGATGAATTAAAGAGACGAATCCGAGCAAGAGATCCAGCCCCAGAAACACTTAGCCAGCTGCAAAATGCAATCCAAGAGGAATGGGATAATATACCACAACATGTGATCGTGACTCTCATCCGATCGATGAAGAACCGTATGGAAGCAGTAATAAGAGCTCGCGGAGGGAATACAAGTTATTAAATAAACGTTTCTTACATTTTTTTTTCATTTACGCGTGTTGTTTTACCCATTTCCTTCATATTCCATACAGGGTAAAAATTACTCATTATACAAAATACGAAACCTATGAAGACTTAATTTGAATTTAGAACAATAACATTAGGATTTAAAAACCTCATACTACTCACTATTAAATGACATTTTACATTTATTCCTAAATATACACATTTTTCTGATAATCCTTATCAAATCATAAACTGCGAGGTGTTTCGATTTTTTTGATGAGAAGTGTATAATATAAATAAATATTTTAGTAAAAAAATATTTCACAATCGAAACACATAACTGACAAAGCATTCTTCATTGCTAAAAATAAACATAAGCTTAAAACTAAGAATTAAAAACACAACTAAAACAATAAAATTACTCAAGATTTATTAACAAAAATAAAAAATACAATCACATCATTTCCTCAGTTTGAGCACTGTGTTGGTTTATCAAGATATTATATCACTTTGGCTGTTTTCTTCAGAAAATAGGTTTTCTTCTAGAATTTACCGGGATGACCGTAGTCTACTATCTAACTAGCCTCTTTTCTGAGGAAACTTGGTTTCTACAGAATATTCTTCTTCTTTTTGGTTGGAAAGCTAAACTAAATTAACCCCTAACTCAATATTAGATGCACTTTAAACTAGTAAATTAGGAAGCTGTATTTATGTATAACCTAAGTCCTATACGAGGTGGAAGGGACACCACCAGGGACGGTTACCACGTATTCAATACATCATTCTGAACACACATATAATTTTTTCATCGGTTATTTTTTTTAAATCAGCTGTTTTCTACAAAAGTGCAATACCCATACGGTCAAAATGTATGGAACAACTGTACCGATGAAAAATTTTACCGGGTAACCGTTTTCGCGGCGGCGTCCCTTACACCACGTATTTATAATATAATGAAGTTTCAATCTAATACATAAGCTGAAAGCTATTGAGTCACAGCCGATTAAAAATATTCTCAAAAATTAACAAAAACAATGATTGGTCCTTGGGTCCGTATTTTATTTTTCAAGCCCCTAAAGCGTATTCGTTTATACAGGTCAAGTGAACGGCATGGCACGATCAACTAGTGAGGCCGAGATGGCCAAGTATGAGTTAGGAGGAGCGCAGAGTCTGACCCCTGACGATAAGAAGGATAAGCGCGGACGGTCGCCTTTCAAGTAAGTTGGTATAGGTACACTTGTACAGGGTATAAAGGACATCAACGACCAATTCGTTACCATGATTTCAGCTCCTGATTATAAACCAGCGATTTTTCATCTGTGATTAAAAAAGAAAGCTTTTGATAAATCCACCATGTTTATAAAAGAACATTATGTATTAGTGTCGTGCATCTTTAATAGGGAATAAAAAGTAATTTTGTTATAAATAGGAATATTAAGAAGAACAAGAACAAGAAGTTAATTTAGATATTTATTTTGTATTCACTCACAATGTTTTCTTATTTAACCCAAAGGTTGACTGGTAGAGATTGCCTTGTGGCATTAAGTCCGCCTATGTACCACTATTGTACATGAAGTTTAAATAAATAAATAAATAATATTAAAATAATCTCTCTATAAGAACTCAGCGCCGTTTCTTTCTGGGGCATGAAGGCTTTTTAGGGTTCCGTACCCAAAGGGTAAAACGGGACCCTATTACTAAGACTTCGCTATCTGTCTGTCTGTCTGTCTCCAGGCTGTATCTCATAAAGCGTGATAGCTAGAAAGCTGAAATTTTCACAAATGATGTATTACTATTTCCGCTATAACAACAAATACTAAAACTTAAAAAAAAATATTAAGGGGGGCTCCCATACAACAGATATGATTTTTTGCCGTTTTTATAGATAATAGTACGGAACCCTTCGTGCGCGAGTCCGACTCGCACTTGGCCGGTTTTTTTATTTTATTAATTTAAGGGCATATCCCGTAAGAGATTCTATTTTAGACTAGAACCTGTTTACCGAATTTCAAAACACATATAATCTTGTCTCTCAAACCCAGGTTCTTCAGAAGCAAGCGCGGTGAGAGCAACGACCGTGCCAAGTCTCGTAAATCCAAGACACCAGATCCTTTCAGTGATACCGAAGTATCACCTGAACGTGGACCGAGAAGACCTAACCCTCAGATTAAAGTGTCACAGGTAAGCATGCACTCTATTGCCAGGGTTTTAAGTTAGTTTTGAATTGGAATATGTGGGTCTTTCAAATGTGGATGTGGATTCTACTGTAAAAATATGATTCGAGAAAGTCGAGGTTATGATTAACTAAATGAAAATGCCTGAACAAATTTATTTTTTGTTGTTATTTTATTAACTCTAAGAAAAACTAAATAATGAATTGGTAAGATTCCTAAATTTTTTTCGTTTAAAAAAATATACGGATCTTGTGATTGGCCATTTTCAGTTCGATTTTTTTTTGTTACCACCTCATGGCATTTGTGTCACGAATGACAGCCACGATATTACATAACTGTATAATCTTCGACCAAGAGATAACCAATTAAATATACATTACACAACATTTAACATTTTATAAAAAGGACCCATTCTCTTTAAAAATGTTTGGTCCTTCAGTCCTTTCACATAACTATAATATTTTGTATGTGTTTGTTACTTTTTATGTTGTTTTTGTTAACATCTCATAAGGCCATACTTAAAAAAAAGGACTCACTACTTTATGCATTACGATTGTTTGGTCCTTACCGATACTTTATTATTTTGTTTGTTTTTTTTTACTTTTCATGATGTTTTTGTTAATTTCTCACAAGGCCAATCAAAGATATAATAACGGCATGAACGCGCGACCTAGCAGGGCCAACTTATATGGAAGCCAAGTTGGTCTAAATGTAAGTCCTCTCATAAACCCTGTTTTACACTAACATGCATTTTCTTTCATTGATTTTCGGACTAACAATTTACTATTTCTTGTTTTTACTTATTCTTCCCAATACAAATTAGTCTACTAGTATATTTTTGAAAAAAATCTATAAAGGGCGGTATTTTTATGAGAGATACGTATTAAACTAGAAGTTATTTTGAAATTCTACAATTATCATTGATACAGGAACGATTCAAAATTGTCTTAAGGAGCATAGTTTTAATTAAAAGACTGCTTTAAACATTTTATAAATAAACAAACAAAATATAACATTATGTATAGAGAGAGGATAAGCAGCAGATATCTGATTAAAGAAAACATTTCAATGATTTAAATAAATATTTCTGATGACATCACCTGTACATTCTTCTGGAAAACACTATTCACTAGCGTTACTGATAAAAAAGCACGCTTGCGACTACTATATAAGGATAACAAACTGTTAGCTTAGAATGTATTTCTGAATAAATAAATAAATACTAGAACTCTCTGTAATTCTGTATCACCGACTCTTCCCTTCTCTTCCCGCTCTCTAATCTCTCACTTCACTCTTTCCTCTCTGACGTCACAGTCAAACGCTCAGATGGCGACGCCTACGCAGGACCGCAAGCAGATGACGACCAGCACTCTCTCGCAGTCGGCAACCGAAACTGTTGGCAACGAGATCTTTGACTCCGAGTGTTTGAAGCTTATCAATGAATACTTCTATGGTGTCAGGTTAGTAATTTTTCGGTATTTAATTATGAAACTTTTACATTTACGATTATGATTAGAAGAGTAGGTACTTTTTGGAAGGTCAGTTAAGTTAAATAGTGTCTGAAATCTCAGAAACTGTTTCTTTATTCACCATGATTACGTATAAATAATGAATAGTCTATAAAACATTGATCCCGATTACAAATCCATAATTATCTACATATTCAAGCTTCGTTCATTTAAAATCAAGACCTTAAAAAGAATATTAATCAATTTTGATAGTCCAAATCCAAATAATGGTCCAATCAGTACAGAGCGAATGTTGAACTTATCAATTGATCTAGCTGTCTCCTCTCTATTGTATCGATGAAACATCATGACAGTTGTCATCGTCTTTGTATTTAAAAAAAAAACTACATAATTTATCAAAGAGTTTATATGTTCATTGTATGTACGTATTTCGCCTCCAGAATCTACCCTGGTCAGGATCCAACCCACGTGTACATCGGCTGGGTGACGACGCAATATCACCTGCACTCCAAGGACTTCAACCAGAGCAAGGTCACCAAGTCGTCCGTCATCATCACCGATAATTACGACAGGGTGATTGAGAAGTAAGTATTTTTCATATTTTTTATTTAATACTAGCGGTTCGTCCCAGCATTGCACGGGTGCCTATGTTACTCAGGGTGAATGTAGCTTTCCAATGGTGAAAGAATTTTTGAAATCAGCACGGTAGTTTTTGAGTTTATTCATTACAAACATACACACACACACACACACAAAAATGTTTTTTTTTCTTCTTTATAATATTAGTGCCATGCCATAGGCATTTTCTACCAGGTGTTGCAGAAGCAAACAGAAGTAGGTGCTTCTTCTTCGTGTTGGGTCAATTTCCAAATATCATAGACCTTTCATCAAGTCTTTATTTACGTGTAGCCTCTGTTTGTATGTACAACCTCTGCTACTTTACTCTTTGGGGAATTCAGGGGAAATATGTTGTTACGTTATGTGACTATGAGAGTAGCGGTGGCCCAATGGTGGCGGCACCGACTTACGAACAGTAAGTCGTGGGTTCGAACCCAGGCAGCTGCATTAATTTGTGTAATTTATTTCATCACCACTGCTCTCAAAAACGGTGAAGGAAAACATCGTGAGGAAACCGGCATGTCCTAGAACCAAAAATTCGAAGACATGTGACATCTACCAACCCGAACTGGGTCTGCGTGGTGGATTATGCCCATTCCTTCTCATAGAGGCCGTGTCCCAGCAGTGGGAACATTATAGGCTGATTATGGTTATGCATGTGAATACAAAGTCTTCAAAATTTACAAACTCTTCTGTAGACCCCATACGAAATTTCCTTCCAATCTTCTTTTTACCCGACTGCGGCGAAGCCCAAAAGAAGAATTACTTATAGTGTCAATTTTTTAAAGGTTTTAATAAAATCTTTCCTTCCAGCGTAAACCGCCAGTCCTGCTACATGGTCCGCGCAGATGAGCTGTACAACGAGGTGATGGCCGAAGCAACGGCCAAGGGTGCCTCGCAGGGCATGTTCATCGGATGTTCGGTCGATACGTCTACCGGGACAGTGTCGTTCACGTGCGAGGGGAAGGATACTAGCTTTAAGTTTAAGGTGAGTGATAAATTCATTTGGTTGTTCTGTTAATTGGTCTTTTAATACCCTTATTTCAACCATTATCATGACTATGTCTACTGTTGCTGTCAGACTATGGTAATAAAGCGAAAGGCCCAATATATTTAAACAGCTATTCATAGTTGATCAATTATAAAGTTTCAAGCTCCAGCTTTGCAATTAAAGAGTTTATCAGCTTTATAAAACGTAACGTCAGGGAAAATGAAATGCAAAATAGAGCTATTTTGATATAAATGGTTGCTATATTTTTTTTCTTATTCTGTATTTTTTAAGGATCTAACAGCTGACTACAAACATGTAAAATATAGTTGATTTAGGTATTAACGTTTTTAAGAAAAAATATTTGTACATCACGAAAACTATACCCACCCAGCGACGGTACTTTTAAACAAGCGTAAAAGCTGGGCTTACATCCTACTGCTCTTCATAATTTTAAAGGTTTCCGAACCACCCGCTTCCACTACGCACCTTTTTCAGATGGAGCCAGAAACCAAACTCTTCCCCGCGATCTTCGTAGAAGCCACATCCAAGGAGATCCTTCAGATAGAACTGGGCAGGTCTACGACCAGCCTGCCGTTGTCTGCTGCAGTACTACCGACGAGCGACAAGCACGTCATACCTCAGTTCCCGCCTAGGCTGAAGGTGCAGTGCTTGAAGCCGCATCAGTGGGCTAGGGTGAGTTTCTTCAGATAGAACTGAGCAGGTCTGGAAAGTTTCCTAAAGTCAGCAGGCATCAGTAGGTATGCCATTTCAGGAAATTATCCCTTTAGGAGTGACCATACTTATCGATTAGTCGTCGCCGAGAAAGGCCTAGAAAACGCTGCCGTGACGACCTAGAGCCGTTTATGAGAGATTGGCCAGAGAAAACCGCACGAAGAGAAGAGTGGAAGGCTATTGAGGAGGCCTTTTCCCAGCAGTGGGGCAATAGAAGCTAAGTAAAAAAAAAATCGTTCAATAAAAGCAAATAGTTCGATGAGGTGTCAAGTCTCGCCCTCCGAACCGAAAAGAGACTGAACGTTCTTTATGACCGGCTCAAGCCGATTTATTAATAAAAGGTTTTTGGGCACATCGTTTGGCTCTCATCTCATTATTATGAAAGCTTTGTCTGAATATGTCTGCAAAATAATTCTTATTAAGATTTTTAAATAATTATATTTGAATTATTGGCTTTCAGGTACCAAATCAATCTCTACAAGTACATGCACTGAAGCTATCAGATATCCGTGGTTGGTCCATGCTGTGTGAAGATGCAGTGTCCATGCTGGCTTTACACATACCAGGTAAATACTCTCGCTGAATTACCTTGGTGTCGGCTCGACTCAATTTCAACTTCTTCTTTATCGTGTGGTTAGTGCCTAACCTGGTGTCAGAGTTTTTCTGCCGTCCATGGGCCTCTGACTTGGCTTTACATGCCGTCGAGATATATCTCTCAGGCATGTTGGTTTCCTCACAATGTTATTCTTCACCGAAGCAAGTGATAATTATACCTACAATACCTACAAACAATTTCAACTAAAATATTTCAATGTCTGGGTGTGATCATTCGCGGGCCTGTGGATGGTGAGTAATGGTCTAGCTCGCCGTCCGTCCGTCTTATGACGACAGGCCGTGTCGACGGCGCGTTCATGTTCTACGCGTGCCTCAAAGAGATGTCAGCAAACAGGAGGGGCCCGCAAAAGTCTGACACTCCCTTCCGCTCCGCCCAGAGCGGGAGGAGTCATTTGATGATTTCTCATCCCCAAAAAAAAAAAGGTGTGATCATTCCGATCCAGCAAGTGTGTAGCACCTCTAATGCCTATTTCTTACGTTTATCACTTACTAACGATCCGTCTGAGCTTCGCACGTGTGCAATTTTCTAATGAAATATCAAAATTCTCTTTCATACAAACCTTGTCTTGGCAATTACGATCACAACAAAAAATAAATCTGGCAAATCGGTCGAGCCATCCCCTATTGATGCTCCGTCATGTATGTGGCAATTGATTTTTTTATTAATATACCTAGAAGATGTTTATTACGTCTGTTTGATAAGTGAATGTCATGCGATATATTGAAATATAATTTTTGTTCACAGAGGAAGATCGTTGTATAGATATACTGGAGCTGATAGAAATGGACAAGCTACTAAGCTTCCACTCTCATACCCTGACACTGTATGCTGCTCTTTGTTACCAGAGTAATTATAGGTAAGTCATCCTTTTTAGTAAATATAAAGCTTTTACAGAATGCAATAAAACTAATAAGTGAAATTCATTTGAAATCCATGAAGATCCATAATCTACATCGTTCTCACATATATGTATAAGTAATCTCAACATGAATGATGTAACGAAGATTTTGTAACAATATTTTGATTTAAAAGAGTGTCCATGGAGTTTCTTGCCCATGCTTCTTCATAGAGATCTACGTTTTGAAATGTGCAACTACACTACTTTTTCAAGTTATTATGCCTTGTAACTGGGACTGTAGCTTCGCTTTTTTATTTTTTGACATTCAAATTGCCCGTAATGGTCTAATTGAAATAAATGTTTTGAGTTATTTTTTTTTTGAGTTTTATGTTTTATAAAATATTTCTATTATATTTTCAGGGCCGCACATGCTCTTTGCACCCACGTTGATCAGAAGCAACTCCTCTACGCGATCCAGTCTCAGTACATGTCAGGTCCACTTCGACAAGGCTTTTACGACCTGCTTATTGCCCTGCATCTTGAGTCACACGCAACCACCATGTGAGTATACAACGTACAATACGGCGCGGTTGGTGCAGTGGATGAGCGATTGACTGCTGCACTGCGTGTCGCGGGTTCGATTCCCGCACGGAACAAATATTTGTATGGCTTACAGGTAGTTGTTCCGGGTCTGGGTGTTTGTGTATGTGAGTTTAAATGTTTGTAAATGCACTTACGATACAGGAGAAATTCCTAGTATGGGGTAACGTTTTTTATAAAAAAACTTAGAGGATTGTATTGATGATTTTAATGATTATAATTCTGTAACTACATACTTATTACTAGCGCGAATCATATTTTCATCAACATACAACCTAACACTGACCTGCAAAAGTAAAAAAAAATGAATTTTGCGGGCTCATCGAACGTCTGATAATCAGTCTTTCGATGAGTTATCGTGTTCTGTACTACCTATCTGGGACCCCCCAGATACTATGACGTCTTAAAGCAGGAGTAATTCCAGTGTTTCCAGTGTTTCAGTTCCAAGATACAGAGAAGTATACAGGTTGTCTAGGGTCATCTCTTTCCCACACTGGAATTACTCCTGCTTTAAGACGTCATGGTAGACCACCTGACCTCCACAACACAATTACTGGGAAATGTGCTGTGGATGTTAAATAGGCAGTCGCTCCATGTAAAATACAGCAGATATTTAGCTGCATCCGGTTAGTCTGAACCTAAATCTAAAATTCTCAAAAATTCGTAACTATAATCAAGACAATATAGTTTTCAATACACTTCCTCGAAAACTGATTCTTATCACATTACGATTAGGTTCAACATGCAATGTATTTCGCACGCGTGGATTTTTTTCATTTATCACAACGTGAGCGGAAATAAAAATTTCCACAGATAACTATACTAATTACTAAGTCCAAATTGGTTCAATGTTCATCAAAAAGATATGAGAATTCCACCACGAATGCAATAACAAAGTTTCCCTACTTAAATCAAAATGTACTGGTTCCACAGGGAGGCGTGCAAGAACGAGTTCGTAATACCATTAGGACCAGAACTAAAGAGCCTGTACGAGGAGCCCGACATGGGACACAGTCTGCGCTCATTGCAGACGGAGAGTGTGCGTCCACAGATGAAGATGACTGATATAGCGTGAGTATACAGCTATATTATATAGCTCGGTATAACGTCACCATGAAGAGTCTGTACGAGGAGCCCATCAATATGAATAAATTTGGTCTAAAGCAGTTCCCTGCTGAAAATGCGAGATATTCAATTTACAAAGACTCATTAATATACACAGAATTATACTGGGTGGAAGGGACACCGACGCGAAAACGGTGACTACGTATTCAGTACATCATTCTGAGCTCCTCCACATAGACAAATTTCATCGGTTATTAAAAAATAAACCAGCTGTTTCCTACAAAAGTGCATTACCTACACAGTCAAAATGTATGGAACAGCTGTTTTTTAAAATAACCGATGAAAAATTACTATGTAGAGCTCAGAATGATGTACTCAATACGTGGTAACTGTTTTCACTTCGGTGTCCCTTCCACCCCATGTATATTAAACACACACAATACTAAGTGTGTTGGTAAAAAATGTATGTTTACAATGTATTTCTGAATAAATAAATACATTAATCATTGCGTTTAACGCTACTCTTGAAAACATCATGCCATCTCTGCATTCTTAAAAATATGTCTCAAAAATTTATCAGAAACCAAACGATGATATAAATTAACTTAGCGCTCTGTTGTATTCTCAAAAATCAGCTAGAAGCTGAGACTTGAAAGTACGTTACGCGGTAGTAAAAACATTGCTGGAAAATCGCCCGTGAAAACGTGCTCGAAATGTTTGTTAATTCAATTCCAAACCTTTAAACTTTCCCCACAGTTTTCAGTTCCTATCGGTAGTAAATTATGAGATCTCATCATCATCTTCCTGCCCTTGTCCCATGCTATTTGGGGTCGGCGCAACACGTTTTTTTCTTCCATTCTCCTCTGTCAATCGTCACGCTATCATTTACTTCTTTATCTTTCATATCATTCCTCACACAATCCATCCATCATTTCTTTGGTCTTCGTCTCCCTCTCCATCCATCTACGTTTATATTCATCACTCTTTTAGTCACATGTTTAGTACATCTTTTAGTCAAATTATGAGATCTCATATTTCTATAAAATACTAGCGGACCCGTGCCCACTTCGTTGGGCGGTAATCATTTTCGACCGTTTTTTCTCCGACTTACTTTTCAAATCCGATTACCACGAAAAAGTCTTTTAATTTTTCGGGTTTATATATACCCTATGACACTCACAAATAACGTGGCTTTCTATTGGTAAAAGAATTTTCAAAATCGGTTCCGAAGATCCTGAGATTACCCTCTACAACCTCACAAACTCAAAAAATGTCCGTGATTGTTCATGATTTTGAGCTCCCGATATTTCGACACTTGCAAGCGCCATGATCGCGGGTTGACTGGAGAATGCGGGTGGACGGAAAATAAATTGTTAGGAGCAGACAAATCTGTCTACCCTCTTTCTTTGTCTTTTGCTACGCGCACTACTGGAACTCGACACTAAGTCACGGCAAAATACACTCACAGTATCACCAGGTTTTGTGGATTCCTTATTACGATGCCGGCTGCTACTTTTGAGCATACTCAAAACCAATCAAACCAATATTGGGAGCTCAAAATCATGAACAATCACGGAATTTATCTCGTAAGTGACAGTATAAGTTTAGTTTTAAACCGTCAAAGCTTAAAACAGTGTTCACAAACTTTACCTCTTTATAATATTAGTATAGATAATTAAATAGTCTGTTTTCTCTCTTTGCCAGTGAAAGTATAACAGAGATCAGCAACCTGTACTCGCCGTACTTCCCCCTGGAGGTGGTGCGCGAGTTCGTGATGCAAGCGCTAGCTGAGGCCGTGGAGACCAACCAGGTGCACAACCGCGACCCTGTGGGAGGCAGCAATGAGAACCTGTTCCTGTAAGTTGGGTTTAAAATATTATAAATATATAATATGGTTGGTCGAAGTTAAAATAAAATGAGGTGTTATCCTCATTATATATCGCTTGGTGGATGAGTTTACCAACGATCTAGGACTGGACTGAAACAATGGTATTTTGACACTTCCTTAAGGTTACTTGGTACTGTTAAAAAAAAATTTTCTGCATTTGCATCCAAACTCACCGTATATAATTATTTTGTCCTATAAAACTTAAGGTCCTATTTACTATTATTTTCTAAATAACTGTACCTAACTAAATTCTGCGTTGGTCTAGTGGTAGCAATTGTGACTTCTGAGTTTCGATTTCGATTCCCGGGTCGGGCAAACTGTTATTAGGTTTATCCATCAGGAATTTCTCAGTAGCAGCCACGGAGTCTGGATTTGTGCCCGGTTGATGGCAATAAGCTCGCCCCTATTACATGGGACTTAAACATAACTGGCGAAATGTGTTTGTACTATTAGGTACACTTCTGCCTAACTCTTCGGGGATTACAGGCGTGATGTTATGTTAAATTCTGCTTCTATATTACAGGCCACTGATCAAGCTGGTAGATCGTCTTCTGCTGGTCGGCATGATGCGCGATGAAGATGTGGAGAAACTACTCATCATGACCAACCCTGAAACATGGGACCCTTCCTTTGATAAAGGTACCTAATTTATTATTTACAAGTACATTCACTTCATCATAAGATTTCGGCCCGGAACCATCTACTGGATAAAGGGCACCACTTTCTTCCACCACTGTTAAAACTCATGGTTTATGAGACGAGTATAATAATTCGCAAAAGTTGTCCGTTTGAAAAACGATCTTTTTCTCTAGTCCTTGCTATCCCACTGCTGGGCAAACGTTCAAGTTCTTTATTTTAGTGACAAACTACTTTTAGTTTAAGTGAAACTCATGAGTTCTAGACAACTCAATTTTTTTGTTAAAACGCAATTTAGTCAACTTCGAAATGTATACTATTAGAAATGCTACAATCCATACTTTCATAATCATAATAATATTATAAATGTGAAAGTAAGTTTGTTTGTTACCTTTTCACGCCTAAACCACAGAACCGATCATCCTGAAATTTTGCAATGTACGTTGTCAGGTGTACAGAAACGGACATAGAGTACCTTTCATCCCGAAAAAAGTACTGTTACCGAGGAAAACAACAATAACGTTCTTATGATAATAGATGGCTCCACGTGTCTTTCGAATTATGATAATTTATTACAGGCCGAGTACAACCCTAAATTGATGGCCAAATTCTAAATTAACGCGAGCAAAGCCGCGGGCAAAAGCTAGTATTTTTATAAGTTAAAGCCTGTTTTATTCTCATAATATAAAGTTTTATACAAATCTGTTCAGTATTTTTGGCATAAATATATATTTGGTATTTAGATGCCACCGAGGAGCTTTTAAAAAAACTTGAACGCTTGCAAAACAATGTATTGTTTTTAACCTTAAAAATTCTGATCATATTTCTAAACACTCGCAAATCTCTCGCTAATTAATATCCTTCATAACCCTAAAACGCCATCCTATCTGCGAGAACGCTTTTCCTACTCCCGTCTCTCTGATCCACCACCAAAATTAAAGAGTAACCAACATCCATGCCTCCTCACAAACTTTCACGTTTATATTATGTAAGCTAAGATAGGTTTACAAAATACACATTATTTCTGATCCTTTTTCGCCAGAAGGTAAAGACGAGCACCGCAAAGGTCTGCTCCACATGAAGATGGCAGAAGGCGCGAAGCTACAGATGTGCTACCTGCTGCAACATCTCAACGACATCCAGCTGAGGCACCGGGTCGAAGCTATCATCGCCTTCGCGCATGACTTCGTTGGAGATCTACAGACCGACCAGCTCAGGTAAATCCTTTGATTATATTCAAGTAGCAATTAACTCTTTAGAAAAAGAGATGAATGCTAGGCTGTAAACAACCAAGCAAATAGCAATAATTTCGTATTAAAACTGGGAAGGTGTGCTTTGGTCAAATAACGCGATAATTAAATGTTGGAAATGCCATGCACCATGCGTCTATAACAAAACTAGGCGTTCTAAGCACGGTGAAGTCTATAAGGGTTGTAAAACTACCCTTAACGAAGCCGAAAAGCACTTTTTCTGCCCGTTATTGTGATATTTTTTTATTCTAGACCATAATTGGGAACCTTATAGTTACGGAGATATTTAGATCAATGACTGATAATAGTAAACATTTTACGCCATCTTTATGGTTCTAATTTGTTGGTTTTCTTCCTCATTTAAATAACTATTTTTATCACTTGGAGTACGCGTCTTTTTTGAGCTCACGTGCATTGAGTAATATGAAAACGTTCTAAGTAAACTCGAGGTTTTCATGAACCAAACTGAATCAAACTGAAACATAATGTTATCATTTTACAGGCGTTACACGGAGATCAAGCAGTCTGACTTACCAAGTGCAGTTGCGGCCAAAAAGACCAGGGAATTCCGTTGTCCGCCTAGGGAACAAATGAATGCTATACTCAGTAAGTTCACAGTCATAGATTTAATTTTTGTTACAGTTCACTGAGATTTAGTTTCTTCAGATTGAGTAACCATTCAAATAACAGCATATCCTTTTTTTTGGGTTGGGAAATCATCATGACTCCTCCCGCTCTAGGCGGAGTGGAAGGGATTATCAGACTTTTAAGTTTTTACTGACTAAAACCCATCCAAGTTCCTTCTTTTGCCCTTTGTGTTCCAGGGCCGCGGTATCTCTTTCGAACAGCCAGCAGCATATCCTTGCTGTTAAGAAAGAGATGGTCCTTTCGCAATCAAAATGCTGATCTAAAAATGAACTAAACCCATCAGCATCCCTACCCTTATCCCAATTTATTTGGGGATAAAATGAAGTAAACTATAATTATTATTAACCAGTTTGAAAAAAACGGAGTGAAATATGACTTGCACGAACCAATTCACATTTTTCTGCATCCCTATATATTTCTGTCACTTGGAAGTGTCATTCAATAAAATTAGGCTTTTAAAAGCGTCTTGAATTACTTTAGGATATTATTCAGACGAAAAAAAACCCTTTTTCTAACAGGTTTCAAGCACATGGAAGAGTCTGAAGACAGGGACAACTGTCCGTGCGGTGAGGAGTTGATCGCTCGTATGAACTATTTCCACGAGAGCCTCATGGCGCATGTGTCGCTACATGCGCTACAGGAGCCGGATGGATCGGTAAGTCACCATCTTCACATCTGTAATGCTTGTAGGGTCAGACAGAAGTGTACCTTGTCAGGTATGTTTAAGTCAGATGCACTAAGCACATTAAGCGGTTGGTCCCGGCAATCATTTGTAGATTTTTGACCGTCGTGCCAGCTAGTCAGTTACTCGAAAATCTGACTGCCAGTCTTACCAAGGGGTACAATAAATCGTAGAGGTCAGATAGGGAGTCTCGCCATAAAATAATAGTATTCAGCTGTATCCCGTGAGGTTGGATGCCGGTCCTAACATAGTAAGGAAAGGCTAGGCAGACGATGGTGAATCATATTTTCTAAATCCTACATCCTTGATTCCTTTTATAGGAGAATCAAGAGCCAGAGGTGAAGCCAGGTGCGTTTGGCAAGCTGTACAACATTATAAACACTGTCAAGGAACTAGAAGAGGAAGCTAAGGTAAATATAAAAAAAAAACCTGAAATCGCGAAAAAAAAACAGCTGTTCCCTACATTGTGACGAGTTAATCGATCAAAAATGTAGGGAACAGCAAATTTTTTTTCCCGCGATTTCAGGTTTTATCCCATAGTAAAAGTTGTTCATCATGATGAGTACAATGAACACTTAAGAGGTTGCTGGTGTTTTACAAATAACCCTATAAAATATATGTTTTATAGTTTTAAGTAAATTTTATATTGTATTCAAATTGTATTACTTTATTATTAAGATTTGAGAACATTATATTGTTTTACTATGATGAATGCTGCGTATACCTATAATAGGCATACATACCAGCAGTCAGCACTTTTATGTTATTTTTGTTGTTTCACATTAATTCTTAGTATGTACCTACTGGTGTTGGTGTACCAAATAAATAAATAAATGCTAATAGTCTACCAAGCAAAGTGAACTAACGATTCTGAGGTTTATTCATAAACGTTGATTAAAGTTAAGTAATGATTTTCGAATGTTTAACCATAATTTTTTTTTAACACGTAAACGTCTCGCGACTCTCAATCTTCTCATCATTTATGAATGACCTATCTGTATGCAGAAGTTCTTAAATAATTTTGAATAATATGTTTACCAGGCGTTAGAGGAGCCCATAAGAAAGACTCCTGAGGAGAAGTTCCGCAAGGTTCTGATCCAGACCATCGTCAACTGGGCTGAGGAGTCGCAGATAGAAACACCCAAACTCGTCAGGGAAATGTTCAGGTATTTTTATTTATTGTAATTTCCTAGACTAGCCTACCGCTACGTGTATTTTTATTTACCGTTGAATCCTTTTTCTGAGGAAATACGATCTGTTTCTTCCCCTATAGTAAATATTACGTAGTTCTGCTTTTTGCAAAATGTACCCTAAGAACTTTTTACATTTATTCGTTTCAGAAAATATCTTAGATTTATGCTCTGGCAAACTATTTGGGCCTTCTGCAGTTCATAGAGACGTGAATTGCCGATTTTGTTTAAGTCGTTCGGTTTTAAGCTGGTTGTGGACACCCGGACTTTGACAGATATTTCTCCACATGTCTTTGTTAAAATCAATATCACAATAATGCTATAATTTTATATGCTACTGGTGACATCTCTTGTACACTTAGTTTTACTTATCTATAGTTCTATGTAATAAAAAAGTTAGTCTATGAACAACCAGTACACGTGTTTCAATAGTCTCAAAATTCGGTCCGGAATCCATTTTGCTCGGATTGTCCGCACTTTAGGAAACCACTATCATAAATTTAATAGCCCATGAGAAAACACTCACAAGATTTTTACCAATCCTATATTCTACAGCCTCTTGGTCCGTCAATACGACGCAGTGGGCGAGCTCATCCGCGCCCTAGAGAAGACATACGTCATTAACGCTAAGACCAAACTAGACGTGGCAGAGATGTGGGTGGGACTGAGTCAGATCCGAGCGCTGCTGCCTGTGCAGATGAGTCAGGAGGAAGAAGAGCTCATGAGGAAGAGGCTCTGGTAAGTGTTGTAACGATATGTGGTAAGAGACTGGTTTTAGTGTACCGTTAAAAATACCTACTAATTAAATAAAACATTTTTCTGTTCACAGGAAACTCGTCAACAACCACACTTTCTTCCAGCACCCAGATTTGATTAGGTAAATTGATTGTTTACTAATTCAAGGTATAAAAAGGAAACTAATTACAATGTACAGACGCCAGCACATCAAGCTACTACAATCTGTCAATTTTTTTTAAATACATTTTCAATTTTATTGCTAAAGCATTAGATTCAAGGTTGATTGGGAAAATTTGACAGTTTCTGGTAGCTTGACCTACTGGCGTCTGTACATTCGTTCATATGGAATGCTCCAAAATTATGATAGTAAATGACGCCTTTGCTACTGCAGCACAAGCCAGAAGGAACTGATCCGAAAGAAAGCGGTAGTGAACAATTCTTTCGCTTTGCATTTTGTAGTTCTCTTTAATCAATTTAAATGTTATGCAAAGTAACGCCAGATTCCATAAGTTCTTTAATCGACAGAGCCAAAAACATTATAAGGACAGTAGTAGACCGCGAGCATTCGTGGCTAAATAATAACTGGCGCTCGGGTCGATCTTTAGGTTAAGCCGCGCTTGCCTAGGTTGTTTCGTGGATGGGTGACCATGATTACATACCGAGTTTCTTCCGTGCCTCGGAAAGCACGTTAAGCCGTTGGTCCCGGCTGACATTTGTAGATCTTTGACAGTCGTTAAGGTAGTCAGTGGCTCGAAAGTCTAATAACCAGTCTTACCAAAGGGTATCGTTTTACCCAGAGGTAGCTGGGTTGTGGAGCTCAGATAGGCAGTCGCTCCATGTAAAATACTAGTATTCAGCTGCATCCGGTTAGACTGGAAGCCGACCCCAACATAATTTGTAAAAGGCTAAGCAGATGATGAGTAGACCACCAGCATTGACTTCATGATTTGTAATATTAAGTGTTCGTTGCGTTACAAAAGCTTGCGCAACGAATATTTGTAAAACATATTCGCAAAGCAATACCTCCAAATGAACACGGTCCATTAGAGGCAATTTCGCAATTAGCTGGTTCTCCGTTTATCCAGCAGTGTGTAAGAGGGTGCATTCCAAAAGTTGGAAACGCAACGTTGACCATCATTATTCTGCTGCCCTTATCCCAATTCATTGGGGGTCGACGCAGCATGTCTTCTTCTCCCATATTTCTCTATTACTCATCATCTCATCAGACACCTCCTGATGAAATGACGAGTAATTGAGAAGACCCTAAACGTAACATCGCAAATAGTAGTCAAGTTATCAAATATGCTATCTTTTTTTTTTTTTTTTTTGGTGGGTGGGAAATCATCAAATGACCCCCCCCCCGCCCTGGGCGGAGCGGAAGGGAGTGTCAGACTCTTACTGACTAAAAACCACCCATGTTCCTTCATTGGCACTTTAAATTCCAGGGCCGCGGTATCTCTTTCGAACAGTCCCGCAGCCCTGGCAGGAAATATGCTAACTTCATTTCAATATGTTATTTCCCCATAGAGTGCTGCGCGTGCACGAGAACGTGATGGCGGTGATGATGAACACGCTGGGGCGGCGCGCGCAGGCGCAGTCGGACGCGCAGCCCGCCTCGCCGCCCGTGTCCGAGGACAAGCAGGAGAAGGTGGGCTAGTCTGGTTACACACTCGATATGGCCGAGTGCAGTTAGAGATAAAAGTAGAACGAAATTTACTAGAAAATTAGGATTTTCCAAAAAAAAAAAACTTATAATTCGCAATTCTTTGACAACGATGGACCAACAGACAGACAAAATAGGTTTGAATGGTTGTACACAGGTCACACTATTACGCCACAATATAAATTGTCGAATTATAAATAACACAGAACCGAAAAAAAAACTTGTGGCTGGAACTTTATTTTTACTTTCTAGGAACTCAATAATACAATTCCATGAAAATTCGACCACTATTAACTTCGTTCCACTTTTTGAGATTTTAATTATTGAGTCCAAGTTTTGTGTTAAATAGCACTTGGCTGTCTTTATTTTATCTCTGTTCGTTCTGATCAAGTCGATTCAGGAAAAATCAGATCAACTAGTGGTCGGTCGTACTTAGTTACATCGATTAATGCTCCATCGATTAATGTCTCATCGATTTATGTTTCACCGATTAATGTTTTATCGATTAATATTTCATTGATTAATGTTTAGTGGATTAATGTTGCATCGATTAATGTTAAGTGGATTAATGTTTCATCGATTCCAATGTCGCCAGACATCTCATGCGAAGTCGGATGATGTCTTGTTACTTCTCGCGATGTCTATGTGTCAAGGTCTTCACTTTGCGGGAACTTTCTACCTTAGTGGTTTAATTCTTTTCATCGGCTAGTACTTATGTCTAGCAATTTGCTGACTGTATGAATCTTAATATGGTCACAACTACATTTTAAACATTTTTGCCACCTAACCAGGACACGTCTCACGAGATGGTAGTAGCCTGCTGCCGTTTCCTCTGCTACTTCTGTCGCACAGGCCGTCAGAACCAGAAGGCCATGTTCGATCACTTCGACTTCCTGCTGGAGAACTCCAACATCTTGCTGTCCAGACCCTCGCTGAGAGGATCCACGCCGCTGGACGTCGCCTACTCCAGTCTCATGGAGAACACTGAGCTGGCGCTGGCGTTGAGGTTAGTCGACCTAGATATTTATTTATTACCAGCTGTGCTCCACGAACTTATATATAAATATTAGATACTTCCATATTTGATTTTTTGTTAACAATTCCAAGGGTTTTATTTTTTGCACGCAACCCTAATCCTTTTTCTAAAATAAAAGTAACCTATGATGTTACTCCTTATAACATCAGCTATCTGCCACTAAATAAAAAAAAGCCACGGAGTTTGGATTTGTGCCCGGTTGATGGCAATAGGCTCGCTCCCTATTACATTGGACTTAAACATAACTAGCGAAATGTGGGTGATACTAATAGGTACACCTCTGCCTAACACTTCGGGGATTACAGGCGTGATGCTATGTGATGTATATGGTATATTCAACGTGTAGTCCAACTTTTAGTCCTATATTCGATAAACACTATACTCTCTTTTTGGAGCATCATTATAAACATGATTTTTCTAACTTACAGGGAACACTACCTAGAGAAGATAGCAGTATACCTGTCTCGTTGTGGACTGCAAAGCAACTCAGAACTCATAGAGAAGGGATATCCAGACCTTGGTTGGGATCCAGTGGAGGGAGAGCGGTATCTTGACTTCCTTCGGTTCTGCGTTTGGGTAAGTTAATGGTTTCATGAGGAGCTCGTGGCTGAATAATAACAGCCGCTCGGGTCCATAACCCATCCACGGACTAACCTTGGTAATCAAAGCTTAAGCGAGCTTAAGCTGTGATTACCAAGGTTAGTCCGTGGATGGGTGATCACCTATTACATACTGAGCTTCCTCCGTATCTCGGAAAGTACGTTAAGCCGTTGGTCCCGGCTGTCATTTGTAGATCTTTGATCGTTCCATTTTTACCAAGGGGTACCGTATTACCCAGTACACTGTGTTGTGGAGGTCAGATAGTCAGTTGCTCCATGTGAAATACTGGTATTCAGTTGTATCTTGTTTAACTGGAACCTGACCTCAATATAGTTGGGAAAAGGCTAGGAAGTTGATGAATTATTTAATGGACTGCCATTGTTTCCACCATTATTAATATCAATACGACAATATTCGACCGTTTCGTGCGTGCCTGTATCCTAGAGAGACCCTATGTCTAGCAGTGGACTGCTTTGCTACTAATCCCATGAAATATTTAAGGATACGAGAAGTCAAGCTTACAGAAGATCATTTTCGTATATTACCTACGACGTATATACAGACGGTCCTTCTGTGTGTTGTGATTTTTTTATTGTGCATTTTATCAGTACAGACAAGTCAGCTTAAACGTCTAGTGTAAAAAAACATTCAGAACGTTTTTTATCCATATCCTATAGGTACTGTGTCCCACTGCTGGGCAAAGGCCTCCCCAGTCTCCTTCCCATCCTCTCTGGTTTATGCAATTTCTGTCACTACCATACTAATAATGATAAATATCTCCCGCACAGGTTAACGGCGAAAGCGTAGAAGAGAACGCTAACTTAGTAATCCGTCTCCTGATCCGTCGGCCGGAGTGCCTCGGGCCCGCGCTGAGGGGCGAGGGCGAGGGGCTGCTGAAGGCCATCGTGGACGCCAACAAGATGAGCGAGAGGATCGCCGATAGACGGAAACTGAGGGAGATGGAACAGGAAGGAGATGTCACCGTAAGTATTACGGAACATAACAACTGTACTTTATAAACAACTAGCTTTTGCCCGCGGTTTCGCTCGCATTAATTTAGAATTTGACAATCAATTCGAGTTGTACTTTGCTTGTAATAATATAATTCAATCATGAATCGAAAGACACGTGGCGCCACCTATTATCAAAAGAACGTTATTGTTGTTTGTCTCGGGAGCAGTACTTTTTTTTCGGGATAAAAGGTACCCTATGTCCGTTTCTGTATACCTGAGAATGTATATGCAAAATTTCAGGATTATCGGTTTAGTGGTTTAGGCGTGAAAAGGTAAGAAACAAACTTACTTTCGCATTTATAATATTAGTATGGAAGTATGGATAGCTAGATGTGTATGTTTATTAGTAATCGCAAATATCGTCCGCAACTTTGGTAAGTTAGCTTATATACATAGTTAGTTTGGTAACTTTGATAAGGTAAAACCGGGTTCACTGACAGTCGAACACTTTTCAGCCTTTTACTTCGAAGCTTAAGAATTCCGCTGCCGTCGATTTTGTGACGTCGGGTTCCAAATAATAACCGCAGCAACATTGTCACTTGCTATATGCCGTTGCCTTCAAAAACATACCTGTTGACTGGAATTCCGTAATGAAAGAGATGTATGTAGACCGTGAATAATTCAGAAATATTATTTGTTGCAGTTCAGCCACCCCCTCCCAGAATCAGATGAGGATGAAGACTACATCGACACGGGCGCTGCGATCCTCAATTTCTACTGTACATTGGTAGATCTGCTCGGCAGGTGCGCGCCCGATGCTGGGGTCATTGCACTTGTGAGTATGACAATTTAAGACTTCGCTTAACAAGTTTGACGGTTCCTAGTACAACCAGAAACAGCCCATATCAGAATCGATTTCAGTAGGTACTAGATATGAAATTAGTATTACCCAGTGCTAACTGGGTTGTGGAGGTCCGATAGACAGTCACTCCATGTAAAATACTGGTATTCAGCTGCATCCAGTAAGACTGGAAGCCGACCCCATTTTTCGGGGTCGGCTTCCATTCTAGCATAACCTTCTTTCTTCTCTCTTCTTCTTATTTTCTTCTTCTCTTTTCTTTTTCTTCTTTCTTTTTCTTTTTTTTCTTTCTTTCGTTCAAGCCTAGCATCTTCCCAAATTTATTTTGGGAAAAGGCTAGGCAGAAATGCCATCGAGAAATATCTCTCAGACATGCTGGTTCTCTCACGATGTTTTCCTTCACCGTAGCAAGTGATAAATTATACAATACTCACATGAATCCGAAAAATCAGAGGTGCGTGTCTTGAGTTCGAACTTGTGACCTGTGACTTAGCAGTCCGACGGTCGCACCACTAGGCTATCACTGCTCACAAGAAAAGTCAATTATAAATCAGCTGAAATGCATCCTGAACCTACTTTCAATATCAAGTAACCAATTGACTTAAACAGTTTAAAATCGATTTAGAACTATTCATTCAGCATTATTTATAACACACACAGATCACAAAACATTTTCATAATGTTTAAATAATAATTTCCAGGGCAAGAACGAGTCCCTCCGTGCCCGCGCTATCCTCCGTTCTCTGGTCCCTCTAGAAGATCTGCAGGGAGTGCTCAGTCTGAGGTTCACGCTCAACAACCCCGCCGCTGGAGAGGAACGACCTAAGTCTGGTTAGTATTTCCTATCTTAGCCTTTACTGAATCCATAAATAAGCTTTTATAATGTATTTATTTATTAAAACTTTATGCACATAATGTACAAAGGCGGACTTAATGCCTTGGGCATTTTCTACCAGTCTACCTTAGGGTGATGCAGAGACAAAATAGTAGGTGCAATAGTACAAAAAATTGCCAAGAATAAAATATAAAAATAAATACATATATACAATATACATACATACAAACAAAATATACAAAGTAAAGAGAGATAAATACATAGAAAAAGAAAAACAATAAATTAATTGTGGGACGAGTCTGCCAACTTCTTATGTAAGTGTTCGCGAGCTTTTACCTTAAATGTGAACCGACTGGTTGCCATCCTGATATTCAGAGGGAGCGCATTCCAAGGGAAAACCGCCTGGACAAGAAAAGAAGATTTAAGAAAACCAGAGCGGTGAGACATCGTAGAAGACGAAGAGCGAAGATTCTTGCAATACTTCTGTCTCTTATGTTTCACAATAAGCAATCCAATTTGAAAACTAAATGCGATAAACGGTTAAGAAAAGATTTCATCTGACGAAGCACTTGATGCACTCAAATATTTCGTGCCGCCATCATTATCAACAAGTTTTAATGTTACGTCTTGTTAACCACCACTTAAAATATTAGGTTCTTTTGTATCAGTTTTTTTTTTGTATTATTTCTGACGATTACACGTAATTATAGTCATTTAAGAGATAGTTTTTTACTGCGATGGCCACATTTTATTTTTAAAGTTCTCACCACACAACACTTTATTTATATGCCTACTAACTTTTTCCTGCGGCTTCGATCGCGCATAAATCAAAAATTATCCCAACGGACGTACGTCTGGGATTAAAATTATCCTGTGTCCCACGGCGTGGTCTACCTGTGTTCCAAATATCAGCTTAGTCCATTCCAGTCACTACGCGTGAAATGATACAATACAATACAATACAATACAATAGTAATTTATTTCTCTCAAAAAGGTACAATTTTGTAACATAGTTTACAGTCTCCAGGCTCACACCCTTAAAATTACAATATTTAGTTGATATAATATAATATAATACAATATTTAGATGATAATATAAAGACAGATAGACATTGAAATAGCATCAAAATAGTTTACAATATTTTAGTCAGTGATTTTCCTTTCAACAGACATGCCATCTGGCCTAATCCCCGGTCACAAGCAGAGTGTGGGCCTGTTCCTGGAGCGAGTGTACGGCATTGAGACACAGGAGCTGTTCTACAAGCTGCTAGAGGAAGCTTTCCTGCCGGATTTAAGGGCCGCCACAATGCTGGATAGAGTGAGTAGACACAACGACTTTTATTTCTGTCGATCAAGTTTTTTGGAGATAATTCTTGAAAGAACAACTAATAGACTCGAAAGAAGGTCGGTGCGTGGATGGGTAACCATCCATAACATACTGAGTACCCTCCAAGCTTTGTTAATTTTGGTCCCGGCTGTCATTACTAGATGTTTGGCAGTGTGTTACGGTTAAACAAAAGCATGAAAGTCTGACATCCGTCTAATGACGGAGTATTGTGTTACCCCGCAGCAGAGTTTTTAAGATCAGTTAAGCAGTCGTTTCACGAAAAATCCGTTTACATAATCAGCCTATAATGTTCCCACTGCTGGGACATACGGCCTCCTCTCTATGAGAGGGAATGGGCTATAATCCACCACGCGGGCCCAGTGTGGGTTAGTAAATGTCACATGTCTTCGAATTTCTGGTTCTAGGACATGCCGGTTTCCTCGCGATGTTTTCCTTCACCGTTTTTGAGAGCAGTGGTGATGAAATAAATTACACAAAGTAATGTGCCTGCCTGGGTTCGAACCCACGATTTACAGTTCGTAAGTCGGCTGCTAAAAATCCGTTTATTTACAGTAATTTTCTATCAGGTTTTGGTGTGTAAGTTCGATACAAGGTCGACACAACAAAACCTGAGACGGTTACCAAACCCATTTCTGACGTATTTTTCTTAGCAAAGCAAGCAATCCATAAGTAGCCCAAAAATAGTTGAGAATTTGAGATTTATATTTTCATCATCATCTGCCTAGCCTTTTCACAACTATGCAGGGCTCGGCTTCCAATCTAACCTAGACTCCTTGGACATATCTTTGAGGTCTATATTTTATTAATCTTTTCTCTAAAACGAATACTCTCCCCCTCAGAACGACGGTTGTGAGTCGGACATGGCTCTCTCAATGAACCGCTACATCGGCAACTCGATCCTGCCGCTGCTGATCAAACACGCGTACTTCTACAACGAAGCCGAGAACTACGCCAGTCTGCTAGACGCTACGCTACATACTGTGTATAGGTAAATAGTTACTGAGTACTCAAACACAAAGCATGTATGTTAAACTAGCAGTTGCCCGTGTCTTCATCCGCGTGAAATTATTATAAAAATGTGACTTCGATTCTAGATTTTGTTTACAATAAAATTTCATCTTTTACTTGCAGATATCTGATGTTAATAGAATTATTCTATTAACATCAGATAACTGCAAGTAAAAGTTCCGTCCTAAATCAGCCCAGCCTTTTCGGAGATTAGCCGGAACAACCAGACAGAGGAAAATAAAAATAAAAGTTCTTTTTTTTTAAAGTACCTTGTATAACGGGCTGGTGTCCGCAACTCCACGTCAAATGCGCGTATTTTGCGTGCGGAAAGTACCTTATATACTTTCATATGCATTCAGTAAAAAGCTGTTATTTTGAAAATTCAAACAGACACTTCAATTAATTAGTTGGGTAGATTACAAAATGACTGCTATGTCCCTGTTTATTGTTCATGTAATCACTGTTTTCTAACATTTTTATTATCAGTTAAATAAATATTAACTTTTCTATTCCAGGTTATCGAAAAACCGTATGTTAACCAAGGGTCAACGTGAAGCAGTGTCAGACTTCTTAGTTGCCCTCACATCAGCGATGCAACCTTCCATGTTGCTGAAACTGCTGAGAAAACTGACAGTCGACGTGTCGAAACTTTCCGAGTACACCACTGTCGCTCTTAGGGTGAGTCTCATAAGATATATTTTGGTACAGCATCTTAACCTGTCTAGTAAGTAGCAACGGGAGCTACTTCGTTGTTGCCTACATGTGTTTGTGAAGCGTATTCAGCATGATCAGCCCATAATGTTCCCACTGCTGGGACACACGGCCTCCTCTCTATGAGAGGGAACGGGCTATAACCCACCAAGCGAGCCCAGTGCGGGTTGGTAGATGTTACATGTCTTCGAAATTTTGGTTCTAGGACATGTTTCCTCACGATGTTTTCCTTCACAGTTTTTGAGACCAGTGGCGATGAAATAAATTACACAAAGTAATTAATTAGGTGAAAGTTCATCTTTCTAGGCTTATGAAAAAATATTTATTATTATTACAAAAGCTTCATAAACACTGAATTGTGTGGACCCTCCTTTTAGGCAAACAATGCCTGTGTTAGGAGACTCCACCCTTCCATATCTTTGATATAATGGTACATTCAAGTATTATTCACTAAGCTTTGCAGAATAGAGAATCTGCTATATTTTGGAAAGCGTAAGGTGGACCAAGGATCGGTTGAGAGTCGGTGGACGCTTGGGGGACGCCTATATCTAGCAGTAGACATTTTCTGCTGGGTGCTGTTGAACCTGTCAAAGAAAGTACCCCCCCCCCCGCTCCCTCTACCCCTACTTGTTCTTTTTATGTACATTATTACATTTTTTTATGCAACTTTATGCATGTTTTTTTAAGTATAAATAAAGGTTTTTTTTATTTTTTATTAATTATTATTTTATTCTTCTCGTAGCTCCTTACCCTCCATTACGAACGCTGCGCAAAGTATTACGGCAGCACAGGAGCCGGGCAAGGAGTGTATGGAGCATCATCAGACGAAGAGAAGCGTCTCACTATGATGCTGTTCAGCAACATCTTCGACTCGCTCAGCAAGATGGACTACGAGCCCGAACTGTTCGGCAAGGCGCTGCCCTGCCTTATCGCTATAGGTATAAGGCTCATTTTACTCTAACAACACGGAAAAGCATTAAGCATTTGCATTTTTCTTTAGAATTTTGACATTAAGTCCGCCAATGTACCACTCATGTACATGCAGTTTAAATAAATAAAACCGTCTCACCATGATGCAGTTCAGCAACACGTTCAACTTTATCGCTATAGAAATAACGATTGCTTTACTCTGACAACTAGCTTGCAATGTCAATTAGTTTCTCACATATTAGGACATAATATTGTATCACCAGTTTTGATAGATAATTTTGAATCATCAGGTAAGTAGTTATTAAAGACCATTTTCAGTTAAAGACGTTTCCAAAATTGGTTTTTCGTACCATTATAATACTTTTGTTTTGTTTTCAGGATGTGCCCTACCGCCTGACTACTCGCTGTCGAAGAATTATGATGATGAGTTCTATGGCAAAGAACAGGTTACTGGTAAGCAAGACTTTTCATAATGTTCTTTTTGAGCATCGTTAGTAGTGTTCTACAGTTTCTGCATGATTTTGCTAAGGTGAATGCGCTAAGGTAGCCCGCGAAATTCAAATTTTCTTACGTTTTTTGCAATTTGTAGGTCAATGGCAGGTTTTATATTGATTAAAATATGATTCGCGACCGTTACAAGTATAGCTTTATTCTTCTTATTAGCGTATCGATGGCAAAAAATTTAAATATGTTTAGCCCAAAATTAAGCCACGCAAACCCCGCTCACTGATGCAGTAATTAAATCATCAAGAGCGCAGGTGATAGCATGCGGTGCAAGATGGAAGGTGGGCCATTGTTTGTGGGGAGACGCCGCATACGCACTTGAGGTCTGAGGTCAGCTTTATTGAGTTATAATCAGAAAAATCATCAATACAACCCTCTAAGTTCATTAAATCCCATTGAGTAACTTTTTAATTAAATAGTCGAAGAATTTCGCGGGCTACCCTGGCTCTTTCAACTTAATGGTTTAAATGGTCTAATAAGCACTGTTGAGTTCCAGGCTAGATCCCCGTCTGGCTTGGTTTTATTAGGTTTTACTGTGTGGTTTTTCTGTGGTGATTTTGATTTGCAGATACGTGAGGAGCTCGTGGCTAAATAAGAACAGCCGCTCGGGTCGATCTTTAGGTTAAGCCGTGCTTACCTAGGTTGGTCCGTGGATGGGTGACCACCTATTACATACCGAGTTTCCTCCGTGCCTCGGAAAGCACGTTAAGCCGTTGGTCCCGTCTGTCATTTATAGATCTTTGACAGTCGTTACAGGTAGTCAGTGACCCGAAAGTCTGACAACCAGTCTTACCAAGGGGTATCGTATTACCTAGCGCTTACTGGGTTGTGGAGGTCAGATAGGCAGTCGCTCCATGTAAAATACTGGTATTCAGCTGCATCCGGTTAGACTGGAAGCCGACCCCAACATACTTGGGAAAAGGCTAGGCTGATGTAGATTTGCAGAAACGTGATTTATGAAATAGGATAAATTTAAACTTATAGGTACTGTCACTTACGGGATATCTTCCGTGATTGTTCATGATTTTGAGCTCCCGTTATTTCGACGCTGTTGCAAGTGCCATGATCGCGGGCTGATATCCCGTAAGTGACAGTATAAGTTTAGTTTTAAACCGTGAATTCTTAAAACAGTGTTTGAGGATAAATTTATTTAGCTGCAATTTTTGACATTTATTTCCAGGAGATCTCGACAACCCTCAATACGACCCTCAGCCAATCAACACGTCATCAGTAGCCCTGAACAACGACCTGAACACAATAGTCCAGAAGTTCTCAGAACATTACCACGACGCCTGGGCCTCCAGGAAGATCGAGAACGGCTGGGTGTACGGCGAGGGCTGGTCTGACAGCCAGAAGTCACACCCTCGACTGAAGCCCTACAACATGCTGAATGACTACGTAAGTAACATTAGACAGACCAGTCTAAAAATAATCTTAAAACCCAACGTTGTTCCTTACAAATCCGGGCCATTTCCGACTGTTCTTAAAGCATTAAACGGTGAGTAATGGGCTAGCTTGCCGTCCGTCCGTCTTATGACGACAGGCCGTGTCGACGCCGCGTTCGTGTTCCACGCGCGCCTCAAAGAGATGTCAGCAAACAAGAGGGGCCCGCAATGCCTGCCAGGGCTGCGGGACTGTTCGAAAGAGATACCGCGGCCCTGGAACACAAAGGGCAAAAGAAGGAACATGGATCTCACACTCCCTTGCGCTCCGCCCAGAGCGGGAGGAATCATTTGATGATTTCCGATCCCAACAAAAAAAAAGGTTGTAGCAATATTTACATAAGAAACTCGTGCGAATCGCCAGTCTGTGGAATTCACTGCCGGCTTCTCTGTTTCCCGATCATTATAATCTGGATCTCTTCAAAGTTCGAGTGAATCGGTTTCTTCTAGGCAAGCGTGGTCCACGCTAGGCTGCGTCATCGCTTATCATCAGGCGAGTTACGGCCAAACGCAGGACTATTTAGTGTAAAAAACAGAGTCTCACTAGTGACAGATTATCTTCACTACATAGTATACATATAACAAAGTCGCTTTCTCTGTCCCTATTTCCTATGTATGCTTAAATCTTTAAAACTACGCAACGGATTTTGATGCGATTTTTTTTAATAGATAGAGTGATTCAAGAGCAAGGTTTGTATGTATAATACATGCAACCGGGGCGAAAGCCGGGGCGAGTCGCTAGTATGTTATAAAGTAAATCTTTGTCCGGTTTTGAAGCATCAAACCAAAAAATTTAAAACAAACGCTCATCAGGCTATAATTATGTTCCCACTACTGAGACACAGCCCCCTCTTTATGATATTGTGAGTATGGACTGTAATCCACCACGCGAGCCCAGTACGGTTTATCACATGGCTTGACATTTTTGGTTCTAGGTTATGTCGGTAACATGCCTCACTGGTCTAGTGTTCGCGACTGCTGAGCAAGAGGTCCTGGGTTCGATTCTCGGGTCGGTCAAATTGTTTTTGGGTTTTCCATCAGGAATATCTCAGTAGCAGCCACGGAGCCTGTATTAGTGCCCGGTTGATGGTTATAGGCTCGCCTCCTAATACATGGGACTTAAACATAACTGGCTAAATATGGGTATACTATTAGGTTACACCTCTGCCTAACCCTTCGGGGATTACTGGTGTCATGTTATGTGTTATACTTATGATATGTCGGTTTCCTCAAGATATTTCCTTCACTCTGGCGCTTCATGGTCGTCAAATACAAATAAACCAAAAAGTATTCTAATGTCACTTTTTTCATCAACTTTCAGGAAAAAGAGCGTTACAAAGAGCCAGTTCGCGAATCCCTAAAGGCTCTCCTCGCAATCGGCTGGTCGGTGGAACATTCAGAAGTGGACATCCCCAGCACCAACCGCAGTTCCATGAGGAGGCAGTCCAAGTCTGGAGGCGTAAGTTGTATAAATACTCGTATGCGTTTTGTGCCGATGAAAGATCTGCTCGTTGAAATAGGATGAGAATCGAGAAGCTGGCTATTACGTACCCAGCTTGTCGATTCTGCAACAGACACAACCCCTAAAAATATTGTCTATTATTGCTAGCTGCTAAAATGAACTATAAATGGTTAAATTATTAAAGAAACAGTGCTGCTTGGTTCTTTTCAAACTCAAAGCATTTATTTCAATTAGACCAATTGAATGTCAAAAAAAAAACAAAAAATAGCGAAGCTACAGTCACAGTCACATGACATAATAACTTGTGAAAGCACTTTAGTTGCCCTTTCCAAAACGTAGATCTCTGTGGAAAAAGATTTTAGCGCTTAAATGACATTGTCTGGAGTTCACTGTTGGTTAGCATTTGTGAAATTATTGTCAGTGGAAATTATATTGGAAAAAAACCAGTGGCGTACTTCCGATTAAGGCCGCGCGTAGCACTATTTAGTGGCGTGCCTAGGCCCAACAATACGGCAAGCCGGTAAAGCAAGCAGACTGTTTATAAACCCTAACTCCATGAAGAATCGCAATATAAGGGAAAGCCGAGGCTTGTATGAAAGTACCACCACCATCCGTGTTTTGTTTAAAAAAAAAAGTTCACAGGACTGAAAGTATGTAGCAATATCTTCGAAAGCGGCCTGTTAAAAACTATGGTTCATGTTTCTGAATATCGTGGCTTATGTCAAATGATATTGTGATTTTTTTTTATTATTTTGTATATTTCCTGTGCATGCTAGCCAAAGGACGAGAGAGTCAAGGAGCCGACGGTACATACGCTTTTGATATACCTATACATACTGTTTATAGGCACCAAACTTTATATGTTTGTTCGCACTTATATGATTGGCATGATAGGCGTTCTTCCTTTTTACAACAGCCTTAGAAATTAATAATATAATTATTTAGCAATCTTATTTTTTTTTAAATTGCCACACGGGCTCGATTTTTACAATTCTATTGATCATACACTGTTTTAAAGCTTTAACGGTTTAAAACTAAACATATACTGTCACTTACGGGATATCTAATCATGAACAATCACGGAAGATATCCCTCAAGTAACAGTATAAGTCTATTGATTATGTTATAAAAACTAAAATATCGATTGGAATCGACGTTTTAAAACATTTCAATGCTTCACAATGTCGCTAACGAAGTAATGAAAGTTTTTGTCGAACAATTATTAATAGAGAAATCTCAAGCTTATGTGTTAATACTGTAGAAGAATGCCTTTACGCAAAATTATACTACATATGCATCACTATTAAATGAATGAAACAATCGTTCAGTGAACGAAATGAATGATTGAATGAACACCTTGTACACGTCAATTTGCTTTTTTCACCCACCTGACTTGTGTGTTATTTTCATATCCCCGCAACGCACAGCGCCCTCCCGATATTGTGGTGAGTTTTAAAACTAATTAATTTAAATTTAGAAAAAAGACTGTATTTTAGAATATAAAAGATAGTTTACATAGTATTTAGTTTAGTTATAGTTCCTAGTTTAAAATAAACCGATTTTGAAAACTTGAGCATGCATAATATTTTTAGCAATCGATTTTTGTAATGATATTTGAAAAGCAACTTTAACTATTTCTTGTAATTATTTAATAGCTCTATTAAAAAAAAAAACCTAATTAGTCTTTTAAAAAATCGAATATTTTCACAGGTTTTGCGATAACCACAGTAATACAATGCTAGAGTTTGTTTTTAGTTAAGCCGAAGGATCAAATAATTATAAACCTCTTAATTTAGTTATACTATTTTCTGACCTAATCTTCTTCTTTACAATATTAAATATTAAAATCATCCTCTACTGCTTTCAGTATTCACTAACGCTTTTGCTTCAATGCATGCAAATAAACAAAAAATAAAATATTTTTAAAAGAGATCAACTGATCTGACTGAATCGATTGGCCTGTTGGTCTAGTGATTAGTGACCCTGACTGCTAGAACAGAGGTCGTGGGTTCGATTCCCACACAGGACAAATCTTTGTGCGATGAGTACGATTATTTGTTCTGTATCTGGGTGTAATTTATCTATAATATGTATGTATTTAGAAATGTATAAGTATGTTTATCAGTTGTCTGGTTGCCATAGTACAGGCTCTGCCTAGTTTGGGATCAGATGGCGGTGTGTTGGTTGTCCTAAGATTATTATAACTTCACTTTGAACCTTATAAAAATACACTTACGTTACCTTTTGTTTCACATTTTTTTCACATGTTTTTTACATTCAAACAGAATGAAAGTAAAGTATGTGTATTTTACCTTAACCTTATAAAAACTTGGTCTGCCAATTACAACCAAAAATTTTAAAGGTGGTTTAGTGGGATCCTAAAATGTCCGCTTAAGCAGAACATAAGAGGATAGTAATATGAGCATAGCATAATCAGCCTATAATGTTCCCACAGATGGGACACACGGCTTCCTCTCTATGAGGGCCCAGTGCGGGTTGGTAGATGTCACATGTCTTCGAATTTTTGGTTCTAGGACATACCGGTTTACTCATGATGTTTTCCTTCACCGTTTTGAGAGCAGTGGTGATGAAATAAATTACACAAAGTAATGCGCCTGCCTGGGTTCGAACCCACGATTTACTGTTCGTAAGTCAGGGCCGCCACCACTGGGCCACCGTTGCTCTCATAATAATAATATGAATTAAGTACTTTACAATTCGTAAAATGGTCACAAAGTGATAATTCATAATATTAATTGCGTCTCTGACCATTTTAAGAATTTTAACGTAATTCATATTATTATCCTGTTCTGATTCTGCTAAAGCCATTATTGACTCCCAGGTAGTAGAGAGCACTCGTCATGCGAGATCGACACTTCATACCATACCGCTACCAGTGTCATATTTGTTGACACCGGAGAGAGATTTCGAGTAATTTGAGAGATTTCTTAGGTAATAGATGCATGAAGTGTTGAGAGTCCGCGGATATTAGATATATTTTAACGTAATTTACACAAATTACTGACGTTGCTAAAAAAGCAGCTAAGCTTAAGTGGGACTGGGCAGCCAGTGTCTGCCGTACGCCCGACGACCTGTGGGCCAAAATACCCACGATGTAGAGCCCCGACACAGCCAGAAGGCGACGCGGTAGACCTCGCAGGAGATGGCGGGACCAGCTGCATAAAAGCAACGACTAGTGGTCCACATTAGCCCTGGATCGAAGAATTTGGAAGTCATGCGGAGAGGCTTTTGCCCAGCAGTGAGATGACACAGGCTAACAGTAACAGTAACCACATGAACTCTTCAAAATATTTTGTACAATCTTCTATACGTCACAGTAAGATTTTGAACACCGTTAGTTTTTTCTCCATCTGTCGACTGCCCCGTTAGTCTAGTGGTCGCGACTGCGACTGCTGAGCATGAGGTCCTGGATTCGATTCCCAGGTCGGGCAAAGTGTTATTGGGTTTTTCCATTAGGAATTTCTCAGTAGCAGGCATGGAGTCTGAATTTGTGCCCGCTTGATGGCAATAGGCTAGCCCACTATTACATGGGACTTGAACATAACTAGCGAAATGTGGGTGTACTTATTAGGTACACCTCTGCCTAACCCTTCCGGGATTACAGTAAAAGATAAACTGTCGAACTGTGAACAGTCACAAAATAACGTATTCATTTTCGGTAGTTTATAATCCATCAATTTCAAATTGTGAATGAAACTACACTTGTCGACGAGGTTCATAATCAATTTATCACCCGTAGAATTATGAACCGTCCCTGATTGATCAGTCTTGGCCTTAGCTGACGTTACGTTCAACCAATCAGAGCGCAAGGCGCGTTCCGTCGCATGTAGGTTTAATACCAGTTCACAATTGGACGCTTTGCCATGGATATATTAAAAACTATCAAAACTAATACGTTAAATTATAAATGTTTTGTTGCAGTTCACTATTTTTCGATAGTCCATTCTTCTTTATCGTGTGGTTAGTGCATAACCTGGTGTCAGAGTTTTATGCCACCCATCATCATGGGCCTCAGACTGGGCTTTACAATACTTTACATGCCGTCGAAAAACATCTCTGAGACATTCTGGTTTCCCCACGATGTTTTCCTTCACCAAAGCAAGTGAAATTGTACAATACGCACATGAATCCGAAAAATCAGAGGACGTGCCCTGGGTTCGAACTCGAGACCCATGACTTGGCAGTCTGACGGTCACAGAACTATTTTTCGATAATTCATAATCTCGCAAGATCGATTATAAACTAACAATTTTCACAATCATACGGTGACATAAAGACTTCAAATGTCCCTGACAAAATCTCTCATATCTTCCAGCAGACAGACTCAGCAACGCCTTTCAACTACAACCCTCACCCAGTAGACATGACCAACCTCACGCTATCGCGAGAGATGCAGAACATGGCAGAGAGGCTCGCTGATAACGCGCACGATATCTGGGCCAAGAAGAAGAAGGAAGAATTAGTCACTAACGGAGGTAAGTGCAAGCGAGATGGAACATTGGATTTGTAAATAATACTCCTGCAGACCGAGAAAGTGGCTAAATAATAACAGCCGCTCTGGTCGATCTTCAAGTTAAACCGCGCCTATCTATGTTGGCCCGTAGATGGGTGACCACTCAATATATACCGAGTTTCCTTCGTGCCTCGGAAAGTAGGTTAAGCCTTTGGTCCCGGCTGTCATTTATAGATCTGTGACAGTGTCTCGTCGTCAGTGGCGCGAAACTTTGAAAACCTCTCGTATTACTCAGTACTAACTGGGTTGTGAATGTCAGATAGGCAGTCGCTCCATGTAAAATACTGGTATTTAGCTGCATCTGGTTATACTGGAAGTTGACCTCAACATAGTTGGGAAAAGGCTAGGCAGATGATGATGGTCCTGCAGACCAAATTTCGGCCGTGGTGGACAATCTTATTCATCGACGCGGTAGACCAATCTTTTTTTTTTGTGATGGGAAATCATCAAATGACTCCTCCGGAGCGGAAAGGAATGTCAGACTTTTACTGACTAAACACCCATGTCCTTCTTTTGCCCTTTATGTTCCAGGGCCGCGGTATCTCTTTCGAACAGTCCCGCGGTAGACCAACCTGACATACGCTTAAGGACGTTTGTAATAATTGATTATCCCATTCTAATTGCTGAAAATATACCTTTTATTCATATTCCTACAGGCGGCATCCACCCACAACTAGTGCCCTACGATCTCCTAACAGACAAAGAAAAGAAAAAAGATCGCGAACGTTCTCAAGAATTCCTCAAATATCTACAATACCAGGGCTACAAGCTTCATAGGCCCAGCAAGGCACCGCAAAGTGACACGGAACAGACAACTACGGGCGTAGCAATAGAACTCAGATTCGCGTACTCGCTGCTCGAGAAGTTGATACAGTATATCGATAGAGCTACTATTAATATGAAGCTGTTGAAACCGTCGACTACTTTTAGTAGGAGATCTAGTTTTAAAACCAGCACGAGGGATATTAAATTCTTTTCCAAGGTGAGTTTTTTTTTTTAATTTTACACATTTTATGATATTTTCAAACATAGGTTTTCATCGAAGGAGGACTTTTATGTAAATAACTATTCCGTAGATCAGTCAAAATTCTTGTTTAAATAAAAATCTCTCACTCTATTTTTCCTTCAATCTTCATTTTTTTTGTTAGGGATTGTAAAATTTGTTGTTACTCTACTTAGGTAGTTCTTCTTAACTTGAAAAAATAACTTTATTTTAGTGGATTATTTCAGTAAATATTATTATGTAGTTCCAGCTATGAAATCAACTGTTACTTCAATTTACTCAGACCTTTTCTATACAACGTGTAACAGAATAATTGCAAGACCTCTCGTGTAGTGTCTAGGACCATGAAATCGAACAAAATTTGTTCTACAAGTTCTTTCTCTCTCACTCTCTCTTTCTCTTTCACTTTCTCTTTGTATAAGAATTGATGCGATCAGCTGATTTACATGTATGGTAAAACAAAAAATTATAAATTTCCGAAAGCCATCGTATATTTAGTTTCATGGTCTAAGTCACCACACGAGAGCTCTTTCGTTTATCATGTTCCATATTGTATACAATAAAAGCATGCTATAATGTTCTGTATTGGTTTCCAAGCAACACAAGTCGGAAATAAAGTACTTCAAGAAGGTACATAAGTGTCTTAGAGCGTGAACACGCCATGTAATCCTGCGCATCATACTGTTTTATCAATTTTGCACGAATTTTTATTTTCGTCGGCCCTTCTTTGGAAGAGGACCGATTGATTAATTTATTATGATCAAATAAGCTTAATTAATACAAGTTATGGACTCAAGCGTTGCTTTGCAGAAATCCGTGATCATAACACATTATGTAATTTCAATATTTAGTTTTGATTCTGCCAATAACCGATCCAGGTTAGGATGCAGAATGCAGCACTAGCCACTCGCAAAAATATGTACTACCGACTACCGAGTTCACTGACTGTCGACCACTTTTCAACCTTATGCCCTGAGTAATAAGGTTGAAAAGTGGTCAACCGTCAGTGAGCGCGGTAGTACACATGCAAAAGGTGTGTTAAAAAATGCAACATCCCTTTTTTTGCACCATTAAAGCAAAATATTGAAATTATATTCCGAGTGATTTGGTTAACATCTATATGTAATACTTTAAGCACATGTACTACTCATGAAAATGGACAACTTTTACTATGGGACCGACCAAAAAATATCAGGTGCTCTATACATCGTCGCATTACTCGAAAAACTGGCCAAGTGCGAGTTGGACTCGCGCACCAAGGGTTCCATATAAACTTGTAGGTATTTTTTTAAAAACTACATAACTATTTAAGTACGGTTTTCATTTTTTCCTTTACATGAGCTGTGAGACATTGCTACTTGCCTAATTCATGAAATTTCATTATTCTAACTCAACAGGAAGTATAGATTTAGATTCCCTTGTGAATTCACAAAATATGCGACATAAACGCTCATATCTTTTGATCGCGTTGACTCACAAGTTTGAGTTTTTCACTGCTCCAAGGGGTAGCAGACTTGAGTATTTGATATTAATTTCAGCTTGATACCTCCACGCGTTCATGATAAAAAAGGGTCTTGACAGACGAACAGACAGACGGACGGACAACAAAGTGATCCTATAAGGGTTCCGTTTTTGCCGACTGAGGTACGGAACCCTCAAAATGTAGGCAACAGCAGATTTTTACATATTTCATAGTGAGTCCCATAGTAAAAGTTGGTCGTATTTATGAATACTTCGCTCCTTTAAAGTATTGCCGACGTTTAACCAATCACCCTGTTTATTTTAACTATAAATGAGTTTTTAATTAAATTCCGCTGAACATAGACTGCTTCCATAGACCGCAATATTATACAATGTTATTGGACTCCTTAAAAATAAGTACAACGTGCATTTAACAGGGCATAGAGCTACTCCATTGCCCGATGCTTGCTGTCACTAGAAAAAAAAATGCTTAGACAAATTAATTTTATTAATAATTATCTATATGATTGCATGTTGACGTTGTCATGTAGACAAATTGCTCGTCAAAAAAAAATATCACACACAATATTTATAGCCTTAAAATAAAACGTTGTAACATTACAAACGGATATCATAGAACTTTGTTTCGATACCAAAAAAAAAATTTTTTTTTTTTATCCACTCTTTGAAACTCTCTAGCTCATAAGATTCTTGTCATGTAAAAGCTGACATCAATATTCACTATTTAGCACAGAAAAATAATAACACAAACCAAACACACAGCTTTCCCAAACATCAAATCACAGCCACATCCCAAAGTTCACTTTACCCCCACCTACAATAGGGTCCAATTTCCAGGTGGTACTGCCTCTAATGGAGAAATATTTCTCGACGCATCGCAACTACTTCATAGCGGTGGCGACTGCGACTAATAACGTGGGTGCGGCCAGTTTGAAGGAAAAGGAGATGGTCGCCGCTCTGTTCTGTAAACTCGCTAGCTTGCTGAGATCTAGGTATGTAGAAAGATTAAATAAATCCTTTTTGCCATTTACTTTAAATTCTACCGTAAGCAAATTGGCTGCATAGGGGTAGAATAATAATAGTGTGCTGAATGCCAACGTCATCGACAGTCTTAAGACGTTTTACTCAACGTCCAAAGATTTGGTACAAACCAAAGCTTCAGCGATCGCGATTCATTCTAAATGCATATTTTTATTGAAAGTTGTGAAATTTTAAAAAAGAATATAATTATATTTTTCGTAGGTAAAGTTTGGTATAATTTGTGAACGAAAACGTAAGCACATTGTATTTGCGTAACTATTAAATTCAAGTGAATAAATCTGTTTATAAAATAACCCGGATTTGAAATCGTCCAAAATTGCTCATTCGCCACTCTGATCCTCAGACTCGCAGCGTTCGGTCCCGACGTCCGCATCACAGTCCGCTGCCTGCAAGTGCTGGTGAAGGGCATCGACGCCAAGTCCCTAGTTAAGAACTGCCCCGAATTCATCCGCACCTCTATGCTGACCTTCTTCAACAACGTGGCTGATGATGTCGGCCACACCATTTTGAATTTACAAGAGGTATGTGTATTAGGGGGCCTCCTTTATGAGCCGTGTACATGATTCTGACAATGGAATATTGAGAGCCATATATGAAGCTAATTATTTCTTTGTATATGGCTGTCAATATTCTTGCTAACGATTTTAATTTTATTTTTAATTAATACTATTATTTATTATGTAATTTTATTTCATTTTCTTTATTTTCATTTTCCTTACCTAGTTTTTATTGTGAAATTAGGTTCGGAAATTATTTGAATTTTTTATTATTTATTTATATTATTATTTGAATTTTTGGTCTTTGTCTGTTGGAAATTTGTCTTTTGTATGGGCTCGTGCCTGAAATAAATGGATTTTATTTTATTTTTATTTATTTATTTATTAAAAGTACGAAGCAGGTAGAAATAAATGATTATAAACATATAAAACAACATCACGCCTGTATTCCAGTTACATATTAAGTCCCTTGTAATAATGTGAGCCTATTTCCATCAACCGGACATAAATCCAGACTCCGTGGCTACGATTGAGAAAATCCTGATGGCAAAACCCAATGACAGTATGCCCGAGCGAAATCGAACCTTGGATGTCATGCTCCTGCAAGAATTAAAAACTGAATGTGCTTAAAAATACCTGATTTTGATAAACTATCCCAGTACTATCGTTCGTAATGTACGGACGCCAGCACATGAAGCTGGTCAGCAACTTGTGCTTCCTCGCTTTACCTAACCTTTCACACAAAAGACAGAAGAAGTACACAAAAAATACACCTTCTTTCTCCTGTCTTTTGGGTAGTCGATCCGACCAAGTTATATTCGTTTTGTTTCTTCTCATCATTTCCCAACTATGTTGGGGTAGGCTTCCAGTCTAACCGGATGCAGCTGAATACCAGTATTTTACATGGAGCGACTGCCTATCTGACCTCCACAACGCAGTTAGTACTGGCTAATATGATACCTCTTGATAAGAGCTGTAACGACTGCCAAAGATCTACAAATGACAGCAGGGTCAACGGCTTAATGTGCTTTCCGAGGCATGAAGGAAACTCAGTACGTAATGGGCGGTCACCCATCCACGGACCAACCTAGGCAAGCGCGGCTTAACCTTAATATCGACCCGAGATATAGTTATTATTTAGCCACGAGTTTCTTCTGTTAATCGTAATAAAGTAAACCCACTTTTTCTCACCCAGGGCAAATACGCACACCTGCGAGGCACCCACCTGAAGACTTCCACCTCACTTGGCTACATTAACGGTGTGCTACTACCAATACTGACAGCCAAGTTCGACCATCTAGCCAACTGCGAATATGGATCTGACTTGCTTTGTAAGTATTGCAAATGTTTGTGAACAGGGGGTATAAAATGGCCGCTTTAACAGAATCATAATAGGATAATAATTTATGAATTAATTTTAAATTCTTAAAATGGTCATAGACGTACCTACTATTATGAATTGTCACCTTGTGACCATTTTACGATTTTAGACGTATTATTATTATTATAAAATATTATTATAGCTAGCCCATACTGTCCCACTGCTGGGCAAAGGCCTCCCTCCATTGCTTCCAACGGTCTCGATTCTGTGCTAGATTTTAGACGTAATTCATATTATTATCCTATTATGATTCTGCTAAAGCGGCCATCTTCGTTAGTGGATTTGGGATACCTAATATCGTGTCCTGCGTACCTTGATGCCTGCACGCTACATGATTTTATATTGATAGTGTCAAGCTCGTACCTAAGATAACGGTTGTGTTATGTTTATTTTTTATTTTAAATTTCTTTCTTTCAACAACAAACAACAACTTGGTGTTTTGGCAACAGCCAAGGAGTGAAAATGAAGTGGGAATTCCACCTATTTTTTAATAATAATTAATAATTCCCTCTTCCGCATAATAAAAGACACCAATGATGAGATGTCGTGGTAAAGTTACAACCAGCAGGGTAGAAGCACTGCTGAACCGGAACCAATACCGCCGCGCCGTCCCGTTTAATCAATGCAATTTTTCAGAAAAATCACGCAAATATACAGAGTGAATTTTCCAAGTGGGCGTGGATGGCCAAATCCGAAACTTTATGTCTTTATTTCTCAGAATTTGAGCCTTATTAGCGACACTATCGAATGTTGTAATAATAATACAGTGTGTTGTTTTTTTTCCATAATCCCAAAATCAATGAGTTCGATTCCTGGCTAGGAATATTGATTTTTAAAAAATCTAATGATGCAGTTTTAGTTTTCATCAAAATCGGGCTCGAGACTTCTTTGAACATTTTTCGCTATTCCTCATAGTTTCGGATTTTGCATCCACGCCCACTTGGAAAATTCACCCTGTATATAAACAACTCGCAGTCTCAATGTCATTTAAACGCCAAAAGCGCTTTTTAGAACCTTATTATAGGGATACAAATAAAATTCAACAACACATTTTAGTACACTATTTTTATTTTGTTATCAAAACTACAGTCTTATACCAAAAGACTTACCTTCGAATTCTCAAACGACAATTAAATTAAAGACGTTGTAAAGCATCCAGTCAAAACTAAACTGCTAATAATATTTAAGTCAGCTGCGTTTGAGAATTCAGCCGAATGAATACGAGACTAAGATTTGGATTTGGATTTGGATTTTGATTTGGATTTAGAACCGGAATCCTCTTTGCTTGATTCACTATCGCTGTCATCGCTGTCGCTACCACTACCGCTGTCACTATTGCTACCACTACTAGATTTAGATTTAGAAGAATAAGCACTTTTGCAATTTGCTTTACAATTTCTTTCAAAGTTCTTCTTCAAACGTTTCTCACATTCGAATTTCTGGCAAGTTGCTTCTTTGGCCTTCTTGCAAGCCTTCATACATTTTTTTTGGGAAATCCTTCGGCAAGCTCGTTCGTATTTATCTCTTAGTATGTTTACTTGCCCGATGGTTTGACCTAGTGTGTCGTGTATGAGCATTCGTCGTATGGGCTGAAAAAAATAAGCTTTTATAATAATCCTTGCAAATCACGAGCGCGCATTATGTGATTTTTGTCCTTTATGTCTTTGAAGTACGGTTAAAAATGCAGTGATTACTCTTGAATTGCAAGATCTAAAGAGAGAGAGAGAGTAAATACACCCTTGAAGAAGCCCAGAGGCACTTGTTCGTCCCGTTATTGTGATCATTTTGTTCTGGACCATACCTGGGAACCTTCTAGTTACGGAGATATCGAAGGTCAAAGTTCGTTCGTTCGTAACGGCTTCGTCAAGTCTTTTTACACCCATTATAAGTACTTATTAAAAAAAAAAGTAAGGTATTTACCATTTCCATTTCCGATTGGCAAGCCATTGATAAATATCCGTTGTGTGTCACAGCGCCCTTATTAAATGTGTTTTCTGAAATCAGAAATGTAAATAAACTTGATGAGAAATAACTATAATATAACAATATGGCATGGCATGGGTGCCCTATTATTACACCCACTTATTCCAGTTAAGTTTAAGTCCCATATATAAAGTCTTATCAATTATGTTTTGTTTATTATTACTTTTGCTCGCGGTTTCGCTCCCGAAATCGTACCTATCAGTTAGGATGAAGATTACCCCTTACATACAAACTTACAAATAAATTTTACCTCTTTCCAATATTAGTATAGATTAAAAATAATTTAAAGATTGTTGAAAAGTGGTTTCCTTCATCCCGGGGACAAACCAACACAAATGCATCAAAGTAACACACTGAATTTTTGGTCACCAATCAACGATGTAAATTATAAGGATCAAATCTCTTATTGTACGTATTATTTACTCAAGTTTATTTTTATGAGGTACTAGGTTCCGCCCGTGGCTTCACCCGCGTATTTTTTTAATGTTAAATTTTCTGCGCAAGCACAAGCAATATATTGACAAAGTTTTAACGGTACGACAGCACATAAAATACGAACAAACAAATATTACATTTTTATACATAAAATTTTTATCATGAATATTGTTTACGCAAGATTATTATCAATCAATCAAATAAATACTGATAGATTTAGATTTACAACGTTGTGAAGTAAAACAATGTGTTAATCAAGCACAGCTCACAGGCAGTGTTATTTTTACAAAATATTGCATATTAAGGCCGCGTTTTAACCAAAGCGATCAGCAAACCGGACGGTTTACCATTTAGTTTTCCAAACAATTGAATGACATGAACGCAACAATCGCGGTGTCCTAATATTATTACGGTTATCTTATGGGAGGTCTTTGTTCACCTATGGACGTCTTCGTGAAAAACAAATAAGTTTATATGATTCATAGATAGTTATCTCACTTTTTAAAATTCACGCCGGCGACTCCAACGACGCCGAATTGTCGGCTTTTGTTGTTGTACGGGGCTTGTCTTCAAAAACTTCATCACATCCAGCTTTGTATTGCTTTTTTAAGTAAGACTTAACTTCGTTTTTGCCCTTCATGACGATGGCACGCATTGAATTTTTAAGAGTATTTTTACATGCCTTTGAAATGATAGAAACGACTTTAATATTTGTTTCATGAGTATGGTGCTTAGGTACGTGACGTCCTTAACTAAACATAGACCTCCCATAAACATGTCCACTGGCAAGTTTAATAGTGCAACTTAAAGTCTGCAAGTTTTGCTACCGACTTGCTGCGACTTTTACTTATAAACAGTATTTGCGTAATAAATCTTGCAAGTGAACGTCTTGGCAAAAAGGGCAAAAATATGGATGCTTTTAGAAAGATTTAAATCGAGTTTCTCGTACAATCCGCACGTCGATGGCAACACTTTGACCTTAAGCTGGCCTGGCGTAGTACGGAGTTTCTAGTACGTTTTTTAGAATAAGGCCGCTCTGCCTCGAATTTTGCGGGCAGCGGGGCGGCGGCGGCGGCGGCGCTCGTTGACTGGAGTGCACTGCTCGTTGCCCGCCCCCGCGCCGCTGTTTTCGAGAACCGGTCCATTTGATTTTACGCATAAGATCCTGCCGCTCCCGCGCCGCTGCGCCGCCGCCGCCGCCCCGCTGCCCGCAAAATTCGAGGCAGCGGCCTAAGAGGCCAGCTTATACTAGTTTCGTTATGTCTACGCCCGACAAAATTCGTGACATATTTTTGCCCTTGATACAATATCTAAAAGACTCTCACGAATAACCTCTTCGGAGGGTGTCTTCGGTTTCCTTCTTAGCCACTGAAGCGTTGAATGCCTCAATGCACTCGGTTTTAGTTTTCGTAATGAAATACTGCTTCAGATCACTCTTGCATTTTAATGCTCGGCACGAAACGGTTAACGCTGATTTGCATGCCTTTAAAAGAAATTATACTATTTAAAACTATAGCGACCCTCCCCTGCTGCACACGGGTGCAATCTAGATTTCGGTGATTAAGTTAATTAGCATAATCAGCTTATAATATTCCCACTGCTGGGACACACGGCCTCCTCTCTATGAGAGGGAATGGGCTATAATCCACCACGCGGGCCCAGTGCGGGTTGGTAGATGTCACATGTCTTCGAATTTTTGGTTCTAGGACATGCTGGTTTCCACACGATGTTTTCCTTCACCGTTTTTAAGAGCAGTGGTGATGGTTAAATTACACAAAGTAATGCGCCTGCCTGGGTTCGAACCCACAACTTACTGTTCGTAAGTCGGGGCCGCCACCACTGGGCCACCGCTGCTCTCAAGTACTTAAACTTAAGTTAATTAATCAATCTATATTGTCCCACTGCTAGGCATAGGCACTCCTCCATATGTGTGGTCTTCTCTGCCCATTCCCTCATAAACGCCCCCAAAATTCCAAAAGATCGAGCTATTGTTCCATTGGCCTCCCTCGGCATGTTTTCTGGTACCAACTGCATTATGATTCTCGCCCATTGTCCCTATGTACTATAGCCATCATAATCCGCACCCCACTTCACCAGCTGCTGAGTATAGGCTTCTCTTGTGCCAATATCCGCGTTTATGTGCTAGCCTCATTCAGGATTTACCAATTGCAATTGCAACAATCAGTCATCTGCCCATGTCACCACCAGACTTTTTTATCAAGTCTTTGGACGCCATTTGAGCACACACCCGTATTCCTGCCATCACCACGTCGTGCTAGGTGTTCTTTCCAACTCCATTTCATTTGAGTTCCATAACGCTTTAACTCTTTAATGAAATTCTTACCTTATAACATTTTCTGATGACTAGTTTCAAGCATGCATCTCCATAAGCTTCCCTTAAAATATTTGTCTTAAACACATCTTTGTTTATGGCTTCGTCATTGTCACTTAGTTCTGGAGATGCACTTTTTTTTGGTTCCTGAAATGAAAAAGTCAACAGCTTTGAGACTTATACTATTGATAATTTGTCTGATGGCCAATGTTATAACAGAGAAAAGACTAAGATCCTGATCCAGGTATTTCGCTTCTGAACAAACCATTGCTTGTTTAAACTCTTGAAATTAGATTTTTTTGGAAGTTTAGGTGAGTATCATCTGAATTCAGTATGTACATTATTTACAAACTACAGTCATCATTCTCCTGCCCTTATCCCAACTTATTTGGGGTCGGCGCAGCATTTTCTATTACTCGTCATCTCAGCAGTCACCTCCATTCTAGCCATATCATCCTTCACACAGTCCATCCATCGTTTCTTTGGTCTTTCTCTACTCTTATAGCCATCTACATACATACTCAACATTTTCCTCACTACATTTTCCTCGCTAGGTACATATTCCTCATTCCTCCGAATCACATGTCCATACCACGATAACCGATTACCACACAAGTTGACAGTCATCGAAGCCACTTTCAGACTTCCTCTTATGTACTCATTCCTTATTTTATCCATTCGCGTTACACCACACATCTCCCTTAGCATTGTCATCTCAGCTTAACACTCCGATCTATTTCGCCATGGCTTTGCATAAGTGATCCGAGATACCGAAAGTCGGAGCAGACTGCAAGAAGCGCGCCTATCTAGCGCTATGGCTCCAGAACTGGAGAGTTCGCCGAAATCGCAGAATATGTATTCAGTTTTAGTTCTGCTGATTTTCAAGCCAACATTCTCCAGCTTCTGTTGCCATTTTTCCAATCTGTTCTGGATCTCAGGTCCAGGTCTCAGGTCCATTTGCAAACTACAAATAAATCTAAAATAATAATGTACAAGTACGAAAATGGGAAAAGAATTACAGGGTGTCAAAAAATTCGTCCACATCGCTGTCAATAGAAAAAGTGCCCAGAAGGCTGGTAGCATTGCTACTTTTGATGGCAATGCTGATTCTTTGGCCAAAAAAGGCCAGTTCTCTAGTCACGCGAAGAATCGACCAACCGTTTGGCGATATCCCGAAATACTAGGCACTCGGACCCTAGTATTTCTACCCCAATCGGCTCAAACAAGTAACTACTGATTAAGTTATTGTATTGGCGCCGTTTGAAGTTTTCAGCACCTGCAACAGCCACCTGTCTATCATCTTGTATAAATTTAAATGTACGAAATATGTAATACTTTAAGCCAATAAACAAACCCTCATTCCTTTTAACCAAACCCTTGTTCTAAGGACCATTAGCAAACAAAGCTATGTACAAATGAAACCAGTTTGGGAAAATAACAATTTCTGGGCCGTACTTACATCAGTTCTACTTCTTAAAAAAATCCCAGCTGTCACTTTAGCTGTAGTGACTTCCTCATCGGTTTCAGAGGCTCGGTTCTTACGTTTGCTGGCACCCTCTTCTTCTTCTATTATTTGTTCACCTTCAGCGTTTGAATCGCTTCCAGAGTACATTACTTGCGCTTCTTTTTCACTATTTCTTGCGTCTATAAAGGCCTCATCTATTAAGGTTTCTGGCTCTGTATTCGTGTTAATTGTATTATGATTGTCGACATATTCGTGATTTTCAGTTTCTCGTTCAAGTGTCGGTTCTATAACAATGTTTGCCTCTGCAGTGGGTTTTTGTGTTTTTTGTGTGTTAGTGATTTCCATGGACCTTGTGGATTCTTCTTTACTCTGTTCTTCCTCATTGTTGTGTTCTGATTGACTGCTGTTTTCTCCTTCACTGTTATTCTCTGATTGACTGCTCTTCTCTGCTTCGTCTCCCACAAGTATCATTTTTGTATAATAAGTTGAGGTTGTGCCTGAAGATACTCGCTTATTAGCGATATTTTTTTTATATCTATTGACTCGACCTCCTTGCGAATCACTTAGATAATTTATTTCTTTATCGTCGAATTTTTCTTGGGAACTTTGCACTTTTTTTAATTGTTCGTAGTTATTGATCAGATCTTGTAGTTCAGTGTTAACTCGTGATATATTCTTGATGACATCAGCGAATATTGCTTCTGGCCTCTCTGGTACGGTTTCGAGATCAGCATTTGTTTCAATGTTTGGAGCCTAGAATATAAATAATTGTCATTATACAGCATGTACCAGAAAGGTGTGATCATATTTAAGGTTGTGATTCGGACCATCAAACAAAACAATTTTCTCCATGGAAGCAACATCAAAGTCGCGAAAAAAAATCTGTTATTCCATACAATCGGGGCGAGGAGATATTAAAGTTTAGTATAGGACAGCTGATTATTTATTCTAAGATTATTCCAATAAATAAAAAAATACCAGTAAAGCCAAGAAACACACACAAAGCACATTGTGCAACAACATTTAAATTATTTAAGGAACAAATTTTGCACGACAAATGAAAACAATTTCCGTCAACACGTGTTTTATTGGTTCTTTCACAATCACCATTTTATTTTATGTATTACTACTAGCTGTTGCCCGCGACTATCGTTCGCGTGCAATTATTATAAAAAAATATTACTTCCCTTTTTTAATCGGATTTATTGCACGGGAGCCTAATTATTTTTCTAAAATAAAAGTAGCCTAAGTTAGACCTTATAACATCAGGTATCGTCCAGTAAACGTCGTTAAAGTCCCGTCAAAATCGGTCCAGCCGTTTCGGAGATTAGCCGGAACAAACAGACCGACCAACAAAAATTAAAAAAAAATGTGTTTTTGTTATAACTGCCGTATATATTTTCATATATGCATTCAGTAAAAGCTGATTTTGATATTAAAACACACACTTCAATTTTTTTTTATTTGTATAGATTTATTTATTGAAAGTCAAGGAAATTATTTAACTTTATTTTGCGTTGGCTAGTGTCGTTCAGTTTTTATGCACTTAGGAGCATTTTGTGTAAAGTAAATAAAGTAATAGTATAAAGTGTCAAGTCGTACATACCCTGCGACGGAGACAATATTATAAACGTACGTAACGCTCCAACTCCAACGACTGATCGCATCTCGACGGAATTTAGCACACGGATAAAACATGACCTGGCCAAGACATAGGATACAATTTATCTCGGTGGAAATTTCCCGAGAGATAGTTTCCGATATGGACGCGACGAAGCGGCGCCGGCTGGCAAAATAAATGACAAATATTTATGCTGCTAGCCTTCTGGACAATTTTCCTGTTGACAGCGATGTGGACGATATTTTTTTACGCCCTGTAATTCTTTTCCCCTTTTGATACTTGTACATATTTTTATTATTATTATAGATCTATTTATAGTTAACAAATATTTATTGAAACTCGTTTGACCTTTTTAAAAACTAGTAGAGATACTTTTATTTGTTTCTGTAAAATGATTTATGGGAAAAAAATTAGTACGTCACAAAAAAAAATGTTTTAAAGCTACATGAGTTAAATGTTTCATACCCAACTACTGTGAGGAGAATCAAACTCAAATATCGCAGTCCATTTCAAAGTCCAGACATCTTGGTCTAGCATTCGCAAACGCAAGTGCTGATTATAAGATTCTTGGTTCGATTCCCAGGTCTGGCAAGGTGTAATTGGGTTTTTCCATCAGGAACTTCTCAGTAGTAATTACGGAGTCGTGCACGGTTGATGGTAATTGGCTCATCCCCTATTACATGGGATTCTATAAGGTACATCTCTGCCTAACCCTTCGGGGATTACAAAATATTCGTTTCTGTCCACAGTGGACGAGATTCAAGTGGCGTCATACAAGATGCTTGGCTCGCTGTACGCGTTGGGCACAGACGCTTCGCTCACACACGATCGGAAGTACCTCAAGACTGAGATCGAGAGGCACAAGCCTGCGTTGGTAAGTTTTTGAATTAATCATAACTATTAAATACGGGGTGTAAACGGACCCTTCACTAAGCGGTCAACCAAGCATTCTGCACATCAAACTAAGTAGCTCTACGCAGAAATTCGGGGTCATAAATCACGTTTTCTTGCAACCCCCAAATAGAAATTTTACATCGGCAATTAAAAAAAAACAGCTGTTCCATACACTTTAACCCTGTAGGTATTGCTTACTTTTGTATGAAATTTGCATTATTTTTAAAATGGCCGATGAGAATTTTCTATGTGGAGAGGATCGGAATGATGTACTGAATACGTTGTATTCGTTTGTGCGTCGGTATCCCACCCTGTATAATGCAAATGTTATGAAGTTTTGAAAGAAAAGTATAAATATTAATAGAAGGGAACTAAACTGTCTGTGGCAAGGTTGTGGGAGAATTCTTTGTAAAAGAGTTCAAAAGGAGCATGAAATATAATACAGCCAAACCTTTGTATGTAAACCATTGCCACTAGCAACATAATATCAGAGTTCCGCAAGGATAAGGATGGTAAAATTGCAGACACCGAGTGATTTTCCCCCGCTGTCTGCTGCAGTATAATATGACCACTTTAATATGGAAACACCAGGGTAGCCCGCGGTGGCTCTCGGCCACCGTAGGCGCGGGCCTGTGGACGGTGAGTAATGGGCTAGCTCGCCGTCCGTCCGTCGTATGACGACGGGCAGGCCGTGTCGACGGCGCGTTCGTGTTCCACGCGCGCCTCAAAGAGTTGTCAGCATACGGGAGGGGCCCGCAAGGGCCGGTGCCTGCCAGGGCTGCGGGACTGTTCGAAAGAGATACCGCGGCCCTGGAACATAAAGGGCCAATGAAGGAACATGGGTGGTTTTTTGTCAGTAAGAGTCTGACACTCCCTTCCGCTCCGCCCAGAGCGGGGGGGGGGTCATTTGATGATTTCCCACCCACCAAAAAAAAAAAAAAAAGGGTAGCCCGCGGAATTCAATTTTTCTTACGTTTGTTGCAATATGCAGGTCAGTGTCAGATGTTTGTAGATTAAAATACGATTTGCGACCTTAACAAATATGGTTTTACGGAGTTATAATCATTAATATAACCCCCCAAGTTCATGTAATCCCATTGAATGACTATTTCATGAAAAATTCATTCAATGGGATTAAATGAATGAATGAACTTAAAGGGATTGATTTTTATGGCTACAATTCTGTACGATTCGCGGCCGTAATACGTATGTGCTGCGGGACTGTTCGAAAGAGATACCGCGGCCCTGGAACATAAAGGGCCAAAGAAGGAACATGGGTGGTTTTTAGTCAGTAAGAGTCTGACACTCCCTTCCGCTCCGCCCAGAGCGGGGGCGGGTCATTTGATGATTTCCCAGCCAACGAAAAAAAAAAAAAAAAAGAATGTATATTCTCATATTATGTACTCGTATGTATTTAATCTACAAACACCTGACACGTACTGACCTGAAAATTGCAAAAAAAAAACGTAACAAAATTTGAATTTCGCGGGCTACCCTGGCGCTTCTACCTTAAGTGTGCAGTTCAAAGTGGCGCTGCTTGTCAAGAAAATTTGCATCGATATGTCAAACTACAAAACATTTATTTTAGTTCTGTGTTTTCCCGCCTGCACAGATAAGATGGTTGAACTGTAACGTTCCTTTTCTTTAGGGTTCGTGTCTAGGAGCGTTCAGCTCCACGTTCCCGGTGGCGTTCCTGGAACCGCATCTGAACAAACACAACCAGTTCTCCTTGCTTAATAGGATCGCCGACCATTCCTTGGAAGCTCAAGGTGAGATATACTATATCATTCTTTTTAATTTCGCAACTGCCGAGCATGAGGTCCTGAGTTCGACTTTTGAATCCGGAGTTTCACAGTAGTAGCCACGGAGTCTGAATCTGGGGCCCAATTCTGCTATTACAATAGACGACAATAGTGTCAGAATGGTCTGTCATTGATTTCATAATTGTTGATTTTGACAAGTTTTGACAATTTAAGTCAAAATCAACAATTATGATATCAATGACAGACCATTCTAATGGTTATTCTAATGGTCTGTCATTGATTTCATAATTGTTGATTTTGACAAGTTTTGACAAGTCAAAATCAACCATTATGAAATCAATGACAGACCATTCTGACACTATTGTAATAGCAGAATTGGGCCCCTGGCCGGTTGATGGCAATAAACTCGCACCTTATTACATGGGACTTAAACATAACTGGCGAAATATGGATATACTTTAAGGGTACCTACACCGATCTTTAAGCCGGGGTTTTATCATTAGCATTTGGACTTGCGGTTCCTGTGGAGACTTATCTGATATTCTATGTATAACAAATTAACTAAGTATTTTTCTCGTGGCAACAGGAACGAAAGAATCACCTTAAACTGAGAAGTAACTTGGCAAAAAGTTAGCAAAGCCGGTGTTGTCTTCAAAAAAATTTAAAAAATATATATATTGAAAGCGAACCTTCTACTAAACAGTAGTCTCGGGACTCTTCCACCATCGTAATTCAAAACTAATTCCAATGATTTTGTTTACTACAAATAAATCGCCCTTAATTAAATACAGTTTTTCTTTATATTTATGGTGCCCCGAATGTATTCAAGAATATCAAAGTTACATAAAACATTTTAAAAAATTGTACCGTTGCCGCGTTGCTTCTGCGTCAAAGATTTTCTATAAAAACCTATCTCCCCACACCATAAAACTAATTCTAAACTGTGTCCCCCTAGACATAATGCAGAAAATGGAACAATGCATGCCGACGCTTGAAACGATCCTGGGCGAAGTAGACCAGTTCGTCGAATCAGACAAGACTTACAACGAGGCACCGCACATTATCGATGTGGTGCTGCCTTTACTCTGCTCTTACCTGCCCTTCTGGTGGGCGCAGGGACCTGATAACGTTACTCCTACTGGCGGGTGAGTACTAGACTAGCATTTATGAGACTTAGAACGAGGCACCGCACATTATAGATGTAGTGCTGCTTTTACTTTGCTCGTACCTGCCGTTCTGGTGGGCGCAGGGACCTGATAATGTCAGTCCTACTGACGAGTACCACTTTTCCTAGTATGGTATAGAAAAAAACCAGTCAAGTGCGTGTTGTACCATTCGCAATAAAGGGTTAATTATTTACGAATGCACAGTATTGATTTTAACAACACCAAAAAAAAGTTTGTATTATTTCTCGCCAAAACTACGGAGTAGTAATCTATTTCTGAAACAATAACCGAACTTTCTATTTCTCACAAACGAAATATTTTAAATTCTGGGATTCAACAATACTCTATACGCATAAGTGCATGTTTTTGGTTTACCTACCCGCTAGGCTTTACGCCCTACTAGATTAACACATCTATAAAGGAAACAAACCTTTGAAAATATGATATTAATCGCCAGACGGCACGGTTGACGCAGTGGCTGGAGCAATTGACTCCCAGCACGGAACAAATATTTGTATGGCCTACAGATAGTTGTTCAGGGTCTGGCTGTTTGTGTATGTGAGTTTAAATGTTTGAAAAAAAAAACTAAAACCTTCCACTAACTTTCAGAAACCACGTAACAATGGTAACAGCAGAACACATGAACCAGCTCCTCAAAAACGTCCTGAAACTCATCAAGAAGAACATCGGCAACGAGAACGCGCCTTGGATGACGCGCATCGCCACCTATACGCAACAGATTATCATCAATAGCTCTGAGGAGCTGCTGCGGGACTCCTTCCTGCCTCTCGCGGAGAGGGTCAGGAAGAGGACCGATAATATGTTCCACAAGGAAGAGAGTTTGAGAGGGTTTATTAAGGTAAGATTATTCATTGTTTGAGGAAATTTACTTTCCAAATGTCTGATTTATTATCCCATTTTTTAAGTGCATAGGGTACCTCTGTAGGCCTCTTCTTCTTTCTGTGACGGCATTACATCCATAATATTATAATGTTTGGGCCCAGTTATAGTAAGTGGCCACTGTTATTGCGGTGTCAGAGGTACTCGTATTGTTTAGACAAAGGTGCAGGAGGACGAACACCTGGGACACTCCATCAGATGGCACATAGTGTGATCACATAGTGTGTCTTGAACGTCAAAATTCCAAAATATGACATTTACCACATATATCAATATTACAAGAAGAAAGTCCAGTCAATGGCCTACTGTAAACTTAATATACTCACTTAATATACCTATTCTGGTTAATATACATTTAAGGGTAACATTTTTATATTTAACAGTATTGATTCGAGTCACGAGTTCGATCCGCTTCTAAACAACCTAAACTGCTTCCAAATAGAAAATAGTAGAAAACATGAAATACTCAGACCATTTTTTTTTTAAATTTCCACTGTTATTTTTACAACAAATCAGGCAAAATCTGGGTTTTGTTATAATTATTTATCCTTTCTTTTCTAATAATTCTTTATTCCCTTCCAGTCATCAACAGACGATACCTCACAAGTAGAGTCCCAGATTCAGGAAGATTGGCAGCTGTTAGTTCGCGACATCTACTCGTTCTACCCACTGCTCATCAAATACGTAGACCTGCAGAGAAACCACTGGCTGAGGAATAATGTTCCAGGTTTGTAGTCAATCAATCTTTTCATTTATCAATCAATCAATTGATTATGAATAAATCAATCAATTGATTATGAATAAATCAATCAATTGATTAATGAATAAATCAATCAATATATTATGAATAAATCAATCAATTGATTAATGAATAAATCAATCAATATATTATGAATAAATCAATCAATTGATTAATGAATAAATCAATTGAATAATCAATCGTCGAATTGATCCGTCAACTCATTTCCGTATTACACAACGAGCATCCGGCCAATCGATTAAACTTTGAACTATAGCCGTTTTTTTTTTCGTCGATTTGTGTTACTTGTATTTCTAACATTCAAAGCACTTCTACATAGAAAATTACAACTATCACTGCGATGGATTGATTATTGCAGTTTATTGTTATTATTTAAATAAAATGTATGCTATTCCATGGCTAAACCCAATATCATACGGGAAACTATCGTATAATATGGGGGAAACAAGGTTACGTTAGTTTAAGGCAAAACTGTTAGCATGAAAACGAATAACTCGTTTTTTTTAAGAAAAAATAATAATGATAATTACTGTTTCCATTGAACAGAGGCGGAAGAGCTTTACAACCACGTGGCGGAGATATTCAATATCTGGTCCAAGAGCCAGTACTTCTTAAAGGAGGAGCAGAACTTCATCTCGGCTAACGAGATCGATAATATGGTGAGTAAAAAACATATTATAAATGCGAAGGATTTTGAGGAAAGATGGATGTTTGTTGCTCTTTTACGCAAAAACTACTGACTGGAATTGGATGGAATTGGAGAAAATCTTTAGGTCTCTGCCTTATTGATAGATGTCATAATTTGAGGGTATCCATTAATTTTACTTACGTACGTTTTCTTTATAAAATTAATCCATACCCCTAAGTTATAACTACAACGTTTAATTTATACGTTCACTTAAAACGACAAAGACTAAACGACTACGATTTATCCATTATTTTTTAAAATTATTTGTAATTTTATGAGAGATCAAAGTTTTGTTAAATAATAACCCAAAGTACATGGGAAGTAAATGGGACAAGGGCAAGAAGATCATGAGGACATCAGACTTTATGTGTATGAATTTTGAAGAGAATACAATTACGAGTATAAAATGAACGGTCGCAATTTACAGATATTGATTTTAAATTCTTTTTTGTGACAGGTACTGATCATGCCGACAGCCACAAGAAGAGTGACAGCAGTTACAGATGGTACTCCTCAAGCTGGTGGAAAGGTATTATCAATTTAATAGTTAAATATTTTGTAACTAAAACGCTTTCAGTCAAAATTATTCATTTTTAAAATGGTATTTCCGCATACCGGTGGAATCGACTGGGTAGCCCGCGAATACAAATTTTCCTAAGTTTTTTGCAATTTTCAGTTCAGTGTCAGTTTGTATGTTGAACAAAATATAATTTGCGACCGTAATACGTATGTAGTTGCAGAATTCTGATAATTAAAATCATCAATACAACCCTTTCAGTTAATTGAATACCATTGAATGACTTTTACATGGTTAAGTCGCGGGCCACCCTGGTGCTTCCCGCTTAACGTGAAATAAACCAACATTTAATAGTAATATTGCTTTATTGAAATATATAAAAAATACGCTAATTAACAAATAACTTTCAACACTCAACGTAACATTAAAAATACTTATAGGTGCGTTTAGACTTCAACATTTACATTGTCGTTTTTTTTTTTTGTGTTGTTCCGAAGTTTGTATTTACGTGATTTAAAAACTGCAGGCCTTGAGATTCGTGCCAGTTTTCCATTGGCTTATGGACAATAAGCCAAGGCGAAATGTTCAGGTCTAGGCGCACCTTTATAATAATTTTGTGCACTTTCTTAATTTAAAACACTAATACACAATGACTTATCTCTAGGCGAAGCTACTCGTAAGTATTCAAGACAGATTGATTGAATAAGGGATTCAACACGATATGCAGGTTTAAGAGCACTTGTACAACAAACTGGTCTATTTCTTACCTACTTATTGATTGATATCAACCTAATGATTGATAAATTGTTTGATTGGTTCATAAATGATTTGTTAAACTTTCTGATTGATAAACCGTTTGATTGGTTGGGTTTTAACTGTACATGTTTACACACAGACTGTTATTTTTCTTTTTATGTCTTTCCTGATTCGAATTTGTGTAAGCAACTTGTTTTTTTTTTTGTCTATCGTTACTTCAGTATTCATGTTTATGAGTTTACTTTTACACTGTCACTACCTTTTATGTTCCTTAATGTCGATTGATTGGCTTCTTATACATTGAATTCTACGATTCGTATGGTTTATTTTGGTAGAACTTCTAGTCATCATAGTTATGTCATAATAGTCGTACAAAAAAATAAAATTGATTTACTTATTATCAGTTTTTTTTGCTCCTTTTACTCCTTTTACTCCTTCATTGATTGGCAGTCTTGATTTATTTTTTAATTCATTACACTTTACATAAAACAAGTTAAAGTTAAACCATTTAACCTTTTAAAACCTTTGCTACGGTAAATATCCAAAAGCTAATTGTGTCTAAAATGTATGCCTTTTTTGTCGGCAGCTTGCAACCAAATTTGATGCGTTTAGTGCAAAATTTATAAAAATACTTTTCTGCTTTTAGTCCCTAGTTGCCAAATATTTTTTTGAATTGGTTCTAAAAATGGATATTTGTAAGATTTCCTTGTAGTGAAGGTTTTACATTTTACTACTATTATACACCCAGCCCCTACATATGAATATTTAATTTATGTATTTATATTAAAAACAGAAAAAGAAGAAACACCGTGACAAGAAGCGAGATAAAGACAAGGAAGTCCAGGCATCCCTGATGGTGGCCTGCCTCAAGAGGCTACTGCCCGTAGGGTTGAACCTATTTGCGGGCAGAGAGCAAGAGTTGGTCCAACATTGTAAAGACAGGTTCCTGAAGGTAGGAACCCTTAAGGTAATCCATCCTCATTAATACCATCGTTTTAAGTTAATTTTATTATTTTCGTACTGATTAAAAACTTTTTGCACCATGTTATTTGATTAGTTTGGTTAAAAATGATCGTCTTCGTTTTTTAAAACACTAATTTAAGCTGTTTTTCAAGAGACCTTTGTCGTACATTGTGAATTTTCTAATGTCAAAATATTTTAGTGGGGTCCTATAACACTAAATATGTATTCAAGTTCTGTCATCAATAAAGGATGTTATTAAATGTGGTGCAATTGTTTTTGAGTCAGTACCTACTTTATTTTATTTATACATATTTTTATTTTATTTACACCTACTTAATTACGTTATTTCTGCACATCCTATACCAAACTTAAGGCACTCATAATAGCATGATTGGTGATTGAAGAGTGATTTTATTGTACCTATGGTCCCATGTTGCTTCATTTCCTCTATCAAAGAGCGAGTTATCACAAGCCCTGGGACACATTACTTTCTCAATAAGAGAAAGAAAAGAGGAGTGCTGCCAAGGCAAGGTTAGAAAAGGGATTGGTGATTGCAGCATTTGGATAGACCTAAAGACACAGAAGGACGCTGTTGTAACGCCTCTTTATATACCATATTTCATCTAGCGTTGGTTAAAATCGCGTAAACAATGCGTACACATTATTGCAAAATACTGACGGTGTGGTGACGCGGCGGCGTAAGGCTCTGTTCACGCGGTGGTGATCGATCAAATCATACGTCAACATCTCACTGATTTAACGGTAAAAACAAATTTATTATGAAACTGCCATGTGATCCATAAATTATAATATATAATTATAGTAAAATATCGTACTGAAAATCGTATTGTGAACGAAATCTTAGCGCCACTTTACTGCTGCTGAAACGACGTATGCCTATGTTAGATTCGAAAAATACCTCAGCCACAGCCTTGTCATCTTATATGACACCCTGCTTTTGCTCCAGCAGCTTTAATAAACAAAATTACTGATCAAACCGCTCCTAATTAAATCCTCAGAAAATGTCCGAACAAGATGTGGCCGAATTCGCAAAGACTCAACTTACACTGCCGGACAAAATAGATCCGGCTGATGAGATGTCTTGGCAACATTACCTGTACAGCAAGCTTGGCTCTAAGAGCAAGAGCAATATTACCGTCGAAACGGCGGAGAATAAAGCCAAGATTATTGATGATACCGTGGAAAGGATTGTCGCCATGAGCAAAGTGTTGTTTGGATTGCATATGGTAAGTGAATTATTGATTTGTAACCTCCTTCCTTTTTTAAATCGGTTGTAAATTGATATTTCTTTTCTTAGGTCATCTGGGTGAGGCTTTAGGTTTAAGAGCTATGTGTATTTAAATAGGGTTTACATAAAACCAAAAACTTAACCTAAAAGGGGTATTTGTTTTAAGTCAATTATTTCAGAAGGAAACCATGAAACCGCGAATCTTGATAGTATTGGTATTTATTTTTTCTTGATTGAAAAGATGTTCCTATTTTTTTTATATTACATTTGATGGTTTTTTAGTAACATGTTTTTTCTTTAAACTGACCTTCTTCTTAAATATAAGTTGATGAGTATGTGTTTTCATAAAGATAAAATCAAAATATAGGTCATGTTTTGATACGAAAAATACTTTATTTTCAAACACACAATTAAGTGTTATTTATTTATGTTTTCCACCATATTTACTCCACAATAGATCGATCATCCTCAACAAATGAGTAAGAACGTGTACCGCTCCGTGGTGTCGATACAGCGCAAGCGCGCCGTCATCGCTTGCTTCAGACAGACGTCACTGCACTCTCTGCCGAGGTCCTTATGTGTGCGAGATGTGTGCTGTTGTGTACTAACTGTGCATACTAACGTGTAGGCAGAAAACTAGAATACAAACCAATGGAGAATCTATCAATCAAAGTTCGCTAATTTCAAAGACCATCCGATTTATCAATCGGAAAAATAGTTCCAGTTTTTCATGGAATCTATTTCGACTAGCGATTATCAATCGAAAAATTGATTCTATTTTTTTTATTATTAAAATACTCGATGTGTGATGTTGTTTACTAACTTTAGGTATCTTAATGCTAATGTGATAGGCAGAAAATAAGCCAAAAAAGAACCTATCAATCAAAGTTCGCTAATTTCAAAGACCATCCGATTTATCAATCGGAAAAATAGTTCCAGTATTTCATGGAATCTATTTCGACTAGCGATTATCAATCGAAAAATTGATTCTATTCTTTTAAATTAAAATAATCGATGTGTGTTGTTTTTTACTAACTGTATCTATATGCTAATGTGATAGGCAGAAAATAAGCCAAAAGAGAACCTATCAATCAAAGTTCGCTAATTTCAAACACCAACCGATTTATCAATCGAAAAGTTGTTTCGACTTTTATATGTAAATGATTTTCATACAGACCGTATCAGCGAACTAAGATAAGAATAAGATGATGTTAATCTTGCAAGCATGAGTGTAAATAGTCGTACTTGAGGGCAGGTGTTGTTTTTATAAACATTTATTTAATTAGATATAAATCTGCAAACGAAGGAGATGGCGGGACGAACTAGACAGGTTCCGTCAGAACAGGAAGGAGGACGCGCGGGTTCGCGAGAAATGGGGGGAGGAGTGGGGGGAGGCCTTTGCCCAAGGATTGGGACAGAGCAGGCTAGGAAAATGATATAATTATTGATCTAATCCCACTTTAAACTAAAAATTAGGATGAACAAAATCGAACCCCCAAAATCTAACTTTTGAACAAATTATAATTATTTTATAATTGGTAAGTTTTGAGTGAAATTAAAAAATACTCTCTCCAATCTTTTGATTCCTCAGTGTTACCTAGTCCAAAATCAAATGGTTGTTAACAAAATGTTGTACGTATGTGTGATTGTGCATGCTGCCTTTGGACCCGACTAGGCGACGAAGCCGCGCCAACGGTCAGATGTATGGAAGAGGGTGCTCTGCGCGGCTCGGAAACGGGCCGCTATAGCGTGTCTCCGATCCATACATCTTTATAAGATGAGTCGGTAGGTTTGGTTTAGGAGTCCGATAATTATGATCGATGTGTTCAAGGTTCAAGTGAATCAGTTTCTTGTAGGCAAGCGTGCTTCACCTTCAGCCGCATTATCGCTTCACATCAGGTGTGATGCGGCCAAGTACAAGTCTATTTAGAGTAAAAAAAAACTCTTTTCTTAAAAATTATATTTAACCTGTCGATGTATTTTGAGCTTCGGGCTGCTCTATGGGTGGGGAATGTTTTTTGAAGAACCAATAGTGCAAAACTAAAGTAAATTATGTCAGGCAACCTTTTTTTATATCCCATAAAACGTGTATTCACATTTAGAACTTAAATACAGGGTGGAAGGGACACCGACGGTAAAACTGTTACCATATATTCAGTACATCATTCTGAACCCTCCATCCCACATTGCGGCGGAACAGGTTAAAGACTTCTTCTTATTAACAGTACCAGACTGCAACTGGACACTCACACCACATGTATCACCATCAAGAGGACTTATATAAACTGAAGGACCCGCAGCTGCGTTCCTAGCGGACGCGCCGGTAGAGTATTTTAGACCGGCGTGATGTGCGGCTGACGTCATGATCTATTAATAGAAATTAAGCTCAACAGATGGTCAGAACGGGCGGAAAAAAAAGCCATATCGTCGGAGCTCAGCCGGCGACATGGCGGGATTTCGTTGAAACTCGCTGCGCCCCCACCGGTGGGCGCGGCTGGCGGGTTTTGGACTGAGTCCCTGGGCCTGCGGTGTCAACGTTTTGTGCCCGCAACTACGGGCACTTCGCTGGGGGGGCACCTAGGCACGGCTGAGGGCAAGCGCACGCGCGCAGCTGGTTCAGAATGTTGTACTGAAAACGGGTTACCGTTTTAGCGTCCGCATCCCTACCACCCTGTATAGTTTTATCTAACACTTTTGCATGCTGTTTTAATTAACTTTAATTTCCATTTTCTGGCAAAATTTTCGTCATGATAATATCTTGTCGTAAACAGCGCAAAACAAGAAGTCTTTTAAAACCTTTGAATATTCTTGTATTTTACAGACATCGAGCATGCAACATATTCGCTCGGACGTACTATGAGCTGTGGCTGGAAGAGGAGAACATTGGACAAGAGGTTATGATAGAAGATCTTACGGTAAGTTGACAGACAGCCTTACTAATGTGTACGAAAAAAAAGACCCACCAGAAGGCCGTCAGCCAAGCATTCTGTCTGTACTTCAAACTAAGTAACACTGTGTGTGCAATGTAACGTACTCAAAACATTGCATTGTGCTAACTAATAAATGCATCGAATAGAGGAGGACATGGACATGGGGGTCATGGAGGTATTTAAAGTCATAACATTTAAAACTTTAAAAGTGTAAGTTGGGACTTTGACCTTGGATATAATTGGAAGGTTCCCAGGTATGAACAAGTGTCTCTTGGCTTCGATAAGGGTGTTTTTACACCCATAACCACAACACACACATACAACATGGTAAATACGCCGTTTCTAGTGTTAATGATAATGTTAGTGACCATGACTGTTTAAAAACTTATTTTTACTCGTTGTACAGTTGACTGCCTTGTTAGTCTGGTCATCTTGTGCTCACTAGCACAACACAGTAGATATGTAGATGGGTTTGTTCCCCAAATCGCCAGATTTATGCAGTTTTTCCACTAGTGTTGTCCTATTACATATGGGACAGGCGAAGAGTGTCTGTACTATACCTATACACCAACTTTATAGCCTCCAAAAGGACAGGTATAATATAGATCTTAGTTTACTAGCTTTTGCCCACGGCTTCGCTCACGGTAATTTAGAATTTGACAATCAATTCGGGCTGCACTCAGCTTGTAATAATATAATTCAAATATGTAGCCCAGATGACTGTAATTCCTCCATATTAAATCCTAATGAACACTTTAAAATCCTAACTCAGAATATAAGATCCATAAATCGCAATTTCCATAGTTTTGTTACCCTATTACATAGAATTAATATAGACTGTGAAGCGATTATTCTAACGGAATGTTGGCTTAAAAACAACGTAACGATACCTAACATAGATGGTTACTTAATGTATCATACTACAAAACCTAAAAATCAGAATGATGGCATAGTTGTCTTCCTCAAGGACCATCTGGAACACACAGTCTCTGAGATAGATTTCATGGAAGGCACTTGTATGGTATTAAAAATAGGTAACGATATAGCAATCGTCTGTATATACCGGTCACCCTCCTTTAATAATACGACAAACTTCTTAACTTCTCTTGACTTAGTTCTGAATACACTATCCTCATTCAAAAATGTTACAATAATTGGTGATATCAATATTGATATCGTTCATACCCAAAATGATACTCATACCTCAGATTACCTCAACTTAATAGCCAGTCATGGGTTACTGCCTGCCCATACGTTTCCTACGCGTGGCCCTAATTGCTTAGACCACGTGATACTTAAGTCTAACTACGAAGCGCTAACCCTAGTACTTGATTCATCTGTTACGGACCATAACAGTGTACTACTGTGCCTCAAAAACAAAGGAAAATCTTCTAAAGGTTCCAATCGCCCTATTCTCAATAAAATCAACTATAAAACCCTTGACCTGGAGATGAACGATATCAACTTTGATCAGATCTATTGCATTACAAACGCAGATCAAGCTGCTGCTCAGTTAATTAACACCCTAAAGTGTGCTATAGATAAAAATTCAACCACGGTTAAGATACCAAATCGTAAACTAATACTTAAACCGTGGGTGACACCTGGTTTACTTCGTTGCATGAGAAATCGGGATAATATGCACAAAGAAACCATGCTAAATCCGAACAATGATACCTTAAAGTTAACATACACAAGATACAGAAATTTTTGTCACAAAATATTAAAGAAAGCTAAGAGAGACCATGATCGTAAGGAGCTAACAGACGCTGGCACGGATAATAGGCGAATCTGGAAGGTAATAAAACGTGTAACTAACTGTGTTAAATCTAAAACTTCGTCTACTGATTTACTACTCACTTCTGCCTCCCCTGAATACTCTGTCAATCAAGTAAACGACTACTTTGCGAGCATTGGTAAAAACCTCGCAACCAAAATAAAACCTCCAAATCCCCACTCAAAATTCCAGGTCCATGTCCCCGACAACTCCTCTTGTGGCTCCTTTGTTATTTTACCAACCGATTGCAGCGAAGTTGAATCAATTCTATTCTCCTTAAGATCTGACTGTGCTGTGGGATGGGATAACATTCCTACAGCTCTTCTCAAGCGATATAAAAACCTCCTCATCCCCGTCATAACTCACGTTTTTAACCTCTGCCTCGAAACAAGTACTTTCCCCTTGTGTTTCAAAAAGTCACTTATCCATCCCATTTACAAGAGTGGGGGTAAAGACTGTGTCGCCAATTATCGTCCGATAGCCGTATTGCCTATACTATCTAAGATCCTGGAGCGCATAATAAATAAACGACTGATAAAATTTCTGGAAGACAAGAACTTATTGTCAACCGCTCAGTATGGCTTTAGACGAAATAGATCCACCTCTAATGCTGTCCTGGATCTTACTAACTATATAGTCAAAAACCTAGACGAAAAGAAAAAGGTCCTAACTATCTTCCTAGATCTGGCTAAGGCTTTCGACACAGTCTCTACTCCCCTCCTGCTTCATAAGCTGGAAAAAATGGGCGTAAGAGGAGAATCTATTCTAAAGGACTATCTACATAACCGAACCCAATGTGTTAAAATTAATAATTATGTAAGTGATGAGCTGCCAATAACATACGAAGTACCGCAGGGGAGTGTGATCGGGCCGACTCTTTTCCTCGTATACCTAAATGACCTTTGCCAGATTAAGTTAAACGACACCAAGATAACGGCGTTCGCAGACGACACTGCACTTTCATTTAGTGGTGACACATGGCCAGAGGTTTTTACCAAAGCTCAATATGGTTTTAATATAATTAAGGAATGGTTGGCTAGAAACTCACTGACACTTAATACTGACAAAACCAACTATATGACTTTCTCACTCCGTCAAACCACCCAACCTCCAGCCTCCTTATACCTTGTCGCGCATTCGTGCGCTGTTCCCGACGACCAGATCTGTAACTGTCCCAAATTGGCTCAAGTGACCAATACCAAATATCTTGGCTTAACTCTGGACAATGGTCTTTCTTTCTCACTCCACATTGAATTATTACAGAATAGAGTTAGAAAACTAATCTACATTTTTAAAACCCTACGTCACGTAGCTGATGCACGATTGTTAAAACAGGTCTACTTTGCACTTTGCCAATCCTTACTGACTTATTGCATATCGACCTGGGGAGGTGCGCCAAAAACAAAGCTGTTAAAATTAGAAAGAGCTCAGAGAGCTATCTTAAAAGTGAGCACCTTTAAACATTATATGTTTCCTACTGCCGAACTTTACAAAAGTTGTCAAGTGTTGACTGTAAGGCAACTCTTCATAGCAAAAACTGTCCTAATTCAGCATTCTGCGACCCCATACAAAAAAATCTCCAAAAGACGTAAAGACATTGTTTGTGTAACTAGGAAAAACAACCTTACCCATTCCAGGAGGTTCAATTATTTTCTTGCACCTACATTGTACAACAAATTAAATAAAATACTCTCTATTTATCAACTATCTAGCTGCAAATGTAAAAATCTAGTAAATAAATGGCTTCAGGGGCTGACCTACCAAGAGACGGAAAACCTCTTAAGTACAATGGTGTAGTATAATTACCATACAACAATACACACAGACACACACACATACACGCCCACACACACACATACACATAACTAAACGCATTTACACCCACACTTACACATCTATTACTCTCACTCACACGCGCATGCATACAAAGAAAATTTTCCATTAGTTTTAATTTCTTTTTTGTTTCTTTTTTGTTCTCTCACATTGTTAATGAATTCTTGCAAAAAAAACTTTGAAATTCGTGATATTATTTATAAGGGAATGGGACTGGTATCTTTAACACAGGTTACTTTGTAATCTAGCTAAGATGCCAGTTGCGATCCGTACTGTGACTATAAAGCTACGATCACTGTTAATATTGTAACTATTTAATCTTAAGGTTTTATAATGTGAGAACTAATAAAGCTTATTATTATTATCTCCTTTATTCATTATCTCTCTTATTTAATACATTTTTAAATATTTTAAAAAACAAAAGTAAACAAAACATTTAAAAATATAAAAAATAGATGTCCCATCGGCATCAGGAACAAGGTCCAGGCTGCCGGTGGTCAGGGCTCCAGAGAAAGGAACCGCCTCACAATGCGCGCCGTGTCCAGGAGTACTGCTTTCTGAATCAAGCCCTTGACCCAGCCGCGCAATGAGAGCCTCCTAAGGTGTTGGTCGAGGCTCTTTGCTATTAGTCCATTAACCGTAACGACTATCGGTACAATGATTGCAGAGTCCACATCCCACATGTCGACAACCTCGTGTGCTAAATCAAGATACTTGATTTTTTTATCATTTTCAGCTTTCACGAGATTCTCGTCATGAGGGACAGTGATGTCAACAATCATTGCACGGCGCTCTCGGCGATCTATCACCACAATATCAGGTTTATTTGCTAAAATAGTCCTGTCCGTGATGATAGATTGATCCCAATACAATGTGGCATGACCGTTCTCGAGAACTGGGTCGGGCACATACTTGTAGTATGGTACTTCAGAACCCACAAGGTTGTATTGCAGGGCAAGTTGCTGGTGGATAATCCTAGCTACTAGATTGTGTCTGTGCAAGTACTCACCGTTAGCAAGACGAGAACAACCGGAAACAATATGTCGGATCGATTCACCGGGACGGTGGCATGCCCGACAGATGTCAACCGTACCGTCCTTGACAATGTATTTCCGATAATTGTTCGTCATGATAACTTCATCCATAATCGCACAGACAAAACCTTCGGTTTCCCCAAAGAGGTCACCAAATCGTAGCCAGGATACGGACGCCAAGAGGTCTACATCAGGTCCATGTAGGGCCCGGAAAAAGCGTCGTGTAGCTCCTTGCTCTGCCATACCTCCCTACGGTCATTAGTATCCAATATCACAGGTTTGCGCCAGTTCTCGTTAGCCAAGGAGAGCGGGGTGAGGCCCTTGTCCACTGAGACCACATCTCGGTGCATCCCCACGTCGGTTTCGAGGAAATATTCCCTGAGACTGCATACCTCACGGTTGTGCAAGGTCTTAGCATTTAAGAAGCCACGACCTCCGCACTTCCGCGGGATATACAGTCTCATCACCGATGATCGTGGGTGATGCATCCGGTTTGCGGTCAGTAGAGTGCGGACCCTCCTATCCAGGGCATCAAGTTCCGTCTGAGTCCATTTGAGTATGCCGAAAGAATACATCAAAACCGGCATGACCCAACCATTAAAGGCGCGCACCTTGTTTCCGCCTGATAAAAGACTATTTAGCACTTTATTCAGGCGACCAAAGAAGCGCTCCTTCAATGATTGTTTCACGTCAGCAGCATTGATGCCTAATGCTTCCGACATACCCAAATACTTGTAGGTCTCGGTTGAGGAGAGGGATCTAAGGAATATGGAATCCGAGAGTTGAGTTCCCACGGATTCCATAATCTCCCCTCGCTTTACATGCATGACCGCACATTTGTCCACACCAAATTCCATCCTGATGGCGCTACTAAATGTTTCAGTCACTTTTAGTAGCTCCATCAGTTGCAAATTGCTGGGAGCAAATATTTTCAAATCATCCATGTAAAGGAAGTGAGATATAACCTGACCACCTCTCTTCAACCGGTAGCCTAGACCTGAATCCTCCAGCAGTGTGCTCAGAGGATTCAAGGCCAAGCAAAACCAAAGCGGACTCAAACTGTCACCCTGAAATATTCCTCGCTCAATCCTGATCGGTTCATCGTTCGCAAGAATCTGCCGACATCCTGGATAGAGAAGGACTGTCCTCCACTGTCCCATACACGACACCAAGAAGGTGCGAAGAGTTGCATCTATTTTGTACAACTCCAGCACCCTCATGAGCCATGTATGTGGCACCGAATCATAGGCCTTCTTATAATCTATCCAACACGTCGACAGATCCCTCCGGGATCGACGAACCTGTTGGCTAACGGTCATGTCGATAAGGAGCAGCTCCTTCCTTAGTACCGCGGGACCCATTCCTACATCCATTCTGAGAGACAGACATAATTGAATTGCTATCTATATGACGAACAATTTTTTCTCTCAGAATGGATGTAAGAACTTTATAGACCGTCGGTAAACACGTAATTGGTCTATAGTTTTTAGGTTCCGCAGTACTACCCGATTTATGGAGCAGGTGGGTAACTCCTGTTGTAAAGAATGGTGGTAGCGACCCATTCTCTAAGGATGACTGGAATTGTGAGGCTAAGCAAGCGTGTGACCTTTGTAGCCATTTAATCCAAAAGTTGTGCAGTCCGTCCGGCCCTGGAGATTTCCAGTTAGGTAACGGACGGACTGCACGGGCCACATCCAGTGGACTAATAGAAATTGCCTCCATTTCTGGAATTGAGTCACACGCTCGCTCAACAACACGCATCCAATCACCCTCAGTGTGACCAACGGGCACCGACCAAATACTTCGCCAAAAAGCACTCATGGCGTCATTATCCGGCAGATGCGCGTCAGCCACTCCTTGAGTGGTGACGGGCCGCTCCCATGTTCTATATACCCACCTTTCGTCACTCTGGAACATGCGGTTCTGAGTATATCGATCCACTCTTCGCCTATACCGACGGATACGGTTAGCCCATGCATAAACTTTCTGCTTCAGGAAGTCGATGCGCTCTGTGACTCGTGACATGTATTCTCGGGGACTGATATCAGTTCCTGAGAATGCCCGCCTCACAAAGCGCATCACCCTTGGACGTGTATTGCCCTCCCTGAAGCAGATAAGCTTTCCGATGAGTGCCCTGGCCTCATTAATACGACGCTCAATCCTGCATTGCCAGGCTGGCACGGCAGGTTTTGGTCGTGTAGCACTGTCTGTGTTTGGAAATTTGACATTGGCTACACGACATGCCGCAACAGCCGTGCAATACAAGATTGAGTGTGTATCGCAAAGGTTTGCGCTGCTTTCAATAAAATTTGGTAACATGGCATCCAGGGCACACACCAGTGCTCTATTCTTTTTATTCATGGGCAAACGTGGTAACCGTGGTCTAATATCAGGTGACGTGAACCGATACTCACGAATCGCATCCTCCAGAGCGCTCCTTAATTCCACATTGCACAGGTTATCTGCAGATATAGCCCTGTCCTCCTCTTCCTCAGCATGCTGATTTGCCCGCAATGGTATTGCAGCAGGCACATGTGAAACGTTCTGGGTAGGGAGAGGGTCGCTGGCAGGGCTAATCTGCACTTCCGAGCGCAGCCGATCAAGTGTAGCATCATCCAACCTATGATTATTTTGAATGACGCGCACCTGATCCGACAATCGTTGGGCAGAGACATTGACGGCAGGTTCAAGTGCCTGGAACAGAGAGAGCATCCGACATCGGTACGCTGTAAGGTTAATTCCTCCCTCTGTAGCCCCATAATATGCGCGCATCACATTTTCATTCATGGACAGCGTCCATCGAATGCGCGACACATTTCCACCGGCAGCGGGGACCCTGTTCGGGGCCTGTTGGCCTCGAGGTCCCAAGCCCGCTGGTGGCCGTCCTCTTCCTCGTCGTCGTGGTGGTGTCGACGGCGGGGAGAAAAACTCGTCACTCGAGCTCGACGCAACTGCAGCAACCGGCGATGCAGCGCTCACGGATGTGGCGCGTCCTGCGGCTGCGAGGCGGAGCTGAGTGACGAGCCCGGAGATGGTGGGTGTGTCTCTTGAAATTTGGCCCGACGTCTGGTCAGCATTGGTGATAATATTTTTGACAAACATACATATTGTTTTCCATTTAGGCTTCAGTATTGTGCAGTTTGGTATCGTTTTTTTTTTTCCTTTATCATTATTGTTGTTTAAAATTGGTTAGTGTCCTTTAAATATGGGTTAAATTGATAAAAACATTAAAATAAAATTCCGTAGGATAAAAATACGTGCTGTCAATTTGACACTCGGGCCACAGATTATTATTATTATTATTATTATTATTCAATCATGATTCGAAAGACACGTGGCGCCATCTATTATCAAAAGAACGTTATTGTTGTTTTCCTCGGGAGTAGTACTTTTTTTCGGGCGTGAAAAGGTAACAAACAAACTTACCTTCGCATTTATAATATTAGTAAGGATAAGGGTTTTTGAAACGCCAAGTCAGAAGTACTAACTAAAACACCAGTTAGTATTCAGAATAAAACCACAAAATTATCAGTAAGCACCTAGTTATCTACTTAAAGGGGACGTCCAGTCGCCACCGCATATTTCGGGACTTGTCGTGATACCGTTAAACTGATGCTTCGTTATTTTTTCAGCAATCATTCGAAGACGCTGAGCTAAAGAAGAGTGATGTAGTGGAAGAGGGAGAGAAGCCCGACCCTCTCACACAGTTGGTCACTACCTTCTGTCGTGGTGCAATGACTGAGAGGTCCGGAGCCTTACAGGTACGGCTATTTAAATTTAATTACTTAAGCCCGAAGAATTGCCAAACTTAAGTGGCAGTGGGCAGGGCACATTGCTCGCAGAACAGATGGCCGATGGAGCAGAAAAGACTCATCGTGAGTCCATACGTACTGCAGGTTATCACCCATTCCTTGTCGATGTTCCACACATTCACACGAAGCGCTTTACTACATCGAGTGGAATTCCCTGCCTTCGTCGGTGTTCCCAAGTTCATAATTATGACCCCAATCTATTTAAGTCGCGAGTTAGTGGGCTTCTTTTCGGTTAGTTCGTTCCATCGTCGACCTCATCTCTGTCCTCTAAGACTAGATTAATGTCAAGAGTAAGCCCATTAAACATTAAAAAAAAAAGTTCTGGAGTGGCGACCGCGAAGACGTTGCGATGGAAGCCCTCCCATTAAGTGGACCGATGACCTGGTGAAGGTTGCGGGGATCCGCTGGATGCGAGACGCACGAGACCGGTCAATATGGCGACACTTGTGGGAGGCCTTTGTTCAGCAGTGGACGTCTTTCGGCTAAAATGATGATGACTTAAACCCTAAGGGGTTAAAGTATGCCGTGACGTCTAAATAAAAACATGATGCGCCGACCCCAAGTAGAATGTGACAAGGGCAGGAAGATGATGATGGAAATACTGCCTCGTTGGTCTTAGTGGTCGTAAGCGCGACTGTTGAGCATGGGGTCTTGAGATCGATTCTCAGTTCTAGCAAAGTGTTATCTGGTTTTTCCATTAAGAATTTCTCAGTAGCAACCACGGAGTTAGAATTTGTGCCTGGTTTATGACAATAGGCTCGCCCACTGTTACAAGCGACTGAAATATAACTGGCGGCCAGATTATAGTAAAAAGAATAAGCTATTCAGATGCTATACTTGTACCCTACATTCAAAGCAAATAAAGTTCTAATTCAAAAAATGTGGAGATTGATGTGTGTTTCTTGACTTATCCTGCTGTGAGATAATTAAAGCATAAGAGCTGGTCTTAGAAGACGCTTCTTCCTTACTGTCAATTTATGCCAATATTACACCAGGAAATTTTGTTATTAGATTTGTCAGTCGTTTCAGATAATTTAAGCTTCGAAACTGACCTTAAAATCGAAATTAAGGAAACCTCTGTTAGGTTATCTTGATATAATTCACAAATACTCTATTAACCGAAATATTTTTTCTGATAACTATTTAGACAACGAAATTTCCTAAATTTATTAGTAATAAACATATTTGTAAGCTAAGTGGTTGATGGTATAAACTGGTTTGAAAAGTACAGTTTTTCAGCCAAACAGTGCGTGAACGGCGTAAACGCTCTTAATGTCAAAAAAAAAATTCTACGTAACATTTTGTCTAAACATCACACAAATGCAATTTTCAGGAGGATCCTCTATACATGTCATACGCCCACATCATTGCGAAGTCGTGCGGAGAAGAAGAGGAAGAGGGCGGCGGGGAGGAAGAGGAGGGAGGTGGAGAAGCAGAGGCCGAGGATGAAGGAAGAGCTAGTATACACGTAAGTTGCAACGACGACGAATTACGACTTTATTCTCTTAGGAATAAGGTCGCTTTTGAGAATATCAAATTTACCGTCACCTACGATTATATTTAACGGAAGAACTTTGGGGAAGAATGACCTATCCTTATTAGATGGGGTGGGTTCGACACAATAATATACTTTACTGTCATGGTTGCAAGGTTGTGATTGGGGAAATGGTTTTATATCGTTGAATGCTCTAAAAAAATATTTGTATGTTACACGCAGAAAACAGTGGATATGTTTATGGTATGTATTTGAACGTAAGTTATAAAAAAATATTAAAAAGAACAGCCTCGTTACTATTTGATTGTAATCACGTAGTTCTGGATTCGATTACCAAAACGCAAACTGTATTGTATTTAATATTGTATTTAATAAAAAAAAAACAGATGATCTTGTTGAGCACTAGGCTCACAAGGGCTACTGCTGAACATGCGATCCTGGTTCCGATTCCCTGTTCGGGCAAAGTGTTATTGGGTTTTTCGAGTAGGAATTTCTGAAGTAGCCTGGAGTATGCATTTGTGGCCGATTATGAATAAGGGACTAACATTAATCGGTGACTTGAGTTTGTACGTAAAGTACACCTCTGGCTAACCTTGGGGGGATTACACGGGTGATGTTATACACAGTGGAAAGGACACCGACGCGAAATGTATGCAACAGATTTTTTTTTAAATTGCAGATGAAAAATTTCCACGTGGGGTGGGGGGGGGTTCAGAATGATGTACTGAAAACGTGATAACCGTTTTAGCGTTGGTGTCCCTTCCACCTGGTATTATGTTAGCCTTAAATCGATTGCCATCTAAATCACGTCAAAAACGAACAGCGTAGCATCCGCCATTTTGAATTCGCTGAAATACAAAATGGCGGACGCTACACAGTTCATTTCTTCCTTAGGAAGAAGAAGAAGCTTGTTACAAACTTCATTATAATGCCTGAACTACTATTCCTCACAAACAGGAACAAGAAATGGAGAAACAAAAGCTACTCTTCCACCAAGCCCGGCTCGCAGACAGAGGGGTGGCAGAGATGGTGCTGCTACACATATCGGCGTCCAAGGGTCTGCCCAGTGAGATGGTCATGAAGACTCTGCAGCTCGGCATCTCTATACTGAGGGGAGGCAATATTGAAATACAGATGGTAAGTACACGACGTTTTAGTCGTATTACAAAGGTGGTCCACTCAATGTATCTGACATGAAATACCTCTAGACACGATTCTTTTTATTAAGCCCTAATTAAGATAATAGGTACAAAGAAAAATAAATAATACATTAGAATTATGAAACATCCTGTTATGTTAACGTGTCAAATGGTAGAACATACCTACCCAGCGCACGAGTCGAGTAGATCTTTGGTCGTAACAGGGTGTTTCAACTACGTCATGCGTCAGAATAATTAATAATATTTTTATTCGAAATTATTAAAAAAAAAAATAGATGTTTTTGAGAAATATCTATTTTTTTTTTAATGAATGTTTAGTAATCATTGGATACATGATGTAGGATCCCGTTATAAGACGACCAAAAAGTCACGGTGTATAAACAGATGTATAAACATGCATATCAGCCTTTAATGTTCCCACTGCAAGGGACACACGGCCTCCTCTTTAGAGAGGGAATGGGCTATAATCCACCACGCGTGCCCCGTGCGGGTTGGTAGATGTCACATGTCTTCGATTTTTTTTTCTAGGACATGCCGGTTTCCTCACGATGTTTTCCTTCACTGTTTTTGAGAGCAGTGGTGATGAAATAAATTACACAAAGTAATGCGCCTGCCTGGGTTCAAACCCACGACTTACTGCTCGTAAGTCGGGGCCGCCACCACTAGGCCACCGCTGCTCTCGTGTATAAACATGGACAGACAAAAAAGGATAGCTTTGGCCTACCGTGTTAGGAAAAAGGTGTCAATAAATCCATGTATGTAGATGGTAGCTAGCTTGGGGGCATGATGCTAAGGGGCTGTAAGGACCTCGTGGCTAGATCGCACGTGTCGATTGAAAGTAAATCAAAACTTGCCGGGCTCCGTGAATGAATGGGTGACCATCTTTTACATACTGAGACCGTCTATGCCTCGAAAAGCACGTTAAGCTGCAGGTCCCGGCTGTCATTCATATCTTTGACAGTCGGGTAGTCTGACAACCTGTCTTACCAAGTTTCGTGTTTTCCATTAACTAGGTCGTAGAAGTCAGATAGGCAGGCGCTATAAGTAAAATACTGGTATTCAGCTGCATCCGGACGCCAACCCCAACATAGTCAGGACTAACGCTAGGCAGATTATAAAATGCCAGGCAACATAATTATACTATCAGATTTGAGTAGAGGTTACTGCTCGCTTGGTACCTACTGCATACATATTTCATTATCACAATTAATTTAACCTCCAGGGTATGCTGAACCACCTAAAGGACAAGAAAGACGTGGGCTTCTTCACGTCGATCGCAGGTCTCATGAACTCCTGCTCCGTACTGGATCTGGACGCCTTCGAGAGAAACACTAAGGCTGAAGGTTAGTCATTGGATGTTTTTGGCCTCAGCTGCCAAGAAGTCAACTTAAGGCTTGTTTCACACGTACCACAACCGCACCACTACTTTGTAATAGTGGTGTGGTTGTGGTACGTGTGAAACACCACCACGTGGGCGGGCGTAATTTTGTATTGAAAATAATTAGTAGAATTCACACTGACAACATTTTGCCGGCATTATCGACCACGTGGGTGATACTGACCACATCGCAACCACAACGCAACCACCAGCGACACCGCGAACTAGCGTCCGACCATATCGCAGTCAAGGCGTGTTTTCTTTCTCTACGAAAGCCGGTGTCGAACTGTCTGTTTGCTCTCGTGAGCGTCATTGCGTTGTCGCAACCACATCGTAACTACTTCTACAAAGCAACCACATCCATATTATGTCGTTACCACAACGCAACTGCACAAAGCTGCAGCGACACTTTCACACGTAACCATGCACTGCTTGACCACCTTTTGTCGCTGCGATTTGGTGTGGTTGTGGTACCTGTGAAACAAGCCTTAGGTGATTTATCTACATAATAAGTATTTAAAAGCGAACGTTACGTTACCTTTGGCATTAAGTCCGCCTCTGTACTCTGTCAAATAAATAACGTTAACGCGGTTGTGATAATTTCGAAGGAATTATCTTTGCAAACTTGTTTTTAGTGATATATTGGAATGATCACATCGTTCGTTGGCGCGTATGAGCTTTGCTATATTTATTAGAACATTAGAAATCAATACTAATATTATAAACAGGTAAAATTTGTTTGTAAGTTTGTATGTAGGGGGTAATCTCCGGAACTAATTATCCAATTCTAAAAATTATTTCACTGGCAGAAAGCTACATTGAATGTGGGTGTTAAAGGGTATAAATTATTTTGATATCATGCATATTAGCCGAGTTATCAAGAGTTTTGCGGGTGAAGTCGCAGTCGTAATATTTTCCAACTGAAATTCAGATTTTGTGACGAAAATTTGGGTAATTACATGAATAAAATAGCTTAATCTTTTAACACTCTTAATTATTTTATCTAATTAAATTTGCCAGGTTTGGGAGTCGGTCTGGAGGGTGCGGCTGGTGAGAAGAACATGCATGACGCGGAGTTCACGTGCGCCCTCTTCAGATTCATACAACTTACCTGTGAAGGACACAACTTGGGTTAGTAACCTCTAGTTATTTTGATCTATCGTAGAAAAGTCTCCATGAACGTCTCATATGTCTGTGGATCACATTTTTATTAGGAGCTAAGCAAAGAATCTGGCACGAGAGTATAAAAAAAATAACGGGAAGTAGTAAACAACACGTGCTCTCCAATAGTTGTAAATATTTGTATAATTAACTTTGGACTACATTAACTTTTAAAACTACAAAAGTTTCAGTAAATTGGTTCAAAAACAAAATTAGAAATATTTAAACTTTAAACTTCAAGCAAATAGGCGTTACATTGGAATCTTCTCAAGTATTCTATTTCATTCTCTCGTTGAGAAATAATCTTATTCGGCCAACAGACTGGCAGAACTACCTGAGAACGCAAGCCGGTAACACGACAACAGTCAACGTGGTCATCTGCACCGTCGACTATCTGCTGCGACTACAGGAGTCCATCATGGACTTCTACTGGCACTATTCCAGCAAAGTAAGTGTATATCATATAATTGCATTGTTGTCACTCGCGCTAACACTAACATACGGGTATGTACCGCATTGTTGACGGAGCACACCGCATGTCGCGTGCGTCGCTGCGATGTCATTTCAAGTAAACGCGCGTACAATCGCTTCTCCGTAAACACTCTCATACATTGCCATATGATTAAATAAAAAGCGGACCGCGCCAAGTCTCTGTAAATGAGCCCTTATTGAACAGATTTTTTTTATTTATTTTTATTTCTGCCTTTTAAATCATGGAAAGCTTGTGAAAACGGGCATAGGTGCTATGGTAGAACCACATCATCTGTGCGCCAGTTCAGTAAATGTCTGAAATATACGCTGCACACACTGTTACGTTTTCAAACTCAAACTCAAAGCCTTCATTTCAATTAGACCATTACAGGCACTTTTGAATGTCAGAAAAACAGAGCAAGCAAAGCTAGAGTCCCAGTCAGTTTCAATACTCGAATCAGCGTTAATAGTTAACATTCTAACAGTAAAATAATATTTACCATAGTAAAAGTGTTACTTAGTAAGTATGTCTATTTGAATGATGGTCAAATCAAAACCTTACCCTACTTTCTTACAATTTAAATGCCGAATCTGTAAATCTGCTATTAATTTGCCTGTTAGCTTTTAACTAGGGGAATACTATCTTCAATTTCCACCAACTATTAAAGATTTTAAAACAAAATTCTATTTAATTCCAGTGAGATGAATGAATGAATGAATGAATGATGATGAATGATTATTGGCAGAGTGGATTGCCCCATCCAAAGACACTGGGTTAAAATAGGTATAGGCTTATGTTAAATTGAATTAAGCACTAATAGTGCATATGTCGCAGGCATTTTGTATGATTTCGCCATTTACATACGGCGTCGGCAATTTATAAACGCTCGCTGTTATGAAAAAAGCGTTTATAAATTGCCGACGCCGTATGTAAATGGCGAAATCATAAAAAATGCCTGCGACACATATAAGCTCAATCTGTTACTAACCACTAACAACTTATGGACTGATATAGGTCTGAAATAAAGATATTTTATTTATTTTTATTTTTAAGATGTATTGTGTGTGTGTTTTTTTTCTATATTGTAATACGACTATCCTAATTCCTCAGGAACTGATCGACCCGGCTGGCAAGGCGAACTTCTTCAAGGCGATAGGCGTGGCGTCACAAGTATTCAACACCCTCACTGAAGTCATCCAGGGACCTTGTACGCAGAATCAACAGGCTTTGGCTCACTCCAGGTATTGAAGAACTTAATTGTTGCATCTGAACTTATGAAACATGAAAACTGTAGTCCCTCTGATGGTTTAAGCAGAGGTCCGAACAAAATACCTGTACAAACTTTTACGGGTGTTACTGATACTGAAATATGAAGCAAAAATCAGTTATTTCGTAATGAAAAAAACTGTGTAGTTACACAATGAAAATGTGTGGAAAAGTGTATAAAAATGTGTCCAGGTAATTTTTTTTTTAACCTTACACACATGACGTGTAAAGGATAAAGACGCGCAAATTGTTATTTTTTTTAAATTATCGACTACAAATGTCTTCACTAGGGGGTTTATGATAATGTACTGTAGTACCTCCCACACACAACACACTCCAAAATGCGGGATTTTACCATAACTGCGGTAATGTGTGTCTACCCCTTCGAAGATTAAAGCTGTGTTTCGTGTAATTTAAAACAGGAAATTATTAATCAGGTGAATAAAACTTTAATGAGCGAGTTATATATACTTAATGGGCGACTGTTATATCAAGTAAGTAACTATTTATTCAGTCCTTACGGCAAGGAGAATATAGGAAGCAAGGGTGATAAGGTTCGAAGGGGTAGGCGGGGTCTAGTGATCGGGCGAAGCGTGCGAACTAAGTCCCCGGCATCCCCTTCGTACTACGCCTTATCTACAATCTAGTGGTTAATAAGCTTGTTTAAGTTTTTTTTTTTCTGAGTTGTTAAATTATCACACTGATCGTATTGAACAACTAGTAACTCAAATTTGTATTTTCAGTCGCCATTTTAAACATTTGTATTCGGCCAGTGTTCATCACCCACTAAGTATTTCAATAGCCCATATTCAGTATTTTTGACACCTTTCATTTGACTTTATTTTCGCTCGTTTAAATACTACCCATTGAAAACTAACCAACACCATCCTCCCTCAGGTTATGGGACGCAGTCGGCGGTTTCCTGTTCCTGTTCTCGCATATGCAGGACAAGCTGTCGAAGCACTCGTCTCAGGTAGATCTACTGAAGGAGCTGCTGAACCTGCAGAAAGACATGATCACTATGATGCTGTCTATGTTGGAAGGAAACGTTGTTAATGGTGAGTGGTGTATTGTCATGTTAGCATTTGACGCTGAATGAGACTATAATGAACGTAAAAAGACCCTTAACGAAGCCGAAAGGCACTTGTTCTCCCCATCATTGCGATTTTTTTTTTTAATTTTCACTACCAAAACCAAAATTCATAAAAACCGGTTATCCGCATAAACCGGTAAAAACTGGTAAAGTGCAACCTTTAACCTAAATCGAATTCGATTTCGGGTCAATGACCGAAACTGGTTAAGAATTTCAACCGGTTTCCGAGCCATGATTGGAGGTCAAAGTTCCAACATTTTCACGAGTTTTTTTTTTTAATACAAGTTTTTAATGTTACAACTTTAAATACCTCCATGACTCAATACATCCACCTGCACATTTTTTTGAGTGCGCTACGGGATTGTGTCCTAGTGAGTCCTACCGTACCGTGATTTTTCCAAAAAACAAAGTCCCAGCCTAAAATACTTGTATTTTTTTTTATTTGCATATTTTTAATACGTTGGAGCATTTTCATCATCATCCACAGTTTTTTTCTGTTAGTTTCGAACTTTTCAAGTAATTTTGGAATTGTGATCACCATTGTGTTGTAATCCATTTTCTTATACATTATTATTTCATCCTCCAGGTACAATCGGTAAACAAATGGTGGACACGCTAGTAGAATCCGCGTCCAACGTGGAACTGATCCTGAAATACTTCGACATGTTCTTGAAGTTGAAGGACCTGACTTCCAGCGCGTCCTTCCAGGAGATTGACGCTAACAGCGATGGATGGGTGCTGCCCAAGGACTTCAAAGAGAAGATGGAACAGCAGAAGAGTTATACGCCGTGAGTTTTTGCATGTACTAAGTTGAACTAGTGGTCGCAAGTGCGACTGCGGAACATGAGGTCCTGGGTTCGATTCACAAGTCGGACAACGTGTTATTAGATATTTCCATCAGAAATTTTTCAGTAGCAGTCTGGATTTGTACCCGGTTGATGTAATAGGCTCCCTCCTTTAACATGAGAGTTGAATTTAACTGGTGAAATGCGGTTGTACTAAAGGTACACCTTTGCCATACTTTTTGGGGAAATACAGACGCGAAGATATGTTAGACTTTGCTGTCCTGCAAACTAAGAACCTCTGTCCCTTTTTTGGTTATGATGAAAAAATGTACCCACATTTTGTAATCCACAGTGAAGAGATCGAGTTCCTCCTAGCGTGCTGCGAGACGAACCACGACGGCAAGCTGGACTACGTCGGTTTCCGCGACCGGTTCCACGAGCCCGCCAAAGAAATCGGTTTCAACCTGGCTGTGTTGCTGACTAACCTTTCTGAACATATGCCCAATGAGCCTAGGTTAGTAAAGTAACATAACACAACAATTTTCCAAAAGTAACATTTAGTTTCATTCAGGTTATCAATCGGTTCGAAAAAAAAACATATACAGGGTGTAAGGGACGGCCCTCCGCAAACAGATGGGGTGAATTCAATATATCATACTAAGATAACCGGTACAAGAAATTATTTGAAGAACGTCATGGGAATCCAATAAATTTGATTTGTTTTGTTTCCGCAATGTATCGTTCGTAAGTGCGACGACGAGTTCGATGAACCTTGTAGCTAGGCAGGAAGTGTACAGCTGATTTCACGCGTCGTTCATTAGAGTATTTCAACATCCGGACATAGGATTATTCGTTGAAAGTTTTTGTGACGTTTGTGCTTACATTTTGTTTTTGTTCCTAATTCATAAATAAAGTAACTGAACTAACAATACACCAAAAAATAGCAACAAAAAACTCCTCCTCAACGCCGTCAGTTGGGAATGTGGCCAAGAGAATGGCGGCGTTGCCATGTTGTATGGATACGCTTATCCTCTGGGCAATGGTAAAGCCAGCCCTTGGCTCACGGGAAGCGACAACTAGGTGTTTAAAGATGGCGATGCGTTTTAAACGTATAATTACGTTAATTAATAATTACGTATAATTACTTATTAAAACGTTGCTTTGTAGTGCAAGCGGGCTTATTTAATATCCCCTGATTTAGTTCAGATTTAATGATCACGCTGGATTAACAGTAACATCCATATAAATAAATAAATAAAATAAAATAAAAAATTATTTAATTTTTGTTTAATTCTCACCATTAAAAACAAATTACAATTTTTTAAATATTTACAATTAGAAGTAAACTTCTAATACTAATTCACATTTGGTCTATACCCTAGGTTGGCCCGTTTCCTGGAGACAGCCGGTTCAGTCCTGAACTACTTCGAGCCGTTCCTGGGTCGTATCGAGATCATGGGCGGCTCCAAGCGAATCGAGCGAGTCTACTTCGAGATCAAGGAGTCCAACATTGAGCAGTGGGAGAAGCCTCAGATTAAGGTATGATAAAATAATAAAAATAAATATTATCTATGTTTATACAACTAGCGACCTGCCCTGGCTTCGCACGGGTGCAACACTGTTTACAGAGTTTCATAAAAAAATATTATCCCCTTTTTTCCGTTTATTTTTTCAAAAAAAAATCTAGCTTACAAACACATTACGACCACAAAAAAAAGCCTCTGTAATAACCTCTGTGACAGATGGACAAAAAAATTTAAAAAAGCTAAAAAGTTCCTTTATTCTTTTTTTTTAATCTCAGAACCTTATAAACTAAAATATATTAAATCTTCTCCAGGAATCCAAACGCGCGTTCTTCTACAGCATAGTAACAGAAGGAGGCGACAAGGAGAAGCTGGAGGCCTTCGTGAACTTCTGCGAAGACGCCATCTTTGAGATGACGCACGCTTCTGGTCTCATGGCCGCTTCCGAGGAGTCGGTTGGGGGCACTAAGAATAGGGAGGCTAGCTATATGTATATGGGCGATGACGATGATGAGAGGTAAGCTACTTGTGCAGTTTTAAAGCAGTAAAAAGCAAGATCAGGGTTTTGAAAAAAAATCAGGATATTGCCCTGATTTCTTTTCAATCAATGTAATATCTTATCATCCTTCATCCAGTTGCATGCATCCACAGCACTTATGATTTTAAAAAAAAGTGATGAATCTCTATAGGCTGATTGGGACATCGACGATCAAATAGTTCTCAAGTATTCAGTACATCATTCCAAATTACCCCCACCATAGAAATTTTTCATGGGTAATTAAAAAAAAGATATTGCACTTTTGTAGAAAAGAGCAGTTTTTTGAATCGTTCGTGCCTCGATTTCCCTTCCCTCTTCTACCCTGTATAACATGTATTGTGTTATCTCTTTCTCTCACAAAAGTTAATTTGGAGAACACTTAAGTTCTTGGTTTCTTATAGGGTCCTTATTAAGATTCGAGTCTGCCCTTATAGTCATAGTAGTAGATACGTTCCCGACAAAGGTTTATTAAAGTCATGGCGAATTATTGAAACCTAAATGTAGTGAACATTTACGTTTATTCCAAGCTGTAAATTTTACTTATTAATACAATAACTGCTAAAAACAATTTCAGAGCCGGCAAAGATCCATTCCGTCGAGGACTCCAGACGGTAAAAGACGGAATCTCCACAGCATTTTCATCCTTATCTCCATCCAACATAAAGCAGAAAATCGCAGACATGCAACAAATGCCGCCCGCAGAACTAGCAGTGGGCTTCTTCAAAATGTTCTTCTACTTATTCTACTATTTAGGCTATGGAGTGGTCGTCGTGGTCAGGTGAGTTTGAACTTTGAGCTATACTTTGTGAATGATAAGGTCGATAATCAACCGAACGTCATAAATGATTTGTAACGTTTGTGTTCCACGCTACTTTCGGTGCACAGTCATTGGTAAATGCTTCATTTTTTCAAAAGTTGTGGTTGTTAGGATGTTTTATTGACTTGTGATATTTTAATTTATAGTATTGTAAAGTAACTGTCTTTTTGATTATTTATTTCAATGTAGACTTTAATCTAGAGTAAATTAATTTAAAAATAATTAATTTTCTTGTGGGTCAAGACTAGACAAGTTTTAGCAAAAATATTGAATACCTTATCGGAAACTGAGACAATTTCTCATATATCTTCGTGATTATCTCACATAATTTAGTAAAAAACTTACTGTTTTACCGACAACTTATATGGCAGTGAAACGCTATTAGAATTACAATGCGATAGATATTTATAAAAAAAGTTAAGATTTTCATGTCCTACTCTGATTGTATTATATCGCATCAATGCCGACAAATTATTCTCCATAAAACTTATCTCCAAGATACGTCACAAGATGATAAAGCAACCTTTACGTATAGATACACTGGGTTTCCTCCTCATCCACTTTCTGCTATTTCTTCACCTTTCCTTTCCACATGTCTTGATTACTCTGTGTCTATCTATATCTAGTACAAGTACAAGTACTACAAATACTAGTATCTAGTACAAGTTGTGCATGTGTGTACAAAAAAAAACTGTGTATAAAATGTGTGTACATAGATTAGGGATGTGTATAACTAATTTAGTGCACATTTATCTGTAGTAATAGCTTTAGCACGAGCACAATGTAATTTATATGTGTTTAGAATCCTAGATTGTACCTTGGAAAAGAGATTTTGATGCTAAAGTTACTGAAATTATTTATATCTCAAGGTTTTAAATTGTGTTGTCTGTTTAGATAACTCTTAGGTTTCTGATAGCCTTAAAAGTGTCTCATCGGTGAATCTGCCGTATTTTGTATTAAGTTAAATACAGGGTGAAAGGGACACCGACGATAAAACGGTTACCACGTATTCAGTACATCATTCTGAGGTTTCCAAATAGAAATTTTTCATAGGTTATATAAAAAAAATCAGCTGTTCCATACATTTTGACCGTGTTGTATTGCAGTTTTGTAGGAAACAGCTGATTTTTTAAAATAACCGATGAAAAATATCTATTTGGGGGCTCAGAATGATGTACTGAATACGTGGTAACCGTTTTCACGTCAGTGTCCCATCCACCCTGTATATGAGTTAAAAACTTGATGGAGTTTTAAACTGAGGCTTTTAGAAACCGCGAGTTATTCTCAGTGTTGTCGTAGAGACGAGACTGTAGATCTAGATGGCACTACTATCGCTCAGAGTCCTTCTTAAACGCAGCCTCTCTATGATAAACTCTCTGCACCTTTTCATGCCACATCTCCACATGCGAGAAAACTTTTTCGAAATTGCCTTTTCGAAAGCAGCTTACAAGTGCGAACTGCGTCCCAAGTGTATACATGGTGTAACATAATAAATGCACAACTCTCGTATGGTGATTCAGACCATGATACTGAACAAGTTTTGTTCTATGACTTTTGAAATTCATAACTTTTTAGGGTTCCGTACCTCAAAAGGATAAAACGGAACCCTTATAGGATCACTTTGTTGTCCGTCCGTCCGTCCGTCTGTCTGTCTGTCAAGACCCTTTATGTCGGGAATGCGTGGAGGTATCGAGTTGAAATTAAAACCATATACTCAAGTCTACAGTCCCTTGAAGCTGTGAAAAAATTAAACTTCTAAATTAACGTAAAACAAAGACATTCTCAAAGCAATCAAAATTTATAGGATACTTCCCGTTGACCTAGAATCATGTCATTTTTTAGGTTAGCATAGGTACATGTTGATTCGCGTCAATTCCTATAGAAAGTCCAATTTTTTTTTGGGAATATCAAAAACTCGTAGAATAAAAGTTGTTCAGTTTCATAATCCAAGACACCACACGAGAAGTTGTGCATTTATTATGTTACACCTTGTATTTAAACTTGCAACACACTACCTACCAGATATTGGATAAGTTTTCGTGCAAGTGAAAATGTGGCCTAATTGTCTTCACACACCGAAATTACTCAACACCAACTTAGCTCAACGTAAAACAAAGCAAATGTGACCTTTACATCTCACGTACGAAAATGGACAGTGCACCAAAATGAAGTGACAGTCGTTGGCGACGCATTACAAAGTTCACATTGCAATGCATTTTTAAAGTTGGTATTGAGTTATTTCAATGTTTGACGGCCATTACATACTGCAGTGTATGTAATGGGCGGCAAACATTGAAATATATCAACATTGTATCACCTTCTACGTCAAAAAACTAACCCTCCCATTCACCCAGGTACATATTCGGTGTCCTCCTGGGTCTGATGCGAGGTCCTCAGACAGATGAATCGCCCCCAGAGCCGACGGAAGAGGAGAAAATCGGTCAGTTGAGGCACAGGTTGCTAGCGTCACAAAGTAAGAACAACGCAGGTATACACACAGGGTGACGCTTAGCACGCCGCGTTTGGTCACTGGGGAAGTTTTGTAGTTGGAAGTATTTGGTAAGGAAAGCCTTTTTAGTAATAGTGAACTTAAGAAGGATAATTATGGTGCACAATTAAAAAACATTAAATAAATCGGTCCAATGCGATAATACAACTGATAGCTTTAAAATATGCCTCCTTTTTGAACAGTTTCAGCTTAAGAGGGAACAGGGGCTGCAATTGTCCGCACAAATGTGCTCCCCTTTTGTCTTTATGAATAATTTATTTATTTAAACTTCATGTACAATAGTGGTACATAGGCGGACTTAATGCCACAAGGCATTCTCTACCAGTCAACCTTTGGGTTGAATAAGAAAACGTTGTAATAGGGTACAAAATAAATATCTAAAAAATAACTAATAAGCCCTCTAAGCATCTTTACTAAGAATGCCTCTAGAGCAATCATTTTTTTTTTCCATAAAATCAAGGTCTACGTAGACACGTCCCTGTCATTTCCTTTTTTTCAGCAACTAATTAATAAGTAAAGAAACTATGACCTTCCAAAAATGACAAAAAATGCCCCATTTTTACTGAGGTCTGAGCTGTAGCTGTCCCTATCTACAGGGGAAGATTTGACGACAATACGACGGCAATAGTTTCTTTAAATACCTTTTTTTTCAAATTCCACGCAGGTCCTGTTCCGTCTTAATGCCTAAATAATAGCTCACTGTTGTATTTTCAACGCTCGGCCCAGCGCTGTGAGATGTATTTTTAAATAATGCAATATTATATTTTAGCCATTAATTTAGGTATCGGTTAGTGTTACCGCAAACGAGCATAAAAGTATTTTATATTCTTGACTGATTATAGGTTTTATTAAAGTCTCATAAACTCATAAAAACTGCCTCTAAAATCAAAGTCATAAGATGCTCACTCGGTTGGTCAGTTTTTAGACTTTATTAAAGCCTCGTTGATCTAGTGCTGAGCATAAGGTCCTGGATTCGATTCCCTGGTCAGGCAAAGTGTTATTAGGTTTTTCCATCAGAAATTTCTCAGTAGCAGCCAAGGAGTCTAGATTTGTGCCCGGTTGATGACGATAAGCTCGTCCCCCATAACATTGCACTTAAACATGAAATGTGGGTGTCCTAATAGGTACACCTCTGCCTAACCCTTTAGAGATTACAGAGGTGATGTTATGTAGAAATAGAAAATTCACTGAAGCATCCTTAAAGTACCTATAGTATTAAGTACAATGCGCATTTTTATTTCGCATAATTATTTGAATTCTTGTACTTTAGGTTTGATAATATTTTAGCCCAACAGTGACCAAACGCATGAACAACAAGACATACTTTAATCGCCAAACGCAGGTTTAACAACAATAATGTAACACCTAATGGTTTCAAAATTATATATTAATTATTGGCATTAATTGTATTAATTATAACATTCGATGGTGTAACAAATCTGCTTTTGGGAAATAACAGGTAAGCTAACAATTTTATTGAGGTTATAAATACTCTAAGAGCCAGTGACCGTTTGACTTGTTTTGTCATATTCATTTATTGTCATGTTAAACTAAGTTACTTACGTTTTTAACGCATTTCTCAGTAGCAGCCACGGAGTCTGGATTCGTGCCCGGTTGATGGCAATAGGCTCGCCCCTTATTACATGGGACTTAAAACATAACTAGCTAAAGTGGGTGTAATATTAGGTACACCTTTGCGTATCCCTTCGGGGTTAACATTCGTGATGATATGCATTGTGCTTTTAGAGGTTCTGTAAATTCTAATTACCGTAGCGTTTGACAAGAACAATTAGTTTAGTTTTTCTACCTTTCACTGCATTTTGCATTTATTCTTAAACTAGCTAAATCTATACTTATTCCACTTTAATTCCATGTCAGCATTTTGGAATCTTACAAGTGTTCTTTAAAAAACATTACCCTCCTTCTGACGCAGTAGGGTAAAAATGAGTCGCATTTGAATGAAATTCGTAGTAAATTTCGGAGGCGCTACATAGTGTCATGTTTGGGTTATGTATGTATAGCATGCCTTACCGAATTACAGTTCTCAATATCAATCTATTTTTGTAGTCACTGGCCCTTATTGTATCGAAACTCGACTAAAATCACAAAGACAGAAATGGGACTGTTTAATGTTTATTTAGGGAAAAGTTACAGAACTTGTCGTGAAATGCTTAACAATTTGTCTGCAGCTTAATGTTGTTGTATATCTGTGAATATTTGTGTTTATTTATTGTCGTCGTTTATTTTCACTAATGATTTAAAACATTTGAATTATTTTTGGATTTTAATAAGGTTACCATATTCTAAATTTTTTTACTTAAATTTTGAAAGAGCTCATGGAGTCGTGGCTAAGTAATAACAGCCGCTTGGGTCGATCTTTAGGTTAAGCTGAGCTTGCCTAAGTTGGTCCGTGCATGAGTGACCACAGATTACATGGAAGTGTTTGACAGTCGTTACAGGTATTCAGTGGCCCGAAAGTCTGACTACCGGTCTTACCAAGGAGTATCGTATTACCCAGAACTAACTGGGTGGTGGAGGCAGTCATTCCATGTAATAGACTGGTATTCAGCGCCATCCGGTTAGACTGGAAGCCTACCCCAACATAGTTGAGAAAAGGCAGATGACGATCCTAAATTTTAAATATTCTAAAGTCTACTTTGTGTCTGGTATTGCAGCTTTCCACTCCGACTGTTTACCATTTCTTTTTCAATTTCGTTCGCAAGAAAAACATTATAAATTACCCAAACATAAATCAACACACAAAATCGAAACACAAACACACAAATTAGAAAAAAACTGTCATCACAGAATAGACCGTAATGATACGAAAAAACTTTCTATAATATCCAGGTTCTCGACATCTACCAGCATTACCACCTGCCGATGACACCGGACAACTGCAAGTCTCGGCATTCGGACTGGATATAACTAAAGAAGGCGATGGACAGTACGTATCTTTTATTTCACATGTATAACAATGAGCATATTTTTATTGTAAAGAGCAATGATGCTTGAAATGTCCGTGCTACACCCCAGCAACGTAAAATCTACGCTTTAGCAAAGTATGAGCTACGCCGTGGCAAGTACAAGCTACGTCGTAATAAGCCCGTGCTGCGATGTAGCAAAGTCCGAAGTACGCCGTAACAAAGTCCGTGCTACGCCGCAACAAAGTTCGTGCTACGCCGTATCAAAGTTCGTGCTACGCCGCAGCAAAGTCCGTGCTACGCCGTAGCAAAGTCCGTGCTACGCCGTAGCAAAGTCCATGCTACGCTGAGACAAAGTCTGTTTTACGCCGTTGCACACTTACACGTCCATGGCAGGCCATAAGGAAGTTCACGCTACGCTGTAGTAAAATATAAGCAAGACCGTAACAAAGTATGAGCATTATACTAGCTGCCTCTTAGCAAATAAGAAGCTACTGCTTAGCAGAGCGTAACCGTCTAGCCACCACATAAGTCAGGAACTTATATGGTATGTCTGAACAAGGCCTTTTGAAGTGGAAGTAGACAAGACTGATTTTGCTACGCCTTCGTTCGACGTGACCTTGACCTTGACAAGACCCTGCGTCATGCAAGGTTCTTAAAATTAGCCTGGAGCCGACAACTGCCCATCATTTACCATTTGTTCTTCACCCAGGATACTAGTAAAACCGCACGAGTCACCGAACACATCAACGCCATCTTCGGGCGAGGAGGCAGAGGTGTCGCCGGACGAGGGAACCGAACACTCAGAGGAACAGAGGCCGCCATCTTTGATCGATTTGTTGGGGTATGTGATTTGTAATTTGTAGAGAAGATGGGCGCCCGGCAGTGCCGATACATGCTTAGCCTACCTGAACAAATGTGTAGCTCGCTTAAGACTAAGAATTTTGCAACAATTATCCGTTTTTTTGCAAATTAGATATTTCAGTTGTTTGTGTGGACTATAGGAGTAATATATTCTGAACTGAAATAAACATTATTTATAATGACTTCAAATAATTTTATATTTTTCCGTTCAGAGGAGAACAGGCCAAGAAGCAAGCTCAAGAAAGAATTGAAGCTCAAGCCGCTCAACAAGCAGCTATGACCGCTATTGAAGCTGAGAGCAAAAAGGTAAGATTTTCATCTTTTTCACCCGACTGCGCGACAGCCAAGACAGTATTATGTTTTATTCTAGTAGTTATGTTTTTATTGAACTTGGCTTGCACACAGACTTGTTACTATTATACAGGGTGGAACTGGACCCTTCACGAACCAAGTATTCTGTACATCAAACCAAGTAACACTGCCCAAAAAGTATTACAGGGAAACGATTTTTGGTGTAAAAATCACAGTTTTATTGTAGCGCTCAATGCACTCAAAACATTGTGCTGATGAATTTATTGCACAGGAGTCGTGGAGGTATTCAAAGTGAAGATAAAACATTAAAAACTTGTATAAAAAAAAAAGTGAGAATGTTGGATCTTTGACTTTCAATTTCTCCTCAACCAGGCATGGTCCAGAACAAAAAAAAATATCGCAATGTCGGGAAGAACAAGTGCCTTTTGGCTTTGTTAAGGGTGTTTTACATCCTTTATTGTATTGATAGCTAGTCATAATTGGCAGATTTTTATTTTGTTTGTGTGTTCAACTGTTCATTATTATTTCATCTATGCGTTCTACTATCATTTAGTTCAGATTTAGTACTTTAAGAAATACTTCTTTCATATCATTTTACTCTTTACACACTCTGTGCTTTTATATTGTGTTCTTTTTTAAGTTAATTGTATTTGTGTTTTAATAAGACGTTTATGAGTAATGCTAATTGTGTATGAATTAATTAACTGCTATTCAAAATCAGTCAGCTTGCTGAAACGATTATAATTACATCTTTTATATTTATTCCTCCTAGATTATTTGCAATATAAACAAAAAAGTAATCATTATTATCATTTCCATTTTTGCCATTTGACGCAGCGAGGACGCTCAATATCGTTTTTAAGGCCAAAAAAGGTAAATCAGATACATACATAGAAACTGCTTTCTACTGTGTCATCGCTCTGAAATTTTAATATAATTATATTTAATAACCAGGGTGCGGCGCGGGAATTTCCTTGTTAAGAAAATCATAAAACCAAAAAGTTTTAGAAAAATCATTTTAATTCTTTTTATTTTACATACTGATACATTTAAAGTTTTTTTTTAACTACTTCTAATAAATGATATCTTGAAGGAGTCCCAATACATTGGGAAAGTCAAAATCGAATGTTTCGGTCTACTTTGACCGGCATGTGTGCTGGCATCAACGTTGGCAATATCACCGCGAATATTGTTTTTATTTCATCGAGGGTTATTTGACGAAAGGTACTCGTATACACTAACGCTCAATCTGACGAAAAAAACTTTAAACGTAAAAAAACGAAGGGTTCCGTACCATTATCTATAAAAACACCAAAAAAAAATCATGTCTGTTGTATCGGAGCCCCACTTAAATATTTTTTTATTCTGTTTTATAGTATTTGTTGTGTAGAAATACATCATCTATGAAAATTTCAACTGTCTAACTATCACGGTTCATGAGACAGACAGCGGAGTCAGTAATAGGGTACCGTTTTATCCTTTGGGTACGGAACCCTAAAAATGACATACCAAATACTTTTTGTATATATTTTTTTTAACAAAGAAGTGTCCACGCCGCACCCTGTCTTATTGTATAAACACACTGTTCATAAAGATTTTTAATAAAGAATAAAACGGCGTACGTGTATGCCCAGATGTATGAATGAAGGAAAACGAGAATGCAAGGATCGTGACAAGACTTGCGTAATTTCTGCCGTCCCCCATGGGTAACGCCGTGAGTTTATATATGATATTATGTTCCACAGGCAGTCCAAGTGCCGGCACCATCAGCGTTGTCTCAAGTGGACCTGTCGCAGTACACCCGACGTGCTGTCTCGTTCTTGGCCAGAAATTTCTACAACCTGAAGTATGTGGCACTCGTGTTGGCCTTCTGTATCAACTTTGTGCTGCTGTTCTATAAGGTAAGAGGTTTCTATATCAATTTTGAAGATGTTGATCTAGTGGACGCAAGTACGATTGTTGCGCATGAGGTCCTGGGCTCGATTCTCAGGTGGGGCAAACAGTTATTGGGATTTTCCATCAGGAATTTCTCAGTAGCAGCTAGCTCAGTAGTAGTCTGGATTTGTCACCCTCTCTCTACAACATATATTATTATCTTATCAATGATTATAATCAATACAAATAAATAAAATTGAAGTGTTTGTTTGTAATTACAAACTAACAGGTTTTTACTGAATGCATATTAAAGTTTATACGGTTTAAAAAATATTTATTTTTTATTTTTGTGTGTCTGACCGACCTACAGACCGACGTCGGTCTGTCTGTCTGTTTGTTACGACTAATCTCCGAAACGGCTGGATCGATTCTGACGGGACTTTTACTGGCAGATAGCTGATGTTATAAGGAGTAACTTAGGCTATTTTGGAAAAAGAATTAGGGTTACGTGCAAAAAAATGTAAACCCTTGAAATTGTTAACAAAATCCAATTCAAATAGGGAAGTACAAGTTTTAAAATAATTTCACGCTAATGAAGTTTGCGGGTCACACACAGTAATAACATAAATTTACAACTTCGCTACATACAATATGTGTTACTCAACTAACAATTTGCTCTCCAGGTGTCGACGCTGGAGGTGGAAGGCGGCGAAGGCTCCGGTATCGGTGACATCATCAGCGGCGGCTCTGGATCTGGATCTGGATCTGGCAGTGGAGATGGTACTTACACAATAAATATTTTATTACTTACACCATAATAAAAATAAAAATGATTGTTTATAAATTAATAATTATTACTTCTACAACCATAATTAACCATGGATTCTTCAATTTCTTAAGCTGCTTTAAGACGTCAAGGTAAGCTACCAAGACTTACTAAGACGTCTTAAAGCAGGAGTAATTCCAGTGTGGGAAAGAGACAGAGCTATACAGGTCGTCTAGCGCCATCTCTTTCCTACACTGGAATTACTCCTGCTTTAAGACGTCTTGGTAGGCCACCTGAACCTTACTTTAAATCGTTTAGAAAAGCCTGTACTAGCTATTTATAGATTACCCCTTCACAGACACCATAATTCACGGCTTACACTTTGAGTATTTTGTAGACTTTTTTGTTTTTGTGTTTATTTTTTTGGCACAAGCCCGCCTCATTATTCCCAAACCACTGCAACTCCTGTGCGCCAGAATCAACAGTGGCGACCACCAGAAAAGCGCCGAGACAATGAAGCTCAGCGAAGTCCCAGAGAAATAATTTAACAGTCTTTGATCCCGCAACGAAATTAATCAGAAAAAAAATCCAAAGGAGTAGAAAAAAAATTGAGGAAAATTGTAGGAGAAAAAGTTGCTTTTTAGTTATTAAACATTAGCTTCAGTGAAAGATATATAAGAGCACAAAAAATCACATTTACTTTCAAACACCATACATCATAGTAGAGAGCATAGTAATACTAGTAATACTATGCTCAAGTATATCCGCAACTTGCCAGTACCGCGTTTTGAACGAACTACTGTGAAACAATCATGTGTAAAAAATGTCTGCATTTGGCGACACCGCTTTTCTCAGTCCTGTCATTATACAGGGTGTAAAAGCACTCATAATTTGTTTTTGCATCTTTGCATGCTGTTTTTAAAGCGAAATCATTGCACTGACATTGTTTTTTATTATATTTTGTAGCCCATTCACCGCAAATAAATAATTTTGACACAAAGCCAGACATTAGTTTGAAGTAACTCGACGCAAAAATTGTATGAAAAAACACTCAGTGTAACGCACTCAAACGGTCCTGGATACATTCAAAGTGAAGTTAGATCATATAATATTTATTTTTATAATTTTTATTTTTTCTTTAGAATTTATGTCAATGTTCATTTTATTTTATTCTTCTGATTCAATATCCTGCGAAAATTATTTGTATGTAACATTCTTAAACTGCCAATACTGAATTTAATTAATTATTAGGGGCTTAATTTGTTAACTTTAGTGTCTCCAATAAGTGAAGGAGTACACCTACCTAATACCTTATGTTTTCCATTAACTAATAATGCTTTGTGTAATCTTTTGTTGGAGATCCTCAAATAAAATAAATAAATAAATATAAAACTTGTATTTTCTTTGGAAAATTTGGAACTTCGACATACGATATCTCCGTAACTAGAAGATTCCAAGGTATGGTCCTGAACAAAAAAAAATGGTCACAAAAACAGGTAGAACATGAGCATCTCAGCTTGGTCTTGATTGATTTTATACTTGTTATTATGGGTCACTATACTCCATTGTACTTCTACAGGTGGTAGCGGCGAATCAAGCGAAGCCGACGATCCAATAGAAGTGGTGCACATAGACGAAGATTTCTTCTATATGGAGCATGTGATCAAAGTGGCTGCCGCCTTACATTCTGTTGTATCACTCGCTATACTCATCGGGTATTACCATCTTAAGGTGAGTAGCACACTGACCTCGTCATGCGTAACTTCGATCAATCCGTGTGGCTGTTATTACTAAGCCTCGAAACCCTCCTCATTATCTCATCTTCCTGCCCTTGTCCCATGTTACTTGGGGTCGGCGCAACACGTAAGTATTTTTCTTCCATTCTCCTCTGTCAATTATCACGCTAGCATTTACTTCTTTTTCTTTCATATCATTCCAGCCTCGAGCCCCTCATAACATATTTTAATAATTCACTAGATCCCAGAAACGAAACTTAGGAACTTCATCGTTATCCATGCTTTCGTCTTACACTACACTAGTCCTTTCTTAGAAGTCACAAGGATTTTGAATTTTGAAACTCTGGTTGAACAAACTACCGTAGAATGCTGCTTTGTAGATATTGCCTGAGTTTCCCCCTACTACTTCTGAACCTAAAACCTTAACTTTAATGGGATAGTTTGCTGGAAGCTTCGGCACGAGAGAGCGCTGCGTGTTTCTCATTTGGCAAAGTCTTCATGAAAGGGGCCATCATCAACATCTTCCTGCCCATGTCCCATGTTACTTGGGGTCGGCGCAACACGTTTGTTTTTCTTCCAATCTCCCCTGTCAACCGTCACGCTATCATTTACTCCTTTTCGTTTCATATCATTCCTCTCCTTCTCCATCCATCAACATTTATATTCATCACTATAGCGACCAATAGACGAAAAGACATACCAAAACTTAGCACCATCTAGCGGCCAGATTTTCACCAAGAAACTCCATGGCAGCTGATCGAAAGTAACAGACACTGCTTAGCGCCATCTACGTGGAACTAGTTTAACAGTGTACTTCCCATCATCTCATCATCTACCTAGCCTTTTTCCCAAAGTATGTTAGGGTCGGCGTCCACTCCAACCGAATGCAGCTGATTAATAATAATAAATAATAATATTCCTGGACATTTCACACAGCACCATCTAGTCCCAAGCTAAGCAACCTAATGCTTGTGTTATGGTAGCTAGATGCCTGATAAACTACATATATACATTTTTTTTTTGTAAATACATACATATTATAGATAGAAACAGATCGAGATCGAGATTAACAGTATTTACACGGAGCGACTGCCTATCTGACTTCCACTACCCAGTTATTACCAAGACTGATTGTCAATTTTCTTCCCAATTGCCATATATTTTTTTATTCTTCAATTCGTTGTTACGACATATTCTCCAAATTCCAGGTGCCACTAGCCATCTTCAAGCGCGAGAAGGAGATAGCTCGTAAGCTGGAGTTTGACGGACTGTATATCGCGGAACAGCCGGAGGACGATGACCTCAAGAGTCATTGGGACAAGCTCGTTATATCTGCCAAGTAAGTATGATTTTTTTTAAAAAAATATCAAATTAATTGTACCAATTTTTGAATCCATAATAGTATCACTCTTGTAGTGGCCAAGCTATTTTGGCATACATTTAAATTGTTAAAAGAGGTAACCCTACTGTAAGAAACGTGGTGACTATATTAGTTTTTGTTCCAAGAGAAACTTCACAATTTCCTGCAAATTCGGATGGTTGGTAATTTGCAGATAATAATGGAACTGACGGCAGTAGTAAAACACTTGACTAACGAAAACCGCCCTTGCTGCTTAGACATTAAATGCTTTGTCGATGTCAATTTGTTACCATGCAGAGTAGTAAAAGTAGCTTCATTTCATTACCAAAACGCTAATAAAATCCCTACTAATATTATAAATGCGAAAGTAACTCTGTCTGTCTGTCTGTTACGCTTTCACGTCTAAACCACTGTACTGATTTTAATGAAATTTGGTACAGAGATAGAGTTGACCTTGAGAAAGAACATCGGATAGCTTTTATCCCGGACTTTTGAAGAGTTCTCTTACTTCTCTTGGAAACGTGATATAACCGAACTCGACGCGGGCGAAGCCGCGGGCGGAAAACTAGTAAACAATAGTTCAGAAACTCATCTCAGTAATGTTATTTGACAGATCATTCCCCGTAAACTACTGGGACAAGTTCGTGAAGAAAAAAGTCCGCGCGAAGTTTTCCGAGACTTACGACTTCGACTCCATCTCAAACATGCTGGGCATGGAGAAGACTTCCTTCACCGCGCAAGAAGAGGAAGGCAGCAAGGGACTCATTCACTAGTAAGTATAACATCGTTTGACGTTGTAACATTTCACCAGTTATGTTTAGTCCCATGTAATAGGGGGGCTAGCCTATTGCCATCAACCGGGCACAAATTTGGAGTCCGTAGTTGCTACGGAGAAATTCCTGATGGAAAAGCCCAATAACACTCACGCAGAGCTCTATCTACGAATCTCCACCTGAGTAGGTTTTCCTGTTTTGTTTCGGAACAACCTGTTTCCTGGCTGAGTCTGTTTAAAGGCTTAAGGTTAGTCAAGAAAACTCATTTCCAGATGGTAGATTTTCAGCTGGTGGAACAGATCGGGTTCTTAGTCTATCTTGAAAAGTAGATAGGAGAATTGCCTATGACCCAGTCAAAATTTGAAAAAGTCTTGTATTTAACTAGCAATTTTAATAATTCAGCGGTAATCAATTTTGTAAAACACCTCCCTCCTACCTTCCACAGCATAATCAACATCGACTGGCGCTACCAAGTATGGAAGGCCGGAGTCACGATCACGGACAATTCCTTCCTCTACTCTCTGTGGTACTTCTCGTTCTCCGTGATGGGCAACTTCAACAACTTCTTCTTTGCGGCCCATCTGCTGGACGTTGCTGTCGGCTTCAAGACCCTCAGGACTATCCTGCAGTCTGTCACGCATAACGGGAAGCAGGTAATGTAGCCTCCACCTTCAACAACTGAATGAGGTCCGCATCAAGGGCAATGCCCACGATAGGTTCTAGTCTTATCTCTCTCACAGAACAAATAGTTCGTATTGGTGATGTGCAAATTATGGCGTACCACAGGGTTCCATTATTGGTCCTCTGCTCTTCAAAATATACGTTAACAATAAACACAACCTACATCAGGCAGGCGTAATATTATATGCTGACGAAAGAAGCCCATTTTTTGCGCAACAAGATTTAGACTATCTCTCTGGATGGTTCCAAGGCAATTTGCAAACCACGATTCGCTTCAAACCACACTGGCCGTACTCGGGAGAATGCTTTATGGACACTTCGGTCCAAAGTTTTAAATTGTTATTGGCTTAATCACTACTGTTTATTTGTTAGTCTATTTTAGCCCTAACGTGGACAAAGATATCCCTCCATAATTAACATTATATCCGTCCCCAGCTGGTCCTCACGGTGATGCTGCTAACAATCATCGTGTACATCTACACGGTGATCGCGTTCAACTTCTTCCGCAAGTTCTACGTGCAAGAGGAGGACGACGAGGTCAACAGGAATTGTCATGACATGTTGACGGTACGTACTGATTATGTATTTTATGAAGGAGAAAGGAAGGACATTTATTTACTAACGATGACCCATTAAAAAATGCTTAATTTTTTTATGCAAGAAGAACAAATTGGAGGATAATATACGTCAAATCTCTGCAAAATTCATCACATCTCCACAGTCAGCCGTTTCCTTCATTCAGCAGAGATCTGATACCATCCATCGACCGTTCCTTTAGACTTCCCTTGCGAGTCCATTGTTTGTTAAAAAGTCAGTTCTATTTTATTAGTCACCGTTCTCCTGCCCTTAAATAAAAAAAAAACCTTTTTTCTTGCATTTTACAGGGTTTTTTTATTTCTGGTAGGTGTATTAATTGTTTAGTTAACCGAGATTAATTGATAGTTTTATTAATCTCTTTTTTTTTTGGTATGACCACTCGCAGTACAACTCTAGAAGGTTGTAACTGTTTAACCGGACTTTCCTGTGCTGGCCAAAAATTACTTTAAGGCCCTAGGGCTTCTGACACTCCCTTCCGCTCCGCCCAGAGCGGGAGGAGTCATTTGATGATTTCCCACCCTCCAAAAAAAAAAAAAAGGCCCTAGGGCTTACAAACTATAGATATTCATTAAATGGACGATCACAAAGGTATTCATTCATCAGACTGCCATATCATCCTTCACTTATCCATCATTTCTTTGGTCTTCCTCTACTCTTATACCCATGCACATTCATACTCAAAACTTTCCTCACGACATTTGCCTCATTTCTCTGCATCATACGCCCATGCCAACCAACCGATTACCACACAACGTCTTTTATATTTTATTTATCTGTTATATTTTTCTGTCCTCAGTGTTTCGTGTTCAACCTGTACAAAGGCGTGCGCGCGGGCGGTGGTATCGGAGACGAGCTGGAGCCGCCCGACGGAGATGACTCCGAAGTGTACCGCATCATATTCGACATCACCTTCTTCTTCTTCATTATCGTCATCCTGCTGGCTATCCTGCAGGGTAAGTAGCATCATAATCTTTGGTATTCATCATCAGCCCGGAAGCACCCACTGCTTGGTATAAGCCTCCCCTTTCTTCTGCCACACTTCCCGGTTCTGTGCGACCCTCATCCAGGTGTTTCCCGCGGCTTCGATATCGTCAACCTATTAAGCTTTTGGACGGCCCTGGTTTCTGGAGTCTAGAGGTCTGCTAAGCAAGAAGGCTTGGGTTCGATTCCAAGGTCGAGCAAATACTTATTAAGATTTTATCGTAAAAAGTATTTTACTAATGCTAAACTATATTGGCGCAGGTTTGATCATCGACGCGTTCGGAGAGCTCCGTGACCAACTGGAATCGGTGAAGGAGGACATGGAGTCCAACTGCTTCATATGTGGCATCAATAAAGACTATTTTGATAAAGTAAGTATTCTTCTTTCTAGAAAAACTGCAGATAATGTTTATAATCAGCTTGGTATAGTAACAAAATAGTGTTTTAAATATAGATATTACTATTATGGCAATTTAATTTAAATTGGCCCTGAATTTGGCTACGAGTCGGCGTTTTGTTGCATCTATCAATTCGAGCAAACAGAACACTTTCCCATCGTTTATGGAACAACACCACATTTATTGTATACCCTAGAACCCCAAGTTTTCTATAAGTCTTCGAGAAACTGTTGACAGTCAGCAATGGATTGTAAAACAAAACTTGTGAACACCATTATTTCTAATGTTTCCCCATTATTCAAAGACCACCTTCGAGCTATTTGGAACTACATTTAAAAGCATTAAAACGGCATTTAGGGATCCTTCACCTGAGCAGGTTGGCCATGCTTCGGCCAACATGGGCCCAGATTTCCATGTTAGCTAAGGCAACTCATATCCAGGTGGAAGGGAGATTTACTTAGAATATACTACCTACTCAGTTATCGATATATTTTTGGGATGGTTGTTAGAAAAGTAAAGTTCCCGAAGTGAACAGTATTTTAATCGATGTCTCTATACAGGTGCCGCACGGGTTCGACACGCACGTCCAGCGGGAGCATAACCTCGCGAACTACATGTTCTTCCTTATGCATCTCATTAATAAACCCGACACGGAGTATACAGGTATGAATCAGCATTGAATTTTGAACTTTTTGTTTGAGTCTTCAAGTCCAAACTAAACCATGAGAGCTGCGTCCATAATCGTTGTGCAATTAGTGGCATTAACCATAAAGTTTATTTTACAATGATCACAAAAAACATAACTTTACGTCGTCAAGAAATGATTTCCGTAATATCATCCTATCTAAAGCTAAATAGAAATACAAAAAGGTTCAATACTTTGAGAATAATCAGCCCCTATAACATCCCCACAGTTGGGGGACAAGCCTTTTCTCTATAAAACGGAGTGAGCCATAATCCACAATGCAGGCCCAGTTTTTGCACTGAACAGGAAAAATATTTTAAAAGTAAACATAGTTAGCTACTTACCCCTTTTGCCGACTACCTTTAATTTTTTTTATTTATTCAAAATCTGAACAAACAAAAAACACATAAAAACATAGCTTGAACATAATAAAAGTCTGCCAAACTGCAAAACAGTTTGTCGGCAGTTGTTCTCGTTTCACAATGTAAAACAAAATTCGATTTTTACTATAAAATAACATTAAAAAAGCGTGTTTAAAAAAGAGAGTTTACAGCAAAAATTACATTTACACATTTTAAACCCACGGAAAATTGCTATTGTCCATACTAAAAGCAAAATTGGCTATGGACACAATGAGAGGTAATGTAAATGTTCTTAAAAAAAAAGAACATTTTTAAGTTGGTCTTTCGATTTGAAATGCGATATCGACTGCGGGGGTAGACCATTCACTAACGTACTACACATTTTTTTGTGCGCTTACCGAAGTAGTTTGTGGCTTTAGGAACAGTGAACTGGACGATGAGATTAAACGCACTCATTGTTTATCTAATACTTAACTCTCTCTTCCCCAGGTCAAGAAACCTACGTATGGAACATGTACACACAAAGATGCTGGGACTTCTTCCCGGTCGGAGACTGTTTCAGAAAGCAATATGAAGATCTGATGGGAGAATAGACAACCATCCCTCTAGGAGTCTAGCCACAGATAATATAGAAAATTCGCTTTATCGTAGCAATCTCCAATTTATTGCTCAAGTAACACCAATTCATATATAGAATTCTCCAAGATTTTTGTAAAGATTCGAAAAGTATTTTAAGAAGTTTTCGAGATTGACGTATTTATGATTTTGTAAATAATTTATGGATTGATTGTTTTAGTAACATCTTTTAATAATTTTGATATTAGTTTTCTTTTATTTTAATATCTTTTTGCTTTCTTTTTAGAACTTCCAAAGTTAGTAAATCGTGGTTGTGGAATAAAATCTAAAGAAAACGAATCTTTACTTCAATCATTTAAGTAAAAAAATATATCAAAATATAGTTTCATCGTAAAGTTCAAATTCTCGAAATTTCTAAATAAATAAATAGAGTGAAAGAGATACATTTTCTATTTCTTGTAAGTATAACTTAAGGTGGCCTTTCCATATAAACTTTTCTATTTTAACTATTTCGATATAGTTTATGTAAGATAAATAAATAAAATTGTTAAATAAAACCATTTAATTATGCAGAAGTTTTATTTTTCCTTAATTTTAAGGTATCAGTCTTAAAAAAACTAATAGTAATTAAAACTATTATGTAACAAGGTTTTATTTTTTTAATTATTGCTCTGTTTTCATCACTTATTGAATGTGCGCAAGAGTTGAAAAACCTGTCTTAAATCATTACCCTCTTTCTGGGGCAGTCGAGTAAAACGTTTTGCATATAATTTGAATAATAAGCTACAGATTTTAAAAAATCACAATTAGACCAGTATTAATCTGTATGCTTATTTGTTTTGCCAACGGCGGTCAGTGAAGATAAAACAGAAAAATCCTCGCGCAGACTCGAGTCTTCTCTAGTCACAATTTACTGCAAGAGCAGAAACGCACTTCGAGACAGTGCGACATTGAAAGAAGACTCGAGAACGGGCGAGGATGCGCACGTCGACTCGGCAACAATACTGAAACTGCAAGGGGCGATACGTGGAGCACATCCAAAACTTATGCGGTCTCGGGTATCACTGAGGACTCTCGAGCATTCGCGAGAAGGCGTACGACCGAATCCCGAGACAATTTTCGACTTTAAAAATTAGTAATATTTTCTTATTTTCAATTCATCCAGTAAATTGCGCGAGGATTTTTTCACTGTCTGAACTGACCCTTATATAGCTTATATAGATAAATATAATAAATAGAATTACAAAACATACCGAAGTACAGTCACAAGTATAAATACGGTACACTTATGCAAGATTCAAGAGCAATTTTCTACACAAGTATTGATAGAATTTTGATGTTGTTACAAATAATAGGTACCATTGAATAGTTCCTTAATCAAAGTAACACAAATAGTTTACTAGAAAATTTCTATTAAATTTTGTGTATTTATGACTAATGTTTTCAGATACTTCATTTATCACAATTCATAATCTTAAATGGCCGATTTCACAACAAAATTAATAATTATAGTATCAAATACTTTTGAATTTTGGTATCGTTGTGTAATGCATTTATGCCGAGGCATCATTACATGTTGAAAATAAAAGGACACACTCGAATACTCAAACAACACTCAACTTTAAGACGTACTGCAGCGTGAGACTTACACCCGCATCTACAGGGTGTAAGGGACACCGATGCCATCATTCTTAGGGCCTCCCCCCCCACATAGAATTTTTTTCATCGGTATTAAAAAAAAAACAGCTGTTCTATACATTTTGGCCGTGTATTGCACTTTTGTAGGAAACAGCTGATTTGTGAACAACTCAGAATGATGTACAGAATAAGTGGTCACCGTTATCGCGTCGGTGTCCCTTCCACTCCGTATAGTCAAGTTATAACTTGAGATTAAATATTACTATTGCAAACATTTTTAGGCAATAGACAAGAATTTGAACGAAATAAGAACCGTCTACGAAAGAAAAGCTTACATCCGTATCTATAAACAAGCCATGTCGATTACTTAAGTTAAAGTAATTATTTTAGATACGATTTTTATTCTGTAGTTCAGTAGTTGCTTGAAGTTAGAACTGTCAAAAGTTTGAATTCTTGCTTTGCTTTCTTTGGCGGTTCTTACTTCGTTCAAATTCTTGTCTATTGCCTAATGTTTTCACTAGTAATTACTTAAACTCAAGTAATTACTTTAACTTCACTCGCATAGATACGGGTGTAAGAATTTTAACTTCAAGCAATTACTTAACTACTGAAGTATGTATCTTAAGTAAGTACTTTTACTACAGTAATCACTGGCTTGTTTATAGATAAGGTTGTAAGACGTTGACGTGGTTTTTTCAAGTGACAGCGTGAGACTAAAACACGATTCCTGAATTGAGAAATTGAAGTTGCAAACAAACACTACTTTAGCATTACTTAAAACAGGTGATTACATCACTGCAGCGTGCAATTCCACGGACGAATGTATTACCGTCAAGTATTATTTCGGTGGATAAGTTCTCAACTTCATATTCTCAATATAAAAAAACCGAGTGTTAACAGTGACTTAAAATTAAATTACCTTTAAAAATTCTATGCTATTCTCAACACAATAATGCACATTTTAACTTAACATTTCTTACACATTATATAATCAACTATTCTAACTAACAGAAGGCTGTTTATGAGCTAGGTACAACGTAAATATGCTTGTCAAAGCGCTAACCAAGAAAATAACATCAAACCAGCGATGGTAGAAGTTGAACTGCAGGTCTCCGAGGACCTGGGTGATGATTATGCGGTATTCTGAAGGCATGTTCATCCGCATCAGGAGTACGGACGAACAGAAGTACATGCCCATAATTTGGGCGAGAATCAGCACTATGATGTTCGAGGATTTCGATGAGGATATTTTGTAGAAGAACTGTAACAAAAAACAACAGTATACAGGATGTAACAAGACAAGCATTATGTACATCAATTTAAGTAACTTAACGCAAAAATTTTTGCTGGGAAACGACTTTTTTTTTGGGGTGAAAAATCACGTTTTACGGTAAGACTCAATGTAACGCACTCAAAACATTGCAATCTTGGATGGATTGAATAGTAAGGAGGACGGGAGGTGTTTGAAGTAAAAATCTTACATTAAAAACATGGTATTAAAAAAAAACTTGAAAAAGTTGGAACTTTGACCCCAATATCTATATCTCCGTAACTAGAAGGTTTCCAGGAATAGTCTACAACAAAAACATCGCAATGACGGGGATCGGGGGAACGAGATAACAAATGCCTTACGGCTTCGTTAATGGTGTTCTATGTTCTATATTCTATGTTAGGGATTTTGGTTTCCGCACTTAGTCCTTAAAGTGGACCATTGTGCGTGAGCCATGGTGGCCGTTAATGGTGTTATTACACCCTTTATTATCATATGCATTTTTGCATACTACAGGGCGAAAACTGAAACAAACATCCTCCATATAATATAAATCGGTAGATACGCCCTAGTGCGCACCGCAAACGCTTGAATAACTTGTCTCGATTACTCAAACTAAAAATTGTATGTATCGTTCTATGCGGCATGTGGGGGCCCGCTGTTTTCTGTGTAACACGTTTTCGCGTGACGTAAGCATGATGAAAGAGCATGTAACGATTTTAATATCTGTCATCATCATCTGCCTGGATAACAGTTCACTACTGAATATGGTCCCCTGTAACCTCACGCCATTTAACTACTCGCAGAACTCCACGACCTAATACCACCATCACCCTTGTACCACCGGAGTATCAGACGTACTGCAGCGTACCATCCACACTTGAGTTGATATCCCGACGAGTCGTACTCAGCGCTTCTCCTCCACGTTTTTTATGCGCACAGCCAAAGTGTGGAACTCTCGGCATCTGTGTTCCCTCCCACATTTAGCCCGCTGAAGGCAGACGCCTTTAAAGCAAGAGTGCCCCATTCATCGCTTTCCATCAGGCGTGATCCAAGTCAAGAGCAGGCCCATTGTGCAATTAAAAAAAGTCGCTCCTCGTCTACCTTCATCCAGCTGCTACCAGCCACCCTGCGAAGATCATCGCTTCACTTACCCTGAAGGCGTTTAACCTTTTTTTTTCGGGTGGGAAATCATCAAATGACCCCGCTCTGGGCGGAGCAGAAGGGAGTGTCAAGACTTGTACTGACTAAAACCCATCCATGTTCCTTGTTTGCACTTTGTGTTCCAGGGCCGCGGTATCTCTTTAGAACTAGTAATGTTATAGCCCCGCAGCCCGGGCAGGCATCGGCCCTTGCGGACCTCTTCCCGTTTGCTGATATCGCTTTGAGGCACGCTTTGAACACGAACGCGCCGTCGACACGGCCTGTCGTCATAAACGGACAGACGGCGAGTTAGCCCATTACTCACCGTCCACATGCCCGCGAGGGCGTTTTACCTTAGGCATTTTTATTGAAAAGGCACATACCGGGCGGCAAAATCGAATGTACAGACGCCAGCACATCAAGCTACCCGAAACTGTTAAATTTTCACAATCAACCTTGATCCTAATGCTTTAGCGATAAAGTTGAAAATCTATTAAAGAAAATTGACAGATTGTAGTAACTTCATGTGCTGGCGTCTGTACATTTTGCCGCCCAGGGCTGGCGAATCTGGCTAACCCGAGCATGTGTGCATGCAACATGCCTTACGTTTACCCATCTCCTTTCGAGCCTCTAAACCACTATATAATGTCTCTGGGATATTATCATCCTCTTACCTTAGTGAGTGTGAGCAGTAGACCTCGGATGCTGGTCAGTACGATGCAGCCGACTAATATAAATGACACGTGTTGCGACCAGAAGGCGACGTCGATGTTCCAGCCCAGCCAGTGGACCACTATCTCCAGACCGCGGGTCACAGGATCCTTCTTCCCTACTCGGTCGAATACTATGTTTATTGTTGACTGTGGACAATGAGGGTAGTTTTATACAATAAGATAGAGAGTAACATCACACCTGCCATCCCTGAAGGGTTAGGCAGAGGTGTATCTAATAGTACGCCCACATTTCGCCAGTGATGTGTAAGTCCCATGTAATAGGGGGCGAGCTTATTTGACATCAACCGGCCACAAATCCAGGCTACGTGGCTGCTACTTAGAAATCCCAGATGGAAAAACCCAATAACACTTTGCCCGACCTGGGAATTGATCCCGGGACCTTATGCTCAGCAGCCGCACTTGCGACCACTAGACCAAGGAGGCAGTAAAAACAAAACAATATACTCACAATAAAAATCTTCCAAACACAATACAACGAGAAGAAGTAGCCTAGGAAGTTGAAGTACTTCCCCTGGAAGGTGTGCGACCACTCGATCTTCTCCCTCATGGTGCGCGCGTCGTGAGCTTCGAGGAACAGCTGCCGGGAGAGCTCCTCCAGGCCTGAGATCTCTTGCCGGAGTTGGGTTATGTCTGGAAGGTCATACAGACAGATTTTTAAGTGAGTAATATTAGTTCTAAGTTTAACTGATTTGATAATTCGGCTACTAGGTACTATATTACTGTTGGTTCATTAAAAGCTTAGTTCAAGGACTGGTCAATTTGTGGTTAACGTTTTTGCAGAAGACCTTAAAATTTCCGCGACATTCTATTCTGTCCTTACAAAATAGTGTTGAATTTTGCAACGGCTATTGGTCGGCTGTATTTTGTACTAGCTTTTACCCGCTGTTTCGCTTTTCGGGTTGTACTCTGTTTGTAATAAAATAATTCAATCATGATTCGAAAGACACGTGGCGCCATCTATTATCATAAGAACGTTATTGTTGTTTTCCTCGGGAACAGTGCTTTTTTATGTATGTGTAATTTTGTACACCTGACAACGTATATGCAGAATTTCAGAATAATCGGTTCAGAGGTTTAGGCGTCAAAAGGTAACAACCAAACAAACTTACTTACTTTCGCATTTATAATATTAATAAGTAAGGATTAACCAAATAAAGTCGGTAAAAATTGGATTACAACAATAAAGATCATCTAAATTCGGATTAAAAATGATAATACACGAATACTCACTTTCCGTCCCATGGCCCAAAGTATTAGTAATACTCCCAACACTAGACAAAATATTAGTCCAGAACCCGCCTCTATTCTTAACACTTGACTGGTCCAACATATTGTACTGCGGTCTCGCTCCCACGCTGTTGGCTTCGGCTAGCGCTATCCTTTTCTTTTTCACCAGTATCATGTCCATAGTTTGGAGGAGTTTCTTCTCGATGGATACGACGTCTGCTTGTGTTACTGATCTGAAAAAAAAAATTGTTTTACACACACTGTTGTCCCCAGGTATGAGGCAGGTCAAGTTGTAGTTGTAAGGGGCTTTGTTACAGGAAAATACCGGTCCGTACTTCAAAGAGAAAACGGAACCCTAATAGGATTACTTCGTTGTTCGTCTGTCTGTCAAAACCCTTTTTCTCAAGAAAGTGTGGAGGTAATAAGTTGAAATACTCAGGTATTCAGTCCTTTGGAGCTATTTATGTCGCATGTTTACAAAGACTATATAACCACTTGACTGCGCATACAGTGCCCCGGCGCTCGAAAACTATTTGTGTTTTGTCGCCTATGTATAGGCTACGGTACGAGTAACCATTTTAGTTGTGTCCAATTGTTAGACCTGACGCAAAATTTTTACAAATAGGTATGACTTTTTATGTAAAATGTCGTGCATGTTTCTGTCGAATAATTAATACCTTAAACTCATACTGTCACTTCCGTGATTGTTCATAATTTTGAGCTCCCGATATTACGACGCTGTTGCAAGTGCCATGATCGCGGGTTGACTGATCAATGCGGTAGGATGGAAAACGGAACAGAAGATGTCCCGTAAGTGACAGTATAAGTTTAATTTTAAACAGTGAAAGCTTAAAGCAGTGTTTAAATAATACCTTGAGCAAAATAGAAATTATTATAATGACAAATAACGTCCTTTTCTCATCAGGTGTTGCAATAACTCACGTTGAAGTATTGTCTCAAGTGGGTGTAGTGATACAAATCAAATCGACGCTCAGACTGGAATCTTGCCAACAGCAATTATGAGGAATGCACCAATTGTGCTGACATTTATATGTATATTTGTGATTTATCTTTCCAAATTTGTTTGATTCACAGCAGATATATTTTATTTGAAGATTAATTTTAATGTATGATGGCCAGAACGAAATATGTAATTTGAGCTTCACCATTAGCAGACGCCATTTTTTTAAACCTCTTTTTTCGTGTTAATAACTTCGGTACATAGCATCCTGGAAAGCTCTGTCGTTTGCGTCATTAAGACCTGGAGGCTGCGAGTAGTTGCACCACGGCGGTCAGAACAGAAAATGCGGCATATCTGTGGGGGAGCTCGACACTCACAGTCTTTGGGATGGATTGATGATACGATTTAAGTAAATAAATCTAATAAAGGTTATGAGGGAGAACTTTACCCAGCAGTGGGACAATAAAGGTCAAAAAAGGATTAAAAAAAGAATATTGTTAAACCTTATAAAGATTGCCATAGAAGTGTATGGGTAGTTGACTGCACCAAATCCAGATAGTAAGGCCATCACAGTGACTCCAATCACTCCTATACGAGATACACCTTGTTCTATTGAGAATATACCCTGAAACATAAATACAATTGTATAATAAAAAACCATAAATACACTCCCATTATTTTTTTTTATTTAAACATATTCTAATAAAAATATTAATTGATAAATGCTTTTATAGTGTACTTGAGTTCCTAGATAAATTTTAAGTCATGAATTGTAGTATCGTGGTTGTCACATTATGAATAAAGAATTGTTAGGTACCAAATTAGAATGAATTTTATACAATTTACTAAGTACATTCATAATTCAAATTATTCAATTTTTCTTTAGATAATAAATAATTATGTAAATTTTGCACGCCGAAATTATTGGCAGAATAAGAGATCATTACCTTATTTACGCAAATAAATGATATTGATTTTTTTTTACAAAAATATTGTGTGTGAATAAAGTTTTTAAGCATAGAATTTCCATGGGTCACCTTTATAGACACTGTATAGGTTGACAAAAATAAATAAATACAACTACTTAGATAAATATGAAAACGAAAACAAGCGACAGAAGCTCCATCTACGAAAGCGTTTTGCAGTTGCGGTCGTCTTCGGAATTACACCTTTAATAAGCTGTAGTATCCATAAGTTCCTCAACTGCAAAAAGAGTTCAGCAGAACTTTAATCTTCAAAACATTAAATAATTCCGACTTACCTGTTTTGGACTTAAAATGGGGAATGGATCTCCGATCTTCCAGAAGAAGTATAAGTAAATGAACCATACAAACATGGTCAACGGCCTTATCATATTCTGTGATACTGAAACAAAGAAATCTGATTATTGGACCATTCTTTGAAAGCAAAATAAATTTATAAACTCTCTCATCACGTTCGAGTGAATCGGTTTCTTCTAGGCACGCGTGCTCCACCCTAGGCCGCGTCATTGCTTCACATCAAGCGAGTTGCTGCCAAACTCAAGCCTATATAGCATAAAAAATTGCTACACCTCACAATTCAACTGTAAAAATCACTTTTTTCTTTCATGTACAGTCTTTCACATTATTTCTTTGCTTATCACAATATATATTAAAATATAAAGAGTAAAGCTAAGCACAATCATGGATCCTGTCGGACACAGTTATTGCTGTGTATGGAACTTCAAAACATGATGAATCTGCAATTTCACTAAAGTAAAACTATGATACTGGCAATGTAAATTTCAAAACTATGTCGTAAAGGTTATTGGATAAGCGTCATATGTGGTTGCGATCGAAAAAGAAGGGACATTTAAACCCAATGTCCCGATGACATGAAAAAACACAAAATAAAAAAAAAAATAAGTATAAAAGAAAGAAAATATAAAAGTACAATAAATATTATAAAAGAACACTTACCAAATGTGATATTGCTGATGCAAAAGTAAGCTATGTAGAATGGTATCAACGCTATTACCATAAAAAGCAGGGAATAGAGACCCATGTTCCAGTGGAAGTATCGGGAGCTGGAGGGAATATAAAATTACATTACGATATTATTGTAAAGAGACCACCTGCATAGACTAAAACCTAGAATTAATACGCTTGGAACAGCAGCAGTTGCACGAGAACTGAAGCAATTTCAAGTTAGCCTTTTAAGGCTACGTACGACTCGTGCATAATTATTTTTCGTGGGCTTGTGTGCATGACAGAGAAAATAATTAAGTGCACACATTCACTGTGTTGTTGCTTCAACTTTGAATGAAACTATCACTCAGAGTCCAATTACTCTAAGGGGAAAGAGACGCACAATGCACATTTAAGAAATAATAAGAAAAGTTGTTATGTCCAGGTGTGGGATATCACAGTTACAGATTTACAAAACAAATTAAGCAATATAAGTTTTTAAACTGTCATGGTCACTAACATTATAATTAACACTAAAAACATCAAATCATATCATATCATATTTACCATGTCCACTGTTTGTTTTGAGTTCTTTTTTTTTTTTTTTTTTTTTTTTATTACAAAATGGGCCTGCTCTTGACCTCGATCACGCCTGGTGGAAAGCGATGGATGAGGTCTATGATGAAACGAGCGTGCCCAGAAGAAGCCTGTTCACTCTGTTCCCAATATTTCCACGCTGTTGCAAGCACCATGATCACGGATAAACTGAAGTTATTGCGGGTGGGTGTTTAGGAGCAGACAATTCGGTCTACCCTCTTTCTTGTTCGTTTTTTGCACTCAGTACCGGGTACTAAATATCGGGAAGTCAAAACAAAGTTCCCAAGTTCATATGACCCCAATCTATTTAAGTCGCGAGTTAATAGGCTTCTTTTGGGTTAGCTCGTTCCATCGTCGACCTCATCTCTGTCCTCTGGGCTAGATTGAGGTCAAGAGTAGGCCCATCAAACATAAAAAAAAAAAAAAAAAAAAAAAAAACAAACAGTGGACATGGTAAATATCCCTTTTGTAGTGTTAATTAAGGAATTAAACATGTTGGGAAAAGACAGATGGAAAAATACTGCTCCAGTTTTAATTTGATGATTTATTTAGAAATCTTTAGATTTTAGTTAGACTTCTTGTTAGTTTTTTTTTTTTTTAATTAGCATTTGTTGCATTACACTATGTACTATTTAATATTAGTTTATTTATCAACACATGACGATAAATGATATGTAGTATGTCTTTCAATCATTTTTACACTTTAATTATATTTAAAAACCTAAATGAAGTTGGTATTCATAGTTAGTGGATGAATTTTTAGCTGCTTAATATATTGTCTAACAAGATTAGTATATTATAGTTTCTTACCTAGAATCCAAATAATCAATGATTTCAAATATGATAAGCTCAAACATGGTACAACTTAGAGCGAAGGTCACAGAGAAGATGAGCTGGACCAGCAAGTGATGCACCTCATAGTCACGGAACAGCTGCTTCACGAAGAATATCCAGCCACCAACGAAAAAGACTATCTGGAAATTTGTGAACATATTTCTATTTATTTATTTAACCTTTAATGTACGTCCACACATATAATAATATATAAGGAGAATCCATATTTTCAACAATAAAAAAGGTAGACAACTGTTCCTTTAGTCAATCTAATGATCTTTTTTTATAATACTAGGAGTACTTGGTAAAAAAGGAAGGTTATTTTTTCTTGGCTATGGAACATACGAGAATACACGATAATTCGAGGAAAAGAACAATTACATTAATTATTCAACAACAGCAAGTCAACTAGATTTCAATTGAATTGAGTGATCTTTTTATATGAATCAAATACGACTCTAGTATAATATATATAAGTATAATAGGATAATTACTGGAAAACTACGGTACTTAAGCACAAAATATAGTACCAGAAATTAATTAAACTTGTTTCATCTGCTTATAATTAAATATTCAGTGTTATCGCCGCAAATTTTTAAAATGTCCAATACATAACCTACGAATTTGTTTACATTCAACTTACTTGCGATATTAATATTATCAATGTATCCTCTAAGAACGTCATTTTGTATTTAATCGTCAGCTAATCCTTCTATTTCGATCCAAACTATTTGTTTAGAACATTTCACAATTTACTGAAATATTGAAAAAAGTACACAACAGAACAAGTTTGACGTAAAATGACAGCCGACCGGCTGACATTGACAAATCAGGGATTACCAACATACCGGGACTTTAAGTCGATTCATGCCATGGAACTATTAGGTACTATGTTTAGAATATAACAAATCAAATAAGGATCTAAATTCACACAACGACACGTAAAGTCACACTTTTTCCCATGGAGTAAGCGGCAAATACAAAATTCCTGCCATGATTTTGATTACTCTTTTTACATTCGAACATCAGCACCTTCCTAGAGTATATATGTTCCTTGATCTGCACTCATATTATAATAATATAAACTCACGCCTTTTTCCCATGAGGGAAGGCAGAAAACACAGAACACCACCTTCTACGATTTTTACATACTCCTTTCACCTCGTCCACAAACATAAATTTGGTTTGGTCATACACGCACGCCGGTTGCGAGTACTACGCACCTAACCATTCGAATTTTTTATTATTTTATTTAAGAATGAGCAGAACCCAACCCAAAAAATAAAACTTGTAGTAGGTCATTAGGATAAAATGTTACTTGCGTGGTTCAAATATGAGATAGGATACGTATACAAGTATAAATTCTCCATTAGGTCTCAGAGTCTGGATTTAAGCCCGGTATGGCAGTAGGCTTGCCACAGATGCCACTTGGTACATCAGACTAAGACAAAACTAGCAGAATGTGAGTGTACTATAAATACAATCCTGCCAAACCCTTTTGATGTTAAATGCGTGAAGTTAGGTGATACATAGAATAATCTTTAGAATCGCAGCTCTTTTACAGTATTGGTAATGGGTAGGTACATCATAAACATATGTAAAGTGGGGGCACGATGAAACTGTTAAGCTAACAGAAAACAGTTTAGATAACACAAATTTTATTAAATAACAAACCACTAAATACAAAAGCAACTTAGGTACATTAATTTATAATATATAATTTTGCGCAAATGTATAATTTTCTATCTAGCGATTTAAAGACAACTTATAGGCGGCGCATGCTACATGCTAAATATGAGTGTAAAAATAAATCAATAAATAAAATAAATATCCCAGGACATTTCACGCAGCACCATCTAGTCCCAAGCTAAGCAACCTAATGCTTGTGTTATGGTAGCTAGATGGCTGATAAACTACATATATACATTTTTTTTTTTGTAAATACATACATATTATAGATAGAAATAAACCTAAGTTAAGCCTAGCTGGCTTAACTTAGTCTTCTCATCAGTTTATGTTCATACCCATCTTTAGCCGTAACATATACACACAATAAACATCACATAACATGGTTTTACAAATAACAAAATAATATTACTATCCGTAAATTGTTACAAGGCCAGCCGCCATACTAAGAAATGCATTGAATTAGCCCATAACCACACTGAAAGTTATTATATTACTCTTAAATAGGAAATGTGCAGAAATTGCACTAAAAATCATTGTCACTATTAACTATCAATGTTTTTCATAGTAGGTACCAAATTCTTCATACCGTATACACGCACAATGGTTCAATTTAAGGACTAAGTGCAGAAACCAAAACCCTTAACATAGAACATAGTTCTTCATGCCTGTAATTACTGATAAACATTTGTTCCATAGGTTGTTTATATGAGCTAACTTAAAAACCAAGGCTTTCGGCCTAGAATTAAACACCTAATATTTTTATATAGTCATCAGCATCGTCAGACACTTCTAAATACACTTTTTCATCCTCTAAAGTTTGTCGTGATTCATCTTCGTCTTCATAAGCTTTTTCAGTCAACTGTTCTAAATCCACTTCACTGGAATCAATCATCTTCTGGAAACTTGTATCGTCATCAACTTTACTTATCTGCCAAAGATCTCTTGGTTTACTCTCACAACTTGACTCCATTAATCTTTTGCTTTGGCTGTCGTAATTTGGTTTCATCACAATTTTTGCATCTTTATGCGTTAAATTGTCCTCGTTCTCCGATTTCATATGCGACTTTTTATGTTTCATTAAAAAAGTTTTTGAATTAAATTTGCTATGGCAAATGTCGCATTCTAGTGTGGCTCCTAAGTGGTGACGTTTGACATGATCTGTTCTACGGGAAGCAGATAGGAATCTGCACTCACAATGCGGGCACTTGTATGGCTTTTCACCAGTATGGGTTCTTGTGTGATACAAGAGAGACTCTCTAGTAACAAACTTTCCTCCACATATCGTACAAGGGAAATTTCTCTCTTTGGTGTGTTTTACAGAGTGCGCTTTTAATCGGCTTTGGGCCCAAAATTTCTTCCCGCACCATTCACAGACATGAGACTTATAATTTCCATGTTCGTGTTGAATATGAACTCTTAAAGATACTTTTTGAGTGTATTTCTTATTGCAATAATCACAAGTGAACGTAGCCTCTGCTGGATTAGCTCTAGTTTCCTTTCCACAGACATTCAGATCAATATGTTTTTTGAATGTAGTTTTGTTTTTGTACTTTCGACCGCAGTCTTGGCAAACCAAGCTCAAGTGATGGCCCAGCTCATGCATCTTTAGAGTATGCTTATTACTGAAAGTTTTTCCACATTCGCTGCAGACTACCATGCAATGACTGTCTGACTTGTGAGCTTCCAGGAATGATGCGGAACCATAACTTCTGGGGCATTCAGGACATTTAAAGATTTTTGGAGCATGTACTCGTATAAAATGATTCCTCAAATTCCAAATAGTTGGATATTCTTTGTAACATTCTCTACATCTTATCAAATCAGGGTTGTTCTTATCAAATAACATTTCACTATTAGGAATGTCAATCTTTTTTGTAGTTCTTTTTACGGGACCGTTTTCGTAGTCTACTTCCTTTTTTATCTTTTTTTGGATCATTGTATCTTCAACTTTAATTTTACTGGTATTGTCAAGTGTATGGAATCTACGTAAAGCAGCTTTGGGGGTGCTCACAGTCTTTTTTGTATCATAAAATTGTTTGCTTGTCAAGTTTTGAAGATTAAGAGAGACATACAGAGATTTACAGTCATTTAATTCATTGGTAGCATATTCAAAGTTGTTTGTGAGTCCATCAAGAACATCACTAAGATATTCAACATTCTTCAGACACATATGTTTGAATCTGTAGCAACTAATTGCTGATTTTGTGCACTGATTACACAGTGCATTGAATGTATTGACGTAGGAACACATCTGGAAAAAGAAGTAAATAAATTAATATTTATGCTTCATAAAGTCCTTTAAGTGTATTTTTTTAAATAATGAAGTAAAGAATTGTGTTAAAATAATAGAAATTGGCTAGGTATATTAAATTGTAATAGGTCCTTATAATTTTTTATTTATTTAACCAATTATGTACACACTAAATATAGAAAATAAGAATGTAACAGAAAATAGTACAAAGGTGATGCTTTTTTGTAAAGAAATCTCTTCCAGCATACCTGCGAAAGGAGATACTAAAAAAAGAGATGGAGACATAGTGTATAACAGAAGAAGAGAAAATGTAAAACATAAAGCAGATAACTATTTTAAATAATATATTATTAAAAAAATTACCATATAATGATATACTGATATATATATTTTTTATGAATATATATTTTTTTATATATATTACATACTTTTTTAAAGTCGTTTTTTTTTTGCAATTTATCTATACTAATATTATAAAGCTGAAGAGCTTGTTTGGTTGGACATACTAATCTCACCATTTATTGAGAAAGACTATAGGCTATTAACATCACGCTATGACCAAAAGGAGCAGAGCATCAAAGAAAGTATCAGTTCCTTCAGAATTGTATTTTTAAATAGGTGCTGGCATGCCTTGCCAGCAACTCGAAGAATAACAAGAGATCTTGAAGGTGTTTTGGTTAGGGACAAACATGTTTCGTAGAGAAATGAATAGACAATAGGATATGACTAGGCCCAACTTAAACATTGTTTGCAAAGGTTTTCATTAGGAAAGTAATACACCAGCTATCTTACCTCCTGATCAAAAACAAAGTTCATAACTTCTGAAATTACTGTTTCGTATTCATAACAATGTATATTAACTACAACTTCGTCATTTAATCGAATCGGTTCCCCTCCTAAAGAACACAAACACAAACAGCAGAAATCTCTTTTTCTATTTATAATGCTGCTCAAAGCGTTATTTATTGATGTCATTTTCTGTTAATAGTTTCAGGTTTTAGCAGTTTTATTATCACGAAGAAGTTGGAAGAGTAAACAGTAAACTACAAACAAATTAATATAAAATTCAACAAACGTCGAACCTGACAGAATTAAATTACGAATTTATGAAACGTCAATCTATGTCCTGGAATGTCTTTTTTCTGTCTGATCTGTCGCTGTCAATCTGTTTTAGTGATGTTCTGACATTAAGATGTGGACAAAATCGTCTAAATAACTAGATTTCATCGAGGAAAAAGGTTTAGAGTTGGTAAAGAGCGAATCACTGAACAAGATCTTCCGTTACTTTTCGTAGGAGACGAGATAAAAACATACAGCACACTATGGGAGTTTGACAATCATTCAAATCATTCTTTCATTCATATATAAACAGTATATCTGGCAGGCGGGACCCATTCCATTTTGATTTTTTTTTTATGTTTAAACGGGCCCCACCTAGATATGGGCAATTGTTGCCCCCATCGCTAGGCGGGGCCCGTTTTTGGAAAATTCCCAATAAATGCCCATAAATTTCTGTCATTGGGCATTTATTTGGGCATATAATATTTTTTGTTCCAAAATTAATTTACGAAGTATCGATTTAAATTTCTGTTTTACAGAATCACATCTACGAACATAAATGTTACGAATTATGGCATCTATAGAAGGGTGTGGGGCGAGGGATGCGTACACTGATGGTGCCACGGAAGGTCACATGCGGGATGATATGGATCTTCACCTATCGAGGATAGATGGGAAAATATATTGCACAGACAGACCGTGAAAATGGTTTTGTGGCGTTTAGGTCTTAAGTTAAGATTTTTATAAACTTTATTTAATAAAATAAATAATAATAATGGAACCAGTAGCTTCGACTTCACGACAAACAAACGATATTCAATTCATTAATGTAAGCGAACAGTTATACGATACCGACACTATTGTAGACCCTAATCATCCTAGTCACTACTAGGATAATTGGCTCTACAATACAATTAAAATATTAGTTTGATTATTACATCCTTCCGGTGTCATCAATAGTTCTCTAGTGTAATAACAATTAAGATTATGGTGATGTTGATTTTTAAAATTTTCACAATGCTGTGTTCCTCTATTAGAATTCCTCTTTATTGAAGTATTCATGACTCAAAAACTGTTAGTAAAACTTACGATTATGTTAGTAAGCACTGATAAAAACAAATTAATGCCAAAGTTATTATTTATTGTTTGTTAAGTCCATATTGTTTTATTTTATGTAACTTCGCACATATTTTACTATTTTTGATATAAAATTATGTTGTTAATTCTTGTATCCCTATTGTCACACGAAAAAATAAGTATGTTAATGTTATTATTTAAAGATAAAAATAGGTTCAATCATTAACATTCCTTCTTCTTAGGGTTCCGTACGTCAAAAGGAAAAAATGGAACCCTTATAGGATCACTCGCGTGTCTGTCGGTATGTCTGTCAGTCTGTTACAGCAAATTTACTCCGAACCCACTGGATCGATTGTCTCGATTGAGTTGCAATTTGGTACAAATATGTAAATCATTGACCCAAAGACGGACGGTTAACGTAAATTATAGAATTTTAAACATGGGGGTTACTTTTAGGAGATAAATTAGAAAATGAAAAAAACATTGCAAACTATATCGTGTTACATAACAAATAAAAGTGCTCATTGTGAGCATTTCATAATTTTGTTTTATTATTTTTAAATAAGTAGTTGAAGTTATTTAAGAAAATATCTGAAAATTTAACCTTTTATATTTAATTTAAACTACAGGGCCAAAACTTTTGAAAAACATACAAAAATAGTTCTTTGCCTATAGATTACTGAAAAACCTATAAGAAATCTATGGTGAAAATTTGGGTCATATTTAAAACAACTTACGGAATTTAAATAATTAACGTACGGAACCCTCTCCACGCGAGTCGAACTCGCACTTGTCTGGTTTTTTATTACTATAATATGTAATATTTTACGTGAATAAATATATTAGATCACGTTTAACAACCACATATTTTTATGCCCGGCGATTGGGAACATATCGGGTAATAGTAAATTGCTCAAAATTTTAGGGTTTTTTCCCAATTTTCCTGCCGGGCAGAAACACATTGCCCATCTCTAACACTCCAACTTTTGTTTAATTTAAAATGTGTTTGTTTTTGCTTATCAGCTTTTTCAGTCGGGTTTTTTAGTTTTTTTTTAAATAGTTTTTTTTATAACTTGAGGTTCTGGATAATAATTATCCACACAATAATAGCATAAGAGTAGTCTTTTATATATGTTTTTTTTTCATAAATAATTAAATTCCTAAATTGCTAGCGTTCCCACAATGTCGTTTGCTCATCTCGCCTTGGACGCCACTCGATCACAACTTTATTCCACTTGCATTACCGCGCCTCGCAGTATCCTGTTCAACTGAATTTGAGTTCCATAACGTGATTTCCAATGTCGACGGCCTTCGTACATTTCTGGATTTCGACGTTTGAAATTTGGTCTACTAGTTTTATGCCGAACATGGCACGCTCTCTGTGCTACTCTCAGCCTCCTGTGCACTCCTGTGTGAGTGACTATGTCTCAGCACCGCACGTCATGGTGGGCAAAACACACTGTCAAAGTAGACCAATGATAAATTAAAAATAAGGTAAGTATTTATTTCTGTAGGTTGTTTTAAAAAAACATTTCTACACATCACAACAAGTAATTAAAAAAAAAAACTACAGACATGTAGCCACCACCGGTCACAGCACATTACCACGTTTCTGACGCTCTGATAAGAAACAATAAAGTAAACAGTTCTGATAAGAACTATGTACCACGTTTCTGACGCTCTGATAAGAAACATTGAAGCAAACAGTTCTGATAAGAACTATGTACCACGTTTTGACGCTCCGATAAGAAGCAGTTCTGAGAAGAACTATTGTAACGTTTTGACGATTCCGTAAGGAAATAGCAGTGTCGGAATCAGGTAGGCTTCCTAAATAATCTTGTACAATGGTCAGATAATTTTGTACCATGCAGCTTAATGTGTTTCAAGTTTTCAGTATCAAACGTCTTGAAGCTATTAAGCACTAACAATTAGTCTGACATTTGCACCACAGGTCTGCAAAGGCTCCTTAAAGGCTCTTTGTAACCCTGCAACAACTTTTCCAGAACAGTTCTGAAGGACTTGTGAAGGCTGGCAGCGAAGGGGTGGACTCGGTGATCTTCAGTGATACTCCAATTTGTATAAATGAATAGGTTTAATGTTCTAGAACCCTTTACAATAATGAGTAGAATAAAAATATTGAGCAAATCGACGCATCGCGATCGGTGTCGTCGACAGACTGGCGCGCCGCGCCGCGCTCTCCACGCCCGCAGGTACCCCGCGCTCGCCCCGCTGCATCGCTGCGCGTCGCCTCCCGCGCCGTGCCGTATGCGTGTGTGTATAGTGTTTAGGCACGCACACATGCAAGGCGTCAACAAGTTCACAATAATAGGAAAATGGGATAGACCCTTTCTGTTTGGACAAATATCTTATATCCTACTCCTTCCAACAGACTACATACAGATAGAGATATGTCCACAAGTGTTAAAACTTACAATTCCAGTGTTTTGAAGGAGATTATGTCTAAATGTGCCTGACAATTATGTATTGCGGGGCCGGAAGCCATGGTTACTAGCAGTATGTGCCTGACGAACGAACCAACCTGCTCAGCAAAGCGCCACTGATGCGCGCCTTACACGCACTAAATGACACTACTGATAGGATCGATTTATTTTCCTGCTCTCTGAATGAATTCACAAAAACAGTATTGTAAGTGTTATCTTACTCAAGATAGTTATATAAGATAGTTTATTTTAGGACCACGCTAACTCATTAGGAATTTCCTAAATTAGTAGCGTTTGTGATAAATAAATAAAGTTTAGGTCCTGAGCCTACCAAACTTCCAGGTTGAATTGGTGAAAAGCACATTTTCCCATGTGAATAATAATAAAAATGAACATTATCTTTTTATTATTTTAGTCGAATACAATTATTTTTTTGTGACATTCATTGAAAAAACAGATTAAAAAAGTCACCCTTCCCTGTCGTATCGTATTCGTATGAAATAGTATGTCGGTCAAATATATAAAAATGTACTCTGTGGGTCAAATGTCGGACGTCATTCGCATAGTTTGGGACATTTTATTTCTATCTGAATAAAATTAAATAAAACAATTTAGAAAAAGCATGTAAATCGTGCCCTGTGTTGTGCTAATTGTGCATTTTTAATTCTACAAAGTTAATTTACTCGAGGTAAGTCATCATAATCATGTTTCTAAAAAAAATAAGTATTTGCGTAAAATTGACTGAAACGATTAAATCTGATTGTTTTATTACAAAAACTGGTCATTAAAATGACTAAAAATGAGTTTTGTTTCTTAATATCGTGTTTCACGGCTCGTTCCCTACGTGAAATGTGTTCGTTAAAAGTATTGATTTCGTTCGAGCGACGATTTGTTTTTTTTTCGACCGGTAATCTCGAATATTGTGATGTTTTGACAGGAACTTGCGTATAATTCACATGTATTTATATCATTTATTATAACCTATTAAAGAGTTCCTCGATCCACTCAGTTGGTTCCTTACATTGCAAAGATGCAAAATCGAAGTCCAGAATGACCTAACTGGAGTCTCAGAAACAAACAAATCTAAACTTTATTGTGATTTGATAAAGCTTATAATTCCAAGAAGTTTCACGAGTACATAAGGTTATTATGAGTAAGTATATTTAAATGATTACATCTAAGTAATTACATAATTGCAGATAAGCAATAGTTGGGGTTTCTTGCATTTATTTGCGATGCACTAAGTGTGAATCTGTTATAACTTCATTATTTCTTTATTAAAAAACTATAATTTGTTTTGCTTTCTGACATTAGTTTAAATTTTTGTTAGGAACTAAATTTTTTTAAACCTTAGGATATGCTTAGCTAACTGTAAATGAAACGGAAATCGCACTCTTGTGAAGCTATTTTTCCTAAATGAAACTTTATGTAAATCAAATAAGACAAACAAAAATACAACATAAATAAATTACATCTGTGTAAATCAAGTCCTGTGAATTTTAAAATAATATAAAAAGTTAAGAATCGTGTTAAACTAATAGGTTAGTAGTTATTTGGTCACAAACCACTATTATAATTAGGTCTAGGCAACTTTAACAAGGAAATCTAATTTCCACACCCACATATTTTTTTGTAGAGAATTCCTTGCCAGATTAATTCAGAGGAAAAACAGTCCCCAGGTTTTACCCAGATTCGATTTATTCATGTGCCATATTTTATGGAAATTTTCATTATTAACAAACTACAAATCTATAATAGTAATAAAAATATGTACAAGTATCAAAAGGGTCAGGGCGTAAAAAATTTGTCCACATCGCTCTCAGCAGGATAAGTGCCCAGAAGGCTGGCAGCATTGCAACGTTGGATGGCAATGCTGATTTTTTGGCCAAAAAATCAGCATTGCCATCCAACGCTCGCTCGCTCTCTGGTCATGTGAAGAGGCGACCAACTGCTTGGCAATTTCCTGAAATACTAGTAGGGCATTCGGACCCCATGGTCCTAGTGTTTCCCAGCCAAGCCAAGGGTTCTAAGACCGCTGGCACCCCGGCCATGGCAAGAGCACGATGGATGAGATCATTAATCCCAGCGTGCCGCGCAATCCGACCTGAGCTCTTACTGCAAGAAAGGCCATGCTGTCCGAGGCAGTTGACTGCTTCACACATTGACAGGGATTTGGAGCCTCACAAGGAGCGCCGTCACGGCAGTGCCTTTTTATGGAAATACATTCAATCAATTTTGTATTATGTATAATCCTGACTTCCAGTTGTTTCAATCCAGGGCTAATGCGGGCCACTGGTTGTTGCTTTTGCGCAACGCCTTCTGGCTGTGTCAGGGCTCCAGAAAGTTATCTATAATAAAAAAAAAAATGTAGCCCTGCACTACGAATTTCTACTGTCTCATGGGCATGTTTACAAACATTTAAATTAAACTGACATACAGTACGGCCAGACCTGGGGGCCTAAAATGGCTACTTTAGCTGAATCATAATCCTATTATAATTCTGCTAAAATGGAACAACTACCTGTAGGCCATACAAACATTGGTTCCATTCGGGAATCAAACCCGCGACACGCAGCACTGCAGCCAATCGCTCAGCCACTGCGCCAACTGCATTGTGCATTAATTAACCTTTTGACCGCCACAGTCGTGTATAGACGACAAGCCAAAAAGTGCCCAGCACGCCACAGTCGCGACTACACGACAGACTTTTAAACGTAAATAAAGCTTATTAAACAACATTTTTTTTTTATTTCTTTAACTAATTATGTTCCTTGACTCATTCTTATTTATATTAATTGACCTTCTTTCTTTATATTTCATCTATATTTACAAAAGATGACAAAAACTTATACCAATTCTAAAGTTCGAAAAACATAGTGCCCTCCACGCCACAGTCGCCATAGGACGACACTAGTGATGTAGCTAACAGGCAATATAACAAGAATATCGACCTGAACGGTAACCTACGTTATAGATAATTTCTTTAAGTTATTCTACAAAATTTAAATACAAACGTTGATATTGAAGTTTTATAATTGAGCAATCATGAAAGTTTTATAATACCGAACTATTTACCTGCTCATCAAATGTCGGTGTCAGTTGATTATCGATAAATCATAATGACCATAATGCCCATCCCTATCACACTGTCAAATCGTCTGTGCCTGGAACGCCACAGACATCTATTCGTGACAATCCTTTGACGTCATACGCGGAAAGTTTTTAAATAGAGGTGCACCTTTTTTTATTAAATTTTAATAATAACAATGTGTGAAAATAATTTGAGTACTGAGGAGTTAATGAATATAGTACAAGGAGTCGACAATGACACATAATGGAAGAAAGTGCGGAATCATTATTATTATTATTCTTACGTAAATACAAACATAAACTAGGTAGGTACCTACTATAAAATATTGATTTTCTTAAATGCCTAATTTATTGTACTTTTATTGTACTTCGAATAAACCTAGGCTAGATATTAATAGTATACTATTTATGTAGGTACCTACCTATTCTGTGGTAGTATATAGGTAGAATAGAAAACTATTTTGTTTTTGTCCGCACGGCGTACGTTAGTGTGAGTGTAGAGTAATAGTAAAAATCTTTTTGCGGTCGGCGCTTGATCTTAGTAGGTACGACAAGCGAAGGGCCTAGATATGTCGCACGTGTTGTAGGTAACTAGCTAAAACAGACTGTTGTAAACAAGCCCTCCACTTCGGTCTCCACCGGCGGTTTGCAACAGTGTTTGTAACAAAAAATCGTTTGACCTTCAAGACGCTCTGTTTCGATAATTATAACGAAACAGCAAACAAATTCCTTGAAATATCAGTATTAATATAATATAATTCGTAAAAAAATAATACACTAACCTAGTATACCTACGTTTCTACGTACTTACTTAGTTTTATGGACTAGCCGCACCGACACGGCCGCCGCATGTAGGTGCTTTTTCGATACCTACACGCGGAGTGAGACAGGCCTGACAGAACGTAAAAATATAGATATAGAGGTTTGCTTCGTCCCACTAACAGAGGTAATTCAGTGCCAAAGTGTTCTGACCTCAGCATGAGTTCCAGTTATTGAGGTTTCTCACTTATCCAGGTCCTACTTAACCAAGTTTCACTGTATATTACTACTCCGTTCCGTCGTGGGTATATACGAAACCATAAAATAAAATCTCGTATTATTATTTCGATATTATTAATAAATAACGGTTGTGCACCTCTAGTGCAGAAGCGAGCAAATTTTAAAAATCCGTGCCAGCCACGCCACAGTCATCTTATGACGACAAAAAAGTACTTCATGATTGAACATAGTGCTGTGATGGTATTGACTTGATTTTATCGGTTGTTGTTTTTAATTGTGGATATAAATGATAAAGGACGCTGAAATTTTGACACAGATCATTATAGAAGGACACAGCGGGATAAAATAAAATTCCTGTATATTATATTGGTGGTATTTTACGGTTTATTAAAGAAATAAAAATAGTAAAAAAATGAATAGTCAGTTTTTATCGATGTGTCTTTGTGTTTTTGACGTGGCGGTCAAAAGGTTAATATGGAAGAATGGATACCTATTAATAACTGAACTTTAAAAAATCCTGCCAGATCAAGAATCTTTAAATATTTGCTAAAAATAATTGAATAGAGAAGTAAGATAAGATCATATACACTCAAACCATAAAAACGAAAACGTCGCCGTCGTCGTCGTATCGTGTCCTGATGTGTCGTCTCGTGTCGTGAACGTGTCGGGACGTGTCCTCGTGTAAACTCATGAATTAGGCAGAGCTTTGTAGTTTAAGGTCACAGCACACATATCAACTGTGGAAAGGGATCGACACCGTATCGCCTTTCGCCTCGCCGTCAAACAGGCGTCGACCTAAGCCTAACGTAAGCAAGCGGATCAGCAGCTCCGATACGTCGACTTGGCTACGGCTAGGCGACGCCGCGTTTACTATTTAGTATTTTGATACTTATGTTTCTACAATCTAACCTACAAATTCAATAAAACACGCGGGAATTTGTTGATAAACTATACAGCTCTGATAGGAAAGTCATAAATTTTTTTTTTCTTATCTTTTAAGTTACTTTCCAGCGTGACTTACGTGACCGGGCATATAGAGGCATATAACTCATGACGTTCGAGTTCCCAGTACAGCACGAAAAAACATAAATTTAAGATTTTTCTTAAGGTTGCCGTATGTCATTATTTCCCAGAATTTGATCTTTATTAGCGACACTATCGAATGGTGTAATAATACAGTATGTGTTTTTTTTTTCCAAAATCAATAGGTTGGATTCCTGGCTAGGAATATTGATTTTTCAAAAATCTAATGACGCAGTTTTAATTTTCATCAAAATCGGGCTCGAGACTGATTTGAATATTTTTCGGCCATCCACGCCCACTTGAAAAATTCACCCTGTGTAACATAATTTCTTTCTTTCCATTTTTTCTTCTTTACGTTCTTCTTTCTAATGTTCGAGCTGAGCTATGTACAATATAAAGGGTGTAACAAGACCCTTAATGAATCCGAAAGGCACTTTTTATCCCCGTCATTGCGATCATTTTTTTGTTCTAGACCATACCTGGGAACCTTCTAGTTACGGAGATATCGGGGGTAGAAGTTTCAACTTTTTCAAGTTTTTTTTTAAATACATGTTTCTAATTAAAGATTTTACTTTAAACACTACCACGAGACCCCCGTATTACTCAATCCAATTCAATTCAATTTTTTCTTATGTTTTGAGTGATTCCTGCCGTAAAACGTGATTTTTCACCTCCAAAAAAACAAAGTCGTTTCCCAGCAATAATTTTTGCGTAAAGTTACTTAGTTTGATGTACATAATCCTTGGCTTCATGAAGGATCCGTTTACACCCTGCATGAATGATCTTAGCCCACATGTTAAGAACCATTGTCTCTTGTCTGTACAAATGACCCGCGGTTAAGCAATTTCATTGCATATCAATTTTGAACAAATTAATATTTAAATGTTACACAAGACACAACACGTGCCAGATTTGCTTAGTGATTTTACACAAACCGTTTTTTCGATGCAGATTAACAAAATTATCAGGCAACACACTGTTATTATCAACCAATTTGAGATAAGAATTTGATTGATTAATAGAAATACTTTGCAAAGTAGCCCTGTCAACTGATACTTAATGCGTAACCGCTAATAATAAATTTCTGCTGTTGAATCCCAAGATAGTTCAAGTTACTGAAAGTTAGGCAACCAGACATACCAAGTGCTGTTGTATCACCCAGTTAATAGGTTATGAAAGCAGGCACTCCTAATAAAATCTATTTATCTGCATTTCATTAGACTAGAGACCAACTACAGCACAGTTGAGACTAGGCTAGTAGATGATGCAAAACACTACTTATAGGAAAATCTGCCTATAATGCTCCTATGCTGGAAGCCAGCCCTCATCTCAGGGTGGGCCCAGGACGGATTGGTGTATGTCACATGTCAGTTGTCGGATCTAGGAAATGCCGGATCCATCACAATGCTTTCGTTCACCGTTTTGAGATCAGTTGTGATGAAATAATTAACACAAAGGTTTAAACCCTCGTCAAGTCGCAGTCATTATCACAGGACCACTACTGCTCAGTAAGAGCTCTTTCTCAAAGTCTGCCTAGCTTAAAATAATAGTCGAATATCTTGTCCATTAGTTTAGTAACATTTGACCACTCCCATTATATTAATATTAAAACGATAAAGCTAATGAATATAGCCATTGACCATTTGACCTTTGGCCTTAAATCCATCGCACTTTGTCCAGTCTCAGCATATTTGTCATTTAATTAAAGATAAGAACAAATTGAAGAAACGTGGAGGCAATCAACGTAAGAATATCAACAATTAGAACATGATATTAATTACGTAAGTAGTAACTGCACTATAAAATATTCAAGATAATGTGGCTTGACAATCTCAATTGTTAAAGTATGAGCCATCAGAGCCATGAGCCCCTTTTTTAAAGTCACAAGACTCTGCACTGAATCATGTGCTTAAATGGCAACCGCCCAGATCAGTCCTTACAGTTGTGCTGCAGTTGCCATGTATTGGCCTTCTTGAATAGGTGCCTAGTCACCTTCATGCCTGTGTGTAATCGGGGATCCCTTCTTTTCGCATAATGTTCTTTGTCCTAGTATACTTCGGCATAACGATTTTGGCACAATTTTTTTTGGCATAATAATACTTCGGCATAATTTTTTTAGGCATACATTTTATGTTGGCATAATCATCTTAAAAACTAATTTGTTTTGGCAAAAATTTGATTCGCATAACGTTAGTAGGCCTAATGACTATTAGCATAATAATATTTAGGCATACAAAATATTGTTTGTTAAAAATTTCATATGCTGTGCAACAAAAGTTAGTGACAGAACCGAATTGCGGCAAAACCGACTCCACGTAGTCTCGTTTGTCCTACCCCTAGAGTGTAATTTAGAATCGCGTAGGCGTGTAGGGGCGAGGCGGCCCGCGGGCTGAGGAGCAGGTGGCTGCGAGCGAGCCGCCGCGGCTGAGGCTGGCCGGCGAAGCCGGCCAACAAGCCGAAGCTGCGGTGGTGAGCGAAAGCCGTCTGCGACGATTAGCACGCGTGGGGCCGCCGGAGGCCCGCAGCGCCGGAGCCGTGACAGAAACCCTGCCTGCTGCATGTTGCATGCTCGCTTGAATGCTGCATGCTGCATGCTTGTTTGCATGCTGCATGCTTGCTTGTTTGCTGCATGCTTGCTTGCATGCTTGCTTGCATGCTGTATGCTTGCTTGCATGCTGTATGCTTGCTTGCTTCATGCTTCCTACAGCGAAAAAAAAACCCACAAAATTGTTCAATACGGTATATTATATTAATATGTTATTTATTACCTGATTCAGGAGATATGGCTTTTTTCCAATCGTCGAAATAAATTGGATCGCCCTAGCTTTTTTGCCCGAAGAGGATAATTATCCTCTTCGGGCAAAAAAGCTAGGGCGATCCAATTTTTTCGGTATAAAAAAGTTATGCTTTAGAACTTTATGCTTAATAAATTTATGCTTTAGAATATTATGCTTCATCATTATTATGGTTAGAGAAATTATGCTTAAAAAATTATGCGTAAGCTGTTATGCGTAATTACATTATGCGAAAATATAATTATGCCAAACAAAATTATGCTAAGTTATATTAGGTCTTAACATTTTATGCAAATGGATAGTGAACCGTGTAATCGTCTGTTCAGAAACCGTACCTGTATCTCAGTATTTGCACCGGTATCATAGTAGCTGAAACCTTGTATTGTATAACAGGCTGGTGTCCGCAACTCCACTGCCAAAGTGTGTATTTTGTGCATGCTACCTGAAACCTTTAGACTTCTGATTCTGAGCTACTTTGTGCACCATCATAGGTTAGGATGAGCAGTTTTCTTTTCATTGTTGATGGAAAATATCCTTCATGTGTTCCTTAAGGGCCTAGAAGGTTCTTCATGGACTCGTTTTTCGACATATGACGTCATGAGTATTCCAAACTGGAACAACAGATGTGAAACCTAGCCAGAACCTAATATCAGTATCAATTTTGAATCTTAAATATTTAATAATAGGGAGGTCGCATATGCCAGTACCTATTCAGCTGAGTTTGGTAATACTGACAGTGTTGCGTCCTTATGACAAAGGAGGGTCTTCTTGCGTCAATTTAACATTGACAGTGTCTTTATTGCCAAGCAGTATGTGCGGCTTTGTACTCAAACCGAAAAAACCACCCGCAGTTGGTCTGCGTGGTGGTGGCCTCCTTCTAATAGAGAGGTCTGTATCCAAGCTGTGGTAATATTGTAGGCTGTTTAAGTATAATATATGTATGTGGTTTCTGTGTTTCTATTGTTTCTCCTGACGTGTGGTTGACCGTTCATTCTTTATAGTAATGACTAACGACCTTAACAGAGAGAAAGAATAAAAATAACCCTGTCTGTCGCACGATATTCTTACAGCTGGGTACGTCGGCCCCGGATATGTTTGACAGCTTGTCTTACCTTAGCATGCGGGCCCATATTGTTTCTGCAACGTAGTAGCTAGCCTAGCAGTTGGGGAAACTCTTTAATTGCAGGAAAAAATTGCGATGAATCAGCGTTATGTTACAGTCCAAACTTCAAAGACTGAGGTAATACGGCGATTTTGCCTTCCTGTTACTGGCGTTTTACCTTAAAAGGATCATCACCTTCTAACCCTTAACATGTGTTTCTTGTAGTGGGGACGTGTTTTCTTTAAAAGACTATCCATCTAGAAAAACGTTCAAGCTAATTAATATCTTCTGAGCGTATACAACCACATTAAACAGTGTCCCAAAAACCTACATTTGTGTCAACAAGTTCAGTACTCTTTCTATGCCGGTCATTTTATTTTGTAGGCCGTCGTCAATCAATAAAAGTGTCTACGTTTAGGCGGCCATGCCATAAAAACTCGAAGGACCAAAATGTCTGAAATATAAACGTGCCTCTCAAAAATTTCAATAAAACTTCTTCATGAAAAAAAAAACTATTTTGTCGCTCCATTTTCTTTCTCTATCTGCTTCTTACCAATTCTACTTCTCACTCTACACAAGATGACACTACTTCGTTGATGGGCACAACAGATTTGTCATCAATGCCGTAATAACTTAGCTTCAAAGACCGCCTCGTGATGTCATCAGCGCTAAGGACGCTAAAATACACTACAATTAACGTGGGACATTGAACTGATTGCAACAAAGACAAACATACGGTTCGAAGTTCAGAGAATATCTGTTTCTTCCAATTTCTGTTTGTCGAAGGTCAGTTAGCAATTGGTCTCTTAAATATTTATATCGGAAACGAAATTGATTGATTCGATCATGAGCTGAACAGTTCCCAGGCTAATTATCTGATGCTTTCTTCACAGTCGCTTTCTGATATCTGTTACGTCCTGTTCCAACTGTAATGCCTTCACTTGAAGTATTTGTAGCAGCCTCCTTCAATGGTGAAGGAGGCTGCTAGAAAGCCTCGAGATCAGTTATCTCTATGTAAGAACTGTTAAACAATTTTGGTCTACTTACAGTAAATGTTTCGATTTTGGCAAATTGTTATCTATCTAGCAATTTAAATGTCCCAATTTCTCTATCACTAAATTAAGTGAAAACGGAGGAAATGATTGCAGACGAAATCGCTAAAACATTCCAAATGTATTTGAAAAACAAAACAAGAGCATTAAAACTACAGTGACAATGCCGAAACATGTTACGTCACAGTTGTTTATGCGTTTCATTCTATGCGAATGAATTTGCATAATGTGTTCGGAATATTGACAGAAAAAATCGAAGGTGTGGTTGTATTGTTTGTTGCGTAAAAGTACGAGTTCGCAGCCAACTGTACACAGCAGCAGACGTGTCGCTCCGACACTATTGGTTTCTATGTATTTCTATGAAATACCTTCCGCAGCTAGTGACACGTCGTCCGACTACATGTCGCACGATCGCAAACGACGTGTTGCCCGACCGCACAGATCAGTAGTGCCACCGACGCTGGAGCCACGTCACGTTGAATCTTTCCCAAATTAGTTTTCCCGATTCCGAGAAAAACTGATAAACCAGGTGGCCCAATATCCTGCACTGTACGATGTATCTATCTCTGATTTCTCTCTATACTTGTATAATAAAAACAAGTCATCGTCGTCTTCTTCCTCTTCTAACAAAAGATGCAAAAGTAAATCGCGATCGCTAATCCCAAACAGATTCATGCGGAACATTCAGAACTAAATGGAATACGGCGCTACCGTCTGCTGCAGCCATCTGCGGTTGGGTTCGGAATCATGACTACAACGACATGACGCTGCGAAGTGTCGCTCCGACATGTCGCAAGGTCACGCCGTCTGCTGCTGCTGTTTGCAGTCGGCTACGAACTCGTACCTTTAGTCTAAATTTATTAGATCAAAAACTGGTTAGGTGAAGGTTGACCTCTAAACGCCCAAAGGTTTAATTAAACCAGGGTCTTTGAATTTAGTCCTTCATCCAAAAATAAGTCTTACCTGCTCTATGTTTCGACTTTATTAACCGGGCTTTGTATTCAAAACAGTGGCTTCAATACATTTAATTAAGTCAAATTGTGTGGTCTTTACGTGCAAATTAGAATTTTGGTCTTTCGGTACAATTAAAACTTATTTTCACAACTTTGTTCACTTTTGTATCATATTCCAATGCCATCTATCACTCCTCTATTGGCAAAACATTCCCACGTCAATTTTCGTTTACCCAAAGTCTCCAAACAGTGGCATGGCAGTTTCGACCAATAAAAACGTCATCGGCCTTCGTTTGATAGTGTTTACGTAAAACCGGCAAACGGACACACCCCCAACTGTTTTTATGACAGCAGTTTTAGCAGTCAAGGTGACATTGACGCAAGTTTTTGTGTATGTTTCGTATGACGGCGTCGCGCGTCGTGAGAGGCGACAGAAGGTTTACATTCGAGTAAAATTATCATTACATTTGTGTTTTTATCTTAGGAAACAATTTAAACTGGGACGAAGTCAGCACGAATCTGGACAGTAAGACTTTATCACGCTAACAACAGATGATCGATTAATTGTTGTTATTTTTGGAGATGATTCTGGTCACTCAACCCATGCGTGATGCTTACTTTTAGCCCCTAATGACACCCACGGCAAAAGAGGTATTGGCACTAGTCATTTAAGATAGAGACTGCATGGCACATGACTTGATGAAAGTAAATAACTTTCCTACGATTCTGATCGGAAGACCAGAAGCAATAAAATACATCTTGTGACACGATGTGTAATGCATCTACAGCGCAATTGTATTTTAAAAATAAAATTGACGTAGGCGAAGTATACATCAAGGGCACGAGGAATAGTTTAAAGCTGTTTATACAATAAAAATTCTTAATTTCGCGACTGTTTATATATAAAATGTGACAGACATGATGCATTGTGCGAGCTTTTGCGAAACACTTGCTTGTTTTGATGAAACTGGGTGCGGTGTCTCGTTTATTCCGTCTTCATTCCTTGTGTTTTGGTGACAAGGACGATTACCATATTAGGTTCACCGAATGAATTTGTGAAAGGGGTGAAAGCATTAAAATAGCCTCCACGAGTGGCGCATCTTGTGCAGTTAGTCCCGCTACTATTTTGCTGACTTGCCAATAAATTACCACGACATGAGTTTTTAAATAGAAGGTACTAGAAGTTTTAACGAGACAAGAAGTGCCCAGAAAATCACCGAAGTTTTTTAGATTTGAGAGGCCCCTAGGGATTTGACTATGTCTACCCAGGCGAGCTAATAAAGCGTTGCGTATGCCATGACGCATGTTGACATTGTCGTGAAGAAATATTTTTGTACTACAATCGAAGATCCGACGAATTAAACTTATATTATTAATATTTTTTTTGTAAGATTTATTTTGGATCAATTTTTTTATTTTGTATTTTGGGCGTGACACAAGTACGAATAGTCCAGACATGTTGGATGTTTGCCATAGCACTAGCTTACTTTCATTCAATGTTACCTGTAATATATCATCAGTTCCATATGGGGATCGTCACGGACGAATATTCCCAACATTTCCACGTAACTTAATTTATGAGAGGCAATTAAATTCTTTGGCCAGTGTGTCATATCTGTTATTCTATTTTAATACTATCGACCTTACACAACACTTGCTAATGGTCAGATTGGTCAAACGCTCGTAATGTATCGCGAAAAAATAATTCCTGTGATAGTGCTAATTGTGGTTGTGATATTTGTGAAAATGAGAGAAGTGAAAGTGAAACACATTCGGAACAAGCGTAAAACTGAAATCCGTAAGATTTTTAAAATATTTTTAAAGTTTCTATGTTAGATAATGCTTTGTTAAAAGGATGTGCATTGTGAATAAATCGTATCGGTTTCCATTTGGTGCATTCATTATCGATCGATAAATAGGGCTTTTGTTAAACGACATTCTGTCGCGATAAAACCGCGAAATTGCGCTCTGCCGCCAATAATGATTATCGAGTTTATGTTCGCGTAATTATTGTTTTATACCTACATTCTCTACGTCATCGTACGGCGGAGTGATAACACGTCGGCGAGGCGCGTGGGTGTGTAAATCGCCGCGCCTCCGCAGTTCGTCTACTGGTTTGCGCGGGAACGAGCGCGTTTTGTTCCAAAATTGAATTTCCCGCTGAAATATTTTAAGTGAGAACGTGAAGTGTATTTGATTTAATTTTTTCGGCCAGTGTTGTGTATTTATTTTTGCAAATAAATATGGATGAAGGTATGTTAAGGATATTATTTTATTAATATTTTTTCGTGAATATATTTTTTTGCCAGACTGTGCTAAGCGCTTATAATTGTGAACAACGAAAATGTAAGTTTGAACAAATGACAGGTTGGTTTATATCCTTCATACTAGATCAAGGCAGTCGACATTTCACTTTTGTGTCCCACGATCAAAAAGATACCTGCCAACTTCCCTTTATTGAACAAAACAAGGTGCCGTGGTATCTACATTAATTTATAAGTAGCGTTTTAATTGCTTTGCTAGAACTAGAAAGTGGATTATCGTCCGGGAAGTCGAGGAAAATGTAAATACAAATAATGAAATCGCTAAGTCCATTTTATTAGTAAAGTACTTAAAGATAAAGAGAAATTTGTGTCAAATTATTAAGAGTTATAGGAAATGGGACAAAGAAAATATGTCCTGAAGGAAAACAAAAGGTTTTGTTGACTCATGCATTCTTTGGAAAGTAACAATTTAAAGTAGGTAGGTACTAGTCGCACCTTTGACAGTTTTCGTTGTTTTTTTTTCGGTTACATTATTTTAAATGCTAGAGGTGTATTTTTTCGGTTTTTAACAATTTAATAATTGACAAAAAAGTCTTTACTTTGGGAAATCGGATTTCCTTTTCTAAAATGACAAAAGAAAAAGTTTTCTTTTTTTAGGTTAATGGCTTCATCAATTTGATTCTTCCGATTACGATATCGTCTTATCATATTGAACTTAAGCGCGGTATCAGCAAATCGTGAGTGTTTATAGTACACCTACCTTTAGGGGAATTCCTAGGGAAATAGCAGGTGTATGGTTTAATCGTTATGCAACAAGTAACAAAATGAAACAAAAATACCCAAAATAACAAAAACAATATTTAACATTTTTTTCTAAAACAAAATACCACAATACAACATCACTCCTGTTTCTCAAAGGGTCAGGCAGAGGAGTACTTACCTAATAGTACAGTGAGTTATAGCAATTAGCTGACCCACCTTTGTAAATCCAATTTTATAATTCTTTTATTTTTTATTTACTAGGTCAAAGTAAATAAAACATAAAGGAATTATAAAATTCTATCGACTCATATTCTAAAAAATAAAAAAATAATAAAAATAGGAAAGTACCCGAAATAATATTGGTATATTTACATACAAAAAGCAAACATACAAAAATGTTATGCTTTCAATGATTTCACATTTTTGGTCTTATGAGTCGCGGAGTCAATTTGGTCCTATGAATCATTCAAAAAGTATTTTGAGAAAATGTGTCTTGTATTTTGTGCAAGATCACAGTCAAACAAAAATATATTTAATTTTAAAATAGTTTATCAACTGATAAAGTAGGTACAAATTGCGTTGCAGATCTTGGAAACCTAATCTGCGTTTATAATATTCAGTAAAGATTACTTTATGTAGTGTCTTAATCTTTACAACGTTGTCTAGAGTCGAGATAACTAATTTTACCTAATATACCTACTTTGTTTTTGATAAGCTAGTAAGTGTCTATTTTATATCATGTTGAGTGCTTGTTAAAACTTTCATTTTGAAATGTTAACATTCTCTTTTTGATATCAGAAAGTAGGTATTTAGAAAGTAAACTGTTGTGTTCAAAAAGGTTTCAAAAGTTTTCTATGTTTTTGGGAATCATCTTCATTCAATTCGAATTTACTTAGGCATCACGTGGATAATTTAAAAGTAAAAAGTCGAGTGCATATTATTTTTATTTATCAAAACTGCTATCTCTATTTAAGGATCAGTGTTGCCAGTGTGATTTCCCAAAAAAGGACGGTTGTCTTTCTGAAAAGGTACGGTTTTTAACTTCAAGGTACGGTTGGGTCGGGATACTTCTGCAAGAACTAGATCAGTTTTTTTCTTCTTTGAGTTGGCTGTCTGCGACCATAGGTTGGAAAAAAAGCGATAGGGAATCGAATATTCAAAGGGATATGGTAAAGTAATATATAATAATAATATATAGCAATATTGAACATATTCATTTGTAAATCAATTATAGAATGAAGCAAAGTCGTTAAATTCCTTAAAGATGCAATGAATAAAAATAATTTTTGATAATAATTCATCATAGGAATAATGTAATGAGGAAGTTCAGATATGAAGCGATATTATTCTCTATATTTAAAGGAACAAAAAGTATTGTTTTATTTTATTGTTTTTAAACAAGTATGCAAAATTCTGTTGTTTACATACCTGTCAGAAACTTGAAACGAAATTACAATAATTTTGTTTAATTGAATTATAATACCGGTAAAAAAATTTAGATGTAATTTGACATTTTTAGGTCTAAAAAGACTATAAATCGAAGTTCGAATCAATCGCAACTCGAAGAAAAAAAACATCTAGTTCTTGCAGAAGTATTCCGACCCGTACGGTTTTGCAAGAATTTAGAAAAATGCTATAGTCTACTCATATTCTACAGCGAAAACCAGTTGTTTGTCAAAAAAAATATGAAAATAATGTTTTAGGAACTAAGAAAATTCCATTTAAGTAATTTAATTTTAATAAATCACTAGTATAGAAAAGGTACGAAAAAGGTACGGTCTACACTGAGGTACGGTTGTGGTACGATTGTGTGATGAATAGTACGGAAAACCGTACTTTTTGGTACGGTCTGGCAACGCTGTTAAGGATTGACTCGTACAACGATTTTCCGATAGCGAATGTATTATTAAAACAGTACGTAACCGCCTATTATATTGACATCCAAAGGGGAAGTACCCTTAAGCTAAATTGTTGGCCAAACAATGAAAAAAAATTCACATGAGTAGGTACCTAATGTAAAAATAAATAAAATATGTGCCAACATTGATGCGGCCATAAAAATAAAGAGTAAGCAAATTGAATAACCACTTACAAGCTACTAAACAACTTTGTTTTGTAAAATTATTACCTATAATAATAAAAAAATAACAAATGACAGCTATGAGTTTTCCCGCTCTTTTCACATGTCATGGCGTCGCGTCAGTGTCAGGTTTTCCTTCTAGGCAACATTGTTTACTGTAACCACAAACGAAACCTTGACTTTGGTATATAATTTACTCATTTTTTACAAAGAAGGTTGTACACATTATGTTCGAACTAAGTAAATAGCTGTTGTAGTTTTTCAGTGACCTTCAGCGTTATAATATTTATGTTGTTATGTATGACGTAATTTACCGGTTCAATGTATGTTGTACTGGTGAATTACGGTTCATAACTCAAAATCACTTAAATAAAAAATACTCATAGTAGGTACCTATTATTAAGTCTATGAGAAGTGACTTCCGGAACGTTTAATACGATACTCTACTGGACGAAACTCTGATTTCTTATGTGAATATTTTATTCATTGACTGAATCGTTGCAAAATTAAAATAATGTGAGTACTTTTTGTGGTTATAATTGTCTGTTCAATTGTAAATTTGTTAATGAAACCTAAATTTTATAATTTAATAAATTGGTTTGACTTTCTAAATATATTTGTCTATCAAGTATCACGTCACGTTAAGGGAAATCATTCATCAGCTCATAATCAGGGGGTCTAAAATGGCCGCTTTAGCAGAATCATATTAGGATAATAATATGAATTACGTTTAAATTCGTAAAAAGGTCACAAGGTGATAATTCATAATAGTAGGTACGTCTATGACCATTTTAAGAATTTAAACGTAATTCATATTATTATCCAATTATGATTCTGCTAAAGCGGCCATTTTAGACACCCTGAACTCTTCAATTTTTATAGACACACTTAAAGCGACATGAGTATTTTCTAGTTATTATGTAAAATTGATACTTGACAAGGATTTGTGTGAGCTACCCCAACCCCAACGGAGAAGGGTAAAATAAAAACTTTTTTCCGAAAAAAAAAACCGTCTTCAAAAAAAAAAATATCGTTTCGGAATACGGTGACTGAAAATTTTTGCAAGTTAATATTCACAAATTTTTATTTGTGAATATTATCATGCAGTTCAAACTTTAAACATGACGATCAAAACATGAATTTATTTAATTACTTACCTATTCAAAGTTATATGCTGTGCTGCTTCTGAACAACTTCCAGGGTTGAGATACAGACGCCCTGGCTTACGTACCCTAGACTACACCTAACGTCTACTCGTAGTCCGTACTACGAGTAAGCACCGTGCGCCTACGCAACCCAATTTAGCAATGTTGTTGGTAGCCTCATGCCCAAAGAGGCCACGATTCTTTTATCTAAAAAAACCGTTCATTACTGCAAACGATAATATTAGTTCTTCCTTTTCGATATGAATTTGATAGATTGGCTTTTCTTGAAAATTATCCGAATTCAGCATGTTAAGCGTTCGGTTAGACTGGAAGCCGACTCCAACATAGTTTCGACAAGGCAGACGATAATGATGAACTAATCTAATATAACCTGCACCCTAATTGCTTTATCAAAGCATGAAAATGAAAATACAAAATATTCACAACTTCGTATTATGAAAAAAATCGTCGTCAAAATTGTTGTCTTTGCTAGACTCTTATATAATTAGGGTGCTGAATTATCGTAAGTAATATTATTGGCTCATTACCTGTAATAATATCTAGGGAAATAGATCAGCCTAGCGTTTGTCTATCGGCCAACAAGTTGTCACAGTCAATTATAATTATTGAAATATTTTAGTGTAATAATTTACAGTGTGTGATTTCAATTTGTTCCTGTCAGTTTGCTATGCAAATTGGTATTCTTATTGCTATCATCGCTTTCGTACCATTAAATTTCCAACCCGATTTCTGTAGCGGTAAGACAAAAAGTACCCTACTTGTACTATTTCGTTCGCGTGACGTCCGATAATGATCCTACGGGATCATACTACTGGGATAAAAAGTATCCTATCTGTTAATCCAGGTTATATACTATCTGTGTGCAAAATTTCATCCAAATCCGTTTAACAAACATCCATCCATCCATCCATCCATCCAAACTTTCGCATTTATAATATTAGTAAGATAGTAGAAAGGAAGTAGGATTAATGTTACTGTATATTCAGTTTTGTATTTTCTTATACTTCAGTCCTTTTTGAAGCCCAGCAAAGCCTGAACGATGGCTTCTTCTTCACACTGGATCCCTTAGTGCTTGTTGACTTATTGTATTGGTTTGGCTCCAGATATGTTGATCCTGGGCTATCGTTGAGGCTTCATGAAAAGATAGCCCCCAATATCTGAAGGTTCGGATCGGTCCATCGTTTTGGTCGCCATCTTTTTGGAAAGAGACCAGGGAATTCGTTCCCTGGTCTCTTTCCTATGTCTGTAAAACTTAATCCAGGAACCATAGCTAGTTCTGGCCTTATCAAAGCAAACTCGTTAAGCTATATGGCAAAATAAAAACTATTGCATTAATAAAATTTCATAATTTTAGTAAGAGGAATTTTTTGCAAAGCGAAATATTAAGGCGTGAGCGATAAATATGTGCATGAATAATTTATTCATTTTAATATTTATCGCAAAATAAAACCGGACAGAATGTGGGTTTATCAAGATTTTGTCGGTCACAGTTAGAAGTCCAAATGTTTCAAACAAAACCAGTCTTTCCAAAGGGGTGTGGTGTTGCCCAGTACTGAGCTGAAAAGGTCAGATAGACAGTCGCTCCGAGTAAAATACTAGCATTCAGCTACACCCGGTTAGAGTGTAAGCCGACCGTAATATTCTTGGAAAAAGGCTATGCAAAACATGGCCAACTCTCTTTTTAACATCACGCCTGTAATCCGCGAAGGGTTAGGCAGAGGTATACCTAATAGTACACCCACATTTCGCCAGTTATGTTTATGGTCCATGTAATAGGGGCCGAGCCTATTGCCATCAACCGGGCACAAGTTTAGCCTCCGTGAGTGCTACTGAGAAATTCCTCTGATGGAAAAACCCAATAACAATTTTCCTGACCCGGGAATCGAACCCTCATGATCTATTTTTATTAAACAGGAATTCGTATTTGGTCCTAGTTGTGACATTTCGTGTATTATTTTATTGTTTTGCGCGCAGTTTTAATTGTCGATATTATTACGTAACTTTTTCCTTAAAAATTCGTCGTTATCAGTGACACACAAATACATACTTTATCGTTTGACCTCCGGACACTGTTGATCAATTAATTCAAAAAAAAAATTACAAACAATCAAAGTCCATGCATTGTTTCCATAAATTCGTTTAATTACTCAGCATATCGCGGATTTGTCACCCTTGGAATGTATGATAAAATCATACACAGAGGTTAAAAGCTAATGCGTGCCAGTTTTATCAATTTGCTTCTACATAAAACAATAAAAGCAAGTAAAATATCGAATTTGGCTAGGCATTAAATACTAGGTTTTATTTATCAACAGGTTTTTTTTATAATTAAGTACTATCCGTGCAGTCAAGGCTACAAAACTGGTTTGAAAATTCACATCACCTTGTTCAATTTTAAGTTAAATATCTAAATCTTCTAAATTAATGGGAAAATTGCATCATACAACTTTGGCTTTAAATAGCGTCTCCGAGTGGCGACACTTCAATGTGTCCGGTATTCACACTCCTAAGCTTTATTTGAAGTAATCGATTTTCGGGTATTATTAAACTGTCACGTAAGCCTACTTAGTGGCGGTACTCTCATACAAGCCTACAAACGGGCTTGCCCTTATATCCTACTGACTACTCTGCATGATGTTCGGGTTTCTGAACAGCCTGCTTGCCTTATGGACTTGCAGTATTGTTGACCCCTTGGCACGCCACTGTACCTACCTACCTATCTGACGTGTCCTAGACAGGTGGTTCCTCTACCACCTTACTAACTGGCTATAATTTCACCAAGGTCTGAGCTATTTACCGTACGTGTCAGTAGCGAAGGTTCCATACAACTCGATTCCTACCGGCTTCCCTTTGAAAAATGGCACAGTCAGTATTCTATAGACAAATAATATAATCACATTAAAGATATGTAGTCCGGCTTACCTCTTACAAAAATTGATCCTTCGGTACTGGTACCTGCAGGCCTTAATTTGCTCAGGCAGCACAAGGAAAATTGCTTGACAAGCCGCAAAGATGCTTAACAAAAAGTTATTTATGAGAAAATTTATAACATTTTAATATTTTCGATGACCGCGGCGAAGGTGGTGACGATCTGATCTTGGTTGCAGGGCGAACATGGCCAGAGATCGTACAAGATAGAGAGGTATGGAAGGAAAAAGAGGAGTCCTTTAAAAGATGGATAAATGGCGCCCAGCGGTGGCGCACTTGACAGACTAACAATAACTAAAAATAAAAAAAACTGAGGTTCCAGTTTGTCTTCTATCCGAACAACTGTCGAGGGAATTTATTTATTCAAGCACACCGAAAGACCTTCTATAATTAAATTTGTCTTGCTGTCAAGAACCCACACGGGATTGAGCTTACCATATGTCCAGCGGAGCTGGCTTGGTCTTTTCTGGCGAAATATTTAGAAGTATTGTTTTTTGAGTCCGAAATACTAACGGCCGCGCCTCCAACTGCTGTTTTCCTCATCAAACTAGTTTTATTAACAAGAGTTTCGAGTTTGGTTTTCCTTGTTTTCAAATTTCAGGCTTCAAAATGTTACCTATGTGTTATTAAACCTTGCGGTAGGCTAGTATCATCACATTGTCAAATGCAAATGACTAATCAGAAATATGATAAACTAGCTTATAGCTTAGCGTGGGGTTCGGGAATTGTCCACGGGATCGTACTTCCGAGATAAAAAGCCTATTTATAGCACATCCAGACTATAATCTATCTCTGTGCCAAATTCCATCCAGATCCGTTCAGCCGTTCTGGCGTGATTGAGTAACAAACATCCATCCATCCAAACTTTCCCCATGACCCCACGACTACGACCTCAAATGGCTCAAAACTGTAGATACCAATAAGGTTGTATTTGCACCGCTTGAGGATCTCAGCAGCCGCATTATTTTTAATTAAATACAGTCAGAACTACAACAGTTACTTAATTATATGTCACGTATTAAGTATAGACTAGCTGCTGCCCGCGACCTTCGTCTGCGTGAAATTGTAGCGGCACTACAAAAAGTACTATAGCAACAAAGAACAAAAAGTACTACAGCGCCATCTATGACGCAGGGGATAAACTAAACATCTAAATATATCTAAATCCTGCATCGCGCAAGTAAAGTTATCCGCGACTTAAGACTTTATAGAATAACCCGACAAACTAGACATAACACCCGTCTGGTCGGAGGATCCTCCCTTTTCTATGGAGGATGAAGAACTTTACACCCATTCGGGAAGTCGAATTGAATGTGACGAAATGACTTACCAAACTGTGGCTACCTGCCGTCCTATCTGCTATGTTAAGCTAAGCTGATATAACAATTTATCTATTTCGATTAAGGAATCCTATCTCTAGAACAAAACCAATGATGAATCATGTAGGTCGCAAGTAACCCAACCTAATCAACAATCAATTTTTCAGTATTATATTTCAACCTGTCAACTCTAAGTATGTATCTGCTTATTGATAAAGGTATTATACCGATATCAAATATCGTAATGGCGTGTATCTCCAATACATCTAGTAATAGTGCACTATTATATATATGTGTAACTTTGTTTCGACTTTATTTGTATTTGACTAACTAAAATGCAGATTTGATAAAAATCCCGTGTTATCGCAGAAGCTGATTTGATTTTTATGGATCATATTCCCATAGTTAGCTTAATTGGAGAATTACTATTCCAGTGTGACAATTAAGAATATTTTCCGACTAAAAAAATATTCGGGGTGACTGAACAAGCCACAATTTGCATTAGCAATTTGGGCGACTTTTTCCAGGAAAATTAAAGAAAAGATAGATGGCTTGTGTTGGGAATGATATGGAAGAAAACAGACTAAATGTAGACACGGCTGTCTGGCGATAATGAAAATAAAACGTGTTGCATCGACCCCAAGTAACATGAGACAAGGACAGGAAGATACTGAATTTAGAAGACTTTTGTCATATCGATGTAACGTAGATTATTACGTAGACTTATTTGAGCCCAGTCGCCACGTTTATCACATTGTCAGCGACTAAACACGATAACAACAACAAGTCTTGATTTGCCAAATCTGTATTGCAATGTATAGTAATCTACATCTCAGTAATGTAGCCGTGGCATACCAGACTCGCATTCGTTGTCAATTTTTTAACATGCTTTTCTTGATCAACGATCTTGGTCATAATATTTCCTCTTTCTAAGTGCAGAGATAGATTGTCAATTATGTTTTTTGTCTTTGGTATCGTATAATAGTGTGCTTACATAAAGATATATTGTATGTCTTCCTAGTACGGAGTTGGCACGGATCGGCGAGTAAAAATGTGTCCTATATGCGCTCGCGTATTAAAAAGGTGCATAAAAACAATAAAAATGTTTTCTGGTTCCGACAAATTCCGTAAAACTGTATCTATATGCAAGCACCCTTAGCCAAGTTTCCTGCCCATTAACAGGGCCGTTGAGATCAGATAATCTGTACTCGGGTAGACTAAAATACTATCTCAACGTAATTCGGAAAAGCTGGGCAGATGGCGATTGATATATTGGCAAAGTGATTCTAGTATTCTCCTTTCTGAAGTAGATATTGCTGTTATAAGAAGGGAGACCAAGTAGGTCACTGACGTTATTATAAATAAGCATTTTTCACAATAAACTCAACGAGATAGCCAAAAACGTATGCCACAAAACGACATTTTCCGGGATCATAGTTACTTGATTGCGATAAAAAACTCGTTTAAAGCAAATTGGCTCTTAGTAGTTGGTGTTAATGATAGCAGGACGGTGGTAATTCCCTTGCCACTTCATAGATTTACTCCGACGCGATCAATTGAAGATTTTCCTTAACCGCTTCTCAAGGCTGATGCAACTATGCAATCACGTGCAGGAAAGGATAAATGGTCTGATCTGGAGAACAATTGCCATATGGGGGAACTTAGGTCTTATTGGTTGGTGTCATTTCCTGCTGGTGTAATGGGTCTTGCTCTTGCGGTATATTTTCTAAAGCACAGATTGCCTGAACAACTGCAGTTTATTCTTAGATTTAACAGCTCGATGCTGTCGGATAAACAAATGAAACAAACAGCATGTCTATTTAGCGGGGCATAATATCTGTCCTGGACTTAGTCAGGCATTCGTCAGGCTCAATTAGAATATTTACTCGGGATTCCCCCTAGACAAATATCGCTGGCCTCGTTTATCAGGAAAAACGTTTATTGTGATGTTATTTATACCTGTGTTCAACATCTTCTTCATATCAGTCGAAAGTCGAAGCCGAAGTCATCCACTGCTGGACACAGGTGTCCTCCAAATTTTCTCCTGTACTTCTCGCATACATCGGATTTCCGTCTAAGTCTTATTTATGATTTGAAAGTAATCTCCGTGTTTTTTAAATCTGTTGCCTGATTAGAACGTTCTGAAGCCATTTTATCAGTTATTCGTTCCGCCTACGCATTGAAATAGCTTAAGTTATTTAATCTACCGTTACCAATTGATTAATTATATTGGATCTGGAGTCGTAAATATTTTAATCGGCAATATTGGAGTTCTATGTAAGAATTATTTTACTTAAACCTCATCAAGTGATTGATTAGTTAATGAAACTAAGCACAATGTTTTTTACTAGCGATGCGATAGTTTTTGGTGAGACGACCATTTATGGATCAGAAATGTTTCTTATTATCTGCTGATTTTATTCGAAAAGCAAAACTGCAACGTCTTTATACAAATTTAAATGCGAAAGTAATTTTAAATCGTCATCCGATCAAGTTTTGTACGCTGTGTACCGTGTGCCCTGCAATAGACTTGCCTATTTTGTTTAATGCAATTCTCTGCGAGTAACTGCCATGCAATCACAATAACTAAGGCTTCCCTTCCCATCACACAAATTGCTGTTTCAATCATGTTATTGAAAACAAGCAATTCATTTTCATAGAATTACATTATACTTTTCATTTTCATAAAGCCATTTTTAATATTAAAAGAATCGATTTGAAAGTCAAAGAGATTACACCATTCAAATAATTACTTTGAAAGGGAAATTTATATAGATTCTTATAAAGAAGTAATACAGAAATCAATAAGGCCAATAATGTAATGAATTGCTTATAAATCTCAAAGGAATTAAGCCTTGAGTGACTGATAAATAATTTCCTGGAGGTAAATTATTGAACCCCTCAATTTGGGAAAAGCCACCGGATTATCGATCGCAATAACAAAGTTAGCTCACATCTATGAAGCGGACTCAGTCAGCTCCGACCAAGTTTATTGGAAAAAAGACTTCTTATTTTTACAGTTTGATTATAAAGAAAAACTAAATATTTTGAGTAACATCATCTTCTTAGGCTAGAACTGGTCTGCCCTTTCTGAATTGGTATTTTTGACGAAGGACGACATCCGCCTCCGGTTTCCATTAATATCCGAATCCGAACCGATCTCATGATTAGGTTCAGGTGATAAACTGAAAATAGGCTCCATTTTCAGTAATCATAAGATCTAATGTAAGGCCCAGATGACGATGAAACACGTGTTACTTAAAAAGTGATATTAAGGGATATTCATGTTGATGGATGGAGAGGGAGCGCAAGGCCAAAGAAAATATGGATGGATTGTGTGAGGAATGATATGAAAGAGAATGGAGTAAATGATGCCGTGACGTCTGACAGGGAAGAATAGAAGAAGAAAACGTGTTGCGCCGACCAAATAGAATGGGACAAGGGCAACGTGGAATACTCCCGGCCCAAAGGATCAATATTTTGTATGGTTATGGATAAATGAGTCAACACAGACTATCATTTATGAGTATTATTTTACTATCTACTAATAAATTTTACTACACTACTCCGGTGTTTTGCTTCAACGATACAGTAATAATTAACATAGAGATTAGTTTATTGCTATATGAAGGATTTGTTATAATACACACTTATCTGCTAGACGATGAACTAATATAATTAATTTATTAGGCTCCACCACTTCAGGGTATTACTTTTGTAAATGCTTTCGTAGATCATGAAAATTTCTCTTAATAAAATTCAGTGTTTCTGTATGGAAAGATATAGTTTTATCAGTACAATTATTGCTCTTTGCCCTTAGAGAATCTTCAAGTAGGGCCGACATTTGTTTATGAATTTCTAACCAATAAAGATTATAATTATCTAGCTATGTGTGCATACACTACAGTAAACCGTCTGCTATTATAACCTTAACGACTCTAAGGCCCGTATTACAGAACGTCACTCAATACTCAAGCATCATTTAAAACTAGTTTCAACCAATCAAATGGCTTGAATCTAGTTTTAAATGATGCTTGAGTATTGAGTGACGTTCTGTAATACGGGCCTAAGATTGATAAGAGACTTACCGTGTTAACCATGGTAACCTTTCATTAATCTGCTTAGCTATCGGCGTGTGGAATGATGAAATAATTAGTTTAGTGAGAGTTATCCAACTGCAGTGGTCTCAGGAATATCATCACCGGTTTTGGCTGATTTACTTTAAAGGATTTGTGTGTTACTTTTTACTGTGTAATTTATTGTGACTATTAAATTCTTATTATGCTCTTGATTCAATTATTTGTTGATATAATGGAAAAAATTTTTATGACCTTGAACGTTCTCGTGTTTCCTAGCGTCCTTGACCGTCTATTTGCGACACATTATGTGTATATTGAAAGTTTATTTCTTTTATTTTCAGGCAACAACATGCCTGTAAGAGACGGTTCTAAGCGGCCGCTGGTCGGAGTCGTCGACGATGGCACCAAGACTGTTAGATTTGTGGTAAGTGACGTCATAGTATCTGTTCTATTCGTAGCAACATCCACCTGCCCTTATCCCTGTTAAAATTCTATGGTCGCCGGTTGGCGCGGCATATCTTCTTCTTCCATACATCTTAGCTGTTATCTCTGAAGTCATCACCTTTCTACCCATATCATATTTCTCATGATCATACCCATCCACTCTTCGGGGTTCGCCTATTAATTAACAAAGCCACGCATACACAATTGCACACGTACAGTCATTCTCAAAACCTTTCTTACAAAAAGTATATACCTACCTATTATAGTTGCGTGTGTGAATATTATGAACATTGATCCATTGGAAAACGTACAATTTTAAAAATAGTCTTTTATTTCCGAATTTCGTACTTCACAATATAATTATTTTAAATCCTTTATAATATATCACGTAATTTGGTGTCCCTTTTGGCATAGGCCTCCTCCAACCGTTTCCATTGTGCTCTCTCCAGTGTCACCCTAGTCCAGAGTGGTCCCAAAGTTAATCGTAGATCATCCTCCCATCTTCTAATTCCCTGTTTTCTGGTACCATCTCTAGGATACCAGAGTAAGAGGTGACCTGCTTGCTCCATTTATTTGTCTGAAAACGTACTATAAGTGAACCTAATTATGTTTAAATGTGTTGTGTAGGGACCACGAGATAAATGGTCCTTTGAGCAATTTTATATCTAGTACACCTATGTTTTCAGTTCGTTGGACCGAATTAAAGGTCATCCCAATTTATACAATTAATTAAGCCAGTCCATCGCAGTATGTTTTTATTACACAGTACAAAATAAATTAAATATTTACGAGGTCGTTGATAGATAGAAGGCGTGGTTTTGATAACAATTGTAATCAGAAACCTTTGAACTTGGGAGTTTTAAGTACTTATTAACATTGTTCCAAAAAATGTTAATTATCAAAATATTTGATTGGTTGTTATTATTTTGTGTGAGAGCGTATTTTCCCGATATATCAAGAACATTATCGTAGTAACTTACATTTTTTTTTAATTTCTGTATTTATAAATTTTTATAGTAGATAATTATTTGGTCGTGATCACAGTCTACTGATAACTTACTGACGTAAGAGAATGACAGTATTTTTCCAGTATCTCTCATAATGGAATAATATTGCTAATTAATTATCAATGAAATTTGGTGTAACAGTGGTGTAATATTTTTTAATACAATCCCTATCAGATTATGCATTAATCGTTTATTTTCCATTACTGATGAATGTTATTACAGCCAATGATTGATAGTATCCACTTTTGACTAGGTTATCACCACACTGCTTGGTTTTTGTATTTTATCAATGAGATAAGTAACACACCTGGTAATGATGACAAGGATCTACACTTTCTATACTATCAAAGTCTACCATCAATCAAATCAGCCTATTACTATCTGTCGCTGGAACTAGGCCTCTCCCAAATGGCGTCACTAAACCAAATTCTTCTCCATATATATTAAGTCTGTTCTAGCCGCCTTTATAACGTCGTCACAAGTTACTTTGTATCAAACATTCGTGTCTTTATTGAAAACTCCATTGTTCCATAATAAATTTAAAAATACCATAAGTAATGAAGGTTCTCCTTACTCTTTCAGGTATATGAAGCCGGCCGTTCAGAGGAGCTGGTTTCTTACCAGATGGACAAAACAGAAATTCAGCCCCACGAGGGCTGGTGTGAACAAGATCCCCTAGAAATTATGCACCACATAAAGTTGTGTTCGGAAAATGCCTGCGATCAATTGGTGGAGCTAGGTAAGGGATATCATCAAATGGAAATGCCATTTGTAGGAGTGGCAGTTTACCCTACGAGGGTTATTGATTTTTCTCTTGTGGTTTTATTTAGCAATCCGGACGGTTAGCGCATGTACTCAACATACGTGGTTTAAAAAATAACATAATTATACGTATTAATTGAATATCAATATGCAAGTAGCATTTATTGCCTTTATGGATGATATCATTATTTTTGCTTATTACCAATCATGTTATTTGTCCCAAATTAAGAGGCCACATTTCAGAAATTAATAATAAAGCATTATTATTAAAAACAATAATGCGAAATAATATATTGTAACAAATCCTTGCTAAATAAGGTTGTTGCTGACGTCAGCGTCTGAGCACTATCGCTTATCTCAATGTAACATACCAAATATTATAGTAAAATTCATTTAGTTCTTGTACTACAACGAATCTATATTATTACTTATGCAGTGAATTTGCTATTTATGTTTTCGCTGCCTTGTGATCTGAACACATACGATTCAAGGTTATTATGTCTGTTTTTCGGTCACAAAGTTATAGTGATGAAATCTATGGTCATACAAAACATTATACAAGGTGGAAGAGACACAGACGCTAAAACGGTTACCACGTATTCTAGGTACATCATTCTGATTCGGTTAATAAAAAAAAAACAGCTGTTTCCTACAAAAGTGCAACACCTACACGGTCAAAATGTATGGAACGGCTGTTTTTTTTTAATTACAGTTGAAAAATTTCAATGTGGGGGGGGGGGGTTCAGAATGATGTACTGAATTCGTGGTAATCGATTTAGCGTCGGTGTTCCTTCCACCTTTTATTTTAATGAAAAACTGTTCATCATCATCATCAGCCTATATCAGTCCACTGCTGGACATAAGCCTCCTCAATCGCACGCCACTCAACTCGATTCTTAGCAAAAATGATAAACTGTCTGCAATTTTAACTGGAATAATTAATGACACGTGTTTCTGAATCAGTGTCATCGAATACATTAACTAAGAAAGTTCAATCAACTGTTTTGTGAATTAATTTGTTTTTTAATTACTTTGTTTATTAACAAACTACCTGTTTGACTTTGCCTTCGTTTTGGGTCGAAGTTTTGATTCTCGATAAGAAAAATTGGTGTCGAGTTGTCGAGATTGTTGTTTTGGCGATCAATAAAAAATCTAGCTACCATCGTTCGCGTTGTGATGAATAAAAATATTTACGTAAGAGTTTTTTTAAATTAAAGGCCTATGAATATGAGGATTATGAAACCAAAGATTTTCAACTGTTTTGGAGTGACTACCAAAGTGCCGCCATTTAACGACGAATAGCCTCGAGCTTCTCCGATGTTGATTTAAATCAATATCGGAGGAGCTCGTGGCTAAATAATAACAGCCGCTCGGGTTGATCTTCAGGTTAAGCCGCGCTTGCCTAGGTCGTTACGTGGATGGGTTGACCACCCATTATACACCGAGTTTTCTCCGTGCCTCAGAAAGCTTGTCAAGCCGTCGGTGCCGGCTGTCATTTGTAGATCCTTGACAGTTGTTAAAGTAGTCAGTGGCCCGAAATTCTGACAACCAATCTTACTAAGTGATATCCTATTACCCAGTTCTAACTGGGTTATGGAGGTCAGATAGGCAGTCGCTCCATGTAAAATTCAGCTACATCCGGTTAGACTGGACGCCGACCTTAATGTAGTTGGGAAAAGGCTAGGCAAATGAAACATTTAATAAAAATATTGTGCGATTTTTCATGCAGTTAAACAAAAATATTCATGTAACCTCTAAAACTTGTGATATTTGTACATCTGTCTTTCATTTGCAATGACACTATAGTGCAAATTGTTTTGTTTTCAGGTTATACCAAAGATGACATAGTAGCGCTGGGTATCACAAATCAGAGAGAGACAACAATAGCTTGGGACAAATATACGGGCGAGCCGTTGCATGCAGCTATAGGTAATCTATTTTTACAAATGCTTTTCTTTTTGAGGTCGTTACAGACTAACTAGCAGTTTCTGATTTGAGTATATATTTGTCTAAGTAACTAATCAAGCTCTAAGAAAAGTAATTCTTTCAATGTACCTTTACGTCCTAGTTCGGCATCAGAGGATTCCATGTTTAAAAACTTGTCTATAAAGCCTTTAATTAAGATTATTATAAATGTTCTTAATTATTTTTCAATTCTAGCATGGAACGACATCCGTACAGACAGCACAGTTGACGCGATCCTAGCTAAAATCCCCGACCGCAACAAGAATTACTTCAAGAACATCTGCGGTCTGCCCATATCTCCGTACTTCAGCGCCCTGAAGATGCGTTGGATGAAGGACAATATTAAAGCTGTGAGGAGGGCTAGTCGGGATAAGAGACTTCTGTTTGGCACTGTTGATACATGGATTATATGGGTAAGTCATCATCATTACCATCTTCTGTATGATTTCGTCCACTGCTGAGTATAGGCGTTTCCTTGATGGCGTCAATCCCCACTCTCCTGTCAGTCTCATCCAAGATCTACCCGCGAAGATGGGTGTGTAGTATTTCTTTAGAATTGGTTGAAAAACAAACAACAGGTCCACCTGATCATCGCATCGCAGTCTATGGACATCGCATTCCTATTTCTGAGCAAACGTTCAGTTCTTGGGCACTCTTTTTGATATCTGGAGTAAGCAGTACCCCCGTAGCTGTAACTTACATGGTGCACAAACTTAACGAAAAATTGTTGCAGCAACATTTTTCACTATGAAACGGTATGAAATGTTGCTGAAACAATGTTTTTCGAGTTTTGTTTACAATGTAAATGAGGCTTTAGTAAGCATAGAGCCAATATTTGAGGCCTAGTGCAATTTGCGGTCTGCCCATATCTCCGTACTTGCGCCCTGGTGGTCTACCATGACGTCTTTAAGCAGGAGTAATTCCAGTGTGGGAAAAAGATGACGCTAGACGACCTGTATAGCACTGTCTCTTTCCCATACTGGAATTACTCCTGCTTTAAGACGTCATAGTAACCCCCTGAATGCGTTGGATGAAGGACAATATTAAAGCTGTGGGGTCTGGTCGGGATAAGAGACTGCTGTTTGGGAATGTAGATACATGGATTGTGTGTCAGGAAATATCTGGGGAACCATGATCGGTAATAATAGGGATGTTGACACCATTAAAGAATAATTCCAAGACAGCTTCTCTAAAGAAACACTTAATTTTAGACCTGAAAACGCGATTAATTTTCAGTTAATTGCTAAATTTGATTTTTAGTTGCTTTGAAGTCAATAAATAATTGAGTCATTGAGTTGACTAAATAGTGACGTCACAGCGTGCTATTACCATACAGAATGTAAGGGGGAATCGCGTTTTGAGAGATCATAAAAAGCATGTCAATTGATTGGTTTGTCAACTATCCTATTTTATAATTTAAAAACAATATTTTGTTGTATTCATTGGTTGATGGCAATGTTTTCCCTATTACACGGGAGTTAAACATAATTAGCGAAATGTGGGTGTACTATTAGGTACACCTCTGCATAACCCTTCAGGGATTACAGGCGTGATATTATGTTATATTTTTCTTCCATTTCAGAACATGACCGGTGGTCCCCATGGCGGCTTGCACATCACTGACGTCACAAACGCCTCTAGAACCCTCCTGATGAATCTGGAAACTTTGAATTGGGACCCTATTTTAATGAGGTAAGCTTCATTTTTGTTTGGGTTAGTAACTAATACTAATTGTTTGAGATAATGATCGATCAGTAATAGATGAGAAAATTAGCATATTTGGAACGACTTGCAAAGGAAATAATGAAACCAGGAATAGTCTATCATTGAATCTTGTGTTTCCATGGAAATAGCTGGCCCACTTTAATACTCGTATATATCACTTAATGCATTTGGGAGTATATTCTCGTTCCTAAAAGGGGAGATTATAGCTAAATAATAACAGCCGCTCGGATCAATCTTCAGGTTAAGTCGCGCTTGCCTAGGTTGGTCTGTGGATTGGTGACCCCCATTACATACCGAGTTTCCTCCGTGCCTCATAAAGCACGTTAAGCCGTTGGTCCCGGCTGTCATTTGTAGATCTTTATAGTGACCCGAAAGTCTGACAACCAGTCTTACCAGGAGTATCGTATTACCCAGTACTAGCTGGATTGTGGAGCTCAGATAGGCAGTCGCTTCATGTACTATTACTGTACTGTTTAACATTTCGTGTGCCGGAACGTATATCTACACGAGACACAATAGCTTTTTAATTGTGTCTATATACTCGGCATACGAGTGGTTAATACTGGTATTCAGCTGCATCCGGTTAGACTGGAAGAGTTACCCCAACATAGTGATTCTGAGCTCCTAAAAACGAATGTATCTAAAATAGTGTAATTTGCTTACCAGGTTATTTGGAATCCATCGAGACTCGTTGCCCACAATTCGCAGCAGCTCAGAAGTATACGGCACAGTGAATGATGGCTCCATCATGGACGGGATCAGAATATCTGGGGTAAGCGTAAACAGACGTTGAATTTTAAACTGTAAGTTCTTATAAATAAAGCCAAAAATAAGTTCCTCCAATAAAACTAGACTGCGTTTTTAAATAGGGGCGTAAGTTTGCAAGAACGGTCTTAAAACGGACGAAGGACGGTTAGATTATTTGCCAAAACAAATCCGAGAAATTTTGGTCTGAAATAGACATAATAGTTACCTAAATCCAAACTACGTCTGTCCGAGTTAAGAACATTTCCAACCGTTCCATTTTCCATTTTCTCGGATTCAGATTTGGATCAGATTCATCAACTTCCGAATATCTTAGTACAAAATGTCTGAAACCTTGATACACAGTTTCGCGTCCTCTCGCTCACATTTTTAACGACTGTGGCTGTACATTTTTGAGCGCCATCTTTAACTTTTTCACCTCTTACAGATACTAGGCAACCAACAATCAGCCTTAGTCGGCCAACACTGCCTGCAAGCCGGCCAAGCCAAGAACACGTACCGAAGCGGCTGCTTCTTACTGTACAACACGGGCACTCGTCGAGTACATTCCACACACGGTCTCATCACCACTGTGGCGTACAAGCTGGGACCTAACACTCCCGCTGTTTATGCGCTCGAGGGTAAGCAGAACTTCAATTTGAAAGGCACAGGGGAAAAATATGCAATGTCACATTTTTATGTTTTTTGAACTGGTCATATCATTGTATAGTACAAAGGTGGTAGAACGAAACGCCAAAACACACTTTGCAGTAAAATGCACAGTCACGGAGTAAACTTCATAGAAAAATATTGATACAGTGCAATAACAAGCAATGTCCAAGTTTTGTGGACCAAAAGCTACGCAATACTTCTCACGGATAAAATATAGTGACGCTTAAACAAATACTATTTCATACTTTATTTTCTGACTGGTTCAATTTTTTTTTCTTTAACTCAATAAATATAAGTATGAAAATGGTTTTTCTGTACTAGACACTTAAAACAAATGTATTTTTGTAGAAATAAATATAAATTTCGTCCATCTTTAGTGTCAGCTTCAATGTGTCCTTTTTCAAGGATTAAAAGACTAATTTAACAATTTCTCAGTTTATTGTCTTTGTGACATCGCATGTTTATCCTTGTGCCCTTCATTTGTAATGATTGCCTGGCAGTTAGTGGACTTTATGTGGCCTACCTTGGCTTACCTAAATGTCTTTCCTTTGTGTTATTCGTCATCGCGTTGAGCTCCTAGAATTATAAGTCAAGCTACACTCATAAATGCTTGCTGACTGGACAGGTCCACTCAAACCTGTCCGGTTCTTGCTTCAAAATACTATCTCTGACACTAATCTATATGGTGTTCATTTGACTTCAAGATTAGGACTGGTCTTTAAAAGATACAGTGATGTCTTTGTATCGGTTTTTTCTTCTTTCACAGTAGTCGGGTACGAAACACAAGCCTCGTTTAGTATTAAAAAATACTAATTTTGTGTATAAATGTTGGTAAAAACCAATTTACAAAATAAATATCTTCTTCAACCATTGGCCACCCAATGCTAAGTGTAGATGGGCTACCATGACGTCTTGAAGCAGGATTAATGTAACCAGTGTGGGAAAGAGACAGCGCTAGACGACCTGTATAGCACTGTCCCTTTCCCACACTGGAATTACTCCTGCTATAAGACGTCATAGTAACCCCCCAGGTCTCTTCCTAATCTCTTCCTTTTAAACTTCAAACTTATACTGTCACTTACGGGATATCTTCCGTGATTATTGATTGACGCTAACGCTATTGCAAGCGCCATGATCACGGGATGACTGGAGAATGGAAAACCAAAACGATGGTATCGGGAGCTCAAAATAAACAATAATCACTGTAGATATCCCGTAAGTGACAGTATAAGTTTAGTTATAAATCGTGAAAGCTTAAACCAGCTGAAGTCAGAGGTCTAATCACACGGTAAAGTGTTTCTGTTGCAAATGAAATGATGCTAGCGACCGGGCTTCTCCACGAAATGACTCCTTAACACTTTAACTGAATGAGACAGATACTCGAAAACGCTAATTGGCGATGCAAATGTCATTTCAACATTTTATCTACGCACGAATACAAGATTTGTTTTATTTGAAAGGAAAGCAACCATCTGAACTATATTTTCATCTCCACCAGGTTCCATAGCCGTCGCAGGAGGCGCGATGAAATTCCTCCGCGATAATCTCCGTCTAATCAAAGACGTAGTGATGGATACTGAACACATCGCCGGCCAAGTGTTCTCTACCGGCGACGTGTACTTCGTGCCGGCCTTCAGCGGACTGTACGCGCCTTACTGGAGGAAGGACGCGAGAGGGTAGGCAGAGATCATAGTGTTACTTAAATAAAATAAAATAAATAAATATCCCTGGACATTTCTTACAGCACCATCTAGTGCCAAGCTAAGCAACCTAATGCTTGTGTTATGGTAGCTAGATGGCTGATAAGCTTCATATATCCTTTTTTTTTTGTAAATACATACATATTATAGATAGAAAAACACCCAGACCACCAACATAACTTAAAACATCGGGGTGCCGCTGCTTGCTAAGAAAAAAGGTCATCCACCTATCAAATTCAGTACATTTCAAACGTAGTTCCAAATACTACCACGGCTTAAGATATGTTGGTCTTGTACTACTACTTATCTTAGTAAAAAAGAAGAAGAACGTGACAGGGTAGGCAGAAAATCAAAAGTCAATCAAAACAGGCTGAGATACAGCACTTTTTGAACGCCAAAATTACATAAAACAGTCTCATATAACGGCCGCTCTTCACCATTTACTTATGCTTTGGCTAGGGAGAAGCCGTGTTGCAACAATCTTCCTTGCATCAATTTCTGTCTTGCTATTCACATCCAATCGTTTGTTTTGCCATCCTCAACATTTAAATTAGAAAAACAGGACAAGTGAGAGTCCGACTCGTGTGGAGAGGGTTCCGTACGTTAATTAGCTCAATTCCGTAAGTTGTTTTAAATCTAAGATGGGGGGGGGGGGTCAATTTTTGCCTATTTTCTTAAATAACTTCAAAACTATTTATCTTAATATTAAAAACAAAATATTGGAGATGCTCACAATGAGCCCTTTCATTTGATATGTAACACGATATAGTTTTGCTTGTCGTTTTCTAATTTACCCCCCAAAAATGGCCCCCATGTTTAAAATTCAGTAATTTACGTTACACGTCCGTCTTTGGGTCACCGACTTGCATACCAAATTTCAACTCAATCGGTCCAGTAGTTTCGGGAGTAAATTGGCTGTCACGAACAGACAGACACGCGAGTGATCGTATAAGTGTTCCGTTTTTTCCTTTGAAGTACGGAACCCTAAAAAAGGCGGAATAATAATTGTTATTTTATTGTTTCAGAATTATTTGCGGTCTCACTGCATTTACGACTAAGAACCACATAATAAGAGCGGCTTTGGAAGCTGTGTGTTTCCAGACTAGGTAAGCATCAACATCGAAGAATTGATTGAATAAGACAGATTCCGAAAAACAACGTGTTTTAATTAATTTGCGAAGCTTCACTGGCTTAAGAGGGTTCACCCAGAAAGTTGGCAACGTCGCGCTTAGCTGTCAAATATTTATCTGTTTTAATTAATTTGGCAATATTACTGTATGGAAATAAGAAATATGGCTAACTAGCTAGAAAATTAATAATGAATTGAATCATCATTAACTCCTTTGTCTTAAATCCAGGTTATAAACTATCAGTGTGTCAAATTACATCTATCCGTTTAGAAGTTTTTGCACTAAAGAGTTACAAACATCCTTCCATCCATTCATCCATCCGCAAAAACTATCTCATTAAAACTTTTGAACGCCATTGTCACATACACGTGACAACAAGTGCGTGCGTGCGCCCTGTACGCCAAACGACACAAATATGTGACAAAATGGTAGGGGAAATTGTGGCTTGGCGTAGAGGGCACTCGCGTGCGTTTATGCTCTGGCGTTCAAAAGGTTAATAATAGTAGTAAGATTCATAAATTAGTTTATAACATACAGACCTCATTGCCCAAATTATAAAATAATTTCAAGAAGTTCTACTCGGGATCCAACTAAAAATCATTTTAATCGTCTACAGCAAACTAAAGGGATAGTAATCTATTGAGTAACGTAACTAAATGTAAAAATGTTTATTGTTCAGGGATATCTTAGAAGCAATGAACAAAGACTGCGGCATGCCTCTCGCTAAGCTACACGTCGACGGCAGGATGACGTCCAACGATCTACTGATGCAGCTGCAAGCAGACCTGATCGGTATACCTGTGTGTAAGTATCTGTTTTATTTATTATCCGTACAATATAGGGTTATTTGTAAAACACCAGTAACCTCTTAAGAGGCCATTCTACTCATCATTATGAACAACTTTTACTATAGGACCAAACCTGAAATCGCGAAAAAAAAATCTGCTGTTCCCTATATTTTGAAGAGTTAATCGATCATAAATGTAGGGGAACAGCTGATTTTTTTTTCGCGATTTCAGGTTTAGTCCCATAGTAAAAGTTGTTCATAATGATGAGTACAATGACCTCTTAAGAGGTTACTGGTGTTTTACAAATAACCCTGTATAGACAGCCTCGTTTAAAAAAAAAATCAACTGTTCCATACATTTTGACCGTGTAGCAGTGGCGAAGGTTCTATACGACTCGATTCCTACCGGCTTCCCTTTACAAAATGGCACAGTCAGTATTCTATAGACAAATAATATAATCATAATAAAACTTAACACTTTACAAAAATTGACCCTTCGCTACTGCCGTGTAGGTATTGTACTTTTGTAGGAAAAAGCTGTTTTTTTTTTTAAATTACCGTTGAATAATTTCTATGTGGGGGGGCTCAAAATGATGTTCTGAATACGTGTTAACTAATCAGGTTTCTTATCTAACTTGTAATTATTTGCTCACAGTACGAGCTCAAGCTTGGGACATGTCTACGCTAGGCGTGGCCGTGGTAGCCGGCGGAGCCGTCGGCGTGTGGAACACCGACAAGTGGCGCACTCATGCTACCCTGAACGACACCTTCTTACCTACCACTACTGATGACGGTATGTACCTAAACACTCACTTAAAGCGATAATGTTGCCATTATAATTTTTTTCTCCCAAGTCACAGGTGAAAACCTAACAATGTGGTCACTGTACTGCAATAAAGAATTTTATTATATTTATTTAATGGTTGATATCCCGACAAGTCGTACTCGGCGCTTCTCCTCCACGTTTATTATGCGCACAGCCAAAGTGTGGTCTCCCACATATAACCCGTCTGCCTTCAAAACAAGAGTGAACAGGCATTTTCTGGGCACGCTCGTTTCATCATAGACCTCATCCATAGCTTTCCACCAGGCGTGATCGAGGTCAAGAGCAGGCATATAGTAATAAAAAAAATAACACCAGTCTCTGCTGGCTTCTCTGTTCCTTGATCATTATGATCTAGATCTCTTCAAAGTTTGAGTGAATCGGTTTCTTCTAGGCAAGCGTGCACCCTAGGCCGCATCATCGCTTCATATCAGACGAGTTACGGTCAAAGCCAATCCTAATAGGCCTATAAAAAACTCATTTTGGATTTTGACCTAAGAGAGACAGCCAAATGCCAATCTTACAAGGAGGCTACAGTGCCCTGCACTTCTCTTGCTTCGCATTTTTTTTTAAATTAAATTTTCTTTCGATTCGGCGGGTGAGAACTGGTCGAAGAATTTGGCTATAGACATGCCATCTGCGTGACTAGCGTGTCCAATAAAAGATGTATTATGCATCTTTTGCAATTCCAAAATTGTCCACCTTGAACCAGATTCGCAATACTTGTGTAACACTTTACACCTATGTAAGATTCTGACTGAGGAGATTTTCAAGCCCTTCCCCGACGTCTTAATGGTCCGCCGCTGGCTTGCTATTATATCAGAACCAACCAATTTATTTTTTTGGATAGACCATAGGAAAATAGTATATGTGAAATAAGTAATATTAACAAAAATGTTTAATACAGATCGCGACGCAAGATACACCAAATGGAAGATGGCGGTACAACGATCTCTCGGCTGGGCGACGACTAAAAAATCATTCACCATGACAGGTCAGGCCAAACGAAAGTGTAGCATGATGTCACCACAGACACCAAGTATTGATGTCCCGTCACTTCCGGATAGTAGGAAAAACTCTCTCTTTGAACCCCATAACCTTAGTTTACTAGACATAAAACACGACAAAAATTTCGACGAAGGTGTCAATCATTACGTTGAAGAATTACTACAATATTCGGCCCGTAAATTCTCAATATTTGTCCCAGTTAAAAAACACATAGGCGAACATACTATCTTAGACGATGCAGAATATTTTATGAGTAAAAAAGAATGTGACTATGGTTTGTGCGAGTGTTGCCCTATCGAGAAAAAGGTGCAAACTAATTGGGAATCGATTGAAGAGATCATAGAGAACGATCCAGAAATAATTTTCGATTCGGATGACAACCCTATTATGGTTGAACGTGTCAGAACGGCTGAGCCAATCTTTTTAACTTCTGCATTAAGTATAGGGGCCGCGAGTTTGAGCAAAAAAATCCATTTCGACAAACTCCCGGCTTTGTTTAAATCTATTTATAATAAAATCTCCAGTCCTTTAATGTGAATGTTTTCTGTGAGTTTTTATGTAGTAATTTAAATAATTATTTTTACTAATTTTGGGCTATATAAAGGCCTAGCTACGGATTGTCATAGTACAGTTCCTAAGTTCCTATGAACCTTAAGGATGTGGTTACTAAGTGTGGTTTTTGAACGAATGCTCGCTCGAAAAATAAAAACATGCAAATACGAAAAGACAAATCGAATTCTTATCCTAGGTTAGTAGCTCCAAAAGTCAAATGTATGTCGAATGACGTCAAAAAGACGGGATACAACGAATATAATTAGGTTTTATCGATTGTTACGTTACTACTTGTACTACTTGTTATTCGTTATTCAAATGTGATATTTTCGAATTATTGTTTGAAATTCTTTAGGCTTATTGTACTTAAAAGTCGAAAGTACTAGAATTTAGATTGCGATACTCCCTCAAAGCCAAATTTTGTGTTTTCTGTTCCCTGAGGTATTTTTAAAAGACATTTTTAGTTTATTACTGTCTCAATGAAAAAAATGTGTAGAAATAGCGACTGCGTTAGATGAATTGGGTCGTTTCGTTGAACTATAATCTAAAATAGTTTTATTTTATTTTTTAAGATGTTTGAAAACAATAAAAATTAAGTTACCGATTTTTTAAATAATTTTTTTGATCTTTTTGAAGGCTATGCATGCTCCGATTTACACTTCAAGTATTTTTTAACAGTATTTAATACTGAAGGTCTAGAAACTTCGTTCCTTACTTCGAATAGTTTAATTCCTATAGAATAATTATATTGAATAGAACAATGTAAAGTCTTCTTTTTATTTTGACCCTTTTCAATAAAATGTGCTTTTTTTATAATTTTTAGTTCCTTGTTTCGCTAGAAAACTGTGTCGTCTATTGTTATTGTTTTACTAACATTAAAATAAGACTGGTATTAACTTAATATTGAATAAAAATATTTATTTATCCTTTTTGGGTCTTTAATTTATTTATGGTTACTCCTTGCATGACTAGTTTTTGCATGTCACAAAAATACCTCTTAACTTCATGGCATGTTTTTTTTAACTATCATTTGGACACGCAATCTTGCATTTTTATTTAAACCGTAATTTATGTTATCTATAAAAAAATACAGAAGTACACTGTCCATTTTAAACTGTCAATATTGTATAACAGAAACAAGTGTTTATATACCCCAATAAACGAGATAAATCTTCATCGTAAGATAAGTAGAAAGAATTTTCAAATGTCGTGTAGATATGAAGAAATAATGAATGTTGAATTTGACCATACGTAGTTTAACAATAAATCCTAGTACTGTTACATAGATTAATCCCCGATTATAAGTACATTATAAGTACACAATTTTTACACACACAGAAACACTCCTTGGTGTTAATAATGTGGAAATAATTCAGTTAGGCGGTTTACACAACTGCGAACGCGCGATCGTAGTTGTGGAACCCGCTTAACTGTTATTCAATTGGCAAATAATTTACGGTACCCATTATTTCATCTGGTTCATTTCTCAATTATGACACTAGTAGTATAATTGGTGCATTTCACGAACGCATTGCAGTTTAAACCTTATATCCATAAGTCACATTACCTATAAATACTGACAGGGAAGTTAATTGTTTATCAAATTGACATACTACGCCAATTTGCCATTACATAAAACTGGGAAGAATAATAGTTGTAATTTGAACGTCAATTTGCTAAACAAGTATATTTTTCCGACTTACATACTACATTAATAAAAATTTGTAAGTGTAAAAAGTGCTACAATTTCGTCGTTTCGACGTGTTGATGCTGTCCTGATTTTGCGGAATTTTGTGATTTCAAACGATAAGTACCTATTTTGAATTTAATTACTATGTACCTTCAACTCACTCATTCATTGAGTAAACTTACTGGCTTTATGCGTAGTTCTTTCTAAGTTAATATTTTTTGTTTTGAGATCACAAAATTACGCATCTTCTTCTTCATTATTTGAGTTGGGTTCTCATGTACATGATTTATTTTATAATTATTTAATTAATTTCGTGTCCCGATTTTTTTTTGTTTAAAAAAAAAGATCTTTTACTAATAAATTTCAATATTTTTCTGTTACAGAAGAAAAATACAGGCTCCTGGCTTCGATACCGGCAACTCTTTATCTATTAGGCAGCTTTACAATGCTAGCCGTTTCAAACTTGCTCAAAAACAGGTGATAAGCGAAAATAGGCTCTATTCGTTCTAGAATAAGTTTTTAATTCGCTGTTTAGTATAGAACAAGAAAATTTAGCGCTTTTATGCATGTTTAATGTGAATTCATGTTACTTATTCTGATCATTTTTTTTCCAATGTTTTTTTTTTCTTATAATGGATGGTTTAAATAAGGGAAATATGCCTTTTAAGCTGAAATCACATTTACACACACAGATCATCATTTTGTTGTATCTTTTTCCCTTTCTGCACTTAAAATTGCAACTCACTAAAGTCAGAGGTCCAATCGTACAAAGAGCGTCCGGTTTGCGAATGAATGCAGACGCTTGCGACCGGACTTCTCGCTCCACCGTATTATGACGCTTTTATGCGGCAGAATGAGATAGAGATACTCGAAAACGTTGATCCGTGCACGCATGTGATTTCACTCTTAAGGTACAGACGCTAGTACATCAAGCTACCCGATACTGTCAAATTTTCCCAATCGAATCTTGAACAAATGAAACGTGCATCGATAAAGCGCCCACCCGCGCGTCCGCGTGCATCGTTAGTGCGCGTTATCGTGGTTTAGCGATAAAGTTGAAAATCTATTAAAGAAATTTGACAGATTGTTGTAGCTCGATGTGCTTGCGTCCGTATAGTTCAAAACCGCAAACCAAATATGCAAAGCTGCCAGTTACGGAAGCATTTTCATAGAGCTACATAGAAACGGGCCTTGTCGCTGCGGTCTGCGATAGCGGCATTGCTGGTGCCGTCTGCAGTTGCGGAATTGTATACCTTTATTGCACTTTTTACATCGAAAACTGTAAACTTAAAACAACTTACACTGTCAATTTCTGAATGTAAACTAACTAATACCCTCCTCTCTATTAAATATTTGTACCTTATTTATAAAAATAAAAAATAGAAGCGGGTTTTAGTAAATTTACATAATCATAATGGGTCAATTGACGAACAAATTAATTATGTTAATAAAAGTAGAAATGCAACAGAAACTTGATTTCTACTACTTTTCATTAAAACATATTATTAACATTTTTCGAATTTTATTTTATTTATTTTGTTCGTTGTATAATATTTTAAGGGCGATGGCCATGTCAAAATAGTGAAGTCATAAAACAATTTGAAAATACCCCATGTACGCACGACGGTCAATCAAGCTATACAGAACCAGTTATGCGGATCTCGCATTGCTTAGGAAATCTATACAAAGCGAGGCCCAGTTATATTGGAAATGTACAGGTTCATGTACCGCCGTGTGTACAGTGTACTTTAAGTATGCAGTTCAAGGTGGTGCTACTTGTCTAGAGAAAATGCATCAATATGTGTCAAACTTGGTACGTTTATTTTAGTTCTGTGATTTCCCGCCTGAACAGATAAGTTGGTTGTAACTGTACGTTCCGCGATTCCTGATAGTTTTCGAGTTGTAATTTCTTAATTCAGAACCGCTTTAAAAAAACTAACTTTATCTTTACATGACTTTTCGTTACACTTGAGATGAGATTAGAAAATGCCTCGAGTTAACGTTAAAGAATGAGAATATGTGCTTAAAGAATATATGTTTTTTTTTTTGACTTCACTATTTGGGACACCCAGTATTTATCATTATTTTTATTGATTGTTTCGATGTGGTGATTCATTTTAAGTAAATAAGAACACTTCCGTGAAATTGTCAGGATTAAAGAGTGTCAGTATACTTGGACCTATTATTTAATTGTCTCAATGAAACACCAGGACTCATTGAGACACTTATCTAATATAATATATGTAATAATAATAGCATTTTAAATAATTAACGAAATAAGTAATCAATTTGTCTCGAGAAAACTCGACCTCATAATTATTTAGTCAAAATATTTTAAAGCTATTAAAACAATGTATCGAAGTAAGCACATAGTCTCAATAATACAATAAATTGATTCAATAATTATTACAATATTTAACTGCATTTTATGATATAATTATTTATTTGAATATTTAATCACTAAATTTAAATATTGCTCATTTTGATAATCGAAATGACTATTAATAATCTTGTAATATTTTAATCAAATCATGTAAGTACCTCCATTTCTGCTATATTGATATTAGAAGGTAATTGTGACCTCAATAAGACTAGATGTAGTTTTTAAGTCAAATGTAGAGAAAGCATGTTATTCATAACAATCCTGTTTATTATTTTAAATTTTATATCATTCCTACTTAAATTAATTCCGTTCTGGAATAAGTGTCCTAACTGGTGAAATAAATTGGAGCAATAATTGCAATATAAAACCTTTTACATTTGACATAAAAGTTATACAGGATGGCGCCGACAATACGACAATAAAATAAACTCGCGTTTACCTCATGACGTCCCCAGTCTGCGTACAAAAATTCATTCAAATAAATCCAGTCGTTTAATCACAGGACATTATTTTTCAATTTCAGCATTTTCGGCGGCCGCCACCCTGTATAACACACACTCGTGACAGCTAAATTAAAAACCGGCATTATGTAAAAGGTCATAAGCCTGACCAATTTCGAAAGAATTTACCAAAAAAAGACACTTATTCTACTAAGAATTTACTGCCATTTTATTGGAGACAGAACTGATATTTGGTCGTTTAACAGTTTGAATAAGAACTTGAATTTTGTGAAGATCTTTAGTGTTATCCATATCGTTGCAGTCGGCTAACGTCCGTTTTAAGGCTGAACCTCATCTAGAAGCATGAATGCTATCGGCAGCATACTTGTATCTCGCTCTAGTACAAGACATAGCACACTTGTTTCTCGCTCTAGTACAAGACTGTTCTGAGCGATATAAAAGGATAGGAGGAGCATTGAGCATGGAAAACTACGATCTCGTGCTACTAGATGAGGCCCAACCTTTATCTGCACTTCGTTTAGAAGAAGTGGGCGGGACTCATATCTTAAACTGTCATACTGCAACACTATTATACATAGTATGCATTTTATAATAATTATGATCAAGTCCAATCGCCAGCAGATCAAGTTACTTCAAACTGTCGAATTTCTCAGGTTGTTAAGTTCAAAATCGAATGAGAAAATTTGCCAGTTTGTGGTATTTTGATGCGCTGGCGACTGTATCAAAAGCCGTATGGATATGTATAATATGAATGTTGAATTTCAAACTGTTGATTCGGCCAAAAATCATTGGACCCAGTGAGTTATTTTTGAGCCCTAAGTGTGTTGACGACTCTCAACGCCATTTTATTGTGTAAGCATTCCTAATGCATTGTAATTTTAAGTTTTTTTTTATGCTTTATTGTATTTGGGTAACGGTGTTATTATGTAACTGGGAATATGCATACTGGTTTTTAGATCGCCGTTTGCGTTTTCCCAAAATATTTTGGGGTTCGCTTCTAGTACAGTCGCCAACGCATCAAGTAACCACAAACTGTCAAATGTTCTCATTCGATTTTGAACTTAACCATCAACTTTTTATGGTTAAAAATCATTTGGAGAAATTTAACACTTCGCGGTAACTTGATGTGCTGGCGACTGTACCTACAACCGGATGCAGCTGAATACCAGTATTTTACTCGGAGCGACTGTCTATCGGACCTCCTCAACTCCGGAGTTATTGGGTAACATTGGGTAATTTAGTTTGTATTTGACGTGTCAGATGTGGTCACTTGGTATGCTAGTAATGTCGAAATTGGCAATACAACGATATAAAATATTAATTAGTGCATATTCCCCTAATCAAGATCACAAACTTTGTACCTATTTTTTAGTGTTAATGTTGTTTGGTTTTACAAATGTATGATCGTTTAATTATTTATTTTGTAACTCGAACTGATAACTCGATGATGATTTTTTGATTAATGTGTTCCTTTTGTATGACAATTATTGCTTTACTGTAATTTGAAATACTGTGACAAAACTTATGCAATGCACTTATTATATTTATTTTAAAAAAGGCTTCGTATTTGGACATTTTGTATATCATTTTGGTACTGTGCCTTTTAAATTATTCCTTAAGTTATTTCTATAATCATGATAATAATTGATAATATATACATAATATATACATTCTGTTTTGTTCATATTATCGTTATATAACGATAATATGAACAAAACAGAATACAGATTAATGTAAATAAATAATTGAATTGATATACTGTTCTCGAAAAAACTTACAATAATATCTACCAAACTTATACCTATGTAAATATTTTATATTCTGGATATATACTCATTTTAAAACATATAAAATCAGGTAAGAAGTATATACCTAAAGAAGTTTAAACCTCTAAATTAGCGGACTCTGTGGAACCATTTTTTTTTAAATTCCAGCTTCTGAAACGCAGATTTAATCTGTTGTAATAATATCTTATTTGAAGTGATTTGATTGGCTGTTATTGTTTTAGTCAAAGTGAAAACAAAAAATGAGTTTTTAGCTTGCTAATTCTCGACTTGATTTTACTTCCACAAACTCGGTATTATAAATTGGTACAGGGATACCGGGTTCCTGAGACGATACTTTAGTTAAATAGGCACGCGGTGTGTGAGGGGGGGGGGGGGATGACGCATGCGAGGGCTGTCATTCTCCGTCTGAATTGAATGCTGGTTCTGTGACTCACTGAAAGATTCCGCTAGTTCCAACGCTATGTTTTTCTCAATCTATTTATAAATGTGACATGGTAAATGTATGTGAAATGTGTATTTGTTATGGTGTAATAAAACATTGCATTTGTTGGGGTTTTTCGTGTTTTTGTCAAACAATCCTACTTCCTACTCTATATATAATATTATAAATGCGAAAGTTTGTGAGGATGGATGGATGGATGGATTTGGCACACAGATAGTTTATAACCTGGGTTAACACAGGATTATATCACTTTTTATCTCGGTTGTACGATCCTGTGGGATAATTATCGCACTCCACGAGGTCGAAGAAAAAAAATCCGCCTCTGGTTATTTGTTTTGTTTGCAATAATTGATAACTAATTGCAAATAATTGAATAAGCTGATAATGATGACCTTTCCAATTAACAGGTTCAGTCAATTATAGGCGTGACTTCAGAATAGTTCGATTGCAAAATATCTTTATAAGATTGGAATATTGTTATCAGCTGGGAATGGAATAAATTAAAACACCAAGGGTGATGCACCAGTTTATTTAACACAAAAGACTACTCGAACACAAATTCGCTGATCACCAGGTATTCACTTAGATATCGTACTTGTAGTTTACTTTGATTCGCTCCGTTGTATTATCAAAAAAGACAGACTACTTTTTTTAAAATATTAAATGCGCCTACTCTTGACCTCAATGTTGTCCTGACAGAGATGAGGTTGACTTTCTAGTTCTAGTTCTGAGGTTGACGTAATAGGAATCTTTTGGGTTAGCTCGACCAAATCAAGCCAAAAGATTCCTATTTACTCGCGACTTAAATAGATTGGCGTCATATGAACTTGGGAACACCGACGCAGGCAGGGAATTCCACTCCTTGGCTGTGCGCGTAATAAAAATGTAGGAAAGCGCTTAGCGCGAATGTGTGGAACGTCGACAAGGTATGGGTGACTCCCAGTCCCGATGGAAGAAAGGGGATGGTGGAGCTCTTGGGCGCACTCACCGAAGTACAGTCTGTAAAAGACCAACAAGCATGCAACTTTGCGGTGGTGGGCCAGGCTATGAAGCTTAGTACCCGGTTCACTTAAATGTTTCACCAAAACTCCTTTGACAAATTTTTAGTTTATAACCAACGTTTCTTAAACTATTTACCTATTTCACAAAAAACTTATTCCGCAAATGTTTTTATTTTATAAACACTCACTTAACAAACATTTATTTGGCAAATGCTTCTCTTTAGAACACTTTCACCGTCCGCAAAGCAGACACAATAGCTAAACAATCGCCCTGAACCATATGTGGTTCATGGGACAGGAAATGGGTTAAACATACTTGACGGCGGACTTCCTAATTGTTTCAAAATATCAATATTAGTAGCCCCGGGTGCTATTTCTGTTGGTGGTTTAAAGTACTAACCTAACACGAATCCCGCGCTCGCTTTGCTAGGCTCTTGAATTCTAATTTATGTTGTTTTATTAAGGTGAATGCTCCAACCAGCCCGCGAAATTCAAAATTTCTTGCGTTTTTTGCAATTTGCAGGCCAGTGCTAGGTTGTATGTTGATTAAAATATTATTCGCGGCTGTAAGACATATGTAGTTACAGAATTATAATCATCAAAATCATCAATAAAACGCTCTAAGTTCATAAAGCTGTAGGAATGACTTTTTCTGTTTTTTTTTTGTTCCTACACCTTTATGAACTTGGAGGGTTGTATTGGTGATTTTGATGATTATAATTCTGTAACTACATACGTCTTACAGCCGCGAATAATATTTTAATCAACATACAACCTAGCACTGGCCTGCAAATTGCAAAAAACGCAAGAAATTTTGAATTTCGCGGGCTGGTTGGAGCATTCACCTTAATTAAAACTGCCTTTGAGTGACTTTTTTTTGAATTGCGGTTTGTTTCACGCGATGACATGAATATAAAATTAATTGTTTGTCAAAAAAGTGGTTATCCAATAAAAGTTTATCTTGTGAATATTTTTTTAAGTGAATTATTTATTTGCCTAACTTGTTGTTGTAAAATGATGAAATCACTAATCATGTTTTTGCCAATCATTGTTTGTCGATTGGGAGGAGCTCGTGGCTAAATAAGAACAGCCGCTCGAGTCGATCTTTAGGTTAAACCGTGCTTACAAAAAAAACCTAGTACCTAGGTTGATCCGTGGATGGGTGGCCACCCATTATTATACCGAGTTTCCTCCGTGCCTCGGAAAGCACGTTAAGCCGTTGGTCCCGGCTGTCATTTGTAGATCTTTGACAGTCGTTACAGGTAGTCAGTGACCCGAATGTCTGACAACCAGTCTTACATGACCCCAATCTATTTAAGTCGCGAGTTAATAGGCTTCTTCTGGGTAAGCTCGTTCCATCGTCGACCTCAGCTCTGTCCTCAGGACTAGATTGAGGTCAAGAGTAGGCCCATTTAGTATAAAAAAAAAACAACGGGTTGCACTCCGGGAGTGCCGGCAGAAGTGAAAACTTGAATATTAACGTTGTGCATTTTTGATATTTTGAAATGGTTAGGGAATAATTTTTCACGAATTGCTTTAATTATCAATATAAAAGTACTATCATTTATGTGGTAAAATACAATATTCATTTATTGCGCTATCGGACACAAACATGACAATTTATATTACATTAAAAATTTAACACTTCAGAACTCCCTCCGTCTTATGCTTTTTCGATCAGGTCACGTGTCCTGACGCGAGTTTAAGATTTTATACCCATTACAGAAAAAGTGTTCAACGCCGCTAAAGAAGTTTTCACTTCAAAAAACTTCGACAAAAGATCTCAAGAGAAGGGTATATGGTACAGGACAATACAATCTGAACCAATAAGGATTCCTTGGTTCTCTGAAGCACAGATGAACAAACGATTGTTAAAGCATGCGTCTGCGATCCGGGCATATTCCATTGAATGCATTCGGGCATCATATGAAGGTAGTTGACACCCCAAGTTGTCTGATTTGCAACATGAGGGAAGACACCTACCAGGCTTTGGTGGAGTGTGCTCGGGTTGGAGAAGAACGGAGAGCTTTAGAATCAGAAGCGTGACTTACTTTAGGGATGTTGGAATGAGTAATTTGATCTTGTCTAAACCAACGTCCAAATCAGCTTTTAAGTCATATCACTTGATTGTTAAATTAATTAAGTTAAGATCTTAATTTTTATCTAGATTCTAAGTATTTTGTAAAACTAAGAGGCTGACATGATCACTTCGCGATTAAAGCCTTTTTCTAAAAATAAAGATTAAAAATAAACAGGATACCAGTGGAATATGATTCTAGGATTTTTCTCAAATTTTCCACTCAGTATCTTGAAAGATTCTAGACTCGAACGAAATCTAGAATGTTCTTAAAACAGCCGACGTAACAATACACAGCACTAGAAGATAAAAGCCTTTTCGTAGTTCTCTTTCTCGTTCAAAATTCTCTTCTCTTTAGTCATTGTCTGCCTTTGGCACTGTTCCCAAGTTTGTAAATCAAAGAAGCTTTTATATTAGACAATTTAATTTTTAACTTAAAACAATAAACACCTGTAGGTAGGTAATATTATGTGATCATGTTACGTAGCAAAGACAACCCCCATTTATAGGGGGTTCATGGCCTACATTAGCTTTGGATTGAAATAAACTAGAAGTCATGGTGAGTGGTCTTTGCCCAGTAGAGGGATGACGCAGGCTCAGCATCAGTATCAGTAAAACAATATTATTGTGAATATTGTGACAACATTACTTTGAAATAGAACCTTGTCTTGTTGCGTTTCTGAACGTGGCATGGAAACTGTCGGAGACACCAACATTGCAAAACGAAACGTCAAAATCACGAGTGTATCAGTCTGTTGATAAGATTAAATTGTAAACACGGTGAGTTATTTTGAGAAAAATTGGGCTTAAATGCAGCAAACATACAAAAAAACTACCCTAATAAATACTAATGTGTATATTTAACCAATTTCAGTCGTACATGGAAAATATGTGAGAAACGAAACCCAAAAAATAAAATTCCGGTTTTTTTAACAACATTCAGCGAAAATTTAAAAAACAATGGATATAGACAGCTTACCATTAGAGACTTTTATAGAAATATTAATCAGAACCGACGGTATTACTGTTGGAAAATGCCGGAGGGTGTGCAAAAAATGGGTGGAAGCCATAGATGAAAATGACTACATTTGGGAGAAAATATGCCTCAGAGAGTTCGAATACTCCTCCTCAATAGCCAAAACGAAGTCTGGCAAGGACTGTAAGTGGTACTATATCTATAGAAACCTGTCAATGTGGCCAAAAATAACACAATTTGATTTTGAAGCTCGTGATTTCTATAAATTTACTTCACATGACAAAAATCATGCTTTACCCATTAACTATGGGGTCATGCCGTTAAGAGACGCAAGAGGCATAATGCTGTATGACGCAAGTACACTGAAAAATATACCTGTAGCAGTACCGGAAAAAAACTGCTTCAAAATTGAAAGTAATGATCTTGCAACCGTGTTACTTTTAAAATGTGGGGTACTCCTCCAAAGGACAGTTGAAGATCAGACTTATATGGTTGAAGGATTTTTCAAAGGAGATAACTTCGTTCTACAAGGAAAAGAGCTTTATTTCTACAATAATAGAGATGTTTTCATCTGTGACCTGACCGTAAAGAATCTAGAATCAAAGTTGATGCTTCACTGCGACTATGATATCAAAGAAATTCAGTATTACAAAGGAAAATTATGTATCTTTACTGATTGCGGTAAAATTGTGACTATTGATAAAGACAAAAGTGTATCTGTGAAATCAATAAGCTGTCCACCAGAATGGATTAAACAAATCAAACATATTTGTGCAATTGACGACAAAAACTTTGTCTGTTATTCCCGAAATCTATTCAAAATTGAGACTGACAAATACCAGCATCTGTATTTAGAATTTCCACCAATCACTGCCTTATTTTTCTATGGGGACTTTGTTCTGATTGGTACAAGAGCCGGTGAGATATTGCTGTATCGTCTGTCATGCCAGAAACGGGCTAATAAGCCTATATTTGAAGTTATAGCACAGTTGCCAGATGAAAAATATGCTATACAACTGGATGTGTGTGAAAGGAAGTCTGGGCCAGTCATTCTAGTGGCAACATTCTTTGAGATTATGCTGGTCGAGATTGATTTCTTTCCTCTCGTAAGTTGAAACTATTATTTCTTAAAACTAAAAATATCAACATTTTTATTCTATGATTGAAAAATGTTAATATTTTTAATTAATATGAGCATGAGGCCTTGGATTCGATTCCCAGGTCGGGTAAAGTGTTATTGGGTTCCATCAGGAATTTCTCAGTAGCAGCCACGGAGTCTGGATCCGTGCCCGGTTGATGGCAATAGGCTCGCCCCCTACACCTCTGCCTTACCAAAACAAAACCATGTATTCATTTACCGAAGGCATTAAGTCGGCCTTTGTGCAGTATTTTTTTTTACATTATGTGCATAAAGTTTTAATTAATAAGAAATTTGTTTACAGGATAAAAAAGTCAAAGTCAGTTTCCCGATGGACAAACTGTTCATGTACAAACGACTTTTAAGACTTCGAGACAGACTGAGGCTGGGTGTACCCGCGAACAAATCTCTAGCTTAAGACCAAACTTTAAACCTAGACCTTAGGATTATTTATTATCACCGAAAAAATAAACTAGTATAATATATTGTTATTGGATTAAATTAAAAATTAAATGTTGCTGTCAAAATTGTTATATTATAGTATTCGAGTTTTTCTTTTCATCAACATCTTGGGCAACAGACTGGCTCCTGGTCCTTTGGGTCTGCAACTCACTTAAATCAGTGTTTTTTATGGCTTGGATATCTTTGGTTAGACGTACTGAACGCTGTGTTAAAATTTGTCCATCTATTTTAATGGGGCCTTTATAAGATTACTTCCTTTGAATCGGATTTTGTTACAATTTCAAAAGTTTTAATTTTTGTACACGGTACCCTAATCCTTTTCCTAAAATAAGAGTCTAAGCCTAAGTTACTACTTATCACATCAGTTATCTGCCAGTAAAGGTCTCGTCATAACCGATCCAGCTGTTTCGGAGAATAGTCGGAACTAGCAGAAACACAAAAATTAAAAATTGTTAAAAGTACCGTTTATAAGCTATGTGCTAATATGCTTTCATATGCATTCAGTAAAAATCTTTTATTATGAATTAATTACAAACAGACACTTCAATTTTATTTATTTGTATAGAAAGAATGGTGTTTTTTAGACAAGTCAGGTGCATAGCAGTCGCCACTGGCGTGCGTGTATGACCGTGTCGACGTCGCGTTCGTGTTCCACGCGCGCCTCAAAGAGATGTCAGCAAACAGGAGGGGCCCGCAAGGGCCGATGCCTGCCAGGGCTGCGGGACTGTTCGAAAGAGATACCGCGGCCCTGGAACACAAAGGGCAAAAGAAGGAACATGGATGGGTTTTAGTCCGTAAAAGTCTGGCACTCCCTTCCACTCCGCCCAGAGCGGGAGGAGTCATTTGATGATTTCTCACCCCCCAAAAAAAAAAAAAAAAAAAAAAGTACCTACTAACTTTTACTTAATAATAGGAGCCTTATTTCTGAAAGTCAAATATTTATTGTTTCCAGATAAAATAATCTTTAGCGCACTTAACTGGCGAAATGTGGGTTTACTATAGGGCACACCTTTGCCTCACACGACGGGGATTGTAGACGTGGTGTATGTAAGTAAAATGAAGCTCCTGCTTCAATCGCATTCAATACATAGCATCCGGGTGTGTGATACCTACGCCTAGGGTCCGGGGGTCGTCCGGACGGGGTTTTAATAAGTGTTCGGTTAAAACTTTTTGTGATAGTTTTATTATAACACCGTCTGAACCCAATTGTTATGTACCGGAATGCAAAATTTTTGAGCTACATAGTTTCGCTTACTCTTACATCCTAGACATATTTATTTAATTTTTTCTCGCGAGTTAATAAGCTTCTTTTGGGTTAGCTCGTTCCATCCACCTTTGCCTCACACGACGGGGATTGTAGACGTGGTGTATGTAAGTAAAATGAAGCTCCTGCTTCAATCGCATTCAATACATAGCATCCGGGTGTGTGATACCTACGCCTAGGGTCCGGGGGTCGTCCGGACGGGGTTTTAATAAGTGTTCGGTTAAAACTTTTTGTGATAGTTTTATTATAACACCGTCTGAAGCCAATTGTTATGTACCGGAATGCAAAATTTTTGAGCTACATAGTTTCGCTTACTCTTACATCCTAGACATATTTATTTAATTTTTTCTCGCGAGTTAATAAGCTTCTTTTGGGTTAGCTCGTTCCATCATCGACCTCATCTCTGTCCTCAGGACTAGGTTGAGGTCCAGAGTAGGCCCATTAAACATAAAAAAACAAACGTTCCTTATTTTGTTAGTAGATAAGTTAATGCACGCTTCTATATATGTAAAGTTATATAAAAGAAAGTAAGTAGGTACGTCTCCCGTCGGACCATTTTTTTTTTTTTTTTGGGTGGGAAATCATCAAATGACTCCTCCCGCTCTGGGCGGAGCGGAAGGGAGTGTCAGACTCTTACTGACTAAAAACCACCCATGTTACTTCTTTTGCCCTTTGTGTTCCAGGGCCGCGGTATCACTATCGAACAGCCCCGCAGCCCCGGCAGGCATCGGCCCTTGCGGGCCCCTCCTGTTTGCTGACATCTCTTTGAGGCGCGCGTGGAACACGAACGCGCCGTCGACACGGCCTGTCGTCACAAGACGGACGGACAGCGAGCTAACCCATTACTCACCGTCCACAGGCCCGCGCCTACGGTGGCCGAGAGCCATCACGGCGTGGCCCCCGACGCCCGGTGCTTCTCCCGCGGCGGCTGGGACGTGAGGTTCTGACCCTCTCACGTTCCGCAACCTCCTTCGCTAGCATGACTGCTTCGCAGAAGGAGGTGACGGCTTCCCATTCCCTCTCGCCCCGGACCATGGCTTGATGGCGTTTCCTCCCGCCCGGTTCGGTGCAGGTACCTCCCGAAACAACCGTGTCCGGTGAGGACCTGCGTCAGGTGGAAGGTGAGGGCGCCGTGGCGCCTCTCTAGCCACTCCTCAAAAGGGGACTTATCGCCACTATCGTGGCGTGCCCTGCACGGGGTTGCGATAGTCGCTCTCTCCATGTCGCCATGAGATCGCGCCGGAAGGCGGTCCGCTGAGCGACAATTTGCCGCGGCAGCGGAGTTTCCCCCCGGCGCTGTGCCTCCGCTCGCCACTCGTGCAAGCGCGCGAGGACTATGGCCTCCAGATCCCATGGCGGCAATCCGGCAAGGAGGCTCGCCGCCTCGCGGGAGATTGTGCGGTACCCACGGATCATCCTTACTTCGTCGGACCCTCACTTCTTGTTTGAATTCACGCACTTACTATCACCGTACTGCGTCTAGCGATGTTTTTCATATTTTTCTTTTTATTTTTTTTAGGGTGTCTCGGAAAAAAACTATTTCGCCTAAATGTCCGTAGTTTTCGTCTTCGTCCGGCATCGTCACCTTAGGTGATGGCAACCCTACCTATGCCAAGAACCACCTACAAATACGTTACGAATAGAGAGAATCTGATAACATTAACACAAAACTAACCAACTAACTATTCATAAAACCTGAAACATCATAGTATGTACATTCTCAAAGATAACATCAACTTTTGTCTCTTCTCCACCCCTGAATTCCACCAGACGTGGGAACAGGACACACATAGTCTACTAAATCAAACTAGTGGCTTTATCATGGTTTGTAGTACAAGTGCAAATGAGCCCACAGTCCACGCGTATGCGGTCTTGTCACGATGCCAAAACAGCGCTGCAGCGACAATCTGTGTTTTAGGTAATCTTAATTTTATCAAGCGCTCTATTGTTCTAAGCACGCGTTGACATTTGGAGAGCTCATTTTGTGGGTAGAATATGTTTCTGTTATTAAGGGAATTTAGATGTTTTGTGGTTGGAATAGATAAGATTTTAGTGTGGTTGGTGCAAAGCAGAATCTTCTTTGTTTGTCGAATTGTCGATGGATTCAATTAATATCTACCCGACCAGTATTATGTAGCCACCTGCACAGCTCTCGCTAGCTTTGTTTAAATTCTGAAAGGTACAGGATGGGCAAGAAAGGGTTCGAACTTGAGACCTATGACTTGGCAGTCCGACGGTCACACCACCAGGCTATCACTGTTTTTTAGGTTTCCGTACTCGAAGGGTATTAACCAACGGGATCCTATTACTAAAGCATCAGACTCCGCTGTCCGTCCATCCGTCTTATCTGTCAGCGGGCTGTATCTGATGATCCGTAATAGGTAGACAGTTTTATAGAAAGTGTATTTCTGTAGCCGCTATAACAACAAATAATAAAAATAAATTAAACTTTAAAGGGGGCTCCACTTCTACGATGGTACGGAAACCTTCATGCGCGAGTCGCACTTGGCCGTTTAAAAAAAAAAGGGAATGGTATAGACTTGTGCTTAGCTAGTTTTTGTTTTTATTTAAAACTAGCTTTTATCCGCGGTTTCGCCCGCGTGGTTGTCGAAAAATATCCGACGGGAACGTAGGTACTACCGGGATTAAAAAGTAACCTATAGGTTAATCCAGGTTACGGTAACAAACATAGTTAGGTACATATCTTCATGCCCCTTTTTAACCCTTCTTGTATAAATTAATTTTCAATCGTCAGCCTAAACACAAAATTTTAAGATCCTAACATCAAAACTGACGGACTTTCATATAAACTTCCATCCCCTATTTTACCCCTATAGGGGTGGAACTCCCAAAAATCCTTTCTTAGTGGATACTTACTCTTTACAAAGAACACACCCTCCAAGTTTCATGTCTCTAGGACCAGCGGTTTGGGCTATGTTGATATATCACCCAGGCAGTCAGTCAGTTTACCATTTTATATATATAGATTATGGGCAAAGCAAAACAATAAAATTAACATACGAATCAGTAGACATTAGGTAAACATTACTCACCTAAGAATCATATTGTAATCCTACCCTCATTTGTTTAAACAAAAAACAAACAAAACTAAAGTAATTTGTTTTAATTTATTTGAACAATTATAACAATTTACATAAAATGTATATTTATTATTCACTTATTTCCGTTTAAAAAGGGTCTAAATATACCTAAGTGGTTTACAGTGACACAATACACTGGCGGTCAAGTTAATTAGCCGGAATAATACACCACTGGGGTCATGTTATTTTGTTATTAAGTAAAACGTCACCGTAGTGTAGGTGTGTTACTATGCCCGAAAGTGTAATTTTGTTCCGATATAGGGGACGTTTGTTGATGATTAGGTATGTCGTGGATATCAGGTGTAACATACCTTTTTTATTCGGGGGTAAACCTTCAAAAGGCGACCGGTCTTTGAGGATAAGACCGGGGAGTGTGGGATTTGTACCGCACTAAAACCACCCCGGTGGTCACCATCCGCACATGAGAGGAGGCGCCATTTCCTCTTAAAATACATGTCCGGAGCCCGGTGCAACGCCTGTTAAGGCACATCCCTGGGGCGACTATACAGAGGTCTCCCCTGAGAGGTAGGAGAACATATCTACCAAGCTACACAATGCAGTTCGAGCCCTCAACTTTTCTCAAACGGAGGTACCTAATACGCACCTCTCGCGTCCGGCCCTGGTTCAAGCCATGGTCCGGGGCGAGAGGGAATGGGAACCGAAACCGAACCGGAAGGGAGAGAACCTCACGTCCCAGCCGCCGCGGGAGAAGCACCGGGCGTCGGGTGCCACGTGGTGGCTCTCGGGCCTGTGGACGGTGAGTAATGGGCTAGCTCGCCGTCCGTCCGTATTATGACGACAGGCCGTGTCGACGGCGCGTTCGTGTTCCACGCGCGCCTCAAAGAGATGTCAGCAAATATGAGGCCGATGCATGCCAGGGCTGCGGGACTGTTCGAAAGAGATACCGCGGCCCTGGAACGTAAAGGGCAAAAGAAGGAACATGGATGGGTTTTAGTCAGTAAAAGTCTGACAGTCCCTTCCGCTCCGCCCAGAGCGGGGGGAGTCATTTGATGATTTCCCATCCAAAAAAAAAAAAAAGGTACCACGCACGGTAGGTAATACGCACGAGTGAAAGAAAGCAAAAATATTTATTTGTCGCAAATACATGCATGACGTGTACCTATACAAAATAACAACAAAAAATTATAAACATGCAAAGCATATTTACTTAGCAAATAATTGTAAACAGAGCAGGACGGAACAAAAAGTTGAGTTGAGTAGATTTCTGAAAAAATAGTACATTGTTACCCTAGTTGTGAAAGTAACTTATGTAGTCCCGAGACGGGGTTTTGCGCCCGAACGAAGTGAGGGCGCCAATAGTTCGAGGGACTAAATAAGTCTTTAACCCGAGGTAAGCACTGTGCTTTTCATTACGAATACAAGGAAAGTAAAAATAAAAACATGAATTAGCTAAAGAAAAAAGGAGTTATTTTAAATAAATCAACAACTTTGGTGATTTGGTGAGATAATTTTATTTCCACTACCGCTTTAGCCTCTTCTCTTATAAAATCAGGCGTTAAATTCATATCTGAATCAGATGAACTCATTTTATACAAATCTCTGATAAACGGAAGTATAAACAAAACTCTTAAACTCGAAAAAACAAATGAAGATCGGATTGCCGCTTTCCCGTTTCCCGCCTATTTTGTTTGTTTTTTTTTCTGTGGCCGGCCAGCTATTCAGCCATTTTTCATTTTCATCATTGAAAAAATGGTAAATATTTTGGCCAAATCTATGTTATTTTAAAGAAATTGTTGAAACTAAATTATAATAAAGTTATTTAAAAAATATATCAGGCAACTTCAGACCTACTTTCAGAGTATGAGTAATGAAAAATTAATTAATTATGTGCTTTTCTATTAATTAACCTAATCACAAAATCAAAACTACGAATAAGAAACAGTTCTTATTCGTAAATTTGATTGTTAAAATAATTATTATATTTTATTTGACGAGTTTGCTTTGTTTATTTTTATATTATTAAATGGGCCTACTCTTGGCCTCAATCTAGTCCTGAGGACAGATGAGGTCGACGATGGAACGAGCTAACCCAAAAGAAGCCTATTAACTTGCGAATTAAATAGATTGGGGTCATTGTGAACTTGGGAACACCGACGCATGCAGGGAATTCCACTCCTTGGCTTTGCGCATAATAAACGATGTAGCAAAGCGCTTCGTGCGAATGTTTGGAACATCGACAAGGAAAGGGTCTATGGTCTTTCGATCATAAAGTGAAACCACCACACCCTATGGCTACTTGTAGAGCGTGAAATATACAGAAACGGCGTAAGGTGTAGGCGCAGCGCAGGCTTGGAATTTATAAGGAAACGAAAGAAAGCCGTGCCTGCGTCGCGCACGGGGCGTACCTAATGGCACCATGGAGAGAAAACTCAAAGGTCGACATAGATGTCGCTACCATCGACTCTGCCTTGTAGAGTTAGTGTTGACATTTAGGTGAGTTTTGTCTGCTCATATTTATAGGATTTTATATGGAGAAATCTTAAATTAGTATAGATTTTGACAGGTGACAGGACAAAATTAGGCAGAGTCGATCATGCGACATCTAGTCAGATAAAAGGCAGTTTTTGAACCCATTACACTTTGCCGTTTGCCCGTATTCGAGTGTTCGAATGACTTGACTCGAATTCGGGCATCCGATGCATTTATTACACTAGTCATCGCAATTATCGCAATGGAATACTAGCTTACAATTGCGAAAAAAAAACGTTGATTTTGTAACACCGGACGAGTTTGTCCGAAGACGGGCGTACTCGACCGCGTTCATTTAGGTACCCGACAATCGAATTCGAGCGAACGACCATGTATAATTGCGCCAGAAGTCTTTTCAAAGCCAATCTGAAACTGAACATAAACAAACATACGTGGACTACCTAGTCAGTTACTATTTATTCCACAGTTGCATATTTACATACATTACTAAGCATACCGGTGCGTGCTTTGCAAACGCACCGACGAAGTTTGAAAGGCGCCTTCACGTTCGCATGGAGTAGACTCCATTGTTAGTTAGTCATTCAAAGAGGAGTAGCAGTTACTATGATAGAAACATAGCTATACCTACACGCGATAAGAACTGTTCTTGCATGAAGACAGTTACCTACTACAAAACGTCTGGTGCTACAATCGTCGCTTGTTTTGTTTCTTCCATTTTTGATTGTTGGCATCTTTTCAAGATGGCGCAGGTTTTGGAAGCTCAACTGAAAGAATGGTTAGGTATCTGTTCGTGTACCTAGGAGTTTTGTGATAGCAGTCATTTGTAGATCTTTGACAGTCGTTACAGGTAGTCTGAAAATTTAGGGAAAAAAATGATTACATTTCCTCGCTTTAAAACTACACTTCAACCGAAAAATGGTTTGAAAATTTTGAAGCGGCCAACTTACTACACACGAACAATAACATCATAACATAACATCACGCCTGTAATCCCCAAGGGGTTAGGCAGAGGTGTATCTAATAGTACTCCCACATTTCGCCAGTTATGTTTAAGCCCCATGTAATAGCGAGTCTATTACCATCAACCCGGCCACGCGCAAGTCCAGACTCCATACTGAGAAATTCCTGATGGAAAAACCCAATAACACTGCCCGACTTGGGAATCGAACCTAGAAATTCATGCACAGCAGTCATGCTTGCGACCACTAGACCAAAGAGGAAGTGACACACAAACAGTTGAAGATAGCTTTTAAAATAAAGTTTGTAATAAAATACCTTACGACTATCCTAAAAATGAAAATATGTAACGTAAAATTTGACGCATGACGGTACGGTCGCTCCGGCTATTTGTATGTACGCTTAGATCTTTTAAACTACGCAACAGATTTTAATGCAGCTTTCAGCAATAGATAGAGGGATTCAAGAGGAAGGCTAATATGTATATTGCACCTGTGCGAAGCAGGGACGGGTTGCCAGTTACTCATAAACGGATCATAATAATACCTTTAATGAGAAAAGAGCTACACACATTGATCCAAGACAGATTACATGCGGCGACCTCTCGCGTCCGGCCCTGGTTCAAGCCATGGTCCGGGGCGAGAGGGAATGGGAAGCCGTCGCCTCCTTCTGCGAAGCAGTCATGCTAGCGAAGGAGGCGGCGGAACGTGAGAGGGAGAGAGCCTCACGTCCCAGCCGCCGCGGGAGGAGAAGCACCGGGTGTCGGGGGCCACGACACTCTCGGCCACCGTAGACGCGGGCCTGTGGACGGTGAGTAATGGGCTAGCTCGCCGTCCGTCCGTCGTATGACGACAGGCCGTGTCGACGGCGCGTTCGTGTTCCACGCGCGCTTCAAAGAGATGTCAGCAAACGGGAGGGGCCCGCAAGGGCCGATGCCTGCCAGGGCTGCGGGACTGTTCGAAAGAGATACCGCGGCCCTGGAACATAAAGGGCCAAAGAAGGAACATGGGTGGTTTTTAGTCAGTAAGAGTCTGACACTCCCTTCCGCTCCGCCCAGAGCGGGAGGGGTCATTTGATGATTTCCCACCCTCCAAAAAAAAAAAAAAGACAGATTACATAGTGCAGTAGGTATATACGGCGCCACATCAAGCTATTATTCCAGTATAACATGGCCTCGCTTTGAATAGATTTCCGGTACAATCTTCTTCTTTATCGTGTGGTTAGTGCCTAACGTGGTGTCGAGAGTTTTCATGTCGTCCATAGGCCTCTCATTTGGCTTTACATGCCTTCGAGAAATATCTCTCACGTTGAGATGGATGTGTGGAGTGACAAGAATGGATAAAGTAAGGAATGAGTATATTAGAGTAAGTTTGAAAGTGGCGTCTGTTACAGAAAAATTGAAAGGAAGTCGTTTGTCTTGGTATGGACATGTAATGAGGAGGGATGAAACGCATGTGACTAAAAGAGTGATTGACGTGAATGTTGATGGATGGAGAGGGAGAGGAAGGCCAAAGAAAACATGGATGGATTGTGTGAAGACTGATATGAAAGAGAAAGGTGTAAATGATGCCGTGGCTTCTGGCGACTGTTTGGCTTATCAAGTACTCGACTTAACTTACTCTAGGTAATTCTAACAAAACTAGACTAGTTCAAAATTAGCACATCTAAAGTTACACCTCAGAAACTAGTATCTAAGTTTGCGCAAAGACCTAAGCACCTAAGAGTTCGGCGATGCAATCAAACTACTACTGAAGTTTGAACATCTTATGTTTGAAATGTTTTCAGCGAAAATTGTTGTTTGATTACTGACTTAGGTTTTTATTTTCAAGTCAATTATGATAATAATCTAAGGTTACGTAGATTTTTTTTTGCTACAAAACCTGAAAATTGGTTTCCAGTAAGCTTTTTTGTTTAGGCTGAAATTAGGCAATACATAAAAATACAATCAAGTGCAAATGATGTTCAGCACAATGCGAATAATATAAAGCAGGGCGCTGTACATCTCTGCCTACCCGTTTAGAGAATGGTGTTATGATTCGTTTATACTATACCCGCATCTCATTACAAAAATAACCGTGAAATAAGATTTTCAATACACTTCCTCGAAAACTGACTCTTATCGCACAACTATTAGGATCAGAATGCAAAGTTTTCACACTCGTGTTTTTTTTCTTCGTTTAGTTGAGTTTAGTCTTCTATAGAAGACGGTGATTGTTTTTTTGTTAATCTTAGCAATAGGGGGTGTATGCCTTTAAGCCTAAATATTTTATAATTATTTAAATTGTATTTATAAATAGAATAAACATTATTATTTGTAGAATGATTGACTTTTATAATTAACATTTATTTGTGTACAAACATATTTAATAGGAGGCTGTTTCCGGCTACTTACATTCCTTTGAACCTTCAACTTGCAAAAGCAAAACGTAGAAAAAAGGAAATCAAATCATAGTTTCATAATGACACAAGACAGGTCATGGTATTTCAGGGACGCGCCAAATACTCACAGCAAGTACCCTATTCACTTGAATGGTGTACCGTTAGGACGTGTGGATCAATTTAAATACTTGGGGCATTGGGTAACAGCCGATCTGAGAGACCATGTGGACATTGAGCGGGAGCGGAGGGCACTGTCTAAGAGAGCAAATATGATAGCCCGTAGGTTTGCACGTTGCTCAAATCAGGTTCTAGCTCCAACACTGTCCTTGCGATGGTTGCTAATCGACTGGATTGCCCCTACATTGGGCATTGTTGTAGCAGGCATATTGCTGGTGCTTGATTGTGCTTAGTTGTGTTGTGTGTGTATTTTAATGTGATAATGATAATTTATTTTAGTTTTTGTTTTTGATTTTAATTTATTTTAGTTTTTGATTTTAATTGATTTTAGTTTTTGATTTTAATTTTAATTTATATTCTGATGTTGTTTTCAATGTTAATTTATTTTAGTTTGTTTTAACTTAAATCGGACTATGGATCAAGTTATCTGAAATAAAATTATTTTATTTTATTTATAATTAATTTTTTTTCTTCTCAAGTTTATAAAACGACGTTTTTCAATAAAAAAAAACGTCGTTTGGTACACGTGGGTATTTGTCACTGCAGTTCTCGGCTGCTGGCTGTCAATTCCACCACGGCTGCCAATTCCGCCTCAGCTACCAATTCCGCCTCGGCTGCAATGACAAAGTTTGCTCACTTGTGTCAAAATGTACTATTTCAATCCTGCAATATTTACTCAGTGACAATGTCACGAAGAATCCCGCAGCAAATAGCGCCACTCAGCGTAATCCAATCTGAGCTGAGGGTTAAGTGGAAAACAACATAATACTAGATCGTCTAAAGTCCAGCCTTAACTTGTGCGCTGTTGGCTATGACCACGATGCTGTCGCGAGGGAATACTCTTTGGAACTCATAAACTACTTACGAATTTGTTACACCAAGACCTTGTTTGTATTTTTATGCAGATTTTTTAAAGAGCTTCTAGCATTCGCCGTTCTGTGACCCAGTTGTCTTAACGAATCTTATCTGCTTTAGATTTTGATGAATGAAACGACAAGGGATGACGGTCAAGTTTAAAAAATAAAACATACCAATTTTATTTCAGTATTAGAATAAACTGCCTGGTTGGTCTAGTGGCCGCAAGCGCGACTACTGAGCCTGAGGTCCTGGGTTCGATTACCAGGTCGGGTACAGTGTTATTGGGTTTTTCCATCAGGAATTTCTCAGTAGCAGCCGGCAGTCTGGATTTGTGCTCGGTTGATAGCAATAAGCCTGTCTTCTATTACATGGGAATTAAACATAACTGGCGAAATGTGGGTGTATTATTTACTATTAGGTACACCTCTGACTCACCCTTCGGGGATTACAGGCGCGATGTTATGTTATGTTTTAAAAATAGACTGTACGTAAATGTTAATATTCTCGATTCTTTTGATATGACCCACAAGTTTACAACACAACACGATCATCATCTGCTTAGCCTTTTCCCAATTATGGGGTTGGCTTCTAGACTAATCGAATACAGCTGAATACCGAGAATCTTACTTGGACCGACTGCCTATCTGATAGCCACAACTTTGTTACTGGATACGGTAACTCGATACAGCCGCGAAATTCAAATTTTCTTACGTTTTTTGTAATTTGCAAATCAGTGTCAGGTTCTATGTTGATTAAAATATGATTTGCGACCGTAACAAATGTGGTTTTACTAAGTTATAATAATTAACATCGTTAATACAACCCTCATCATCATCTCGCTACCCTTTTTTCCAGCTATGTTGGGGGCGGCTTCCAGTCTAACCGCAGCTGCATACCAGTATTTTACATGGAGCGACTGCCTATCTGACCACCACAACCCAGTTAGCGCTAGGTAATACAATACCTCTTGGTAAGACTGGTTGTCAGATTTTCGGGCCACTACGACTACCTGTAACGACTGTCAAAGATCTACAAATGACAGCACCAACGGCTTAACGTGCTTTCCGAGGCACGGAGGAAGCTCGGTATGTAATGGGTGGTCACCCATCCACGGCCCAATCTAGGTAAGCACGGCTTAACCTAAAGATCGACCCGGGCTGTTCTTATTTAGCTACGAGCTCGTCAATACAACCCTCTAAGTTCATTATTCCCAAGGGGTAGTATTGATAAATACATACGTTTTGCGGCCGCGAATCATATTTTGATTAACATAAAACCTGACACTAGCCGGCAAATTGCAAAAAACGTAAGAAAATTTGAATTTCGCGGGCCACCCTGTCGCTTCCACCTTTATTATGTATCAGCCTCTCTGATTTCGAAGAGTCTTCGATCAACAATGTTGCTATTGTTGATCGAAGGGAAAAGTTCACAAAAATCATGAACGGCATTATACATTACACCTCTACTAGACTCAATCCTTTGTTCGACGAACTACTAGGATATTTTAATAAAAGCTTCGAATTCTCCTCACTACAGCAAAGGAATGGAGTCGTTTCGATCGGATAAAAATCTATATACCTCTGAATTCTAATCTCCGTTATTCAAAGGATTTCCTCTTCAAATCAATCTTTAAGAAAGCCGAGATTTACGACAAAGGCGCACCTATATTATTTTATTTCTTCCCCGATTTAGACTAGACCGGGAGTCAGCGTTTTTTTTTGTATTTTGTTTGTACTAGCAACTGAATCTTTCAGGACTCTTTGTAAGTGACTCGTAATCGAGAGTGGTCGTAATCGTGACTGCTGAGCATGAGGTCCCGGACTCGCGCACGGAAGGGTTTCGGAGCACCAAAGAATGTTATAATGTTATTTTAAACGCTCATTCATTACTATGTCAATTTACACTCAAAAGCCAAACTAAAATTGTTTTTCATAGAAAAACAAAGTTAGCTGCTGGTAATAAAAAATACAGGTGATACTGGGAGGAGGGAGGAGGGGTAGCCTAAATCCTCACGACGTATCAACAAGGGGGAGGGGAGGGTTATAAAGTTGCGTAAAAAACCGTTATTAAAGGATGGCTCCTTAATAACTAGCGGTAAATAAACTGTGAAAGGACAACAATCGCATTTTATTCAAGAGTCCATTTCTGTGGAACCCTCAAATAGTTTCCATATAACACCCTGCCTCCCGGACTATAACTCTGTATTGTCTCTGGTCTCGAATATCAAAGGATCGCCCCCACCTTTGTGTTCGCGCCAGTTTTTTTAACGATTTTCAGTCAAGTGTTGTTATTTATGCGACCTGCAGTCATAGTGGTGACATCAGTTTTGTCGATGGTGGATTCGGTTTTATTAGAGGTATGAATGATGTATTCTATTATTCTATAGTAAATCTTGATTGAATAAATGATTAAACTCTTTATTCGCAAGAATATAGGTCATTATAAATGGTGGTGGGAATTAACCCCATAAAGGCGGGGTAGAATCAATTATACCCTTCATAAATTATAAATTAGGTACAATTAACAATTCAAATAATGGTGGTGCCACTCCTCAAATATGAAGGTAAATATAATATAGGTTGTATTATTTTAAAGGCTGGTCATTCAAATACTATTCTTTTAATTGTAAAAGTTGTTTTACAATACAAGGTCAAAGTAAATTAGCTAACGAAACTCCTGTAACGGTATGGGTAGGTATCAATGTTTAATTTTTTAATATTTACGTTTGTGCACATTTTGGTCACATGAATTTCATCCCTTCTCATTACATGTCCATTACCCAGACAAACGACTTCCTTTCAATTTTACTGTAACAGGGGAAACTTTCAAACTTCCTTTAATCTTTATATAAAGCTCAAGTTCGGTCCGGCATGGAGTACTGCTGTCACCTTTGGGATGGCTCAGCCAAATACCAATTAGCCACACTCGACTCTGTTGAGCGCAGAGCTTAGAGGCTCATTGATGACGTTGAGCTGGTGGGTACCAAGCTTCATAGTTTGGCCCACCGGCGCAAGGTTGCATGTCTGTCGGTCTTCTACAGGCTGTACTTCGGTGAGTGTGCACAAGAGCTCCACGAGATCATTCCACCATCTCCCTTCTTCCATCGGGAGTCCAGACGTACTGCGGGTTATCACCCATTCCTTGTCGATGTTCCACACATTCGCACGAAGCGCTTCGCGACATCGTTTATTATGCGCACAGCCAAGGAGTGGAATTCCCTGCCTTCGTCAGTGTTCCCAAGTTCATATGACCCCAATCTATTGAAGTCGCGAGTTAATAGGCTTCTTCTGGGTAAGCTCGTTCCATCGTCGACCTCATCTCTGTCCTCAGGACTAGATTGAGGTCAAGAGTATACCCATTTAATATAAAAGAAAAAAAAATGTAATCAAAATCAAAATATTTCATTTCACATAGGCCTAGATGGGCACTTATAAAACGTCGACAAAAAGTTGCACGGTTCGGGTTGGTCGTTTCCTATGGAGAAGAACCGGCAAGAAACTCCATAGTTACTTTAATCAACTATTAATATACTCATTCCTTACTTTATCCATTCTTGTCACTCCATACCTCAACATTCTCATCTCCGCTATACGCAATCGTTTTCCATTTTTCAGTTTAACAAATTGATTCAAAATACTAAATAATTAAATATACGACTTATTCTAACCTTCCAAGGATTTGAATGAGTCTGATATTCGCTTAAAATCATTTTTTATTAAAAGAGCACCCTGTGTACTCGCCATCTCGTATGAATCTATGTGTGCCCTAAATCCGAGGATTACATTCTTTTCACGATTCGTTAAGCTGTCGCGAATGGATACGTATATTTAAAAGACTGTTCTGTTTTTGAAATATAAAAAACGGAACAGTTTTTTGAATTCGTTTTAATAAAAATGGATGTCAAATTCTGATGACGCTTTTGAGTGTTCTTTTTAGGGTTCCGTACCCAAAGGGTAAAACGGGACCCTATTACTAAGACTTCGCTGTCTGTCTGTCTGTCTGTCTCCAGGCTGTATCTCATATACCGTGATAGCTAGAAAGCTGAAATTTTCACAAATGATGTATTACACATCATTTGTGAAAATTTCAGCTTTAATAGAATAATTATTAATAATAAAATAATAATTATATTGCCGCTATAACAACAAATACTAAAAATTAAAAAAAATATATATTAAGGGGAGCCATACAACAGATATGATTTTTTTTGCCGTTTTTATAGATAATGGTACGGAACCCTTCGTGCGCGAGTCCGACTCGCACTTGGCCGGTTTTTTTCTGTATTTTGATGATGTTGTCGTGATTGCCTCGTTGGTGTAGTGGTGGCAAGGGCAACTGTTAAGTATAAGGTCCTGGTTTCGATTCCGTCAGGAATTTCTCAGTAGCAGTGACGGAGACTGGATTTGTGCCCGGTTGATGGCAATAGACTCGCCCCCTATTACATGGGTCTTAAACATGACTGGCAAGATATGGGTGTACTTATTAGGTACGCCTCTACCTAACCCTTCGGAGATCACAGGCGTGATATTATGTATGTATGTTGTTACGAAGAGTTAGTAGAAGTAATGACTTGCGTGTTGGCCTAGTATTCACTACTGCTGAGCAAAATGTCTTGCCATCGCGATCAGTAGGGCAAGTTCGGGCAAAGTGTATTAAGTTTTGATTAACATGGCCATTGGCTCACCCCTATTGCATGGGACTTAAACATCGTCTATCTCACGATACTCCTTATTCCTTGCACTTGTAGCGGCACTACAAAAAAGTACTACAGCAACATAGAACAAAAAGTACTACAGCGCCATCTATGACGCAGAGGATAAACTAAACATCGAAATACATCATAAATCCTGCATCGCGCAAGTAAAGTTATTCGCGACTTAAAACTGTATAGAAGAACCCGACAACAACTGTTGAGCAGTAGCCCACCAGAAATAACACCCGTCTGGTCGGAGGATCCTCCCTTATCAACGGGGGTTTAATTCATTCGATCAAATCTGCCATATTTCATGCGTGTCTTTTGTTCTATAACTTGCGCCGTTCGTCTCTATGATTCAGTTGTGCGAAAAACGTAGAATAACAATAGACTCGACTGTCCATAACGTAACAGACATAATGATATTCATGTGTCACTCTCAAAGACTCTTTTATAGCATTATTTATTCCACCAGATAATAATACTGTCATTACAACCCGAGGTATAATGACCACTAAACCATTACTTATCCAGCCCGCATTACCAAATCACCCGCAACCTCAACTATGGCACAGTATATTAGTATAACTCACAGTACTCCAAGTCGGAACAAATGTACGGCTCACACATGCATACATGCAAAGAATTTATACAAATTCTAAGTATTAAATTTAATCAGAAAACTCGTGAGTAAGTTGGGCTGACGCGCCGTTACGTTTTGTGTGTGTCAGTATCTGCCGAGCCTTTTCCCAACTACATTGGGGTCGGCTTCCAGTCGAGCCGGAAGCAGCTGAATACCAGTATCTCACATGGAGCGACTGCCTATCTGACCTCCACATCTCAGTTAGTACTGGGTAATACGATGCCTTGGTAAAACTAGTTGTCAGACTTTCGGCCTGTAACGACTGTCATAGATCTACAAATGACAGCCGGGACCAACGGCTTAACGTGCTTTCCGAGGCACCGAGGAAACTCGGTACCCACCCACGGACCAACCTAGGCAACTGCGGCTTAACCTGATGATCGACCCGAGCGGTTTTTATTATTTCGCCATGTGCTCCTCAAGACGAAAACGAATCAAAGAGATTTAAAATACTTACAGAGCGGACATTGGGAATATTTTCATACAAAAACTTTGATCCTGAACATTTTCGATTTTGACACACGAATGCTTCCTGACAAGCGAGCGTATGACATTAGACAGAACGACTTATTACTAAGTAGTAACAAGTAGTGGATTACGATTTTGTTTGTCTTGTCCCGTCCATCGCTCGTAAATATTTGAATGTGTTTGACTAGTAGCAATGCATAGTTTAGTAGACAAGTCATATCCGCGTTTGGTTTCACAAAATAGGCCTAAATAAATGATTTTCTGTTTATCTTTATACGACTACGACACTAAATCATGTATATTTTTGCATCAAGATATGATGACGTCACTCTATATGATGAGGGTTGCTGGAGGGTTATTGACGGAACCCTCAGAATCGATGTCGACTTATCGATACTCGAGATAGAGGTTGGGACATTGGTTCCCAATCTGAAGTCCGTAGACCAGTGTCCACAAAAGAGTTAAAATATGGTCCATACCAATTTTAACTCGTTAAGAAGTTGCAGTCCCATTCCCTCATCCGTATTCTATCAGCGGACGAGCAGAGGTATGGCGAAACGTCATCAACATATGGTTGAAGTTCCACGAACCCGAACAAAGTGCTATGCTTCCACATTTATTGTGTGAACCGCCAGTCTGTGAAATTCACTGCAGGCTTCTCTGTTTCCCAATCGTTTAAATCTGGATCTCTTCAAAGTTCGAGTGGATCGGTTTTGTTCTAGGCAAGCGTGCTCCACCCTAGGCTGGGTCATCGCTTCACATCAGGCGAGTTGCGGCCAAACGCCATTTAAGTAGTATAAAAATAAAGAATATGTTTTTTTTCTGAGCCTTTGTTGTCCCACTGCAGAGCAAAGCAGTATATATCCTTCCCTCTTTGCTCTTTCGTGACCTTCTTCTCAGTGTGTCGGAGGCAATCTAGATTGATTCAGCTCAAAATTCGTCATAGAGTTTGGCGGTTTCACTAGCGTCTATCAGCGCCTGTAATGTGCAAATAACAGAACAGACAGGTCAAGATATTAAGTGCCCCATCATTTGTGGGAGATAATTATTTTCACTCCAGGGCAGAGTCATCTATGAATCTCCACCTGAAAAGAGTGGCTTACATTCATACCGTTCCCTGGGATCTAATGCGAATGTAGTACAATCTTTTAAATATGGATCCAGCTCATCCCGCCATCTCCTTTGTATGTTTAAATTGACATAATTATTTAATTTTTTTCCTGAACCTTGCGTTCCGTATTAAACATGAATAAATTTAAGTGGCCTCTGCCCAAAAAAAGGTTGGGAACCACGGTGTTCGGATAATCAATTTGGTGTTAAAAATCGAGTGTGAACGCTACTGATCGTGTTTTGTTTTCGGTTTGACATGTTTACTATGGCCTTTTTAGTGTTGGGCAAAGACTTATAAAAGACTAAGGCAGTTGTCCCACCAACGACGAGAAAACGACTAACTATCGGCTATTTCCTCGCTCAAGAAACGTACAATAGATATACTTTCCGAGTGAACAAAAGAGATGCATATACAAACAGTTGATCGCTGACTGTTCACACTGCCGGCGAGCACTCGCTTCACTAGTTTGTCGCTGAGCGACAAGAGCTATGAAAGATAACACTCGCTCGGCGACACTCGCCAAGCGATTAGAACTCACGCCGAGAGAGCAACCAGTGGTCATTTCTCTACAGTGCGTATAGAGTATCGGATATTGTCGGACACATTCAATAAAAAACTCATCCATTCTTATTGGAAAATTGGGAACACGTTTATCGCGTATGAGGCCGCAAGACTGACTGTACGCTTGACTGCCGCGAGCGAGTGATGCGAGTAATCGCCCGCCTCACTCGCACACTCGCTTATAGCCGAGCTACACAGATATCGGAACTACGCACTCGCTCCCCGCGTCTCGCTAACTCGTTTCTAGTTCTAGCTCTACTCGTTACTCGTTAATCGTTGCCGGTGAGACCTTGGGAATATTTTCATACAATAATTTTGAACCCGACCATTTTCGATTTCGACACACTAATGCTACCTGACAAGCTGGCGTGTGCCACTACACAGAACGATTTGTTACTAAGTACATGTATTGAAATACGATTTTCTTCGTCTTGTCCCGTCTATCGCTCGTAAATATTTGAATGTCTTTGGTATTGTAGAGGCTTTGTTTTAGATTTATAGGCATTTTGTATCGCCTCCTAAACGGATATTGCTTTTTTTCTGAGAATTTCATCTGGATTGATACTAAAATCAGACACATTTTCACTGCCAAGTAGCACTCAATCGCTGTGTCCATAGAACAGCAAATCTTGGATGCCGTTGAATTTTCAGGCGCATGAGACTTTTTAAATTGGTGTCTTGAGATAACAGTCGCCATACAATTTGTAAGTAATAGTTATAAGACTTCGCGGGTATTATGTAATCACCATCTTACTGCCCTTGTCCCATGTTACTTGAGGTCGGCGCAACACGTTTTTTTTTCTTCCAATCTCCCCTGTTAACCGTCACGCTATCATTTACTCCTTTTCCTTTCCTATCATTCCTTTCATTCTCCATCCATCAATATTTATATTCATCACTATAATGAAAAGCGACTAATAGACGAAAAAGCAAGAAACTTAGCACCATCTAGCGGCCAGATTTTTAGCCAGAACCTCCATGGTAGCTGATCGATAGTAACAGACACTGCTTAGCGCCATCTACGTGGAACTAGTTTGGCAGTTTTCTTCCCATCATCTCATCATCTACCTAGCCTTCAATTCATTTTTGTTAATCTTATCTTACTATCTTTCCTACTACTATTATAAATGCGAAAGTTTGGATGTATGGATGGATGGATGTTTGCTATTTTTTCACGCAAAAGCTACGGAACTGTTTTGAATGAAATTCGGCACACGTATAGTTTATTTTTACCTGGATTAACACAGGATACTTTTTATCTCTGTAGTACGATCCCGTGGGACAATGCCGGGCGAAGCCGCGGGCATACGCTGGTATTTCATAATTCATACCCGGTTTTAAAAGGACTCACGAAAGAATAATTTAAAAATTATGCAGGCATAAAATTGTGCCATCACATTCACTCAGGTCGGGATTAAGTGGATACCTGACGGTGATTGGTCCTGACGCGATATCCGGGTTTACCCGGCCCGCGGCCCGTCAGCTGACGCCCGGGGTACCTATCCGTCGGAAAATCCGGTCAACATTTTTATTGAGTTTCTGTTGAGTTTGCGAAAATTGAAATTGCTTTGTTGTTTGTTGTCGCGACAATTTCGGCGACATGTTTTTTTGAAAAAAATCTTTTTGTACACTACAACCTATAAAACCCCATCTCTGTTGTTTAATATGATGCAATAAATAAAGTGACATTTTATCAGCGTTAACTATGATGGGGATGTCTTAATCATTAGACTATCTCATTAGCCATCGAAAGGCGTATGTTTGTTTTTGTTTTTAATAAGATTTTATTAGCTTGGTACGTCTTTATGTAACGTAATCTTTGAACGTGATTTTCACCCACTTCATAACGTCGGATTGAATTTAAACTTCGCACACTTATCAAAGACCGATGTCAATACAGTACTAAAAAAAGCAAAAATAATTAATAGTTTAGAAAAAAACTAAAATAACACGCTTTTGAAACTAGACGCACCCCACGCTTTTTTTACGATAAAATGTTTTTTCTCGGAATCACTATTCTTTTTTTGAAATTATTTTCTACTTTTTAGTTCGGCTAGTTACAAAAGCGTGTTATTTTTTTAGTATCGGGTGGAGCACGCTTGCCTAGAAGAAACTGAAACACTCGAACTTTGAATGGATCTAGATTATAATGGGAAACAGAGACTGTCATTTTTTAATGTCGGCCCTATTGAATTTTGTTGTAGAAATAAAAAAAAGAAATACACGTCAACGCGGAAGGCCCAGAAGGAGATGACGGGATGAGCTGAACTCTTTCTTAAAGGATAGGCCTCCAATCGCATTAGATTGAGAAAAGTGGAAAGAGGGAAGGGAGGCCTTTGCCCTGCAGTGGGACATTATAGGCTTATTATTATTATAGCTAGCCCATATTGTCCCACTGCTGGGCAAAGGACTCCCTCCATTCCTTCCAACGATCACAATTCTGTGCTACTACTGCTAGACATCCAGTTCGTCCCACCATCTCCTTCGTGGTCTGCCGCGACCCCGTGTCACTGTTTCAGGACACCAATCCTGAGCTTTACGGGTCCACAGTTTATTCGGCATGCGACAGACATGTCCTGCCCAGTCCCATTTCACGTCAACAATTTGCGTTTTGGAGCGCAGTGTAGTGTTTAATTTTACATCTAAGATACTACGCTCCACATGCGTAGTTATAGAGCTCCATGGAGCGTAGTAATAGGCATATGAGTCAGCGGTCCTACAATAATAATAACAAAATGTGAAAATACGAAACTCTTTGAACGCCATTTTCGCTTGCCTAAGCCCTAAGGGAGGAAAAGAACAACGTTTTTTCAACAAGACAACACGTTATTTTAATTAGGAAACTATTTACTGTAGCTAGATTAGATTTAAAATACTTTGTTTTCTACTCAAAACATTACATGACGCGTGTAATCCGGAAGGGTTAGGCAGAGGTGTACCTAATAGTAAACCCACCTTTCGCCAGTTATGTTTAAATCCCATGAGAGACACACACAGATCCATACTTCGTGGCAGCTGCTGAGAAATTCCTGATGGAAAAACCTAATAAAACTTTGTCCGACCCGGGAATCAAACCCAGGAAGTCATTCTCGGAAGTCGCGCTTGCGACCACTAAACCAACGTTGGTCAGATAAAACCTAAAGTCATTAGTACTCGTCAAACGGTAAGGTAACGGTAAGGTAAGATAAGTCAGTGGCAAAAATAGTGAATCAAACAATCAAAAGTCACCGACTTCCGAAGCTAAAGAAATTTTCCACATTTTGCATTTTGGTCCTTTTTTTCAAAAATGTATATTATTTTTTGCAAAAAAAACTCGCACCACTTTTCAAGAGTCCAAGTACGTGTCAAAATTCTGTGAGAGGCCGGGGCGCTTCACTAGTGTTGTATAAACATAAATACAGGAAGAAATACATTAGCTACACGACAAGTGTACTGAATAGTTCATGCACACCACTCGCGTAGTCTGGGTGGGTTTAGAAAGTGATGTTTGGTGGAGACGGTAGCGTGAGCGATTTGAAACTGCGTCGGGGATGGAAAGGAGCGCGTGGCTGACATCCGGCTGATATTTGTACATCTTAAAAAACCAGGCAGTTATCAGGCTCGGGCATCGGGGGCTACATGGTGGCTCTCGGCCACCGCAGGCGCGGGCCTGTCGACGGTGAGCAGTGAGCTAACTCGCCGTCCGGGCGTCCGTCCGTCTTATGACGATAGGCCGTGTCGACGGCGCGTTCGTGTTCCACGCGCGCCTCAAAGAGATGTCAGCAAACCAGAGGGGCCCGCAAGGGCCGATGCCTGCCAGTGCTGCGGGACTGTTCGAAAGAGATATCGCGGCCCTGGACAATAAAGGGCAAAAGAAGGAACATGGATGGGTTTTAATCAATAAAAGTCTGACACTCCCTGCCGCTCCACCCAGAGCGACAGGAGTCATTTGATGAATTCCCATCCCAAAAAAGGCAGTTATCAGGCTCTTGTTCAACGCTTGTGTATGGAATCCTCACGAGGTTACCTATACACTCATGCTGGAAAAAGTGCAAAAAGCTTTTCTCAGGTACCTTTACAAACATGTTTTTGGATATTATCCATATACACTCGAGAGCAATGAATCCGGGTCACTTAAAGAATGTTAAAAATCTCGGAAACTAAAAATTATAGGTTAATGCAATAAATTGTATTTAATAGACAATGTAATACTCCTTAAATGAAAGTAAAAAAAATATGAGTCGCCATACATTTTATTAACACAAAATTACATAAAGAAAAAAACTGCTGATCTCTCCTTAAAACAAAAATAGGAAACATGAAATTTTTGAACTTTATTACGATTTTCTTGAATTTTAATACTTCGTATTGCCTCCTCGTACTTCCATTACTGCGTTTACGCGGTTTGGCATGCTGTACACCAAGTTCCTTATACGATTTTGGGGAATATTCTCCCATTCCTCTGTGAGAGCAATTTTGAGCTCACGAAGCGTGATTGGGGGAGGGTTCGTTCGTGGTTTCGTTGTTTTACGCATCTGCCTAGCTCGTCCCAAGCATGCTCGATCGGGTTGATATCCGGGCTGCGCGCTGGCCACTCCATACGAGTAATGTTCATCTCTTGAAGGTAGTCTTCACAATCCTACCTGTATGAGGTCGGGCATTGTCATGCATAAATATAGCATCCTCACCTAAATTGACCATAAATGGACCAATGTGATCATTGAGGATTTCTTCCACATATCTTACGCTAGTTAAAGAGCCGTTTTCTATGATCACCAGCTCTGTGCGACTTTCAGAAGAAATTCCGGCCCACACAAGTACAGACCCACCACCGTAGGCTACTTTTTCTTCGATGCATGCTTGCTTGAATCTTTCCCCTGGTCTTCGATACACTCTGTGTCTTCCATCGTGCTTGTAGAGCATAAATTTTGATTCGTCGGAGAACATAACTTTTGACCAATCTTCAATACTCCAATTTACGGGGCTCTGGGCATATCTTAGTCTTGAAATACGATGCCCACGCTCCAGTTTAGGGCCGTTTGCAGGTCTAAGGGGTTTTAAGTTAGATTCAGCAAGCCGACGTCTTACTGTCCATGCACTTGGGTTACTTCCTCCGAGGCGTCGAAACTGATTTGTGAGTTCAGTTCCTGTGAGAAAGCGATTTCGAAGCATGGTGTTCACCAAGTATCGGTCTTCTCGTGCTGTGGTACACCTGGTTCTGCCCGTTCCTGGTCTGCGTAGGTTAGAACCAGTTTCTTCGTAACGTCGGAGAACTCTTTGTACTGTTGACAGCGACACACCGACAGTCCTGGCTGTATCGCGCTGACTCCGGCCGGTTTCCAGCATTGTAAGTATTCTGGTGCATTCTTCAGGCGTAAGCGACATAATTTCAGCTTGAATAATGAATATAGAGCACTATCAACATGATTTATGTACCCACATAAATTACAGATTACAAACAAAAGCAAAACCAAATGCTGTAATTTCGTAGTTCCATCTTCGAAAGTGGCCCTTTTTCAAATTTGATTTTTTTATGATATAACTTTACAATAACTAAGAAGTTTTAATACCTTCATTTAAGGAGTATTACATTGTCTATTAAATACAATTTATTGCATTAACCTAGCATTTTTAGTTTCCGAGATTTTTAGGATTCTTTAAGTGACCCGGATTCATTGCTCTCGAGTGTATGTATCCTACTAACTTTCTTTTAGGATGTTTGTATTTTAATTCCCATAAAGTTAGGTGTGCTGTTGACCAAATAATAACAGCGTTTAAAATTATACACGGCTATACCGACGCCTTGGATTTACATGCGGAGCTGTGTCAAATATTTGTTCCAAATAATTATAATCGCTCTAGAAAGCATAAATTGTTTAAATATCCCATTTTGTCACACTGCAGCTCGATCCACTTCCCCTATACCGCGTATGCTTAGGATGCTCAACGCGCTCGTGGAGACCAACACTGGAATAGAGTTGTGTGCTGATGAATGGAAAACGATAGTGTTAGAATGTTTGTGGTTCTGTGAGAACACTGAGTAGAAGGATTACTTAATTTGGTATTAATGGCTTATGCTGTACTAAATGTAACAAACAAACAAATAAATAAAAAATTCTTGACAGTCTTTACAGGTAGTCAGAGGCCCGAAGTATTGGGCTAATAGAATATGATGTCGTGCCAAGAAGAGGCCCAATAAGTTTTACCAAGGGGTATCGTATAACCCAATACTACATGGGTTGTGGAAGTCAGATAGGCAGTCGCATCATTTAAATAAATACTAGTGTTACGGACGACGTAGCTCATTATGTAAATAGACTTATTATTATGTAAACATTGATTGATAAATAAACGATGATTTGGTATTAGGGACTTGTAAATAACAAGAGTAGGTTTGTTTTGATACCCCTTACACACACATGTAAACACAGAGTGGAAGTCTAGCATGGTGGAGACAGGAACGGACAGGTCGAAACCTGTCTGGGACACTAGCACATAGACCTAGGAATTACGAACTCTCACTTGTAGATAAAAATCTGCACCACACTAGGCCCTCCACTACTTGCACTATGTTAAAAATATATATAAAAAGGGCAGTTTGTTGCAAGCTTGTAATCCTCTCTCAACACTCAAGCAGCAAACTGATCCTGGGAAATAAATGAAGAAACAAGAAGTCCGACGTTTTATTTCAAGATACATACAGTCCACCTCGTCAACTAGTATTCAGCTGCATCCGGTAAGACTGCAAGTCGACCTCAACAATTTTTTTTTTCATTAATTGTTTATTAATCCATGTTTTTTGTATCTAAATACAAGCGTACGTAATAATTGAAATAAAAACACTATTTGGTTAACTACACTAATCTATTAAGGTTTTTTAGATCTTATTTGGCTTGTAATTACGTTGCTGTAAATAACATGTAACTACAAAATATTAAAAGCAGGTCCAGCGTACTTATTAAAACTAAATTGCTTTTTAGCGTGATTCTTGATTATAACATCGGGTGAAAATTTATTGTTTTGATGTAAAAAGTGAATAAATGATTATTGTTCTAACAACTTTTTGATTACGATGTTAAGGAATATTTTCTAATTTTATTTTTAAAACTTTGAAGTGAGCAACTTTATAAAATCTTGAAATAAGGTTTTTCAAGGTCTAGAAGTTTTACATCAGATCCTTACGTAGACAAAGGTATAGTAGTATGAAGAACAGGTTGTAAAGTTCTTCATCCCCTATAGAGAAGGGAGGATCCTCCGACCAGACGGGTGTTATGTCTGGTGGGCTACTGCCCGACAGGTGATGTCGGGTTTTCCTATAAGGTCTTAAGTCGTGGATTTAACTTTAATAGCACGTTTCGTGTTGCGTCACAGATGGCGCTGTAGTAATTTTTGTACCATGTTAATGTAGTACTTTTTTGTAATACCGCTAAAAAAGGCAAGAAGGAGCGCTTTTGTTGTAAATTTAAAACATCAAACTGATCGATTCTATCTTCAAATCTCAGAGATGTTTTACGTTCAATGATAACAATACGAATGTTAAACCTAGAGAGGTTTCAATCGCTTTCAAAACCTTTTGTATATCTAAAGTGTCTTTTAACAAGATTGACATAAGATTTTTGGGCAAAAAAAAATACAATTATTGCTTAAAGAATGTCGCTTTGTGTAGGTTATTTGGACTGTCCATTGGAATACATAGCACAACAAAGTAATGTATCATCTTAAAGAGAAAAAACATGTCAAAAGATGACTGATGATCTTTGGCGCAATTACCTTGGTCGTCAGCCCGTATTCGGGTGGTCGAATGACTTTACTCGAATTTGGGCACCCGATACAATTATTACACTGATCATCGCAATGGAATACGGACTAACGACTACGAGTAGTTTTTTTAATAAAGTTCCACCTGTACCCTAAACAATGAAGCTAGATGAGTTGTCCGAAAAGGGGCGTATTCGAACTCGTTCATTGACGCTTGGTCGTTTGCCCGAATACCATAGGCAATCGAATTTGGGCAAACGACCAAGTGTAATTGTGCTAATAATCCCAAAAGTCGATAAGCAGAATAACAAATAGTATTTTTGTAATGAAACCGCTCTGCTCATAACTTGGGCCAGAACAGCAGCCCTATGTAAAGACAGGCGTCGCGACCGGGCTATACAGGTAGGTACTCACTAGTCACAAACACAGACGCGTTTCAAGTGTGTTTTCACCTGTTTTTTCTACTCGTTCGCGGTTTTTTGTGAGCTTTTCCATTTGTGGCGCTCGACACGTAGTTAAAATGTTACAAGTTTAATTTCACGCTTTGTTTTTTGTATTTGCAACGCTAGATTTGTAAATAGAGTGATTGCAGTTTGCAATTTGTTTTGTTATTCTAAAAGATTTGAATGGGAAATGTTTTCTGTACAGGTGAAGCAAGCGTTTGCTTTGGACTTTTGAATAGATGCGGTGTGATGTGAAGCATATTTATTTTGGCAAATATAACAATTATATGATTCTGTATCTAGGTTCATTTGTTAGAGTAGAGGGCATAGAGTCATAGACAAACCAACTTTTAAGCAAAAATGATAAAAAAAGTCATTAAAATATTGAAAGTAGTTGTAGTAATTAAACGTCGTAGTCATTAAATTAAAATTTGAAAGTGGCGCCGTTGACTGAAAAGTGTTGTGTTATCATGGTATGGATATGTGGAGGTAATGAGGAAAATGTAGTGAGGAAAATGTTGAGTATGAATGTAGATGGCTAGAAGAGTGGAGGAAGACCAAAGAAACGATGGATGGACTGTGTGAAGGACGATATGGCTAGAAAGGACGAGTAATAGAGAGGTATGGAAGTACCAGATATGTTGTGCCGACCCCAAATAAATTGGGATAGGGGCAGGGGAATAATAAGTTGTAGTAATTAAACGACTTGAAAGCGATTGCCCGTCTTGGTCTTCAGTAGCTGTAAAACAAAATGATGACCAATAATGTTTACAAGAACTAACGAAGTTTTTGAACCGACAGTTATTGTAATTTCAACTAGGTACATCGAATATGTCTTTTATGGAAAAGGCTATCTACGCTCGTTAAATAACTAAATTTCCTCCACTACTTCTAACTATTCGTAGAAATCAACACAGTGAATATTCGGATATATTCCTAACAATATTCCTCTGCAAATATTCCCTTCTTTCCCTCCATATTACGTCAGTTCACATGTCGGTAACATTGTCACCTGACGGTACAATTAAGATGGCGGCGACGCTGCACACCTCGTTACGGCCCCAAGTGTACGGCGCGGGTGTGACTAACTTTTTGCGCCTCAAGTGTAATGTTACCGGATTTTCGGTAAGTTTTGTTTCTGAGGGAATTTTGTAAATATGTGGAGTAAAAATATAGTAATAATATAAGCTAGTTAAGAATAATTAATTACTTGGTTATTCAGTGAATGCAATTTCCTGCAAATAGTTTAAAATGGAATCGAATGTTTAAAGTATTAATAGCTTTTTTATTAGGATTATTTTTTATCTTTTAGGTTGATTGCATTTGGGTCTCCTCTAACTACATGGGACCCAAAAATAACTGACGAATTGTGTCTGTATAAAACCTCTGCCTAACCCTTCGGGGATTACAGGCATGATAATATGTTAGTTTTTTATCTCTGTTAATATTGCTATAAAGTGCTTCAAAGATATGCCAGACTGCGATGTTTTCACAATTTTATTTATTAGTATAAAACTCATTAAAAATTGGGTCACCGGCCAAGGTTCGCATCCGTTTACTTTTTCCTTATTATATATGTATTAGTAGCCTTGTATGTCCTACTGCTGGGCAAAGGCGTATATCCTTCCAGGTACCCCATATCCTTCCAGGTACTCTTCTCCTAGCAGGTCTAGATAGAGGTGTCGAGATAATCTGACACGAATCACGAAGGCTGGTTTGAATATCTATATGTATATCTTGTTAATATCTTGCTAAGTACACAAATAGCTAGCAAGAAACACGTTACTATGCAGAAACACCAACACACCCATATAGGTATCACAACCAATATAATAATAATAGTACACAAATAGCTAGCGAGAAACACGTTACTATGCAGAAACACCAACACACCCATATATCACAACCAATATAATAATAAGACTGACCGACAAACAAAAATCGCTGAATGGACCCAAAAGTCACTGCATGGGAGACACCGACATGACCTTAATCTACCTAACGTCGACAAGTTAGCGTCGAACGAATGGTTGAGGCGTGGAGAACTGTTCCCTGAGACGGAAGGGTTTATGATAGCGATTCAGGACCAGGTCATAGAAACCCGCAATTACCAGAAACACATAATGAGAGTTCCTCAAACAGTAGACATATGTAGGCGATGCAATAGTTCATCCGAGACCATTCAGCATATCACAGGTGCATGTAAAGCAGTAGTCCAGACTGATTATAAACACAGGCATGACCAAATAGCGAACATAATCCATCAAAAGTTAGCAATAAAATATAATTTAGTCTCCAGCCCACCTGTGCCCTATTATAAATACCACCCCGAAATTGTTCTTGAAAACGCTACCCACAAATTGTACTTCGATCGAGGAATTTTCACAGATAAAACAATACACTACAATAGACCAGACATCACGTTATTAGACAAACGTAACAAAACCGCACAAATCATAGATATCGCCGTACCAAACACTCACAATCTTCAAAATACAATAGCAGAAAAACTTTCAAAATATGTAGACCTTAAAATAGAAATGAGTCGAATGTGGTGCCTTAGCCATGTCGCCATAGTCCCTATTGTGCTATCAACAACAGGAGTTATTCCTAAACAACTTCACCAGTCTTTAAGAACTCTTGACTTACCACCATACACATACCAAAGTCTTCAGAAAGCCGCAATCCTGAACACATGCAGGATTGTCAGAAAATTTTTGCAAAATGAAAATGAAGTTGTAGTTACCACCACAAACACACAACATCAAGTCACTGCACACACACAGTTTAACAGACACAGAGACTCACCATCGCAAAATTCAATCATAGCATCATCTCATCAAATCACCACTTTCCCGGGGTAGCACTTGGCTTAGGCCCGTGCTATTCTATAAATCCGGCAATATATATGTAATACGTAAAAGTATAAAAACAAATAATAATAATAATAATATCTTGGGACAACCAACACACCGCCATCTGATCCCAAACTAGGCAGAGCCTGTACTATGGAAACCAGACAACTGATAAACATACTTATATATTTCTAAATACATACATATTATAGATAAATCACACCCAGATACAGAACAAATAATCGTACTCATCGCACAAAGATTTGTCCTGTGTGGGAATCGAACCCACGACCTCCGTCCTAGCAGTCAGGGTCACTAACCACTAGACCAACAGGCCTATCGTAATCGTAATATAACTAAACCATAACGAGAACTATATTCACCTTACATACTATCTCGAGCTCAAATGTCTCACAACGCTATTCTACGTAAAAGCTAAAGACTCGTGTGTTAGTCTGCTTTGGTCTGTGTAAGGCCTGGCGCACAATGACGGCACGACATGGTAAGGGATTTTTAGATGATTTATTCCGTTAGGCTCGTACATCTTGTGGGCAGACGATGGATTTCGTGCAATGAAATCACACTGGGTGCGATACACTGTTTCTATTAAACTAACAAATTACTTGAAATTACATTTTAACACAATAACACGGGGCCCAATGAATCGGGGTACAGTTCTAAGACGTCTCCACTCCGCTGCGATTTGACACTCTGTCGTTCCCGCCTTGAGTTGAAAACATCAGGGCTGTGTAGAAGTACGCAGTGGTGAAATCACGCGCCCTCACCACTGGTGAGGGCGCGTGATGTCACCACTGGCGTACTTGCGATTCATTTTAAATTCGTACCAATGACCGAATCCGACAATTTTATCTTTATTGTCATATTCTTAAGTTGTATAACTTAAGAATATCATTCAATATCGGTCATTGTTGCTTGTCTCGCGCTCGCCGTGCCTAAGGGAGTCGCGACATACTTAAGGATATGGTCAGTGTGTGCTTATATGTAGGGATGCCGAAGGATCCCCTACCGTGCCGTGCCGCCAGTGTGCGCCGGGCCTTAGTCTGCGTCTAAATCACGCTCCGCTGACGTTTCGTCGACGTAGGAACAAGACTTCAATGATATATTGCGTCTTGAGTTAGAAGCTTTGAGTCAGTCATGTATGATAGTTAATAGAGCTATAAAAAAATCTGTATCAAATGATATTATGATCATAGTTGTATAACACAACGTTTTACACCTCCAAAGGATAATAATATTAATAATAATATATATTTAATTCAATCAACATTGGATCATATACAACACAATTATTATACAATTACAACCAAAATTAAAATTTTAAATCAAAATTAAATTAAGTTCAAAACCAAATCACAACTAAAACTAAAAACAAAAACAAAATTAAAAACAAAATCAAAATTAAAATCACAATCAAAATTAAAATCAAAATCAAATATATATCACAATTGCAATCAAAATCCAAATCAAAATCAAAATTCAAATCAAAATTAAAAATAAATTCTAAATTAAAATCAACATCAAAATTAAAATAAAAATCAACATCAAAATCAAAATCAATAACTAAAATTAAAACCAAAATTAAATCACATCAATTCAAAATAAATCAAAACAATATCTTAACATTAGTCAGTACGTGAACCATGCTGCAATGGTTCACGTACTGACAGTCGAAACGTTCAGCAAAAGCTTTCAGGATACTGTTATGGCTGGCCCGCACCCTACGCACCAGGGATGTGCACCGCTTGCGCATGATTGTGTGGAAACAATCCACGCGCGCCTCGGCAAACATCCCCGACGCGCTACAGAATCGAGGCAGCCCCAACAGCACCCTGAACGCGTTATTGTATTGAACACGTAGAGCGCTGTACTGTTTCTGCGTGTAATCCAGCCACAGACTGCCAGTATAAAAGGACGTACAAAATGCCCTAAATAGGGCTATTTTGACGCCCCTCGAACACCGAGCAAACCTGCGGACTATCATATTCGCACGAACAGACAGCGCCCTACGTTCCCTCTCAATGTCTGCATCGTCTTCCAGGTCAGCAGTTAATAAATGTCCAAGATATTTAAATGTATTTACTCTAGTAAGTGAGCAACCGTTGAGCTTAATTGCCGGTAGGTACTCTGGACACTTCCCCCTGGCCCGAAAGACCATGCACTCGCTTTTGTGCGAATTATACAACAAACCATGCTCTTCAGCATACCTTTCACAAATGCCAATCAGCTTCGACACACCACAGACAGAGGCGCTCAGCAACACCATGTCATCAGCGTAACTAATATTATTTAGGCACACTTCTCCAACATGGCAACCGACATGCGTGCTGCTGAGCCTCTCTATCAGCGCATTAACATACAGGTTGAAGAGCTTCGGTGAGGTTAACCCCCCTTGCCTCACGCCGCACTCCAACCTGTATGGGGTCGAGTAAGCCCCCAACCATCGAACAACATTGACCTGATTGTTGTACCAGTATTGGAATACACGGATCAGTTCATCTGGCACTGACGCTTGCTGCAGCTTTTGCCACAGCAGATCATAGCAGACCAGGTCAAATGCCTTCGATAAGTCGAGGAAGCAAGCAAAGACAGGTGTACTTCTATCAGTGTAGTACTTGACAGTCTGCTTTAAACACAATATTGCTGTTTCTGTAGAGTGACCGGCTTTGAAACCAAACTGGTTGTCATGTAAAAGCAAGTACTTATCCAGCTGACTGTTAAGCAAACTGTCAAGCACTTTAGAAATAACAGTGGCCAATGAAATGGGCCTATAGTTGTTCTTATCGCTGGCATCACCGGTTTTATTCTTAATAATTGGCACCACCACAGTCTTCATCATCCGCTCAGGCAAATACGAATGTCCTGTACACAAGGAGTAGAACATCGCCAAGACTCTAGGCAGATGACAACCAGCATGCTTAAGGTGTTCAATACTTAAATCATCGTGGCCTGGAGACTTGCCCCTCGACATAGACATAATGACATGTCTAACCTCCTTTGCCGTAAACCGGACATTGGACTCCTGACCACAACAACCAGCACTGCCTGTAAACTGTGACGGTCCCAACGGTGACGAAACAGCGAAGTGCTGCCTAAATAGCTCGGCAATCCCTGTGACATCAGCAGCGCCGCTGACACTCACTGGCAGGCCGGGCCTACTAAGGCAATAGTACTTAAAATGGTGAAATGTGGGTACAAAACTGGAGGAATGTACCCATATTTCACCAGTTTTCGTTTTTGCGGCATAAACGGCCGTATCTTTTTTTACATTAACTTATACATTTGATTTTTTCACAGCTTCAAGAGACTCGAGTATATTTATTTTAATTTCAACTCGATACCTCCTCGCGTTCCCGAGAGAAAGGGTCTTGACAGACAGACAGACAACAAAGTGATCCTATAAAGGTTTAATTTTTTCCTTTTGAGGTGCGGAACCCTAAAAATCAGATTTACACCTACCACTGTTTGTCTCTGCATCACCCAAAGGTTGACTGGTAGAAAATGCCTATGGCATTAAGTCCGCCTCTGTACTCTGTGCTTGAAGCGTTAAATAAATAGAATAGAATATATTTTATTGTTACGATTTTAGTGTTTCATACTAAGAGCGATTTCCTTAGCGGTGTGTTTTTCTCTGAACGAATGAATCTCTTCGAAACTTGAAAGATGTCACGAATTTGTGGTGTCGACAAAGCAGTATTTTCGTTTTCAGGTATGGTTTGCATTCACTTGAGTGGAACCCCACTCAAGTGAATGCAAATGAAAATGCAATGTGAATTTTACAGAACAGGAAAAACTTTTAATTTTATTCCGTAGGTAAAACAAAACTAGATTGGAAAGCCTTCCAGAAGTTCCAGACAAATCGGATACAGCTAAACATCAATACTTGACATGGATTAACCAAAGATATTTAAATATTTACGAGATTTTTGGCAGAGTGGATTGCCCCATCCAAAGACACTGGGTTAAAATAGGCATAGGTTTAAGTTAAATTGAATTAAGCACTAATAACACTAACATAGCATATATGCTCAATCTGTTACTAACCACTAACAACTTATGGACTGATGTAGGTCTGAAATAAAGATATTTTATTTTATTTTTTTATTTATTAAGCCGCCATTTGTACAACAGAACACACAGAGAGTTCCCTTCCACGTTTCTACTTTCCATCTAGGAAAAAAACTTCTCCCACAGACAAACCCGTACGCGCAGCTAGTTAAAACTTAAACAAAAGTGTACTGTGAAGTCTGCGACAGCACGACTGAGGCGTAAGTAAGTATAACTAGTAGTTGGAAGTACGAAGTACCTACGCGTAATGCCTAACTAGTCATTTGTAAGAATACTGGCGATTACAAAGATATAAATTAGCTGGGTTTTATGTTAAAATAATACCGTGAAACTATCAAGAGTGGTTGGAAGTTGATTGTATAAACTACTAGCTGTGTAATATTACTGCTATTTGAATTGGATTTTGTTACAAATTCAAGGGTTTTAATTTTTTTGCACGAAACTATAATCTTTTTTCTATAATAAAAGCCTAAGTTGCTCCATATAACATCATCTATCTGCCAGTAGAAGTCCCTTCGAAGTCGGCCCAGCCGTTTCAAAGATTAGACGGGACAAACAGACAACAAAAATATTGTTTTTTGTTTTGTTCACGTAGGTACCGTATATTATATACTTTCATGTCCATTCAGTAAAAAGCTGTCATTTTGAAATTACAGACAGACACTTCAATTTTTGAAATTAAAAACTGTATGAAGATGAAAGAATATACATAATTTCATGTCCTTTCAGTAAAAAGCTGTCATTTTGTAATTACAAACAGACACTTCAATTTTATTGATTTGTATAGATGTATGTATCTATGTGTAGATATTGTTAAGTGATTTCGATGGCCCTTGGCGTTGTAGTCAAGTATTCTCATTTTTGCCTTTTCTTCTTTTTACATGAGATTAAATCCATTTTTGGAGATTTGCGTATTCATTAGCTCCTAACAGCTCCCCATTCCTACATGCCCTTTTGGGATTGATGACTGGCGAAAACGGGGTATTAGGCCGTTGCCTAACCAAAGTGAACTTCACGCGAACAGTCGCTGAGGTCCTTGCTTTTTTCAGAACAAATTATTGGGATTATTGGGATTTCGTAGTCACGTGACCGATCGATTTAGTTATGACGCAGGGAATGAAAACAACCGAAACTCCAAAATAATGAACCTTTCAAAGCACTTGTGAAAGTTTTCCCTGTGGTTATATCTGTCCACATAACGCCTGCAATTCCCAAAGGGTTAGGCAGAAGTCATAGAGAATAAGTCTTTGGCAGAAGTGTACCTAATAGTACACCCACATTTCGCCAGTTATGTTTAAGTCCCATGTAATAGAGGGCGACCCTATTGCCATCAACACACAGATCCTGAGAAATTCCTGAGGAAAGACCCACTGATAATTTGCCCGACCCGGAAAATCGAACCCAGGAACCAGAACCAGAACTCAGGTCCAGGTATATCTGTCCCTGCTAAATAAAACAAAACGCACATAAAAATTTGAATACAAAAAGAAAATTTCATAGTCTATTTTTAGCTCAAGAACCACAGCGGCCAACTCGCTATGTATTTTACATAAACCAACGAAAATTTCGTCGCGCAACTTGTGACAAAACTTTTATACTGTTTGACTTTGAAATTGTTGAGGCGTAAACTCGGTGATCCATTATGTATTCTTCCTTGGGTAGCTCGGTCTATCTAATTTTGCAGACTGTTTTGAATATTCTAGACTGCGAGTTACTATGCTTGCGGAAATCTTTTAGTATAATTAGGCGGTTTTCACATGGCACCGCTAGTCCGCGCGGTCGGCCGGTGAAGCGGATATCACGACGCATTCTCTAGTATGTAATCTGTCGAGCAGTTTCAGATTAGCGTATTTACGGCGCGTATACGCTCGTTTTTCCAAGCACGTGTAGCTGCGTATACGAACGAGTACCTACCGCCCGACCAGACGAGTAGTGAAACGCACAACTTCTTATTAATAGGTCCAACATTACCTACATTACTGTGTAAACACATCAAATTATGAAAATTAAAAATAAACTGTATCCCTTGTTCTAAGAATTTAGTATTGTTTGTTATTTAAAAGCAGATAATACTGTTTGTGTTAAACATCTCTGACCCGGAGACACCTCTTTGTGTTTACAAAATCCTGTTAGTACGGTAGATCTTCCCACAAAACCTATTAGAACCTAACGATCGTAGCGGCGATTGGCAGCGGCGACCTCTCGCGCCCGGCCCTGGTTCAAGCCATGGTCCGGGGCGAGAGGGAATGGGAAGCCGTCGCCTCCTTCTGCGAAGCAGTCATGCTAGCGAAGGAGGCGGCGGAACGTGAGAGGGAGAGAACCTCCTCACGTCCCAGCCGCCGCGGGAGAAGCACCGGGCGTCGGGGGCCACGCCGTGATGGCTCTCGGCCACCGTAGGCGCGGGCCTGTGGACGGTGAGTAATGGGCTAGCTCGCCGTCCGTTAGTCGTGTGACGACGGGCAGGCCGTGTCGACGGCGCGTTCGTGTTCCACGCGCGCCTCAAAGAGTTGTCAGCAAACGGGAGGGGCCCGCAAGGGCCGGTGCCTGCCAGGGCTGCGGGACTGTTCGAAAGAGATACCGCGGCCCTGGAACATAAAGGGCCAATGAAGGAACATGGGTGGTTTTTAGTCAGTAAGAGTCTGACACTCCCTTCCGCTCCGCCCAGAGCGGGAGGAGTCATTTGATGTCTATCACATTTCAGGTATCACTTGAGGTAATCAGTCAACATGATGACCCGTGGAGCTACTGTTCGTGACATGAGTGACAAACTGAAAGCAGCGCTGAGGGAGCTGGATTCATCTAGGAATGAGTGCAGCAAGCTGCTGCGGGAACGAGAAGAAAGTGAAGTTGAAATTGAGTTAATAGTGAACAAAAACACTCAACTCAAGAGCCAGCTTGCTGAACTACACACCCAGCACATGGATATACTGGACCAGCATCATCATCTCCGTCAACTAGTGTCAGATTTTCAGCAATGCCATGACACTCATGACCAGGCACTGAGACGTATATCTGAACTAGAAGCAGAATTGTGCAAGGCACACAACACCATTACCTCCATCAACTCTCTGAAAGCCTGCGAAGAGGTTACTAACACCAATAACCTGTACAATGAGCTGATTGATGATGTATCCGGACTGAAGTGTAAGCAGCCCACCATCACTATAGATTTAACTGGGGATGATACCATAACTAAGTGTCCAATTCTAAGTAGCCATAATAAAATTAAGAAATATATTAAAATCAACAAAAGTATAAAGAAGTATAAGAAACTCTTAAAAACTCAAAGTGTTTATAAACATGATGTTAACCTCAGAAGAGAATTCAGAAATTTACAAAACCAATTAAGTATATGTAATAGTAAGTTAGAAAGTAGTACACAAATGTATGATGTTGACATACTGAACCTTCAAAGGGAATTACTCAGTAGGGAAAATACACTCAAGGAAATATTTTCTAAATATGAATGTAGTCAACAGATGTTGAGTGAGCGCATGCAGGAGGCCTGTGAGTTGGTGGACTTGGTGAAGTATAGCGCAGAGAGGTATGAGTCACTGACTAACAATCTTACCTGTAGCTGTGCTGCCACTCCGCCACCTCTCATGTCACAACATGTTGTTCCTGCTGTTTTATCCATATTAAATCCCACCCAAAGTAATATTTTATTGTATTCTGATAGACTAGGAACTGGTTTTGGATCATTTTTACTGAATGCGAACAAAACAAAATGTCTAAAATTCTCTTTACCAAATGTACCTCAACGGGATATAAATTTAAATCTTGACGGCAAAAAACTTGATGTTATAGCGGAAACTGTATTCCTAGGGATTACTATCGATTCAAAATTGCAGTGGGGACCGCACATTAGAACTCTTTCGGGTAGGTTAAGCTCAGCTGCATATGCAGTAAGGAAAATAAGGCAGTTAACTGATGCAGCTACAGCTAGGTTAATATACTATGCTTATTTCCACAGTATTATGTCTTATGGCATTCTGCTGTGGGGATCGGCGGCAGACGTTGACTCAATTTTCATTTTACAAAAGCGGGCAGTCCGCGCGATCTATAAAATGGGTCCTCGCGAGTCCCTCAGAGAAAAATTTAAAGAGATCGATGTACTGACTCTGCCTTCCCTTTATATCCTAGAATGTATTTTATATGTCCGCAAAAACCGAGGGCTTTTCAAAATTAGAAGCGACTTCCACAATATTAATACACGCAGTAAACACGAAATTGTAATACCCAAATTCAGGTTAACAAAAACTAGTAAGTCTTTTCTTATTAACAGTATACGTTTTTATAACAAATTACCTAAGTCAGTTATAGAACTGACCGATGGAAAGTTCAAAAATTACATTAAACGTGTCCTTATTAAAAAAGCATATTACAAAATCAAGGACTACGTTGAAGATAAAGAGGTTTGGCTTTAGTTCCTTCTGCGCATGCGGCTTTCCTGGTAGCTCATAAACAGCACAAATATGTGGATGTCTCTAACTATTCTCAATCATTTTTTTTTCTTTTCATTTTAATTTACAATGGTTTTTTTTTTTCCTTTTTTTTACAATGGTTATCACATCACTTAAACACCCTTTGTTCAGAATAGTTGCAGCACTGATGACAATATTTTTGTCACTTGTTTAATTTAGTCTTTTATAATATTTTCTTGCCTTTGTATAGATTCTTTTTAACGATTGTTTGTGAATGTGTGAACAGTGTAGGCCTTGTAGATTCCTAGATGTATGTTAACTTTTGTTAACCTCTTATCTTGTTTTCCGTTTTTCTTGTGTAGTAAGCAACGACTTATTGTCGGGCCTATGCTGTCCCCCCATACTTGAGTACTAATGCTGTAACATGATAATATTGTAAATCTAATCATTTTAAAAGAGTAACCATGGAGTTTCTTGCCGGTTCTTCTCCATAGGAAACGACCAACCCGAACCGTGCACCTTTTTGTCGACGTTTCATAAGTGCCCATGTAGGCCTATGTGAAATAAAAATATTTTGATTTTGATTTTGATGATTTCCCAACCCCCCAAAAAAAAAAAAACCTAACGATACATATTTTTCACAATTTTTAAAACTTTCTGCTTGTTATAAGTATATAAGGTTTGTGCTCGAGGTCCGTTTTGTTGTGCTGCAGTTATCATAATATGGAAACATGAAGTAGTGTAATATTGGTTCACAAGTACGAAACGGACCCTGGACTAAAACACCTGGAAGTCAAGAAAGATGCCTTTGCTCAGCAGTAAGTTGAGGCCGATCACAGTTACCAAAGTATGATATGTATGGTTGTAAATTTGTCCATCTATTTTAATGGGACGTTTACACGAACGCATACACCTTGAGGTAGTAACTTTATAATAATGTTTAGTCTACATACTTAGCACAAACGGAGTCTCAGCGGTTAGAAGTGTGTAGTTTAAGAATATCTGCTAACCAAAACAAACACTTGAAAACGGGCGCAAAAAACGCCCATTCAAACGGGTTTTGTTCGGTTCATTATGCGACATCCGTTCATTTCAAATAACTTGAACAGAGGCAGTATATCTCTCTTGTTCTTTCTCCTACACTACAGAGTCTAGTTTGAGCAAGATAGATACAGTTTTTATAAGCAAATTTACGTCTTAACCTATGACAGTGACAACTGGGCCTTAGCGGGCCGATCAACATTCATGTAAAATTTTAAACCGGGCCGTAGCGGCCCGATCAACATCGCAAGAGAGGGGCCCCAATTTTTGATCTTTGACCTTATGTACCCATATTATATTTGGCCTTGTCGGCTGTGCCTTTGTAAGTGCCTACTTAAATTAAAATTAAAGTAAATACAGTTCCCTGGCAGTTCTAGAAAAAGACTGTCAAAAGTGGCACAAAGACAACACTAAAAATACGAGTATTGAAGTGGGACTCCCATTGGGGATACAACAGACATGTTTTTTTGCCGTTTCTATAGATAATGGTACGGGACCCTTCGTGCGCGAGTCCGGATCGCACTTGGCCGGTTTTTTATATTTTATTCCACTTTTGTGTAGTACCTACTCCTTTTGCATTATCAGTTGAGTAAGAGGCGAGCTAAATTAAACGATTTGAGGAAAAGTTACACATTTGTTTTAAATCCACGTTTATTGTTTTGTTGCCACTGAATTCGTAAACAGCAAAACAATTATAATTCCAAATACTCGGAAACGACATTGAGTCTACCGAACTCCCTCCAAACTCCTCATTTGAAATGAAACAGTACAACATTAATTAATTATCTGCTTTCCAGAAATAGTCAAATGTGGTTAATGCTTGCCATGTTCGGTTAATACCGCGTAAAAAAACACGTTTTAATTTTCAGAATTTTTTCTCATCACAATCTACTTAGCCTTTTTCCAACTGTGTCGTTCGGTTTTTCATCTGACCGAATGCAGCTAAATACCACACATAAGATAATTCCAGAAGGGTTAAGAATAGATGGACCTAATAGTACCTACCTACACTCACATTTCGCCTGTTATGTTGTTGTTTTTTGCCAGCTAAATACCAGTATTTCTTCGTTTGCGTGAAGTAATTATAAATAAAAATGTTACTTCCCAGTACAAGTCCCGTCAAATCGGTCCAGCCGTTTCGGAAATTAGCCGAAACAGGAAGACTGACGAAAACAACTTTTTTACAAGTACCGTATATACTTTCATATGCATTCAGTAAATAGCTGTTTCATTTTGAGATTACAAACAGAGCCTTCAATTTATTTATTTGGATAGAAATCGTATCTAGCGTACCTAAATCTAGACTAGACACCCTCCATATCTATATTTGCGTAGGCAAGCAAAGCTTTGTCAGAGTACTTCTCAAAACCAGTTACATAGTGTCTCCGTGCGAACAATGCTGGCTCTGTACACAAGCACGGATGTTTACGTAGGCAGGAACTGTTTTCTTTTCTAATGTTTGTCAAGTGTCTTTTCTGGGAGTGCTTAGTTAGTCTGTACTTTTTGTTTTGAAAAAAAAAAAATGAAAAAGCGTAACGGGTTTTTAAGTTATGTTGGTGTTTGTTGTGACAGAACTCAAATGGAGTTGGGCAGGACACCTAGCAAGGCGCAGTGCTGACAGGTGGACTAAGTCTGTCACCGAATGGCGTCCAAGAACGGGGAAAAGAAACGTTGGCGAAATGGGCAGACGACATAGTTGCCATCGGGGGGAAAACCTGGATGAGGCTGGCACAGATTGATTGATATATATATATTTATTTATTTATCAAACTACAGAGAGGTCCACTGTGTTAGTAACAATATAACTTAGCCTATGTTAGTACTTAATAACTAGAACAGATCGGGTGCAATTAGTGCCCACACTAGCGGTCTATCTGCCCGCGCTGCTATCGATTGCAGGATAGTGTTGGGACTGCCACGCAGCGTGTGGAGTAACGAGGCAGATTTCTAAGGGCCTACCACACGCACAAGCTTCACCACAGATCTGCCTGCGCAAGCCGGTTTGTACACGGAACACCGTGCGTGCGGTTGGTAAAACTGTCACGGTGTTCCGTGTACAAACCGGCTTGCGCAGGCAGATCTGTGGTGAAGCTTGTGCGTGTGGTAGGCCCATTACGCCACAACGCGTCAAAACTCTCAGTGCGTGCGTCGGCAAACATTGCTGACACCACCACCACCTATACTCAGCACTGGTAAATTCAGCCTGTAAATAAATAAATAAAATAAATATCCCTGGACATTTCACACAGCACCATCTAGTCCCAAGCTAAGCAACCTAATGCTTGTGTTATGGTAACTAGATGGCTGATAAACTACATATATATATTTTTTTTTTTTTGTAAATACATACATATTATAGATAGAAAAACACCCAGACCAGGAACAACTACTTGTAGGTCATACAAAAATTTGTTCCGTACGGGAATCGAACCCGCGACATGCAGCGCAGCAGTCAATCGCTTGACCACTGCGCCAACCGTGCCGTCGATGATTATTGTGCTGTGGATGATTATTGTGTTATTTATGTTTTCTCGATGAGGAAAATGCAGGGGAAAATTTCGCCCAGCAGTGGGACAGCAAAGGTTATTAACAAAAAGGTAGTCACGAGACTATTCGCATTAATTTGTATCTAGCCAGTAAATCACATCGACGCGATCTGATTTCCCGCCATCCGAAGGTATTCCGACAATTTGACTAATCTTTAGGTTTTCAAACTCATAGAAAATGCTTAGTTACATGGCAGGAAAAACTTTTTAGTACGAGATACTATATATACATAATCAGTCTATAATGTTCCCACTGCTGGGACATACGGCCTCCTCTCTATGAGAGGAAATGGGCTATAATCCACCACACGGGCCCAGTGCGGGTTGGTAGATGTCACATGTCTTCGAATTTTTGGTTCTAGGACATGCCGGTTTCCTCATGATGTTTTCCTTCACCGTTTTGTTAGCAGTGGTGATGAAATAAATTACACAAAGTAATGCGCCAGCCAGAGCCACCTTAACCCGCCATTTCACAGAAGACCTGCCAGAAGTCAGCCAAGACGAAATCGAGGCGGCTCTTAGACAGCTTAAGAATGGGAAGGCCCCTGGTGAGGATGGGATAACGACTGAGCTACTGAAAGCGGGAGGACGTCCTGTATTAAGGGAGCTTCGGGAGCTTTTCAACTCGGTCCTGTTCTCTGGGAGAACTCCAGAAGCGTGGAGAAGGAGTGTGGTCGTTCTTTTCTTTAAAAAGGGGAACAAGACCCTACTAAAGAATTACAGACCCATTTCGCTCCTTAGCCACGTGTATAAGCTGTTCTCAAGAGTCGTCACAAATCGTCTAGCGCGAAGGCTCGACGACTTCCAGCCACCGGAGCAGGCCGGGTTTCGAGGAGGATATAGCACCATAGACCACATCCACACAGTGCGGCAGATCATACAGAAGTCCGAAGAGTATAATCGGCCGCTGTGTCTTGCATTTGTGGACTATGAGAAGGCTTTTGACTCTGTCGAAACCTGGTCAGTTCTGGAGTCTCTGCAGCGATGCCAAGTCGACTGGCGGTACATCCAAGTGTTGAGAAACCTTTATGAGAACGCCACAATGACCGTCCAAACTCAAAACCAGCAAACGGAGCATATCCCATTGCGTCGGGGGGTAAGACAAGGGGACGTAATTTCCCCGAAATTGTTCACCAACGCACTGGAGGATGTGTTTAAGACGCTGAAATGGGAAGGACGTGGCATTAATATCAACGGCGAGTACATCTCACACTTGAGATTTGCAGATGACATCGTCATACTGGCTGAATCGCTGCACGACTTGCAGCAGATGCTGGATGGCCTAGTTGATTCTTCTATACGCATTGGTCTCAGGGTGAACTTGGACAAAACCCAGGTTATGTTCAACGAACACGTCACCCCAGGACCTATTGTTGTCAATGGCGGTCCTCTCGAGGTTGTTCGAGAATATGTGTACCTCGGGCAAACTCTGCAGTTTGGTAAGAACAACTTGGAGAGGGAGGCTAATAGAAGAATTCAGCTGGGCTGGGCAGCATTTGGGAAGCTTCGCCGGGTCTTCTCGTCGCGTATTCCACAGAGCCTAAAGACTAAGGTCTTCAATCAGTGCGTCCTGCCTGTTATGACTTACGGAGCCGAAACGTGGACACTGTCGGTACGGCTAGTCCATAAATTTAAGGTCGCTCAGCGAGCTATGGAACGGGCTATGCTTGGAGTTTCTCTGAGGGATCGCATTCGGAACGAGGTGATTCGACAGAGAACCAGAGTTGCCGACATAGCCCACAGAATAAGTAAGCTGAAGTGGCAATGGGCCGGTCATATTAGCCGTAGGACCGATAACCGTTGGGGTAGACGTGTTCTTGAGTGGAGACCGCGAATCGGCAAACGTAAGGTGGGACGCCCTCAGGCTCGGTGGAGTGACGATCTTCGCGGGGTGGCTGGTAGCAACTGGATGAGAGTTGCTGAGAATCGAGTTGAATGGCGTGCGATGGAGGAGGCCTATGTCCAGCAGTGGACTGCTATAGGCTGATGATGATGATGAATGCGCCAGCCTGGGTTCTAACCCACGACTTACTAATCTTATAGCTACTGCAAATAATTTCCTTCGTATTCGTAAGTTATTTAGATTGTAGGTAACGAATACACGTTCAAAAAAAGAATAAAATATTACTCATTTTAGAAACAATTCTTTTAAGCACAGTAACCAACCAGCCATCGAAGATAATTATACCTATCTTCAGAAAGTTTAATACTACAGAATTCCTAAGTCTATTTGATCACAGAGTCCTTCCAATTTGTTCCTCAAACGACCGAGTAACTGGTAAAGTTCCATTATCAACAAGAAAATAAAAACTAAAAAGGTTACCTTGTTCCATTTGAGAGTAGAAAACGAACAATTGTTACATCGCTACACATTACTAATTCAGTTGGGGTGAAATTAAAAGGACGGGACGACATGGGAGCGGGATGGGGCGGGACGGCGCGGGCTGTTGCGGGACGGGAGCGTGGAATCAGCGTGTCGTTAGGTAGCGGAATCGGTCGATGTTGCCATTATTTGGTAGAAAATCAGTAGATTTATAGTTTTTGACTCTCAAAATTGGGGATATGATGTTATTGTCACTAAAGACTATACAGGGTGGAAGACATGCCTGCCAAGATACCGCGGCCCTGGAACACAAAGGGCAAAAGAAGGAACATGGATGGGTTTTAGTCAGTAAAAGTCTGACACTCCCTTCCGCTCCGCCCTGAGCGGGAGGAGTCATTTGATGATTTCATAAAAAAAAAAAAAAATGGTGGAAGGGGGACACCGACGCACAAACGCTTACCACGTATTCAGAACATCATTCTGAAACAGAAATTTTTGATCGATAATTTAAAAACAAAATCAGCTGTTGCCTGCCAATCTCCAATACCTACACAAACTGATTTTTCAATACGTGGTAACCGTTTGTACGTCGGTGTCCCTTCCATACATACATAATATCACGCCTGTAGTCACCGAAGGGTAAGGCAGAGGCGCACCTAATAGTACACCCACATTCGATTGGCCTGTTGGTCTAGTGGTTAGTGACCCTGACTTCTAGGACGGAGGTCGTGGGTTCGATTCCCACACACGACAAATCTTAGTGCGATGAGTACGATTATTTGTTCTGTATCTGGGTGTGTAATTTATCTATAATATGTATGCATTTAGAAATATATAAGTATGTTTATCAGTTGTCTGGTTGCCATAGTACAGGCTCTGCCTAATTTGGGATCAGATGGCGGTGTGTTGGTTGTCCCAAGATATTATTATTATTATTTCGCCAGTTATGAGCGAGTCCAATGTAATAGGGGGCGAGCCTGTTGTCTTCAACCGGGCACACATCCGGACTCCGCGGCAGTTACTGAGAGTGTAAGCCCCGCGGAAGTACGGATCTTCACGGATGGATCTAAAACTGGTACCCGGCTCTGGAGCTGGAGTCTTCTCGGAGGATCTCAACATCCACATAGCCGCACCATTGGGGGTCCATAACACGGTATTTCAGGCAGAGTGCATGGGCAATGCCCTGGCGGCATCAGCCATTTTAGCCAGGGAAGTTGTGGACCACTCAATCCGCATACTTTCAGACGTCAGCCCGTTATACAATACAATACAATCTAGGACTTCAGGATATTGGCCCAGCGGAAGGCTATTTGAATGCACCCCGGTCTGATCCGACCGCCGAACGATTAATCTCCTAGGTTAAACTGGGCTTCGGGAGGGGCCCGCAAGGGCCGGTGCCTGCCAGGGCTGCGGGACTGTTCGAAAGAGATACCGCGGCCCTGGAACATAAAGGGCCAATGAAGGAACATTGGTGTTTTTTAGTCAGTAAGAGTCTGACACTCCCTTCCGCTCCGCCCAGAGCGGGAGGAGTCATTTGAAGATTTCTCACCCCCCAAAAAAAAAAAAAAAAGGTTAAACTGGGCTTGCCGCGGTCAATCCGTGGATTCAAAGCCATTGAGCCCCGCCGTGCCTCGGACAGCACGTTCAACCGATAGAAAGTGCCATTCCTGGTATTGCGAAACCTCAAACTGCATTCCATCTTCACTTACTATGTCGTGATTTGAAAAAAAAATACAAGTAAATCGCGGGATAATTGAAAAATCGTATACATTAATATTAGAAATTTTTAGACTGCCTCGCTGGTCTAGTGGTCGCTAGCACAACTGCTGAGCATGAGGTCCTGGGTTCGATTCCCGGGTCGGGCAAAGTGTCATTGGGTTTTTCCATCAAGTATTTCTCAGTAGCAGCTACGGAGTCTGGATTTGCGCCCAGTTGATGGCAATAATAGAGGGCGAGCCAATAGGCTCGCCCTCTATTATTCCCTCTATTACATGACACTTAAACATAACTGGCGAAATGTGGGTGTACTATTAATTAAATTGTTTATTATTAATATTATAAATAATAAACAATTTAAGCCACAATTAATATTGACGATTACATATCGTATAAGAAAAGGTAGAAATACCAAAAACTCTGTGGCTCTGGCATCACTAAGACAATTTGAAACAATCGCTACCGTCTGTCTATCCGATGTATTTCCCTTCGGTTTGTATTCATGTATATTGCGTCATGTTGACTAAACATGCGCTTTAATCAAGGAGCTCGATTTATGTACGAGTACGTATGTCTTTGACAATGTTTTATTGAGAGGGGATTGGCTTTTTAAGTCTAGGAATGTGTTAGGAAAAGTTTACCGCATAATTCTAGTCTGAGCGGTGCTATGCCTACACATACTTGGCTCGGCTTATTTGGAACTCAGAGAGCTATAAAACGAGCCATGTTGAGCACCTTCCTCTACGACCAGGTGAAAAACACCGAAATACGGAGACGAACGAGACTTAAGGACATAGCGAAAGCGATAGCAAACAGAAGTTGAAAGTGAAGTTGAAGATGGAGGAAGAAAGTGCTGGAGTGGAGACCACAGACGGAACGGAGGAATGTGGGAAGACATACGACTAGGTAGACAGACGATCTGATTAAAATGGCCGGAAGAAACTTGATAGCTATGACACAAAACCGCCAAAAGTGGAGAGAATTGGAAGAGACCTACACTCAGCATTGGATCACCAAAGGTTGAAGAAGAAGAAGAGAGAGACGGATTCGGCAAAGCAATGTTACCGAATGGCAAATCAGAGATGGGTCTAAAAGAAGCAGCAAAAGCTGGTATAATAATAATATAATATTAATATCTTGGGACAACCAACACACCGCCATCTGATCCCAAACTAGGCAGAACCTGTACTATGGCAACCAGACTACTGATAAACATACTTATATATTTCTAAACACATACATATTATAGATAAATTGCACACCCAGATACAGAACAAATAATCGTACTCATCGCACAAAGATTTGTCCTGTGTGGGAATCGAACCCACGACCTCCGTCCTAGCAGTCAGGGTCACTAACCACTAGACCAACAGGCCAATCAAGTATGATGACATAGTGGAGACAGCTGGTGCTTTGTGGGCTAGAGTCACAAGAGACCGTGACCAACGGCGGAGCCTGGAACTATGCACCAAAAGACGCGCGGATTCACGGAGACGCCGAAGTGCAATAGTTATGTTTTGTTTCATTTACATTTTATTTTAATTCGTGTTAGTTTATCAGTAAATTTTATAAAGGCTATATTGTATTCGTCATAGCCCGGTGGCAAAATCCAATATGTCTAGATACTAGATACTCGATTCTGTCCGCGAATCCGACCCTGTAAAAGAAGCTTGTCCTACTTGGTAGAGTGGTTGTCAGACTTTCGGGCCAATGACTACAATACTTAACGACTGTCGAAGATCTACAATTGACAGCCGGGACCAACGGCTTAACGTGCTTTTCGAAGCACGCACGCAACTCGGTATATAATGGATGATCACCCATCCACGGACCAATCTAGGCAAGCACGGCTTAACCTAAAGATCAACCCGAGCGGCTGTTATTTAGCCACGAGCACCTCTGAGTTCAACTAATAGGTACTGCCGACTCAAATTAATGTGCTGAACATGTCTATCTAGTTCAGGAGCTTTTTCCGCTGGTGTGCCTTAACATCACGGATGGATGAACTTGTTTTACTTAATAAAGATCCTTGAAAAGCTTTTAAGCCTAGTTTACGAGGCTAAAGGAGTATGTAAGGATCGTAGGAGCTGGCGGTCTGTGGTTTCTGCCTACCCCCATGGGAAAAAGGGGTGGGTTTATGTATGTAGGTAAGTTACATAATATAAATTCTGGAAAGAAACAGTTTATACTCACAATTTTCGTTACATTAGAATAAAAACATTGACTGACAATGATAGAACTTTAACACAATATCACGCCTGTAATCACCGAAGGGATATGTAGAGGTGTTGGAGCGCCTGATCAACACAGCATAGCAGCAACCCGCTCAACTAGTTTTTACTCTTATGTTATAAGGTGTTCATGTACTTTCTTTGTATATAAATACGTCACTTACACACAGTATTCTTCCAGCAAAACCCATTAAAATCCCGCACAAGAGGTGTACCTAATAGTACGCCTACAATTTCCCAGTTATGTTTAAGACCCATGTAGGTAATATGAGGCGAGCCTATTCCTATCAACTGAGCACAAATCCAGACTCCGTAGCTGCTACTAAGAAATTCCTGATGGAAAAACCCAAGAGCTATGACCTCATGCACAGCAGTCGTGCTTGCGACCACTAGACCAACGAGGTTGTCATAGCTCCTCTCTTAACCGCTAAAATGAATGAACTGTCAGAAACTGACCTGAAACTAAATGACATAATTGAAAACACTTCCTTCTTACAAAACTATCTCTTCTTACAAACTTGTGCTCTGAAACTTTCGATGTCTTCCTTGTCGAAACTTTAGCGTTACATTTTGAACGCTCTACTAAAGGAACACGGGCAATTTTATTGTTGTCGGCAACAGTTGCTGGGGGAGCAATTAGTTGAGGTAAAGATAGAAACAATGTAAATTTTTAGTTGTCTCATTTGGAGAAGACAGTCGTTATTGAGGAGAGAAAAGGTTGTCGTTGAGATTCAAAAGACTGACGCTGAACAGGTCAAACAAGCAGTATCGTGTTACTGTGTTGGAGGTCAAATAAACCGTAGTTTCATGTACAATAATGTCATTTAAGTGCATCAGGTTAGACTAGAATTCGACAGACGAACAAAGAGATTTAAATGAATTATATAGCGGACATTGGGGATAAACTCATACAAAAATTTTGATCCTGAACATTTTGACACCGTAATGCTACCTGAAGCCTGCGTGTGACACTAGACAGACCGATTTGATACTAAGTAGTAACAAGGTATTGGATTACGATTTTCTCCGTCTTGCCTTGTAAATATTTGAATGTCTTTGTAGACGAAAGCAACGACAAAAGCAACTGTTCTTTTTATGTAAGCATCTATGTAAATTGCTGGATGATAATTATTTTGGCGTCACATTATAGACCAAAATCTCCAGAGTGGCAGATAAGTGACATTCAAAGGGATTCGTATTTCTTGAACGATAGCTTATGTCAATTCGATACATGTTTGTATGCTTTTTCGGTTAAATCTTGCAACTGAATTTTAAAACCGCCATTTTTTCAATTTTTTTTTTAAATTAAAAAATGGGCCTGCTCTTGATTTCGATCACGTCTGATGGAAAGCGATGGATGACATATGTATACCGTTATCTTAAACCGATTGAGCTGAAATTGAATGCACGCGTACAATTTTATGACAATGCATGGTTAGCTAAGTGACGTCATTCTAAATTAAAAATAGTGGATTTCCAAAGATGGAGGATTTTTATTTTTTAATGCATCCTCATGATTAAGGTATCAATTAAAAGGGTGTTTATTTTTTCAGCGTCAATAGAGCGGATAAAATATCATTTATGTTTAAGCCAATAAAATTGTGTAACAAAGTTGCTCGTATAGTGCGGGTTACTAATAGAAACTTTACGTTTACTCAACTACACTAATTTATTTCCTCGTTCCTGTTATTACTGTGGTTAAACAGCGTCCATTAATATGTTCCAGTTGAAATTTTCAGCGGCTAACGACCAACGGCTCACATGCGAGTTGGTCGTTTATTAAAAACTCTTTCTGTTTTATTATAAGAATTTTTGGGTGTTTTTGAAGGAGGTCGAGTTTGAAAGGAAGAATTGAGCAAGATGTTGGTGAAGGGAGTTTTTTTTAGGTGTCAAACCCAGTCTCTCATATTGGAAAACGGCAAACTGAACAAGCGTTTACCATTTATTTCGAGATATATTTACCATTTTTTTTTTTTTTTTTTTTTTTTGGAGGGTGGGAAATCATCAAATGACTCCTCCCGCTCTGGGCGGAGCGGAAGGGAGTGTCAGACTCTTACTGACTAAAAACCACCCATGTTCCTTCTTTGGCCCTTTATGTTCCAGGGCCGCGGTATCTCTTTCGAACAGTCCCGCAGCCCTGGCAGGCAGATATATTTACCATGATTTCAAAGTTTAAACTCGACCTAGGTCATCTCAAAGAAATTACTATTTAATGTGATTCACTTTTCCTTCACTTTGCCTTCTTGTTTATCACCTGACGTAGAATGCTACATCGCTTAAGTATCAACGAGCTCGGGAAATATACACAACGCGACAACTTGACAACAAACATCGGACACTAGCCCACAGGTGACCAGACGAATCCCTTCTGGTAGGAGTATCTACCCTCTTCAAAGAAGGATGAGTATAATTTACATCCTGTTTCTTACACCTCTAATGTAATAAGCGGAACTGTTTTTTTAACCTACAAATGTACAGAATTTTTTAAAATTTCTGCAACATTAATCATAACAGCAAAGCTTAGAGTCGCGTGAACAAATGCCGCGATTTTGCAGCACAATAAAATTTAATGGTCTCTCCGCGTACCGCTTCGCCTGCAATGGTTGAAAGTGCATTTTTGAACCTGCAGGACTCATGGATAGGGAAGATGGCGAGCTTTCAGTGTTGCAAAAATGGCTGAAACAGAAAGTTACGTAACACTTAACTACAGTTTCGGTTGTCGGCGATTTTTGTTGGTTGATTAAATTATTTGGGAACCGACTTCCGAAGCTAAACTTATTTTTCACGTTTTGGTGTTTTTTAAGAACGTTTACAACTAGCGGCATTTCATACAAAACGATTCCAATTTTAGAAATGAATGAACCGATTTTAATGAAACTTCATACGCATAAGCAGAACACATAGTTGTAAAAAGTTATCAGAGAACATTTCCGAAAAATAGTGTTACAGCTAAAATAGACTAATTTTAAATTTTTCATAGAAACAGAAATTTCCAATTATTATACTTTTAAAAAGACATTTTGAAAATTTTCTCTGATAACTTTTTAGACCTATGAAACTTGCAAATGCGTTTGAAGTTTCATTAAAATCGGTTGTCATTTAAAAAAAATATATATGGAATGCCGTAATTCGTATACGCTCTTATGAAGATTTTTTATTTTTGCAAAAAAGTTTTATTTTTTATTTTTGAATTTTACATTGTTAAAATTGAACTTAAACATAACTGGTGTTTGGAGTATTGAAAACCCCTTTAAAGCATACAGGTGTAATGTTATTCCATTGCATATCTCCGAAGATCTTCATCAAACGGGACCACCGCGGAGTTATACTCCTCCAAACAATAAAAGAATCATCGAAATCACAATTGGGGAAGATATCGCTGAACATACACACTCACACACACACAAACATTCAGACGAATTGATATACTCCTCTTACAGTAACTAACCAATAAAGATGGTTAGACATGCGTTTCTGTTTCTATTATATAAACTCTCTACTAGTATGAGTATTTTTCTAGAATTCTACTGAGTATTTACCACCTTATCAGATAAAGAAACATTGAAGAATTGTAATCAAAGTAACCGAAAACAAGCCTAAATTTAATTGAATTACTTTCACGAATAAACCTACTTAGGCCAGAAATTAGCACATTTTCAAGGCTCTCTAGTATATGTTACTTCCAAGCTTGTAACCCAGTCGATCGCCAGCCTATCAAGCGTCATCATAGGCAGATGCCTTTTCCCAACTATGTTGGGGTCGGCTTTCAGTATAACCGCATGCAGCTGAATACCAGTATTTTACATGGAGCGACTTCATATCTGCCCTCCACAACACAGTTAGTAAGTACTGGGTAATGCGATACCCCTTGGTAAGAGTGGTTATCAGACGTGCGGGCCTCTGACTACCTGTAACGAACGTCAAAGTTCTACAAATGACAGACGGGACCTACGGCTTGACGTGCTTTCAGATTCACGGACTGATCTTGGCAATCCCGTGCCGTGGGGCCGTGGGACTGTTATTATCTAGCATAAGTATAAAAAAATCACAATGGCCCGCAAATCTAACCTGACTGGCTGTTGGAAATATTGTTTGGTTTTAAACCGATATATGGCATTGTTAGATGAGCGGCGTTTCCTGAATCGCGGCGTCAAGATTCTCCTTGAGTTGAAAAGGCTCGCGATTATTGTAACTTTAATGATACCGTGTCATTGTATTACTGTTATATCATCACCCTTTTACGATCGCGAATGCAGCAGAAGCATTGTAGGATAGTAAATTGTTGTTCACTGTTCACTGGCTGTCTTCACTACAACTCCGTATGTCTGATTCCAACGCAGTGTTATCTTTATGCTCAGTTGCGAAGCAACTCAACAGCTAACAGCCTCAAGATGTCGCCACTCCTTAACGGAGCTCAAATAACTTTCCCTTACGTACTACCTCTCTTCGCCTTACCATCACGCTTGCAATCCCCGAAGGATTAAGCAGATTTGTACCTAATAATACATCCACATTTCGCCAGTTATATTTGATATTAGGGGCGAGCCTTATGCCATTAACCGCACACAAATTCAGACTGCGTGGTTATTACTGAGAAATTCTTGATAAAAAAAACCCAATAACACTTTGCCCGAGCTGGGAATCGAACCCAGGTTCCGCAGTCGCGCTTGCGACCAATAGACCAACGAGGCTCATCGTCTTAAAACCTTGAAATAAGAACTCCGGACAACTTGTGGCCCAATTAAAGAGGGTATATTTTTAGGAAATAATTGAATTCAGCCCGTATTGAAAGGTCTTTGTGAAATTCGGGAGTTGGCAAATAGAATTTTCGATTTAGTTCGCACAAACATAATTGATTTGTTGAAAGTTTCTTGAAGAGGCTTTTGGAATTGTTTCTTGTCAAATTGAGGGTTTATGGAATGTAATTAGTTGGTAATTAGTTGGTTAATTAATATTTTTGATTTTCTTTTTCAGTTGTCGAATATTAGATACCAAAAAAAGTTGTAAGTTTTGATGAAGAACAAAAACAGGATGGTTCGATATTGAAAATATTTTTATTGATCTCCCTGAACCTGCATTTTTCATAATTGTTTACTTATCTTTTTTTGCGGTTTTAAATGCGGTATCCACTCAAGGATTTTAGTTCCATTGTTTCTGCTTACAAGATCAGAGAAGAGAGGAGAGGAGCTCGCGGCTAAATAAAAACAGCCGCTCGGGTCGATCTTTAGGTTAAGCCGTGCTAACCTAGGTTGGCCTGTGGATGGGTGACCACCCATTTCATACCGAGTTTCCTCCATGCATCGGAAAGCACGTTAAGCCGTTGGTCCCGGCTGTCATTTGTAGATCTTTGACAGTCGTTATAGGTAGTCAGTGACCCGAAAGTCTGACAACCAGTCTTACCAAGGGGTATTGTGTTACCTAGCACTAACTGGGTTGTGGAGGTCAGATAGGCAGTCGCTCCATGTAAAATACTGGTATTCAGCTGCATCCGGTTAGACTGGAAGCCGACCCCAACGTAGTTGGGAAAAGGCTAGGCAGATGATGATGATGTTTTTGCTTACAAGAAAAGCATGACATTTAGTATGTGTGTATTTTGTTAATTCAAATAAGTTGCGATGAAAGACTTCGATTTCAAATTGTTTTAATTATGTGTAAGTCCTTCATATGTTCTTATTATTTTGTTTCAGAACATTTTCCGCATCTAGGTAACTTGAGCATGAATTTCTTTTACGAAAGATAAACTTACTATTCTATAGATTTTTCTTAGTAGTCTGAGTTCGTTAAGCAAAAAGTTTTCAATGCAGTTTATTTGACCACAAAATGAACAGTCCACTTAGGGTCTTCTCAATAGTGAGTCTACTACACTTCAAAAGGAAAAGTTTGGTCGTTAGCAGAAAGAAGTTACCCTTAGTTTTAGTGTAAGGTCGTCTTGCCTTCGCTAAATAAATACAGGGTGAATTTTCCAAGTGAGCGTTGATGGCCAAAACTGAAACTAAATTTAAGAAATTGTGAAAAATTATAAAAGGAGCCTTAGGGACGTTTTAATAAAAACTGAAATCAAATCATTAGAATTTTGTGAATGTTCGTAGCCGGGAATCGAACAACGAGTTGATTTGGAAAAAGACAAGGATTTATCTAATCTTAAGTAAGTGAGACTCGATACTTAAAGAAAATGCTGCTTCTGCGGCTGCTGAGAGCCTCAAACGGCGTGAATACTGTAACCTAATTGGTAGGTACAGCTTTGAGTTGTTTGGTATCGAAACCCTCGGGTCATGGGGCCAAAGTGCGCGTCTAATTTTTAAGGAAATTTCTCTCCTACTGGTTGACACTTCGCGTGACCAGAGGGCTGTCTCTTTCTTTGGCCAAAGAATTAGCATTGACATTTATTTATTTAACACTTCAAGCATAAAGTACAGAGGCGGACTTTTTTGCCATTCAACGTGGCAATGCTTCCAGTTTTCTGGGCACGTTTCGGATGACAGCGATGTAGAGGAGTACTTAGACGCCAAAGCATTTTGTTGTTTATTTAGTTAGTTTATTTTATTCTGTTATGTTTATTGTCAAACATACTTTTAATTTTGTATTTAATCAAAATATTAATTATTTACAAACTACAAAACTATAATAGAAATAAATATGTACAAGTATAAAAGGGTTACAGGGCGTCCAAAAATTCGTCCGCATCGCTGTCAACAGGAAAAGTGCCCAGAAGGCTGGCAGCATTACCACGTTGGATGGCAATGCTGATTCTTTGGCCAAAAAATAGGCCCGCCCTCTGGTCACGTGAAGAGTCGACCAACCGCTTGGCGATTTCCCGAAAAACTAGATGGGCACTCGGACCCCATGGCCCTAGTGTTTCAACCCCAAACGGCTCAAACACATAACTACCAATTAAATTATTATATTTGCGCCGTTTGAGGTTTTCAGCAAATGCAGCAGCCGCCCCAGCGCAGCCCACTGTGCTAGGAAGATGGAATGGCGCAAGGGTGTCGACGCAAGTTGCGTCCCACACCAAAGGCCTACCCAACTTCCATGGCATTATGGTCATACCATCTGGTCTCTTCCCATCGACGCGTGCCAAGCCATTGGGTTCTAAGACAGCTGGCACCCCGGCGGTGGCAAGAGCACGACGGATGAGATCATTAATGCTAGCGTGCCGCGCAATCCGACCTGCACTCTTACTGCATGAAAGGCCATGGTGTCCGAGGCAGTCGACTGCTTCACCACATTGACAGCGATGTGGAGCCCCACAAGGAGCGCCCATGAGAATTGTTTATTTTATTTGAATGTTATTTTTTTGTAAATATTTAGTTTTTATTGTTCTATAAGTAGCTTTAATTCATTGATTCTAGTTTCATTGTTTATTAACTAAATGTATTTATTTATTAACTACAAATAAAATTATTTAAAATGAACATGTTAATTTTTAAAACTGAATTTATATTTTTACTTTACTCAACTTTTTTATCATCATCTGAATTTTCCTACCCTTAAGTGAATCTATTTGGGGTCGGCGCAGCATCTTCTTCTTCCATACTTCTCTATTACTCGTCATCTCATGAGTCACCTTTTCTAGCCATTACCCTAGCTCGATTCTTTTCTAAAACCTGATAATTTTGCAGTTTCAGTATGGTCACCTACGTTGGGACTCGTTCGAGTATTTTTGCTATTTCTCAATAAAGTTTCAGGTTTCGCCAACCACGCACTATTGGAAAATTCACCCTGTATATAGTTTGGTACGAACACTCACGAAATGTACTACATAAGCTGAACAGAATTAAAGTCGTATTAAGGACGCATAAAAGGAAGGAAGTCTAGGTTTTTGTTTGTGAAGTAAGTAGCATAAGGTCGAATTTAATGAATTTTCCATGATTATACCCGATTCCTTTGTTTTACTGAGACTGAAGGCATGCACGCCAGTAAAATAAAGCTATGGCGGTTTTCACACGACATCGCTCGTCCGCGCGGTTAGCCGGTGAAGCGGATCTCACATCACATTGGCTTGTATGAAATCAGTTGATGCCTAACACACGTACACCGCCAGACCGCGCGTACGAGCGGCACTCACCGCTTTTCCGCGCGGACGTGCGGCGTCGAATGAGAATTGTCTATGCTCGTTTGAATTACATCATAGTAATGCATCTTGTCAATTTGATGGTAATTCATACCTTCCGTTTATAGGATTGCTCTAGTGGTCGTAAGGGCTACTGCTGAACACGAGGTCCTGGGTTCGATTCCCAAGTCGGGAAAAGAAAGAAAGAAAAATTAAGAAAAATTTGTCTCGCAAAGTACAAAAAAAAATGCTTATATTAACAATAAAACAAAATTATATAAAAAGGACACAATATAAGAAAAAATAAGACATACATTAAGGTGGAAGCGACCGCTTCTTTTTTAGTATTTGTTGCTTAAAATGAAAAATATTTAAGTGGGGCTCCCATACAACATACATGATTTTTTTGCCGTTTTTATAGATAATGAATAAAAAAAAAATCAAAACATTTTTATTTCACATAGGCCTACATGGGCACTTACGAAACGTCGACAAAAAGGTGCATGGTTCGGGTTGGTCGTTTCCTATGGAGAAGAACCGGCAAGAAACTCCATGGTTACTCTTTTAAAATGATTAGATTTTACAATATTATCATGTTACAGCATTAGTACTCAAGTATGGGGGGACAGCATAGGCCCGAAAATAAGTCGTTGCTTACTACACAAAAAAACGGAAAACAAGATAAGAGGTTAACAAAAGTTAACACACCTCTAGGAATCTACAATAGTACGGAACCCTTCGTGCGCGAGTCCTACTCGCACTTGTTTATTTTGACAGCTACCTACACTTCTGTATTTCATGCAACTCAGCGCTCTATTCCTATGGAGAAATCAGAACAGGTGTGTTATTTTAATAATGCACTTTTTTATTGATGGCAATAAATACTGGTTCCATTTAAAAGGATTAATAAAAACATAATCAAACATATTATACAATCCATAAACAAACTTATATCTATTTTATTCACGAGCATAATTATCAACAACATTAAAATAAGCTAGATTATAATAGCATTCAATAGCACTGAATAAAATGGGTGCCCACAACCTTTGCCGGTATCGACAGTTATCGGACTTGAAAATGTAATTTTCATTTAATTTTATATTTAATTTATTAAATTTAAATTTTATTTGGTTTGGTAGTAATTCAATTAGTTAGGCCGAATGAATTATAAAGCAGATAGGTAACCACGCTCACTGACGGTCGACCAATTTTTAAACTTATTACAGCGAAAACTTGTCTACCTTTTTTTAAATCATCAAATGTCCGTCCCGCTCTGGGCGGAGCGGAAGGGAGTGTCAGTCTTTTACTGACCAAAACCCACCCGTGTTCCTTCTTTTGCCCTTTGTGTTCCAGTTCCGCGGTATCTCTTTCGAATAGTCCCGCAGCCCTGGCAGGCATCCGCCGTTGCGGGCCCCTCCGGTTTGCTGACATCTCTTTGAGGCGCGCGTGGAACACGAACGCGCCGTCGACACGGCCTGTCGTCATAAAACGGACGGACGGCGAGCTAGCCCATTATTCACCGTCCACAGGCCCGCCGCTACGGTGGCCGAGAGCCACCACGTGGCCCCCGACACCCGGGGCGTCTCCCGCGGCGGCTGGGACGTGAGGTTCTCTCTCTCTCGTTCGTTCCGCCACCTCCTTCGCTAGCATGACTGCTTCACAGAAGGAGGTGACGGCTTCCCATTCCCTCTCGCTCCGGACCATGGCTTGAACCAGGGCCGGACGCTAAAGCGGTATACCATCAGTGAGCGCGGTAGTTAATTACATTCTGTTTTGCGGTTTCCTTTTTAAACTATGTATATGGAAAGCCAGATAGTTATGTTTAGGGTTCTGTAGTAAAATTGCAAAAACGGAACCGGCTGTGACGGAAGTGCGTTGCCTTGGGCAGTGACTTGATCTAAATTGCACTTGGCCGATTTCTCATCTTGATTTCTTGCTGGTATAGCAGTATTTTACAATCTATCCATATCCAGCGAATTCTTTCAATTATTCGTTGTGAATTCTTATCTTAACGTTAAAGGTTAATTTTATAAAATAAATTGTTTCTGTTTTATGTTTAACAATTTATCAATTTTATTCAATGAATTTTAATTTTATGTCTATCTTTATTTATAATTTACTAATTTTATCTATTTACCAATGTTTTCATTGTCATGTCTAGACTCCGGGCTAAGAAGTTTAAGAAATTACGATTAAGAAATTTCTTTACGGAAAAGCTATCACAATTTGCTGAACTGAGAATTAAAACCCCAGATGTTCAGTAGAAGCGCTTAGTTTAATCAGCTTATAATGTTCTCACTGCTGGGATACACGGCCTCCTCTCTATGAGAGGGCCAAGCGGGCCCAGTGCGGGTTGGTTGATGACAAAGGTCTTGGAAATTATGGTTCTAGGACATGCCGGTTTCCTCACGATGTTTTCCTTCACCGTTTTTGAGAGCAGTGGTGATGAAATAAATTACACAAAGTAATGCGCCTGCCTGTGTTCGAACCCACGATTTATTGTTCGTGAGTCGGCCACCGCTGCTCTCACTGGGCCACCGCTTTCTCCAGTAGCGCTTACGACCACTATACCAACGAGGCTGCTTAAATATGGCGGATAATAACAGAGAACATAAAACACAACATCACGCCTGTAATTCCCGAAGGTTTAGGCAGAGGTGTACCTAATAGTTCGCCCACATTTCGCCAGTTATGTTTAAGTCCCATGTAATATGGGACTAGCCTATTGTCATCAACCGGGTATAAATAATAATAGAGAAATCAACAATAATCCGAGCCATTTGAATCTAATAAAGGAAGTACTTTCCTCAATCGTCGAAACCGTCGTATTTTCTTACACAACAGAGTTTGTTTACCGTGCGATGTTCCTAGTAATGTTGTACAAAAGCCTTCGAGCATCAGCTGAAGTATCGATTACGAGATGGTATTGAATTCTGTGGAAAGATAGACATTTGAAGTGGGACGAAAACCTTTGCGGTTTTTTCCTATAAACAAATTAGGAGCAGTAAGTGTGTGTGTAGTCCTCGTGGCCTGACCATGACCTCTTAAAGCAGGAGTAATTCCAGTGGGAGGAGATGGCGCTAGACGACCTGCATAGCTCTGTCTCTTTCCCATACTGGAATGAGTCCTGGTTTTAGTCGTCATAGTAACTCCCAAGTTTGGGTCATCTAACTGAATTCTAGTCTTTTATAGAAGGTGCAAACGGACCCTCTATCCGTCAACCAAGAATACCTACCGTTCATCAAACTAAGTAACTCTAAGCAAAAATTATTGCTGGGAGACGACTTTTTTTGGGGTGAAAAATCACGTTTTACGGTCAGACTCAATGACTCAAAACATTTAGCTGTTGAATGCATTAGTACGGGGGTCGTGGAGGTATTTAAATTAAAGTTGTAGATGAATTTCGTGAGGAAAATGTCGTGAGGAAAGTTTTGAGTATGACTGTGGATGGGTATAAGAGTAGAGGAAGACCAAACAAAAGATGGACGGACTGTGTGAAGAATGATAGGGCACGAAAAGAGGTGCCTGATGAGATGACGAGTAATAGAGAAGTATGGAAGAAGAAGACATGCTGCGCCAAATGAATTGGGACAAGAGCAAGAGAATGATGATTATAGATGAATATCTAAAAAAAAAACCTGTGAAAAGGGTTCCCAGTTATGGTTTAGAACGAAAAAATGATTGCATGACGACGAGAACTAGTGTCTTTTGGCTTCGTTAAGGGTATTCTAACACCCATTAAAGAGCTACTCTCTGACCTCCACAACCAGTTTTTTTTATGTTTAATGGGCCTACTCTTGACCTCAATCTAGTCCTGAGGACAGAGATGAGGTCAACGATGGAACGAGCTAACCCAAAAGAAGCTTATTAACTCGCGACTTAAATAGATTGGGGTCGTATGAACTTGGGAACACCGACGAATACAGTTACTCTAACAGTTACTGGTTAACTCAATATATCTCGGTGAGACTGGCGGTCAGACTTTCGAGATTCAAAGATCTACTAATATCGTCCGAGACATTTCTGATTAACAGAGGGATCCCGATATAAAATAGACGGTCATGGTCACCCATCCACAAACAGACCTCGGCTAGCGTTGCTTACCCTAGATTGGTCGTGTCGTGCGATTTTTATGTAGCCTCAAGTCTCTTTCCTATAACTCAACGCAGTTTGTTTACTGCGAGATGTATCTCGTAATGTTCGTTCAGAAGCCTACGAGCTTGAGCTGAAGCATCGATTACGGGATGGTATTGAATTCTGCGGAAACATGGCCAGTTTTATGTGAAGGAAAAACGCGGCGGGTTTGAAAATATTTATTCTTTAAATTGAATAATATTATAACAATAAGTTATTATTTAGATATTATTGTTTGTACCCTATCACAATGTTTTCCTATTTAACCCAAAGGTTGACTGGTAGAGAGTGCCTTGCGGCATTAAGTCCGCATATGTTGGTACATTTTTGTACATGAAGATTAAATAAATAAATAAATATTGGAATCGCAATAATTTACAGGTGTCATCTAGTTTTAGAAGACTGACGTGTAAAAGTGTTTGTAAAACGAATTAGCAATATAAAACATCATTTCAAGAAATAATCTATGTGACTCCTTTTTTTTTTTTTTGTGGCTGGGAAATCATCAAAGGACCCCCCCCCCCTCCGCTCTGGGCGGAGCGGAAGGGAGTGTCAGACTCTTACTGACTAAAAACCACCCATGTTCCTTCTTTGGCCCTTTATGTTCCAGGGCCGCGGTATCTCTTTCGAACAGTCCCGCAGCCCTGACAGGCATCGGCCCTTGCGGGCCCCTCCCGTTTGCTGACATCTCTTTGAGGTGCGCGTGGAACACGAACGCGCTGTCGATACGGCCTGCCCGTCGTCATACGACGGACGGACGGCGAGCTAGCCCATTACTCACCGTCCACAGGCCCGCGCCTACGGTGGCCGAGAGCCATCACGGCGTGGCCCCCGACGCCCGGTGCTTCTCCTGGTGCTTCTATTTATGTGACTCTTGTGGTCAAGATTCGTTTTAGACATTAAATATCAATACTATTCTTAAGATATTTTTTTTTTAATTATTAATCTTAATACACATAATATTAAGATTATCAAATCAAATCTTATTCTGTAAATAAACATAATAGTGTAATTGAGTATTTCAGGTAAAAAGCTGGAAATTTCAAACCAAAAAGTATAAAGCTTAAGTATTTCAGCCTGTACAAGAATTCTGATTAAATTTTATCGGTACCAGGAAAAAACGAAATTCCACTTAAATGACCCACCAAAATTTTGCTATATTATTAATAAAACCACGTTTTATAATTCTAGTTAATTATTCTCACGGTAATTAAATATTAATACGAAATTGCGCTACCGAATAAAATAATAGCACTACGACGTAGCTACCGCATGACGTCACTGCTACGCCGTAGCCGGTAGACGTCTCGCGCTACGCGACGGCTACGAATTTATTATATTGGATTTTTGTTCTGTATTGGACGAGTTTGTTTGTTACGAGCTCGTGGTTAAATAATAACAGCCGCTCGGGTCGATCTTTAGGTTAAGCTGCGCTTGCCTTCGTTGGTCTGTGGATGGGTACCACCCATTACAACATACTGAGTTTCCTCCGTGCCTCGGAAAGCACGTTAAGCCGTTGGTCCCGGCTGTCATTTTTAGATCTTTGACATTCGTTACAGGTAGTCAGTGGCCCGAAAGTCTGACAACCAGTCTTACCTAGGGGTATCGTATTGCCCAGTACTAAACTAGCTAACTACAGGTATTCAGCTGCATCCGGTTAGACCGGAAGCCGACCCCAACATAGTGGTGGGTCGACACTTCAATTCATTATTTTGTCAAACTCATGCAACATATTTTTATGTTTTTGTCGTTGTTAATTTATCAAACATTCTAATGTGGTTGTGTAATCATAGGGTGCTTTTGACAACATGAAAATGAGGGGTATCGCTTTCCTTTCAAATGGATCATAGTAAATTATGTATTATAATTATTGATACGTTGACAGCGTTAAAGGGGGATTTTTCGATGCCATATCCGAGTTTCTTTTATTTATTTACAAATTTCATATATTTTATATCATTCCTTAAAAAAAAGAAACAATAAGAAAAATATTTAAAAAGTTTTTTTTTTAAACTAGCTCTTCGCCCGCGACTTCGCCCACAAAATTGTGATAGCTCGGCTAATAAGTATGATATAAATATATCGGATTTTCGAGCGGCCGAGACACCACGTGTCGCTGTTTATTCGTTATTAATTGTTGGTCCTCCATTGGCGTTACCGTGCAGGTGGTTGAAAAAGAATGCGTGAAGAATAATTCACTTGATATTACAATTACAAAGATTTCAACGGTACATTACCAAAATGATTAGAGATTACAATGATAGTTACTGATTTAATCCAAATTACAATAATTATTAGAGGTGAGTTTACCTGGATTTGTGGTGACAGTCACATCAAAAAGCGCTGTCACCACCGCTATGACATTCACAACCCCATTCGGTGTGTTTTTTTTTAATTTTATAAATTACAAGTTCTATTTATTTAAACAAAGCACACAATTAGACCTCTGGGGTCTGTCTTAGCATGCCATGGCCTGAGATTTGATCAACGCGCTATTAGCAGTTAAGTTGTAATCGAGTTGATGTAACGTTCTTTCAGCTTACGCTTTATATTTTTACGATTCATTGAGTCTCTGATGTCTACAGGTATTTGTTAGCCGCTCGAAAACAAATTTTAAACCACAGAATAAAAATAACCGATTACAACTTATAAAAAGTGTTGCAATAAATCAACTAAATCATCTGGCACCGTTAAATATAATTTATAGCCTACAACATCTGCGAATGATGTATTTTTCTATCTGTGATATTTTTTTTAGAATTGAACCATTAGTTTCGAAGATTGCCTCTCACACACCAACTTACAAATAAATTTTACCTCTTTATAATATTGGTATAGATTGTAGCCCACCGGTAACGGGAACAGGGTCCAAGAGGCTGCATCGAATTATATTCCATTCATTTATTTATCAAATTATGGAGTTGAATCACAAAAACCCGTAAAAAGCAATTTAGAAGAAATTAAACAATAATGTTTATCTAGTAATTTTGGACTCAAACATAACTGGCGAAATATGGGTGTACTATTAGGTACACCTCTGCCTCACCTTGGTTATGTTTATCTAGTTATTTCAAATACACACAGGTTATTTACTAACGTAAAAAGAATAACAGTATTTAAAATACAGTCTTTCTAAAAAGATTTTACAATATTCAAACGCAATCCTGTCCGTTCAAACAACTCTTTACAAATTATTATTTTGGGTTCCATGTTGATTTGTAAACGGAAGAAACGTGGAAACGTAAATATTTGTTATGTTTGCACAAATTGTAACAGACAACCCGATAAAATGAAAAAGGAAAAGTGTTTTCAATACTTACCCTGTTTTTTCTGTACCCAAGGGTGCCAACGGGACCGTTTACTAAGGCTCCGCTGTCTGTCCGTCTGTCACAGGGCTGTATCTTTTGAACTGGAATAGGCAGACACTTTATTTTTTCACAGCATGTGTATTGCTATGGCTGCTATAACAACACATAAATTTAATAAAAAAAACCAAATCAAAATCAATCAATTAATCAACAATCAATCATCTAATCTTTCTATTTTAATGTAATGTCCTGTTAAGTATTTTGTGTGCACATAAATAAATAAATAAAATTAAAGGGGTCCCCATAAATAACCTTGTGTGACTCGCACTTGGCCGGTTTATTTAGGTTACTGATAATGTACAATTTTGGCAGTAAATTAGCCTGTCTGAGCTGACCTCTACAGCGACACCCTAAACCGAGGCTCGTACCCCACAGGGGTGCTCTTAGCGCGCTGCTCAGTTTAAAATTGTTTGTCCCTGGCTGGAGCTCTTACACTCAAATCATCCACAGGATTGTCCGGTTAAGCAGAAACCATTAGTTGTCATAGGTTGACCTGCGAGAAGCCATTAAAAAAAAAGATTTTGGCATATGGCTTTATGTAAGATTTTGGTATTCAGGTGAATTTGGAAGCCGCCTCCAAACGATTTATCTTATTTTTAACTTTTTACACTGCAATATATTGTGTATTTATTAAGTTTGAGCTTGTTAATAAAACTTGCACATTAACTCTAAAATATAAAGTATCAAAATTAATGTAGTAGTAATTCAGTGCAATTGAAAGCCCAAATGTTCCTTTCCATATTTGTGGTTACTTTATAATTACGTTCAGATGATTAACCCCATAAAGTTAAATTGTAAACTCTTCAATAACTTCGAACTTAACAGAGGTTAATTATGACACATTTTCGTTTAACGCGGTTAGTGAAATTCGTTTTATATTTGCCATGGTAATTGGGGCAGGTTTTGCTTGAGTCATTACTATACTCGAGTATTTTTTTAATGAGTATTTTTTTCTAGATATTGAATTAGTTATTATTAGAATTTTATTGATTGATGTAATACTAACGTAGTTTTAAAACATTAATTACCAACAATTATGGACAACTAGTTGTACCCCGCGGTGTCACACGCTGCGCGGCTCCTAAAGGTCGTAGCGTATATAGCCTATAGCCTTCCTCGATAAATGGACTATCCAACACAAAAATAATTTTTCAATTCGAACCAGCAGTTCCTGAGATTAGCGCGTTCAAGCAAACAAACAAACTCTTCAGCTTTATAATATTATAATAATAAGTTTAAATTACTTGATCTGAAATAAATGATAAAAAAAAAATAAAAATTTTCATTAAACATCTTCTTCTTAGCTCTCGCCTCTTCCCGTTACGCGTGGTCAGCTTTTTAATCTTTTGCCGCCATTCACTTCGCTGATAAGCATCGTCGTCTGTGAGAAAATATATCCCTGTATTGGTTTATTATAATTTCATAAAAACTTCAATTATCCTTCCCACGCAAAGGGACACCAAGGCATAAAAAGCCCTTAGATAAAAGCCAATAGCTTTTTGAGATATAGAAACAAACTCCTTAGAAGACAGTGCGTCAGACGAGAGATGTGAACTGTGGAGAAACAAAGATTCCATCCACACATCATCAACCAGCAAAAACACCCGCCGCCTAGATACGAATTGCAGTGACCAATTTGGAAATCTCTGAACCGCTTTTTGAGATATATAAACTCCTTAGAAGACGGTGCGTCAGACGAGAGATGTGAACTGTGGAGAAACAAAGATTCCATCCACACATCATCAACCAGCAAAAACACCCGCCGCCTAGATACGAATTGCAGTGACCAATTTGGAAATCTCTGAACCGCTTTTTGAGATATATAAACTCCTTAGAAGACGGTGCGTCAGACGAGAGATGTGAACTGTGGAGAAACAAAGATTCCATCCACACATCATCAACCAGCAAAAACACTCGCCGCCTAGATACGAATTGCAGTGACCAATTTGGAAATCTCTGAACCGCTTTTTGAGATATATAAACTCCTTAGAAGACGGTGCGTCAGACGAGAGATGTGAACTGTGGAGAAACAAAGATTCCATCCACACATCATCAACCAGCAAAAACACCCGCCGCCTAGATACGAATTGCAGTGACCAATTTGGAAATCTCTGAACCGCTTTTTGAGATATATAAACTCCTTAGAAGACGGTGCGTCAGACGAGAGATGTGAACTGTGGAGAAACAAAGATTCCATCCACACATCATCAACCAGCAAAAACACCCGCCGCCTAGATACGAATTGCAGTGACCAATTTGGAAATCTCTGAACCGCTTTTTGAGATATATAAACTCCTTAGAAGACGGTGCGTCAGACGAGAGATGTGAACTGTGGAGAAACAAAGATTCCATCCACACATCATCAACCAGCAAAAACACTCGCCGCCTAGATACGAATTGCAGTGGCCAATTTGGAAATCTCTGAACCGCTTTTTGAGATATATAAACTCCTTAGAAGACGGTGCGTCAAACAAGAAGTGTGAACTGTGGAGAAACAAAGATTCCATCCACACATCATCAACCAGCAAAAACACTCGCCGCCTAGATACGAATTGCAGTGGCCAATTTGGAAATCTCTGAACCGTTTGAGGGCCTAGGTTGGGCGCTGTAAATACAATCAGGGTAAATGGAGTACCCTCGATCCATCCCCAACAGGATGCCAGTGTGGAGCCCCTTTGTACGATATGCCCCACCTCTTGTCCTGCTCTTCCTGCACAACCAGGCACCTTTCAGGATATAGTCGAAGCAAATTATGCATTAATAAAAAAATCCTGTTCATTAACTTTATCATTATTATATCATTGCAAAGATACCACACTAAGGGAAGAATGAGACAGCCCCGACACAAGTACTATAGTAACTTACTGCTGCATCAGTTTAAGTAGAACACAATGTTTTGAGATGAAATAAATATTTTTGTATTTTGTTCTGTAAATGCTAGAGCTTTGCAGGTGGCTACCTACATACTGGTCTAACACAATTTAAGTCGACACGTAAAAAGAACATTACACATTTTTCACTGTTTCGTCATTGTCATCAATGGCAGAATATCATTTTATCTGGACCTTAAGGTCAGGTGTACCGGACGAACTTATTTAAATACAACAAGTTCAACCGTGACAATATTGTCAGTCGTGTACGTTCTGGTACACAGCACCTCTGTTTGCAATCCCTTTACCAAGTTTTGATTGCAAATTGTTTAATTTTTTCTTTTGAGAATTGAGAAGACTGAGCTATGGTATTTTAGCGGCACTACAAAAAGTACTACGGCAACAAAGTACAAAAAGCACAATAGCGCCATCTATGATACAGATGAAGAACTAACATGAAAAATCTAAATTGCGCAGTTATCGGTGACTTAAGACTATATAGAAAACCCTGACAACATCTGTCGGGCAGTAGCCCACCAGACACAACACCCTTCTGGTCGGAGGATCCTCCTTTTCTATGAGAGATGAAGAACTTCACCCCCAGTTCTTCATACGCCTGTAGTATCAATGTAGATCATTAACAACTCGATGCCCCTGGAAACCATATAATATGTTATACCTGCAAACAAATGACCTACTTTTAATATACGGACGAACTTAAATAACAACGTAATTATTAATTTAAATCTGGCAACCACAGAATGGGTTCGGTCTTTTGTGACGACTTATGTTTGGTTTTAATCCGATTTTAGAAATAGGTGTATTAAAATATTTTCGTTCAAAAACATGATTTATTCCGTTAGGCTTGTACATCATGTGGGCAGAAAATAGGTTTCGTGCAATGAAAACACACTGGGTGCGATACACTGTTTCTATTAAACTAACAAATTACTCGACATTACAATGTAACACAATAACACGGGACACAATGAATCGGGTACAGTTCCAAGACGACTCAACTCCGCTGCGATCAGACTTTAAATGTCGTATACGCCTTGAGCTGAAAACATCAGGGCTCTGTGGAAGCACGCTGTGGTGTTGGTAGACTTGTCAGTAGGTCGTGTGATGTCACCACTGGCGTACTTGCGATTCATTTTAATGTTTTTTTAGTTATAATGTTACTCGCAAAACGTGGGTGAGCAATAGGAACATCTTTTTCTGAACAGAAAATTCTAATTCACTAACCTTAAAATAACTTGTAACCTCCAGGTACTTCACAACAATAAAAACTAAATACACTCGAGAGCAATGAATCCGGGTCACTTAAAGAATGTTAAAAATCTCGGAAACTAAAAATGATAGGTTAATGCAATAAATTGTATTTAATAGACAATGTAATACTCCTTAAATGAAAGTAAAAAAAATATGAGTCGCCATACATTTTATTAACACAAAATTACATAAAGAAAAAAACTGCTGATCTCTCCTTAAAACAAAAATAGGAAACATGAAATTTTTGAACTTTATTACGATTTTCTTGTATTTTAATACTTCGTATTGCCTCCTCGTGCTTCCATTACTGCGTTTACGCGGTTTGGCATGCTGTACACCAAGTTCCTTATACGATTTTGGAGAATATTCTCCCATTCCTCTGTGAGAGCAATTTTGAGCTCACGAAGCGTGATTGGGGGAGGGTTTCGTTGTTTTACGCATCTGCCTAGCTCGTCCCAAGCATGCTCGATCAGGTTGATATCCGGGCCGCGCGCTGGCCACTCCATACGAGTAATGTTCATCTCTTGAAGGTAGTCATTCACAATCCTACCTGTATGAGGTCGGGCATTGTCATGCATAAATATAGCATCCTCACCTAAATTGACCATAAATGGACCAACGTGATCATTGAGGATTTCTTCCACATATCTTACGCTAGTTAAAGAGCCGTTTTCTATGATCACCAGCTCTGTGCGACTTTCAGAAGAAATTCCGGCCCACACAAGTACAGACCCACCACCGTAGGCTACTTTTTCTTCGATGCATGCTTGCTTGAATCTTTCCCCTGGTCTTCGATACACTCTGTGTCTTCCATCGTGCTTGTAGAGCATAAATTTTGATTCGTCGGAGAAAATAACTTTTGACCAATCTTCAATACTCCAATTTACGTGGCTCTGGGCATATCTTAGTCTTGAAATACGATGCCCACGCTCCAGTTTAGGGCCGTTTGCAGGTTTAAGGGGTTTTAAGTTAGATTCAGCAAGCCGACGTCTTACTGTCCATGCACTTGGGTTACTTCCTCCGAGGCGTCGAAACTGATTTGTGAGTTCAGTTCCTGTGAGAAAGCGATTTCGAAGCATGGTGTTCACCAAGTATCGGTCTTCTCGTGCTGTGGTACACCTGGTTCTGCCCGTTCCTGGTCTGCGTAGGTTAGAACCAGTTTCTTCGTAACGTCGGAGAACTCTTTGTACTGTTGACAGCGACACACCGACAGTCCTGGCTGTATCGCGCTGACTCCGGCCGGTTTCCAGCATTGTAAGTATTCTGGTGCATTCTTCAGGCGTAAGCGACATAATTTCAGCTTGAATAATGAATATAGAGCACTATCAACATGGTTTATGTACCCACATAAATGACAGATTACAAACAAAAGCAAAACCAAATGCTGTAATTTCGTAGTTCCATCTTCGAAAGTGGCCCTTTTTCAAATTTGATTTTTTTATGATATAACTTTACAATAACTAAGAAGTTTTAATACCTTCATTTAAGGAGTATTACATTGTCTATTAAATACAATTTATTGCATTAACCTAGCATTTTTAGTTTCCGAGATTTTTAGGATTCTTTAAGTGACCCGGATTCATTGCTCTCGAGTGTACAAATAACAAAAGAGGTTGAAAACAAAAAAAGAATCACTTTCATAAAAACCTAAACAATACAGGTTTGCCCAAGACATCCGTTTCCATAGAAAAGATAGGTGCAGAAGAATAGCTTCCAGGACACAGACGCGTAGCATAATCAGCACATAATGTTCCTACTGCTTGGACATAAGCAGTAGGAACTCTAACTCTCTCTATGAGAGCCAATGGGCTCTCATCCACCACGCGAGCCCAGTGCGGATTGGCAGGGTAGATGTCACATGTCTGCGAATTTTTGGTTCTAGGACATCACTTACTATTTCACCGCTTTGGGAGCAGTGCTGATTAAATAATTATACAAAGTAACGCAGCTGCTGGGCTTGAACCCGCGACTTTTACTCGTAGGTCAGGGCCGTGAGCACTTGACCACCACTACTGCTCCCATGCATAGGAACGGCGATTCCAAACAAATAGCAGTCGACGTGAGGCGTGTCTATGTGTGCGTGGAGATCTCAAACAAATGACAGTCGTGAGTGTGCTGGTACTCGCTGTATGTGAAGCGTGTCTATGTGTGCGTGGAGATCTCAAACAAATGCCAGTCGCTAGTGCGCTTGCACTCGCTGAAGCTAAATAGCCGACCTTCTGTACGTATTTCTATGTTCTATGTTAGGGATTTTGGTTTCCGCACTTAGTCCTTAAAGTGGACCATTGTGCGTGAGCCATGGTGGCCGTCTGTACGTATTTATTCTGTGCCCGTTTTCCTATTCACCCACTGACCCCGAAGTATTTGCTAAATATTGCAGATTGGACCGGTGGAAAACTTGTTGGGTTTACATGTTTACTTTTAAATTGGTTGAAAATAACACCTCGAAAAGTGCGTACTAGTATCTATAGATAAAGGTTGCTGTAAAAGACTTTCTCGTGTCCGAATGTAGGTGCATAAGCACGTACAGTTAATAGTTCAGCTATTGATTTTACGCTTCGTGTGCAACGTTTATTACTGCTTGATCACGAGCTACAAGCCCTAGCTACATGCGTGTTCCAACAGCGACTGTAGAAAACCAATGAAATAATTTGATTGAATCATTGCTGTAAGTCACTACGACGTAATTTGTGATCGGTGGTTCTCCCGTGAATTAAAAAAGCGTATTACACACGCGTGTTACTTGACGCTAACCGCATCGAATGAGGTCGTGTACGGAGAGTTACGGGTGCGTGCGTGTTTAAACTTTTTCAGGATCCGTGCCTCATTTATCGGAAGACGCACTATGTCATACACACGACATGTGTAACATTGTGTAAAAAGCAGTAGAGGCTAACTAGGGCAGTGTAGTATGGTATTGTGTTATTATTATTGACTACCTCGTGGGTACAGCGGTCGCAAGCGCGACTGCTGAGCACGAGGTAGCATAGCAGAGATACCTAATAGTACACCCACATTTCGTCAGTTATGTTTAAGTCCCATGTAATAGGGGGCGAGCCTATTGCCATTAACCCGGCACAAATCCAGACTCCGTGGCTGATACAGATACATTCCTGATGGAAATCTAATAACACTTTGCCCGACCGGGGAATCGAACCCAGGACCTCATGTTCAGCAGTCGTGCTTGCGATCACACGACCATCGAGGCATTAATGTGTTTATTACGTTACGAAAGAAAACTCAGAGCAAAAAAAATATTTTACGCTTTTTAGTTACGATTACTTAATTTAAAATATGGTCATGATATACCATTTTAAAATCCTCATGATGAATCCTTTAATTTGAGACCCATATTGCAGTATTATTAAAAGTAAAATTTTTATCCTTTAGACTACAGCGTCTCACCGTCGCGTCGTCACGTTAGTTTTTTTCGCGTCACCTATCTAAGAACACTTGGGTTACCAAGACGAATCTAACGATAATTATGTTAATTAAATAAATTCGTGCAGCGGTTTGGTAGATAAGAGGTAACAAAGAATATTACATGCATAAAAGATACGCGCGAAAAACATACCCCTTTCTTGGCAGTCGGGTAAAAATACTGAAGTATTCTTTCTTATTGTCTAGGTTTTGAACCACAGCCTATCAATCAAGAAAGCGGAATATAACAGTACTTTATTTACCTGTAGTTAAACAATGATTAATAGTATCGTAAGAGAGAGGGTGACTTAATAGCTTGTCTCGATGTGAAGCGGCGATAAGCGGGGACAGTAATTGGATGGGTCGCGGTTGAAGATTAATTAATCATAGTTGACTTTCGGTTGTTTTCTTTAGTAATTGCAATTTTTTTTGGAAAATGTTTACTTTTTTGATAGGTCGATGACCTTCTGGTGGATATAGAAAGCAATTAATGCTGCTCATAGCTGCCTAGTGCCTATAAGACTAAGGTTGAACTTCATTTGGCAGCACAGAATCGCCCTTAACATGGTCCTATCCTCTCCTGTCGCTCAGAACCGTCATTTGCGAGAAATAGAGCGAATGGGAATGCTATCTCACAGCAGTTTTAATTATACAGTCCACTACGGAAATTCAAGTCTCACACACACACACAGACACAGTTCAAGCACACTTCAGAAGTCGGTGACAAAAAACTGAATCAAACAAACAAAAGTCACCGACTTCTGAAGCTAAAATAATTTTTCACTTTTTTGTGTTTGTCGGTTTTAATTTATTGCATAAAAGTTTTTAATACAAGTTGTTGACCGCGACCTTCGTTCGCGTGAAATGATTATATAAATCCCCATTATAATAGGCACTTGCCTTTTTTAATCAAATTTTGTTACCAATTTCAAGGGTTTTAATGTTTTTTTGCACGGAACCCAAATAATTTTTCTAAAATAAAAGTAGCCTATGTTAGACTTTTATAACATCAACTATCTGCCAGTAACAGTCCCGTCAAAATAGGTGCAGCCGTTTCGGAGATTAGCCGGAACATACAGACAGACAGGCAAAAGTTGAAAAAATGTATTTCATATGCATTCAGTATAAAGCTGTTATTTTGACATTACAAACAGACACTTCAATTTTATTTTATTTGTATAGATTGCTATTGAAGAACGAAAGTAAAGATAAAAAGAAGACTAAAAGAAAGTACCTATATTTATACAACGACGACAATAGGACACGTCTTAGGCGTCAAAATACTCCTCCGCATCGCTGTCATCTGGTAACGTGCCCAGAAGACTGGCAGCATTGCCACGTTGAATGGCAATGCTAATTCTTTGGCCAAGGAAAGAGCCAGCCCTCTGGTTACGCGAAGTGTCGACCAGTCGGCGAGAGATTTCCTTAAAAATAAGAAGAATATTTTGAGAATCGGATTATTAATTAAGAAGATTACCCCCTAAATCCAAAATTACAGACTTATATATTTTACTTTTTCTTAGCCTGATCTATCCCACTCCTGGGCAAAGGCCTCTCTCCCTCCTTTCTTTCCATTTCTTCCTCTCTGTCCATTTCTCGCGAACCCGTGCGTCCTCCTTTCAGTTGTGACAGAACTTGTCCAGTTCGTCCCGCCATGTTCTTCGTGGCCTGCCGCGACCCCACCCCACAGTGTCAGGGCACCAGTTTGCTTGGCCCACAGTTTGTCCCATTTGAGTTGGGCAGCCATTTGAGCCACGTCAGCTATGTTTGTTTTGGAGCGCAGTATTGTATTTGGAACACTATCCGTTAATTTAACACCTAGTATACTGCGCACCATTGCTCGTTTGCAAAGTTTGAGCTTGGACTTGTGGATGTTACTTTGTTACTTTGTGTTGTTGCTTTGTGTTGACAAAGACCAAGTCTGTGCGCCGTAGGTTAAGACCGGGAGAATACACATGTCCATAAGTCTGCGTTTCAGTGCCATAGGAAACTCACCTTTTTTTTTTCGAATGGGAAATCATCAAATGACTCCTCCCGCTCTGGGCGGAGCGGAAGGGAGTGTCAGACCTTTACTGACTAAAAACCATCCACGTTCCTTCTTTTGCCCTTTATGTTCCAGGGCCGCTTTATCTCTTTCGAACAGTCCCGCAGCCCTGGCAGGCATCGGCCCTTGCGGGCCCCTCCCGTTTGCTGACAACTCTTTGAGGCGCGCGTGGAACACGAACGCGCCGTCGACACGGCCTGCCCGTCGTCATACGACGGACGGACGGCGAGCTAGCCCATTACCCACCGTCCACAGGCCCGCGCCTACGGTGGCCGAGAGCCACCACGTGGCCTCCGACGCCCGGTGCTTCTCCCGCGGCGGCTGGGACGTGAGGTTCTCTTCCTATAGAAAACTCACCTTGGAAACCCTTGAAAACCTTTACTTCTTTATAATATTAGCGTGGATTATTTTGCTTAATTTAACGTACCACAGATAAAATCAACCAAACTGTCGCAAAAGTCTAAAGCCTAATGAACTGAATAGTTCTTAACAAAGCTTGCAAAATTTTTAGATCAAAACTATTTCAACAGTTTGAAATGCTTTGTTAAACAAAAAAAAAAGTACTTAAAAAACTTGTTTAAAATCTAATAAGATTTCTTTGAACTACCAAATTGAACTTAATCTGATATTTTCGAAACATCTGTCGACCAAAACTTTTGTAAAATAAAAAAAAAACAATTATTTCTGCTTGAAAACTTCTTCTATCTTGTCAATGCTTCTATTGTTTCGAAGTTCGTCAAGACAGTTTTGTGTGTTCAAATCTGAATTAATAATTGAACAAGCGAAACAAACAAAGTTGAACAAGTTGGGACTTGTGCTCACTGAGTTCCAATATAAATGAAACATCGCGTAAATGACGATTGGTTTCGATATTTTTCTATGCATTGCTGTTCAATAAATAATAAAACCTAATAGTAATAAAAGAGATAGCGTGATGACTTTCACGCATAAGTACTACGAGGGCTGGATCGTCACAGCACGGGTAAAAAGTACTTGGATTAAGGACTCGTGGGAGACCTTTGTCCAGCAGTGGGACAGCAACGTCTAACAAAACAAGAGGAATTCGATCGGTTTTTTTTCAAATCTACTTTGTCAAGTCAATAATTGAATTTCGGAGTGAAGAACGTTGGTGCCACTTAAAGCTTTTGAAGGCTGTTGAATTCAGTGGAATTTTGTTTGTTCTACATATGTACAGACACGAGGACCAATAAGTAAACACTTAACAACTTTTAAAAGTGTTTTTATCCTACTGTTCTGATTAAAATTTCATTTTGTTACGAACACAGTATTTTGGAACTCATGTTTTATGAAAAATATCCTATCTCCAAGTTACAATCGTTATTTCTCGCGAAAATTGCTTTAACATTTAGGAAACTGTATACATATTGGGGCTCGTGACTGTACTCATGTAGTTTGTTTGATTGAATTTTGAATCATAATCTAGCGATGAATAAGAAATGAACTTCCTTGCTTTTCTTGGGTGTTGTATGCTAAATCAAATGTAAATTAAAATGATAGCTTGGCGAAAGTAATTATGTAACAAAAAAAAATACTCAAAGGGGTTGCTCTGTAATAAGTTTCATCAACATCGTCATGCATTTTTTTTTTGCGGATGGGAAATCATCAAATGACTCCCGCTCTGGGCGGAGCGGAAGGGAGTGTCAGACTTTTACTGACTAAAAACCACCCATGTTCCTTCTTTTGCCCTTTATGTTCCAGGGCCGCGGTATCTCTTGCGAACAGTCCCGCAGCCATGGTCATGCCCCTGCCCTTATCCCAATTAATTTGGGGTCGGCGCAGCATGTCTTCTTCCATACTTCTCTATTATTTATTTGTTCAGTTTCTTTATTATTTTTTTTCTTTATATAATAGAAAATGTATGTGCTTATTGGGCCATTATTTTTTTCCAGGGCCCAAATTGAGTAACTATGTCGTAAAAATAATTGTAAAACCAATTAGTTTATTTTTTTATTTTTTAGGTTAATTTAGTTTTATCAATATTTAAAGTAAACAGTACAGGCATTAGCAGCGATGTTTTTTTACTATTTATTGTTTTGTTTGATATTAATACAAGGAAAGGAGTACAAAAACAACAACTGTGTTACTTACTTAGAATAATCAGTTTTATTGTTGGAACTTTTACCTAAATTTTAAAAACCTATCAAACATAAACTTAACAAGAATTACAATAATCTTATAATGTAAAATCACAATCATCTCAGTCTAATGTCTTATTTTCTAATTAAGTTTACCAATGCGTTACGTTATTTTAATTTAAGCTACTGTAATTTCTCAAAATATGCCTTAATAATAGCAATTTAAACTCAATCTTTATAGCACAGGTTGAAAAATGTTAGATAAACAAAAAAATATTAAATTTGTGGTGGTTCAAAATTATATTAAAAGCTTTATAGCTCTTAACGTATTCAGAAAAAGAGGGACGAAAAAGTAACGCAGTAGTTGGATAAGTAACACAGTGGTAATATTATCACAGCACTAGGTGTTTTTTTTTCGCTTTAGCTAATAGAAACGCTCTAAAAACAATAACAATAATAATAGGTATTTGAAATAAAATAAAAGGTCTATGATGAAACGAGCGTGCCCAGAAGATGCCTGTTCACTCTTGCTTTGAAGGCAGACGGGTTATATGTGGGAGGGAACACAGATGCCGGCAGAGAGTTCCACACCTTGGCTGTGCGCATGATAAACGTGGAGGAGAAGCGCCGAGTACGACTTGTCGGGATATCAACCAAGTGTGGATGGTACGCCGCAGTACGTCTGCTAGTCCTGTGGTAAAAGGGTGATGGTGGAATCAGATCGTGGAGCTCCTGTGCACACTCTCCGAAGTACAGTCTGTAGAAGACCGACAAGCAGGCGACATTACGCCGATGAGCTAGGCTGTGAAGCGAAGCTATCAAAGTCTCGTCGCCTATGAGTCTTTTAGCTCTGCGTTCCACCGAATCAAGTGCAGCGAGCTGGTATTTTGCTGAACCATCCCTTAAGTGACTGCAATACTCCATACAGGAACGGACCTGTGCTTTATATAAACTTAAAAGCTGTCCAGATGTGAAGTATCGCCTCACCTTATTCAGGATGCCCAGCTTCTTAGCTGCGGTCTGAGCTTTCGACTCGATGGTTGAGCCGAAGTTGAATCCGATGTCAACTCCATGCCCAAAAGCTGTAGGCGGTCGGTGACTGGTACAACTGTACCTCGGAAAGCTGGAGACAACTGGAACTGGCTCTTTTTAGCAGTGAAAAGACATGCCTGTGTTTTCAGATCATTGAATCTGACCAGATTGTCGTCGCCCCACTTGGAAACGAGATTTAGGGTCAGCTTCATTCGCTCCACCATGGCCTCTCTATGAGTAGCAGTTTCCTCTCTGCTGGCTCTTGCACTGGACAGGTATCTTTCTGCGACTGTGCTGTCATCAGCGTACCCGATTGCACCAAGCTGTAGCAGGTCGTTGATGTGTAGCAGAAATAAAGTTGCAGAAAGAACAGACCCCTGAGGAACACCGGCATCAATGGCCTTATGATCCGATGAGCAGCCATCTATGACCACTCTGATCGAACGGCCACTCAGGAAGTCGGAAATCCAGTTGAAAAAGTCAGCAGAGATGCCGAATGCAGGAAGCTTAGCCAACAGACTAGCGTGCCAGACCCTGTCAAAGGCCTTTGAGATATCAAGCGATACAGCAAGGGCTTCGCCGTGTTTCTCAATGGCCTCGCCCCAGATTATGCGTAACATACACAAGAAGATCCCCAGTTGAACGACCACGACGGAAGCCATACTGGTGGTCACTGAGGAGCTCATTGTCTTCGAGGTATGTTAGCAGCTTATTGTTTAGTACCCTTTCCATCACTTTGCACAGTATGGAGGTTATGGCGATTGGTCTATAGTCAGCAGGATCGGCACGGTTACCCTTTTTGGGCACTGGCTGCACATTAGCAAGCTTCCAGGACTCCGGCACCACTCCGGTTTTTAGAGATAGGCGAAACAAGCGCGTCAAGACAGGAGATAACTCAGAAGATGTTTTCTTTTAGCCTCAGCATTTTTCACAGGGTCCTGTTTCAATTTTCCCTATAACGCCGTTGTTTTTCTGCCGGTGTTAACGCCATTATATTGAAAATAATATACTGTAACAAAATAACCCAATAATTAATTAAGTGAACTGTAAAATAGATAAATACACTTCGAAAACTGTTTACTTTGCAACTGCGTTACTGCACCTACAACTGCGTTACTTCTCGTGGTAACGCAGTGTAGTGGTAACGCAGTTGTAAAAATAACGTGTATTCTAACATTTGGGTCATATGATAATAAATACCTAATTATTTTTGAGTGCATGCAAATATTTACTTATTCTATTACAAAACGCAATAAAAAAACAATCAAATATTTAAAAAACTCACCGTTTGCCGTCAGTAACTCAGCGGCCGCACAATAAACACACGCGCCTCTCCGGATGACTCGAGCTCGACTGACGCGGCCAGCGTCTAGGCCACGAACACCCGCCTCACCCCGCCAGCAGTTCACATTAAATCAAACGAACTTAGTCGAAAATGCACGAAAAAAGTCGAATTTAAGACTCACTTTTGCTTGGTAACACAGAGTACTTACGTTTTCTTACTTCAACAGAGACAATACAAGAAATATTTCGTAAATAATACACGGTTAAAGAAAAGATAAACTTATTAACCTGTTAATAAAGTTCATATTTACCTTAATTTCCGTAGATATTTTAATTTAATAGTGCCGTGAAGAGTTTTAATGTAATGTCAATGTATTTGAAGCGAGTTGCTTGCTGGGACAGCCTGATTTTGTATGAGATACGACTGCGTTACCGAGAAAAGCGACTGAGTTACCGTCATTTACGTCAAATTATAACATTTTTCACTAATGTTTATGTCTTCTTAGAGGGATATTATTGTTACGTTTCTACCAATAGCGATTTTATTTTAGTAATCATAGTTTTTTTTAATGTAATAGGCTCTGTTCTTGAGAGACCGATTATGGGCCCTGGAAAAAAATAATGGCCCTATTATGTTATTTTGTTTATTATTCTATTTATTGTGTATTCTTAATTTTTTATGATAAATTGTGTTTGATACTTTTTTTAATGTATTTATAATGAATTGTGTTTTTAATTTTTAATGTTTTCAAAATCTGACATGTAATTTTTGATAATTATTAATAAATAAACTAAACTAAAGTATTACTCGTCATCTCATCATATACACTATAGCTTAAACGAGTGAAAAAAGTTTTACGTCCAACATGTGAATTACCTACTATTTGTATCTTTCTGAATAACTTCATCAGCTATCCTGTAACAGCACTTACTGATTCAACACAGAAATTATAAAAAAAAACAACAATACCAGCATTCCAGTCATTAATACTTCAAACAACTACAACAAAAAGGATACCCCACGTAAACAGCAATGAACATCGAAAAGAAACTCGACACTGTTCGCATCGTCCTCGTCCAGCAGCCGGCAAGAGATATTTACTTTAAAGTACAGTCGAAAAACTAATTTGGTATAGATGTTATAGTCAAAGATCGATATGTAGCCTCTACGCAGAATTACTGGTTTATCCTAGGTTTGGCGAAAGCCTTTTGAGAAACCTAAAAATAGATTCCTATTTCAGCTTTTGACTGATGTATTTTTAGGCAAACCTAGAGTACCTTACTTTTATAAATTAGTTGTTAGCGCCGTTTGTTAAATTTGCTGCTGGCACTGACTTGGAAAAAAAACGGAAAATGGTGTTGATAATTTGGCATACGGAGTAGATAATTAAATATACAAAAAAAAATATATATATTAAATACACTGTCACTATTCAGTTTTATTGTGTTTTCGCCCAAGTTGTGCCCGTACACTAAATAGCTTGTTCAATTGTACTTTTCGCGTGAACTGTTTCAGTGTTCAGGTTACCAACTGGCTACATTTGTTCATGAAAATATAATTTTATTGGAGAGTTATTATTGAGTAAACTGGATACACATTGTTTTATAACTATGAACTATGGTCCAAGTTTTATAGGCACGTGATGCGGAGGAATGAGGAACAAGTCGTGAGGGAATTTGAAGTTATCATCATCTGCCTAGCCTTTTCCCAACTACGTTTGGGCCAGCTTCCAGTCTCAGATGCAGCTTAATACTAGTATTTTACATGGAGCGACTGCCTATCTGACCTCCACAACACAGTTAGTACTGGGTAGTACGATACGCTTTGGTAAGATTGGTTGTCTGACTTTCGGACCTCTGACTACCTGTAACGACCGTCAAAAATCTACAAATGACAGCCGGGACCGGCTTAACGTAGTTTCCGAGGCACGAAGGAAACTCGGTATGTTTTAGGAGTTCAACCATCCATGGACCAGCCTAATGATCGAACCGGGCGGCTGCTTTTATTGAACCACGACCTCTGATGATAGCGTTTATTCTGGTTTTAAATTACATTCAGTAGGGCTAACAGTGCAAGCAGAGGCTCTAAAAGTATATAGTCTAAGGCTGAGATCCGTAAACGTTACTTAGTACGACCTTTAGCTTAGACATATGTATGTCACGTTTCTATCTTGAATTGTACTTGTAGTATAGTGTGAGCATGAGCTCTTGGGTTCGAATACCCGGTTGGTCAAAGTGTTTTTGGGTTTTTCCATCAAGAATTTTTCAGTAGCAGCCACGGGCTTAGGATTTTTGCCCGGTTGATGGCAATATGCTCGCCCCATATTACATGGGACTTAAACATAACTGACAAAATGTGGGTGAACTTTTTAGGTACACCTCTGCTTAAACCTTCGGTGATTAGAAGGCGTGATGTTATTATGTTGTGCTTGTAGTGGCAATTGTACGCCAATGACAGGAATGACGCACAGCTGAAGTTCCGTACGTGCTAAATAAGTAGCATAAATGTCGGCGTTAGAAGCTTCCCCAAGAATTAATTGAAGACTTGTAAAATTTAAAACTCATTCAGTTTCTCATCAGATTAAACGTTTTTCATTGTCGATCAAAGGCACCGCTGTTCTGTAACAGCGGTGCCTTTGATCGACAATGAAAATCGTGGAACATACGTTTTGTTATTTGCTTTGGCTGTCCAAAGCAAATAACAAAACGTATGTTCCACGATTCAAACATTTCGTAAAAATATCGAAGATGTTTTAGAGACCGTTTCAAAATAAGCTCTTTTATTTCCATCCCATTCGCTAAAACGAATAAGAAGACACAGATATCAAAAAAACATACTCCGAAACCGCTCCACACAGCCATTCACCGAGAAGTGAACCATTCAATCTTTCAACGCGTCAATCTCAGCCATTCACTTTTCGTTCATTCGACGAAAACCTCAACACAACGTAAAAAAAAGGGCCAAGTAAGTAAATTGCAATAAAAGTCAAACAGATGTTTTTAGAGGGTGGAATAATAAAAAAGGGGGAAATAAAGGCAATATATCTTGGGGAATAGATTCAGGTCCTAATCAGGGCTTCTTGGCACAGCCGCGCACCCTTTTCAACCCTCACACGGAACGAGACGACTCTTATCTCATACCGTCTGGGAGACAAGATGTGCGAAAATGTTAGATTGGGCTTTATTAGTACGCGTGGTTAAAATTTGAACTAAAATCTATAAAAATAAATAAAGTTGAAGTGTCTGTTTATAATTTCAAAATAACAGCTTTTTACTTATGAAAGTATATACATTACTTATAAACTAAAAAACTTTTTATTTTATTTTGTTGTCTGTCTGTTTGTTCCGGTTAATCTCCAAAACGGCAGGACCTATTTGACGGAACTTAAACTGGCAGATAGTTGATGTTATAAGAAGTAACTTTCATTTTAGAAAAAGGATTAGGGTTCCGTTATATATCAATGGGTTCCGTGAAAAAAATTAAAACCCTTGAAATTGAAGTTATTTTTTTACAATAATTTCACGCGGGCAAAAGCATACATAAACTCTTGTTTCACCAAAGCCATCACATTACAATATCCATAAAACTACAGGAACATATAAGGCTTCTTACTAGGTCACAATAATTTAGATACTCTGACTCCTAAACTAGATTTAGATGCCGGTGACTAGGAGTCAGTGATTCTCCGTAACAAACAAAGCCATATTATATTATATATACCATAGCCATAGCCATATTATATTATAATTATGTTGCCATCTTGTTTGCGTTATTACATTTTCGTCAGTAAAATAGCCTTGCAGCTTGTACTGCAAAAAATGAAGAAAAATTAAAAAATGAAGAAGTTTTTTAGAAAACAATTGAAGGAAAATTGTGAGTGAATGGTTTATTGACAAAAGTATGTTGGAGTGAATGGAACTACATTTATTATGTTTTATTTGAATCGAATTGAATCAAAGTCAATTCAGTTGTAATCCTTTTCGATAGTAGTCTATTTATTACTTAAGTAAACTAATGTGCAAACTAATGTGCAGATGCGAAATAAAGTCCTGAGTCCTCTACATGCAAAGTATAAAATCACTTATCGATATCAACTAGAGTAAAACGAACATCCAAATAGATTTAAAACATCGCAAATGGATAAATTTGATTAAAAGTCATATAAAAGGAATTAATTACTTAATGAGCATAAACTTTGCATCACTACGTAATAAAAAAAAACAAAGTAATCCGCCGCGTCTGTCTGTCTGTTCGCGATAAACTCAAAAACTACTGCACCGATTTTCATATTGTTTTCACCAATGGATAGAGTGGTTTTTGATGAAGGTTTTAGTATATAATTTGTCAAGTTTTTGTATACATTGGCTAAAATATAATGATATTTGTTGGTGGTGTCGAAAAAAAATAAGCCGTCTGGGCGCTTTCGACGAAAACGCTGCCTAAAACCTTTGAGATATAACAAAATGATGTATGGTGGAATTGTGTATCTTATATAGGTCTACAGAAAAGATTGCAATGGCATATATCTATCTTTTAAAGATAACATACTATATCCATTTTAATACTTTAAAAAAGCCGAAAATTGTCTCAAATTAGGTACAGGGATAGATTATAGCCTGGTCTATAATAAATCCCTGGAATAGGTTTCTATGGGTTGCGGGAACGGGATCAAAATTTCATGATCACTTTTGGTCGCGATAACGGGCGAGCCGCAGGCATCAGCTAGTTTCAGATAATTTAAACGTACTATTAATAAACCCGTCATGGTGTATTAATATTTATTACTATTTCGGCGTAACCGTTAATTAATAATAATTATCAGTATTTTCAATATCTGGTTTTAAACATAATGAAGAGAGACTCTTCACTATGTTTAAAACCAGATAATCCTAACGTAATGTCTGTCCACGACCTTGGGCAATGCAACTTGTGTTAAACGTTTGTCACTTGATTCTTTCGCGTGAGAACCGTCGCGACTAGTGGCGCGGTGTTTCCTCAAAATTCCCAAAAATTGGTTTCTTAGATAGTCGAGTATGACGTAATGCAATGAAAATATCTAAATAGTGAAGTGTTGCGGCACAAAAATAAACTTTGGCGTCGAAGATCTCTGTATTTCCAGCGATAACAACAGTTTTTTTTAAAGAATTTAATAGAATTCGCATTTTTTTAAACTTTAACCAAACAATTATTTAAATTAATTTATATATTTTGAATAATCTAAAGAAAACCTGTAACATAAGTGCCCATTCGCAGATTAGTCACATGCCAACACAAATACATATTATTTTCAATTTTCCACCTTATTCACGCTATAGTTTACGCGGTCTAGTAGCGATTACAATCGTAGTTTGATCGCCTTAAACCACTTCTGTCATTTGTTTTCCCCGCAGTCGTTGTGGCAACACGCGCATTGCTTGAGCGCGCAGCTCGTGGCCTAGGTTTAATACAAGTATACTGGAAAATAATTAAAAAATAATCTGAATGTGTTTGGGAGATTGTATGTTTGCTTGTTACTCCATCACACTTCCACGGCTGATCAGATGTGGATGACATTTAGATAAATAAAATAAATAAATTGTGTTTTATTTCAGGCAAAATACCCATAGACAACAAAAATAAAAATAAAATGTATCATTAAAATCATTGAAAAAGAATAAATATTTAAAAATCATTGAGTAGTAATATAAACTGTCATCTTTACTAATTATAAAGAAACATTTGAAATAGTGATAACTTTATAGGGTATGAAGAACTGGGTGTAAAGTTCTTCATCCCTCATAGAAAAGACGGGTGTTGTGTCTGGTGGGTTACTTGAAAAACGTTGTTGTCGGGTTTTACTATATTTTATGATCTTAAGTCGCGGATAACTTTAATAGCGCGATTCAGAATTTTGATGTTAGTTCTTTCTTATTGGCATAGATGGCGCTGTTCTACTTTTTGTACTATGTTGCTGTAGTACTTTTTGTACTGTCCGCTACAACTTATTTAGCTACTGACAAACGTGAGGTCTTTCTTGGATTTGATTCCTAGGTCGGGCAAAGTAATGTAATAGGTTGGAGTCTGGATTTATGCCCAGATGAAAATAGGCTACGAATTGGCGAAATGTAAGGAATCACAGGCGTGATAAAGCATTTGTAATAATTGCTTAGTCATGCAAATGAAACCGCGGGTAACAGCTAGTAAAACAATAATTATCGAAAATCATTATGAGCGCTAATAGAGTTAAGTGAATGAATGAGTGAACGAATAATTGAACGAATGACTGAACGAAAGTTAATCAAATGAATTACTGTAATGTGAAACTTATTGGGAAATGGATTGTTTAATTAAGTGAGGGACTTATTGTATATTTTGTTATTTTTTGTGTATTACTGTATAGTTTACATAACGGTTATGTAATGTTTGTAATACTAACGTATATATTTTGCCAGCGGCAGTGATGTAAATTAAATTGGAGTCTGAAACTGGGTTGTGCGCAGCAGTTTTGCAACCACTAGATCAGCAAGGCAGACAATAGTTCGGGGGGTCTAAAAATGGCCGGTTTAGGAGAATCATAATTAATAGGATAATAATTTGATTTACGTTTGTTTTCGTTTACGTTTGCGTCTATGACCATTTTTTTAACGTGTTTCATATTATTATTCTATTATGATACTTTAAAGCGACCATTTTAGACCCCCAGAACGTAAAATACAAAAACAATTATTCTCCTTTTGGACCTCACCGTAGTCGGGTAAAAAAAAACCGGCCAAGTGCGAGACGCACTCGCGCACGTAGTGTTCCGTACCATTATCTATCGAAACGGCAAAAAATCATGTATGTTGTATGGGAGCCCCGCTTAAATATTTTTTTTCAGTTTTTTAGTATTTGTTGTTATAGCAGCAACAGAAATACATTACATCATCTGTAAAAATTTCAACTGTCTATCACGGTTCATGAGATATAGCCTGTTGAGAGACGGACAGACAGACAGCGGAGTCTTAGTAATAGGGTTTCGTTTTACCCTTTGGGTACGGAACCCTAAAAACATTAGTCAATATGCCTTCTCCATTTCCTCATTCATAGCTGCACAACCCACTTGTAAGGGTGGGTTTTATTCGACACGTTTTCTTTCCTTCGCAAAAAAGAAGGAACCCTACCATTGTACAGAACCCTTCCTGCCTTAAGAAGGGTTCCTGTTGTGCTCTAATGAATTAATACCCAAATAGAAATAGAAACGTCAAGTGTGAGTTGTGTTGGGAAAGAAGTAATTTAGACTCTTTGGAAGGTTTTATTTTGTCGGTTTTGTTATGAGAATTTTGGAATTACAATACTAAGGTATACAGAAAGTAGATAAAAAGATTTTGCTATGTATGTAGAGGGATATATGATGATGTTAAGGAATAAGATGAGATAAGAAGGTGCTTAAGCCTCAATTTCTTAAGTAGCGGTAGATTGTATTATGTTTTTATTATTTTACCATTTTCACAATTATTTTATTTTAGTCATTTAATTGCAAACCAAATATATTTATATTCTTCTTACTTTGATTTAAGCTGTGTGTTTCCTGTGTTTGTGCTCACACCATAATTTTTAACTATATGTTGTGACTATTATTCCCTTTTTGTTTGTTTTTATTAGCTGTAAGTCCTCCATGTACTAAAATAAATAAATAAAATAATAAAAACTTTTTGCCAAAACAAACGCTGTATTGTGGAAAAATATCTTCTTCACCGACTTCCGGAAGTCGGTGGCAAGGAAGTCAATGAAGAAACAAAAGTCGCCGACTTTCGGAAGTAAAGTAATTTACCACTTTTCAGTGTTGTTTTTGGAAGCCGGCCTATTTATTTGTAAAAAAAAAACTTTACAAATACTTTTTTTTTTACAAGTTCGTTCTTTCTTGTCGTGTATTTATTTTACAGTGGTAACAGGTAAAATTTATTAGCAGAACATCCACATAAACAGAAAAAAAATGTATTATAAAGTTAACTCACAAAATACCCAAGCAATGTGAATAAAACTTATAAGGGACCACCGCGCAAGTTTTCTTTACTAAATGAGAAAAGGTCACGTAAATCGAACCAGTTATCACGGAGATATGCGGTAAGATACATTGAAAATATATATACGGTGTGGAAGGGACACCGAGTCGAAAAATATTAGAACTTATACAGTGAATTTGCTATTTATGTTTCCGCTGCCTTTTTTGTTTTTTTTTTTCGGTGGGTGGGAAATCATCAAATGACCCCTCCCGCTCTGGGCGGAGCGGAAGGGAGTGTCAGACTCTTACTGACTAAAAACCACCCATGTTCCTTCTTTGGCCCTTTATGTTCCAGGGCCGCGGTATCTCTTTCGAACAGTCCCGCAGCCCTGGCAGGCATCGGCCCTTGCGGGCCCCTCCCGTTTGCTGACAACTCTTTGAGGCGCGCGTGGAACACGAACGCGCCGTCGACACGGCCTGCCCGTCGTCATACGACGGACGGACGGCGAGCTAATGTTTCCGCTACCTTGTGATCTGATCACATACGATTCAAGCTTATTATGTCTGTTTTCGCGGTCACAAAGTTACAGTGATGAAATCTATGGTCATACAAAACATTATACAAGGTGGAAGAGACACAGACGCTAAAACGGTTACCACGTATTCAGTAGATCATTCTGCTACATAGAAATATTTCACCGGTTATTAAAAAAAAAATCTGCTGTTTCCTTCAAAAGTGTACCTACGCTGTTAAAATGTATGGAACAGCTGTTTTTTTTAATAACCCATGTAACATTTCTATTATGTGAAAATGGATTTTTTTATTATTAATTTTTTATTTTACAATTTTATTGCTTATTTTAATTTTTAAATTTGGTGGTTGTGTTTATTTACAATTGTTTATTTTATTTAAATTATTGTGATTATCTACAATTGAATACTTTAATGTTTTCTTTTTGTGATTATGCATGGAATTAATAAAGCTATTTTTATTTGATTTTATTTGAGTTATAGAACTGACCGATGGAAAGTTCAAAAACTACATTAAACGTGTCCTTATTAAAAAAGCATATTACAAAATCAAGGACTACGTTGAAGATAAAGAGGTTTGGCTTTAGTTCCTTCTGCGCATGCGGCTTCCCTGGTAGCTCATAAACGGCACAAATATGTGGATGTCTCTAACTATTCTCAATCTCATTTTTTATTTTTCTTTTCATTTTAATTTACAATGGTTTTTTTTTACAATGGTTCTCACATCATTTAAACACCTTTTGTTCAGAATAGTTGCAGCACTGATGACAATATTTTTGTCACATGTCTAATTTAGTCTTTTAAAATATTTTCTTGCCTTTGTATAGATTCTTTTTAACGATTGTTTGTGAATGTGTGAACAGTATAGGCCTTGTAGATTCGTGTGTTAACTTTTGTTAACCTCTTATCTTGTTTTCCGTTTTTTTTGTGTAGGTAGTAAGCAACGACTTATAGTCGGGCTTATGCTGTCCCCCCATACTTGAGTACTAATGCTGTAACATGATAATATTGTAAAATCTAATCATTTTAAAAGAGTAACCATGGAGTTTCTTGCCGGTTCTTCTCCATAGGAAACGAGCAACCCGAACCGTGCACCTTTTTGTCGACGTTTCATAAGTGCCCATGTAGGCCTATGTAAAATAAAAAATATTTTGATTTTGATTGTGACGTGGAAGGCTTTTTTAGACCAATTTACAGAAATAAATATCGTTGGTCATTTATAAAGTTTTTATATACACTTGATGAAGTGGTGATCATCATCTGACGAATCCAACCCAACTGTATTAGGGTCAGGTTCCAGTCTATTTCATAACAAGCACAGAAGTTCTGACATATACCCAACATGCTGTGGACTAAAATAACAACGACAGCCAGAAGATGACGCGGTAGACCTCGCAGGAATAGAATAGAATATAATATTTATTTATTGTAAAACATGAGTATACATCAAATGATATGTGCAAGGTCTTAAAATAACAGGTAGATCTACATGTTTTGCCATTTATGGCGTACAAAACAACATATTTTTGGCTTAGTATTAACCTTAAAAAAAAAAAAAAACAATTGAGTCTACACAGCAAACTATGAAATTTAAATAATTAATCCAAATGCTAATTAAAAAATAAAGTATGCAGTATGAAGTGTGTTTGGAGTATGGGGTGTATAGTATAGCGATGGCGGGACGAGCTGGACAGAACCAACGACCAGTGGTCAGTGTTCTAGATCGAAAGATTTTGAAGTCATGGGGAGAGGCCTTTGCCCAGCAGTGGGATGACACAGTAACAGTCAATTCTACGGTGAGTGAATGTTTACCTACTCATTACTATCGGTGACAGCATTGATCAGTTAGATGGTAGATGGTTTGCGGGACTGTTCGAAAGAGATACCGCGGCCCTGGAACATAAAGGGCGAAAGAAGGAACATGGGTGGTTTTTAGTCAGTAAGAGTCTGACACTCCCTTCCGCTCCGCCCAGAGCGGGAGGAGTCATTTGATGATTTCCACCCTCCAAAAAAAAAAAAAAAAACGATGGTAGATGGTTGACTAGCGCTTCAATAAAGAGAATAGAACTTCGCACGAAGCGCTTTGCTACATCGTTTAGCTCGTTCCATCGTCGACCTCATCTCTGTCCTCAGGACTAGATTGAGGTCAAGAGTAGGCCCATTAAACATAAAAAAACTATCAACTAACAAGGCAATAGTTGACAAGCATCTCAGCCCTAATATGGAAAGTAGTAGTAAGTAACTCAACCATTAGTTCTCATTATTGACGCTCCTTGGATCTTACTAGGAAAGCGGAAAATCGTGAAATAAATAAAATAAAATTGTTCGTTCTGCGTAATCGCTTTTTAATGAAGATTTAGCGAGTTTTGGCGAATTCCTTTTTGGAATGAAATAAGATAGATTGTGTCAGCTTTACTGTTGTCTTGAAATTCTGAAAATAAGTATTTGATTTGATGCTGATTCTAATATTATCATCGTATCAGACTTTTTAATGCACTGCGCAAAAATAACAAAGCGCCATGCTTCCACATTTATTGTGCGAATTGCCAGTCTGCGGAATTCACTGCCGGCTTCTCTATTCTTCGATCATTATCTGTCTTGGTGTCTGAATCGGTTTCGTCTAGGCAAGCGTGGTGGAGAGCAGCGGTGGCCCAGAGGTGGCGGCCCCGACTTACGAACATGTATAAGTCGTGGGTTCGAACCCAGACAGGCGCATTACTTTGTGTAATTTATTTCATCACCACTGCTCTCAAAAACGGTGAAGGAAAACATCGTGAGGAAACCGGCATGTCCTAGAAGCAAAAATTCGAAGACATGTGACATCTACCAACCCGCACTGGGCCCGCGTGGTGGATTATAGCCCATTCCCTCTCATAGAGAGGACGCCGTGTGTCCCAGCAGTGGGAACATTATAGGCTGATTATGCTTATTCACCCTAGCGTGGTCCACCCTAGGCCGCGTCAGTGCTTCACATCAATCGACTTGCGGCCAAACGCAAGCCTAATTAGTTACTTTATTTGTCTGACCTTGCATGTGTTAAGGGCTTCCAAGAGACTAGCAATGATGTTTAATATCACTGTTTATTGCAAAGTGTTCCGGACCATGACATCGCGCCGGTCAGTGAGATCGCGTCATACGATCTACGTCATCACCACACCCCACCTTATGCTAGGCCCTCGACCATACCAGGGGAGACTCGCTCGCCGTCACTTACCTTGCGCATACATCGGCCATTTTTTCAGCTGAATACCAGTATTTTACATGGGACTGCTTATCTGACCTCCATAACCCAGTTAGTACTGGGTAATGCGATACCCCTTGGTAAAACTGGAAGTCAGTATTTCTGGCCACTGACTACTTAACGACTGTCAAAATCTACAATTGACAGCCGGGACCAACGCCTCTGGTAGAGAGTTAACTATCGTAACTTCGGAGATATCGTCGTTTTAATCAGACGCGCCGTAAACGGCCGCGACCACCCAGAGTGGCCTCACAGATGCGGGAAATTTATTATATACGCGAAATATGACTCTCACAGATTAAGGGATAACGTGCTTTCCGAGGCACGGAGGAAGCTCAGTGTGTAATGTGTGTGTGTGTGTGTGTGTGTGTGTGTAGTGTGTGACCTATCCACGGACCAACCTAGGCAAGCGCGGCTTAACCTAAAGATCGACTCTAGCGACTGTTATTATTTAGTCTCTTGCCTACAGGTCAATGTCATCCAAATACCAACATTGCCAAACAAAGTTTAGCCCACAAAAATGCCTTTAAAAGACGACAAAAACACAAATTGGATTCCACATCTACTAAATAACAATATACCAAGCGATACACTAGACATTCTGAAAGTTAATACAACTTTTCACATTACTGAAACCATTTGGATACTTAAAGTAAATTCGATTTTTTTACTTTCCTCCCTTCCTTTTTCGAGTTGTAAGAAAGTTGAAGCCACGCTGAAAAGTTTGCAACATATTGAATTATAAAGCCGAAGGTTTTCAACTTTCCAAATTTATTAAAATTAGATTTATTAATTTCGTGAGTTCTTTTCAGGTAGGTACTTAATTTTATTTCGGTGATAGATAGATTTTTTTTGTCAATTGCTGTGGGTTTATTCTGAAAACGTCACTTCGAAATTCGAATGACGTCTCGTTGTTCTTCATCTTCTTCGTGTTTATGATTGCCATAGTTATTAAGCTAAATTTGTTTCGAACTCGGCCACATCCACGGCGTTGGGACTGGACTTCGGACAGGTCCCTCAAAGGGCAGGTGGAGTTGCACAAAGAGCAGGTTAAGAGGTGGGCAATGGTTTGAATGAGACTCCACAGTCGCACTCAGCTTTATCAAAAATACCACCACTGGACCAAGTTGTACCTGCAGCGGCCCACCTGACTTCGAAGTCGGTTTAGAGTCTTCCAGGTAGGCCATGGCAGTTGATGACCCGCTGGGAGCTTTCTGCAGACTTAGCATAGTGAGCCGGCAAAGTTGTGGCTTCTCCGACATCCCCCGATGTCGGAGAAGCCACAACTTTTTCCGAGCTTTACCAACTATTATTGGATTTATGAGCAATAATTTAAATTAAAGGAGCATACGCTTGTAATCCCTGGAAAGTTAGGCAGAGCAGTGCTTCCTACGCGGGCTTGTGGACGGTGATAATGGGCTAGCTCGCCATCCGTCCATCTTATGACGACAGGCCGTGTCGACGGCGCGTTAGTGTTCCACGCGCGCCTCAAAGAGATGTCAGCAAACAGGAGGGGACCGCAAGGGCCGATGCCTGCTAGGGCTGCGGGACTGTTCGAAAGAGATACCGCGGCTCTGGAACACAAAGGGCAAAAGAAGGAACATGGATGGGTTTTAGTGAGTAAAAGTCTGACACTCCCTTCCGCTCCGCCCAGAGCGGGTGGGGTCATTTGATGATTTCCCATCGTAAAATGAAAAGGTGTGCTTCCTACTACGAAGTTTTCCCTTGGCCTGCCTCCACTCACTATGCCAGAGTTGTGGTGTTGTTCCCTGGTGCGTTCCCTTATCAGCGTGCGTAGATACCGGAGAGGGAGTGGCACAATGGGTTCGGGTCCCATTGCTACTATGCTCGATCCCCTTCTAGCGAGTTCTTTCGGTGTATCGTTGCCCTGGGAATCGTTGTGTCATTTGATCCATTGGATGGTTATTTGTTGAGATTAACAACCTGGTTCAGGCGTCGGTGACACTCGTGTATTAACACAGAGTTGACTGTTTGGCTGTTAAGCGCTTGCAGTACAGCCATGCTGTCTGAGAGTATGCGAATTGAGTGGTCCTTAACCTCTCTGGCTTAGATGGCTGATGCAGCCAGGCTTCCAGGGAAATGCCCATGCATTCTGCCTGAAACACTGTATTGTGGACCCCTAATGGTGTGCCTATGAGGATGTTGAGTTCCTTCGAGAAGGTTCCAAAGCCCATACCAGTTCCTGTTTTAGATCCGTCCGTGAATATTCGAAGCTCTGGTCTCTCTGTTTCCCCTCGCAGCGGTGATCCTCATGGAGCTGCATTGATGCAAATTTGCTTACGAATATAAATATAATTTCTCATATTTAATTAACAAATGAATTCAATTATAGCAATACATGAACAAAGTGAACGAATTCCAATACTTAATTACAACTTTTTATTTAATTATCGTCACAAAGTCTATAATAATAAATACCAATTAACGTCAGTAAATACAGAATATTACTACTTCCCCGTTTAATTTAATTTGTTTCACGATACGCTGAAAGAGTTTTATTTAATCAACATTTTATTACTTACTTTTGTCCTCAAAAGATAAAAGATAATCGAGTAAAGGTATCGCAACGAAACGTTATGAAAAAAGATATCATTCAATTTGTCTTTTGTGAGCTCTTTCAACCCCGTGTTGGTTGTTATACGTATATCTTTTGCTGGGTATGCATACATTGGTGAAACGTAAGATGAAATTTAACACACGTTGAAACAAAGTCGCCTGGTTGTAAGGTTACATGTCACGTTACGTTACACCAATGTGTACCTTTTTTTTTTTAATCATCAAATGACTCCTCCCGCTCTGGGCGGAGCGGAAGGGAGTGTCAGACTTTTACTGACTAAAATCCATGTTCCTTCTTTTGCCCTTTATGTTCCAGGGCCGCGGTATCACTTTCGAACAGTCCCGCAGCCCACCAATGTGTACCTGGGATTTGACATTCATCACTGACTGGCTTCAAACGTGTTTTAAGTTAGGATGTCACTACTGACTATGCGAGCTCGTGGTGAAGCAATGGTATGGCAACCGTTGATGTGTGACTGATCATTTCAAAAAATCACGTCTGTCATTTGTAGATCTGTGACAGTCGGCACAACTCAAAACGTTCTGGAATAAACGTTCTGTGAATAGGGTAATCTATACAAATAAATAAAATTAAAGTTTCTGTTTGTAATATCAAATTAAAAGCTTTTTACTGAATGCTTATCAAAATTTTTTTGCATTTTTTTTTCTGTCTGTCTGTCTGTTTGTTCCGGCTAATCTCCAAAACGGCTGGACCGATTTTGACGGGACCTTTTCAGGCAAATAGCCGATGTTATAAGGTCTAACTATTTTTATTTTAGAAAAATAATTAGGGTTCCGTGCAAAATCATTCATTTTGTAACAATATTTTGATTAAAAAGAGTGTCCATGGAGTTTCTTGCCCATTCTTCTCCATAGAGATCTACGATTTGGAATGTGCAACTACGGTACTTTCGCAAGTTATTATGCCTTGTGAATGTGACTGTAGCTTAGCTTTTTTTGTTTTTGACTTTCAAAAGTGCCTGTAATGGTCTAATTGAAATAAATGCTTTGAGTTTGAATTTGAAAACAATTAGAACCTTTACATTGGTTACAAAATCCGATTAAAAAAGAGAAGTTTTCTTTTTTTTTATAATAAGTTCACGCGAACGATGGAAGTAGGCAACAGCTAGTACCTAAGTACAATTATTTTTAAGCAGATTATGAAAAACTGTTGGTAAAGGGTTAATATTAGTAAGATACACTTCTATATTAACAGTACTGAGTTCGGCCGCATGTGGGCAAACGACGCGCTCACGCGAAAGAAACGAGTGCCGCACGCGCGTGTAGCTTGACTTGTCGCCTCGTCCGAGGTCGTTAACAGGGCTTTAAGTTATAAACTGCAATACCCCATAGATCACGTCTCCTCAGGACGTGCACCGAGTCATTATATTATGCCCGTCATGCTGAGACAAAGGTGGAATGTCTCACGAGCATAATTGCAGATAGCATTACTAATTCCACAGTAAGGGTCGGACTACACCGAAGCGAAGACAGACGAAAGGAGAAGAGATGTGTTTTAAACCACCAATAGAATTTCGTTAATTACACTTCTCGTCTCCGCTTAGCTTTAGTGGAAACTGTTGAGCAAAGAGGAGAGACAGGAGCCTGGAGCACGTCCTGTTGTACCCTGCTCCTATAAGGAAAATTTGGATGGCTGTGAACATGCTCCAACATGATAACATATTGTTGCCCCTCTTTTGGGGATCCGTAGGTCAAATCGCAAAAACGGAACCATTATAATTTCTTTGTCCAGATATCACACAGCCATTTCAACCGGAGACTATTTGCTCTATATCGGTGTTAATTGGAAAGACGGTATATTCTGTGCACTACTAAACGTAATTAGTGGTGGCGCTCCTCATAAATGTTATCTACTGGGGTATGAAAAGAAAAAGGGAATACAAAAAAGCATGTAGGGACTTTTTGGAACCCATAATTTTAAAGACTATGATGTTTCATATTTCAAATGACTCAGTCGTTAAGTCTGAGGTATGCAATATTGTAGGTTACAACCATCCCACAACCACACAAATAACTTTGCTTTCATAGTATTTTCATCCTGTTATTGTTTAGGCCAGTGGAGACGAGAAGAGATCTGAGCCGCAAGCGGCGTACCGCTTTGCACATCTCCGCCCAGCTTCGAAGGATACACCCTGGCTTTTAACACAGCTTCGCACAGCTGGTCTACGCTTTGGTGGTCCGGGCCTAAGGGGCTGTCTCCACGAGTGAGAGAATCGCGACGATATTATCGTCGTTGCCACGTATTTCTATACACTCTCTTAGAGCGAGAGAATCGCGGCGATATTATCCCATACAAATACGTAATATCGCCGCGATTCTCTCGCTCGTGGAGACGGCCCCTAATGCTGCTTCATGGTAGAAATAGGTGTAGTGGAAGTCTCATACAACGATGTCCATGATATTTGGTTGCCTAAATTACAATACACAAACATATTTTCGACTGTCTCGTTGGTCTAGTGGTGGCAGAACATGAGGTCCTGGGTTCCATCCCCAGGTCGGGCAAAGTGTTATTGGGCTTTTCTATCAGGAGTTTCACAATAGCAGCCACGGAGCCTGAATCTGTGCCCGGTTGATGGCAGAAAGCTCGCCGCCTGGTTACATGGACTTAAATGTTCGCGATTCGCGACCGGATGATGTTAATAGGCTTGCTTGGCTTGGCTTGCTTATTATATGGGAATTAAACACAACTAGCTAAAAAAAATCTGGTCGTGGGTTCGATTCCCACACAGGACAAATCTTTGTGCGGTGAGTTCGATCATTTATTCTGTATCTGGGTGTTTTATCTATAATATGTATGTATTTAGAAATATATAAGTATGTATATCAGTTGTCTGGTTGCCATAGTACAGGCTCTGCCTAGTTTGGGACCAGATGGCGGTGTGTTGGTTGTCCCAAGATATATTATTATTATTAAAAAAAAAGGTAGACTTAATTAAATTTAGACGAATGTAAATGTAGGATGTGCTATTAGGTACACCTCTGGTCCTGGTGTTATGTTAAAGATATTTTGTAACAAAAGAATATAGGTACTACGTACAGGTTAGGTTAGTTTACCTTAATTTTCAACTTTTTTTATCATTCGGAAGTTCCCTTATACTTGTGCTGTAAGACCTTGCTTTTAACCAAAATTGACAATTCTAGGTCAACCGGAAGTACCCCATAGGTTTTGAGTCGAAAACCTATATGGTAGTTCCCGTTGACCTACAATCATGAAATTTGGCAAAAAGCATTGTCTCTTGCATTGGGAAAAATCTGAAAACCGTAAATATGTAGTTTAATAACGAAATACCTACAAGTTTATACGGAATCCTCGGTGAGCGAGTCCGACTTGCACTTGTTTGAAAGGGTGACGCTTGTCCTTAAATTATAAGTGTTAACTTCGAAATTATGGCAACGTTACAGACGCGTGTTTCTGTGGTATTTTATGAGCTGGTTATTTTCATAATTATGAAAGAATTACTCTTAAGTCTCCCGGCGGGTTTGCACCCGGTTGGTGGCAATATGCTCGCCCCCTATTACATGGGACTTATAAATAACTGGTGAAATGTGGGTGTACTATTAGGTACACTTCTGCCTAACCCTTCGGAGATTACAGGCGTGATGTTATGGTTCTCTCGAGTCTCTACTCTGGGGATCAAATAAATACTGAGCCCAAGATACAGACTATCTGGTTTGGTGCTCACTAGCAACAACACTTACGTTAACTAGTTTTAGGTAATATTTTAAGCTACTTGTAACATTTCTTGTGTATAATTGTTACTGCTTATGTATTACCTAGATAATTAACATTTTCATATTTCTCTAATTCTGGCACTAACAAGTTTTCGCGAAAATCTAAATTATATTTATATCTTTATATCGTGTTGACTCAGGACCTTTGTTTTTTATACACATAATAGCGACTATAGACCTCAGTATCTGGTATAAATTTCAACTTGCTAGGTCCACCCGTTCATGAGAAAATCGGTGGTGACACACGGACAGACAGACCGACAGACGGAAGAGAGTAATCTTATAAGGGTTCCTTTTTTAACCTTTTGAGGTACAGAACCTTAAAAATTAATGAAAATCTAGCAGTCAAGGATATTCAGTACGAAACAGTATTAGATTTATGTAGACAGCTAGAGGCATGAATTTCCCCTTTTCCTATTTTCTACTTGAAAGGCGGAATGTTGAGCATTTTTATTACTCGCCCAGTTTCCGGATACTGCCGCCAGATGGCGGTGCTCAGGATTAAATAGAAAGTTGGCAGTTGAAAGATTTATTTTGTTAAGTTTTATAGGGTTTATATTGTTGGCGACCAGCGACCTGTGGAGTGTTGGTGGGGAGGTGGGGAGTCGTTTAGTTATAATGGAGGGAGTACGGTAGTTAAGTACAGTAACGTGGTAAACATTGGAAGTATACAGTTCTCTATTGTAGGTATACTTACAACTAAATCGAATCTAAGGGTCGGCTCCACGGGGGTGCTTGGTCAGAAAACCTCCTCGTGGGCCCAGTGGCTGCCGGTCCCTCTCGATACGTCTGGAGGGAACAGCAGCTGCTGTGGACGGTGCACCCTGGGCGCGGCAGTATCCTTCCCCGATGAATGGGAAGAGATTCTTATTCCTCGGGGAATGTTACTGTCGTGGCCAATATTCTGACATGGTGGGGTCCAGACTGGACCAATGGGGCGTTCCTCCGCGCGTCCCTCTGAAATGCAGAGGGCGCAGTGGAGGAGCAAGGGCGGGCTCGGTGTGCACTAACCCTGCCGCCGGGCAGACAGTGAAGGGCTGCGTCCTTCACTGTCCCCGTCGTATATCGTAATCCCATCATCGGAGTGTCGTGGATCACGTCTCGCGGCTTCGATAGGGACCGAGGGTCTTGGCTTGGCCGCCCGGACCGCGAGGTAGAAAACCTCTATAAAAAGTTACCCCGAATCCCAAGCGGCGCCGCACCGCGAGGGGATGTATGGCTGACGGGTAAATCAGTCGCTAGTGCGCCCCCCCCCCGTCAGAGTACCAGCCGACCCTCTGGCGGGTTATGGGTTAAAATCCGCAGGCTTATCTGGGTACAGGGGGTACCCCAGACGGACTGTTTAGATCCCCCATACTCGTGGGAACAAGTATGGACACAACAACAAAAAACAAAACAACAAAAAACGTTGCCGAAGGCAATGGTGAGGAGAGGAGGGATGCGGGGTCGGAGGCCGACGCCGCATCCAGCGATGTGAGCGCGGGAGGCTCAGAGAGCTCCCGGCGCGAGAGGACCGGGACTGCTGCGGAGAACTCTAAGTTCTTCCGCAAGCGGTCCTGGCCGGAGGGCGACCAGGGGTCGTCCTCCGAGGGCGAGCTGGCCTCGGCCCGGAAGATCCCCACCAGCAAGCGTGGTGGGATCCGGGGCAAGGGGCGGGGTCGCTCAGCGGCCCAAAACGCGGCGCGGCTCGCGGAGGAGGGGCGTCCCCCGGAGGTGGCCGGTCATGGGGTGGCCAATTCGGTTACCTCTGGTGACGAGGTGGGTGCAGCTGGCGGCTCCGATGCGGAGCGTAAGTCCAGGTTTGCGGCGGAGGTGGAGGCCGCTTTGAGGGTGGTGGCCCACAAGGTGAAGCCCTCCACCAAATTTGGGGCCATACCGGCGGCTTCCGCCTCCATTCTGGCGGCAGCAGAGGCCGCCTATGCGAGGCCTCCGCCTGGCGAAGTGGCCAAACTGCGGGCGGAGGTCGCCCGCCTGACGGCCGCGACGGAGCACCTCCGAAAGGAGAATGGGGAGCTCCGAGCAGACCTGGCCAGTCTGCGCGCACCCGGCTCCCGCGAGGCGCCCCAAAAGGGGGACCAGCAGCGACCCAGCCAGACCGTGTCGGTGGAGAACCAGGTTCTGAACCTGGTTCGACAGGAGCTGGCTGCCTTCCAGGCACGGTTTTCCGTGCTGGAGGGCATTGTCCTGCGCCCCCCCCTTGCGGCAAACAAGGCTGCCCCGGGCCCAAGGGCAGCCTCATATGCTGCCGTGGCCGCCACCTCCGGATCTGGGCCGTCCAGCCAGCCCTCCGGCAGGGCTGCGGTGGCCCCCCCCAAAAAGCCGGCTCCGGCAAAACCGGCGCCGGCCAAGAAGGCGGTGGCCCAGAAGAGGGGCAAGGCGGCGGCAAAGCCCGCGAAAACGCCAGCGCCAGCGGCGGGCCAGCCGCCGCCGCAGCCGCAGCCGCAGCGGCAGCAGCAGCGGCCGCTCCCCCCCCCTCCGCCCCCTAAGCCAGCCGCGGCCGAAGCCGGGTGGCAGGTGGTCGGGGAAAAGAAGAGGGGGAAGAAAGCGGCCAAAAAGGCGAGGCAAGCTGAGCGGAAGCGCCAGCAGAAGGCGAGAAGCGTCGCGGCTAGGCTCCGCGCCCCGAAGACCGCAGCTGTAGTGATCACACTACAGCCGGACGCGGAAAAGAAGGGCGTGTCCTACCGCGACGTGCTCGCAAAGGCGAAGGCGACGGTGAACCTCGGGGAGCTGGGGATCACCGGGGGACTCCGGCTGAAAGTCACCGCGACAGGGGCGCGAGTGCTGGAGGTCCCCGGCGAGACCAGTGGCTCGTCCGCTGACGCTCTGGCTGAAAAGCTCAGAGCGTCCCTGAATGCGGACGAGGTCCGAGTGTCCAGGCCCGTTAAGTGCGCAGACCTGCGCATCCTGGGTCTGGACGACTCGGTCACCGAGGAGGAGGTGGTGGCCGCCGTCACCAGGACCGGTGGGTGCCCTGCCGAGCACGTCAAGGCGGGCACCTTACGTCCGGACCAGACGGGCATGCGGACCACCATGGTTAGCTGCCCTGTGACGGCGGCTAGAAAAATAGTGGAGGGCCGAAGGCTCCTGGTGGGGTGGGTCTCAGCGCAGGTGAAGCTGCTGGAGCCCAGACCTCTGAGGTGCTTCCGCTGCCACGTGGGGCACCACGTGTCAGTGAAGTGCACCTCGGAGGTGGACCGCAGCCGCCTGTGCTTCCGATGCAGTCAGCCCGGTCACATGGCCGCGGCTTGCTCCGCCACGCCGCACTGCGCTGCATGTGCGGCGGCTGGCAAGCCCGCCGACCACCGGGCTGGGAGCAAGGCCTGCGCCCAACCCACCAGGACCAGGGGCAGGGGAAGGCGGAGGCCCTCCGCCGTTGCCACCACCACCCCCACCGTCGCCACCGCCGCAGCCGCCGCCACCGTCGCCGCCGCCGCTGCCACCGCCGCTGCCGCCACTGCTGCAACTCCCGCAGCGGGGCCCTCACAGGGGGCCCGGGAGGGGGCTGAAATGGAGTGCCAATAGTGGCCCCATTACGCCTCCTCCAGGCGAACATCAACCACTGCGCCTGCGCTCAGGATCTGTTGCTCCAGAGCATGGCGCAGTGGTCGATCAATGTCACCGTGGTCGCTGAGCCGTACTTTGTCCCACCCAGGGAAGACTGGGTGGAGGACCTAAGCGGCTCAGTGACCATAATTTCGTCGGCCGCCGCCGGTACCCCGACCCTTGAGAGTGTCAGGAAGGGTCAGGGGTGCGTAGCAGCCCGGTTCGGGGAGATTGTCGTAGCGGGAGTCTACTTCTCTCCGAGCCGAACTCTCGCCGAGTTCCACAACTCCCTCATGGAGTTGAGTGTCGTCATCGGAGGCCATTCCCTCCCCGTGCTTGTGCTCGGGGACTTCAACGCCAAGAACTTGGCTTGGGGTTCTCGTTGCACGGACGTGCGGGGAAGGATGGTGGAGGACTGGGCTCTGGAGGCAGGCCTGGTCGTCCTAAATCGGGGTTCTGTCCCCACGTGTGTGCGGATGCGGGGCGAGTCGGTGGTGGACATATCGTTCGCTAGCCCCGCTCTGTCACCGCGTGTGCTTGACTGGCGCGTAATGGAGGAGGTGGAGACCTATTCCGACCACCGGTATATCCGGTTCGATGTCTCTGCCCCCTCAAGCGCGCCGGTCCAACAGGCCCCGAGTGGTCCGCGATGGGCGCTGAAGCAGCTGGACCGGGAGCTCCTCCTGGAAGCCTCGATCGTGCAGGCCTGGGTGACACCACCGGGCAGGCCTGCCGATGTCAACAGCGAGGCGGGGTGGTTCCAGGAGGCCATGTCCGAGATATGTGACGTGGCAATGCCCCGAGTTCGGCCAGGAAGCGCCCGGCGTCAGGTGCACTGGTGGTCGCCAGAGCTCACGACTCTGCGCGAGGCGTGCGTCGCCGCGCGTCACCTGTACGCCAGGCATCGCAGGCTCCGCATCCGTCCTGCGGATGCGGCAGCCATTGAGGCGGAGCTGTACGAGGGGTACAGAGCAGCGAAGACCGCCCTCCAAGAGGCTGTCCAGCGGGCCAAAGACTTGGCCCGCGAGGAGATGCTGGAGACTCTCGACAGAGATCCGTGGGGGCGCCCTTACCAGATGGTGCGGAACAAACTCCGCACCTGGGCCCCCCCGCTGACGCAGAGTCTCCGGCCGCAGCTCGTGGAGGACGTGGTGAGCGCTCTGTTCCCTTCGCGAGGGGAACATCCTCCCCCGCCTATGGCTCCGCCGCTTGCGGTGCCGGAAGCGGACCACGACGACGATGACGACACTCCGGAGGTGACTGGGGTAGACCTGAGAGTGGCGGTAAACCGGCTTAAGGCCAGGAATACCGCCCCGGGACCCGATGGCTTACCTGGCAAAGCCTGGGTCCTGGCCTTGCAGGCTCTCGGGCCCCGACTGGAGGGGCTCCTAAGCGCATGCTTGGAGAGAGGCCAGTTCCCGCTTCGTTGGAAGACAGGGAAACTGGTCCTCATTCGGAAGCCGGGGCGCCCTGCGGACTCTCCGTCCGCATACCGGCCCATTGTGTTGCTCGACGAGGTGGGCAAGCTCTTCGAAAGAGTCATTGCGAACCGCCTCGCCGGGCACCTTGCGGGAATGGGGCCGGATCTTGCGGACAACCAGTTTGGTTTCCGCAAGGGGCGCTCGACGGTGGACGCCATCATGCGCGTGAGAGCCCTCACGACGGGGGATGCGGTGTCCAGGGGTGGGGTCGTCTTGGCGGTGTCTCTCGACATCGCCAACGCGTTCAACTCCATGCCCTGGAGCTGCATTAGGGAGGCACTCCGGTATCACCGGGTGCCGACCTACCTCCGTCGTGTGGTCGGGGACTACTTGACGGACAGGTCCGTCATCTATCCTGGTCACAGCGGAGAATGGAACCGGCGAGAGATGTCGTGCGGTGTTCCACAGGGATCGGTTCTGGGGCCGCCCTTGTGGAACATCGGCTACGACTATGTGCTGCGTGCCGACCTCCCTAGCGGTGTCAGCGTAGTCTGCTACGCTGACGACACGCTGGTGCTGGCGCAGGGGAGGTCGCACGAGGCGGCGGCCGAATTGATGACACGCGGGGTTGCGATAGTCGTTGAGAGGATCCGGCAATTGGGTCTCGAGGTGGCATTGCACAAGTCTGAGGCCATGTGCTTTCATGGGCCTCGGAGCGCGCCACCGTCGGGATCCATACTCACGGTAGGAGGGGTTCCCGTCGGCGTCGAGTCGACGTTGAGGTACCTCGGACTCGTCCTCGACAGCCGATGGAACTTCGTTGAGCATTTCCGACGTTTGGCTCCCAGACTGGAAAAGGCCGGGGCTGCTTTCAAGCGGCTCCTGCCCAACCTGGGGGGGCCAAACGCCTCCTGCCGGAGGCTCTATGCGGGGATCTTGCGGTCCATGGCCCTTTACGGGGCCCCGGTGTGGGCGCGTTCGTTGAGGTTGCGTGCAAAGCACTACCTGAACGCGCCCCAAAAGGTGGTAGCCGTAAGGCTGATCCGTGGATACCGCACGATCTCCCGCGAGGCGGCGAGCCTCCTTGCCGGATTGCCGCCATGGGATCTGGAGGCCATAGTCCTCGCGCGCCTGCACGAGTGGCGCGCGGAGGTACAGAGCCGGGGGGTAACTCCGCTGCCGCGGCATATTGTCGCGCGGCGGACAGACCTCCGCCGTGATCTCATGGCGACATGGAGAGAGCGACTATCGCAACCCCGTTCAGGGCACGCCACGATAGTGGCGGTAAGTCCCCTCTTTGAGGAGTGGCTTGAGAGGCGCCACGGCGCCCTCACCTTCCGCCTGACGCAGGTCCTCACCGGACATGGATGTTTCGGGAGGTACCTGTACCGAATCGGGCGGGAGGAAACGCCCGGATGCTACAATTGCGAGGATCGACCGGAGGACACGGTGGAGCACACCGTGGAGGTCTGCTCTGCTTGGGCGGAGCACCGCCGTGTCCTCGTAGCGGCGATTGGCGGCGGCGACCTCTCGCGTCCGGCCCTGGTTCAAGCCATGGTCCGGGGCGAGAGGGAATGGGAAGCCGTCGCCTCCTTCTGCGAAGCAGTCATGCTAGCGAAGGAGGCGGCGGAACGTGAGAGGGAGAGAACCTCCTCACGTCCCAGCCGCCGCGGGAGAAGCACCGGGCGTCGGGGGCCACGCCGTGATGGCTCTCGGCCACCGTAGGCGCGGGCCTGTGGACGGCGAGTAATGGGCTAGCTCGCCGTCCGTCCGTCGTATGACGACGGGCAGGCCGTGTCGACGGCGCGTTCGTGTTCCACGCGCGCCTCAAAGAGATGTCAGCAAACGGGAGGGGCCCGCAAGGGCCGGTGCCTGCCAGGGCTGCGGGACTGTTCGAAAGAGATACCGCGGCCCTGGAACATAAAGGGCCAATGAAGGAACATGGGTGTTTTTTAGTCAGTAAGAGTCTGACACTCCCTTCCGCTCCGCCCAGAGCGGGAGGAGTCATTTGATGATTTCTCACCCCCCAAAAAAAAAAAAAACAAAAAAAAAAAAAAAAAAAAAAAGGGTCGGCTCCACACGTTGGCCCCAACGCCACTCGTCCAACGTGTGGATCTAGAAAATAGCATTGGCACCAATGTTGGGACGAGCGTTGGGAGTTGGCTGAGGTGTGTCGGTTTTATCAAAGGAATCTGCGCCAACGTTCGTGATCCGTTCACATGTTGGCGCTTTGCTCAGTCCTGCGTCCAGTTGCAACAAGCATCGAGAGTGCACGACGAGCGAGAATGTATACCACCCGTATGGACAAATGAAAAAGGTATCGAATTATTAGAAGTTTACCAGGCACATCCAATAATATGGAGCAATTTCGATTTCTGTATCGGACGTCTTCAAGTGGGCTCTGACGGGACAGGACTGGTATAACAGCTAATGTGTGGACGCCTCACGAAATTAACCGACCACCGTTGGTATTAGAGTTGGCGGCAACGTGTGGCGCCGGTGTTTTACGAGACAGCTCTTCTTTTCTTCTTTGGCGGAGGTGGCGAAGTGGATTTTGTGGCGGTCCTCTTGTCCGCGCAGGCGGTGCTCGTGTGGCGTTATGCATCAACGTATTTCATAAGCCAGTGCGACGTGAGAATCGCTTCACCGGTCAACCGCGTGGATGAGCGTTGTCGTCTGAAAATCACATACACAACAAACCCGTTTTATTTTTTTATTTTTACAAATTAATTACATTTAATTGAGATTGTAGTACGTTAAGTGTGATAACTGTACTAACTCCACACGGGAATTTAACCCGTATGGTAAGGCTGTTAAGCGCTTTAATAGCTAGTTTGCGATGCTGCTGATAATGACAAATTAATATAATGATTAAAATTTAAACTAGTAACAAAATAAAAAGCAAGGCAAAAGTCTATCCTCGCGCGCTTGCATGAGTGGCGCGCGGAGGCACAGCGCCGGGGGGAAACTCCGCTGCCGCGGCAAATTGTCGCTCAGCGGACAGACCCCTGGCGCGATCTCATGGCGACATGGAGAGAGCGATTATCGCAACCTAGGGCACGCCACGATAGTGGCGATAAGTCCCCTCTTTGAGGAGTGGCTAGAGAGGCGCCACGGCGCCCTCACCTTCCGCCTGACGCAGGTCCTCACCGGACACGGTTGTTTCGGGAGGTACCTGGACCGAATCGGGCGGGAGGAAACGCCCGGGTGCTATCATTGTGTGGATCGCCCGGAAGACACGGTGGAGCACACCGTGGAGGTCTGCTCCGCTTGGGCGGAGCACCGCCGTGTCCTCGTAGCGGCGATTGGCGGCGGCGACCTCTCGCGTCCAGCCCTGGTTCAAGCCATGGTCCGGGGCGAGAGGGAATGGGAAGCCGTCACCTCCTTCTGCGAAGCAGTCATGCTAGCGAAGGAGGTGGCGGAACGTGAGAGGGAGAGAACCTCACGTCCCAGCCGCCGCGGGAGAAGCACCGGGCGTCGGGGGCCACGTTGTGATGGCTCTCGGCCACCGTAGGCGCGGGCCTGTGGACGGTGAGTAATGGGCTAGCTCGCCGTCCGTCCGTCGTATGACGACAGGCCGTGTCGACGGCGCGTTCGTGTTGTGAGGATCGCCCGGAGGACTCGGTGGACTACACTGTGGAGGTCTGCTCCGCTTGGGCGGAGCACCGCCGTGTCCTCGTAGCGGCGATTGGCGGCGGCGACCTCTCGCGTCCGGCCCTGGTACAAGCCATGGTTTGGGGCGAGAGGGAATGAGAAGCTGTTACCTCCTTCTGCGAAGCAGTCATGCTAGCGAAGGAGGTGGCGGAACGTGAGAGGGAGAGAACCTCACGTCCCAGCAGCCGCGGGACAAGCACCGGGCGTCGGGGGCCACGTGGTGGCTCTCGGCCACCGTAGGCGCGGGCCTGTGGACGGTGAGTAATGGGCTAGCTCGCCGTCCGTCCGTCTTATGACAACAGGCCGTGTCGACGCAGTCCTTCACTGTCTGCTCGGAGGCAGGGTGAGTGCACACCGAGCCCGCCCTTGCTCCTCCACGCGCCCTCTGCGTTTCAGAGGGTCGCGCGGAGGAACGCCCCGTTGGTCCAAATTGGATCCCACCGAGTCAGAATATTAGCCACGGACAGTAACATTCCCCGAAGAATAAGAATCTCTTTCCATTCCTCGGGGAAGGACACTGCCCGCGCCCAGGGTGCACCGGCCCAGCAGGTGCTGTTCCCTGCAGACGTATCGAGAGGGACCGGCAGCCGTCAGGCACACGAGGAGGTTTTCTGACAAAGCACCCCGTCTATAAATACCTAGTAGACAGATATTTTTATTTAACAAACAACAATACGTTTTATTGTCAAAACAAATAACGACAAGAAAATGAACAGAAAAATAAATAAAAACCTCTAATAATTGAACAATAACGTTGATAAAGGGATTCTTAAATAAATATGTATGCGATGACAATGGATAGAAAATAAAAGATGTACCTATATCTTTCTGTGTACTTAGTTTTGTAAAAGGTATTGTGAATATGTTTTTGTTTTTTTATAGAAGTCAGTTTTACATGGATTTTTCTTTAATTTTCCTTTCCTTATTAGTGGCGAAGGTTCCTTACAACTCGATTCCTACTGGCTTCCTTAGAAAAATGGCATAGTCAGTCTTCTATAAACCAATAATATAATCACATAAAAGATCTATTTATAGTCCAGCTTACCTCTCACAAAAATCTACTGCAAACCATAGAAATATAGTATTGGTAAATCAGTCTAAACCTAAAGAAATCTCATTACATATTTTGTTATATTGTTTTGCGTGTGGCATGACTATTTTATTTATTTAATTGTTTATTACACTACGTTCACTAAATACAGAAAAGAAAAAAGGAACAGAAAAAATAGGTACAAAGTTGAAGCTTATTATATTGTTTCGTTTTATTTTAATTGCATATGAAACCTCAAACAGCGCAAATACAAAAACTTTATTGCTAGTTGTGTGTTTGATCCGTTTGGAATTGAAACACTAGGGCTATGGGGTTCGAGGGGCACACCTAGACTTACGCTATATCGCCAAGCGGTTGGATGACTCTTCACGTGACCAGAGGGCTGGCTTTTTTTGACCAAGGAATCAGCATTACCATCTAACGAGGCAATACTGCTAGCCTTCTTGGCACTTTTACTGTAGACAGCGATGCGGACGAATTTTGTGATGACTTGTAATTCTATTGGGAGAAACCTAGGCTGATGATGACGAGGTGACTACTTACCATCAGGTAGCTTGTTTGCCACCTAAGAGCAACGTTTTCAAGACCACACACAGCAAATATAATTAAAAATCTAATCGAAAACAGAGTTATCACAGGAAGATCTCCAATGGTATGGCCTTATTTGCAAGTAAAGCATGTTTTGGGTTTAGATATTCATAGATAGTGATAATTATGAACAGTTGTAAACCACAGGGGAGTAGGTTCACTGATTTTTCAATTTACTTATCTTGGTACGTCAGTTAGTGAGAAGTACTAACGAGTACAGTCGGTTACGGAAGTGTCAACATACAGAAAAGATAAAAAAAAATATAAATCGTTTTTTTCTTAAAATTAAGTATTATAACTTCTCTTAAAATTAAGTATTATAACGGTATAGCGAAAGATCTTTACAAAACCGGCAGGTCCTAGAGCCAGAATTTCCAAGACGTATGACATCCAACAACTCGCACTGGGGCCGCGAGGTGGATTACAGACTACTCCCTCTTATAGACACGACGCTTGTGTTCAAGTAGTGGGAACTACATAGGATGATTATGCACAATCAAACAATCCAATAATCGTTTTAAGGAGCAGTCTTTTTAATCATGCAATGTTTAAGAATTACATTACCTATTCAAGATTCCTTTAAAATGTTTTGAATAAAATTTCAATCAACAATGGACCCTTATCATGAAAAATTTGATACAATTGGAAAATTGCTCAAAACAAGTCAGTATACTTTACATAATTCAATAAATAAGTTAATGACTCGTATCTTTTATCATTAATTCAAACTCTAATCCAAATAACATTTTAACAAAAAAATCCAGCATAAAATACATCTTAAATGATTTATTATTATTAGACAACGCAATTTAAATTTGAATACATCAGTCATTCAATCAGAATGCAATCTCATCTAGTAGATTAATATTAACTGTATAGTAATGAATTTTGTTGGCGATAGTACCAGACTAACTAAGTGCACCCGTGTCACTCAGCTTGAATAAGTGTGATGGATGCGTTGTAAGTTCAGAGTGGTCAGCGATTTTAAAATTGTAGCATTTTTTTACAAAGGAGGTGTTAATGAAAGACTCTATCCAGAGAGCCATTATATAAGTACAACATTTATTGCAACATGTATGGCGGAGCGTCCCTGGAGGTCGGCTCGACCGATTTGGCTATTGGACAAGGTATGTATGAAAGAAAGTGATGTTTTTGAGAAGGACGCACAACAAAAATGGTAATTCTAATTTTTTTATAAGAACGTTCATTTGATGCGTGCGAACCCGGCGCGGGTAGTTAAATAGCTAAATCAGAAGATAAATACCCAGGTTTTCAATAATAGTCGACAACGCTCAGATATTAGTACAAGGAAACCAAAACGAAAATATTATTGAATTATTAGAGAAACATATACAAATAAATGCAACTTATGTACAAATCAACACAAATTAATTACTGAGTAATAAATTAGTGAACTGTTGGTGTAATTCCAATGACGGATCCACGGAACTAATATTTCGATGGCCTACAGGTAGTTGTTCCGGGTGTGGTTGTTTGTGTATGTCAGAACTATTTGTAAACGCACCCACGATGTAGGAGAAATTCCTAGTGTAGGGCAACGTTTATTTGGAATTTTTAAACTGAGAAATATGTATAAATGGATGAAACGCATGTGACTAAAAGAGTGATAGACATGAATGTTGATGGATTGAGAGATAGAGGAAGGCCAAAGAAAATGTGGATGGATTGTGTGAGGAATGATATGAAAGAGAAAGGAGTAAATGATGCCGTGACGTCTGACAGGGAAGAATAGAAGAAAAAAGACGTGTTGTGCCCAATGATATTTTATATTACGTCATTGGTTGCGCCGACCCCAAGGGGCTGTCTCCAAGAGCGAGAGAATCGCGACGATATTATCGTCCGTGCCACGTATTTCTATACACTCTCTTAGAGGCCGTCTCCACGAGCGAGAGAATCGCGGCGATATTATCCCATACAAATACGTAATATCGCCGCGATTCTCTCGCTCGTGGAGACAGCCCCTAAGAATTTAAAATGGGGCAGGGGCAGGAAGTTGATGAGGAAAGTGGGAAGTATGCTTTGAGAGGGAGGGACCTCATCTTAACCCAGCAGTGAGTTGAAAAAACCGTGATTTTGAGTTATTTTCTATAGGTTTTTAAACGCTCTTTGTTCTACACTTACACCGACTTCGTCTCAATTATACTACCCTCTTATAACTGATACGAAGATTTTTATCAAAGTATCTTAAATACGTCAAGAAAGTAACAATTACTGTGTCTGGTTTGACTGCTACATTATATACTAGGTCTTGCCTTGGGCTTCGCTCGTGTAGATTTATATGTCCATCAGGAACTACTAAATATACCAGGAAGGACTTGGTAGATATGATGGATAAGTATGGGTTAGCTAAACATATTATATTAGTTTTGTTGAAAGGACCACATAGCGAAGCTCCTGGAAAAATAATAACAGCTGCTTTGGTCGATAGGTCTTTAGCTTAAGCCGCGCTTGCCTAGCTTGGTCCATGGATGGCTGACCGCCCTCCACATATCGAGTTTCCTTTGTGCCTCGGAAAGCACGTTAAGCCGTTGGTCCCGGCTGTCAATTGTAGATCTTTGACAGTCGTTACAGTTAGTCAGTGACCCGAAAGTCTGACAACCAGTCTTACCAAGGGGTATAGTATTACCGAGCACTAACTGGGTTGTGGAGGTCAGACAAGCAGTCGCTTCATGTAAAATACTGGTATTCAGCTGCATCCGGTTAGACTGGAAGCCGACCCCGACATAGTTGGGAAAAGGCTCAGCAGACGATGATGAATTGATCACACTATAAAATACAAACGCTTTTTCCCCTTGGGGGTGCGGTTCTGTGGTTTCCACCACACAACACCACCCCGTTTACAGAACGCCACCTACTACGATCCTTTCATAATAATCCAATTCTTGGTCCGCGTTCGTACATATGGACATACAAGCACACTGGTTGAGAGTACTACGCATCTGACCTTTCTGAAGAACCTCAACGTGTACTACGCGCTGAAAAATGTTGCAATATGAGATAATAATAGAGGAAAGTTATGGATAGACGTGCCGGAAAGGGGGCGGGTAGTGAGATGACGACTACTTATAAAAAGAAGTAAGGAAGCAGGAAGCTGTAGTAAGTATGCAGACATCAGAGCGCGCAGGACACTTTAACATGTGTTCCTTGTGAAACGCCACCACAAGCAATGCAAACATTAGCTTGTTGTACATGTAAAATTAATAAAAACAAGGATATGAAAGGTATAAGTGTGTATGTACGTGAGTGGACAGACTTCGGGGCTTGAATTATTATATGAGTGGACATGTATAATTATTAATTAATTATAAGCCTGTATTGTCCCACTGCAGGGCAAAGGCCTCCCTTCCCTCCTTCCACATTTCGCGATCTAGAGCGATTGTAGGCCAATCCCTTGCGTAAGAGTCCAGCTCATCCCGCCATCTCCTTCTGGGCCTGTCGCGTTGTCGTTTCCTGCTATTTGGTATCCACTGGCATGTATAAGAGTTTAAAAAATTGAAATGCTCCTTGTTCACAAAATTCCAACTCGAACTTGTAAAATTGTCCCGTGAAATTACAACAATGCATATAAACCTACTCACAAAACATGACCAAGCAAACTATAATAAGTTGTTTTCATCGAATGCTCGTATTAACAAAACTAAAACTGCATATCACATCCGCACACGTATTTTAACAAACGATTTCTGGGTCACCTAGATGCGGGTGTAATAAAATTAGTTCAAGACTTTATCAGAAGTCGAGAATGAGTAATAAAACACATGTGATGAATATAAAGATGGGTGTTATTACCGTATTAAGTGGAAGAAAAATAGGGATCGCGCTAGATAAATTAATTCGAAGAGCGCTCATAAAGATTTCTGTTAAGAGAAATTGAAAGAAAATATAGATAGGTCATAATAGTAATAGGTATTGTGTTCAGATTTTCTGTTAAGTTTGGATTTTAGTCTATCCTGTAATTCTTGGCACGTTCTTGATGATTCCCATATTTATTTCACTAAATTTGTTTCGACCAGAACTCAGCCACATCGATGGCGTTGGTAGTGGCTTCGGACAGGTCCCTTGAAGAGCAGGTGGAATTGCACAAAGAGCAGATCAGGAGGTCGACCGGTTTGAGACTCCACAGGTGCACTCAGGCTCAATGTAACGCACTCAGAACGTTGTGATGGTGGATGCATTGAATAGTACGGGGGTCGTGGAAGTGCTTAAAGTAAAGTAATAATAACATTAAAAACTTCTTAAAAAAACTTGTGAAAAAGTTGGAACTTTGACCCCCAATATCTCCGTAACTAGAAGGTACTACAAAAAAGAAATGATCGCAATGACGGGGAGAACAAGTGCCTTTCGGCTTCGTTAAGGGTAGGTACTTAAATATCGATTGTATGTGTAAATGTCAGAATTTATTGTGGACAGTGTATTTCATTAATTCCTTGGGGTGAGATTATAACAGGGTTGGAACTAAAATACAGATACACTATCTGATATCTGTATGTCATATCGGTTATAATATGGCACTAATTTAAAGCGGCAGTGGTAAGTTAAAAATTACAAAATGCATATTTATTAACAAGTTCGGCAGTTAAAACTTAGCGGTAAAGTAAACAAAAATGAGTCGTAAAAAAATTATAAAATGGGTCATTTAATAATTATACTGAGCAGTAAAATAACTATATGGGCAGTTACGAGTGGGCAGTTATTCGCCTAAAAAGCGTAGTCAGCGTAGCTCCTGTACACGGGGCTCCTATTTCTGTCTGCAGGGTTTACAGTAACTTAACGTGTCTCCGCGCTATGAACTGCCGAACTATTTATCTAACTGCCCATTCCATCATTTTTACTGGTCATTTATTTATTAGTCTGCTTACGTATTTTTAGTACTGACATTGTAAGACGAAATAACCGGCCAATTGTTATTTTATTACTGTCTGTGTTTTACTGTCGCACAAATTTACCATTTTTTTTTCAGCTGGTGATAATAACCTCTCGATTGTTTAAATAACAATTCAATAAATTAGTTCCCTTATAGTATTGGTCAAATAATATATTTGGTGGAGTACCCAGGACTTTCGTGGTATATACAAAGTGTTTGGAGTTGAGGATAAATCTCTATTGATGTTTTATTTATACTTTATTCTATTTATCACCTGCCTAGGCTTTTCCCAACTATGGTGGGGTCCGCTTCCAGTCTAACCGGATGCAGCTGAATACCATTATTTTACATGGAGCGACTGCCTATCTGACCTCCACAACCCAGTTAGCGCTAGGTAATACGATACACCGCTCACCGCAAGCCGCACGCCGATCACAGCACACCGCTCACCGCACGTTGCTCACAGCACACTGTTCTCCGCACGTTGCTCACAGCACACCGCTCACCGCAAGCCGCGCGCCGCTCACAGCACACCGATCTCCGCACGCCGCTCACAGCACACCGCTCTCCGCACGCCGCTTACAGCACACCGCTCTCCGCACGCCGCTTACAGCACACCGCTCTCCGCACGTTGCTCACAGCACACCGCTCTCCGCACGCCGCTGACAGCACACCGCTCTCCGCTCGTTGCTCACAGCACACCGCTCTCCGCACGCCGCTTACAGCACACCGCTCTCCGCACGTTGCTCACAGCACACCGCTCTCCGCACGTTGCTCACAGCACACCGCTCTCCGCACGCCGCTTACAGCACACCGCTCTCTGCACGTTGCTCACAGCACACCGCTCTCCGCACGCCGGTTACAGCACACCGCTCTCCACACGTTGCTCACAGCACACTGCTCTCCGCACGTTGCTCACAGCACACCGCTTTCCGCACGTTGCTCACAGCACACTGCTCTCCGCACGTTGCTCACAGCACACCGCTCTCCGCACGTTGCTCACAGCACACCGCTCTCCACACGTTGCTCACAGCACACCGCTCTCCGCACGCCGCTTACAGCACACCGCTCTCCGCACGTTGCTCACAGCATACCGCTCTCCGCACGTTGCTCACAGCACACCGCTCTCCGCACGCCGCTTACAGCACACCGCTCTCCACACGTTGCTCGCAGCACACCGCTCTCCGCACGCCGCTTACAGCACACCGCTCTCCACACGTTGCTCGCAGCACACCGCTCTCCACACGTTGCTCGCAGCACACCGCTCTCCACACGTTGCTCGCAGCACACCGCTCTCCGCACGCCGCTTACAGCACACCGCTCTCCACACGTTGCTCGCAGCACACCGCTCTCCGCACGCCGCTTACAGCACACCGCTCTCCACACGTTGCTCGCAGCACACCGCTCTCCACACGTTGCTCGCAGCACACCGCTCTCCGCACGCCGCTTACAGCACACCGCTCTCCACACGTTGCTCGCAGCACACCGCTCTCCGCACGCCGCTTACAGCACACCGCTCTCCGCACGTTGCTCACAGCACACCGCTCTCCGCACGCCGCTTACAGCACACCGCTCTCCACACGTTGCTCGCAGCACACCGCTCTCCGCACGCCGCTTACAGCACACCGCTCTCCACACGTTGCTCGCAGCACACCGCTCTCCGCACGCCGCTTACAGCACACCGCTCTCCACACGTTGCTCACAGCACACCGCTCGCCGCACGCCGCTTACAGCACACCGCTCTCCGCATGTTGCTCCCAGCACACCGCTTCCCGCACGTTGCTCACAGCACACCGCTCTCCACACGTTGCTCGCAGCACACCGCTCTCCGCACGCCGCTTACAGCACACCGCTCTCCGCATGTTGCTCACAGCACACCGCTTCCCGCACGTTGCTCACAGCACACCGCTCTCCACACGTTGCTCGCAGCACACCGCTCTCCGCACGCCGCTTACGGCACACCGCTCTCCACACGTTGCTCGCAGCACACCGCTCTCCGCACGCCGCTTACAGCACACCGCTCTTCGCACGTTGCTCACAGCACACCGCTCTCCGCACGCCGCTTACAGCACACCGCTCTCCACACGTTGCTCGCAGCACACCGCTCTCCGCACGCCGCTTACAGCACACCGCTCTCCGCACGTTGCTCACAGCACACCGCTCTCCGCACGCCGCTTACAGCACACCGCTCTCCACACGTTGCTCGCAGCACACCGCTCTCCGCACGCCGCTTACAGCACACCGCTCTCCACACGTTGCTCGCAGCACACCGCTCTCCGCACGCCGCTTACAGCACACCGCTCTCCGCATGTTGCTCACAGCACACCGCTTCCCGCACGTTGCTCACAGCACACCGCTCTCCACACGTTGCTCGCAGCACACCGCTCTCCGCACGCCGCTTACAGCACACCGCTCTCCGCATGTTGCTCACAGCACACCGCTTCCCGCACGTTGCTCACAGCACACCGCTCTCCACACGTTGCTCGCAGCACACCGCTCTCCGCACGCCGCTTACAGCACACCGCTCTCCGCATGTTGCTCACAGCACACCGCTTCCCGCACGTTGCTCACAGCACACCGCTCTCCGCACGCCGCTTACAGCACACCGCTCTCCACACGTTGCTCGCAGCACACCGCTCTCCGCACGCCGCTTACAGCACACCGCTCTCCGCATGTTGCTCACAGCACACCGCTCTCCGCATGTTGCTCACAGCACACCGCTTCCCGCACGTTGCTCACAGCACACCGCTCTCCACACGTTGCTCGCAGCACACCGCTCTCCGCACGCCGCTTACAGCACACCGCTCTCCGCATGTTGCTCACAGCACACCGCTTCCCGCACGTTGCTCACAGCACACCGCTCTCCACACGTTGCTCGCAGCACACCGCTCTCCGCACGCCGCTTACAGCACACCGCTCTCCGCATGTTGCTCACAGCACACCGCTTCCCGCACGTTGCTCACAGCACACCGCTCTCCGCACGTTGCTTGCCTCTGCACTCGGAGGTTGACCTAAATAATGACGAGACATTTCTTCTCCTTTCGTCTAATCTCCGCTTAGGTGGAGTTTGGCCCCTAATACTTACCAGTATTACAAAATGTGCCAGTCCATATCCAAATCTAAACCAAAGACTATATCAACACAATTTCATTAATCCCTTGAGTGAATACATATAATAAAATATAACGGGTTATCCACACCACTGTGTCATATCATATATTGGTCATAGATCTTTGGCACTGCGCCCGGTACAGTCGAGGTGATGATTTATGTTCACTGAATATTTATAATATTCGTATACGGTAAAATGCAAGTTTAAAACGTATGGCCGAATTTATTTCAAATCGAGTTTTGTTATTTCAATAGTTTTATTCGGTTTTTTTAATAGGATTTTTTTTGAATGGAAATTCGAACAGAGATATTTGTTTATTTTAGTTTTGGACTTTTCTGCTTTAAAGTAATCGTTTTTTTTTTGTATTTAGTTATCAAAGCAACGAAGTAGTCTCTGTATTGAACTGTATTTTAAATCTCATTGGTAAAGACAAAATCTTTGAATGTATAAAAAAACTAGGAAAAATATCTCTTCAACATTTGTGTGCGTGCCACTACCTTATCTTTCAGGGAAGTAGTCGACATGATTTGGGGTGACATGTGTGAAAGGTTTTCAGCACAGATAACTGATGCAAGTGCCTCGCTGTACGGAACGGCCGCCATTTTTAGGGTTCCGTACCTTAAAGGGAAAAAATGGAACCCGGAACACTTTATTATCCGTGTGTCGGTGAGTTAAGACCCTTTTTCTCAGGAACGTGTTCTCGACACTTTCAAGTTGAAATGTTTTACAAATACTTAAGTCTATAGTTTCTACGACCTGTTAAAAAAACAACCTTCATATGGGTCGTTCTTTAATTACGTGAGGTTCGAACAGGAGGAAGGGGTAAGAAAAAGTGGGGATGGGAGATATTATAATGATTGTCAATAACGTGCATTTTGTCGTGGGACAATAAAAATTAATTTGCTAGGTGATGTGCAAAACATTTTACCAAAAATAAAGTGAAAACCCTAACAAGTGAATTTGTATCAATAAAATCAGATTTATTTTTTGGTTTTAAAACTGAATTTAAAACTATCTGATCTTTTCGATAATAAACTGTAAGTACACGTGATATTGGGAGGGAGAAGGAGGGGGCAGCCAAAAAAGACTAACGACATATCAACAGCTGGAGGGTGGGCTATAAAAGTGGCCTACAAACCTTACGTGATTAAAGGACGACCCCTACGTCAACACAAAGATACAAAGATTTTTATCTAATATTTTGACCCCTACCAGTAAGCAAATACTTCCCGTTGAGCTATAAATCATGGGCTAGACGCAAGGTTATTTAGAAAAATTAAGATAAAAAATCGACCGTCGTCATTAATTTGTAAAACTACATGGTAAATCTCTAAATATTTTGCGTAAAAAATACAGGTTCAGTTGGTTCTTGGGTAAAAATTAAAAAAATATTCAAACCGACTTCCTACTGAACCCTTCACTATGCGCGTTCCGACACGCGCTTGCCCGTTTTTTTATCTATGACATGTTTTTGTGAGTGATGGATTGGGCTGTTCGCGGATTTATTTGGGTAGTATATTTCTGGATAAATGGTTGAATATTTTACTTCTTTTATCATGTTGGTCTGTAAACTTCCATTGGAAAAAATGGGCAGCAGTCGACATGCGATGACTTAGTGATTTTCGACGGCATGGTTGGTGCAGTGGCTGAGCGATTGACTGCTGCGTTGCGTGTCGCGGGTTCGATCCCCGCACGGAACTAATATTTGTATGGCCTACAGATGTTCCGAGTCTGGCTGTTTGTGTATGTGAGTTTAAATGTTTGTAAACGCACCCACGATACAGGAGAAATTCCTAGTCTGGGGCAACGTTTAAAAAAAAAAAAAATTTGTGACAGTATTCTTGGTTAACATAGTTATAAGCATTAAGCAGTACGTTTTCACATAGTCTCTAGTTAGATAAATACATTAATAAAAGTATCTATTTATCCATAACATATCATAACATCGCGCCTGTAATCTCCGAAGGGTTAGGCAGAGGTAAAGTATTGATTATTTATTAATACCGTAACACCCAATATTTAGTTTTAGATGTAAAAAAAGTATTTGGAAACTTTCCAAGTGCGTCTTACACCTAAAACGGTTACAACTTAAAATTCTGTGTTTTAATTGCAATTAATTATTAATATTCCAGCTCACTAGTTAGCCATATTTCTTATTTCCATACAGTAATATTGCCAATTATTAAAACAGGTAAATATTTGACAGCTAAATGCGACGTTGCCAACTTTTTGGATGAGCGCTCTTAAAGTGGTCATAACATACAAATGTTTGTTCCATCCGTACGTCAAACAGTAGGTACCTATTGTCAACACGTCACTTCGAAATTCGAATCTCGTTGTGATGATGATGTGTCGCGATCTTGGACGTGATGAATTTCTATAATTAAAAACAAATGAGTTCGCTTTTGAATTGTGTGCGATTTGAATGAGGTTAGAAGTGAACTTTATAAAATGACTGCCTCATTGATCAAACGGCTGCTGAGCATGAGGTCCTGGGTTCGATTCCCGGTTCGGGAAAGTGTAATTGGGTTTTCAATCAGAAAATTTTCGGTAGCCGCTACGGAATCTGGATTTGTGCCGGTTGTAGGTAAGAGGATTGTCCCCTATTACGTGGGACTTAAACATAACTGGCGAAATGTGGGTGTACTATTAGGTACCTACACCTCTGCCTAACCCTTCAGGGATTACAGGCGTGACGTTATGTTTATAAAATAACCATACTTAGGATTTGGTCGATAGTAAAATCAAGCTACAGCGCTTCAAGGACCTTTCGGCGCTCAAATGATATTGACAGGGGGCGCTGTTAGTAAACATTTACGAAATGTATTTAAAAAAAAAAACCGGCCAAGTGCGAGTCGGACTCGCGAACGAAGGGTTGCGTACCTCTATTATAATAATAATATAAGTTTTTTAATATTTGTTGTTATAGCGACAACAGAAATGCGTCATCTATGAAAATTTCAACTGTCTAACTATCACGGTTCGTGAGATACAGCCTGGTGACAGACAGACAGACAGCGGAGCGGAGTCTTAGTAATAGGGTCCCGTTTTACTCTTTGGGTATGAAACCCTAAAAAACAAGATGGCAGTGTTATTTCGATTTCTAGCCACGTGCCAATAGATCCATGTACTTGTATAGCGATAGTTGAGACCACCTACAAATCTATTTACGACCACAAATAAAACAAGAAAATGTCCTCTATAGCCAAGCAATTATATTATCTAATCTAGCCATCAGTATTGAATCCCATAAGCTAGCTATAAATAATTATGAGATATACAAGTTATACAACAAGCTTCGAATGCTCAGGGGTGTAAGGCTGGGGATAGACTGAAATTCTAGTAACTTCGAAATTACTATGGTCTGAGAAGCTCGTGGCTAAATAATAACAGCCACACGGGACGTTCTTCAAGGTTAAGCAGCGCTTGCTGAGGTTGGTCCGTGGATGGGTGACCATTCTTATATATCGAGGCTCCTCCGTGTTGCGGTAAGGTCGTTAAGCCGTCTTTACCGGCTGTCGTTTATAGATCTTTGACAGGTAGTCAGTGGCCCGAATGACTAAGGCACCCAGTAGAAACTGGGTTATGGAGGTCAGATAGGCTGTCGCTCCATGTAAAATACATGTATTCAGATACACCCAGTCAGACTGGAATCCCCTGACATACTCCAGAAGGTCTGCATATAGGAGAGAGATAGCCTGCGACTGGTGGCGGGGACCATCACTGGACACTGCTCACTAAACAAACACTTCCACACCCCAGGTATTACTGACAGTCATCTGGGCAGGGCGTGCATGGAGGCGGGGGAGACTCTTGGAACACCAAGATCTCTTGCGGATGTCCTGAGAAGACCGGGAAGTTTGATCTGCTTCTGGAGGGAGGTGGGCTGGTTGGAGTAACGCCCACCATGGCTCACGCACAATGGTCCACTTTAGGGACTAAGTGCGGAAACCAAAATCCCTAATATAGAACATAGAACAAGGTCTGCATAGAAACTAAAACGTACATAACATCCTATCAGACAAGCATACATTTTCCCGAACTACTTTCCTAGAACTCAACAGTTTTCTCCAAGTTATTTTCCAATGTTTCCATTACCTAACGTCTAGAGTCCTTCAAACGAATGAATAACAGATAAGTATATTAGGTATACATATGTGTATGTTCATAATCTATACTATCCATACTAGTAGTATTAAATGTGACAGTAACTTTGTATGCCCGTCTGTCTATCTGTGACGTTATTACACATGAACAGCTGAAGGAATTTCAGATATTTGACACTCAGCAATTTGGCAGACTGGGCATTGATTTATGATGGGTTACGAGTGATTGCTTCATCAGTTTAATAAAACAACGGATGAAAAAAATACGACCATCATTTACGAGGCAAAGCAGACAGGGTTTGACACAACTTGTTTGACATTGACATATTGATAAATGACATAAGTGCAGAATGTTGCCACAAAAATAATTAAGGAAAATGTTGCATTCATAACTCAACACTGGGACTTTTTATTTGGATAGTACGTACTTGTAACGTAGTTGTAATTTTATATCACTACGCGGGTGTAGCCGCGGGAATAAGCTAGTTACACGTATAGAGGTCTGTCACTACGTTCTGAAGGACTGATGTTTGAGGAGGGTTGGCCAAGCGTGAGCCGGCATAATGAGGTGATACTTATAGAGACGGCCTTCTGAATTACAGCTGAAGTTTCTAAGTATTTACTTCAATATAGACTTGGTAGAATAATAAGTTATTCTAGCTAGATTGAATCTAGGTTCTTAGAATATAACTTCTCTCTTGAGTGGTGTTTTTACAACGCGTTGCCGACCAAAGAAGCGTTTTCTTTACCGAAAGTCAAGTCTTTTAGAATTAGGCCCAAAAAAAGGTACAATTGATTTTCAACATTTACAAGGAATTAGAATCAATTATAGTTGTAATAAATGGGTTAAACAAAATAAATTAAAGAGAAGTTTTACCCGTAGAACAGGTTTTGGTCTTCTTTTTCATTCCTATTTAAAACTTTCGTTTGGTTAAAGCACATTTTTGTACGAAAAATGAAATTCTTTCGTCTACCCAAGCCTTTACAATTTCTAATCGCATGATAAAAGCGTTGTAATCATAGGGTTGTACCACATTTGTTAACTCAATTACGCTAGCTCTAGCACATAGTAGTTATTTAATATTTCACTTGAATATATTATTTGCTTTATTCTTTTCTCAGTTGTTACTTTATTTCTGAAAGTTGGTATTGTTTTGGTAGTAATTTTTTGATTTGAAATGACTGAAGGTAATCTTTCTGTGGGATACCGCGTTACCCTGCCAGGGCTGCGGGACAGTTCGAAAGAGATACCGCGGCCCTGGAACATAAAGGGCAAGGAACAATGAGATCAGCAATGGGCCGGGAACATGGATGGGTTTTAGTCAGTAAAAGTCTGACGCTCCCTTCCGCTCCGCCCAGAGCAGGATGGGTCATTTGATGATATAAAAAAAGGTAGACCAATTTTCGCTGTAATAAGTTTAAAATTCATTTGATGATTTCACATCCCAAAAAGAAAAAAAAACCGGCCAAGTGCGAGTCGGGATCGCGCACGAAGGGTTCCGTACCATTATCTATAATAAATACAAAAAAACACGTTTTTTTTAATTTTTAGTATTTGTTGTTATAGCGGCAACGGAAATACATCATTTGTGAAAATTTCAGCTTTCTAGCCATCACGGTTTATGAGATACAGCCTGGAGACAGACAGACAGACAGCGGAGGCTTAGTAATAGGGTCCCGTTTTACCCTTTGGGTACGGAACCCTAAAAAAGAATATCGCGTTACGGAACTCAAATGGAGTTGGGTACAGGACACCTAACATGGCGCAGTGATGACAGGTAGACCAAGGCACCAAATGGCGTCTAAGAACTGGCAAAAGAAGTGTGGGTCATCTTGCGGCGAGATGGGCAGACGACTTAGTTGCCATCGGGGGAAAATCCTGGATGAGGCTGCCACAGAAACGTGGTGATTGGCACAAGAAAAGAGAGGCCAATACCCAGCATTGGGTAAATTCAGGCTGTGGATGATGATGATGATGAATGTTTCTTTTAAGGTGTAAACGCCGCCTTTAAGTTTATTTAACCCCATTGAATAGCACAATCAGCCTATAATGTTCCTACTACTGGGACACACGGCCTCCTCTCTATGAGAGGGAATGGGCTATAATGCACCACGCGGGCCCAGTGCGGGTTGGTAGATGTCACATGTCTTCGAAATATTGGTTCTAGGACATGCCGGTTTCCTCACGATGTTTTCCTTCACCGTTTATGAGAGCAGTGGTGATGAAATAAATTATGCAAACTAATGCGCCTGCCTGGGTTCGAACCCACGACTTAGGGTAAAACCCGGATAGATGCCGCAGTTGGATAGGTGCCCCATTTTCTAAAAACCTAACTTCCCAAAATCGCAACACAGATTTAATAGTCTAAAAATAGAGCGCACGTGCCCCACACCTATGTGCCCTGCAGACCATCGCACGGGATTGACGTGTTTAGCTGGTGCATGCGATCATCTCCGCGACGAACAGGACGAACGCTTCAAAGTTTCAAGCGTAAGAATTTACTGTTACATATCTTTTTATATAGTAATAAATTCTGTTCCATTTTAATTATATCCATACATTGGTTAGTTAACTTTATAACTACATAATAATAATTGCACTTTTGTATTTAGATACGTCAAAAAATAAAAGGGCATCTATCCATAGCAAAAAGGATAGTCGCCCCGATTTTTTGCAGTATAGGTGCCCTTAGGGGCGTCTATCCCCCATACGCTGTATGCATGTTAGCATATTTTTAAAATGATTATTTTTATTTTGATAAAATTTTTATTATTGCATAGAATGCTTTGATAAAGTTATCAAAATACGAAGTCAAAATCTGATTGGATTCGGTGCATATCATGCCAGAAGTGGCTGCACGAAGTATGTACACTTTTTAGAAATTATTGCTCAAGATGTGGCAAACTGAAAGCACTTTCCAATTCAACCTAAAATAAGGACAACATTTAATTGTGGTTGATTTTTTGAAAATTTTAAAAATTGGTATCTTGCCTGCTATACCTATTATGTTCAATCAGTTACGATTATCTATAATATAAAAATAAGTCGGGTTTTCCTTCCTGACGCTATAACTCCAGAACGCACGAACCGATTTCCACGGTTTTGCATTCGTTGGAAAGGTCTCGGGCTCCGTGAGGTTTATAGCAAAGAAAATTCAGGAAAATTAGGGTAGGTAGGGTAGGTAGGGTAGGTAGGGTAGGTAGGGTAGGTAGGGTAGGTAGGGTAGGTAGGGTAGGTAGGGTAGGTAGGGTAGGTAGGGTAGGTAGGGTAGGTAGGGTAGGTAGGGTAGTGAAAGTAGTAGGTAGGAAAACATGCATTGCAACGCATGCCGGGCACAGCTAGTGCACATTAAAATATAGAAGTTATTTTTTGTTTAACAAATGTTTAAGTTTAATTAATAATTTTTAAGAGTACCGTCGTTAATACTATTACGTACCTAAAGATTACAAATAAAACATATCAAAACTATGTGTTGTACTTATTTTAATCTATAGGGCGTCTATCCTACATCACAGGCATCTATCCTCCTTAGCATTTTCATAGTGAGGCATCTATCCATATGGTAGGCATCTATCCTCAAAAAAAAAGGGTTTGCAAAAACTCAATTTATGCAGAATCAAATAATGTTAGATCAACAAAAATGAGTCGTATTGCTAGTACAAAGATCAAACTAATTACATTCATGGAAATTCTTCATGAAAAACGTACAGTTTGAAAATTAGGAGGCTTTTTCAAAAAGTGGGGCATCTATCCTGGTTTTACCCTACTGTTTGTAAGTCGGTTCGTAACCCCATTGAGTGACTTTCATGAAATAGTTATTAAATGGGGTTAAATGAACTTAGAAGGTATATTATAGAGGAGGGAGGGGGGAGGGTTATTATTATTGTATTATATTATTATAGCTAGCCCATACTGTCCCACTGCTGGGCAAAGGCCTCCCTCCATTGCTTCCAACGGTCACGATTCTGTGCTACTACTTTCCAATTCTCAAGGTAGACATCCAGTTCGTCCCGCCATCTCCTTCGTGGTCTGCCGCGACCTCGTGTCACTGTTTCAGGGCACCAATCCTGAGCTTTACGGGCCCACAGCTCATTCGGCATGCGACAGACATGTCCTGCCCAGTCCCATTTAAGTTGGGCAGCCTTTTGAGCCACGTCAACGATTTGCGTTTTGGAGCGCAGTGTGGGGTAGGGTTGTATTAATGATTATAATTCTCACTCACTCGCGACTCATTTTTCATCAACATACAACCTGACACACTGACCTGCAAATTGCAATAAACGGAAGAAAATTTTAATTTCGCGAGCTACACTGGAACTTCCATCTCAAGAACTTTAAAATACTTGCGGTAGACGGGATGGCCAACAATCAAAACGTAATCTAATTGAGAGAGATTTTTATGTCTTTTCATCGAATAGTTCTAAATCTCTGTTTTCTGTTTAGGTGGAATATTAAAAGTGTTTTTGGTATCAGTGCTAAAAATAGCATTCAATACACTAGTTTGACGATAATAGATCCTTACTAATATTATAAATGCGAAAGTAACTCTGTCTGTTTGTTACGCTTTCACGTCTAAACCAGTGAACTGATTTTAATGAAATTTGGTACAGAGATAGAGTTGACCTTGAGAAAGAACATATGATAGTTTTTATTCCGGACTTTTGAAGAGTTCTCTTGGAAACGCGATATAACCGAACTCGACGCGGGCGAAGCCGCGGGCGGAAAACTAGTAAATAATAAATATTTAATTCAATAGATTTTTAAACATAATTTAATCCTTGTGAAACCATTTATTTGATACCTACAGTTATCAATTAAAACAGGTCATCCATCGACAATTTTAATATTCGGATAATCAAAGACCACAGATACATATTTTTATCCCAAAAACCAATTTTTAAATTCAAAACAAAAACACAAAACCCAAAAGTAAACAAATAAAACAGTAATACTTCAGTCCCGGCAATAACAAACAACTGAACGCAATGCTACGGAACCATTAAGAATACATAAAAAAATGAACAACCCTAATTAACCCTCAAAGTGCGCCAGCGCTGGTATTGTGGACCAGAGACATGAATTTACAATTTTGAGGTCCAGCCGTCTTAAAAAAAGAATATCGGGGGTGGTGTAAGGGTTAGATAATAAGCGATTCGTCTAGTTTTTTTTTAATATGGACGAAATAAATCAGCCAGTGAAATCCCGCACAAGTGATCGGTGGGGATACTGGGTACCAAACAAAGAAGTAAATAAACTTATACTGTCACGTACGGGATATCTTCCTTGATTGTGAATAATTTTTGGGGAATAACGAGAACACGTTGTTTAGGCCCCATCAGAATACCTGCGCTGCGACAACAGTTTTGTTTGTTTTCTATTTGTTTCAATTTGTCTACTTTAGGTATAACTTTTTTCCTACTCTTGGGCCAAAGCCACTCTTTCCACTTATCGTGTACCCGCGTATCCTCCATCCAGTCTTGTATATATCACTGCAATTTTTTTTTAAACTTCCGTCATCTATATGTCATAACATAACACTGAGAAAAATAATATATTTTCCATACCTAACGAGCTGTGTCCGTACTGCGACCAGCCATTGGATGTCTATATAAAGTTTTACTCTGGTATCTACAGTCAAGTTAAAGTAATAACTTGAGTTTAAGTAATTACTTAAGCAACCATTTTTATGCAATAGAAAAGAATTTGAACGAAGTAAGAACCGTCAAAGAAAGTTAAGCTAAGTATTCTAACTTTTGACAGTTCTAACATCAAGCAATGACTAAACTACAGAACAAAAATTGTATCTTAAGTCACTTTGATCGACGAACCGTCAAAGAAAGCAAAGCTAAGTATTCTAACTTTGGACGGTTATAACTTCAAGCAATGACTAAACTACAGAATAAAAATTGTATCTTAAGTCACTTTGACCGACGAACCGTCAAAGAAAGCAAAGCTAAGTATTCTAACTTTTGACAGTTCTAACTTCAAGCAATTACTAAACTACAGAATAAAAATCGTATCTTAAGTCACTTTGACCGACGAACCGTCAAAGAAAGCAAAGCTAAGTATTCTAACTTTTAACAGTTCTAACTTCAAGTAATTACTAAACTCCGGAATAAAAATTGTATCAAAAGACACTTTGACCTGTTTATAGATACGGGTGTTAGTTTCTCATGACTTGCACCAAAATGTTTTTATCTCAGAAAATAATAAAAAAAATATTATCCCGCGCAGTGAGTTTAGTTTTGTTTAGATTGTTTCTGGTTTTACAGGTCAAGTCTTTCTTTACAGCAGTTATTTCAATTTATATTTAGTTATGAAAATAATTTTATATATGAACATCACTGGTGAAATGTGGGCGTGGGTACTATTGGGTACACCTCTGCCTAACCCTTCGGGGATTACAGGCGTGGCATTATGTTATGTACGCCATTTATTTATCGTCCATTCCAACAGTAAGTACTAAAGGCACACCTTTGCTTAGCTTTAAAGGCCGCCATATTCTCAAGTTATTTTGCGTTATCAGTTTATTTCTAAAAATTTAAACACATAAAAGGCTCTCTACTCTAACAGCCGCTCGTAACAAAACTATCTCAGCATCCAACGCAATAAATATTTCACATTTGTACTTAAATTCTCTTTAAGTACTCGTCGTCGGCACAATAAGGAGTTGTAAGCTACTTACAGGCTTTGAGCTCCGGTCTCCGTGGGTCGACGCTGGCCCACGACTTACAATAGGCCAGCAGAGAATGTGGTAGAGGGAAGTTATTGTGTTATTAACACACTAACCTTTGACGTGACAACGTCTAATAAATTGTCGAACGCCGGCTGCATGCACGAAAAAGGATGACTCATTGTCCCGTTACGTTCATTGTCCCGTTGCGCTCTATCTATCTATCTTTCTGTCTCTCGATTGGCCTATGCGACGTTGTCACGTTAAACTAGACACGTTAGACAACCAATTTATTTATGTTATGTTTTTTAATGTTTTTATGTTTCGTGATGTATAATAATAATAATAAGTTTTTCAGGTAAGAAATTTTGGCAAGACAGAAAGACTGGTCGATCTTCAAGCTTAAACCACCGCCGAGGCTGGTCCGTGGATGGATGACCATTTTTGGCAGACTTTATGGGTAGTCAGAGGCCCGAGAGTCTAACAACCAGTCCTTTTAAAGGAAAGATCACCGCACCAAAATTGTTGATCCTGGATAGAATACTCTTTAATATGTAGATACACGAAACAAATTACAGATTTATTACAATTTAGAATTTATAAATAGGGTGACACTATGGGCGGTCTTATCGCTAAGCGACAAGGTGCACTATCCTTACTCCTCTTTTTCTCCTTTTCGTATCGACGGCAATCTAAATTGAGTAAGGCCCAGAACTTAGCCGCGAATTTGGCGTCTTCAGTAGCATCCATACAGTTCATGTAATGAACAAATGTAACACGCCGGTTATAATATTAAGTGACTTGTTGTTTTTCAAGCAGCACCACATTTAAAATCAAGGGCAGAGTCATCTATGAATCTCCACCTGATTAAGTTTTCCTTGAGGAAACGAACCTGGGAGAAATTGCCCGTGATTTTCAACCCATAATTCAGTAAATGAATTTCACAAAAAAAAAATCATTGTGTTTCACAAAAAAAAAATCTTTCACACTGATATATTTTGCGCTCCTAGTAGGTAGTAACAAAATAATAATATTATCTCCAGAAACATTCAGTTTGCCAAAAATATTTTGAAGTCAAACAAACATTTTTCATTCTTCTGCATTTTCAATGAGACATCGTATCATATTCGATGTGCCAAATGTATGTTACGGGAAAGATTTCGTTCCTAGGTAGTATTTTATACGATAGGGACAAACGAATTCCCTGACGGTCGACCACTGTTCAACCTTATTACCTAAGGAAGGCTAAGGGTGTAAAGTGGTGGACCGTTAGTAAACTCGGTAGTACAGTGCTTTCACAGTAATTTTAGACAGCTGCAGTCCAACGGCAACTTTATTGCCACGAAACTAAAGATCACTTTGAAATTAACAGACTTGTTAGTTAGTGATAGCAATCTAATGACCACCTTAAGGATGATTTCCACCAAACGGCTCGCATCGCATCGGATCGGAAAGGATACGAACGGATGCGGCGACAGCCAATCGCGTCCGGCAGGATGTCGACGCGTACGATCGGCTCCGTACCTTTGCTTGCGAACGTATCCGTTTCTACGCCTAGTCAAATAGTTTCATTCCTACCGTGTTGATGTGTACTAATTTTTGAAAATGGTTGAATTTGACGTAGTGTTGTTGATTATTGCATACGAAGAAGAAGAAAATAATCATGAAACAAAAAAGTCACGGCTTTGAGGTCACGCGACGACAGCGACAGGCGAACGGAGCCGGTCGCGCGTCGCAACATACTTTCGGCTACGATCGCGTGTCGCGGCGGTCAAGCGGCTGTGTGCGGTTTGGTAATATACTTTAAATACTGTGTACACGATTTAATATCGTTTAAAGATTTTAAAATCCGTTCCGATCCGATGCGATGCGAGCCGTTTGATGGAAATCATCCTTTAGAGGCACGTGAATAAACATCATTATGATTTTGACAGCGATGCATGGGGTTATGTTAACTGCGGAAGAACAATATGTAGCAGGTAGTTACAGTATTAGATAATTAATAATAACGGCTAGGTATAGTTTTAGTTAAATAATAACAGCCGTTCGGATCGACCTATAGGGTCAGCCGTGCTTGCCTAAGTCCGTGAATATGTGACCACCCCACATAAAATATCGAGTTTCCTCCTTGCCTTGAAAAGCAAGTTAAGCCATTGGTCTCGGCTGTCATTTGTAGATCTTTGACAGTCGTTACAATTAGTCAGCGGCCCGAAAGTCTGACAACCAGTCTTACCAAGGGGTATAGTTTTACCCAGTACTAACTGGGTTGTGGAGGTCAGATAGGTAGTCGCTCCATGTAAAATACTGGTATTCAGCTGCATCCCGTTGGACTGGAAGCCGACACATAGTTGGGAAAAGGCTAAGCTGATGTGTTCCTGTTTGAAAGATGTCGATGCAATTGTAGGTCGTTATGAGAAACTACAGAGCCTTTGACGTGATTAAAATGTTTGTTCAGTACGCCTGACGCAAATGCACAGAGTAGAAGTAATGTAAATTCAAACGATTTTAAAATTGAAAATACTAGTTTTTCACTTAACCCCTAATTGGGCGCGCCTAAAAAGTTACGTAAACGGTCACGTGGGGTGTGACACCCCGATCATATAAAACAAATACGAAATACATGCAAAATAACGATTATGATCGATATTTAATCATAAAGGACACGTGTTTTTATGAAGCTAACGGTAACTTCAGCGCTCAAAATTCAGAATTTAAAAAGTTCTAATCCTTTACGGATGCGCTGGGAGGTGTAACACCCCACGCGACCAATTAAGGGTTAATAATGTTTTTATATTAAAGAGTTTAGTTCATAAAGACGATCCTAGTCCAAATAATAAATGTGAACTCAGCACTATTATTTTTATTAAACACGGGTAGGTTTTCATTATTTTTGACGTAAAAGATTCTGCATTGCTGTTCACGATTTCATAAGATTTTGTAGAAAACACGTGGAAAGTTAGCGTGTTAGGTTAATCCTGCAAACTGTGGCAGAGTTTGCAAAGTTCTGTTTACTAAACATACACAGCAAAACTTAAAATAGCAACACGTCTGTTTTCCCCGAAGAGTTTGGCGGAGGTGTTCTTAGTAAACCCACATTTCGCCAGTTCTGTTTAAGTCCTATGTAATAGAGGGCGTGCCTATACCCGTCAATTGGTCACAAAGTGACACTATGGTACTACTGAGAAATTCGTGATGAAATAAAAAACTAAATAACATTTTGCCCGACTTAATCTCAAGCCGAGCATAATGTTATTTAATATACGAGTAGCTAAGCAATAGCGCTTGCAACCTCTGGACCAATTGATAGATTGACCAATCAGCCCCAGGTTATTGTTTGTTAATAATCAATCAATCAATAGATCTTACTCTCTCTCTAGGTTCTTACTCTTCTTGATACCATAAATACAAAATACACAATTAAAAAAAAAAACACTAATTTCACACCTAACCTAAGCCAGCTTAGCCAATCCCCTCCCAGGTGTAGCTTCCCGGATAAAGTATGGAGCACACATGTACCGGTAACATAAATCAGAGATAAAATCCGCTCATTTGCTTTCACATTTTGGCGCGAACTTGGCTGGTGGCACTATCGTGCATCGCCACTAAATCCCTCGTATCGGTGGGAGAGGGGAGGGGGGTGATACGAGAACAAAATATTGCCACCGTTCCTCTTTCTATGTTTTATACAGGTGTTGCAAATTTTTTGCGAGTTCTTTTATAAAAAAAACTATTGTTTGAAAGTCGTGTGCTTTTCCTCATCTTCCTATTTTATCTGCATTCTTCCAACATCATCATCAACTGCCTAGCTACTACCCACTACTATTTTACATGGAGCGACTGCCTTTCTGACCCCCACAACCTAGTTAGTACTGGGTAATACAATACCCTTTGGTAAGATTGATTATATCAGACTTTCGGTTCGCTGTATGAAAACCGCAGCAGCATTGTCTCTCGCAACGCTACCTACGCTTGCAAACTGCTGTTGTCTTCAGAATAGTACCATTATATTCTTAGTAATATTTATTTACTTGGCGTATATTGGTTGATTTAGGGATAACATTAACAAACAACGAGGAAGAGGAAAAAAACAGAAATAAAAAACAGCGTTGACATATTTACAACTATTGGGTGAAACGGGCGAGTAAATTAAATCTATACTCTATACTCTATATACCTACAAATAAATAAAATTTAAGTGTCTGTTTGTAATACATAGATACATACATACAAATAAATAAAATTTAAGTGTCTGTTTATAATATCAAAGTAACAGCTTTTTACTGAATGCATAATTATGAAAGTATAAACGGTACTTATAACAAAAACACATTTTTTTCAATTTTTGTCTGTCTGTCTGTTTGTTCCGGCTGATCTCTGAAACGGCCGAAACCTGGTGTAACCAGGTCTAACATAGGCTACTTTTATATTAGTATAATAATTAGGGTTCCGTGCAAAAAAAATTAAACCCCTTGAAATTGGTAACAAAATTCGATTGAAAAAGGGAAGTAAGTTAAATTTTTTTTAAAATAATTTTACGCGTACGAAAGTCGCAGGCACCAGCTAGTCGTAAACAAAAAGGTATTTATGTACAAGGAACCTCTTTGCTTAATTATTTGTAACCTTTTACGTGTTGAAATTCCCGTTGATTCATAGTAAATTAAGTAATAAAATGTAGGATCAATTATTGAGCTTTGGATAAAACAATAAATATCAAAAACGTTTAACCACAAATTATTAAAGCCGCTTAGTACTTATCATACAACTATAACATATCATCTTTATATTATATAATTCTTCTGTGAGTGTGTATGTCACTGAACTTCTCTCAAACGACTGGACCGAATTTGATGAAATTTTTTGTGTGTGTTCAAGGGGATCTGAGAATTATTTAGATTCACAATTAGGTAGGGTAGGTAGGGTAGGTAGGGTAGGTAGGGTAGGTAGGGTAGGTAGGGTAGGTAGGGTAGGTAGGGTAGGTAGGGTAGGTAGGGTAGGTAGGGTAGGTAGGGTAGGTAGGGTAGGTAGGGTAGGTAGGGTAGGTAGGGTAGGTAGGGTAGGTAGGGTAGGTAGGGTAGGTAGGGTAGGTAGGGTAGGTAGGGTAGGTAGGGTAGGTAGGGTAGGTAGGGTAGGTAGGGTAGGTAGGGTAGGTAGGGTAGGTAGGGTAGGTAGGGTAGGTAGGGTAGGTAGGGTAGGTAGGGTAGGTAGGGTAGGTAGGGTAGGTAGGGTAGGTAGGGTAGGTAGGGTAGGTAGGGTAGGTAGGGTAGGTAGGGTAGGTAGGGTAGGTAGGGTAGGTAGGGTAGGTAGGGTAGGTAGGGTAGGTAGGGTAGGTAGGGTAGGTAGGGTAGGTAGGGTAGGTAGGGTAGGTAGGGTAGGTAGGGTAGGTAGGGTAGGTAGGGTAGGTAGGGTAGTGAAAGTAGTAGGTAGGAAAACATGCATTGCAACGCATGCCGGGCACAGCTAGTACAACTATATATTATGTTTAAGTGGGCTTTAATATTACTCTGAAATAGGGCACTGTCATAAATACATACGCATACCCCTTACTATGCGACGTCATTATTGCGCGTCATACGGTTGCGCGTGGGGCCGTCGTGGGTGGTCGCGCGCGTTTACGGCGCCTCTGATTAAAACGACGAAATCTCCAAAGTTACGATAGTTAGCTCTATACCAGTTATATCATTGGAATCGTTATTAAATTAGCTAACAAGTTATATATGGATTAGCATAGTTTTACCTTGTAATGTATTAGTAATTGTAGTGTGTGTTCAGTGTAACGGAAATTTTCCCAGTTTCTTGTGTAAAGGTCATTGTAATTCATAAAATAAACCATTATTTCAAAAAGTTATTATTTTATTACCACGAATACACATTATTTCACATAAATCAAACAAAGAACAGACCTCTCCATACATTTTGTTCATCTCACAAGCTTAACAATAACATGACGTCATTTACGAGTGCCGCGTTCGAAACAAAAGAATGCATTTGTTTACAATTCTATTCTGAGAACGCTAGACGCCTAGTGGCTAGGGTTACATTTTAATAATAATGTTTGGTTCACATACTTATCACAGACAGAGTCTCAGTTGTTAGAAGTGTATAGTTTAGAAGTATCGGATACCCAATCGAAACACTTGAAAACGGGCGCAAAAAACACCCACTCAAACTTTGGATCGCTGTTTAAATTCTGTTGCTTAAATTTGAAATCCAAATGAACATTCTACATTTTGAAGATATTTACAAATCGTTAGGCACATAAAAAAGACACGCTGCCTAACAAAAACATTACACAAATCAACAATCAAAACGATCAATTTCACAAAAAAATCACGAATAAAACACAAGTACTTGATCAAGGATGATACAAAATATGGATACGGCCAATACTGTCACATGTAAACAAGAAAAAATTTTACGTACTTGTACATAATATTATTATTGTTTTAAGTCTTTAGCGTATTTCTGTTATGTACATAATAAATAAAATGGGTATAAAAAAAAAATGTATAAAGAAAAAGTGGCGCAGCATTGCAATAGACGAGAATCTTTTGGAAAAAAACCGACTACCGAATTCATTCAGACGTGTTTAATTGATACCCTCCTTTTTTTGAAGTCGGTTAAAAACACGCATAAAATAAGTCTGATAATGATCACTAATAAAAAAACAAGTCAACAAAAAATGTCGTATCCATAATTTCTACGATCCAGGAAAATGTACAAAGATGGCGAACTTGCGTCATTGACCGCTGCGCGTAATTCAAATTTCAATGTTAAAAAACTAAAAATACGCTTTTATTCAAATTAAACGCCTAATATCAATAATACGATACATAAAAACATACGTAATAGCCATAGTTTGCATTTTTAAATAGTAATATCGCCAAAATACCGCGAAATGTTCGTCAACGGTTTGTAACGGTTTTTGGTCAGTGGGTAGCCTTAGGGGCGGATTTTTTTTGATGTTTGTTGAAATGGCTATTTCTGCCCGAAATCTTTATCAATTACACTGTCGAAGTAATCAAAAATGGTTATTACTTACCCAGGCATCTCTAACACAACACAACACAACACAAAACCACACAAAACACTTCCACTCATATTTTATCGTGTCGAACGACTAGCCGTCGCGCGCGCGTAATTGCGACTGGCGGAGCGGCGCGCGCACCGATTTGGCTAAGGTCAAACGCATCGTTCGTTCAATTTAAATACTTGCACAGAGACAATATATCTTTATTGTTCTTTCTCCTAGACTCGGTGAAAGTTTGAGCAAGATAGATGCAGTTTTTAGAAGTAAATTATAGACATAACTGATGACAGTGACAAATGGCCCGGAGCGGGCCATGCCACTATGCGGCAATATTTGTAAATGGCCCGGAGCGGGCCTCCCCACAACGCAAGGGTCACATTTTTAATTGTTGAATCATGATTGATTCAAAAATTCAATATGAGTCGTTGAAAATCCGCGATGAAGAAATGGTACTGGGGGTACCCATTACTTCATTTAAAAAGTAAGTATAGTTAAAGGTATAGGTAGGTAGAGGTGTACCTAATATAGTACACCTACATTTCGCCAGTTACATTTCAGTGCCATGTAATAGGGGGCGAGCCTATAGCCATCAACCGGGCACAGATCCAAACTCCGAGGCTACGACTGAAAAATACTTGATGGAAAAACTTAATCAACACTTTTTTCTTTTTCCGGCCTGGGGCCTCATCCTCAACGAGGCATTTCGAGAAACACTAATAGCGAGTTTTACAATATTAAATCTTTACTTTCTCTAACATCTTTATTTCAAAACACAATATTAGCACATCTCGTCTCATTAATTACGTAGCCTCCATTATCCCACATTTTCCTCTAACGATGCTACAGTTATGACCATCAATCTCAGCTGCTTCCTCATTACAAAGACTTGCATTTCCTCAACATTTTGTATTTATTCGCGATGTAAATCATACTAATTCGTGTTTCGTATCGTTGCTTATTAGTGTTGAGATATTTTTGTTTGCTAATTAGTTTTTTGGATGAAAGATAATCAGTCTGTGTTGGCCCACTGCTGGGCAAATATCTCCCTTTCCTTTTTCTACCTAACTCGAATCAAGCTCAAATAACTTTACAGACTGATGTATTGCTGGGGAGTTTGTACTCTCCAGCAATCGCTGTCGTCGCCACTGTTGTGCGTTTGGTAAGTAGCAAAGTAGCAATTAGTAGTAGTATTTTAGGTAGTTAGATTAAAACTCAGACCCACTTAAAAACACATTTGTTAGCATTAGAGCATGAGCACAGAATCTTAAGATCGTAGACCCCAGAGACCAAGAACCTACGCCAGGTACACACACCACCAGGTGCATACTGGTTGTTGATAGGAAACTGTGTACCGCCCTGGGTTTTGATCCGTTAGTGGACAACGTAGATGCTGTACGCAGTCTCCGGCGCAAGGTATTGGTGTGGACTGTGGACGGTAGCGGCCACGTGCCCCCAGGCCTGCAGATTGGAGTCTGGTGCGGAGTTAACCTCGCTACACTCGCTAAGGTTCCGTCAAGGCCAGCAGAGCGGGTGGTCACACAAAACAAAGTACACAACAGAGTGGTGTGGATAGGCAGGCCTGCCCTTTATGAGGCGTGGATGCGGTTAGCGCATCTATCTTGACACTTGTAGAAGCGTCGGACCTTAAGTTAGTTCCAGCAGCCGCTTGGAGGTAGAACCCTGAAAATAGCGCAAAGAGCCGTGTCGTCTGTTCGCCAATTCTTCTTCCCAATTCAAACACTAGGAAGTGGAGTAAGGCGCACGTTTTGAGATCTTATTTAATACGTTCAAAAACCGCTGACCCTCAGATTAATTTCAATTTTGATTTTGACTCGAGCCTGATCCAATACGGTTCAATATCGCATATACTCTTCACATTAATCCCGCCATTTACGCCTAGATCGCCCTTTGCTATATAATTATTTCTAACCTGTGGTGGTCTTAGCCTGCAATGCATCTGACATGCGGCAAACGTCCCACTTGAGCTTGGCTGGTTTTTGGGTAACATCGGCGATTTGTCTTAAATACTGTGATGACTAATAAGTAAGTAGATAAAAGGAAAAGAAAGATAGGGATTACGGCGGCGGTGATGGAGCACGGGTGGCCCAGTGGTTACGACCCTAATTTACGAGTTACATGTCAGGTTCGAGACCAGGCAGGCGCGTTACTTTATATAATTTATTTCATCACTACTGCTCTCAAAAGGGTGAAACAAAACATGCTGAGGAAACAGGCATAATCTAGGAACAAAAATTCAACAGCCCATTCGCGCTCACAGTGAGGAGCTAGGTGGAATATTCTTTAATGTGTACATCGTACAAATTGAAATTTACATAAAAGAAAACATTTCACATAGGGTGACATAATGGGGGGTTTTATCGCTATAAGCATTTTTTTCAAAGCGATCTTTGGATGGATTGCAGGAAGAGGGACAAACAATACTGCAGGTAATTTGTGGTTTGTGTCAGCAGTGGGAACATTATATACTGATTAGGCATAAGCTAAGGGCAGGAGAATGTTATGATGACGACTAATCCTCTTGGAAGTCACAGCAGTTCCTCTGGTGAAGTATCGAAGTTTATTTATTTTAATTATGGACTCCAACGACTTATTCACTGATACATTTTTTGGGGTAATGTAACAATTAAAGTTTATGTGAAGTTACTGGTATAATATTCCAGTCGAATAAGCAAAAGATAGCATAGCTTAAAAATCTCATATAGCAGACATATTACAAAAAAAAACCCTCGTACGTACTACGAATCCACGAATGCCTAGGCGCTCCAGTTCTCAATATTTCAATACTGAAATTGAAGTTTTTGTCATTAGCATTTTATTGGAGACGCGCTCGCATTCACCATCTTTGTTTTTATAGCACAACGAAACGTTTCCATTTGTTCGGTACGTTTCTTTGTTGGTTTTCAATGGAAAAAAACATTGGTTACCGTTCCTGTAGTGCTGTTTACACGTCTTCAGCGTTTAGTTTGTTCTTCTATTTTAGTTGAAGAGTTTTAGAGTGATAAAGAATTTTTGGGCGAAATATTGACGCGTATTTGGAAGATCAAAACATTGGTTACCATCATCGTCATCACCATCCATAGCCCGACTTGACACACTGCTGGGTATAGGCCTCTCTTTGCTTGTGCCAAGCTCCACGCTCCTGTGCCAGCCTCATCCAGGATATTCCCGCAATGGCACCAATGTCGTCTGCCCATCTCGCCGTCGGACGACCAACACTTCTCTTTCCATTCCTTCACTCGGTCACAGCTTTACTCCACCTGCCATCATCGCGCCTCGCTAGGTGTCCTGCCCAACTCTATTCAAGTTCCATAACGCGATTTACAATATCGAAGTCCTTAGTTCGTCTCCGGATTTCGACGTTAGGAACTCGGTCTATCTAGGTAGGTAGGTAACTATACCTACCTACCTAGTCTAAAAATAATATGAAGTTAAGTCGTGACAGATAGAAAGACAGAGTTACTTTCGCATTTATAATACTTGCTTGGATAGTTGTCTTCCGAACGTATCTCCTGGCAAACGATTTTTAAGCATAAAAGAAATGGAAACCAACCTCGTACAGAACTATGCACCAGCCATATCTGGAAGAGATATGGCTGGTGCATAGTTCTGTACCTTAGGTGGGCTTGTAGGGAATGCCGCAGGGTTGGATTTTTTTTGTGCAAGATTACGTAATTTTTTTCTAGTCAATACTTTTCGGTCCATTGTCAGACTAACATAAGCCCTAGGGAATCCCTAGGTTACCTACCTAAGGACTTAGACCTGCTGATATTGAAACCTGAAAACATGTGTCTTGTATCAGGAAAACCCTATAAATCGAGACATTGGTCTTCGGGGTTTAAGATAGAAATACCGTTTACAGTTGATATATTATTATTTGACACCCATACTGCTAAAAGAGTGAAGAGAATTGGTGAATGAAGAGGGAGAGGAAGGCCACAGAAAATATGGATTGATTTTTTGAGGAATGATTTGAAAGAAATAGGACTGAAATGTGAATGGTTCACAGAGGAGAATGAAGGAATAAAAAAACGTGTTATGCGGACCCATAGTAAAATGAGGGCAGGAAGTAGAACTTTAAAATGTTTTCTAAGTTTTCTTGCCTTTGTAATACAGCATCAGCGTGCACCAGTGCAAATTTTTTAAGGATGTGGTAAAGACCATCGTACTGAACAATTTTCTCCAGCAAATTTTTTTTGCGATTAAGATGTTAGTGCCTTGGAGAAACTGTTTTCAATTTGATGATTAATGATGATGATCTGATACTTCATCATCTGCTTAACCTTTTCCTAGTACTGGCGTTAGGGCCACTGACACCCCAGGCAAGACCACTAAAGGAAACCATTATCAAGTGTACTTTTTTTGCTGAACCAAAGTAAACATAATATTAAGAATATCATCTTACTCATAACGTTACCCACAGCTAAGGACGTGGACGTAGAAAGTTTTGTAGCTCACCATTTTTATATATTTCTTTTTTTTTAATTTTTGATTTTGTATTTTTTTTGTAATTTTTTTTTGTAATTTATTTTTATTTTTATTAATATTGTATATATTTTTTTGTATTTTTTTTTTTCATATTTTATATTTTTGATTACTTTTTATTTTGATTGAACCTTTTGTTGACTTTTGAATAATTTTCTTAAATTGTTTTTTTTTATGAGTACTTCATTAAAATTTCATTTATCGGGTCTTTTTGTCAACAAATAATAATATTATGTAGAATTAAATTAGAAAAATCTAATTGTCCAGCGATTTCATTTTCAATCAAAAGAGTAGCCAGGGTAGAGAGTCCAGTTTGAGAGATTGTAATAATAATAATATCTTGGGACAACCAACACACCGCCATCTGATCCCAAACTAGGAAGAGCCTGTACTATGGCAACCAGACAACTGATAAACATACTTATATATTTCTAAATACATACATAATATAGATAAATTTCACACCCAGATACAGAACAAATAATCGTACTCATCGCACAAAGATTTGTCCTGTGTGGGAATCGAACCCACGACCTCCGTCCTAGCAGTCAGGGTCACCAACTATTAATAATTGCTGATCGGAGATAATATGTTTCTATTAATTTTTGATTTTGAAAAACAGCTGAATACCAGTATTTTAAATGGAGCGACTGCCTATCTGACCTCCACAACCCAGTTAGTACTGGGTAATACGATACCCCTTGGTAAGACTGTTTGTCAGACTTTCGGGCCACTGACTACCTGTAACTACTGTCAAAGATCTACAAATGGCAGCCGAGACCAACGGCTTAACGTGCTTTCCGAGGCACGGAGGAAATTCGGTATGTAATGGGGGTCACCCTTCCACGGACCAACCTAGGTAAGTGCGGCTTAGCCTTAAGATCGACCGGAGCGGCTGTTGTTATTAAGCCACGAGTTCCTCATGATGATGATAATGATCATGGGAATGGTCCTCATGATGATGGGAACGATATGAAAGGAAAAAGTGTAAATGATAGCATAACGGTTGACAGAAGAGAATGGAAGAAAAAAACGTGTTGCGCCGACCCCAAGTAACATGGGACATGGGCAGTAAGATGATGATTATGTTAGCAGGAAACATAAGCACGAATAATTAGTGCAGCTATGTGATTTATTATGGGATAAAATATGTATGTATTCGAGAGAATAATTAACAGTTTTCATGCAGTTTTCCTTTAAAATTTAATATAAATAAGTCATAGCTTTGTATAAAATTTTGGGTAATGAGGAAGTTGTGGTTTTGTTCTAAACCTTTCCTGATTTAAGTAAATGTACTAGTGTTAATTACTCACGAGCTATTTAACTGGTTGTATAACATTGTGATGTTTTAGGAAAAAATATTGCAAACATATATTTTATCGGTATATTTTAATTTGTGTTGCTAGACAACTGGGATTTTCGGTTGTAATCGCCCTTTTGTGCCACAGCTAGCCACATAAACACAGATCGTTGGAAGTTAATTTGTTTTTCGGAAGCTTTATTATATCCCAAAAAGAATAGAGATTCCAAAACTATTTAATTGTTGATTTCGTGTTACTTACATATTTGTGTCGTTGGCGTATAGGGCACGAGCTTGCTTGTCACGAATATGTGACAAAGACGTTCAAAAGGTTAATATGGAGTGACCTTTTAAAATTTCTCTGTTCTTTAGAAAAATTAAAATTTCGTAGCGGGATCCCAGTTGAATCGTTTCTCCGGGACTCCTCTAGCTTCACTGCCGCGGTGCTTTTCGGGTGATCGGTGATCTAAGGGTCGTAGCGTAATGTTATATAGCCTATAGCCTTCCTCGATAAATAGGCTATCAATTCGAACCCGCAGTTCCTGAGATTAGCGCGTTCAAGCAAACAAACAAACAAATCTTCAGCTTTATAATATTACTAGTATAGATTAACCAAAGTAATATGACGACTGCCTCGTTGGCGACTGCTGAGCATGAGGTCCTAGATTTAATCCTAGGTCGGATAAAATTGTTATTTCACCGGGAATTTCCCAGTAGCAGCCACGGGGTCTGGATATGTGTCCAGTTGATGGCAATAGGCTGGCCTCCAATTAGTAGTAGTAATAGTTTGCATTTGTCTGTTATATTTTCCCAAATAAATACATTCATCGAATTTAATGAATAATTTCAAAACTTACCCACAATGCATAGAACACAACACTCGAAAAAAAATAGGGATGTGACGCATGCTAATCAAAACAGGAATTTAATGGTTAACGATAGTGATAAAGTACAATGTCGGTTATTAGGCTACCTCACATTGTATAAAATAACGATACTACGAAATTAAATTGCATTTTCATCGTTGGAAACCTAGTGGTATTATCCTTGTGTAGAATTTCAGAACACATTAATTTTAACAGTCAACTGTACCATCATCGTGCCAAATATTTTTACAAGGTAATATTTTATTATTACATTTTTCTAATGGCGTAGCATAATTTTACGTAATTTTAAAGTTAAATTCAATTCAATTCAATTCATTTAGAGACTAAAAGAGAGAAGGAGAGAGGCTAAAGGGACGTAATGTAATTAGATAAACTGACATTTTATCAGTGGTTGACATTGGATTGACATAAGCTGCCGATAATCTCTTTTAAAAACTCTATGAAAGCGCTTGTCAGTGTGTGTGTGTGTTTGTGACAACCATACCACTGACGTATTTACGCTTAGTTGACGGCTTTTTGATGCCTCTTTTCACAACTAAAGACCAGACCAAAAAACCAAACCAGACCAGACCAGACCCAAAAATGCGGGCAATTAAGATGTTTAGAATACCTACCATTATATAATCTGCCAAAATGTAACAATGTATATGGAAGAAGGACCTGGAGGTACTTGTTACCTAACCTGTTGAATAAAATCCCTAAGCAACTAAATAGTAAATTACAATCAAAGACAACTTTGCAAATAAAACGGTTAATAAAATATTACCTTACAGTGCACCAATACAAATGTCGTGATTCTTTGTAAATTCTTGCAATTTTATAATAATTATTCCATATCAGTAGCTGTTTTGACTTTAAATTTTAACGGATACAAATAGTTTATAACTCCTTGATTACTTTTGATAATTTTGGTACCTAATTCATACTGTGCATTTTAAATATATTAAATAATTAGTAAATATTATGATTGTTAGATATTTGTTTAGTTCAGTTGCTGTATTGATTTAAGTACAGTTGGAAGGGGACATCCCCTCCATACGGCCAATGGCGGTGATGGCTGGCGATGGAAGAGGCAGTTGTTCGGTGACTGTGGCATGGTGAAGTCGATGTTACAAAATATTGCGCGCGTTGCGACATTATAGTTATATTAATATTAATATAGTGGTTTGGTGTGATTATATGAAGTTTTATTATAAGTCAGAAGTGTGATAGACCTGCGAGCCATGTCGGATAAAAACCGTGAGTAATTTTATGAAGTATTAACATCAACTTATTATTTTTTTTTTGAATCAGACAAATTCAGTGTTGGGTTATGTAGTCTCATGATTCTGTAGTAGTCATTGTAGCGTATTTCCCGGATAAATGATAATAGTTGGACCGATGTACGTGGTGCCTTTGGTCGAGGCTACTCCTTGACAGGGTGAACGTTGCATTGGACTAATTTTGTAATAAACAAATAGTTGAATTTGTTGGCCTGATACACGTAGTACCTTCGGTCGAGGCTACTCCTCGATAGGGTTACCGTTGTATTGGACTGGTTATATAATAAGTAAATGGATTTTAATTGAATTTCACTACAAGATTTTAGTTCCAACAATCTGAGTAGTATTTCATGAGTCTTTGTTTCACTCACTGAATTTTCTGATCAGCCATATAGTATGATTGATAAACGTCAATTTAGAATTTGTTGATTGCGACAATTTCTATTGACCTGTAATTTAATGTGAGATGTGAGACCCCTACGCGGCGTGCACTTTGATACGGCCATGTAGGTGAGCTGTTCAGAGATGTACGAGTGTAGTGTAGACCCCTACGCGGCGTGCACTTTGAATCAGCCATGTAGGTGTGCTGTTCAGAGATGTACGAGTGTAGTGTAGACCCCTACGCGGCGTGCACTTTGATACGGCCATGTAGGTGTGCTGTTCAGAGATGTACGAGTGTAGTGTAGACCCCTACGCGGCGTGCACTTTGATACGGCCATGTAGGTGTGCTGTTCAGAGATGTACGAGTGTAGTGTAGACCCCTACGCGGCGTGCACTTTGATACGGCCATGTAGGTGAGCTGTTCAGAGATGTACGAGTGTAGTGTAGACCCCTACGCGGCGTGCACTTTGATACGGCCATGTAGGTGAGCTGTTCAGAGATGTACGAGTGTAGTGTAGACCCCTACGCGGCGTGCACTTTGATACGGCCATGTAGGTGAGCTGTTCAGAGATGTACGAGTGTAGTGTAGACCCCTACGCGGCGTGCACTTTGTTTCGGCCATGTAGGTGAGCTGTTCAGAGATGTACGAGCGTAGTGTAGACCCCTATACATCGTGCACTTTGATTCAGCCATGTAGGTGAGCTGTTCAGAGATGTACGAGTGTAGTGTAGACCTCTATGCATCGTGCACTTTGATTCGGCCATGTAGGTGAGCTGTTCAGAGATGTACGAGCGTAGTGTAGACCCCTTTGCATCGTGCACTTTAATTCAGCCATGTAGGTGAGCTGTTCAAAGATGTACGAGTACAGTGTAGACCCCTACGCAGCGTGCACTTTGATACAGCCATGTAGGTGAGCTGTAGTAGGCATTTGTGTAGTCTCATACAGCCATGTAGGTGTGCTGTAGTTTAGAGTTTGAAATAGGCACTTGTGTAGTATTATACAGTCATGTAGGTGAGCTGTAGTGTTAATTAAAAATTACATTGCTCTATGAATATGTTCGTGTAGAAAACGAGAGCTACACTCCAGAGCGACCTCGATCACTGACACGACGAAGACTACGGTCTCCCTCCGGTGAATCTGACGAGTCACGAGTGCCCAGGAAAAAGTCTAAGACTAAAAGAGGAATTTCGGCGGAAGACCTGTTGAAGATATTATCTGCACTGCCAAACAATTCAAGTAAGAGTACTCCTACGACTAATGTATTGCCCGAGTTTGATCCTAACAATAAATCCCAGGATGTCGAGCGGTGGTTGAGGAAAGTAAATCAGTGTGCTGTAATCTATGGCTGGGATGGAACGCAAACCATACATTACGCGCTTCAAAAATTATGTGGTCTGGCAAAACAGTGGTACGAGTCTCTTCCATCACTCGATTTCTCATGGGAGGAATGGCAAATTAAATTGAAGAAAGCGTTTCCAAACGATGTAAATTTTGGTAAACTACTAGAAGAAATGTTACACCGAAAATCTCGCACAGATGAAACCCTTAGAGATTACTTCTACGATAAATTATCATTACTAAGTAGGTGCGAGATTGTCGGTCGTAAAGCCGTTGATTGTATTATATATGGAATCACTGAAAATTCTATTCGAAATGGGGCTCAAGCTCTGAAATGTGAGGAGCCTGAAGATTTGCTAAACTACTTAGCATCGCAACAGCAAACGCTAGCGAAGGAACCTGTGCGAGGATCGTCCGATCGATCTTTTAGAAAGCGGGATTTTCGTGCAAATAATTACGATCAGAATAAGGTTTCGTCATCAAATAGGCCAACTGAAGGTACTTGTTTTAATTGTGGCGAGCGCGGGCATATTTACTCTGCTTGTAACAAACCTTTGATCAAATGTGTCAAGTGTAACAGGGTAGGCCACAATTCGAACAGATGTGTTAGGAAGCCTATACAGGAAACCAATAGCCAGACTACTCAGAATGCCGAAAAAAAGGTACTTAAAGTAACCTCTGAATTACATAAAACTAATAAAGTAAATCCCATAACTTCAAACATTGTCATTAAAAATGACTCGACAAGCAACAACAACAAATTTAATAAAATTGCTTACGTTAATGGTATTCAGCTAAATGCTTATATTGATTTTGGTAGTGAGTGTAGTATGATCAGGAATTCGGAAGCTAAAAGCCTTCGTCTCTCTGAGCGCCACGAATTGTTACCGACTATAAAAGGTTTCGGCAATTCCAATGTCAAGCCAAAGTTTCAGTCCACCGTTCGGATTAAAATTGATGAAATAGAAAGTGAACTGAGTGTTTTGGCTGTTGACGATGAATTGTTGGATGCTCCAATGCTAGTAGGACAGAACTTTACCGAGCTGCCGTCTGTAATGGTAATAAAAGATAAGGAGAGGCTTAATTTTTACCATGCCCCTTGTGATATCTCTGGCGATAGGGACACTGTCCTCGATCTTTATGTTGCTAAAGAAATAGTCGTATCAAAGGGGGGGCTAGTTGAAGTATATACACGCGAATCATATACGGGCGACATATACTCCGATGGAGGCAGTAGAATGAGTCCAAACCAGGAGTACTACCTACATCAGGGATGTTATAGGATAGAGGGCAGCAAAGGAATCATATTTGTTACTGCTTTGACAAATACTCCTATTATTTTTAAAGCAGACAAACTAATAGCTAGAGTTACACCCATTAAAGAGATTAAAACGTTGATCGTGCGTTCGGATAAAAATCCTAGCGAGTTGTTGCCCTTAAACGAATCGGATATTAAAGTAGGACATGAATTAGATCAAAATGTCCGCGATAAATTATACAAACTGTTGCAAAAGTATAGGAACTGTTTCGCTGCTAATCTTGGCGAGTTGGGCTGTGCAAAAGGCACTGTGATGAACATAGACTTGCAGGATAAGGCTCCAGTTGTCTACAGACCCTATCGTCTTTCACATAATGAGCGTCAAAAGGTTAGGGATATAATCAATGACTTGGTTAAAAATGATATCGTTCAAGAGTCCAATTCAAACTATGCCAGTCCCATACTATTGGTGAAAAAAAAGGACGGCGAACCTCGGCTTTGCGTTGATTATCGGGCGCTTAATAATAAAACTGTAAAAGACAAATACCCGTTGCCGTTAATTGACGACCAACTTTCGAATCTAAGTGGCAACAAGTTTTTTATAACTTTAGATTTAGCTTCGGGCTATTATCAGATACCGATGGATGAACAGAGCCGTCACTTGACTGCGTTCGTCACCCCGGACGGACATTATGAATTTAAACGCATGCCGTTCGGATTGGCAAATGCACCCTCGGTATTTCAAAAAATGATGAATCGTCTACTGGGTTCACGAAGATTTACATCCGCACTAGCATACATGGATGATCTTCTTATTCCATCGGCTTCCATAAATGAAGGTTTTAATCGACTAGAGGACGTACTTAACGTGATTCAAGAAGCCGGTCTTACATTAAAGCTTTCAAAATGTAGTTTTTTCGATACCAAAATTGAATATTTAGGGTACGAAATCTCGTCGGAAGGTATAAAGCCTAGTGAACGAAAAATTTTGGCTGTGCGAGATTTCCCAGTGCCACGTAATGTTCACGAAGTGAGGCAGTTCCTGGGTCTGGCGAGTTATTTTCGCAGATTTGTGAAAGGTTTTGGGGAAATTGCTAAACCCTTGACAACTCTCCTCAAAAAGGATGTACAGTGGCGATGGAATTGTGAAGAGTCAAAGTCCTTCACAACCCTAAAAGACTGTCTTATTGAACGTCCGTTGTTGGCTTTATACAACCCAGAGTTGGAAACTGAAGTGCATACAGATGCTAGTGCTCTCGGCTTGGGTGGTATTCTAATGCAATGGCAGCTTTCTCCCAGGGTGTTGAAACCCGTTGCCTACTTTAGTAGGCAAACCACACCCGAAGAACATCATTTTCACTCGTATGAGTTGGAGACGTTAGCTGTGGTTTGCTCATTAAAAAAATTCCGCCCTTATCTTTTAGGACTGAACTTCTCTGTTTATACAGATTGCAATGCCTTGCGAACCACCTTGACTAAAAGAGACTTAATTCCTCGTATAGCACGGTGGTGGTTGCAAATTAGCGAGTACAACTTCACCATTGAGTATCGGCCAGGTAATCGAATGAGCCATGTCGATGCTCTGAGTCGGAATCCTCCGAATAGAAATATTGCTAACCAGATCTTAAAAACCTTGAACATTAGCACAGATAACTGGATACTCACCCTACAGATGGCAGACCCCAAACTCGAGCATATTTTCAAAATTCTAAAACCCAATGTCACTGAGGAAGTTTCAGAAATAAAAAAGAACTACGCTATTAAGAACCATTCGTTGCATAGGAAGGTTGGGGAAGAGTTTCGTTTAGTTATTCCCAAAGACGCTAGGTGGCAAGTTTGCAAGGCAAATCATGACGACGTAGGTCATTTTGGGTTTGCTAAGACACTAGAGCGAATTCAGGGCCGGTACTGGTTCCCAAAATTAAGATGCTTTGTTAAGAAATATGTTGCCGCGTGCATAGACTGTGCATATAATAAAGACAATGCATCCCGGATTCGCACTGGCCTTTTGCATCCCATACATAAAGTGGAAAAGCCCTTCCACACGCTCCACTTGGACCACTTGGGCCCTTTTGTACGGAGCAAGTCTCGCAACAGCTATATTTTGACGATAGTGGACGGTTTTACGAAATACCTCTTTGCCAAACCGGTTAGAGACACAAAAACAAAAAGTGTTATTAAAGTTCTGGATAATTTGTTTTGTGATTTCGGCGTACCATGTAGAATTATATCGGATCGCGGCACGGCTTTTACTTCAACTCAATTTAAGAATTTTTGCATCAGTAAAAGAATCAAACATATCCTTAACGCGGTTGCTTGTCCCAGGGCAAATGGTCAGGCTGAGAGATTCAATCAAACGATCCTCGCAGCTTTGTCTACACAAAATTTCGGCAAGGACGAACGTGTTTGGGACGAGCAGCTGGGTCAAGTGCAATGGGGTATAAATAATACGGTCAATGCTACCACCAAGAAGAGTGCATCGGAATTGTTATTTGGGATAAAACTAAATGGTCCCATTGATAACATGTTGACAATTGAGACCCTTGGACCCAATGGTGAATCGATTTCTCACACGTCAACTGTTACAGACATTGCTCCCACTGCAATTAGTAACGACTATTTTCCCAAAAGTTGTAACAATGTCGAAAGGCCTTCTGATGTTTCGTATGATACCAGTAATGCCAATCAATCCCCGTTGACCCCTCTAAATACCTCCACTCTTAATAAAACACATGAAATCCTTGATCCACTTTCTTCTACTTCACCCGATGTTTTAGTGGACGATGAACTCTCTAAACCATATTCACCCGTTATCGTTCATTCGTCTGCGGAAATTGATAGAATTAGGGAGGAAGCTTTAATTAACATTACAGATAGCCAAATTCGCCAAAAGACAGTTTATGATAGGAACAGGTTTCCAGCACCTTCATATAACGTAGGCGACTTGGTAAAGATCACTAGGACAAATTTCAAGAATGATGGCAAAAGCAAAAAGCTTTTACCAAAATTCGTAGGTCCTTACAGGATTATAAAGTGCTTAGGAAATGACCGTTATAAAATTACAAACGTCCCAGGTTTTAACGAAAGAAAATACGAGTCTGTAATAGCGGCTGATAGGATGCGGCCTTGGATAAATATCCAAGCGCTAGAAATTAATAGATCATCTAGCTCTTCTACATCGGACTCTGATACTAGTTCAGATAAAGAGTAATGTGATTAGGAATTATATAAAAATTATTAAGATTTGCTGTAATTATTCATATACATTATTGTTTTTGGTTTTGTTTATATTCGCATTAAAATTTAACACATAAATTAGAGATTAGTTGATTTAAGATAAAATTATTTTGTTGTAATATTGAATTTTGTTGTTTTTTTCTTAAATGTTTTGTATTTTTTTTTTGTTTCAGTCAAATTGATGTTCTATTTATGTTCGCATTAGAATTTAATACATAAATTAGAGATTAGTTGATTTAAGATAAAATTATTTTGTTGTAATATTGAATTTTGTTGTTTTATTGTATTTTTTTTAATGGATTGTTTTTTTTTGTTTCAATCAAATTGATGTTTTGTAAATATTTGCATTAGAATTTAACTTCAGCTCATTAAAGTTTATTATGTTATTTTGTAATAAAATGTAAGTAGGTATGTATTATGCGCTATGATCGACAGGATTATTTTTAATGTCGTGATTTATTGCGTGCACCGGAGTTATGCACGCAGTCGGACGGCCGAATGTCGTGATTCTTTGTAAATTCTTGCAATTTTATAATAATTATTCCATATCAGTAGCTGTTTTGACTTTAAATTTTAACGGATACAAATAGTTTATAACTCCTTGATTACTTTTGATAATTTTGGTACCTAATTCATACTGTGCATTTTAAATATATTAAATAATTAGTAAATATTATGATTGTTAGATATTTGTTTAGTTCAGTTGCTGTATTGATTTAAGTACAGTTGGAAGGGGACATCCCCTCCATACGGCCAATGGCGGTGATGGCTGGCGATGGAAGAGGCAGTTGTTCGGTGACTGTGGCATGGTGAAGTCGATGTTACAAAATATTGCGCGCGTTGCGACATTATAGTTATATTAATATTAATATAGTGGTTTGGTGTGATTATATGAAGTTTTATTATACAAAGTTCCTCCAGATCTTTCACAAATAAACAAATAACTTAATCATGTATTTTTAAAACAATGTATTGTAATTTAAACAAGCGAGACACCTCACTCGCACCATCATCATCATCAATCATCATTCTTCATTCATTCTTCATTCATTTCTTTTACATTCTGTAATTATTTAATTTCCAGTTTTGGTCTCGAGACGCTAGAATGAGGGCAGAAATGTTGCTGATCGCAGTCGCCACTGCTGCTGCCGAAGCCTCTCAGAACACTGGGCCAGTCCCCATGATACTGGAGGGCGCTACTCCTGCCGATGTGCTGCTGTACCTCTATGACGTAGTGCTTACGTCATACATGAGTATTGATACCGACGGACAAGGGGGCGTGTCGGACAACAAAATATGTGTTGGTGAAATGAATGCATTTCCAGACGAGTGTGCACCCACCACAGTAAATCCCATAGCTTGGTTAAAAAAGCTTGAGATAATTTTATAAAAGTCGCAAATATGAAGCAACGGTTTTTTAAGAATAACTTTATTGGGTTCCTTTTTAATATTAAAGTACAGTTACCGCACATCACTAGCACTGCAAAAATTACTTTTACGCTCATCTATTTCCGTTCACAAATATACGACCTTTTTTTTCCTTATTTATTTATAGGGGCTTTTACGCATAGCGTATGTCAGAAATATTCGACCTTATAAATTCTAACTATCTATGACAAAAGTGATTACTTCATAAATCTAAGATGTAATTTGTATTATGTTGCTGAAGTTCCCGTTAGCTTTATAAAAACACGTGTCCTTATAATCAAGTATCGAACATAATCGTAATTTTGTACGTATTTCGTATTTGATTTATACGATCGGGGTATCACGCAACCCACGTGACTGTTTACTTAACTTTGTAGGCGCACCCAATTAAGGGATAAAAAAAAGGTTTTTTATAGGACTTGTGAAAGTATGATCCAGAACATTAAAATATTTAAAAAACCGGCCAAGTGCGAGTCGGACTCGCTCACGAAGGGTTCCGTACATCCGTTCTGCTCCGTCCATCTAAAAAAACGGCAAAAAAATCATATCTGTTGTATGGGAGCCCCCCTTAATTTTTTTTTTAAATTTTAGTACCTATTTGTTGTTATAGCGGCAATAGTAATACATCATTTGTGAAAATTTCAGCTTTCTAGCTATCACGGTTTATGAGATACAGCCTGGAGACAGACAGACAGACAGACAGACAGACAGCGAAGTCTTAGTAATAGGGTCCCGTTTTACCCTTTGGGTATGGAACCCTAAAAAACAATCAATCAATCAATGCATTGAATGTACTTTTGTAAATAATAAATTATTCTTATTCTTATATTATAAATTCTAACTGTCCATTAAAAAAGTGATTGGTTTGGTAATCTAAGTTGTAATTTGTATTATGTTGATTACAATAAAACAATGCCATAATATTTGATAAGTGTTTTCAATTGCGTTTCTCTGTCCGACGCCATTTTAGTATATCTTCTATAATTGTCAATACATTTCAAACTAGTAATAATCCTACATAATAAACAGACTACCGTATTTATTTATTTATTTAACAGTTTATGTACTTACACACTAAGTACAGAAAACAAGAAAGGAACAGAAAAAATAGGTACAAAGGTGATGCTTATTTCTAAAGAAATCTCTTCCAGCATACCTGCGAAAGGAGAGTAGAAAAAAAGAGATGTAGACATAGTGTGTAAAAGATGAAGAGAAAATTGAATACATAAAAACAAAGCAAATAACGAATCTAAATAAAACATACAATACAAGAATATACTTAAATATTTACTAGTAAAAAGACAAATATAAGCTACGATATAATACATATCAAATAATATATAATAATAAATACCTATGCAACTATGGCGAAATGGAAAGATAATGTATTCTGGTCTTTGAAGGTTAATCAGCACAGCTGCGGGACTGTTCGAAAGAGATACCGCGGCCCTGGAACACAAAGGGCAAAAGGAGGAACATGGATGGGTTTTAGTCAGTACAAGTCTGACACTCCCTTCCGCTCCGCCCAGAGCGGGAGAGGGATAAAAGAAGGGTTAATCAGCACTAGAAAGCAAAGACCTAAAACTAAAAATAAAACTAGTTACACTTTCCGTGTCGGTGTTTCTCATATCTCAAAAACTAAACATCAAATCTTTTTGAAACCAATTTTCATCAAAAGTTTTTTTTTACGTTCTGCAATCCTATACTTTTTCAGAATTTTCCTACTCTTACTTTAGAAATTAGAGGTGGGTTGGGGGGGGGGCATATTTTAATTCTTTGGAAGTGTCTATCTTAGAAAGACTTTGTGAAAAAATAGTTTTAGAAACCTCAATGTCATTTTTAAAGACCTATCCACAAACACAACGCTCGTATTGGTTTGATGATAATAAAAATAGTTTCAGTTCCATGTATGAGGGGAGTATTAAGGGGAGCCCCCCCTTAATACTTTTTTTATTTTTATTTTCATCGAGATTTTTGGGATAACCCAAGTCTAGCCATTTTACCCATGACATAACATAAAATCACGCCTTATAATCCTCGAAGGGTTAGGCAGAGCTGTACCTGATAGTACACCTATGTTACAATTATGTATAAGTCCCATGTAATAGGGAGCGAGTCTATTGTAACCAATCGGGCACAAATCCAAACTTCGTGGCTGCTACTGAGAAATTCCAGAAGGAAAACTCAATAACACTTTCCAGACCCGGGATTCGAAGCCAAGACCTCTTGCTCAGCAGTCGCGCTTGCGACCACTCGACCAACAAGGCTGAGTAATAATTTTGGTGGTCTGGTATTATACCTGCACATAAACTTACCGGATGGTGAATTTGCATCAGATTCTATTGTGTATATGTCGGAGATCTAAGAATGTAAGCGATCACACAGACATGCAATAAAAGTTTTACTGTATGTACAAATATAATTAATTATGTTAAGGAGCTCCTGAATAAATAATAACAGCCGCTCGAGTCGATCTTCAGTTTAAGCTGTGCTTGCCTAGGTTGGTCTATGGATGGGTGACCACCCATTACATACCAAGTTTCCTCCGTGCCTCTTGATCCCGGCTGTCATTTGTAGATCTTTGACAGTCGTTACAGGTAGTCAGTGGCCCAAAAAGTCTGTCAACCAATCTTAGGAAGGGGTATCGTATTACCCAGGGCCGGCAGTCTCGACATAGATACCGACGCTGTCGCAAGCTTTCGAACGCTTTCTAATAACGGAAAAATTAGGTTGCAGTAACGATGCTTGCGAGAAACGCAAGTCTGTACATCCAAGATGCGTTTCTCAGTTTGCGACAGCGTCGGTATCTATGTGGCCTTGTACTTACCGGGTTATGGAGGTCCGATAGGCAGTCGCTCCATGTAAAATACTGGTATTCAGCTGCAACCGGTTAGACTGGAAGCCGACCCCAACATAGTTGGGAAAAGGTTAGGCAGATGACAAATATATGTAACTAGCTTTTGGCCGCGGCTTCGCTCGAGTTAATATAAAATTTGACAATCATTTGCACTACTAAAGTTTCCATAATAATATCATTCAATCATGATTTGAAAGACACGTGGCGCCATCTATTATCATAAGAACGTTATTATTGTTTTCCTCGAGAACACTACTTTTTTTCGGAATGAAAGGTACCCTATGTCCGTTTCCGTACACCTGACAACGTATATGCAAAATTTCAAGATGATCGGTTCAGAGGTTTAGGCGTGAATAGGTAACAAACAAACTTACTTTCGCATTTATTATTATTAGTTAGGAAGTTAGGATTATGTTGATATAGGTACCTACGACAGGAAAAATAATCAGGAAATAGGTTATCAACATTTTAATATGCCAACACCATATAATAAATTGGTCAACCACATGTTTATATACAGAGTTTAAAACATCGTCAAATTATATTTCGTTACTATTGAAAGCCTAGTGGTGTCATCTTTGTAAACTATTATAATAGACTACTTCTATTACTTATTTTAAATTTAATACGAGTACTTCTAATACGAGTATTAAAGAATCATAATTAGATAGGCCTGTTGGTCTTGGATTGGTTGGATTTTTTGATTTATTTATGTCTTTTGTGACAACCTCCTGAATTTTGACGAGGATGAAAAACTGCACCTTGTATAGTAGTTCTACCTAATCGTGGTCAAAAATTGTTGTAAATGAGGTCTACTATCACCCATTTCAAAGAATGTGCCCAACTACCAAACAACCTGTAAACAAGGTAAAATTAAATATAGAAACTCCACACATGTAGTGAATATTAGGGGCTATCTCCACGAGCGACAGAATCGATAATATCGTCGTACCACGTATTTCTATAGGTACACTCTTTATGAACGCGTCTCCACACGGCGATGTTATCGCGGCGATGCGACCAGTGGCAATGTGCGCGCGTAACGTCGTCGTATCGCCGCGGTGTCGTCGCGACTTTTGGCGCGCCCGCCGCACGCTCGCCACAGAACGTGGCGCTCTTGCAGCGAGCGCGCGGCGGGCATTACTACTATTTCACAACGCCTCGTCGCGTAACGTCGTCGTATCGCCGCGGTGTCGTCGCGACTTTTGGCGCGCCCGCCGCACGCTCGCCACAGAACGTGGCGCTCTTGCAGCGAGCGCGCGGCGGGCATTACTACTATTTCACAACGCCTCGTCGCGGAACGTCGTCGTATCGCCGCGGTGTCGTCGCGATTGGTGGCGCGCCCACCGCACGCTCGCCACAGAACGTGGCGCTCTTGCAGCGAGCGCGCGGCGGGCATTACTACTATTTCACAACGCCTCGTCGCGGAACGTCGTCGTATCGCCGCGGTGTCGTCGCGACTGGTGGCGCGCCCGCCGCACGCTCGCCACAGAACGTGGCGCTCTTGCAGCGAGCGCGCGGCGGGCATTACTACTATTTCACAACGCCTCGTCGCGGAACGTCGTCGTATCGCCGCGGTGTCGTCGCGATTGGTGGCGCGCCCACCGCACGCTCGCCACAGAACGTGGCGCTCTTGCAGCGAGCGCGCGGCGGGCATTACTACTATTTCACAACGCTTCGTCGCGTAACGTCGTCGTATCGCCGCGGTGTCGTCGCGACTGGTGGCGCGCCCGCCGCACGCTCGCCACAGAACGTGGCGCTCTTGCAGCGAGCGCGCGGTGGGCATTACTACTATTTCACAACGCCTCGTCGCGTAACGTCGTCGTATCGCCGCGGTGTCGTCGCGATTGGTGGCGCGCCCACCGCACGCTCGCCACAGAACGTGGCGCTCTTGCAGCGAGCGCGCGGCGGGCATTACTACTATTTCACAACGCCTCGTCGCGTAACGTCGTCGTATCGCCGCGGTGTCGTCGCGACTGGTGGCGCGCCCGCCGCACGCTCGCCACAGAACGTGGCGCTCTTGCAGCGAGCGCGCGGCGGGCATTACTACTATTTCACAACGCCTCGTCGCGTAACGTCGTCGTATCGCCGCGGTGTCGTCGCGACTGGTGGCGCGCCCGCCGCACGCTCGCCACAGAACGTGGCGCTCTTGCAGCGAGCGCGCGGCGGGCATTACTACTATTTCATCAGTTCCGTGTGAGCACGCACTAGCACAGTACACTTACGCTCAAAAAAATAGATCGTCAACCTTTTTCGCGATACTATAAAATTACACATCTCCTAATAATTATTTTAGTCACGATGAAGTCGTGTGTAATTTGCAATGATCAGTTTAACGACGGGGTGCAATGTGGAAGCTGCAAGAAATTCCTGGATTTCTCGTGTGCAGGTGTGTCTGAAGCGGGTTGGAGAAAACTGGGACCCGACCGAAGAGCGCAATGGAAATGTCCTGCTTGTAAATCGTCGCCTGCCCTGCTTTCACCTCAACCTTCTGCTTCACTGGATACAGTACTGGGTGAGATTCGTGAAATGAGGCAGCAGCTGCTGAGCTTACCAACCTTAGTCAGCGACATAAGATCGATTAAGGATGAGTTGATTGAGCTTAAGAAAAGTTGTGATTTCTCTTGTGGCAGACTCGATGAATTCGATACCAGACTTGCTGAACTTGAAAAAAAATCCTCCGAGTTTGAGAAGCTTCAGGACACTGTCTCTTCATTGCAAACAGACTTAGCCACAACAAAGCTGGAGCTTTCTTCGATCGATCAGCGATCCAGGCTAAATAATGTGGAGATTAAAGGAGTACCCATAAAGAAGGATGAGAACTTATTATACTATACTACAACGTCGTCGTATCGCCGCGGTGTCGTCGCGACTGGTGGCGCGCCCGCCGCACGCTCGCCACAGAACGTGGCGCTCTTGCAGCGAGCGCGCGGCGGGCATTACTACTATTTCACAACGCCTCGTCGCGGAACGTCGTCGTCGTCGTCGTCAAATCGTTGCGGCGATTCCGTTACGAGTCGTCGCGGGCACGCGGCGATTCCGTTACCAGTCGCGACGATACGCTGGCGGAATAATCGCTCGTTCGCGGAGACGACCCGACGATAGGAGCGCGGATCCGTTGCTATTCTCTCGCTCGTGGAGATAGCTCTTTAATGTGGTTAAACACGGTAAATAAACCACATATTATACTGGCATACTATAAATAGAAGTAAAATCCACATAAAACAGCATTTGGTAACCTGGAGGCCAAGTGGCATTATCCTCATGTATTATTACAATATTTACACGTATTAGTAGTACTTCTAATATCAAATAATCACAAGTTCTACTGTGCCGGAGCCATTTGTATATCACAACTCACAAGGTAACTATTACAAAACTTTTATTTTATTTAGCATTTTAAATGCTAACAGTGAAGTGACGCAAATCTACAAGCTGATTATTTATTCGGTGCATTCCTTGAAATGGGTGACAAAATGGAGCTAATCTGTAACAATTATGACGATAACTTAGGGTCCAAACTGGGTTGTTTTGGAGAAATAGAATATTTATAGTTTTTTTTTTACATGAATTTGTGTAGGATATCTCAACTAAATAGTATAAAATAAAAAAATAAAACATTTAAAAAAAAAAATAACAGACTTCCAAAAAACACTAAAAAGTGAAAAATAATTTTATGTTTTATTGGAAGTATTGTTGCGGGTTCGAACCCAAACTGACACTTCACTTTCTCAGATTTATTTTAACGGCCCTGCCCTAAAAACGATGAAGGGAAGCGTCATGAGGAAACCGGCATATCCTAGAACCAACAATTCGAAGACACGTGTCATCCACCAATTTGCACTGGGCCTAGTAGAGGATTACGCCCACTTCCTCTGATAGACAGGCGGATTGTGTTCCAGCAGTTTTTTTTTTTTTTTTTTTGGGATGGCATCTCGCAGTTCAACCTAGGAGGTTGGCTTCTGCTTAACCGGGCAAGTCCTGTGGATGCCTTGTAGTAAGGCCTCCAGCCAGGGGTGTTCCAGCAGTGCGAGCCTTACACGATTTATAGCCTGATCATCATTAACACCTTTCGCAGCATCGTTTCGCCCACTGCTTAGAATACTCCTGTTCCCTTTAGTGTCATTTGTCAGCGATTTTAAATATAATCCACCAAATTAATTCATATTTATCTATACATTTAAACAAATAAATAAAATTGAAACGTCTGTTTGGAATATCAAAATAACAGCGTTTTATTGAATGCATATATAAAAATATACAGGGTGGAACACCAACGCGAAAACGGTTACCACATATTCAGAACATCATTCTGGCCACATAGAAAATTTTAACCGGTTATTATTTTTTATTTTTTTTGAATACTGTAACTTGGCAATCTGTGTTAACACAATAAGCCATTCAGATGAGGTATCTTGATTGATGAAATACATATATTTTAGCAGAAGGTATTCTTAAGAGTACCTTTCATCTGGTGTCACCAAATCTCACGGTAAGTGTAGAGACACTATGTCGTTTCAATCGGGAATATACAATACTCCCTTTGCCTTCTAGTTTGGATGCATCGATCTCTTGTTTGACGGTAGTGATCTTTAGGTCCTCGTGAATATATTTGTTGCTCACATAGTAGGGTATATCTAGCATGGCTCTCAATGTCATTCTGACCACATAGAAAATTTTCATCGGTTATTGAAAAAAAAACAGCTGTTTCGTATAAAAGTGCAATAGCCTTAAACTTAACCTTCAAAATGCACGCAACAGCTGAGTTTTTTAATAAGCAGTGAAAAATTTGTATGTGGCCCCCGGCTCAGATTGATGTACTGATACATCAATCTGAGCCAGGGCGCCACACGTACATATACATACGTGCTAACCGTTTTCGCATCGGTGTCCCTTCCACCCCTTATACGGGACTTATAACAAAAACATATTTTTTTTCAATTTTCGTCTGTCTGTCTGTCTGTTCCGGCAAATCTCCGAAACGGCTGGACGGATTTTGACGGGATTTTAGTGGCAGATAGCTGATAGTATAAGGTCTAACATAAGCTACTTTTATTTTAGAAAAATAATTAGAGATCCGTGCAAAAAAAAGAAATCCTTGAAGTTGGTAATAAAATTCGTTTCAAATAGGGAAGTGCCTACGCGAACGAAGGTGGCAGCAGCTAGTATATAATATAACCCACAACTTACTCAACAATAAACTAAAAATGGCGACAAAAAAAAAATATATAGGTATATATCTTCAAGAGCCTGGCGGCGTTGCCACGCTGTATGGCAACGCTTAGCCTCTGGCCATGGTAGATTGGGAATAATCTTAAATTTTCCAGGTGTCCGGTCTCGAATCGCTACAATGAGGACTGTAATATTGCTTGTCGCAGTCGCTACTGCTGCTGCTGAGATCTCCAAGAACCCTGAGCCAGTCCCCACAATACTAAAAGGAGCTACACCCACACAAGTCTTGCTGTACCTCTATGACGTAGTGCTTACGTCATACATGAGTATTGATACCGACGGACAAGGAAGTTTCTGGGCAACACGCGATTGTCCTGGTCATATGAATAGATTACCGAACGGAGACTGTTTCCCAACCACAGAAGATCCCTCACGTCTGATGGAAGAGCTTGAAGCTTTATTGAGGAAAACAGAATGATAGGTCCATGACAAGCCCTCACCGAAATCTTGTCTTATTTAACCTAAAGCTCTACTAGTAGAGAATGCCTTGTGACATTAAGTCTAACTATGTACCACTATTGTACATGAAGTTCTTATATAAATAAATAAAAACGTAAAACAAAATTCACCGAACCTTTATAATTACGTTCAGATGTCAATGTATACTTTTTTATAATAAATTTCTGTACCATATTCAAGCACTAAGCGTAAATAAATTCAAGTCTTACTAGGTACAATGCGAAAGTTTGTAAGGACGGATGGATGGATGGATGTATGTTACTCTTTCACGCAAAAATTACCGAACAAATTTGGATGAAATTTAGGGTTTAGGTGTAAAAGGCTTAATTCTCAAAATGGCCAATTCTCAAAAAGCCTAATTCTCTGAATGGTCAATCACAAATAAACACAAAACAAGAAAAATAAGTAAAATATAAAAGTAGTATAGTACATATGTATGTAGTATATGTGTGTAGAATGTATGTATGTAGTATAGTGTAGTAGTGGTACCTAGTTGTAGTATTAGTAAAATAAGTATATTTTAATTAGCTTTCGAAGCTGGCTGATTGTGATTATAAAAATTAAAACTCAAAATGCATTATATTTAGTTAATAAACTTGTTTTATTTTATACCATCTAAAATTAACAGGTCGCTGCCTCAGTATTACAGTTAATGTTACAATTTTACTTTTTAGGGTAGTTCAATTTAAACCCAGTGTCACTAAGACAATGTTTAAATTTCAATTCGATAAAAGTGACATAGAACCCTGTAATATTAGGCCAGCGAGATGTTTAATTAGTCATGTATCTGGAAAGAACGGCCCACTCACATTTTATTCAACGTTTTAACTACGTTTATAAAAGGTTCGGTTTCGGTTTCGGCCAAACTATAATCAAAACCGAACCTTCGATTTCGGCACTACTATTTGCAAAAAAAATGACATAAATTATCTATTGAATAATAATATAATGTTTTATTTTACTTATTTTAAAACTATATAATGTTTTAAACATTTAGGCATTTCAAAATAATGAGTTTCCTCATTTTAAATACTTCGGAAGGAAGTCCACAGCAACAGTGTTTATACCCAAATATGGAATTTGTTGTAAATAAAATAATTATAAAATCTGTTTGTAATCAGAATTTACATTTTTCCCCCCCAGGTCATATCGGAAAAAACCAAGGCAAATCGACTACTGTGTACTGTCTATATTTTCGAGTTTATTTATTTGTTCACACATATTTTTTTAGAGTTCCGTATCTCAAAAAAGAAATTGATCCCTTATTCACTTCGTTGTCCGTCTGTCTGTTTGTTTGTCAAGACCTTTTTTCTCAAGAACGCGTGGTGGTAACAATTTGTTATTAATATAAAATATTTTAGTCTACGGTCCCTTGTAAAAAAATTCGAACCAATAAATGGCCATACTTTTGCGTTGACTAAAATCAACGCAATTCAAAATATAGCCTTATAGATAGATTAATATACTATCTTAGTTGATAGGCAACTACGGCTTCGCTAGAGGTCGCGAAAGTGCTGCCGTATACTGGTTGCTTCATGAATTAAAGCTACTGCACTACGTACAGACATAAGTATATAGTGCAGCCGTACTTAAGATACCCAGCTTCTAGAGACATTATTGTTATACTGCATTATTTTCATAAATTTGATTTTTCAGGGCAACACAAAACTTGAAAACAATGCATGACCGTTTTCTTAAGAGAAAAAAGAACAATATTGTAAGTTACTAGTTTATATTTCAGGTTTTATGAGTTATATTATAACTATGAGCTGCCACTTTCATTTCATCACTTTCATCCCATACCGTGTTTGTAGTATTTACTTGTAGGCTAGCAGAGCTAATATGTTGATAACACAATTTATTAACTATATCACAGGCTTACCAACACCACCAAGGCCTAGTCCGGGGTACGCTTCACCTTCCCACTTCCCGCCATTCAAGGTGACTGTCAGTTGTCATTAGTGACAGCTACCTGACTACTTGTGGCTGTGAGACAGTGTTGCCATATCTATTAAATAGATACACTACAGTGTTTTTCCAGATATCAACTGAATCATGTCTTTACACCAATTGTTAAAAAAGAACAATTAGTGAAAAGAAGACCTTTCCAGAATAAGAGCCGGAAACATACCAAGACCTTTGAGCCATCATAAACCTATCGTGTAAAAGGAAAAGTTCACGATTACTGTTTTATGGCAATCTCTTATCACGTGAACCCGCAGGAACAAAGTTCAACTACACAAAAATACCAAAAATAAAGAAATCACAAAAATACTAAACAAAATAACAGGTTAGGCTCATACGCATTAACCGAAAAGAATCTTGTGAAAAATTCAAACTAATGTCAACGTCACTTGTCATGTCATCGTTATTTCATTGTATTTTAGTTAAACTGCCTTCTAGTAATACCTAATCCTTCGATAAAATTACAAACAGCATTTTGTTTCTTGAAGCAGCTAATAGATGGCAGTGCTTACAGCGTACCGTGCCATTTGTTCTAAGATACCACAGCATTGAGCATGGCCATAACATTTCGCATATTTTGCTCATTCGTAAGTACTTAAATCCAAACCTAAAGGGTACTTCCCGTTGACCTTTTTTTTGGGATGGGAAATCATCATGGGAGTGTCAGACTTTTACTCACTAAAACCCATCCATGTTCCTTCTTTTGCCCTTTGTGTTCCAGGGCCGCGGTATCTCTTTCGAACAGTCCCGCAGCCCTGGACTTCCCGTTGACCTAGAATCATGATATTTGGTAAGAAGAAAGGTTTTACAAAACATATAAAGGAAAAATCTGAAAATTGATAATTTGTGATTATTTCATATTAAAAGGAATATTTTTGTGATCACACTCTTGCAGTTGTAGAATTAAACGTGACGTTTATCGATGTATGGGAGAATATTATTTCAACTGCCAAATTAAAGTTCTTTAATCCGACTTATCTTTTCTTAAGAGCTTATGAATTTGAGTCTTTGAATTTGAAAGACCTGGTTTCCGTGATGGACAAACCATCAACATATCCTACTAACCTACAAATTAAACGGAACCCTCGGTGCGCGACTCAAACTCGCACTTGTCCAGTGTTTTTTTAATGTATAGTGTTATAGGTATTTTTTGTTGGCTTCACTCTTTTGGGGGTTGGAAATTATACCATAAGAACGTATACCTGTCTAGCCACTACTAACACAGGCAGCTAGCTAGCACACTAACTACGTTGGGGTCGGCTTCCAGTCTAACCGGATGCAGCGTAATACCAGAATTTTACAGGCGGTATGTTTAAAAATTACAAGCCATAATTTAATCAAAATTAATTTGGTGTAAGTACCTATACATAACTCATATACTTACTAAAATTACTGTGCTGTTGCCAAGTTACTACAGTTACATGAAATAATGTATACAAAGTGAAATGTAATAGTGAACGTAGATTAACATTTAAATTAAGTTTAGGTTAAAATAGGGCAGGCGCACATTTACGATATTATGTCGGAGAACGGCAGGGGCCCCAAAATAAACATGGAGCATACCAGTAATCGGCAAGCGTATGGTGGGACGCCCTCAGGCTTGCTGGAGCGATGATCTTCGCAGGTTGGCTGGTAGCAACTGGATGAGAGTTGCCGAGAATCGGGTTAAGTGACGTGCGATTGAAGAGGCCTCTGTCCAGCAGTAGGCTGATGATGATGATACTAGAATGACTGTCAAAGATTAACGAATGACAGCCGGAACCAACAGCTATGCTAAGCTTAACTAAGTTGGCATTGTTGCGATCGGCTTCAAGTCTAACAAGATGCAGCTGAATATCTGTATTTTACTTGAAGCTACTGCCTATCAGACCTCCAGAACTCAGTTAGCACTAGGTAATAGGACTCTCTTAAGTTGGACTGGTTGTCAGACTTTCGGGCCACGGACTACATGTAATGAAGGACAAAGATCAACGAATGACAGCCGGGGACAAGAAGTTAGTCTGTATGAAATAGATGGTTGGCACGCTCCAGACCGTTCGTGGCTAACTTAACCTTGATCAACCGACCCATGTGGCTGCCATTTAGCCCCTTTTGATATACCTAGCGGCCATAGTAATACACACTCTGTGAAGCTTTTTTGAGTCTACCTATTTACAGAGACTAAAAATTTTCGATAGATACGTGGCTAACTTAACCTTGATCAACCGATCCATGTGGCTGCCATTTAGCCCCTTTTGATATAGCGGCCATAGTAATACACACTCTGTGAAGCTTTTTTGAGTCTACCTATTTACAGAGACTAAAAATTTTCGATAGATACGTGGCTAACTTAACCTTGATCAACCGATCCATGTGGCTGCCATTTAGCCCCTTTTGATATAGCGGCCATAGTAATACACACTCTGTGAAGCTTTTTTGAGTCTACCTATTTACAGAGACTAAAAATTTTCGATAGATACGGCCTTGTGACAGACGGACGGACGGGCAGACAGTGGTGCCTTAGTAATAGTAGGTATCCCGTTGCCACCCTTTTTTTTTTTTTTGGAGGGTGGGAAATCATCAAATGACCCCTCTCGCTCCGTCAGACTCTTACTGACTAAAAACCACCCATGTTTCTTCTTTGGCCCTTTATGTTCCAGGGCCGCGGTATCTCTTTCGAACAGTCCCGCAGCCCTGGCAGGCATCGGCCCTTGCGGGCCCCTCCCGTTTGCTGACATCTCTTTGAGGCGCGCGTGGAACACGAACGCGCCGTCGACACGGCCTGCCCGTCGTCATACGACAGACGGACGGCGAGCTAGCCCATTACTCACCGTCCATCCCGTTGCCACCATACGGGTACGAAATCGTAAAAGCGATGGTGTGCGCTGCTCTTACAAACAATTGAGCGCACATTACTCAACAAACTAAACAATAATAGACTTCTAGATGTTCAGTCGTGGTGCAATTTGAGGCAATTTTATAGGTATTGTTTACTCGGAGGCTGTGGTTGGATTGACAGCGATTTAATATTTTTTCCGTTGTAGGACCTTGGGCCAAAACCATATTTTAATAGTGTTAAGAAGAAAGGGTAGCAGCGTCTAGCCCCTACAAAAGTATTCCCCTGTGTTCTCCCTGGAAAATAAACTAGTACCTATTTTTATTTACTATTATTTAAATCTAACCCTGCCATGTCCCTATGTTTCGATTTTTATTCCGTACCTCAATTGGTAAAAAAAGGAAAATAAGATCAGTCTCTTGTCCGTCTGTCCGTGTGTAACCACCGATTTTCTCAGGAACGGGTGGACCTAGCAAGTTGAAATTTATACCCGATACTGAGGTCTATAATCCCTATTAGGTGTATAAAAATCAAAGTAAGTACCAAAATTTACCTTAATTGTCAACTTTTTTTATTTTTCGGAATTTACCTTTACTTGAGCTGTAAGACCTAGCTTTTAACCAAAATTGACAATTCTAGGTCAACCGGAAGTACCCTATAGGTTTTGGGTCGAAAACCTATACGGTAGTTCCCGTTGACCTAGAATCATGAAATTTGGCAAGAAGCATTGCCATAAAGCACAAGTAAAGGTAAACATCTAAAAACCGTAAATATGTAGTTTAATAACAAAATACCTACAAGTCTATACGGAACTCTTGGTGCGCGAGTCCAACTCGCAATTGGCCGGTTTTTTTTTTTCTAGTATATTTATTTATTTGTAATCACAATAAAATATAACATAATTTTAAGTATAAAAGCCAGTTCTTACCTACCGTTTTTTTTTTTTACTCACCTAATGTTAGTTGCCTTTCATTTATGCAGCCAATGTGATCAAATCACATAGGTCTACTTTTTATTTTTTTATCACTTCATTTTCTTGAAACCGCAGCATTGTCTTATACAATAAATCTTCAATCTAACAATCATAGTTACACCACACGTTTTACTTTTTATTCGGCATCATTCACTCGAAGTGAAACGCCTGAACACAAAGTGGATGAAAAGTGAATTTATTGTGTGCGAATGATTGAAACGAAATAAAAGGAGCACAAAAACTTTCTTTCTTATTTAATTTTATTAAAGTCTTGTGAACATAGAATGAACAGAAATGACAGTCTTACAAGTGAACCGATCAATCGAGTGAAGTGTCTGATATCGGCTGAATACCTGTTTACATGGAGCGACTGCCTATCTGACCTCCACAACTCAGTTACCCGGCAGGTAATACACAAACTTCACTCGCTTACTCTGTGACCTCGCCTTACTCACCAACGAAACAGACAAAGGTATTCGCGCCACAGCCTAATGTTTAGCGAACACGATGTTTGTTATTACAATTTACTTTAAATTGCATTTCTTTGAATTTGCATTTTTTATTTATTTTGCAACAGTATGGTATTCATTTAGCGATAAGACTGACTGTAACTGTAACATCGCTTTTTTGTTCTTTTTAGTTTTGCTTTTTAATGAATGTAGTATACGAATTTAACAAAATTTGATTTTAAACTATATGGTCTAGACTGGTCTAGAGCTAGACTATTAACACTGAAAATGTGATATTTACCATGTCTACTGTTTGTTTTGAGTTCCCGATACTGTGTAAAATCCGAAAAAGTGCCGGAGAAAGGATTTTGACGGAACATTTACTTATAGATAGCTGATGTCATAAGCAGTAACTAAAGATCCTGTTATTTTTGAAAAAGAATTAAGGTTCCGTGCAAGAAGTTAAAACGAAAGTAATTGGTAACAAAATTCTATTCAAAAAGTAAAATAATATTTTTTATAATAAGTTCTCGCGAACGAAGGTCGAGGGCAACAGTTGTTTAAATAAAAGTAGTCTTTATGTGAATGTTCATCCAAATATTTAAACTTATAAAGACTTGTACGCACGACGATCAAACAAGCCACACAAAACTATACGGATCTCTCATTGTACGGGGAATCTGTACAAAACGAGGCCATGTTATACTGGAAATGTATAGCTTGATGTACGCCGTGTGTACTGTGTAAGACAAAATCTATTATTTTACAGATAAAAATTGAGTTATGTTGATTACAATAAAACAAAAATCAACCTTATTGTTTCGGGAAATCGCCAAGCGGTTGGTCGACTCTTCACGTGACCAGAGGGCGGGCCTATTTTTTGGCCAAAGAATCAGCATTGCCATCCAACGTGGTAACGCTGCCAGCCTTCTGGGCACTTTTCCTGTTGACAGCGATGCGGACGAATTTTTGGACGCCCTGTAACCCTTTTATATATATTTATTTTTCTTTGTCATCATCTACCTGCCCTTGTCCCATGTTATTTGGGGTCGGCGCAACACGTTTTTTTCTTCCATTCTCCTCTGTCAACCGTCATGCTATCATTTACTTCTTTATCTTTCATATCATTCCTCACACAATCCATCCATCGTTTCTTTGGTCTTCCTCTCCCTCTCCATCCATCAACGTTTATATTCATCACTCTTTTAGTCACATGCCATTCGTCCCTCCTCATCACATGTCCATACCAAGACAGTCGATTCCCTTTCAACTTTTCTGTGACTGGCGCAACTTTTAAACTTCCTCTAATATATTCGTTCCTTACTTTATCCATTCTTGTCACACCACACATCCACCTCAACATTCTCATCTCCGCTACACATTCTTCACAGCCCAGCACATCATCAGGATGTGTGTGGAGGTGTGGTGGCAAAGACTGGAGAATGTTGGCCTGAAAGTCAGTAGGACCAAAACAGAATACCTATTCTGTGATTTCGGCGGTCTCTCCAGTCCTGTGCCCATAACTCTTGCCGGAACGCCCATACCGATCTGTTCCGATTTTCGGTACCTCGGGTCGCTTGTCCAAGGGGATGGCGAAGTAGACCGAGACGTAACACACCGGATCAACTCAGGATGGATGAAATGGCGACAGGTCACTGGAACAACTTGCGACCCACGGATGCCCCTCAAGTTAAAGGGGAAAATATACAAGTCCGTGATTAGACCTGTCGTACTGTATGGATCGGAATGCTGGGCTGTGAAGAAGATGGATGAAAAAAGATTGCATGTAGCGGAGATGAGAATGTTGAGGTGGATGTGTGGTGTGACAAGAATGGATAAAGTAAGGAACGAATTTATTAGAGGAAGTTTAAAAGTTGCGCCAGTCACAGAAAAGTTGAAAGGGAATCGACTGTCTTGGTATGGACATGTGATGAGGAGGGACGAATGGCATGTGACTAAAAGAGTGATGAATATAAACGTTGATGGATGGAGAGGGAGAGGAAGACCAAAGAAACGATGGATGGATTGTGTGAGGAATGATATGAAAGATAAAGAAGTAAATGATAGCATGACGGTTGACAGAGGAGAATGGAAGAAAAAAACGTGTTGCGCCGACCCCAAATAACATGGGACAAGGGCAGGTAGATGATGACAAAGAAATAAATATATATAAAAGGGTTACAGGGCGTCCAAAAATTCGTCCGCATCGCTGTCAACAGTAAAAGTGCCCAGAAGGCTGGCAGCGTTACCACGTTGGATGGCAATGCTGATTCTTTGGCCAAAAAATAGGCCCGCCCTCTGGTCACGTGAAGAGTCGACCAACCGCTTGGCGATTTCCCGAAACAATAAGGTTGATTTTTGTTTTATTGTAATCAACATAACTCAATTTTTATCTGTAAAATAATAGATTTTGTCTTACACAGTACACACGGCATACATCAAGCTATACATTTCCAGTATAACATGGCCTCGTTTTGTACAGATTCCCCGTACAATGAGAGATCCGTATAGTTTTGTGTGGCTTGTTTGATCGTCGTGCGTACAAGTCTTTATAAGTTTAAATATTTGGATGAACATTCACATAAAGACTACTTTTATTTAAACAACTGTTGCCCTCGACCTTCGTTCGCGAGAAATTATTATAAAAAAATATTACTTTCCTTTTTGAATAGAATTTTGTTACCAATTACTTTCGTTTTAACTTCTTGCACGGAACCTTAATTCTTTTTCAAAAATAACAGGATCTTTAGTTACTGCTTATGACATCAGCTATCTACCAGTAAATGTTCCGTCAAAATCGGTCTAGCCGTTTCGGAGGTTAGGCGGAACAAACAGACAGACAGACCGACAGACATACAGTCAAACATAAACTGAAAAAAAAATGTTTTCTTTATAAGTACCGTATATAATTATTTTCATACGCACTCAGTAAAAAGCTGTTATTTTGATATTATAGACAGACACTTCAATTTTATTTATTTGTATAGATGTAATTAGCAATAAGGTTTGTACTGCCAGTGATGGGGCGGTAACCGTACATTCATGTTAAAGGAAACCGCCGATAAAGTTATTCTTAAAAATCGTTGCTACTTATTTTCGACTTTTCGTTAGTTATCCTTCGTACTTTGAGAACCAACTTCTGGGATCTTCTGTGGTTGACGCACAGGTTCCGTCTTCAAATTTATTCATATCACCAGGACAAATCTTGTTATCCGACATGCCCCCTTGTCCGTCGGTATCAATACTCATGTATGACGTAAGCACTACGTCATAGAGGTATATCAGCACTTCTTCAGGAGTAGCACCCTCCAGTATTGAGGAGACTGGCTCAGTCTTCTGGGAGATCTTAGCAGCAGCAGCGGCGACTGCGATCAGCAATATTATTGCCCTCATCCTCATAGTAGCGAGAGACAGAGGAGCTGGAAATTTTTAAGATTTTTGTCAAATGTGTGGAAGGCATTTAAAAGATCGCGGGGCAGACCTGGTCGAGACTCGCACAGTCCAGTGAAGCATGGCATTTGTGACATGCTTCACTGCACTGCTTCGTTCTTCACTGTCCAATACTTATCAGTGTACGTATAGTAGTGATAGCCTAATTGTGTGACCGTCGGACTGCGAGGTGATAGGTCTCGAGTTCGAACCCAAGGCACGCACCTCTGATTTTTCGGATTCATGTGTGGATTGAATAATTATCAGTTGCTTCGATGAAGGAAAACATCGTGAGGGAACCAGCATACCCGAGAGATACTTTTTGATGACATGTAAAGCCAAGTCAGAGGCCCATGGGCGACATGAAAACTCTGACACCAGGTTGGGCACTAACCACACGATAAAGAAGAAGCATTGGGTGGAACAATGCTGCCAATGATGATCAGCCTTCAACGTTCTTACTGCTAGAACACAGTCTTACTCTCTATGAGAAGAAGTGTGCGGTAATACACCACTAGCTAGACCCGTTCTAATTAAAAATCTACAATAAGCTTTCTAATGACATAAAATAATGTAGCAATATACAAGTCATTAAAAAAAAATAACGAACAATCACGGAAAATATCCCTTATGTGATAGTATAAGTTTAAAAATAAATTGTTCCAATTTCTTATAGAAAATTGTTATTACTCTGTTGCTAAATTTTTATCGACTAGAACTTTTTAAATGTTTCATGTCCGCTTGATGATAATTTATTGTTGTTGATAGCCTTGTTTCTGTCATGCATGACTAATAGTAATAATATAATTTATATATAATCTGAAATGGGATTTATATCAAATCAATAGAATTTTAAATCAAATTTTCATTATATTTTTAAATAATTCGTATGTCCAAGTGGCTGATCATGGAATAAACATTATTAGTTTATAATTATGTAATGAACACCATGTTACCCATGTATCACTAATAAACGATTTGATTTGAAATTGGTGGATAACACATTTCTGAATTATTGAATCCAGGTTATAACGCCAGTTTCCTCATGATATTTTCCTTCACAGTTTTGAGGGCAGTGTTGAAATAAGTTAATTATTCTGTTGTTTCCTTTTTTTTTTAATGTAAGTTAATTATGTTAGTACCATGTTTATGTAAGTAATTATTTTATGCTATGTTTTGTGTTTTAATGGTGTAATAATTTAATTATGTTGTTAGGTTTAATTTCTCTAATTTAGTATTTTTTGTAAGTATATAGATTAGGTTATTAGTTTAAGTTCTTAACTGTCGCATTAGGGTAAATCCTGTAATGATAGTTTAAGCTGTTATAAATAAATAAAAAATAAAATAAATAAACAAAGTTACACAGAGTGAAGTGCCTGCTTGGGTTTGAACTCACAACGTACAACTCGTAACTCAGTACTAAAACCACTTTTAATTTTTTTTGATGGCATCCCGCAGGTCAACTAGGAGGTTGGCATCTGCTTAACTTGACTATTCTGTAGGTGCCTTGAGTGTAAGGCCTCCAGCCAGGGGCATAAAACATAAACTAAGCGACTGTACGTTAAGGGCACCCCCTGTGGGGGACGAGCATCGGCTTAGGGCGTCGCTGGGGAGGACAGCAAAGGGACAGGCTGGATCTGAGTAAGATTATTTAGGGGCTGATTTAAAAGTGCAGTCGAGCAAGAACGTGGATGTCGCGACGGACCTCGACAGCAGGGTCAGAATGACGGTGGTTTGTATTTATGTTTGTGTAATGTACTGGTTTCCTTACTACTTTCATGGAGGAGGGTGATAAGGTCAGGAGTGAGTAAGATATGCCATGGCGAATCTTACTGATACGCGATGATTCGTATCGGGCAGTCGATGCGATAAGGGGGTTTCTATGCCTTATAACAGTTGTGACATACATGACAAGCAAGCGCGTGCCCTGTACGCCAAACGACACAAATATTGTGACAAAATGGTAGGCGAAATTGTGGCTTAGCGTGGAGCACGCGCGTGCGTTTATGCTCTGGCATTCAAAAGGTTAAAGACTAGCTAGACTAGCGTAGATTCACCAATCACTCTGTAGAGTTTCGTAGATAAAAAAATAAAAGAATAGAATATAAAAGAAAATTAAAACATTGTAATAAATGTTACCTTGTAATTATTTCAGGACACTGGCACAGGACAGCAGAAGTTGTGATTGTTTAATGTTTGAAATACAATGATTATTTAATAATATAAAAGGATACGAATACCACTTGTTTTTCAGGTAGCAAAATGCTATTTGATTCAGTTTTAATTTTTACCTCACTATTTATATGTGTTTAGCGCGTTTGCAAATAATTGTATATAAAATTAATTTCCTGATTATTGTCAGTGCAGAGTACCTAGGTACTGTTTTTTTGTACAATACAGTAATACATGTTATAATTTTCCTATGGGGCTACGCTAAAACAACAGAACGCCAACTGCTACGATTCTTACATATCACACATTCATATTATATCTCATACGCGTACGCACGACGACCAATCAAACGATAAACCAGTTTATGCGGATCTCTCACTGTACGGGAAATCAATACAAAGCGAGGCCATGTTATACTGGAATTGTATAGCTTGATGTATCGCCATGTGTACGCCTCTTACAACTACTACGGCCCTTTCAGAAGAATGCATAAACATGCATAATCACAGCTTACACAATTTCGAGTAAACACTCGAAATTGTGTAAGCTGTGGTTACCTGTAATTGAGTGTGCGTTACAAGACCATGTATTTTGTAATAGTTTTCATTTTGTATAAGATATTATTATTGTAATGCGACTTGTTGGTAATCCAAAAATAAATAGATAAATAACATGAGGAATGAAATCAGTGTATAATATGCTTCTTGTTGTCTACCTTCGAAGTAAACTAAAACTAACATACAGGAGGCTGGTTGGAAAATTTTACTGGCCACATTCGATTGTTAAAATAATTTTAAATTTAGAATTTTAAATTGCGAATGTTTCGTTGATTTTATTTTGAGAAAGATGTTATTTTGACATCATCATCATGCTCCTGCTCTCCATCCCAATTCACTTGGGGTCGGTGCAGCATGTCTTCTTCTTCCATACTTCTCTATTATTCGTCATCTAAGCAGTCACCTCCTTTCTAGCCATATCATCCTTCACACAGTCCATCCATCGTTTCTTTGGTCTTCCTCTACTCTTATAGCCATCCACATTCATACTCAACATTTTTCTCATTCCTCTCTGGAGCCATGACATGATAAAGTAAGAAAGATAAAAGTTTTACAAAGCTTTTATTTTTTTTTTAATTTTTGATTTTAATGTTAATTTTATTTTTAATTTTTGATACTGATTCCAATGTTAATTTATTTTGAATTTTTTATGTTGATTTCAATGTTAATTTATTTTATTTTATTTTAATCGGACTATGGATCAAGTTATCTGAAATAAATGAATTTTATTTTATGTTATTAATTATTCACTACATCTGAGCAAAGGCGTCCTCTAAACTAATTAGGATAAACGAACTGAGCCTGGTTAGTGATACCTATACTACATAGTCGCTGTTGCCCACGTCATGTTTTACGGTAGGACTCAATGTAACGCACTCAAAACATTGTGCTGATGGATGCATTGTACCCGCGTCGTGGAGGTTTTTGAATAAAAGTCACAACATTAAAAAATTGTATTTAAAAAAGTGAGAAGTTGGAACTTTGACCCCCAATATCTCCGTAACTAGAAGGTTCCTAGGTATGGTCTAGAACAATAAATTAAAAGCAAAAAAAAAAACTTAAAAAAAAAGCTTTTATTTAAACGCTCTAAGAAGAAGAAAAAAGCTTGTCGCGCGATTTTCTTGTGTAAATAGTACTAGTACCTACTTATTGATTTATGTAAAATCTGCTAAGTTTAAATTAATGAAATATTGATCATCGCGACAAGCTTTTATGATCATATAAGTTGTGTATAATGAGGTTATAATTAAAATTTAAAAGGAAAATTTCAATTTCTTCTTTTTAGAGCGTTTAAATAAAAGATTTATAGTTTTTTTTTGCTTTTAATTTATTCATTTCATGTCAAAATTTAAAGTCAATTAATTTAAGATTAAGATTTAATATTAAAATTTATGTCAGTTATAGAGATTCGTCATTAAGAAACCCGTCTAGAGTATAACAACATTTTTCAAAGAGTAACCCATTAAGCGTTTTTTTAAACTTCTGCAATGGCATACCTATATTTTATTTCATCGGGTATTTTATTATAAATTTGCGGTGCAACACCAAATAAGCTATTCTTCATTAGAGAAGTTTAACAATAGGAGGACTATTTTAAGTTTCGACAGGGTCCTCCAGGTCAAAAACTTAGGATATTCCTAGTGTACCCCCAAACAACCTATTAAAGTTCCATTAACTTTGGAATACTTTCCACCTGCCTTCACCTTTTTTCGACATGTCAACTAGATTGGTAAGTGAAGTCTAAAATAAAGCGATTTCAACTTCATCATCATCTGCCTAGCCTTTTCCCAACTATGTTGGGGTCGGCTTCCAGTCTAACCAGATGCAGCTGAATACTAGTATTTTACATGGAGCGACTGCCTATCTAGCCCTTACAACCCAGTTAGTACTGAGTAATACGATACCCCATGGTAAGACTGGTCGTCAGACTTTTTGGGCCACTGACTACCTGTAACGCCGTACTTTCTGAGGCTCGGCGGAAACACGGTATGTAATGGGTCACTCATCTACAGACCAATCTAGGCAAGCACGACTTAACCTTAAGATCGACCTGAGTGGCTGTTATTATTTAGCCACGAACTCCTCCCCCTCGTCCCTAGTTACAAATGCAAACATTCACCCGCATCAGCAATCATAATAATTTACCGACGTACATATTCACCGTCTAATTTCACAGCCGTATAGCTTGAATTCCAAGCGGAATTAGCTTCGCTACGTCAACGGTTTGCTGCTAAGCTAAATAATACCGAGCAGTAGCTTGCAGTGTTGTGTTTGTACCTAATTGTTGTTTTAATAAGTTTACCTGGCAATTATGTTGTTATGTTTACAGTGAACTATTTTAAATAGGTAGATATATAGTTGAAGCGTGTGCAAACTCTGGGTTGCATTAGCATAGTTTAGTCTGTGCTGATTTCTAGGTCAGGCGGTAGTTTCTTCGCCATTTTAAGAGCAAAGGTGATGAAATAATTTATGTAAAGTAAAATGCGAATCTTCTGGTATTTCTGCATCAGGTTAGACTGGAAACTGACTCCAACATATTTGGGAAAAGGCTTGGCGGATGACGATGCAGAAAGTGATCTTCTGCCTGAATTCTCATCGCTATATGTAAGTCTTCAACTTGAATTGCTGTGGGATATCCCGGCACAGACGGTCAGACAGACAGGTGGACATAGGGATCCCTTCTTTTCGCATAATGTTCTTTGTCCTAATATACTTCGGCATAACGATTTTGGCACAATTTGTTTTGGCATAATAATACTTCGGCATAAATTTTTTAGGCATACATTTTATGTTGGCATAATCATCTTAAAGACTAATTTGTTTTGGCATAAATTTGATTCGCATAACGTTAGTAGGCCTAATGACTATTAGCATAATAATATTTAGGCACACAAAATATTGTTGGTTAAAAATTTAATATGCTGTGCAACAAAAGTTAGTGACAGAACCGAATTGCTGCAAAACCGACTCCACGTAGTCTTGTTTGTCCTACCCCTAAAGTGTAATTTAAAATCGCGTAGGCGCGTAGGGGAGAGGCGGCCCGCGGGTTGAGGAGCAGGTGGCTGCGAGCGAGCCGCCGCGGCTGAGGCTGGCCGGCGAAGCCGGCCAACAAGCCGAAGCTGCGGTGGTGAGCGAAAGCCGTCTGCGACGATTAGCACGCGTGGGGCCGCCGGAGGCCCGCAGCGCCGGAGCCGTGACAGAAACCCTGCCTGCTGCATGTTGCATGCTCGCTTGAATGCTGCATGCTGCATGCTTGCTTGCATGCTGCATGCTTGCTTGTTTGCTGCATGCTTGCTTGCATGCTGTATGCTTGCTTGCATGCTGTATGCTTGCTTGCTTCATGCTTCCTACAGCGAAAAAAAAACCCACAAAATTGTTCAATACGGATAATTATTATATTAATATGTTATTTATTACCTGATTCAGGAGATATGGCTTTTTTCCAATCGTCGAAATAAATTGGTATAATTATCCTCTTCGGGCAAAAAAGCTAGGGCGTATAAAAAAGTTATGCTTTAGAACTTTATGCTTAATAAATTTATGCTTTAGAATATTATGCTTCATCATTATTATGGTTAGAGAAATTATGCTTAAAAAAATATGCGTAAGCTGTTATGCGTAATTATATTATGCGAAAATATAATTATGCCAAACAAAATTATGCTAAGTTATATTAGGTCTTAACATTTTATGCAAATGGATAGTGAACCGTGGACATATGTAATGAAATTAAAAGGCTTCCGTTTGAGTAATTGGACAAAATATAAAAAAGTCAGTAAGCTGAACCTTCCTCTTCACCTCTCGGTTAAAAAACATACGTCCACTTCAATACATAACATAACATCACGCCTGTAACCCGCACAGGATTAGGCAGAGGTGTACCTAATAGTATACCCACATTTCGACAGTTTAAGTTTCATGAGAGGGCGAGCCTATTGACCTCAACCGGACACAAATCCAGACTCCGTGGCAGCTACTAAGAAATTAAATTCTTAACGGAAAAACTGAATGACACTTTGTCCGACCTGGAAATCGAACCCAGGACCTCGTTGACCACTAGACCAACGAGGTTAGGCCACTGGAATAGCAACCACCAAAATAATACCTAAACTCACCGACAAGCTTATACGGTCAGCGTACAAAACATTTCGTACATTTTATAACGTCATCTAATCTGACGTAACATGACGCATTTTGACGTCAAACAGGTCCTGAACAAAGTTTGATAGGGAAGTTCGAACATGTCTATGTAAGGTAGCGGTTAATAAAGGTACTTTTGCTTGTTTATAAGGAAAGAAATTCTGTTTTATGAGTCATGTTTTATTAGAATATGAGTTGCTGGTTTCAAGCAGAAAATGTTATAAAAATATTATAAATCAAAACAAAACATTATATACCAATATTTTGGTATTCTTACAAAGTATCAGTTGCAATATTCTCTAGAATCAAAAAAATGATGCTTGTTAAAATAACCAAGTGCTGCAAGTACACCTCCGACGCATCCGACAGCCTTGATTCTATGTGGTAACTGGCCTATTTTCCACGTATTGAAGCATTATCTCAATTAAATGTAATTAATTTGTAAATAAATATATTAAAAGCAAAAAAAAACTGTTTTAAAAAAGTTTTTATTTAAAAAGAAGAAAATAAAATTTATTTCAGCTTATAGCTTACTTGTGCCTGACGAAACACAGTTCCGGGTTTGATTTTGGAGTTGTCCTTCTCCTAGAGAGGTTGCAGGCCAATGCTGATGACGCCCATCCCGCCAAATTACACAAATTAAAGTTAATCAATCGATGTTACAGGCTTTAAAAATTTTTCAAACTTGCATTTTTATTCTCAGTGAACCCTTTCATTATAGGAAAGCACAAAAAACTTCAATAGTTCGCCATATTGGATTTAAAGTGATGTCCCATTATTTTTTTCTAAATATTTTTCAGCAAGCCCCTTATTGGATTTCGGCAATATTTTAATAAAACTCACGTTAGATTTCTATAAACACGATATTAACTATCAAGCACAAACGACATGACATTTTTGTATACCAAAGAAAATACAACCGCGCCGCCAGTGCAGAAAACCAAAAACAATACATTGGTTTATGAAGAAACTCTTCAACAAAATGTTTACAAAGACATCTATGACCTATCTTATAAATTTATATTTATTCAACACCATTTCATTTGATACCCATATTGTAGAAGTGCATTAAAAATAACTATCCCGCCATCTTGGATGGTCCGCCATATTGGATTTAGAATGACGTCACGTATCGTGCATTGTCATCCAAACTAAACGTGTATACAAAATTTCAGCTCAATCGGTTGAAGATATCTACTTCAAAATTGAGTTCAAAGATTCCACCCGAACAAATTACATACATAAATTGCAAGTTAAATAAAAGCTTTTAACTAAAAAAAAAAAAAAATCGTAATGACGAGGAGTACAAGTGGGTACTTTTACACCCATTATGTATTATTAATTTGTATGTATTGATGTTTTACAGTAAGCTTTGAAATCACCATTGACAGGATACATAAATATATTACGAAAAATAAACAAACCAGAAGGAAGTACATAACAATAAAATATTTTTCACTACAATGCATCAACATAACCAATTTATAACATCACGCCTCTAATCCTCGAAGGATTAAACAGAGGTATACTTAATAGTGTACCCAGATTTTGCCAGTTATATTTTGTACCAAAAAATAAAATATATTATATTAAATAATAAAATAAATATATATAATAAAAACAAAATAATAAAAAAATAATAATAACAAAATATAATAAAAATAATAATAATTTAATAATAATTTTTTTTTTGTTTTTTTTGTTATGTTATATTTTTTTTTTTTTTATTATTATATTATATTTTTATATTATATTTTTTTTATATTATTATTTTTTATATTTTGTATTTTGTTTTTAGTCCCATGTACTAAAGGGCGAGCCTGTTGCCATCAAACGGGCACAAATCCAGATACCGTGTGTGCTACTGAGAAATTCCTGATGGAAAAACCCAATAGCACTTTGCCCGACCCAACAAGCGAACCCAGGACCTCCTGCTCAACAGTCGCGCTTGTAACCATTCGACCAACGAGGCAGTCCAACAAAAATTAACCAATTGAATGCACAATAAATTTAATGGCGACCCAATATTCAGTGATTTAGTAGTAAATATCCTATTGTGCCTAGCCTAAACATTTAGACCTAACCCCGAATAGCACGTTTTCAATTATCGTGGCCACTAATATTTAATGACACGTACGCAAGCCCATTCGACCGATTCGCTGTGTAAACAGATGACCCTTGGGCGTAGCCTAATGAAACCGTGTAGAACCGACACTCATTACTTCGGATGTCACTGAAATCCAGCGCTGTGCAACCTCTCTTGGTGTCACAGCATTATTTATTTATTTCATTTTTAGGAAAACTTAAAGCTAAACAGACAGTGAGTCGTTTAAACAAAATATGGCTAATTACAAGTTTCCACATGTAGTATATAAAACACAAACGGCTCGTCCCGGATTTGCACGGCTGCCTATGCTACTCAAGGTGAATGTAGCTTTTCAATGGTGAAAGAATTTTTGAAATCGGCACAGTATTTTTTGAGTTTATTCATTACAAACATACACACACACAAAAATACAAATTTTTCCTCTTTATAATATTAGTGTAGATATAAATATGAAATAGAAAATTTATAATAGACTATAATAACACCAAACAGAAAAACAACTATTTACGCTCGAAGAAGCCATTCGATAAAGTTTTCTTCAATTTTGCTATGCTAGTATTGAAAATCTCGATCTCAGCTTCCTGGCAGATTGTGAGGTTGCGTTGTACAAACGACTCGCTCTCACCACGAAAGAGTTCCGTCTGTACGTTAGTGGCTACCACTGGGGTGAGCAATAGATTACGAAAGAACACAGAGGCACTCGCAGCCCGATTTTGTGCATCAACTCGGTAAAACCAGTTGTTCCATTGGCGATCTTGAAAAGAAACACAAGATCTGATATTTTTCGCCTTTCGTGATAAGGATTTATATTTTTTTTTACGGTAGATATAATTCGTTGAAAACTTTTTATACTGATATTGGATGTGCCTTATAAGCTTTTCTGTATGCTCTCAATACGATTTATGTAGACATTATAATTGGAGTTCCAGACCTAAGAGGCATACTCCAAATGACTACGCTTAGTAGCATAATAAGCCTGTAACATTCCCACTGCTGGGATACCTTTGTGAAGAAGTGTCTGATAATCTTGTCATTTTGATGGTGGCATTCAGTTTTCCGCTTCTATAATATTCTTACTCTATCCTAATAGTGTTCTTTGCTTTAAATAATTATTATTAACGTGTTTAGATTCATTTTGCACAATGAGTTTGTAATTTCAAGCCTTTGTTTATCACTATTTGATAAATGCGAGCTGCATTGTTGGGTAAATACTCTATTACGCGTTGCCTAATTTATTAAAATAACTAGCTATTTATATACATGCATACATAAATTGTCACCTTTTTCCATGTGGGTAGATACGGTACTTTTGCTTCGCAGCCGAAGCAAAAGTACCGTATCTACATTACGTTTATACATCGGTGACGAGTACCGCACACCTGACCTTTCTGAAGAATATCAGCAATTAAGTCAGAGTAGGTCTGTCCTCTCCGGGCGACAGACCTGACGGCCCGCACTAGCGATGGCCGTCAGGGTCATACGTGGATATCGCACGATCTCTAATCTTCCTAGCAGTGGGCTGCGGTGGGGCGGCTGATGCAGGTGCTGAAAACCTCAAACGGCGCAAATATCATAATTTAATTGGTAGTTATGTGTTTGAGCCGTTTGGGGTTGAAACACAGAGGGCCATGGGGTCCGAGTGCCTACCTAGTATTGCGGGAAATCGCCAAGCGGTTGGTCGACTCTTCACGTGACCAGAGGGTGGGCCTAGTTTTTGGACAAAGAATCAGCATTGCCATCCAACGTGGCAATGCTGCCAGCCTTCTGGGCACTTTTCCTGTTGACAGCGATACGGATGAATTTTTGGACGCCCTGTAACCCTTTTGATACTTGTACATATTTTAATTACTATTATAGTTTTGTTGTTTGTAAATAATTTAATTATCATGAAAATAAATCTAACCAACGGCTAAAAAAAATGAATTTTAATATTAAAATTGAAGTACTTATGTTAAGTTTATACCGCGCGCTCGTGCTAGGCCTTTTTTTCGGATGGGAAATCATCAAATGACGCTCCCGCTCGGTGCGGAGCGGAAGGGAGTGTCAGACTTGTTTCTGACTAAAACCCATCCATGTTCTTTCTTTTGCCCTTTGTGTTCCAGGGACGCGGTATCTCCTTCGAACAGTTCCGCAGCCCCGGCAGGCATCGTCCCTTGCGGGCCCCGTCCGTTTTGCTGACATCTCTTTGAGGCGCGTGTGGAACACGCACTCGCCGTCGTCACGGCCTATCGTCATAAAATGGACGGACGGCGAGCTAGCCCATTACTGACCGTTCACAGGCCCGCGTCTATGCCTCACCTCACGTTTCACCACCTCTTTCGCTTGCATAACTGCATCGCAGAAGGAGGGGACGGCTTCCCATTCCCTCTCGCTCCGAACCATAAATTGAACCAGGGCCGGACGCGAGAGGTCGCCGCTAGGAGGACAAGGCGGTACACCTGCACCGCCCAAGCGGAGCAGACCTCCACGGTGTGGCTCGTGTGCTCCTCACGTGCAAAGACTGACATGGCTTAACGTGCTAATACTACCAATTTCCTAACTCCGGCCTGCTTTAGGGCGCGTTTCCACTATGTCGTGACGATTCATTTATCGCTGGATAATATATGGAAAAGTCGTGGACGACAGTTAACCGTGTCGTCCTATATGTGAACACCTCTATTTAAATACACAAGCCACGATGCTTTAAACGACACGATAATCTGTCGTCACGCGAACGCGCCCTAAGAGTTAACCTATGATACCAGGAAATATTTACCGATGTATGTCTTTAAATATTACGTAGGATTATAGTACAGCGTTTCCTTATACGAAATGTTACAAGGTTTAATATCTTCAATGGGTAGCAGAATTCACAAAACTAATTATTAATAACAATGCGTTATAATGTTATTTTCCTGTGTTGTCTACCCTGTGTACATAAATAGTAAAATAAATAAATAAACAACATTCTGTGAAAATTAAACTGTTGACTAAACTGATGAATATGACAATTGAATCACTGCAAGCTTTTCCTTTGTTCGTGGGTTTCTTTCGCAACGCCATCAGCCTAGACTGTTAACAACTATGTTGTAGTCGACTTCCAGTCTAACTGGATGCCGCTGAATACTAGTTTTCCACATGGAGCGACTGCTCATCTGATCTCCACAGCCCGATTGGCAAAGATCTACGAACGGCAGCCGGGACCAACGTGACGGTGTTATGACAACTCAGCCACATTACTACCTATTAAATAGACTTAGACTCTAACGACAGTAACTGGGGAATTTGTTTTACCCAGTTAAAACACTAGAAAGTGGCAAAGGGCAGTCGTTTTGGGGGACTCTCTTGTAAATTTTTACGTTCAAAAAGTGCTATAACAGCATAATTTGAATAAATGACTTTTGATACTGTCAAATTTCGTTAGTTTGGTTTTCTGTTCCGTGTCCAACCCGAGGATCGAATGACGGACCCAGTGCTTTGCGTTCTTATTGGCGGTAAAACTTCAATACGATAGTTTCTTTCTTTAATTAAAGAGGGTTTAGTATTAGGCCCTTACTGTTCAGACGGTTTATTTATTTATTGTTTACTAGCGACCCGCCCCGGCTTCGCACGGATGCATGTACTATACATATAAACCTTCCTCTTGAATCACTATCTATTAAAAAAACCGCATCAAAATCCGTTGCGTAGTTTTAAAGATTTAAGCAAACATAGGGATATAGGGACAGAGAAAGCGACTTTGTTTTATACTATGTAGTGATTTAACACTTCAAGCACAAAGCACAGAGGCGGACTTAATGCCATAGGCATTTTCACTTACTGTTTCTTCACCCTAAACACTGACAGAACGTCATTTTATCGGGTAGCCATTTTCAAGTACTGGACATATTTTACTGTGCAAATAAAAGTTATCTTAAAAGTCAAAGAGGATAAGAGTTAAAGTTATTTTATTATAATTGCAACATAAACATTTGGAGATTATAGTCAAAACAATTTTCGGTGTCACTTGAACTCCCTTTTATGCGGCTGCCATGAAGTAAACCAGAAATGGCAGAAGTATCGTTAAAACGACTTCTCAAATTAGAGAACCGTTTTTACGTAAGTTAGTTTATAAATTACAACAAAGTAACTAACAACAAATAGTAGAATTATATTCTAGCTACACTGGCGGACAAAATTTATGGGCCATTTATTAGGCACTGGGCGGGTAGACATGTGCATGCAGACGTTCATGTCGCCAATTAAAAAAATTGTTTATTTATTGTAATTTTATTATTTATTAACATTAGGTTAAGATTCACCTGACAACGTATACCTACGCAACATTTCAGGATGATCGGTTGAGTAGTTTATGCGTGAAAAGGTAACAAACGAACTTACTTTCGCATTTATATATTAGTAAGAAAGTAAAAATATTTTAATTCCCTTTTGAATCGGATTTTGTTACCAATCCCAATGGTTTAATTTTTTTTGCACGGAACCCACATTCTTACTCTAAAATGAAAGTAACCCAGTTAATCCTTACCTATAACATCAGCTATCTGCCACTAAAAAGTCCCGTCAATTTCGATCCAGGTCCGTTTCGGGGATTAGAAAGACAAAAATTAAAAAAAGTGTTTTTGTAATAAGTGCCGTATATATTTTCATAATATGCATTCAGTAAAAAGCTGTTATTTTGATATTACTGTAGCGGCACTACAAAAAAAGTACTTAGCAACATAGAACAAAAAGTACTACAGCGCCATCTATGACGCAGAGGACAAACTAAACATCGAAATCCTGCATCGCGCAAGTAAAGATATTCGCGACTTAAGATTATATAGAAGAACCCGACAACAACTGTCGGGCAGTAGCCCACCAGACAATAACACCCGTCTGGTCGGAGGATCCTCCCTTTTCTACGGGGGTTGAAGAGCTTTACACCCTGTTCTTCATACCCCCAAATTACAAACAGACACTTCAATTATTTTATTTATTTGATTTATATGGTACTTTTACTAATAACCTACGCAGTGTTCACAGTAAATAAGTATTGTTATCATTATTTCTGCCATTAAAACCGCCCATTCATTGGCTTATCTTGTTCTAACAAAATCTTATTCCGACCATTAACATTAAATGTTCGTGAATGCCAGAAGTAAAGCCGTTACAAGTGCGATATGGTAAATATATGGAGAGTTTAAGTTAGTTTTAGAACACCTGTGAAGTATTTCATGCATTTTTTGTGATATGGAGAAAAAATGGTTCTTTGGTTGAGCTGATGTTCGTATGTCTGATTTTCTCGAGAACTGTTGCTCATTTTACTGCGAAATTAACTTAAGAACTGGTGGATATAATTCGATGTATCTGACCGTTTATAATCTATTCCCAAAAAAAGTTCTTACACCTAAAATTATTGTCAAAAATAACATAACATAACATTAAGCTTGTAATCCGCGAAGGGTTAGGCAGAGGTGTACCTATAAGTACACCCTCATTTCGCCAGTTATGTTTAAGAAAATGTTAATAGTTAATTCGAATTGCAGATGCAAAAGGTACGAGTACCTACACAATTCAAGTGGTGGACATCGGGAATAATCGATTAGTAAGACTTTGGCAAAGAACAATGATAACGATACTTTGATTTGCTTTCCATTTTGCAAAAACATCTGGAAGTATCATTGTTACTTTCGCAGAAAACCCCTGGGGTTTACTATGACGTCTTAAAGCAGGAGTAATTCCAGTGTGGAAAGAGACAGAGCTATCCAGGTCGTCTAGCACCATCTCGTTCCCACAGTGGGTTTACTCCTGCTTGAAAACGTCATGGTAGACCACCAGGTGTTATAAGTAATCGCACCAATCGCCATGATTTATATTTTTAACGGACGAAAAAAGAGGGAACTGTTGGGGTTTTAAATCCAGAATTATTTAAATACAAGGCTTCCGATAAATTAAGAGCTGGTTTCCGTGCAAAGACAGGAGAAGAAGCGAAAAAAAACAAAATGTGTAATAATTGTAGTAGGTACTTATAAAATAAATTCTTAATTGCTAAGCGTTCTCGCTGAGACGTGTTTGTGCATAATTGCGAATTGAATTTAGGTAGGCGTTTTAGAAAAATCGTTCGTTACAGAACTCTGAACAGAACTCTTTTAAAAAAAAATTACCCTCTAATCGTAATCTTTTTATAAAAAAAAAATACCCTCCTGGTAATCTTTTTTTATTTAAGAAAAAGCCAGCCAGCAACATGCTAGGAAAGCGAAAAGAAGTATTAATATCAATAAGAACACTAAAATACGTACAAAATCAGCTTTACCAAAGAAGCTCCCTTAAAACTTCAGTTTACTTCACTAGAACATAATCACCCTCTCTAGAACGATTATAAAGTGCAAGTGCAGACGCTAACTGCCAATGTTAAACCTAGCAAAGAGGGTCGCGGTTTGCGATCTAAGCAAATTAAACTGTATGTATGGGTAATTCTGAATATAGAATCTGCACTTAGTTTTGTTGTTGGGACTTTACTTAAGTTTAGTTAAGTTCCTCATGTCGAAGTCGGTGATAACATGGAGATGTGAATATAGGAGAATTGAATCATAACATAACATAACATCACGGCTGTAATCCCCGAAGTGTTAGGCAGAGGTGTACCTTATAGTATACCCACATTTCTTAATTTATGTTGAAGTTTTGCCATCAACCGGGCACAAATTCAGAGTCCGTGGCGGCTACTGAGACATTTTTGATGGAAAAACTCGATATTTATTTAACACTTTTGACGGCACGGTTGGCGCAGTGGTCAAGCGATTGACTGCTGCGCTGCATGTCGCGGGTTCGATTCCCGTACGGAACAAATATGTGTATGACCTACAAGTAGTTGTTCCGGGTCTGGGTGTTTTTCTATCTATAATATGTATGTATTTACAAAAAAAAAAGTATATATGTAGTTTATCAGCCATCTAGCTACCATAACACAAGCATTAGGTTGCTTAGCTTGGGACTAGATGGTGCACGGTGCTGTGTGAAATGTCCAGGGATATTTATTTATTTACTTTAGGCCAAAGTATAGAGGCGGACTCCGAGCCATAGGCATTTTCTACCAGTCAACCTTTGGGTGATACAGAGACAAGCAGATATCACTTCGATCGATCTGGGAATCGAATCCAGGACGTCAGCGCAGCAGTCGCACTTGCGACCACTAGACCTACGAGGCAGACATTTCCCGAACCGAAACACATTTACTATTAGTAAACAATAGGAACGGTTTGCGAAAAAATTGTATGGGTTGAAAATATGAGCAAATGCAATTTTAAAAACTTCAGGGTTTTTGGGTAATTTATCCATCATTAATTTCTCAGTCGATTGATGGCAATAGGTTCGCCCCCTATTACTAGGGACTTAAACATAACTGGCGAAATCTGGGTGTACTGTTAGGTGCAGCTCTGCTTAACCCTTCGAGGATTAGAAGGCGATGATTTTATGAAAAACTTTAGCTTTCTACAGCATTGTCAACTAATAACGAAAGCTCTCAAGTGTTACAACTAGGTTGAACTCAAACTCAAACTCAAACTCAAAGCATTTATTTCAATTAGACCATTACAGGCACTTTTGAAAGTCAAAAACAAAAAAGCTAAGCTACAGTCACAGTCACAAGGCATAATAACTTGCGAAAGTACTGTAGTTGCACATTCCAAATCGTAGATCTCTATGGAGAAGAATGGGCAAGAAACTCCATGGACACTCTTTTTAATCAAAATATTGTTACAAAATCTTGGTTACATCATTCATGTTGAGATTACAGCTTTAATTCTCATTTTAAGAGAGAATGGTTTCGTTTGCAGCTTGAAAATTCGCAGAAACGGCGCCGGGATTCACATGGTTTACAATCATAATCGAGTTTAGCACTCAGTACCTCCATCAGCCGGATATACATCGTGGATACACAAGTCTGTACACGTGAGTTGAACACTTGGCAAAATTCAAAACTCCTTTCCGAGGCACGGAGACGTATAAAACGTTAATCAATACAGAAGTAGGAAGGAGAAAATCACTTTCAAAAGTTGATTCTTGCATTTATAGCCTGAATTTTGGGTTTTTTTCGAAATCGATGGGTTCAATTTTATTCTTGGCTAGGAATATTGATTTTTCAAAAATCTAACTATGCAATTTTAGTTTTCATCAAAATCGAGCTCGAGACTCCTTTGAGTATTTTTCGCTATTTCTCATAGTTCAGATTTGGCCATCAACGCCCACTTCAAAAATTCAATAGACTTGTTTCATAGTTAGTAGTCAGCCAGACGTACTAATCCCAAAAAAATAAACGACATTTGATTCACAACCACCGGAAAAACTTCCCTTACAATAAAACCGGGAACCATTATTTCGTTTAGCGTTACAGAACCCTTAGAAGATGAAGAAAATAATATTTCCATAACATATCCCTATGTCAAAGTAGGAAGAAGTTTTGACAGGGTAAAAACCACGGCGCGGTGGAGGAAAGTTTTGTTAGCAAAGTTACTTTTCGGGTTAGATCATGAATGTAGCGGAAGCGGAAAGATTGAGTGTTTATTCTTTTAAGAGAATGGTATGAAACGTATAAGAAAGAGGGTTCAAATTCATATGAATGGAAGTATGTTTGACATACTTCCATTCATTTGAAGGACAGGTATTGTGTCTGGTGAGCTACAGGGCCGTTGTGTACATTTTCTTGTTAGTTTTCCGCCCGCGGCTTCGCCCGCGTCGAGTTCGGTTATATCGCGTTTCCAAGAGAACTCCTCAAAAGTCCGGGATAAAAACTATTCTATGTTCTTTCTCAAGATCAACTCTATCTCTGTACCAAACTTCATTAAAATTAGTTCAGTGGTTTAGACGTGAAAGCGTAACAGACAGACAGACAGAGTTACTTTCGCATTTATAATATTAGTAGGGAAGTAGGGATTTCAGGGATAAAGCAGCGTTGACACGATCGGAGTATGCTCGGACCGAGTGGACTCAGATACCTCAATACGAGTTGCGTCCGAGTAGGTGTCCGACTCTACTCGGTCCGAGCATACTCTGATTGTGTCAACGCGGCTTTACTCTGCTTGCGCGATGTAGGATTTAGCGTGACGTCAGGTGATGCGTAGTTCATGTACAGGGTGAAAGGGACATTGACACTAAACGGTTACTATGTATTCAGTACATCATTCTGAACCGAAAATTTAAATTTGGACATTGAAATTTTCGTCATTATTTAAAAAAAATGCTGTTTCCTTAGCATTTTTTTTTCGTTATATCATAATAGCATAGCATAATCAGCCTATAATGTCCCCACTGCTGGGACACACGACCTCTCCTCTCTATGACAAGCAATGGGCCATAATCCACCATGCGGGCCCAGTGCGGGTTGGTAGATGTCACAAGTCTTCGATTTTTTGGTTCTAGAACATGCCAGTTTCCTCACGGTGTTTTTCTTTACCGTTTTGAGAGCAGTGGTGATGAAATAAATTATACAAAGTAATGCGCCTGCCTGGGTTTGAACCCACAACTTGCTGTTCGTAAGTTGGGGCCGCGTTGGGGGCGCTGCTGAATACTTGTCATCATTCTCCTGCCCTTAATGCAATTTATTTGGGGTCGGCGCAGCATTCCTCTTCTCCCATACTTCTCTATTACTCGTCATCTCAGCACTCACCTCCTTTCTAGCCATATCATCTTTCACACAGTCCTTCCATCGTTTCTTCGCTGCTGAATACGAGTACTTTAAATAAAGCGACTGCTTATAAGATCTCCTCAACCAAGTTACCTACTGGGTAGAACGATATAACGGCCTTGGTAAGATTGATCGTCACACTTTTGGGACTCTAACTATCCGTAACGTCTGTCAAAGAACTACAAATGAAAGCTGTGACCACGTGCTTGCAACGTGCTTTCCGGGGCATTGAATGGTCTTGAGTTGTGACTGACAGTCACCCATCCATGGACCGACCACGACAAGGATAGCTTAACCTTAGATCTACCCTTGCTGCTGTTCAGACTTAGCCACAGGCCCCTCAATTTGTTGAAAATAGCTGATGGCTTCACATACTCATAAGTGAATCCGTTTGCCTGATGAGCTCCACCTCCATTTTCTTTCGAACTTCGTCAAACAAAAAGGCATAAATAAACTATACATACTAACAAACTTCTACATTCGCTTGTCAATCAACTCATCCGCTCCGCTGCATTGATGAAGCTACCTTCCCAAACTATTAACAGCCCCCAAGCGAATTTGCACTCTACGATCAAAGTTACAAGAGTTTGTTTTACTTTGCTTCTTTCTCCCTCTAGTGTATCATTGCGTCTTTTATTTTTTTTCTTTCAGTGTCTTATCGATGGGTCATAGGTTCTGTACACATGTAAGGAAAGTTTGTCAAACATGCTTGAAGAGGGAAATTGTGATTCTTTTGTATTTAATTCTATTACATGTTTTCCCGATTTATTGGATTTATTTATTTATTTGTTTAGAATCTCCATCAAAAGATGTACACAAACACACGAAATAATAATGGACGAGAAAAGTATCTTGAAAGTGTCATGGGAGAGTAGTATCTGCTTTGGTTACAAAAATATCACGTTTCCAATATGTCAATTCTCGTTTAAAATATGGTGGCAGTACTTACTGTTTAGTTTCTATTTTATTTTTAATTCTTCTTTTTTTAAGATTGTGACCCAAAAAGAAAAAATGGAATGGAACCTTTTGTAATCTCACTTTTTTGTCCGGTTTTGCCATACTTTAGTCTCTTGAATATATTTTTGAGACCCATTCAGGTCAAAATTAAATATTTTAAAATCTTATTGCTGTTGCTTTTTAGGGTTCCGTACCCAAAGGGTAAAACGGGACCCTATTACTAAGACTTCGCTGTCTGTCTGTCTGTCTCCAGCCTGTATCTCATAAACCGTGATAGCTAGAAAGCTGAAATTTTCACAAATGATGTATTACTATTGCCGCTATAACAACAAATACTAAAAATTTAAAAAAATTAAATATTAAGGGGGGCTCCCATACAACAGATATGATTTTTTTGCCGTTTTTATAGATAATGGTACGGAACCCTTCGTGCGCGAGTCCGACTCGCACTTGGCCGGTTTTTCTGTTATTTCTTTTGCTCGTACGTCTGGTTGATCGTAAGATTCCGTTCGCACTATGTTATGCTGCTATGTTCTTATTCACACTTATGTCTATCTTGTTTTTTTTACCCGACTGCCAAGGAAGGGTTATGTTTATCGCGCGTATCTTGTATATTTTTATTATTATCTCGTAGGCTTCAAATGGCTGTAAGGATTTCGACAGTTACGGTATCATTAGATTCGTCTCAAAAACCCAAGTATCCTTAGATAAGTGTTTTAAAAAAAACAAAATGGCGGATTTTTGACGATAAATTATTGTGAGTCGTTGACATTTTTTTTCAACCAAACCTAATTAAATTTTACTTGTTTTCAAGTGTGTTTTAGTCGTACATTCTCCAAGTAAGTGTGTATCTCTAAAACTCTCTACAAAGTTTTCTTTGTAAGAAAAACCGATACAACTTGTATGAAGTTTCACTCCGCATTCTCGCTATAGTTTGATTTTTTTGCGCTGGCAACATTGACGCTCTTTGGTATTTCGATACTGTTGGCATTCATCTTAACTTTTATGTTTTAACTTGACATGCGAGATTTTGTGTGCTGCTGTATATAAATAAATCTTCGTAACATAACGCCTGTATATCCCAAAGAGGTAAGTAGACAATTTTCGCCCGTATGTTTAAGTTCCATGTAATAAAGCGCGAGTATACTTATTGCCACTTACGGGTTCAATGAATTGAACAAAGAACTTCCTTATGAAAACTAGTGAACAACAATTAACCCTACCCGGGGTTTAAAATCTTAATTTAAATAAGGTTTAAAAAAAAATTGTATCGTAATTTCATCATCTATAACGACCGCTCCTCATCATTTTTATAGGCTGAAGAAGTGGCGCAACAAACTCACCAGCTATCACTTAAGTTAGAAGAACTTGATTCTTGATTCCATTTCATTCCACACAATAATTCATATTCCCATAGATATTTTTAATTAGTGATAAAAAATTACATATAATAAAAAAAATCTGCTGTTTCCTACAAAAGTGCAATACCAACACAGTCAAAATGTATGGAATAGCTGATTGAAAAAAAAATGACCGCTGGAAAATTTTGAATAATGTACTGCTATATATATAGGGTGACTGGTAATTAGTGACCAATACTTAAACACGTGATTGTTTTCATTTCACAAACAACTTTCCCAAAGAAACATCTTTTTTTTATACACTTTCACAGAGAGGTCATGGGCGCGCGCTCTATGACGTCATTTCGAGAGGTGGAGATGGATTTTCAATTATTAGCTACCGACCTTTCCTACATCGTCAAATATGGAAAAAGAATAGAGTTCAATCTAAGATAATATTTTTTTTTTACGTTTAAGTATATGTTTCCAAAGTTAAACAACGTGCCCACTGAAACTTTGACAATTCTGGGAAACAAAAACAGGAATCCAATTAAATTCTTAATATCATGAATTTTTAATAAACATAAATTGAAGTCCCGGGACAACTGTCACGAAGTCTCCACTATATACCTCTGTTCCTCGAAGTTTAGGTAAATTAGCTCTACCTATTCCGATTACTGGTTATCATGAGGACAATCGCGTGTTTAAGTATCGGTCACTAATTACCAGTCACCCTATATATGTACGTGGTAATCGTTTGTGCGTTGGTGTCCGTTCCACCCTGTATATTTTATATCTACTCCCGAAATTATGCCCAACATCAACTCAATTCTGAATACAAGACACACAGACTTAGTTATAACTTATAAGGCTCTTTGAACGAGCGTACCCAGTTGAGGCCCTGACGAAGTTCCTAGGAAATCCGCCTAGGAAGTTCGCCTACCACTAGGTACTAGGCACAACTAGTGGTAGGAGCCTCGTCGACGATCCTACTCACTGAGGGTAATGAGGTGGTGAAACTATTTGGCACCTCTTTGTGAACTACATGCAGTCGAATTTGGAATAATTTAAGATGTGGAGATGGTGGTGGAAATTCTGGTTTAAATTTATGTATGTGTTATGGAATAAGTGCTTTGGAGATTGCATTATAGAATACTAGCTTATGCCCGTGGCTTCGCTCGCTTTAATTTAAAATTTAAAAATCAATTCGGGTTGTACTCTGCTTGTAACAATATACTAACAATCATGATTCGAAAGACACGTGGCGCCATCTATTATATAAGAACGTTATTGTTGTTTTCCTCGGGAACAGTACTTTTTTTCGGGATGAAAGGTACACTGCCCGTTTCTGTACACCTCACAACGTATATGCAAAATTTTAGGATGAACCGATCATTAGTGGTTTAGGCTTGAAAACGTAACTTACTTTAATTTTTTTTTCATAAATTTTCCAAAACGTTACTTTGAATTGCTCATGTGATTCGTTAATTTGTCTCAAATATTCTTATTATGGCAAAACGGAACCCTTCTTTATTTATAAGCTTAATTAAATACCTTTCAATCTTAAACAATTAACGTACTTGACATTGATAAGCCCAAAAAGGACATTGCGTTATTAAAACACAAAAGACATAATCCCATTTAATTCGCATCAAGATATGCAATGGGAACCAAAAATATAACTTTTAATACTTTTAATCTCGTCATAAATAACTGGCTACCTTTCCGGTTGCCACTTAAAATTAAATACCGAATAAATTACTTGGAAGATATGAGCAAAGAGATCACAAATCGAAGACCGCATCTGTCAATTACTGTGCCCGCTTTTAAAGTTTAAAAAAGTAAAAAAAAACAAAGATGGCGGGGCGGCCGTACCGCCAAAACAAAATGGACGAGTGTGGTAGCGTTCGAACGTCAATAAGCGTTGCTTTTTTTTAGTTTTTGGGCTCCTATTCATGCTTGGTTGGCGCATAAACTGTGATAAAGTTCGATATCTGTGCTGATAAATGTGTAGTAGGGATTTTACTTTGAATGGGAGCAAATGATTGCAATCGACTAAACACTGGTGATGAGACCTGGCACAAGTGGTAATCGCTTTATATCTTTTCTTATTTCTGCAATGATTGACAGAAAATTTTCGGTTGCATAAAATATTAAAACAATACATGCATTTTTGACTTTTCCATGACCGTAACGTCACTTAGCGCAGGCCCTCTGTTGTCTATAAAGAAAGTAATCGAATGATTGCTCATTTAGAGGATTTTCAGATTAGGTCAACGCTTTATCATCATTCTCTTGCCCTTATACCAATTCATTTGGGGTCGGCGCAGCAGCAGCTTCATCTTAGGTCAACGCTTTAATTTCAAAAAAAGGAAAATCAGAAAGTGATAAAAACTTCACATGCACACAACGTCATCAGTTGATCATGAATTGCCAAAATAATCAAGATCGACAAAAAGTCTTTATCAACGCAACAAAACGAAAGTAAAAAGGTATAAACGTTGGAAATTATTACATTCCAGTGTTGCACACTTATTTTGTAGCAAATAATCATTTGCATTGGTGCCCGGGGCGTTGTGTTCTGTTGCTGTAATCACACGAAATCAGATATTTTAATAAATTTCCGGGCAGACACTGTCCAACACGGTACCATCCGAAAATTCGACAGCCATATTTTCGTGTTTCCCAGTAGATTGTGGAGGTCAGATAGGTAGTTGCTCCATATAAATACTGACCTCAACTTTGGGAAAACACTAGGCAGGTGATGAGTACTATCCAAAACATAAAAGTCTCTGAAAGGCAAACAAGGGCGATGTGTGATTTATGTTTTTAACTGCGCCCACGACTTTAATGGCGTACCCGATAAACAACATTGGTCCGCTAGTTTAAAAGATCTTTGGCAGATTCGTGAATCGAAATAGTACAACTGAATTCCACCTCGGCTGCAATAACAAAGTTTCCCCACTAGTATCAAAAAGTACTCGTATTAAAACTAATCTGTAATTGTCAAATTTTCGTTATTTCCTAGAATGCTAGACTTTAAAATATATATTTTAACCATGGCAACATTTATGCACTTAATTTAGAAATTACAGTAAAAGTCCTACTCGAAACAATCCCTACAACGTAATAATGCCATCAGAATCTGATGAGCCTACACGAGATAATAAGATGCTCATATCTTTAGATATGATCTCTAAGACTATATTAAAATTGGGGAGCGTCGGCAGAATGCAAAATACGTATTTACAAATCTATGTTATTGTAAAAATGCAACTGAGTCTGTTTGTTTGTTGTAAATATTTTTGCTGTAGCACAAGAATAAGATTGAAAGCGTATTCCACAAAACAAACGCTGGCTATACAGAAATCTTTCGAATCGAAACGTTTTTTTTTTACTGATACACGAGCGTGTGCGTAAATACAGGTGCACTCTCTATTCCTTTACTCTCATTAACCAATGGGAGGATGCGACCAGGGGCCCAATTCTGCTATTACAATAGACGACAATAGTGTCAGAATGGTCTGTCATTGATTTCATAATTGTTGATTTTGACAAGTTTTGACAAGTCAAAATCAACAATTATGATATCAATGACAGACCATTCTAATGGTAATTCTAATGGTCTGTCACTGATTTCATAATTGTTGATTTTGACAAGTTTTGACAAGTCAAAATCAACCATTATGAAATCAATGACAGACCATTCTGACACTATTGTAATAGCAGAATTGGGCCCCAGGGCTATCCACGGTTGTGTTAGCGCAGAACCAACGGCTTAACGTGCTTCCCCAGGCGTGGGGACGTCACACCACCAACTTCCAAACTCCTGGCTGCGACTGACCAATTCCTAATGGAAAAACCTCAATTCCTGGGTAGGGAATCGTACTCAAGACTCCACGCTCAGCGGACGCGCTTGTGATGAGCCCAGTGATACTGTGCTCACAAATATGTATATACTAAACATCAATGATTCATTGCTTATGATTCCAAAGGTCTATTATTATCAGGATTTAATAGTAAAAAAACCGGCCAAGTGAGAGTCGGACTCACGCACTGAGGGTTCCGTATATACTTGTAGGTATTTTGTTATTAAACTACATATTTACTGTTTTCAGAATTTTTCCTTTACATGTGCTATAAGAGATTGCTACAGTGACGAAATACACATTTTTGCGGCTTTTACAGCCGTATATTTTTTTACGTTAACTAATAGGTAAGTTTGATTTTTTTCACAGCTTCAAGAGACTAGACTAGAGTAAATCGTTTATAGTAATTTCAACTCAATACCTGCACGCGTTCCCGAGATAAAAGGTCTTGACAGATAGACAGACTGACTGACTGACGGACGACGGACAGACAACAAAGTGATCCAATAAGGGCTCCGTTTTTTTTCCTTTTGAGGTACGGAACCCTAAATATGCACAATAGTACCTACTTTTTTTCTATTCATTCTCAATTTCAGTTCTAGTCCAAACTTAGATATCTACTTACTTCCACCTATGCTTCTATTATCCAGTTCAGAAAGCATCTACAGGGAATTTACATAGTAATTAAATCAAAATTGTATGCAAGCAAAGTCTGGAACAAAAGTAGTGTTCTCATATTTTTCAAGCAACGTTCATATAAAAGCAACGGCAGGTCTTTGACTTATAAAAGTTATAAAGTACTCTCGGGATATTTGGAATAGAATAGGATTTTAGTTTTTGTTGTTTTTTTAGAAATTTGGTTTTATGAATTATGAGCAGTAATTGGAACGAGATTTGTCCTGCGACTTGTCCTCGTCCGTAGAAGCTCTGGGGAGTAATTATTTCCATGTTATTACAGAAAATGCTCTCCAATAGAAATATCTGAGTAGATTTACTGTTAAAACTAAAACTCTTGCAACTTTGCCTAAGTAGTCATACTTAAGTAAAGTTGCAAGAGTTTTAGTTTTTAGGGGTCCGTACCCGAAGGGTAACCAACGGGACCCTATTATTAAGCCTCAACTGCAAGTCTGTTTGTCCGTCTGTCCTTCAACGGGCTGTATGGCATGATCTGTAATAGATAGACAGTTGAAATTGAGACTGTGAATTTCTGTTGCCGCTATAACATCAAATAATAAAATAAAGGGGGCACCCATACCTCTCCGCTCCTGCAATAGTACGGAACACTTCATGCGCGAGTCCGACTCTCACTTTCATCAACAACTTAAGTAAAAAAACCGGCCAAGTGCGAGTCGGACTCGCGCACGAACGGTTCCGTACCATTATCTATAAAAACGGCAAAAAAAATCACATCTGTTGTATGCGAGCCCCCCTTAATATATATTTTTTTTAATTTTAGTATTTGTTGTTATAGCGGCAATAGCAATACATCATTTGTGAAAATTTCAGCTTTCTAACTATCACGGTTTATGAGATACAGCCTGGAGACAGACAGACAGACAAACAGACAGACAGACAGACAGACCGACAAACAGACAGACAGCGAAGTCTTAGTAATAGGGTCCCGTTTTACCCTTTGGGTACGGAACCCTAAAAAGCAAGTATTTGTTTATTTAAGTTTTAAAAATTCATTCGCAAAAAAAAAACGTTAAATAAAAAATACTAACACTATTTTTCTTTTACTCCAAAAATTACACTGGCGTGCTTGTAATAGCAGCCATTACATTTTTCACACCTGAGGCAGTTAATGCTTCAAGATAATATTTCATCTTTTAGTGCCGAGGCTGCCTACATAAATTTAACAAATGGAAAACAGGAACACTTGCATTATATTTAAGTATATTTACGGCTATATTCGTGTGCACTACATTTGAATTGGTTACTAACACATTCTATTCATTTTGAAAATACAACAATATTCATTGCGTTATTTACGTCGTTGAGCCAACGAATTTATCAAACATTATGAAGCAATGGATTATAATTTTCCTTAAAAATCGTTGTTAGTGAATTTGGGTGTTGAATTATTAGTTATGTGACGTCGTAAGAGCTTATTAAATGGCTAGGTAATTTGGAAATCGAAAAAACGAAAAAAAAATATGGGCAATGTTTTTAATCGAACGCCAAATGACTTCCCCATAATGACTTTTAAAAAATAACAACGGACCTTCTGTACTAATAAATGAGCCTCTTTTTCTGATCCTCAAATATTTTTCAGGTCCTAAAAATACTAGCGGTCCTGTGGACGGTGAGTAATGAGCTAGCTCGCTGTCCGTCCGTCTTATGACGACAGGCCGTGTCGACGGCGCGTTCGTGTTCCACGCGCGCCTCAAGGAGATGTCAGCAAACCGAAGGGGTCCGAAGGGGGCAAGGGCCGATGCCTGCCAGGGCTGCGGGACTGTTCGAAAGAGATACCGCGGCCCTGGAACACAAAGGGCAAAAGAAGGAACATGAATGGGTTTTAGTCAGTAAAAGTCTGACACTCCCTTCCGCTCCGCCCAGAGCGGGAAAGGAAAAAGGAAAGGTCCTAAAAATACTATAGACAGACTAGTGATTGCAAAAACTAGGCCCCTTCACGTGGATGGTTACAGAGCTATCCTAAGATCCTAACCATTCCACTTGGCCCCGGTTAGCCTAGCTTACCTACTTATTGCAAACAATTTAAAAAAAAAAAAAAAAAAGAGACTACTTAAAAAAAAATAACAACGATTTCCATCAGAACACCTGTAAGTTTTTAAATGACCAATTGAATATTTCCCAAAAATAAATGTGAAATTGTAACATTCTACAAACTATAATTTTATTAGCAAAAGTTATTTTTGGAATGTAAACTTATAATTTAAATAACGAGTAACACAATAAACCTACCCAATTAGCATGAAAACTCAATCAACACGAATTAATTACAACTAACAACAATTTGTAACAATAATATGTTGTTTATTTTGAATTAAAGTTTACCAGTTACGAAAATCAGTTTTAAAATATTCAATTCCATTATTTGCAATTTAGAATGCAAATAGTCACAATCTGTACACCGGCGAGCAGTTAAAAGTATAAAACTATTTGTTAGTTTTCATGCAAATTGTACACGATGCGTTAATTTTTTTGGTCGTATTTGTAAAATATGGAGGCGGTGACTGTCGATAAAGTTAATTCGACAGGTGATCGTTTTCTTATTTGCGTTGGATGGGTTTATGTGAGAAAAAGGGAAATGGTTTCTTTAATTTAGTTGGATACTATAAATTTTACAAACAATCGGGGTTTTCTGTCCATATAAAGGACAAACTTGCAGGTAATTCAGGGTTTGTAATTATCAAGATAAGGTCGTCGATCGGATTTAACAGATAGTTAATTATCAATTTATAATTTGATTTCTTAAATTTTTGACTTGAATGATTATTTCATTACTAAAATATTATATATTGAAAGACACTTTTATAATTACCAATATTCTTTTAAACTCGACTCGGTCGACTGGAAGTACCCTTTAGGTTTTGATTCCCTTGGGAGTTTGAAAATATGCGGCTTAAATTGCTGTTTCTTTTGATAGCGGTGACAAAGAAGTTTGATTTTGTTATAGCTTAAAAGTATTATAGACTTGAGTATTTTATATGAATTTCAATTTAATACCTCTACGCGTTCATTAGGAAAGGGGTAGTATGTTAAAAATTATTAAAAATGTTTTTTATTATATGATGTAACTAACAATTGACGGTTTTCGCAATTTTTCCTTTATCTTTACTATAAGACGTTGTTTCGTACCAAATTTCAAGATTCTGAGTTCACGGAAAGTACCCTGTAGGTTTTGCTTCCCTTGCGAGTGTCGAAAATTTCCGGAAATTTGCGGCATAATCGGCTGTATCTTTTGATTACGTTGGCATAGAAGTTTGATTTTTCACAGCTCCAAGGGACAACAGACTTAAGTATTTGATATAAATTCCAGCTTGATACCTCCACGCGTTCCTGAGAAAAATTATTGGTATTGACAGACAGACAGTCGGACGGACAACAAAGTGATCCTATAAGGGCTCTGTTTTTTCCTTTCGAGTTGCGGAACCCTAAAAACAAACAAACATTCAATCTATTCAGAACTGCACACATTCTAACTTATAATATTCATAATTAAAAATGGTTTAAAACACCACCAACTTAAAGCACAGGCAGAACAAAAGTGTCCGAACTCAAAATTTCGGACGAATTGAATTAAATACCATAAACATTATCAATAACACTAGAAACGGGATATTTAACCATTTTTACTGCTTGTTTTTAGTTCTCGATATTTCGGCGCTGTTGCAGGCACCATGATCACGGATAAATTGAAGTTATTGCGGGTGGGTGTTTAAGAGCAGACAAATCGGTCAACCCTCTTTCTTGGCAATGATAATGTTAGTGACCATGACAGTTTAAAAACTTATACCTTAAACAACTATTAACATAGGCTATCGTCTAGTGCATCAAAAACTGACGATATCGTGCTAAAAAGGACAAAAAAAAACATTTAGTCTCTTTCATTTCCGCGAACAGGAATCACAGTTTTGTTTTTTCCCACAAAACGCAATTTTCGTGTTAGGTCACTTTTGTTCTCCGGATGCGATAAATACGACACAATATTCCATTTCAACTCAGCTTTAAATCTACCGAGTTGAACATAGAAACATGTTTTAAACAGTGAGCTCTTATTAAGCCCGCAACTTTGCCCAATATACCGAGTATTTTGATAAATAATTACGAAATGGCAAAGTTATGATACATCCTGTATATTATACTGAATTATTCTGTCCTTAGCACACGCAAAGTTGGGTAGGTACTTTTGTTTCGTTGGATTCTCTCTAGCCTCGAAGTTATATTAAATAAATATTGGATTGTACTTTTGTCAGAGTTTTCGTGAAAATTTTATTTATAAAATTGGTTAATGATTATTTATTTCTGGCAATGTCAAGTTTGTAGCTATTAGGGCTTTTAAAGTAATGGCTTACCACTCAAGCGCTGCGGGGTACCATGGTATCCGAAACCAAGAACGGGTCGTCCTCCAACGGGTACCAGAGGGCATAGTTTAAAAAAAAAAACTAGCACTCCGCGAGTGCCGGCAGAAGTGAAAACTTGATTATTAACGTTGAGCATGTTTGATATTTTGGAATGGTTAGGGAATAATTTTGCACCAATTGCTTTATCAGTATAAAAGTACTATCATTTATGTGGTAGAATACAATATTCATTTATTGCGCTATCGTACACAAACATGACAATTTATATTACATTAAAAATTTAACACTTTAAAACTATTACAATTATTTTACATTAAAAAGTTTATCTCTCCGAAAAATCAACTTTCATCCATAATTTCAACGACTTTTTCACCATCATCATTACCAGAACTATTTCAGGATGTTATGTTATCATTGAATCCTGCCTAAAGAATTTGTAATTAAAAGTGTGGAAGTAATCTGTCGCACATAAAAATGTGTGCGATACATCTTTTCACAGGCGCTTAGTAAGCACGTAAGCAGGAACGTCACATTCGATCTTACTACAGAATTAGCTGAGAATTTATCGGTTTCCTATACCAATAACACTCGTGCTTTTTAACTTACTTGTAAATACTTGTAATCAAATCATTTTTAAAGCAGGTTTTTAAATAAACTGAACTTTATTTTACCAAACAACAAACGCCTTAGTGAAAATGTTTAGCAATTTAATACTCGGAAGGTACTTATTGCGATTGAACGACGAATCCCCCAAAGACCACGGTTCTATCACAATCTTAAGGACGATGAAGATAGCCAGATTATTTTTGCGCAGTGTTACTTAGTTTCATGTACAGAATGCTTGGTTGACGGCTTCGTGAAGGGTCTGTTTACACCCGTTAAGCAGTACGATAGACTCGATCGAAACCTAACCTTAATTATAAAATTATATTAATGAATAAATGAAAATTAATTAAACCTAACCTAACCTGAATAATAAAATTATATTAATTAAAAATTAAAACTTATTAAATTTTCATCTAGTATATTTGTAAAGTACTCACTCATTTTCTTTCGCTATTTCTTCATCACTTTTATCATTAATAGATGCACTTTGTTCAATTTCCATATTTTAAGCACTTTACATTCACGAATTTTACGAATACACAACAATGTGATCAACTGATCACTACACAAACGGTCGAGCCATCAGCTGTCACCATCCATGGATGCGCGTGGCAATTTATTTAATAGATTTGTCAGCTTTATCCCTAAAGCATTAGGTTCAAAGTTGATTGGAAACATTTAAAAAATTCTTTAAATGATTTTAAACCATAAAATGTTGAAGGTTAAGTTCAAAATCGTCTACTCTCCATCCGTCTTACGCTTTTTCGATCAGGTCACGTGTCCTGACGCGAGTGTCCTGACGCGAGTTTAAGATTTTATTTATACCCATTACAGAAAAAGTGCTCAACGCCGCTAAAGAAGTTTTCACTTCAAAAACAACGGGTTGCACTCCGGGAGTGCCGGCAGAAGTGAAAACTTGAATATTAACGTTGTGCATTTTTGATATTTTGAAATGGTTAGGGAATAATTTTGCACGAATTGCTTTAATTATCAATATAAAAGTACTATCATTTATGTGGTAAAATACAATATTCATTTATTGCGCTATCGGACACAAACATGACAATTTATATTACATTAAAAAGGAGGCGGGCGAAAGTTCATAGAAAGTTGGGCCTGATGTTACAGTAACGATTACTGCATTATTTAATTTATATACTAATACCATTTAAAAAATACTAAAATATTTACGACTGCTCCATGGTAGAAAGAAAATATAGGATGTTATTGTTTGTACAAAATAACCTCTAAGGTATTTCATATACCGAGCTCTTACGCTATACCTACTTTAAGAAAATAATTATTTGACTTTATTGTAAACTAGAATTAGCCTGAACTCATTGTAGGACATTCACACACTGGAGATTCAGACGTCGTTCAACTAGATTCTAAAGGTTTTAGATAATTATAAAAAGCAGAGAGAGTATGAATTAAAAATACTTCCACTTTCAATGATTTATTCATCTTCCACTTCATCATAAACAATTAAAACTGAGCAGGTGGTATTAAATTCTCTTGATGCCTTGCCCAGCGTAGGTACCATACTATGGACATCACATGACAACAGCAACCTACTGTTCTTTTTCCTGCCAAGCAATTACAATAATATTATTTGATGGAGAACTGTGAACTAAACTAAAATATATTTTTGAGCTTACATGTCTCGATTTTATACTACCTCTGAACAGCCAGCTAGAATTATTGGATATTGACAGTTAAAAGTCAAAGTCGTTCAAGAACACTAATCGAATAATAATTATTACAGCACACGAAAACACAACAGAAAATATTCACTAATTTACCGCCACAAACTCAAAGACAACGAACGAAGCAAATGATTTGTTTGACGTTTGAGTTTTTGACCTGACATTGACATGAGTTCTGCTTTGTTGCCTGTATATTAAAGCATGGACAATCGATTGTGAAATCGATTTATTTTACGACTTTTTTTGAAACGTTGAAGTGTCACGAAGAAACATTAAAAAATATGTGTTGAGTTTAAGATTTTATACCCATTACAGAAAAAGTGCTCAACGCCGCTAAAGAAGTTTTCACTTCAAAAAACAAATGAAATAATATTTTCTTTAAGTTTGTCTGTTTGTTCCGGGTAATCTCCGAAATGGCTGGACCGATTTTGACACGATTTTTACTGGCAGATTGTTGATGTAATAAGGAGTAACTTAGGCTTATTTTAGAAAAAGAATAAGGGTTCCGTGCCGAACATGAAAACCTTTGAAAATGTTAACAAAATCCGATTCAAATTGGGAAGTGAACTCAATCTCCTGACTGACTGACTGACTGATAAATCAACGCACAGCCCAAACCGCTCGTACTAGAGACATGAAATTTGGAGGGTGTATTTTTTGTGAAAGATATTGTCTACAAAGAAATACTGCGGTAGTTAAAGTATTTCGTTGTAAACATCATCATCATCATTTCAGCCGAAAGACGTCTACTGCTGGACATAGGCCTCCCCCAAGTGACGCCACGTTGACCGTTCCCGTGCGTCTCGCATCCAGCGGATCCCCGCAGCCTTCACCAGGTCATGCAAGCTTTGGAGTGGCGACCGCGAAGGAAGACGTTGCGTTGGAAGGCCTCCCACTAGACCGTTGTAATCAATATTAATTATTTATTTTCCACTTCTGGTTGTCTCGCATGCTATGAGTTCTGTTAAAACCATACAGTTACTCTCATCCTAGAGATTAGTTCAGTTTTACAGCGAACTTCGTCCTTATTGCTTTGTTTAAGATATTTTCAGTTCGTATAATCAATGAGCAATGCAAAATGATGTTTCTTTCTGAGAAAAAATTGTTATTAGTTTCATGTAGGCCACGCGGGTGAAGCCGCGGGCAGAAGCTAGTATTTTTATAATAATTTCACGCAGACAAAGTACGTGGGGAACAGCTAGTTATCACTATTACTAGACGGCTCCATAGAGCAGTCAGAATATGCAAAAGTAACCTTGTTTGTGCTTGGCAACGTTTATCGTATAAATTTTATTTTTTGGGCAAAAACCTTAATTTATGCAAAGCTTTTAAAACACTTTTACAAATTGGTGTTAAATTTCTAATCTCATTGTAATTTGTTAAGAGAATTGATTAAATTAATTGTAGCCTTTTTGTAATTAAAAAGATAAGATAAATAAAAGATTTAGTACCGTGTATATAGACCGTGAAAGTAGTAAATAAGTTAATAAATGACTAGGTACACACAGCGTCAGTAAGCGCTAAACCCTCAAGCTTTAAAATGTTAGCACTTACTGACGCTGTGTGTACTTGGCGACTGCGTGCTCAAGTTGGCCGCTGCCAATCCCATTTCATTCCCATAGTGTATACCCATACGGTGTATCCATATGGTGTATGGTGTGGTGGACCCATCTCGGACACAATTCGAGTGCAGAGCCCAAGCAAAGGATATGCCACACCTCTCCTGCCCGTCGTGCACAACTAATTGCACCCTCCAGGACTTGAATGAGGCAAACGACAGAGCAGTCCAGGTCGCTACGTACTGGTCGGGTCATCGATTAGTCATCGATTCAAAGAGAAGAAGAGTATAGGTTCTGACCTGTGACTACGCTCTCGTGAAAAACACATTCTGTGACATTCGGCACTAGTATAGTTTTCGACAACAATTTCTGAATTCGGTTGAGTAGTTTCAGAGATTTCCTCTACATTTAAACTTACGCCGTCTTATTATAAAACTTCCGTTAGTACCAGGTTTAAACCAAGACTAAAAGGTCTAGGTTTGTTACGGTACTAACGTTAATTCTGTCATTCGTATTACAAATCGTAGACCAACAAAGGACTACTTAATACCAAAGATAGTCCATGGTCTAAACATTATACACAGATTATAAGCAACAAAATATTGAAACTATTCAATCATTCGTTCAGCGTTCTATGCGCCGTTCCTTTTTACAAAATGTTGTTACGTAATTGAAAGAAAAAATATTCCATAAATTGCTATTTGTAGTGGTAAAATATAAAGTTTTGCTATTTAAAGGTAGTTAAATAATCCGACTTTTAATTTTTTGAATGCATGTTCACAATTTAATTGTTATGGCTTGGATCATCTATCGAGATAACACGTATAACGAAGCGAACTTGACAGCGCGCGTAATTCGAGTAATGTTATCAAAATGTTTATGTTACAACTTAAAAGCAAACTATGTAGATGTCCGGTTTCACATCAAGATTAATAATCTAAATAAAGGCACAGTTCTTTGGGCACTTTGTGGTGAGATCGTGTGTGCATCGTTTTAAGAAAATGGAACAACCAAAGAAAAAAAGGGGTGTTAATTGGACTCCAGAAGAAAAGGTTAGTGATAACGGACATGTTAGATTACGTACACACAAATCTTCACGTAGTAAATCGACAATCCTTTCGCCAAAACGTTTACTAAATCTATATTTATACAGAAAATCTTCGTCAGGTAACCCAAATGGATTTCGTCGTTGACGAACTCTGTTAGGCCCCGGGCACTCTCAAGTGTATCCAACAACTCGAAATCTTCCAAATCAACTATATCAATCATGTCAATATCCATTTTTGGTTAAAATCACAAAATAATAATTTCCGAAAGCTAACCTCAAAATTAAGAATTTGACGTGTAACAATTTAGTACCATAGTTAAACTAGGGGTCACGATGGTCTAACTTTGGTACCATAGATAGTTCTAGGACTAGCGATAAACTTCTTTTTGTAATAACGTTTATTCAAGTTCATGGTTTAAACCTAGTACTAAACCCGGTACTTTTTTAAAACCACGTTTTATAATAAGAGGGACGAAGTTTTCCTATCATTTACAATAATAGTATAGACTCTGCTTACTTTGCTGTTCTGACTTTGTTGATCAAGTCTGCAAAACAAATACATGTATATTACAAAACATTTTTTCCTTTTATTTTAAAACATAAAGGCATTGTACAAAATAAAAATATGTCATACAGAAAATATAAAGGGTAAACGAAATATTAATTGGCACGTGGAAGTATTGCCAACAAAACACCGAAATAATATTTCATCGTGTTTGCAAGCAATTTGTAAGGTTAAATTGAAAGGCTCACTATAAATAGATTTAACAAATTGACAAACTTTTATATAAAATAAGCTGTATCACCAAGAGAGAGATGTTTTTACCTTGCTTCATAAAATAAGATGTTTCTTCATTTCAAATTGAATCCTTCTCCCTCTAAAACGTGCTTTTTTTTCGGATGGGAAGTCATCAAATGACTCCTCCCGCTCTGGGCGGAGCGGAAGGGAGTTTCAGACTTTTACTGACTAAAAACCATCCATGTTCCTTCTTTTGCCCTTTATGTTCCAGGGCCGCGGTATCTCTTTCGAACAGTCCCGCAGCCTCTAGAACGTGCTCAAAGAGCAATTCTAAAGGTTACCTTTCATCCGTTTAGATTTCCTACAAACCAGCTCTACAAAGGATGAAATGATCTCACAGGCGGCAAAAATTTATTCTTCACATTGTACTACACCAGCACTCCACACTTCCCTATGACCCAGTTCCATCCGATAGGAAAAGGGAGGACCTGGTTTGCACAAAGCCTCAAACTAGACATGCGTTTGCTAATCGATTTTATGTGTTTTAGGACCTTTTCTGTATAATAGACTCAACAAGATACTAAACTTTAAGTTTAAGTTATAGAAAATGTAGTTTTGTAATATAGGATCATTTAGCGATACTTATTTAAACAGACACAGAAAAACTTCTAGAAGTTCTGGTTTGATTATGTTATACCCTCGTATCTCATTTGTATGAAAAATAAATAAATATATTTTTGGCTATTTTAAATATGCCATTTTTATATCTTATCATCATTGATCTTATCTTATCTTTTTCTCCGATTTCCCTACGTAGATAAATATACGTCGTAGAGTACCGCAGCTGTTACTTCTTTATTTACTATTTTCAACATAAAACGGTAAATACCGCACATATATTTCCCAAGTTTACTATAGCGAAATCGGTGCGTTTCGCGGTAATACATCAACCCATTCAACCGAATACCGGTATGCAAACTTGCTACCCACAGACCGCCAATAAATCTCACATTATTACTAAAGTACCGTGTTTTTTTGCAACTGGCAACTTTATAACTCAATTTCCATGTACCTAAACTTTTTTTTTAAACCGAAACGGCCGTATTTATGGACGCGTTTAAAAAAAATATGTAGTGTCAGATTCTTTTTTTTTTAGGTATTCTTTATTTGGTGTTCGTTTATTCATTTCAACATGCTTGAATATGGAATTAAGAAATAAAAAGTTTTGTTTATGTTATTGGTGACGGTAAAATAATTGGAGATTGGATTGTTTTTTTTCCACTTGGAAGATTTTTAATGATGGTGCTGCTGATTTTATTCGTGATAAACTTCCATGTTGGTACTTTGACGCACTTTGAAGGTATAACTATGGAGGTATACATATGTGTTAATAGAAAAGTATGTTATGCGTCATTGTATACAATTCCTATAAAATGTGTATAATTCCTAAAATAAACAGGGAATATGATATATTTTGTGATATGTACTTTTCCTACGAAATCTATACTATCCATATATTACCTAAAGAGCGATCGGAAATGTATTTCAATTCTTGATGTTCCTTAGTACAGTGAGAGTAGCGGTGTGAGGGGTGACTACACACAGTCGAGAGCGTCTATCGTACTCCTATTTTTTATGTTAACCTAATACACTACACAACACACCAACATAAACAAGGCATTATCGCAGGTTACTTTAAACGACTGCGCCTTATTACAATTTAACAATGTGATATTTACCTTGAAGTTGATTTTATTCGTGTTTTAATTATTATATTCACTTTTTGTATATTACCTAGTATAATCTCGGAATTCTATACAATTCTTAGGAAATATATACATTTCAAAAGAAATGTGTGTATTCAAGAAGCTTTGCAACATTTTTTTAATTCCTAAGAAGGCTCAGAATTGCATAATGTTTCATACATTTCCGGTAACATGTACATAATTATAGAAATACCTGAACCAATAATATCTCATTTACATACATAAAATTACAACAATGGCTATAGGAGTAGAAGACGACCAAAAAAACTATGTATGGACTGTTTGAAAGAAAGAAAAAATATTTTGTCGCATACACATGACGTACATCCTACAAAATGACAAAATGAAAAGTATTTATGGACGGAACAAAAAAGTTGACAGCTTGCATGTCGTGACTGCGACAAGCAGGTTACCACTATGCATGATGCTGTGCTATGGGGGGGGGGGGGCACAGCACAGCGCTTTTTAGTGTTCACCCGTGAAAAAGATAATTATGACTAGATATGAGGTGATTGTTGAGATGACGTCTAATAGAAAAGTATGGGAGAAGAAAAATTGCTGCACCGAACACAAATGAATTGGCAAGAGCTGCTGAACCTTGAAGATCGACCCGTGCGGCTGTTATTGTAATAGACTAGAAGAACCAACTCAGTCAATTTACCTGTGTACATAGAACACACTATTTAACAGTTCAATCCATAATACTTCCAGACTTAATATTACAAATGCCAAAGTAACTCTGTTTGTTACCTTTACACGACTAAACGGCTGCTGAAATGGCAAGGAGATTGATTATATTGTAGGGAAGGACACAAGTTTATTTTTTTTTTGTTCTCACACCTAGACGTGAATATTTCCACGCAAACGAGTTCGAAAAATATAAATGAAATCAAAGAAAAACTAACAACAAATCGCCAATCCTCGAAACTAAGAATAAACCTCAGACATTTCAAACGCACCCCGGCAAAGTCAGCAGAAATCAAACAAAAGATTTTTTGTTACTAGCAACCCCACGCGCCAGAAAAACTATAATATCTGAAAAGAGCTGACATGTCAAATCGATTTAGTTTTTCTTTCATAATAACTCTAGCTTTTGTCTATGGTTTTGCCTGTGAGGTCGACGCAAATTGTCCCACGGGAACGTAGTACCGGTAAAAAATATCCTAATGTTGGTCATGGTCTAACCATGTGCCAATTTTCATCTAAATCCGTTTAGCTATTAAGACGTGACAAGGTTACAGACAGACAGAGCATATTTCTTTCACATTTAGTTTTTACAGCTTTGAAACCGATATTGCTAAATCTTAAATTCAAATAAATTTATGGGTTTTGTGTGTTTTATTTACTTAAAAAGCAGCGTCAAAAGTTTTTCAATTTAATTTTTATTGGAGTTCTCAAACGTTTTTCAATAACACCAATACTTCACGTAAAAGATTATTCTTCAGAATAAGACCTTTTTTATTTGCATAAAAAATATTGCACTATGTATTGTATTACGAGATTTATAATGAAATAGCTTATGACGAGACAAAACTTGAAAAGGTTAGCCAGTATGCAAGTTTCATATGGTGAGATGTATAAACGTTACTTAGCACGAGTTTTGACTTAGGTTGACATCACTTCATGTCGAGCGAACTTAGATTTAGCTTAGTCGCGCATCATTCGAAAGTAAACCTGAATAGTATAAAATTTATGAGCATATAAGCGCCTGTGATCAAGCTTAAAATACGAATAAGTAAGTAATTAAATCTGTGCAAATAAGATTCAGAACAAGCGTGGCTGTGCTAAGCTGACCTAAGTCTAGTTCGCTCTAGATTTTTGTCACACACAAAACAAAGACAAAATCAAAATAAAAGAGCTTATAAATAAATTAATTAAAAGTTTCAAGTAACGTTAGATCTCGGTTCGTTAGCTCCAGACTATTCAGGGTCCACTGGTTTTTCGTGGAAGCTACATAATGCATGCAACTATAATAACCAATAATTTAATACTACGTTTCTTCATAAAACACTGAAATCAAAATTACAACTTTTGATGTTGAATTTACCAACTGACCTACTTTCGTAAGTAATTAAAGTTGTCAAGCGAGAATAGTGGTGTTGTTCTTACTAAAAATTATTATGTTATGTAATGGCAACACCTACATATATGGCAACATCTTAGGTTTAATTTGTTGAGTAAAATAGAACGATAAAATTCACTGAAATGAAAAGATTGGAAAGGTTGACGTGACCTTTAGTTTTTTAACTGAACAAGACTTGTCCTATTCTTTTCTGGAAACCACCTTATCTAAAGTCAAAAGCAGTTTTATGAAAACAACTTAATAATTAGAAACTGTTTCAAACTAATTAATAGTTCCAACCAGCCATGTTTGCGCAACAACATTTTAATACCTCAGATTAATCGTCGACCCCTTTTCCTGCCCCATTTGGCATCAGAACCATGTTAAAATCATTAAATACAGTGAAATTTAGATTGCGTGAAAACGCCGTAAAACGCAATAATACGACTCAATAGTAATAAAGTAATATCGCCGCCATTTTGCATCCCAAACGTCAACTTTCTGCCATGACGTTAATTTATTTTTAATTGTCTGTGGCATGAAGCCGTTCCGAGAAATAAGGTCGTAGTTCTATTCTTATTTTTTTTATTGTTATGACTTATTGCTGGCCTAATTGTGATTTCATTATGTTTGTAAATGGATATTGATATTTGAAGATGGAAATAAAGATTTGGTTACTTTTCTTTTGGTAGGAAAATGTTTCCAATTTAGCTTATTTTTAATGTCGGTTTTTAAATGTTTCTCTTGGCTCAATTTCTGAGAAACAGAAGGCTTAGTTTATTTATAATTCACGACCACTTACTTATTGTTTTTTTTTATTTGTAGAAGATTATTTTGGGAAGACCTACCAAAATACCGACATATCATTACTTTTAATACGAAACTGCTGCGTTTCCGTATAATAAAAGGATACTGTGTTATGTAATTATTATGTTAATGAAAGTGACTTTGTTTGTCTGTCTGTTACACCATCATGCCAAAATATATTTGGAGGAACTCAAACAGATTTGATAAATCATGATCTGAGTAAGGACACAGGGTAATTTTAGCTCCCGTAGTATGTTCCCAAAGAATAAGACTTTAATATCCTTTGTAAAGAGTTTTCATTTGACCCATTTACCAACAAAACCTATTCTGCACGCACTCGGCTGAATGCAATTTTTTTTTTGAAACCGCGTAGTGCTTTATTTTTCTTTTTTTCCGCGTGTCATAATGCCTAACCAGGTGTCAAAGTGTATAATAATATAGAGCTTATTGTATCTTATTTTATTTTATATCCTGCTTGTTAACTAGTGATCCTAGGATTTCTAATACCTTTTCTCTGTTTACTCGTGGGAACCTGTAATTGGCTCTGTGTTGCATATACAATTGTTACTCATTTGTTATAGCTGTTGGTTCTCCTATGTATAAATAAATAAATAAATAATTCTGCTACATGCGAATCAATGGGGTTGGAAGAATTTTGTATGAATCGCGGCTTGCCTAACTACCGACAATTTATTTTATTTACAAAATAGCGGTCACGCATATCAATAGCTGGTATCAATACAAACTAGTTTTGAATGAGACAAAATCTTCTTCGTTATCGAGATATAAACTATCAAAGTTATAATCCATTCTCTGATTGAACAATCAGTTTTATTTTAATAGCCACGCATAAAACCTGCATTACCAATAGCTACTTTCATCACAAAAAAAAAGTATTGTTGGCGGCAAAATATTCTAAAGCGTCACGTTTCCTAAATATAAACTATAAAAGTTGTGCGGATGGAGAAGATTGTAACTTTGGTGGCTTATAACTCGGAAACTTAATAAACTAACTAATTAACTTAATTAATATTATTTTCAGATATACACCTACCACTGCTTGTCTCTGCATCACCCAAAGGTTGACTGGTAGAAAATGCCTATGGCATTAAGTCCGCCTCTGTACTTTGTGCTTGAAGTGTTAAAATAAATAATAAACTTGACGCGACTAGAGTAGCGGTGGCCCAGTGGTGGCGGCCCCGACTTACGAACAGTAAGTCAGTGGGTTCGAACCCAGGCAGGAGCATTAGTTCGTGTAATTTATTTCATCACCACTGCTCTCAAAAACGGTGAAGGAAAACATCGTGAGGAAACCGGCATGTCCTAGAACCAGAAATTCGAAAACATGTGTCATCTACCAACCCTCACTGGCCCCGCGTGGTGGATTATAACCCATTTCCTCTCATAGAGAGGAGGCCGTGTGTCCCAGCAGTGGGAACATTATAGGCTGATTATGCTAAACTTGACTCATAAGAAGATTTGGACCCATTCAAAACTTCTTTGTATTGATGCTATTGATTAAATACAGGTTTAAATTTGTGGCCGTAATTTTGAAAATAAAATATAATGGCCGAAGTGAAGCAGGCAAAAAAAATTCAAAGCCTTTATTTAAAAAATAAATTAAAACAAGGAAAACATCAACCTCCTATCATAAAAAACGCCCAATTTCGTAGAAATTAAATATTAAAAAGACACACCGTTTAAAAATATCAAGTTAGTAATTTACTGGATCGTTCGTCACCAACGGATCGTAAAGACTGAAATTAATTTAATGTCTTCATTAGAAACGAGTCGTAGATCGTAAAATTGTCGTAAATATGAATTTAGCAGTCAAATGTGAAATGATAATGTTCAGATTATATTTATTACGTATCATCAACGAGTGTAATGGGGACGAGCATCAAGTAAGTTATTATCGAGTTTCCTCAAATGTGTGCAGGTAATATTTCCTAGTCATATGTGTATGGATTACACACTGCTTGATATCGAGTTTGGATTGCTATCTTTTGCGTTGATTCAAAAACGTCTCCTTCTTTTTTAGGGTTCCGTACCCAAAGGGTAAAACATGCATTTGTGATATGGAGAAAAAATGGTTCTTTGGTTGAGCTGTAATGTTTGTATGTGCCTGATTTTCTCGAGAACTGTTGCTCATTTTACCGCGAAATTAACTTAGAACTAATGAATATATTTCGATGTATCCGACAGTTTATAATCTATTCTCAAAAAAAGTTCTTACACCTAAAATTATTGTCAAAAATAACATAACATAACATCACGCCTGTAATCCCCGAAGTGTAAGGCAGAGGTGTACCTAATAGTACACCCACATTTCGCCAGTTATGTTTAAGAAAATGTTAATAGTTAATTCGAATTGCAGATGCGCAAGGTATCTTTTTTTATCAAAGGGTAAGACGGGACCCTATTACTAAGACTTCGCTGTCTGTCTGTCTGTCTGTCTCCAGGTTGTATCTCATAAACCGTGATAGCTAGAAAGCTGAAATTTTCACAAATGATGGATTACTATTGCCGCTATAACAACAAATACAAAAAATTAAAAAAAAAATTAAGGGGGGCTCCCATACAACAGATATGATTTTTTTGGCGTTTTTATAGATAATGATACGGAACCCTTCGTGCGCGAGTCCGACTCGCACTCGGCCGGTTTTATAGATATGGTACGGAACCCTTCGTGCGCGAGTCCGACTCGCACTTGGCCGGTTTTGTTTATTACCGGCGCGGAAAAAATGTACTCTTTTTCTCTCTCTATCTTCTCTTCTTTAGCCCATATCTAGCCACCTCAATGCTGAGTGCAGGCCTGCTCCATCGCACGCGAATTTACCCGGTCTTGGCTCACTTCCACCACAAATCGCAGCAACGTTTAACTTATTTAAAATATTATTTAATTTCAGTCTTCTTCAAAGGACTGGTAGAAATGGAACGTTATTGAAAATACATACCTACTTATCCAAATGTAATTCATTATGAATAGTGCAAACGGACCTAAGACACTAGATTATATCTAGCGAGTAGCGACACATCATCATCTCATCTGCCTAGCCTTTTCCCAACTACGTTGGGGTCGGCATCCAGTCTAACCGGATGCAGCTGGATACCAGTACTTTACGTGAAGCCACTGCCTATCTGACCTCCACAACCCAGCTAGCACTGGGTAACACGATACCCTTTGGCAAGACTGATTGTCAGACTTTCGACCCACTGACTACCTTAACGACTGTCAAAGGTCTACAAAATGACAGCCGGAACCAACGGCTTAACGTGCTTTCGGAGGCACGGAAGTAACTCGGTATGTAATGGGTGGTCACCCATCCACGGACCAACCTAGGCAAGCGCGGCTTAACCTAACAACATCGACCCCAGCGGCTGCTATTATTTAGCCACGAGCTCCTCTCCTTACAAAAAACAAGACACTTAATATTATATCCAGCGTGTTCTGTCATTTGTTCATTACAGGAACTGATAGACGCTACTGAAGACGCCAAATTCGTCCTCCACAACCCAATTAGTGCTAGGTAATACGATACCCCTTAGTAAGACTGGTTGTCAGACTTTCAGGTCACTGACTACCTGTAACGACTGTCAAATATCTACAAATGGCAGCCGGGACCAACGGCTTAACGTGTTTTCCGAGGCACGGAGGAAACTCGGTATGTAATGGGTGGTCAGCCATCCACGGACCAACCTAGGTAAGCACGGCTTAACCTAAAGATTGATCCGAGCGGCTGTACTTATTTAGCCACGATCTCCTCGCATAGTAGCGACACATTACGTGAAATTCGCGCAATCCAATGCGATTAGGCAAAGCTGTTAAATTACTAGCAACGTAAAATATACGTTACAAAAAACGCTAAAACTCGTTTTAGGGCCTCAGTACGCAAAATTTGCGCTTTTGACGTGAACTTGCGAACACCAGCCCATTATACAATACTAGTTTTTCGCCCGCGTCGAGTTCGGTTATATCGCGTTTACAAGAGAACTCTTCAAAAGTCCGGGATAAAAACTATCCTATGCTCTTTCTCAAGGTCAACTCTATCTCTGTACTAAATTTCATTAAAATCAGTTCAGTGGTTTAGACGTGAAAGCGTAACAGACAGACAGACAGACAGAGTTACTTTCGCATTTATAATATTAGTAGGGAAGTAGTGATTAGTATACTCTAGGTCAACGCCCCCTGTACATATTCGTTACATAGTAACCAACCAATTAGCTGATTGCCAAAATTACAAAGCGATCCCACTAGCAAATAATACAGTTTCTGTTACATAACTTTCAAGTCAAACTTGTAACTTGTAAGAACAAAGTTATACGTTCGGTAACAAAACTTACATTGAAAACCACACAGCGGTTCCCGAGTTTACGTGACACAAAGTAACATTTTGATAAAATTAACTAAGAATTTATTATGCGATGCTGTCTGTTTCAAACTTTTTAATGGTCCATTTTATTTTTATTGTAGGTTTAGTACCACCACAAGATATTATATTGTCCAGTAGCGAAGCGTCAATTTTTGTAAGAGGTAAGCCGGAATACATTTTATGTTAAAGATTTCTTTAAAGTAATTATATTATTTGTCTATAGAATACTGACTGTGCCATTTTTCAAATGGAAGCCGGTAGAATTCAAGTTGTATGGAACCTTCGCCACTGATATTGTCACCAGGCAGCATTGGTGTGTTTTGGTTGGGTGGAATACAGGGTGTAAACGGACCAGTCACGAACCAATTAACCACGCATTCAGATACGTCAAAGTAAGTAACACTGCAAAATTTGTTGCTACTCCTTTTTTTAATGTAAAAAATCACTGTTTACGGTAGCGCTCATTGTAGCACCCTCAAAACATTGTGCTGAGAACTTCGCCTATCGCAGTACACTTCTGAACATAGGTCCCTACGCTGTGATTTACCATCCTATCTTACACCGTCTGACCCAGCCATCTTTGTATGGCCGTCTCATTGGTCCGTCTCAAGCTACACTTGCCGGTACACAGTCCACTTCAACCCCCGTACTCACAAACGCTTGGTCCGAGATTTCGATTCGGAAAGCTGTCTATCTTATCTTCGTTTAAGGAAGAAATAGTTTGATTTTCAGAATGCTTGGTTGACAGTTTCCTGAAGGATCCTTTTACACCCTGTATTGTGTAGCCGGTAAGAGATAGATTGGATCTCTTCCTCTGAGATCTTTTCGTGATTATGTATTGTAATTCATACAAAATCTTTAAACTCATGAGCAGTTTTCTAAAATAACCATTTTATTTTATTAACAAAAACAAAAGTAAACTTTCGTTTTTGTTGATTTTGTTACGTTTTAAAATACGAAAATTTATTTTAACCATATTTTCGTTCACAAAGATTTTATGACTGAAAAAATTAGCTTGGACATAAAAGTTAATTTGATTCAGATTAAAGATATGTTTTAACAAAGATTTCGTCTCATAAAGATAGAAATACATATACCGCAACAGAATAGAATAATATCGTATCTTGAAAGGTTTAATTTACACTTAGAGAGACTATGAGTTTTAGATATGATTTTTATTTATTATAATACACTTCTCATCAAAAAAATCGAAATACTTTCGTTTTTATTGTTTTTGTCCTAATTTTTTACAAAAGAGAATTAATTCCATGAAAAAAAAAACATTATTGTGTAGCTGGCAGTTTGGTCATTACAGTAAGAAGAAAAAAATCAAAATTCGAAATTAGAATTTCATTTGTTTATCCTATAAATGAAATTAATCACTGTTTTGAGACAAATGTGTATTTAGGGTTGGAGTACGTTTCTCGTTTAAAAACTAAAAATTAGCGCTTGTCTTTAAACTTTTTGTTTCTTATTTCATTTACTGTGACTTTGGGACGTCTGAAAAAACTTTTTTTTCTAAAACATATGGATACTTCGCCCGCAGAAGCCGCCCAAGTGGTGGCATTGCTGGATTCTGGACTTAGTCAGCGTGTTGTGGCTGCAAGATTGCATCTAAGCTTATCATCTGTTCATAGAGTCTACAAACGCTATCGGGAGACTGGTTCGTTCACGCGCCGTTCAGGATCTGGCAGGAATCGGGTCACTTCTGAGCGAGATGATCGATTTATTGTAACAACTTCTTTACGAAATCGACGCCTTAACGCTTTTCAACTGCAGCAGCAGCTTCGCGTTGTACGAAGAGTAGCTGTAAGTGACTCTACAATAAGCAGAAGGTTGAAGGAACGCGGATAAGCCAGCGAATGGGCCGAAATTAACTGCAGACCATCGAAGAGCGCGCCTTAACTTTGCACGCGAGCACCTAACTTGGTCATACCTTCAGTGGAGCAAAGTACTGTTTTCTGATGAGTGTAAAATTATGCTGTATGGTAACGACGGAAGGAACAAGGTCTACAGAAGAGATGGAGAACGCTTTGCACAATGCTGCATTGAAGAAAAGGTCAGCTATGGTGGCGGTTCGTGGACGGTTTGGGGAGGAATCAGCGCCGACGGTAAGACAGAACTTGCCTTTGTGTCTGGGCCACGGCTGCCTGCACTAAACTCTCATCGGTACATCGAACAGTGTCTTGAACCTCATGTGATGCCCTATGCACATTTTATTGGCAACGACTTCATATTCATGCACGACAATGCTAGAGCTCACACCGCGGGCGTCGTACGAGATTATCTTACCGAAGTCGGTATCTCCATTATGGTATGGCCAGCAAGAAGCCCGGACATGAATCCCATAGAACATCTATGGGATGAATTAAAGAGACGAATTCGAGCAAGAGATCCAGCCCCAGAAACACTTAGCCAGCTGCAAAATGCAATCCAAGAGGAATGGGATAATATACCACAACATGTGATCGTGACTCTCATCCGATCGATGAAGAACCGTATGGAAGCAGTAATAAGAGCTCGCGGAGGGAATACAAGTTATTAAATAAACGTTTCTTACATTTTTTTTTCATTTACGCGTGTTGTTTTACCCATTTCCTTCATATTCCATACAGGGTAAAAATTACTCATTATACAAAATACGAAACCTATGAAGACTTAATTTGAATTTAGAACAATAACATTAGGATTTAAAAACCTCATACTACTCACTATTAAATGACATTTTACATTTATTCCTAAATATACACATTTTTCTGATAATCCTTATCAAATCATAAACTGCGAGGTGTTTCGATTTTTTTGATGAGAAGTGTATATTCTAGTAAAAATAATATTAACTACATTAAAAAAATATCGAATCTAAGGAGGTTGAATATTTTAATTTGTAGTAATTTACACCTTATGTCATTTACATAAGAGTCACAAGAGTCGCTCGTTAATTTCATAGACCAAATAGTAAAACAAGCCTGAAACTATCAATTGAGTACAAACCTAGCTACGGCGTAGCTCATCTACGTGCTACGATCAAGCCCTATTATTTCGTAGCCTTGACTATTTTGGGTTTTTTGGATTGTACTTTTTATACCAAAATGAAAACGATTGCTTTGAATTTTTGACGCTTTGATCCCTGCAGTTTGCGTTGTGGCATACTCTGAGCAATTTCTCTCTTTATTAACCGACTTCCAAAAGGAGGAGGTTATCAATTCGTTTGAATGTTTTTATTTTTTGTATGTATGTTCAGCGATATCTTCGCCAATTGTGAACCGATTTCGATGATTCTTTTTTTGTTTGGAAGAATATAATAGTTGGTGAAGGTTTGATGCTGATCTTCGGAGATAAGCAATGAAACTCTTCAATAATAGACAGCAAATCTGCCGTGATTGCTGCAATCACTTGGATGTTTATTGTTTACCCAACATCATAACATAACATCACGCCTATATGCTCTGAGGGGTACGCAGATGTGCCAGTACACCCACATTTCGACAGTTAGGTATGTTAAGTTCCATTTTATTGGGGATAAGCCTCTATTACCATGAAATGTATTGTAAAGAATGTAAATAAATGCATAGCAAATATTTGTATAAGATTTTACAACTAAAAATGGAAGAATAAAAAACCTTTTTTGCAAAAAATAAAACCGACTTCAAAAAAATGGAAAAATAAGTTTATCTTCAGAAGTCGGTGGCAAAAAACTCAAACAAACCAACAAAAATCGCCGAGTTCAGAAGCTAAAGTTATTTTTCCATTTAAAAAAAAAATGAGCAATGAGCTCTGAGCAATTTCTCTCTTTATTTTTTTCGTATCAATGAAAGTATGTATATTATATGTATAAAGCAGATAAAGAGCTTTAATTAACACGCATCAGCGTTTTTTATTAAGCAGTACAAATATACAAAAGAATAATTAAATATATTGTCAAATCTGAATATCTAAACGCAGTTATTCGCAATATCAATACGCAGAACCCGCGACAGTAGCAATGGTGTTACCATATTCAGGAGAATTTAGCATTTCTATTTTTAAAGAGCAGCGGTGGCCCAGTGAGAGCAGCGGTGGCCCAGTGGTGGCGGCCCCGACTTACACACAGTAAGTCGTGGGTTCGAACCCAGATATGTAATTATGTAATCGCTTTGTGTAATTTATTTCATCACCACTGCTCTCAAAACGGTGAAGGAAACCGGCATATCCAAGAACCAAAAATTCGAAAACATGTGACATCAGCTACCAACCCACACTGGTCCCGCGTGGTGGATTACAGCCCTTTCTAGAGAGGAGGCCGTGTGTCCCAGCAGTGGGAACATTATTTCAGCTCATGCTAGCATTTCTGTATAGATTATAAAATACTTAGGATTTTGGTGGTGGTGGTTTCAAAGATAAAGAGACTTGCTGCCTCGTTTATTTAGAAGATTATTTCAGGTTAAATATTTACTTTATTGCTCTATCACAGCAATAATTAGTAACAGTAAGTATGTTTTATTTCATGAAATTCAAAAACCAAATAAAAAAAACAAAACATTAGCTTTATAATATTGACTTTACCGAGTAAACGGTTATAAGAAAAATCTTCAGCGCTTATTTTTTAACTTTCAAGTTACATTTCAACAGCTGAAAATGATGTTAAACAAGTTTACCAAAACTTCTTCAATACTTTTTAATAGTCTACCGAGCAATAATCGAGAAATCAAAGGCTTCTGAAGTTACTAAGTCGCTTTACAATGAATGACCCCGATGTCTTTCAAAATGTCTTAGTAAATTAATCGGAGATCGAATATTTTGATATCGGATCCGGTCATTGGTACGGGCTTAAAATGAATCGCAAGTACGCCAGTGTTGATATCACGCTACCAACTGACAAGTCTACCCACACCACAGCGTGCTTCTACAGAGCCGTGTTGTTTACAGCTCTCAGCAAGGACGACATTGAGTGTCAAATTGCAGCGTACCCAAATCATTGTGCCCCGTGTTATTATGTCAAATTGTAATATCAAGTAATTTGTTAGTTTAGTGGAAACAGTGTATAGTGTGTTTTCATTGCACAAAACACATCTGCTGCCCTCATGATGTACGAGCCTAACGTAATAAATCTTGACAATCCAAAATATGTATGTATCAGAATGGTGTGGTCATATTTAAGGATACAGAGAGAGAGAGGAGACGATGTGTTATACATCATGAAACTGAACAATTTTCTCCATAGGATCAACATCGAACTCGCAAAAAAAACTTTTCTCTGAGGTTCTGTTTTTTTTTTTACTAGCCTACAATCGTGTCCCACTGTTGGACAAAGGCCTCCCCTTTCTCCTTCCACACCTCTCTATCCCGTGCGATCTCTCGCCATGTTAGCCCCGCAAACATGATCAGATCGTTAC